>CM029647.1:12946804-15448645 GCA_017311315.1 Dendrocalamus latiflorus | reverse complement strand
ATATTGAGTTTCATGCACCAACCAGTTCACCCAAAAGCTTAAGCTGATGAGGAAAGGTGGGCAATTCACTTATACTTCAACAGTTTTAACTAATGTTTGCATAAGCAAAGATGGGGCACCACATAAGATAAGAAAGTTGAGGGGATGAAAATCAGAAATATTGTCTATTTTAGAGCAACATGTCTATTTGGTTGAGCCTCTGGGGCATTGCTATAAGGAACTATATGGATATTGATTTTTACCAATGAATATGCCGTTGTTCAATTTGTCAACAAGAAAAAACAGGAAATGGTCAACAAAATATTGAATGAAAGCTATTGACACATATGTGGATCTTACCTGTACTTATTCAAGAAAAACTAGGGTAGAGACTGATTCATTAGCATGAAATAACATGCTAATGCCACTCTCCCCTGTTTTCTTCGCAACCGCTCCCTTGATGCTCGTCTCGAAGACAAGATTGCGAAGGCTACAGAGTGAGAAAAAGGTCATGTCGACCTGGTGGAGCAAGGTGATCGAAAATATGCGGCGAGATTGAAAATTAATTGAGCCCCATCGAATTTTGTTAGGATCACACATGGAAGCCCTCATTAGTTCTGCTTAGCTGATGTTGGCACACATGTACACTTGCATTTCACCTCAAGTCTGATGGCGGCATCCCCTACCTACTCGCTTCTGATGGCGGCGTCAACTATCTTCTCGCATCCAGTGGCTGATGTCGTCCGCAGGGACCAACTTCAACGTGGCCAAGCAACTCCTCTAGCTGCTGAATACATTTCCATGTAATTCCCATTGCAAGCAGGAGAGGATAATCGTAGCCCAGTGCTCATCTCATCAGGTATGTAGTGTTGATTGTGATTGTGATTGGAGTAGGCAACACAAGCTTGGGTCTTTCCTTATTTCTCTCTTGTAAATTAAATTAAATGCATGTAATATTTTTATTTTCATCATGGTCATCCAAGTGTTGATGATCGGATTAGCCAACACAAAATTGGGTATGTTATGCCAATTGCCAACATTGTTATATTCCTTCATGTGCTTTCTTATGAATTTGTCCTGCAAGGGTAGGAGACGTGCAACTGCCGTTGGTGGGAGAGTAAGATGGGAGCAAAGAGGGAAAAGAAGGGGGTGAGTCAATGATGTGGTGGAAGGGACAGCGTGATGAGAGCCGGTACCGTGATAAAGTGGGGCGACATAGAAGTGGCTCGGATGAAAGGATGGGAAGGAAGGAGAGGAAGGGAGGAAAGAGATAAAGTGGGATTGCCTATATATTTTCTTCTGATTTGAAAACAGGGTCAAGCTTGGACTGGTATAGTGGCGACCTGTCGTGCCCTGGGCCATGCCTGGACCTCGCCAAAGGCGAGTTGTGCTGCCACGGCACAACCTGTTGTAATTAATGCAGTTTGTATTATGAAGTATGTAGGTCGTAGTAATTTAGACATAGTTTTTACTATTTTTATGTACGTACGGTACCCATAATTTATTATTGTATAGTAGTGTGTAATTAAACACTCGTAATTACTGTAGTGGCAATTAGTTAGGGTTAAGTAATACATTAGTGCTAAGTAATTAAGTGTTAAGGATGACGGTAATGAATAATTCGTAATCACTCCGGATCTGATTATTGTGGTTTCAGATAGTCGCAGATATGGAACACTTGATAATATTCTATGGCGATGGTCTTGTATGGGCTAGACCCGATGGGTTGGACCTATTGACATGCCAATACAAAATGCTCCGGGGCGAGGGGCTCGGCGTCATGAATATTTACAAGCTACGAAGCTACATCCGGAGGGAGATCGCCACGAAGGCAATGGTGATGAAACTTGCGATCAAGGGGATCACCTGCACGAATGCCGTGTGAGAGCTCGTGAAAGTGAATGGCACCATAGCATGAAAACAGTAGATGCAAATTGCCTCCCCCGCAATGATGCCTCCCGTAGGAGCGTGTTCACCCTAAACGTTGCAACCGAGCGTTCGTCGCAACACTTTCCCTAAGGGGAGACGCCACCCCTTTGTTGGTGCAGGGACTCATGCAAGTTTTTAAAGTCTACACAGTGCCTCAGCCTGGACATGCATTACTGGACGACAGTCGGGACACGAGTAGCTATCGATAGTCGGTAAGGGCCACTTATAGTGTGTTCTCAACTACTATTTCTCTTTCAAAGTACATACTAACAACCTCTCTCGTCTACCCTTAATGGCACCATTTCAACGTCCTATATATAGTATAAATAACAGGGGCACTATGGTGCCCAGACTCTATGGGTGAGATTTTTCATCCATGAGTGAGACTTTCCATCCATGATTAAGACTTTCCATCCATGTTAATGACTTCCTTTCCATACCATTGCACTAGCACGTACCTAAAAGCAATCCAAAGGCAGAGAACCTTGGTGCTCAGACACCATGGTGTCCCATATATATATATAATTTTCCTATATATATATATATATATATATATATATATATATATATAAGAGTACTTTGGTTTGCTTCATCATGTATGATGTTGTTTCTTATACACGTAACTAAACCCTGTGCGTTATGTTATTTTTAGTTTTATTATAACCTCTATGTTAATTCGCGACATCAAATGTCGTCATCTTTTCGCATTCAATTATTCAAAAGAAAGTCCCTTTGTTACCATCTTACTACCAAATTCTAAGGTTTCAAATCTACAAATCAAGTTCAAACTAAATTGAACTATTATCTCGATTTATTATTTACAACTACAATCACGCATGCAGGCTAATTAAATAAGTATCGTATATCGCTAATTATGATTAAATTATCATGAATTAATATAGAAAATTTAGAGCATATAAAATTCTTAAAAAATACATAATTAGGTTGACTAAGTCGAGAGGCTTCACATAAAATTTTATAATTGTTGGATCTCGTTTACTATATGTAACAAGTCCTACAAATATCAAAATCGTATGAATTGTTAAGTAACATTCAAAGCGGATAAAATTGTCAAAAAATTATACGATAAAGTATGATGTGTTAAGAGGCTGCACATAAAATTTTATAATTTTTCGAGCTCATTTGTTATATTTAGAAATTCAAATAATTATAACATATAAATTACAAATTTGGACAGATAATTAAGCCGACTCTTACCGTTTTGTGGAGCGGCGGCCACCAGGCGGACCGCCCCGCGGCCGGTCACTGGTAGGCTAGGTGTCACCTGCTAGGTGTTGCTATCGGGTGATCGAACGATAAAAACGCTATTTTATTATTCTCATATTTATACGATTATTTTTATAAATATGAGTTAAAAATACGTTGTATATACCAAAAATTCGAGCTCACCCCGACCTCTAGGAAGGAAATCCATCATGTTACGGCGTTGGTACAAATCCCTTTAATCACTCCTAGCGCCATCATGCACAGTTGAAGCGGTTGCCAGTAGCTAATTAAGGACCTAAGCTAGCTCGTATTATCTACAGCTCGGACGAAGCTAATCGCATGCTGTCAAATCAGCTAATCAATAGTCGCCCATCTGAGCTTTCGTTTAATCGACAGCTGCTGCGCGTCGCCGGTCGAGCGAATGTGGGGCAGGCAGCTGGACAGGCGCGCGGGCCGCAGCGGGATCAGAGCTAGTTTGACCCAGTGCCGGGCGACGCCGCCTGACGTTGCTGTCGTGGGCCCGCCTGACCGTCGCCACGGCGAGCCCAAGTGCACTGGTCTGACACGCTGCGCATGTTCATCGACACCGGCCTTCGTCGCACGGACGGAGGCGGACAGGAGAGCGAGAGCCACAGTCGCAGGCTAGGCTATGCTAGCTAGCTGTAGCAGGCAAGCGCCTTTCGATCGATCGGGTGATCTGACTGAACTCTCGGATCGGTCCCGGCGTCCACAGTTCCATTTGCTTCTTGCTGTTCATTCCTGTTCTGCATACCGTTTGTCAAGTACTACGTACGTCCTGAGCACAGCTCGCCTGCATCCCATTCTCTCTCTCACGCACATGCGACTGTGCAGGAAGCACCTGCCAAAGGAATCTATCATGCACGTCTATCATAGCCAGGACGATCAATGGTTTCAGATGTCAATTACTGGGCTTGTTTTGTGAATGGGCCAACTGGGAGTACATGCATTGGGCCGGGTCCGACCAATACCACACGGAGAGGCGGAGAACAAAAAGCGGCCGGATAATACAAACCCGTTCAAACCTGAAGCCGAGTTTGAGCCCAGGCTTTGCCCAACCACGCTAATCCTATTCAGAGCGGAACACGTGTTGTGTCGCGAAATTTGGGTTCAAATTGGGGCCTAGCGTAAGCTTTCACGTGTGCGAGTGCACGAGCGTGAGCACCGTTGGATTCGAGGGGATCGCGGGGGCAACGGCCGAGTGGCAAACTGAACACGGCAATTCGGATCGGACGAGCTCAGCTACTTGCCGCTCCCTCCGTCTCGTCGCCGGTCTCCCCTCTCCGCGCGTGATGCTTCGTCTTCCCACTCTCCTCCCCCTTGAAAACCCTCGACCCCCACCACTGGCTTAAGGGCATATTTAGAAGAGCTCCACCACTGAAAACGTAGATCTGGACCAGCAGCTTCACCGTGGATCTGGGATCCCACCATATAGTGTTTGGCTTGCACAGCAGCTCCAGATCCACGAAATTGAGGTTTTGGTGGGAATGTCCACTTTTGGTGAGATGGGGTGTGTAACCAGTGGCATTGGTGGGTAATTACCACCCAACTCCACGGTGGAGCACCCCTTGAGGAGCTCCATGAAATCCATGGATCTGACCCTCAGATTCAGGATTTTGGTGGATCCAGATTTCGCGGAGCTGAAGTATTTGGGTAAAATTTCATAGAGTGGAGCTGTTTTTCGTGAATCTAGAGCTGTGGAACTCTATCAAACATGCCCTAAATCCCACCCGCCGCAACCATGGCCGGTGCCCCCCGCGCCTCCTCGCGGCCGCCACGACCTCCCAATCCAACCCCGGAACCCCCAAACCCGAACGCCGCACCAGCCGCCAGAATCCAGGAGAGGCCGCCGCCGCCTTCCCCACAACCAAGCCCCGGAAGCCGCGCCGCGCCACGGGCGCTGCAGCGAGGCGGTGGCCGTGGAGGACTTCGTCCGCGGCCGCCTCGAGCATGTCTTCGCTTCCATCCGGGAGCGCGACCCGGAGATCCTCGAAGGCAAAGGCGACATCCTGAAGAGAAAGGAGGAGGAGGAGCGACGGGAGCCCAGGGAGGAAGAGGGGGAGCAGAAGGCGGTGGCGGAGGAGGTGGACCCGAGCTGGCCGCTGGACGCCGACGTCGGGTGGGGGATCCGGCCGTCGGAGTACTTTGACAAGCACTCGATCAGAAACGTGACGGTGGATGGGGTGGAGATCGATTGGGAAGGGGAGGTCGACGAGGGCTGGGTCAAGGAGAGCTAACTGCTTGGAGTGGGAGAGCTTCGCCTTCCACCCTAGCCCCCTCGTCGCCCTAGTCTTCGAGCGCTACA
The DNA here is from genome assembly GCA_017311315.1 of Dendrocalamus latiflorus. Classification (NCBI taxonomy): domain Eukaryota; kingdom Viridiplantae; phylum Streptophyta; class Magnoliopsida; order Poales; family Poaceae; genus Dendrocalamus; species Dendrocalamus latiflorus. The sequence goes on along the minus strand of CM029647.1, from coordinate 15,443,187 downwards.
ACAGGTAAAAATCATTCGTAAACCGTTGGAATCATTGTTAGGACTAGCAGAGTGAGAACGACACCCTTTAGTCTTGACCCTCTCTAGTGATGTACTCCTATGTGAACTATGAATCCAATGAACAACTAAAAAGTCAGAAATGTGCCGGGACTGACGCATTAGTTGGCTTTAATATCTAGAATTTATATGGTTTTTTAGTTGCCTCAGAAAAATTAAATCTTTCTTAGTTTCTTTGCAGGATGGTTTGATAGTTTAGCATTGAAGTTTTCGTAATGTTATGTTTTGTAGGGCTGCTGACAATTGGAAATTTCTTCAGGAATTGGAAAAGCTAAGGTGTACTGGAATGCTAAACATCGCCTACCTCCTCGGGTATGTGCGAATCATATCATGGTCAGCGCTTACAAAACCGGTTTTGAATTTTTACCAGGGGGTCCAGTAGGACCAGCATCTCCAATTTTCGGACAATTTAGTTTTTGGACCAAAAATTTCAAATAAAAATTGGCTGAAAATCGGTTGAAAAAATTGAAGGAATTTCGACTAATATTCTCATACACATTCATGTACTGAAGAGTTCTAAACAAGACGAGGGGCTCAAATGCTGAACCAGCATCTGTAACTAGTTGGTATCTGCCACCTGCAAGAAGCACGTGATACAAACAGAGGTGGTAATATTCACTTATGCACTTGGTGCATTGAAGCATCTCCAAGGTAATAATCAACAGTCAGAGAACTAGTTCAGGACTACGTGGAAACAATTAAACAGGGAAATGAAAGTTTAGCAAGCTTCCACGGCTGCCATGCTCGCGCCGCCCCCTGCCGTCCTGGCATCTCGCCCCGCTGCCTTAGCCGCCATCCTCGCCTCTCCCCCTGCCTCCGTTTCCGCGACTGTGCTGCCTGTGCCCTCCATGCGAGGAGCTGAGCAGGGGCTTGAGAGCTTGGGGAGGCGCCGGAGGAGGAGCTTGGGATGGGTCGCCACTTGCCAGGGACGTCGCCCTCCACCTCCATCCGCCCTTGATTTGGGTGGGAGACAGACAATGGAGAGGAGCAGAGGAGGAAGAGACAGAGGTTTGTGGCCGCTTTGAGCTGGGTTTCAATTCAAATTGGGCCAAAATTTTGCGGCCCGGTTTGTAACCTTACCGGTGGTGGCCAGAAAAACCGATTTTCCATGAAAATCAGCGATAACCGGCCGGTAATTTGAACCCTGATCATGGTTACTATTCGATTAACTCTGGCAAGGTTGTTCTGGTGTTTGGACAAGTGCTAGATTTGATTGTGTGTTCCAGACTCTGAAGGTTGATATGAATATCGAGAGAACCCTGGCATACGCCCTTCAAGTTAAAAGAATGCCCGCAATTATTGTTCCTCAGGGGGAACAAGATCGTATACAGAAAAAAGGTTAGTCCCATTTATCCTAAGAGAAACAGCATCTGTTAATCCCATATTTTTTTGCGCCTTTGATATACATCAAGTTCAGTTATGAGGTTGGTTGTTTCAAAAACTAAAGGCGGCAATTGGTAGGTTGCACCTTTTAGCCATGCCTGCTGTTTTAATGGTGGAAACATCCACTTGGCAGTATCTGATTCTTTTCTTCAATCTTCACGGATTGAGTTTACAAAGATAGGAACTGCTGATGAACTAGTACAAATGATTGCCCATTTCTACTACAATGACAAGAGGCCATCGTGTGTCGATCCCAAAGCCATGGCTCCTCCGTTCTATGTTCCTGTATACAAGTGCTGAGATGCCTTGCTCTCAACTTTTGTGCTATAATAGCACTGTTATTGCTCGCTAGTAAGCTTTTTATCCAGTTCTTAACCTATTGCCTATTGCCAGTTGCCAACCGGAGTTGCACCGGTTATTATTCGCTTTAATATTTGATTCTCTGAATTTATCTGATGCAGGAGAGTGTTATTAAGTTCATCTTTCGGAAGAAGAGGCTCCTAGTTTGATGATTTACCTGGATGAGATGCCAAAGTGGACATTGTGAATGTGATGATTGAATGTCTAAAATAAGGGAACCTAGAGAAATCATCTGAATGGGTTGTCTCAAGTTAGGAAGGTGTGAACTAAACCATTTATTTCGATATGCACAGTCTTTTGTAATGTAATCTAACGAAACAAAGATTTTCAGTTTTCGGTACTGATATCCTAGATAGGACAGTGTTGAGTGATAGCTTGATTTTCTTGATGATAAATTATTGAGAACATTACAGATTCGGTTAGGAACTTTTAGGGGTCATCACAATTGTACTTCAGTGCCCCTTTCTTATTTTGAGCGAGCAAAATGATGGCAGGAATTTAAACACATAATTGTTGTTAATTTCTTTAACTATTCTGATAGTTTTATTTTAGTAGTAGGATTAATTTCTTGAATGGAGAACTGAGCAAGACTGCCATGTCCCCTTTTTAGTTCACGCAATCTGGTGTTTGTATAGCAATTTTATTGGTTAATTGGGCAATTGGCTACTTCAAGAAATGCATAATGCTATTTTCTAAGTATGAACATCATCAAGAAAGGGAGCAGTAAAAGTTTTCCAACATAATTGTAATATAAGGCATCGCAATCAACTGCATTTTATTGTTTTCACCAACACATTGCATCTATAACAAAGCAAGCCAAACATCCGTACAGCACAACAAGAGCTACCAACAAAAGTAAAAAAAAAACAGAACAATCACTTCTGTGAACTATACAGTGCAGTTTTTTTTGAACTGGGATACAGTCCAGTATTAATTTCTCCTACAAACAACTGGATTGAACACAGCACATCTAGGCACACGATATGGAAGAGGAAGACACGGATGCGATGCACAACGCAGGTGCAGCTGCCTCCTCGGCACCCCGGCTGCGCAGCAGCTGTGAGATGGCCTCGTACCCCATCGTCACAGCCATCTGGAGTGGCGTCGCGCCCCGCCTGGTCTTGGCATGGACGTCGGCGCCCATATCAAGCAGCAGCTCGACGGCCTCGGCGCAGCCGCCTTCCACAGCGAGGTGCAGCGGCCTGTGCCCTTCCACGTCCTCACACTCGATGTCCATACAGCCAGAACCGGCGAGCAAGGCGTTCACGTTGCGGTGCCCTTTGATTGCGCCCAAGTGGAGCGCCGTCAGGCCGTACTGGCCTCGGCCGCGGAAGCCGGTGCGCTTGCTGAGGAGGGACTCGAGGTTCTGGACGTCGCCTCGCCTCGCCGCCGTCGTGACCAGCTCCCACCGTTCCAGGATGTCCACCACTTCTTGCTGTACTCAGCAAACAGCATTGTCGCTATTTCGAGAAGTCGAAATTGGAGGCAATGCTTCCTGCAAAACAAAAACTATGAGAACAGCGTTGTTTGTCTGTTTGATATCTAGTCCATTCATGCAGAAAACACTCAAGCAGCGTTGTTTGATCTGCAGGGTTGCGCATCTTAGACAGTAATGCTTCTTAAAAAATCGACACTGGTCTGTGGATAATGTCATTTTGTGGAGCAAAGACGATTATGCATTCAAGTGGACAAGAATGGAGCTGCACTACTCGTGCTACTACTACCATGATTCACGAGCACGAGGACTCAGGTCACATAAGCCAAGTTACGTACAATCTCCAGCTGGTCCATGGCGTGGTGCTCCCTAATCCCTATCTGTTCTGTTCGTTAGTGATCAATCCAATCAAAATCTTAATAGTTTACTGCTACAATTACTTCCATTTTGTCATGCCAAATTGTGTTGTAAATATTGTGGTATAAACATGTATTTATATTTAATTTTAGTATATTTAATAAAGACGCAAGCATGATATAAAAAACATATAAATGACTTAATCAACATATAATCATGTGAACTCTTTAAGTCATTGAAACATACGTCTAACAAATATACCTTGTGAGAGTCTATAATCAGTATATACACATGTAAACAATTTAAGTCATTGCATCGGAATGCTGATCTCAACAAAAGCATAACATGTATGACCAAATTCAGCATGTTAATAAGAGTTTGAATGTTATATATTGCTCTCAGAATGCTAGTTGCATAAGATTTAATCTTAGCCATCTCCACACTGATTTTCTTACGAAATCAAATATATATGACAATATTAGATCAGATCTTGAGCTCAACAAATACTTGGTATCTTAAACAGACACTAAATCATCAAGCCCACCTTGCCATATATATATATATCAATAAAGCATCATCATCATCAAACTATTAGCTAACAGAAAGAACTCATAGATTGAAGCTATATACCCGAATCAGTAATCAATTACAAAGACTGAAGACTGACCATAGTGAACCGAAAGTAGATGCTACAAATGATAGCGAGTATCACAAGATGATTCAACTAATCAGAGAGTGGAGATTGCAAGTAATCTTACAACTCAAGATTAGTCTAAACTCAGTCATAAATAAATTCAGTGTTAATATCTGACGAGGATAGAATAATCCTTAAATTATTACGTTAATATAGGCCTTGAATATACCCCTTATTAGTAGGAGAGAAGTCCCTTAGGTTAGTCATAAGTCTTACTAGGACTACTCCATGTGGTCGTAGATCCTTCTACGACCGCGTAGTTGTAAGTCTTACAGGAACTACTCTATGTGGTCGTAAATCCTTCTACGACCACCGAGTCATAAATCTTACCATGACTACTATCTGGTCATAAGTCCTACTACGACCACATAGTTGTAAATTATCTTGCGACCACCTTATGGTCGTGAATTTTCCTGAGACTAGCCTATCTCTGATTAACTTATCTACGATGAGCAACCACATTGTAGGTTCGTCTGATAAAGCAGTTAGAACGTGCGTTTATCCCATAACCGCACACGATCTCTCTCTGACAACAACCGCTATACGGAGAACGACCTTATATATCTCTCTGACAGTAACTTCCATCAGGCGGTTATCATCTGAAGCGTTGAGGCGTCTTCTAGCGCGGGACAACTGCCGTTGCTTCGTTGGCTATTTAAAGGTTAATGTCAAAGAGAGAAGGGGTGATTCTGAAGAAAGGAGGAGATAGTGTTAGCCTTTAGCATAATTCTCTGTTGTAATTTTCCTTTATAGCAATTAGCAACACACTGGACGTAGGTTGTTATTCTCTTAGGAGAAGGCCCAAACCAGGATAAAGTTTCCCGTGTCTTTACTCCACAAGCGCATACACCGGGTCTTCTAATAGTTCCCCCGAATACAAACAAATCATACATAAGATCGATATTAAAACATCGGCAGTTGGCACCGTCCGTGGGGACCTCTTCTTCCAAGAGTTCGGTAATTTCCTCGTCGGCAAGTTTCTCTTTTTCCTCTTGATGTCCTCATGGCAGATGAATGGAATGAGAAGAACTGGTTCGACTTGGCCGACTACGCAAGTATTGACATAGAGGCTTGCTACGACTACGAGCAGACCTTGATTGCTTTCGACAGTGAATATCTCCCTAGAGATTCCTCCGGTGATCCTGGAGACGCCGCCGTCAGAAAGGTTGATGAAGGATCAAAATCCCCCACAGCAGTACGTCCAATGGAGGACTCATCTCCCCCAAGTGGCAAGGGTCAATCCGACCATGATGAGAGCTCGCAACGTGACGATAGGTACATTCCCAAGCATTCGAGACCCATGGCATTGCCCCCGTGTAGTTTTGGAGAGCCCTAGACTCTACCGATCGAAGAGCACATCGCTAATTCCTAGTGGCGACTCTCGGAACGACCCGGTGAAGGCCATGGGCAGGCACACTCCATGTTCATCCATATGCTCGTAGGGAGCAGATCAAGCTTGGGACGATTACAACCCAGATTTCCCCTACCTGACAAGGTTTACTCCAAGCCGTCAGACTGTTTCACTCGATGATTCTTCAGACAAGGGGGCATTCCTCAGAAGTGGAGATTCTTGACAAGAGGTTTTTGCCCCTGCCCTCATATTCTCATCACACTCTTCCTCATCTTGTGGGGATGGTGACGAGACCTCCAGTGATGAGCCCGATCAGTACTCTGATAAGCGTGGGAGAAATCCTAGAAATACTCGCTCTCCTCTGAGGCAGTTCCAATTTGCTTTAGGGGTCAAGGATCCTGAGACTGCTCAATAAAGGAGACTTGCCGCCTAGAGTGCTTTGCCTGGGCGAGCCCAATACTAGTCTGAAGAGGCATTAGAGCTTTAATGGATTAACGACTTGCTTGAGAATTTGACTCAAGAGCTTGCTTGAGCGCCGGGCTATGACTGCTTCACTGAAGATATTGCACAAAGGTTCCACAATGTGATGGCCCGACTTGAGCAACCTTGCCAATGTACCTTCGAGAGTTGACAAGGTACGACCGTATCAAGTCGTTCACAAAACTTGCCTCGCACCCGAAGGAGAATGCCCCAGACTGCTTTGGATTGGCAAATCGACGCTTGATAACCACTTCAAGCAAGAAACCTGCAGCAACAGATGGACTACGAGTGTCATCCCCGAGTGGACGAGACCTACTACAGGTCCAGTCCGCCTACCATCAGGCATCGCTGAGTGCGTCCGCTTAGTGATACTAACTGCCCATTTCCACAAAGGAGACGGCAGGAGATTGTTGTCGAATGCTGAGCATTCATGCCTGAGCTCCGAGCAGTGTGCTGGCCGCTGTGGTTTTGACCGGTGAGCATGGAGAAATTCGATGGGTCTCAAAATCCCATCGAGTCCCTTCAAATTTATACAATTGTGGTTCGGGCAGTAGGAGGAGGCGAGCATGTCATGGCCAACTAAAAGTATCTAGGCCCTTAAAATAGTTTTGGTAATTAATGAATTTATGTGAATATGAGACTGACATATTTATTGAGTGTTTAAAAGGCTTAGTACTTAAAATAATGATGAGACGCATACTAAGGGTCAACATGAAGATCAAAGTGGCTCAAGGCAAAGGTATATGTAGACTAGGATCCTTTTTCACTTTTACCGGTCGTATGAAAAAGGATGGATGACCATATTATAGGATAAATATCATACTATTAAGAGGGATCATGGCTAGTAACTTAATAGCATATGCTTGTTCCACTTGGATAAATTTAGGATCATGCATTCATTTAAAACTAAAATTGATAGCCAATTTGTGTTATGTCTGAAAAAATGGAAGTACCGGAGTTTCAACGGTGGAACTACTGTAGAGCGGTAGTACTACAGACTTGGATGGTACTTTCTGGAGCAACAGAAACTCTAAAAAATTGAGCGAAACCTTTTTCCAGAGAGCACCCTAGGAATCAATCTGTACTGTCTGGAAATTAGAAGTACTGGCATGCAAACTGCGGTACTTTCGCTTTCTGGAAGCTCCGCCAAAATCGAGCAGAACCTTTTTCCCAGAGAGCACCCTCGGGATCATTTTGTGTCTGTGGCAAATGAAAGTACCGGAGTTTCAACGGCGGAACTATTGTAGAGTGGTAGTACCGTAACCTTAAATGGTACTTTCGGACCATGGAAGCTCCGAGTAACCTAGGCGGAACGTTTTTTCCAGATAGCGCCAACTCTTAGTCTCAAAGCAAACGGAAGTACGGTGTTGAACTTTCGGAACTTCTGATCATCGGAACTACCGGATTTATAACGGCGGTAGTTCCATGCCAACTTCCAATAGCTATTACTGCTATGTCAGAACATGTGTGGAAATACCGACCATTCACCTGCGTTACTTTCGCTTGTTCTGAATTTTTCAGGAAATTCTCTGTAATGGCTAGTTTTGGTTGGTGAGGGTATAAATACCCCTCCACCTGCCCAAGGACAATAAGAAGAGACTCTATTGAACATCCATGAGCAATCGCTCCACACCTCATTTTCCCAGAACAGTCAAGAATGCTGGATGAGATAGTTGAGCTCGAGCATGGCATAAAAAAGGTGAAAAATATTAACGAAAAGGTTTGAGCGTTGGGTTGCACCAAGTGGCTTGATCGGTCTAGATGAGGCGTGGTCTGGTGGAATCGAAATAGGAGAGACTTGTCGATGCATGGTAAACCATTGGTGCACCTACATGTGGCACGCAGGATAATTGTTTACAAAGAAAGATGAAGATCGGGTCAAGAAATAGTATTTTAGTAAGGAGGCCAAACACCAAAAATTATGTGGATCAAAACCGTGGCACTTGAAAAACGGTTTAGGTCAAGAAGACACTGAGAAGATCAAGTAGATCAAAGGCTAAAAACTTAGCGGATTCGGGCTCATATGCTTTGGAAAGCGTACGTGAGTTAGGTGTGCGAGTAAAACCCGTGTTATGTGTGGTTAATGGGTTTTCCTCAAATGTGCTAGTAGATAGTATCTATTATGTTAGAAGTGGATTGATTAACTCATCTATTTAATGGATTGAGGATGAAGCTAACCATTCCAACCATCTTAACCTTGGGTTCTAAGGATAGGGTTAGAGAAGAGTTAGTGTCGTGGTGTGCTCTCTTGTTCTCTATATAGAGTGCCTGTAAAATCTTTATCTTCAAGTAACAATAGATCAACTTTGTTCATCACTCATTGTGTCTTCTGTTTTGGTTGATTTACTCTTATTCTTATTGGATTTGATCTCTTCTCTCCTATTCTTGATCTTAATGTGTGCCAAGAATATGTAAATGCTGGAGATAACTCATGGAGATCAAATCCCATCTATCTAGGCACCAAGTCTTGTAAGATTTTGAAGTTGCCTGATTTTACTTGGATTTAACCTTGTCTTGAGGTTTCTTAATCCTAGGGTTTTTGCTTCGAATCATCTAGAGCCATCTTAGCTATCCTTTACTCATGAGCAAATCATATCCTAAGATTTAAGAATTTGCCCAGTATTGGTACAATCTTGCTTCTCTTTGGGAAAGGTTAGAACCTTGACAAGGATTCATGTGATTTTTAGATGGAATAAGTTCCTAAAACCCTAAACAAGGTGTGTGAAAAGTTTCATCTCTTTTGGTTGATGATTTTGGGAGTTGCACCATTCTTGGTCTTGGCTCGGCTAATTTTCTGTTATAGAAACAAGAGAGCGGTCAGATCGCTCTTAAGCCCACTCATACCGGCCACTGTTCAGACTATTGTGGTCAACTCGGTCAGACCATACCCCCATTGTGGTGTGGTCAAACCAGTGAGGTGCTGAAAGTTGCCTCTCAGTTTTTGTGGTTGTTGCTTTGTTTTAGGCTTCAATTCTGATCTCCATAGCTATGTAGCTACTAGAGTGAAGAATTTATGAATACTTGCGAAAAATTTGTGAGGCATCATTCACCACTTCTCTGTTGCCATTGTTGGTCTTACAATTTTGGCTTATCCCTAAAACTGCTTATAAGCTAGTCTGTTTTGGGGCCTTCGCCTTTTTTTAAGCAAAAGCTATCTTCAAGGTTCACTAAAGCCTAAGTAAGATTAGTTTGGAAATTTACAAATAAAGCTGACCTCATTAGCTCGATGGAAACTACAACAGAATTACTACGCCCCTTATATCTGATCTAGACCATTTCGCTTGGACACTCACGATTCAACCCACTTTTTTTTCGCCCTCACAGCTACTTCCTTCTTCCACAACCACTCATTTCTTATCCCCATCTCTTACTATCAGTCCCACTTATTCTTTATCTCCATCTCTCTCTTTCTCATGAGCATCCTCTAGTGAGCCCCGATGACCCTCCTCTAGTGAGGCCCAGCGACCCTCCTATGGTGAGATCTAACCAAGCAACCACCATTAGATCTTTCTGATGAGCTTGTGGTTCCAATCAAGTCGCCTCTAGCTACCCCTTTGTGCCCCATCACCACCCCGATGAGCGATTGACCACCAATCTCCCCAACGAGCTCCTAGGCATGGTGTTCAATCTCCTTGTCTACAAGCGACCATGTAACCACTGGCTTACATCGAGTCAGTTCATGCCTTCACCTACTAACATGTTTCAGTAATCATGTCCGATGAACGTTGCAATAGGATATTCCAAATATTGCATCTATTTGTTTTTATTATTCAACAACAAATGAACTATTGGTGCTTTGTCCTCGAGATGTTTCCCTTGGATTGTTGCCACATTTTTTTTTCAATTGTTACATGAGATGTTTGATTATGTTACAACATCTCCTTAAATTCTGACTCAAGAGCTTTTTGCAGCAATTGACATTTTGATTTGTTGCAACAAAGTTTATTTTTGTTGCAATAAGGATGTCTATTTGTTGCACCGAGAAATCCATATCATGATCCAAATAGCATGAGCACCACTTGTTTTGTGCGGTCTCTCTCTCTCTTTGTCTTTCTCCTTTTGAGTCATTATATGCTACATAGATCGCTACCCTATGAGAAACCAACAAGCTCTGATTGGAGTGGCTCATCTCTTGCCGACCCACTATGGCTCTTCCTCACGCTTCTATGTTTCCTTAGTGTGAGGCATCGACACGGACGTTAAAGTCTCCCATGTTCGATTGGGAGATAGGAGGTAGTGATGGAGCTCTGCGGCAATGCCTCTTAAGCTCTTGGTGAGGTGTGTGGTGGAGCTCCACTATATGGGGGCGACAAGGGCCCTGTTTTTTTTCAGCAAAGGCTTCAGTTTTTGGCTTTTCTACAGTAACTAGTTTTTAAACAAAGTATTTTTTTAAGATGAGGTCTACTAGTTAATTGTAGTACATACTATACTAACTTTATTTATATTGGCAAAAACTGTATGTGAGTTTCTGTTATTCTATAATCTCTTGTATGAACAGCCCAAAAGCCACAAGCCGCAGCCAAAAGTCACAAGTCGCAGCCAAAAACCACAAGCCGTAGTTAAAAAGAACAGGCCCATGGCCTCCTGAGCTTAAGTAGTAGGGAGGTGCTGGTGAAACTTTACGACAAGGCGAGAAGGCTTTTTTGAGGTCAATTGTCGACTGACCTTGTCTAAATGTGAGCTGTTGGGGATGAGATGGTGATGTGACCGGGCCACCTCTTCCTCCTCCAAGTTTATTGTCAAAATGTTGTAATTTGTAAGTCTGTTGTTGCAGCAGTGAAATCCAGATGTTGCAATATCATACAAAATGTTGAGGTGTCCTAATCATTTTTCAATGTTACAATAATGTTTTGCTTTTGTTGCAATTAGTATTTGGATTTGTTACATCAGTGGTTCTCGTTTGTTGCAACCTTTTGTTTTTGTTTTAGGTTCACTGCATTGGAGACAAGATTTGTTGCGCGTCAGTATTTTTGTTGCGCCAAATTGAACAACCAAGATCAATCATTTTAAGTGAGATTTAACAACCAAAGGAGTGTATGATGAGTAGGGCTGTAAAAAAAGCTCGAGGCTCGTGAGCTGCTCGAGCTTGGCTCGCTCTAGACTCGATTCGAGCTTGGCTCGAGCTCCAAACGAACCGAATTCGAGCTTCATCTTAAGCTCGCGAGCTTTAACGAGCCGAGCTCGAATAGCTCGCGAGCTTAAGATTTTTTTACCCTCCCCAATTCCCCCACACCCCTCTCGCCTCTCCTCTCAAAATCCCCCACTCCATCCCAGATTCCCACTTTCCCAGGCGCCGCGCGGGCCACGCCAGGCCGGCAGGCCCCCTCCCTCCTCTCCCTTACCCGCCTCCGCTCCCCGCCCCTCCTGGCCCCCCACCCCTCCTCGCCGGCGTCGTCGCCCCCCGCCCCTCCTCGCCCCCCCCCCCCCCCGCCGGCCGCCCCCACCCCCGTCCCCCTCGTCGCCCCCCCCCCCCGCCGCCCCTCCTCTCCCCCGCCGCCTCCCCCGTCCCCCTCCTCGCCCCCCACGCCGCCCCCGCCCCCCCTTCACCCCCCGCCGCCGCCCCATCCCCTTCCTCTCCTCCGCCACCCCCGTCCCCCTCCTCACCCCTCCCCCCCGCCGCCCCTCCTCCCCCCGCCGCCCCTTCTCCCCTCCCGTCCCCTTCCTATTCCCCGCCGTCGCCCCCCGGTCCCCCTCCTCACCCCCCCGCCGCCGCCGCCGCCTCTCGTCCCCCCGGCGCCCCTCCTCTCCCCCGCCGCCGCCGCCTCTCCTCCCCCCGACGCCCCTCCTCTCCCCTGCCGGCGCCACCCCTCCTCGACCCGGATCCGGCTGCCGCAGCCCGCAGGTACTCCCTCAGTCCCTCTCGAGTTTTGTCCTACACGAGCCTACACGAGCCCGAGCTCGAGCGAGCTCGAGTTTGGTCCGAGCCAAGCTCGAGCCCAGCTTAAAGTTCGATGTCGATCTTAGGCTCGCTCGAGCTCGGCTCGAGTTTCTACCGAGCTCGAGTTTGCTAGGTTAAGCTCGCTCGAGCTCGGCTCGTTTACAGCCCTAATGATGAGAGTCCTCGTATCCTACGTCCGGGCGCTAGTTCTCTCCAAACTACAAAGAAGGCCTTATTGGTTTTTATTCACCCTCGTTCAGGTTGGGCCAAATTGATCCGTCTCATCTCATCCATGATGGACCGAGATCATCTGGTATGGCACAAATACGACTCGACTCAGCTCTCTCTCCTGTGAAACGAGCTAGTCTGACATTCTGACCAGTACAGGGACAGCGCCAATACCATTCCTATCATCCCAAAACAAAAACATTGCCGATCGATCAGCATCGTTTAGTTTGTTAGACTGTCTGGCGGCTAGGTGTGAAGTCACGCATCAGGATTCTCTCAGATAGTCCCATTAATCACTCCTTTTATCAACCTTTGTAGTAGTGTAATTAAGCGCAGTACACAGCAAAAGTTCGGAAAGAGTCTAAGAGACACACAATCTTGCTATCAACGCCATGTCACCATGTGATACAGACACCTCACGGGTAACCGCTACATTCTTTCGATCAGCTGTGTGCCTGTGTTTGAAGGTTAGCTAGGTAGGTCGTCCAAGATGATGCACGGCAACAGCACGTTACATGCCGCTTTACCGAATAATTTCACTGCAGTAGATGGGCCATGCCGCATGCTAAGGTCCAAGCAGAAGCTTTTGCAGCCTTTTTATCTTTCCGGCCCCCACCGTAACGTGAACGGGCCCAACGGGGCATACGGCAAAGCAAGCTAGCATATCGGGGGCTGTTCTGTGTAAGTCAAAAGTTGGTGGTTTTTGATTTTTGTTATAATACTTAACTTTTAAATAGAGTATTTTTTTAAGACGGAGTCTACAAGTTAAACAATCTGCATGTTAAAAACTCAATATCTGTACCAGCCAAAATTGCAAGTGAGTATCTGTCTCTCCGTAATCTGTACCGTAAACAGTCAAAATTTAAAAATTTCAGTTAAAAGCCAAACGCCGCAGCAAAAAAAAAACAGACCCTGGTTCTGTTCTTTTCATCAGCTTCTTGGCCGACTTTTAGTTTCCATTAATGTCAACTTGTTGCTAATGGCGCGCGAGGTTATGGAACCGTCCATGCTCAATGCAACCAATTTGTGAAACGAGCAACAAGCACACCTTTCCACCACCTAATTAAAACCTGGCCATGGTGGAGTCGCCAAGATTTTCTTTCTAGTTCTTGCATTATCAAAACTGTCAAATCATCCTATATTCCATCCGGGGAAGCTCAGCTTCTTTGCGAAAAAGTCTTTCAAATTCTTCAAAATTACGTACAGGTCCTCAGCATTTTCATGGAGCCCCTCCTTTTGCTGATAACATCCCATGGTTTTCCACAATTACACATAGGTCCTTGTGTAATTACGTACAGATCCTCAACATTCTCATAGAGCCCTCTCCTTTTGTTGGATAACACCCCACAGTTTCCCAAAATTACATACAGGTCCTCAATTTTTTGCGAAAAAGACCTTCGATTTTCCCGAAATTATGCTTGTGTCCTCGATTTTTTTAGAAAATCTTCCCCGCGAATTGTCGTCTCTTTTACTTCGGTCCACATGGTAGCTAGTGCGGCGTAGCGTCCACGTTTACGCTGCTAGTATAATATGATATGTTGGGGGAGATGGAAACGAGAAAAAGAAGGTTAATTACTACTGCCAGGTTACTCATGCGGTCGAGTATTTGGAAAACAAGGATGTCGACCAAACAGTACAAATATATATTTTTTTCAGAACTAACCATAAGGTCCATAACTAAACAAAACACACGTAGCCGCGTTGCAGACTTGCAGGCGATACCACCATAACTGTGTTGCCTTCATTTTCGGCAAAGCCTTACTCATCCTGTCATTGTTTTCTTCCTTCATAACTACCCTGTCATTGCTTAGAAGCATGGTTTTCCAATAGTTGGTTGGCATGTTCGGTGGTTGCCAGGCGACGGTCATCGAAGAGACGGCCCAGGGTACACATGAAAACCGAAGACACAGAAATGCGCGAACGAAAACGAATGCCCATCTTGGTCTGGAAAATCTTCGTTTCCTTGTTGCTTCACCGACTGTGCTGCTGCTGCTGCTGCAGCAGGTAGGAAAAAAAGCCGGCACGCAATAATTTGACAGTGCAAACCAAGCTCCTATGCTTACAAATAAAGCCAACCGTATCAGTTTGTGTCTTACTGTTCTCGAGTATCAATTGAGTACCCTGTCTGAACAAGCATTCATAAGCTACATTTTTTTTGGGCGGGCTTATTTGGGCTTAAATTTGTGACTATTCACAAGTGTACATGGAGTACCAATTGAGTACATTGTGTTGGGACCTTCCATCACCGTACACAAGCAAGTTAGGGCACTCACAGTGCAGACTCTACCAATAGAGTCTATGTCTCCAAGACTCCATTATAAGACTCTATGCTTTCCAATGCAATATTTGTAATAGTAGTTTCTATAGATAAAAAGAATTATTATGCAACACAAAGACAACTGATCAGCTGTGGCATAATGCCATGTGACCAACTGTGGACATACACACGTACGGCATATCACAAACCATCAGCAACGCCAATCTGATAGACACATACATGATATATATCACCACAGACTAAGCCGGCAAACACAATGGATACGTATATAACTGAACCGGCAAATATTTTCCACATCGATGAAAGTTTAGATAATAGGAATGAGTCATCCGTTACAATATATAGCAACAGAAACTAACTAAATAGATAATAATAATATTTAGATAATATTCCATTCATCGTTGTCCTACACACAGAACTCCATGGCCATCTTCGTGAGCTTCATGTCCATCTTCCTCCACCCACTCCAATAACTGTTAAAAATGAGAACGGATTAGTAAATTAACAAAATTGTATAGGGATTATTTGGTTCAGTTAAAAAACATATCTCAATAGTTATTAAACATGAAGACTATAGATATATATATATATTTAAATGCACAACTCTACCTAATTAGTCCGATTCCCAAACTTTTGCCAAATGTGATCAATCAAATCAGATTGTAGTTGCTTGTGAGCTTCACGATCACGAATCTCGGCATTTCTCTGTAGTACCTCCTCCATCACCGGATTATGTGCTTGAGTGATTGTAGACGGCTGAACAGTAGATGTGGTTGCTTCCTCGTTCAAGTCAAACGAATTGTCCTCTATATCCTTCTCGTCCTCGATTATCATGTTGTGGAGAATTATACAAGCTAACATGATATTCTCAAGATCCCCTTGTTCATATAGCCGTGCCGGCCGACGCAAAATGCAAAAACGGGATTGTAAAATCCCAAATGCACATTCGACATCTTTTCTTGCCCCTTCTTGATGTTCTGCAAACAACTTGTGCTCAGCTGATTGCGGTGCACGTATGGACTTCACAAAAACAGCCCAGTCTGGGTATATTCCATCTGCAAGATAATAAGCTTTGGTATATTGTCTTCCATTCACAAAGTACTGCACCTGTGGAGCTTCCCCTCTTAATTCCTTGACGAACAAATCAGATTGACTGAGCACATTGATATCATTGTTGGATCCCGCCACTCCAAAGAAAGCATGCCATATCCATCGATCATGTGATGCAACGGCCTCTAAAATGATGGTTGGTACACCATGATCACCACGAGTATATTGTCCCTTCCATGCATATGGACATTTTTCCCAATGCCAGTGCATACAGTCAATGCTCCCTAACATGCCAGGAAAACCACGACGCTCACCTATCTCCAACAATCGTTCTACATCTTGTACCGTGGGGCGTCTCAAATACTCTTCACCATATACTTCAATGATACCCTTAACAAACTTTTTCAAGCACTCCACACCAGTACTTTCTCCCATCTTCAAATACTCATCAAGCTGGTCTGCAGAGCCGCCATATGCTAATTGACGCATCGCTACTGTACACTTATGAATAGGTGAGAACCCAGGACGATTCAGAGCATCCGGTCTCGAGGTGAAATACTCAGACCACACACTCAAGGCCTCAACAATCCTCTCGAAGAGGGGTCTTCTCATCCTAAATCTTCTACGAAATTGTGTCTCATTATAGACTGGATAAGGAGAGAAGTAGTCATCCATTAGTTGCTGGTTGGCTCGTTCACGAGGTCTGTCCACATATCGCCTAGGACCAGACCGAGATATTCCACCTTCTATGACAGCGACAATGGTGGATTGTACTTCAGCTACAAGATGATCGCCTAAATCATCTAGGATTTCTTGCTCTTCAAGATAATCCTCCATGGAGTACAGATCAGCAGGGTCGATGCTGCCATCTCCATCCATTGAAGCAGAGGACAACAGCAGAGGATAGCAGAGGACAGCAGTAGAGAACAGCAACAGAGGATAGCAGAGGACAGCATACAGGAATGATTGAAAGATTGCCGTGTGGCTGTATATATATATAGTCACACTCGCATGCAAATAACTAAAGGAAGGAGTTCACACTCACATGAAAAGGAGTTCACACTCATGTAGTTCACACGTCATGCATAGTGCTTTCAGTTCACACATCATGCAAACACTAGTGGACCTATTTCAGTTACCTGTACATAGTGCTTTCAGTTCACACATCATGCAGACACTAGTGGACCTATTTCAGTTCACACTTTATTTAGTATACCACTAGTGACAGGAATTAAAATAGCAATTACACTAGTGCAGAATCAATTTCAGTGCACTGCATAATCAATTTCAGTTCATTGCATAATCAATTTCAGTTACCTTATTTCGATTCCTTGGATGGTGCATCTGTTACAAGTCCATCAGCTACTGCATAAACAATTTCATGAAATTACAAGTCCATCAGTTATTAGTTCCAAGCAATTAAGTAAAGCAATTGAAAATGAATTCTTTATGAGTAGTCATACCTTAGGAAATAAAGCTAGTCTCAGGCTCTCCAATGCCAAGTTTCTCTCAGCCTTAGCATCTGCACTTAGTTGCTCAGTAGGCGCAAGCAACAGCTGTGTGTAAGTTTCTAGCATTTTTCCCTTAGTTCCTTCATGAGCTGCTTCTTTGTTAAGCCCAGAATACTTGTCCAAAATGGTAACATATTACCCTGTATGCTCACATAACTCATATGCAATCCACAGATAAACTGGTTGTACTACTTAGCATTCACAGTTGTGGCCATTGGATTAATCATCTATTCATTGAAGTAAGTCTGTAAATACCTTCCTAGATAATTTGCAGATATGTGACTGAATGACTGCAGAGATCTAACAAAATTTATTTCTTGTGATATATGAAGTGATATTTCTTCAGATAATGAAACAACTGGAAGTACAGAAGCACTAGCCGAATATCAGCAACTACTAATTAAAGACAAATCAACCAGAATTGGTTCTAATTCAGGTAGCCAAGAAAGGACACATAACGAAGAAGTTCATATCTGTTAGTGGGGTAATGTACTGATGTATGAAGACACCTCCTTGCCAATGGATAGATGACGTAATCTAACTACCATATTCACATATACAATATTTAATCTAAATCTAATAGCTCTGATGACTTACCCTTCGCTAGGAGATGACGTTGGCCACCATCCACCAAAGGGAGAGGCATTGATTGGAGGAGTGTTGACAGGAACAGAAACACCTGCGGCCGGAACAGAGTTCACAGGAGCACGGACGGACGGAGATCGGGTTCCATGACCACCACTGCCTCGCCGGGAACTAGACTTCGTTAATCGGTTCATCCTGATTCAATATTAGGGTATGGATTTGGGTTAAAGATTGTTGCTGGGAGGAGAGAGATGCTAGGTCATGGAACATGGGGCGTACCTCGATTTGCACCTGGATCCGTTTCCAGTCGACGCCAGAGCAAGGGGGGGCTCGATTGTATCTCTGGATCTTGGGATTGTGGAGAAGCGTGCGGGAGATCTGACGCACGCTCGCGGCTCACGCGCGCTCGCGGGAGAACTGGCGCGCGCAAGAAGCCAACGCACGAGGGGAGAGGAGGAGTTGCAGCGGCAGCACGAAACTTTTGCAGGCTCGGGCTCCGGCGCGGGAGATGGTGGGCGTGAGAAGAAAGCGCGCGAGCAGAAGGGGAGGAGTAGCGGCGGCGGCGCGGGAACTTGCTGGCTCGGCCTCGAGCGCGGGAGATGCCGTGCGCGAGCGCGCGAGAAGCAAGCGCGGGAGATGCCGCGCGCGAACGCGCGAGTGGGAGGGGAGGATTTGCGGCGGCGGCGGGAGGAGGGCGCAGGGGATCCATCGACTCGACCGTAGTCTCCCCAACGCGAGCACCGGTGAAGTCTTCGGGCCTCGAACGCATCGTAGACGCCGAGTCTAAATAAGACTCCGTTTCTTCGTTTTCCCCTCTCTCTCCTCACTTAATTACTTGCCACATCATCAAATTGCTTACATGGCAGTGTATTTAATAGAGATAGACTCTATGATGAAGTCTGCACTGTGAGTGCCCTTAGGAACCCTGTTCATTTGATTGAAGTTCACAAGACTTTCAAATACTTTACCTTGTCACTAAACGAAACAAAGATTTTACGAGCTTAAGTTTATATATCTGGATTTCCCACCGAGCCATGTTTGAAACGTGGGAAAATTTAGGGCTCAAACAACCTCTTTTTTTAAAATTCGATCCTGTGATCCATATACCCTCGAAGTTTTAAATAGTACCAGACAAGGTGACCCACTAGGCAATGTGGTAGGGTTGGACTGAATGGTGGAGGTGAGGAGAGGAGAGGGATGTTAAAGGTTGGGTTTAAATTAGTTCAATGGGTTAGGTCTTTGATTGGAGTAGCTTTGGTTGGATGAAAATGGGTTGAAAGAATGAATGGATTGGGTTGCCTCATAGAAAGGGTTGATTAGAGTTGGAATGAGTTCTAAAATTTATTGTTGAAATTGGGTTGAGAACAAGTTCAACCTGTGATATTGCAATATGGCTCACCCGTAGGTTGGCTCCACCTATAAGGATCATCTGCGCATCTAGGCCTAATAATTTGCACAAAGTAACGTCTCTATACTCGAAATAATCTACAATAAATTTTAGAAAATTTTGTGAACCTTTTAAGGTGTGAAAGCGAGTTATAAATTTTAAATACCGATTTTTTTTCAAAAGTTTTCTATAAAAGTTTGTTGGTCCCACCATGTGTCTGGGATTAACAATTTACACAAAGTAGCATATCTATATCTTAAATCATCTATAGTAAATTTCAGGCAATTTTATGAAACTTTTATAGTGTGAATGCGAGTTAGAAATTCCTAATTCCGAACCTTTTCATAAAATTTTCTATAAAAGCATGTTGGTTCCACCTAGGTTTTTAGGCCTAATAATTTACACAAAGTAGCGTCTCTATACCCGAAATTATTTATAATAAATTTCATGAAACTTTTATAGTGTAAACACGATTTATAAATTTTAAATACCGAACTTTTTCAAAAAGTTTCCTATAAAGCCTATCGGGCCCATCTTTGTGTCTAGACCTAAAAATTTGCACAACGTAGCGTCTCTACACCCTAAATCATCTATTGTAAATTTTAGGCAACGAGTTTGAAATGGGTTGAACATGAGTTTCAACTCATTTCAACCATTTGAATTAGGTGGAAATGCCATATGGGTTGGATTAAGTTGTGGAAGGTGCTCTTTGGATTGAGTTGAGTTAGGTTAGATGGGGTTTCGAGTTTTTTCAAGTTGGATTTTATTTCATTGCCACCCTAGGTGAGGTAGAGCTAAGCTCACATGTTTGTCATTAAGTAACAGCAGAGGTACACAAAAAAAAACAGAAGGGTACATGGAGAAACATAAACAAGAGAGAGAAGACACACGCTGGGCCATATTGGCATATTGTGTCGACAAATCAGCTCCGGCCACCGCGTCCTCCTGCCACCGTCTGACTCTCCTACACCGCTCCTTGTATATAAAGCTAAACGAAAGCAGATCCTTCCATTCGCCAGCGACCCCCTCCGTTTCAATCAAATTGCACAATGCTCTGTCTCCATGTTCTTAATTACCTCCATTTCAATCAAATTCATAATGTTCGGTAAAAGCTCGACTAAGGTGGTGCTCATTTGGTTTTTTTGTGGCTTATGGCTGAAAAGCACTGTAGCTGGCTGAAAAAATATTGTAGCTGACAGAGGCTTATTTAGCATAATTAAATTTAAAAAAATTAAAAAATATAAAATATATGTTAGCCCATTACATATAATACAAACAAATACGGGAAAAAAGAACCGGCAAAAAAACTCAACAAAAAGCGAAAAGTTCAGAAAAAACGAAATTTATGAATAGTGAAAAATAAACTGAAAGCTAAAAATTGAAGCCAAAACGATCACAGCCTAACATTCATGGATCATGGGCATGCTTTGGTTTGTCACCGTTATAGAACTATTCTCTACTTTAGACCGGGTAATGAAAATATCGATTGCTTTTAGTGCAATTTCACTTATTCTCAATGTACACTTCATGCACTATCACTCCCAAGATTTGGGGATAAAGTGAGGTTTTGTAGAAAGCCAAGCCAAACTTGGCAGGGGAAGTGAACAATAATCCGTGTGGTCCAGTCACCCCAATTGCTCTATTAGGCATTTAGGCTTGACCCAAAACGAACTTCGCTCTACCTTTGCCCGACAAAGGTTATGCTTAGGTAGGTGTAACATCTAATGTTTTTTTCCTTGTTCATCCCACCCCTAATATGTAGCAATAATGCCAACACAGGCTGGGCTTTTTTGAATTTGCTGCTTATGGTTTTTTATTTTTACTACAGTAACTAGCTTTCAAACAATACATCCTTTTAAAATAGGATCTATAAATCGATTGTAGTAGATACTTTACCGACTTCAGATATATCGGCTAAAATTACATGCGACTATTTCTCTCTTCGTTTTCTCTCACGAACAGTCAGAATTTAAAAGTCATAAGTCACAAACAATCAGAATTTAAAAATCATAAGTCACAACCTAAAAGAACACACCCTTAGCCTTAGACGCCACCTTTTCACCCTATTGTAATGTCCCCTTCAATAATACTACACCACGCCAATCCTATGCTTATACATAAAGCAAAGAAAGAAAAGGCACAACCAATAGCACATAGCGGTAGGGGCTTTTTCTGCTGTTTTTCCTTAAAAAAAATAGCATATAGCTGCAGTTGGCCTTTGTTTCTGTTAAAAAAATAAAAATGGACTGAAAATAACTTGTTGCTTGTAAGACAAATGTCCAGCTTCCAAGGGCTACAAAGGAAAAGGAGCGCTCCCCCTTAAAATTCCAAACCTAAACAACCGAAAGTCTGAACCCAAAACCAAAACGAAAGCGAGCCAAGCTCTAGGGCCGGCCACACCAGCGAACAAATCCCCACCTCCCTCCCCCCTCGTTCCTCTGGTCTCCCTCATCCACCTCCTCCCATGTGGATGCCCTGGGTCAAGACGCGCCCTTCCTCCCCCTCCTCCGCCGCCTCCACCTCTTCCACCGCGCTCTCCGCCGCCTCCCCGCGCGTGTCCTTCTCCTCCCCCTCCCTCAAGGACCTCCAGGCCCTGCTCCTCTCCGACCCCGCCGCCCCCTCGCCCTCCCCGCCGCCGCCGCACACCGCGCCCTGCTCCCCCTCCGTCCGCGTCTTCCACCGCGTCCGCGTCGCCGCCTCCGCCCTCTGCGCGCTCCGCACCCTCCAGGCGCCGGCCGGCGCCGCCGCCGCCGAGGCCGACCGGCGCGTGGTGCTCTACTTCACCTCCCTCCACGTCGTCCGCGCCACCTATGAGGACTGCCGCGCCGTGCGCGCCATCCTGCGCGGCCTCCGGGCCTCCGTCGACGAGCGCGACCTCGCCATGGACCCGCGCTACCTCCAGGAGCTCGCCGCCCTCCTCCCGCGCGCCCGCCGCGTCGCCCTCCCCCAGGTCTTCGTCGGCGGCCGCCACCTCGGCGGCGCCGAAGAGGTCCGCCGCCTCCACGAGTCCGGTGAGCTCCGCCGCGTCGTAGCCGGTGCCGGCGCTGCCTCCCTCGCCGCCTGCGGCCGGTGCGGCGGCGAGCGCTACGTGCTGTGCGGCAGCTGCAACGGCAGCCACAAGCGGTACAGCCTCAAGGGCGGCGGCGGCTTCCGCACCTGCGCCGGCTGCAACGAGAACGGCCTCGTCCGCTGTCCCGACTGCTCCCCGCCGGCCGTCTGATCCGGACCCAAAGGTCCCAATCTAATAACTACTAGATGTTTAATTTCGTAGTATCAAACTCAAGATAAGAAATGAGTTGTGTGTGTAGCTGTTACTCCTACTACGTTGTTAGTGTAGTGGTGTTTGGTATGTGACAGTGGCCGGCCAATTGGTTGGGAGTTGCAAGTTTTTAGCTTTTGCTAACCAACGTCTCTAAATGGTGCATTAGGATTCGGTAGAAGAGTTATTTGTTTCCTTGCTTGTTTGGCTACCCCATTTTCTTTCTCTTAGCTAAGCTATGTTGGAGGCAGATGGGAAGTCTGGATCTCGGTGTGTTTGATACTCCTATTTTAACTCTGAGTAAATGATTGATAAATGTTACCAGTAGTTAAGAAAGATATAAATGTAGTAGTAGATGTGTGATTTTTACTGTGAGTTTTCAACATGTCTGAGGCATGAGCTAGTACTTGCTTGCGTTGGTGTTTTCAAAATGCTTACCCCGTTGATCATTGAGTTTGAGTGGTTGGTGCCTTGTTGCCTGTTTGCGGAGGCGTACCGTTGAAGTTTCTAGAAAGCTGCTGCTTCTGCTTGAGAGGACGCTGGAGACTGGAGTACTACACCAACGGTGGTGCATAGTGCCGCCTTCGGCGAAATCTTTTGGCTGCTGCACGGCACTGGAGACTAGATAGCTCTGAAACAAGTTGCTACGGGCGCTTTGCTCGGGAGTCAGATTTTCTCTCGCAAGGCTGCGACTTTCTTTGGGAAAAATGGAATGGGCGCTCGTGCGGCGTTTGAATGCTATCCGATTGGTAAAGTGTTCCGTTGGATCGGACAAGTTTTGGAAGCTCAGCGTACTCCAAAAAACCATTAAATTGGCGAGAAATTATGTGCAAGGCTAGATTTTCCTTGGCACATTATGAGCCTCATTGATAGCACCCCTTTTTCGCGATCGCAAGCGGCACCTTTCAGGTTCGGTTGGGTTCCGGGAAAGATCCAAACCGGACATTTGAGACCGATGCTTCGAGTAGTAGCGTGGTTGATTTTCTGCTAGTGCGCCCGCTCCTCGCTTCCACACTCTGAAATCTGAAAACCAGCGAACGTCTGGCTCGAAATGCACCAGTGTTCTTGTTACCTCACCGGTTCCCAATTTATGCGAGCTACGATCAAGTGATGATTACGATGAGGCAGCGAAGTGGTCAGACCATGTGATGTTTACGCCACCTGGAACCGGAACTGCACCTCTACGTTTGACGGGAAGAGGCCAAGAGGGGCGCAGCGTGCGCTGATAGCGGCGCACGGCACGGCACGGCCGATCGCCAACACCGGCCAGTGGCCGGCCGCTCGGCCGGTTGCGCATGGAGGCTTACGCTTGGCTTCAGGAGATGATGAGCTTGAAGCCTGAGCAGCGAGGGGCGGGCGCAAGACCCACGTGGTGGGACTCGGCGATCCCGATCCCCCCATCCCCATCCAGCCGCGCACCATGCGACGCAACGTGCCGCGCGCTGCGCGCGTGGAGGGGCCGCGCTTGACAGCCTTGTTGCGGCTCCGGGCTCCCATCATTGAATCAAGTGGTCGCGTCCGAGCACTAGTTAGAAGTACTCGTCCTGTTGCTCTCCTCTCAACTCATTATTGGTTCGACTCTAGCAACGTCGATGGAATGGGAATGGGCTTATCAGAACGAACGTTTGTCTGTAGGCAAGGATCCAGCACTTCCTGTACAGATTTGCTAGATGTAGCTAACCAACCTTTCATGTGCGTTTGAAGCAATGCTAGATGAAGCAATCAACTAAAAACATGGACCGTTAAAAGGGGCATTACGTCTTGTAACACAAAAAAGAATCGTTGAAAACGGCATCACACCTAATTTTGCTAGATGAAGCGATCAGCAGTGATACGTACCTGTGCGGTACTAGACGAAGCAAAAAAGCCAAAAAGCAACCAAAAGATAAAGACAACGAATTATTGGTTAAGAACCGAAATTCTTCACCAAGCATGAGTACACAGATACATCCCTATGCAGTGCTAATTAACAATCTTTTTGTAAATATCATGCAGGTCTAAAACTCAAGAAGTCAAAACTCCAAAGAAATGTTTAGAGCAGAAAAATATCATGCAGGTCTAAAACTGAAGACGTCAAAACTCCAAAGAAATGTTTAGAACTTCAAGTGCAATTTATGCAAATTATTCTGAGCAGTGGTCATACATCAGAGTTGCACATGCTGTGTTATAATGGGAGTTATATAAACTCTCAGAAACTTAAAACTCCAAAGAAGTGCCTACAACTTGGGGGGTCAAAAATAGCCATTTTGTTCCAAAACAACCACTAGTCACCAATGCGATAACTATGAAGGTTGATATGAGGTTACCACTAAAAGAAGTAGCTCCTCATCTTCTGTTTGCTTCATCTAGCAACAGCATAAAAGAAGTTTAGATGTGAGTAAAAGCAAGATTTTGTCTAATAAGAAAATAGGAGAAATAGTGAAAATGCAGAGGCCACTCGGTTCTCTGCCTCTCAGAGAGATGGAAGCAGTGGCGGGTGCAGTAGAGGGACATGGGTGTACAAATGCACACCCTTTTTTTTTTTGCAAAAAATCAATATATAGTAGGAATACTATGTGTATATACTACTAGCTGGGCTCAAAACTGCATATTTCAACCTCCGCTTCAACCCATCCCACGCACTCCCTCTCCCATTCACACCGCTATTCGCGCATGGCCCAACCGGCAACGTCTTGACCAAGGCCCAAGCAGAAGCAACAACCCAAGTGGTATGTGGGCTGTGGTCAAGTCCAAGCCATCAGCTAACCCCTAACACACACACACTCTCTATCTCTCTCTCTATCTCTCGCACTCTCTCAACCTCTCCGTTGCAGCGGCGCAAGAGCACAGGGCAGCTGGCCAGACCAACAGGGAACGTGCGGCCACGAACGGCGGTCGGTGGGGCATGGAGTGGCAAGCAGCACAATCCCACTCCAAGGAGCGGCGCGCAGCACAGGGGACCCCAGAGTCAAGGTTGGGGGTCCAGGCGTGTGGCTGCGGTGATTCGGGGGTGGAGGGTGTGGTGGCGGTGGTGAGACAAGGAGCATACAGCGGTGACCAACGGGGTATGGAGCGACGCAAAAACATCAGGTAGCAGTTGAGCATTCAATAGCAACACAGGTGCATGTATCTTTTCTTAATTATTTGTGTCATCAATACGAGATCAGACAGTAAACTTGTTAGCACCCCCGGTCAGATTCATGGACCACCGAGAATGCAAGGGACTCAATGAAAATCACACATAAGCGATCGTATGAATGTATTGCATGTGGGCATGTGTGTTACAAGTGGACCCCTCTCTATTTACAAGGAACCCTATTTGTAAAGTGGGAGGGGGAGGTGCGTGAAGTTACAAGTCCGCCCCTGGGCCTGGCTTACTCCTAAGGGTAGTTTCGTCTATTGGATCAGGTGGGTCCCCGTGCCCAGGTCAAACTCCCTTCGAGCTTCCACTCGATGCAACCGATGCCTGAAGTATCACGCCTTATCGAGATTGGTCTCCGGACTTCGTCTTGGGTTAGCCCTCAGACCTCGTCCAGGCTAGGTTTCCCGACATGTCGTGCATTGCCAAGGTTGACCTCTGGACTCCGCATGAGGTTGGCCCCTGAACCTCATTTGGGGTGGGGCCCTTGAGGTACCACGTCAAGCCAGGGTTGTAGTGGCGCGCCTCAGTGCAACTTGTCTTACTGAAGTTATCATCAACCCGAGGTAGTATGGGGACCCTTCCACAACAGTACCCCTTGTCGATCCGGGTGGTCGTCAACCACTCGCCTGGTCCAGCGCACCGACTTGTAAAAAGGGTCAGTGCACATCATTGGGTCAACGATTCCACTGGTAACCTATGATGTATTCTGACAACACATTAAAATACCTTAGTTCTCACATAAAATTTAGACGATAGGTTGTGCACGTGCCTCCGAGTTGAGTTCTCTTGGTGTTCATCAAAGGGTCGCTGCTCTGCTTAACTAATTTTAGGTCATATTGGAGAGTTCACCGTCACACAAAAGGATATGGTGTCATGGACAACTATGGAGTCAAGCTTATACTGCCTAGATGCTGAAGTTACATAGAGGCGTGGAGCTAGGACCTAGCCCAAAGAAGTGCCTCGAGAAGTGAGTTCTTGACTCATGGCCTTTGAGAGGTGAAGGTGCGCATAGGAGTGCCAAGCTTGACTCGCGTAGGCGTGGCTAAGGCTTAGCCATCGAAGAACGGCAGAACCCTGAGGCACAAAAGGTTGACTTGCTTGAATATGTAGGAATGAGTGTGCCCGACTTGTTAGTCCAAGGTGCGGAGAGCTCTTGGGTGAACGGGTCATTATGTGAACTTTTTGAGATGGGCCTGAATGTACCTCTAGTCTTAGGCGCGACAGAGTTTTAAGGCATGCAAGGCCAACTAGGGCATATGCATCCTTATGCACGAGGTCAATTGGTGATGCTGAGTTGGACAACATAAACAAGATGTGATTGACCGATGCATGCCAACACACTGAGATGTCCGTCGTCGATGTGCGTACCTAGGACCAACCTGATGAGGCCTAACCCTCAAGGTAAAGGGATATGCGCTAAGCCGTTGTCTGCTTGACTTGTCAAGGCATGACGCTAGAGGCTAGGAGGCGTGCCACGTGCTCAGTTCACAGAGGTGTGGCCTATAAAGAAAGGAGTGCCCAATGTGAAGCTACATTTCATTAAGGGGTTGCCCTCAAGGCTGATCACACCGTGTCGAGGTGACGTGTTGGCACTTTTCGAGGTGAAGCGATCAATCCAACGGGCACACATAATTGAGGAGATGCCAATAGATCAAGTTGAGCTTGATCAATGGAATACCTTGTATATCGAGTCGTATCATACGAGGGTGAATCCATTGAGGAGTGCTGCCCCTTGCTAGGCAAACTAACCCGATGACTAGAGGAGTGTGCTAGGGTGCGAAGTACTAGAGATTGATGAGTTGCTTACGAGGTGAAGAGGCGTGCACCGAAGCACCTATTAACCAACTCTCGGAAGGGTCACCCGTGGTGTGAGTGGGTGTGCACCGAAGTGCTGGATACTCAACTCGCCTGAGGTATGACCTTGCGAGGAGTTCTCGACTCACCGAGGAATGGTCTTCTAGGTGAGGAGATGTGCACCCGAATGCAAGGTGGTCGAGCAATTGAGTCTTGCATGGTCGATTTGTCGAGGCACCATCTCCCATTGCACAAGCTTGACGCTCGAGATAAGGCTTGAGAGCACTTCGCGGATGGGGAAAGGCCAAAATGCCACTATCTCCCATCCAAAAAGCATAGAGCTCGAGACGAGGCTCGTAAGCGCTTCGTGGATGGGGTGAGGCCGGAACGGCACCGTCTCCCATTGCAAAAACTTGGCGCTCGAGATAAGGCTCGCAAGGTTAGGGAGGTCAGAATGCCACCATCTCTCATTTAAAAAAATTTAGCGCTCGAGACAAGGCTCGTAGGGCTTCGCGAATAGGGTGAGGTTGGAACGCCACCGTCTTCTATCACAAAAACTTGATGCTCGAGACAAGGCTCACGAATGCCTGTGTGTGTGCCTACTCGACCTTGGAAGGTGAGAAGTCCATAATAGGTTAAGTCCACTTGGTCCTGGAGGGTGAGTATCTGTTCATTCGGCCCCGGAGGGTGAGTATGTGTTCACTTAACCCCAGATAGTGAGTATGTGTTCACTCGACCCCAGATGATGAGTATGTGTTCATTTGGCCCTAGAGGTAAGTATCCGTTCACTCAGCCCCAGAGGGTGAATATGTGTTCACTCGGCCCCAGAGGATGAGTATGTGTTCACTCGACCACGAGGGGTAAGTATTGGTTCACTTGACCCTGAAGGGTGAGTATGTGTTCACTCGGCTTCGGAGGATGAATCCTAGCTTAAGCAATTCAACAATTGAATTTTCTTTCCATTTCTGTTGAGCTCCTTCCAAACGAGAATTTACCGACCCATTAGTAATCCATGCCAAAAAAAAAACCACAACAAACTTGCACTGATAGCTAGCAATTGACCATGTAAAAAACTCGACCTGCGGGGGGAAGAAACCCCCGGGCATCTCGCGAAGAAGAACGATCTTCTCACGCAGATCGAGAAAATCCCCGAACCCCTGCCCACACCCTGACACAGGGGCACCGTTGCCCGTGTGAGACGACCACGACCAGGCCGGGCCTTTAACCTGTGCTTTGGCTTGTGGGGCAAGCGAGGGGATTTTTTCCCCTCAAGACCTAAAATTCGCTTCCACTGGGAGTCGAACCCAAGACCTGAGGGGTGCTACTCAAGCACTCTGCCGTTTGGCTAGAGGCCCTTTCGCACCATGTAAAAAACCAACACAAGCATTCGTCGAAAATGTTTACCCAAGACAAATACAAGCATCCTACACCAATTGAAACTAATCTACCGATCAAACGCACACATTAGTCCGATTAACTCAAAAAGTCTGAACTGAACGTGTTCCCTACTCCCTGGTAGGTTCATCACTCTGCATCAGGATGGATAGCTGGTTGTTGCAAGTACAATCTCTCAAAAAAAATGTAATACTGAAATTGGAGTAGTAGTATTTTTCTTCTTCCAGCTAACAACTCCAGATTGGCTAGGCCAACTTGCCGAACTTGTTGTCAGAAGAAACGCCATAAACTACTCCTATATTTCTTGTGTCAGAGTTTTATTCATGTACTTAAATCTCTGTTGAATTTTATTCCATAAACTACATAATAGAAAAGTGATAAAAAGACTCACACATCACAAAAAAAACTATATAATATTTCCGCTGAAATTAAGAAGAAAACAACACCAGGAGAAAAAAGTGTGCTTGTTAATCTTTAGCATTTATTTAATAAAGTAATGTTTACCATGTGTTCAGAATAAAGGATAGCAAACTGTAATAGTTGGACAGCACATAACTTAGATTGACCATATGTAAGATCAAGGAGAGTTTAAGCTTTAAGATTGCCATTTTACCTTGATGGATGGCAAGATGAATGTTGGAAAATCAGAATAAACAGGACCACATAAATAGCTGGACAACAAGTGACTTAGTATTTGCTAAGACATAACTATCTACGTATCATAAATTAAATAGATTATCGTCAAGTGGCCTGACAATGAAACTCCCTATTAAGATCATAAAAAATGTTAGTGCAGAGTTAAAAGAATTATTAGCAAACATATGGTGATGATCATTTGGGCTTATTTTTGGTGGCTTATAGCTGAAAAGCACTGTAGCTGACTGAAAAAACAATGTAGCTGACAGAGGCTTATTTAGCATAATTAAATTTAAAAAAATTAAAAAATATAAAAAATATGTTAGCCTATTACGTATAATACAAACAAATACAGGAAAAAAAGAACCGGCAAAAAAGCTCATCAAAAAGCCAAAAGTTCAGAAAAAGACGAAATTTATGAATAGTGAAAAATAAGCCGGAAGCTAAAAGCTGAAACCAAAACAATCACAGCAAGTGTTTTTTCCTTGGGAAGAACAGAGAAGCATCAAGTTGTGTTCCAGCTGGAATCGCACGTGGGAGGTGGGAGGCGAGGAGGGGATCGATGGATAACACCCCCGAATTTTTTGTATTTAAGCCCTTTTTTTGAAAAATATTCACATTTAGACCCCTGGTGGTTTTAATTCCGTTTTTGGACCCAGGGGGTCGGAGCCGTGGATCACGGCGCCGAGGTAACACGTCTCGGCGCCGTGATCGATGGCTCCGAGGCCCCAGGCCGGCACCAGCGTGGCGACCCGCGTGGTGCCGACGTGGCAGAAGCTCGGCGCCGTGATCCACGGCTCCGAGCTCGGCGCCGTGACTCGTGGCTCCGACCTCGGAGCCGTGGATCTTGGCGCCGAGCTCCCTGCCACGTGGCGCCTGGCTCCCTGCCACGTCTGCAGACACTCGGCGTCAGGGTTTGCACGGATCAGGCTTTAACGTTGTCGCAAAAAAAAATTACTAGTTGTATTTTGTTAATTTGAACTGTAATGATTATAAGTTTTGTTAATTTTGTAGTTGTGAATTACAAAACAATTTGAAAAAATTGTAAAACAAGTTTATGTTGATTGGCTCGTTGTAGATGCATAAAAAAATATGGTAATTTTTTTTAGGAACGATTGTGCGTAGAACGGTCGATATATAAAATGGTAAGTGTCTTTTAAGGTTTGATTCCCGTGGTTTTTGCAAGGTTTGTTATTTTGTAGTTGTAATATGGGAACGAATCTGATGAAGTCGTAATAAAAATTTATGTTCATTGCAGGTTGGACATGCAAACCAAATTAAGCTAAATTTTTTTGCCGAAGGATTGAGCGTAGAAATATCGATGCATATAGTGGTAAGTGATATTTCGAAGGTGAGTGATATTTTGACATGGCAGGCATGTGGCATGTGTGCAACTCTGTACTTCTAATGTTCAGAATTCCACCACTAGTCCTAACATGCATGCCTTAGGGAAAATAACTTGCTGGGTCTATTACATTTTGTCTATTGGGTGTAGCGTGGTTGTTTCCCCTTTTTGTCACGCCCTGAAGATGGCTCCGCTGCATCCTTCTTCCTGTCACTCTTGGTCTTGAGAGCTGCCTCCCGAGCTTGGAGCTCCTCCTCCTGACGCTTGATGGCAGCTTCACGCAGACTTAACTGCTCCCGCCTCCTTTGCAGCTCATCCTCCTTGCCCTTCAGACGGATTTGGTCCACCCTTACGCGACGCTCTTGGTCAAGCCGCATCTGTCGTTCCACCTCGCGAGCCTGAGTCATCTTGACAAAGTATTGTGCTTTGTTTTCCACCTCCTCTGCCCAGTTATTTGGCCATGCCGGCGACACCCGATCCACCCATTCGATGAACCTGCAAGCCTATGTGTGGCGTGGTAGATGTCATCGATCAAGTTGAAAAAAGATAACGAGAAACAAATGATTTAGTTGTGGTCGTTACCACGAAGTCGTCATCCAGGTCAGGACATTTGAAGAACCTACGGCCGTATTTGGCTCGTTGTACTCGATCAGTCCAGACTCCCAACATCGTCCTAAAGCCGCAATGGCACTTCGGGCGCTCATGCCACTCCGGCACTCCAAATGGGTCGGACCTCCAGGAAGACATTGTTGTATAGTAGTATTGTGATGCCTTGAGGAGGAGATGTGGTATGGAAGACATAGTAGGGAGGCCTTTATGTAGGCAGGTTATCTGGTGCAGTGGGCAGTCAGCATTTCTCCATGTGGGTACCACGAGGCTCGTTTGGCATGTAGGTAAGAAGGTGTATGGTTGTGTTGTGTTCGTTGGTGTGTTGATGGCTGTAGTACTTGGCATGTACCACCTACTGTCGCGTTCGGCGAACTCCGACGACACGCCTCGCAGAGGTGGCGGTAAAGGAACACCAACACCCCGGAAGCCCAGCTGTACTGCCCCGCCGTGTCCCAGTCGGTGAGGCAGTGGATGTACATCCACGATGCGCTGTCCCCCGTTCCGTCGGGGAAGAGAACGCAGCCAAACAAGTGCAGGATCCATGCCCTGCAATTATATGTCAAATGATATTAAATCAAACTATGTCAATTTAATCAAAAAGCTCGATTTGTACGACGAGTTGGCTCGATATCCACCCCTACCTGCAGTAGTAGGCAACGGTCTGCTCGTCCGCGTGTGCAGGACACTCTGCGAAAGTCTGCCGGAGCCATGTGATCATAACTGCAGAACTGCGATGGACTGCCTCATCAGGAAGCTCTATCCCGAGGAAGGCCTCTACTCGGGCTCTCCAACCAGCAGGCACGCACGGTCCGATCACTGGACGACCGTGAATGGCGACACCAAGTATCTTCTGAGTGTCCTGGAGCGTAATAGTCATCTCACCGAAAGGGAGGTGGAAGCTGTGAGTCTCCGGCCTCCACCTACATGATACAAAAAAGAGGACTACATGTCAGAGAATTTGAGGCGCACATAGCCAACCAACAATGAACATGCAAGTGGAGCAATGGTTTAGGAGAATACCTGTCAATCAGTGCAGTGATGGCCGGGGGGTTCAAGGTGGGCAATCCACGGCGAACCTGGTAAGAGACAAAAAAAAAGCAATGACGACAAAAGGCTAAAGTGTTGCTCGACACTTACTGGGATGATTCTGGGTCAATCCCATCTCCTGAGGGGCCGACACGACATCATCAGTCCGACAGTCAACTCGAACTGGTTGAGAAATCTGAACCTCGTTCGGGGCAGATAGAGCATCGGGCACCTCAGGCACTTCTTCCACATCCACCGCAAGATCCAGTAACGGAGGGTCAAAGGGTGCCTGATCACCTAGTTCTGGTGAATAACCGTGAGGGGTTGGTTCAATGGACACCTTCCGCACAACAAGGTCCAAACATTTTAACTCATTCCTCATAACCACTTTGACATATTTGTCCCACTCATCCTCACAATCAATTAAGATCAACCGCCTGAGAATTGTGTCTTTCGAACCGAAGTGAAGTAACCCCTCAACTGTGATGTTCTCCTCGTTTCCATGACAATGTAGCTTCTCCCGGGCCCTAGCAACCAACTCACTAAACGACGGCCGATCACTGAACATCAGAGGCACCCTTTGCATTTCAACAAATTGAACATTTCCATAATCATCACTTGTCACACTCCCTCCATGATATAGGGTTACTACGTTGTCCATCTAGTTCATACAGAAAACCAAACTCAATACCTTTAAGCGAAATTTTGGATAAATCACATGCATACTTGTTTAAGCAATAAAATATCTAAATGAACCCTTTCCCATTCAAACATCTATATATCTAATACGATCCAGATATAGTCACATGAGATTTTCAGTTATAATATGCAGCCTACAATGTCTTTTTTGGAGTCAAACAGAACCACCAATATTTATCTAGATATTGTATTAATCACACCAAAAGTCTAAAATCATTATGCCTTCTCGTAGGTACCATAAATATGGAGTGAACATTAAGCGACAGTGTGTAACATATGTGGAAAAAAATTCACGATATCCGCAATGATTCACCTTGAACGCTTGCGGGGGCCGGGGAGGCGGCAGGGAGGCGGCCGGGGAGGCGCTGCCGGCCCGGGGAGGCGGCCGGGCGCGGGGAGGCGGCCGGGGAGGCGCTGCCGGCCCGGGGAGGCGGCAGGGAGGCGGCCGGGCGCGGGGAGGCGGCGGGGAGGCGGCAGGGAGGCGGCGGGGAGGCGCTGCCGGCCCAGGGAGGCGGCGGGGAGGCGGCCGGGGCGGGGAGGCGGCGGGGGCCGGGAAGGCGGCGGGGAGACGGCCGGGCCGGGGAGGCGGTGGCGGCCGGGGAGGCGGCGGGGGCCGGGAAGGCGGCGGGGAGGCGGCTGGGCCGGGGAGGCGCTGGCGGCGCGAGCCGGGGAGGCGGTGGCGGCCGGGGAGGCGGCGGGGCAGGAGTCGGGGGCTGGGGGCTGAGGGCAGACGCGACGCGAAATGGCTCGGCCTGGCCTGTGTAAATGCCGCTAGCTCGGCGCCAAGATCGACGGCTCCGAGGTCGGAGCCACGAGTCACGGCGCCGAGCTCGGAGCCATGGATCACGGCGCCGAGCTTCTGCCACGTCGGCACCACGCGGGTCGCCACGCTGGTGCCGGCCTGGGGCCTCGGAGCCATCGATCACGGCGCCGAGACGTGTTACCTCGGCGCCGTGATCCACGGCTCCGACCCCCTGGGTCCAAAAACGGAATTAAAACCACCAGGGGTCTAAATGTGAATATTTTTCAAAAAAAGGGCTTAAATACAAAAAATTCGGGATAACACCCTAACCTCCCCCCCAACCAAACACTTTCTAGTCACTTTTCCTTCCCCCTCTCTTGCTGCCTGCTGATTCGTGCAAGATGAACCAAAAAAAATGTTTCTGGGCTCTGGAGAGCGTAAGTTTCGTATGAAATCGTTGCCAACATCTCCTCTGCTCATGCTGCTGTGTGGTTGAGGAAGGAAATTATGGGAGGTACCCCGTACGTCCAGTCCTTTTAGTTCGAGGTGAAACTGACCATACCAGCCGGCGCAAGTTTCTTCCTTGGTCCACGGTTTGTCGGCGATGAGGCTAGGTTTCTGCCCGACCAGCACCAACGGCGGCTCCGCCTTTTTGCCCCGCGGGACTTGGGTTGAAGGTTCAAGGACTCTCCTTGCTCCTTCGCACTTCAACCCTCGCCATGAAATGATCCAGCAGCTGTTGCCCAGAGACGTTATTGCACTTATGCGTTTCACATCTTTGTACCGCGTTTGTACGTTTACGCACGCATGAATGGTGCCTTCCCCGTAGCCTGTGCTACCAGGAACACATTTAACTCTGAATCGAGAATAAATTTCTGAGTAGCAGCAATAACTGGACAAGAAAAGAAGCACGCAAGAGCCGGCCATTTAGCTAGGCTCTTCTAATTAAACACCTTATCCTGTCCTACGTACTGCCTAACATTGCAGTGAAGAGAGTACTCCAGATAGCAGTAACTAGTTGCAACCGTACGTTTTCAGCTCATGAGCCATCATCTGTCTAGAGGAATGGCAGTTTGGAGGCAGGCACTCGCAGACGGGCCCACATGTTGGGGAAGCTCCACTTGCAGCGGCCGTCGACGTTGCCGTGGTCTTGGCAGGTCTCCCTGCAATTGTGGGTCTGCGTGCAGAAACTTGCACCGTTTGAAGCATACTGCATTACTGCCAAGGTTCCAATACGCAGCATGTCACTATAGCAGCAACGCTGATAGACAGGGATGCTCACTGGAAGCGACGATGAGCAGCACAAGTATAGATCACAGAGCAGTCTTCAAGCCTCCATGGCAGAAACAGGAGAATGTAAACGAATTAAAGGAGACGAACTCAAGGAATGCAGCAATGATGTTGTCCTTGGTTCTCCTTATTTGGTGAAGTTATGTTCTATTTTATTTTTTTGATCGTCGTAGCATGGGTTGTATATAGCACAAATACAGAGGTCGTAACTCGTAAGGCTCAGAGAGAATAGGAGTCTGAAAGAACTCAAGTCAAGCGGGTAAACCGAGCTGTTTACAGATCAAAAGAAAACTGAACACAAACCTGTCCCTGACTGGACTTGAAGAAAACGTGATGCAAACAACACAGTAACCAACTAAAATCTGTGTGGTTAATCGCAAACCGTGTGCTTTAGATTGGTAGTACTTTTTCTTCGTAACTAGTAAGGTGCCCGTATATTACAACAAGTACCAAATGAGGATAGTATATATCAGTAAACGTGATCCAAAATTGTTCCACGAATATTTTATTTATCTTATGCACATGCATATACATAGCTGGGTTTTCAAGTAGGCTTCAAATCTGATAACTCAATTAGTCTTCTGGAAACTCCATTTCATACAAGGACTGATATAGTATTAGTAGAGATAGAGATTATTAATAACTAATCCCATTAGATCAACTTGGCCGTGTGCATAGAGAGAGACAACTCACAAGTCACAACAAGTGTCATACATAATTTTTAATCTGCGCAAAAAAAAAAGAAAAAAAGAAAGAAAAAATAACAACTCCATCTCCGTCTCGTCTCGTACCCATTCATCCATCGAACCCGCACGCACAGACGCCTCTCCTCCCACTCCGTTTCAATCTCTCCTTGCTTGCTCCCTAAAACCCTACCCACCCACCCGAATCTCCCATGCTTCCGTAGATTCAGCGCATCGCGAGAAATCCACCAGAGATCATAGCGGCGATGAGAGGAGGAGGAGGTTGGGTGTAGGGTTCGGCGGGTGGTCCGCATGGCATGGAGGCGCAGGCTATGGTGACGGTGAAGGAGGAGCTCACGACATTGTACCACCACCTCGATGATGCCATCCGCTAGCTACAACAGTTCCAACACACCCTCGATGCATGGCAGGTGCATGCAAGCCTTCCTCAGCTCAATTTAGTCCCTCGT
This sequence comes from Dendrocalamus latiflorus, assembly GCA_017311315.1. Taxonomy (NCBI): domain Eukaryota; kingdom Viridiplantae; phylum Streptophyta; class Magnoliopsida; order Poales; family Poaceae; genus Dendrocalamus; species Dendrocalamus latiflorus. The sequence goes on along the minus strand of CM029647.1, from coordinate 15,407,084 downwards.
TCCTTCGTGTAGAGTCATTGGATGGATGGTTTCTGCGTGGCAGCGGCAAGGGCGGGGGGAGGGGTTGTTGAAGGCGGCAAGGCGCCAAAATGGGGAGTTGGTGCTGGTGGGATTTGAGCGAGGTCATGTTGGACCGGCTTAGCGGTTTGTTTTAGAGTCGATTGCTCTAGTTTTTTCAAGAGCCATTTTTTTGTTTTTGGAACATGCTCCCTGCTATGTGGGGTGGAGGATGATGGACAAACCCCCTTTATATTAGTAGAGATTACTGTTGCACTTTGATACCTTTCTTATATAGCAGCGACTAGATCGGATCAAAGTTGTGAGGTATAGTACGAGCGTATACGGTATCAGAACGAAGTAGATGAATCTCATAGAGAGAATCAAAATAATGACAATGAAACAATCACAATGAGAGAGAAAGATTGGGTGAAGATGACCGCAAATTCCTTAAGCATAATCTCAAAAGAGTACAAGGGATTGTCGCTCTCTTGCAACCACCTCGAACCTTTTAGGACCATCGAATTTTTGTCATATATAAGAATCTAGTACAAAAGAATAATATAACCTCTAATTCTCTTATGTGCCTCTTGCTTTACATGAGTTGCTTTGTAACTTAGGTTCTCTATGACCACCCATCGTGGCTTAATATAGTGCCCTTAATTCTTCAAAAAGAAATAGAAATCCTAATCCTATTAGGATTCATATAGTAATCTGTGTAGCACACATTTCCAAGTTCTTGTAGGTTAGTGCATGAGTCACCTCTCAGCAATCTTCATGTTGATTTTTATCTGTTGAACTCATCGTGCTCTTCTAAGAACTCACTCTAAATTGACTCCACCTTTTTTTCTCCCACCTTTTAGAGTGCCCTCACCATAAAAAAATACTATTATCCCATACAAGTGCACAAATACCTCATCCATACTTGACGAGGATTTAATAATCTATTAAATATGATTTTAATACATAATTAAGGCTCTCAACTATTATGATCATAGATCACTTGAAATAATATTATACGAGTACCCCTGATCAGAGGATTACTGCATGAATACCCTTGGTTGGAGGATTACTACCTAACTAGCCACTACTTAGAGATCTTATGATCCGATAACTGGGCTTAATTTCAAGCTGTCTTCTGTGTGGTAAATAGGGCATGTGCGCCCTATCCCCAATAATCACATGATGATTGGGCCCTATGCATTTTGGAGTGTCCCCACCGTAAAAAAAAATTATACTATTATCCCATACAAGTGCACAAATACCACATCCATACTTGATGAGGATTAAATAATCTATTAAATATGGTTTTAATATGTAATTCAGGGTCTCAATTATTATGATCATAGATAACTTGAAGTAATATTATACGAGTACCCCTGATCAGAGGATTACTGCACGAGTACCCTTGGTTGGAGGATTACCACCCGACCAACTACTACTCGGAGATCCTATGATCCGATAACTGGGCTTAACTTCAAGTAGTCTCCTATGTGGTAAATAGGGCACGTGCGCCCCTATCCCCAATAATCGCATGATGATTTGGCCTTATGCCTCCGACAACAACTGTTTCATGGTTGTTGTTACAATCTTCTCCTAATCAACAATTATTTGTCAAATCTCTCTCGCTGATAGCAACCACTTGCTTAGCCAGGTGTGAGGAATTGACAAGATGTATATTCTAGTAGAATAACCGACACATCTTCGACGCTATTTAAGCATTACAGGAGAAGATAGAACAAGAGTACAAGAAAACAAGAGATCGCTCGATCAAGCAATAGGCACAGGAGGCAAGAAGTAGCAAAGTTAGGGCTAGTAGCATCCATTTGTAATCGATCTATGAGAGTATACTGTAATTCTAATATAGTAATAAAGATAGTCCACTTTCTCCTCTTAAATCCTCTTGCGAAACTTGATTTTCCCCATATTTCTTAAGATCGACGATTTGATCGTCGACAATACTACAAAGTAGCAACAAGAATTGATAATTAGAATTCATGCAAAGTCGCAATGTAATTATACGATCAGCCCACATCGTCGCAGTCAAGGCAAATCGAGAGCCTGATCCGAAGCTACCAGCTGCTCCAAATAACCACATTGCTTTATATAGAGTGCGGTTTCATTAGTTCGTGAAAAGCATGTATCACTCTGTAATCCTTGAAATCACATATGCACATGTCCAATACACTATCTTTGCTACGTAGTGTTATGAATTCCTTTGTATTGGTATTATAATCTTCTCCACTATCTTCGATATAATCTTGTACACATTTCCAATGCAATATATTCTACACATCGTCGAGTTGCATTTCATACTGTATTACTAATATCCACATCAGTGGAAAAACAAAACTATATATGCTCTCTCTAGCCATCGACCGTACAATCATAAATCCAAGGTCAGGAGGAAGCTGGTGGATAAATTTCACAGCGCAAATCTACTTTCTGGCCACCATAATACCACTGTTTAGGTATAGGAGAAGAAGAAATGCGAAGTTATACGTACAAAGACTTTTCGCACATGCACAGACCACCACAACACAAATACCCATCAAATTGTCACAAGTATGTACCACAATTCAGATCGATTGGGGGTAAGTACTAGTACTAAGTACGTAGGCGTTACTGATTTATTCTAGCTGTCAGGAGATCAGAGCATCCGTATGTACGTGTGCGTATACATGCGCAACTTTTGCTCCCGTGGCAACCACCAATCTCACCTTAGTTTCTGCTAGTCTTGAGCTGCGTCAATTTCGCGGCCATGGCCGGCATTGTCGAGACATCGTGCTTGCCGCTACTCCTCTCCCTGCCAACTCTCGGGCTGCCACTGTCCGTTCCTAGCCCGATTGATAGCTTGCTCAGAGCCTTCCGTGCATCAGTGCAGTACTTCTTGCTCGTGTCGAGCAGCGACGACACGCCCCATCCGCGGCTCTGCCATTCCTCACGGCTCCTCTTCTCACCACGCGGCTGTTGCGGCAAGTCATGACGTCCACTGTTGCTTTTGTCGTTCTCCTCCTGCATGGCATCACGTAGGGTAGTCCTCCTGCGGCTGTGGGAGGGCGAAGGATTGCTGGCGCCGGCGCGAGGCGTCGCGTACTGCGCCGGTCTCCTGAACCCGCAGACTGCGGGTTTCGCGCTCCAGGGAAAGAACACCATGAGCCCGCAGGCTCTCGGGGACATCTGCTCGACGCGCGGCACGAGCTGCACCTGGACGGGGTCGTCGCTCTGACGGGACGTCGGCCGTTCCCTGTCGTCGTTAAGGCGCGTGCTGAGTCGCCGCCAGTGTTTCGGGTGTCTTCCCGAGGACGACGCGGTCACGGCGCCGTCCGCGGCTGCGTGGGCGTGGCGGGACCGGTCCTTGACGAAGCTCCTGGCGCGGCCGACGAAGATGTCCTCGAAGCGCTTCGACGTGACCCGGTCGAACGAGCTGATCCGCTCGGAGGAGATCCTGTCCAGTGCGTCGGAGAAGGACGTGTCGTCGTCGTCGCTATTCGCCGCAGTGACCGCGTTGCCGTAGCACCAGTTCCTGGCGGGGCACGGCGGCCCGCGCCCGGGCGGAGGCTTCGGCGGCGGCGTCTCCTTCGCCTTGTGCACGTCCTTCCACGCGCTGCTCTTGGGCACGCCCGGGGAGCTCTCCCAAGAAAACGGCACCTGCGTGCGCAGCGGCGATGCGTCGGGGCGGCACCGCAGGCTGGGCGCGTCCGCCGTGGCGCAAGAGCGGCGCGGCGTGGGGAGCGGCGAGTCGAGCAGCTGCGGCAGCTCCCCGTCTGCATTGCACTGCCTCTCCCTGGGGCGCTTGGTGATGATATCCATGGGGTTTCGTTCCGGCAGGGACCCAACAAACTAGCCAAGGCCTAAGGCGTACTGTTCAGAAGCATGCGTCGATCGATCTCCGGCATGCGAGACGTATAAGAGTGCACGCCAAGACTGCCGCGAGGTAGGTGAGGCAATGCTACCACTGCATGCTTTTCCGCGAGAAGCGGGCACTAGCGGCGGTTGGGCTGTAGCTTCGTGTATGGTTGTGTGTCTTGGGGTTTTCCCCCCTCTTTGGCTCGTTCCCGTGAAGGTGCTCGAGGGCCTTAATGGCGGAGGTTGCCGAAAGGTAGGCGAGCAAAGGGAAGGAAAAACAAGAGAAAAGAGAGGATTAATTTCCCGTTATTGTGCTCGGTTTTGAGACGTTGTTCATGGCGTTTTTCAAGAAAGTTTTTGACTGTTTGGTTATGAAATGCACGGTGCAAATTTGGCGCCGGATATTCAGAAGGGTTGCACTGTCATTTGAAGGTTTATCGATCGAGAGGTCATGTTTGGTTCGAGCCCTGGCGGCAAATCGCCTGGCCGGGAGCGACCCTGGAAGCTGCCGCTAGTTTGTAAGGTTGGCTTCGTGTGTTGCTGCCCGGGGCCGAGACAATAAAAAATGAGCGCGGAACCAGGATGCTCCATCCATCAACAGACTTGTCTTCAATACATCAGTCTTAGCTATAGGGTTCCAACTAAATACTCCATCTTCAGACTTGTCTAATCAAACAAAATCATCAAATTTTCTGGTTACTTCTAAACATCACTTTTTATCAGACATGTTGTTCAGACCTCAAACTAAACGAGACAATAATCGTCTATTATGCTGTTAGTGGATCTTGAGCCATAGTCACTAGCCACGCACAAGACACGTGTAGCCACCTGTTGGCAATGTGAGGCTGCATACAGGCATACAGCACAACTTCTTTTCAGAGACTCGCACAGCGAAACATTTTGTGCTGTTCATTGCTAGAAGACGATTTCGGTTGGGAGAAGTCGAGAAGACTTGTGCGCTAAAAGTACAAACAACCAGTTCAAGGTCCATTCCACATTACAACAGTCAAGGCCTACAAACAGATACAGCGAGCCTAGTAGGGAAGTAGGCTCCTAATGACCTTCCACCGCCGGTCGATACCCGAACCAGGAATGGATCCAGCCCCACTCATTTCAGCTTCAGCTTTTAGTTTCTAGCTTATCTTTTACTATTCATAAATTTCGTCTTTTTCTGAACTTTTGGCTTTTTTGAGCTTTTTTGCTGGTTCTTTTTTCCCGTATTCGTTCACGTTGTCTGTAATGAGCTAACATATTTTTTCTATTTTTAATTTTTTAAATTTAATTACGCTAAATAAGCCACCTTCAGCTACAGTACAATTTCAGCCATAAGCCACAGCTTTTCAGCCCAACCGAGCGGGGCCCGCCCATGACAAGATAGGCTTTGATCTAGGGCATAAAAAATTTGATAGTGTATAACGAATCTAAGTAATTTTAACTCAACTTAGATAGTAGTTTAGTGGTACAACCCATGTAGGCAAGCGGCCCTGTGACGCCCTAGGATATAAACCGGCTTAGGCCTAATCCCATTCTGGATAGGCCACGCACACGTAGCAACCCGCTTGCACTTTCGTCCTCGCTTCGCGTAAAACGGTTAACCGGGGGTTTTACCATTGGAACTCCTAGATTTATATGTAAATGCTTATTAAGTTAAGCTAGCAAGGTAGGATTAACCCACACCCTCATGTGCACACACACACATATAGGTCATCATGGGTCGAGGTGTCACATACACCCCTCTCAAAGAACCTGACGTTCTCGTCAGACCAACATACCCACACTGGGGCAAATGATAAGGATCTCCCCACTTGACACATGCCCGTGCGTTGAATTACATAAGTTTCTAGTCGAGTGACCCAAAAGGAATAGAATGAAGCACTGGCCTATTTAGCTTTCAGTTCATATGCTGACTGATCAGGGGTAGATCTACAGTAGTTTATGGGTGTTCCGCTGAACAACTAAAGTTTTTAATAAAAATCTAGTATATATAAGATATAATACATATGTATATATTTAATTAGATCGAAATAGCTATATTGGTACCCATCAGTGATCAACCCAACGTAGAAGCGACTTGGACTTGGCCCATAATTGGTGCATAATCGGCCCGGCACCAAATCCCCAATCCCCCATCCAGCATTCTCGTTTCTCAGGGCTCAGGCTGCCTCGGTGCACCCCCAGTCCCCAATTCCCCCATCCGGCATTCTTGCTAACCCTAGCAGCGTCTCCACTCTACTCCCCCAGCTCCGCTGGCATCACCGTGCCTCCGCTCTGTGGCACTGCACCACCGGCTGGAGCCAGGCTGTCATCTCCACTCCACCTGTCATTCAGCTCGGGGGATCGTGCTCTAGCAGTCCAGCTCCGGCGACCGGTGGCCGCGTCACCTCCGAGCTCTGGCTTCGCGCCGCACGACCGACCGACCGCGTCTCTCTCTCTCTCTCTCTCTCTCTCTCTCTCAGTAGATAGTTTGCAAATTGCAAGTTGGCAAGTCGCAATTTGTCATGTGCCATGCAGAACTGCAGATCCAGACAAATACATGAGTGGTCATGTCAGTTGGAGAAATGCAGTAAAATAAAGTTGAAGTTGCCAAACAAGACCTAAGAGTCAAGACTCCGATGGCCGTACTAACTGTTAGCGCTTCAGATGAAGTCCTTATTAGTTGTAACTACTGATTGCCTTCTGCTATTCCCTTTCTGTACATTGAGAAATCATTACATTTGATCTAGTACAGAGAGGAGAGGTTTCAATAAGTCAACTACTCATTGATGGAATCAAGAGCCATTGGGTATGCAACACCCCTGAGCCAAACTGTCACATATAATATTGTACATTCTAACCAGTGCCAATTAGGCAATTACTGATTTTGCTTTGTGTAGTACCCCCATGGTTTGGTAAATGACTTTGCTGGTGTTAATATGTAGTAATTGCAAAATTTTGAGATTTTCTGGCATTTACATGTGTTGGAAAATCATGGTGTTCATGTTTGCAAATTTAACATGGATGACTTATATTGAGTAATGCATGAGATTGAATGCACATATGGCTGACGGAAATCGTGTATATTCAGAATTTTGGCACCCAAACTACTGCCTTGTTTTTTCCTGTCATCAATGCATGCGCTTGAAGATATTTGGGTCTGACTTGATGTGACATAGTATCATGAGGCAACCTTTGTTTTAATTTTGAAAGTAAGACAAACATATATTATGCCTGTCTGTTTGGATGTAGAAATATCATTGCTTATTTGGTAGTGTTCATTGATGAATTTGCCAATGGCTGATCTTTTTATTTATTTTTTTGCGTGGAGCCAATGGCTGATTTTGGCCACACACGCAGAAGAAATAATGTTTACAGTGCACAATATGGGCAGCTTAAGCTTTGCATGTAGAGGCTTCTTTTGTTCTTTTCACATGATTGGTGAAAACCTAAAACTCAGATCACCTCATCACCCCTGTTCTGTTTACCATATGGTTTCCATATGGGTTGCCCACTTGCCCATGAGATTAGTAATTGTTATGTTCTCAAAAGAAGAGATTAGCAATTGCTAGTGTTATCCTGACAGCTGCATATACATAACCAAGAACAAGGGTCCTTGTGCCTCCGTTTTGAGTGAATTATTTAGTGTATGAAGTATGGAGTTCCTCGGAATCAATTTCCAGATAAAGGTATACTATATTAACATATTCTCACCGAGCATTGTTTTTTCTTTGCTGCAGGAGTTTGATGTTCGCAGCGCTGTTCCATTCAGCTTTTACAATACTGCCCTTAATGTTGGCATAGCATCCGGGGTGATTCTACCGCTGGGCAGAGGATTTATGGAATTATCTTCACCTGGACCTGATAGATTTTACCTTGGAGGTCATTCTTCTCCAGTATGCAGCCTTGGTGGGCTATCATCTCTGTTGGGTTTCAAAACAAGAGTTGGCCCAACAGAACCACGAAGATTTGTCCCAAGTGAATCTGTTACGGATTTCCAAGGAGGGATTACTTAGGCGGTGATCTTGCTGTCTCTGTGTTTGCTGATATATCCTTTGATTTGCCCCTAAAGTTATTCAGAGATGCTGGAATACATGGTCATGCGTTTCTTACTGCTGGAAATATTGCCAAGTTGTCTGAGAGTGAGTTTAACAGCTTCTCGTTTTCCAAGTTTTGGCGCACGTTCAGGAGCTCTGCTGGTGTTGGCATTATCTTGCCAACTAAACTTTTCCGGGTGGAGGTATATCTCTAGATGTTGTCACAATTTTCACCATACTAAAGACCGTATATGTTTGCTTGGTGACTAATCGAATCTCCTGGGCTTTCATTTTCCCAGATAACCTACTGTTATATTTTGAAGAAATTTGAGCATGATCGTGGTGGAAAGACTGGAATTCAGTTCAGCTTCTCCTCACCCTTGTAGATGCGTGCCCCTTGAAGAATATTTTGCCCGATTGCAGTGAACCATTCCGTTTTTCTCACTGAATCAGCTGTTTAACAAGTAGGAGACCAGTTAATCCATTATTTATTTGGTCTGCTATCCTATGTTCGTTCCTGAGCGTGAGAAATGGAAGAGCTAACACTGTTTGTTACTAGTCTCAGACACCTCTTCTGGAAGAGTTTACTGTTTTGCAGTATTGCCCTGTCTTAAAAAATGCCTTGTTGGTTCAGTTGAAATCATCACTCTTATGCAGGTGCTGGAATTGTGATGGTTGATAGAATAAAACATGTTGGCAAGAGTTTTGTAACATGGAAATCATGTACTTGTACTCACGCTTTATTTTCTGAACCATTTTTAATCGATACTAATCCCTATGTACCCATTTTGCGTCTGTTTGGCAACTCCGTTCGGGAAAAAAATTACTGCACAAATCATCATGGTTCTTCCAGTCCGCCGCCTTCAATCTTGATGGCTTGATTCCCACACCCTAGAATGTATGCCTGCCTGCCCGCCTTGATTCTTGGATCCCCTGAAGTACTATCATTAACAGATAGCTTCATTTGCCACGTTTTGCTTTGATTCCCAACTAATGTTTGCTGACTAGCATAGGATTGTACTCCAAAGTTCATCGTGGAAGGCTTACACCTTGGATTTAAATTTCGAGCTGCTCATAAAATAACAAGGAATCCATTTCACTCTACAAGAAACGTCAATTATTTCGACATTTGGAACGTACTTACGTGCTATCACTCTCTCTGACAACAGGACAGAATTTACAGGTTCGAACGAGTTGAAAGAAGGCGAAGGAAAAGGGTGTCCATTTCTTCATCAGGAATGTGCAGCTGCGGTCGACAGGTAGGCATCCAGCTGCTCGTTTTGTTGCCGACCCAGGAACCTCACGCAGATGGGCGGCGTCACGTCGTACATGGCGAGCAGCGCGTACGGAATCGAGAAGAGCCCGTCCCCGCATATCAGCCCGGACGCCAGCACCGGCGCGAACACCTGCGCGCTGTCCCTGTCCTTCCTGTTCCACAGGAACAGTATCAGGCTCCCCACGCACATGTCGATGGACACGGCCGGGACCAGCAGGAACGACACCGCCATGCCGGTGACGCTCGGGATGTACTGCTGCGAGCGCCACTTGCCGTGCGCGGCCACCTCCCGCAGCGCGCAGACGGCCAGCGCCAGCGCGAAGAAGGCGACGCTGATGCCGAGGCAGTGCTTCGGCAGCTCGAGGCCGCCGGCACCGAGCACGGCGATGGCGCGGTAGATCTTGGCGAGCGGTGCCTGGTAGCTCTTCTTTGGATTCATCTCGTAGAAGCGGTGGAAGACGGTGAAGACGACCGGGTTGACGACGCAGCCGATCCCCGTGCCGATCACCTGGCTGACGAACGTGGCGCGTGGGGAGGTGAGCGTGAGGTACCCCGTCTTGAAGTCGGACATGAAGTCGGAGGCGGTGGAGACGATGGACGACACGATGCCGCAGATGACGAGGCTCCCCACGACCCCGCCGTTCTTCACGCCGATCCACGACGCGAACAGCAGGATCACCAGCTTGTTGTACTGCGCCGAGAAGTTGGTCTCGGCGACGCCCGTGCCGTAGGCGTTGCAGAAGGCCAGGAGGGGCGCAAACACGTACGCGGCGGCGACGTGGTAGTACCGCACCTGGCCGTAGATGTGCGGGATGGCGACGGTGGAGAAGGTCGCCAGGAGGGCGTAGCCGCCGATGGCGAAGGTGCTCGGGATGTGCTCCCTGAGGAACACCTGCGTCCTGCGGCGGTCGTCGAAGCTGAGGACCTGGTGGCGCGGCATGGCGTCGACGTCGGAGAAGGACCTGATCGTCTCCGCCGCCAATTGGTGGTGGCGCATGGTGTGCATGGTCCTCAGCGAGATCACCACGAGCTGGAAGATGCCATCGCCAAGAATCATGGCTATGGCGCAGAAGACCTGTTCGATCACAAAGTGAATTCGATCAATTTGATGATGTATATGATCATCATCGATAACAAAGTTGATGCATGGTCCTCGTAATCTGATTGTTACCTTGTACCCATTGAGGCCCTTCAAACTGCTTTCCTGGAGATCGGCGTCGTACCAGCTTCCTCTTTTGCTTAGGATGTACGGCCACATGATCCCCCAGGAGATGATGGACCCGGCGAGCATCGAGATGTTTATCAGGTAAGGGCTGATCATCCCGACGCCAACAAAAGTTCCGTTCAAATTCATGTAGAAACTGCAAGCATCAGGTAAACAGAAGTCATTCTCAATGTCGCAGAGTTTTTGTTACAGTCAGGCCATGCCACAGTTCTGAATTCAGCTCTTCTGTGAGATCATGTGGAGGTTACCTTATAGTTATAATGAGTAATTAATTTTTAGTTCAAAGAGTTTACAGAGTTTAAGCTTAGTTTTGAAAGTTTACAATTTTCAGTTGCTTTCTATTGCCAATGATCTGACCGGCATTGGGGCCACCGTCAAACCACCGACTGGTTGTGGGAGGCAACGGTTAGACTGGCCTTTGGTTGGCCGTCTGACCAGCCGAGGTACCGACAGTCTGACTGGCCTGTGGTTGGCGGTATGACTGGCCTTGGAGGTTTGGAGTATGAGTTGGTTTGAGCCGGTTAGTTAAGTGTACGTACGGCATGGATGTCGTTGCTTATGTGCACTAAGGTTTTAGGTCTGGTCCTAGGGGCTAGGATCAGTGATTTAAGTGCATACATTTTTTTATAGTGCATTGTATAGACTAATAGTATCAATTGATGATTTTGCGTATTATACGGTGCTATGTAACAGTTTGCTTGTTATTATTGTTATAGGACTCCAGAGTTACGTTATGGCGAGGTGGACGGGACCGAGACTAAGCTAAGATAGAGTTTAGGTCCAAAGCGGTCAAGAAATCAGAACTACGTTTAGGAAGAGCCGAGGTCCAGACGATCAGGGAGCCGCCAAAAGATGACCGAGGCTAGCAGAGTGGTTACAACTGGGACGACGAGGAATCGGAGTAGGAACTATCGTTGATGAATATGATAGACAACGGTAAGATGGATTGAGACTAAGCTCAGGGAGGAGCTGATCTCTAGAATGGTCAGCGAAGTCGGGTGTTGTCATGATGCGAGAAAAGGCATGTGGCGCGCTAGGTTACTTGGGTCCGTTTGTAAGCGAGGACGGTTCGGTGAGATCTGAACGCATGAGAGGCTTGGCGGCAAATCATGAGAGTCACATGAACTTGAAGATGAAGCACATAGTTACTTCAAGGCGTACCAAGCAGGAAGTTTCGTGCAAGGTGGAGGGGCATTTTAGTAAATTACCTAATACCGGAAAAGTAGTGATGTACAAAACCACGATGGTGGCCTAATTGGTTTATATCATAGATGTGTTAAAAATGTGAAATGGATCAAGTGATGATTCACTAACAAATTAATGAGTGTGTGCGCTTTGAGAAGCATGCATATGTAAGTGTAAAACTCGGTATGCTGTTGGGTTAACATGTTAGTTTATGTAAGAGTTGTTAAAACCCAATTAGAAGGGCTAGTTAAGGTTTCCCTTGTGAGTCTCTATATATATGGAGGAAAAGAGGTAGCTAGGGTTAAGGTTTTGAGAGAGTTTATACTTAGACTTGAGAGGTGTTAGGGTTCTAGGAAAGAACCTTTGTGAGATGAGTTGTGGCTCTTTGTCTTGAGTTTGTTGTCATTCCTTAGACTTGTGAAGTGGCTGTAAACATTCATCTTCAAGTATCAATAGAGATCAAAATTCATCCAAATATTTCCCTCTTATGCTCAAGTGATAAAATCTTGATTTGGCTTGGTTTTTTTATCCTTCTTCTTCTCCTCTTGATCTTGTTTTGTGCCAGAGATGTGCAAATGATGAATATATCTCTTGGAGACCATATCTCATCCATGTAGTCACTTATTATTTTTTTTTGCAAATTCTTGTGTTTGCCTAGTTTTAGCTTAAGAGAGATGATTTTGATCTTGTGGGTGTTTTGATTTGAGTTCGTGCTGTGATCTAATTTGCTATGACATGTGAGAACTCATCCAAGATCATCTAGATCATCAAAAACTCACGAACAAGAGTAAATCGTGGTTTTTCTCTTTTGCCCGGTTTTGGTGCAAAAAGAAAAATGTTAGAATTTTTGGCAATGGTTTTCTTGATCGTTGGGTGGAATAAATTCCTAACATCTTATAAAATGTGTATACTAAATTTCAAATGATTTAGAGATTTTGTTTAAGAATTTGCTCAATTTGTGGTTTTAGTGCAGCGGAGCTTTAAGACTCAAAAGATCCTAATTTTTTTAAGTTCTTTCAAGATCTTTGATTGGAATAGATTTTTAAGGTCGTGATCTAGCCTTAGTTTACGCTTCAAGTCATTTGGAATTGTAGATGAAAAGTTTAATCAATTTTTGGATTTGAAATAGTGCTGAAAATCTATTCAGTCCTAAGAGGAGATGTCAGACCACCCCTGAGAGAGGTCAGTCGCTCTAGGCCGGTAGACCGCCCTATACGCCGCAGTCTGACCGTCCGGGTAAATTTGATCTATTTAGCTCGGTTTTTCTTGGATCTTTCCTTATGAATGATTGGTCTATGATCTTCATTGAGCCGTCCTTAATTTTGTTGACTCTTACCCGTGATTAAACGCATTGAGTCCGAACGTCGGGAAGGCAGTGAAGCCGCAGTTTGGTCCTCCAGTGTAGAACCACTGGAAGACTGACCAGAACAAGCTTCCCAGGCACGATCGGAGAACGAGCGACACCTGCCTCCTGTGATCACAAACAGAGGCACATCAATTGCCCCACCTAGTAAATCAAGCGTTCACAACACGACCATCGGCTAGCAAGCGATCATGCGCTTACTTTGCTTGCTTGGCGCCTTGAGGGGTATGGAAGCTGTTGATGAGGTGAGCCGTGGCCGAGCCTCTTGGAAACGTCAACCGGTGGCGGATGATCATTGTCTATATATTGACCAGTACGATGGCGAAGGCATCAGAGAGCTCTATTTTTTGGTGGTGCAAAGTCTTTTTTCCTATCTTTGATAATCGATCGGCACGTACGTACCTTCCTCATGGGGACAATGGCGAGAATCCCAACGAAGCTGACGAGGAAGAAGTAGGCCATCATCCGACCAAGCGTCGGCTCGCTGACGTTCGTGCCGGCGGCGTCCGCGGTGCTGGTCTTCTCCGCCGTTCGCCGGTCCATGCCCAGCAAATACGACCCGAACCCTCCTAATAACACGTACGTTCCGGCAACAGTAAGACGATGAATGGTGAAACGCGCGCAAAATCAAGGAAATGTACGTCGCGTCGCATGCGCACCGCTGTAGGTCATGCTGGCGCAGGCGACGACGCAGGTCTGGACGACGGCGTTCTCCTGGCGGGTGAAGGGGCGGTGCGGCGCGCCGAGCTGGCCGAGCAGGCGCGTCCACGCCTTGAGGAGGAAGAAGCCGAGCAATCCGGCGGAGATGTTGAGCGACGGGATGATCCCCGACGTGAACACCAGGTTCATCATCACGCCGCTCAGGACCGCGCCCAGCACCAGGCTCGCCACCACGGCGCGCCCCGTCACCTGCTCCGTCCACGCCGGGATGGATTTCGCCTCGAACGCGCGCTCCGTCGATGGGCCCTCCCGCGGGTCGCCGACCGGCTCCATTCTCCTCCTGTGCTAGCCGGCCTCCGCGGAGGATCCTCGGTGCTATCGAGTTGGTGGCCAACGCATGTACGTTGATTGCGCGGCTTGTGCATGCAATTGATTGTTTGGAGGAAAGAGGGACGAATGAATATGAGAGGCGGACAGGCTACCTGTTTGGCTTGTGCGGTTACTATTATTGACATGGTAATGGTTTGTCAGGAGGAAAAGGACATTATAATGCAACCGCGAAGCGCTTTGACGTACATGCTGAATGGTCATGTTTGATGGTGTCAGTGCTGCTTCTCTTCGGAAGATATAGTTTCCATTGTCGAAAATCTTACCGAAACCATTGTCTTCCTATCCTGAAGGCTGACGATATCTGGCCTGGTTGAGAACTAGTTTTGTTAGATGCTGCTCACTATCCCTCTTGGCATATGGGATGTTTGGTGTGAGTAATGGGATAATTGATTATTTGCCACCTCAAAAAAAGGTTGGTGCTAAGATCAATGTATTCCTCATTATCTTGTTTGATTTGAGGAACGAACAGCATCATATCGTTCGTCACAGCCATAATACTGGCAGAGATGAGGAGTGTCATCCCACAAAAACAATGAAATGACCTGATGATGGGCAAACAACCTCAAAAATAATTAAAACAACAATTTCCATTTCTTGTATAGCCATTCCTACGAGAGCTCGTTTACAGCAGAATAAACAAAAACAAAAATGGATAAACAGAAGAGAGCCAACACAGTTCTCTGACGTCATGGCCACAACCAGGGGTAGACAAGCTAGGAAACGCCCATTTATCATGCAGTTTATTCTTCTCATAGTGCTGTACACATGGATTTTCTCATATTGCATAGAGACGTGTTGAACCAACAAATTAACCAACTGATCCCTCAAGCTTCAGGTTCATAAGTGCACCCACCTCCTGCGCAAACTCAAGAGGAAGGTGGTCAAAAACAGCTTTGCAAAATCCACCGATCATCACTGCAACAGCCTTTTCATGATCTATGCCTCTTTGCTGGAAATAAAATAGCTGGTCCTCTCCAATTTTCGAAGTGCTTGCCTCATGCTCAACACGGCCAGAAGTGCAACCCACCTGTTGTCATGCAGGTTGGATCAAAATGATAGTGCAAATGTTTTCTGCTACACTATATTGAAATGAGGGCAGTTAATTGGTAAAAAAAAGATACCTAGCCAACACCTCGTGCCTTAAAAAACACTGGTGTGCAAGGAATAGAGTAAACAAAATGGAACTATCTCTAAGAATTTTCTTAACATGCGGAGTTCATTTTGAGACTGGAGTCACACTGGCTACACATATGAGTTCTGAACCCAATATACATGTTCATGCAGCTTATGCAAGTGCTTGTGTATGTTAGCTTAAGGATGCAGCACATGCACGGGAAAATGCCTTGTGTTCCTAGAGATAAGGGACCATCCAGGCATAACCAACTTATAATTAAGGGCACAACAAGAAACATCAAGTTAACAAGATTAACTATTGATTATTGAAGCTAATTGATTAACCCAGATGTAAAAGGAAGCATTTTAAAGGTATGAATAAGCAGAAAACAAAGTAAAGTAGTGAAAAGTGGAGTCACAGAGGAATGCATGATATTAAACAATAAAGCTAGCTACAAAGGTGCATTTAGCATGGATGTATATATAAGATTCTGAAAGTGGCTGTATTTCTGCTTACAAAAATGCAAGAATTCAACATTTGCATTATATATACCCTAAAAGGATTGAACTTACAAGTGTGAAGGGGAACATTACGAAATCTACAGCACTGAACTAACCGAAAGTTGCCCTGATTATATGGCATCATAATGATGTCTATCTTCCAATAAAAAAAAATGACTCACTGAGTTGTTACACAAAAGCAAATTTTCTCTCTCTCTCTCTCACTCAATGCAAGAAATTTTACTGTTTTTCAATTTACTGCTTTAGTAAATGTGCTTTTAGTACATGTATGGCAAGAGATTTTATGAGGTTACCTAAATTAGACTAGATCAATAGTTTGATACTTTTAGAGTCTTAATGTATATAGAAGTTTAATTCAGAAGCAGGACACCATTAGCATTTACCTTGGATGTCAACAAAACTTCAATGGAGAGAAACTTAAAGATAAGTGGTGACTTAAGGACTAAGGAATTTAATGGTATCCTCAAACTTACCAGATTATCTAAGTCCTTTAAATCCCATCACAGTTCAGCATACAGAATGTCTCAAATTTGTACCAACTACATAGGTACCTAGTCTACATATGCTTCGTGGCATTTGCAAGAACAGTAACTATCAACAAATAAAGTACAGACTACAGAGGACTAACAGCTTGCCTTATGACATTGCAATTAACCTCTCATGCCAAACCAAGAACAAAGGCATAATCAATAAGCAGATGGAAAATCAGGTTACCTGAATGGTGGGATAGGTGTTGGCGGCAGCATTATCCCCAATCAGCATTGAATCACACTGTGAAGAATTATAAGCGTTCTCTGCACCTGCATTCATCTGAACCAGCCCACGGTAGCAATTCCTTGACTTCCCAGCTGAGATGCCCTTGGATATAATTCGGCTGCGCGAATTCCTCCCCTTGTGGATCATCTTTGTCCCTGTGTCTGCCTGCTGGCAATCCTTTGTCAGCGCAACTGAATAGAACTCTCCAACAGTGTCGTCCCCAACAAGCTCCACACTCGGGTACTTCCACGTGATTGCTGACCCTGTCTCAACCTGTGTCCATGAGATCTTTGAGTGCCGACCCTTGCACCGTCCCCTCTTAGTCACAAAATTGTAAATGCCACCTTTCCCCTCCTCATCACCAGAATACCAATTCTGCACCGTGGAGTACTTAATCTCCGCCCCCTCTTCGCACACAAGCTCAACCACCGCTGCATGGAGCTGGTTGGAGTCATATGATGGAGCGGTACACCCTTCCAAATAGCTAACCGAGCTCCTCTCATCAGCCACAATTAGAGTCCTCTCAAACTGCCCGGTCTCCTTGTCGTTGATCCTGAAGTAGGTCGATATCTCCATGGGGCAAACCGTATCCTTGGGAACGTAGCAGAACGACCCATCACTGAACACCGCCGAATTGAGGGCAGCATAGTAGTTGTCGCCCGGGGGCACGATGCTTCCGAGGTAGCGCCTGACAAGGTCCGGGTACTCGCGGATGGCCTCGGAGATGGAGCAAAATATGACGCCCTTGGCCATGAGCGCCTCCCGGTGGGTTGTGGCGATGGAGGTGGAGTCTATGACGGCGTCGACGGCAACGTTGGCGAGGCGCTTCTGCTCGCTGAGCGGGATACCGAGGCGGTCGAAGGTTTTGAGCAGCTCCGAGTCGACCTCGTCGAGGCTGTTAAGCTTGGGCTTGGTCTTGGGCGCGGAGTAGTAGCAGATGGATTGGAGGTCCAACGGCTCGTACACGTTGTCGCTCCAGGTGGGCTCCGCCATGGTCAGGAAGCGGCGGTAGGCGGCGAGGCGGAAGTCCAGCATCCACGCCGGCTCCGCCTTGAGCTCCGAGATGCGGCGGATGGTGGCCTCCGAGAGCCCCTTGGGGATGGAGAAGGACTCGAAGTCGGACACGAACCCGTACTTGTACTCCCGCTTCAGCAGATTCTGCAGCACGTCCGACTCGTCCCCCGTCTGGGACGACGACGAAGACGGCGACGGCTTCTGCGGGCCCGTCTGCACGGCCACCACCGAGAGGCGGCCGCGGCGCGCTTGCATGCGGCGGCGGGAGCCATAGGACGGGTACCCTACCCCGAGCTTGGAGGTGAGGGCGCAGGGGGAGAAGAGGGAGGTGGAGGCGGAGGCGGCCATGGTGCAGGCGTGCAGCGGGGCGAAGCGAATTAGGGATTGACGGGGAAGACCGTGATGAGAGAGAGGGGGGGGGGGGTGTTGTTTACTTGTTTCTTGTTTGTGTGGGTGGAACCGTGGCACAGGCATATGGTGCGCGCGCGGAGGTGGGCCCGGAAGGCAGGGAAGTGAGTCCAGCGTTGGTGGGCGCGGTCCAGGGAGGGTTCTGCGGGAGGGGGCGGAGTCGTGTGGCGGCCGACAGTTGCAGCACGGCACCGGATGGGGTCCCGACGCGTGGCGTTTTTAGGGAAAAACGCCGTGATTTTGGTCGAAATTAGCGTACTTACCCACTCAGTTACGCAGCTCCAGTACATAACATAGCCTACATACTACTACTCCGATACAGTTGTCTTTGTATACGACTCTACTTATTACAATTAAAATATAATTATATTTATTATATAATTTTAATGTTTATATATAATTAATTTATATTGTTATAATATAGCCTCATTAAAATAAATAAAAGAAAGAAAGAGATGTTCTTAAGTATCACCGCTTATTTTTATTTATATAAGGCGCAAACGCAACGACGAAACCGCCTCCGGAGCGACCTAGAAGGGCCGCATTCCCGCGGACCGATCGGGAAGGTCCAGAAGCGATCCGACGGTTGGAACGCTCCTGACCTCCGGATCTCAGGCTTGCGGATCGAACGGAACACCCGGCCGTCGGGTCACCCGCCACGCTACGGCTCCCCACCAAACCGCCCTCGTCAACTCGCCATACTTCTCGCTTCGCTTCCCATCGCATCTGGTCTCGCGCCATGGCCGCCTCCTCCATTCTCCGCTCGCTCTCCCGCTTCTCGCGCCGCGGCTGCGGGAGCACGAGCCCGAGCGCGTTCTACCACCACCACCCTTACTCGCCGTTCTCAACAGCGGCGGCGGCCGCCGCGGGGGATGCGGTGGGCAGGGGGTTCGCGGGGCTGGGGCCGACGGCGAAGGGGGAGAAGGCGCGGGTGGTGGTGCTGGGGACGGGGTGGGCGGGTTCGCGGCTCATGAAGGACCTCGACACGGGCGGGTACGAGGTTGTCTGCGTCTCCCCGCGCAATCACATGGTGTTCACGCCGCTGCTCGCCTCCACCTGCGTCGGCACGCTCGAGTTCCGCTCCGTTGCCGAGCCGCTCGCGCGCATCCAGCCCGCCGTGTCCAAATCCCCCGGCTCCTACTTCCTCCTCGCCCGCTGCACCGCCGTCGACTCCGATGCCCACACGGTGAGCCACCAGATTATTGGGTCAGTGTGTGTGTTGATCTTGCCAGATGGCGTCGCTTTTACAGGTGTGTGTGCAGGGAATGTATGTCCCCAGGATTCTTGGAGCAATGCTCAGAGTGCAATTGTGCTAGTCTTGTGCGTAATTACTTTTGACTTTTCTGAGGATACGAGTGATTTGGATGTGTGGGATTAGTTCGATGGAGGAAAAAGAGGAATATTGGCTTTACTCATCTGCATCATGGTCCATCCAGTATGTGCTGCATGTCGATCAGTCTATGGCTCTATGCCTCTATGCTGCCTTTGGCCACAACATGGAAGGAGAAAGTTCATCACCACTTTCCGTCTCATTTATGACTTGTGTGGATTTTTTTTTTCTATACTGTACCAGCCTTTGAATGTTTCCCCTTGAGCCAAACCGTTTACATAAATACAGGTAAATTAGCTAGAGGACAGTGCCAACTTGTTTATATTCATCCATCATTCGTCACCTCTTGTATGTTTACATATTTATAGTATGCACATGAGACTTCTGTATCATCGCTGGTTCATACTGTATCATTGAGTAATATGGGAATAGCTTCCTAAATTTACTTCACAACCTTTGCTGGATGTTTTGTAAGATTCAATGTGCAACTTAGACAATTCCCTTGGTGCTGCATGGATTGGTGTCTAACACTGCTGAACAGCTCTATTACTGTAAGACAGGTCGCCTCTGCCCACAAAAAAGGCATAATACTTCACAAATATTTGCCATTTAAGAGATATTTAGATTGCAATCTTCATTTAGCCTGTGCACATTTACTTGGAGGGATTAGCGATATTACATGAATCTTCTTGTACCGACATGAGTGTTTCTCTACACAGTTTTTCCATCCATTTATTCAGCCTCCTTTTGCCTTTAGATTGATTGCGAGACAGTTGCTGAAGGTGAGACAGATGCCTTGAAGCCGTGGAAATTCAAGGTTGCGTATGACAAATTGGTCTTTGCGTGTGGAGCTGAGGCATCAACTTTTGGGATACGTGGTGTTAATGAACATGCAATCTTTCTTCGGGAAGTTCACCATGCTCAAGAGATTCGCAGAAAGCTTCTTCTTAATCTGATGCTGTCTGATGTACCTGGTATGCCTACAGTAACATGGTGCAATTCAAGATATTGTCCTAGTACTTATGTAGTATCTTACATTGCTAATCACCCTTCACTGGCACAAACTCATCAGCTATTTCTTTTACACTTCGTTTCTGTACATAATGATTTTTTTTACATAATCCATCCTTTAAGTGGATGCAATTGCATATCCTTAGTACTTTTTAGTTCCTTTTTGTTTAATCAAGTATAATCTAGAATAAAACTATTTCATGTCTGATATACTTCGTTCCCAGAATATTACCTTTTGTGCTCAAGCCTTATGTCCCCTTGAGTATCACTGTCAGAGCAACACTATTTTGTTAAACAGGAATATCAGAGGAAGAAAAGCGCAGACTATTGCATTGTGTTGTTGTTGGAGGTGGTCCAACAGGGGTTGAATTTAGTGGTGAACTTAGTGATTTCATCATCAGAGATGTTAAACAACGCTATTCACATGTGAAAGATTATATCCATGTGACCCTGATTGAGGTTTGAGGTGTTGCCTTTCTAATTTGGTCTCTCTTTAAGAAAAAAAAGACTTTGAGCACACTTAACTGCTATTTCACCTTTTCATCTCAGGCAAATGAGATATTGTCGTCCTTTGATGTTCGCCTCAGGCAATATGCTACAAACCAACTAACTAAGGTTAGTAATCTTTGCTCAGTATCTAGTGTCCTATGGTCCTACCTTTTCTATCCATCACGGGCCAAGTCTTTCAAACGTGTAAATTTCCAAAGATAGCATGCTGACTCACATAACAATAACATATATGGTTGTAATGAATTTACTAATAGGTCGCATATCATTCTTTCTGATATTATTTGGAATATGAAAAAAAATAATCTGTCCTCGTATGTTCATCCGCCAGTCAGGTGTTAGGCTTGTGCGAGGAATTGTGAAGGATGTACAGCCCAACAAACTAATCCTGGACAATGGAGAGGAGGTTCCTTATGGTTTGCTGGTGTGGTCTACTGGAGTTGGGGCTTCGCCATTTGTTAAGTCGTTGCCATTTCCTAAATCACCTGGTGGAAGGTATAACAGATTGGTATGACCATATAATTATTTTTGTATATGTGCATCACATACTGAATGGGCTGTGATTGTCTGGACACAAGCATCTTCTGTACTTGAGAGTGGGGAGCATGTGGTCTATTTCTGAATCAGACGCATGGTACCATAAGGAGGTTCTATATTAGATAATAAAATGATTGCATGCCTAATATATGGGTGCGACATGTGTGTCTACACCCTAGGATCTTTAATAGGTTTTGTGCTGTTTGCAGGATCGGTGTTGATGAGTGGTTACGTGTTCCTTCTGCTCGGGATGTGTTTGCTATTGGTGATTGCAGTGGATTTCTTGAAAGCACAGGCAAGGAAGTTCTCCCGGCTTTAGCTCAGGTAATTTCATGCTTGATGCGATCCAAGAATCAGAAAGTATTTGTCCAGCTACTATCTCAAGCTTCAATGTATTTGGGGCTTCTGTAAGAAAACTGGGTGGAATAGGAGCACAGAAAATTAATTGAACAGATAAGTTATGGATGTTTGGCCATGGCATAAACCGCCATCTGTTTGTAATATAGTTTCTGTTTTTCTAAATAGAGTAATATACACATTATCGGTTATGCATTTCTATGATTTAGTTATTTTCTCATTTGGAAGAAATGTATGCCTTTTGGTAATATATTATGTTCCACTTGTACTCTTGAACAGGTTGCCGAACGACAAGGCAAGTACCTCGCTCGCTTGCTCAACCATGTCATGAAAGCTGGAGGAGGGCATGCAGACTCTCAGATCGAGGTTGATCTAGGTCCAACCTTCGTGTATAAGCATCTAGGAAGCATGGCAACCGTAGGAAGATACAAAGCTCTAGTCGATCTGAGACAAAGCAAGGTTGGTTGCTGTTTCATTATTTTAAACTTTTACAGTTCACTAATTGCTCAGGAGTCAACTGAGACTCTCTCTCTCTATTGTCAGGAGTCGAGAGGGCTATCAATTGCAGGATTTGTGAGCTGGTTCATCTGGCGCTCCGCATACCTAACTCGTGTTATTAGCTGGAGGAATAGGCTCTATGTGGCTATCAATTGGCTGACCACGCTCTTATTTGGCCGAGACATAAGCCGTATCTAGGGTGTCTATCTGCAGATGTCTGAACTCTGAACAGTATGAGTATGATACAATACATAGGCCACGGTCACTTGCTCCTTTTTTTTCTGTTCCTCTTTTCTCCTTACCCCCATCAGCCTTGCCAGCTACGTGTAAGTTCCAAATGCACATTTTTTCCAGTAAAATCTGAATAAATCTTATGGCATTTGAGGGTATTCCAATTACTTGGATGTACACAATGAATGTATAATTCTAGCGCAACCTTAGTTTCTTGCTCAGGAAAGAAATCAATTTCGAGGTAAATCCACTGCGCAAATCGTTGACTTCATGCGAAAAAAAATAGATGCAAAACCAAGAGAATGAAAAACAAAATTGAAAAACACTGTTTAATTGAAGCTAGATCAATCATGCATAGAATATCGTTGAACTGACACTACAAAGAAACTGGCGCTTAAACTCCGTATCCAGGAGTTTTTTAGAGAGACCCTTTCCAGTTTGCTGCTGTTGATTGGTGCCCTCCATCATGCATAGAATATCGTTGAACTGATTCTAAAAAAACACTGTTTAATTGAAGCTAGATCAAAGGTCGCAGTATGAAGGCTAACAATAGTTGCATCTGCTCAATGAATTGCATAGATCATTAGTTCATCGGGAGGACGAGGTTTGGCTTGTTGCCTGAATAACCAATAAGAAGCAAAAAAAATATGCTATTGAAAATACTTCTATTGGAGGGTAAATGAGCATTAAAGATCAGGCTGTGTATCTTCTCAAGCTACAAAGGCAAATGTCCATAAGTCAATTTCCAGGGTATTCATGTTTTTATGTTCAAAGGAGTTTCTTTGAATCATAAGCAGTCCACAAATGATAAGCTGAATGCCTATTATTTGACAGTAGACAAGAATGACATTGCGTTGAATGCACATTTGGGCATTCAATTTATGAGCAGGGGCATTTCATCCGACAACTGTTAAAGTTTCCTCCACATATATAGCTTGACCAATAACTTATAATCTTAAACTAAATAGTACATACTACAGAGGAACTAAACAGACAACCGTTTCAGTGGTACCTAGTAAACCAATAGAAGAGAAGAAACAACATTACACTACAACACAGCAGATATCACCCAAAGAAACGAAATGCAATAACTGAAATCAGCGAAGCACACCATGAGAGTTTATAAAAACACTGCAACCGAGAAGGTTCAGTTTATCCTTCGCCTCTTGTTCCGTTGGAGGCCTCCACCATCCACATCCAAAGAACCCAAGGCATTGCTCCTCCCCCTCCTCCTCAGGGATCTTGAAGAACCTGCATTACTAGGCTCTCCTGCGCTCTCTGAAACACCAGCGTCCCCCTGTATCACTGCAATGGTGCTGGAGTTAGATGCTTGGTCTGCAGAAGGTGCTGCAGCAACTTGAGTTCCTTCAACTGTTGGCTCAGGATTTGGAGGATTCGATGATGAAGCCGATGCTCCATATTGACTAGGCGCAGCTATCCTTCTAAGGTCGCTCATGGCAGTTGCCAATCTTTCCGTGTTTGCAAGGCCAATAAGGGTAAGTCGTTGCAATAAATCAATACCTTCAGGTAAAAGTGGACTCGAACCATGTCTGGATGGATCTGATGCATTATTTCCAGGCAAACCACTATCAGGGGCAGTGGAACCACCATCAGGAGGGTTATCTACTTCTCTCTGCAACCGTCTTGCTCTCATCCTTGTGGCCAATCTACTTAGACGAGTAGTGTGTTGAGCAGTATCAATTATTTCCTGCACTGATTCAGGTGGCCCTTCAAACCTACTCACACTATTCATGATCTGTTGATCAAGAAGGCGCCTCCAAGATGACAATATCCCATGCGCCTCACCAAGCCTTCTTGAGATCGGTCGCAAATGGTGGAACTGCTGCCTGAAGCTTTCAAGCCGATTTCCATGTGGCCTTGGTGGGATCGTAGGACCTGGTGGCTTCCCATCTTCCACAACCTTCTCTGCATCTGAACAGGGATTCCCTCTCCCGTAGATAGGAGTAATATTAGCCTCCGTCACCTCGCCTTTGCAGACTGGACATTCCTTGTGGTTGGAGTAAACATTAAGCCATTGGTACAAGCAAGGCCAGCAGAAGAGATGGCCACAAGAAGTGACCACCGGCTCATTGGCCATATCAAAGCATATGTTACACTCAAATGTAGCAGCACTCTTGCCCCGCTCCTCCGACGACTCCTCGGAGGCACCTACTTCCATGCCATCGCCGATTACCTTATTATTTTCAACAGTATCATTTGTTGGCTCATGCTGGGGCAACGGCACTGCTGTGTCCTGCCCTACGGGATGAGCCTCAGAGTTGAGGGGCGGAAGGTCCGACCTAAACCGCCTCGTGCGGAGCCACCGGCTTCCAGTCTGCTCGAGCAGCCGCCTGTACTGGACGGCAGTGTCAGGGAGGAATGAGGAGGAGGCCGTCGACGACGATGGCCGGTCCTCCCAGCCCAGCAGTTCGCTGGCTCGCACCAGCGGCGGCGGAGGCTGGAAACCGAACCCGAGGTCGTGAGGGAGCTCGGGGATGACCGGAGCCGGAGGCTGCACGTACGCTAGGTGCCCGTCCAGAGCAGGCGGGTTCTCGGAGTGGTACGAGTACACCTCCGGTGGTGGAGGAGAAAGGTCAGCGCGAGAGGGGGAGTATGGGGGGTGTGGGGGCTCCGGCGGCGTCGGGGCGTCGACGGAGGCGGCGGAGGAGGAGGGCGAGGAGGGCATCGGGGTGCTGAGGGCGAGGTCGGAGCCGAGGTCGGAGCGGCGCGGGCGCGGGGCGCGGGGGAGGCCGAGGTAGAGGTTCAGATCCATTCTCCTGCTGCTCCCCGCGGCCTCATCGGCGTCCATCCGACGGCGATACGCCCCACAACCCGCCCCCGATTTCTCCAGATAACACCAGGCAGCCGCCTTCCCACCTTACCATGGAACGGCGCCGCAAGCGGCAAACCCTACCTGGGGCCACAGGTGCGGGGCGGGGCGTCGGGTCATAGATGGGAGGATTGGAAACGTGCCCTCGCCGGTGCTGTTGCAGAGGGTTAGCAGGCGGCGGCGGTGGGAGGAGGAGACGGCGGCGGCGGCGGCCGGAGGAGCGGAGGCGGGGGGTGGGGACTAGGGAGGCCGAGGAGAAGAGAGGGGGAGGGGGGAGTACTAAAGCGGTGCGAAAGGGTGGTGCTTTTTTATTGGCCACTGCGGGAGAACAGGATGCCATGTCAGGTAAACAGCTGGTTAGAAACCGCTTAACCGCAAATCATTTTTACTAACAGTTGTTTTACCCGCAAATCACTTGGACATTGTTTTTACCGCAGCAAAGCTACAGTAGTGCGGTCACGTGCTGTGCGGTTACCGGAGTTTTTTACTAGCTAGCTCTGAAATGGTGGTCAATAATTAGTTCGCTCACCTAAACATAGCAGACGAAAGTGAACCGTAATGTGGAACGAAGCGTGAAAACCATGCAAATGTACACATTACATGCGGTTCACTTCTAGCACAACGATTATTATGTTACGATAACTTTAGCGTTGCTTAACAATACAAATCGTGCTACTGCAGACGCTGCACATCTCAAACACAAAGCTCTGCCATCAACGAATTATTTCGTTCTTCTGGTTTTCACCACCTCTTTTCAGCATCCATTTCGTTAATAGTACAGCGTCACTGTTAAGTGAAGGGAATCAAGTGATACAGGAAGGAGGCATCAGGTTCTACTCCGACAATACCGCACTTCCTTTAGGTTGATTGCGACAAATGTCATGGTAAAGTGAAATGTAGTATGATAGCATGATGCTACCACAGAAGAAATATCTTGGATGACTTCAAATTTTCATAGTTACTATTTCCTTTCACTCGGTGACTAGAGATGGTTTCATAGTAGTAGACTAGTGTACACCTCATCTTGAGAGAGAAAATCTGAGATGAGTTGCTCTACGTGCTCTCGTTTTGCCTGGATGCCTCCATTCTCTCCAGCAGCAGAGTTCCACCAGAAAGGGCAGTTGCTCATTGTGGTGGACTAACAATGTCAAGAATCTGCAATTCAGAGGTAACAGAACGTATAAACGTCTGGTTTATGATCTCATGAAATTAACCAGGAATATCTGATGGGGCAAGGAGACCAAATGCCAAGCCCAAGCTAGATGGGTGAAAGTGAAACCTTATTGGTGAACTGTTGAAAAGCTTGTCCTTCCATCACTTTCTCCAATTCCTACAGATGAATATATGAGGGGGCACATATGAGAAAATAAAGAAAGGTGGTAAAAAAAAGAAATACTGTCAATTCAAGTGGCATGGGTCCATTTGGAGCTTCTCAACCATCCGATCAGAAACCGAAGTAGAGGCGTATATTATTCTCATGAGAAAAATTGAATTTCTCACTCGCCTTCATTCTGATTGTTGGTTTTGGATCAGATGCACTAAGCTAGGTATTGCACAAATGCATGTGCTCTTTGAACAGCAGAACAAAAGATATGAATCCAAACATACTTAACTTGTTACAGGAAACTTAGCAATTATCACATGAGTGAAGAATTACCTTTTCCGGTTCTGAAGAGCCATCAATCTTAAGTACCATATATTGTAATTCAGGGTCCTTCAGAGCATCTCGGATCTCATTGAATTCCACTGGTAAGGATATAAAAATCAAGTAAAAAGCTAAGTGAAGATGATTTGTGTTATTAGGATTAATGAAATAAGGTACAATGGCTATCAGTCTTTATCAATTTGTACAGAGTGGAATGGAGAACCAACATGACTTAGGTAGCATGAAGTCTTTCTGCGCAATTGAACTGCTTAGTATTATCCGTCCTATAATGTACACACCAATATTTTGGATCGAATTGAATGTTATTCAGGCCAGGTTTATGTTCAATTATTTCTCCTTACTATTCTGAAATATGAAGTGCTCAGCATCAGTACCATAATACAATGTCATTTCATGTCAACCTCAAGTATATAATATACTGTAGGATCATTGGCACTTAAGCTCAAAACCCATTATGAAGTTGAAATTCATGTTCTTGGGGCAAAAAATTTGAAATGTTGGCACAGCACTAACATTGTAACACGTTTTGAGCTGTCCAAATGAGGCCAGTGATCAAGTTAAAAGGCAAACAATATATATATACACCCATATCAATACCCGTTGATTTGCTTTGAGATTCGCAACGTTTGATGTGGGTATCTTCATATACTCATAAAAAAGTATATTTGAGATGTCAAACTCCGAAAAAAAGTAAATTCAACTTCAGTTTAATTAGTTTGAACTATTTTTATGGTATATACTCACTGTAGTCGCATTGAACTCAAAAGTAGTCCAAACTAGTTTGAACTGAGTTCAAAACTTACTTACCATAAATATATCAAGCGTATAAAACATTTTCATACTCAAACTCAAAAAAGTTATCAATCATACACGTGTATCGGACGGTTCTTGATGTGGGTGCCTAGGCACCCAGGTGCCTTATGTAAGATAATTAGAAAGACCATGCTACTATCCTTTTTTGTTTGCAAATAATCTACAGGGCAAATTGACAATCTTGTTAAGACAACAGCTTGCAGAGCGAATAAAATGTAAATAAATAGTCAAACTTTGTACTAAGGTAGGCCATACCTAAAGACCTTAATTTATTCTTGTCAACAAGCCAGCTTGGATCCTCAACTTCAAGAGCTTTTGTGGGGCACAGCGTGTTTGGAGATTGTGTGGGGCACGTTGTGTCCAGTGCTACAGAGCAACAGTGAAGCTTACAATTAAACAATTTATTGCCTTTCATAAATTCGTAATGAAGCTCTATATACCATTCCTAATCATATTTTAGAGAAACTATCTTAAATTCTTTTGACACAGTCTACAACTAGAGGTAGCGGCGAGTGGTGAGTCAAACGAATATTCATAATAGGCAACTATGTATATAATATAATCTAGAGTAAATTTCATAGAACCCTAGGTTTTGGGGTAACGGTAACACAAAACCCTATGTTTTGCAAATTTTTCAAGACACCATAGGTTCTTAGACTAAATGTTTCAAGAAACCCCAGATTTGATCTATCGCGTTTCATGACTTCCATCCGACAGGATATAATAGGTGGGACCCACTTGTCAGTCAGATTAATAAGTAGGGCCCACCAATTAGCCCCATGTACCGAATCCAGGCCCACCTGTCAGCCCCATTTCTCTTCTCTCTCTTCTTTACTCATTCCGAGAGCAACAATCAGCAACAGTAAAGGTGGACCCGAAAAGGAGGGTGGGGTGGAGCTAGCAGGTAGGTCCTACATGTATGTCTGATATTCATATATGTCTCAGTTATCATATATTGTTGGATGGAATGGAATAGAGCAAACCTCAGATTTCTTGAAACCTTTAGCCTAAGAACATATGGTTTCTTGAAAAATTTTGCAAAACAATAGAGTTTTACGTTACCTTTGCCCCAAAACCTAAGGTTTTATGAAATTTACTCTATAATCTATTAAGTCTGAGCCGAAACCAACTTTTAGTGAAAACTATCAAATGAAAGAAACGGAGAAATCACAACAAAGATCAGTATGTTGTATTTTACGCAAAGAGGGAAGCTGACCCTTGTCGTTAGCACAATTTGTTCCATCTTCCAGTGACCTGGAGCTCCTTGCTGAAAACAATAGAAGACCCGCACAGCTATAAATCCCTCTAAACTATGTTAGGCTGTTAGCAACATGCAACTAACACATAACATCTTACAATATAATGCATGAACTGAGATAAATAATTGGTTAAGAACTTATATTTGGGCAAGCAAGATACTCTGGAGCATTTTGAGACAAAACTAGTAAGCAAGTTTTCTTCCTTTAACCGAACAAGTTATCTTCAAGTAAGCAAGTTTTCTTCCTTTAACCGAACAAGTTACCTTCAAAGGGCGACTAAAGACAGAGGCTATCAAGAATAAAATTAAGTCTGTAAATACCAACATGTGTTCCCTGATTTCTTTGAACTAACAAAAGTTATATTCACATTCAAGGGCTATCAAGTTGCATAACCAATATGGGCAAGCAATTGCGATGAAATAAATACTCATGCTCCTTTCTTGCATAGTTATGCAGTTGTATGTGGGACCGTCAAAAACAACAGTCAGATTTTCACCTCCAATTCCTTATATGACAGGATTTTATAGCTGCTGTAACAACAGTAATGAGTCCAAAATATGTTAAGGAAAGCAATGTCTTAAGAGTTGCTTTCAAAAGCTAGAGCACTTACTAACTTCCTCTTGCATCGATGACTTGATAATTTCATCCCGAGGCGTTGACTTTTGGCAAAATTCCTCTGCAAATAAAGCAAATATTTAGCATCATGCACTGGCTATCCAGAATGAAGGGATTTGAAGCAACCAATATTCATACAAGGCAGCTTGATATTATATAAATGATTATTATAGCTTGTAAGAATGTGTCTAGTGCTGTTAAACCAAGAAAAACAACCTAAGTTGGAGGTCAAAAGGTTACGACAGCATATAAGCATTCCATGCTACTCTGTAGTCTTGTAAGAATATATTGAAGAAATTCAGTGTTGATGATTTTGCAAGTTGTATTGCTTTGACAATTTAACTACTCTCTTATCGGACAACAAATTTGTTTATCAAAAGCATATAAATTCCATCCAAGTATTGTGGATTCAAAATGCCGAATACTAATGTTATAGACATGGGCCTTGGGCCAACCAGGTTATTATTAGGGATAAGAGATTGGTTCCTATTTGAGTTAGAGATTGGTTTCCTTGTATTAGAGATAGGGTTAGAGATATGATTGGAGTTAGATTCATCTGTTAGGGGGAGCCATCTATATAAAGGGGCTACCGCATGCTATTGTCATTAACCAGAGTAATAATAAAGTCTTCCTAGTCTAAAGTCTCTCCTCCCTCCCTACGCCGACGCCATCCGGCCATCTTCTCAGTTCATAACGGATTGGTATCAGAGCAGTCGATCCCTTCCCACGACTTCTGCTACTATGGTTTCTGCGATTCGCCCTACTGCCGAGTCGTTAGCTATGATAAAAGCTAGCGCCAACAAGATGGCCAGCATCAACAAGAAGATAACGGACAGCCTTATCAACGTGCATGCCATCCTTGAGAGGATGGAGAATCGGATGAAGGAGCAACAAGAAACAAAGAGCCAGATTCATCATCCAATACTAGATCCCCAAATCACCATATCACCAGATCTACAACAACAACAACAAGAACCATCTATTCATCTACTGCCAGCTCCCAGCGCCACCAATCATCCGGTCCAACCGGGGGAAACCCTAGTTTCCCCGTTCCGAGCAGCGGCGTCTCCATCCAGCGGAGCCGACCTACTGGAGTCTTGGCCGCCGCCAAGCTCCCTGGATCCGCTCGAGCGGGGTCGGCCGTCGCTCTGCCGGCTGTCATCCGTCGGTCGTCGCCCCCGCAGGCCGCCGCTCCGTCGGCTGCTGCTCTGCCGCCGGCCGCCGCTTTTCTTCGTCGCCGTCCTGGACGCGACCGCCGCCGCTCCAGATCCGCCGCCACTCATCGCTGGCAGCCGCCACCGCAGGGTCCGCCTCCCGCCGCCGCCACAGAGGCCGCCCATCCGCCGGCCGCCACCAATCGTCGCTGTCACCTCCCGCTGCCGATTCAGATCCGCCTCCGCCGGGCCACCTCCGCCGCGGCGCCGTCGTTCCCCCG
Source organism: Dendrocalamus latiflorus (assembly GCA_017311315.1). Lineage (NCBI taxonomy): Eukaryota > Viridiplantae > Streptophyta > Magnoliopsida > Poales > Poaceae > Dendrocalamus > Dendrocalamus latiflorus. The sequence continues at coordinate 15,376,227 of CM029647.1, read as the reverse complement.
GCCGCCCGCGCCGCCTGCTTCTTCGCCGCTTCTTCGCCAGGAACCACCGCAGCGCGGTCCGTCTCCGCCGGGCCGTAGCCGCTGCCCCGTCGACTGCCGCTGTTCGCCGTCGAACGCCAGGACGCCAACCGTCGGAGCCGTCGTCGCCGCCGATCTGCATCGGCTGCCGCCCTTGTCTTCGCCGCCGTCGCCCCCGGAACTGCCGCGCCTCCAGTCGCCGCTCTCCGCCGCCATCGCCCCCGGATCCGCCGCCCCTTCAGGCACCGCGTCTGACCGAGGCGTTTTCGAGTCGACCGATGCGTTCGGCCGTGGGAGTTACGGTCGGTTTTAAAACCGACCGGTTAGGTTAAAGTTAGGGCAAAAAAAAAAACTTTGCAAGCATTCTATTTCCGAAGGCGCTACACTACGTCTAGCTTTGTTCCGCGTGGATCTGGCCATCCGTCTCCATCCGCTGCAGCACCCTGCCACCGTTCGTCTTCTACATCGGCGTTGAAGGTCTGCCATTGACCGCCGTTTAGCAGCTCGAGGACAAGCTGCTTGTCCGGGAGGGGTGTAATGTTATAGACATGGGCCTTGGGCCAGCCAGGTTATTATTAGGGATAAGAGATTGGTTCCTATTTGAGTTAGAGATTGGTTTCCTTGTATTAGAGATAGGGTTAGAGATATGATTGGAGTTAGATTCATCTGTTAGGGGGAGCCATCTATATAAAGGGGCTACCGCATGCTATTGTCATTAACCAGAGTAATAATAAAGTCTTCCTAGTCTAAAGTCTCTCCTCCCTCCCTACGCCGACGCCATCCGGCCATCTTCTTGGTGGTGTTTACCCGTTATGTACTAAGCATTCGTTCATGGTTCATGCCCATCATTTGAATAACGTACACAAATGTATAATGATATATGATTTGCATGCAAACAATCCACTAATCTTGTGACCAATAAAAACGGAAATCGCAAGATGTCATGGTCAGTAATTACTGTTCACCAGGTAGTGTTCACGTGCACTGTTCGCCTGTGGTTAGTTAGTTAGGGATTAGATTGATTCGGTCAGTTTGTTCCTTTAAATTAGATATCATTTCTTAAGGGTTAAGTCAAGTCATCTTTATAAAAGGTATAGCATTGTCCCTTTAGATTAGATATCATTTGTTAGGGTCAAATCAAGTCATCTCCATAAAAGGGATAGCACTATATCTTCTTTAACAAGCTAAGATGAATAAACAAGCTCCTAGTTCCTAAAATCCAGTTGTTGTCGTTCCCTTAACCGGCTATTCTAGATCTATTTCCCTCCCAATCGGTGTCCTCCTTCACCTAGCGCCATTTACTGCAAGGCGTCGCCGTTCGACCTCTTACCAACGGATGTTTACCCTCCCGATGTACTAATGTACGCCACACAAGCAGACCAAGATGTTGAAAGAGGCCAATGTGTAATGTTCGCAAAATGTAGTCTACATCAGTTGCAGAGCACTTTGATACCCTGTGTGCTGCAGGGGCACCAGAGCCCACTGAACTTCTACACTTTAAAATTAAAGCATTTGCAGGACAATTTAAAATTTTCACAGAATGGCACGGACTCTGCTGCTAATATTTGGTTCCATCACTGGTCTCTATAGGCATTTTCTTCTAATCTCAAATGAAGTGCAATAGACATATCCTCACCATTACAAAAATATCACTTTGCTAAACTTGCCAAATGTCAAAAGAAAAGGTGCACTCGCAAACATGGAGTGTGATTAGCACTGGCTATATTACCTCACATCATTTTATGAAGTGTTTCCTCTAACAGATGCTCCTCAAACTCTATTTAATCTTTCTTCAAAAGATTCCCTTTATTGAGTTATATTTTAATCGACCAAAGTAAATGGGTATGGTAAGATAATGAACAATAAGAAGAATAGCACTGAATTACCTTTGTGATTTTTAAAGCATGCCACGGAGCAACTGCAAGAGATAAAGAGGCAGCATATTATGTCCAACTATGTTTCATAAAGGAGAAAAAAAATAGGCAAAAAAAGTTACTACTCATGCTTTCAGTTATTCGACGGTACACATTCAATAAGTTCAACCTTGATGTATCACTTAACAGGTAACAAGGTATGAAACATTCATGTAGATATCTCTAGTATATTGGTGTCCTAAAAACTTAAAATGAGCTCAAAATGAGGGTATGTGAACAAGTGGATGACATGAATTATTAATGAACAGCGATACAACAGAATATCAGACAAGAAATTGAAGAAATCATAATAAAGAAGCAGGGATTAAGAAAGACCAAATATGGTAGATGATAAAATTACCTGGCATGTTCAGTTACATCCTTAAGTTATGAGCTGAAGAATTCTCAAGTGCTATTGATTGGCGTAAGCTAAAAAGTACTACAGGAGCAACACGAGCTAAAAAACAAATGTGTTGTATCAGATTCAGCGTTCAACTTTATATCTCTTGCAGATAACACCCTCATCCTCGTGTATATGATATTTTCATTTGGGAATAGTTGCAGGTATTTGATTGTTGGATATAAAGTAATTCTCATATTGTATGCCCCATCAATTTCTAAATCTCCACCAACCGTAACTAATCATCAAGAATTAAACATCAAAAGATTAAAAACCCATCCATCAACCCCAAACTAAGTTATCTATATTATGCTAGAATCCAGGGGATATTAGTTTCTTAACTGATAGCATGTATGAACTTGTTTATGCATCAGCATGCCTTCACTAACCATTAAGCTTACTAGTTACTACCAGCTTATATTACACATTCATCTAAGGATAAAGAAAAGAGTTTTCTTTGTGACAATTATATTTGATAATCCCAAAGATAATGTCCTGAATTAACAAGGTCACAGGAAAAGGAATAGAGTGTTATAACAATAACATGGCCAGTAATTGACTTCTGCCTCTGAAATACAAGATAGCATTAGCTAACCACTACGGATACTAATAACCCAAAAGAGCTTGGCGCTGCAACTGACACCAGATATCAAGAGAAAGGCTTGTTTCTTCTCCTATGATATTAGTGTATCTCATTTTGCACCTTTGCTTCTGCACCAGCAGCAACCAACCAACTCAAACCCAGCAGCTATCAAGAAGCTAAGCTAATCCTTTCTTTTCAAGAAATAAGCTAATCCACGATCCTCAACAAAGAAATTGCAGTAAAACCGTACCGATAGTTTTCGTTTTCTAATTTAGCTAGTGGCATGACCGAACATCAATAAATCTAATCGATGTAGCAAAAGGAGTTCCTCACATACTGGCATGCAAAGCCACGCCTCAATGCTATCTTCAGCAACAACTCATACACAAAGAACGATAGAGAGAGGATGATGGCTCGACTCACTAGGGCGTGCGGCAAGAGGGGCACTTGTACTTGGACGGCGCCTCCTTGCACACATCGCAGCTCCCACCACCCATATCCCGACGGGGGCGGAGCCACTGTTGGGACTTGTTGAGGATTCGGCCGCACCCCAAGCACCGGCGCTGGATTTTTTGAGATGCCGGCGGCGCAGCAACGGTAGAGACAGCGGCTGGTCCGGCTGGAGGAGGAAGAAGACTTAGTAGCGCAGTGGGCTTGGTTTTGGTCCGTCTAATACCTTATGGGGCCGTCTAGTTTGTTGCTTGCTGGAGACATGGAGGCCCAATTGGTGGAAGGCAACTCTGCTCCCTGCACTCGAAGCCTAGACCGGACGCAGTCACGCAGAGGAGGGAGGGCGGCACGGCAGCGTCGGCAGGCAAGGCGGCGCGGCGTGAGTGTCGAGTGCGTCACTGAAACAATCCAGATTTCTAAAGCAAATCGAATTTCAGTAAATTTCATTTTCATTTGAATCTTTAACCAACTTTACACTTTTTTCAACCATCTTCACCTTCCCTATTGATCCATGCCTCCTTTGGCCAATGGCGCATTTTCTGCTTCCGCCATGAACATTGTTTATCATCTGACAAATCACCACCATTCACACCCTTGTCAAAATATTGTATGCCTCATCCTTGGAACCCTAACACTCGCCTACCAGCGAGCTCTAACACGTCTTAATACCCTGACAACTGCCTAACACGATGTGTCAGAGCTTCTCACCACCACCGCCTTTGCTTGTGAATGCGCCATACTGCACACTTGACTACCGTACTCCATCGCCCGAGGAATGCAAAGCCCAAGATGCCAATTACCCCGTCACCTTCACCGAAACCTCCCGCGCCTCCCCTGCCACGGCCACGCGCCGAAGCCTGAATGGCGCTCACCCCTGTACACAAACCGCCTTAAATGCCTATAAGAAACCCCAAGCCCTTCCTAGCACATCACACGGTCGCTAAGGTAAGCCTCCACCCCTAATTTCTTCCGACGGTCGTCACATCGCCACCGATCATCAGAACTCTCCAAGCCTTGTTTGCAATTCTTCTCATTCAATTTATCTCATTCCAATTGCTCACTCCCGTAGCATCCTCAAGCCTCTAGTAACCCTACCGAAGCACCGCCACATCTTGCCTAACCCCGTAACTCACCAGCGGTATTCACCGCCACACGGCCACACCACCTCACCGTGGGCAGACCACCACAAGCCACTACAGCCTGAGCCTGTGCCATTCAAAGGTCTCGAGGAGAAGGAACCTCACCGCCAGCCATTGTTTGTGTTTCAACCGCTCCTGACCATAAAAATGGAACTCTCGTAGTACAAGTAACCCGTCCATGCTAATGCTAGGGTTTTATCAGAGTTCATTTAGGAGTATGGTTTTAAGGGGTTTAAGACGATTAGAATGAATATATACATTTTATAGGTTTCGGTGAATAGAGATGGCTTGAAGAGTATTTGAATTTGGGTTTGGAATGGTGTTTGAGCTAATTAGGATTTTATTGATAGCTAATTTGGCCAAACAAAGTTGAAAATGGGCTTCGTGGGATCAAAATGGTCAAAATGAGTGTAAATATGTATTTTGTGTTTTGGATGAACAGTAACGGGACTGTACTGTTCATTGTGGGTTTCTGCTATAGTGTCGGATGTTTACTATTAGTTAATGGGTCGGATTTGCTACAGTATAGAACCCAAAATAAGTAGTGTGAATAGTATTTTCGGTTGGCCCGATCCACTAAAATCCTTGGGTGTCTACTGTTCGGGCTGGCCCAAAATGAACAGTGTCATCTTCTTTCTTTGACAAGCACTATAGCGGCCCAAACAGAGCAATGTGGCGATGACGACTGGTGACGCTACGGTGACTTCCGGAAATCTTGTTTTCCAGGCGTTTTGCTTCCAACGGCTAGTTTTTGTGGTGTGAATATATATATATACCCCCTTGTGGCCAGTTGGAGTAAGGTTTGCTACATCCTTTAACACTCCTTTGAGTTAGTGTGATGTCCTACTCTTAATTGTGCATGTGTTGCACATTATGAGTAAGGAGGAAGGCTTTATATTGCATATGTTGCATTTAGAATTGGATTGTGTATCCACTTGGGCGATGTGCATTCATTGCACGTGGTGAGAGGTTGTGTTTAGGCGTTATTTGTGCTAAACCTTTTTGAGTTAAGCTTCTGCATTATTTGCTTGGCTTAGCTAAATAGAAATTGATAATTAATTAGAAAAAGAATTTTTAGACCGCCTTTTCACCCCCTGGTCGGCCTCCTCAATCTAACAAGCAGGCGTCAATGGAGTTATCGTGGCTACTGATAAACAGTACCCAGTCAAACAGCCACACTCATTGGCATCCGGGTCCATCCGCTTAATCTGTGCACAAACGAAAAATTAGTATGCCCGTCATATGGCAAGTATAGTGCATCGCTAAACAGGGAAATGGGTAACATACGTACCCAGAACTGTGAATGCCACCGCATGGGCGGGACATGCTTTTGTCACGCCAGGAAGACGTGGTACGCTGGCGTGGCCTTGGCCAGAAGAACCCTATCAAACCTGCCTACAGGTCGTCATGCCAGTTGGCAAGCGCATCCTGCGGGGAGGCAGCCTTTCCTGCGATAGGAAGGTCAAGCAGCATCGTGACGTCTTGTAGAGTGGGGGCCATCTCCCCGACTGGGATGTGGAACGTGTGTGTTTCGGGCTGCCACCGGTCCAGGAGAGCTATCAACAACGACCGGTCAAACGGAAACTGTCGGGACCGCTTCGGGCTGGCTTGGACCTCCCCGGCCTCCTCGACTAAAGCGTTGTCCTCATCAGTGGCCTCCGCCATCCGCGCGAGAGGTAGAAGGCCAGCATCGCTCAGCCTACAAAGCACATAGAAGTAAGGCCCTGTTTGGATGGACTAGGACTAGTTGTTAGCTAGGAATAGTTGTTAACTGACTAGTAGTTAGCTGGCTAAAGATTAGCCTAGTCCTGTTTGGATCCAAGGACTAATAAGTGCTACTATCTCAGTGCAAAGTCTGTTATACCCCTATGCATGGTGGTCTGGGAGGGTTGGCGTGGGTATCAACGTCTTTTTTCCATCCGGCTGGTCCTTTAGCCCTCATTAGCTGGGTTTGATGGACTAGTTGGCTAACAACTAGTTGGGGCTTTGGCTAAACTTTAGCCCACCTATTAGCCCTCCTGTTTGGACCCTCAAAGGCTAAAGTTTAGCAACTAGTTGTTAGTCCAAGGGATCCAAACAGGACCTAAGTACATAACGAAAATATCATAAAAAGACGTGCCATAGTTTGTACACAAACATGTCTCTCCAGCATAGATCTAGTCTCCAAGCCTGTTAGGATGTCCGCGTATAGACCACCTCTAACTAGGTCGCCTCGTCCTCACCCTCAGGATACGAGACACGATGGCTCGCATGGTGCTATGCGTCGACGTGACAGTCCAGTATACTGAAAGGCCAGTCCGAACCACCAAGGTCGTGAGTCATACCTGCAAATCAATGTAAAGTTTTAGGGTACTAGAGTTTTAGGGTTTACATTTTTGAGGTTTCAGGGTTTATTGTTTACGTAACTATTTACAACTATTAACAATATGCAACATACCCAACACAACTGCACTATTTACAACTATTAGCAATATACGACGTACCCAACATAACTACACGTATAATGATTTTAGTTGCTAACCTACCATAGCTTCAAAAGTACAACTATTAACAACTAAATTGGCGTTAGTTCTACGATTATACTATTTACAATTATTAACAATATGCGATGTAACAAACACAACTCCATATCTAATAATTTTAATTGCTAACCTATCTTTGTTTCAAAATTACACATCTAATGATTTTAGTTACTATCTTACCATGTTTCAAAAGTAAATCTACAAAAAAAGTTACGGGAGAATCACCGTCATCGATGCGTAGATCTCCCCTCTCCTCGTCCTCTCCTCTTCCTCTTCTCCTCTCCTCCCTCCTCTCTTCTTCTCCTTTTATCTCCTCCTCTCCTCTCCTCTCCTTTCTCTCTTCTCCCTTTCTCTTCTCCTTTTCTCTCTTTTTTCTCGGCCAAACCAAAATGACCATGGTTTGGCCGTCCACGTGCGACGTGTAGGTATACTCTCTAGTCGCCCAACGGTTGGACGACTAGGGACTCTTGTCACCTAATGGTTAGGCGATATGGTCTAGTCGCTCAACGGTTGGGAGAATTTGGCCACATGTCGCTCAACAGTTGAACGATTAGCTCAAGTCGTCCAACCGTAGAGCGACATATGATCAAAACTGTAAAAAAATAAAAATAGATATAATACTGTAATTTAGAATAAAAATTAATTATTTTAGAAAAGATTCGCTTCTTAGCTTGGGATGCATTGCACCAATGGTGTATTCATTCCGTATCGGCCTGGTGAGCTTCTGTTGGTGCTTCTCTGACTGGCCAGCCCCGCTCGTTTTGGCTTAAGCTTTTGGTTTTCTGACTTATTTTGCACTATTCATAAATTTCGTTTTTTCTATACTTTTGGTTTTTTTAGCTTTTTTGCCGGTTCTTTTTTCTCGTATTTGTTTGCATATATATGTGATAGGTTAACATGTTTTTTATTTTTAATTTTTTAAATTCAATTATGCTAAATAAGCCTCCGTCAGCTACAGTGTTTTTTCGGCCAGCTATATTGCTTTTTAGTCATAAACCACTAAAAAAACTCTTTTGAGCCGGGCCAATTAATGTCTGTTCTGTTCAGCTTTACTCGCTGTTTCTCCAAACATTGAATAGTTGCGTTGTATATCCGCTGAAAAAATTACAGTGTTCTAGAGGCTCTTTGGTTTTCTTTTGTTTCTCACTAGTTTATACTTTTTGTTTCTTAATAGTTTATAAAAAGTTTAACTGGAAATAAAAAAAGAATGCAGAAACGTTCGTTTTCCAGGTAGCACATGGAAGCAAGCGGTTTCCTCGCTCAGTTGGTATACTGGCTGCATATAAGCGCGGCGCACGCCGCGCTAGCTACCGTGTGGATCAAAATAAAAGAGACGATAATTCGCAGGGAGTTTCATAAAAAAAATCAAGGATAAATACGTATTTCGGGAAAAGCAAAGGGTTTTTTTGTAAAAAATCGAGGACTTGTAAGGACTTGTACGTAAGTAAATAAAGACCTATACGTAATTTCGGAAACCCGCCGGGCGCAATCCCAAATTTTTTTGCAAAGAAAAAACCTGCAAGGACCTTTTCGCGAGAAAAAAGACCTATACGTAATTTTCGCAAAACCGGAGGAAAGTACCTCGGCCGGCCGTACGCAAAACCCGGAGGCCACGCGTCGGCCGACCGAGGGCAGCGGGCGAGGCAGGGGGCGACGTGGCCCCTCTCGCTGGCCGGGAATCCCCCCGGGTTTGTTATCTGTATGATTTCATATGAGAAACGATTCACCTATGCTCAAACCACTCCAAAAGTAAAAAAAAAAATCACAACCCAATGCAAGGCACACACCAACAAACAAAGCTACAGAACAATAACCATGGATAGCAATCTTATGATATATTGTTTCAACTTATTACTTATAGCTTATGTCTTACTCTAAACATACAAATAGGATGAGTTCTTCGCTATCTTTTTAAAGTAGCTTATCGAGATAACCTTTTCAAAGCAACTTATTGACTAATTGGTATTCGGTTCGTTTACACAAACGCTCATTCAGAGACAAACACCAATAGCCATAAGCCACCGGTCGCAGCCGAAAAAAATATCCCTATATCCGGTACCGAACCAGTGGATCCTTGAAGTGAAGCCGCTGGTGATAAACCCTCCACGCATAGTCCTCCAGCGAAAACGAGTGAAACCTCCACCCGTCCCCATCACCGCCGGCACCGTCCGTGTCATCGCCGTTGTCGCAGCCGTCCTCTTTAGCATCGGAGAACGGGACCAATGGCGAGATGACATTGTCCAATGGCAGAGTGATCAGCACGGTCACTGACAGGCGGCCAGGCTCGCCGTGCCCGTCCTTGGGTGCAAAAGTGGGGCGAGCCATCCCCCTCACTTTCTTCAAATTGCCATTGCTCCACACCTAGCACGCGTGCCAAAAGAAGCACGGCATAAAAGACCAGTGTTACTGCTGCGTCAGGAGTAAAGAACAACAGACGTGATATGATGGTTGGTCGCTTTGTGTTTTTCAAAAGCCGAGATCTTTGACTCTTCTGGTGCGTCTTTATGGATTCCAAACCGACTAGTGTCCAGTGAAGCAGACATGGGGCCTAGTTACCTTATGGGATCCAAATTGGGTGGTGATACACAGCCTACTTTAGAAAATTGATGCGATTGCAAAATTCAACGAATGCTGTTCTTGCACTGTGGCACTAGCACACATCTAGTAAGTACTAACTAGCATCTGGATTTTGACCAACTCAAAACTACAAAGGAAAAAAAGGTGTGCATTTGTAATATGTGCTATTGTAAATTCCAATTGGAATGAGCATAGAATATCCTATGATTTGCAAGTTGATCAAATTGAGAGATTTACACGCAAGTACCTGAGCAATGTCGCCGATGGTGACCAGGAGTGCGCCGTCGCGCGAGCCTATGGCCGTCCACTCGCCGCCGTTGTCCATCACCCAGCTCACCGGCTCCGCCTCCTGCTCCCACTGGCAATGGAGGCCCACTACGTACGGGTACGCCTTTGCCCTTCCGGAGGCCGGAGGCGCCGCCTCGCCAGCGGCGACTTTGGAGACCCACATCAGGCACCTCGCCTTCCTCCTCCCTTCTGGGAACGGCTCCTCCCCGAAACCCGCTTCGGGACACCCAGACAGCAGCGCCACCACCCGCATGCCCACATCCCTCATCCGCCGCGCGTACTCCGCCGTAGCCGGGAGCGCGTCCATGCCCCCCTCTTCAACGTCGAACACCATAGCGGGTTCATCGGCGCCATCCGCTTCTTGCTCCTCCTCCGAGAAGCCGAGCGTGCAAAGGTTGGATGCGCGGCGGACGGACGCGTCGACAAGAGAGAGCTCGGCGAGCGCGGAGGATGGTAGCTGGGAAGGAACGCCGTGGCCGGCTAGGTGGAAGTAGCCCACGCCGGCGGCGTCGCTTAGGGGGCGTGGATCGGGGGACTCAAAAGAAACAAGAGGCGGCAGACACGGCATGGTTCTAGATCGGGCGGAGAGGGGTGAGCGGAGAGTTGGAGCCGGCGAGGAGAGGATCAGGCGGTGGAGGAACGCAGAGAGAGCGGCGTCGGTGCCCCTCGCGGCGGCGGAGGGGAGCGGCTGGTGGTTCGACGGCGTTGGGGGAGGAGGGCCTGGAAATATGCTTCCCCCGGCGGTACCAGACATGGCGGCGGCGGCGGAGGAGGAGGAGGAGGCAGCCATGGAGTGGAGACTGGAGACGGCAGGAGCGATGGATTCGGAGGCAAACAGAGGTGTTTTTGGTGGGAAACGTGTGTTGGTTCTCGGGCGGCGTTTGGATCGTGGGAGAGGAGGCGTTTGATGCAACGACGTATTTGTTGGTCTGGCCGTGTGGGCCCCGTTGCTCAGCGAGTGGTGGGCCACATGAGGGGGTCGCGCCGACCTGGACCGGTGAAGCCGGTGGTGGCCCGGGACATGGCTTACAGACCTCAACAACTCCACCAAATCACTGGGTTCTGCTTCGTCTGCTTTTTTGCTCCCATCAATCACGCAGAATTGTTCTCTTAAAACAAACAGTGCAAAATCGTTCTTGGGAATTTCTATAAGATAATTTTGTTCTTCCTCTGATTCTGTACAACTATGAAGGAATGAAAATGGAATAGTTTCCGTTCACTTCTTTGTACGTGGGACATTAGCCTTTACATAAACTGGTGATCGTTTTGGTTTCAGCTTTTAGCTTCCGGCTTATTTTTCATTATTCATAAATTTCGTGTTTTTCTGAACTTTTGGTTTTTTGTTGAGCTTTTTTGCCAGTTCTTTTTCCCCATATTTGTTTGTATTATACGTAATGAGCTAACATATTTTTTAATTTTTTTAAATTTAATTATGCTAAATAAGACTCTGTCAGCTACAGTGTTTTTTTAGTCAGCTACAGTGCTTTTCAGCCATAAGCCACAAAAAAAAAAAGCTCAAATGATCACTATTTAGCCAGACAATCGGTTGTCACACTGCCGCTACACAATTTCACGTTATATGCCAGGAAATTACAAGGAAGGATGGAATAAAAAGGGCGAGTAGCTCTCCGCAGCGTCTGACTGAGATGTCTACTCTTGACTTTTTGAGGTGGGGCTTCATTCTCCATTCTCGTTTAGCTTTAATCGCTGTGAAAAGTTCTCCTTGCTTCAAAAAAGAAACCGTGGAAAGTTTTGGATACATGTGCAATGACATCTGAGAAGTAACTGCAGAAAGCAACCATTGGCGTTAGATGTTAGGAGCTGTTAAGACAGAGGATAGCACCGGGAGCAAGATATGTACATTCACATTAGTAGTGGTATGTAATCCTAGTAATAAGAGGACAATCTTGTTGAGAAACCGTCGCTGGCGACCAGTCCGAACGATTTCTCTGCTTAGAACAAGAACGAATCAATCACAGAATCACAGAGAGAATAGATTGAACACAGAGAGGTAGAGAGAACTCCTGGTCTTTCTTTATTGCTTTAGATTGCATCGGGTACATAATGAGGGGGGTCTAGGTCCCTATTTATAGCCTACGGTGGGGTGCCCAATTAGATCAGGACTCTTGGATAGAGTCCAAGTTTCCTAACACTCCCCCTTGGGCACTCACCCAACATGCTCATGCCTCATCAAAACTCCATAAAAACCCAGTGGGAAAAATTTGGAGAAAGAGTACATGATACATGTGATGCTGCGATGCACGAATTGCCTCATTAAAAACCTTGGTCGAGAAACTTCATGGAAAACTCGTCAAGGGAAAAAGAGTACAATTCACCCAAATTCATTTAGTCTGCAAGACTTTATTTTGGGTACTTAATCTTCATGATCAAGATTTATTAGCGGGCTTGTGAGAATTCTCCCCCTGAATTCTGCACTTCTCTAAGTCTTATCATTCCTATTCCACGTACGCACCTTTCAAAGCTAGATGCGGGGAGTGACTTGGTGAATAAATCTGCGAGATTTTCACATGACTTAGTATGCAGTACTTTAATTTCGTCCATCCTTTGCAATTCATGTGCATAGAAGAACTTGGGGTTGATATGCTTTGTGAGATGACTCTTCACATAGCCCGTTTGCACTTGTGCAACGCAAGCGGCATTATCTTCATAGATAATTGTGGGGTTCTGTACAATGTTCATCCCACATGACTGCTGGATGTGGTGAACCATTCGGCGGAGCCAAGCGCACTCTCGTGCGGCTTCATACAGTGCTATAATTTCTGAGTGGTTCGTCGAAGTAGCTACCAGGCTTTGCTTAGACGATTTCCATGAAATTGCAGTTCCACCACACAGGAATACATAGCCTGTTTGTGACTTAGCGGTATGCGGGTCTGACAGATACCCAGCATCTGCATAGCCAATCAAGTTCAGATCTTGATTCTTTCTGTAAAACAATCCGAGGTCCTTGCTACCTTGGAGGTATCGAAAAATGTCCTTTATGCCCTGCCAATGCCTTTTGGTGGGCTCTGCACTGTACCTTGCTAAAAGTTTCACGGCAAATGCAATGTCCGGTCTAGTGCAGTTTGCTAAATACAAGAGTGCTCCCACTGCACTCAAGTATGGGAATTCCGGTCCCAGGACTTCCTCCCCCTCTTCCCTAGGTCGGAAAGGATCTTTTTCTTGCTGTAAAGACCTACCGATCATCGGTACTTTCGAGGGAAATGCCTTCTCGAAGCCAAACCTCTCAAGCACCTTCTGGGTGTAGGTCGACTGATGTACCAAGACTCCTTCGGGGACATGCTCAAGCTGCAAGCCTAAGCAAAACTTGGTCTTGCCCAAATCTTTCATTTCAAATTCTGACTCCAAGTAGGAGCTTGCTTCTTTTATGTCTTCGGCTGTCCCGATGATATTCAGATCATCTACATACACAGAGATTATACAGAATCCATTCTGGGATCGCCGTATAAATACACAAGGACAGTCTTCATTGTTCGTGTAGCCTTTCTTGCAGAGAAAGTCGCTCAAGCGATTATACCACATTCTTCCAGATTGTTTCAGTCCATACAGTGACTTTCTGAGTTTCACACTGTACAGATTTCTATTTGCTCTGTCTTGGTTCGGGAGAGGAATTCCTTCAGGGACTCTCATGTAAATCTCCGAATCCAAGTTACCGTAAAGGTATGCAGTCACAACATCCATCAATTTCATTTCCAAATTCAAGTTCACTGCCATTGAGATCAAATATCTAAAGGTGATTCCACTCATGACTGGGGAGTAGGTTTCTTCGTAATCAACACCAGGACGTTGAGTGAAACCTTGGGCTACCAGCCTTGCTTTGTATCTCACTACTTCATTTCTTTCATTTCTCTTTCGAACAAATACCCACTTGTGCCCAACGGGGTGTATGTGGGGAGGTGTGCGGCATACGGGCCCAAACACCTCTCTTTTATTCAGAGATAGCAATTCAGTTGCTATTGCCTTCTTCCAATCTTCCCAATCTGATCTTTTCTTACATTCAGCGAGCGATGCAGGCTCGGGATCAAGATCGATGATGGTGGCAATTTTCTTTGCGAAGTAGATATCGATATTAGCTGTTGTCCTATTCAGGGACTCTCCCGTGTGCACATAATTTATAGCTATTTCTTCATGAGTTGCTTCTTCTGGAGCTTCACCTTGCGCATCGCTTCTTTCAATTGCGGTGGCAAGTCCCTTTAGTTTTTCGGCTCCGATGTGTGCGCACGCATCCATGCCGATGGGGATATTCAGATCCGGTATGTCCTTTTCGGAAGGTGTCATACTTGTGCCAGGTCTCAACTGGCTCCCCTTCTCATTCTGGGGGACTTCAATGATCGGCTGTGATAAATCCCTCTTATCCTTCTTCACCAGGCGTCCCCGGTTACTTTGGATTCGAGAAACCGGAGTTCTCGTCCTTTATTATTTTTTCTGAGGCCTCTGGACGAGATTAGAGATACCTTCTGCTTTATTTGGTATTTCAACCCTCTCCGGTGCAGTGCGTGCAAGCACATGCGACTTAGTCACGCTCTTCAAATCACTAAAGTGATCAGGCAGCTGATTTGCTAATGCTTGCAAATCTATTTTGTCTTCTGGACTTCTATTGTCTTCTAGACTTCTCTTGTCTTCTGGACTTCTCTAGTGCGCGGGTCATCTGCATGGATTCCCCAGGTTTGCCACGTAATTTCCCGACATTCATCATCAAGGGGTTGATTTCCTCCCCCTAATGTTGGGAAATTTTCGGTGGTGACACTTGCACTAGTTGCATAGGTGAGTGGATGTTGTAGGCCGAAGGTCTAAGGTTGATGAGATTCGCTGCATGAAGGACTGCGTGTCCCCAACATGTAGCTGGCAAATTACTTTTATGCAAGAGGGGTCGGACAATAATTTTAATTCTCTTAATTAAAGCCTCTGCCAAACCATTGTGAGTATGGACATGCGGTACCGAGTGCTCAACTGCAATTCCCATCGCCATGCAATAATCATCAAATGCCTTCGAAGTCAATTCTCCGGCGTTGTCCATTCTGATGGACTTGATATGATGATCAGGAAACACATTTCTGATGCGAATGATCTGCGAGATCAATTTTGCAAAGGCGTGGTTTCTTGTGGACAACAAACCCACATATGACCACTTCGAAGAAGCGTCAATGAGCACCATGAAATACTTAAATGGCCCTGAGACGGGTTGAATGGGACCGCAAATGTCTCCCTGGATGCGTTCCAGAAATGCAGGGACTTCATCCTTCACTTTCAGAGTGGAGGGTCTAGTTATTAGTTTCCCGGTGGCACATGCGGGGCACACAAAATCTTCATGATTCGGGAAATTCTTCACATTAATATTATGCCCATACGAGTTGTTTATTATGTTTCTCATCATCCTAAGAATTGGGTGGCCTAATCTGTCATGCCAGAGACAGAAAAAATTCAGAGCTTCTAAATACTGTTTTGAGAACAGTGTACGCTGCAGGCGCCTTAATGATGGTATAATATAGCCCAGGAAGATTTTGTAATACCCTTTTCTATTCGTTTCGCGCTTCGTAATGAGCAGGTATTCCTTACCGTACTCTTCTTCAGTCTCAACGTGGAAACCATTTGCGCGGATATTCATAAAATTTAGGAGAGTTCAAGTCGATTCTGGGTACAATAAGGCTTCTTCAATGACCAAAGTTGTGCCCATTGTGGCTCTTTCCGAACCAATTATACATACATCGCTTCTGGCGATTGTCGTAAGGCTACTAGTGCTCTTACGGATCGACTGGAAATAATAGTCTCTCTCAAGATGGTATGCATTGTGCCGCTGCTAGCTAAACACACTTCCTTCATAGAGCGCTACACGTGTTCTAATATAGGGTATTTATTAACATGTATGAGAAGGCAATTAACATATAAATAAAATACTCCAATATCAGAACATATCATGCCATCATAAACTGAATAAATGAATGAATTCTTCAAATATCATCCAACCATCACGAGAAAATAACAATTCTTAAGTACCATCCATGCAAATTCGAACATATTCTTCCACACAAAATAAATGACAATTAAAGTCTAAATGCATTCAGTGCACAAGACTTCTTCTGCTATTTTCTCGGGGTTGACATTCTCTTCAAGAGAAATCATTACGATGGCTGCTTCTAGGTCGAGGGAGGTGCTGCTGTCGTAATGGTCTCAAACGCCATCATCGCAGGCAGCTGCTCAGAACGCTCCCCCTCAACCGATGCAGAGTGGGCTTCATGTGCCCTTTGCCATCCCGTTTTGGCTTGCTAGCCTTATTCTCACGTGGAGCATCTGATTTGCCTTTCTAGGCTGCGGTCTTACCCTTCTTTCCCCTTTTCTCTATCAAGGGCTTTCGCACCTTGTTGCTCCCGGTGTTGGCTTCACGACCAACGGAGCTCCCAGGTGGCTGAGTGACGTAGTTCTTACAGAGAACTTTGTCCCGAGCCTCCGCAACTTGCATCATATCGGTCAATTCGGCGTATTCCGCATAGCCATCTTGACGATAATTATGTGCGGATTGTACTTCATTTGGATGGAAGGATTTTCTCAATTTTATGTATTGGGGTACAAATCCTGTGCAAGACAGAATTGTATTCCCTGACCGTCTTAAAGTCGGCAAACCTTAGTCTGATCCACTCCTCTTCTGCTTGAGGAAGAATGGTGTACTTTAGCCTCTCAAACCTGCTTCTTGGGTGCGGTCCAGAGTGCTAGCGCACTATTCTCTACCATGTACTCATTCTTGAGAGTGAGGCAGAAGCGGTGCCTGAGAAAATTAAGTGCCTGATCATTCTCTTTAGGCGTGGGTTAGGCGTCATTCAGTCCGCCAATCCCAATAGTCGCGCGGAGCTTCCTGGCTCCAAGCACAATCTCGACATCGGATGCCTACATCAGATAGTTTTGGCCATGCTGGGCCAGCTCCTCGAACTTCCAGTTCGTGATGCTAGTCATCTAAATGTGTATAAGTCTACTGCTGGTAGACATGCACGGAATAATTCACTGCGGGTAAATAAATGGTACAAAAGGTTCTCGTAATGTTTCATAATTTTCTGTGCATTTTCTATAATTTTACTGCTAATTTCAGTGATTAAAAGCAATTTCAGCAATTACAATTAACCAAATAGTAAATAAATACAGAAAATACAGAGAATAATAATGGCAGAAATAAATAAGCTTCAAATGCTAAAAAAATGCAAAATTCGGATTCCCGAGGCCCTTTTATGCTAAAATATGAAATTTCAGCAAATTCCGCAATTCCAGAGGGTTTTTACGCAAATTTTCAATTCAGAGAAAATTCGCGCAATTTTCTGATTTACAGAGGGGTTTTCTGTAAAATTCTGGACCCGCTCGTAAATTTGAGGGCTTATACATAATTTTCAGAACTACGAAGCCTTTTAATGCAAAAATTCGGGACTTATATTAAAAGTTGAGGGGGCGGTCGGTAATTTTATGGAATCCGGAGGGTTTTCTTGCAAAATCTACCCCCACCCGGTTTGGGCCTCCCTTCCCCCTTTCGGCCCCCTCGGCATTGGCCCATACGGCCTGGTCGCTTGGCCCATGTGGCCCGCTTCCGGCCCATCGTCCGCTTGGCCCACCCGGCCGGCATCACCCAACGGTGAGTAGGGTTTCCCCTACTCATCTTTTTCATGGCGGCGGCCAAGATCCGAGCATGGGCTCGTGCGGGCGGAGTGAGGCGTAGGCCGGTGGCCAAGCGGGGCGGGCAGAAGGTACCGGCCGGCGGCAGCGGCGCCATGCGGGGCGCGGCGGGACCGGCGGCGGCGGCGGCAGCGCCGTGCGGAGCGCGGCGGGACCGGGAGTCGACGGCGCCGTTCGGGGCGGCGGGGCCGGAGGGCCGTGCGACGGGAGGCGGCGCGCGTGCGGGCGCGTCGGGGAAGCCGAGGCGGCGGGGAGGCGGCGCGCGTGCGGGCGCGTCGGGGAAGCCGAGGCGACGGGGAGGTGGCGCGTGTGCGGGCGCGTCGGGAGGCGCCGGTTCCAACCGGGCGCGTGGTGGAGGCCGGCTGCGGCAGCGCCGGTGCGGCGGCGGCCAGCGCACGTACGGGCACGCGGAAGGCGAGGCGGCGGCCGGCGCGCGTGTTCGGGCGTGGGAGGCAGTGCGCGCGTTCGGGCGCAGGTCCGGTGGCGGCCGGGCAACTTCAAGTGCATCCTCCCTGGGTGGTCGACGGCCGGCGCGCAAGCCGGCGGCGGGGCCAGTGACGACTTCGGGCCGTCGATGTACGTCGGCTTCAGGCCAGCAGTAGTTTCTGTGGTTTTTTTTTACGTGCAGAGGCCATGCAAACCGAACGGCGCCATGCGGGGCGCGGAGGTGGCGGCGAGATGCCGGCCGCATACGGGCGGCGGGCGTCGACGACGATGGGGCCGACAGCTCCCAGGCGGCTTCTGGCCGATGGTGCCTCGTGCTGCGTGGCTGGCTTCTGGCCAGTGGCTGACGCACGTAGGTGCAACAGCAAAATTTTCTTGTGTGATGCCATGCATATGCCAATGCAAAATCGAAATAGATAACATGCAAAATTTCTTCGTGTATTGATCATGCAGGATCAAACGAAATTATGCAAAAATTTCTAATTTCGTTTTCAATCTAGGATGCAATCAACATCTACCCCTTTTTTCGTAATCTACCGATCGACATTGTGCCGGCGATTTCAGATCTGCTCGCGGTAGATTAGGGCGGATTTGCATCGTTCTACAGTGCAATCAACATCTACCCCGTTTCACAATCTACCGATCGGCATTGTGCCGGCGACTTCAAGTCTGCTCGCGGTAGATTAGGGCGGATTTGCACCGTAGAATTTCAATCTAGAACGCGAAAAGAAAATACAGATTCAAAAGCGATCTAGAAAATTCAATCTGTGCTTCGATGATTACCTCGTTCAGCGGAGCGAAGTCGTGCTGATAACGTGTTGAGAAACCGTCGCTGGCGACCAGTCCGAACGATTTCTCTGCTTAGAACAAGAACGAATCAATCACAGAATCACAGAGAGAATAGATTGAACACAGAGAGGTAGAGAGAACTCCTGGTCTTTCTTTATTGCTTTAGATTGCATCGGGTACATAATGAGGGGGGTCTAGGTCCCTATTTATAGCCTACGGTGGGGTGCCCAATTAGATCAGGACTCTTGGATAGAGTCCAAGTTTCCTAACAAATCTCTCTCTCTCTCTCTCTCTCTCTCTCTCTCTCTCTCTCTCTGCTAAACAAGATGATCTTTGTAACGCTGAACCATAGGCATCGATCATCATTATTGATCTATCTACCAAATCAAGACGCTTCGTATCTCCATTGGATGGGGAGAGCATGAGACATGGAACTTCACCTCTCTCTGAATTCGATCTTTGGCATGTTGCGAGACTTTTACTATACGTGCAATTCTGGCACGACACTCTTCTTTTCCGTTTCAATTAAAATAGCAAAGTTTTCCATATAATTGCACAGTTAGATAATACAAAGTATTATATTTTTTATATAACTCTATTGTCTTTCAATATACAGTTGTATTTGTTATACAATGGTAATATATATATAACATTTATACTTGACCATTGTTATAATCTAGCTCTACCAAAATAATTAGTGTAGATTTTCTCTTTTTCTCACGATTGATGAGAAAATTTCTTGAAATTTTGCTTCTTTTTTATTTAAGGGTTATTGTGCGATTTTATAAAACTCCAAAGTGAAGCAAGTGCCTTGAATATCACTGGTTTTTTAGGTATATAGATTATCGTCGAATGACATAATCATGCCTTTTCTCACTTTAAATACTTTTTTGCGGTTATGGTGCTTAAATCATAGAAACGTATATTAGTACATATTATTGTCAACTTTTAGTGTACTAGTGCATATTATTGTCAACTTTTAGTGCCTCGTTAGAATCGTGTTTAGTGATTATCTATCATGTATTTGCTATTGTATCGTCGATAGATGTTTTAGTTTCGGCACCTAAAGAAGATGGTTGCTCTTCGTGACTGGATGGGCGATATTTGAGAATCAAGCGTAATTAGAGTTGAGATGCAGGCCTCTAATTAAAAATGAATGGACAAATCGGTTTTATAATTTTATGGGAAACCTTCCCCAGGAAACAAGCTTGTCGACAACGACGTGACACTCCATTTTTGATGGGGTCTGGTGTTAGGTCGGAGCGCATCTCAATCTTTTTCCTTCGATCATGTCCCATCGAGCTCGTCGTGATTCTGTTCACTGTAGCGGACTTGCATATATACTCATCAGAAAGAAAATTTCTCGAGCGCACGCGCTGTGAGTCGTTGGATCCTGGTTGACTGGTTCCCACAGGGGCAGTAGCTCCTTACTGAGCTCTACGGTTTGCCCTGCTTTCGGTCGGCTTCGGTTCAATCTCCAGCTCCTCTACATGAATCTCCCATTGAAACCGAATGCTCTCAGAGGATTCTGAAAACTCGCCTTCATTCCTGCAAGCAGCCTAGATAGCCCAGCAGTCCAGCACGAAATCAACAGCATTGCCTCGAAAGAAGAAGAAGAAGAAGAAGAAGAAAGAAAGAAAGAAAGAAAAACAGCAACAGAGTCAAGAAGACGGTTAGCAGCACAGCTCGAGGAACAGGCCCAAAATCTGTAAAACACCGGTGTGTTAGCAGGCCATTTGTCAACAAACCTATCTAGTTAATGGAGTGGATGAATACCCGAGCACCCATCACCTATTGCGCTTTTCGCCACGAAGCCCAACATGTACGCTAGTCGCAAGCAGATAGATGAGTCATGAGTGGAGCCTTGGGCGAAATCAAAGTTAGGTGGGCCGGGGGCCATTGGCCCATACACTACACGCACAGGGCACACAAGTTGGCTTTCTATACGGGGTTTACATGACGCATGCTAAAGTTACAACATGTACTACCAATTATCAACTTACAAATAAACCAAAGCTGAAGGATCATACTTAATCGCCCTAAATAGACAATGCTACAGGAAACGCACCATGCCTAACCCCCTCCTGTTGCTTAAGCTAGACCCGTGAACGAATCATCAAGCAACCGCGGCCGGCACGCGCGGTTGTTGATTTGCTTTGCTCAGGCAACAGCAGACAAGTTGTTTTCTCTCTCTCTCTCTCTCCCTCCAAGTATCTATAATTCTATATGCCAGATCTTCAATGATGGGTACAAACGCAATTCTTTGTTCTGGCTGCGTCCGCCCCGTCGTCAGTCAATTATTGCCGTGATTAGCCGTTTCTCGTCTGTGCGATGATGGGTACGTACAGGCACGTACATGGCATAATATTAAAGCCAGAAGATCGAAACTCCGAATGCGATCCTGAGCTGCAGAAACCTGATTGAACTAGCATAGCATTGCAGTTGAAGACCTGGTCCTTCAAACAGTCAAACTACTAACCAGCCAAGCCGATACCTACTCAAAAGCCACTGGGAAAAAGAACGATGAAGCCAGGCAATCCACTGGAACAACCCAGTCATAGGCCGGGAGCATATCTAATTCCGTGCAATAATTCATGTATCCACTACATCAGATACGAGCGGTCGAGAGCAGGCTGTATTTTACAACGTGAGCAAGCTCTCTGAACCGAAGACGAGTGGAAAAGGCAGAGATCTCTCCATCCATCCCTGGACCATTGCAAGAACACAGGAGGAAACATTCAACGCTCCACCAGGGAGAGATCAACCAGACTGGAATAAGAGAAGCAATTCAGATTCCTCACGCTTCCACTTGGACGACCGGCTCGGACGGAGAGCGGCGTTCGTTAGCTGCAGTCGCCCTCTGATTTGTCCCAGCCAACGTTGGTTGCGTTTGAGAGCACGACTAAAGCCAAAACCACCTCAGGGCTGGGCTTCAAAAGCGAAGGAAAATTCGATCTACTAATGAAGTGCCGGTGCAGGGACATCGCTGTTATTGCAAAGAAGATTTTGGACGATGCAAATTATTTTCTGGTAGGTAGCCAAACAGCTATAAGGCGCCAAAAATGTTTATGGAGATCACAGGAGGAACAGGGCCCGATACAACACGGCATTGGTGAGGGTGTGCCCAGGTACACGCGCGCGCATGCATAACACTTCCAAATTTGCAGTAGAAACTATGGTATGTTGCCTCTTTTGAAGGCACAGACGCCAAGCATGGGATAGCTAGCTGGACATGCATGCATAAATGGAATAGCTCGTACATAGGGATCAAAGATGATGATGTATGGAGAATCTAAAAACGGTGTAATCCTAGAGACTTCTATATAGAGGTTGATGATTCAAGATGGAGCTACGGAAAGTGCATTCTTGGAGGCTCATCATGTGGCGAAATTGTAAATGTTATGGAAGGAGTCTGTAACGGGAGGAATTAGAAATTTGGTAAAACCTATGTTAAAAAAGGTTTCGAGTCTTTTGATTCGAAGCGTTCAAGCGGTTGAAGCTTTTTAAGCGGAGGGATTTCAACTACGTGCAAAAGCGATCGTAGCAAGCGCTCGAACAGCTTACGGTCGAAATCTACATTCCATAATTTATATTGCTTTTTTTGTTCGAGATTTATTTTCAGATATCAAAAGTGGAGGCAATCATTCACCCCATCTGATTGTGTCATACGATACTGCAAGTGGTATCAGAGCCAAGCTGCAATAGTGAATGCTAAGACTAGAAATATTTTATTGCAAGGTTTAAGTAGAAACGAGTTTGTCAGAATTGCTCATCTTAAATCTGCAAATAAAATTTGGTCCACTCTAGCCGGTTACCATGAAGGATTCAAGTCTGTAAAGAGTGTACGTCAGAATCAATTCAAAAAGGGGTATTCTAAATTTGAGATGAAACCTGAAGAATCAGTATATGCTCTTTTTGATCACTTCAATAAGATTATTAGTGTTTTGCAATCTGTTGGTGTCATAAGTACTGATTCTGATAATGCTCGGCAAATTTTGAATTCTCTAGATATGATTGTTTGGATTGTTTTAGTCACTACCATCAATCATTCTATTAGCATGGAAATACTTATCTTGAATAATCTTTATTCCAAGATGAAAACATATAAGATTGATATTTTGGCCAGGATAAACAAGACTAATTTTTTGAGCTTAGTGACTAACCAAGCTGACAGCTCATCTAGTTTTTCTAGTGCCTCTCTGTCTACTCTGTGCACGATTTCAAATGAACAATTAGAAGAGATTCCTGAAGAGTGCTTGTACTTCTCTCCAACCGGGTGACCAAGGCAATCAACAATATCAAAGTAAGGTGGAGAGGAGGTCCTTTCAGATGCTATGAATGTGGTGAGCTCAGTCACATTTAAGTTTAATTGTCCCAAACTGAATAACAAGAAAGTCGATGATAACATGGCACCACCTCGTTGACTTTGGTTCAACACTGCCTCACGTAGAAGCAAAACTATCGCAGGGCGGTCAACAAGGTACTTTCAGCACTTGAGGAGATCAAACTACTCCGTATTCAAACTTGCTTTTCAATGACTAACTAGTTGAAATATGCCAAATGCTAATACTTCACTTAAATTTTTATCAATGCATACTTTTTCTCTTATTCATTGAGTATCTCAGTACTGGATACCTAAATCTCTATTGTCTAACCCCAGTACTAAGATACCAATGACTGTTTGTGCTATGTAGGCTCATCGCAAGAGGAAGGAGAATATATGGTTCATTGACTCCGGTTGCTCTTGACACATGATCGGAGACTCACGATGGTTCTTCTCCCTCACTCGTGCCCCCGATGATGAGATGATCACTTTTAGGGACACTCTCAAGGACGAGTTCTTGTTAAAGGCACCGTGCGCATCAACGATAAATTCATCTTAAAGAATGTCTCTCTAGTTAGTAAGTTGAGCTATAACTAGCTTTCAGTTTCACAGTTGGTAGATGATAATCTTGAGGTGAACTTTAAAAAGTATTCATGTTGTATCTTGGATTTATTTGGTGATCTTATATGCAAAATCAGTCGAGTTGGTCGCTTGTTTAAGGGTGATTTTTCATACTCAGCGTCTTCTGATCTTATATGTCTTATTTCATCCGATTCTAAGAATTTGTTTTTCTGGCACCATAGATTAGGTCACATTGGTTTTGATCATCTAGCTCGGCTCAGTAATATGAATCTGGTTAGAGAAGTTTCTAGTATTAAGATTAGGAAGTCAATGGATCTAGTGTGTTCACCTTGTCAACATGGTAATATGATCGCATCGTCTCATCCCCCACTCACACAAGTAATGACTGGTTCCCTAGGATAATTATTGCACATGGACACTGTGGTCCTTCTAGGGTTCAGTCTGTTGGAGGTAAATAGTATATTTTTGTTATTGTTGATGATTACTCTATATACTCCTGGGTGTCTTTTATGGCTTCTAAAGATGAAGCTTTCGGTCACTTTCGAGAGCTAGCTCTTAGACATGCTAATGATTTCCAGGAGCACCTAGAGAAATTAGAAGTGATAATGGAATTGAAATCAAGAACTCGTCATTTGCTTCCTTTTGTGCCCAAAAAAGTTTAGACCATCAATTTTTGTCTGCTCGAGTGCCGCAATAAAACAGTGTGGTCGAACGCAAGAATAGAACCCTGGTCGAGATGGCTAGAATAATGCTAAATGAACATTTCAACTGCTTGCTATATTTCGAATAGAGTATTGGACTAAAGTCGTTTCAACTACTTGCTATATTTCGAATAGAGTATTCTTGCAAGCTAAATTGCATAAGACTTCGTATGAGATTTGTTTTGGTCTTTCTCCTAATATTTCTTACTTGAAGGTGTTTGGATGTCAATGCTTCATCCTTAAATATGGAAATCTTGATAAATTTGAATCTAGATCTTCAGATGACATCTTTCTTGAGTATGCAGCTCATACTTAGGACTATCAGATATTGAACTTAGAAACTAACAAAATTGTTGAGATCTACGAGGTCACTTTTGATGAGACTAGTCCTGATACTAGACCCGACAATGCAAGTATACAGGCATCTGACACACCCGACGACATCTTCTATGACTCCGACGATGACAACAGGGAGTTCTTGAGCTACACTACGACACCTATGACCATGGTCGCTACGATCACGCCTATGACTACACCTATGACGGCAACCGCCACGACCATTCCTACAACTTTAGCTACTACGACTGCACCTTCAATAACAGTCGCTACGACCACTCCTACGACTTCAGCTACTGCAATTGCACCTACGTCTAGTATGACGATTGCTACGACTAATTTAACGACCACATCTACAACCACTCTGCAAGGTCCTTTGCACATTCAATGATGTCATTCCCAGAACAAATGATTGGTGAGGTAAATAAGAGAACTCTTCATAGCAGATATAACTCCAATGCTTCATATGCTTATTCTGCTTTCATCTCCTCTTTTGAACCCTATGATGTAAGTCACGCTTTATTTGATTAATCTTGGATTAATTCTATATATGAGGAATTAGAAAATTTTTAGAATAACAAAGTCTGGTCTTTAGTGTCACCTCCTCATGGTCACAATGTTATTAGAACTAAATAGGTTTTTAACAATAAATAAAGTGAGGATAGTGTTGTTGTTCGAAATAAGACTAGATTTGTGGCTAAAGAATTCAGCCAGGTAGAAGGTCTTGACTTTGGTAAAACATTTGCTCCTATTGCTTGATTAAAAACCATTAGAATTTTGTTATCATTTACTGCATTAAGGGGTTTTAGATTATATCAAATGGATGTGAAAAGTATGTTTTTAATGGCTATATCGAGGAAGAGGTCTATGTAAGACAACCATCTGGTTTTGAGAATCCAAAATTTCCTAATCATGTCTACAAATTATCCAAGGCATTATATGGTCTAAAACAAGCACCCAAGCTTGGTATGATAGGTTTAAATCTTATTTGCTAAAAAATGGCTTTCAAATGGGCAAGGTAGATAAGACTTTGTTTACTCTCAAGCATGACAATGATTTTTTGCTCTTTCAAATTTGCGTGGATGATATCATCTTTGGTAGTTTCTTTCATGCTCCTGTTTCCAAGTTTTTAGACATTATGAGCAGGGAATTTGAGATGAGCATGATGGGAGAGCTTACATTCTTCCTAGACTTTCATATCAAACAATCGAAGTTGGGTACATTTGTGCATTAAACTAAGTACACCAAAGATCTACTTCATCGTTTTGACATGGGATCAGTCAAATCAATTTCCAAACCTATGGGATCTATGGTTGTGTTGGACCCAGACGAAGATGGTGAACCTGTTGACCAAAAGTAATACCGAAGCATAGTTGGCTCTTTCTTGTACCTCACTGCTTCATGGTCAGATATACACTTTGTTGTGTGTTTATGTGCTCACTTTCAAGCTTCATCATATGCGTCAAATCATCAAGTGGTAAAACAAATTTTCAGGTATCTTCAATCAATCTTAGAATTTGGCTTATGGTACTCTTCCTCTTCTTGTCTTACCCTTAGAGTTTGTTCAATGCAGATTTTGGGGTTGTAGAATTGATAGGAAGAGTAATTCTGGCACCTATCACTTTTTAGGCACATCTCTTATTTCATGGGTTTCTAGGAAATAGATGTCTGTTGCTCTTTCCATTGCTGAGGCTGAATATATAACTGCTACTTCTTGTTGCTCCCAATTGTTTTGGATGACAACTACTCTTAAGGATTTTGGCTTAAATTTGGATAGTGTTCTGCTTTTCTGTAATAACACTAGCACGATTAGCATTGCTAAAAATCCTATGCTGCATTCAAGAACCAAACACATTGATATTCGCTATCATTTTCTTAAAGACCACATGGAAAAGGGAGATGTTGTCTTGCACTTTATTGATTCTTGTTTTTCAGGTTGCTGATATTTTTACCAAACCACTTGATTCTTCTCATTTTGCTCGTTGCATAGTGAGTTGGATGTAATGCATCCTATGTGATTATTCTGAGGGGAAGCTTGTTGGTTGTTGTGGTGTCAAAAGTTTAGTTTATTATACTTATCAAATAATTCATCAAGACCAAGTCTTTAAAGTTAACTAAGTAAAAGAGTTTTTTTATCATATTTACTTATATGTTGTGCAGTTTTGATCGTGACTGGTTATAATTAATTTGCTATAATTGAACTAAAGCATGACATGGCAGAACACTTTTGACTAGATTAATTATAAATTGTACTTTTTGATGTTCATCTAAAAGGATTAGCATGATTTTGAGTCTTATTTTAAATCTTGGCTATGAAACTCGTATGTTTCATTTTGTCTTTTCATGATCACTCAAGTTGGCATGTTATACAAAAAAGGCACAAAAGGTGCACAAATGAAAAGAAATATGCTTTAAGCATGCCATGATTAAACAAAATATAAAAACACTGCCACCATCAATTAAAAAAATTATGTGCTACAAACATGAAAAGAAGTATGCTACAAGTATGCCACATGCGTAGATTTTGAGTATGGAACAATAGGTTGCTACATGAGACTGTTAGCTCGCCTAGATTTAAAATCTGCTTCATTTTTTGTGTTTGACTTTTCGGTGTGATATCTCATTGTCATTTTTTTATAATTGGCTTGGTCATTATTGAGATGTCTGTCATTGACATAAATTGCTTAATCAAGCCAAAAGATTTGTTTGGATATTGCTAAATGATATATGTCTTTATATGATCTAGGAAGCTCTGCTCAAACAGATGGCTTAGTCAAACTATTAAATCAATGCAAAATGACTTGAATAGTCCTCAAAGATTCTGGATATTTTCTCTTTTTGCTTCTTTTTAGAATTATCCTCTCTTTGGAGCCTTGAATAATTTCATTGCCAAAGGGGATAAATTAGAGAAAGGGGGAGAGAAATTAAGAGAGAGATTTGACAAAATTACTTCTCTTATGTTGAGAGGGAGTTTTATGAGTTTTGCCGAGTGTCTGCTGGGTTTCTTTTTTTGGTCTTCTTTCGAAACGCAATTCATTCGAGAGTTTTTTGGGTGTTGCCAATATATACATCAATGGGGAGATTGTTAGGCCATGTGGATGATTGTAAATAAAGTGATGATGAATAATTGATATTTGGATTGCTTTGGATTTTGCATTAGTGAAAGTTTTGGTCGATCACGGTCAAAGGGTTCAAGTTCAAGTGGTTTCAATCTGCTCTGAGTAGTTTTTGTCTTCTCCAAGTGTTTTTAGTTGCTTCGAGTAGCTTCAGACCAGTCCGATCGGGTCCGAGTGGCATCAGATGGTATTCGAGTAGCTCTAGAGCATCGGACAATTTTCGAGATGCATCAGAATATCGGATGGCACTCAAGTGGCATCAAAGGATCGCACGGCTGAACGATCATGGCGGCTTAGGATCACGACAGACTTCGATCATGTTTCTTACAACTCAGAGTCATTTACAACCATGTTCTACTTCGATCATGTCCGGTGTCGACCACAAAATATCGACTACGGCAGTTCGACCATGACAGAACAACCTTTAAAGGTAATCGTAGCGACAATACTTTTTCATGGTTGTAGCTACAATACTTTGTCGGTACTCGATAATTGTACACTTTACTGGTTAATAGTCGAAGGCTTGCAGTCGATGGTTGTAGACTTTGCAGACTACCATTATAGTCGTAGACTTTGCAGTCCAATGTCATTGTCTTCGGTAGTCAAAGGCTATGTGATCAGTTGTTGTAGGCTTCACAGTCGGTACTTGTAAACTTCATGATCAGTATGAGTGTTTTAATTCTTGTGATCTTTGAGTACCTCGAGTACTCATGTTGGGTCAATAGTTGACTGATCTAGTCGTAGCGGTTGTCGGTGATACTCGGTGCTCGGTGATCAATGGTGCAGTGATTGGTACTTGATGGTTTTGGTCAGTAGCGATGCGTGGTATCCCTGAGTGTTTGGAGCGGAGCGATAGTATTACCCAAGTATTTGTGATTTTCGAGTACTCATTGAGCCAGCGGTCGTAAGAAGTTATCTGGAGCTGATTTGTAGTAAGCAATGAAATGTGTGGTCGTGGACGACTTAGTTGATGGTTATGGATGATTTTATTCTTGTTTATGGATGGATAAGGGTGGTGTGAGTATGTGTGCTGATGACGGTCAAGTTGTGGAGAACTTGCGATGGGAAACGTTTCTTTGGTCTTTGCGTGTGTATGATAGCGTGGAGACGATCATGGTCGGTGATGAGGAGGACCAAGACTAGGATAGGGAAATCTGAGGTCCAAACAGTTGAGGATGTCATGGGAGATAGTCGGACTAACGCTATAATACATGGAGATCAAAGGTGGTGATGCGTGGAGAAGTTACGGGCAGTGCGGTCCTGGAGATTTCATCACGTGGTGAGATTGAAAATGTTATAGAAGGAGTCCGTAATGGGAGGGATTAGAGAATTGGTAAAGAGCCGTGTTAGGAAGGGTTTTTGGTCCCTTGATTTGAGGAAAAGATAGGATATTGTGTTTATATTTGAGTCGAACACGGTTTAGGGCTCTAGCATATAAAAGTAGGGAGAGGCATGGGCGGATCTACAATGGGTCTATGGTGTTCAGCTGAACACCCAAATTTTTTTATAAAATACCAGGTATATAATAGGTATATTAGATGTATATACTATTAGTTGTGTTAAAACTATATTTTTATGCCTGCAAATAAATTCAGTCTGCACTCCCCGTATCTCGCGCGTAGCCCGCGTAATACATTAGACCTATTTTTCTTTCCACCTCAGCCCTCCTCACGCCCAAAGAGGTAAAGATATAAAAAAATCCTAACATTTGTTCCATTTCTCATCTTGTGGTTGTCTGTGTGGGAGACGGCTTTGGCTTTCGAGTGGCGAGCAGGCGGAGGTGCATGTTAGAGCTGAGTGACGAGCAGCGGACACAGACATGGTGCCATGATGTGACGACAATCATGCGTGAGTTGGCGCGTGGTGCAAGATGAGCGTGTGGCAGTGCATGCGAGCAGAGAGGTGTCGCAGGCAAGCGGGCAATGGCACAACGAACACGGAGGTAGGGAGCGGGCGACAGGAAGGGAGCAGCGCGGTAGCCGGGAGGGAGCGTGGCATTGGAAAGTGAGTAGCATCTTCAACTTATTGTCATCGTCATCTTTTCAGATCTAGGTGTGCTCCACCCCTCCACTTATTTTCTTTCTTAGTCTGTTTTGCTCCATGGAAGGAACATACAATTTCCTTTTAGATGGATAGTTCTTGCTTATAGAGAAATAGCAAAAAAAAAGACAAGACCAACAAGATATACAACTCTCATTTATCTATATAATTTGTTGTTTAATTCATATAATTATGGTCGCCTTATGTCGCCCATTTCCTGATAAGAAATCATTAATTTCTGTAATTTATGTTCATCGGTAGTGTGTTTTCCTGAGCATTGCTTTTCTGTGTTCTTGGCAGCGTGCTAACGCATCATGATCTGGCATACTACGAGCACGGTGTTGTTTTTGGCTTGTACTCGTTCGAGCGGTCGAAGCTTTTCAAGCGGAGGGGCATTTCGACCATATGCAAAAGCGATCGTAGCGGGTAATCGAGCGAGCGGTCGAACGGTTTATGGTCGAAATCTACATTCAGTAATTTAAATTGCTTTTCTTTTAGCTTAAGATTTGTTTTTAGGTATCAAAAAACAGATACAATCATTTATCCCATCTATTTACACCATACGATCCTACAGCACTTCAAGCAGCAAGTTGGTCAGGTCTTGAGTGCTCGATCAGCGTCAGGTCTTAGAGCATCTCCAAGAGATGCCCAATAAATTCACACCCTAAATCTCTTTTTACAGATCCTAACCACGATATAAGGTCCCAAAACAATCATTCCCTCCAACAGATACCCTAAACCAGAAAAACAGTATTGGGAGCCTAGATCATCCTCTATAAGTAGAGAGCGAGAGCTCATTTTTTGGGTGTGTTCTATTTTTGGGAGTCTATTTGGGAATCTGTTGGAGCTACTTCTTACCCTTCAACTCTAAAATTTAAATATTAAGAGTCATACAAAGTATCTCTTGAAGATGCTCTTAGAGTGCTCGATCAGCTAGCTTGTTCTAAGAGAAATGGACGGCGAAAACGTTGTGTGGAGCTAGCACGGCCTTGTGATTCCAGATCGGTTTGGAGTGTTGATTCCAGATCGATCTTGTGATGGCACAAGCGTGCCTGTCATTGGAACTGTTGAGTCTTGGAAGAAGGCGAACAAAAAATTGAGGAAAAAGGTGTGCTCCGAGGCTGCCGGAAATGCGCACATCCATTTCCGGGAGGCACAGCTAAAGCTTCGCCCCACTGCCGGTACGGTGGTGCCTTGCTGTCGAAAAGGATATCGCAACTGTGCAGATCGATTGAGCTTATGTAAGAATTAGGCTCCGCTTATTTCAGCTTCAATTTCTGACTTCTAACTTATTTTTTATTATTCATAAATTTTATCTTTTTTCTGATTTTTTTTTGGTTTTTTGAGCTTTTTTGTCAGTTCTTTTTTCCACCTTCAGTTACAGTAAAATTTCAGTCACTACAGTATAATTTCAGCTATAAGCCACAACTTTTCAGTCCAACCGAGGAAGGCCTTAATCTCGCTTGAGTGAATATTTGTCACTGGCTCTTCCTGACCAATGGAAGTAGTGGAGATGTATTCCGACCTTTATTTCGCAAAATAAAACGTGCTCCTAGACGTGTTCGCATAATGATCGAACGATGGCAGGAACAGGGGAGTGAAAATTGATTACGAGCATGTGGTGTTGCTAATCGCACCAAGATTTCCCCTACGGTAAAGATTGCGGGCCTGGTCCTAATTAATTACGTGATAAATTTTACAGACAGGAAAATAGGAACAGTATTCAATACAGCCGTGGTATAGAATGTGCCTTGAGTTGGACAAATGTTTCGTTTGAAAATTTTCTTTTCCTTGACTGATAAGGCAGCTAGACAAAAAAAATCAGGAGACGAACGATCTAGATCCACCGTCACTCATCATATCATAATGTAGAAATCACGGTCACATCGCTGCAAGTTTCTCAGTTTTAAAAGTCTCAAACCCATTGTTAGCTCGACGTGTGCTAGCACATACAGTCAGAAATCTGCTAGAAGTCCACGCGTCATTCTACCAAATAAAGAAAACGGGAGAAATCAAGGCCCAACTATTCCTTCTGAAAAATCACCATGTAAATATATTGTTGTGTCATGCGTATGCATGTTGTGCTATGCTCCCTTCATAAGCCAATCTGCCCTGAAGTTATCATGTTGTCCGTTGACCATCAGGATACATATAGATCATTCGCAATGAACCATATATATCAGCTCATCGTCCAAATCAATTCTGCATTAAGTCTGCTAAAAAAATCAGTTTATGGTAATTACAAAATTTTACTAAATTCGTGGAAGAATAACTGGTAGTATTTAATGCAGATTCAACGCCTGCCCAAGGAAGAGAATAACTAAAGTTTGCTAATTTTTTTTACTAAATTCGTAAAATTTTACTAACACCCTGCTCATTTTAGCTTGAGCTTTTGGCTTATTTTTTACTATTCATAAATTTCGTCTTTTTCTGAACTTTTGGTCTTTTTAAAGCTTTTTTGCCGGTTTTTTTCCCTGTATTCGTTTGCGTTGTCCGTGATGAACTAATATATTTTTCTATTTTTAAAATTTTTAAATTTAATTACGTCAAATAAATCACCTTTAATTACAGTGTAATTTCAGCTAGCTAGTTACAGTGGAATTTTAACGATAAGACACTATTTTTCAGCCGAACGAGCGGGGCATAAATCTATCCATTTAGTGTGTGTCTAGCCATCACTCGGATGTTTTCTTCCTAACAATCATCTAAATTTGAGACCGTTGGATTAAAGATCCAACGGCTTCTTTTTTGGATAATAGTTAGGAAGAAAACAACCGGGTGATGTTTATCAATACCCATCCATTTAACCTCGCTTAGTTGCCAATTCAACGCCTAACCAAGGAAGAGAAGGGGAGGGAAGCATCAACAAAAGAAAAGATGGCTTCCCCTCACCAAATCCACCGCCCACGCTGCTGACTCCCAGGCCCGAGCGCCAATCCATAAAACCCCCTTGCTCGGCTGGCCAGCTCTCTCTGTCCGCGCGCGCACGCATCGATCGATCCAAGCTAACCTCGTAAGTGCAGAGCGAGCGAGTAGGCCGTAGCAAGCTGCGGGAGCCATGCCCTTCGCCGCCAGGCGCAAGTCGTCGCTGGCGGGAGCGGGCGTGGGCGCCGGAGCTGGCGCGTTCGACCCGTTCGGCGCGAAGCACGCCGTGTCGTCGCTGCGCAAGGGCGGGCGGCTGCCGGTGTACGTGGCGGGCATCTTCTTCGTCATCTTCGTCATCATCATGTACGGCGAGGACATCCGGTCGCTCACGCTCGAGCCGCTCGCGCGGGCGGGGCGCCCCTCGTCGCCCCCGACGGTCGTCTCAGGCGGCCACGTCGCGCGCGTTACCCCCCGGCGCGACATCTCGTCTACGGGAAAGGCCGCCGTGTTGCCACGCGACAACGAGAAGCCGAAGCACGCGGTGACGGAGACGGCGGCGCAGGGAATCCGAAAGGCCGCCAGCAAGAACAAGAAGCCGAAGAAAGCGAAGAACCCGAGGAGGCAGCGGGCGGCGAAGAAGACGGTGGCGCCGGCCGTGCTGAGCGTGCCGGAGACGTGCGACCTGTCCAAGGGCGAGTGGGTGTTCGACAACGCCAGCTACCCGCTGTACCGGGAGGAGGAGTGCCAGTTCCTCACGGCGCAGGTGACGTGCATGAAGAACGGCCGCCGCGACGACACCTACCAGAAGTGGCGGTGGCAGCCCAACGACTGCTCCATGCCCAGGTACACGCGCGCATGCATAAATAACACTTGCAAATTTGCAGTACAAACGTCTGGTATGTTGCCTCTTTTGAAGGCTCAGACGCCAGGCATGGAATAGCTAGCTGGACATGCACGCATAAATGGTAAGCCCCCACCCCCCCTAATTTTGAAGGTTTGACGCGAAGCTGTTCATGGAGAGGCTCCGGGGGAAGCGGTTCATGTTCGTGGGGGACTCGCTGAACCGGAATCAGTGGGAGTCCATGGTGTGCCTGGTGCAGTCCGCGTCGTCGCCGGGGAAGAAGTACGTCACCTGGGAGGGCCAGAGGGTCGTCTTCCACGCCGTGGTGCGTACGCCTCCTCCTCCCTTCCCCTTTAAGATTCGTGCCGTGTAGGATAAACGTAGCTAGCTAGCTAACCGGGACTGGGTCCCACTGCTTCTACATAACTATAAGCAGCGGCCGTTTTTCAAATATGACGTGGCTGTCGTTGGTGGCGGCTACGTGCGCCAACTTCGCATTTCTCTGGGCTGTTTATCTATCTGATCAGGTCAAATGACCGGCCTTGTTCTGATCAACAGGAGTACAACGCGACGGTGGAGTTCTACTGGGCGCCGTTCCTGGTGGAGTCGAACTCCGACGACCCGAAGATCCACAGCATCCAGCACCGGATCATCAAGGCGGAGGAGATCGCGGCGCACGCCGACAACTGGCGCGGCGTAGACTACCTCGTCTTCAACTCCTACATCTGGTGGATGAACACCATGAACATGAAAGTCAAGTATGTACAATGCACATCTGCAGCACCGACTGGCGCATGCCGTGCCGTGCAGCCAACGACGCGGGCGAACGAAAATTGCACCATTTTAATTGATGTACGTGGGCGATGTAAACAGCGACGATGCTGACATGCGAGTTCTGTGGTGATCTTTGATCAATTCGCAGGAGACCGGCCGGGCAGAACTGGGAGGAACATGACGAGGTCGTGAGGATTGAGGCCTACAGGAAGGTGCTGGCCACCTGGGCGGGCTGGGTGAACGAGAACATCGACCCGGCGCGCACGTCCGTCTTCTTCATGAGCATGTCCCCTCTTCACATCAGGTACGTACGCTTACCTGCCTTTATATTTCTCGTAGTCCTCTCTTCCATTCCGTCATATGGTTTCGAGTTTTGAAACAAAAGCATTCACTCCATCGAGTAAGGCAGGTAGGTACGTACGCACGATCGATCGATCATGTAGCAGTGACAGTTTAGTTCTCAACGGTACGTGTGTGTGTGTGCGCGAACGCCAAGAGATCTCGAAACTTTTTGCACACCAAAAGGTGCGCACGCATGGTGTTGGTGGTACCCTCAACGAAACGGCAACGCGTGGTGCGCGCGGCTGCACGTACTGTACCACCGCGCCGGAGATCGATGCGCGCGTCAGGCTGGAGAGAATTGTGGCGCTGCATGGATTGGTGCCTTGGTGGTGCAGTGGGCGCAATGGGCACGGTCCAGGGGCAGAACGGGGATGGCCTAGTGCGCGGGATTGGATTGGACGGGTTGTCCAAGTCCATAAGACAAATGGGCGTGTCGCGCCGAGCCGAACGCTCGTTATCTTCGGAGCTTGCAAATGTCAGTCAGACCTTGGGGTGCGGGCACGGGCACGGCTGCGTGTTCTGTTGAGATGGCCGCGGCTATGTGGTTTTTTTTTTGCGTGCAGTATTGTCTGAGATAATTAATTATATCTTACTTAATAGTAATTTGTTTCTATAAAGTGTTACTAAAAATATTTTCTCTATTATATGTTACTAAATAATACCGAAATTCTATTATATGCCACCGTCGTTAGTTGACTATTAGGAAAGACTGTTATACTTTGAAAAAAAGACCAAAATGCTTCTACACAAATCCGAAGACCTGATTTATTTAAAATAGCAAACAATCTTCAAAAATTATAAAACTTCACAAGGGTGTTGTTCAATATATCAGTGAGCTAGGAAAAAAATTCAAGTCACTGCTCAAAGAAATTTTTTTAGGTTTTTAATTTAAATGTTAATAAAGGCTACTATTTACAAACAGAGATTAAATAAAGTCTAAAAATTCTGAAAATAAGATGTCACATAGCTACAAAAAATGATTTTCCATTTTCTATAGTGAATTTATCCCAGTTTAAAAAATAGCTCAAATAGCTGATTTTGGATTTGAATTTCAAAAATAAAACAAATGGAATAGTCAGTTCACAAAATTTTATATTTGAGTTGTACACTGCCTCAATGATCCACTAAAAAATTCAGCATTTTTGGCTAAGCCAATTTACTCTATATTTAATTTTTATTATAGGACAATTTGAACTGAGAGCAAGATCATCTTTTTCCAGGGGCAAATATACCCTAACTGATGGCAATAGCATATAATATAATTTCAGTACTGTTCAGTGGTATATAATAAAAAGAGTATTTTTAATGGTATTTTAAAGAAGCGGACACTATGTAAGGGCATATAATCAATTGTATCATATTGTTTCGAGTTGTTAAGTCGTGAAACTAGATACAAACCTGCAACATCGGTGTGATGCGATGCGACTAGTACACCGCGAGCATTGGATGGAGCACATGGATTCACGTTGCCCGGCCCGTCGGTTGTTTAACCAGACGTTGTCCTGCAGCATACACGGCAGCGAACCAACTAGGATGCGAGTGTGCCCGTTGCACATGGTTTGACATTTCAGCTAGTGCATAATGGTGGAATAAAGTACAGAGAGTAAAATATTAGTCATATGGAATGCCACCGCGGAATACTGCCACGGCTTGTAGGGGTGGGTTTTTTTTATACTGATGGCTTATAGTTTAAATATTTAAATTCTGTCTATTCGCAAGAGATAATACGCATAGAAAAAAAATCGTATGCTATTTTGGTTTATACAGCTGAACTCAATACACTTTTTCTACAATTTTCTAATTAACCCCGCTTTAAAAAAACACAACATTTAAAAAATAATTACTATAAATAGTACGAACATAAGCTAATTTTAAGCTAAAACGAGTCCCCAATAGTCGCAATGCAAGCTTAAAAATACTCCATTAACGATCCGAAGGGTTAACCACAGGTTGCACATCCATGTCGTGATCAGTAGTACTGTAGTACTGCTGGTATCGTTTTATATATGCACAAATGATGAATACGACTTTTTAGATGCTACTTGGAGCGGAGTGTGCGTCACACACAACACAAACGGATTTGCCAGAACGCAAAGGTACAACGAAAAGAGGTTCATATCGAGCGAGTGCGTATTATTGTATAGCTCCTCGTCGTCCATGTTGCATTCTGAAAAATTAATACTAACTTGATAGAACCGTAGGATGCATGGGTTATGTATGGCTGTGTGTACCTGTCCGCTCGGTCACATGCGCGATGGAATTATTTGCGCATGAAACCGAGATGGAAGCTACCGCGCGATTTTTTATTTGGCCGTTGCGATCCGTGAATTGAATCCCATGATGCGTCAATGATCAGCGACGTATTGTAGTTTGTGATGGGGAATAAAAACCATGAGTGCGTTGCTGGCTGGTGCATTATTCTGAGAGGTTAATTACCCATGACCAGAATTTTTGGATCTTGGATGGAATAGAGAACACATTTCCGTTGTGTCACGTATCATCCACTATGGGAGCGTTTGGTTCCCTGTATGGGTGTAGCTAGGCTTATTTCCGCCAGCCAGGTTCGCTCCCGCCAGGCCAAGCCAGGGAGAAACGAGAATAGTTTTCGTTTCCGCGCGGCCAGCGCATGCGTACGCAAAATGCATCGCTACAGCTTGGCTCACCTGAGGCGCTTTGCAACCAAACACGGTATCTTACATGCATAGAGCCAGGCCAAGGCCTCATGCAAGGTACCAAACGCGCCATATACAAAATCGGGGGTTCCTGCACGCTCGCGCGATCCACGTCGACTTTGCTTTTCCTGCGGCCGATGCGTGCGCTCGCTCTTGCTTCCGCTCCACCTGCCGCGTGTATGCGCGCTGAATTACTGTTTGCCTCTCGCGTGATCATTTTTCCCCGAACAAAGATTTGATAATTACATTTAGGCCCCCGGTTTTCACAAAAAGATCCCTAGATTCTTGCGAAAAAGCCCCTGCATATTTTTTTGCTGGGTAGCGACCCGGGGTTTCCCGTAATTACGAACAGGCCCTTATTTCTTCTGAAAAGACCCTCGGTTTTTGCGAAAAAGCCCCTCCACTCTCCTTTTATTGCGAAAAGGCTCTCGTTTTTTTGCCAAAAAAAACCCTACGCTTTCTTTTTTCTGCGAATTTTTTCCTCTTTTACTTCGGTCCACACGGT
Organism: Dendrocalamus latiflorus; assembly: GCA_017311315.1. Lineage (NCBI taxonomy): Eukaryota > Viridiplantae > Streptophyta > Magnoliopsida > Poales > Poaceae > Dendrocalamus > Dendrocalamus latiflorus. Next base: position 15,338,338 of record CM029647.1, on the reverse strand, counting down.
GCCTGGCGTGGCGTGGCGCCACGCCTATGTGGCTAGTTAGGCTTTAAAGCTGGAGGTGGATTCGAATCTGGTCATCTGATCTTAGATATCACTTTGGCATCTGACGTTTTTGCTTTTCTTTTTGCGCAATTCAATTTCAAAATTCTTTGGTGTTATATATATTGAGTGGACGTATACGTATACCAAATAGTATATTCCATAGTTTAGCCTTACCAAAAAAAAGATAGTTCAGATCACACATAAGACCTGTTCATACATGAAATATTGCCTAGAAATATACTTAACAATGCCAAATGAAGTACCAGACGTGGCCCGCTAGTAGGACCAAACAGATGGTTGTGTTGTGTTGGTTACCCATCACCGATGACAATAAGCATTGATGAGGATGGCATGGCCCGGGGATGACGCCTTGTGAAAGCTCACCTAAACTTTTAGGAGAAGGGATGACTTATCCTGAAACTGATAGATGTTTAGGTTCCGCGAAGCAAACCACTTTGATTTGCCCGAGTATTTTTTAGCCAATGATTGTAGTAGTGTGTGAGAAGATAAGGAGCAACCGGACAGAGCTTCCACTGTATAGCGCTGGTGAATGAACATATTACTGAGGCTTTCCACATATATATTGTCACTTCACTTGTCAACAGCCTGTTAGAGATAGTAGTGGTATAGATAAACTAGTAGCTTCCTTCTTAAGTAGGAAGATCAATCAAAAGAAAGCATCTCAGTGATGCATATCGTTTGGCGTGTCCAGCAATCTCGAAATTGTATGACTGATCCAGTGGGGATTGCGTCCACGAATGGCCGAAGCACCTCGCTTGGAGTAGGAGACATGTCACATCAAAAGATACAGTTAAAAGATTGGTCGCCGAAGAATAATGCGTACTAACGATCCCCGTACGTGAAGAGAACGGAAGTAGTAGGATGTAGATCTACTAGCTGTTTGCGATCAGAACCCGTCAAACTTGGCAATCAAATACTGTAACATTCTACATTCTCATAGTCATCACGATGTCATGTTGATGTGTACTTGTGTGATCAACTCATCTTGACGGTTTCTTTGGACAGCCCGCAGGTCTGGGGCAACCCTGACGGGATCCGGTGCGCCAAGGAGACGATGCCGCTGCTCAACTGGCACGGCCCGATCTGGCTGGGCACGGACTGGGACATGTTCCACGCGGCGGCGAACATCACCCGCGCGGCGGCGCCGCGGGTGCCCATCACGTTCGTGGACATCACCACCATGTCGGAGCGGCGCAAGGACGGGCACACCTCCGTGCACACCATCCGGCAGGGCAAGGTGCTCACGCCGGAGCAGCAGGCCGACCCGACTACCTACGCCGACTGCATCCACTGGTGCCTCCCCGGCGTGCCGGACATCTGGAACCTCATACTCTACACCAGGATACTGTCCAGGCCAGGACGGGTATAACAATGGAAATGAAGCTCTGTTAGATTTCGATCGATTCATAGTACTTCATAGGTGGGGCTGGCTGGCTGGTTATACATCGTACCGAAAGAAATTTTCTTCTTCTTTTCTTTACATTCTTTGTATCTGGCCTTTTTACCTGTCAAAAGAAGTCTTTGTTTTTGGGGGGTTAGGTTAAGTGAAAACAAAAGAGATACTATATGGCTAATGGATGGCCATGTATGCATGCACATATGCGCTGTAAGGTTCCTGATCAAAACTGTACATTGGGGAAAAGAGATGAACAGATATGGTTTACAGAGAAACGGACAGTCGCATGCGTCCAGCTGCAGTGTAGTGCCGTCGTGGGGGTCCTCTCTACGCATGAGTTTGGTGGCTTTCTTCGTGTTCTTTAATCTTTGTTCCTTTACATGGGGGCAGATCAAAAGGGAATGGAGTGGGAGGCTCTTTTAGGTGATCATTTCATTGTAAAGCTCGACGATCTACCTTGAAAAAGTGAGTGACAAAAAGAAGCACCACTTGATGGAGCTACTAATGATAGCATTACAGTTCTATTCTTTATCTTTTCAACGGTTTTTGCTTCTGTTCCTCTTAATAATCACTATTCATTATACTAATAATTCGCAGCCTAAAAGTGAGATTTTATGGCTGTTAATCCTTGCTATAACTTGCTAGTACCACGAGCAAACCAATCTCAACGAGTACTGGAGTAGCCCTGAAACTTGCTATCTGAACTCGGAAGAGATCGAGGCTGTACTTTCAGGAGCAACTGAACTCGCATGTAGTTTGATAATGGACTCGAATTACTATACACAGTACAGTACTACCTCAGCAGATCAGCCTCAATTAATGCCTCAGACCGGACGCGAAGCATGCATGGTCCTCAACATGAACAAAGAAATACTAGGTAGTAGAATGGAGCACGAAGATACGCTTAGTAAATCAACTGGACAGATCGGATTTAGTCTGATCAACATATTTAAGGGCAATGTTTAACGATTTGACCGGCCGCCTTCCATTTCGATCTCACAGCAGGTACAGAAAAAAAATGTTATTGGGTAGTGCTGGAGTATGCATATGCAGTCACGGGTCTAGAAATCTGTCTGTTTTGCCAACATGCAGGGTGCAGAATTGGGTTGTCAAGTACTACAAAAGCTTACAAGTGGAAGAAAGAAATAGAGTAATTTTTTGGGATCTCAGTGACTGCTACTTGCTTACAATTTTACTGCTAGGCCTGCCCAGTTGACCAAGGGTCCTAACTAGTAATATTCAGGCTTGTTCAGTCTGTCCCAGTCTACAACTTTTTTTTTTAACAAAATGGCATAAAGCAGCATAACATGGATTTGAGACTACGTTTTATAAAATGTTATCCAACACAGCAAAATGGTTTGCAGCAGGAATGTGAACGGATGGCTTTGGTTAGGGGTGCAATTGGGTCGAATTCGGACGGATATTGTTCATACTGTATCCTAACCCATATTTTTTCTTGGATACGGTAAAACCTGATACGAATACGAATTTGGAGTATTCAGAATTTCGAATACAGTTCCCCCGGAACGGATACTTGACGGTTTCGGATCGAAAACGGATAATGTAGACGGATAGTACGTGCATACAGAAAGGAACATATGCTAAACCATACCACCATCACTTCAAGCCTTAAACTGTTAGACAAAAGTACATAATAGTGATTATAATTCATCAGCCGAAGATGGTGTGGCGTTTCCCCCTAAATTACCCATTGAGGTGTGTCATTTCAAGATGAATCTTGATTCTTGACAGACAACATTTTCTTTTCTAGGCTAAAGAAATTTTACTAAATTAAGGTAGAGACAATAGACAATTGGGCATAATAGACTTTTGACAAATTTACCTGTTCATTTACTGAAGCACGCCAAAGTTCATCGTTTAATAATACTCTGATTACATGTTTTTCATTCTATTACCTAGGAAGAGTGATCTTAATGAGCAAATTTAGGATTCCAATTGCACAAGCAGCAAAATTAGAAATAAAACACTATTTTAGTATTCGTATATTTATAGTTGCCACAACTGAAAGTCATATTCCTTTTAGAGAACTTAAACTTGCACGATCCAGGAAAACTTTCTATACACTGCACACCTCAACCAACCAACATGACCAAAAAAACAAATACTAGCAAAATAAAAAGTAAATTCTTAGCTCTTACCAGATATCCGACCGAATATATGACCAGATATCCGACCGAATATCCGACCAGATATCCGATCGAATATCCGACCGGATAATTATCCGGTATCCGAATACCGATACTATTCGGTCGGATAACAACTCTCCGGAATGTGAATCCGAATCCGACATGAATTATCCGAATCCGACCGGATACCAAATTCCCTTCCCAAATCCGGTGCCGATCGGATTCGGTACCGGATCGGTCGGGATTAACCCAATCCATTTACACCCCTAGCTTTGGTTCAGAAAAAAGACTAAACAAAACGCAAAATTCTCAGTGTAAATTGTGGGCCGGCTGGTCCGTAGCCGTGTGGCCAGGCCCGGCCCGCACCAGCCACCGGAACTCGCTTAACCTAGAGGACTTGAAGCGCGGCTTGCTCCCAGTCCCGCCGCCGCGGCCGCCCTATAAAACCCTGCGTACCCTCAAGTTCCGAATTCCCCAGCGATTTCTCAAGCTCCAAACAAGTATGATTTCTGTTAGTCTTCATCTTAAACGTCTCGCACGTCCGCTTCGATCCTTCCCTACTGTTGCCTTCCACGCAGCAAATTACTGGTTGCTCTTGCGTGTCCGAAATCTGAACCCACAGGATGGGATTGTTGTTTCGTTTCTGCCGTAAAATTTTCCTTTGTGTTGTTACACACGTTTCTACTATTCGTGATGGCAACCTTATCAGGAAGGACCATCGAGATCTAAGTTGGTACCCTTCTTTTCGCGGTTGCCCACATCAAGCCGGCCAACTTTGCAGCAGGGGCAGGATCTCATCTTGTTCTGCTCCTGCTCAATCTTGGAACTAGCTTTCCATGGCCAGATATTTCCGAGACTGACATTGAAATCCCTGACCTGGGAGCTCGAAGTCATTCCTTTTTTCCTTTTTGGGTGGTGTTAGACTGCAACCATTGAGGGAATCAGCGCTGTGCTGGTCGTTTGGTGCTGTGCTGAAGAGTTACCAGCTGCATATGTTAACAGGGTACAGTGTATGGAAATCAATTTCAGCATAATTCTTGATTGATTCGTAACATATTGAGTATTAACCATTTAAGCAGTACGTTACACAATACACATAGCAAAGGGCAATCCGGCCTAGGTGATGAATGCTGACAGGAAGGTGAACAGAAACCAATGAATAAGATCTTACTCCATGGCATCCACAACTTATTGGAATGTTTGAATATAAATAGGAACCGGCGTCCAGCGGCCTACTGTTCGCAGCCGAAACTGTCGAGCAGAGCTCAAGAAGATCATCGCTCGCGTCGTCCCGGTGCACAATCAGCTCGATAAAGTAGACGCAGTCTGTCCTCTAGCCCAGTGCTGCCCCAATCGCCGCCTCCAGTTCTTCTATGTTCGAACCTAACACAACACAATAGAGCTTAAGATGTACTCCACTTTCACGGAGATGGAGTCCCAGTTCGTAAAGAAGATGGAGTCGCCGTTGATTGAGGTCCACCTCGGTCGTGTACCCGCCGTTGTTCATAACGAAGATGGATCGAGGTCCCGGCGACTTCGCCGTGATGAATCTTCGGGAGTCTCAGAATCGAACTTCGCCTGTGGGCTGTAGTCAGGTATTCCCCCTTTGGTTTGCAATTGGTTGGGCCTGGCCCATATCTTGTTTCTTTGTCCGGCCTTACCAAACAATTTACAGCCCAAAACACGCTAACCAAAAGCTCTAATTCGCTCTATTCCCTCCAAAATAACAAAACAAGACAAGAACTCGAATTCGCTCTCGTGTGAACACAAATAAATGGCCAGCTGGACAAACCGAGATCTAGAACATAGCGGTAACTACTCGCATCGGCGCAGTGACTGCAGCCTGCAGGTTTTGCCGTTTCGTGCAAGCCCAACACCCTCCACTGCAACTGAAAAGCTAAAGCGCCCGCCAGGTGCTGAGGTAGTGCAAGTGCAACGCTCCATAAATGGCACCACTCCCCTTCGCGGCCTCTAACTAAAGAACGTCATCATCTCCTGCGATCTCAAACCTGAAACGGTCGAGAAAAGATGCAACTTGCTTGTATTATTGCTGTGGCCATGTTTGCGCCACGGTGTGAAAACTAACTGACGTACAATCTCTGAACACCACCGGCGCAGCCACCAGCCGGTGCAATGGAATGTGGCCGCTGGTCGGCGGGCCGGTTCCGAGGCGGGGTTCCATGCGTCACTCAGTTCAGTCTCCCTGTCGCCGTACGGTACACTTTCCAATCAGTGGCGGATCCAGGAAAAAATTTTGGAGGGGCTGAAGTACCTTCAGCTCGACCTCAGCCCCTTCTACATTATACATCCATAGCTAAAAATTTAGGGGGGCTCGAGCCCCCCGCCCCACCGCTGGATCCGCCCCTGTTTCCAATTGATCGTTGCGAGTGGAAGGGCCATGCATGATTAGACTGCTTCGCTTCCGACGTCTGGCTTGGTGGTTGCCGCGAGAAGCGAACCCCGGCACAGTGGGCAGCTGGACCGCGACCGCAGCCACGAGTCCACGCACTCCACGTGGAAGCAGTGCCCGCACCGCGGTAGCGACTTCACCTTGTCGCCCTCCGCGTACTCGCCGAGGCATATCGAGCACTGCGCCGCGTCATCCTCGTCACTGGGACGCCGGTACAGCGTCACGGGCAAGCCTGCTAGCGTGGCAGCGTCTAGGCCGACCACTGAGGAGGAAGCGGGCGCCGCAGCTGACGACGAGGACGAGGGCAGCGTCGCGTCGGTGCTGTAGCGGTGGCAAGCCCAACGGAGGTAGAGGCAGACGGCCACGAAGCAGACGAGGATGACGAGCGCCACGAGGAGCGGGACCCAGCGGCCGCTCCCGGCGAAATTGCCGTCGTCGACATCGCTGTAGCGCCACCGCAGCGTCTGCGACGCCTCCTGCGCTGCCATGCGATGCGATACGCGTTGCTCTGGAGTGTTAGCAGCAGCGTCGGTTCCTACTCTTTCTTTGCCGCGGCCGAACAAAACTAATGCGCGCGTGTGCGGCTCGCTGCGCGTCGCGTTGCGTGGCTTTCGTGGGCTTGGGCGCTCTGGCTCCAGTGGCCAGTGGGTGCTCAAATGGGGCGCTGCGCGGCGATGGTTTTACAGCCTTTCTTCTGTGTGCGGCTGATGGATTTCAACAGAGTTATAGGTTTTATAAATAGTATACATTAATGGTGGTGTGTATAAGGAGCACTTGTGTTTTTTGTGGTTTGAAACATTCAGATTTTTTTAGAGATGTGTATACATGAGAGAAGAGGCATTTAAGTATCTTTTATTGTTCGGAGCACTCATATATTTTTGAGAGGTGTGTATACATGGGAGAAAGAAGATTCAATTTTTTTTATGGTCCAGAGCACTCATATTTTTTTTTATAAAGGGTGTATAAATGGGAAAAAAAATCTGAGTGCTCTCAGTCTATAAAAATACTCAAGTGCTCTCAGTCCAAAAACACTCGAGTGCTGTTTAGCACTTTCCTACATTAATAGAAGCAGAAGCAATAAAAAAAACTAACTGTGAATCCTAAGCTTTTGGCGCCCAGTTTTTGCATGAAGTGACCGCTTTCCTTTTTCAGGTTTGACGATGGCTTGTCCTGGGCCAAGAAATGTGTCAGCGACTGTTCGATTCATGCTGTTCATGTAGAGTGGGACTCGAAAGTTACTAGAAAGATTCTAAGAATGTTTCAGGTAGCCGATTAGTTGTTCTCAAGACGCAAACTTGTGGAATTCCCTGCAGTTACTCTGCATTTCGGGAAGCATCTTAATTTGTCGATGTTCTTCTTTAATTATTAGAGATGTGTGGCTGTCTTTGATTGTGTTGATTTTATACTACTTGCTGAGCTGCTGATAGGCGGTCACACGCTCAGATTTTGCTAGTAATTGAAAGAAACCATCTAGGCTGGCTCGAATTAATCTCTGTGTTTGTGTGGTTGGGATGTGGTGTATTCTGCTAAAAGAATTTGTGTCAGATTGGTTGTCCACCTATCCTATTGGTGCCTTTTTGCATCCATGCATGTCAGCAACTCAGCATGCACACTAAATATTGAAATCTATATGGTTTGTATAGGCTCAGATTTAGTAAAATTCAGTGGGCAAGGGCTGCCGTACACAACTCCTGGCCTTCGGGGCACGATGTTAGGTGCAATGCAACATCCAACCGCGCGAAGTAAAATTCCCCAGTGTGTTTTTGGCCTTCTGTTGGGTAAGGTCTTCCGAAAGGGAGCTCTCACAGAGAGAGAACAATGTAACACACAAACATGTTAAATTTCTTGGTAAAGGGGCGATAGTAACAAACCGCAGAATGGAAGCAGCTAGTGCGCCAAATTATGAACAGGACATGTTCATGGCCAGATGCCGTATCCCCCGGTTTTTCGTGCAATTGCCATCATCATTACAATCTTCGTCATTGCCATCATCATTATGTACCTGTATATACATGTGATTTTGCATTATTGATGTTTCCCATGTACAGCACTTAACGGATAGTAGGATTTGGTTTGCGACAAATTAAGCTTTGAGGATCGCAGTAGAGCCCCTGCCTATGGATTGTTCCTTCAACTTGTCCAGCTTGAGTGCACCAACAAAATCCCAAGCCAGCACCGGACAAACACCACCACGAAATGTCAAATATGTACCCGGACAATGCAATTTCACGGAAATGTCCAGAGGATCTGAGCGCAGCCCTATGTAACCTCTTTTATCAATTTACTGCCTATCTAGAGGACATATATATCGTAGTAAAACGGATGCAAATAATCCGAATGATTCAGGTTGTAAATTCGAAAAATTGGGCAGGTTAATTTTTTTCTTCTTCTCCAGTAGTTTGCTGAGCACATGGCGGAAGTATATGGAAGAAAGAGATCCACTGGTTGGAGGACCCACGCTTTGAATAATGAAGTATGGTTTTTAGAAGGAAAAACTGCGGTGTGGCCTAGTATCACTTTTTTCCAGGATAATATAGTTCATACACCGAGAAACATATAGTGCGAAACATTCCTAATTTATCATCCCATTAATTAAAGACAAATTTAATTGGTTTGCAGGAATTTCTCATGAAAAATTCTCCGGCTTATATTCCGACCGGCCGCACGGATAGAGAGCCATGCCATGGAACGGCACGGCAGGGCAATAGCCGGGCAGCAGCAGGTCTCGGCGATCGAGGCATACCAGCAGCTATATGTCCTGCATACGTAGAGTAAGTAATTTAAAGCCCTTGCACATCAAATCGACCGCTACGTAACATGGCACCAGACCACCAGTCCTGCCAAAAATCTTTGCCTCCGATCAGTAGGTTCGTTTAGGGTTTAAACTCCGGGATTTTAGGTTTTTTTACTATAACAATTTTTCATACACTATAATCACGATTAGTTTTCTAGCGTAATTAAAATTAAAAAATTAAATCATCAAAGATCATAGAAAGAAATAAGAAAAAAAACTCCAAAAATAAAAATAATCAGAAAAAATTAAGAAACTAGAATTAGACGATCAAATGAGCAGGCCTGAATCTCGCACCAGTCCAGTTCCTGTAGCGTGCAAGCATGATCTAAGACGTACACATGGACAGCGCACGTGGAGCCCACGGTCCAGGCCGGCCGGCGACATGTACAGTGTAACCAAAGCTTCGATGGTCGGCTTCCTAGCTTAATTAGCTAGCTAGATCTGATCATTCCAGAAGCGCGAGTGGCCAAGGCAGGAAATGCATGCTACGATGTAGTACTAGCCAGGACAAATTAGTTATAACCCGTGTCTGCGTATGCTGACTACTGTACCATTGAGTTCGAACGAAATTGTTAATGAAAATACCTACAGCTAGCAGCCAAGCAGAATGATCTTCTCCACTCCACTATTTGTTGGCCGCGCGCAGTACTGATGTTGCACGCAACATGAATCAAGCTAGCATCTTCTCCGGCCGGTATGAGACATATATATATATATATATATATATATATATATATATATATATATATATATATATATATATATATATATATATATATATATATATACTTAATTAGCATATGCATGTATTACAAAAAGATTAATACTAAACGCCTCATTTACATATGATTAACCAAAATCATCAGTATTAAATACAATCATACACGGTTTTGTTTTAGCGACCGTCTGTGTTACTAGCAGTACTACAAACCGTTTGTGAAGAGATAATATCACAGACAGTTCATGATGAAAACTGTCTGTAAAGTATCACAGACGGTAACATTTCGTTGCCTGATTTTCCCGCCCTTTATTCAAACTTTCAAATTGAAGCGACGTCACGACTTCTCAACTACTGATCAGTTTCGCTACCCAAATATCCTTATATACGATGCCCACACGCCTCCCTCAAACACTCCGAACCGAAGCACTGCCTAGCTCCCCCCAAACCGATTGAAGTGCCGCCTTCCCCAACGACGCCGACTACCACCCCGAGCTCATCCACCTCTGATTGTGACACCACGGTAACACTGCCACCGCCTCTCCTTCATCGCCGGTGATATATCCCCTATCCGAAATTGTTGGATGGCTAGGGTTTTGGCCATGCAAATCTTGATGCTCGTGTGTATGAAAATTAATTGTTGATACCTTAATTCTTGTGATGATTGATAGATGGCTAGGGTTTCAGCTCTTATTGAAATTCATGTTTTATTGCAGGATAAAAACATGGCACCAAAGTTTATTGTATGATGGTCTTGCTCTCATAAATAGGCCTGCTTTGGTTCATCTGCATTATCTGACTACGCTGTTTTCTAGCGTAATTAGAAAATATTGATAAACTGAAGGAGACCTATTTATGAGAATATGAGAATGCAATTACAGACGGTTCTTAACTAGAACTATTTGTGATAATAGACTATCATAGATGGTTATGTTTATAAAACCTGTCTGTGATATCTGACATAACACAAAAGGTTTTTTTAAACCTTCTGTGTTATAACTTATCATAGACGGTTCGAGAACCGTCTATGATATCACTTGTTATCATAGACATATAAATTTAGAAAAGTTATAAACCGTTTGTGATGACAGTTTTGAACTTTTTGTAATAACCCTTTCTATGGTAGTGATGCATGCGTGAAGTACCTAGATATGTACCATGTATACTCATAATATATAGGTATGTACAAGTGCGCAGAACATACATTTCACTTAAATTCCCTATGCCAAGTATACAAATAGGAAGAATCACGGGCGCAAACAATCCTCCCAAGTATTTGGGATGCCGAATATCGATAGATCTGTATATAAAACCCAAACAATAGGTTGCAAGGGATAATATGAGAAGTATTTAATTAGATAGAACAACAGAATAAGAAGCAAATTAGTGTACAAGTTCAATCAGAGTGCTAGTTTAAGCTAGTTCGGGATCTTCGTGATGTTGAAACATACATGCATGCGAATTAAGAAAGTCTACCGTCTGTGATCACGCTGATCAACAGAATGACAGAACCATGCATGCATGCATGCACCGAGAGAAAATAACTGCTTTCCCAGGACGGTAATACATTTGAGCTAAGCTAAGTAGAGGAACTAGCAGCTACGTACGGGCGTACGAAAGTAGCTAAGAGCATGTCCAATGCAGGCGCTTAGAAAGATGCTTAGTAATAAAAAATTGATTTTTCTTGCTACATAGGATAGATAAGGTGCTTATTTTGAAGCATCGATGCTTAAATAAGCACCGGTGCTTAGTAGGTGCTTATGTGTATAACTATATCTATTAATAGATAATATAGCATCTAAACACCTATGGAAGAGATGCTTGCATTGGAAGAAATAACTTTTGCATGAATGCTTGATGATGTGGCTATATTCTCTCTCTTTAATCACTCATATATAAACATCTTGCATTGTACATGCTCTAATAGTAATAAGATCCGTGTACATCAGTCTCCTCACCTTGGAGATTACACACAGAGTAGCAGGCAAAGGAGGCAGCTCGTGAGCACAACTCATCTGCCCTGGGCCTAGATTAGCAAGGACTTGCACCTGATGAGCCCCATTAATTGTGATAGCTCACCACCTCCTGGACGGGAACTCCTAGAAGCTGCATCGTCACCTCGTCATCTGCACCACGGACAGCAGCAGAGAACTCATGGCAGCCCTCACTACTACAGAAAAGCTAATAGTAGACGGTAAATCACAGACGATTTTGTGAAACCGTCTGTGATGTAAACTATTACAGACGGTTTTAATTTGAAGGCCGTCTGTGGTATTTGTGGCGGGAAAAGGAGTATCACAGACGGTTCTTACCGCTGAACCGTCTGTGATACTGGAATATCACAGACGGTTTTTATTAAAAACCGTCTGTGATAATCTGGGATTATCACAGACGGTTTTTATTAAAAACCGTCTGTGTTGTGTCGACTATCACAGCCGGTTGTTGTTAAGAACTGTCTGGGAATGTTCACAGACGGTTTTTCACAAGAACCGGCTGTGATGTCCTTTTGTCTGTCATATTCTAGATCAAAGGTTAATATATAAGTACACATTGCTTCTAATAACTTAACTACAGAACTACTGAGACAAGAGATCACAAATTAAAGGCAAATTTATTAATTTCAATTAGAGGCAAATTTATTACAAAAGTCGCACAGGTAAAGAGTTTCCCAGATTGTATTCTTTTGGGCTTCGTAAGCTTCTTCTTCAACTTGGGGACTTGGAGGATCAGCCGCTAAATTCTCGAACGCCGTTAAGATTGCCCTTGTCCTCAGCACTTCCTCGTGCAGCCTGGGCAAATGATCAGCAGCATCCATAATGTCGTACAGGATAGCATGAAAAGATTCCTCAGAATCTGCCGTTTCTGCTTGATCGGCAAGGCTATCCATCAGTCTCTGCAATGCGTGTAGAGTTTCTTCCGCATTGCGCACATTGTGGAGAAGAACCAGGGTGAGGGCTGTTTCCCTTTCTTGAGCGGCAGCGAGACGCCTCCGTCGACGGCGGAGGATCAGGTCAAGCTGACGGATGCAAGAAAGTCGGGGAAGGAGAGCAGGGCGGGTGCGGAGAAGCTGCTCCAGATGCAAATTGCTGGCCGCCTGTGTAAGGTTCCGGCCGAACAATTCGTGATGAACAGATGAGAGGAAGGAGATGATCACAAGAACAGTAGTAGAAGCCATGTTGTATTAATTGTATATTGTATTGTACGTACGTAGAAGCTAGCTAGAGACCTGGATTAGGAGCGCATATTTAACCTTTAGCACAAACGGTTCGTATACCCAAACATGAATGATATAGACGCTTCGTATAACGATCGAGAGACGTTAATTAGACGATCGAAACACGAAGCGTTCTGGCATCGAAACACGCGCGAAGCGTTCTGGTATGAAGCTTATCACAGACGGTTTTGTATAAAAAACCGTCTGTGATAATTTATTATCACAGACGGTTTTTAGTTAAAAACCGTCTGTGATAATGACTAAGGCATTTATTGCGCTGCTCAGACCGCATCGTCTTCATTTCGATCCAGATCTAGCCACTGCTGCGTACTTTTTCACTCGGGAGGAAGCTAGAGCGATTTCAGGCCAGTTAATTTGGTGGGAAGAGGCAGAGATTGAGCTTTGAATTAAGATTCAGACTTTCCTGGTTGCTGTAGATATGGCTAGTAATGAAATTTATTTATTTTTAATTGCATTACAATTTAGGTGTAAGTAATCCATGAGTGGTTATTGAAGATGGTTAATTAATTTGCAAAATTGTTGGTTATATAATAGCTATTGTGTTTGTAATATGAATTGAGCTAGGAAATTAAGTCTCAATATAATAAATGTGGCCGGTATATATGTAGTTATAATTAGTTATTCTAGATTTTAATACTAAGTTGTTATATATGTACGTAACGTAGGACCGAATTTGGATGTATGCCGCGAGCCGTGTGAGTGAAGAGTACATTAATGGCATTTCTGCTTTTATAAGAGCTGCCGAGGAGGATATGTTGAATAAGGGGGTGGAATATATGTGCTGTCCATGCACTGACTGCGAGAATTTGAAGATGTTTAAGAACCGAGGGCAAATTGAAGCGCACTTGATTCGGAGGGGTTTCAAAAAGGATTATACGTGTTGGACCAGTCATGGCGAAGTGAATGATCATATGCCGCCGGATGACATCGCCGGTGAAGTGAATGATATGCCCCCGGATGACATCGCAGGTGAAGTGAATGACATGCCGCCGGCTGATGTCGATTGTGGCTCGGATTCGGATAGGTTGCACGATGATAATCTAGATCAGATGCTTCGCGATGTAGAAGAGAACTATGATGAGAGAGAGTATGTTAAATTCCGTGGCTTGATGGAGGACTCAGAGAAACCTTTGTACACGGGCTGCAAGTACACGAGGTTGTCGGGCGTGCTTGAACTGTTGAAATTGAAGGCAAGCAACGGTTGGTCCGACAAGAGTTTCACGGCGCTGCTAGGTCTTTTAGCGGACATGCTTCCGGAGGGAAATGAGTTGCCTAAAACCACGTATAAAGCTAAGAAGGTTCTTTGTCCGTTGGGAATGGAAGTAGAAAGAATACATGCATGCCCGAACGACTGTATCCTCTACCGTAAAGAGTATACAAACATGCATGTATGTCCGGTGTGCAACACATCCCGATACAAACGTAACAATCAATCAGATGATGGCGAGGGAACAGAGGCGAAGAAATGACCTCCTGCTAAGGTGGCATGGTATTTTCCTATAATTCCCCGTTTGAAAAGGTTTTATGCAAATCCAAAGGAGGCAAAACTGCTGCGTTGGCACTCGGAGGAGCGCAAGAAGGATAGAATGCTAAGAGACCTTGCTGATTCCGCGCAGTGGAGAAACATCGATAGGAGTTTTGCAGAGTTCGGTGCAGAACCAAGGAATATAAGGTTTGGATTGAGTACAGATGGAATGAATCCATTCAGTAGCATGAGCAGCCGACATAGCACATGGCCCGTGACTCTCTGCATCTATAACCTTCCTCCTTGGTTGTGTATGAAGCGAAAGTACATTTTGCTGTCGATACTTATCCAAGGGCCAAAACAACCTGGGAATGATATCGATGTGTTCCTAGCACCGTTGGTGGAAGATCTAAAAGTACTGTGGAACGAAGGGGTACAGGTATGGGATGCATACAAACGAGAGAACTTCACTCTGCGCTCCTTATTGTTCTGCACCATAAATGATTATCCTGCCCTTGGTAACCTATCGGGCCATAGTATAAAAGGTGCCAAAGTTTGTACTCACTGTTTAGATGGTACCGAGAGTGTGTGGCTGAGACACTCACGTAAAACCGTCTACATGCGTCACCGCCGGTTCCTTCGGAGGGCTCACCCATACCGCAAGATGAAGAAACAATTTGACGGAGATAAGGAAGACGGTTCAGCTCCAAGGCATTTAAGGGGACGCGAGGTTTATGATATGGTTAAGGATTTAGATGTTGTCCTCGGAAAGGGACGTAAATTGAGGGCTCATGAGAAGAACACCTGGAAGAAGAGATCAATATTTTGGGACTTACCTTATTGGGAGTACCTAGATGTTCGGCACTGCATCGACGTCATGCACGTAGAAAAGAATGTGTGCGACAGCTTGATTGGTCTCTTACTGAACATCCGTGATAAAACAAAGGACGGCGTCAACGCACGGCTTGACTTGGCTGATATGCACATCAGGCCTGAGTTAGCACCGACATGCACTGATAATGCACGAACGTACCTTCCCCCTGCGTGTTACACTCTGTCCAAGGCTGAGAAAACAGAACTGTGCCAGTGCTTGCATGGTGTCAAAGTTCCGTCTGGTTACTCCGGCAACGTGAAGAAACTTGTTTCGATGCAAGATTTGAAGTTAAATGACATGAAGTCTCATGATTGTCATGTGCTGATGACACAGATGCACCCTATTGCAATTAGACATATTTTGCCGATCAAAGTCCGAGAGACAATCATGAGGCTATGTTATTTCTTTAACACAATTGCTCAGAAGGTCATCGATCCCGAAGGACTAGATGCTCTGCAGGACGAGGTGGTGATGACTCTATGTCACCTTGAAATGTATTTCCCTCCTTCGTTTTTCGATATCATGGTCCATCTCATTGTTCACGTTGTGTGGGAGATAAAAATGTGCGGGCCCGTATTCCTACGTAGCATGTACCCATTTGAGAGGTTCATGGGAATTCTCAAGTCCTACGTACGGAATCATTCTCGGCCGGAGGGCAGCATCGTCGAAGGTTATGCAAGCGAAGAGGTCATTGAGTTTTGTGTCGATTATATGGCTCAGATTCAGCCGATAGGTGTCCCTCAATCTCGTCATGAGGGGAGGATGAAGGGTCTCGGAACTATCGGAAGGAAATCAATCACTCCAGATATGGACATGTATACTCAAGCCCATTTCACGGTGTTGCAACACATGACTGAAGTGGCGCCTTATGTGGACCAGCACAAGGGTGTGCTTCGGCAACAGAATCCGGAGCGGCCGGATGTTTGGATCATGAGGCAACACAACCGTCGGTTCAACCAATGGTTGAAGGAGCAAATCGCTAGGAGCTCGCCGAGTGAGACGCTGACATGGTTGGCAAAAGGGCCGACATTTACAGTTGTGACATGGCAAGGATATGACATAAATGGGTACACATTCTATACGCAGTCTCAGGATGTCAAGAGCACTAACCAGAACAGCGGTGTCCGCATAGATGCATTCAGTACCGATGGGTCGAGAAACTCGTACTATGGCTTCATAGAAGAGATTTGGGAGCTCGACTATGTGGTTTTCAAGATCCCCTTATTTCGCTGCCGTTGGGTGCATCTCCCACAGGTGAAGGTTAACAAGTACGGTGTCACGACCGTGGACCTCCAACGTGTCAGGTACAAAGATGAACCATTCGTACTCGCCAATCAAGTTGTTCAAGTTTTCTATGTAACCGACCCGGCAAATAAGAAACGTCATGTAGTTCTTCATGGAAAAAGGAGAATTGTCGGAGTGGAGAATGTAGTGGACGAGGAGGAATACAATCAATTTGACGAGTTACCTCCTTTTGGAAATGGCATAAGGGTCGACGATGAACAACGTGACGAAACTAGTTACGTATGCATTGATCATGATGAAGGGCTAATTTTTAAAGGAAATAAGCAAGTACAATAAGAATGTATATGTGAAAATGTGTGACAATTTTGAGATGTATATGTGAAAATGTGTGATGTAGTCAATTTTGAGATGTATATGTGGAAATGTGTGATGTAGTCAATTTTGAGATGTATATGTGAAAATGTATATGTGTGATGTATTTGAGAATGACAAAATGTATCAAGAAATACACTGTGTGAATGCAGCTGGTTGGTGTTGTATATGAATGCAGCTGTTTGGTAGTTGATATGAATGCAGCTGTGTAGTTATTGGTGTTGTCTTAATTGCAACAGCCGGCAAAGGCTTATCACAGACGGTTCTAAATTCAGAACCGTCTGTGATAACATATCACAGACGGTTCTAAGTTTAGAACCGTCTGTGATAGTAAACTATCACAGACGGTTTTTAACTCAAAACCGTCTGTGATATGTTATCACAGACGGTTCTAAGTTTAGAACCGTCTGTGATAATCTTCCTACATATACCCTCTCGCTAGGGTTTTCCATGTGCGCTACAGTTATTCGATTAGATCTAAATCCCGAGCCCGTCGTCGCCGCCGCCTCCCCGAGCCCTCGCCGGCTGCCTCCCCCAGCCCTCGCCGGCCGCCTCCCCAGACGAAGACGTCGCCGCAGCCTCCTCCTCCTCCGTCGCTGCCTCCTCCTCCTCCGTCGCCTCCCCGAGCCCGTCGCCTCCTCCTCCTCCGTCGTCGCCGCCGCCGCCTCCTCCTCCGTCGCCGCCGCCTCCTCCTCCTGCGTCCCTAAGGTCACCAAAACCGTAAGGTCATCAAATCCCTCCCCGAGCTTCATGCTTACTGTTAGTGTTTAGGTTTGATGCTTGATGCTTCATACTGTTATGGTTAGTTGCTTAGTACATATTTAGGGTTGATGCTTCATGCTTACTGTTAGTGTTTAGGGTTGATGCTTGATGCTTGGTACATATTACATTGGTACATTGTTTACTGCAGTAGCTTAATTAGTTTGCTATTTGGTACATATTACATTGTTACATTGTTTACTGCAGTAGCTTAATTAGTTTGCTATTTGGTACATACTACATTGGTACATTGTTTACTGCTTGTTGTGTTAGTATATAGTATATAGTATATAGTACATAGTATATAGTATATAGTATATAGTTGCTTAGTTTACATTGGTACATATTACATTGCTTGTTGTGTTAGTATATAGTACATAGTATATAGTTTGAAATCATTTGGGTCCCCCTTCCCTCTACTCCTCTCCTCCCTTCTCCCCCTTCCCTCTACTCCTCTCCTGATCTCTTCCTAACATTGAGCATCATGTATCACTTTTCTTGCTTCCTCATCTTATCATGTGCAACCCTACAATTTGAGAGCACAAATTAACCAATCAAGGAAGAGTATATGATCAAAGGGCATGAAGCAAGTAACACATTCTAGTGTATCCGGATAAAGAAATCTTGCGATTATTGCAAAAAATACATTGACCATTTGGGTGGAAAGAAATACATTGTGTCGTTAGGCTCATGACTGCCAATTTGAAGCATAGCGTACCATCCGAGGCACATCCAAGGCCTGCAGCTGTGTCTTGAAGAATGCCAAGAGCTGATCTTCAGATGTGGCATTCCTCAAACTATAAATTATGAATCTTATTCTCATAACCCATCTGAATAACTAATCTAACTTTTTCGAATAACTAATCTAACTTTTTCGAATAACGAAGGTCGTTCGCCACATACGTTCAACAAACACGTGACTCGACGACAGGGGCCAAGGCCTTGAAACATGATCGCAAGTTTCGGGTATTCGCTAGCTACACATTAATTAATCATATACAACACATAGTAGTAATGCCACTTGATTTAACACATTATATTTTTTGCAGTGCCACCAGCAGGAGCCGGGCAACACGTGTGGATACTACGTGTGCCACCATATGAAACTACTCCTCGATTCCACCAAGATCACTAATTCTAAGGTTTGTCAATCTTCCCACATTTATTTCATACATGTCAGTTTTATATATGCGCGCGTTGATATTCCTATCGACAGGCTGCGTCCATCTCTACATCTGCATTGACACAGCCGGATTTTGCAAAAATTCGAGGAGAGCTCATTTGGTTTTTGTGGTCAAAAGTCGTAAGATCAGATGGAGAGTTCCACTGCCCAGAATGATTTTTTATTGTAATTCTAAGTGCAAATACAGTGTAGATCTTTTACAATTGTGTATTTGTTAATGGATATTTTATTTCAACTCAATGAATTGATTTGCGAAATGGATGCTTTATGTTTGTGAAATGAAGTGCGTTGTCAATTGGATGTTTTATGTCTGTGAAATGAATTGAGATGTGAAATGTATCTGAAATGAAATGAGATGTGTGAATTGTATATGTTTATGTCTGTGATTATCTGCTTGTTTCAGAGGGCATGGCTAGCATTTCCTGAGGCTAGCTATAAACAGAAATAGATTCTGCTGGGGGGAGGAGTATCACAGACGGTTTTTCATTAAAAACCGTCTGTGATTATGCGATATCACAGACGGTTTTGTACTAAAAACCGTCTGTGATTATCCGATATCACAGACGGGTTTTTTTAAAAACCGTCTGTGATATCGGATAATCACAGACGGTTTTTAGTACAAAACCGTCTGTGATATCGGATAATCACAGACGGTTTTTAATGAAAAACCGTCTGTGATATCGCATAATCACAGACGGTTCAAAAACCGTCTGTGATAACTTGGATTATCACTGACCCATAATTTCAGACGGTTCAGAAAACCGTCTGTGATGACGTTTCTGAACCGTCTGTAATGTGGATTTCTGTAGTAGTGCCTCCTCCTCGTGCTGCATGAGCGCGGCCTGGTGCAGGCTGACCTGTGCCTTGAGGAACTTGACGTAGTGGATGGCCTGCTCGAGCATGGAGACCGTGTCCATCTTGCTGCCGCCGGGCACGAGGCTGCAGAGCACGCGGAAGCGGTCGCTGATCCGGTGCCCCCGCTCACGCGCCGCCACGCTCTGGGGGTCCGTCGAGAGTTTTGCGTCGGGGCGGCGCCGCCCGCCACCCCTCATCCTGCTGTCGCCGAGGCCGGCCGGATGCTGGAGGTAGGGCTGCGGGTGGATGGGAAAGCCGCGTGGGTCATGCATGTTTTCGTAGTTGTATGGATCCATAGCTACGATGCGCGGCTAGTTGTGTAATCACTGTGCTGTTGGTTTGAGCTATGAGTAGGGGTGGAGGCGACGTTGTATATATGAGGGTATGTCTACACAATATTTGACTATTTTTTATAAGAGAAACAATTAAATTTTGTGATCTTTAGATTAAGATCCAAAGACCCCCATTCTTTCCTCTCTTACTATATAATCCTATCTAACACTAACCCTATCCCACCGTCTCCCAACCCGACCCCATTGCCTCCCACCCCATACCACTCCCTTCGTGGCGCCCCTCCTTGTCACGGGCGACGAATCCCTCCCACAGCCTCCTCCCACTTTCTCGACGGAGCAGCTCCGCGCGTCCCCCCCACTACCCCCGCTCCTTGTCCACCACCCGTGGTTAGCAGTGCCCTCGCCGCCTTGCCGTGTCGCCCCTACCCCTCTCCATAGTGCCGCCCCCGCCCAACCGAATGGTAGTACCTTCCGCCAACACCGCTCACCACCCTCCTACCTACTACGCCCAATCCCATCGCCCCCGGGGGAGGGGGATTCTCCCCTCGGGTTCTCCAGCAAGGAGGAAAAAGGGTCGCTGGAGAATAAACTGCTCGTAGGATCGCACAGGAGCATATAAGTACATGCAAAGTACTTCAATTTGGGTGATAAATCGAAGATCCAACTTGCCCGCTTCCTATTTGTGATCCCAGATGAAGCAATATCATATTTCCATATTTCAAGGACCAACTATAGAGTTTGGGATTTGATCCATTTTTTCTTAAATAAAAGGGCAAGAGCTCTGCCTATTCAACTAAAATAGCCATGAGGGCCATATATACAAAGCACCAAAAATTACAAGATGTAAGAGGCCGCGGCCTAGTAGTTCAATAGGGCGGGAAGACCCTAATGGCTATTGTTGGCGTTAGAATTAGGGCCCACTAAGAGTATTAGGGTCCAATAGTCTTCGGATCCGTAATCTAATTAGAGTCCATGTTAGGGTTCGCTTGTAATATTGGCATTATAAATAAAGGGTGTGAGGGTCCTAAGGAACAATACATAATTATTCATGAATTCATAATTATTCTAAATTCTACATAAATCAGAGCCTAACCCTAATCCCTGAACTCACCTCAAATCCAATCTGCTGCCACTGCTAGTGCACCATAGATCCAGATCAGTTCGTCGCCGCCATGTTTGCTAGATAGGACGATAGCCACATGCATGGGTCCAATTAGGTTTACTCTCTGGGCTACAAGTCCAAACGAGTCAAAAACAACAAAGCCCACAAGCTACCGTATGCAAACTCTATAGCAATAGTCTTATAAATGGTATCGTGCCTTCTCCAAAGACTAGTTTAATGGGTGATGTCTCTCTCACACTTATAAATTATACTTTTTTCCTTACCACAACCGATGTGGAACTATTTCTAATATTCTCTCCCTCACACATTGGGTGTGCAAAAAAAACTCCCCAACTATTCGAATTTCCCTTTAACATTTTCCCCTTTCTCATACCATGTTTGAGCTCAACTATCTCATTCGATATTCTCGATCGTTATGGGTCTCGACTCTTTCATAAGTATAGTCTCGATCCTGGTCATTGATCATGGTTGATTTTAACTGATCCTATACAACTAAAGACAAATAAATTACATATCTCAGACAATATATAAATCCTGACTTTGGTCTCTAAAACCTATTTCACGACTCAAAACCACAAAAACAAAAACACATGTGCTCGCACAGTCGCACGCACGCAGTCTTTGCTGAATACTTAATTCAAACACATATGCAGTCTCTCATTAATGCTATGTGAGAAGATACATGGCATCGGAGGGCATCAGCATGTCAACACATGCACAATATAGCAGAAAGCAGACATGCATCAATCATCATATGCCACTTTCGGCTACTTATCAGCATGCAAGCTTAAATTAATACAACTCAAATTTTCAATTATTTTAAATTGCAATGATTCACTGTAATATAATTCAGGATCTTCTGCCATTGTCATTCAAAATGAAAAAAAGAAATAGAAAAATGAAGAAAAAGACATTAAAAAACTAAAGTGTTCCAAACGATTTTTAGCTTCTAAAAGCCGGAAGCTATAGGGCATGTTCTATCTAACTTTCAAACAGAGTATTTTGTCAAGTCGGAGTCCACAAGTTAATTGTAGTGCATATTGAAAAGCCATCATCTGTATCGGTCAAAATCACATACGAGTATCACTCTATAATCTCTGTTGCGAACAGTCAAAATTAAAAAAATTTAGTCAAAAGTTATAAGACATAGAAAACAAGCCTACACGTAGGAACAAGCTGGCCGAGAGACCTGAGCTACGGGGCGAAAGTGTTTTTTCGTAAACTATATGCTTATATAATTCCCTCCGGTATGTGGCTAAACTTGTAAAGAGATTGGTGGGAACCCATACACACGTAGGAACAAGCTAGGAAGCAAATCATAAGAGAAGCTCATTTTTTTGCTATGGTCTGTTTCTCGTGAGACACATTGGTTGAAGAGGTCGTGCGGTGCCAGCTGAATTCATTAGTTAACCAGCTGTTATTATTATCGCCATTATACTTCAGAGGTGATCTCAATTTCGTTTTGGAAAGCTTTTAATTCCCAACTGGGAACGCCTGCGGCAATACCTACCACGTACCGAACTACTGCCGGGCATGGCACTTGACAATAAATATTTGGCTTGTTTGGTTGGTGTTTTGACCTTGAAGTCTAACAAAAAAAAGTGGTGTATGAAGATAACCTGGTGTTTCTGATAATTTTTATCTAGCAGATAAGTCTAACGATAAAGTATTTAGTTAGAAGACTATGACTAAGACTAGCTCGAAAACAATGGCAGTGAACTGGGTCGCCTAGGAGGAAGGTTTTTGAGCGAGCCAGGTCGGCAGCGAAAAACAGCATCCCAGCGAGCTCCCGCCAACGTCCTGGCCAGGCGCGCGCGGCCCAGGGCGTGAACCAAACACGCCCAAAGTTCGTGAACAGAGTCAGTGCACGCGGCCCCAGTTCCCAAGCGAGAACCCGGATACGTACGGACCGCGTCGTGTCAGGCCGTGAAGAGATCGCCAGGTGACATTCGTGTGTACGCTCTCCCTAGGATTGCGTGCGTGGCTAGTGTGTGGGAGAGAGTGAGACGGAGCGATGTGATGTGGCCGACTTGAATCGCCGACGGCCCTGCGGTGAGATGGAGTCGCGATCTGGCGATCTACCTGCTCCTGCAGTGCCGTTTCAGATCTGGGCAGGCGCATCGACCGTGCCAGCGCGGTCGCCGCATCAACCACGCGTCTCCTCTTGCAAGCGTGCGTGCCCCGTAGTACACGACTATGGCATCACTGCTTGCGTACGTCAGGTAGCATGTCATGTGTACGCAACATCTAAACGCGCATCCAAAGCCGCTTGGCATTTATATATATCTCCGGTTGCGCATGATCAAATTAATCCTGTTCATGATCATCGATCAACACTAGGACATCACGCAAGTACGAGTTTTAAATTCTTTTTGAGCAAGTCATGGAATTCATAAATAAAATTAAACAGAACAGAACCAAGATCCAAACCTAACTCCGATTGGAATATGAAACAGGGTCGAGGATTACTTTATATCAAGACCACTGTAATATACGTAACGTACGTATTTGTTTTTCTAGAATAACGCCATAGCATAGTTGGGGCTTGGCTCATGCGGTCAAACTCATCTAGCTAGATGGTGACACGGCCTGTTTTTTTTTTTCCTGCGGCAAATAGTTTTTTTAGATGTTAGCAGACAACGAAAACATCGATCTAGATGATGCATGTAGTTTTAGAATTAAAAAGTCGTTTGAAGAATATATTTTAAAAACTTGTTTTTTGTTTTGATTTTTAAAGAAACTAAAAGATAAAAATCAAAGGACAAAAAAAAGAAGAAGCAAAGAACAACGCCTAGGCTGTGTAGGCATTGGGATTTCTCTGCGATGTTCTTGTCGCAACTCGCAAGTTTTGTCTTCCACTGACCTGCCACCGGCCTTGCCGTCTTGCCGACTGCCCAACCACCAAACAAGCGACTTCCGGAGGGAGAAGGATCCTCATCGCAGTCTAGAATTCTATGGCTAACATTCTCAAATAAGTTAGCACCCCCACCATCAGAGAGCATACAACACTGCCTCGTGGGCCTAATTGTTTCGTTGGCCCCACCTGTCAACTGCGAATGTAAACAACGTGCTACCATCCCGCGTCGGCACAACCATGGTAGCGGTACCAAACAAATTAGAGGCCGCTTCAGCTAGCTGCGGCTTCCGACTACGGCTTTTACTATTGGCTAAAATTATACTATAATAATCATTAGTTTTTCTGAGTCATTCAATTAAAGAAAAATAAAAACCATTATAATCTACGGACAATATAAAAGAAAAATGAGAAAAAAGCAAAAGCACAAAAAGCTTTAAAAAATAAATTTAAGAAACCAATACATTCTAAACGGCATCTAATTTCTGAAAGTCAAAAGCTAAAGCCATCTAGAGCAAGACAGGCAGAAGCCGTTATCGAGAGAGTAATCACAATTTGTGGGCCTTGCCTACTGAAGGCAAAGTATTAGCTGCACCAAACCAACAAATTAAGTGAATCTTATGTATCTATTTGTTACTAAAAATTGATGATAGACATTTTTACAGTCGCTAAGAAAAAGAGAAAAGGTTAAAAATTCTCACAAAAAAGCAAAACATCTGTCCCTTAATTAAGTGGGTCCTAATTAAGCAAAACCATAGCAGCTGTTAATATTATGATTTGATATTTTGCTTAGAGATACATGGCCTAACTGCACATATGGATATGATCAATTTCATTTTGATACAAATCTTCCTAAACTAGGAAAGCCTATTAATGTGGCCTTAATCTATACGCAGATGCCGTAACATGGACGTGCGACATCGAGAGACATACATGCATTGGCCAAGGAAATCTCTGTTATTTGCATGTGGACCCATCATTGAAAAGGAGACGTGAAAAAAAGAAAGAAAGATAAGAGCCCTAGGCTAGCATGTCCCTCTCTCTACCAGTTTGCCTCTCCTCACGCTTACACACATAAAAAATGAGTTTCATTCAAATAAAAAAGAAAGCAGAAAGGGAAAAGAAGAAGAAAGGAAGTGATTGGTTGGTCTTCTAAGTTCCTAAGTTTCGATCATCGCACTTCAAGTAGACAAACTTGTCAATTAAATATAACTAAGTTATATGTTAATTTTGTTTGTCGGTAGTCCAATTGGTACTGATGACAAGCATTTTAGAGTCGCTAAGAAGAAAAAAACTAGAAATTCTTACAAAAAACAAAACATCCAGCCCCTAATCAAGTAGGTCTTAATTAAGCAAAACTATAGCAACCGTCAGATGTTATTGCTTAAATATATATTTCTTCTTGACTTAAAAGAGATGATAATCCTCTCCCTCCCCAGACCGATTCTCCTTTTGCTTCCACAATATATATTTTCGTATTTATCGTATACCTCATATAATTTATCCTTAACTACTCTATAGTATGTACAATAATCTAAACCACTAGCATCATTTAAAAGTTGTAATACATTTGTAAATCCTTGGAGCTTGGCCCTAGGATCTAAAATAAAGGCGAATGCATATCAAATAGGAAATTTCATCTAATATTTTAAAATTTTAGTTTTTATGGCAACTACAACATCCCGTAGTATAGAATCATTTTCAAAAAACTTTAGGTGAGTGGCAATTTCAAGAATGTCATAAACAATTACAAGAGATGTAGGGTAGTATACTCCGGAAAGAAAAGGTGTAGCTTTATGAAAAAGTTCTAAAAAAAGAAAATATTTTTTCACAAACAACCCAGTTGGCCTCAGCAAGTTCGGAGTCTCTAACTTAGGTTCTACTAGAGGAGCTACGAGATTGATGAACTTGGATGTGAAGGAAGACATATAAGGTGCTCTTATATGGCAATATGTGTTTAAGCATAAGGTAAGTAGAGTTCCATCAAACAGACATGTCTAAGCCAAATTTTCTAGGACGAACGTTTATTGCTACGCAAAAGCTCTTATATGCGGCTATTCGTTGGTTAGAATGATTAATATATTAAATTACATCTCTAAAAGAATCAAGACAAGTATTTAATCTTTTTAAACCAGATTTAACAATAAGATTAATAATATGGCACGCACAACGTTGATGCAGTAAGAAAGGTTGTGCATAGTATTGAATAAAGGAGTAAGAATTTTCATAGACTTAGTATTTGCAGAATTTTCATAGACTTAGTATTTGCAGCTACATTATCTAAAGTTACAGAAAAAATCTTATCCATGAGGCCAAAATCTTCTACAACTTTAATAATGCATTCTGCAATATTTTCAGCATACGTGCAACATTAATTAATTTAAATCCTACAATTTTTTCTATTACCCATCATCATTAACATAATGAGCAACAACAGTAATATAATCCTCCCTAGCCCTACCACTCCATATTTCTGATGTCAAAACAAGAAAGAACGTACAAGTATGAAACATTTCTTTTAATTTTTTTTGCGGCAGTTGTTATAATATTTAATTAAATCTCTAGTTGTAGTTTGCCTAGATACAATACTAAATCTAGGGTTATGAGCAGTCTTAATATATTTTTGAAAAGCATCAGGCTCATCAAAATTTAAAGGTAAATCTTAAGAAACAATTAATCTACAAAAGAGATTCAAGGGCTACCTCCGTGTTGTAATCCCAAGTACGTACTACCGAGCCATCGAGATTGTAACAGTTGCGTCTAGAGCATTTGTATTCCTTGCCTTCTTTTGTAGCTTGCAACGTGCCGTTGTAGGTGACCCGTCCCACCTGAAGATTTTGTAGACAATTCATTACCACAAATTTTACAAATAACATATCTTACAAAATTCCCATCAACGTTCCAGACTCCCGATGTAGTAGCTCTTGTTTTTTTGCACCCGTGCTCTGGGTTGTGGATGCACTCACTGAGCCAGCAGATGATGGACCCAGTGGCACTTTTTCTAGCCGTACAGTTTGTTGTGGATGTCCACCTTCCGTGGATGGATGTGCCTTTCGAAAGGATTGCATATCCTCCGCCTAAGGCCGAATTCAAAGAATTGAAAATCGTAGTTCTCCATTGAATCAACTGTAAATTTATATAGTAAAGTACAATTAACTTACTATTCAATCAATAAATAATAGCAAAAAATAGAAATAAGGAAACACTATTAGTCTATTACCTCTTTTGTAGCTCTCTGAAGATTCTTCAAAATTTCTGAATTTTACACGAATTTCTCACTAAGTTTGCCAAATTTGCACAAACACTATCGGATTGTTGACACCTAAACAGAGAGATAAGAGTGAGGTTTGAGGGTGGAGAATGGAGTCCGATTGAGGATGGAGAATATTTTTTTTCACTTCTTTTTTAATTTTTTACCCTCAACAGTAAAAAAACAGCTATTTTCACGGCCTGGACCACACGGTCTATTTACACCCGTTGAAGCCTGCCAGGCCGGGCCGTGCTTACACGGCCGCATTCGGTAACAGGCCGTGCTGTGGCGGCCCACCGTACCATCCATTGTCCAGACTCGACACGATGCACGGGATCATACCGATACGGCTTAGAGCAGGTACAATAAGGCTTAGTCAGCAGGCTATAGCAAATATAATATCAACCAAATCTTACGTGGCAGAGAGAGAAAGAAAGAGAGAGAAGGGAGCTGACTACTAAATTACAGCTAGCTATAGCACGTAAAAATATGCATTTCACTCTCTTACACATGGGGCCAAATAGTTATTGTAATAGCTACCTTATTGTATGAACTATTTTTTTTGAAGGTTATAGATGATATGGACAAGTGTTATAGCCACTAATTGACTATACTATTGTACTTGCTCTTATAAGCTAGACGATTCGTAGCATATTTAGACCAAGACAGTAATGATAAGACATGGGCCGGTACACCGACACCCGATCGATTGGACAGCTCTAGCGGACCCAAGTGCCTGAGCTCACCACGAGTGACCGGCACCGCAAAGCTCTCGCCGACCGTCCCGTCCAATCCGCAAAGGCTGACTCTGAGTCTGAGAAGAGCAAGTCAATGAGCTACAGTAATCTTAATCGTCGGCCCAAAATAGATAGCTTAGATATCATGCTACGGTAGAGGCACTACAGTATCGTAGTATCTGCTACGATCCCAACCTTTGACTTTTGATCCGACCATCACTAAGCAAAGGCATACGGCACAGCTTATTTTGATCTATAATTTATAGCTTATAACTTATATTGAATAAATAAATAGAACGATTTCTCTATTGCTGTTTTGAAACAGCTTAGTAAGATAATCTTTTAAAAGTAATTTTTAATTTATTTATATAAATAATTATACTAAAACTAAAAAAACATTAATCACAGTTATAAACCGAAGAAGAGTCCATGTGCCAGCTTCCAGATTGTCCTCGGCGATCCGGAACAGACATCCACCCCAGCCGGAGCCAGTCGGTTCCCCCACCGTCCTGCTCCTCCCGAGTCTCCAAAGTACTACCCCTCGTATCCGCCATCTCCCTCGTTCCCTCGCCTGTTGCTTCTCCGGGAGGGAAGGAACTCGGGAAGCTGGCCTCCTACCCATCGCAAAAGCCACGCGACACCAACCTTTCCCTCCGCCCGTCGCTTTCGCCTTTTAACCCAACCGAATCGGTGGGTCGGGGAGGTCGGAGGGAGGAGGGCATAAAAGCGCTGGGTCGGCGACATGGGCCGCGGCGGCGGTGGCGGCAGATCGGGCGCGAGGGACGGCGAGGGCGAGTGGGAGGTGCGGCCGGGCGGGATGCTGGTGCAGCGCAGGGACGGCGACGCGGGGCCCGCCGTCAGGCTCAGGGTGTCCCACGGCGCCGCCTTCCGCGACGTCACCGTGCCAGCCCAGGCCACCTTCGGTACGTCGCTTCTTTGATCCGCGCCCCTTCGTTTGGCAATTCTTGTTTGATCTAGGGACTCCGTGTACTTCGTTTATGGTGCATACTTGATTTCTAGTTCTGGCTCATCAGTGACGGTGATCGGGTTGAGGTTTCCTGATCAGTTCGATTTTGAGATGTAGCCATGCAATGTTTTGCCCGGCAAGTGTGCGACGAATAGCCGCTCCCAATTACACCGGTGGCTATGCGCGGTTTGCTTAATTTAATTGAGCTTGAATCTTGACCAGTCAACCGGCAATTTCGTCAAGTAGTACTTTATGATATCGCATCCTCTTGTTTTCCATGAACCGACTTGGATGGACAAACAAATCTAGATTAAGAACAAAAATGCCTGCATACGCTGCTGGTCGATGGATCATGGACCTGCTCTGGTAACTTCACCTTGTTGGATTGTGGCAAGCAGACGTACATCGGTACATGGCGACAAAAGATCAAATTTTAAAGTGTCCTCCTAGCGACCTGTCTGTGTGACTGCTTCTTACGGAGTGATTAATCCCATTCGTTCACCATTAAGCCCACAATTAATCAGCATTGTACCTTTGCACTGATAAACTTCTGTTCAGTTATGAAGATCATGACGATCAATAGGAGCCGATACTGACTCACCTATGGTAGTTGTGTAATTTACTACTGCTCTTTACCAGCCTGGAGAAATTGAATTTCGATAGTGCAACTGTACAGAGATTAGCTGTAGAAAGAAGCTTTATTGTATAGAGGTTTAGGAGTAACTTGCAAAAACTGGACATTGTTTCTAACTTGGTTGCTTGAAGGAGCTGAATTCCAATAACCTAATCAGTGATTAAATAATTTGTATTTTGTATGAAGGTGAATTCAAGAGGGTCCTTGCCCAGGCCACTGGCTTGGAGCCTGAGCGGCAGAGGCTCTTATTCCATGGGAAGGAGAAGAGTGATAACGAGTTCCTACACACAGCAGGGGTCAAGGATGGAGCAAAACTGCTTCTGCTTGAGAAGCCTGCCCCTGCCAATGCGGAGCAGGAGGTCAAGCCAGTGATGATGGATGGGAGCATGATGAAGGCTTGTGAGGCTGTTGCACGTGTCAGAACTGAAGTTGACAAGCTCTCTGCTAAGGTGAAGGAACAATACTTTTCCTGCCTTGTAAGACTTTGATGCTTCTTGTGCCATGGTGTTAATACAGTTCTTTTGTTTTCTATTCTATCATTAGGTGTGTGATTTGGAGAAGAGTGTGCTTGCCGGGAGAAAGGTTGATGATAAAGAATTTGTTGCCTTGACAGAGCTGCTTATGATGCAGCTGCTGAAACTTGATGGCATAGAGGCAGAGGGAGAAGCAAGGGCACAGAGGAAATCAGAGGTACAATGGTTATTGATATTGCTGCTATTTTTGGAACCTGATTAGTCATGAGTTATCGCAAATTCTACATGTTCAATTCGAACACTTAACAGGGCCTGAAATATTTGTGATGCAAGACTTTCAAGATATTATTTTCTGTTGATATTCTAGCCATGACATGTTCTTTATCAAAGAACTCCTAGTGGATGTAGTTGCCAGGGATTGTAATCCTGCTGTTGATTAATAAAGCTCCGGTGATTGCCCTAAAAAAATATCATTTGTGATAGTGATATAATAGCCCAGTACTAGTTAGCTCCTGATGGTACAGACAGTTAAAACATATCTATCCTGAGAAGGGGGATCTCTCATACTAGGTAATTTAACAGGGGATTTCTCATACCAGGTACAGACAGTTAAAACATATCTATCCTGAGAAGGGGAATTTCTCATAGTGGGCAATTTAGCAGGGGATTTCCCATACTAGGTGATTTAGCATCCTGTAATGATAAAATTTGTTGGCGACCTTTTGGGACCTTGGTTTAAAAGCCTTGAAAAGATACATGTGTCATGTCTACCATTCTAAGCTTGGCATTAGGTAGCTTCTCTGCTATGTTGAATCAATCTTTATTGCTATCTCCACAAAGTATGTCTCTGACCCTTCATTTAGGAGTATTTCTACATTTTTATTTTGACCGGGCCTTCCTTCTTATTGGAAGGATTACTGTCTGGGTTATGGGCACTGGACAAGGGGTTTGCTTGGCTTGGCCAGCTCCACATATAAGATAGTTTGTTGTGGCGTAAGTTTGTAGCTCGTAAAACCAAATTGCTACTAGTTTGAGCTTGTTGATGGCTTCAAATGGAGGAGGGGCTCGAACTAAGTAAGTCCTAAATTAATGTTGCTGTGTGGTCCGAACTTCTGTTTGTAAACCCAAACTAGCTGAAGCTGAGGCCGAACAAATGCTTGATCTGATGTTGGATATATCCTTAGGCATAAATAATTCCTTGCTGTTGATTTAAATTATCAAGGTAAAAAAATGTTGGTATATTATGATAGTTGACCAAGGGTGAAAGCTACATGTAGCTTTTGTGCAGTTAAGCTACATGTAGCTTTTGTTCAGTTTTTTTTGTTATTTTTCTTTTGTTGCCGAACTTAATTTAAAAGAATAAGACTGGTGAAAGGTCAATAGATGTAGGATGCTTCGAAAATGCAAGTGAACCAAGATTTATTGACAGTAATATACATATTGAGGTGTATTGTGAGATGAACGGGAACACCAGGTCAAAACACAACTTTAGTTTGTCAGCTTGACAGAATCCTTTTTGTCTAGGATAATTTTTGGAATCTTATGTACACACACAGTCGGTTTAGTTGCTTGAGACCGTGATATAATTTTTATGAACTTTACCGGTATGCCCATCTGACCATGGGGTTGGTCCCTCTGGGCAAAATCCTCTGTTATGCGCATAAGATAATGTCAGTGGAGATCCTTGTGCACACACCAACCTCACAAAACTGATAGCTCAAATACCGTTTGTGTCAATCATCTCAGGTGCGCCGAGTTCAGAGTCTTGTGGAGACCTTGGACAAGCTGAAGGCAAGAAATGCGAACCCCTTCAGTGATCACAACAAGTCTGTTTCAGTGACGACACAGTGGGAGACGTTCGATAACGGCATGGGCAGCTTGAATGCACCCCCGCCTCGGGTTTCTTCCACACAAATCAACACAGACTGGGAGCAATTTGACTAGCCTCAGATCGCGCTTTCTTATTGTATCGTGTAACTTGTGAGATTGGTATCTACATTCCTTTCACAGGCGCGGAGTTGTGTATACGCACGAAGATTGGTGCCTTTTGCTATTCCCTGCCTGTGAGATGCTACCAATAATACAGGTGAATTGCTTCGCAGATCTGTTAGGCTTTCAAATTTCAGTCTACACAGGCCATGCCCTGTGGTAAATTATGTCTTGCTTCTGCTGATAGTAAGTAGTAACATCACATGTTGGTTCTTTGGACCAGGCGTCCACCCGTGGACGCAGTCTACGGCTCTGTTCTTTTTAACTTTGGGACTTTGACTTCTCCCAAAGTTAAAAAACTGAATTTCGAAATGAAGTGGCCTCTTAAAGCGGATTCTTCAAACAGTTTCTTAGTTCAAAACCGTATGTACCATCCACATCAGTGTCTGCAAATTGTCGGAAAGGTAGCCAAAAACCTTAACCTGTAGCCAAAAGAACACCCCTATACCCCTACAGCTTTTGACTTATTTGGAAATTTAGTTACTTAAACGAGGCTAAACCGCGGCCTCCTTTTCACATGTAAAACTGAGCTAAATATACACAAAGCAGGGTTCAGAATATCCTGAACACATGCTATGCTTCAGAATGATTCAGAACAGACATGCTCAGGTCAGGTCACTTTCCTGGCAATGCCATCAACAAGAAAACTTTTACACATGATCTTCACAAAGTTTACACTAAACTTAGGTTTCCACACGATATTTACCCAATAAAGAAACTCGATTTCCTTAAAAAAAAATGAAGCACGTATTCTGTTCCAATTGTTATCTTCCATTCGATCTCCTCTCTTTGGGAATGATCTGATGATCACATCCAATTTAGCAGAAGCTGCAACAAATGCTTCTACCACCACTAACAAAGCTAGCTGCTCCATTGTTGTGGACGCATTTGTGGGTAATGTTTATCAGCGTTGTTCGCGGCGATCAAACAACAGCCACTCGGCAACATCAGGTGCTTCAGCGGCTGGACGTGATACAGTATTGGGGCCGACAACGGCAAATACTCAGCCGGTCAGCACAGCGCCAAGCATTGCAGCAAGGTCTGAATCAGGGACAGAGTCGGCATGATCCTGAGAGGAGTATTCGGAAGGGGTGCTATATTTAGAAGTACTACTTATTATTAGTATGGAATAATTTTAATCTATATTAAGAAGAGTTCTCTAGTATTAGTATGATATATAGTTTCCTTGTTAGGAGGGAACCTTTGATATATAAGAGGTGACCAACTGTTTTGGAGAGGCAATAAAGAACATTATTCCAGCTAAACCGGCCAGATCAGAGCCTTCTGCCGCAAGGGTAGGAGGGCGATCAAGCCATTATCGTGTTCCCCAATTGCAGCCATATCATCTTTGGTATCAGAGCCTTTTCTTCTCCACGCATCTACATCTTCCACGCACCACAGCCTCCATGACTCCATGGATCCTGAAGACAAGAAGAAGCTGAGCGATATCTGGCAGATGCTAGAGAAGATGAACATGATGATTGAACGAGTCAATAATCTGGAGAGGGATGTTAGCAACCGGAAGCTAAGCCAGGATGGTTCGGACAGCAGCAAGAGTAAGGGTATTCCTCACGTCCAGAAGCACGACAGCGAAGAAGCCACAACAGGTCGGGGTGTTCCGCGATTCCACAAATTGGCGTTTCCAATTTTTGACGGCAAAGAAGACCCTCTTCCTTGGCTAAACCGTTGTGAGCAGTTTTTCTCCAGGCAGTGTACCATGGAAGAGAAAAAAAGTGTGGTTGGCATTGTACCACATGACTGGGGTGGCTCAGCAAAGGTATTATCACCTAGAGCGTAGCCAAGGGGTTCCAATGTGGCCCCGTTTTGTCGAGCATGTCAACCTCCACTTTGGGCCTCCAATACAGAACAATCCTCTTGGCAAGCTCATCCAACTCCAGCGTACGGGAACGATGGAGGACTATCAAGAGCGGCTCCTCACCCTTTTGTGCTGTTGCGACGAGCTGACGAAAAGACAACAAGTTCAAATATTCACAAGCGGTCTCCATAATCCTCTCCAAACCAATGTTGAGCTAAAAAACCCTTTTATGCTCGAGACCACGCTGAGCTCCGACCATATTGGTTTCGACCACTCAAGTCTCGACCATATCGACTATGTCAATCTTTGATCACATAGATTTATAACAACTACGTCAATCTTCGACCATGTTATTTTAATCACGTCAGTTCGACCACACAGGTCTTGACCATGATGGTTTCGACCATGTCGGTTCGACCACGTCAATTTTGGTCACATAGGTCTCGACCACATCGGTTCGAGCATACTGATTTTGATCACACATATCTTGACCATGTCGGTTTCGACCACGCTACTTTCGATTACACAAATCTTGACCACATCGGTTTCGACCACACTGGTTTCGATCACACAGATTTGGACCATGTCAGTTCCGACCATATTTGTTTCGACCACTTCGGTCTTCGACAACATAGGTCATCAACCATGTTGATCTTCGACTACATTGGTTCAACTACGTCAACTCGACCATGCTGGTTTATGACCACATTGATCTTCAACCACACAAATCTTCCGACCACCAATAGATGTGGTAGTTCCATGATTACAATGCTGGTAGTTCTGACTAGCGGTAGTACCACAAAATACAATGCGATAGTTCTGATTTCCTTGAGAAGTGCAGATACTTCAATAGATTTTGCAAAACACATTCGTAAACTATAATATCATGCACACAAGGATTATCCATGATTCCCAACAAGTTGTAAAATATATTTGCATACTTTTAGAATCATGACACATGGATTTTATATATGAGCTTCAACCATTTGTAAATATAAGCCTCATATTACAAAGAATGAAAACATGGATTTGAAATACTTGCAAAACACATTTGCAATGTATAGTCACATGTTACAAGGATTCAACACATGGGCCACAACTATTTACAAAATACATTCGCAAATATAAGTCTCACGCCAAGGGGAGCTAGAGCAAGTGAGATTGAGCTATCAACACATGATGAGACTCAAGCTATCAATACATGATGAGACTCAAGTTACTAGACATGACCCCTCTTAATAGTACGGCCATTTGTACTAGCAATCTGATCTTTCAACCAAATACCAAGATTGGTAAAGGACTAGAAACACATTCTTAGTTCTAACTAGTCATACTTTTGCCTTGCACATCCCCTTAAAACTTGATGACTCATATCTTACACTTCAAGTTCGGGTCATCATCTTTACATGTATCAACACATGATGCATCATTCACTTGACCTCCATCAACACATAATGAGTCTTCACTTGATTTGATGATCAACACATGATCATATCCTCTTAGACATGCATCAACTCATGATACATCTTTTTCTTGATAGCCTTCAACACATGATGCCATCTTCCATCTTGACTTGATAATCTTCAACCCATGAAATCATCCCAAGTCATACTCATTTGTGGAACTTAACCTATTCATCCAACTCATGAAAAATGTTAGTCCACAAATCAATTGACATCAATTGTCAAACTTCTCCATTAACACATAATGGAGAGATTAGATTCTACAGTCTTTCCTTTTTATAATTCATGACAATTTCAATAAATAATGAGATAGAAATTGAATTGCGAGTATACAACACATACACAACAATTGTATACTATAGAATAAGCTTTCAAACCAAAGCTTACTCATCTGTTTGTCATTAATCATCCAATCATTTACACATAATGGAAAAACTAGATGATAACCCGATTATGAGTAAATATGAACTACACAGGCTATATATACTTAAGGGATATATTTTAAAGTAAAGATCCTTAATATGTAGAAATAGAACATGGATCAATACTTATGAAACTACAAAATATAACGACATGTGTTCTAAGCATCACTTTTTTTGTGTCCACATCGCTGTACTATCGCATCACATGATCTACGAGCACAACGTTGTCTTCAGCGTATTCTCGTTCGAGCGACTGAAGTTTTCGAGTGGAGGGAGATTTTGACTGCATGCATAGGCGATCGAGCGAGTGGTCGAAGCAAGTAGTTGAATGCCGAGTGATTGGAATATTCATCAAGCCCGTGCACACGGTCGAATGTTTTGTGGTCGAATTCCACGTCTGTAAGTTAAATTGTTTTTCTTATGGTTTGAGATTTGATTTTAGATATTAAAAAATAGAGGAAATCATTCACCCCCTCTGATTGCGCGATTTGATCTTGCAAACTTTAACTTTGTTCCCTTTGTTAGTACTTGTAAGGAGGTCAAAGTAGGAATATTCGTCTAAATAGTTCTTTGGCAGAATCATGCATAACAAGAAATACTTGCAGAAATTAATGAAGTGAAACACTTGACTGAGCTAATGTCTATGGAACGTGTCGAGCCTCCCTATCTAACCGTGAAATATAAATTTACTTGCCTGATTTTCCTTTTTAAAATTTAACCATATGAGGGTGATGTTTATCAATACCCTATGATTAAAGCATGTTTTGTGTCTTCTGTGTAATACTGACCATCAAACCTGACCAGCTACTACTGCTTTACCAACTGATGCAGAGCCTGTATATTCTGGGCGCCCGCAGAATCCTGGTGGCCGGCTTGCCGCCGGTTGGATGTAAAGATGGCAATGGGTCTATACCCATTGGGTTTCACCACCCCAAACCCACCTCCATTAAGCAAAAACATCCCCGCTGGAGGACCCAATAACACAGGCGGGTACAACATTTCCCCCAAACCCATACCCGCGCGGGTGAAATAAACCCGGCGGGTGACCCATACCCGAGACATGATATACAAGATTAAGGATCAAATTTTTTTGTTCTGAACCTTGGTGTTGCGCCACTTTGGATCAGGGACGACGGCAGCATTTGGCCTTGGACAGGGGCGGCTGTTCGGACCACTGGCCATGTTGAGTTCTTTGACAGTAGGAGAAGAAACTATTGGATCTGGCGGCTGCCGGTCAGGTTCATGCACATCGACGTCCCTTCGGGATGGGATGGGTGGATTGGATGCAGTGGTGACTAGGGTTAGTATTAAGCTTCCTGCAATGGAAACAAGGGTTAAAGGAGGCGAGGAAGCTTCACCAACTGTCGTCGTTCGTCGAGCCGGAGAGTGCCGCCATGGGCGTCGGCGGCTTGGCAGATGGGCGACGGCGGCTTGGCAGATGGGTGACGGTAGCGGCTTGGCAGAGTGCGGCGGCGGCGGCTTGGCAGAGGGTGGCGAGGATGGCTTGGAGGGCGGCGGCGTCGAACGGCGAGGGGGGCAGCGGCGCCGAACGGCTTGGAGGGCGGCGGCGGTGGCTTGGAGGGCGCCCGAAGCCCCGAACAGCTTGGAGGCTGTGAAATGGGGAATTGGGGTCTGGCGGCCGTCTGGGGAATAGGGTTAGGGTTTTAGTTTACATCTATTGGGCTGAGCCAAATATAATTATTTGTTGTGTGAGCTGGGCTACAAATAGATGACCCATAAATACTCGGGTATCCATTGGGTAATAGGTATGGGTAGTGTCAAACCATACCCACACCCGCGTACCCATTGGGTCCTATTTTTCTCCATTAGTAGACCCATGTGTAGACATTTTAACCCATATATGTACCCTAATGGGGTAATTACCCATCGGATTTCGGATTATGGGTACCCATTGCCATCTTTAGTTGGATGCCTCCCGTTGCAGATGACGCTTGCGGCTGTGCGGCAGCCGCCGAGGCACCAGGGCTGCGCAGCGGAACAGAACGCGGCTGCCGAGAGATACAATACCAAACTCCAGCGAATGCTCACCAAGTTCCAGTCCGGTCCACCCGGGGCGAAAGCTGTTTACGTTGGCATCTACAGCCCTCTGAATCTCTGATGGACATGGTCGATCAGCCGCAAAAGTACGGCGAGTAAGGACAAGTTGCAAACCCATCCGATTGCGTAACGGCATCGTTGTACAAATTCAGATTGCCACACCTATGCATAAATTGCCTGAGATCTTTATGACAGCGATGTTCAACGTTGCACAACAACAAGATGTCATTTAGTACTGCGAAGAAAGCTAATATTTACACGCTGTGAGATTTTGACAACATTTGTTGTTCCTTTCGATCCTTGGTGTACAAGGTTTCGCCGAAACCAGCAAGGGCTGCTGTGGGACTGGACTGTTGGAGATGGGACCTCTATGCACCAACCTGGTCCCGACTTGCTCGACACCATCCCAGTTCATGTTTGGGACTCTGTTCACCCGACGCAAGCCACCTACGAAGCTGTCGCTGACCACTTCCTACGAACTAACATCCTGCAGTTCGATGATTAATTCTGGCTTAATTATACCACACTGTTATAAATACAGTGTCGAAGTTAATAATAGCTTTGAGATTTGTAAGCATCGTGGCAAACACAGATATGGATACAGAAGGTTGTGCTAAAGCTCAAGTCAATTCAGAGACAAAGCCAAAGCCTGTTAGAATATATGATCTGCGAAACATGTTTACTACAGGCTCTAGGTTATGAATCAACAGAAACTTTAGGTACACCGGTCAGGTATAATTGGAGCCGTAATACTGGTGTTTGGTATACCGTCCAGTCTTAGCCGGCATTTTCTGATTGAATTCCACCATACAGGAGAAAACCCCTACCAACCGTCAAACACTTGATGTTTGTATAGTCCTATACTCATATACAGCTATATATATACACTCCTATATCTCAGGTAAAAGCCTGGCCAAGCCTAGTGAAGCTCGTACTCTGCACAATCATACATTTGCAGTCCACAATTGTAGACCTCAGTTCCTCGTTTCCCTGAACTCCACAAAAGTGGCACTGTGTTGCATCAACATGTCTGCAAATGTCGCCCTTTGTACCTGTAATATTGAGCAGCTCATCACAGTGGTAGTCAATGTTGACGACAAGAAGGGGAGGAAGAAGAAGAAAAAGCTGAAGAAAAAGCAGACGGAGAGGAGAAAGAAGCCAACATGGTTGAGCAAAGTGGTAAGAACAAGGGGAATTTTCATGTTTTCAACCTTCATATGCTTTTGAGGATTTCAAACGAATGGTTGTAATATACGCTACTCGTTGCATTGACGTTATGCGTCGATGGATTGGATGCAGGGATGCGATTCATAGCCTTGTGCGATAGTTTTTGTATGTTCTTAAAGATGTCCCGTGTTCTGATTTCTGAATGCTACTGGTACCAGGAACCTGGTTACCCTAACCAAGCTAGCATACGTTGTAACATGTCAGTAGGAAAACAAGGTACTTCAAATACATGCATTCAAGCGAATAAATTCTGAAGCTTCAGTAGTGGAGTCGAACTTGTTGTCCACCTAAAGCAAATCATGGAGATACGACAAATCTGTCATAATTCTGAGAAGTTCGTACAAGTTCAGCTTTGTTACAGAATCATTTCAGGTAAAACTTTTTTTTTGTGAGGGTAAAGCATTATTTACAAAAAAAAAAGAGTTGGGGGGGGGGGGGGGGGTCATGTCTCCAGAAAATTCTAATACAAATATGTGATTGACAATAAGAGGTGAAACTTTCAAGCGGTTCTGTCTATTTAATAACAGATAAATGAAAGCAGGGTCTCTTGACATCATCATTTAAGACCAAACCTTTTCCAGATTTTCCCCAAATTGAGAATCTGTCAACCTGTTGCCAATGAGCTCCCGTAGCTCAAACTCACCAGGAAACCTCTGCTCAGATAATTTTGAGAAAACCTGAAAAGTGGAACGAAGTTCACTAACATTAGTATAGTAATTCCAGATGGACTGCACAAGAAAATCAGCTTTGGATAAGAAAAATCAGGAACACTTTAAACACAATAAGCAAAAGTATCAAGTAATCCTGAGAAAGATTGCATGTTCACATTAAGGTAAAACTACCACTGCAAAGCAGTTTTAGGGAACACACAAAGCACTCCGTTATTTTAAAACAGGCTGCTCTCTTGATTATATTACTGACTAGAAGATCTCACTACCTCTTGGTTCATTACCTTTGCAGTAGCGACCCTATTATGATTGCTCGATTCTATCACTACACACAGTTATGCACAACACATTGCACAATTTGATAATGACGGAGCCATGAACAGCAAAATGGGTGTATTCATAGGAAACATACCAGCTGTCCATTGCAGTAAACTTCAAAAGCACCAGAACTTTGTAGAAATGACTGGGCAAAATTGCCAAACAGCCAGATTGTTGCCATCGTTCCAAATCTATTAGCACGCAGTGAGTAGTACCATGGAGGTGGAACCATTCCAAATCTAGGGAAAATCTGATCACCAGCCATTAATGTTGCCATTGCTCCAACTTGAAGAAAAGGTACAACTTTGCTGAGTGCACGTTTTGGGAAGGGTGGAGGGTAATTTTGCAAGACGACATGAATACCAGGAAATGAGGTTTCCAGCATCCGCTTCATGTTCATTGCAGTTCCCCTGCAGAATATGACTAGAAATTATCGGTCTAACTTACACATTAATTCATAGCAGGGGTAACAATGCAATGGCAAGAATATTTAGTACATCAAGTTCAGAAACAAACTGTGATAGTTATAGAATTACAGAAACATCATAACAGAAACTATAAAATGCTTTATTCTATAGAATTTTCATTAAAGCATGTGGATAAGAAGGTTTTGCTCCAACATATGTAGAAACAAATGTTGGTTTAACTTCATTTGTACGGTCAAGAGAAGATACATTCAGCATAGGTATTGTCGATCTATTGAATTTCCTCTAAGTTATAGAAGGGTATGCAAGTCACCTCTCCTTAGATCATTATGGGGTAAACACCGTCAGGAAGACAGCCGGGCGGCATCGGCTTGACTGGAGAGAGACTTTAGAGGAGAAAGATAGACACAGACGGGGATGAACTCTTGTTTTTTTCTTTTTCTTGCTTAATAAAAATAAGATACACTCCCATCCTTATACAGACTGGATGGCTTGACCCCTAAGTAATTTATCTCTAATCTTGTGGAAATAGATTATTCTAACAAATCTAATCTTACCTATAAGAAAACCAATCCAATCAAACCGAGAACACTAATCAAACCAGATCAGTGTTGCGCGTGAATAGGAGCCGCGCACTGTTCACGTGAACAATAACCGCGCGCACGACATCTTCTCCCCCTTCACGACAGCTCGTCCTCAAGCTATGGTGGTGGCTATGGCAGCAACCCTTGGAAGCCCCACTGAGAAGAGCGGCCGCGACGCTTTGCACTAGTACATAATAGGTAGCCGATGGCGGTTGATAGCGAAGGCACATG
This sequence comes from Dendrocalamus latiflorus, assembly GCA_017311315.1. NCBI lineage: Eukaryota > Viridiplantae > Streptophyta > Magnoliopsida > Poales > Poaceae > Dendrocalamus > Dendrocalamus latiflorus. The sequence goes on along the minus strand of CM029647.1, from coordinate 15,297,293 downwards.
AACTTTAATGCTGCCTGACATTGACGAAGACACCACCAATAAAGACAGCGAGCATAGGGTAGTGCTACTATTCCGCCGGCAAATGCAATGGATGGGTGAGGGATACGATGACGTCGCAACCTCCCACACGTCACCTGTCGTGTTCCACACCTCCAAAGGCACGATGTTGGCCATCCGCGTGGAGAGGCTGGCCGTTGGACAACGACCTTCTTCAGTTCTTCTTCCTTGGCGAGGGAGCCATTAGCACGACCATAGACAACGAGGTTGAGAGAAACGTTGTCGATAGTAGTGGAGGTGGCGTCGGTGGTGCCGACATAGATCGCACAGCAACAGCTGCTTGCACCTCCTCCTTCTTCTCCTTTTCTATCAGCTTGGCCACCATAGCCGCCATGTCTACCAAGATGGCTTTCATGCCATCTACGCTGACACTCATCTCGTTGAGGGTGGCCCTCATAGCCTTGAAATTCTCGGCAGCAGAAGCCATGGTGTTAGCTTTGATACCAAATGTAATGATTCTTAGATCATTACGGGATAAACACCGTCAGGAGGACAGCTGGACGGCGTCGGCTTGATTGGAGAGACTTTAGAGGAGGAAGATAGACAGACGGGGATGAGCTCTTGTTTCTTTCTTCTGCTTGCTTAATAAAATAAAAATAAGATACACTCCCATTCTTATATGGGAGATTGGATCATATACCCTCCCTTTAGTTGGGAAATTGAGGATTTACCCTCCACATCTCAATAACACGTGGGGTCATCATAAGTCACTGACACGTGGGCCAGGAGGGTAAATCCTCAATTTCCATCTAAATGGAGGGTATACGATCAATTTTTTCTTCTTATATAGACTGAATGGCTTGACCTTTATGTAACTTATATCTAATATTATGAAAATAGATTATCTTAATAAGTCTAATCTTATCTAGAAGGAAACTAATCCAATTAAATTGGGAAAACTAATCAAACCAAATTAGTGTTGCGCGTGAACAGGAGCCGTGCACTGTTCATGTGAATAGGAACCGCACACATGACACCTCTTCTTTCTCTTGTTTCACCTTTCCTAACATGACCAGTAGGCACTACAAAGGTAAAAAAAACCACAACTAAAGTCCACAAAGAAATATAGTTCTTATATCATCTTTTTCTTCTCCTGGAACAAATAGTTGTGCATTTGATTTATTGTTTTACCAGACTTCCACAGTGTATAATAATCCAATAGCATAGTGGGAGCATATAAGGTCAGGAAGAGTTAGAAGCATTCCCAAGTGGATAGCCCATGTTGTATGGACTCTCAAAGACATTTCGTACACATAAGATGTCCACAAGAGGCTAGAGAATATGAAGGAATGGGTTTAAAATCTGAATTCTGACTCGATAGTCAGATGGTATATGTGTGGAAAACTGGGAACACATAGAAAAATAAGAGAACTAGTTTGTTAAACTCCATGGGTTGTATTCTCTCTCATCATTAGATTTTCTCTTAAAAACACATCCAAAACATATGAAGGCATTCGGCTCAAGGTCCCATGCCTTATCTTGAAACATCACATAGAGATTATTTGAATTTCTAAAATATCTTCTTTTGGCCAAACTTAACTCCAACATCCAGTCGAGCAAGGTTCGGAAAAGTCATCTAGGAAACTTCTTCACTCCAGTTGAAGACACAGGAAAGGATAATTTCTGACCAGAACCTCTAATTTATTCAGTTCATTCCAAGTATTCATTAACCCCCATCACAAATCTTATGGACGCCCCCTCAATTTCCTGAATTCAAACGAAAGATCCTTCCTTTTGTAACTTCTCCTTTTCTGTCGGTTAGCTCCTGATGGGAATAAAATGACTGATTGCTATGTGTGATTGTCAGTTAGCTCCTGATGGGAATAAAATGACTGAATGCTATGTGTGATGCATCATGATTTTCGGCAATACCCTTTGCCAAATGGCAAGATCAGTAGCTGGTAACTGCGACGAACTCTTAATAGGAAGCAGATCATATATGAAAGTGCATCGTAGTGTTAGAAGACAACCGTCAGCCACTATTAGAATTGTCTTCAAAGAAAGACAGCCAACAGAAATACAGGATAGAACTTGTCGCATCATTCCGGCTCTCTTTAGATCGCCTACTTCTCCAGACGTTGGTCCATTACCACCATGACGACATATTTGAGATTTGAGCTCATGACATCAGTTCAACAAAGAGAGGCTTGGTTACATGTGTTGGGCATTGAGTGTTCTACCCTAATCAAATTTCAGACAGGGGCTAACTCTGGGGCCTCACAGTAACTTTGGACAGTAGTACTGAAACGTTAGGTTTCAGTATGGTCAGCGGCTTTAACCACAGATATGTAGGTAAAATAAATCCAACAAAATATCTTGGATTTGATCTCCGATTACTGACTGTTATCAACAGTAATGATTCCTCCAAACCAACTAAACCACTCTACCGAAGCAAGGATACACATGGATTTACCTATACGAGCAGGAGGCGCAGAACTTCAACTCGACGGTGGTGGTGCCGTAGCCAGGTCCATCCACTTGCGACTCCTAGGCCAGAGACAGCGTGCGGAAAGCACATGGAAAGTGTTGCTTAAACTGGATCGGGGATCGAATTGACACTGGATCGAGCGAGAAGATTCGACTTACATCCACCTGTGCGGAAGCTGCGGCGTCGGCGGGGGGGTCGTCGCGCTGGAAGGCATCGGAGGCCGGCTGGTGGCGGCGGTCGTCGGGCTTGGGAGCCGTCGGCGTCTGCGGCGCGAAGAGAGTGACGAGGTCGGAGCAGAAGAGGAGGATGGGGAGGCCCAGGAGCACGAGCTGCACGCGGTCCATGGCGGCCGCGCTGCTCTGCTCTGCTCCGGTGTAGACCGCTTTGCTCGGCTCGGCCTTAGACGTAGGAAAAGTAGGCAGGCAAGAGGAAGAAGGGAGTCGAACGCACGACCACAGGGAAGGCACGGGTATTTTGTGTGACGCGCCGGGCCAGGCGACACGGGCAGGCCATCGATGTTGGCCCACGGCTGACATGCTCGGCCCGACGTGTCTACCTAGGCTTGAGGGCCCACCAATTAGGGCCGCTGCCCGCTGGCCCGGCCCAATGAGACAGACAAATCCAAATTCCAAACTCCAAATCACGCTCTTCGGCATACGCATCAAGCATGCGCGTGACGATACAGAATTACAGATCGAGAGAGATGAGTGAGATGGCGCCGCCGCTTGATCGAAATTCTTAGAGCACAGATCACGAGAAAACCAAACAGTATGCAGGAATCGCAGGTTCACACAGGCTACTGCAAACTCGCTGTACCACGGGCGATCGGAGCAGCAGCACGACGGCCATTTGCTCTACCGCTCCACATGATTCACCTAGTACAGGTACAGCAAACAACTGCAAATTTGTACTACTACTGCTACAGCGATCTATTCACCCACCCAAGCCTGCGCGCTGCACCCGAATTCAATCCGGCTGCAACTGCATGACATTGATGGCTTTGTGTGAATGCAAGATCGCTATCGCGCGCTGTGCCGGGCAGGAACAATGAGCCTTTTTATTAGGTACGCGCGTGACCGGCTCGTTCTGGCGGACAAGCGAGTGAGCCCTGCTATAAGCTGTGGTTTCTGTTTTTTCTGTAATGTTTGTTAGTTTTTTTCTAAGTAATTAAATTTAAAAAATAATAGAAAATTATATCATCATAGATAATATAAAGAAATAAAAATCTAAAAAAAGAGATGAAATTAAGAAATCAAAAACCGAAATAGATTAGAGTAGAACCATATTTGGATGTGAGCCCTAACTACAGGCCACAGCTCTCACCCTTTCTCCATGAGAGTGCCAGACACAACGGCACATGTATGATGCTGAATCTTACATGTGGCTAGTACGCCGATCAGACAGCTTGCCTGTTTGTACCCGTTCAAACGGCACCGGTTCAAGCACCTGCCACGTTTCAGTGTTTCACCAAGGAGCTGTGCCTGAGCCTGACCAGAGCCAATCATTAGGTAGGGGAGCCCTTGGTAGAGAAGGGAAATAGGAGGAGAGCGCAGGGCAGGGATACATTGATGGCATCCAAAGAAAAAGGGCACACAAACTCACAAAGTGGAGCCCCAGCCAGCAGCCAGCAGCATCAGCAGCTTGCTGCTTTTTAAGCAAAAGTTCGGTCCAGACCAGAGGGGCCTATGCTCTCACCAAGATCCATTTCTCATGGCAAGACCAGTGAGTGGTTCGTTTGGCTGTCACCTGCTGGGTGCACCCCCTGTACGCACTGCAGCGCAGGTCTGGCTTCTTCCCGCTGGAGATGTGACTGCTGAAGCCTTTTGCGTCGTCGTGTTCATGACTCCTTCGCTGCTGCCCAGGAAATAGCCTTGCCATGCAGAATCTAGCCGCTGCCGATCCTGCTTTCGAATTTACCCCGTGGCAACGACGGCGATCTCTCACTGCTGCTTTTTCAGGGTTTCCCATGTGCCGCGGGCAAACAAGCCCAGACGGTCTGCATACTCGTTTCTTTACCGGGAAGTTTCACGGATCACAGGTCGTATTCTATGATTAATTAGTAAGATGCCCGTTTCTTTTTCCAGCCCAGTCTTTGTGAACTTTAATATACATCATACATCATAGGGCTGATCACTATTTTACAATTTGATTGGCGATTTACAGCTTGCCACTGAATTATTCATGGTTATTGTACTGGTGTTATAGTCTTACGGCAACAGCTCATTTTGTTTGTCCTAGCCATTTCCCCCTTCTCAATAAACAGAGTTGCTAGGACAATAGACTGTTGGAGAGTGGGAAGTGATGTTAATGGAGAGGTTTATTCATGTTCTGGTCGGAATGATACTTAAGAGTTTTTTGCCTTCTAGATGGCGGAACTTTATTTTGGCATTTCAAAGCATACTCGACGTGTTGAATCAAAGCTGATATAGAACAAATATATATAACATGGGCTTATCTTCTAATTGGGATCATTTTCAATTTTCAAGTCAAGACATTGTAATCTTGCAGATATAGAAGTTATAAGCAGTGAAGTGACTTGTACCTTTTCATACAACTATATGCAAATTAACAAAACCAATAGGAACTTAAAATAATGTAACTGTAAACTGTCAACGATATATGCATGGTTCTTACTACCAACTGTAAAATAATGCACAGTGACACATCTATCTACATGCAAACTATAAGTTGTCAAAAATTTGCAGGAGTAGATAAGAAAAAATCAAAAGAAGCAAACCTCTTTTGGGAATTAACTGTCTTTGGTGAAGCCAGAGCTAAAGCTCCTCAAATAAAATGCTTGACAACCTACAGAACACAAGTAACGAATCAAAATCTAACATAGTTTCGAACTAATATCATTTAAAACATTATGAACCTTTGTTGTAATATGGTTCTAAATAGATGATAAAGGGCAAATTGATAATTCGACAAACAACTAGTGGGAGTCGGAGGGCTTGGAGCAAGGGTCATAGATGGTGAGAGGTCTCAAGGAAGCCAATTGGCCTCAAGCTCACATTCACCTACCTGACAAACCAACACAGAAGTAGGCACTCGGTGATGCCTTCCCTGATCCGTGCTAATGGTGGGCGAGCTCAAATGCTCAATCAACATACATAAATAATAAATCAGAGAAGTTATTGCGGCATGCGTAATTGCCTACACCACAACCAAATCATTGGTGAAGAAGGATGAGCTAAAAGGGAGGACTCTTGCACAAGGATGCAATCACTGTAAGTCAGTAGCTATTCATGTAAACAAATACTAAACACCACAGTTAACGAGGCATTTGCCTGTCAATAAAATGTCTAACTCAAACTTACCACAGGAAACCAAAAAAAAAAGTTATTGTATTATGAATCTTACTGTCAACTCATCACTGTAATAATGTCATACCAATATGCATGTGTTTCTCTGAGCTGAACCCAAATCCACACTGTTGGGTCTTGGATACAAAAAAAAATCTCTGCATTATTCTCAAGGGCATAGGCCAAGAATCCATTACAGCCGAAGCAAAATTACTAAGTACAGAACAAAATTCTAGATAGCAAATTCGCGATGCCCAAGTGCATATAATGTGATCAAGTGATAAGTGATCTCATTGGGAAGAAGGGAGACACAAACCTTAGGGCACCACTAGCCTAAACTTGCAGTGAAGGGCACCACAATCTGACCTAGATCTAGCACCCTCGGCTAGATCCACCTTGATCCTTCCCGATCCGCATCACCGGTGTCTGCACGAGGAGGATTAGGGTGGGACAGTGGTATAGGAGGTGGTTTAGAGCAACAGTGATGGAATGAAGGCCGAGGAGGGGGAGGGTGCCGTCAGTTGCAAGAGGAAGTCCACCGAGATGAAAAGAAGCCCGTCGATAGAAGCGTTAAGGACTGGGTGAGCCACTGAAACCCTAGCGTCCACCTAGATACCTTGAGCCCTATGCATTGCTCTCCCGCAGATCCGAAGCAGTGGTGGTGTTGGTTAGCGGTGGCAACAACGAAAGGACGGGGGTGGTGGTGGCCGACATAAGCGGGAAGGGCGGAGGGATAGAAAGGAAAGCGAGGGGAGGCGGCGTGGGGGCTAGGGCGAGAAAGTGGGATAGGGTTTCATGGGGGGCTACAGCTAAGGTCGGGGTGGGGGCTGGTTAGGGCTAAGGCGCAAGCGATATCGCACACATTCATACACACAAGCAATGACATGTGGGCTCGTATTAGGGTTTTTGTGAGGATTGTGTTGGGTGTGAATTTTGTTGGGTGAGATGATTGGATGGGAGGAGCGCGTTGCGTACGGGGAGAGGAGGGAAGGTGAGTTCAACGGATAAATTCACTTTTTATATTAGTAGAGATAGAGATGATATCAAAGTGTGGCCGACTTGCTTTTGTCGAGCAGTTGTTGTTGCCCTTGTCATCGGGAGCATGGCTAATTTAAGCTGGATCTTGCTTTGCTTTGCCCCTAATTGCTTCGGATATATTGGCTAGGTTTGAAAGGGCTCATAGCTTTTAGCTTTTGTCCTTTGTTACATTAACTAGCTTTCAAACGATACGTCTTTTTAAGGCGAAGTCTATAAGTAATTGTAGTAAATATTGTACCTACTTTAGTTATACCGGCTAAAATCGCATGTGACTATCTCTCTTCGTACTATCTCTCGTGAACAGTCAAAACTCAAAAACCAGAAGTCACAAAAAACCCACCAATTACCCACTTGTATATTTGAGCTGATCCGTTAGAAACCATGGGGAGGAGTGAGAGTGATTAGATGTAGCACGCATATAGGGTCTATTCTTTTTGGCTTCGACTTTTGGCTTTTACTCGCGGCTTATGGTCTTAGGCTATTCGTGAGAGAGTACGGAGTAACAGAAACCCATGTGTGACTTTAGCTGATATAAATAAAGTCGCTGCAGTGTGTACTATAATCAACTTATATATTTCATCTTAAAAATATTTTATTTAAAAACTAGTTACTATAGAAAAATCGAAAAACAACTTTAGAATTTGAAAAAAAAGACCGATGGATTGCCTCTTCCCAATGGAAAGAATACTCAACGAGACTAGGTGACAACTGCATAGATGAGGCTTTGGCATTTGATCTTAGGATGACCTCGAGGGCAGTGTCGTCGTCGTTGCTGTTTTGTGGATCATGCTAAGTCCCTATCTGCATTGAAGTTTGGCGCGAGACCGTTGAAATTTATCAAGAAGCTTCTGATGATAGTTGCGACAGCCCTGCAAGGATGTGCTGAGATTTTTCGCATTTGAACTCGTACTTTGAAACAAAGATAATGGCATCTTCCTTTACGATTTTTAAAAACAATTTATCGGATTTCGATTTATTCGTATGAACATAAACATTAAGATTAAAAATCATAAGTCATAGACATAAACCATAATCCATATAATGAACATATAACCAGTTCCCGTATATGTGATGAGGCTTGTAACCTAATTCTCGTCTATGCAATGAGGCTATACAAGAGCACAACACTTGATTTCTTCTGCTCGAACACGCTGCGTGGCCACAAATTTTTTGATCTTTGAAATGTGAAATCGAAGTACATTAACAGACACGCCTTCCGGCCGTTTTTTACGTCTTCGTGGAGGTCGACACAGCTATACACAATTTTAATGGTTACCTTTTCTAACTATATACTAATAAAAGTGATTAAAATATTATAATATAGAAGTAATTTTTATGATAAATATATTAATATTATTTTCACATAACAAATCTAAATATTTTTTTATGTGCGACAAACTTTAAGAACGGATGGAGGGGAAATATATTTTTATGGAATGGTAGAATTGTGGATGTATAACTTCATCCTCATTCAGGGTTCAAATATTGATGTCTATATTTTATGCACACGACAAGTGTATTTTTAGAAGAATTATATGAGGTCACGAATTATCCTAGGATTTGTTTTTCTAGTCAAGTACTAAATGCGACATTCATATGTATGCGCGCACGTATGTCTTCTCGTACTATAGGAGGGAATAATATACGGTGGTTTAAAAAGGAGAGAGTGAGACGGCATTTCCCTCTTTTCTCTCGCCACGCCGTCCGAGCCCGGAGCGCTGCGCGGTCAAACTCCCCACCACCACCCTGTCTGTCATGGTGCCCTCAAACTCCTCAACGCAAAACCCCAAATCGCACCCAGAAACCCACCCAGAACTTGAGAAGCCCCACCGGCCAGCGACCCGTCATGCACACGCCACGACGCCACGTGGGAATGTTCCCCTCCTCGCGCCGTCCTCGTCAGCCTCGGCTAAAAGCTGCCGCCCATGCGCCGCCGGCTACGCGTCCCCAGCAACCACTCTTACCGTTACCCGACACAGTTACTGCTCCCTTCCTCTCTCTCTCTCTCTTGCCTGTCTCTGCGGATAGGCCGTAGTCTCCTTCAATTCTTCCTTCTCCCCCACCAGTCCAGCGCCCAATGCTGCACAAACGCTAGCCCCGCGCCTCTGATCTCGCGCGGCCATGGGCAACTGCTGCCGCTCGCCGGCCGCCGTCGCGCGGGAGGACGTCAAGTCCTCGCACTTCCCCGCATCCGCCGCGAAGAAGAAGCCGCACCAGCCGCGGAACGGCGCCGCGGGGGGCGGCGGGGGGCAGAAGCGGCTGGCCGTGCTGGGCGAGGAGGGGCGCGAGCTGGTCGGCGGGATTGACGACAAGTACGTGCTGGACAGGGAGCTCGGGCGCGGGGAGTTCGGGGTGACGTACCTGTGCATGGATCGGGACACCAAGGAGCTGCTCGCGTGCAAGTCCATTTCCAAGCGGAAGCTGCGGACGGCGGTCGACGTGGACGACGTGCGCCGGGAGGTCGCCATCATGCGTCACCTGCCCAAGAGCCCCAGCATCGTGTCGCTGCGGGAGGCGTGCGAGGACGAGGGCGCCGTGCACCTTGTCATGGAGCTCTGCGAGGGCGGCGAGCTCTTCGACCGTATCGTCGCGCGGGGGCACTACACGGAACGTGCCGCCGCCAACGTCACCCGCACCATCGTCGAGGTCGTGCAGCTCTGCCACCGCCACGGAGTCATCCACCGCGACCTCAAGCCCGAGAACTTCCTCTTCGCCAACAAGAAGGAGAACTCGCCGCTCAAGGCCATCGATTTCGGACTCTCTATCTTCTTCAAGCCCGGTGAGTCTCCTGGAATCGAGATCCGCTCCCAATTTGGGAGAATCGCCCACCGACACTTTTGGATTTTCATGCGCTCTTGCGGGATCTGTGGGTTTAATGGACTATTCTGGGTGGAATGCTGGGTAGTGGGCATCGCTATAGCTAAAATGCAATTGCTTGCTGTGTAATCTGAAAAGAATTTGGTGGTTCTTACATTAGGAGCTTCGGATTCTCGGAAAAGAATTTGGGTAGGATAATGAATGTAACTGTCGCTATACAGTAGTCTTGGTACTTTAAGTTTTGGAAGGCAGGATTTTGGAGTAGTCAAGTGGACACTGTATATGCCATCGCCTTTACTTGGTATTTCGATGGAATTGGTGGTCTTTCACAGAACAGTAGTTCAATGGCGGTCCTTTTTTGCTCCCTTGCTATGGTATTTGGATGGAATTGGTAATCTTTCACAGAACAGTAGTTCAATGTCGGCCCTTTCTGCAACTGCATTAGCCTCGATAGTTTGGTTTGCTGAAGATCGTGCTGTGGGTTCAGTGATTGGCACTTTAGGTCCAGGATCTAGGATGTTTGTAATGTGGACCTACTATTTTAGGATTTGGAAGAAACAAAATGGTGGTGCGTTAGTTGTTGCTAAATTTAGTTATTTTACACCACATACAGTGTTATCAGTACATTCATTTCTTCAGCATGTGATGTGAGTTCAGTGGGCTGTACTTTGGGCCGGGAAAGGATATAGCACTGAAATTATGAGGATTTAGGAGCTGCTGGTTGTATGCTTTGGGAAAACAATGTTCACAATGCAGCTAACAGTATCTAATTTAAATGCAGTTGCTTACTACAGCAGTGGTGATTATGGTACTTGACTTACATACCAACTTATCAAGTCGGTTTACTGGTTGGGACCTGGGGTGCAGATAAGTAAGATAAAGACATGTGTCTACCACGATTATGTTGTGGGCTAGTTCTCCTTCATTGAGGAACTTGATCTAATTAGATCAAGTTCCTGTTTAGGTTCGTCTCATCTTGAGGCTGTTCTATTTTTTCCATATGGACAACTGAATATTCTGTTGTTTCTGTAGACAATGTTACTAGGTAGCAGCATGTCCACACTCCACACAAAAGGGGCTGCTCAGAAATTCCAGAAGTGTTTTTTTATCCTTTTTGTTTGTGGAACTCTTGTAAATTGGTTAGGACATTTCATCATGAAAATTGAGGAATGTCACATTCCACCATTGCTTATGGGATATCAGTGCCTCAACATTACCTAAGCATCAAGAGAAAGTGTTCCCCTTTTTTCTCTTAAAATAAGAGAGAATGGAGTGCAGTCAAGCCCTATGTTGTCATGGAGTTACCTAGGCATCCTGGCGGCCAGAGGCTCATGCCGAGGCCGTTCGCCCAGGCCCCAGGCCGTGGAACTTAGGCGAGCGCCTGGGATCGCTGGGCCGTGTCGCACATAGAATCAAAATAGTGGTTTTTGCTAACATTATTTGTTCATGCTATTAAATATTCGAGTTGTGAAAGTTTTCAAAAAAAAAGTTGATTCTGCTGCTGAATTGTTGGATGGTCAGTAAAATAGCATGCCTAGTGACATTGATCTACCATGGTTGTGGTTTAGTGGTGTTCAATACTTCAACATTACTTGCATTAATTTGTGAAGATAGAATGCTATTGTGCATCACTGACTTAGGATATTACTGAATTATTAAAATCTTGAGGGTGTGTTGTATACTAGTGTTAGTTAACTTAGTTGTTATTTGGAGAATTTGTGATATGCATATTTAATTGCCTACCAGGTGAGGTATTATATGAGGTATATTTATTTAATTCTCATCCATATAAGGTATTATTTGTTATTTTTATTACCACCGTCTAACTCTTGCCATGACGGATGCCTAGACGCCTAGGCGTCTAGGCGCCCCATGCTCACCGTGACTTGCCGGAGCGCTGTGACAACCTTGGTCAAGCCGTGCAAATGCTGCCATTCCCACTTTACAATGTTGCTAATTACAATGTTTTTTATTTTCAATGCTTGTAGGGCAGGCGTGCCTATTATGCAAACAAAACTCTAGTTTCATCCCATCCTTTCTTATGCAATTGTTCTACTTTTTTAGGTGAAAAGTTTTCAGAAATTGTTGGAAGCCCGTATTACATGGCTCCCGAAGTATTGAAGAGAAACTATGGACCGGAAATAGACATATGGAGTGCAGGAGTTATCTTGTATATTTTATTATGTGGAGTTCCTCCATTTTGGGCTGGTAATTTTTTATCGATACCTTCTTTGTTATAGCTTTACTCTCTCCTTCACGAAACCTTACTTGGAAAAATTGCAGAGACTGAACAAGGGGTAGCACAAGCTATTCTTCGTGGAAATATCGATTTTAAGCGGGAACCCTGGTCTAATGTTTCAGAAAATGCTAAAGATTTAGTTCGACGTATGTTGGAACCTGATCTAAAGCTGAGGTTAACTGCAAAGCAGGTTCTTGGTATGTTACATGTGCTAAAAAAAGTAGGCACACTGTATGCTACTTGCCTACTTCCCTCCAAAAATTGTTCAGTTCAGCAGTCATTAATTACCATTGCATAAAACTCCACTCATTTTCTTTCCTGTTCCTTCCAACAATATAGCATTATGATGGACTGATGGAGTCTGATTTGATCTGACTAGTTTTCTATTTATCAAGGCGGTCACCAGATATGCATAAATTAAATTGTTATCTAATGAGGAGAGTATATCTGAGATAGATCTATTCTAATTCAATGACATGTTACGCACTTAAGCTAGCCCTGGTTGGCCAATTTTAACTTCTCCCCTAAAAGAAAGAACTGTTGTAATTCAATGACATGCTAAGCTATACTTGTATTTGAGGTAAATTTTTAGCAGCTTTGTCGTTTGGTTTTCACCGTGTTGTGCCTCTGCCCTTGTTTTGTTTCTATTGCTGTTGATGTTGTGTACTTGTGTATTGAGGGTGTTATTTTCAAGGTAAATATTTATGTGTCCTATGATGACTCGGCGACTTAATTACTATGCAGTAAATATTTATGTATCCGAAGTAATTCAATTTCAAGGTTTTCACATACTACATGTTGTGTTCCATTAAACCCAGAAGCAATTGTATTATGTTCAAATGCTAAGACATGTTAGTTTGCTGTGTAAATCTACGCTCAGATTTTGATACATGTAATATTGTATTTTCTTGCCTTCCCTACGCTCCTCCAACCTCTTAATGCACCTTTTCTATCATGTTATTGTGTCAACTTTGATAAATCGGAGTGGAATTGCTTGTTATGATAATCATCGGAATCCTGAACTAATTTGGTAATATGGTATTCGTAGTGAGGCCATTTAATGAAAGGTAACCCGTATGTTCTGTTTGCTTTGAACATCTTGTAGAATTACTTGGTGTCTGTCATCGATTTCTTTCGGTGTATGTTGATGAAATATGACTAACTATTGTTACATGTAAATACAATTGAAAATATCAGTGTGAAATGAAACTATACTAGCTATTGCCTCTTGTAAATACAATTGAAAAAATGTTATTGTTGAATATTCATCCAATTTGAAGTATTCCTTATTATTCCCTAAGTACTGACTTGTTTGCGATGTAGGCTTCAGGGTCAGTACAGCTGGTTACACTTAAGAGTTATTCTAGTCATGTGCAAGCACAAAATATAGTTAAAGATATACTGACATTATGTGTATTGATCTAATCTGGCTATCTGGAAATCTGAAGCGTTTTAGACATAGATATCTTACAAATCTCTTTATCTGATATTAGTTTTGTGCATTGCGGAATATAAGCATGGCAAATTCTTATTTAGTTAAAATTCTCCATTTAATGCTTATGCTTTGAACCAGTGCCGTTTGCTTCAGAGTCTTGAGCTGTTTAGCAGACATTTCTTCACTTAAGTGAACATATTAGACAGAGATCAAATTCAACCATCATGACGTGCAGTATTATTGCTTGGGCTTTCTTTATAGAATGTTTGTGCTATAACTCTGTCAATAATGTTTGGGCCAAAATGTTGGTCCACTTTGTAGCTTGATGTTACCTGAGGCTCATATTCTTTTTGAGTGTGGCAAGGTCTTCTTAAACATCAATCTTGTCTTTTTTTGCCAGTATTTCCGAATTCTTATTAATCTGTTTTTCCGTTAGTTTTGGCAACACAGTGTAAGTAACTTCTTTATTCTTCTTGTTGGGGAGTGGCCCCCACCATGGCCCAATCGGCCCACTGTACGTAAGCCTAAGTGTACATATGACCAAATAGCAGGCCTATGTAGGCTATGTCAAGGAAAAGACATATTTACCCCCACTAGTAGAGACTCCAAGAGAGGCATTTATATAAGCATCTTCACCCATGGCTATAAGTATGACCCATAGGGCACCATAGGGAGAGAGAGAGAAAACATTAGGAGGAAAAGGCTATTTTGAGATTGAGTACAGTGCATCCACTCTACACCTCTCCGCTCTCTTGAGTTTTAGGTTCCGGGTACCCCTCTCGGGCCTCCTGAAGCTCTGGTATCTATTGCTTAACGTGTAACCACAACACTTCTTTTGTCCTATTCTCTGAGGAATCTTGACGTCAAATTTTTTTTTATCACAGAGCATCCTTGGCTTCAAAATGCTAAAAAAGCTCCAAATGTTCCTCTTGGAGATATTGTAAAGTCAAGGCTCAAACAATTTTGTAGGATGAATAGATTCAAAAGAAGAGCTCTAAGGGTACGTACCTTGCTCAGTTACCCTTTTCATCCTGGCCTGGTGCTCAATTTTTTCTCATGTCTCTGCCATGGCAATTTACATTTGACTGACAATAACTGGTGTATGATTGTTTACTAGGTCATTGCCGATCATTTATCTGCTGAAGAGGTCGAGGACATAAAGGAGATGTTCAAGGCAATGGATACTGATAATGATGGCATTGTCTCTTATGAAGAACTGAAGAGCGGAATAGCAAAATTCAGCTCTCATCTTGTGGAATCAGAAGTGCAGATGCTTATTGAAGCTGTATGTATTTCGAATAATTAACCTTCAATCCCTGTTTTTATTCAAAAAACAACTAAGACAAGAGTTCAGTGTTTTTTTAGAAGTTCCATAGGTGGCTAACAAAGCACCTGTTGGGACAAATCAAAAGATATGATACAGCAATGTACAACATTGATGAAGGCAATATCACCTAAAACGCACCGAACCAACTATCACATCCTTCGCCTAGTGCCTCAGGAGTAGTTGCCCTCTAAGTCAAATGCATATCTTTCATTGCCATTCTCCCCTTCATAAATTTTCAATATTGAACACTACATCGTCCCACAGCTACCAAATGTTCCATGCTCCTGCAATGATTGTTGTGGCTCAGATGTTTCTAGGACACCTGTTAGTCATCTTGCATCCTTCAGTAGGCCATGCTATATGCCCCTCTCACGTTCCATTGTAGTGTCAATATCCATCTGACGCAAACACACCTTAGTAAGGCCTAATATTGCCCAGTTTATTCAATCAGATCAGCAGTTTCAAAAACAAGGGACATGTAGGAGGAACTGCGTGTTTTTAGAATTAAGGTAGGAGATGGTGCTCGAACTTGTGACCTCAACCGCCGCACCTAAGTGCTTCACCACCACAGGGCCTTTCCCATCAGATCAGCAGTTTTGCTTGCCCATTTCCTGCCGTCAGTTATTCTGTTTAGATGCTAACCTATTGTTTAACATGTAAAACACTGTACCTGGTAAAGATTTGGTGCAACTACTTGACTTAGCTCATTGGTTTCCTGGTGCATTTTAGACTCACTATACATGTTGATGTGTTTGACATTCCTTTCCAGAATAACATTGAAAATTCCCAATGGATATTTATTCTAGCTCACCACTTGGCCTAGGTTCATGTAACTCGTTTCGTTCTTGCTGGCAAAAGCTAGGGAAGCAAGCATTGAGGTGCATGAATTTTTCTACATTGTACTCTAGTATTTCCCCTGTTCCATAAACCAGCAATATAGTATTTTTATTGCTTGGTATAGGAGTTTAGGCTATTGAATACTAGACTGCAGATTGCTGAACTAGGCAACAAGCGACTTTGCATTCTCATTACAGCAATCGAAATAGTTTTGCTTTGCACCATTTGCGTACTGAAATGTAGTGGCCTTGTAAATTAAAAGAAAGGATAGGGCAATTGATTGACAGTGTGACTACTCCTTGTCCTGTTGAAAAGAAGTTATTGCATCTCTCTTTGATGTTCACCTTGGTAAATTGCCTTACCTTCATCAATGTTTCCTCTCCCATAATTGGACCATTCTTATTTTGGGGCCTAACTTAAGACCTCCTTGAGTGATGCCATTGCTTGAGTTTTTATTTTTCTTTGGTGGACTGATATTGATCCATCCAGATTGTCCATGGCATCATGTGGGGGGTTATATGCCTTGTATTGAGTTGATGGTTGTATTAATATAACTATGTGACACAGGGAGGGCGGTAGTGTGATACAAGAGGGATAAATTACTGAATTTGCAACTATGGCTCAGCTTTGATCTGATTAGCATGTACGTCATACTCTGTACATTTTTCATTGATCACCTGTTGTTTGCAAACAGGTGGATGCAAATGGTAAGGGAGCACTGGACTATGGCGAATTTTTGGCTGTCTCTCTTCATTTGCAAAGGATGGCAAATGACGAGCACCTTCGACGGGCCTTCCTATTTTTCGACAAGGATGGCAATGGTTACATTGAGCCTGAGGAGCTTCGAGAGGCTCTAGTGGACGATGGAGCAGCTGATAGCATGGAAGTGGTGAATGACATATTGCAAGAAGTCGACACTGATAAGGTGATCATTCTCTTATATCTAGTACAACCATTAATTTGGTTTTCACTTTGTCTAAGTAAATATCTGCTTTCTTTACATCTGCAGGATGGCAAGATTAGCTATGACGAATTTGTAGCAATGATGAAGACCGGCACAGATTGGAGAAAGGCATCACGGCATTATTCCAGAGGAAGATTCAACAGCCTTAGCGTGAAGCTAATGAAGGATGGGTCCTTAAAATTGGGTAATGAGTGAAGCTGCGGCCATCGGTGTTAATCTGTGCATGTAGTTAGGCCTTTGGGCCCACTAAGCAGAAGCTCTTTTTCCTTCTTCTCATGATTATTTTGCGTGGAAATTTAGCTTGCGTTGAAATTTAGATAGGTGGAACCCCCCGCCCCTGATTGGCTTGCCTGTGTAATTAATTCTCCCGGTATCGCTGACAAGCGCGCGCGCACCGAATGATGTACCAAATGCTGTGCGCCTGCTTCCCCCGTGTTTGATCCTATGGCACCTGATGCTAAGTGTTGTACAATGTTTTGCCGTGTCCAAATGCAATTTGTTGATTTGGCGTCCTAGCCTGTCGCAAAATTCATCGTGCACTTGCAATTGTCGAATGTTCCTAACGAACGGTATCCGGTGTGATTTGAACCCTACCCAACAGCATGCTAACAAAGGGAAAGTTACGAAACAATGTGCACCTAGTACATCACGTACAAATAATATCGGATGCTGTTCTATCTGCACCCAACTTGTTCTGACCTGATGCTCTCGTAATCGAGAAGTCTGAGACTGATGCTGCAAGAATTCAACCACGCGCCAAAATTCCCGAGAGTAATGCTGCATCATCGGAGGTGCATCATGCTGGAGAGCACCACCGGCCGCATCAGCCGTGGAGCATAATTAAGATAAGGCTAATGTAGTCGAATTCCGGGAACAAGATTAAGCCGGGAAGCACACGGCTCTATTTAATAAGCATCCCCCGGGTCAAAAATAACAACAAATGCATCGATCCCAATTCTCTCTTCGCTTCCTTCACTCCGATCCGCCGGAATAGGCTTATTCGTATTAGGTTCTACAATCCGATCCGCGTATTCGTATTAACTTTTAAAAACTGGTTTTCTACATTTAATAGTTTTTTATAGTATCTAACTTTTAAACAAAATATCCTTTTAAGACGAGTTCTACTAGTTGACCGTAGTACATACTGTAATAACTCCATTTATACCGTTTAAAATTATAAACAAGTGTCACTCTTTTTATAAACATTTTTGTATATTAACACTATTTATAAATCAAAACTAAAAGCTAATATAAACAGATCCTTCTATGCACATGCGGCCCTGCTTTCCGCCACGGCATAATATATGTTTGTTTGGATTCGCTTCCCCCCAAATCAACCGGACCTGCCGTGTGGTGCTACTTCTGCCTACTCGCACCGCACCATACATTTCGTGGAACACCTGTGCAGCACACACCATCGTCGAAAAAGTGGCTGCAAGTGCAAACTATATACAAGGTGGTCAATTCCACGTTAGAATAGTGGCAGGGTCAGCCATGTAAAGTTCCATCACCACCACCATCACAGTCGCTCCACCCCGCCGTAAGGAAGCGCGGACAGCACAGTGTTTGGCGGTGCCCCGTGACGTGGCTTACGGCCGACGTCACATCAAGCGGAAAAGCGGGAGCCCGCAACGTGCGAGTCCGCGCTGTGCCGCAAGTCGGCAGCGCGCTCGTCGCGTTCCGTTCCCACGGGCCGCGGCTGCGGCGCCCGCGTTTGCGGCGCTGCCGCGAGTGTGACGTGCACCGCACCTGCAGCCTGGTGCTGCTGCTGGTCTGCCGCCACTGGCCGTAGCGGAAGCCGCTTCCTCGTGAAGCCAAGGCCACGCGGCGCTGCACCGATGAATACATATGATGGATCGCTTTGCGACGGGTGTCACGCGCGGGATCGTGACGGGAATCGTGCCTAGTGTTAGAAAAATAAACCTTGTTAGTGAAAGCTCACTGATTTAGTTTAAAATTATAATAATTAGTGTAATTGAAACCAATGAACCTGGCCTTGACATCACGGCTATCATGTCAAATTATAATGATTGATCCGGAGCGTTCGATCGCTAACTACGAAGGTTGGCAAAGATTTGTTGGATGGTGTGCCACATCCTTTCTTCTTAATTAGAGACACAAGGCATTACATTCGTTTCCGGTCCTAAATCCTAATAGGGTTGCTTCGCATGTTATCTGTAACAGTTAGAACTCAAAACAGTAAGTAGTCCGGATATAAAGAATACGATCTTACAGCAACTAGTTTAGCTGATCGTTATTAGAAGAACGTAGTTGAATTATCTATGCTACTAATAGAACCGTAGCAAACAACTCTACCATGGTCCACGACAACCGGAAAGTCACATCCACTGCCACAGAGCTACTCCGAAGCTCTGATCAACTCGGCTTCGGCTTATGACTTCTGGCTTATTTTTCACTATTCATAAGTTTCGTCTTTTTCTGAACTTTTGGCTTTTTATTGAGCTTTTTTGCCGGTTCTTTTTTCCCGTATTTGTTTGTATTATACGTAACGGGCTAACATATTTTTTATATTTTTAAATTTTTTTAAATTTAATTATGCTAAATAAGCCTCTGTCAGCTACAGTGCTTTTTCAGCCAGCTACAGTATTTTCAGCCATAAACCATAAACTTTTCAGCCGAACCTATCACCACCTCAGTGCCGCTAGTAGTCTGTTTTCTGCTTTATCCCGAACTTTTTGTCCTTCTCAATTCTCATCACTCAGAGCCCACACCACAATGCGGCCAGCCGACCATGCATGCATCCGCCATTAAGTCGGCACTTGCAAGTCCGTAGCTCCAAATATCGCCATCAGCTAACAAAGCGATTTCATAACATCAATCCATGTAATGTCACTTGCCCCATGCGGAGGAGATCACGAAGGACAAACAACACGGCACGAGTAGCGGCAAACATGGATGTACTAGTTAATAACGGGACAAAAGGGGCAATATATGGTGTATTATATCACCTCAAAAAGTTCGAAACTCAATTGTTTGGATATGTCATGGTGAACTCTTCTGCCGCCGGCGATGTTCCCCCTATTTTTGCCAATTGCCTAGCTATGTCTATTGGTACTAATGCCTTTGCTCCATTGCTCCCCCCGACCTTTCTATGTTTCACCCTCCATCTCTTCGCCTATACCCATCTTCGTCGTTGCTCTTAACGTTGATCGTCACTGTAACGCCTCTATTTTTGAGAACAGCAACATCATTACCTTTTGTAATAGCCTAGGAGTTCAGTTATGGACAAAGAGTATCATACATACTCACGAACATTTAAAAGGAGTTAACTTGATTAAAATAAGACTTAACAATTAATTTTAACAATTTTAACGGCGTCCAAACCCAAAACATAACTTACAATCAGAAAAACCAAAGAAAACTCCACATGAACGCTTGAGTGCGGCCGTAACCCTAACACGGAAACTTGTAACATCCTGCTCTTCTCCTGATCTCTGTGTTGGTGGAAAGATAAAGCAAGACTGGGTACAACCAACCATACTCAACAAGTCACATGGGGAAATGCTATATAACTACTTGCCAGGATTTCCAAAGGATGGGAATATATGGGTTTGATTAAGTAGCTGTGGATGCAGTTTTATTTGTAAATATTTTTAAACACAAAAGATCAATAGCTTCTTAAGGAATTGGAGTTTCAAAACTTGATTACCAAACTTCAATATTTCCAAATCATTTCCAAATCTACTTATGCTTCGCTGTTGGATTCACCCATTAAACACAGTTTCATTTGCCGGAAGCACGGTGTATTCGAATACCATTAATCAATGACTCTACAGAGCTGCCCTGCTTTACCCACAATATTTCTTAACTCATACGACAGAGTTAAGAAAATAAGACTGTTCACCGCTCAATTCTTTGTATAGTCTCCACCTAGTAGGTTTTCGATCTCAACAAGCTCGGGTGACCCACAGACCTCACCCGACTTGTTGCAGCCCTATCGTTGTATGGTTAACCACCTCCCATACGAACTCACCCTCGGTCTCCCTCCACCAGTTGCAGAGGTTCAATCGAACTGGATTAGTTACTAGACCAGATTTGACAAGTCAACACTTGTGGTTGGACGGACGCTATATTATTTACTCAGCATAAGGGTCTGGTCTTTATATTTTCACTGAGACAACATCCTCCCACAAACCAATATTTAGTGCCACTACAATGCCACCAATCCACAACCCATGCCTCCACCCTAGGATAAGGTCATAGGATCCGGCCGCCTCATGGCCTCCAGCAATCCTTTCTTATCCTAGAACCATTTTCCATAATTCCACCAACAAATATCAAATCTTTTAATAGTGATAAAGTTTGTTGAGTCACTAAACTACCATGGTTACCTTATTAATATATTTCATATTAGTAGGTCTTGTCAAGGTGAATATGACCATCAAATTAAACTAAGCTTTTTGGGCGGTAGGACATAACTAATATCATATCATTCTAAACAGTTATTGTACATAAAATTACCGTGCGTAAATAACATAATGAAAGTACAGATAAGTAGATAAATAAAGAAAATATAGGTTCAACATGATCAAAACATGTGACTTGCCTCTTTATCCATAGCCTCTTATTATCTTTACTGTAGTCTTCAGATTGGATACCGACTTCTTTAATTGCTCTTGTAGTCTTCTGTTGACCAACTCGTGTGGTCCGAGTACTAGTGTGGAAGATGAGTACAAATGAGTTCCTGCTTTGCAGAACGCAAACTGGGAACAAGATACAAATAAATAACCAAAAAGACATAAAGAAGGTAGGAGGTGTGATTAGGGTTTAGGCAGTGGGTGGTTCAGCTCAACGGAATTGGAATTAGGTTAGGTCGGTTCGAGATGATCGAGGATGTATATAGGCGTTGTATGGATTTCGGTGAACAGCTGAAGGTGTGGATGGTATCAGACTTTTGGGTTGGGATATTTATCTGGGTTGTTTAGAGCTTTGCCAGAGTCTACGGTGATATAGCGAGGTTGGAAAGGTATAGACAGGCTTAAGATGATAAAAATGGCATATATGTTTTTAGGGTTTCGACGAACGATAAGAGTTCAGACCGTAATAGGATTTAAGGTTTAGAAATGTGTTTCACTGGTTTTGAGTGTTATCGATATCTGATATGAGAAAACGAAACTGAGGAATAGGTAGATGGGTTCAAAACGATTGAAATGGATGCATAAATATTTTTAGGGTTTTGGTGAATAAAGAAGGCTTGAAAAGTAGTTGAATTTGGGTTTGGAATGGTGCTTGAGCTAATTAAAATTTTATTGGTGTCTGGTTTGACCAAATAGGATAGGAATTTGACTTCGCAGGGTCAAAATGGTCAAAATCGATGTATTTTGTATTTTTGGGTGTGGATGAACATTAACGGGCATGCACTGTTCATTGTGGGTCGGCTACTGTTCATAATGGGTCGGTTGCTACAGTATCGGGTCTGGGTAATGTTTGCTAATGGGCCAGGCTGCTACAGTACTGGCCAAACACTATTCATCGTCTTCCTCCTCGCGCTGCTATAGTAGCCGAAAAACAGAGAAATCAAAAATCGGGAAAACCTCAAGCTGTGGTGCATGGAAATGAAAACCGGGGATATGGGTGGACTCCTGGGGACACGGGGGTTCCATTTTGACGCTCGGTGGCGGTTTGTAGGCTACGGTTAGTCGGTTTGAATGGTTCAGGGGCTATAGGGAGGTTCTTTCTTCAAATGGGTTGCTTTTTAACCATCTGGGAGTAGTCACGGTGGCTTGGGCGGTGGTGGTCTAGGCTAAGGAGGTCTGTGGCATGCTAGCCACAATGAGGAGGTGCGGCTGTGCGATGGTGAACACTGCCGGTGAACTACGGAGTTAAGCAAGCTATGGTGAAGCTTTGGTAGGATTTGTGGGTGGGCCAGGGAAGCTAAATATAGGTGGAATTGAAGAATAACAAAGGGAATTACAAGAATTGAGATATAGGCTTACCAAAAGAACTTTGATAGTGGTGGCGAAAATTGGCTGACGCAGAGATGCCGGGCTTGGGAAGGGTTATTGGTTGCCAAGGCAGGGTATGGGAGGACCTCGCGACCCCTTTTATAGCTGGTTAAGGCAACTCAGAGCAGTGGCGTTGTGGGTACGGCAACAGCATGTGGCTTGGGCGAGAGATGACTCTGGAGCTTTCGGGTAGTGGCGTGGTATCGAGGTTCGCGTGCTCCTCGGCAGGCAAGTTATGGCAGTCAAACGGTGTGGGCACGTCAGGTCAACCGTGAGGAGTTGGCGGCAGCAAAATATCAGGCGATAGTGAAAATATCTGATGATGAACAGTGCCAGCGCAAAATTGAGTTGGCATGGTGATTTGGCAAGGGATTTAGGGCGCAATTGGCTGGGATTTGAGCTAAATTAGGCAAAGGTTCAAACAGAATCAAGATCAAATGAAAATTCAAATTCTTTTTGAAATTTCAGATTCGTTTCAGTCACTCACCGCCACAACACCTGGCTACACCTCCCGACCACTGGCCATTCACTGTCAATCTGAAAAAAAGAATATATGTTTGAGTAAGGATGAACCCTAAATTGAGATTGGACTATTACTCTAACTGGGAGTAAATAATCAAGTGATAGAAAACTGGCTTTTTATATAAAATAGCCAAATGCCATTGCATCGCAACGGATCCCAAATAGAGTTTTCCTTTATAATCGAGTTTGGTGCCGCACTAAATCCTTCATAGTAAATAAATCATGCAAAATTCATTGTACATAAATA
Organism: Dendrocalamus latiflorus; assembly: GCA_017311315.1. Lineage (NCBI taxonomy): Eukaryota > Viridiplantae > Streptophyta > Magnoliopsida > Poales > Poaceae > Dendrocalamus > Dendrocalamus latiflorus. Next base: position 15,274,111 of record CM029647.1, on the reverse strand, counting down.
ATTATCAAATAGCCACCATAGTATCTGCCTACTATTTATCATGCACAAATAATTATTATTAAATCTAGAAATCCATAAAGTTTGCATTCACTTAACAGCCATAGGGAACTATAACACAAGCCATATACATACGCATATGCGAAGATAATCCTATTCTCCATAGAAGATCCCTTTTTAGGTGAAGATGGTGAACCAAGCAGACAACCATCATCATCAACTAAAATATTTATAGGAGTTTGTAAACAAAACATAAGCATGATGGGCAACATCTTATTGAAAAGGAAAGAGTACATGTTTGGACCTACTTCACACTATGGACATTGTCAATTAAGTGTTTATCCCTTTAATTATCGATATAGAATGCGTGCAGTCAAACTATTTAACTTTACCCAACAATATCTTTATGAATATTTTGATCGCTATATGAAAATGATATCAATATATATATTTGTAAAAAAATACTTTTATAATATTATAATCAGTAACACTATTCTATGTCTGACCGTAGAATAACGCTTTGGCCATAATGGGAGCCGCATGACCCGATCATAAAACCGCACAATCCCAAGTAGTTCACACACTGCGTGATCCTAGGTCCCATGTGCCATGTAGTCCTAGGCAATAGCCTGTAAAACTGCTCTAGCTGCTACCCCTCGTCTCCCGTGTTGACGTCACACCTATATGATGGTGGCCATAAAAATAGAAATCACATTTACGGCCAAATAGAATACCAAATTTACTGTCAAATGAGATCAGTGATGCAATGTCTGATCTTCTTAACGTATGACATTGGATAACTCATGCAACCTGATGAGTCCAGCGTGGCCAATTGCTACCCGTGCAATGACCTGCGACGTATGAACTCACCCAACCACACGCTTGATGATTCTTCCACCCGACCACATGGAAGTGAAAGACTTGATCTTGCAATGCCGAAGAAAGAGCAAGAACCAAGGGACAAGAAGACCCAATTCTAATGATCAGTCATGGCGGTTGTGCACAAAACCCTAGAATAGGCGATGAAGCAATCTGTTATTTCAAACTGACTCAACTCATCTTTACATTTTTTTTTGAACTCGAACTCACACAAAAAAGGAAACCTAAATTTATAGCCATCATGTTATTTTGGTTATAGCGGTGCGACCACAAGGTTTCTAAGGTTGATACTATATCCATTGCGTGGGTCTTAGAATAAGCTTTCAACTAGCGCAAGAGCACCCAAATTGGACTTCGTTTGTAAAAATTATGCCCTTTTTATTATGAGCCATGTAGGTTGTCCTGAATTGAATATGAATTGAGTTATAAATTGATTCCAGTTTTGATTTCGATTGGGCTTGAGGAAAATCTAAATTGGGTTTTAAAATCTTATCCAAGACTTGGGTTTTGGATTATTAGGTTTCTCCCATTTTCCTTCTCCTTTTCTTCCTTTTTTCCACACATGCTTCCTTTCTTCTTCTCTTGGCTGCATAGCTCTTCTTGCTTCCATGCGCTCGTCCGGCTTCTCTCCTTCATACTTGATACTTGGTAGCTTTTCTTGAATTATTAGAACATGAACACCATGCCCTTCCTCGCTTGCATTGGCCCCGGCCTTCGTCACCTCCCTCTTGGTTCCAAATACTTTCATCTTGTCAAACCTGAAAACATACAAAGTATTTGCATTAGGTAGTAGTCAATTCTCATGTAAATCATAAGTAAACTCATTAAGAAATAAATTTACCTATTGGTTAAGTAATTTGGCTCTAGCTCTTGTCATTGGACCCTTATGCAAATCATGATTAACATCTTATACACTTGAAGAGATGGACGATGCACTAATACTAAGGATGTCCTCATCATTCTCCCATTCTTCAAGAAAATCCATCCTAAATAAAAAGATATATATATATATATATATATATATATATATATATATATATATATATATATATATATATATATATATATATATATATATATATATATATATATATATATATATATATATATATATATATATATATATATATATATATATATATATATATATATATATATCATCCACACTTCTCCTGTTTAGCTCATTATGAACATATGAAAGCATAGTAAACAAAAAGAACAATGCATATGCATGTTATATATATATATAAACCGATTATTGTGTCATCCTAATTATTTTGCACAAACCAATTAGCACAACAGCAGACATTGGATGTATTTGATATATACATTGCAATAGATCAAGTTATTGAAATATGGGGGAGAAAATTTTTAAGTGCATTCATGCTTTAACTGCATTATTCTAATTTACTTGTATATGATTGTACAACAAATGATGGACAATTAGGCTTAAAAATCTTTGAAAAAAGTAAGCACCATCATTTAAACTCATTTCATTAGGTTCATAACATTTCACAAAAGATTGTTTACTCAAAATATGCAATTTCAATTCAGCAAACTTATCACATGTAATACATATTCGATAAACATAGAATTTATCATCTACACTATAATCTCTAATAAAATTGAACTTATATGTGTAGGCATAAGTACTAACTAGTAATTTTAAATATGAAATTTAAGCAAGGTTCTCAATCAGACTAAATAGCTCTTTAGAATCATCAAACATGTTAATTACCAGCTGCAAAGGTTTATATTAAATTAGTATGCATGACAATTTAAAACAAAGTAATAAATAATAGATTCAATATGATCAAAGGTCATGACTTACCTTGGCTTTGCTCAGTTACAAATTCTTGAGCTTCAGGTCCTGCTTCTGCTCCTTCGAAGACGTTATCTAATGAGAGAGAAAGTGAACGAAACACAAATAAATTCAAACAAAATCTAAAAACAACAAAATTAGAACCAAAAGATATAGCTCAATTTTAGATGAATTTAGGATGAAAAACTGGGCCAATTGGAGTTCGAACGAAAGAGAACGGGTTCTTAGAAGATTGATCGGCTGAGAAAATTCTAGAAAATAACGGAGTAGAGAGAAAGGAGAATGTTCTCTGTAATATTCCCTTCAGAATTAATTTAATAAAAGCTAGAGGTTGACAAGCAGGGGAGTGGTGGAATGTCCTCGTCCCTGATTCTTCCCCGTTCCCTACCCCCGCCCCTGCCCCCGATTACATGTCCGGGGAAGAATTCCTCTCATTCCCCATCCCCAGTGGGGAACGGGGTCCACGATGGGGATCTATTCTCTGATAATTAGTGACTACTTGGAATATACAAATAATTACAATCAGCAATAATATGACAATTAGATCAATAAAATTTGCATGAATTCACCACAATAAATGTACAATAGGTGCATCACATAATTCAAACAAGTGTTTATTTCTCGATTTAGGATTTTACAAGGTATTTAATAAGGTATCATATGAGATACATGATATGGTATACAACGATTCGGATCCCTAATAGGGAACGGGTATGGAGGGTAGGGGAACGTCCCCGTCCCCGTCATCCCCGATGGGGAATGAATTTACTCGCTACTTATCCCCATGGGGAAGAAACCTTCTCATCCCCGCCCCCTAATAGGGGAATTCCCCACTGGAGAACGGGGAATGGGGCCCCATTGCTATCCCTACTGACAAGTAGGCCCCTTAGTCTATGGACCAAGTCCACGGTTTGGCTTGGTCTGTGGTGGACTCGATGCACCAGAGGATGACTAGGACTGACATGGGATAACACGTGGCATAACACGTAAGCAAGATTTGGTGAGGTGGTTTCTAGGTGGCATGATGACATGGTAAGTGACATGGCATGGGCGTGGTGCTATGAGTTGGTGACCTAAGCTTGTTTGGTGCAGTGTAGCAAACACGTGGGCACTGACATGGCTAGTGAGCTGGCAGCTGACACTAGGCCTGCTAATGGGTTTAAACCCAACCCAACCACATGAGATAGAGCCAACTTCTCACCCCAACCCAGCCCACAAAAAGATTTTTCACAATCCAATCTAACCCAAACCACATTCTACTTAAACCCAACCCAAACCACCTTTCACTTAAACCCAACCCAACTCGAACTCATGGGTTCAACCCACTTCCCAACCCATTTACCAACCCACTTATTCGTAAAACATCGGTATTTGAAATTTTAACCTCGCGTTCACATTATAAAATTTTTACAAAATCAATTGAAATTTATTGCAAATAATTCTGCGTGTAGAGGAGCTACTCTATGCAAATTGATAGGGCTAGACGCACATGTGGCTCTGCATGCTTTTATAGGATGTTTTTGTAAAACTTCACTATTTGGAATTTCAACCTCGTGTTTACACCATAAAAGTTTGTTGAAATCAATTAAAATTTATTGGAGATGATTCTACATATAGGGGAGCTATTTTATGCAAATTAGGAGAGCTAGGTGCACACGTGGGCACCGCATGCTTGTATAGGAAGTTTTCATAAAATTTCGGTATTTGAAATTTCAACCTCACGTTCACACTACAAAAGTTTCGTGAAACTGATTGAAATTTGTTACAAATGATTCTGCGTGAAGGGTAGCTACTCTGTGCAAATTGGCAGGGTTAGGCACACACGTGGATTCTAAATGCTTTTTATAGAAAGTTTTCGTAAAACTTTGGTATTTAAAATTTCACCTTCGCGCTCACACCACAAAAGTTTCTCGAAATCAATTAAAATTTATTAGAGATGATTCTACATGTAGTGGAACTACTCTATGCAGATTGACAGGACTAGATGTACATGTGGACCCCACATGTTTTTATAGGAAATTTTCGTAAAACTTCGATATTTGGAATTTCAACATCACATTCATACTATAAAAGTTATACGAAATCGATTGAAATTTGTTGCAAATGATTTTGTGTGTATGGAGTTGCTCTATGCAAATTAGTAGGCATATATGCACATGTGGCTCTCACATGATTTTATAGAAATCTATAACTGAGTTTGGTAGTCCGAACCTATGAACAATCTAAATGCCACCTTATTTAGACCATGACACAGGTTAAACCCGTTCGCAACCCGAAATTTCTAAACGCACCCACCTTAACCCAGCCTTTTTATGAGGTAACCCAACCCAATCAAATCCGTTCTCTCTTCCAACCCGTTTGTACCCATCCAAACTCAGGTTAATTGAGAACCCATCCTGTTTAACCCGTTTAAACCCAACCCTATTAGCACCGTAGCTGACACGCGGCTTGGATCAACGGCCGAGGATGGCTCAACACCGATGACGGCAGCGGCGTCTCGCCAGACTTGGGTGTCCACGTCTCTAGCATGCGCACGCAATGAGGAACACGTTCAGCGGCTTGGATATATCGGGCGTAGGTGGTCGGCAGCGTTGAGCGTGCGTCCTCATCATCCTGATGTACATGAACAACTGGCTGCTACGCTCGCGTGGACCTTCCAATTAATCAATACGTGCTCGCCACAAACGATCCGTAGAATTTTCGAGCCGAGAGCGAGAGCGACTTGCAGTAGCCGTAGTGAACCGCAGCGAATCCCCAATTTCCTCACTAAAAACACGTTTCCGGCCTCTGGCAACCTGTGACCAGATCAGGTGAGTGAGTTGTCCACGGAAAAGCCAAATTAAGCAAAGCAAAAGGACACAATTTTTTTTTGCCTCTCTCTCTCTCTCTCCTCTCTCCTCGCTTTGGTTATATATACCCCTCTCGCCGTCCAGCACTTGAGCGAGGAGCTGAGACACAAAGGCACAGCTCGTCAGCTAGCTCATCACTCGAGAAGTACTCGCGGTTGAATCGTCCCAGTACGTGCGTCAACTCCTTCACTATTCTTCTCTTGTCTTGTGTTATTCGTGTTCTTATGAGCCACAGTAGTCTAATATAATAACGCCTTCGAGGTGAAGTACTGCTAGCTAGCTAGTGTCCATACCTCCCTCTCGCCATCCATGCACGAGTCGTCGTCACTAGCATTCCCATGAGTCCAGACTCCTCGTGCTTTTGTCCCGTTCCTTCTCGTGATTCGTCGTGTTTTTCTTCTTGGTTTGTGTTTTTATTTTGTAAGGCACGCGTCGTGCATGTATATATACGCCTCGCGCGTTTGTAACTGCAGGTGGTATATAGCTACCACTGTAGGTTAATTAGTAGACCACTTCGTTTTTTTTTTTTGAGCGATTTTTAATTACTCTTTTACTGTTGCATAGGCGGCATAGCAATGGCGGACTGCATGCAAGAGTGGCCGGAGCCCGTCGTCCGCGTGCAGGGGCTCGCCGAGAGCGGCCTGGACGCCATCCCGCGCTGCTACGTCAAGCCGCCGTGCGACCGCCCCTTGATGCAGCAGGCTGCCGACGTCCAGGAACACTCAGACATCAGCATTCCGGTCATCGACCTCGGCGAGCTGCTCTTTGAGGGCGGCGGCGCGGCGGCGGCCGATGAGGGCGGCCTCAGCAACCTCACCGAGGCCGTCGCGGCGGCTTGCCGGGAGTGGGGGTTCTTTCAGGTGGTCAACCACGGGGTGCGGCCGGAGCTGATGCGCGCGGCGCGGGAGGCGTGGCGCGGCTTCTTCCGCCTGCCACTCCCGGCGAAGCAGAAGTACGCCAACTCGCCGCGGACGTACGAGGGATACGGCAGCCGGGTCGGTGTCGAGAAGGGCGCCGTCCTCGACTGGGGAGACTACTACTTCCTCCACCTCTGGCCGGAGGCCACCAAGAGCCTGGCCAAGTACTGGCCGGCCAATCCTGGCATCTGCAAGTATGTACTCCTCCCGGCCTTTCGATTTTCCAGATTCTAGATAGCCCATGTGCATGTAGCTGGGGTTCTTGTGGTACAGATGTATTTGTAGTACTACATCGAATTTCCTTTTAGAAAGAGTGGGTGCCATCGACTTGTGCATTATTTGGCACACTTTTGGATTAATTGTTTCTTTTATTGATGTTGTACAGTTATTAATTATTCAAATTGAATTCCGAAAACTGCATGTTAGTCCAGTTAAACCCAGGGTTAAAATTTTCGTCCAAAATACCAAAATTTCATGTCTTTCGTTATCCGCCGAAAGAGCAACAGTTCGGTCAAGTTTTGACTGAATTTATCCCTATTTAAATTTTATCCAAATTTTTATTAAATTTTTATCAAAAATTTAAAATTTTCATCTGAATTTTTGAACGAAATGGACAAAATTTCATCCTTTCAGTCCTCCCGGTGACCTACGAAATTTTTTGAGACCGAAACATTTAACCCTGGTTAAACCTTCTAGCATAATTATTTTTCTAAATAAAAACATTTTCAATTTGTTCCTTGTATTCTATGTATGGTTTAGCTATAAGTAGTTAACTAGATTTGAATAATTTGCTTTTTTGCGTGGAAAAATTAACATTATGTGTTTATCTACCTGGTACAAGGTTTTCTATTTTTTTTGTTTTTAAAAATATTCATATTTTTGTGCTACTCGGTAGTACATGTGAAATTAATAATAAGCATGTCATGTAGTAAAATATTCTGGGACAAAACAGGAGTAACTGTTTCGAATGACACACTGCGAAACTTACCCAAATATATTTAATTCGCCCAAAAATATATGTATATATATCAAGGTTGGTCAGCTTATACCTGAGAACAGTGTACTGATTGTCAACTATATATAAATTAACGTAACTGTCCTTCATGCGTGCTACTCCAGCTATTACCATTTATTTATTTTTTCTTATTCTTTTTTGCCTAATATTAATATTTTTCTTTTGAAAATTTTTCCTACTAGTCATTGCTAGATGCCTTAATTGTGACACATGCATGGATAGACGTCATAACCATAGTTGGCCAGTCTAAAACCTATACAGATAGGTTGTAGAAAAGGAGGTTTGTTTCGATCGTGCAACTCTCACGACAGGGAATCCAAAACGTGCATGCAACAAAAAGAAGGGGGAGGGTGCTCTCATGCAAAAGGCCCAGGGCAAGAGTGACTGCCATTCCAAGCTAGCAACGCATAGTAAGGCTTGTAGCCAGTATTTGGATACGTCTCGGACTCAGTGGTAGAATAATTTAGGATATTTAGGTTGAATCATGAAAATGTTACCTAAGTTAGACTAAATTTACTCAGATTGTACACTAGATATTTTTCCACACCTCGAACTGAAACCTACCCTGTCTAAGGTGTGGCTCCACCCAGCCACTCGTAAGCAACGCATAGTAAACGTTTTGTAGTGACTCGGGTAGCTAGTAGAAAACTGTATAGATACAAAAACATTTACCATTATTAGTGATAACTTATGTTTATGTATGTGTACGAACAGGGAGGTGTCGGAGGAGTACGGGCGCGAGGTGGTCAGGCTCTGCGAGCTGCTGATGAAGCTTTTCTCCGTGAGCCTGGGGCTGGACGAGGGGCGCTTCCAGGAGGCGTTCGGCGGCGCGGAGTGCGGCGCGTGCCTGCGGGCGAACTACTACCCGCGGTGCCCGCAGCCGAACCTGACGCTGGGCCTGTCGGCGCACTCCGACCCGGGCGGCCTCACCGTCCTCCTCGCCGACGAGCACGTCCGCGGCCTGCAGGTCCGCCGCAGGGACGGCGAGTGGGTCACCGTGCAGCCCGTCAGTGACGCTTTCATCGTCAACGTCGGCGACCAAATTCAGGTGACTAATCAATTAATTACCTTGCGCGCGCGCGCGTGGTGCATGCATGCATGTGCTATACTGGTTTCTAGAAGCAAAATAGAACTAGTAGCTAGTGGCACTTCTGAATCGTGAACTCGATCGAGACCATGACTAAATACTTGCCACGTGTACCTAACTGTACACATATACGTATTGTTCTTGTCGGTACGTACAGCTGGTCGGCCTGTATACCCTTCCGTCTTTAAAATTAAGAATTTCTGCCTATCTGGATAACTAACTGATGGCTAGTTAGGCCCCGTTTGGTACAGCTTCACCACCGGCTCCTGGAGCTGTTTTGTGCCAAACGGGGTACAACAAAATAGCTCCACCCAAGGAGTCCTTTAAAACCTGCTGAGACAAAAGTAGCTCCTTGGGTGGAGCTGAAAAAAGTAGCTTCACCCAGCTCCACTTATGAAGTAAAAAAAACAGCTCCACTTGTGAAGTGGAGCCGTGCCAAACGGGGCCTTAATTAGGAGCGAAATGATCGGATAGATCTTAGCTACTGCCAGTCAGCAAGGAAGCTAGTTCCGGAGTTGACTTGCGACGATCTTTCGCGCAGCTCGCACGCCATGAGAGCACACATGCGTGGACGGTGAGTCTAATCATAAAATGTATGCGTGGATTGTGATTGCTCCAAAACGTAGCAATTTTCTGTCTGCCGGTTTGAAGCTACCTCGGACAAACATGTTACGGCGAATCATATCACGTACGAGCCACCCAACCGCACATGCACGGCCAATTCATCCATATCAATATTCCACGTAAATGAATGCAATCTAGCTACACATAGCTATACTCTAGTCTCTAGTGGCAATACTTTTGACATGTATACACTATCCTCGGCGATATATCTGTTAATAATTTTGTTGAGATGATCTGTTAATAAATTTTGAATTAATTTGTCCCTGTAACTAAACAGATACTGAGCAACTCTGTGTACAAGAGCGTGGAGCACCGGGTGATCGTGAACGCCAAGGAGGAGCGCATCTCCCTCGCGCTCTTCTACAACCCGAGAGGCGACGTTCCGATAGCGCCGGCGCCGGAGCTGGTGACGCCGGACCGGCCGTCCCTCTACCCTCCGATGACCTTCAACGAGTACAGGATGTACGTAAGGAAGAACGGCCCCAAGGGCAAGGCGCAGCTCCAGGCTCTCAAGGGCCAAGACATCACTACTGAAATACTTAATTAACCGCATCGATCCGACGGTAGTTCATCAGACCTAGCTGCTAGCTCGGTTCCCACGTATCATCTGATTGGAATTAATAACACATGCATGTACGTACGTACAGGCGTACTTTGTTTATATAATAAATTGCACTTTGCACTAGATAAATTATCACTTGTTTCATTTTACATCAGGTTTTATATATGCTTTCACTTTGCACCAGAGTAGAGCAAATGTTGTTTTACTTTGCACTAGGATCCTGACTTCGACTACGGCCCCCTTCGACTACAGCCTTGATTTCGAGCACGGCTCTCTTGGACCACGACTTCGACCTCAATCAAGGCTTCAACTTAGACTACGGTGTCGACTTTGAGCATGGCCCCCTTCGATCACGACCTCTTGAGTATTGCTTCGACGTCGACAACAGTTTCGACCATTCGACCACGGCTTTGACTTCTACCTTGGTGCAAAGTAAAATAACATTTGTTCTACTGTGATGCAAAGTAAAAGTATGTGTAACGCTGGTGTAAAATACAACAAGTAATAATTTACCTGGTATAAAATATAATTTACTCCAGTTTATACTACATGTACATGTGATCATGTAGCTAAACTACATGCATGCTCTCACGTGTATGTATATGTGTGTGTGCATTTGTATGTGTGTATACTTTTGTCTTACGTACAACTGGAGTACTGAATTAATATTGAAAGCCACCCATAGCTTGCATGCATGCATGGTTCAAAATGTATCGAGTTTTATATCTGGAATATTGTTTGAGGTATCTCTGAATATATACCGTACACTACACACACGGACGCTTTATCCAGAGAGCGTACGCGCACGCTACGTGCGGATCACAACGCGTGCGCGAACTGACTTGCATCAGCGATTCGTACGTAATAGGATCGGCAGTAACTTTCCTAGCATTGTATTGTGAGTTATCACCGGACAAAGCAGGAGTTATTAGCTCACCGCGATTCATGCGTAACTGAAGTTTTTCCAATTTGTAAAACGTTATTAGCTTACCCTCTTCAACTTACATGTCGTGAAACATTAAGTTATTGCCACCAATTGTAGTCTAACAATTTTTTGTGATGAGCCAAAAAGTTACTGGCGTTTGTGAATGAAGTTATTGTCATATACATGTTGAGTTACTGCTAGCATTTAAACTTACTATTGACAGTAACTATATGTGTATTTGGAAGTAATGTCACTAACAAACGTAGGTAACTTTCTACTAACAGAAAAGGCATCTTTCGAGATACAGAAAGTTATCACTCATGTAATAATAAGTTATGATCTACTACTGGTGGAGTTACCATCCTCTATATGATGTGGGGTGCCCGATCTTCACAACGTAGGATTGATAATGATTACTTGGATCCGTGCAACCTGACGAACTGATGGCGCCAACCACTGTCAGAATAGCAACCTGCGATAAAAGAATTCGCCCAACCACATGCTCGTGATCCCGTCTACCCAACCACAAAGTAGACACTTTGTTGATCCTGTGAACCACAAGGAAGCACAAGAATAACAGAAGGAATTCTCAAGAAAATCGCCCAATTCTCAAAGGTAGTGCGTTGCATAAACCCGAGAATAAGCAATATCAGCTATCTTAAAAATAATGTAGTCTGCCAAAAAGTTATGTATTACAAAACTTATATAACCCTTAGGGGGCCGCAAGGTCTCCTACTTAACTCCTAAGTATTTTAGACTCGGACTCTCACAAAAAGGAAAAAAAATAAAAATTTGTAATGCTTTTAAAGATAAATCCTCCTCCATTACGTAGCCCCTGAAATAAGCTTTTCAACGAATCTAAGATCACCTCAATTGGACCTCATATGTGAAAGTTATATACAATTAGAGATACGGTCATACTATTCCGAACACCTCTAAATCAATTGAACGGCTGCAAGCGTCTCCAGCCAACCAACGGCAGGATCGTTCAACATGGTTTGAATGTTACCATAAATATTGACCATCCAAAATTGATCGAATGACGCAAAAGGGCGAACGTTCGGAGCGGTCCAAACGTCTCTGTCGCCATTGACCATCCAAAATCGATCGAACGTCGTAGAATGAACGAATGTTCGGAGCGGTCCAAACGTCTCCAAGGCGATTAGGCGGTTCGTTGAAGATCGGATGGTACGACTCATTGGAGTAGGCCGAATGTTTCCAATGCGATCGGGCGGTCTGTGGAAGATCGGACGACATGATTATTCGAAGCATCTTTGTGAGTTCGATTGTTCTTGTAGTCGATTCAACGTGGCAATGAGGACTTGAACGTGTCTTCCCTTGCTTAACTCCAAGTATTTCTTTTTCATTAACTTCTCCTCCATGGCTTCAATTCCAAATGCTTCACATCGTTCAAACATGAGAACGCACAGCACATTAGAATGAGGTAGTATCCAGTTCTCGCGTAAATTATAACCAAATTTAATTAGGAGCGAATTCACCTGTTGATTAATTTGTTTAGTATCGATGAGACCTTCTAAACATATCTTCACTTTAGGTTGTACAGAATGAGTATGGGTCTGCATATAAATACATAACATAGTAGTAGCTCTGTATCTCTAAATATAATAATTAAAGACACAATTAAATTAGAGTTCACCTGATAATATTTAATGCGGCTCAATGATTCCTTTCAGTCAAATAATATATTTAACTGAAAAATGTTAAGCATGTCTGTATCCGCATCACTATACAACGAAAGTAACTGAAATCCGAGAAAACAAGTGGGATATGGGACCTGGGAGCGTGGTTTTAACGCACATGATAACTGTAAGTAACTTAATGTATTGTATATGATAACTTGTTGTGCAGGAGACAATAAATTTACCATATGAATGATAACTGTACCCTGCGGATGGCAACTTTATTGCATATAGACTAACAAGTAACCGCAAGTAACATTTTGAGTTCGACTAACGAAGCCGAGTAGACGATCGAAGTTTGACCTCAAGCGAAAAGTCAAAGAGTATCGGACGGTGTTCGAGTAGCAGAGGAGAATCGGATGGCGTTCGAGTAGCAACAAAGATCGGACGGCGTTCGAGTATCAGCAGAGTATCGAACGGCGTTCGAGTGGCTTCAGACATCGAACGACATTCAAGTGGTGTTGAAGCATCGAATGGTGTCTGAGAGGTATTGCGAAAGATTAGAGCGTGGGGCAGTCGAAGATTCCGAATGCAAGAACGGTCGGAGATCCCGGGGCACACAGCGGTCGGAGGCTGCGGTGGTTGAAATCAACATGTGGTATCGAGAGAGATAGAGAGACATGGAGAGATCGAATCGGGGGAAGACAAAGAGATATTCCTGGTGGGCTTAAAATAGTTTGGATTTCATACCCCACTAAATCCGAGAAAAAGCAGCACATGGGACCCGGGAGCGCGGTTTTAACACACGTGATAACTGTAAGTAATTTCATGTATTGTATATGATAACTTGTTGTGCAAGAGATAATAACTTTACCGTGTGGATGATAACTTTACCCTACGGATGGTAACTTCATTGTATATAGACAATAACTTTATGCGTAACCGCAAGTAACTTTTTCAGTCTACCAACAATACGACTGCCAACCATACGTGGAGCCGACTGAATGGGGGGGGGGTGACGCGATTGCGATTGGCTGATTGGGTTTGGATCTCGTCGCTAGGGGTGCACGCTTATTCTACGATTAGCCACTGAATAGTATGTGTGTGTATAAACAGTAACCAACGCGTAGGTGTAAAATAAGTGCACACCCCTAAATGACCCAACCAGTCAACCATTCCACCATCCCACCCCATGCTCAGTTAATAGCGTTTGCTAATTATGTAAAGTTACTATCGAATGTACATCAATCTATCATCAGTAATACATGAAGTTACTTATAGTTATCATCTGTAATTCATGAAGTTACTGCCGTGTGTGAATGAAGTTATTGTCAATATGCATGAATTGAGAGGAAAGTTACTGCCGTATATAAGTGAAATTACTGCCAAATACATATGGAGTTACTGGCCGTTTGTAACACTATAAAACTGGCAGTAAGTCTACATATATTTAATAGTAACTTCACTCATATACGATAGTAACTTTATATAACATGATTTTTGCAGCGTCAAAACATATTTAACATGTATCTTATTTTGTTAAGCTCGTAATTTCGAACGCAATGGTGAAACGGATCACACATTGAATTTTTGGTAAAATAGTTAGAATAGTTTTAGCTTGTAAACAAGATAAAAAATTATAAGTCAAATGCATTTATTCTCTTCTCTCTCCTGTTACATGCATGCATGAAAGTCAAGTTAATACCCATTGCAATGAAAGTTATGACATGTTACGAGGAAAGTTACCATCGGCTATGTACTGTGAGCATTCGACAGTAACTTCACTCACTACCAATGGTAAATTCATTCAGAAACATCAGTAACTTTTTGGCACTGTAAAAGTTTGGCAATAACTTCATTCGGAACTGATGATAACTTCATTCAGAAATGACAATAACTTTTCGAAGCACTGGTTATCATCAATTCGTGCGTACAGTCAGCGATCTGCACGTACTGTGCGCGCTGCGCTGAATAGCTGTGTATATATACAGTACAAATAACAGGGGCACCATGGTGTCCAGGCTCCATGATTGAGACTTTCCATCCATAATTGATTCAGCATGCTAAATCAATGAATTCCTTTCCAAATCGACATCTTTCCAAATTAATGCATGTTAACGACTTTGGCTGATATATTATACATCATTGCACTTGTACGTATCTAAAAACAATATGAAGGTAGGAAGGCTTAGTGCTCAGACACCATGATGCCCCATTTTAACATCAGATATACACACACTACAGTAAAGTAGCAACCAATCAGGTCTCGGTACTCCAATGGTCGATCGATAGGTTGACAGCTACAGCAAGCTAGCTACATATCTACAGGAGTAGCTAGCTAGGAACAAGTTGTGACTTTGTGAGAAGTGATAAGACATTTGCTGCTACAAAAGTTCCGATTAAAAGCTGCCCATGAGTTGTAAAAAGGAAGGCCGCTACTACTGGGAGCAGACAGACAGTTGATCGATAGGGGCAGTACTGTGTGTGGAAAGCAGCTAAAGTTAGGCAACACAAATCCACAGCGACACAGAAGAGACCCAAAAGGGCATCCGCTTTACTTGGAATTGCTGACTACGCTGATGGCTAGCCGGCCCGACAAGTCATCAATCAGCACGTGTTTTAATCTTGACTCGATCACCACTCACCACTCATACATGCTAAGCTGATCTGCCTGCATATATATCCAGATGCCCAAGTGGAAATCAGTCATTTCCCCCAAAGCGCGTGGCATTTATGTATGCACGCGTCGTGGCTACTAGCTAGAGTCGCAAACTATCGTACTTTTCACCGTTTTTCTGATCAATTTATCTCTGAAGAGACTGAAAGAAAAATGACCACAGTCGCAAGTGTGTGCGAAGGAGTTAGTATTTTATGTCAGGGTGGTGATGGTGTAAGAAAAAGATATTAAGGTTTGCAGGACGGGTGCCCTATCTAATCATGCTTACAGTTCCATTACATTCACCAACCAACCAGCAAACAAGGGTAAACTATTCATGCTTCAATGTTTTAGGAAGTATAAGGATTTTCTCTCATGACTGAGTAAGAGCATCCGGAGTGTATAAAAATAGGGGGTCATAAGTCACCTTAAGGTTGATCCTATATATTACAGGGTTGATCTTAAAACAGGCCATAAGCAAAAAAGCTTAAGACCGGTCCTCAAGCTAAAGATCTGACCATAAGCATTAAAATACTATTTTCTTTTAATCTGGTTGTTCTCTTTCCTCCCACTAGCCAACTACCAACTACCACATGTGGCCGAGTGGGACTTTTGTTACAACCGAGCGGTGACCTCAAATATAATGAGTCCGCTTTAACTATTAGGTGAGATTATCTTAAAGTTTATTGTGATATATACACTCTTGATGCCTAATAACGAGTAGAACATCATCTGTTGAGTCAGGAAGTATCTTGGCACAATCTGGAGCATTAATTGGGCAGCGTACCTGGCCAGCTGCTGCTAGCACTCGGAGAGAGTTGGGATTACTACTCTGAATATGGAATAAAGTAAGCAAGAATATTGCCGACCATGCACCTAACGCGTGGGCATGCAGCTAGCAACAGCAGAAACACTCACGTGAATTATAGCAGTAATCATTTGATTAAACCAAAAACATCTTGCTAGCTAGTCTATGTCGTCATCGCGGACGCAAGCATGCGCCCAAGCGCACGGCACCACACCTGGCGCCTATTGGTTCAGCTGTGCGTGTTGGTGCATAATACACTATGTTATATAGTATGATTAAGTTCTTTTATGTTATGGTTTATAGATTTTGAAATCTGACTGAAATATTCGTATGTAATTTTAATCGATGTAATTGAAGTTCATATAGTATCTGCTATAATTAACTTATAGACTCCATCTTAAAAAGACGTACTATTACTTTAGCAAAAATCAAAAGCCATGAATATAGTGCCCAAAACAACGTAGCCATAACCAGTTTAATTTAGTCGTGGTCAACTCGTTTGCGTGTGTAAGTAAACTCTGCGTCCATTTAGCAATTAAATCCCTGGGAATTCTCTCAAGAGATTGTTGTTGTTTATTGATCGTTCTTGTCAAAAGGTGACAGGTGCATTCTTTTTCAACGAACCAGTATGATAATTGAGTTAATTTTTCTCTCTAAAAAAGAGCTAATTAAACCATGTTTGTAAGGAAACACCATTGAGTATTTGATTTGCATGGGTTGTCAAAGGCATCGATTGAGGAGATATTAACATAGAGGCTTGAATTGTTAATTAACTTTGAACTGATTAGTTCCTCAATATATGACTATGATCGACGGCCTTGAAATAGTACTAGTATTTATTTACAAGGAAATCGCTCATTTGCCTCATCTTACTTGTGGTTTTGATGATTTGAGACTATGTAACTGATCTATTGCCCTATCTTTCCCGCGCTCTTTTTTTTTTGTTGCCATTTTTACGTTTTAAAATCGTTTTCAATTTCTATTGGCCATAACCCCACACGAAAAGACTAAAATTCGCTCCTGGCCGTGATTGGCTAATTAACTATGTGGTTGGATCACACCAGGCTGAACCCAACCCACCGCTCCACTGCCCCTGAGCCCTCTCTAGCAGCCTAGCTCCCTCTCCCTCTCTCGTTCCCTCCTCTGTCGACCAAGGAGGCCACCGTCTTCCCCAAATCCGGCGACAGTGGCGTAGGCACGGCTCGAAAGCAGATATCTTTCGGCACGAACCCTAAACCCTAAATCGAACCCTACTCCATCTGCTATCCTACCACAGATCCAACTTGGGTGGGGTGGGGGTACCAAAACATAGAGAGGAGAGAGCTTGAGGGGGAGACAGATATGAGCACCGACGGCGCCACACTCCCCCATCGCGGGCATTTTTGTCTGTTCATGTGGGGTTATGGCCAAAAGAAATTGAAAACCATTTTAAACGCAAAAATGGCACAAAAAAAACAAAGGGCACACGAAAGATGGGGCAATAGATAAATTACATGGAACTTAGCCCCAAAATATTGAAACCACAAGTAAAATAGGGCAAATGATTATTTTGCTCTTTATTTTCGGAAGGTCCCCATCCTTGTGTCCTTGAGACAAATAACGAGATCATTAAAATTCCTCTGTACAAAAGGCCAAAATTTAGAATTGGGCCTTACCTCTCTGGTGGACCGTTCACTGAAACAAGCCTGCTGACGCTCCGACTTTTGAATAGTAGGCCGAACCGAGTAAGGCCATCTATACCAGGCCTGAAAGTGTGTCGTACATACATTCTGCCAATGGGGCCCAATAAGCTATTTGTGATCTCACAAAACATCCAAGACTGCGCATGGAGAAATAGTTGACAAACACTCACAACCAAAATGAATCCTATAAATTCCATCTAGATTCTAGACACTGGGCCCATCTGGCAGCTACTAATTCCACAAAAGGGATTACTCGAGAAGATTATCATAGACAGCTACTGAATTTTCACCCAGACACCTTGTGGAAATCTGAACCTGTGGCTTGAGTTGTGACCTCTGTTATATTATGAGCTTCTGTTCTGTAAATGAAACTTTTATTTACCAAATGACAAAAAAAAAAAAAAGGTGTACCAATCAAGTTGGGCTCCTGTTGAGGCATGGGACCAGACTGAATGGGTCCACATTTGTCTTGAAGCCCAAAGAAACCAAAGGTCCACAGGAGAGAAGGACATTGTAACTTTTGTTTGGCTTTGTGTATTTATTTTAAACGAGAGAGGGGAAAAAACGACAAAATAAAGTAAAAGTAGAACGCATCAACATCAGGAGGGAAATGTAAAAGTCAGTGGTCTCGGTGTAACTTACGGGCATTTCTTATCGATTCTTTTCTGCTTCCTTTCGTCCTCAAAGTAAACCGGAGCTAAAGCGACCGAGCCGTGCAAGCGAAAGGAGTACATTGCACATCACGCCACTCCTTGGTTTTCCTTCCAAACCTCGCCGAATTAATTGAGGTCGGGTTCGTAGCGGCACGGACGGAGGCGTTGTTTTCGCGTCACATCTCGTTTACCGCTCGCGGTTTTTATTGTCGTCAGGACGAACAGAATCTCGTGGATTCGGTTGGGTTTAATTTCGACGTCGTTCTCTGAACACGACCGGGAATCGATATGCTTCCGCGGCGCCTCCTACCGGTGGCTCGCTGCAAAAGTTGCTGCTGGAATGCAGTGCAATCTTGAGCTGTAGTTGATTAAATTAAACTGAACTGGCTATGGTTTATGATACTAAAGGCCTGTTTGGATGGATTAGGACTAGTTGTTAGCTAAGACTAGCTGTTAGCTGGTTAAAGATTAGCCCAGTCCTGTTTGGAACTAAGGACTAATAAGTACTACTATCTCAGTACAAAGTCTGTTATACCCCCTATACATGGCGGTCTGGGAGGGTTGACGTGGGTATCAGCGTCTTTTTTCCATCTTGTTGGTCCTTTAGCCCTCATTAGCTGGGTTTGACCAACTAGTTGGCTAACAACTAGTTGGGGCTTTGACTAAACTTTAGCTCACTCATTAGCCCTCCTGTCTGGATCCACAAGGACTAAAAATTAGCAACCAGTTGTTAACCCATGGGATCCAAACAGACCCTAATATTGCTTCTATGATTCTATCTGTTTCAAAATTTGCAAGAGTCGCTCGTAACAGTGCTTTGCTTTGTAGTATCAGTCTTGCACAGTATGTTGAGGCGATTTATGTACTGCTGCTTGAGTTCCCCCTTTCTGCAAGAATCTCGTGCTGGCCGTTGCAGAAGGTGAGCCACCCATCGAAGCGCAGAGATGGCTCTAGAACCTAGGATCGTGCACGGACCAACCTACCTACGTACTCCAAACTCCAAAGAGATCACCGGTTCACATTTTCATGTGCTTGGGAATAGATTCTCTTTTGCCTCCAAAAGGTACTTGGATCACAAAAAGGTGAACACACTAATTAAGCACAGGACTCGATCACATTACTTTGATCATTTCCCGCAAACTTTTTTTAGGACGAAGTTATTTGGTCCCCTTTTCGTTACTTCCCCACGTAGTACCACGTACTCCTACTAACTAGGAGATGTGAGTGATTAGTTAGTTAGTATATGAAATGACCTAGCACAATCAATGCTAATGATAAATTATTTACTCATCAGTCATCACCAACCTCGGGACCAAATTAAGTTGAGTTGGTTCTCTTTGTCTGAGTTTTCTTCAGTCGTTTAGCGCCGTGCTAGTACAATTATTATTCTTGTTACGCATAATTTGCTCCTTGATTGACATCTATGAGAGTTGCTTCATTGCATTTTTCTATGGGGGGGCTAATAAACCTGTGAGCTAACATGAGCTAACTATTCTGATCGACAGTAAAGAACTTTCCCCACAACTACCGTGGCCACGAATTCTCGCTTTCTGATCGATGTCCTGTCTGAGGAAGGTGCGCCTAACACCCTCTAGATGATGGATGAATTCGTGATCCTTCGTGGAACTTTTGTTCGGTGGTCTGTTTTGTAGTCAGTGTTTATTGATAAGCCTTGCTGTAGTGGTTATTCGCAGGCTTCTTTTAAGTTTTAAGCAATTAATAAGTATAGAATTTAGCCATCATCATTATATACATGTGCATCCAATTCTTGCTTTACCACCCAGCAAGGGCTAATGTATGGTACGGTCATCATTAGACGAAAGTTTCTGTTTCTAACAAAACCCTTAATAATATCCTGGCGAGCGACCCTATTTGCACAATAATGCGTTGATGCATACTTGTTTGCTGTTGTAAGAGTATCTCCAATAGTGACTTATGAGCTAGATCTAAGGAGTATAAAACCAAACTTCATGTTACTATGCTGTAATGAATTCTAGCTGTTAATTAGGTGTGACGCATGTTTGCATTAAAAAAAGGGCAGGGAAATGGAGTAGTACAAGAAAACACACATCACCTGGTAAAAATACCTATAACGGTACCTTCAAAGTTTGCTTTACGCTTAAGAGCAATGTTCATACCAGAATACCATGATAATGATAGCTTGATAAAGTACACGGTGTGTCAAGACAAACTACAACAAAAAGATAATATAGTCAATGCTAAGAGGTGTGGTTTCTCGCTGAACTTTTTGAAGATTTGAGGCACAACAAAGAGAATTTGGCTATGGATTTGTTTAAGCTAGCCCTCACATAACTTTGAATTAGTAGTCCGGCTACTCAATGTTAAGCCCAAAAAAACCTAATTAGAGTTGTTCTTGTAGACTTGTCGGCGATGACTCCGTATAATCCTAGCTAGGCACCTGAAAATCACTTGACCAGTAGCAGTAAAACGCTGACACGAATGCAACAGTTTGCATGCCGCTACGAATCAAGTTATGACCACCGTGTCAGCATTTAACTCGCACCAACGCCACCACCGCCATGCATGATGCAGCAGACAGTACGTAGTACCGCTACTCGGCACCCGTACCAACGAGGCAGCAACGACGCAAACAACAAAGCGAAGGAGCAGGCACGGCCTCGAAGACAATGAGACAGGAACATCCCCACGGCCAGGCCGGGTGGTAGCCGTAGCACTACGCCATCCATCATTCCGGTGTGCGCACTGGCAATCGGCGTGCCGGCCGGCGCAGAGGATCCCCGCCCCGCCCCACCCCCAACAAATCACGGAAAAGTGGCGAGGCCCAGGGGGTGCAGCGCAGCGCAGCGCAGAGGTGAGGCCCAGACTTCACTGCGGAGCGGTGAGGTGAGGCCGACGATAATAATGTCGTCCGCTCGCGCGCGCGCACAGTGGATGTGAGGTGGAGGCGGGGAGCCGAGGCGAGTGGTGGAGCCGCGGAGGTGGGAGCGGAGCGGACTCCACATCGCCCCGACCACCGACCGCGCGCGCGACGATTGCCAACCGGAGCGGCAGCGAAAAGGGCGCCTGGACGCGCGCGCGCGCGGCCCCCACCACGTCAGTTGGCGCGGTTGCCTAAGCTACGGGCAGGCCCGCCGGAACCGGACCCGCACGCAGGGGACCCACGCGGAGTCCTCACGCCTTTTTTCCCCCACCGTTGAAAAGCCAACAAAGTGTGCGCCCCTACACGCCACGGCATAATACAAGCAAAAAATTGCATATTAGCCCTTTATTATGTTTGGAAGTGTCGTGACAAGAATGCCTGGTACTCTAGATCAAAAGGGCATATCGTCAATTTTTATTAACATTTTTATCCAAAACTTGTTAAATTCACTTGCCTTAAGCAATGAATCCCAATTTCCATGTTGTTAGAAATAAAAAAAGGCCTGATCACAAATTTCTAAGGAAATACTTTTTTTGAGCACGTCAAGGTTTAAACTAGGTAAGAGAAAATAGGTCCGCTATAACCTCTTAATTTTATTGAGATCAGAACACCATATACAAAGTCTCGTAGGGAGGGGTAGTGTGGGTGTTTCGCCTATAGCATGTACCCTCCGGCGTGGGCTCCGTGTGCCAACCTCAATCTAGTGTGTGAGGTCCTGATGCCAAACACTGTGATGATCTCCATGGGACCTGGTAGCTTCAAGCATAAGTAATTGTGATGCGAGATAGCGGCAAAGCCGTTGATAGTACTATCCCCAAGATGGCGTTCTAGGGATAATGAATGTCCACCACATCAAAGTTGACGACTTCCCGCCTGCTTGTGCTCTTTGCCCGAAGGCTACCTCAAACGCTATATGCCCCAACGTGTAGACTAGTTGTCCGTCGAAGCCTTGCAGGGGTATACCTGGTAGCTCCAACCTGCTTTGGGGGATGCCTATCTAGTCAAAAGTGTTGGTGAACAGGAGATCTGTGGAGCTACCTCCGTCTACCAAGACCCACCTCATATCACGTCCCGCAATGCTAGTCTCGATTACCAGGGGGTCTTGGTGCAAGAACTCACCCCCTGACGTGTCTTCCACCTTGAAGGTGATATCGACTTAGGGCCATTCCGAGACCACATTAGCTGGGTACGTGGCAACGTGGTAGATTTGTCATGTATAGACCCTTCACTGTCTCTCAAAGGGGGAACTCGATGGATGATCTTCCCGTAATAGCGTTAATCACCCTACGGGGCCCAACCTCGGCACTTGGATTCATAGGACGGTCGGTGGGGGTTGGACGAGTGGTACCTCTGAGGGCTGCTATATGTGCACCACTACCGGCATCCTTGTGCCCTAGGCATGCTCTTTGGCTACACTTTCCTGGAGTGCTGCGATAGTGGGGCAATCATGGGTGAGGTGGTATCCCCGACCATGCACCTTGCACCATGGCCCTTGCTGTCGGGAGTCCTTTCGACCGCGTCCCATTCCATGCCCACGCCCCCTTTGACTGCAGCCACGACCTTCAGGAGCAGTGCTCTCCTCAGCTCCTTCAATGTCAAGGATGTATCTGGGCCAGGGCCCCTTAGCTGCTTGCGGTTGGAACCCTCCTTCGCAGTGGCGAGAGCGGGCTTGGCTTCGGCGGTAGGTGGCGCCACGTCCGCCTCGCACTGCCTCACGTCCTCTTCTTCTCTGGCATATTCCTCCATCTTGTCAAAGAGATTAGCTACCGTTTTTATGGACTTTCGGGAATAGGCCCTTATGGAGGCCACGAATGGCCATGTTGATGATGTTCGTATCATTGACATTCCTTACTTGGCAGCAGATCTTCGCGAGGTGTTTGAAGTAGACTCGCAGCTTCTCCCCTGATGCTCGTCTCATCCCGAAGAGTTGGTCGGCATCAACTCGCTCTATGTAGTTACCTTGAAAATTATTGTGCATGAAATCCCGGATCTGCTCCTAAGCATACACTGAGCTTGGAGAGATGGTGAAAACTAGGAGAGCGCCACCCCTCAAAGAGCGAGTCGCAACCCGTTCGCCTTCGTTGAGTTGTCTCTGCAAGCTACCTCGATGGTTGTTTCGTAGACGCGTAGGAACTCACGGGGTTCGTGTCACCTTGGTAGGGCTTAAACATGGGCATCTTGAAGTCTTTCGGCCAAGCACCCAGCTGCAAGCCTGTGCAGAGGGGGGACTTGGGTTCCATCCGCCGAGAAGTATTGCAGACTCTGGCGTTGGCCTCGCGGCTTTCCATTTCTTCTCCAGCCGCCTCTACCACTATCGTGGCAGGCGTCGGCTGACTCTGACTCGCCTGTATCTCACACATGGCTTTGCGCAGGTCCGCCAGCTCTCACTACACTGTTCTGAGGATCACCTCAAGGGGCATCCGCACGCGCTTGGTGCTGGAGGGAGGATGGCCTCCACTCCCTATGTGATGACAGCGACGGTGTCAATGTCAGTGGAGACCACTGCTTGGACAGTGCGAACCTTGACATTTCGGTTGGCTGCCATGGTCGGGTCCTCCGTTGGCGATGCTTCTCGCTCCATTGTTGGCGCAGCTGCCGAAGAGCCACTCTTGTTACCTACCACAGGTTGGGATGCCGCCTCGTCGGTGTGCTGTTGCCATGGGGGCGGGGGACCTTCGCAGGCCGGCTCCCTTGCCCTTGCTGCAGCAGTCTCGGTGGCAGTGCTCTTCTTCTGCTTAGGAGTCGATGTCATCGTTTTTTTTGTGCCATTGCATCTGAACACTCTTTTCTTGGCTCGTCGTTTCTATGCCATTTCTCATGGACGACACAAATTGTCGTGGTTATAGACCAAATAGTGAATAATAGAGCTACAGGGAGGCCACAGAGGAGCTGCCCGGTGCCTTAGAAACTATGGAGATAGAAGATAGAAGTCTGTGTTACATAGACCTGTCGTAAAAAATGAGCTCTCCCCCTCATAGCGCCTAGGTACATATTTATAGCTACAAGGAGGTTTCTTACATAAATACCCCTATTTAGATCTACAATTGTAGGGGCAATATCGCCCTTTCCGTTGTGAAGCCCTCTTGGTTCAGCCATGTGGCAGCACGATTATTGAGCTTCCTGGTATAATAGGCCGACCGGACTAAGATGGAGATCACTCCCCCAAACAGTTACATTTACAGTTGCCCTAAGTATATTAACAAGCAACTTAATATGTGCAAGTAGTCCTTTAACCCGTGGGAAGTTAGCCTATGATCAAATGGCTAGGGGTGTGGGTGTGTACCTAGCCTACCAGGGTTCAAGTCTTAGACTTGGCGCTAATGTGCACCGATTTTAAGAATACACATACACGTTCAGTGGGAAAGCATGTATTCATGCTTTGTGAGACTTTGAGTGTCACCGATAATTTCTAAACGTATGTAGAAGACATGCACGTGAGTATACATGTAAATGTTATAAATGTGCTGTGTATTAAATATCTATATCGGTCTTGTACTTAAAAAAAGCTCCTTAGAGCAAGTCCAATAATAGAGCCAAGTGTTTGGCTATAAGTCAAGTTATAAGAGCCAAGTTATACAATAATCTGTCTTCTATTTGTCTACAAAAGATTTTTTTATTATTATGTGGTACCATGTCTCACATTCTCTTTCCTACTCCTCCTCACATACATTTATTATCTGGACCCACCACTGCATAGGCTCCCGTGTGCAGCTTGTTGCTTGCATGAGAGCCAAGCTCTCCTCTCTCTCCTCTCTTCTCTCCTCCACATCAGCAAAAATGCTGACTAGCTTGGCTATAAGACCATTGTTGTACTTGCTCTAACCCACCGTGGTGTGTTTCACGGGCAAGGGATGCGTGCTCTACTAATCAACAAAACCTGCTGAGCTTAACTGTAATATCGGAACCGCCAGAGGGGCTGAAACGCAATTAAGGCAAACTTTTATGCGGACGCGCAACCTTCGTGATTCTATGCGGCCTCTTGTCTCTCTCTTTCTTCTGACTTCTTTGCCACCTCCGGTCCTTGCCTCGTCCTCTCTCACTCGCAGCAGACCCGTCTCGCTTCGCCTCCAAGTTCCAAGGCGACGCAACTGCTTACCTCACGACGCGCGCCACGCGCTTGAGCACCGACCGCCGCCTCCCGCCCTGCCCCACCCCGCGCATGGCGGCGCCTGGCTTGGACGCTGTCATGGCGTTCCTCACCGAGCACGGCTTCGCGAGCGCCGCCTCCGCCCTCCGAGATGACGTGCTGGCCCGCACCGCTGACAGGGACGCCGACTACGCGGTCGCATTAGATCCCCAGCTCCCGCCCCTTCGGCTGCCTGCCTCCGCCTCCGGCGGCGGCGGCGCGCCGGCGCCTGCAAGCCCCGGCTCCAGCTCTGATTCGGCGTCCTCCTCCGCCTTCGTCAGCATACGCTCCTCGCCCTCAGGTAGTCACGGCG
The DNA here is from genome assembly GCA_017311315.1 of Dendrocalamus latiflorus. NCBI lineage: Eukaryota > Viridiplantae > Streptophyta > Magnoliopsida > Poales > Poaceae > Dendrocalamus > Dendrocalamus latiflorus. Next base: position 15,248,654 of record CM029647.1, on the reverse strand, counting down.
CAAGCCATTTTTTTTTTCTCGTCATCGTTAAACCCTTCTCTTCTCGGTTTCTGAGGTGGCGATTATGTCTCGCGAAATCTCGATCTATACACCAATATTTCCGCGGCTATGGTTGGCTTTGGGCCCAATTCGAAGCCGCTGGATCATAGCAACTGTTTCTACGCAGATGAATTTGATGAAAAAATTTAACTTTTGATCTTAGTAGGGGACTGGTTAAATCCCTCTCCCTCGGTTCGGTTCACCAGTGATACTGCCTGCCAATAAATTTTGATCTCCCCGCCTAAATTCACAATTTTGATTCAAATTTTGATCCTTCTCTCTTTCGGAGATTAGGGCTGCTGAATCCATATGGAGTGTGGTCGCCGCGGCAATCGCACTCGGACGCGTCGTCATCGGAGTTGGAGTTCGGCACAGCGCGCCAGTACGACACCACCGACCTCTTCTTCCAAGAAGGTTGGCTCTACGACGACCACCTCTTCCATAGCAAGCCGGACGACGACTATGGCAAAGACAGAGAGGAGGACAAGTTTGTTGTCGGTGCTCACGGCAGCTCAGGGCGGATAGAAATGGGCGTGCTTAGTGCCGGCGACGACCACCGTCATGAACACGTCGGCAATGACGGCTGTGAGGGGTGCGCCGAGGTATACACCTGCTCATCACCGCTCTGCGGTTGCTGTGGTGGGGGACTGAAGAATGAGGAGGGGCTCGAGATGGTCAAGGATTCTAGCTCCGCTGTGTACGGGAGGTACAAGATCATGGATGACCAGACCGAGATACTAGACGAGTGTAGCATGGATGTGTTTCAGCTGAAGCAGAGTGTTGTGCTCGAGTGCGATTTGCCAAGAGATCCTGGGCGAGGAGATGAGCGTTTGGAGTTGAGTGTTGTGGAGAAGGAGCTTCAAATGCTCAGTTCATTTGATACTGGTGCTGATGCTGACGTTGTTGCGAGTAAGTACTTCTGAACTCCGAAGTCTTCCACTTAAGTTTCTTACTAGTACTCTACTTCTTGGGAATTTTATTGTACTGGTACAGTGTAAAGTTTGTCCGCTTTAACCCACTTTATCACTTTATGCCAATGAAGATCATGTGAATTTATTTATTGGATTTAATGTAGTTGGGAAGGGGAATAAATTACAACATTCAATAGGGTGGATATTGTTGAGTGTTTTTAGGTTGAATTATGAAAAGTTGAACCTCTGCTGCCATTTTGCGGATACACGTTAAAATACGCAAAGAGCAAAAAATTGCTGCTGTTATATGATTATGCTTCACATGGATTTTCTCTGGAAATTTAAAAGAACAGAATTTGCCCTGTACTGTTCAGTTGGTTTCCTGGCTTTGGTTAGCCAACAGCAATAATGGAAAATGGCCTTAAAAATAAAAGTTCCAAAGAGAACATTTTTGAATCATTATTTATGATACAGCAAAGTTGAAACTATTTTTGGATCAATCATGTTAAAATATTGTTGTTGTCCAATAGTTATATGCACTGATAATTTAATGCCTGTTATCCACCAATTCTGTCTATAGGTTTTTTGAAACAATCTGTCTAAAGGTTTTCCTTTGCTTGCTGGCTTGTCCGTTGGTTTTCAATTCTAATGCTTGTTGTCTTTCATAGGTCCAAGACTTGTACGTGATGTCACGTACAATGTAGAGTTGGACGATAGCACTGAAAAAAATCTGAAAAGCACCAGTGACAAAGAATATCTGGAAGAAGGTTATACCATACAGCCTTTCCCTGAGAGTGGTGATCCTGATGACGCCTATGAGTTTGGAGATATTGGGCCAACGAATACAGATGTCCATAATTCTACTGCTCTTAAAGCCGAGGAAGAAGACCCAGAGACAAATATTGATCTCGCCTTCTCTGATTTGCACCGAGAATATGAGGTATTTGAATTGAGAATTGTCCACCGCAAGAACAGGTTCACAATCAAATCTTGTTTTTCCTTTCTTTTATTGTTGCTAAAAATTGAATCCTTAGGCTCATATAGTAGGCATCCATTGCAGGACTGGCTTTGAAGAAAACAAAGATTTCCCCATTGTCCTGAATTCAGTTATAGCAGGAAGATATTATGTCACCGAATATCTTGGCTCGGCTGCATTCAGTAAGGTTGTGCAAGCACATGATCTTCAGACAGGAACGGATGTTTGCCTTAAAATAATTAAAAATGATAAGGATTTCTTTGATCAGAGTTTGGATGAGATAAAGCTCCTGAAGTTTGTGAACAAATATGATCCATTAGATGAGCATCATGTGTTGCGCCTCTATGACTACTTCTATCATCAGGTATATCACTTGAGAGATACAACTGGCTAAGATACTCCTCTTGCCTCAACACCATACTGCATTATATTCTACTTGGTTGTTTGGAACCTAAGTAGGTAACTAAAGGGATATACTCTGGGTCTCTAGCAACATCTCAAAAGGATATACTGTTGTAATATACCATTTTATTTCGATTCATATACTTGAATTGCTTCAATGCATGTTTGATGGTAGGGTCTAGTGAAATTTCTGTCATGACCTTGCAAATTGCTGATTTCTGACAGCAAACAAATACTGACAGGAACACCTTTTCATCGTCACCGAATTACTGCGAGCAAATCTGTACGAGTTTCAGAAATATAATCAGGAGTCTGGTGGTGAGGTGTACTTTACATTGCCTAGGATACAGGTATGTTCAGCTGTCCTTTACTGAGTTGTTCTCTAATTGTCACATACTATGAGAATCTCATAGGTGGAAAAATGCCCATACGCACACATTTACATTTCACTCTGTAGTCTGCACCTTACTCAAAACCATTTTAGCATGCTGTGTTTAAAGAAAAATTGTTTAGTCGTTGGACCCTAACTGATCATTCTCAAAATGATAGCGTTGCCGATAATGATTACCAGTTTGAGTACAACTGTAATTCACTCATGAAAGCTAAAGCCCTGGTGAAACAAAATTTTCCCTTCCTTTCAGGCAATAGCTCGGCAATGTTTAGAGGCTTTGGTATACTTGCATCATTTAAGGATCATTCATTCGGACCTGAAGCCAGAGAATATCCTTATCAAGAGCTACAGCAGGTGTGAAATTAAGGTCATTGATCTTGGAAGTAGTTGCTTCTTGACAGACAACTTATGCCTGTATGTCCAATCACGTTCTTATCGAGCTCCTGAGGTCATTCTGGGTCTGCCATATGATCAGAGAATTGACATTTGGTCACTCGGTTGCATCCTTTCTGAACTATACACTGGTGAAGTAAGTAATTTTTGATGACTTGATAGTTTTGATTTTGTATATATATTGACATTTTAGCTATGTTAAGCTCATTGTGCTCTGTGGTCATATCAGCACATTGCATCTTATGAAGGTTGCAACATACTGGATTTAATAGTATGTTGGCATGTTATTCTTTGTTGCCTAAATGCTATGGCGGTATATGGCTCCGACTTGTTCTTCTTTGTTGCTTAAATGCTATGGCTATATATAGCTCTGACCAGAAAATAGAGTTTGACTTTCTATGCTTGAGTAAATTTGAATATCATAGACACGTGTGTACTGGGGAGTTGGGGGTTGAGTAGTTTTTTCTGTTTTGGGGGGATGCGGATAGGCTATTATAACTTCAAGTTAAATTGACACAAACATGACATAATGCTGTTTATTTCTTGAAAAGAATGATGTGCTTCTAGTTGTTCTAGCATTTCAAAGAAGCAAACCATCTAGTCATAATTGCTGACTCTTACACATAACAGGTATTATTTCCTAATGAACCAGTGTCCATGATGCTTGCTCGAATGCTTGGGATAATTGGCCCAATTGACATGGAAATGCTAGCATTGGGACAGGAGACACAGAAGTATTTCACTGATGATTACGACCTTTTCACCAAGAATGAGGTACAAGTCATTTCTTCTTTGCTGCTTAAAAAATGCTTGGCTACGGAGTCATATGCTATAAGAGTACTCCATGGCCACTTAATCTAAATCTCATGAATAGCTTCTGAGATTCTTTTGTTTGCTTTTCCAGTTATCCTTGTATGGCTATACGACTTTTTCTATTTGAAAGAACTAGCTTTGCTTGTCTCAATTTGAATTTCGTCGTGCTCAGCTCTATCCTTGCTGATTATAGCACAGTAAACACTAATCACTCCTATTCCTTGCTTTATTTGTATCCAGGAGACAGATCAGTTCGAGTATTTGATTCCAGAGAAGTCCTCTTTGCGACTTCACTTACAATGTCCTGATCCCAAGTTTGTTGATTTTCTATCTTATCTGCTGCAAATAAACCCCAGGAAGAGGCCAACAGCCAGTGAAGCGCTACACCATCAATGGCTTTCAGATCCTGCCTACTAATGAGAAGCCAACTGGTACTTTCTTTACATATAAGGATGGATTTTCAGTTGCTCCTAATTTGGAGCCTAAAAAACTTGTCAAAAAGAAAAGGTTTGATTTTCTGAGAGTTCCTCGTGATATGAAAGTTGTAGAAAGGTTTACCTCTGTGGTTGCAGGCTTGCTGAACTAGCCTGTGGCACGGCTTCTTGGTTTGTGTCTCTCGGGGCTATTCCTGGAGTGGCAGCCCTGCTTTGCGAGCTAAGATTCATGAGTGTATGTAAATATGAGAAAAGTTTCCCCTGTGTATCTGTACAGTTGATACTTACTCTTCTAATCCATCTGATTCATCAATGATAAGATAATCAAATAATTGTGGAGGTTTCATCAGTGGTGGCTCTATCTTTGCTGTGGCAATGACCCTTTTCTGCTGGGATTGTTTTCATTAAATGTGCATATTGTGGGTACAGACCATACAGTGAACAATAAAACTACGAAGAGGTCACAAAGGGACTGCCCGAAGCTTTAGAAACCGTAGAGATGGGAGATAGAAGTATATGTTACATAGACTTATCTAGAGAAAAAAAGCGCTCCCCCCTCATGGCGCCTAGACACATATTGATAACCATAAGGAGGCTTCTTATATAAATACCTTTATCTGGGTCTACAATCGTAGGGACAATATTGTCATTTCCCTTGTAACAACCCTCTCGGGCCAGCCACATGGCAGCACGATTATTGGACCTCCTAGTACAATAAGCTGACTGGGCTAAGGTGGGGGCCATTCCCTCAACAGTAACCTCTCATGGTTGAATGACCTCGATTTCTGTAGGTCGAGATCATGTTCGATGTTACTTGGTCTCCTCCATCCCTTCAACCCATTGAATCGTAGTCTGTTCAAATTCCTGCCAAATCGTCGTTGAGCGCGTTAGCTTGCGTGACCCTCGAGACTAGGCAACACATGGCAATGGTTGGTTTTTCGGTCGTGCGATACAAGCCGTCGCATCAGTTACAGTGTGGCCCACGTCCCCTTGATTCTTGTGCTTGCTGTGCGGCATTGAATGGCGTTGTCGCATCCTATACTTAAGCGCCAGGGTGGCACCTTTTTGTCACTATTTGCTTCCTCTCTCGCGCCTTCTTTTTGCTTCGTACAATCTCTTTAGTTGTCGTCATCCGTTCACCGTCGAGCCCCTTTTCGGTCATCCTCGTGCCGCCGATCTTGTGCCCCTTACAACATTGTGTGGAAGTGACCATCGCAGCCGTAGCAACGCATCCGCTCCATCAAGTAGCCGCGCCGATCAAGATGATCACTACGATGCCGCTGCCTGCAAGGGATGGAAAGCGCCTGGGAGGTTTAGCAGTGTATTCGTGAACACACTCGGTTCATCCATCGCTGTAGAAGAGTTGGTGGAGTCGCTCATGCATGACGACAAGATCTTGTCTCACGAGGTAGTTCGCCTCCCCGCTAGCGACAAGGTCGTGCCACAACCGGGGGAGGGCAAGACGCTGGTGTTCGTAGCCTATTTCGACGCCAGGCTCCGAATCCCTGCCGCTCGCTTCGTGAGTGCCTTCTTCGGCTGTACGAGCTGGAGCTTCACCAGCTGATACCGAACGTCATCACTCATCTCGCCATATTTTCTTGAGTTGCGCGTTCGAAGGGCACCATCCCCAGCATCGCCGTCTTCGCGTCCCTGCATGATGCGCGATGCCAGTAGCCAAGTGGCTAGGGAATGGTCAGTATTCTAACCTATGCAACGTCAGCTTGCAGCTCCACATCGCTACTTCGAAGGGCTTTCCAATGAACTCGACATGGACAAAGTGGGAGTCTCACTGGCTGCAGCGGTGGTTCTACCAAAAAATTGAACATGACAGCATACTTCACTTCATTCGGCGCATCATGGGCTTCATTCAGTCGCTGCAGTTGAATCTTGACCGAGACAATGAGACAAGCATCCGGAGAATCCTGGTGGTCACGCTTCGGCTCAACATGTGTGATTGTGCCGAGGAGTTTTGCATGCTTTGCTTGTCTCCACTGGTCTAGTGATGGGACGTGAGGACTGGCCCCACCCGGAATGATGGGGTCCGACCTTCACTAACGATGTTGGCGAAGCCGATAGGTCCTGGAAAGCCTTTTGCCATTCACTACGGGTGTTGATGTTGGTGGTCATTTTCTCGTCGGCTAACCGCCACCTCTTGAAGTTTTTACCTTAGCGAAGGTGGAGCGCAGTGCGGCCGTGTTCCTGGGGTCCCTATATCTTGAAGAAGCACAGCCTTCGGGTGTCGGCCATGTCTGGCGGTCTGCGCATCAACTGCGTCTGCGAAGCCTTGGGCCTCGCCGTGCCTGAGCGTGCCATCCCTGCTGCAAGCGAAGGCCGTTCCCGCGGCACGAGTGGATAGGACGATGAAGACGGTGGGTGCTATGAAAACCCCAACACTCGTGAGGGTTCAGTTTTAGCCATCGCGGTTGTGCCCCTTTGCTCAACCCCTGCACCCTCTATGGAGCCTGAGTCCAGCTCAAAGGAATGCAACAAGCTTAGTGACTCCGGCGTGGAGGAGGATGCGGACGATGAGAGCGAGGACAACGCTGGCGGTAACAATGACGACAACAGTAGCAGTGATGATGACAATGACGACCACGATGATGCTAGTGACAATAATGATGATGGCAATCTTCACATCATTGATGTGCAGGATTCAGACGCAAAGGGAGGCGAAGTGCCCTATGACGCGAGCCGTAACGTGGACCCAAGTAAGGGGCAGGCCACCAACAGCCCAGGGGCACGTGAGCATAGGGGGACTCAGGCTATGCTACAGACCCTTCGTTATCTATGCTGATAGCTTCGCTGCCCTTGGTGCAACTTGCCCCCTCTGTCGCGGCCTCGCCAGGGCGTCCCGCGAAGCGCGTTCGGTTGGAGACCTTCACCCTGGCCCTCGTGATAGGGTTTTGTGTTGTAGCAAGCATGTTGGATGATGATTCTAGCTCTGAGGGCGGCACGCCTCTAGCCCCACCGGTCGGTGTGGCCCCTCCGACGATGACGCCGCCCCGAAGAGAACCTCGCTCGAGGCAAAGACAATGTTGCTATGCTCAGCTCCGCCAAGCATGTTCTAGGTTTGAGTTCATCCTTTTGTTCCCGGGACTTCGCACAGTTGTTCCTGCTATGCTTTCTCACACTATTGCCTTCGTCAATGGCACCTCTCTCCGGCGGCGGACTAACAATCTTCTGGTCAAGAGCTTGCTCGTAGGCTTGAAGTTATTCTTGACGTGGGGAACATGTCATGGATTGACACTGTGGAGGCCCCTAGCATAGAGGAAGCTTCCTGACCCGGCATGGTGGAGGCGATAGGCACAGAGTCACAGCAGCTGTCTTTGGGGGGACTTTGACCCCAACCCAAGACGCTTTGTACTCTACGCGACATCATGGAGTGTGTAAATCTGGCCTTGGACTGAAGGCCCCTCCACTCGTGAGGTACGAAGCTCCTCTTTGGGATATCTGGGGGACGTTGTCCCCGACCCGAGACGCGTCGACTGCGCAACGCCACAGACTACGTAGATCTAGCCCTCCATCAATGCCCCTCCACTGGTGCGGCACGAAGCTCCTCTTCGGGGTCCACTCCGCCTGCCGGGCTGGCCAACTTCGCCTCGCCTCCGGCCTCCTCCTCGAGATATGCGACAGAGGCATCGCCCCGGATGCCTTCTCGTACTCCACGCTCCTCGCCACGCTCACCTGCGCAGGCCACTTCGACCACGCGCTAACTTTCCTGCCGCTCATGGAGGCCGACACCGTAGCGCCAGACCTCTTGCTCTTCTTCAACCTCATCCACCTCGTCAAGGGCGGAGGCAAGTTGGAGCAACGCCTCGGATTGTACAGTACATCATGAGTGGCATTCACTGTATATGAGATATTTTTTAAAAATTTTACAATGGAGTTTTGATCTTATACCCAGGGCTAAAACGCAGGCAGCCCTAAACCTGGATCCGCTATTGCACCTCGCCCTCCGCTGGCCCGACGCGCCTAAGGCGCTCGCTCTTTTCTCCCGCCTGCGGGCCGCGGGGATCAGGCTCGACCTCAAGGCCTACAACGCCGCCATCGCCGCGTACTGTAAGTCCGACCGGCTCCGCGACGCCAAGCGGCTTCTTCTCCACGGCATGCCCACCGACGGCGTCGCGCCCGATGTGGAGTCCTACCTCCCGATCCTCGCCGCGCTGGCGCGCCGCGGCCGGCACCTCGCGGCCGTGTCGCTCTTCTCGCACATGCGCGCCGCGGTGCGCGTCAAGCCCGACCTGTCGGTGTTCAACATCGTGCTCAATGCGTACGGGTAGCTCGACCTCGCGCGCGAGGCGGATCGGCTGTTCTGGTCAATGCGTACGGGCAGCTCGACCTCGATATACAACACCATTTTCCGCGTGTACGGCGACGCCGGGCTGTTCGGGGAGGCGATTCACCTGTTCGGCCTCATGTGTAGCGCTTCTGATGGCAGTGATCGCGGTGGTAGCGTCAAGCCGAACATGGTGACGTACAACACCATGATCGCCATCTACGGCAAGTCGCTGGAGGACGAGAAAGCCGGGAGCTTGGTGCAGGACATGCAGGCCAATGGTATCCAGCCCAACGCCATCACCTACTCCACCATCTTGTCCATATGGACTCGGAGACGATTGCCATCACGATGAACGCTCATGGCAAGCTGAAGGAGTTCGACCAGGCCGCGGCGCTGTACAGGTCGATGAGGGAGGAAGGCTGTGTGTTCTCAGACCGGGTACACTTCCAGATGCTTAGCCTGCTTGGCGCTCAGAACTCAGAAGGACTTCGAGACACTGGTTGCCGAGCAGAGCTTAGCATTGACCCGAGCATCGACAAGTCACAAGAGGGACCGAATTTTTTGTATTTTAGCCTTTTTTTTGAAAAATATTCACATTTAGACCCCTGGTAGTTTTAATTCCGTTTTTGGACCCAGATCTCGGCGCCGTCGGTCACGGCGCCGAGGTAACACGTCTCGGCGCCGTGGACCACGGCGCCGAGGTGCGAGCCCCGCGCCAGCGTAGCGGCCGTCGTGGCGCCGACGTGGCAGTCAGCTCGGCGCCGTGACTCGTGGCGCCGAGCTCGGCGCCGTGGATCTTGGCGCCGAGCTCGCGCCATTTACCCAGTCGGCCGGGCCGAGCATTCATTTCGCGTAGCTCTCCCTCCCCGCGCCGCCAGCGCCTCCCCGCCGCCTTCCCGGCCCCCGCCGCCTCCCCGGCCCGGCTCCACCGCCTCCCCGGCTCCCGCCGCCTCCCCGGCCCGGCTCCACCGCCTCCCCGGGCCGCCGGCGCCTCCCCGCCGCCTCCCCGGCCCACGCCGCCTCCACGGCCGCCAGCGCCTCCCCGGCCCACGCCGCCTCCACGGCCGCCAGCGCCTCCCCGGCCCCCGCCGCCTTCAAGGTGAATAAGGCAGAACCTGGAAAAAAGGATCTTAGTGAGTAAGGCAGCAAGCTAACTTGAATATCTTCTTACTAGTTGCAAAGCAGTACAATGATAATTATTTTTTTGGAAGTATCCAATGAGCACAATCGAGTATATATGGGAAGAGTATAGGATAGTTCTTCTGGGTGCCTAACTGCCTATGAAGGAAATTAGAATGATTTCATGTTTTATGGTTGAAGAGTAGCATACACTTCTGCATGGCTACTCAGATATCTAATGCAATATCCACCCTAAGAGAGAAACAACAAAGTAATAGTCTGCAAACACATCGTAAGAAAACTAGAAATAGAAGGTTTTTCTGCACCCGAAAATTGTTATGCCCCTACGCATGCATCGACAACCATCAGGTCCATCGCACTTAATGACTGCCGCAAATACCAGTTTGGACAGTTAGACGTATGGATTTGGAATATCAAATTGCCATAGTTAATCCTTAGTTATATAGTAGAAAGCTACAATCAGTCCTTGATATGAAAAAATAAACCTCTAAACCTTAAGCTTTTGTACAGTCTGGTGTCACACAAATCGCAGGAAAAACTAATATTCGGCTACACTTAGCAGTTCCACAATATGAAATTCAATGCTATACTAAATTACCAGTTCCGCCAGCGCCTTCAAGGTGAATCTCATGTGACTATATCTGGATCCTATTAGATATATAGATGTTTGAATGGGAAATGGTTCATTTAGATATTTTATTGCTTAAACAAGTATGCATATGATTTATCCAAAATTTCGCTTAAAGGTATTAAGTTTGGTTTTGTGTATGAACTAGATGGACAACCTAGTGACCCTATATCATGGAGGCAGTGTGACAAGTGATGATTATGGAAATGTTCAATTTGTTGAAATGCAAAGGGTGCCTCTGATATTCGGTGATCGGCCGTCGTTTAGTGAGTTGGTTGCTAGGGCTCAGGAGAAGCTACATTGTCATGCAAACGAGGAGAGCATCACAGTTGAGGGGTTACTTCACTTCGGTTCGAAAGACCTAGTTCTCAGGCGGTTGATCTTAATTGGTTCAGAGGATGAGTGGGACCAATATGTCAAATTGGTTATGAGGAATGAGTTAAAATGTTTGGACGTTGCCTTGGGACGCAGGTGGAGATAGCACCAGTCCTGGACCGTGTGGTAATGTTCAATCTCATTGCTTATTTTTCAATAGACCTAAATACCCCTGACATGTAGCAAATTATCCATTCTTTTGTTTGTTTGCAGGGCAAAACCCTGAGGCAGTCCGTACAGGACATAGAGCGTATGTCCAGGACAGTCGGCGACGACGTCAGGATGCGTACCTTCCTAGAGGTAAGCTTCGACAAAGCCACTCACAAAATTAGTACCTAATATCTTCGTGTCTTGTTGGTTAACAAAATGTTGGAATGCAGAGGCTCGCATGTCGGCTACGTCGTGCGGCTGCTCGTTGTGGTTGCAGCACAGGCGCGGCGAGGGACGTAGACGTGCCTTCGACACGACTTGTAGACCCGACGCAGCGAGGGTCGTACACGGGACAGAGCTCGTCCCCCACGAGGAGCGACACTTTCCCGTCCCAGGGCGGTGAGGACGAGGACGACGACGAGGTGGAGCAGACTTACGATGAGATAGGCCCGTCTCAGCTCGTAGACGCTCCTTCGACTCAGCCTACACAGCCCGTACGACGCAGACGCCGCCGCGAGCCTAGCCGTTACACTCCAGGCACCGACGCCCTTGGTAAGGGTAAGGGTAAGGCTAGGAGGCAGTGATACGGCCGTGTATGCTTGTGGTTGGGCTTAAAAGTCGTTGTATATATTTTGTAATGAGCTAGGAGGCACTTGGTAAGTGGTTGGACTGAGATGTGTTTGTAATGAGCTAGTTGTTGTATACATGTGTTTATGTTATATTCATTGTGCTTTTGTAATTTTTGTGAGGTTTTTCAAGTGCTTGATGGTTTGATGTTCACAGATGGTTTGCAGTATAAAAGGGTTGCTCTAAGTTTTTTTATTACGACGGCATACACCCAACCAACCAACACACCAACGAACAAAACAACTAAAATAAAACACAACCGTACATAAAACATTACCAAAATAGCTTGACGACAACATAGCATAAAACATTACCTAAATAGCTTGACGACACGATAGCATAAAATATTACCAACACACACGAGCAGAACCTCCAGCACTACAACTTGAGGATAACAATAATCACAAGTAGTACACCTAATAATTTAATTCAACACAACAGTCGTACTGCCACATCATCAACACATCAACATGGAGAATTGCTGAATGCCATAACCCTCGTTACCTAAATGTCAAACGAGCCTCGTGGCACCCACATGGAGAATTGCTGAGGGGGCCGCCTCGGACGTGGCTGGCCGTCGTGGTAGTGGCATGCACATATGCGGCTTTAGGACGATGTTGGGAGTATGGACGGATCGACTACAACGAGCCAAATACGGCCGTAGGTTCTTCAAGTGTCCAGACCTGGATGACGACTTCGTGGTAACGACCACAACTAAATCATTTGTTTCTCGTTACCGTTTTTCAACTTGATCCATGACATCTACCACGCCACACATAGGCTTGCACGTTCATCGAATGGGTGGATCGGGTGTCGCCGGCATGACCAGATAACCGGGCAGTGGAGGTAGAAAACAAAGGACAATACTGTAGCAAGATGACTCAGGCTCGCGAGGTGGAACGACAGATGCGGCTTGAGCAAGAGCGCCGCGTGAGGGTGGACCAAATCCGTCTGCAGGGCAAGGAGGATGAGCTGCAAAGGAGGAAGGAGAAGTTAAGTCTGCGTGAAGCAGCCATCAAGCGTCAGGAGGAAGAGCTTCAAGCTCGTGAGGCGGCTCTCAAGACCAAGAGTGACAGGAAGAAGGATGCAGCGGAGCCATCTTCAGGGCGCGACAGAAAGGGGAAACAACCACGCTACACCCAGTAGACAAGATGTAATAGACTCGGTCCACACGAGAGGTCGTACGAGCAGTTGGGTAGATTAGTCGGATATCATGCTAGCATGTAATAAAATTGTACGCGCCATGTTCGTCCCAACTTCATAAGCTTATTATCTCGGCTTTTCGCATGCAATGATTCCCACGTGTCTTATTATCACTTCCCCTCCTTTCGTCCAATTGTTCCTATCACAGTTGTCATACAAAATAATTCAAAAAAATCCTTCCAATACAACAACATAACATGATCAAAAAATGTTATTGCCAGTTCAACATATTTTTCACGGTCAGCATTGTACAAAAATCATAAATACACTAATCGTTACTTCACACATAACTCGTTCATCAATCCACAAACAGAGGGGATGGGATTGACCCAGAATCATCCCAGTAATTATTTCCCCAAGTGTGTAGTAACAACTGAACAAAAGGAAGAGGAGAGTTGCTTGTATGCCACATGTCGCCTCCCCTCTGTCTTGCCCGCAGCATCTCACGGCCCGCAGAACTTCACACAAAACTCGTTCGTCACGGCCTGCATAATTTTATTTTTCAAAAACCATTACCAACGTACCATAATATTTTTAAAAAAATCTACACGAATTTTCCTACATGTATCATCTGCAATACATAACGAATTTTCAAAACATACGTCGTATTTTTTGCTCTCTATAAATAAATAACTAACTATATTACATAATATTACTATCATTAAATAATCCAAATGAAAAATACAACTAATAATTCATTTTGCGAAAAAAGGCTGATCGGTGCAAACCCTAAACAGCGGCGGGGACAGAGGGAGGAGGATGCGAATGAACGAAGCCCGCGTGCTCGGTGCTGTTTCAGAAGCCACATGCTCGACGCCACGAGTCACGGCGCCGAGGTCGGCGCCACGAGTCACGGCGCCGAGCTGGCTGCCACGTCGGCGCCACGACGGCCGCTACGCTGGCGCGGGGCTCGTTCCTCGGCGCCGTGGTCCACGGCGCCGAGACGTCTTACCTCGGCGCCGTGACCCACGGCGCCGAGCTCTGGGTCCAAAAACGGAATTAAAACTACCAGGGGTCTAAATGTGAATATTTTTCAAAAAAAGGGCTAAAATACAAAAAATTCGGCAAGAGGGAGCTGTATCTTGTGGCGGCCCGCGTCCGCGAGAGAGCATACAAGTTTGATGAGGCGTCCCAGATTATCAGCCAGATAAGAAGCTCCAACGCTTTTGATATCCAGAAACTCACATAAGAAGCTCCGCTATATCCGGACTCCACAGATTCTGACAACAAAAATTCAGTTGCAAGACTGCAAGAGTAAAAAGGTCACTGAGAGAACACGGTCGTAATTGCGCATTGCTTCTGTTAATGAAAATTCTTTTCGTATTAATTATAAGGCTCGAACGTGTTATCGATAATCAGTTATGCTTATTGGGCTTAGGCCTCTGTAAATATCAGATGGCTAGATTTTATGAACACATGATTTTGATGGAATGGTGGTACAGGTACAATTCCCTGAACATTTCTTTCTTTCTTTTTCTGAAACTATTCCCTGAACATTTTGGATGGTGTAAAACATTGACAGACCCATGAGCTGTGCATTAGACTATCTGAACTGTCAACAATCAAAATTTACAACAAATGGTGATATAAACAATTGATGTTAAAATGCTCCACTACGCCAATACAAATCTGACATTCTGCTAGATTACAATTCCTTTATCTTCAGACGTGGCAATCCCGTATGAACAATGACTTGATTTTATCTGGAAACCTAAACGAACATAAATAATAATGTACAAATGCTCTCCCTTGAGGGACTTATGGCGTAGCAGGCACTTGAGCCTTCATTTAAATAATTCTTACACTGCCCGATCAGTTTGGGGGATCCCATGTTTTTGGAACCATTCAGGCATATGAAACCTTTCGTACAAGGCTGGCCTCACATCTCTCTGGAGAGAGAGATGCTTTAGAAGTGGAAATATAACCTCCATGAGCTGAAAATTTTAAACAAGCCAAAATCAATAAAGCTGTAGAAACTAGAAGACCAGAACCAATATTAAATGATTGGTGCTCATTAGCAGTTACTTGATCATCAGAATGTTCTCCAGCTGAAAATGGAACACATGGTATTCCATTCAAAGGCTGCAGTATGAAACTGAATGGATTGTTGTCGACAATGACGATTCTACAGAAATCTTTTGACAGGCAAGAAAGATCTTTCACATGCTCTCTGTATTCCCTGAAATTGTGCACCCACTTATATTAGAAAATGAACTGGATTAAAAATGTAATGGTCTACGTTATTGGCAAACAAGTAATCTATGCATTAGCAGTCAGGCTTGCACCAAAACCATCAAATGATAAGCAAATTATGATCAAATGAACAGTGAGTGGACATAGCTGATAGACATGCTTGAACAGAAACGTGCATAGTAGCTAAAGCAAGCACTATTAACACGTAGTGGGAATATGTATTGTAACATAAATTTAGAAACTAAACCAATCTTTAAGACCAGAAACTAACCCATCCGACAACCCTATGTTAGTAACTACTAGTCATCTGTTACGGCGGAACTATAGCATCGTGAGTACTGTAGCACAAACAGTACCGTGCGGTAATGTAGCATGGTCTTGTATCTTATCATATCCTCATATTAGGTATGAAAAGTTAGATGCATATCTTTATATTAGTAATAGTTAGATGTATATCTTTATATTTAGATAGTATGGATATGATATTATCTTTAATTGATTGGTTGTATTAGATTGTGTTAGTTTCCATATTGTTAGGAGCTAACCTCATCTATATAAAGAGAGAATGCACACTATTCATAATCAAACAATAAAGCAATCAAGTTATAAACCGGTTGGTCTCTAGATTAGAGCCTCCGCAAGGAAGGCGATCCTAAGCCATCCTGGCCTATCCCTACTATAACATTTTGGTATCAGAGCCACTCACCATAGCTTACAATGCCGCATTATCCATCCTGGACAGCTTGAAGAGCTTGGAGGCTAGCAACAAGGAGCTAATGGCCCTACTCGCGAAGGCTATGGAGTTAGTGGACAGGCTGAAGGAGCAAGAAGAGGCGTCACGTGGCATTGCAATGGCTGCACTACCACCACCTTCACCGGCGCCGGCATTGGCATTGGCCACGTTGCCGCCAGAACCAACGTCGCTATTGATGTCACGCCTGCCTTTGTCATCAATGCTTTAGCCGGTGGAGCTGTCTTTGGCTGCACCTTTGGTGCCTTTGTCAAGAAGGAAGGTTGCCACGGTCCAGCGGCGGTCTTCTTCCCATGCCCGGTCAACATCGTGCCTTCGAAGATACGAAGCACAACGGTTGTCATGTGGGGGTCAGCGACGTCGTCGCGTCTTTCTCACAACCATTGCATCTTGGGGCCAAGAAGGATGCTGCTGCCCTACACCATTTGCCCTTGCTGCCGGCGACTTCTGCGATGCCAGACAAAACTAGAGGGTTGTTATCCTCGCTATTGTGCATCGGGGTTTCGCTAATCATCTTCCACGCCGCGCAGCGGCATTGTGCCATTTTGTCGACATGGAGGCATGAAGGTCTTAGTCCGTGGCCGCCACCTGACAGCTCGACAATGAGCTGTCTCACGGCGAGGGATGAAGTGTTACGGCGCGGAACTGTAACATCGTGAGTACTGTAGCACGAACAATACCGTGCGGAACTGTAGCACAGTCCTGTAGTGGCTATTTAGGATATAATCTTAGCATATCTTCGTATTAGGAATAGTCACACACACACACGCGCGCGCGCGCACGCACGCACACACACATATACACACACACACATAGTATGGATATGATATTGTCTTTAGTTGATTGATTACATTAGATTGTGCTAGTTTCTATATTGTTAGAGGCTAACTTCATCTATAAAAAGAGGAGTCACATCATTCATAATCAAGCAATAAAGCAATCAAGTTCTAAACCGGTTGGTTTCCAGATTAGAGCGTCCGCAAGGAGAGCAATCCTAAGCCATCCTAGCCTATTCCTTACCATAACATTTAGTATTAGAGCTACTCACCATGGCTTCCAGCGCCGCACTATCCTGGACAACTTGAAGAGCTTAAAGGCTAGCAACAAGGAGCTAATGGCTCTACTCGAGAAGGCTATGGAGTTGGTGGTCAAGCTGAAGGAGCAAGAAGAGACGTCGCATGCCATTGCAATGGCTGCGCAGCCACCACCTTCATCGGTGCCGGCATTGGCATTGGTCACGTTACCGCTGGAACCAACATCGCCATTGATGTCACGCCTGCCTTTGTCACCAACGCTTCAGCCGGTGGAGCTGTCCTTGGCTGCACCTTTGGTGCCTTCGTCAAGGAGGAAGGTTGCCATGGTCCAGCAGCGGTCTTTCTCCCTATGGCCAGCAGACACCGTGCTTTCGAAGATGCGAAGCACACCAGTTATCATGTGGGGGTCAGCAATGTTGTCGCATCTTTCTCACAACCGTTGCATCTCGGGCCAAGAAGGATGTTGTTGCCCTACACCATTTGCCCTTGCCGCCGGCGACTCCTATGACGCTAGCCAAAACTAGAGGGTTGTTATCCTCGCTATTGTGCATCGGGGCTTCACTGATTATCTTTTACGCCGTGCAGCGGCATTGTGCCATTTCGTCGACATAGGGCACGAAGGTCTTAGTCTGTAGCCGCCACTTGATAGCTTGAGGACGACTTATCTCGCCGCAAGGAATGAAGTGTTACGGCTCGAAACTGTAGCATTGCGAGTACTGTAGCACGGTCTTGTAGCGGTTGTTTAGAATATAATCTTAGCATATCTTCATATTAGGAAAAGTTATATGCATATTTTTATATTATGAATAGTTAGATGAATATATTTATATTTAGATAGTATGGATATGATATTATTTTTAGTTGATTAGTTGCATTACATTATGTTAGTTTCTAGGCTAACCTCCTTTATATAAAGAGAGGAGCCAGACCATTCATAATTAAACAATAAAAAAATCAAGTTCTAAACCGGATCCTAAGCCATCCTGACCTATCCCCTACCATAACATCATCTACCACCTTTTTGCTGCGTTCTACACCAACGAAGCAATAGATTATCGGTAGAATGCAACCTAAACAATTGAAGAAGCATGTATCTCCAAGGCTCAAAAGCAAGCCCAAGAGAACTGGGCAATGAAAGTAGAAGTTATGGACTGCCTTTTCTTTTTTTCATTTGAATTGTTGGAATGCATCAGGAAGAGTATGGATGGAGAAGGAGCAGCGGATCCCTTCAATTCTGGCCATTGGATTATTTGGCCAAGGGTTTCGATAAAGGGTAGATGTTGCAAGAATTCTGGCGGTTGGATTATTTGGCCAAGGATCAAATCCTATACATTACAGAAGATCATACATCAAAATTCAAAAGGTAAGATTATGCAAGAATACTACATTCCATGAATAATACAGAACCTTCAGCTTCTCTCCTTGGGGAAGTTTTCACATGGGGAATATAGAACCTCAGTCACAAATTATAAATAATAGTATAATACTAGCATGTGCCTTTTCCACCTAAAAAAAGTGCTGTTTTACAGATAGCCTTCAACTGATTAATTTGGCAAACACATCAGAAAGCAAAGTAATGGTCCATATACATCAAGATGCAGCAGCAGCAGCAACAAAATGGTACACAATCATTTGTATCTCATAGGAAAGTTTGTGTGTAACTTACGTAGTAACAGTTGATGGACGATAGAGACAGAGTTTGAATCTATTGTGGACATCTATTCTATCAACTAAAGGTCTTGCATAACCTGAGGAGAAACATGGACAGGTGAGGTGAGGACGTGAGGTTAAGCTGATTCGGTTCATGTGCTATCGTGCTGAATGAAGAAATAAAATAGCAGACAACATACCTTCCAAACCTGCTGTAAAGAGAATAAGATCTGCAAATTCACTAGTTTTCTGCAAGAACTCATGCAGACTAGGACGTTCAAAAACAGTAACATGATTCACGTTCTGCTTTCCTTCAACATCCTTTACACAGTTTACACCAGACAAAAGTTCCTTTATCAGTAGTGATTAAAATGTTTACACAAATGAAGTAGCAAGAGCAGAAGTTTGGTACCTTATCAGTAGGTATGCACTCCATGTCAAAGCAATGTAGTCCTGCTTCAACAGCTTGGGTTCGTACAATAGGAGGAAGACTAGATGACTCATAAGCAGAAACTAAAGTCTCATCCAAGTC
Source organism: Dendrocalamus latiflorus (assembly GCA_017311315.1). NCBI lineage: Eukaryota > Viridiplantae > Streptophyta > Magnoliopsida > Poales > Poaceae > Dendrocalamus > Dendrocalamus latiflorus. The sequence continues at coordinate 15,229,733 of CM029647.1, read as the reverse complement.
AAGCACTACCTGAAAAGATAGTCCAGATATTTTCAGAAATGATGAATGGATAACTTTAAGGAAAAAAATATTAAAGCTGACTTCATTTCAAAGGTGACTGACTTCATTTCAAAGGTGACTAGGTACTAGTGCTTAGCTTTAACACAAATATCATTTAAGTTGTCTCTATTTAAGCTCATCAGTAAGAGATCCAGGTTCTTCATCCGCCCAAACTAAATGTGCTTACAAGAAACACTGTTATGAGCAAATGTGCCAGTGTAACAACCCATATGTCGATTCATCTATCATCAACCAAATGCATTATCTATCTCATAAGCTATCTCCAATCACGCTGCTAGTATTGATGACAGGCCCAAATATCTACTCATCTACACATAACAACCGTGACAAGCAGTACTGCAAAATCATCTTTCACAATTTCACTACAAAATCGCAGAAAATGCATTGCCCCTATTAAGTATTTGTCCCGCTAACATAACGATGCTGGGATATAGAAGCACCAACCTATAAATTCTCCAAGCAATCTAGTTTGGAGATGAGATGTATGCAATTGTCTACTAACATGTAGCCCTGGTTTTGGAATTGCAGCACAACGAATTGTCCATGCTCGTAAACCAAGATGACTTCTTACCACCCAACCCCCAAAAGGCCTGCTCCACAGTTCACATACTAATTCAGCTGCCAAAAAAATCAATCAAACTACCTGAATTAAGCAGGCAAAACGCCCAATTAACTCAAATCAATCACTCCATCTAATCCCAATCACCCACGAAGACCAAAGCAGGCTAAAATTAGATCAAGAACCGCCTCCTACATCCACCGCTCTATCCAAATGAAACCCGTATCCTTCCCAAAGTCACCATTTTTCCTCTGCCCAGGACACCAATAGCTGCAACAAATCCAATCAAAACCGAATCTTTCGTACCGTGAGGCGCTCCAGGGGCTCAGGCGGGGTCGCCGGGGCAGGGGCCGCGTCGGTTGGGATCTCGGAGTGGAGCGCCATGAAGGCCACCTCCGGCGACGGTTCGGAGGCCGCCGGCGCGGAGAGGAGGGGGTAGCGGAAGCCGACGAAGGAGAGGAGCTGGGTGAAGGAGGGCGTGCCGCGGAGGATCTGAAACAGGACCTGGAGGAGGAATCCGATCCACCCGACAACCGCCCGCCATGCCTGCGCCGCCGCCTTCCCCCGCTGCTGCTGCTGCGCCGCCGCCGCCGCCGCCGCCGCGGTCGGCGAGTACACCTCCGCCGCCACCATGGCCTCCGGAAGCGGGCTGTCGCGCCACGTGGAGCTGGGCGTGCGGAAGGGGAGGAGGGGGCTAGCAATGGAGAGGCGAGGCCGGAGGCAACCGGAGGGAGGAGGAGGTGGTCTGTCTTTGTGGCCGCGCTCGTGTACGTGTACGTCAGTACGTGCCCTGGTGTTTTGCGCTGGGGTGGGCTTAGCGGGACAGGGGATAAGTGATTAGTGGTAGATTTGGTGGGCCCAGTTGTCAGAGAGAGTACGGCTAAACTGGCGAGCTGCCGGGGACTAGTAATAATCATACGTGCACACGGAGTTTTCTCCAGTTTATTTATGTACGTTTCTGGTTGTTGGCTTGTTATTCGCTTTGTTGTGACGAAAATAATAAAAAATATCTATGGTGGTTACAATAGGGTTGACATAAGTGTTATTTAGAAATAAATCACATGTTTGTGAATTCAACCAGGTTTACTTGTTTTCAGCAATGTATTTTGCCATCTGCTAAGTTTCAAACCATCTAGATTAAGACATAAATTTCTTTGCTTGACTGATTGTACACTACATAAAATTTAGACAATTATAAATGAAATCGTTCTAACAATTCAAAGCAGTACTAGTTACTTGTAAGAACAACTAACCAACACCTTCTGTAGTGCTAAGACATTGTTGAGTTGGGCAGCATAAGAAAGTAGCTAGAGAAATAACAATTGCAATCAAGTAATTTTTAGTTGGCAGAAAGATTCCCCTCTCAAAGATGCCATGGCCTGCAACAAAGGCATGCTTCTCAATATTTCTTTCCTGATGATACCAAGTAGGCAGGCCCCTTCAATCCCCTTTGTGTTCTAAGACAATGAAAACGAAGTGGGTCATGCTCCTTGAATTTCGTTGGTAAAAGACACCAACCAAAGCCGGCCAATGCGACTATGCGAGAGACAAAGGGACCTTATCTGGTTGGGTTGAAGTAATGACCACCACGTGTTATTTAAAAAAGAAAAAAAAAACAGAAATCGGTGGACTCATTCAATTACAGAATACTGTAGTAGCTCCTTTCCAGAGATGATTCATGTTACTGTTTAGACTATTCATTGTCTGAAATCTTGACTCAGGCTACTCCACTGATGTGGACGTTGAAGGAGGAAGTTTCGTGTCTTGCATGGTAGCTGTCATCCTTTTGCTCTTTCTCCAGGGTAAAAAAATATATAGAGACAGGGCTTGACTTTTCCTTTTGAACTATGAATGCGTTGACTGCGGTCCATGCACTCATTAATTTTGCCATATTCATTGTCCGTACATATTCTCCAAGTTCCTCTTCATTTAGATTTTTCTTGATTTTCACTACTTTCAGTTTTTTTACTAGTGGTAATGAACAAATCCTAACATTAATAGAGAAACTAATCAATGTTACATTTGCAATGACAAGCAAAAGGTGAGAAATCCTGTCTGACTACCATACAATGGCATAGATATATCATGGAGAGGGGGTTGGGTGTTTTTGAGAAGTTATCCGGGGTGAAAGGATTGAATTGCTTACTCCGATTTTTAGTGCGGAGACTTGTTCCAATTTGGACTAAGGCTAATCTAGTAATTTGGACTTTTAAAATACTTCCCAGTCCTCACTGAACGTATCCTGCTTGCCTACGTATCCTGCTGGCTGGCTGCTTTGGAATTTGGACAGATCACTAAACGTGTCCCCGGTACAGTTGTGAACTCACACCCTGGATGCGTCCAAAAGTTTATTAGAGCATCCACAATGGTAATAGTCAATCACTCTCTATAGTAAACTCCATGTCATCTATAGATTGTAACTATAGTAAACCATCTTAATGGTGTATCTACACAGCTGTCTATAGCTACTTTTAATGCTTGAATGTACATCTGAATGACAAGGATCCATCATGAATATCATCACTGTAACCATACATGTGGCTGTAGGAAAGGAAGCTCATTACATGTATGTTTCTCACTACAAAGGAAGCTTACAAAAACACATTTGCTAAACTATAGCACATCAGTATCCAGGAAAACATAAAAACAAAATACTCACATTAGTATCAATGAGATCAAATGCCTTCCCTAGTATACTTTTCCTTATAGAGTCCACTTGAACAAGTTGCTTTGCTAGCTGGACAGAACCTCAGGCGCAACATAAGCTAGAATTTTGATTTCTGCACTTCATCTCCTGAGTAGTGCAAGACCATATATAGGGCTTTACTTACAGAGACAGTTCTATGAATGTGTATTAGTAGAACCTGAATTTCGTCTGATACATTAGACACATCCCAGGTTTCAGACTAACAAAAGAGTCACTGTAGCATAACAGAAGGTAACATTGCAGAATTGCTAAAATCCATTGAAACCTTACAAAACATAAGCAGTTGTTTTCAAGAACCAATGCCCCTGAATCCATACTGACAACTCCAACTCATAGACTACACAATTCCATATTTCCATTGACATTGCACCAGTTTCTAATTCATCAAAATGGCTATATTCAAAACATAAAACCATTTGCTATGCTCAAGAACACTATGTTAGCCCTTAAACTTGCCACAATAGGTACTTGCAGGAGGATGCCCCAAAAAATAACATACATTTAAGAATCATGTTGTCCATTGGTGTAGGTTCTCAACTTCCAAATTGCATGCAAATAACCAAAATTAGCTCCAGAGCTACCAAGGAAAAACTCAATAGCAAGGAGGGGAACGGGGGAGAGGAGGGGCGCCGACGGGGGGAGGAGGGGCGCCGGGGGGGGGAGGCGAGGAGGGGAACGGGGGGAGAAGAGGGGCGCCGGCGGGGGGAGGAGGGGCGGCGGGGGGGGGAGGCGAGGAGGGGAACGGGGGGAGAGGAGGGGCGCCGACGGGTGGAGGAGGGGCGGTGGCGGTGGCGGAGAGGAGGGGCGGTGTGAGGAGGGGCGGCGGGGGGAGGCGAGGAGGGGAACGGGGGGAGAGGAGGGGCGGCGGGGGGCGAGGAGGGGCGGCGCCGGGGGGGCGAGGATTTGGCGCGCGTGCACGGCGAGGGGGAGGAGATTTGGCGCGCGGGCGTCGCGGGCGTCGCGGGAGCTAGGATTTGGCGCGCCGGATGGGAGCGACGCAGGAGGGAGCATCGGATCCACGTGACGGCGGCTGCGTCGATTAGGCGTCGCTAGCTGAGTCGATACCGCCTCGTTTTTTTCTATCGACTGTCGGTAGAGCTATAGAGAGCTATGTTCTCTTTCTTCATTTAATATCTTCCACGTAGGACAGTTGATGACATGAACTCTCTTATAGAGAGCTGCTATAGACCCATTGCAGATGCTCTTAGGATACACCTTTCATTTCGACTGTAACACGGTTAAACTGATAGTTCTGTAATTTTATGCTGTTCATTAGTTGTACCATCCTCTATTATTTCGTCTTGGAAACGAATATACGGCCAGCTGTGACCTTGGATTACAGAAAACTAGTATAAAAGTTAATTGCAGAACTTATCAGTTTATCTATTAAAGCAGATAAATTTTACTACCATATTCGTACCAAAGAAATATGGGCATATCTTTTTGACTGAAATTTATGACTTTTGGCTATGTCTTGTGACTTTTAGATTGTTCGTGCGAGAGATTTCATAGTAACAGAAACTCACGTGTAGTTTTTACTGGTATAAATGAAGTCAGTATAGTATGCACTACAATTAACTAGTAGACTTTATCTTCAAAAGATACTCCATTTAAAACCTAATTACTTAAATTTAAAGAATACTCATGGTACTCCTAACTCAAAAAAAAGTCATAAATTTTTTTAAAAAATCTATATATATATTCTATCTATATATAAAATTACAAGTTCAAATTTATTATATATTAAGAGCAGCAAAAAAATTTAGATATATGTGAATTCAACATTTGTCAAAATTTTCTCTTTTTTATTACCACTAACATATAATGAATTCGAACTTAAAATTGTATGCCTAGTTAACATAAGTTTAGAAGTATATATATATATTTTCTTAGAATTTTTCATATTTTTTTAGTTAGGATACACTATAAATACATTTCAAACTTATGCGTATAGGATATATTGCCGGTACTTTCGTAATATTTGCACAGTATAGTAGATACTTTGGCTAACTATAGCAGCAGTGAGCAAAATCGCAGGAATGGGGCATATTTCAGGTGCTACTGGGGTTTCTGTCAGTAGCCACCTTTCCCAACCGGGTCATCTTTCAGTGAGCTACACCACCACTCCGTCAATGATGTGTGCACACTGACATCCACATCCAGTGATGACAAAATTGGCAAAAGTAGCAAAATTGTTCCGTCATGCCGGTGTGGGAACCACGTGTCAGTGCATGAGACTGATATTGGTAAGAGCTCGGAAACATAGCATGGACGTGTGGATACGAGAGGCGTGCGAAGCCGAACACATGCACGCCGTGCACCGACGCCAGGCGGCTGGGCGTCGGCCGCGCGTGCAGCCTCGGCCATTTCTGCCGCCCCCGTACCGCCTCACCCTCTCCTTCTGCTCCGCCCTGTCCTCCTCACTGCAACAGCAAAAGCGGCAGAGTCGCGTGCGCCAAAGCTGCCGTCCAGTCCGCGCAGAGGAGGCGAGGGTGGTGACGTTGCGGGCGGTGCAGGCCATGCCCGAGTCCTTCGCGCCAGGGACGGATTCAGGGGTTTCACGGTGGATATTTAAAATTATAAAAATATTATTTAATATAAATTATAAAGATCTACAATATCAAAAATTATACTAGAGATAACATCTCAAATAATATAAAATAATTATAAAATAATTACAAATTAACTTGATAATTCTTCGTACCTTGAAACCGATTGAAATATTACAACTAGTTCTACTAATATGCAATTCCACTTAGCTCCCATTGTCCCTTCTGAAAAAATATGTATTCACTGTTCACATTCAAGATAGTGAAAATCGACTTGAAACTATTTGTTCACACTTGTGAAATGCTTAGTATTTGTTCACAGAATCACAGATAAGAGATGGAGAATATGTATTTCAAATCATAAGCAATAATTCATCTGCTACTAAGGATCTTATACTCGGCATGCAGGCCCTTGCCCTTGCTCGTGATGTCCAAGCTACGAGGCACCGAGAGCGAAATGGTCTATAGGAGCAATTAGCCACCACAGAGGTAGAGGCTATGTCCGCCCATCGCTTCGCTGAGAATGCGGTTGCTACCACAGCAGTGAAGGATGAGCGCATGCAGTTCCTAGAGACGAAAGGCACAAAGGCCATCGCCGAGGTGCATGCTTTGGTGGAACAGGGCCGACGGGCGGCCGCCAAGGAACGCGAGGGGTTGCTGCGGCAAATCTCCGCACTGGAAGAGGAGAAGGGCCGGGTAACATCAGAGTTAGCGGCGAGGGACCGCCTACTGGGCGATGCTTCGTTAGCGACGTGGGAGTCGCTAGAGTCATTAGAGAGTACTCTGGCCGCATGGACCTGAGGACCTACTCTGTAGCCTTCGAAGGATCAAGGAGGCTTCGTCGCTTACTCTGAGTGCCGCGCGTGCATACGTGAACCACTATTCGCTTGCAACCAACCAGATGCATTTTGGTCTACTTCACCTCCAGGGCTGCTTACACATTGGCGATCTAGCCAACCCCTGCTTGGACTTGCTTGCGGGGAACAGACAATGGCCGAGGCGTTGTATGCAGTCCGTCCATGCCTTCCACCCTCAGATCTGGGAGTATATCAATGAGGCTGCAACGAAGGTTGCCCTGAAGCGTATGTTGGGTGTGAAGGTGGACCTCGACAACTGGCTGGGCGATGTGCCCCGACGGGATGAAGACAGTGAGCCTGCGTCGAACGTCCCAACTAATCGGCAGGTGTGATGTTGAGGCCTTCCACCCTCCTACGTAGTAGTTTGCGTGTGTGGCCCTCCGTGGCTCTGTGTATATAGCAGTGGGTGATGTAACCATCATTTTGCAATGAAAGGTGTGGGCTGTCTATGTCGTGGCCTCATGTTGATGTTTGCCTGGTGAGCAAGTATTTGAGGACGACCATCCTCTCATGTCAGATTACCTTGTTTAGCGTTGGTTGCGACACTAGGGATGGGAGGAGAAGACGATGCGGTTCTGGGCGGAGCAATCCCATAGGAGTAACCTCTCCGTCTAGGAGTATATAAAGGTAGAACCCTTAGACGGGGAGTAGCGTGAGGGAAGCCCACCTCCTCCGTTATTGTGGGCGTCAAGTGTTGTACAATAGTAACAATTGATGAAAGCCATTGTTTGAAGTGTTGTGTACTATAAGTACCCCCCGAGCCTCGGGTTAGTGAGTAGGATGCAGTTGTGGAGACAATCGTGTCATCGCACACGTCGAAGTAGGGGAACCCCAGGTAATCGCAGCTCACTTGGCAATGGCTAAGGACAATACCGATGAGTAGGGCGGCTCACACGTATTCATAAGCCGAAGTCACACGTAGGTAGGGGTAGGAAATAGTAACGGATAATCTGTTTTATCTGATATTCGTATACGAGAAAACACGAATGTGGTAAGCAAAATCCGTATTAAAAAATGTTTGTGTTTGTATTTGAGAATATTCGTATCCGTATTTGAGAATATTCGTATTCGAGACTATTAGATTTGTATTCAATCCGTTTCCTATGTGATTCGGAATTTTGTGACTCAAATTTTGAATTTGGGCGATCTAAAACCGGTAACCGTTCTAGTAACAAGTCAAAAACTAATAAAAACTGGCAAAACTGCTAGGAATTTGTTCTACTAAGATTTGTTACAGCAAGTTGTAGGAGGATATTCGTATTCAACCGAATTAAGTACATATTCGATTCAAATTCGTATATGTTATGACATTCAATTTATATTCGTATTTGAGAATATTCGAATTCATATTTGTATTCATTTTAAAAATATGGATTCGCATTCGTATTTGAGGCTATTCGATCGTATCCGATTTGTTTCCATCCCTACGTGTATGTACTCCGTGCAGATCACGCGCGTCTACTTGACTGTTCAGCCACGCGTAGGTACTTAAAAAGCGTGCTCCACCCCCACCGTTCAACCCTAAGGCGGTCAGACGAGTGTCTACAACCATGAGTTGGTCAGACGAGGTCTGATGCCCGTGATGGGCGCGTACGACCACGAGGTGGTCAGACGAGTGTGTAGGACGATGAGGTGGTCAGGCGAAGCCGCGAGCATGGAGTGGTCAGATGGGCGTCTATGACCACGAGGTGATCGGACAAAATCTCGACCATGAGGTGGTCATATGAAGTCATGACAACGAGGTGGTCGAATGGTCGCCTACGACCACACCATGATGTGGTTGGACGAAGTCATGACTATGATGTGGTTGAACAAGCGTCTACGACCATAGGGTGATCAGACAAAGTCATGACCGCATGGTGGTTGGATAAGCGTCTATGACAACGAGGTGATCGAACAAAGTCACGACCACGAGGTAGTCCGACGGGCGTCTACGACCACAACGTGGTCGGATAGACGCTTTGAAAAGCGCATTCTAGCCCCTACCCTTTGGACAGGCGTCGACAAAGTTGGCAGCAGGACGAAGTCTTTTGGAAAGCACGCTCCATCCCGCACCCTTTGAACTAGCGGCGATGAAGTTGGCGGTGACACAAAGTCTTTTGAAAAGCATGCTTCGTCCCTCACCATTCAGACTGGCATCGACGAAGTCGGTGACAAGACGAAGTTTTTTGAAACATGTGCTCCATCATGCACCCTTTGGACTAGCGTCGACGAGGTTCACGGTGAGACCAAGTCTTTTTTTATTTTTTTTAAAGCACGTGCTCCATCCTGCACCCTTCAGACTGGCGTCTACGAAGTCGGCAGTGAGACGAAGTCTTTTGAAGCACGTGCTCCGTCATGCACCTTTCAAACTTGCGTTGACGAAGTCGACGGTGAGACAAAGTCTTTTGAAATGTGCGCGCTCTGTCCTACACCCACTGGACTGGTTCGACGAAGTTGGTGGTGAGACAAAGTTTTTTGAAGGACACGCTCCATCTCGTGTGTGTATATATATATATATATATATATATATATATATATATATATATATATATATATATATATATATATATGTATGTATATATATATGTATGCATATATATATGTATGTATATATATATGTATGTATATATATGTATATATATATATATGTATATGTATATATATATGTATATGTGTATATATATATGTGTGTATATATATATGTATATGTGTATGTGTGTGTGTATGGCTTTATTACTATAACATCCATACCATAGGATATTATTATAAGGATATGTATGTTTTTTACATGTTTTATTGAACCTCTTAACCCAACAAACCGAATGAATGCCGATGGGACCATCCCCACAACAATCACCTAATCTAAAATGAGTTATTGTCTGCTGGAGTTGGAGGCCAATCACAGGTCTGTACTTGCACTCCTACTTTTGGTAAGGTGCAAAATAACTTGGATATTTGTTTTAGACCAAAACAACTCAATACAATGCACTAAAAAAATTCGTTATTGTAGTTGGTCTGCCAAGTTTGGTGGCTGCCCCTCTTACAAAAACTTGTTTATAGTACACATTAACGAGAGGTTTATCAGCATCTCCTTTTTTCAGGAAAAATATCAGCATTTCATTAGGATGTGAATTATGTTACTTTACCATGCCATTTCCACCATTGGATTAAGCTAGACTGCTATTAGACAAATTGCAACTGTTGTGCCTTTCAAGTAGGTGAAATATTTGGTGAAAATGCGAATCTGGTGTAAATTCCATTTTCACCTAACTTAGAAGCTTCAAAACACTAGATGTAGGGGCGGCTATGTTGTATGTCTCCGTAAAATTTCAACAAACTCAATTATATTTAAGAGATATGGAAAAAAGACCAAAAAACTTGCTGAAATAGTGTTTTTACTTTTCACTGTTCTCGAAAGTGTGTCTTTTTTTATCTCACGAATGCGATTTGAATTTGATATTGAAATTTTGCATAGACATACAACATGCCATCCCCTACATATAGTAAAAAGGGAAACTTTTTAGAAACTTCCAAGTTCACCGAATATGCCACCTTCGAAGTCAGCTAGCTCAGAATATGGCATTTGCTTCGCTTCAATCGCTTGGCTTCATTACAACTTCCATCTCACAATACTTCTGCTTTTGCAGGTTGTGGATCACACTACACACTACTTCGAGAAACATGACGGGATAAACTTCGTGATTGAGGATTGAAACGCGTTTTGCAACCTGTGCACAGAGGTGAACGTACCGCTGATCATATTTTGTGTTCTGAGTTTGTAATAAACAACCAATGTGTAAATGTAAAAATGTACAAGGCACATATGAGCTGCTGCTTCGAGTTTGTGCCTTTGTTTTTGTGTGTACAAAATGAGGCACACCGCCGCCTCTAGTGGTGAATACTCATATCGATATGAAATTGGGAAGTATTGGCAATGAGCATTATATCTGACCATGATGTGTTCTAGAAGAACACTCACTCAGATTAGTTGACGTCAAACCTTGGGTTTTCCTGGTATCAAGGAATAAACTCAGACCTATAAATCGACGCGAAGATATCGTCAGTAGCATGAATCGGGCGAAACAGAGACGGTGACGAAACTTAACCCGACCCTTTGACCCGTGTGTAAATCCTCCACCATCCAACCAAAGCAAGTCGAGAGTCGAGACTTGGGTTGCGCCGTGCCGATTTGGCCGCAGTTTGGAGGCACCAACTTTGATCGACAGTGGCTATGGATTTGAACATTTTTCCACTGATTTGGCGTCGCCGATCAGGAGTGCCGCCATGGCGCGCCGGCCTCACATGCCCCCACACCCCAGCGGCTGGGCCGGTCGTACTGTGTGTGCGGTCGACCGCACAGTGGCACATAAGCGCGTGGTCATTCATACAGATATATATGGAGGTAGACCTAGAAGTAGGCTGTGTCGGCAAGTCCAAGAGGCTTCGGGCCTGGTTGAACTGTGTCAGCCTCGTCGTGCTGGCACAACTCACCTCCGGTGAGGCCCAGGGCACGATGGGCCACTACCGTGTCGTGCTAGCCCAGGCCCGACTCTTTTTAAGTTTGAAGAAAACATATGGAAAGGGTCTAATTGTAATTTTTATAAAGTTTAGGGATTGAAATGAAAAATAGCTAAAAACCCTAACTGAATAAAATTTCCCACCGACGCCTGTAGAGATTGAGCTAGACATTTTCTTCTCCCCTTGCCTCCTATTTGCTCCTCTCTCTCCTCTCCAACCATGGTGCCGGCGAGGCCAGGCTAGCTCGCCTGTGGCCACACCGACTCCTTTGCTCGCGGCCTCTATTGTCCCCGCCACCACTAAAACCTATGCCGTTGTATCCCCTATCGCTAGCTCCTCCACACGACCTCTCCCTCTCTCCCAGATCTGAGCAGCAGTGGCTGTGAAGCCCACCACCACGACGACGGCCGCGAGCACCCTTCCCTTCTCCCTATCTCCTAGGTCTGAGCAGTGGGGCGACTGTGAAGCCTACCACCATGACGGTGGCCGTGAGCACCCTTTTCCTCTCCTTCTCTCCCATATTTGAGTGGCGGCAGCCACGAGGGGGACGGCGGCAGCCATGAGCCCACCACGACAATGGTAGCTATCCAGTTGTCCCCTTCCCCTCTCCTAGATCTAAGCAGAGCCAAGTGTGGGGATTTGGGGTGACAAGTCAGCGATGGGCTATGGCAATGGTTTTCCTCCCCTCTCCTCAATGACCATGGCAACATCGGCAAGGTGCGCTGGGCTGCATCGAGAATTTTGAGCCGTAACAGCCTGAGCATGGCCCATTAGAGCGTGTTGTGTCGTGTTGTCCGATGAGCCAAATTCTCAGACCTAGCCTGGCCCACCACATGTCGTGCCTTGGGCTAGCTCGAAAAAGCACGACCCAGCTCCAAGGACTACATGGAGGTTAATGTGACCACGCTCAGGTCTTAAAATCATGTACAATGGTATAGACAACTGCTTTCTATAATATTCTCTATGTTATTTATAAACAGCTTATACAATGGGTTGTCTTTTACATGTCTCTATAGATAACTTTTTTATGATACAATGTGTCTTATTTCTCGTGTTACAGTTGACTACTATATGATAGACGTCTCAATTTTCTATGATCCCTTTCTCTCCTCCACATCATCACGTGTCCTATATGGCCAGAGGTAGAAGCAAGGCATCCCACCCGACGTCCCAGAACACCGGGTCCAAAACTTTTTTCTAGCAAAGATCAGCACCTCTAGTTTATATGTGAACCGCTTAGCCCAAACTCAGTGCACCCGGTCCTTTCCTTGAAGCCTAACAAAGCGAGCATTAGCAAGCCCAAATTCTCGGTAAGCTAGCAATAGTCCACGAGAAGCCTCTACTTCCCTCAGCCCATGAGACAACTACAACAGGCCGAGCCAACCCCCGTGCTAGCCCAAGAGGGAGGACCGTAACAGGCCACAACGTCCATTTGATTGATCCCAAAGCGTGTCACCTTGCAGCAGCTCTCAACACCTATTCATCTTGCACGATCAGCTAGGAGATGTGCACCATGCCCGCCACACAACCGCACCCAACCAGACAGTGATTGATTGTTGGAGAACTGGAAAAATCACTTACCATCTCACCGCAGCGCTGTCTGGTCCCTATTGCCTCGTGCTCTTGCTGGCTGAAGGAAGTTTAGGTTCACCCGATTAGTATGTACTTTGCTATCAATTTCTCTCAATTCTTCCGATTTGTTTCAAGAACAGGGGTTAAATTCGTGAGTTAAGGTTTCAATGTGATTATTGTTGATTATTTTTGTTGAATTGTAGCATTAAGACCTAGGGTTTCAATCTTGATTTTTGAAAAATTGACCTAGCTCGTTGCAAACCAGAGATAAAATTATAGTATTTAACCACAATATCAAGTAAGTAAGCCACTTGGCGTACTTTTCTATTATGTTGTTCTTAAACTATTGAACACACAAATATCTAATTGACTTTTTTCAATTAATTGGTGATGATTTCATAAATGATATATTTATTTGCTATGTGGAGAAATAAGAATTCATGAAAATTACTAATGATGTTATGGTTAATCACTTTATGAACTTGAAAGAACGTAAATACTAAAAGTTAATGCATTAACTTACATTTGATCCTTCTACTTTTTACTTGAAAATTTTAGGTAATTTTATTCTTTTTAATGGACCATTGAGGTCAGATGATGTATTTACCAATGCTGATCAACGTTTGTCTATGATTTCACCCTTAATTCCTTCAGTTTCTTGCAACTAAATAATATTATTATCGAGTTTCTTCATTTTGATAAGCATTTCGATCACTATTTCTTCATCATCATACACTTCCATTGGTAATGTTGAAATATCGATGCTAAAAATTGCCAGACACATTACTATTTAGCACAATGTTACTTAAAAATTATATATTGTTATATGTATGGTGAAGTAGTGAACTCATGTCATTTTTGTTCTAGTTTCACCTTTGTACGTGACAAGAATTATAGATAGTAATGTCATATCATTGTATATTGCCTAAATATAGAAAAAGTATTTAACCAATCTTTTCATTACACATGTCACGTTTTCATGCCTCCATTATGCTCGATGCAACCTCCCCCCCCCCCCGACATCCATCTATCCGGGCGTCGCACTGTCCGTGCTTTGGTCAGAGCAAAAACCAGCACCCATGTCGATTACCTCACTACTTATAATAAACTAATGAGTTACTCTATTCGTCCACAAATGTAGATCGTTTTTTACTTGTTACGATCTCTAATGCAAGACTTCGACGATGATTTATTATCATAATACGCTAACAAAAATAATAAAAATATATATTATGAAAGAATTTTGTAAGATAAATCTAATAGTATTATTTTCATGTAGTCAATCCATATATTTTAATATATATTAATGATTAAAGTTTAAAAAGATTGATCCTATGAAACCTAAGATGATCTATATTTATAGAGAGCGAAAATAACTAGTAATCATAGAAGCCAAAACGGAACGAGATGAGATGCGAGACGGGCCAGACACCAATCCTCCATGTTAATTGGAAGAAAATCCAACAAGGAAGGCCTTTCTCGAATTTTTGGTACGGATAATCCGTTTTTTATTCGTAAATACATAAATATACCCGCGAGAAATTTTTTTACAAAAATAGTCTCCAGTCGCCCCCCCATTGGGCGACTTCTTCCTTTCGCCCAACCGGGAGGCGACATTTAGGGAATATGTAAACCGTTGGGCGACTTATGAAGTCGCTGTACGGTTGAGCGACTGCAATTGCAGTCGCTGTACGGTTGAGCGACTTCAATTGCAGTCGCCCAACGGTAGGGCGACAGGGGTGGATATTCCACTGACTGCCCACTACCCCTACCACTTTTCCCTCCTTCTGCCCAGAGAACCACTTTTCCCTCATTCTGCCCAGAGAGCCAGAGAGAAGAAACGAGAGAAGAAGAAAAGAGGAGGAAGGGAAGAAAAGAAGGGGAGAAGAGAGGGAGGAGGGGAAGAAAAGGAGGGGAGGGGAGAAGAGAAGGAGAGGAGAACAGGGTTGAAGGAGGAGGTGAGGGAGGAAGGAGTCCAAGCTATTCCATCGATTTGGATCCAGGTATTTTTGTTAATTATGTTGTATTTACACTATTATTTAGATGAAATATTGGTGTTAGTAAAAATTGTAGATGTAGTATACATTTTGTAGTATGGAATATTTTGTAGTCTAGAAATTTTACTACCCTTTTTAGTATAGAAAGTTTAGTTTAGTGTTGTACGATGTTATTTGACATGTCGTAAATTTCAATCATACATGTAGGGCTATATCATTAATGGCCACTACTACATTGAGAGTGTATTATGGTGCTGGAATTATTCGTGAAGGTCCGAATGGTGTGGATTTGAGCGATTTTCCGCAAGTCACTCTCGTTTTTCCGGATGACGAGAATGCTGGAATGACAGATGTGCAGCATTGGCTGACCCAGAGTTTTTCATTGGACCCCGAGGTGTGCAGCGTCGTTGTGCAAGGGCTTTGGAGCCGGTCTCCCACTGACATCAGATGGGAGTTGAAGACATTGGTGTGCTCTGCTTCGTGGAAGGGCTTTGTGTAAGGGTGCCGGCGTCGTGGATACGAGTGTGTCCTGCTTGTGCAACCGTGCTCACTACAAGCAGCTGCGCAACCTCGTGCGTCCGCCTATGCTTCGGGAGGTGCTAGCAGCTCGGGCGGGCCGCACGTTGGTGGAGCTGATGAAGTTGCTCGTGATGAAGGCAATGCGGTACATGGAGGAGAGTTACGGCCGTCAAGCTATAGAGAGGGAACTGGGCAAGCCGATGCGGTACATGGAGGAGAGTTACAGCTGTCAAGCTATAGAGAGGGAACTGGGCAAGCTGATGAAGGAGAGCATAATGAGTATATCGTGCAGCAGATGGAATCTGATGACCAGAGGGCATGGGATGAAGAGCAAGCTGTAGAGAACGACGAGGAGGACAGTTCCGATGATGAAGAAGTTCCTATCCCCCAGGAATGGAACCGGTTTAATGCGGAGGGTGTTTCCGCACATGATGAGCATGAATCACCATGGGAGTATCATGAGACAGAGGTTCGGGTGCATGCTATGTTTGCTGACAAGGAAGCGCTGCAGGATGCCATCAAGCTTTGGGCCCTTTCAATGCAACGAACATTTCGCATCGTCAAATCAAGCCAGGAGCAGTACACTGTGAAGTGCGAGCAGGCTGGTTGTCCTTGGAGGGTGCACGCACGTAGACCCAAGTATGAGACTCACTGGATTGTGTCCAAGGTGGAGCCGCACTCCTGCATTCTAAACACTGTCCTGGCGAGGCATCGTAACCTCACGTCCGGATTTATAGCCAATTTGATGTATGGGGAGATAGTGGAGAAGAAAGATGTTGCGGCCACACATATTGTGGTAGCTATTGAGAATAAATTCAAGTATAAGATTAGCTACGCGAAGGCGTGGCGTGCCAAGCAAAAGGCGTTGGAAAAACGTTTTGGCACTTTTGAGGCGGCGTACGACAACCTTCCTCGTATGCTTAAGGTGTTGCAACAAAGGAACCCGGGCACGTACATCGCCGTGCACGAGAAGCCGTCCATAAGTCCACCGGGATTTGCAGTGTTGCAGAGAGCATTGTTTGCATTTGGTGCAAGCATTGAAGCATTCAAGCACATGCTGCCAGTGATCTCTGTAGATGGGACCTTCTTGACAGGCAAATACAAAGGGCAGCTCCTGACGGCCATAGGCGTTGACGGTAACAATCAAATATTGCCGCTGGCTATTGCATTTGTGGAGAGTGAGAATTATGAGAGCTGGCTGTGGTTTCTCAGACATGTGAAGGCTGGAGTTGTAGGCACCCGTCCTGGTGTGTGCGTAATTCATGATCGCCACGCCGGTATTATAAAGGCGATACGAAAACTTCAAGAAGACCCTGATGAGACCTTTTTTTGGCCGGACATGAGAAACCGGTGGTGCAGTCGTCACTTAGGGGCAAACTTTTTCAAGCAATTCCCGAAACAATCTTTGATGAAGCTATTCAAGAGGCTGGCTAGGCAGAACCAGCAGAGAAAATTTGATGCTTTATGGGGGTTGTTGGATGAGCACACCAGGAAGAACGTCGACGAGAGGAGCAAGGGGCCGGTCACTCCTGGGGCGGCACAACCGCAATGCTTGCCAGCAATCGATGAGTCTAACCCAAGTGGTCCAAGAAGGAGGAGCGCGCGAAACATCAAGTGCTTCTCGCAGTCGATCGAGGGGGAACCATTGGAGAAGTGGTCGCTGTTGCACGACACGGATGGCGCAAGGTACGGAATAATGACAACTAACCTTGCCGAGGTGTACAATTGGGTTCTCAGGGGGTCTCCATTCTCAGCCCCTTGTCGCCATCGTGGAAGGTGTTCTTCGCAGCACAATTCTCTACTTCAGGGAGAGGCACGCGAGTGCCGCACTTCATGCGACCAATCTCGGAGCCCTGTATTTGTCAAAAATTACTGCGTACATGGAGACGAAGGCACAGAAGGGTCAATTGCACACAGTGCATGTCATGGGCAACAGGGAGCATCGTTTCGAGGTGATACTCCGTGACAGAGCCGGATTTGGGACATCTCGTTCACTTATTACTCACGAGGTATGCCTTGGAGATCATGCAAACGAACCTAGCTGCACATGCAACAAGCTTAAGTTGTTACACAGGCCATGCTCTCATGTCCTTGCTGCATTCAGAACCGTGGGCATGGATCATTCCAACTTCATGTCCGAGTACTTTTTCAAGGAGAGAATATTGCAAGCTTGGTGTGGGGAGCTCCGGGGGTTCAGGGCGGTGGGAAACTTCGCCACTTTGGACATTTCAGCGAGGACCTGGGTTCCGGATATTAACATGCTGAAGGGTGGGAAGGGTCGGCGACAGAGCCGACGTATTAGAAATGACATGGACGAATCACAAGCTGGAACATCTGGTGCACGTTGTGGGTGATGCGGTCAGGAGGGGCACACAGCTAGACGATGCAATCCATGTCCGGATCAGTAGTTGGTGTTGTAATGCATGCTAAATTTCATGTACCATTTGTAAATCTTGTATGTTACATCTCTTTTCTGTAATGCACTTATTTCGTGGAACGTACTGTTTCCCTTTTCAGTATTGCATTTTTTTGTGACTTGTGATAACAACTCCACGTAGATAACAACCAATCCATCACATGCTTAACAACGTTGCACATTACATCGTTATGGAAAGAGGCCACAGAATATGAAGGTCACAGAAAGTAGTACACCCAACACATCAACACAACCGTCCTACCGCCACAGCATCAACACATCAACAAATACATGAACTAAAATACGACACAACCATAACCCTCGTGACCTACATGCCAAACGAGCCTCGTGGCACCCACATGGAGAATTGCTGAGGGGGCCGCCTCGGACGTGGCTGGCCGTCGTGGTAGTGGCATGCACAAATGTAGCTCGGGTTCGCGCAGCAACTTGTGGGATCATAAGAGCTTCCTATATTCACGACCTCCTCGTTGCCCCTCTCGCGTTGCATCTGTTCGCGGAGGTCGTTGTTCTCCTCACTGAGACTCTCCATTCGGTACTCCAAGTCCCATATTCGAGCCCATAATGTATCCACATAACGATCAACATACCGTTCATGAGGAGGGTCGATCCAGCGGGAGAAGTCGCATTTTGCCATCTGCAAAAAAAAGGACGGTAAACTTCGAAGATCCATAAGCAATAAAAAATGTAATATTACTAATTTGTACCCCGGAGCGTGAGCATCGGAAGAAACGTCGCCCGCCATCGTTCGGGGAATCCAAGATCTGGATGACCGCGTACTCATTGTGTCTGTATTTCGGCCACGTTGGTTGAGCACGCCGGCTTGGTATCAATCGGTACTGTGGATCGAACATCTCCCTCCTTTCTAAGGAAATGTCTTCCTTCGGTGACCCAAATCCCACTGGCCCCTCGGCTTCCGATATAGTATGTTTCACCACGAAAGAGAGGGTACTTCTTTGTTCAATTTACAATGTCATGGGACCCCAACCGTGCTACTTATAGCAAAACGGGGCACCTTCATGCAGTGACCACAAAAAAAAGATGACAATTATGCGTACATACTTGACAAAAGGGGCCAGCTTTGCACTGAGATGTGACAATAGAGGCCAGCTTTGCACAGAGACGTGAAAAAAGGGCAGCTTTACTAAGTGAGATGTCAATAGAGTGTAGCTTTGCTCAGGGACATGACAACACGGCCCAGCTTTACTCAGTGACATGACAAAGAGGTCAGCTTTTGCTCAGTGAGATGACAAAACAGGGCAGATTTGCTCAGTGACATGATAAAAGAGGTCAGCTTTTGCTCATTGACATGACAAAACGGGGCAGCTTTGCTCAGTGAGATGACAAAATATGCCAGCTTTTCGCAGTGAGATGACAAAATATGCCAGCTTTGCGCAGTGAAAAGCCTTCATAGCGACTATTTCCTGCAAACGATTGAAAAGGCTACGTTGTACCACATACATTAGATGGTCCAAGCTATGAATTTATTACGAGACTATAGGCTCTGAAAAGCCTTCATAGGGACATTTATTGATACACTGGAATCCTGAAAAACGAAAAGATTCCCATGTCGTCCTCTCCATGGACTATGCCCACTGCACCAGATAACCTGCCTACATAAAGGCCTCCCTCCTATGTCTCCCATACCACATCTCCTCCTCAAGGCATCACAATACTACTACACAACAATGTCTTCCTGGAGGTCCAACCCATTTGAAGTGCCGGAGTGGCATGAGCGCCCGAAGTGCCATTGCGGCTTTAGGACGATGTTGTGCGTCTGGACGGAACCAGTACAACGAGCCAACTACGGCTGCAGGTTCTTCAAGTGTCCAGACCTGGATGACGACTTCGTAGTAACGACGACAACTAAATCCTTTGTTTCTCGTTATCGTTTTTCAACTTGATCCATGACATCTACCACGCCACACATAGCCTTGCAAGTTCATCGAATGGGTGGATCGGGTGCCGCCGGCATGGCCAGGGAACCGGCCAAAGGAGGTGGAAAACAAAGGACAATACTTTGTCAAGATGACTCAAGCTCGCAAGGTGGAACGACAGATGCGGCTTGAGCAAGAGCGCCACGTGAGGGTGGACCAAATCCGTCTGAAGGGCAAGGAGGATGAGCTGCAAAGGAGGCGGGAGCAGCTAAGTCTGCGTGAAGCAGCCATGAAGTGTCAGGAGGAAGAGCTTGAAGCTCGTGAGGCAGCTCTCAAGTCCAAGAGTGACAGGAAGAAGGATGCAGCGGAGCCATCTTCAAGGCGCGAGAAAAAGGGGAAACAACCACGCTACACCCAGTAGACAAAATGTGGCGAGGAAGGCAAAGTGACCCCCGTCCACACAGTAGGTGGTACGAGCAGTTGGGTGGGTTAGTCGCATATCATGCTATATGTTATGCATGTAATAAAAATATACGCGGCATGTTACTCCCAACTGTATTATGAAGTTTATTTCTATTCACATAAGGTTATTATCTCGTGTGTTCACGATCAATGATTCAGATAGCAAGTCATTTAACAATATTAACATACCAGTTCTCTTCGTACACTAATTCTTAGTAACATAAAAATATCACTTGCCAATGTATATATCAAACGTTCTACAGTCAATTGTTCTTAAAAAAATTCTCAAAATTTTTAATGCACCTACAAGGCTACAACATACAATAAACATAAACTTTTATTACAACTATACCATATTTTTTCCAGTTTAAAACTACAAAATTGACAAAACTCTAAAAAATCACGGGGACTGAGTAAAGTCGCCCCTCCATTGGGCGACTGCGCTTATAAGTCGCCTAATAGGAAAGCGACTACTTGCAGTCGCTCGAACAACCAGCGACAGATATTTTGTCGCCTTCCGGTTAGGCGAAAAGAAGAAGTCGCCCAATGGGGGGGCAACTGGAGACTATTTTTGTAAAAAAATTTCTCGCAGGTATATTTATGTATTTACGAATAAAAAACGGATTATCCGTACAAAAAATTCGGCCTTTCTCCGTCTATCACTGATCTAACATAGGGTCCATCAAATCAATGGCGGATGCGAGGCACGTGAGGCCGCAGAGAAAAGCGCTTGGTGTCCGTTGGCTCAACTCGACCAAACAACCGCCTTTTTAGTTCACCCCCACCACCACCCTCTCCACTCTCCCCCTCCCTGATCGGTCAGAAAGTGGATGCTCCAGCAAGGAGGGCGCCATCATCATGGTGAGATCTCTCGACAGCTACTCCATCAAGGATGTCACCTACAGGTTTGAATTCGATGCTTCCGTTGCTATTGTTCCCACTGGTTATGGTTCTTGGATCGACAAACTAGCAAATTCGGGTTTTGATACTTTCTAATTGTAGGATATGTATTTCATTGCACTTTTGTTGTTACCCTGTTCTTGTCCTTTGATGCGATGTGCAGTTCTCCACCAAGGAGGAACTGTAGTACAAGGTATCGTCTTGGTAATTTGATTTGGACTGAATCCAATTCCTAGGACTGGCTGATGGCAAAATGGTCCTGAATCATTTATGTTGTGGGATGGCACCACCGGGGCCTACTCCCACCAATACGCCAGTAGCATGGTATGGCCAACCCAGTATAAAGCCTGCCGTATAGTGAAGTAACCATCTTATCTCTATGTATATAGGTCTAGTAGAGATATTTATGTAATTTTAAGAAAAGAAAATGATAAAATTGCTTCTGTAAATATAGATTCAGATAGAATCACCTTTGTAATATGACTCCTTAGAGATATAAAGATAGTTTCCGACCTCATAGGGAAGGCTTGACTTATTTTTTGGGAAAAGGTAGCTAGTCCTAAAGTAATTCACGTTTTCCCACTATCTGAAGGAAGATATAGTTGGGTGGAATTGGATGTATTGCATTGAGCCTCTCGAGCGATATATATAGAGGTAAGACTTGGGGGGCAAAATGGTACAAGGGATTGTAATCCCCATGGACTCTATCCTACCATATATTGTACTCTAACATCCCCCCGCAGTCACAACGGGAGCGTCGCAGACGGTGAGACTGGAGAAGAAGTCGAAGAGCTAACATCCCCCCGCAGTCATAACCGTTGATGCGGCGCGTATGCTGTGACTGGAGCAGGAACCGATGAGTAGCTCAAGCAAGGCGGTAGCCCTTTGTGCCGATGTCGAGGTAGCCGAGCGCGAGGGCGGAGTAGTCGTGGTCGAGGATGCCGTGCTGAAGATGGCCGTGGTCGACGTAGTCGTGGTCGGGTTACCGATGTTGAGACGGTCGCTCATGAAGCCGCGGGCGCAAAAGAGGCGCCATAGTGATGACGGAGACGCGTCGAGGCAGTCGTCGTGGAAGGGGGCGATGCCGAGGTCGACGCAGTCAGGGCCGTCGAGGATGTAGGCGAAAAACGGCGATGCAATCGAGGCAGACGAGACGGGAACGGGAGGGTCGATGCCGAAGTCGATGCAGTCAAGCCGCTAGAGCCGAGGCGTGTGCCAGGTTTGCCAGACCCGGCAACGCGTCGGGGACGAAAGCACGCACCGGTGTTGCCAGTACCGGACGTACAAGGGAGAGGGCCCCAACCAGGCGTGGTTGTGCTGGACGAAGAAGAAGCAGTACGGGAGCGAACGCTCCTACTCGAAGGCGAGCAGTCCGGGCGGACGCTCTGGCGCGAAGGCGAGCAGTCCTGACGCAAGGTACGGCGGCGGCGGTAGCGCTCTATGTCGGCGATGAAGGCCCGATCAGCACGACGAAGACCATGTGCAGACAGATGGCGCACAAGAGGTTGCACAGCACAGTCGTCGATGCACAGGGGACGGCGATGTAGATGCAACGGCAAGGGGACACACGTGCGGCGGTGCTGCGGCCCGAGGAGGCGACACAGCAGCAGCCCTGTTGCTCGGAGAAGATGCGCGTAGTACTCGACGACGGACGTCACGGGAGCCGGGTGGATCGCGCACAATCGGCTGATCAGACCGAGTACGCGCGAGGCGGGACGACGATGAAAGAAGTCGGTGGAGGCGTCCCGATATGTGGTGGCGATGACGAACCGGCGATGAAGACGTGCGGACGGGATGACCGAGACGCGACGCGCGAAGGCGTCCCCTCGACATCGCGTGCCCGGCCAGGCCGCACAGTCAAAGAGGTAGGGGCCGGTGTAGTCGACGCCAATGTCGGAGTAGATACGTGCGAGGTCGACGGGCGGTGGGCGACTCAACCCCGATCAATGATCGGGAGAAAAAAAAGATACAACAGCAGCAAGGGCACCTTCCATGGGCAACTCACCGGGTACACCTAGAGCCGGTCAAAGAATCCAACGTTTTGGTCAAAAAGGAGCTCACGGGTGAGACACAGGCCTCGGGCACCGAGAGAAACAGAGGAGGAGATCGATTAAAAAGGCCGAGTCTGCACCGACGCCAGAACTCCGTCCTCAGGCGCAGATCTCCGAGCGACGGAGCAAGCCTTGGGGGCGGGGCGTCCGTGATTGAGCGCCGGGAGGCGGGGGGGCGGGTCACGGCTCGGGGCCGAGCAGCGACGGGGCAGGCGGCCCCCGGTCGGCGGTCCGGCGCGAGCACGGCGGCTGGATCTGAGGCGTGACGGCCAGATCCGAGGCGGGTGGTCCAAGGCAGGCTGCGAAAGGCGCGGATCCGGCGGCGCCCGGGAAGGGCGGTCTGCGGAAGACGGGGATCCGGCGGTGGCCCGGGAAGGGCGATCGGCGGCGGTTCCCCAGGCGAGGCGGCGACCTCTCCAGGCGGACAAGGCGGACGAGGCGAGGCGGATCTGGCGAGGAGCCGCGACGGGCGACTTCCTCTCGGCGGGGCGGAGGGGCGCGTGCGGATGGGCCCGGTCGCTCGAGGAAGGGGGCGGCGTGATGGAGACGGCCAGATCCTCCACCGGCGGTGACGCTCCGACTGGCGTGGGGCGCGCGTCCTGGCCCGGCTGCCACCATGGCGGCTCAGGGACGGAGCGCGGCCAAGCCCGGCCGCCACCACGGTGGCGCAGGACGGGGCGGCGAAGATCCGGAAGGGGGTGACGGCGACGGCCCAGCGACGAGCCTGGGGAACGGGGTGGCGGCAGCCCGACTGCGACGAGGACGATCGCAAGGTGGTACGCCCGATCTGCTGTTTGACGACGACGACGGCGGCCGGATCAATAGGATCCGCCGCCTAAACGGTGGCGCTGCCCCCGGCGGAGATAGATCTCCCCGGGGGTGCGCGGTGCGGAAGCGAGCGGCGGCTAGGGTTAGGATCTAAACCTAGGCGTCTGATACCATGAAGGAAGATATAGTTGGGTGGAATTGGATGTATTGCATTGAGCCTCTCGGGCGGTATATATAGAGGTACAAGACTTGGGGGGCAAGATGGTACAAGGGATTGTAATCCCCATGGACTCTATCCTACCATATATTGTACCCCCATGGACTCTATCCTACCATATATTGTACTCTAACATCCCCCCGCAGTCACAACGGGAGCGTCGCAGACGGTGAGACTGGAGAAGAAGTTGAAGAGCTAACACTATCATAGAGCTCCGGAGAAAGTTGCCTAGGCAACTAATAGCCTTGTTTATATTGTTTGATTCGTAGCCACAACAATTTACTTTTACCCAATCCTGGGTACTGCCGCCTTGCCAAGAACAAGGGCAAGTGTGATCAGAGACTACCCCAATTCTTAGTAAACTAGCCTCATAGGCGCGGCGACATGCCGCGCCAGCCACCGTGTGTACCGAAGTAAAAGAGGCGATAATTCGTGAGGAGATTTTTAAAAAAAATCGAGGGCACGTACGTAATTTCGATAAAGCTAAAGGGGTTTTTTGAAAAAAATCGAGGACTTGTAAGGACCTGTACGTAAGTAAATAAGGGCCTATACGTAATTTCGGGAACCTGCGGGGCGCTATCCAAAAAATTTTTTGGGGAAAAAAACTTGCAGGGACCTTTTCGCGAGAAAAAAGGACCTATACGTAATTTTCGCAAAACCGGAGAAAAATGCCTCCCCTGGCCGTACGGGAAAACCCCGCCACGCGCCGGCCGGAGCGCGCGCGGGTGGGGAAACGGTGACGTGGATGGCCTCCGGGGGCGGGGAATCCGCGGGGCGTATAGGATGGTTATGAAGCCAATTCTAGTACGTCTCACTGTTACAAATAACCAAAGTATTAGGGTCAATGAGAAATATAACTCGAAAGAAATTAAGCTTCCTGCTGTGACTTGTAATTATCATGCTTTGGCCTTAGTGCAACATTGCAGATTTGCAGCATCGTTTTCTGCATTGCATCTTTGCATCTGTCTGGTTTCCCTGACATGCTATCTGTCACTCACTAGCAGCTGTGGATACTGCGGCTACGCGCTGAACCTGAGCTCCTCGACGCGGAACACGGCGAACATCGGGTCCAAGTACGGCAAGCAGATCAAGAAGGGCGTCGTCTCCTTCTTCGCCGTCGACGAGAGCCGGTTCACGCAGACCGATGAGGTGAGCTGCGTGCCCTACTTCCACTCGAGGCGCTCCTGGGGCCTCTTCAGGAAGAGGTCGCGGCTGCTGTGCCGAAAGTGCGGCGGCCGCATCGGCACTTCCTACGAAGAGGAGGGTTCCACTCTGTCTGCGTGTGATGGTGGCTCGGATGACATGCGCACGAGCTCCGGTAGCAGCAGCAGCGCGTCGAGCCAGAAGAACTACGTGATCAAGATCAACGCGCTGCAGCCATCATCAGATGATGATTCTGCTGTTGTTCCCTTCACCCTATGACGACGATATGAATTATTGCAACTACAGCGAAACTACAGTCTACAGTGAAGATCGAACCATCTTGCTGTTTGCGGTGCTTTTCATTTCCTCTGTGAATTGATGGTAGTGTATACTGCGACACGGTCGTTGGATTTTGTTTCCGTTAATGTTAGAAGATGGCAAAGTTTGATGTATGTAAGTTGATGCCATAGCGTTTGTATTATGTCATGACACATGAAATTTACCATGGTTGCAATTTTCAGTCATCTTGTTGACTTGTATGTATCGAGCGCTTAATTTTTAGCTTTCACCAAGGTTGCAATTTGTTTAGTCCTTCGAAGGAAGCATGCATTGGTGCATTGGCATCAGTTATTCAATATTTGAATTCCTCTGGTCTCTGGACATTCAGATTAGAGTCTGTTTGGTGCTTCATAAATAAACATATATCATTATCTTTTTCGACACTAAGTCGATAAGGTGAATAATAATTTTGCTTATCAATATGACTTCTTTTATGCAGCGAGCTCACTGGGAATTTGGAGTTGGGGGAACGGCATGAATCTATGCAGTCAGGGATCCAGGTGAGTTCATACAAGTAGTGCCTCAGTTGGATGACATGGTGAAGATCACCATAAGAACCTAGAAACACCATCTTCTATTCCGCAAAATTGGAGATGCAACAAGCCAAAGAGCAGCTCCTTCTCTAAGCAAGTTGTAAAACTGAAAATTTTACTGCTCAAAGAATCACTATCATTATCATATACAAAGGAGCTCTTTAGCTGCAGCAGTACAAATGTCAGGTTTCCCTATTTGCTAAGAAACATACATACATTCAATAGAGATAATTGAATAACGTGTTGTAATAATCAAATCAAACAAAAAAGAATGTGAAAAACGGTGAATATGATTGTCATAGTATCATTCCGCTTCAAGTGGCTATTGCGTTGGCATTGGTGTATTCTGCAAGAAGTGTCTGAATAATATCAACGCTTGTCGAGGTCGGTGCAGTGGGACCTCATGCCCTGCACCTGCTATGGTGACGAGAGTTAGTCCTTTGTAAACTTGACTCCAACCTCCAACCTGCAACACCAGAGAATACTTAATTTCAGACTGAAATGGTTCTTTTCTGCTCCAGAATTTGCTCGATGCAGTGAATAACCGACCTTCCCATGGTCATACCAAGGGTACCAGTTGACCAGCGATGGAAGCTTGAGAGCGTCTATTGAGTACCTGGTCGCAGTTACTGGAACTACAGTATCTGTATCCCCACTGTGAAAAAGTGAAATACATTGTCATTTGTGGCTTCATATAGTTTCAGAGACTACTTCAGTATCGGGTAATTATTAAGAAATTTTCATCCCTCTGATTTCCTTTCAGTGGGCGGTGGTCAAAATGATTGGAGAAAAATACCCATTTATATAAAAATCCAACAGCAATATAAAACGGTAAAAGATACTATAGTTAGTCCTATAGGGTGCCTAAAGACAATTCCAGAACTCAGAATAGAGATGGGATCCATGTTCAACTGACAAAAACATACTACATCAGACATGCACAAGAAAACTCAGTAAATGGCTCTGCCATCCAAAATATAGGAAATGTCCAAATGCATGAGTTCTAGCACTTACCTAAAAACCCATATCCTGATACCAACTGCAATTAACTCTTGGTAAATAGGGAGCATAGATTTCGGGGAATCCGCCCAGTGGGATCCGACAATATCGCTGTAACAAATAGGGCAAATGAGTATACATATGCCTAAAAATGGAACATAACTTTAAAGGTATATTTTTTCAGCTACAATCATTAAGACCTGCAAGTTTTCCAAGGGTATTGAATTCCAGTAGTGTTAGCATGTAACGCCATCTGCACTTCTGGCCGATTGTAGTAAATATTTGCATATCTTTCAGTGCAAGGATCATAGGCTCTCGACAACCAAGGCTGTGGATGGCAACATGACATTAGATATAGAAAACAATATGACAAAAGGAATATCTTGTTATATACATATAGGCATTAAATCCAGTCTCAAAAAACATTGCTAAGTAGATAAATGAGAATTGGAAAACAGAACAGCTAATTCTAACTTCTAAGGTCATATGAAGTACAGTAGCAGTTTGGATGTCTATCCACTATAAAATGGGTGATACAATTATGCACACAGTTCAAGCAGAACCAAATGCCACAGTTATGCGCTCTGTGCAAAAACATATTGTTGTGGTTACAGATCAAACAGTGGATAATGAAGACTACGAGAAGGCCACAAAGGGGCGGCCCGGAGTCTGAAACTAGCAGTTGGGAGTAGATGTAGAATATGTATATATTATGCTTGTGCTTAACCTTTCTCTAAAAAATGAATCTCCTCTCTCCATGGTGCCCTAGAGGGTGTATTTATAGCCACGTAGAGATTGTTTACACAAATACCTCTCTTGGGGGTTATAAAGGACAAACATGTCTTTTTTCCTGGCATAGCCATTTTGAGCTTGCCACAATCATACACATAATGGGTCTTTTGGCGCAGTGAACCGATTGGGTTAAGGTGGGTGCCATCCCCCCAACACATATAAAACCACCAAATGGAATATAGTAATAAATAAATTGTAAATTTTCTTAACAGAGAATCCATTTATTTCATCCATTACCTTTTTTTTATTGATTTTCTGAAAAGATGTTTTCTTTGTGCTTGACCTGCAGCTGCTTTGCTCTTTTTTTCTTAACCACCACAGCTAAAGCCTAAAAGCTACCTTGACAGTTGAGACTGAACTAGCTCCTCGTTCAATGTGTTTACAATTGCAAACCAATTAGGATGACAATATCAATCCAGTTAATCTATCTAATCTACTTAATGTCATTTGGATCTAAATGGAGATGTGATAACGCATCAAGTCTGATACTTGAACAGATCTATGAATGATGCCTGTCATTTAGCAGCATTTGATGATTGACGTTGCACTGCTGTCTGCTGATAGTATCTTACGAATGATGCCTCTATGTAAGAACAGAACTATATCTATGAAACAAAATTGGAACACGATCACTTATGAAAAGTAAAAAAAACTCACATAGCGTCCTCCCAAGCCAAGTTTGAGGGAGGCTGTGTTATTGCAGGGCTTCGTATACAGACTATATGGATCAATATTGCCTTCTTCGGAACTAGCTAGGTTCAGGTTCTTGACACATTCAGGAGAAGGGTGCTCTGAGGAATCAAGCATGCATGTTGCCTTCAAGTTGTGATAAGTGCTGTCAGAGATCAGACCATGAGTCCACCAGTACTCAAATGTACCAAGATAGTCATGGTAGTCATCAGTAACAGCATTCCCCACCTTAATTTTCAAGAATCACAAAAAATTCAGAAACTAGCATGCACATGCTAAAACTAGTACAAGCAAAACATGGATTTCAATGGTATACCAAGAATCCTTTGAGATTAATTGTGGGGTTCTGAAAGCCCTTGTTCTTTTCGTTTATGAGCTGGGCTAATTGGGGAACATAATGCCCTGCAAATATCAAAGACCAAACAGCCCATTCAGATTAAGTCTTCCATCCAACAAAGAGCCTGAACTGAAATTTCAGAACTTATCACATACAAAGTTTACCTGCATAGCTCTCTCCTGCAATGTAAAACTCCCTGTACTTGTACTGTGGAAATCTCTCCAACCAGTTCAACAGAAAAGCATAGGCATCCAGTGCTACAAGACAAAAGCGAGTAACAAGATGTTGGTACCTGAATCCTGACTAATCACAGGACAATGAGCAACTCGCACAAGAATGGCCATGAATCAGTTACCTGTCCTCGCATCTCCTGCAGTGTACAGATCCAATGTCGTGTTGGAGTACGAGAATCCCACGCCGGCCGGCGACTCCAAGAACAGCAAATTGGCCGCTGCAATCACCAGCAAACACGCCCGAAATAAATCAGCTACTCCGCACAATTACATTGGAGCATCTCCTGCTGTTTAATGGAGCTCAAGAACACGCGTTGCGGATTACACA
This sequence comes from Dendrocalamus latiflorus, assembly GCA_017311315.1. NCBI lineage: Eukaryota > Viridiplantae > Streptophyta > Magnoliopsida > Poales > Poaceae > Dendrocalamus > Dendrocalamus latiflorus. The sequence continues at coordinate 15,200,310 of CM029647.1, read as the reverse complement.
CCCATGTTCCAAGAATTTGGGTTCAGGTACAGCGCTTTCCCGTCCGGCCTAATCCGGAAGGGGCCAACCTCCTCCGACGCGCCGTACCCGACCGACGAGCACCCGGGGCCACCGTTGAGCCACAGGACGAGCGGCGCGATGGGCCCGGCCGCCGGCACCGCCTCCACGAGCCAGTAGAAGAGCGCGCGGCCACGCGCCTGGTTGACCGTGACGTAGCCGGAGTACTGCGAGAACCCCACATTGGCCGGCTGCCCGGGGAGCTCCCGGATCCGGTCGCTCTCCTGGTCGGCCAGGGCCGCAGCCGCCACTCCCACTAACACTAGCAGCACCAAAGCTGCGACATTGTGAACCATTGGGGACAGGGCAAGCTCCAATGGCTGGACTAGTAGCCCCATGCCTAGCGGTACACTTGCAATATAACTCCCCAAGATCTTGAAACACTGGGAGCCGAAGCAGTGGGGCTGGCTGACACCTGAGCTTGCACTTGCTCAGTACGCAACACTCTGCTGCTGCTGACGAAAAGAGAAAGAAATTCAGGGCCACCAAGAAGGCCGGGTTGCTTGCATGGATTTCAGTGGAGATTGATTAATTTGTGATCCTTACGCCACCCTGCGCGCCTCTCATTGACCAAAGGCAGCTCAAGAACTCAACCGGGGTTCCCTCGAAAACGCTAAAGAAATAGAACGGCGGAGGCAGCCACATTCCATTCTGACCAGCGCGCAGACAAAGGTGGTGGGTGTGGAAAAGTACAAGCAAAATGTGCCGGGATTTCCCTTTCCCTTCGCGCCGCGATGATTGATTAGGAGCAGCAGTACAGCTCAGGGACAGAGAAAAGGCGGATCAGATCGCGTACCGGCCGAAGGAAGGATCGCAAGATTAGGTGCGCGCTGTGTGCTACAGATCGGACATTGCTGCTAGTGGGGGTGTCTGGAATAGTATAGTGGCGGTGGTGGTGGCGGCGGCGGCGAGTGCGTGTGAATGGAGGTAGAAGAAGCTGAAATGGGCACATGGGGATGGACCGTTGGAGGGAAACGGGGGTGGCGCTAGTGGCGGGAGGTGGAGCGCGGCAGCAATAATAATTCGCGGACGCATGTGCCGCGGCAGCGCCGCCCGCCCGCCCGCGTCCGCCGCGCTCGTGCACGCGTGAGAGAAAAGGGCAGAGGCAAACCAACGCCAACACGCGGGCGGGCTGGCTGCAGGGGAACGTGAGATCGTGAGGCGTGTGAGCGGTTTGTTGATTCTGAGGTGCTCAACAACGCCAGGATATACTGGTTGATGCAAAGGGCGTTTGCCTCTAAAAGAAAAGGTGAGTGAAAACTCTTGATGACGGTGATAACGAGGAGGAGCAGCAGTCTTCCGAAAGAATGATATATTGCCTATTTGATATTTGATATGGCTGCGATTTATGATTTTTTGGTGAAAATTTTGAATTTTAGCTGTTTGTGACAGAGATTACGGAAAGATGGATACTCGCTAGCGATTTTGGTTGATACAGATGTTGAACTTTTAACATGTACTACAATTAATTTGTATATCCCGTCTTCATAAAATATTTCATTTGAAAGTTAGGTACTGTAGTAAAAGTCAAAAACAGTTTTTAGAAGCCGTTAAAGAACATACCTGTACTACTGACTGCCGCATCATTGCATCACGCAAAAGCAGAAAGTAGAGATTGTTTGGTGAGCGCCACATTAGATATCTAGGAAGTATTTATATTGTCTTTTACGGATTGTTTTTGGCTTTTGTTTATAAATATTAACAGCTCGTAAAGAGATATTTACATACGATTTTAGCTAATATAAATGAAGTCATTATAATATGTGCTATAATTGAGTAGTAGATTTTAACTTAAAAAGACACCTTATTGAAAAGTTAAGTACTGTAGAAAAACTATTTACTATAAAAAAAATAGCTTATAGAAAACAAAACAACACGTCTGCAGTTTTAGACAGTTCAGTTTTAAACTCTTATCACCTTCTCTTTTTGAGCTCCTATCTGTAGCCCTGATCAACTCGGCTTCGGCTTTTGGCTTCTGGCTTATTTTTTACTATTCATAAGTTTCGTCTTTTTCTGAACTTTTGACTTTTTGTTGAGCTTTTTTGCTGGTTCTTTTTTCCCGTATTTGTTTGTATTATACGTAATGGGCTAACATATTTTTTTTATTTTTAAATTTTTTTAAATTTAATTATGCTAAATAAACATCTGTCAGCTATAGTGCTTTTTTCAGCCAGCTACAATGTTTTCAGCCATAAGTCACGAGCTTTTCAGCCGAACCGATCACCACCTTAGGTTAGTACTGCAAGCTACAGTGCTACACTGCCCAAGGAGGAACTCATTTGCGGCGATGTGCTCGCGCAGGCGCTATGTAGGTGTCGACGAACCAGATAGTGTAGAAAAATTTATCGTAAACAGTTTAGTAAAATTCTCGTGTGTTCTAAACGGAGCTATTAATAACAATTCCAACACTGCAGGTAGATCCGAGATGTTACCGAACGTTTCGCGGTACAACTCCGAAAGACCACAGGTATACACGGGATGTGTTCAGCACGCATGCTCCCGTGCTGTAGCATCAGTGACAAAATTTGCAGAACCTCCTTAGTTTCACTTATGTTACATTCTGCGACCTTGCTAGCTGGTAGGAGTCTGGAACTGCCTCTAATACGAGGTACAGCACCGAAATCGGCTGCACTGAAAAGGCAATTAACTCGCCATATCCGATCCAGGCTCGATGGCAGAGCGCAGTCCCTGGCGAACCATCATCTGCGCGTAGAACTCGGCATGCTCCTGCTCAGGCATCAAAGTAGCCCAAAAAAAGTTAATATGTAGTAGTCATAGGAGAAAGTTAAAAGAGTAATGACTTGATCAAGGCTTAAAGCTGTAGTAGGCTAGTAGCGCTCATGTGTTGCCTCCAACTGAAGTTTGAAATGGAAAATACGTGCGCCGAGCTATTCAAACTAAAGGAGGAGGACGTGAGGAGCAGGAGACCGGAGAGAGGGTACCCTACCTTGACGGCGACAATGACAAGCGCGGCGCCTTTCTGTCGAGACTCGTGGAAGAGCTCCCGCGCCGCTTCGGCGGTTATGGAGGGCACTACCTGCGGCAGGGCCTTCTCCACAAGCTTCTCGCTGTGGCGGGCGTCGTCTACGAGCAGAACTCTGTAGCTGTCACCACTTCCAGTGCCCCTCCTGTTCTTCAGCCTCGCTGTGTCTCCTCCTGCATGCGCAGCCGTAGGTGCAATGCAAAACAAAATGTAAGCACGCAGAAAGATCTCAGAATGCAAAGCTTATCTTCCGAGTGCTATCGCATGGCGAAACAAAATGCTGATTCAATTCGGTGCGAGGAAGAGTATTAGTTCTTCGTTCCCCTGACATCACCGAAAGCAAATTGAAGGCTAGCTAGGGAGCGGCACCTTCTTGTGTCACGGGAATCGTATCAAACTGGGACTGGTCGAAGGCCGGCCGCTCCAGCACCGTGCCGCCGCTGCTCGCGCGCGCCACGGCTGCCACTGCCTTCCCTCGCTGCTGCTGAGCACGATCGTTCACGGAGACGCTCGAGGGGAGCGCGGTGGCTGCGGTGCTCGGGAAGATGAGCGCGGCGCACGTTGCTGCTCTGCTGCTGATAGCCATGGCGGACGTCAGAACCTGATATCCTGGCGTATGGCAGCGACGAGGCTTTTCGTGTCAGGTTCAGGCAATGGAGGGATACGAGCACACAGCTGAGAAAGATGGCTTATCGCATTGCAATGGAAGCAGAGAGCGTGTGACGATGGTAAGATTTATTCAGGGTTGAGCAAAGAAAGTGCCAAAAGAAAATGTCAGGATCGCGACATCAGGTCGAGTGTTTGAGAAAAATTACCCAATTTGTAAACCTGTGGCTAGCATTACAGATCTGGAGAAATGGGAGGTTCAATTCTTGAAGCCTTGCTCGTCGTTCTGCATTCTTCCTCTTTCGAGCCATACGGAGCACAAATAATCCACAGGCAACCACAAGCGCAATGCCATTTGAGCTAAGAGTCCAACCAAAAGCAGAAATAGACAAACAAGTAGCATTACAAGTGTACAAATTACCGAAGCGCGTCTAGAACAGTCTGAACGGCCCCCTGTTCGCCACGATTATGAGTTCTCACACACCAAATTTGCGGGCTATGACCGGATCTTAATTTCTGGCCAGGGACGAACCGGACTTGCTGAATTTTAGGTCTTGGAATGTTCCAGAAACAATACATACCAAACGCCGGTAAGAGCAAGGCTAATAATACAGTCTTTAGCTGGCTGTATCATGTATGGACACTTACAGCTACTTATCAGCCCATTTATATAGTAGTTTACAGCCAGCTGAAGGCTGTATGACCCACCCCTTTCTCTCACAAAGTTTCTTGATTCTTATGCTTCAGCTGGCTGTAAACTTACAGCCCACCTCTCTTCTCTCTCCTCCTCTCTCTCCTCCACCTCAGCATACAGCCTACTAACAGCCTCTTTATTATACTTGCTCTAAGAGCAAGTCCAATAATAGAGCCAAGTGCTTGGCTATAAGTCAAGTTATAAGAGCCAAGTTATACAATAATATGTCTTCTATTTGTCTACAAAAGATTTTTTTATTATTATGTGGTACCATATCTCACATTCTCTTTCCTACTCCTCCTCACATACATTTATTATCTGGACCCACCACTGCATAGGCTCCCGTGTGCAGCTTGTTGCTTGCATGAGAGCCAAGCTCTCCTCTCTCTCCTCTCTTCTCTCCTCCACATCAGCAAAAATGCTGACTAGCTTGGCTATAAGACCATTGTTGTACTTGCTCTAAGGATCTAGAACCAAGCATAAATGCAGCTACTCCCTCGAAACCAGAAAATTGCAGTTACGCTTCTTCAAGCAAGACGAGCAAAGTACTACACCATAACAAAAACAAAAACAAAAACGCAAAAGCAACCACGAAAAAGAGAATGGGGGAATAAAATTAGAGGCTTGATAGGAAACATGTGGCAATTGTCCCTGGAGAAGTCTCCATGCTTCTACACGAGAAGGCACATAACACTGTAACAGCAGCAAACCAGCATGGAAGCATGGAACGGAAGGCCAATTCATATTTCTATACTGTATATTCCAGTAAACGAATCGTCTTGATGCAACATTTTACAATATATAGTAAATACAAAAATGCATTATGTATACTCAATATTTATCCATGTCATAACAACTCATGAGTATAGCACCTCACATATCGGTATGAGATACTACTATAGAACATCATCGCCAAAGTAAAGAGTAAATGATAAAACCAACAATAGAAATTACGAAACAATTAAAACTTTAAGAGTACTTTATTAGAGACCAGCGGAAACTGAAATAAATATTTGAAACATAAAACCGGTTCACTTCTAACCAAATAAGATTAAATAAGAAGACATAAATAGCGATAAAACCACGGTACCGAAAACTCAAGTACTCCCTCCCATGCATGTTGCTATTACTTCACTGCCTTTTATCTGAGAATAGAAAGAGCAAGCGTGATATTTGAAAATCTCAATAAGTACCTAACAACGGTCGCAAGTAAGGTGGGTAAAGGACAAGTAATACAAGCAAGTAAACTAGATTATTGGAAACACTGATACGGATAGGAGATAGAGATCACAAGAATAGTGGAATTAACGATGATCAACCATGATCAACGATGTATATTTTTCTCTTTTTTCTCCGACTAACGTGAGAATTTCTTCCCGTAAAAGCGAACGTTGTGACTCTTTTTGCTTTTACTTTAATAATATAATAAATTTCTCAACTAAAACAAACCAACTTTAAGTGGGACTTCAAACCACTTGATAATTAACAGTGACCAATCGAGTCCTCTGTGAAAACTTTGGACTACCTTCCCTCAGTGGGCGAATGGCAGTAACCTGAAACAAGTATTTGCAGGAAACCACAAAAATTATAAATTGAAGTGGAGAACATCAAATGTAGATAGTTGGATCCACTCAGCCAAAGCAGAACAGCACGCAATGTTTCTGTGAATGGTGTGGTACAAAAAAACATCTGAAAGCCCATGTATAAAATGCCTTACAACATCATTTCATGACTAGAAGTGCTATGCATTTTCATTGGTTAATTATCTAGGTTAAAATGTACTGTTAATCTTGTGGATGCGGAAAACGAGGGGCTGACCACGCCTTTATACCCAAAGTGGCGGCGAGAAGGACCCAAGAGTCCGGGACGGCGACGAAACCACAGAGTAGATGAATGGTACTATTGGGCTAACAAGGGGGTCCCACATGGCACTGGCGGGTTGGGCAGTGCCAGCGAGATGGGCCGAGGTGTTCTTAAGAGGCAAACTGGGTTGGAGGAAATAGGCCAGGCCGAAAAAGGCAATGGGCCACAGAGAGAGAAAGATTTGGCCCAAAGAAATTTTCGGAGTTTCCTAAGGTTTTCTGATTTTCAGAAATTGGCTTGATTCAAATTGAGCTCAATTAAATAGCAAATGAACTCCAAACAAATCCAAGAAAACACGAAAAAAATCCTTGCAACTCAAGGAACCAAAATAAAACAAATTTATATTTAATTATATTATATTTTATTTTATTCACATTAAATCTTTTTAATTTCTAAAAATGCATATTAAGCTTTAATTAAATAAAAAAAATCCCAAATAGTTTTTGTTGTTTTAAAAGCTTCAAAAGACTCTGAAATCCCAGATATTACAAAGTATATGTCAAGCAGGAATGCAAGAGGCCAAGATTTTACAAAGTATATGTGTGACCGGAGTCTTGCCGGACTCTAGGTGCGCTCCTCCTTAGCTGTGATCTGGTGGTGGTGGTGCTAGCAGTTGCAGCCTTGTTGGGCTATAATTTTGTTTGTGATTACAATCGTCCCTGGATGTGATTTTGGTGTAAGATTGCTTCGTTTGTGCACTTAGTCGGTACACGTTTCTCTATTGTCTTGTGCGGCAACTCACAGACCTCGATTCCACGCTTTGGTGTGCCCCTGATCATGAAGAAAGGCATTATATCTCCGTAAACCACACCAATCTCACCACAACATAGTTGTGGTGATATGTTTTCTAGGATGGTGTCGACTTCGACATGCCTGCCATGCTTTCTTCTTAGTGGCTTTGAGTGCTATTAGTGCAGTGAGTTCTCTATGTTTCTCATGTGTTCAGTCATGCTTAGTGTGTCGTAGTAGTGGTTTTGCTGCCTATTATTTTTATGATTCTAGTAAGCACTGATATAGGGTGACTTTGCATAACAAATTGTGGGGATATATGAAACAAAACTGAATTTCAAAAGTAATTTGAATTCTTGATTGATTTTGATCTATCTTGAATCCTGGCCAAATCTCGCACCTATCCTAGCCGTCCATGTCCTGATCTCCCTGCCGCATCACCCCTTTAGTTGTTTTTCATGTGAGCGCTGTTCACCAACCGAAAATATCGCCGCCGCCCAGATCTTTTCACCACTGCTCCTTCCCATTTTTTCCACCGTTGCCATGCCTCTGCCAGAGGTCAGAGAGCATACGCCCTCGCTTATCCCGCCTCTGACCCCCTCTTAATTACCACTGCTGCGTGTTAGAGCAGTCGACAGAGCTCACCACCACCTCTGCCCTTCCCACGCTCTCTACCTTGTCTCATGGCCGACAATCCCGCGTCGCAAATTCACGCGCCTCAGAACTCCTTGTCGCAGCACAAGCTGTTGTACACCCTCCCATTAATGTCACGCCAGAGTCAACCTATACCTTCCCTCTGCCAGCCACACCGTGCCCTCTCGCACCTTCCTGACCCCTTCCACACGCCGCCGCCTTAGCCCAGCCCCTATGCTGAACCGCCATACTCGCCCTATTTAAACCCCGAGCCCCTCCATTTGGAACCACCAGCGCCCAAGGTGAGCCACACACCCCCAGTTGAGCCCTCGATCGGAGCATCGCCGACGATCGTTGGAAGACCCCAAAGTAAGCTAATCTCCAATTCTTGCTTTTTAGTCCATTTCATTTCGATTGCTTTCGCCCGCAGCTTCTTCATAACCTTAGTAACACTCCTAAAGCAAGACCATAGATTCCCTGCTGCGCTGATGGCTAGCGCTACCGCTCAACCATAGGAGGTCACGGTGGACAGCTCGGCTCAACCACCCCTGACCCAAACCACCACACCCCTAAGCTCTCACTACTCCTAGAGATGCTCTATCGCAATTGCTATTGTCCTCTTAACTTGCCGTTAACCCTTGTGCCATTCAAAAGTCCTGATAAGAGAAGACCTCACCCCCAACACTCGCCTGACTTCTAGCCGCTCCCGAGCCCAGAAAAGGAATCCTTGTGGCCCCATGAACCCAGCCATGGTCACCAATTGTTCTTTTGACCACGGATTCTTCAACCACCCCTTCGCTCAAAATCTCCAACCGCTTCATTGCTTGAAACCTCCGACTACCTTATAATCGAGAGAAACTTCAACTACACCACTTTGAGTCTTGAGCAACGCCACTCGCATGCCGTCTGACGCTCTTAAGCCACTCGGACGCCGCCCGATGCTCTTAAGCCACTCGAAAGCCATCCGATCTCTTAAGCCACTCGGACACCGTCCAATATGCCGCAGCTACTCAGACATTATCCGATCTTCGTAGCAAGTCATACACTGTCAGATCTCCATCGACTTCACACTCGAAGTTGAACCTTGACCATCCACCCAATTTTGTAGTCGTACCCAAAACCATCCGAGTACTCAAAACTCCTCTGTTCTCTGAGTACGCAGCGACAACCGATAAGGACTAAGCTCGCTGTGAATAGTAAAACCCGTGGTGAACAGTACCTAAACCCATTACTGTACACAAAATCCTAAAACACACACACAGATATATATATATATATATATATATCCATTTTGATCATCTTGAGCACATCTACGCCATTCCCAACCCCATTTTGCCAATTTAGACTCTGATAAAACTCCAAACCACCAAAATGATATTCCAACTCTAAACCCAATACCGTCCATACACACAGCCATCATGGAAATCCATATAACACCGATATATTTCTTCAACCACCTCAGATCCATATTAGCCCTATCCTAACCCCGTTTGGCCAAATCAAGCATTGCCTAAACCCCATTCAGCCAAACCAAGCATTGCCTAAACCCTGAACACCCAAACCTATTTTCTTTGTATTTTGATTATTGTATTGTATTTTGTTCCTAGCTTGCATTCCACAAAGCAGGAACTTATCTGCATTCGTTTCCGTGCTAGTATTTAGACCACATGAGTTGGTCAATAGAAGAGCTGCAAGAGCAATTCAAGGAGTCAAGTGCAAAACCTGAAGACCATAGAAAATTTTGGATAAGGAGGTAAGTCACATGTTTTTTTATTATATTGAACCTACATTCCATTAATTATTTATTTAATTATACTTTCATTATCTTTATCTATGCACTGTATTTTATGTACAATAAATGTTTAGAATGACATGCTATCTTAGTTATATCCCACCACTGAAAAAGCCCTGTTTAATTTGATAACCATATTCACCTTGACAAGACTTAGTATTATTATAAATACTAGCTAAATAATCATTGTAGATTAGGAGTTCAACTGTTTTATACTACTGAACAATAGAGCACTTTGCCAGTAATCCTGCAGAAGTGATTCTAGAAAAAAGATTAACATGGGAAACAATGATATGGTTGGGTAGTACTGCCGCTGAGCATCGGGTTATGGTTTTGGAGATGAAAAATATTTCAGAGTAGAGTAAAGACAAAGCTCAAAGAATGTAAGGACAAGCTTATGCTGAGCAAAGAACATAGTGATCGCTCAACCATAAGTTTTGATTTGTCAAACCTGGTATAGTAGTTGCTCAAATAGATTGAACCTCTACAGGAGTAAAGGAGGGAGAGTTTGGTATGGGAGGGAGTATAAGCATACCGAACAACGGTAGGTTCCTCTCAGAACAGGGGTTAATCGGGTCTGTTTGGTAATCTACCGAGTAGAGCCTATATAAAAAGATGAGCAGTGAAACAACCTTGTTTTCTTAACTCAGTCATGAAGCTTAAGAAATCTTGCGGGTAAAGCTGAGCGACTCTACGGAGTAATCACAATGGTATTTCGAATACGCCGTGTTTTTGGTAAATGAATCCGTGTTTAATGGGTGATTCCAATAGTGAAACATAAGTAGATTGAAATTGATTTAGAAATGTTGAAGTCTGGTAATCAAGTTTTGAAACCACAATTCCTTAAAAAGTTATTGTTCTTTTATATTTAAATATGTTTATAAATAAAATTACATCCACAAATATTTTAATAAAACCATTATATCTCTATCTCTTGGAAATCCTATCAAGTAGTTATATATCATTTCCCCATGTGACTTGTTGAGTATGATTGGTTGTACTCAGTTTTGCTTTATTTTTCCCAACACAGAGATCAAGAGAAGAAAGAATGTTGCAAGTATTCGTGTTAGGATCACGACTGCACTCAAGCGTTCCTGTAGGAGTTTCCTTCAGTTCTTTTGATTGTAAGTTAAGTTTTGAGTTTGGACGTTCATTAAAATTTCTAAAGTTGACCGTTAGGTTTTTATTTTAATCTAATTAACCATTTTGAAATGCTCGTAAGCAGGCATGATACTCTTTCTGTCCGCAACTGAACTCCTGGACTATTGCAAGACATACGACGACCCTATTTCCAAAAACTGGGGCATTACAATATACACTTGCTCAGTGAGGATAATTGGTCTTAGATAATCATGACAATTTAGAATACTCTGCTAGAGGTTGAGCTATCAGTATCTAGTCCTTTTATTGTCCTGTTACTTACCAGAGTTCAATTTACTCGCTATCCTTTCTATTATTGCAATAGTGTTATTGTTATAATTGAACTTTTGTCTATCTAGTGGTAAGTTGTAGAGCTCAAAGACTAATGGAGTATTTAGAAATTGTCAATTTAATCTTTGATCAAACTAGATCATTTTGTGGAGGCCTTATATTAAACAAGTGCAACCTGATATCTGAGAGTAAAACACGATACATCAATTTGAGCATTATTCTACTTGTTTATTCTCTGTTATACTCTGAACAGTTTAATTTCCTGTTTAAATGACTCGAGAAAAATTTATGTTCTTGTTAGACATCTTGTTAGTGCTCATGTCATTTATCTATTGTTGGAATTATACTTTTATGTTCATAATTAATTCTGTAATTATTCTGCTAAGACCGCCTAAATTCAAACATTAGATTCGGTGAACACCTTCAGGAATCTGGGCATGCATGCATCACAAGGGGAAAGTTCAATCGTACATAACTGCATAGCACTGATAAAAGAAATAAGAGTTTAGTAGCAAGTGCAAGCCAACCGAAAAACCTGGAAGCAGCCAATGAACCAAGTAGCAACGCAAGAGGCTACGAAGCATCATTCCTTTACTCAGAGCCAGAGATTCGGTTTTCATAGCAAGCACTCCAGAACATATGCATATATCATGATCAGTAAAATCCATATCTAACATTTAAGCATCCTAGTTAATAATAGCTGAATCCAATCCCATATTGTACACTGAAAGCCAAGCACGCACTAAACATCATCTCATTTTTTATCCCTTAATTTTTCCTTCTCTTCAGCATCACACAACAATCCACAGAAAAAAAAACCGTCTGTAAACAGTTAGAATTGTCTCACATAAAACCCGTCAAATCACACATTTCACGGAGGGTTCAACCTCGAGAGAAAGCAATCTAAATTAGAAAATACATAAAAGGAAAAAGAAGCAACCTAACACTCATAAGGCGTGATGTTCATTCGATCATATCAGGGAACAGGGGCATCATTCAGTGAGGCAGGATCCACCTTAGGAAGGTCTGAATGGCGTCTCGCTCTTTCCTTCGGCTTATCTGCAGGCGCAACATTTGGTTTGTCTGCAACTGGGAAGGACAGGCGCTTCTTTACCGACGAATGGACCAGAGGCACTCTCTCAGGAACCTCAAACTTGTTAGGCAATAGACTGTGGTACCGAGACTTAGCCCTTGCAGACTCTGTGGATTGCATGTAGCTGGGGAGAGCTGGTGTGCTTGTTAGGCTTGCATCATCCCAGACGGAGGCTCCACCTGTGCTCTGCCTCCTTGGGCGCTCAGAGCGTATGCTCGTGATGCTCCTCAAGTCATCCTCCTTGTAGAGCCAGCTATCCCTTGGACTTGCTGGTCTGATCTTTCCTGCAATTGAGGGGGCCTTTGATGGGGGGGTTGATGGTGATTGCCGGCTCGGTGGACGGCTTGACTTGTTTGGTGTTGTGGGTCTATGAATTGAGAAGGCACGGGGTACAAAAGTTCGAACGGTGCTAGCGCTGGGGTTCTTTGTCACAGCACGGTCTTTAGGATCGTTGTCTGAAACCACTCGGTTCTCCCAAGGCCTTGCTGTCATCCAGCGTTCCATCCAGCTCCAGCCCCAGTTAGAATTCCCTTGGTCCGTGAAGGTCGGTGTTATAGTTCGACCAGAATTCCTCCACTGCATGAGATAAGAGAAAGGGAATTAGTGAAGTAATGAGAAACACAACTACATCTGTTGAGAAGATCAATATAGCCACAGTAGGTAAGAACAAGGAGCAAATAACAAGAAAAATAATATGCCATCAAAGGAAACCAAAGAGGCAACTTGCCTGGTGAGAAAATGCATAGGCAAGTGCTCTTTCTCGCCTTAGTGCAGCTTCTTGTTTCATCATTAGGCTGGCCTCAACTTGCTCTTTGGATTGATGGCTATGATCCCAGTCTTCATCAATCTGTCAAGAAAGTTAAACAGTATAGCAATGCCAGAAATCTATATGTCAAAACTGTCTTAATCTATTATTACAGAATGATTACGGTAATCTATGTTAATGTGACTGTTATGTTTTAACTAATTCTGTAAATATAAAATATGTATAATGCCCAAAATAGATTCCATTAGCGATTTTTGCTCGAAGAATATAAACAAGAAAAGGTTACTAAAGACGAAATTAGGAGCTTAGAAGGATCATATCAAATGGAGTGCCCACCTTCATTTTCTCAAGTTCCCTTTGATGCTTTAACTGGAGCTGCCTTTGAAGGGCCTGTTTCTCCTCCTCCATCTTCACCCTTCTAGAGTAAATTTGAGTTTGAACTCTTGCCATTATTTGTGTGATATGCAAGGTGTGGGCAGTTTGACGTTTGACGGCATTTCCATCAACTAGCAACTTCAACCTCACAAGCCCTCTCAGTGCCCGCAGTGCTCTCCTTGCCTAAAGCATTAATTTTTTGCAAATTTAGTAACCACTTAATGTCACAAAAAAAGAATTAAACAAAAGATATATAACTCATCAAGTCCCATGAAGTTCAATGTAAGTGTTTATGTCTTGCTCATGATCTGCACTATGACTTTTTTCAGCTATTATATCAACATCAACATATTCTTATGTGTAACAACATTGGAAACATCAGCCAAAACTATGTTTGAAAATGACCAGTAAAAGCACAATCCTGGTGGTATTCCGAAATGGACAAAGCACATAATGATGCATCAGACAGCAACTCTCTACCAACCAAATCAGATACCTTACAAAATCTTAATCCTTAACAGGCTGCTGACTTACGTGCATGCTCTCAAGACAGATCCGCACCAATCAAAGCATCTGATTATTTTTTTTTTTTGGGTATTGCTAGTGCAAGGACATCAATATAGGTAACAACAGCAAGTAAAATTATCCCACAAGTGCAGTTCATTACCAGATAACCCCTGAAGGTGGTCTGAATCTTGATAGCGGCCAGTTCTTCATTTGAGCTAACAGGCGTTTTTGGTGTGGTCGCGGTGGTTGCTGTGAGGCGGACGACCTCAGCAGCGGCCTGGGCAGCGACGGCAGCAGCTTCTGCAGCGACAGCAGAGGCAAGTGCAACAGAGTAGGCATGCTTGTTCTGCTCATTTTCTGTTTCAACTGGCTTGACATCTTTGATCTCAGATTGTGGCTGAGTAGGCTGTGCCGGCAGAGGCGGCGGTGGCGGTGGACCTACTGGAGCAGTCCCTGACACCGTTGAGGTCGACGGATCGGATTTCTTCGATTTGCCAAATGGCCATTTCCTCCTAGATCTCGACTTGTCCGCCTTCTCAGTCTTCATGGTAGCCAAAAAACATACAGATTGAAATGAGAAAGTTTGATGACAAATAAAGTATTTTTTCTTGGGAAGTAGGGGATTTTGGCATACCTTAGCTTCCTTCCCGTCTGGATCAGAGGAGCTGAAGACTCTCTTGACAGCACTAAACCACTTTCCTTTCTTACCCATTTTTTTGGGTATTATTTTACTGTGTCTTCAGCTGAAAGTACAAGAACAGACCAAAGGTTCAGTGCACCAATGTCTGAAAAATGCAGTGAAAATCATATACTGACCAGCAAAAGCTAAGCTTTCCACAGAAACCAAAAGTTTGACATGATCGGCCACACGAAAAAAAGGTGTGTACTAATCTATTGAGAGATCAGAAGCTCCATCATGTGTTATTCTACAGTCACACCTCAATCAATCAAGCACCTATGAGTAAAAATGGAGATAAACCATAACAACAGAAGAGCAGCTCTACCACAAATCGACAACAAAATAAACTCCGAGCTGCGGAGCTTCAAGCAGGCAAAAAAATCCTATCTTTACCGCGAAACCGCTAGAAAATTTTAGTCACGCCAAAGTCTTGGACCGAATCGAGTAGAGAAACAGAAGGAACTGAACTCCCAGGCGCAGAGTTAGACGATTAACATCAGATACCATATTTTGGCAACCACAAGGGCACAATTCTTCACCATAGACCAAAATTTTCTGACAAAATAGGCATCTTTTGCACACTAAATTATCCTACTTTCGCGCGTTACCCTTCTACACTTCATCAATCGGGCCGTGAAAAAAAGGCAACCAACTAAAAGAATTTTACCCACAAAGAAACCCTCGCAGCTGCGCCTGAAGCCCACTCTTCCACAGTTGCACCGCGAAATCAACTAAGGCGCACCTCAAACAAAACGACCGGATAGCGCAACCAAGAAGAGCCAATCACGGGACGCAAAACCCCAAGAAAAGATGCGAATTTTACAGCGAGAAAGGCAAGCTTTCACCTCAAAGCAACGAAACGCCGGAAGCCCTCGCCTTCCGCGGCCCACTGAAGGCGCCAAGAACTAACGCTACCCGTCCGTGCGTCCTGGGAAGCCACCGCACGTACCACTACCCCCTCCACGGGTCAGATCAAACCCAAGACGGAAGCATTTTAGGCATAAGGAATGATGGAAATGAGAGAAAAGGCGAGGGGCAAACAGCCCAAGCTTCTTTAATTTGCTCACCTCACCCGTCCCGTCGAAAGACGCCGCTTTTATCGGCTCACCGCCCCGCCTCACCCCCGCAGCACGCAGAAGAATTGATTCGCCCACCACCACCCCGGCTAGGACGACGCCTCCGCCGTGTTCACCACAGCCGGTGCGTGGACCGCCACTTCCAGCCGGAGGTGCGGAGCGGGGCCCGCCGAGGGAGGGTACGACACGACGACGAGACGGCCCCACCACCTGTCTCCCGCCGCGGTCACGGCGTCCTCACGACCCCGAGCGCCAGCCGAAAGCCGCTGTCCCTGTCGCGACTTATGGAAGCGGGGCGCGGGTATGACAGGTGGGTCCGCCCCGCGTGCCGTGGACCAGGCGCAGGCGCAGCAGAAGACGTTACTGGTAGTAGCCAAACCGCGAGCGCCGGCACGGGCAGCGGGCGCAGGACGCCGTTGGTGGTAACCGATGGCAAGTACGTACCTCCGAGTCTTCGTGGCCCACATGTAATAGATAGTCCTTTGCTTCAGTTGAGGTGGGGCCGGGCCCACCTGCACCCGTTTCTCATGCCGTGTTAAATGAGCCATATTTACGCCTGACTACACAGCGTTCCGAGGTTGGAAATGCTTTGCTCGGCTGTGTTTACCAGCTTTTACGCTGCGTAGACTCTCAACTGCTCTTGGCCTTTTGTTGGAACTTCTGTAGTTTTTTTGCCTGCCTTTCTTTTCGCCATCTTTTGAGAGGCAGAGGGATGATAAAACAAACGCATCAAATGGGTGGCGATGGCACGTCTATATGATTAGAATAGCGCTGGTGTCAGCGACAGTGAGAGGCTCTGATGAGATGCGATCCATTACTTGATGTGGTTTTTTTACTCTGTGTGACAGCCTTCATGCGGTGTCTGTCTTGCATCTTGCTGGGGGAGCGGCCATGGCAGGGCCTCGGTTCCTGGTGCGCTTGCACGTGCCGAATGCCAGATCGGGCAGTCGTCCAGCCACTTTTACCCCACGGCCGCGAACGCCTTTTTCACCGTACGCCAACGACCGAACGGCTCTGCTGCGCCTTCTGATTGCCACAGTCGGTGCATAGTGACTGGTGAGTCAGTGCTCCCCTTGTACTCTTACTCTCGCCGCGACGCCGCGGTGAAACATCCGTGAGCTTATACGACTATGTATTCACACGTCGTCTTGAACAGTAGTACTTGCGTAGTCGCTTGTCGTCTTGAATACTTGTGGACTTGTGGTAGCTGGTAGGTGTACTAATAAGTCCTAACCTAAGTGGCCAATCATTGGGAGTTCTTGGCCTCGACCCATAGAATATTGGCGTAATGGCGAAGTTGGTGTGCAAGTGTGTTTTTATGCTACTGGGGCCGCGTAGCAGTAGTACAACGCTAATCTTCTAGGAGTATAAGTACCAGCCTCATAGGCGCGGCGACACGCCGCGCCAGCCACCGTGTATACCGAAGTAAAAGGGGTGATAATTCGTGGGGAGTTTTTTAAAAAAATTCAGGGCACATGCGTATTTTCGAAAAAGCCAAAGGGTTTTTTCGCAAAAATTCAAGGGCATGTACGTAACTAAACGAGCGCCTGTACGTAATTTAGAAAACCGCGGGGCGCCATCCTGTAAATTGGAGGGGTGTTTTCAGCAAAAAAAAAAGCGTAAAAAAAACTGGCAAGGACCTTTTCGCGAGGAAAAAGGACCTCTACGTAATTTTCGGAAAACTCAGGAGAACCGGCTCCCCCGGCCGTACGCGAAACCGCCCGCCACGCGCCGGCCGAGGGAGCGCCAGGGGCGACGTGGCCAAGCGCCCTGCGGGGCATTCCCCCGGGCATAAGGGACGGAGTCACTAGACTGATAGGCGCGGCGACACGCCGCGCCAGCCACCGTGTGCACCGAAGTAAAAGGGGCGATAATTCGTTAGGAGTTTTTAAAAAAATCCAGGGCACATGTGTATTTTCGGAAAAGATAAAGAGTTTTTTCGTAAAAATTCAAGGGCCTGTACGTAACTAAACGAGGACCTGCACGTAATTTAGAAAACCGCGGGGCACCATCCTGTAAATTGGAGGGGCGTTTTCAGGGGGAAAAGCGTAAAAAAACCGACAGGGACCTCTTCGCGAGGAAAAAGGACCTCTTTGCAAGGAAAAAGGACCTGTACGTAATTTTCGAAAAACACGAGGAAACTCCCTCCCCCGGCCGTACCGAAATCCCCCGCCACGCGCCGACCGGAACGCGCGGGCGGGGGGACGTGGCCGAGCGCCCGCCTGGGCATTCCCCCGGGTATAATGGGGTTTTTTATGTGCGTATTGATGTCAACGCATCAGGTCACTGCACAGTATTATTCTTCCATCAGTCATCAGTGGAGAAACCACGCTTCATCAGTGGAGAAACCACGTTGTAGGTCGAATAGCAACAGAGGGATGAATCGTGTCTCATAAAATTTTTCACAAGAATTTTTAAACTCTTCACTTCCATAGTTACAGAATTATGAAGATCAAAGTTAAAAACCTAGATGTAACGCCCTAAGGTCCAAACCGGCTCAGATCTAACCACCTTCTGGATAGGCCACGCACACGTAGCAACCCGATTGCGCTTTCGTCCTAGCTTCGCGCAAAACAGTTAACCGGGGGTGCTACCTTTGGAACTCCTAAGCTTATATGTAAGTACTTCTCAAGGTAAGCTAGCAAGGTGAGACTAACCCAGAAATACATGTGCACACACACATGGACCAACATGGGCCGGGGTGTCACATACACCCCCCTCAAAGGACCCGACGTCCTCGTCAGACCAACATACCCACACCGGGGCAAATGATAAGGATCTTCTCTCTTGGCACATGTCCGTGCGTTCAGTGCCAGCACATATGCCATGCCGTGTGTCCGCTACGGGCCCACACGCGCCATGCGCCATATGCCCGCGCCCCTGACCCGCACGCACCCATGTAACCGCAAGAGTCGGCTCTGATACCATTTGTAACACCCTAGGGTCCAAACCGGCTCAGACCTAACCACCTTCTGGATAGGCCACGCACACGTAGCAACCCGCTTGCGCTTTCGTCCTCGCTTCGCGCAAAACGGTTAACCGGGGGTGCTACCTTTGGAACTTCTAGGTTTATATGTAAGTGCTTCTCAAGGTAAGTTAGCAAGGTGGGACTAACCCAGAAATACTTATGCACACACACATGGGCTAACATGGGCCGGGGTGTCACACTAGACCAAAGCAATAACCTCAAAAACCAAGAAGGGAAAATCTTCTGCACCAGAGTAGTATAACCGGCCACTGAGGTGTGGTTTGACCGGTGGCTACACAATGATCTGACCAGCGGGGCACTAACGGTCCAACTAGAGAGCGGTATGGTTGGCAGGAAGATGCAGTCTGACTGGCGGCCGGTTCGACCGGGCCAAGGAGCGGTATGATCACTCCCCTGCTCCCAGAACAGAAAATCAACCCAAATCCAAAACCACTTTTGGTGCAACTTCAAAAAATCCATAGACAAATAAAATAAAACTTTACACACACCTTGCTTAAGATCTCAAAAACTTATTCCATCCAAAGATCGCTTGAATCTCTATTAAAATTCAGGCCTTTATCAAGAATAAACAAAGTTGCACTAAAACTAGATAAAAACCGAAAAGTTAGGATGTGACAAAATATAAACTTTGTAAAATTCAAATTTTTACTCTATGAACTCTATAATGGTTAACCATAATATCATACTGGACCTTCCCACGTCTCACACACAAATCTTTTTGCTAATCAGTTCTGGTCGCGATGATGATTCCTCGGTTGATGATCGGAGAATCACAAGCGATCGTTCAATAAAAAAAAGTCAGAATGGAGTAAGTAGGCAACGCAATAATATGGAATGATAATTAGTACTCCACCTTGTACGGTAGGGGTTAGATCATCAGGATCTAATCTTGATTAGACTATGAGAGTACAGACCAGAGCACCCAAAACGATTTCATCAACAAAGTGTAGAATGGAGATGGAAATGGAAGGCACGCAGCATGTTTGAGTTGGAATCAACTAGACAATGGGCTATATATTCACTGTTTTGTCCTTACGAGTTATACATCCTCTTTTAGAAGAGTTGTTCATAGCGTCAATGTGTCACATTCAACAAGAGCACTAGGGATAAGTCTGGTTTATTTTTGTCGTCTAGATATCTTGCAAGGATAAAATACCAAATAATTCAACATTTTACACCACATGCTCAAAAGAAAATTATTTGATGTCTTTTCTTGGAACCGGTGCTCTAGGAATGTAGATCAAGGAACAGAAAATTGAATATACAAAACACATTAGGGCTGGTTCTATTTTGTTGAGAATAAGAGCAATGCATACTTAGAAATATTTAGAATACTTGAGAATTGACATGAGTTATATATTTTGCTACAAAGTTCCTAGAATAAATTATTTAGGAATGCTTCAAGGCAAATATTAGAACTATTTGGAGTTCAGATATTTAGGAAGAGAAGAGATATTTATTGTTATAGGGTTTGGATTGTGACACATGATAATAATCCAACGATGTTTTAACACTATAAATAGGGATGTCATACCTTCTCTTTTGTGTGTGCCATGGATGAGTAACCATAAGAGACACCACAAGCATATGACTAAGTGTTAGAGATGGCCATGAGAAGGCCATAGGTAAAGAGTGAGAGTTAGAATAGCCACTAAGAATGTAAAGTTGTATTGTATCAAAGTTTGTAGTAGTAAATAAAGAGCTGGTTTACCCCTATTTTGTGTAAGTGCTAGTCTTCCACAGTAAACCACATCTTCTTAGTACTTAGTGCTTGTGGGTTGTGATTCAACATGAATGTCTCAGTTGCTCAAAATCACAACAGTCCTAGCTTTAATATGAGTGGCTCAGCTGCCCAGAAGCTGAACAGTCTTGGCTTTAACGTAAGTGGATCAGTCGTCCAGAAGCCAATAATTAATTAAGTACTAAATAATACGAAGGAAAGGCTAACTAACTAGGATAGTTATAACAAAGTGTGCTAAGGCATGCGTGACTTGAACATGTTAGTTATAAAAAAAGTGAAGGAGATGATGGAGAAACAAGTATTGAAGTGTTTCCTTATCTGGACATCCAGATAGACATAGTTTGTGCTGGCTATCAGTATATCAAAGCTTACCAACTTAGGATAGTTGGTGTAGCCGGGCAAAATTAGGGCCCAAGCTAGGGGCTATAGCCCTAGTCCAGCCCATTAACTTTGGTGGCCCTTCAATGCCATTGACAAGCCTATCAACTTCAATGCCATCGCCTCCTGTTCTATAGCCCCCTCCCCCGATTGACGCAATCACACAAGTCACAAGGCAATCGCCTCCCCGTGCACCTCCTCCCTCCTGGCTCATCTCTCCTAACCCAGGCTGGGCCTTCAATGCCATTGCTAAGATTCATGTTGCTAACTACTCTTAAGATGATTGTGTAGTCCTAAGGAACTAACTTGACATATTCATTGTTGATGTAAGAGATAATAAACATATCTCAACTTGTAATAACCTTGGAGATCTTGCTGTGAAGACGGTTCAAAGTGATAGACACGGATATTATCCATTGGTGTATTATCTTATTGAACTTGCCTTGATTTTGCCTATGGCAATAACAACAGTTAAACGAGCATTTTCCGCTATGAATATTATTAAAACTGAGTTGGAAAATAAAATGAATGACGAATGCATGAATGATAGCATGCTATGCTATATTGAGCGAGACATGCTTGCAGCCATTAGAGATGATAGAATTTTGCAGCGTTTTCAAAATATGAAGTCACGTCGAAATAAATTACCCATTGGTAGAATTGAGTGGTATATTTTGTATATTTAAATTTGTCGTTCATATCATGTCATTTCAATTTATGATTTATATATGCTACTTTGTCTGTACATATTGCTATAATGCTTGCCTAAATTTTAATGTAGAAGGTGTCAATGTAGCATGGAGATCTGTCATGATGGTTTGATGGAATCTTCCTTAATTATGTATTTATTCTAGCTAGAATACTTTGATTTAAATGTCATTAGACTGTTTCACTATAATATCAGCTATTGTATGAGGGTTTATGTACTTTTGCTATTATGTAGTTTAATTGCAACCTAGTGAGGTTTCTAATTGTCATAAGTTAGTCCCACTCTTGCTTCATTTATGAGTCTGCAACTAGTGTAGCATATGTGTAGGCCTCCTTGATATGGGTATTTGGAGGATGCACCCCCGATTGCCAACATATTTCTATCACGTCTTTTGTAATAATATCATGTTCCATGATGCATTAGCTGAAATGTTCAAATAGCATTGTATTTTTTTCTCTTAATTCACCAACAAAAAAGTCAAAACACTTAATTAGTTGTCCATTTTCCTCGATATGAGTTCACATTGCACTTACAATCCTTAGCACACTTGTTTGACCTCAGTCTAAGGTCATATACAATAGTGTGATATCAACTATCTATAAATCTTGTCATGTATGATACGAGATGATGTAGAGGAGAGAGAGAATTGGATCGTCTTTCATACAGCAGTCAACTGTAATACGATAAACAAGACATATTATATCATAGAAAAGTTATCATTAGAAGCATACAAAAAGACAACATATTGTATAAACTGTTTTTAGTGTCATCTATGGATGATATGGAGAATATTATAGACAACAGTTGTATATGCTATTACACATACTAATAGCATTTTATGATCAGAACAAAATAACCGGAAAAAACAAACAAAAGGTCCCAAAGCAAAACCACACTTTTCGCGACCGTCACATGGTACATTCAGATCGGAGTACAGTCCGGAAGGACAAGATGACCAAGCATGCTGCATGCACATGAGCATATGCAACGACCACACCACAGTCCACACGCACAAAAAAAAAGACCCACTGGATGATCAGCACAGGAACGAGTAGGTAGCCTAGGGCGTGCGTAGGGCCGTGGAGATCATGTGACAACAGGTAAACGCCAATAATGCGCCACTACAGACTGTTTGGTGATGGGCTGCCGCTCCTCGATCCACATGGATAATGCAGCCATCTGACAGGATGCTGATGTGGGGGCATGCAGAGCAGTAACCTACGTAGAGCACATCGCGTCGCGTCGCATGGGTTCTTCGCTTCTGCTCCTGCTGCTGCTGTTGCGAGGTAGTTGGGCGGCAGTATCACACCGGTATAGGGCTGTGATGTTAGGGTTAGCACAGTTGCGGTACCAGCTTACTCATTGCTATATCAGTCCAACCAAGCGGCCAACCTGCGCCTGGTTCATCTGCTGCGATCCTGCCAAAAGAACGATGATTGTTGCTTTGATGAAGCAAAGCACCAGTGCTGGATGCTTTGATGAAGAATCATTGTGCGTTTGCTTTTGATCAGGTAAAAGAAGGAGAGCACTAGTGTCCTGGTAATCATGATTTGATTTCAGGTGAAAGGCATGCGTGCATTGGGGCTGAGCTCCAGTGCTGTTCAATGTAGGAGTCTCAAATTGGGCCCAAAAATGGGCCGAAATGCTTGAGCACAGAAGATGGGCTGAAATACTTGTTTGCAACGTTAATAGAAACAGTGCCATCAGAGAAGTCAAATGCATGGCCTTTGCATCAGTGAATCAGGAGGAGTCAGAATCAATGGAAGTTGTTGCTGGTTACACACTGTCCAGTGAAACTAAAAAAATCCTACTCCAACCTTCCAATTTCACACCCGGATGAATTGACTCTTCATATACCACGTATAATACAGCTATGAACACGTTTAGCCCCAACCAGTACAACACTCCTATATTTTTATACCACACCAACCGGTAAAACAATTACACGGGAAAAGATCAATAACTCCCTATGATCTGATCGAGCCACGCTACTACTGCTCATCGGTTGATCAGTGACCAGCCTCACTTCTTCCACATGCCGCTGATCCGCCTGAGCACGTTGCCGTTCTTCCTGGCCGCCGCGTCGTCGTCGAGCTCGTTGTACAAGCCTGTGTACTTGCCGCCATCCAACGACTCGCTCCGCTCCACGAGCTTCCCGTTGCCGCCCTTGCCCACCGTGAGCAGCGCCATGGCGGTCTCGGCGGCCTTCCTCCACTGTTCGGCCTGCACCTTCAGCCGCCTCAGCTCGGCCTCCATCTCCCCCTTCTTCGCCGCCTCCGCCGCCGCGTCGGCCTCCGTCTTCAGGGGGACCTTCTCGGACTCGTACTGCTGCAGCTCGAGCTTCAGCTGCCCGTTCTCCTGCAGCGCGCCCTGCAGCTGCTCTTTCAGCTCGTCCGCCGCGGTGTCCGTTCTCGTGTTGGCTTGTAGCTTCTTGTTCGCGTCCAGTGCGCGCCTCAGCTCCGAGTCCTTGTCGAAGAGGCTCGCCTTGAGGAAGATGACCTCGGACTTGGCGCTCTCGAGCGTCGCGGCGAGCTTGCCGTGCCGCAGGTCGGACTCCATCTTTATCTGGTCCATTAGCTCGTACGCGCACTGCGTCTCCACGGTTCTCAGGATCTTTTCTTCTTGGAACCTGGCCTCCGCGGCCTCCAACACCGACCGCAGCTCGGCGGCCTCCGAGTCCGAGCAGTTGCAACTACGCTCGCCGGCCTTCGCCATCTCCTCCTCGAGGGCCTTGACCTTGACGCGCGACTCCTCGAGCTCCTTGACCACGAGGCTGAAGGAGTCCATCAGCTTGGAGCCGTCGGTGAGCAGCGAGTCGATGGTGGCTCGGCTCGCCTCCAGCTGCTGCTTGCACTCCTCGTGCATGGCGCGCGCCTGCGCCTCGGCCTCCTCGCTCGCCTTGAGCTTGACCCTGAGGTCGTCGATGGCGGCCAGCGCCTCCACCACGTCCTGCTTGCGGTCGGCCCGGGCCGCGGCGGCGAGCTGCACGCGGAGGCGGTGCACCTCGCCCATGGCCGCGACGAGCGCGGCCGAGTCGGCGGCGTGCTGCTTCTGCATGGCCTCCAGCTCCGACTGCCACGAGCGGTCGCGCTCCTGGGACAAACGTCGCAGCTCGAGGATGCGGGCCTCCTCGGCGGACGAGAGCTCGGCCAACTGCGCCTCGGAGTCGCGGACCTCCGCGGACGCCGCCGCGGCCTGCGCCCTGGCCTCCTCGGCCTCCTGCATGGCCCGCTTCTTGGAGAGCTCGGAGGAGAGGAGCTGCTCCTTGGCCTTCTTAAGCTCGTCTTGCAGCTGCGAGAGCTGGGACCCCAGCTCCGAAAGCTTCGTCGGTGGCCTCCTTTTCTGGTGTTTTCATTCCACAGGAAGACAAATGCCGACAAGATTAGTGGTGGTACATCAGTCTCCGAACTCGAATCAACAAACTCGTGATTTCCACAAGAACATTACTAGCCAAGGATTACTAGTGGTGAGTTTTAGCATCGGATAAGATCGTTTTGCTGAGCATTACCATTTCCATCATTACTTTGTAAGACTTTAATTGGTACTTTTGCTTACATGTTAGCATAGGCATTGAAGCAAGGATTAGTGACAATGCTGTTGATAGTTCCCCCTCTTTTCTAGTGCTACAAGAACACAGTGGCTAAAATGTTGACAGGCAGCCAGTAACCTTGCTTTCCAGCTGATACTTCGGGGAAGAATTATGTGACCATTAACTAAAAAAACTATGTGAGCAAAAGAAGAAGGAATATTTGTGCTCTCGAAATGTGCTTAATTAGCTTGCCTAATCTTCTGGGCGTTTGTTAGGATTCAGGAACATAATCAGTACAGAGAATAAATACCGATGTCAATTATGGTCTCCCTGTCTGAAACAAGAGGTCACCTCAGTGTCAATTTCCCATGATTACCAGGAGAATTGTTAATGATCTTAATTGACCTGTTTTCTCATCACCGAAACGAGCTTCAAATTTCTCTGTGCAAAAATCTGCTAAACAATTAATACCCCGGAGCACTTATTTTAGCAACCAAATACCTGTCTGTTTCAGTGTAAATTGACCGTGTGTTCCATCAAGAGAAAGACAGAACAAGAGCCAACTACTACTAATTGAGTGGGTACCAACATTTAAGAACAGCTAACGATCTTGTAAACACTTGTAACGAACTTTGGACAGAAACTGGATAAAATTCCCTTTCATATGTCAGAACAGATGTGCTACTACCAAATGACAATACTGAAAATACTGAAAGACCTTTGAAATGGAGTAATTCATGAAGTAAACGGAAGAGAGAGCCGAGATTTATGCCAATTACCTCTCTTTCTGCGCTCATCGTCAAGCGGTGTTCCACCTTCGGACTTCGCCCCGTGGGCGACTTGGTCGACGGCCTATCGGCGGTGGAATCCGGGCCGGCCACCCTCGTCGGCCGGCTCTTGGTTCCCTGGGGAGACGTCCGAGTAGGGTGCTCCAAGGAACCATTCCTTCATGCCAAAAACACATCAAGCAGAATCAGAAACCACAAAGCAGGCAAGCTCACACTAAAGCACGTTACCTTATGGTTGTATTGCTGGAATATAGCTTGAGAAAATGCATTTTGTTTAAGGATAGCCTGATTACAACAGGCAAAGAATTTCAGTGCCTCTCTTCATGTCAAATGCAGGTAAAAGATAGCTTTTCTTTGGGATATTTGAATCCAATCGAGCAGAACCAATTCAAATTTCTGATGAGAAAGTAAACTACAGAGTAGTGGATTTTTGCCGAAACCGCTTGCGGAAAGAACGAGATGGAAAAAAAACAAGATGCAATGGGGTGAACAAAGAATCCGAGGCCGAAAGGAGAAAAGAGGCCGACAAGAAGTGAAGGGGGAGCAACCGAGCGAGACAGGAACCGAGAAAAGGGCAACGGCATTAACTATCTCCTCGTATGCAAGCGCGGGATCAAAAAGAGGGGAGAGAGGGAGCTTTACAGATGCAGTTATCAACAGGTGGACCACAGCTCCTTGGCGCCGAGCTCAAGAACGCGACAAGCGTTGTCCATGGAGCTCTGTAAACAGTCACGGTCACATGTAACCTTGATTTGAAAACTTGGTCTCTTCTTGGCTCCAAAAAAAAAATTAAACAGGAAGCAGACAGATGGTGATTAGGAGGAAAGTGTAGTTTAGAGCAGCCCAATCGCGTATTTCCAAGTTACGGATCCCAAATTAGCAGAATCAATGCTGTAGCTGTAACTGTTGAGAGCCTCTGTTTAGGGAAAGAAATTCCTTGAAATGGGTCATAGCTCCCATCTTTTGAGGGCCCTTTTAGATTTGTGACATATGACAACATGGAATCTTAAAAGCGGGTTGATTAGCTCTTTGGTTTAGAACATATGAATTTTAAATTGCTATACTGTGAGATATGCATGAATTGTATGGCAGATAAGAAGTGGAGAAGAAGCCAAAACTTTTATTTTAAATTGCTATTGTACTTTAAGATTCGGTTTTATCACATATCACAAATTTAAAAGGGGTCTTAAGATTAAGAGGTGAGAGCTAAGGTCCCGTTCCATATAATTTCTTTCCTCTGTTTAGCTCCCCTGGGCAGAGAGTATACGCAGAACTATGTCCAGGTGAAGAGTTTCTCTCTGAACTTTTCTGAGGTGGTGCTCGATTGCTCATACAGCTCGTAGCATGGGCTAGTAGCGAAACTGAAGGCCGGATCAGAGAAGTTTTGCGTTAAGATGCATGTACATTGACTAAATCCCGATTCAACGGTTAGGATGGAGAGGAGAATCTAGCATCACAGAGTTCGATGCATGGCGAAATAAACAAAGCATGTATGCAGCAATCATCAAATGGCACATGGAATTTAGCATAGAAAGGGATGACGCGAAACAAACCTTGTCTTGGCTGTCTGCATTGCTGTATCTTTATTTCAGAATTCAGAGCCACACCAACAATAGGCCACCTATAAGAAAGCTTCAACGGGACAGAAAAAAAAAAAGAGGTCAGCTCCCTCTCTCCCAAGACAGAGAGGAAGAGGGGGGGGGGGGGGGGGGGAGCCCAGGAGAAGCTATGCTATGGCGATGGAGGGAGCTCTTTGTATCTTCACATGAGCAAAGCAACTAAATAATGGCAATGCAGTGCAGTGCGGCATTGTTGGCTGCTTGCTTGCTTGCCCGTGTAATCTGGCACTAACTGGTACTCAACCACTTAGCCAACCACAAGGACAGCAATGTTGGTTTTTAATACTAATCGGCATCCTAAAACTGGGAGACACATGGTGAGGGGGTGAGCAATCCGATTCTTTAAGCTTTGCCACGGGCGGTGATGGCTCTCATGATCACTACTAGAGGCCTACATGGTCCCTTGGAAGATAACACATTATACACACACCACTACAACCACCAGGCTTAAGGCTGGAGAAAGGTAGTCCTGAAGCAAGCAAGAATCCACCACCCCACGGCTTCCCCTTTTGTTTGCTCTCTCTTTCCCCTTACTCAACTCCCCCACAAAAAGCAATGGCGTCCACACTGCTGAATCATGCATGGTGCAAAAGTAGTTGGAGGAGCTAGCCAAGATGACAACTACACCCAAATACACACCTCCTTTTCATTAACACAAAGCACAAGAAGAGCCAAGAGAAAAAAAACACACACACATGCTCTATCTTAGGTTTACCTCAGAATAACTAATTAGATAGCCACATACATATATGAGCTGGCTTCAGATGATTGGTGGCGATGAGAAAACTCAAAAGCTAGGGGATGATCCAAAAGCTTTGCAGCTTTTATCTGGATAAATAAGCAAGCTTGTCAGCCAAACTAAGCAGGTAGGTGTTGGGCATACATCAGAGGAAAAGCAAAATTGGAGATCACTTCAGTCCAATGAGGAACGCATGCGAGTGGCAAAACTAACTCCCCTTTGGATAAATTCCAACGGGAGGTGGTGGCAAGCATTTGGGCGCTGATTGGATCATGCAATGCATGATGCAACCACACATGATGTGAGATGTTGAGGACATGGGAAATGAAAGAAGAAGCCTCACCTCACCTATCCGGGATAGGAGCTCAAAATCGGTTGGGAGATGCCTTTCTTCTCCTCTCCTTTGGGTAGCTTGGCCTTCATATCGCGCTTTGGGGAGCCATTGCCCTAGGGGAGACGGGGGGTCTAGGGGCATCCGCACAGGGAAGTAGGATGTCATGTTCTTTAAATAAGAAGGAAAAGGAGACAAGTTGTGACGATTTCAGAAGGCAGTAGGGGACGGAACAGCGAGAGGAAGAACAATCATTTCGGTGTTCATGTCTCTCGTGGGGGGAAAATCAATGGGAATGAAATCTTCATGTCCGTACTCGATTTTTTTAATGAAATCTTCATACCCGTACTCGATTTTTTAACTATATTTTGTGAGATTGCCAACACTTAAACTTTCTGATATTGATATTGCCGTTGGGCTCAGGGACGCGCGCTGAGGCTGCTGATCTTGGATAACGATCCACGCTGGCAATTGGAGCGCTGCTTTATTGGTACGTAGAGCACGGCACGCGGCAAGTGTCAGTATGTACAGTCCGATCAGAGGTAAAAGCTTCTGAGAAAAAAAAGTAAGCTGCGCTAGTAGTACTTTCGAATGGCAATTGGCGCACACAGTTACACAGCCCGGCTGACAAGTGACAAAATTGTAAAACCACCGGATGATCTATTAACCGCACGGTGAATCGTGTTTCTAACGTTTTACTGCCCAGAGAACGGCAGATCTACACATCTGTACCTTTTTTTTTTTTTGAAAAGCATGATCTACACATTTGTATCGTAGTGCCGTGCGCGCGGAGTCGTCCCCATTGGTACGAAGCGGTCACCCGCTCGGGCGACATGGAGACGGAGACCAGGCCTGCCCGGCCCGCGTCCGTAACACGACAGGTATCCTACCTTTTGAGCCTGCCCGACGCATGCAGGCCACGCCGCGCGCGAGCGGGACATTGGCTAGAGTTCAAGCGATGCGCGCGCGCGTAGCGGCTGTGGTTTTGGTCCGACTCGCACGCGGCATATGCTTCGCCGCGCGGCCGGGTAGGCGCCAAGCGGACGGGAAACGGCATGTGAACTCGACGCCTACTCGCACGTGAATCGCTTCACAGAGATAGCGCCTTTGGCGTCAATTTACCCGCCCGCCGTCTCAAGGTGAAGTCTGCTCCATTTACATGGTTCTACCTCCGGCTACGTTTGCTGGAGAGTAAGGCAAAACTAGAATAATTATATGCAAACATGCACCGGATCAATCGAATAATTGTTGATTTAATGATATGGTGCGACGTAGGAGGTCACAATGTACTTAACTTTAGATGAGAGATGGAGGCTTACTGTAGCTAGTACGTGAACATGTGCACGGTACACACGAGTACACACTTGCAACGGAGTTAAAAGGTAGATTTGACACTGTTATTGTCCGTACCGTATTGACAAAAATATCATTTATGTCATTCAGTGGGCGGGCGACAGTGCGCGCGAGGCGACACGCGACGGGACCGCCAGTTGCAGGCGCCTGCCGCCCCCTCACCAGACGGCAGGCAGCCTACCGTCCGATGAGGTGGCGACAGGTGATTAAGCTGGCTTAATTACCTGCCCTAATTTTTTCATTTAATGATTGTTTGAATTTTTAAATATATCAAATAAGCTCCAAAAATTACGAAAATGTATGTACAGTCCTCTGACACAACTTAATTCATATTATGATTTTTGGTAATTTTATCCATTGTGAATATTACTCAAAAATCCATACAGTTTCAATATTTGTACGAGTTTTTACATATAGCAAATAAGCTCCAAAAATTAAGAAATTTTATGTGAAGTCTCTTGACATATCCATA
Organism: Dendrocalamus latiflorus; assembly: GCA_017311315.1. NCBI lineage: Eukaryota > Viridiplantae > Streptophyta > Magnoliopsida > Poales > Poaceae > Dendrocalamus > Dendrocalamus latiflorus. The sequence continues at coordinate 15,170,378 of CM029647.1, read as the reverse complement.
GCTATTGTGTAATTTTTTAGGAATTTTATGTGACCTATAGAAATGTCAGTCTGTCCATACTATATGGCGTTGTCCGCTTCCTCCTTCGGACATGTGTTGCCTTGACATAACGGCCCCCCTCACCCGCTTACTCATAAAATTTCCAAAAAAATTACACAATAAATATGGGTGTGTCAGAAGGTTTTACATAAAATTTCTTAATTTTTGGAGCTCGTTTGCTATATGTAAAAACTCGTACAAATATTGAAATTGTATGAAATTTTGAGCAACATTCACAATGGATAAAATTACACTATAAAGTATATATTGTGTCAGGGGACTATACATAAATTTTCGTAATTTTTGAAGATTGTTTGAAATATTTAAAATTTCAAACAAACACTAATAAAAAATAGGGCAATAATTAAGCTGATTAATTAGCCGGCTTAATCACCTGCCGCTACCTCACCGGACGGTAGGCAAGTCTGCTATCCCCCCACCAGGCAGCAGACTGCTTGCCGTCTGGTGAGGGATGGTAGGCATCTGCCGCCACCGGCCGCGCCGTATATCGTCTCGTGGTGCTGCCACTTGTCCACTGGATGATATAAATAATATTTTTATCAATATGATACATATATAACTATTTTTATAAATACAAATACGTACATGTGGCTTTAACTCTCAAGCAGCGGGCCGGCCAGTCGCAGGTAGATATCGTACTTAACTTGCCGTTGTATCTACTGCTCGGTTGACACCTACGGCTAGCCCCGTCTCCGACCACCGGCCGACCGCTCGCTGGCTCTCGCGTGCATTCATACGCACCCGCTCGTGTTGCGATCGCTGGTAACTACCGAAATAATGGCGAAGAGATATGGCGTATTTATTCTGCCCGATCACGTAGTACGTCGACGTCAGGAGCAAGTGCTTCGCTATTGGATCATTATCACTCGGTCGCTGCTGGAGCATCCCCTGGAGCTCCACTGGCTACCTGCTGGTCTTCTGTTTCGTTATCTTCTCCTTGCTAGTTGCTAGTGCTAGTTAACGAACCCCTCTTGGTCGCAGCAAATCGCACGTCGTTTTCCATGGACCGATCACGATCGCCCGATTGGATGGGCCAACTCCCGACGGTTCCGGCACATCCAACCCCAAGCTTTTAGACTTGACGATGGCACAGTACCTGTTTAGAGGAGAAGAAACGAAGTTCATGTGATCATGCGTGCACAAGCATGAAGTCTGGACTTCTGAAAAGAGTGACTTATGTATCAGTATTACTGGCTGTTAACAGTGAAAAAAAATCCCCACACACATATAGTCATAAAAGGTTAGAACTATCCTTAAAATAGACGCGTAGAAAACTAGATACATCAACTTGAACAACTGGTTACCAGTACATAGAGGAGCAGTTAATAATCAAATGGCTAGCTAGGTCTTTGAAAATAGCGAAGATGTCGACATTATGGTTACAAATCAAATAGTAAGTAGGAGGCTCCCGGGAATACCACGGAGGGGTTTCTCGGAGCCTTAGATGCCGTAGGAAACATGTGAAAGATTCTTGTCTAGAATATAGGTGTCTTCTTCCAAGAAATGAGTTGTCCCGCCTCACGATACCCCGAGGCGTATATTTATACCCATGAGGGGGTTAATTACACCAATGACCCTGTCTGGGTCTACACTTATAGTGGTAAATACGTTATTTCTCTAGCTTAGAGTTACATAAATACTCCTATCTGGATCTATACATGGAGGGATAAGTACGGTATTTTCCTAGCCTACAGCTCCTGTTGGGCCGACCGCATGGCCTGCTAGCGTAATGGGCCGACTGGACTAAGGTGAGGGCTACTCCCCTAACAATAGCCTCTTATGGTTAAGGATTCTTCTTTCTATGGGGGGAGACCATGAACAGTGTTCCTTAGCCCCCTCCGTCCCTTCGGTCCGTTGAAACGCCACATTTGAATTCCCACCAAAATGGTGCCGACCACGTCGGCGCACGTGACCTCGAGAGCAGGTCACACGTGGTGACTGTTGGGTGGCCCCATGCAGCGATGATTGGTTTCTCAGTTGTGTGCAAGATGAGACGTCATGCTAGTCAAGGCACACATCCCGTTGATTCTTGTGCCCGCTGCTCAGGCATTGAATGGTCATGTTGCGCTACTTAAGCTTGTGGTCATCGCGTGTCTCGTCGTCTACTCTTGGGCGACCTGTTCAGAGGGCAACCTACCCCACGTGGCAGTCTTTGTGTCTCTTCATGACGCACGCTACCAACCGAAGCACCTTGGGCCCGGTCAGTACTCCAATCTAAGTAGGGTTAGTTTGCAGCTCTGTGGCCCTACCTCGAGAGGTTTTTCCTCAAACTCAACACAGACGAAGTAGGAGTCTCATTGGATGGAGCGGTGGTTCTACTACAAAATTGAACATGACAGGAGCCTCCACTTCACTAGCTGCCTCATGGACTTCGTCTAGTTGTCCCCCATGGTGCTCGACCAAAATGACAAGATGCGGCTCTAGAGGCTCCTCCTGGTCGCCCTTCGACTGAACATGCGCGACTGTGCCGAGGAATTCTGCATGCGCGACTATGCCGAGGAATTCTGCATGTGCGACTTGATGATCTTTAACGCACGAAATCATCGAAAGTCTTCCTCATTTGTGAAATCTAACCTGTTCATCCAACTCAGAGAAAATGTTAGTCAACAAAATAATTATCATCAATTACCAAACTTCACCATTAACACATTATGGAGGGACTAAATTATACAATCTTTTTTTCTTGGTAATTTATGACAATCTCAATAAAATATGAGATAAAGATTATATTTACGAGTATATAACATGTACACAACACTTGTATACTTCTAAGATAGGCTTTTTAAGTAAAGCTTACTTATCTAGTTATCATTAATCATCCAGTCATTAACACATAATGGAGAAGTTAGATGATAACCCGATTGCAAATGAGTATATATAAACTACACAATCTATATATACTCAAAGAGTGTGTTTCAAAATAAAGATCCTAAATATGCATATTAAAAGAAATATAGATCAATACTTACGAAACCTCAAGACATAGAGTGAACTCCCCCTAAATGTGTGCATATAAGTATGTATAATGAAGACATATGCACATATTTATTTTGGACTATTTGTGGAGTTCAATCTATATTTTGGATCCAAGGAATGCACTAATATATGAGAATGTGATTTCGAATGCATATCTCTTATGATTTTTACCTTTTCATTCAAATGAGACTAAGTAATATTATAATCAATAAGCAAGATTAGTCTCATAAATGCATTTGTCATTATCACCAAAATCTCATAGTAGTATTTGTTATTATTACCAAAACCAACTTAAATGAAGTTTGATCTTTAATCTCCCTCTTTTTAGTGATTGATGGCAAATCCATTAACAATAATAGCATTTGGATAAACATGAACATATGATAGCAAATTAAAAACTATTGGTGGAATCTCTTGCCCTTTTAGCATTATTTTTAAATCCCCTTTTTGACATTGTTCAATTTTAACTTTAATTCTGAAAGTGTTATTCTCCCATTCTCCTTCTTTTGGCATTCACCCTTTTGGGGGGCCTTTACTATACAACATTATAATTCTCCCCGTTTCATCTTTATCAATTCTTCCCCTTTTGGCTTTTTATCAATGCTATTATTCATAATTCTCCCTCTTTTGGTATTGATCACCAAAAAGAAAACATCTAGAAGCGGGGAATAGGACTAAGTCATAAAGGAGCTTGATGATAATTAATTAATCTTAATGGCTATAAGAAGAAAGAAGATAAATGCACATGACTAAGAGGGAATATGGAGGGAACTAAAAAAATATATTTGAAACACATTCAAATACTTTTACTCATGAGAGCTCCTTGAAGACTTTTGAAGTTTCCCTTTTTTTGGTATTTGATACCACTTGTACCATTTGAATTATTTCCAGTATTTTGCATTCTAATTTAGTCTTCAAAGGCTAGCTAAAAAACTGAATTACAAAAGTCCAATAAATCTGACATAATTTGTCAGTATAGATTAATATCTGAGGATTAAAAGTCATAATTGTAACTACCTCAGATTATGAGCACATTAATATGAATAAAAAACACAAATCTGTTCCAAACCACTAATATGTTCAAAACCACTTGTAAAAACTCTGAATTTACAACATTTTAGCTAAGAGAGAAAAAAATTCTTCTTGAGCTTAAAAACCAAAAGAGAATAAAACACATTCATTCGCAAGATCCATAAAACATTTTGGGTAAATAGGTAAAATAGTTTTCCCAATAATAATATTTTTACCCCTTTTTACATTAGTAAGCCCAAAGTACTATATAATTTTTTCACAAAGAAAAACTCCCTTTACATAAAGGTCTCTCTTGGCAATTATCTTCACCTTTCACATGTAAAGGATTCTCCTCTTCTTGTTTTTCTTCTCTTTACTTATCTTTTCCATTTTGTTTAACCCTTTCTCTCCTTATGTCATCTAACACCAAGATTCATGGATACTGCTTCTAAACCACTTATCCATAATTAATACCACTTTTTAGCCTTTTGTCCATACTGTGTGTCATTTAACCTTTTATGGTTCTTTGATCTTTTCTATGATAAGCATATACTATTTTGACCTTTATACCACTTATGATGATATAGTATACCACTTGTGAAACATGCAACCTGTAATCATAAATGTATCAAGTATAATTAAATCCATTTGTAAAGACTTGATACCACTTTGAAAGCATACATGACACCAAGTGATTGATTTTATTTGTAAAACTTGATGCCACTTGCATGATCAACTTTTATCCCATAAGGTCAAATTCGGTACTTCATCTTCAATGATTTTTTACATGATATTATTTTAGGGAAGATATCATTTGTGAGAAGAAACCACTTGAAATACTACTTAAGAGAGGAGGAGGATGATATCATTTGAGAGATACCACTTGAAAGAGTGAATACCACTTGAAAAAGATAATACCATATAGGTGAAAGAGTTTGGTTAAGAAAGATTTGCTCGGCAAGAGGAAAAAGGGTATCATTCCAAAAGACACCACTTGAAGGAACAAATATACCACTTATTTTTTCATAAGTAAGAGATACCACTTGAAGGAAATGAATGATATCACTTGTAAATATAGGGATAAAATTCATGCCAAATTCAAGATGAACCACTTTTGGAGCATTTCCAACTGTATGCCAAGATCAAAACTCTTTTCAATATAGTTTTTAGTAAATTAAGCTTTTAATTTTCAAAAACAAGCTCATTTTCAATAATTTCTTCAAGATTGCAAAGATGAGCATTTAGGGTATATTGAGTGTTTTGATTTCATGTATGAGCTATAAATACCCTTATGAGCCAATATAGATTAATAATTTTAGCTATTAAGGCAAAACTCACCTAAGTGCTAGATTGTGACCGCATAGGCAACTTAGGATTTTGGATGAGTTTGAAAACCAAATAACTTTTGATTGGTTGGTTTTTTGAAAAACATTTGGATACCAATAATATTTGAAATGACCAACTCCAGGTCTTTGGTGTTGAACAAAAAATTTAATTCCTTTTATAATTATTTTTTTGCCAATTTTTAGTTTAAAGTCAAAACAAGATACTATATTGTTAGTATTGGGTTAGAAATTCAATTTTATTTGAAATAAGGTTTTCTAAAAACCAAAACCTTTGAAATGCATTTTTATATAATTTTCAACTAGTTTTTCAAAGATATAATAATAATTTCAAGTTTTTGAATTTTGGCTAAATGGCTCAATTTTGAAAAATAATATTAGCAGTTAATTAATGTGGGCACACTTAGGGATGTGATATACATGAATATGGTTAACACTCCGGTTAATGTGCCACATACATCTTGCTCATGTTTACAATAATGAAATTTTAGAACAAAATCAAGAGCACCCCTTTTAAATGATTTTCATGTAATGCAACCTACACAAGGCTAGGGGCTAAATACTTTAAAGGTTAATACTTGTTATCGAGATGACATTAGTTTATAATTTGGCATGATCTTCCTCAAACTTGGCTCCCTTTTGCTTATGGTGGAATTCACCTCTTCATGTTTAAGCCAAGTCTCTAATGTCTCTCCAAGTACCTATTAAGCATTTAAGCACATTTTGGTACCAAAAACTTAGTTGAGTCCAAGAGTATTAGTCACAATAGATTTGGGCACCCAAATGGCCCTAACATTTAAATTTGTGATCTAATATCCTAAGCAAACACATTGCCATTTTTATCCTTACTAAGCAAATATTGTTCATTAAAAAGAGATGATTTAGAAATGATATCTTTGGGACAATCGTTACTAAAATGTCCCTTCTCCCGGCAATTGTTACCTATTATTATCTTCTTGTCTTACTTATTTCCGGTTTGCCTCATTTTTGATGACTTTGTCTTGTCATTTATCTTGTTGGGGCACTTAGAGGCAAAGTGACCCGTTTCATTGCAACCATGGCACTCGACGTATTTTTTGCGTGTCTTGTGTTGTGCCTTGTCTTACTATTCTCCTTCTTCTTGGAGATGAAGCCAATACCTCTCTTGTCATTTGATTTTTTTTACTTTCTAATATTTTATCAAGAGAGGCTTTTCCTTTGTAGCTTTTCTCCAAGTCATTTCTCAATTTTGTGATTGGGCTTTGAGCTTATTATTTTTTCTCTAGAATGTTAGTATTGCAATGCATAGAGGAAGTAGAAGCATATAATTTAGAGCAACAAGATATATCAAGCAAATTATCACAAGATGTAGATATGTTAACTTTAGATGAAATGCAAGGAATACAATCTATACATGGCAAATCATCTAATAAATTGCATGCAATGCCTATATGTACATTAGGCTTAGAATATTCCTTGAGAAGGAGAATTTCATGTTCTCCTTTTAGCTTATTATAATCATTTTGAAGGGAGACGTGCTCACTCTTTAAAATCTTATATTTAGTCTTTTCTTTCCCAAGAAATTATAAACGTATCATTCATAATCTACGAAAATTATAAACGGATCAACTGACATTGTCTGCTATTTTTTTTTCAAAAAAGAAATAACTTACATTTGCTAAATGTATTTCCTACAACATTTGCCATTTACCCCCACAATCGTTTCTATTGGATTAATAAAATAATTATATTATTTTTAAAAATTGCCCAATGGTTGAGCGATTAGGGATATGTCGCACAACAGCTGGGCGACTTTGTGTCTTTTCGCTTTACGGTTGGGTGACATTGGAAAATTGCCCAACGGTTGGGTGACTACCCAAGTCGCCTAACCGTGGAGCGACATATGGTCAAAACTACAAAAAACATAGGTATATTAGTGTAATTTGGAATTAAAAATTGATTATTTAAAAAGATTCGAGAGATGAGTATGGAATTTTTCTAGCTTGTAGCTCCTATTAGGTCAGCCGTATAGCCTGTTGACACAGTGGGCTGATTAGACTAAGGTGGGATCACTCCCAGAGTCAATCTAAAAGCGACACAACAAAAAAAAAGATGAATCCGACTTGATGTCCAAATAAATCAACGAGACCCTATACTACAGGAATCACATTTCACAATTCCTCCTTGCAGTCACGTAGGAACCTTTCAACTTGGATGATAAATCCATCGTTCGACAGAAAGCAGCCATTCCCGTTCCACACTTTTTTTTTGAGACGAAGCCATTGCACAGCATTCAGCTTCAAAATTCCCAAACAAAATCTCCAAGTGGGCTGATCCCCAGTTGCAAATGGATCCGACACGGCCTGTATATTCCGCCAATAAGGCCACAACAATTCGGCCGGAACCAATTCCAACCGGACTCAACCAACACGGCCACGCGACCGAACCCGACCCCCGGACGAGCTCCGGGCAGCTTCGCGTCGCACGCGCGGTCCCCGACCAACATAACCAGGCCCAGTCCGGCGACCCGGAACCGACAGGGTCACTCGCGTAAAAAAGTCCAAACCCGGGGGGCTGGACGCGCAACGGAAAACCTCGACCGGTACGCGCCCACCCAGGGACGAACGGCATGGCCCACGGGCCAGCCAGACGCTGCCCGCCTTCCGAGCCGCTTCCTCCCCCTCCTGGTCCGGGTCATGGTGGTGGCGCACCTGCGCTTCAGAATACAGAGTAGAATAGAATAGAGACCGAACCCCCTCAGATCTGAGGCACCACCCCCCTTCCTCCTCCCCGCGCTTTGGAACCTTCGCGAACCTCCTGGAAGCTTCGGGTGGGGGTGCTCCGGCGAGATGGGGGTCTTCGACCGGCTGCCCCCGATGGACCACCTGCGGTCGGAGAAGATGTGCTTCGTGCAGCTCATCATCCCCGCCGAGAGCGCGCGCCTCGCCGTCACCTACCTCGGCGAGCTTGGACTCCTCCAGTTCAAGGACGTGAGTACCTTGAGTATCTCTCTCTCTCTCGCGCGCGTCGCCCCTCGCTCCCCCGCCTCTCTGGCCTCTCCCTCCTGGATCTGTCTGATCCAGCCTCGTGAATCGTGATCTCTCCGGGCTCCGCTCGCGCACGTGGCGCTCTCTGCTCCGCTGGATCTAGCTTTTGTCTGTGCTCGGGTCGGAGGGCCAGTGTTTGATTTGTGTGTCATTGGATCCCGCGGTTTGGCGCGCGTTTCTCGTTTGAGCTGGTTTGGACGACTGCGATCATTGGTTAGTGGGTGCGAGGTTGTTTTAGATAAGGGGGGCACAGACGCGGCGGTCTCACTGAGCCATCGAATTTACGGGAGTGGGTCAATGTGTGAGTGCGCGAGAGAATTTGATGAACGATGATAAGCGTGAATGAGTGTGGTAGTGCAAATGCTTTGCATATTATTTTTATGCTTTAGCTTGTTTTGATCCTAGCTGGCATCTATGTTGAGCCAGTTTACACAAACAAATTGTTAGGGAGGTGGCTTACCGTTATGTTGGTGGTACGTTCATGGATAATTACAATGCTTTGCGCTTTTGCAGTTTAGCAAGTTTTAATGGATGAATTGGTGTGATGAAACGAATAGAAATATTGTTGTAATACTGTGACTGGTTATCTGCTCCAGCTCCTGTGTGTTTTTTAAAAAAACTTTTTGAATGCTGAGCTTGACTGCACAATACATTTTTTTTCCAAGGACGTGCAAAGGAATTGAAGTGATCCTTTTGTGATAACTGTTGGTTATCCGAAAGGCACAAGCAGACTCTTAATTAAAAGAAATTATTTGTCCTGCTGTTGTGACTGCACAGGCAGATTCTTAATTAAAAGAAATTATTTTTCCTGCTGTTGTAACTGTACTATCTGATAGATCTTTCCAGCTTGCACCGATAAATCGCCATGACATCATTGCAAGTGAACATGCCATAGACCTTGATGAATTATGATGGTACCTATCAGTTGTCTAGGCTCTTTGCTCTATATTGAGCTGCATTTCATGATGGTCTCCTCAGTGAGTGAATATGGACAACAGAGATTTGCATTTGGTGTCTTGGTCCCTCAGCACCTCCTTTTATTGTTCCTTATCAGGTGCAGGGTGGAAATGACTAACTAGTTTTAATAATATCTTGAGAAAAAATGATTTCCCAACATCGTTACTATGACAATGACATTTAGGTGCACAGAAGAAGGTAAAAAAAGAACTAAACGACCATTGATCAGATTGTCTTTGTTGAAATGCTATTTGAGGGGGGGGGGGGGGGGGGGGAAGAAGGATATAAGGCCTCATAAATTCACCATTTTATCTGCCAATGTTTTTCACCTGGAATTTGAGGAAATAGGAAAGAGAGGTGGCTTGGGGAGATTCCATTTTTATTTCGCCTTGGTGCCCATATATGACGAAAGAGATATTTTATTTTGGACTTTATTGCATCTTTGAAAGTGTTAGACTGTACTTACTTTCAATTCAAAAGTTTTGTTTTTGTTAGTACTAACTCCTATATTGGTTCAATTTCTGATTTTTTTTATTTTATCCCTTTTTTGTAGTTGAATGAGGATAAGAGTCCTTTTCAGCGTATATTTGTAAATCAGGTATTACAACTTATGTTATCATCCATTTAATTTTATGTTGATTACATCACTTTGCATGCACTTGTTCTATTCTACTATGCAAAGGCCCTATCTTGGATAGTATTGTATTGTAGAGCCCATATTTTATTTATTTATTTTTAATTTATTAGATCTTCTCGAACCCAGGATCTTTGCTTCGATATCAAGGCTATGTAGTACTCAGACACTGCCTTGTTCAGTTGGAACTGTTCAGTGGACAAGACAGTCAGATGGTTATCTATTATTTTTTTAAGAAACATTTTGGAAGATTTTTTCTCTATCAGATTAGATTTTTGGAATAAAAAATGCAAGACAAGAAAAGATTAAATAAAAAGTAATTTGCTTGGTTGGGGGGGGGGGGTGTGTGTGAAATATATGATTGGCTAAGTTTGCTGACTTTAAGGAGAGTTAATTTAAATTATGAACATACTGTAAGTATTATTGTTCACCACTAATATAAACAAGCATAATGGATCGAGTATTTGATTGTCATTATATCAATAAAAACAATGGGGATAAGTGAACATATAGAGCCAAACTGAATTTATTCTGATCTATCAAATTCAGTTACTAAACTGTTTATTTCTATTTGCCTTTTGTTTTGAAAACCATTTGAAAAGAAAGAAATTTCTGAACAACAAGAATGTGGCATAATGAATACACTGGGACTCTTGTTGGGAAGTGGATCAAATATATTCATTGCATTGGTATCTGATATCATGAGGATGCGATTTCAATCAAGTTACCTGATTAATTAATGGCACCATGTACCATTTCAATGAATGACAGAAAATTGGGACAGTCCTTCCTAGTCTTTGCTTTTATGTTTTAGCATAATATAACAGAGTGATGCAGGGATCATGTTCAGAGACTTTTTTCGACTGTTGCTTCCTTTAGTGTGTGCTCACAGAACAACAAGAATGTGCTCACAGATGGACCTGAAATGAAAAATCTTCTGGTCTGTAACTTTTCTTTTATGTGGGTTCATATTGATAAATATGTTTCAATTCCCCTGCAGGTAAAGCGATGTGCAGAAATGTCACGTAAACTAAGATTTTTCAGTGACCAAATCAACAAGGCAGGTGTTAAATCTTCTGTTCGACCTACACTACAGCCAGATATTGATTTGGAGGAGCTAGAGGTACATTATTTATGTATTTATATAATAAAAGTATTCCTTTGGGATTCTGTTATTTCTGTAACAAATAGATATTTTTAAGGGAAAAATAAATAGCTGTTTTATAAGGGAAAATGAATAGTTGCTTTTGTTGTTCCTCCAGGCAAAATTGGGTGAGCATGATCATGAGCTGCTTGAGATGAATACAAATAGTGAGAAACTGCAACAGACATACAATGAACTTTTTGAATTCAAGCTGGTCTTGTCAAAGGTTGTATCTCGATTCTTGTGAAACATGCAATTAATTCTCCCATGTATTTTCTTGTGACTGTTAAGATGGAAGATAAAAGATCCACACTAGTATGCTTATGACACCTTCTAATGATAGCCCTAGGGTACTTTATTCAGGAAAAAAAATAGAAACCCACCAAAGCAATATGCTATTTGTAGCTGACGAGTATCCACTTTATTCGGTTTAAATTATGAACTGTAAGACTGTAACACTGCCTGGTAATCTTAAGTTCCTATCGTAGTTATTATCATATGTCAGTCAAATATTGACCATGCTTTAAGTAATTCATCTGGTCCTTTTTCTGTTTGTTTCCATGTTTTCTTTAACTTCTTGCAGGCAGGTGGCATCCTCGCTTCTTCTCACAATCATGCAGCTCCAGCTGAGCGGGAGCTAGATGAAAACATATATGACAAGGAAGTGGATGAGGGAAATGCCTATTTGCTTGAACAGGTCTTATTTTAGTTCTCATCCTTAAGTTATTGTTGTTCTATTGTTCCATTCAATTGTAACACAAAATACTCTCAGGGATTACATCAAGGGGCCTCTGAAAATTCTGGAGTTAGGTTTGTTAGTGGGATAATTTTGAAGTCTAAAGCATTGGCTTTTGAGAGGATGCTTTTCCGAGCTACGAGGGGAAATATGTTTTTCAACCATGCACCTGCAGGGGAACCTGTTACTGATCCCGTATCTGGTGAAGAGGTCTGATTCGTGGTTTGCTCTTTCTTATTCTTGTGTATATTGAGTAGCTATTGGTAAAATTGTCTCAAAGTATTTACTGCTTGTGGTAGCTTCACTTTATTTTCTCTCCGCAATTGAGTTTATGACCAAAATTAATGTTAATGTATATTTCAATACTGAAATTCATCTTTGCATGCGACAGTTCATTCGATACCTTGAAACCTCCAAAGTTTCTCAACAAAATTCTAACATTTCAATTTCACTCTGACAGGTAGAGAAAACTGTTTTCGTAGTTTTCTTTTCTGGGGAGCAGGCTAAAGCAAAGATTCTAAAGATTTGCAATTCATTTGGAGCAAGTTGCTACCCTGTTCCTGAGGAGACGGTTAAGCAGAGACAGATTTTCCGTGAGGTATTTTAATACGATGTTTGGCACACTAATTCATTTGTTTATTTTGAATTGCAAAGCTTGATCTAACTGTAGTTGTTGAAAATTTTATTGGAGTGAGCTTGAGACTGTATGATATCTGATTTTGGCAACTTATTATTTTCTCTTGCGGGGTCTTAAGCACCTTTGGCCATATATTTAGCCAAGGAAAATTTTGTCCCAGATTCGCAGGCACAAAATCATAAGTTTTCAAATGCATTAAAAGTCATCCGGATGGGATTGTGATGAACTGCTGCTGGTCCTTACAGATTGAGATTTCTTTCAGTGCCAAAATTCCTATCTATCTTGCATTATACTTTGTTCTATGAGATACTACCTAATCCACCATCTTGGTTCGAATCTACACACTTTGTAGCATGCATCTATTTGCTTGCTCGATGTAAAAACTTGAGTATAGCTTGGATGATGTTCACCACTTAGCACCCATTTTTTTTTCTGCTGAAGGATTTGCTAAAAACTTGAGAGCCAATCATTTGCTCATCATGATGTAATGTCCTAATACTATCTGCTGAAGTACGCTGAATTAACTTTCTATAAAATTTTGGCAGGTATCAGCACGCCTCTCTGATCTAGAAGTCACTTTGGATGCTGGAATCCTGCACAGAAACAAAGCACTTGAGTCAGTAGGGTCTCAATTATGGAGATGGACAATCATGGTAATCAACTAATACCAAATTTTCATTTTCTATTTGCATACTGTCATCCCTAAAAACTGCGGTCCCTGTTTGTGCTGGTACCTGGATTTCTGAATCTTAACCTCTTCGTGTCCCTTTTAGGTAAAAAAGGAGAAAGCTGTATATGATACATTAAACATGCTGAACTTTGATGTCACAAAGAAATGCCTTGTTGGGGAAGGGTGGTGTCCTATATTTGCTAAATCTCAGGTCAGAAATGTTACATTTATTTCAAAGTCATATTGTTATGCTCATTTCGTTTAGAAAAACCTTTATAGCAGATATCTTACTTCTAAGTTGTGCTTCAGATCAAGGATGTTTTGCAGCGTGCAACACTACACAGCAACTCACAAATGGGAATAATATTTCATGAGATGGACACTATTGACTCACCGCCTACATATTTCCGAACTGATAAATTTACTAATGCTTTCCAGGAGATTGTTGATGCGTATGGGTATGTACCTTGTTGCAAAAATCAACATGAATGAATGATTTTATTTGTTACACTTTGGCCTTTTTGGAAGTCCTGTATAAGCCAATTGTTCATTGAATGTTGTGTTTGAGGATTAAATCTTGAGCAAAGTAATTCATTAGGTTGACTTGTTTAGTGTTCAGTGTTTACCTAGAGCTGTTAACCTTTGTGAACTGTGACCATACAAGGCTGATTGCTTCATGAAGCCTTGAAACATATCTGAATCTATATTTGACATGATTACATGTGGGAATGTTTCATTTCATTCTATCCTTGGTTACTATTCTCTGATGAAAGAAAACCCCTATGTTATGATATTTTCATCATGAACCCTCCATAGTGAGTTGATCATGAATCTATCTAATTGCAGTGTTGCTCGATATGAAGAAGCAAATCCAGCTGTATATTCTGTTGTTACATTCCCATTTCTTTTTGCTGTTATGTTTGGAGATTGGGGTCATGGAATATGTCTGTTACTAGGAGCTCTTGTTCTTATACTTCGTGAGAAGAAACTTTCCTCTCAGGTATTCTTGGCTAAACTTGAACCTTTTCATTCCTTTTTTTCGTGTAACCATTACATACAAATCCTAAAGGGTGTTACTACTGTAGAAGAGTATAGTTGATAGATTGTACAGATGTTATTTTCTACTGTTTGAATAGTGCAGTTATAATTAGGCCATCTGCACCTTATCCAGTATGCTGTCTTGTCTTTCTTCTTATTTCGCTCCCTTCTGTGGTTCATTAAATGCTTATGTTGTGAAGTGCATTTGTAGATCATGTTATTTCATGACTAGAGGGGGCATCACTGAATTGTATTAAATTTATATTATCTGCTGTAAGTCTTAAATATTAAACTCCTATTGGAAAAATCCAAGTGAGTTGTACCCTTACATATCATGAAGAAAGTTTGATCACCTCAAAGAATATTATCAGTTAAATTTTTGTGAGCATCAGCCACATTGCTGATGGAGGTAGAGGCATGTTGGTCCTGTGGTGTCAGAGGACTGTCTGAAAAATTTGTTATGGTATACTTGCATAGGAGTCTAGGAAATCCCTCACAACGTAGAGGGAATCCACTGAAATATCGCTGCATGCAAGGGACCCCAGTGAAAAAATATGTTTCCACCAGTGCTTATCATTTTAAGCCATTTATCAAATTATTTTCATGTGAATATCTCTTTTAAATCCGATGATGCTTGGAAGGTATTGGTCACATTTAACTTTGCAATTTATCATTTATTTTTTCAAATTGCCTGCACTAATGCATTCAACCTGTTCCATTAACCTCTGGTCCCTTACTTATTCCAGAAGCTCGGGAGCTTTACGGAGATGGCATTTGGTGGGCGTTATGTTATTCTTCTGATGGCATTATTCTCAATATACTGTGGGCTTATATATAACGAGTTCTTCTCAGTTCCATTCCATATATTTGGCAAATCTGCATATGAATGTCGGGAAAAAACCTGCAGGTTTGAACTTACCATTTGATGATTATTTGAGTTTTTTATGTTGGAAAATTACGATTTCAGTTAAATACTTCAACTAAGCTCAGGAATTACGATTTCAGTTAAATACCTCAACTAAGCTCAGGTTTCTTCTCCTTCCTATTCTTTTTTTGTTTGGGGTGGGATGGGGTGGGGGTGGGGTTCTAGTTACATGCACCAGTGTGTTTTCGGTAGTTCATTATTCTTTGAGTATACTGCAAAAGATACTACTTCGCTAGTTAATCAACTTCTTGCGTACATTCCATATGTTTACGGTGTACCTTTAATATTTTCTTACCACGAAAAGCAGCTATTGTTGAGCATGTGCATTGTCAATAAGAAATACATTTAAGCGCTGAAAGTATATACACATTTATTTTTTGAACTACCAAGGATCTATATGCAACATATGTTGTAACTTGTAAATACAAACATCTGGTTGCTATTGATGCAAGGATGTCTTATCTTAAAATTATATGCATCTGTAACACTGGTCATGGCAGATGATTTCAATTGCGCATTATCTGGACTAGTAAAGTTCCTGGTCCTGATGGTGCTGGGCATGCCGGCTAATAGCCAATATTGTTAAAGGTCCAGAGACCTATATCCACTTTGTTGTTTCTATTTATGAATGGCTGGTACTTGATGAAATGTTGTGCTTTATCATCTGATAGCAAGGGTAGGTCAAGGAAGCAATCTTCAGCTATCATCTGAATATTGTACCAAAGGTTTATCCCTGAATATCTAATACCCAACCTGTGTGCTTCAGTGATGCACATACTGCTGGTCTCATAAAAGTCCGTGATCCCTATCCTTTTGGAGTGGACCCAAGTTGGCGTGGAAGTCGATCTGAGCTACCCTTTCTAAATTCCTTGAAGATGAAGATGTCTATACTGATGGGTGTCTCCCAGATGAATTTGGGTATTGTATTGAGTTATTTTGATGCAAAGTTTCATGGAAATGCCCTTGACATAAGGTAATGTATTTTCATCGTATCTTTTCTTCTTTCGATGCAAGAAACTAGAGGAGGGAAGGACAATGTGTTTAACCATGTGGGTTCCTCAGGTATCAATTCATACCGCAGATGATTTTTCTGAATAGCCTCTTTGGTTACTTAGCGCTCCTGATTCTCATCAAGTGGTGCACGGGCTCTCAAGCTGATCTGTATCATGTGATGATATACATGTTCCTTGATCCTGCTGCAGATCTTGGAGAAAATCAACTGTTTTGGGGTCAGAAGCAACTCCAGGTTCTATTACCTTTTAGCAAAACAAAATAAATGCTCCAGTATTTGCATCATCCTTTGCATACCAGCCTAAGAATTTTCCACTTTCAGATACTCTTGTTACTTCTGGCTATTGTAGCTGTTCCATGGATGCTCTTCCCAAAGCCTTTTATCTTGAAGAAACTTCATAAGGAGGTATATTTTTATGAGACTGCATATGTTTAGTGTGTGAGAAGATCTTCATGCTGTAATTTTTGATCGGCTAGAATCTCTGTGATTTCATTAAACTTTGCCCTGTAAATATTTTATTTTATTTTTAAAATATACCACAGTAGTATCATCTCCTACTGTTTTCTCTAAAAAAAGGTATATTGTCATGGAAAATATGATTCTTGGAAAGCAACAAACATCTCCTTTTTGAGCTAGAATTTGCTTTTGGTGCCGTGTCATAACACTGCATGGCTAAATTAATAATCATTATCATAGTCTCAGCAAGCCTTTGTGTTGTATTTAAATGGTTGGTCCTTTTATATAATGGCATAATGAGTAATTAGTTACAACTTATAGGGTGGCATCATTTCCTGATTGAAGTTATCACTCCTAGGTGTCCAGGATATCGATATTCTCTGCATACGAGAAAAAAGCTAGGATTGTGCAAACGCTCTGTGATAACCCAAAGTAATTGAAACTGGGCCGATAATCGACCCGCTCAGGCTTCTGGTTTGCCGGTTCGTCAGTCCAACTACAGCCGGTCCTCTATTCCTCATGTCCTGGTTTTGAAAGCCTCTCCATGCAATGTTTTTTTAACAACTATTCCTGCTTCATGCACAAGGTTCGCTGACGTCCGGTACAACCGTCGCTGGTTTTCAAGTGGTTTAGTGCAAAACTGGCTGGTTTAACCGGGAATTCTCCTGTTCAGAGTGGCTCAACTACACAGGCGATCCAATAACAAAACGGACTGAACTGGGCTTCAGTTCTGGCCTTTTCTGGTCGAACTGCCTGTCCGGTCCTGTTTCAGTAACATTTGATATACCACTTTTTCAACAATTAAACATGACATATATGGCCCAGCGACAGCGAGGTTGAATTCTTGGGCTCCATGCGTGACCCAACCATGAAAATGTATAGTAAAAGATCTGAACCCCCAGTGTTAAGACGCTGGAGGAATTGTTGATGATGGGTCTGCCATTTGGAAACTGCAACAGGGTTCAAAAGAACTGAACCCTGGTTGGTTCCAGAAACCGGCCAGTTTCCCGGACAAAAACAGACTGGTTTCATTGGTTGAATTTTGCCATTACAAGGATAAGATTGGGTTAGACTTGGATTGGCTGGCTCTGGATCGTGTGCTTGTATCTACTAATGAAAGATATAAATATAACATTGGTGCTTTACTGAATACACCCATAGACAAAAAGATGGAAAGAAACTGAGAAGAGGTTCCTCGTTAGAAAAAAACTGACATAGTTCCACAGCCCTATATTTTTCTGCCGACTTTTTTGTTACCGGTGTAGTACTCTTTATGCTGCAGTTGTATTTACAAACATGAAACTAGAGCGGTGATGTTATGCTGCCATCCTGAATAAAGATATGATCTTTCCTTTTTATTCTCGTTTTGCAAATGATGCTATCAGGTTAAGAAGTTTAGGAAGATCTTTTATGTTTGAGTAAGCAACAAACCTATATTATGGTTGCAATGTCTAGTGAATTGTTAATCTTCCATACCTGGATGCAGAGGTTTCAAGGTCACACCTATCGCTTCCTTGGAACGTCTGAAATGGATCCGGATTCTGAACCTGACTCTGCCCGGTCTCATCATGATGATTTCAATTTTAGTGAAGTTTTTGTGCATCAAATGATACATTCCATTGAGTTTGTACTTGGTGCTGTCTCAAATACTGCATCATATCTTCGACTTTGGGCCTTGAGGTTTGCCTCTTGTGATGTTTTATTGCAAAGTATCATTTCTGCTGGTTCTATCACTTCCGTGTAATGTTACTTTAATTTCAGCTTGGCACATTCTGAGCTATCAACCGTCTTCTACGAGAAGCTGCTGCTACTTGCTTGGGGGTAAGCATCCGTCCTTTCTTTTTTCTTTCAGATTTTGACAAACTTCACCGTTAGTTTTGCATATAGTACGTCTGCTCTGCACAACTTTTTTTGTTTATACACCGATATTTGTCTTCTCATATGACTGCCTTGAAATGCATGGTTTCATCTAAACTTGAGATGCCTGAATGATGCTCAAAGTGCAACAGTTGCTTACTTGAACTATTTGTTGTATTGTTGACAGGTATGACAGTCTTATCGTGAAGTTAGTGGGGCTTCTAGTTTTTGCTTTTGCTACTGCCTTTATATTGCTTATGATGGAAACATTGAGCGCCTTCCTGCATGCACTGCGTCTACACTGGGTTGAGTTTATGAACAAGTTCTACCATGGGGATGGCTACAAATTCAAACCATTTTCCTTTGCTCTGCTAGCAGATGACGAAGACTGATGCATACAAAATGCATCACGTAAAGATATTATACTTGTTTCTTGCAATTTTTGGAGCACAGGGTTAGAATTTCATGAGCAAGATAGGTTTCCACCAATAGACATCATTTTGTCAGACCACCGGACTTCTCCCTAACGGCGTGCAGTCGTGGTTGAGATTGCCAGAGCAGGGGGAGGAGATTTTGTAAGTTCACGGCAATATTGTAGAGGGCAGGTTTATCGTACAGTGCCTCCAGCGGAGAAGCAGATTATAGTTGCTAACAAAAAAAAAAGATAGAAGTGTAGATTTCCTGTCTACTTTTAGCTTTTCCATTTTATTCAACTGACTGCCCTTGTACCACTTATAAGTGAGAAGACCACCTATTTTCATCATCCTTGTGCCTAGGCTGTAAGAAACGCATGGCATTTATTTAACTACTACGAGAGTATTCGTGCGTTGCAACAAAATTCTAAAAGATGGGGGATATAAATACAAGACATGATCATGAATTAGAAGGTGCGGCATAAATCATAGCATATAACTCGTACCGTTTCCATTTCCAATAGAGCCGTACACTTTTGTAGGCATAAATCATAGCATATTACTCGTACCATTTCTATTTCCCAAGGAGTAGTACACTTGTATAGATGAGCAACTTTATTGCCTATGATTCACCCGAAGTTAAGTGGAAAAAATGGATAAAGATATCCACGCTGTGGAATGGGTGTCCAATGGGAAACTATATAGATATTCTCATGAATTACACATTTTAAAAGAAGAGAGGCAACGGCGGATGGTGACGGTGGTGTACCAACTTGGTTACAAGGAGAAGAGAGGGTGTCGCTGCTCGTCGCCATCACACTCTGCCTTCATGGAACTTGCAAAACTCCTATTATTCATGAAAAATATATAATTCAGCACAAACTCAAAATATCTTTAGGAGCATCGTATCATGCAAGCTTCCAAACAATAGAACAAAGCCATGGAAAATTGGTACTGTTAACCAGTTCATGAATACATACATCCATTGAAGGGTGTTTCTCTATGCAAAAGTCTTTAGGAAGAGAAGAATCTTGTATGTCCCATAAATTTCCTGGAGAGTATGGTGAATGGGAGTCAAGGACTATGTTTAATTCAATTTTGTATCATCAATCATGCTGTCAAGTTCTAGCGTTAATGATCTTGACAACAAATTTGACGTTGCATAGAAACAAATAAATTCAATGGGACTCATGGTGCAGCTAATGTACATCAGCATAACAAGACATACAAAAGTAGTGAACATAAGCTTAAATAAATTCAGAAAATGAGGCTGATCTATAATGAAACATAATCAAAACACCTGAATCTCCTTTCCAATTGTTGTCACTTTGTTGTTTTCATCAGAGAGCACAACACCCTTTTGGGCCTCCTGAATTTACATATTTGATTACTAATTCCCCTGCTCAAGCACACCGAAATCTTATCTCGGCAAGTACTAATTTCAACAGCAAAGCTGCTCAAGCATTATGGTATTAGTACCATCCGTGAAGGTCTGTATGGTGTTGACCTAAGCAGTTTCCCGTAAGTCCATATGGTACTCCTGGACGTGGAGAATGCTCGAATTGGAGATGTCCTGGATTGGCTCACATATAGCTTCTCTTTAGACCCCGAGGTATGTAGTGTCATCCTACGTGGGCTTTGAAGTTGGTCTGCCACGGACATTCGATGGGAGTTGAGGAGGCTGATGCACACGGTTGCATGGACGGGCTTTGTGCAAGACTGACGACGACATGATTACAAGTGTGTGCTACTCATGCAACCATATCCGAAGGAAGACACAGGAGGTCTGGTTGGTGAGAGCAGAACTAGAATATCGCACACCGCACGCTGAGCCCACCCGATAGGCGGATGCAGATGTTGTTGAGGCAGATCACACAATGCAAGCTAAGCCCACTGGACAAGCAGACACAAGGGAGTATGTCAACAACATAGTGCGTTAGATGGAGATCGATGACTAGATGGTATGGGCCGAAGAGGAAGCTTTAGAAGAGGATGATGATGACTCTTCCGATGAAGAGTAACTATGACACAAATGTTTCTCATTCACATGCAAGTGCTAAACAATAGGCAAAACTATTGACAAATAAATAATGATAAAAAAGAACTAGAGAATAATGCGGTCATTTCATGCATGTTGCCGAGGAAGCAGGATTCCTGCTTAATGCGGTTCGAGGGACCTCAATCATGTCACATACAATCATGAAATCATTTGGAGGGCCCTAATTGGTGTCTCTTACCTAGAATAGTCAAGTTGTACTAAACTTCCCACATTCTAAGTCATATGAAATCATGGAACCCTAATTTTCAAAACCTCAAATCCTAATTTTTCAGACATAAACCATTAACTTTTTAGATAATTTTGGAACATATAAAATTCTGAAATCAAGTCTACTATGTGAGGATCCTTGAAAGAAACATTTCATAATTTTTGGAGCTCATTTTTTATTAAAAAAATTTCTACAAACAGTACGCTTAAATAAATTTTTGAGTAAAATTCAGAAAAGATAAAAATATGAAAAAAAATTACATAATTAAGTATGCTTTATCTGGAATCTCTACAAAAAATTTTGTAATTTTTTAAGCTCATTTGCTATATCTAAAAATTCGTACAAATGGTACACCTAAATAAATTCGCTAATTACAATTAAAAACACTAATTATCCGGAATAATTAGGTGCTGCACAGCCCCCGGATGGCACCTACCTCCAGTGTACAATGGCCGTGTGGCAAGCCACGTGCCGCACGGTGGTGGGGCGGCAAGCCCACGTGTCAGCTGCATAGGGTGACCGGACGACAGAAGTGTTGTTTTTATTATTCTCGCATACATAGGTCTATTTTTATAAATACGTGTTCAAAGAATACTATATATACCAAAAAGTCTTAATGTAAGGTGTCTTTAAGAATTACTATATCACATATATGGTCTTTTCTCCTCTATTGCCTAGTACCCCCAGATGGATCCCACCAAATATTAAAGTAAAATCCAAAAAAACTAACCACAAAATCTCACTCCATTGCACACCATTCCCCAATCCCCTCCACATCTCGGCGTCTCCACGCGATTCCGGCCGGTGCGCCGCTCGATTCACCAGCGCCAACCATCTGTCTCGCTGTTGTTGGCCTCCAAGTCCCGATTCGGCGTGCGGGCTCACGTGCGACTAGTTTTGAGGTGCGCTCGGCTTTGTCGAGCTCACTCCGGTGGCGCTGGTGGCGTGAGCGGCAGGTGGTGGATGGGTGGCCATGGAGACGGAGGTCGCCTGATCTGGGTCCGACGGCGGCACACGCGTCTTCCTTGTCGTCGATCCACCGGCGGCGGCGGTGGCAAACACGTCTTCCTCGTCCTCCATCCAGCGGTGGCGACGACAAACACGTCTTTCTCGTCCTCAGTCAAGCAGCGACGCGTCTTCGTCGTCCTTGATCCGACAGCGGCGATGGCACGCTCATCTTCCTCGACCTCGGTCAGCGGCGGCAACGCCCCCCCCCCCCCCCCCCCCCCTCCTCCTGGCACGGCGTCGGGGTCCGCTCAATTTTTTTTCCCGCTTGGTTACGGCACCACACTTTGTCTCGGTTGCTAATTTGGCACCGATTCCAGTTTGTTTGTATTGCAACGTGAGGCATCGGTACTAGCCTATTTCCTCACCTCTTGGTACCGGCAAAATATGCACATGGGATATGCTCTTACGGCAGCCTTGCATCAAACATCTGAACACAAACCCGTGCCAATCTGGAGAGCCTTACATTCGCGAGGACATGAAGACATGAACCTTGCAGAATTATGAGCTAACAAGCATTATTCGGGCCTGGGACCCTAGCAATATATTTGTGCTTCCTAATACAAATATGTGAATGCAAAAGATTGCCAAAATACCAATGGTTGAACCATTCTGAATATACAGGTAAAAACAAGCACTAAACCATAGGTGAAGCTATTCTCATGGAAGCAATTTACATCTGAGAGGCAGCCATCACAACCAACTGTTAACACCTTTTCAGGTGTTTTTCTTCCAATAAGCATGGACCTAATTTTCTGCAGCAAAAGGAGTATTGTGTCAGAACAGAGAAAATAAGTGTTGAACATGTATAAAACATCAAGAGAATTTTCTGCCGGGCAGCTGAACACATCTTTGTTCCCTTGTTAAAAAGATGCAGATGTAGAGGGGAACCCTATTTTAAAACAAAAGCAAAAAAAGGTACAGAACAAAGTGCCATATACATATACCATGTATGGCAAGCTTATCCATACACAAAAAATTACCTCACAGAGCAATAACAGCTGCCCAAAATTGCCATTGTCTTCAGTTTTAGGTGTCCCCGTTATGATACTGGATGTGTAAAGGGAGAAAAGTGTCAACCAAAGAATGTAACAATTGAAAATTGCATTACAGTTTCATATCATATTTAGCGTCAACGATGAACTATAGCATTGTACTGACAAATGATACTATGATAGGTTACCTGAGGATGCATATAGCCCATCCCTTGCGTGTAAGCTCCATGCTGAACCATCTAAAGAGAACAAGAGTTAGTGTGAATCATCGCTGGGATGAAAGCAATACAAGTTACAAATACTAACCCCTTGGGCACTTGAGCTACTGGTGCCAGCATGAGGACCAATCGCATCCTTCTTTACGGAACCATCACCAGCCTTAGAAGGCAATTTACTATCACCCTACCACGAATTAACAGGAATAGAACTATGGTAATATTCACTGCATCTTGGATATGCAAATACAAATAGCACTTTAAAGTAGTAACTTGTTTGCAGCAACCACACAAGATAGAACAGAATCTTGCTGAGGCAGCCAAAGCAGTCCATTAAAAAAGGTGCCAATAGATAACAAAATAACAAGGATTAGAGAGAATCTATGCAACCTTCCTTTAGCAAGAACTAGCATGTACAGTATATTGCTTGGAAACTGGAACTGTAATGGCCTAGGTGAATGCAGGGTGCAAGCAGCTTTCCTACACCATATATGAAGCAGGAAATAATGTAAGTCTGATTCAGATGTTACGTTGCAACCTTGCATTCTTCAAACCAGGGTATGTACAGTTCCTGTCAAGTGCCAACTATCTCTAATAAAAGGGTACACCTCTATTCAAATCAGGTTATGTATATTTCGTGCCAAATCTGGTTACGTGCAATCCGTGCCAAATCAGGTTATGTACATTTCGTGCCAAAGAAAAACAATTTATGCCTCCTAATTCTGGTTTTTCATGTTGTACTTAAATAAAAAAAGAAAAAAATTGCATTCATGGGGAACACTCCAATGAAACAACAGCATATCAAAGGTTATGTACATTTCTCGGCAAGTTCTGAGTATATCTACTTGAAGGGCATAGCTCATTATTTAAATCAGGTTATGTACATTTCGTGCCGAAACATGGGGGCTGGGGCATTGCTTTTGCATAGCAAACGCAGTGAATATATCAGATGAGGACATGCCTCCTAAACTTGTTAGGTTAAACTAGCGCATAGAAAGAAAAAACTAAAGTTTTGCATTCATGGAGAACATTACAATGAAACAACAGCACACCAAAGGTACAAACGACGGGGATTTGAAGATCACATACCTCCATCTGCAATTACCATCGCCCACCCCCAAACATTGCAAGGAAGACAGACAAGCTGACATGAGATGGGTATACAAAACAAAAAAAGAATCCCAATTTATACTAACAACAGTGAGCACGGGCCATGATTACCTCTCTGTACTTGTGTAGGTAGATCTTGAGGGGGTCGACGTACTCCTCGAAGCCGAGCGTGGCCATCGCCCAGAGCAGATCGTCCCCGTTGATGGTCTTGCGCTTCTCCTTCTGGCACTTGTCGCTCGCCCTGCACCACCACCACCACAGCGAAATCACACCTCAAACCCAACAAAACCAACCCGATCGAGGCCAGAAAGCCAAAGATTACACTACCAAGCTAACTCACTCGCTAGTGACGAAGGAGATGAACTCGGAGACGCACTCCTGCAGGGTCTCCTTGGCGTCCTTGGCGATCTTGCCGTTGGCCGGCACGGCTTTCTTCATGATGCGGCTGATGTTGGCGATGGGCAGGAACCGGTCCTGCTCCCTCACCCCTCCCCCGCCGCCGCCGCCGCCGCCCCTCGGGCTCCCGCTGTCGTGGCTCCCGCCGCCGTCCGCCATCGCCCGCCCGTCCTCCAAAACCCTAGATCCATCGCACCACACCAGATTACAACTTCGTCACAGCACACGAGACATCAGCGCACGAGCAGAGAGGTGGCGAGCAGCGTTCGATCCGTACCTTACAAAAACGCGCGCGCGCGGAGAGGAGAGGAGAGGAGGGAAGGGGAGAGAGGAGGAGACGGTGGTTGGTGCGGCGAGGAGGGGTGGGGAATGGGAGATCGGACGCTGGAGAAGGGGAGGCGGCCCGGGCCTGTGCGATGTGGGGAGCCGGGGTATCCGGGCCGTTCGTCGGTCACGAGAGGGAGGAGGGGAGGCTGGGAGTGGGACCTGGTGCACTGACCCTGCCGGTGGACCAGGGGGCTCAAGGGCTACTATTTTTTTTATATCAAAGTTGCTGCTAGTATTTGTGCTTGGGCTTTCCTTGTGTAGAAACTTCTAGCTTTGTTTGGCTGTTTTCAATCTCCTTTTTGAGATATTTTAAGACAATAATATCTGGATTTCATTGTTTGGAAAGTTAGTATAAGTCGTGGTATTTGTGGTGAGATCCCTACGAGATATATAATAAGGCTCATAAGTGTCAGATCAATAAAGAAGTAGCACATATTTTGGAGCCGTGATCTCGGACTCTCTGCAAGTGAATAGTGGGTTGCACGGCAGTTGACATCACCCTGATCAACTCGGCTTCTGACTTCTGGCTTATTTTTTACTATTCATAGTTTCGTTTTTTTTCTGAACTTTTGGCTTTTTGTTGAGCTTTTTTGCTGGTTCTTTTTTTCCCGTATTTGTTTGTATTATACGTAATGGGCTAACATATTTTTTATATTTTAAAATTTTTTAAATTTAATTATGCTAAATAAGACTCTGTCAGTTACAGTGCTTTCTTAGTCAGTTACAGTGTTTTCAGCCATAAGCTATGAGCTTTTCAGCCAAACCGATCACCAGATTTGGTCGTTCAAATCTTACCTTCATGTCGGTACAACAAGAAAGCGTTTACCATGCTCAGTGCAGTGAGATTCGTGGAACTAATCATTCCTCTACGCTTATCATTAGTTGAACCAGAGGTAGGCTTCCTCTTTGAATCCACAACTATTGGAGGTGTAGAGCAAAAGCCATCGGGTAGTCACCATAGGATTCGACAGAAAGATGAAGTGCCAGCAATAGCATGAACGGAAGAACGGTGTACCGATGCTTTGTAATGCACTTGGCAGGCTTGCCCGTTTATCCAAAAAAAAGGCTTAACCCAAGTTCCTAAACCTCCTTTATACCGGCGACGATTCACTAGGGTGTGGATCGGAGTAGAAATAAGAGGAAGAGAGGATTTGTTTATCGGCACCGGTAAGGGTCACGACAGTGACAGGGAGAAGGGTGGCCAATGGTGAATTGGCAACACACAGCTAAGGGCAAAGGAACTTTTCTCAAATTAACCAAAAAAAATGCTATACAATAGTCGACTAAAAATTTTAGGATTTCGGTTGAATTTTCTAACCGTTTGATCCGTTCAAAGATTTGTGCTCCGATTGCTTCTTCTTCTCCTTCTCCTTCGACTCTCTTCTTCAAGTCTGGCGAGAGCCGCGGCAGGAGCAGACGAGAGAGAGCGCTAACACTGCCTCCACCACAGCGCGAGTGCCGCCACTACCACCGGCAAAGCCGGCTTGCCACCAGCACTACTGAATAGTATTTGGGAGGAACCAGGAGCAATGGCGCTTGAGCTGTGCAATCGCCGGGGAGGGATAGGGTTGAGGAATCTGTATAGTATTTGAGAGGAGGAACCAGGAGCATTAGATGGAGATCCCAATGTTCCAAAAATTCGACTGATTTCTCCCTCAAATTTAGTTGACTGAGAGACTCCAAAAAATCAAGTGAAGCCCTCAAATTTTGCTTCGGAAGAACATCAGTCTCATTCTCATTGAGCAACTAAAGGCTGAACCAACGATCTATAATCCGTGCATCATAACAATCCAGAGAAGTAAACGCTAATTCATGTAGCACAACAATCCTGAAGGCACCTACCAGGAGCTCCAGTATGACGATCATAGGGTATCAGGGAAGAACAACAATTAAACATGGTACGGAAATAACAGCAGAACGGTATAGCCTACAAGCTCAAACACAAACAAATCAGATGAACAAAACGCGCATCTCAGGAGAAGCACACCTCATCTCAAACTTGGGAACAAAACTCATGATAGTACTTTCCCTTAACAGAAGCAGTGTCTGACAAGAAATAGTAATCACCAACACGATTTAAGTTATCAATTTGAAGAGTGCGCTGTAAACATAGCAAGGAACCATCCTGCTTAAACATCTAAAGCCGCTGTCTACTCCATGCTTGCCAACTAAGATGCGCAATCTAAGACCTTGGCTTCTCCTTCTTCTCCTTGAAGAGAGCAAGCAGAGACACACCAGAGACCTTGACGACCTTGAACCGGACACCGGGAATATCTCCCACAGCGTGCCCCTTACGACCAAATCCAGCAATCAACACCTCATCCTGGATATTGACACAAGAAATAAGAAAATAGTATATGTGACGGGGCAAACACTAAAAAAAGTATAGGATGAAGAATATACATTTTCCTCAATGTAGTTCAAGCAACCATCATTTGGCACAAAAGCAGCAATCTTCTTCCCATTCTTCACAAGCTGCACACGAGCACACTTACGGATGGCAGAGTTTGGCTGCTTGGCCTCAATACCACTGCAATGGAGTCATCACACATTAACTTAAGCTCACAAAACCGAAGGATGAGAAAACCATATATGTGTTTCTGCATACATCTTCTCCAGAACAATGCCCTTGGCGTGAGATGACCCAGCAAAGGGTTTCTTCCACTCATTGCCCAAGTGGCTCTTCTTGTATGCCTTGTCAGCCCACCTCTGGTTCCTGCGGTGGGTCTTGAGCTTGCGCCCAGCTCCCATACCACGTGTCTTCCTGCAATGGGATTAAATCATGGTTACCACAACTAAAGCAAAATAACAGAACGGGTTTATGGTCAACCACACACCGTTGGCATTGCATCCAACCCAAAAGCCTATACAACGAGCTAGAAAAGAATGGTTATCCTACAGTACGATAACCTAAGCATATACTCCATGAATGTAGCACGAAATAAATAGCGATGAAATGAGTACAAGACGAGCTAAAGGGGTGACTGATAAATTAGTGGGCATAAACGATAACCTAAGCATATACTCCATGAATGTAGCACGAAATAAATAGCGATGAAATGAGTACAAGACAGAGCTAAAGGGGTGACTGATAAATTAGTGGGCATAAGCATTTGTTTTCCAAATGAACAGAATAATTACATCTAAGTCGAAATACCACAACACTTCGTTGCAACCAGTTACTTATAAATCATGGGCCTGGCACAAATAGATTTGACCGCTAAATTAAGGAAGATCCATTTAAATAATATAAACGATAACTGTGTGTATGCTACCATGCATAACCTCCCAGATCCAAGCATTTGGATCAAGAAAAACATGACTACACAGAAGCAACGGATTAATATCGCTTGTGAGTATGTTTAGCGCTGACGTTGTATAATCTGATCAGCACTGGACCGTCCATAAGCTTGGATTCATCACACATAAATTGCTCAATCTACCACTAAAACAACGAGAAATCTTCAGGCGTGTCTCTAAATCACGTAATATTCAAGGCAAAAGCATCCTGCTAGATGGAAACAGAATAAACCGTTCCAGATCTCCAAGTCTAGCCAAGAAACAGCCATAGAAAACCCATCGTAAGAGAGTGACGGCGAGCTTACCCCATGTTGATGGAACGGTTCGGGAGATCTCCGAGGCGGCGGCGGCGAGGAGGGGAGCGCGAGCTGGGAGCGGCGGCGGCGGCGGCGGCAATAGATGGATGGGGTAGGGGAGGGGACGGTATTTATGTGCGGCGGGTTTGGTGCCTAGGGTTTGCTTGTGGGGCTTGGTGCTTTGAGATCCGCGATGACTGATGGAACTACGGTCCGATGTGGACGGGTGGACTCGGGTGAAGGGTTCGGACGCTGGACCTGGTCTGCCACGTGGGGATATGGACAGTCCTCTGGATGTATGGATCCGCCCGCCGGTCTGGCAGCGTATTTTGCCTTTCATTTTACATGTCACTACTTTGCTTACTAGGATTTCTCTCTGAACGATCAATTTTGAATTAAATCTCCCATCGTGTGATCATGTCCAGGTTAAAACAAGAGAATTTCAACAAAAAAAAAAGTAGGCATAGGAGCACATATCCTGGGACATGACTTGGGACTGCTTATTGTTTAGAACACATAAATTGTACTGAAAACTAGTAGGAAAATAGCGCACTTCCTATATCAATGGTATGAAAATCTTGTGTTCCAAAAAAGACGATAAGAGATGTAGTTAACCCCTGTGACGACCTGTATTATTACTAATTGGTAATAACACTAGTCAACAGATTATTATTCGTTTAACCAGTAGAACACCGCTTCGATGAATAATAAGCCTATCAGAGTATCGCAGTAGAGCAATAATTAGATATGGTATATTATTATTATAATACCCTACCACACAGGCTTAATATCTCCAACAAAATTTAACAGATAGGTAATATTATTATTACAGTTCCCTCATGGGGGCGCCCCTAGCTTTATTTATTCTTGAGCGACGCAGCATCCACTAACTCACATAGGTAAACTACTAGCCTTCTCTACACATCACATCCTCCTTTAGAGGTATTCAGATCGTAAGCAGCATTTCCTGGGTCCATCGCCTCTCAATCATCATAGTAGTAGTCATCTGATAAGTATCCTTCACCCGGTTCAAATTGCCCCGGTTCTAATAATGGAGGGTTAGTAGCAAGAGTAAGTACAATGTACTCAGCAAGCATAGTAGCAAATGTATGTTTATGAATTTTGTGGCATCCCATCTTCTTCCCTGGCTTATTCTCCCCACTTTATGAAAATACACTTAGTTAAGAAAGATTATCCATTTTATGTCTCGAAAATCTACTAATCACTCACATTTAAGAAAGAGACTCCAATATGCTCCGGTAGCATCCAGTTCAGGAGACAGGCATGAATTCATAATTTATACTCTATGCAGGTTGGTACCACTTTTACCCATAGCTACCTTGACTTTAATTGCCATCGGAATTCTCATATTTCCTTGGATGCGATGCTCAAGTCAGAGTATAGAGCTATTTCCCTTATTTTCATATACTAAACCTTCACCCGGCTAGTCATAGTTGTTGGCCCGAGGCGGTTTCTTATCCTCACTCAACACCTACCTGACTATAAGCTAGTCGGGCTGGACTCACTTTCACCCGACACTCCACCACGCTACTTATAGGAGCTCGGGTCTTACCATTTCTAGTCTTACCCAATCCTCAC
The DNA here is from genome assembly GCA_017311315.1 of Dendrocalamus latiflorus. NCBI lineage: Eukaryota > Viridiplantae > Streptophyta > Magnoliopsida > Poales > Poaceae > Dendrocalamus > Dendrocalamus latiflorus. The sequence continues at coordinate 15,139,973 of CM029647.1, read as the reverse complement.
AATTATACACGCCTTATCCATATGGAGTGTATAGTAACTTGATAAGGTGGTTTAGCTCTGCCCGTCTTTGATGAGACCATGGCTGATACGATAAATGCAATCCGTATACGAGTGACAGTTAGTTTATCTTATATAATATCCATATGTAGAGGGGCCTCTAACTGCCATTGTTACCCACACTAGGTACCCTCTACCCACATTATTGTTTAACTATAGGTCAATCGCTCTATCAACTGAGCCTACCCTCAGATCCTCCATCCCATCCATCTCACTTGTTTATTTGTTTTCCAAAAACATTTTTATGCACATGATGCTAATAACATACTAGCAAATAATTTGTAATTAAATTACTTCTACTTGACATGATCAACAGATAGCTTGTTTGATATTCATATGTCGAGCTCAGACTCAGTTGTGATCTCACCGTGTTCCTTCTCCTGTTGTTGTTGTCCGTTTCCTGCATTTTGGTACGCGTACTGGACTTAGGTGTAATTCGGGAAGATATATTAGTCTACGTGACAGTGTGGCCATGTCTGGTACGGTTGCAAAGTCATTTTATTAGTATTGATCTTAAGCATGCATGAGTTAATTTACTAAGGCTTAATGCCACAATTAGAATCATGCATCCTAGTTATTAGCTGGTGGTTCTGGTCGAGTGACTAGTTACTTTCCTTTTGGGTGTCTCTCGGCACATCACAACACTACCCACTAGACCCGTTGCTTGCTCGGTGTGAGCTGGTCATGGTACTAGTATTGTGCCATGGGTTCCGTGGTCAATAAATATCAGCTACCCCTCTACCCCTTTTGCATCTGAAATGTCATCACCCCATTAGGTTTTTGGGAAAATTTGTTCAGTAGCACTGAAAGGTCACCTCTTTCGGAAAATACCACTAAAAAAACGGGGTTCCGAAAATTACCACTGAAAGATTCATTTTTCTTCGGGATTGAGCATTTTGGACAAAAATACCCCCTCCCTCACCTTCTCTCCTCCTGCGCCGCCCTGTCCGCCTCCCTCTTCGCCGTCGGCCTCCCCGCTCCTCTCCCTCTTCTCCCCGCTCCCCTTCCTCTCCCTCCTCCTCGCCCTCCGCCTCTCCCGCCTCTCCCCCCGCCGTCTCCCCCTCCCCCGCCGCCCCTCCCTCCGCTCCCTCCCCGCCGCCGCCTCCCCCTCCGCTCCCCCTCCCCCGCCGCTCCCTCTCCGCCAGGCGATGAAGCCGGCCCGGGGCGTCGGACGCCAAAGGAGTCGGGCGTTGGGCGCCGAAGGAGCCGGGAGGGGGGCGGCGGGGGAGGGGGAGTCGGGGAGGGAGCGGCGGGGAGGGAGCGGAGGGGGGAGAGGCGGGGGAGGGGAGCAGCGGGGGAGGGGGAGCCGGGGAGGGAGCGGAGGGGGGAGAGGCGGGGGAGGGGGAGCCGGGGAGGGAGCGGAGGGGGAGGCGGCGAGGGAGGGGCGGCGGGGAGGGAGCGGAGGGAGGAGCGGCGGGGGAGGGGGCGGCGGGGGAGGGGGAGCCGGCGGGGGGGAGGCGGAGGGCGAGGAGGAGGGAGAGGAAGGGGAGCGGGGAGAAGAGGGATAGGAGCGGGGAGGCCAGCGGCGAAGAAGGAGGCGGACGGGGCGGCGCAGGAGGAGAGAAGGTGAGGGAGGGGGTATTTTTGTCCAAAATGCTAAATCCCGAAGAAAAAAATGAATCTTTCGGTGGTAATTTTCGGAACCCCATTTTTTTAGTGGTATTTTTCGAAAGAGGTGACCTTTCAGTGATACTGAACAAATTTTTCCTTAGTTTTTCCCACCTAACCAGACTCCCCAATGCTTTCCCAACACACACTTGTGTCTCCCGTATCTTGGCTCCTACCAACGGCGTCGCCCCGATCAGATCTGGTGTTTATGATGGTGGATCCATCAACTGCCGTCGCTTAGCTGCTCTCCCATCCATCCTGGTGTTATCCCCTAACGTTTTCTCTCTGGCTTTTGGCTCTATTGCCCAAGATTTCTTTTCGTAAATCGTGTGATTTTTCATGGATCAATCCATGACGCTTGCGTCGTTGGGTGAAGTGACTCCGTCGGCCATCCTGGTGCCTCGATGTGCTGCGGCGGGGCTTAGGGCCCTGTGTGTGCTAGGGCGCACACAGCCATGCCGCTGGGTGAGCGCAGGCGCTCGAGGGTGCGGTGGCGGCCATGCGGTTGTGGATTGTTGATGCGAGGGGGATGTGGGTGCTTGTGGTCGTGTGGCACTAAACCTGTCGGTGTTGGGTGTACAGCTATGGCCGAGGGGCTACGAGCTCGTTGTTCCCCTCCATTCTTGGCTTTGGTTACTATGGTAAGGTCCTTCCTTTTCCCCTTCTCACTTGTATACTCTACTGTGTAGTTCATGGTACCTACCCTGTGAAAGCATCTAGGCCCCTAAAAATGGTTTTGGTAATTAATCAACTTATATGTATATGGGACTAATGTTTTGTATAAGCATGCGAAGGTCAAATCCATGTGATGGTGACAAGATGCAAACTAAAGAACATAAAAGAAGACCCAAGCTGGTTCAAGACAAAGGTACGTTTAGAATAGGACCCTTTTTATTTTGTCGGTCTTAGGAGAATGGTGGAAGACTGGATTATAGGGTAGATAACCGTACCATAAAGAGGGATCTTGGAAAGTAGTTTGAAAACAAATTTCTTGTGCCAATTGGATCATGTTTAGAAGCATGCACTCATTTAAATTGCTTTAAATTCCTTTTCTGTGCTCTGTCTGGAAGAGCGGTAGTACCGCTGTGTAATACGCCGGTACTACCGGTGAGCGGAAGATCCGGCCTCAGAGCGGATCAATTTTTCCAGAGAGCACCGAACTGAAGTCGTGCGGAAACGGAAGTACCGGTCGTTTTAACGTCGGTACTACCGCAGTAAGCGGTAGTACCGCACCATCTAGCGGTACTTCCGGCCTCCGGAATGTCCGACCACAGGGCGGATCGTTTTTTCCAGAGAGCGCCAGTTTCTAGACCTTTCGGATGTCGGCCAGAGCGGTAGTACCGCGCCGCCAAATCCAACGGTCACTGTGCTCGTCTGACAGAGCCGTTCTGACGCAAGATTTGGGAGCGGTAGTACCGGCTCCAGCAGGGCGGTAGTACCGCTCACCCTGATTTTTGCGGGAAATTATGTCAAACGGCTAGTTTGGTTGGTGGAGGCTATAAATACCCCCACCACTGCACAAGGGCAAAGGTTAGAGACTCATTGCACAATTCTTAAGCCCTAGAACATTCATTTCACCTCAATTCTTCCATTGCACATCAAAGTGAGGTGGTTGAGCATTTAGTGCTAGAGTTTTCATTTGCAAATCCAATTGGCACTAGTTTGCATTCAAGCAAAGCCCAAGATTTGTTACTCTTAGTGCTTGCCGGCACTTGGACGGTTGGGCGGAAGGGAAATCGGTGATCTTCTCAAGAAGGTTGTGAGAAGGCCCGAGGGATTGTGAAGGCTCGGAGCTCGCCTACCCGGAGAGGGAAAGGGCTACCTCTAGTGACCGAGGTGATTAGGCTCATTCGTGGAGCCGGTCCGATTTGTTCGGGCTTACCTCAACGTGGACTAGGGGAGACGGCAAGTCTCCGATCACCACGGTAAAAAGTAATCGTGTCAATTGTGGTTTGCTCTCTTGTGATCATTTTCATTCAAGCTACGCTCTTCATTCATATTACTTAATTGCTTGCTTAGTTAGAGTAGCAATTGTTGTTCTCTACTATTTTGATATTGCTCTTAGTCGTTTACTTGTGCTAGTGTTTGTTTGAGCCTTACTAGGTTGATTAGTGGTGTTAGTGTTATCTTGCTCTATTATTTCCATCAAGTTTAAAATTGCTAATTAGAATTAGACGAAAATTTTAAAACCTCCTATTCACCCCCCCTCTAGTCGGCCTCCTCGATCTTACACCCTGTCTCTCTCTAGGCTTCGGATTTAATCATGAGCTTAGGGTGGATTTACATGTTTACCACTTGTTCTAGTATGTTATCCTTGAAATGTGCTAGCCATGGTTTGATCTATTTATGGTCTTTTGTTGCGTATGAATGTTAGTTCTTTGTTCTACTTAGTTGTGGTCCCTCATACGTTTTTATGCCGATTCTTGTCCCAACTGCTAGTGATTTATGCTATACTCATGCTAGTTATTGTCTTAGCCATTTATGACATGTGCCATGTGTTCATGCTAGTCCTTGTGTTTAGTTGGCTGTGATTTCTACCTTGTGCTAGCCATCGCTCGAACTGATGGAGACCCATAGTACGCGCCTCCTTTTAGTTATTGTTCATGTTGTAGGTGATCTAAAATCTATTTTCATGTTACTTGGCTCGACTATGATGACTTAGTGATGTGTAGATTGATATTTTTTGTGCACGATGCTATTGTTATACCGATGGGTGAATATTCTAAGGAACAAAGGGTGAGTAGGGAATCACCTTTTGTGGTAGTTGATGACCCTTTCCTTGGTCTGGTACTTTCCCACGTGTTCACGACTCCTTGACCCCCCTCCTTCGCTGGCTTAACTCCTTCTAGGCCCGACTTTCCTCCTCTGGTCGACTGGTCTTGTGGCTTTAGGTCGCCATGGTGACAATAGTGGATAAGGACCATTGGTCCTGTATAGGCAGTGGGTGGGGATGCTTTATCTACTTAGAGATTTCTCGTACTAAGGGCCTGTTTGGGACTGCTCTGCTCCAGTTTTTTCAGCTCTGCTCCACCAACTCCACCATGGAGCAGCTCCACTGTGGAGTTCCTAGAGCAGGTGGTCCTGTTTGGCACGCATCCTAGCTCCAACTCCAGGAATGTGAGGTTTCCTTGAGAAAGGTCCAATGTGCCCCTGAATGATGTTTGGTGTATGTTTTAATGTCTGCGGAGCATATGTAACTGAATATTTTTTGTTACCAATTGAAATATGATGAAAAATATTATAATCGCAATTAATTTATTTGAGAAAACCAAAAAACAAATATTTTGGTCAAATAATTCCATCCTTTTGTCCCATAAATTGCAACGTGCATGATAGATAATTAACAAAGTCCATCATTCGAATACAAATAATTGTCCATAGATAACTAGATAGTAGTTTAAACCAAAATGACTACGAATGCAAATGTTCCGATACATAATTCTAGCTCCAAGCTAGAGAAACTACTCATCTGATTTGTAACAATATACCAACATTGCCAACCACTGCCATCATGAACATATACTCATCTGATTGCCATACCATGATAATTTGTAACAATATGTCCAGAATCATCCCAAACTACTCATCAAAGATAAACAAGCTCGTTTACAACACCCAAATTTCATACATTGAACTATATAAAAGGCAAAAACAACTTCTAGTAGCTATTTTGTATGCAATTTTGCAGTTCTTGACACTGCATTGTCATGAACACTACACATTTTGACAGGACAAGAAGCTTCTTGGTCAGAGCTGAACATCAGCATTTGTTTTGCATCACTTATTGACAAATAATCATATCCCTTCTCGCTGCATCCAGCTATTTCATCTCTGCAAGAGCAGAGCAAAATCACAGTGAGGAACTGCATAAGGAGTAAATCAACAAATCGAATTAGGGGCAGCAGCAGTAACAGAACTGCACTTACCTAACTGTTTTGGCAAATAATACTTCTTTCATTTGTACTTACTGATTGGTACATGCATTGAAATGACAGGCTATACAATGCATAGACAGCAAACAGAACTGATAAAGTGGTAAAAAGGAAGTAAGGAACTAACCATGTATCCATGTAATAAGGTTTAAGCTGGCAGAAGTCCCTTTCAAATGCATCTTGATCTTCAATTTTCACACTCAAAACGACGACATGCTCGTAAATATCCCCTGAAAGGTTTCAACATCACATTGACTTTAGCACTTGATCTGTTAATGATAATCGCAAGGTTTACATTAATTTATTGCCCAAAGTACTCTCTGAAAGCTCAATCGCTAAATGGGTGGATCACAATGACAACATACATAACTACCGCCGAAAAATAGCATAGGTAACATCAATTAGCATAACCGATTTGTGCGTGCCAACATGTGAACTAAAATGTTAACGAAACAGAACATCCAATACAACCTATAAGATTGCGTGCAAAATGCGTGCAATACAGCCTATAAGACAACCCATAAGAAGATATTACGTTTCTGGACAGCACAATTGGCAGAAAAAATCTGACCATTTTACACTGGAACCCATGTTCTCGTGACGTGCTTTCTCCCCATTGACTAAGATATGTTTGATCACAAGGCAAATAATTATCAATCTTGTGTTAAGAATACCCTAAGCCCCCAAATTCCTCAGGTCTGCAGAGAGCATCATTTCAATTCTACCATACAGGCATATATACAACCAAGCAATACACAACAATAAAGGGAAACAATAGAGGCAAAGTCAGCATGTCAGTCACCACAATTCCCTTGGTTCTTCACCGACACCGCTGCTCCTTCCTCCAATCCATGCTTTTTTTGTAGAGTGGCACCATTCTCTTCAGGCATTGTCACCTATGATTTACCCAAAACCAAAACATATATTTGTGTCAGATACACATATTAGCATAATAGCATAAAGATACACATATTAGCATAAACATATATTCTCTTCAGGCATTGGCACGACCATGCTTGCTCATCCACTGCTCGAACCTCTTCAGCATCGGATTGGCACGAGCAAGAACTTGACAGATCCATCCCAGCCATCACCTCGCCGGAGTGTCGCTGGTGGTTCCGTGCCCGCGGAGAAGAGGGGCGGCGCGGGTGGGGGCGGAGAAGAGGAGCGGCGCGGGAGGGGGGCGGAGGAGAGGAGCGGCGAGGGTGGGGGCGGAGGAGAGGAGCGGCGCGGGTGGGGGGGGGGGCGGAGGAGACGAGCGGTGCGGGTCGGGGGAGGAGGAGAGGAGCGGCGCGGGTGGGTGGGGAGGAGAGGAGCGGCGCGGGTGGGGGGCGAAGGAGACGAGCGGCGTGGATCGGGGGAGGAGGAGAGGAGCGGCGCGGGCGGGTGGGGAGGAGTGGAGCGACGCGGGTGGGGGGCGGAGGAGACGAGCGGCGCGGGTAGGTGGGGAGGAGAAGGAAAAGATCGAATCGGTACGGAGGGGAACTGTGTAATGGCAGTGGTGGGTAATTTTATCCCAACTCCATGAGAGAGTACAAAAGTCTAAATCCTGGAGTACCTCTTGAGGTGCTCCACAAAAAACGTGGAGTTGGTCCTCAACTCCACCTTTTTCTTGGAGCAGAGTTTTAGGAGCTGGAGGTGTTTGGCAAGACAAAGGTGGAGCGGAGCTGCAAAATCTGGAGTGGAGCAATCCCAAACTGGCCCTAAAGTTCTCTACTTTGGTAGTTTTTAAATGGCATTTTGCACTGTCTCCTTTAGGTGTTACTGTGGCCCTCATGTTATACTCGCTCGCTCCCTTCTCTCATTTCCATTGTTCCTTACTGTTGTCGATCCCCTATTGGCCCAGAGCCTAGTAGCAGTGAGCTGTCATACTCCCATTGGTTGGTTGAGGTTTGAGTGGGCCCCTCTTTATGATGATTTGATGCAGCTGGTTCATTTTGGTTGGATCTATGTGTGGTTCTTGGGCTTTTTCTTGATGTGGCATGTCTGTGGTTGCTCTAAAGAGGAATATTCCTCCTGCGCTTCATTTGGCTGCCCTTGTGATTGTGTGGCATTTGGCTATCAAATATGAGCTTTTTGAGGCTGGTTTATGTGGGCTGGTTTATGTGAACTTTTGCCGGATGATGAAACCCCAAGTAGTGAGAGGTACATGTTATTTTCGGACTGCTGTAATATTTGGTTACACATTTTATGACACTTTGTTTTTGACAAAATAATATTTATAATTATTAATTTGTAAATGGTTACTGTTTTGATTGGGATTTACCTTTATATGAAAATGGGGGTTGTTTCAAGCCCCAACTTTCTTACAAATGGATTTTATTATGCGCATTGATCATCCGTAATCTTGGAGCTAAATATCTAATGTAAAAGAGGACGGTTTAGTACCGCTGAAAGCTCACACCATTGTTAGCATTGATTGTAGTATCTCCAATGAAAATAGATGCTCAACAAGGAGCTCAGAATAGATAGAGCATGCCACATTACAGCTGCAGGCATTCATCTAGGAGTTAAAACCTTCGATGCTTATAAGAGTGACTACATAATCACAATGTCACGAGTGTCGGAGTAAGCTTATGCTTTTGTCCGAGCGGCTCTATTGTAAGCATAGGAGACACTCATTAGCTCTGTCAGTGTGCATGTTTCACGTGTTTAATATATGAAGAGGTCAACACCAAGATGTGGGTTCCAATTTTTCAAGAGAAAATTTCCTTAATAGCATCGCAAAGATAGATATATTAGAAAATACCATCGTGTATATACCACTAATAAATGGAACCGTATGTCGGTGACATATTAATGATTTTTTCCAACTTAAATAATCTTAGTGATGGCATGAAACAATTCGCCTCAATTTTCAATCCTCTACATTACTTCAACGGAAACAAAACGCACACAATGGTTTTCCAGTATAGTAGTATTTTGAGAGGTTCCAGTATAATATCAAAGCAGTGTAGTGATTCCACCGTACCAATGATAATCTGAGCTGTTTGCTTTTGCGTCCGAAAGCCTAGAACACACGATACCGTAAACAGGGTAGAGGATAGGCTTCCCGAATCCCAAGCGGTGCAGCTAAATCCCTTCTAAACAACGGTAACTTCTAATTTCTAAAATCAAAATCTGTTTAAAACATATTAATTTCTTAACATGACTTTTTTCTTTTTCATTTGTACGTGAAGATGTAACAATGTTGTTTTATGTTTCATATTATTTATTTATTTTAATTAAATGTTTTAGAAAAAAAATAATAACTACTATAGTAATATTTCAGCTAAGAGCTAAAAATCAAAAGATAAAATTAATACCACCTTAAAACAGAACTTTGCAATAACCACTGCCTAACCCACAGCAAAGTCATATCGCTCAAACTGAGACCCAAACCGGCAGCATAGCCACTGCCCAGCCCAACCAGTTGAAAACCCTGACCGGAGGCCCAGCACCCAACCTCGGTTCCCCACATCTCCACGAGACCACCACCATCTCCAGAACTTTCCTCCTCGCCTCCGCCTCCCTCTTCCCACTCCAAACCCAAGAAACCCTCCTCCACCCGCCGCCCAAATACCAATCCGAGCCTACCCGAGCGAGGAGGAGAGGAGCAGAGCAGGATGCCGCCGAAGAAGGGGCAGCCGTCGAAGGCGGAGCTGACCAAGAAGCAGAAGATCGTGGAGGACAAGACGTTCGGGCTCAAGAACAAGAACAAGAGCAAGAACGTCCAGAAGTACGTCCAGTCCCTGCACCAGGCCGTCCAGCCCAAGCCCGACCCAACCAAGACCGCTGCCAAGGCACGGGAGAACACCCAGATCGAAGCTGTTCGTTCCCTTCCTCCGATTGCTTTGCTCTCCTGATGTTTCTTTTTCTTGTTTGTGGATGTGGATGCGCAGAAGAAGAAGGAGGAGGAGAAGGCGCGCGAGAAGGAGCTCAATGATCTATTCAAGGTCGCCGTCAGCCAGCCCAAGGTCCCCGTTGGTATGGGCTCCTCTCCCTTGTCACCCCGTTTTAAGAGTGTCTGTGTGTTCCAATACCTTTATGTGCTAATGGATTTTAGGCGCATTGAGTAGTCCTTGTTATGCTTATGTAGTTTGTGTAAGTTCATATGTGAATGGCTCGAGCCTCTGCCGAGGAGACCTATGTTCGTTATGATAACAGTATCCCCCCACTTCGAAGGATAGCATTTGTAGTATGGAAGTGGTTCCCACAACATTGGTGTTGATTTGTGCTATTGTAGCTAAGGTCTGGTTAGTTTGTTTGATGTAATGTATACGTTGGGAACACCTATAAGCTCTTTCACACCCTTCAGGCTGCAATTGGAGATTGCAAAGTTTCATTAAGATGTGTATATACTGGAAGTTTGTTCATAAGGTGTCGCAACTGCTATTCTGGTGATAGACGCTGATGCTTACTTTCTATTGTGCAGGTGTTGATCCGAAGTCAATAGTTTGCGAGTTCTTCAAGGTTGGCCAGTGTCAGAAGGGTTTTAAGTGCAAGTTCTCACATGACCTGAATGTCCAGAGGAAGGGTGAAAAGATTGATATTTACACTGACAAGCGTGATGCAGGTAAGCAACAGACATGATTTCATTTTCACTTTTTTTTTTTGGGGGGGGGGGGGTTCTTCAAATTGACCTGTAGATATTCATATATTCTTGGTCATGCAAAGAAACCATGGAGGACTGGGATCAGGAGACTCTTGAGAAGGTGGTCGAGTCAAAAAGGACAGAGTACCAGCAGAACAAACCCACTGATATTGTACGCGCTACTCTGAACCTGTTATACAATCATTTTTAAGTCTTTCCCATTATGTGATGTGTCACTTTCAATTTGTTACGAAAGAATCAAGAATCGTACTGATATTCTTGTTTCTGTTTGTATTGTCTCTTCTCATGCACATCTTGCATTCTCTTTTGGAGTTTCGGAGAAACACATGGATATTGAAATTGAACTGTGAAGCAATAATGTTTTTACGCAGAGCATCTTATTGTTTCATGTGAATCTGCCATGTTCTGCTAGTGTATGCAGTTTTGAGTTGATTTTCTATAAGTTTAATGCAAATGCGATTTCTGTTGGCCACGTCTTATCATGATCAAAATATAGATAGCATGTGATGATTAGTGTCTGCTTTGCTTATTTCATATCTTTATTGACATACTTTTAGAATCTCATCTCAGGTTATATCTTTAGCAAGCCCAATCACATCAATTGTAGTTCTTTTTGCAGCTGGAGCAACTATCAGTGCTCCAGATATATGTTCTGTTGAAAGTGGTTAGCCTGATATTGTCTAATTGATTTGGCTTGTTGGGACTCTTTCGATGTTGCAGCACGGTTAAGATCTGTTGACAACTTGTCATCAAGGATTCCGAGTGGAATTCTGTGTGACTCGTTGGCTATGTACTGTCAAAATGTCCACAAGGCAACATCTATATTAAGTAATAACTTAATACACTAGGCGTAAAACTCTGTATGAGGTGAGGTTAGTGATGGATAATGAATTACACTAACTTATTGAATAGCAATATATTTGCACTGATGAAAATTTAATGACGCGCATTGTTTTAAAAAAATACCATGCTACTATCATATTATGATGCATTTGCATTTGTACTAATGTGCCTTTTTATTGTCACCCTTGTTTCCTGTTATGGGTGCATAATCAGTGTCTTGTTTCTTCATGTTATATGGTTTCTTTTTGTTTCAGAAACTTGGTTGTTATCTTGCAATGTCTTTACTACTCTCTTTTTACCTTCTTCTGCTGGTAAGATGAATTTGTATAGCAGTGAAATCATAAAGGTTATCTTATAGCAATGAAACCATAAAGGTTATCTTTGTTTTTCAATCTGCAAGGTGTTCTTGTTTTTAAATAGGATGAATAGATGATGATTTTGGTAATTCTTTTGTTCTGTAGGTTTGCAAATACTTTCTTGATGCTGTGGAGAAGAAACAGTATGGGTGGTTTTGGGTTTGCCCAAATGGTGGCAAAGATTGCCACTACAGGCATGCCCTTCCACCTGGCTATGTACTAAAATCCCAAATGAAGGCCTTACTGGAGGAAGAGAGTGAAAAGGTCGCTATTGAAGATGAGATTGAAGATCAGGTAGAATGAAGATCAATAGGCGTCATTTATGTCTGGAACAGTGGAACTCTTGTTGTCCACTTTTCTCTAGCATAACTGGATTTTTTGGCACTGTTGTGACATTCTCTCTTGTCATGTTCATCTAACAGCGCAAAAAGGTAGAAACCACAACCCCTATGACTACAGAATTGTTCATGGAATGGAAGAGGAGGAAGGCAGAAGAAAGAGAAGCTGGTCTGGCTGCCTTGAGGGCAGAGAGGGCTAAGAATGATCGCATGAGGTAACCTTATCTTCTATTAGTCCATTGTTTTGAGCCCTTGAGGTACTTACTGTGATTGTACTTGCTCTTGTATCCAGTGGTCGTGAGTTGTTCATGTCCGATGCAAGTGTGTTTGTTGATGATGCTGAAGCATATGAAGTCTATGAAAGACATGAAGAAGAATCAGAAGCTAATGAAGAACAGGTAAATTTCCCCTCACAATGGTTCCTTATTTACTAGTGTATAATCAAAGTGCTGATATACTAGCAAGATGAGATTGTGAGAGCAAAAAAGGGCCTGGTCCCCTAAGAAAGGAAAGCTGGGATTTAAAGTTGATTTACTACTACTACAGGTAGCCACACCCACTTAACTATTGTGGTAGTTTGCATCGTTTTTAAGGGACCAAACAAGAGTAGCTTCAGAAAGCACCACTTTTTTATGTTTCATGTATGATCTCGTTACCCTGAAAATTTGCACGTGTACATGTTTGTTCTATATCCATGTTTTTTCCTGGGACATTCGAAATGCCCAAAACATAATTTGGTGTAGCCCCATGGGTGCAGTGTAAATTTTTTCGGCTTGGTGCCTTGGTCTCAGCTTGAATGTTCCCATTTTGTTCTTTTTTCTTTATTTGTCTCTGGTGTGTGTTGGCGTGCATGCGAGTGTGGGGGTTGGGGGGGGGGGGGGGGGCGCTGGAATGGTGGAAAACCAAAGTTAGGAAAATTAAGTCTCTTCAATGCTTCTTGGTAAGCATTTCCCCCACGAGGTGTTAATTGTATATCAGTGCTTGTTGAGAAATTAAATTAATACATAAACTGATAAGAGCGAATCAAAGAGGTAATCTGGCATCTTATTCCAAACTGATTTTATCTCTAGTGGAATGCACTGAGATTTATTTTTGTGTCACACCTGAAATTCTTCCTTTTGAGCAGATAGAATGCCATTTTTGTGTCTTAGGCTCAGTTTATGGTGGTTGTGCTGTGCTTATTTTTAAAGTTGCTGTGAAAAAGAAAATTTGAAAAGTTTATTACTCTGTTTGGTAAATCAGATTAAAGTTAGATAAATCCTGTTATCCAATGATTGTCCTCTCACATTTCATCTCATGTTTCGAACACATCGATTGCAACTTGATTAAGGAAAGAACAGCTAGCCAAACACCCAAATATCCAAAAGCAGTTCAACCAAACAAGATTATCATAATCCACCACAAAGCCAATTGAAGCCTTACTCATCTAATATAGCATTGGTTATGATTATTTTAACTTGCTATATCTCCTGGCCTCCTGTATGCCAAAAAAAGGAAGCAGAATAAGCAGGCCTGGAATCAAATGTTAAAATATGGAATATATATATGTTGCAGATCCCATGTCATATTATTATATTCTTTCAAAAGTATTGCTAGTTTATAGTGAATTGCTTCTCTATCTGGCCAAGGGCCCAATTCAGCACGTATTTTAACATGGAATTTGACAGATAGTGGAACTAAAATGCAGGCCGGTTGCGACAGTTCTGACCAAAATGTATTATCTATAGATGTATATGTTGTAACGAATAGTTTTTTCTTCCATTCTGCAGGGCAAGAATGGTCAGGATGAGGGTCCAAGTTCATCAACTTTTAATGGCAAGGAGGACGAGGAGGAGCCTGACAACGAAGATATAGATGATGACGATGACTTGGACATTGATGAATTAAATGAACTTGAAGAAAGCCTGTCGAGAACTTCCATTCAAATTCGAGAACCAGGCGAAGGAACATCATCTTGAGCAGGAATAACACTGGAAGGTCATTGAGAAGTCGGTACTCCATTTTTGCGCTCCGAATTGCCCTACTTGCTTTAGAAACAAAAGAGGTGGAGCATAGATGCAAGTGGAATTAGTTTTTAAGAGACTATTGAAGGAGCAATGATTAATGAATGATGCCCAGTGTTACCATCACATGACAATTGATATTTGCCTCCTTGCCCTTTTATATTGTTATCTTTGTGGCAGTGATGTTGCTACGTGTGAATAACAGGACTTTAAATTTTCTGGACCTGTGCAAACTTATAAGCAAAATTTTGATATAACAATGTCTCCGGATCATAGTCCTTTTACCCCTTTTAAGAAAGATTGTGGATTTTACAGCACCCGCGTTCACCAAGAATCAGCGTATATCATGTTCTTTTTGTCCAACCCTTTCTGCTTTGTTCGTGTCGATTTGTCGAACCATCCTTGGATAGACACGACGGGATCAAGCTTTTCACTTTAATGTGGCATACCCTCAAGAGCTAGGGACTTCGGGCCGTTACAATCCGCGTCGGATTTTGGCCTTCGGCTTTCAGAAGCCAAACCGAACACCTTGGTTTTTGTAGGTTTTTCCCATAGGCCGTTTTTTGGTTGTACCGTAGTAGCTTCTCTCAGAGTGCTAGAAGGCGGCGGATGGTGATGGTCATGATGGGGTTGCCCTCGCTCCTCTTCGTGTTGGTGCGGGCGTGGATGTCGCAGAGGCGCACTGGAGAGGGGGGTTGTGGTGGTTGTCGTCGGGCCGCTGGGACACTGGATCCATCCTCGTGCTAGCCAGGTCTGGTGAGGAGACCACCTGATCTGGCCATCCGAGTTGGGGAAGTCAGAGGCGAAGTTTGGGGTTTGTCAGGTTGCCCTCGCTCTTCTTCGTGTCGGCGCGAGCGAGGTTGTGCTCGGTGCGGGCGCGGACGTTGCGGAGCTGCACGCTAGAGAGGGGGTGGGTGTGAAGGAGCTGGTTGTGGTGGTCATTGTTGGGCTGTTAGGACATCGCATCCACCCCCACGCTAGCCAGATCCGCCGAGGAGACCACCGGATCTGGCCATTCGAGTTGGGGAAGTCGGAGATGAAGTTGGGGGTAGTCGGTCGCCGTTCTCCACCTTGGCCATTGCGCTGCACCTCAACCTACCGCTCCCCATCCTAGCTGTTATGCTTGTCGGTTGTCCTCCGGCCAAATCTGGTGGTCGCTATTCGACCGCGCTCCTCGATATCGTCCACCGCCTCTACTGCCAGCTGCCACTGCCTCTCCTTTCTTGGCCTCACCCTCATTGTCCGTTGATTTTTTTCTCGCTTTCTTTTTTCCTTTTTCCCTTCATTTTCCATCCTTTTTCTTTCATGTTCATTTAAACCTTTTCAATTTTCACCATTTTTTCGTTTTCCAAATCATCGCAACCAAAAGCCAACAATCGAATTAAATATCCCTAATTTCACCCACGGCTTCTTCCAACCGCTACAGTGCAACTGAAAGCCAAAAGCCATCAGCTGCAACCAAATTGAACAGGGCCTTTAGCGAATTCAGTTACTCCTGGGTTGCCTAGATCTTCGGTGGAGCAGAATCTAATATCTTTCTAACTTCTCAGTGGAAACATTTTACTGTATAGCGGAATGCTTGTGCTTTGCTACAAATAAAAAACATTACCATTAGCCCATCATCGGGATTGACACATCGAGGTGACATCCTCAGAAATGGCCTACCTTGCTCCAACTGTCGGCTCCGCCTCTATGCTCAGCCGAGCTACGACAAAGGTGGCAACACCTCGCCTGGTAGAGTCATGTTTTTTTCTTGTTAGAAAATTTTTAATGGTGTGTAATTTGTTTGTTGGTAGATTGCTTTTCTGTCTTGTTAGAGATTTTTAGGGGTGTGAAAGGGGGAGTTGGCGACGTACCACCGCGACTGCGACTACCACTTCCTTCTTTTTTAAGTAGTAGTATATACTAACTAAATGCCCGTTCTTTGTTATAGATAAAGAAAATATGATATTACCCAGCATGTCGAGTCAATATTATTGGGATTCATCTGCTGGGCCCACAGCCTTAGCTCTGCCTCCACGCTTGACGCATTGCGCCTTTGCGCCCCCAGCTCCGCTGTATACCTAGTAAAGCTTCGTTGTTTTTTTATTATGTATCTTTTTTGTTAAGGAATTTTTAGGGACGTATAATTTGTTTGTTAGTAGATTGTTTTTGGGCTTTACTAGCGCACGAACATACAATGGGAGCATTCCCATCATACGGTCTACCAGATTAGCGCAAAAATTTTATACAACATCTACAATAATTTTGCACATATGTGCAACATTACAAAGTATAAACATTTAAAAACCCCCCCACTTTATCAACGAATTCAACAAACCTTGAATAGTAATGGACATCTTATATGGTATAAACCATAATATGTTTGAAAAGTGGTACAGAAATCCCAAAATGATTGAATTTAATTTTTTAAAAAAGCAGTTGCATTGTTGCAACATTCTAAAAATATAGATGCAGCAATCAATAATTGTGTTTGCAACATTTATTCACAGAAACTATGCAAACAAATAAGTCGCAAAACCTCAATGCAGCAAACACGGATTTTTTGATCATGACTTACATAAGAAATTATACCAGCAGTTTAACATGATATCAGAAAGATAAAACATAGAAACTTGATACTAAAAGATTGCTAGTGGTTTAAACCTAAGTCTACAACATGTTCATCCGTTACCCCCTTTAACGATTTAAGCATGAACTCTAAACATTAATAACTGAGTAATCTAATAAACATAAAAGCATGTGAACTAAGATAATCTAGAACGTCATGGTAAGAGTACAATATTAAAAGTATAGAACTGGCAAGCATTAATAATATGTTAATAACCAGACAATCATTAGTGATACGATGATGACCAATTAAGCTTTAGTGATATGACAATAGCCAGGTAATCTTAGTGATATGATATTAGTCAGGTAAATTTCATGATATGATAATTGTACTCAATGACAAGGTGACAAGTAATTTGGAAACACGTGACATGCGAATCGGAAAGGTCACTGCCACGAGGTACTTGCCTTGAGTACGCTCGACGGACACGCTGCATGAAGGATCTGGAATGCACAACTGCAGAACGCTCCCTCGACAGCTGCGAGAGATTCTACACGATGGAATGGAAGCAACCAATTAGGCACCGATGAGTTCGATAAAGGAACGACAGGAGTTAAACTGATTACAGAAGAAACGGGTTCACTAGCCCTACAGCCAAGAGGATTGTCGTTTAGCAGCGCGAACGGTTATTCTGCCCAAGTGGGACGCCGTTCGGCCACACGAAATGACGATCAGCCACGCGAACGGCTGTTTGGCCACACAAAACGACGATTGGTCATGGAACGGCCGTTCGGCCGAGCGAAACGCCGTTCGGTCACAGGCTGCTGCCACCACCATGGCCGCGTGCCGTCGCCTCCACGCCGAGCCGCCTACCGGCCGCCTTGCACCACGTGCCCGCGCCGCGCCACCTCGGGCCGTGTCACGCCCACACCACTCCGCCGGCGCCACCGTGTGCCCACACTGGCCCGCGCCCGTGCCGCCACACGCCTCACGTCGCGCCATCGCCTCCGCCGCTACCGTGCGCACGTGAGAACGGACGTGGAGATGGAGGGAGATAGAGAGAGAAAAAGAGTTGGTTGGAAGAGATAAACCAAGAGAGAGAGAGAGAGAGAGTTGGTTTTGACTTTTGAAGAGATAAAACACGGGAGAGAGACAGAGTTGGTTAAGTTTTTTTTCTTTTTGAGACAGAGTTGGTTAAGTTTTTTTTTTCTTTTTGGGTGCTACAACCACCGTGATCACGCCACCACTTTTTTATTTTAAGTAGTGTGTGTATGTATGTATGTATGTATGTATGTATGTATGTATGTATGTTTTAGATAAAGGATTAAAATCCGGCCTCTATATCCACTTGGGATATATACGACCAAAAGTTACACAAGCTCTTAGGCTCAAAGCCTCAACACTGAGGAGTACACAACATCAAGAAAAAAAGCTTAAGGACTATGAAAAAACTATAAAGACTAAGCTTCAGAAATTCTTCATCGTCCTTACTTTCAACCAAGCCTTTAACCTCCTCCAACTGAGCCACCCAAACTCTGGTCTATTTTGCGTGAAGATGAACCTCCAAGGCGACGCCTCCAAGAGGCGACGAGGGTCGCCGACGCCGCCCGCCTCTCCGAGACTAGGCTTTCACCTGGAGAACAGAGTACATGAGGGCTATGAAGTGCCATGACAACCCTTCAAGAAGGAAAATGACGTCCAAAGGCGTCATAGTTGTCGAGACCGGTAGAAACACCGGCAAGGCTTTCGCCAGCACCTCCACAGCAACCCACGCACTAGCCACACACAAAAAAGACCGCCACCTCAAGGCCATGGCATAGCCATCCTTGAACTCCACGACGAACCGCTTCCCACTCGATCACCGTCGCACCATGGATCCCTGGACAAACCCAGCATCCCCAACTCCTGCCGCCTCCCGGCCTTTGCCGCCAGCGCCGACCGGCCTCCTCCACCCGCCGGACGGCACACTCCAGCGCGCCCACCTCCTCCGCCAGACTGCTCTGCTCCCAGCGCTGGCTCCGCCCTCCAACTCCAACCGCACTCCCAGTCGACGGTGGCGCCGCCGAAGAGAGTTAGCCACGGGCCTATGTACCCTGGCAAACCCTCCTCCCCGACTGCCGGAACCGCGGTGAGCGCGAGCCCGCACCGGCAACCCGGCCCGTCCTCCTTCTTCTCCATCACCTCGTTCACCACCGTGAACCCCGGGGTCGACCTTGGCCCAGCCAACACCGCCGCCGGAGACCCGCCCGCGCCTGCAGCCCCCACAGCTCGCCCACCTCCTCCGCCAGCCTGCTCTGCTCCCCCAACGCTGGCTCCGCCCACCAACGCCCACCGCACCTTCACTCCTACCGGAACAAATCGCCGCTCAGGGTTACTCCGCCGAGCCGCCACCGGCCTCTACACCCTCGACACTGCTGGCCGCCGTAGACTCTTCCGACCCCACCTCCCTCCCGCCTTCCTTCTCCACCGCCACTGGCCGCAGAAAGCCTCCGACGACCCTCACCGAGCCAGGCCTCAGCACCGCCACCGGATCTGAGCTCAACCAGATCCAGGCGCCAGCTCGCCGGAAGCGCACACTGATGGCCGACAACCTTGATGCAGACGAGATCTAGATCGGGCTGCAAAGCGCCGCCGCACCTCCTCGACAAAGCTCCACACGAGCGCCAACACCACCACCACGCCCCCGCACGCCCGGAGGCGAGCACCGGCCCCGGCCGCCGCTCACGCTGCCCAGCCTCCGCCGGCGACCTCCACAGGGACCCTGCCGCCTCGAACCAACGCCCAGATCTGGAAGCCGCCGTCCAGATCCAGGTGGAAGAGCCCCGCCGCCGCCTTCCTAGCACCCGCACAGGCCACCGGTGGCGTGCTCCAGCGGCGGCAAGGCGAAGGGGAGAGGAAGGGGTGGGAGGCGGCGCTGGTTCGGTTTCGCTCAAGAGGAAGGGGAAGGGGTCATGCACAGTGGCTGCCTTTTGTGTGATTGAACTAGACTGGATCCAGATTATGTATGTATGTATGTATGTATGTATGTATATAAAGATATAAAAGATAAGACACCTTTTCCCGCTCCTGAGCCCTGTTGCTACCGGATTATCTCGTCCAAACTAAGTGAATCGCTAGATATTCGTCGTAGTACGTCTCAGAAGGCAGTCGCCGAGCACATGCACATGCGGGCGGGGAGGTGGTCCGTGCCCACCCAGCTTACCCCGTCCGCTCGGCTGAACTTGCCGATTTGTTGCGAAATTGCAAACCGCGCGCTGATCGTCGCTGCACCGCGCGGCCGTGCCCCTCGCCATCGCCACACGCGGAGTCGTTCACAGGTTATAGCGCGCGCCCGCTCTTGGCCGCTTGCAGCGTCTGCACGGCAAGCTTCAACGCCGCGCTTGTTGCTCCCGTAGCGCTGGGCCCTGCCGGCCGCGACATTTAGGACCCCCGAGCAGCGTACCGTTCGCAGTCACAACTGTCACTGCAGCTCCAGGCAGAATCGCTGATGTGTTGTTCCTCGGCCCCACTTTTGTAGAGTCCACTCGATGAGTGAGTAAGTAGGTCATGCACGAAACCTTGTGGCGACAAGCCAATTCCTGTCACCTAGAGGAATAACTGATGGCGTATTCGGGTGGCTCACTTGCATACTTCGCTTCGAGGGTGGCAGTTTGGATTGGGTGCGCGTTTTTCGGTGAGAGTGAGGCCTGAGGGAGTGAGCGATTGTTTGTTCGGGTGATAATCCTTCCGAAGGTAAAAACATACAGCCAATCACAGGGTAGAAGAAGTTATGCTGGGGCAAAATTAAATTCTTAAAATGGTGTGTGGTTGTTCACAAAAGTAGTAGTATGCTTCTTTACAACAGTACTAGGATCGATTAAAAGATAGTTAACCTTCTGTAAATAGATACAACGTTCCGGGTGATGCGCCACTGTTTGATGTAACTCAAGATCAGAAACGGGCAACATCATCGTTACCATGCTGGATTAAGATCAGGGGAACCAACAAAAAAAGCTGGCACTTATGAAATTTGCAATTTTGCATACACAGCAAGGATCAGACATTCAGACCACAATACTTGCCGACCACTCCCTACCCCCCTGACTAGTGACATGGAACGACGAAAACGAAACACAAATTGAACCTTCCTGCTAAAGACAAGTGCTAGCTGCAGGGAAGTGAAACTTAGCCTCGTAGAAGACACTACACAGAGAGACCGTAACGAGTAACGTTACCAGCTGCTGGTCCCTCTGCGTGTGCAAGCATATCAGATCGGACACAAAAACGTACGTACAATCTGCGCTTTCCATTAGTCGATCGGTCTTTCATTTCTTCTTGGCACCGGCCGCGGCGGGCGGCTTGCCCTCGCCTTTCTTGACGCCCGTCTTGGTGCAGGGAAGCACCGCTGCCGTGGCCCCGACGATGTGCTTGGCGATGTTCTCCTTGACCTGGCCCCTCCGGGGCAGCGGGTTCCCCGACGGCGTCTTGCTGATGCATCGCTTGACCGGAGACGGAGCGTGGCAGCTAGTTGCCATTGAGGTACTAGTTAACTACTTGCACTCTACTCTTTCTGGTGAGCAGTGTGTAGGGATCAACGAGCTGACACCAACCCTACCGGTATAAATAGGGAAGGAAACGAAAAGGCCAAGGGGGATGATGGAGCCAGAAATTAAAGGGGCAGGGTGCTGACTGCTGAGTCAGTGAGCCCCCCTGCGCCAATTGGCCGCGCGCGGATGGATGAGGAGACAGGCTGAATTGGAGCGAGGATCGGATGTTGGGAAATTTTTATCCGCGAGCCTTTGCTCTGAGCTTCTTTTTTTTTTCCCGTGGGACCCGCTGGTCCTTGCACTTGACGTGACTCGCTGGGTACAGTCCAAAGAAAGCACCAATCCTCCCTACTATTGACGTAATGGCCTACAACACAAAGCAAAACACTGCTCTCTGCCACGTGGTGCGCCTTCTGGACGTGATGAAATTGTTGGGGCCTCCCTTCCTGCTTATGCGAAACAGCAAAACACAAACACAATAGATTGGTTTCTTTTTTTTCTAGAGCACTAAGTATTTTTCTTTTCTTTTTTTATTGCTTTCCACACAAAAATTGATTGTATATGCGCTCTTTTATTCAAAGCAAACAACTATTCCTATTTGACAAAGACTTTACGTATCTAAAAAGATTACAAACCAACTTTAGTATCCATAACGAATACTTTCTAAATAGGAAACATAAATTCTCCAAAATAACAGAACCAACCAAAACAAGATTAATTCTATCAATCATCCCTCTAACCTTGTTTCTTCATCTTGATCACACCGATATTCTCTCTCATCTCCAAAAACTTGATCTGTCCCAGCAGTTTCGTCAAAACATCAGCAAATTGATCTTATGTTCTGATGTGATCAACTATGATCTTTCCTTCTTCAACACACTCCCGAATAAAGTGATAGCGAGTATCTATGTATTTGCTTCTGTCATGGTAGATCGGATTTTTGCTCAATGATATTGCCGACTTGTTATCAATTTTGAGCACAATCCTACTCACCTCCTTTTGTGTGAGATCACCAAGTAGCCATCTCAATCAAATGATCAAATCTCTTGACATGCTACAGTGGTAGCGGTAATATACTCTGCTTCATATGAAGAAAGTGTCACTACTTTCTACTTTTGTGATTGCCAACTCACCATGCTTCTCCTAAGCAAGAAAAGTACACCTGATGTACTATTTCTGCTATCAACATCTTCAACCAAGTCGCTATCACTATATCCAGCCAACTGCATTTCTTTCTCTTCACCTCTTTCATAGTAACAGCTAAACTCTAGAGTGCCACGCACACACATCTCAGTATATGCTTAACTGCTGCCATGTGCTCGCTTGTGTTGTATATCAGAGGGGCATTTTGGGAATTTCCCAATTGAAAAGGAGTGGGAGGAGCCCTAAAGGTGGGGCCCACCTGTCGGCCACCCGGGCGAAAGAGCTAAGGGGGAGGAGACAAAGTCTCCTCCCCGTATCGGCTCCTGGCGGCTGCTCTTCCTCTCGCATGCGGCGGTTTTGCTCTTCCTCGCCCAGATCCGAGATTCTCGGCGGCGCAAGGGGAGATGGCGAGTGGAGGGCCGTTGGCGGAGGCGGAGCTGGCCCGGGTTCCTCGGAGCCGGCCGCTCTCGCCACCCCGCGGCCAGACCTCGTCCTCTCTTCAAAAGGGGCAGAGCCCGACGGTGAGAGGAACTTTCCATTCCCGATTGCCTCTCTTGTTTGATTCTCCTCTTTGTTCTTCGGTGGGTGGAGACTCAAATCTCGGGTCCTCTCCGTTTGAGGCCTTGTTCGGCCCCGTGAGTAAACCCTAATCTGGGTTGGTGCTCCCGGGATCTTGAGGGGTCCAGCCGAGGAAGAACAAGGCGGCGGCGCATTCCCCTGTTGTGGTTGATTGCTCTCGGCCAGAGCAATCTTGAGGTCTTGTGCGGCATATCTCTGAACCTCGACTTCGTTTCTTGGTTGCGGCTGAGAAGTGAAGAGCGGCATTGTATCTCCGTGAATCATCTACTCGCGCGTGATAGCGGGTTGATAGATTTTCTGGGTGAGCGATTCATCGTGCCTTGCCGTGTTGATTGATCTATTCTTTAGCGTGATTGCTTCAGGACAGTTTTGAGTACTGTCGTGTTGTAAGTATATTTACCCTTTGCACATTACAGCAGTATTTCTTGATCTGTTATTTTGCTTAAGAATTGGAGGATTGCTGTGAATGATTGTGGGCTGCTTGTACTTGCTCTGTGATGATATCAGTCATATACTGAATTAATCTAGACAACAATTGTTAGACTTGAGCTCTGGGATTTGTTCTCTGCAGACCTTTCAGTAAACCACTACAGTTCTATCTGTTAGATCTGATTACATGCCATAGAAATTGTGAGAAGTGATCTGTTAAATCTTGATTGGCTTGTATTATTGGTGCAGTATACTTCTTGTTTCAGTCCTGTCTTTGGACTTGTTTATTACTGCAATTTTTATATATATATATATATATATATATATATATATATATATATATATATATACATTGTTCAGTTTGCTGCTAGTTATCTGAACATCTTTAGATCACTGTCTATTGTCTTTTGTCTGTAATCATTTGGTAGAACTGATATTGAACAGAAATCTGTCATATGTTTGTTTGGGTCTGTTGGCAGTAAATAAATTAGAGCTCAAGTCATAGTTGCTAGATTAATTATGAAGAGTTATGACATGTGCATGAGAAGGCCAAAATCTCTGATTTTGCGCAACTCTGTTTTGAGAGCAATCATGAAACAATTAATTTGTCTTATGCTAGATTTAATTGTTCCATTGTTCTTAGGACTGTTCTATATATTGTTATTCCCAGCAGTATTAATGTTATATTCTTTGAATATATATGTGAATTTGAATGGCAAGATAGAATTACATTTTTACATGCAATTTATGTCATTCTTATTATGCTGGAAATATGTTCTTTATGTGTTTGTATTGGCTGGAATTAAATATACAAATATGCTTATACCGCAATATTTACAACAGCTTGTAGGAGACTCCATAAAGCGACTCATATACCCAACAGAATAAGCAATATCAAGTCTAATATGCACTAAATATCTCAGGCTTTCAACGATGTTTCTGTAGCTCATGGCATCAACTAGCGGGCTGTTACTAACTTTACGTAGCTTCAGGCGAGTGCCTACCGAAGTCTGTACAACGCCTTTTTAAATCTCAATGCTTTATGCGGGTTTGTAGCATCAATGAAACCAGGTGATTGTGCAACATATACTTCTTCCTTTATTTCGCCATTAAGAAACGTTGATTGAACATCCATATGATGCACTTACCACCCTTCATGAGCTGCTAAAGCAATGGGAAGTCTTACTGTCTCTAATTAGGCAACTAGAGCGAACACCTCCTCGAAACCACCCCCTACTTCTGTACATACTCTTTCACCACAAGCTGTGCTTTGTGCTTCACAATGGTGCCATTGGGATCTTTTTTCACCTTATAGACCCACTTCAGCCCGATAGCACGAAAACCGCTTGGCAAGTTTGCGAGTTTACAGGTACCGTTGTCCACAATAGAGTTGATCTCCTCTTGCATGGTTTGCTGCCACTGCAAGTGCTGATTTGCTTCCTTAGAATTTCTAGGTTCTTTTGCTGAGCCGAAATACATATCTTCTTCTGTTTCAATGGGATTAATTTGATCATAAATCCCTGACAAGCTTCTAAACTTTGGAATCTTCTCTGCATTAGCTCCTGTAGGAGCCTCTTCCTCTAGCGTGTGAGGTTTCTGCTCACTGCTCCGATGCATAGGGACCAAATTTGTCACAATCAAAACATTTGATATGTGACTTATCACAGGATCTGTCACCACCACCTTACCTACATCCACCTCTACTGCCTTGGCAACTCTGGTCGCCTCGACCGCGACTACTTGACGAGCCATGACTATTCTTCGTCGATGATTTCTTGTGAACCTGCTTGCCACCGCTTCTTGCACCTCCCTTTAACAACAATGCCTGCTCGTTACGGGACTAAAACCCCTTCAATAACTTCTCATGTGCTTTGAGACAGCCGATGATCTCTTTGATTTTCTTTTTCTCCAGATTGGAGGAGTACATAAGCGTGGTGATGACAGGTACCAACTTTTCTGGTAGCACGTATAAGTATTTTTTTCACTAGCATAGATTCCTTTATCTTGTTACCAAGAGAGATAATCTCATTGTACAGTAAAGTCAACTTACCGGCGAACTCGTCCACCGACAGGGTTTCTCTCATGTGATTGTACAGTGAAGTCATTCGACATCCTTGATCGTTTTAGACCTCGGCTCCATGAGCGTAGCCCCGATCCTTGTTGTTGGACTCCAAGTCTGCCTACACATCTAAATATAAAGAAATCATTTTCAAGTACTAGTTCTTCACAACTTGATCCACGTTAGTTAAAACATGCTTCATACAATACATATGCACTAACCTAGCTTTTGGCTGAATTTTTTGAATTTTAACTGTTTGAGACAGAGATTACGGAGAGAGAGATACTCGCTTGCGATTTTGATTGATACAGATGTTGAGCTTTTAACATGTATTACAATTAACTTGTAGATCCCGTCTTGGAAAAATACTCCGTTTGAAAGTTAGGTACTATAGCCAAAAGCCGTTTTTAGAAGCCGTAAAGAACAGGGCCCAAATTTCACCCGAAGCAAATTGCCTGGTCAGTCAGACCATTGATGCCAGCTGGTTTGACCGTTGGCGACTGGTGATCAGACCATTGGCGCCAGCAGTCTGATTGATGGCTAGTCAGACCGCCAAGACTGCAAATTATTCTGAAAAACTATAAATTAACAAAATTTAAATTTTAACTTCTCTAAATTAACAATAATTTATTGTAACAAAAACCTGAACCTTGAAACCTGGTCCTTCACCAGTGACTAGGGAGTGTGCTGTGGTGGTGGGCCGCGCTAGGAACGTACATGGTGGAAGCGGCTTCGCATTGAAAGGTCGGCGGGGTGTGGCGCCCTTGGTTCATGTTCTCGGCGGAGTTTGGAACAGAGGAATTTCACAGGAATTTTGCAGGAAACAGTTCAATTCCCGCAAGAATCGGGAAAAATTCCCGCATTCCAAACAGGGCCTTATATGAGTTTTACCTGATTCCCGTAGGATTCGTATGGAGTCTGGGAATAGCTAGCTGATTTGGACGGAGACAGCCGTGCGGCCACAGCTCGTGGCCCACGGTGGAAGAAACGTACGGGGATGGTTTTTCATCGCATATCATTACCGGCGAAGCAAGGACACTGGAGCCACCTCCCACGTAGTTTGCCCAACCCCTTGGATGGCGAAACCTTTTGCAAATAATTTTTACAGAAACTTGATTAACAGCGGTCGGGCTAGAACGTAACTTGACTCCATAAGCTTCAGTATCGGTATGAATCCACAATTTCACATAGTTGGCCCAAGTACAGGGTGCACTACACGATCGTTTGCTTCATAAGTAGCCGAATCCGGATCAGTACATTGTTGCGTGTCCATAATTTTTCCCCCTACTTTACCACAATCGCAACTTGCGAGTCTCAGATCAATCTTAACTTACCACAGAGGCGTGTTTTAGTTGGAACTACCTTATTGGGCCTTGCACCAGAGTCAAATTTCCGAATCCACCGCTTGTTTGTGCAGAAATGCTTGTACGGCACATGAACACTGGGGGTTACTGCCTCACTTGTCCGGAGGAGCTCAGTCAACCGCGCGCTCCAAATCTTCTCGTCCGCGGCCGGCGGCCGACCGTCTGGGTCTTCGTACTCTCACAGGAGTGGCGAATCTGGAGAAGGCGACGCCGGCCGGGTTCGTCGCACGGCTTCAGGAATTAGGAGTGGCTTGACCGCGTGAGCGCGCTCGGGGGTGATGCGCATCTGAGAGCACCGCGCACCTCACCGGCCGGCGGCATGTTCGTGCTGTGTGCACCACCGACTCACCGAGGATAAATGGATCGAATGATGGGATACGTACATTCTTTTCCGACCACACCGACCCAACCTAGCAATCCTTTTCCGATTGCTTTTTAAGCAACGCTAATATGGAACTGAACAACTGTGACTTTGTGAGGGGAAAACGAACCGATCGAAAGGCGGGAGTACGCGTCTTACCGTATGCATGATCTCGCTGGGACTACGTCACGTTTGCCGTGTCATCGTCGTAAGCGCAGTTGCCAAAACGCACAATTAAAATTGGTTCTCTTTTTATCCGGCGAGCTCGGAAAATGTTTAATTCGCTTGTACGAGCAACTGTTTCTATGTGCAATATTCCGTTAGAGATTCTGTACTGTCGTTTGGTGTCTAGCCAAGTCTCTAGGATGGTGGCACTGTTATACCGTACGCCCATCTTCACTGCTCACTAGTCTTTGGTTCAATCCCACTCAGTAAGGGGCTTGTGACCTTGTTGTGAGGGTGGTGAAAAACGCATCTGACACACATTCTATCTATGCTTGGCTTGAAAATCCTGTCATCAATAAGATGTCTAGCACCCCTCAGATTAAATAAAAAAGGATGTCCTGTATGCCTCTGCTCATTAGTATTCGATTGGCTCAACTCGAACCTCTTCATGCAAGACACATCTCAAATGCCACTCGAGTGACAAGTAGAGCATCTTTATAGCTTTTCCTTTGAGTAGTACTACCTCCGATTCTAAGGCCATGCTTTACGTCCCGCTTATTTCAATTTGAACTTCTAGCTTCTGACTTATTTTTTACTATTTATAAATTTCATCTTTTTTTGAATTTTTGGCTTTTTTTGAACTTTTTTGCTGGTTCTTTTTCCCGTATTCGTTTGTGTTGTCCATGATAAGCTAACATATTTATTCTATTTTTAATTTTTTTAAAATTTAATTACGCCAATAAGACATCTTCAGCTACAGTGTAATTTCAGCCAGCTACAGTGTAATTTCGGCCATAAGCCACTATTTTTCAGCCCAACCGAGTAGGCCCTTAAATGGGTTTTGTCTTATGACTTGTAGCTTTGAAAAGACAAAAGCTATTTTAAACGTGTTGACTTCTTAATGTGATTTCTCTCCTTTTTTTTCTTTTTTTCCTTTACGTTGTCTGCCAAGATATAACTTTTTTTTCATTTTTTCTCTTTATATTTTTCTTTAATTGAATGCTATAGTATCTATTTTAGCCAAAAGTCAATAGTTGCAACTAAAATTCATCAGCAAAAGTCATTTTGAACGGGACTAAATATAAGTTGTTTTAGAATTTGTGCTGGTCAAACATTTTTAGGATTGACCATCAATGTATAAAGAATTACTAAGATTAACAATACGAAATTGGTATTACTATATCCATCTTGAAATATACTTTCATAATATATACTTAATTTTATTTGAAACATCATATTTTTATAGAAATTAATAGTCAAAGTGTCACTATGGAGACTATATCAATATCAAAACGACTTTATTTGTAACGAGGGGAGTGCTACTACTAATTGGCAATTTGCCATCAGATACAAACACTTTTCCGAGCTTCTCTATAGATCGCATTAAGTTATTGCTGGGTTCGGCTCTCCTAGAGTTATCCGTAACTCCACCAGGTGGATTTAGGAAACAAGGGGCGGTAGAGATTTTCACAAATTCACCTGATGGAGTTGTTTACAACTCTAGAGATTCGAACCCAACGATAGCTCAGTGTCATCCATAGAGAACCCAGCGATAACTTTTAGCCTAACTTGCGATCCTAATCGTTGCGCATATCGTTCCTAAATTCTAGCTAGACTCTATTAATTGCCGATTCCTTTCGCTTTGTTAGCGTTGTCACTTGTAAGTAGTGGCATTCCTACGTGGCGATGTGATACGGGTTATTAGTTTGTTAACATGATGGTTAATGATTAATGATGGCATTACTTTGGTTTATTATATTCATTCATCTTGTCGTCTTATAATGCTTTCTTGTGAGCGAAAAATTTTCAGAGAAGCTAAGCCTCTGTTCTACTAGCTTTCTAGTAATGAGTGATAGATGAGGGTGTTTACTAGTCGATTGTAGTGATAGATGGTTTTTGGTTTTGACTGATGAATAGTAATAGTTTGTAGAAAAGCTTGTAGAAAGAGAGACACACACGTACTATTTTGGTTGATAAAATAAAGTCACTATAGTGTATACTACAATCGACTAGTAAACCTCGTCTTAAAAAATACATTATTTACAAGTTAGATACTATAAAAATTATTTATTATAGAAAAGCTGTTTTTAGAAACTAATACAAACATGGCCTTAGACCCTGCCTCTACTTCCAGTGCCCCACAAATCCACAATACATTTGATACTGCAAGAGTACTGTATACTGAACAAATCGGAAGCGATTTTGAGGGAATTTTCCTTACACTGTTGAGATCTGATATCTCGTACCGCTGCCGCGTAAGATTCGCAACTCAATACCAAATCCATAGATAGCCTGATTGGCATCACGAAAAGCCATTTAAATACTTCTGATTCTTCGATAGCGCAACACTAATTTCTCGATCAGGTAAAAAAAATGTAGCAGTAGGGATTCATGGACGGAACAACGGCGTGGTGTGGTGGTTGGAGCATGCTACTCAACGTATCACTTGACAAGCCCCGACTCAGGTCATGGCGCTGCATCATCAGCGACGGCAGCCGTCAGTCGACACTGCTGGTGGCAACCTTAACCACGTCCGCGTGCACCGTGGAGTGGAAAACCCCGAGCCGCGCGCGCACGCACGGGCGCGCGTGCCTTGTAACATTTCCGCGCAGCGAGCCTGCGACCGGCACATCCATGGCCCACAGAGCACGGGGCGACCCGGCCGCGCGGCGCCGTCGTTCGAGAGCACGACGCTGCCCACGCGCGACAAGCCTGCGGTGCCGTCGTGCCTCCCGAAGCGATTGGTGGGTGGCGCCGTGGCGGGCGTACGTAGGAAAGGAAGCGCCGGCCAACCGAATCTGACCTGACAATTTGCCATGGCAGACTGCGGTAGTGGAGAGGAGGGCGCGCGCGGTTCGATCGCCATGGTCCCCTAATTAGTACTGTCACTTCAGAGTTGGACAAACAAACGAAAGAAGGAACTGGCCATTAGAATCTCAGAAACAGGAAGGTTAACGAAAAAAAATTAAAATCCCATTGCCATCGTCAAAGTTATGTTACACATCACTCCTCCGAACATGAAACTATAAGGAATACACCCTCTCTCCATTTCTTCACTCGAGTACAGTGTTGTTGCCGAAGAAGCAAAGATCTAAGCAGCCTTCCCGAGGGAGCTAATAAAACCTCAAACCGAGACGCGGGGAGGGGGGGGGGGGGACTTTAGACCAACAATAGCCTAATTAAACAACTCTCCTTCAATTTACAATCCCTATATATGTCAAGCACCACACCATACATCACAATAACTCGACCAATGGCAGTCTGCTTATCTTCTGAAGCTGTGATCCCCGTTCTTGGCGCCCGGCACCACGAGGCTGCTCAGAGTCCTGGCTATCTGCAACTTGAGCTGCCCCCTCTTGAGCGGCGGCCTCTTCTCCTTGTTGCAGCCGTTGTAGGGGTACCCGTACTCCATTGCTCCTCTCCTTCCTTTCTTTGTCGCTTCTCGTTGTGCTTGAGCTTGTGCTTCTAGTGGTTTGTGTTGCTGAGAAGGCGAGAGCTGGCTTGGGGAGGGAGTGTGCAAGGCAGCACCTATTTATAGCAGAAGTTTTTAGACATGTTGCGTTGGTTTGCGTGTTGTTCTTTATTACTCCTATCTGCTGGGGTCCGGGAATGAGTTCTTTATTTTGAGTCATGCGGTTGTTTCTGTTGTGAGTGCGAGCAGAGTCTCATCTCATGTGGTTGGTTGTTTCTGTAGTGAGTGCGAGCAGAGTCACTTGTCAGTTCTCACTGACCGTCCATGAAGGACCAATGACCAACCAGCCCAATTAATCTCATGTCATGACTAAGAAAATAATCTCATGGCAATTAAACTACTCGTGGCCTAATAGGGCCAGATGCTAGATGCTTCAGCGACTCTTTTCTCGAAATAGATTTCTTGTTACTGCTAAGCAGTGCTCATGCTTTTGTGTTAAACTAATGCGATTGCGCTGTTATGTAGAACCGTAGGATCTAAAGAAGATGAATGATATAGTATACTTTAAAAGTATTCGTATTGGTTTCTGTTTCTAACTTTTATTTGAAAAAGTCAAAAGTTAATATGAATATTTACTTTTTCAAAACGGATTCTCACTCCTCTTGTTCTAAGGATAAGATAGTAGGCTATAGGCGCCATACACTCTACTCCTCTCACTCTTAACCTAAGCAAAATTTTTTTTTACTTTTTTCACTATTTATCCTTTCCTTTTAAAAATTATTTTTTCTAATTACTACTATTTATCTTCAATAAAAAAAATTATCAACCACAGGATCTACGGTGCATACAAACACCTTCTTCTGAGTCACTGACCCATTAGCACCTGTCGAGAGACCGACTCGAAATTACGACTCCCAGACCTTGTCACATGGCGGTACAGTTTTTTCCCCCTACCTGCAGGAGAATGACAGGAGGGAGGAGCAGATTGGGTTGGGGAAGCATGCATCACGTGGCGAAAATGGACGTTCTTCCAGGAGTAGTACAAGTTTGGGACACCGATGAATGGCGATTGGTGGCGTCCTTTTGAGGTGTCGTGCTGTGGCCTGTGGGGGAAGGGGCACTGATGGGATGGCTGCACTGCACCCGGTGAGCCCCGCCCCGCGAGCCGCAGCCGCGTAGCGATCAGTGCTGTTCGGTGGGTCTTGATGTTTTCTGCCCAGTGCGTGCACCTTTCCGCGGTACCATGGCCACATGGGCGATGTATGTGAATCGATGTTTGATAGACAACCAATGCCTCTCTACGTACGTTCGAAATTTAACTTGTGGGGCACATTAAAATATTTAAGGTTGCTTAATGATGTCTGCTTTGAAGAAGAAGAGGAAGTACACTCAAGGCTGTCAGGCAAGCAATACCCTGAGGCCTGATCGATTCGGTTTAAATTTCTGGTTTATTTTTTACTATTTATAAATTTTGACTTTTTTCTGAACTTTTGACTTTTTATTGAGCTTTTTTTCCGGTTCTTTTTTTCCCGTATTCGTTTGTATTATACATATTAGGCTAACATATTTTTTATATTTTTAAATTTTTTTAAATTTAATTATGCTAAATAAGCCTCTGTCAGCTACAATATTTTTTCAGGCAGCTAAAGTATTTTCAGCCATAAGCCATGAGCTTTTAAGCCCAACTGATCACCACCTAGTTTTGGCCATAGATGGTTATTGGCACTGCCGACACCAACCAAAGCACAGCCCCATACAAGTGTGTACTCAGTGACGAATCCAAAAATTTTAAGATAGATATTCATAACTAACAAGATATTGTTTAATAAAAAACATAAAGGTCATGAGTTTACTTGCATCCCTAGGATTGTCTATCCACTGTACTAGTTGCTATGTTAGGACAAGCACCAATAACTTCTTTGCAAACAAAATACAACAATAAGGAATAAAAATAATAATTCGCCAGATTCTACCAGCGAAGTCAAAGTGCAAGAACTACCTAAAATCATTATGGACTGTAGCAGTTGATTGATTTAAACAACTTTATTCTAATCTACCACATTACTACTAGACAATAGATTAGTTGGTCTTCACACCACAAACAGTTGCACATTGGATCCCTAAGCTTACAAGGCAAAGAATTACATGCAGTGAACAAAGGGTACATGTAATCTTGAACTTCTGTCAGTCGTGACACATCAAAGTCATTCTTTCCTCGACGAATGCGATCGACATTTCGCTTCAACTACCGGTCTATATGCCCACAAGAAACAACAGGACAACGAAAAGAACAATCAGACAAATTGGTAAAAGTGTATTTGTTGGATTAGTTAAATTTGCATGGAAATCTTATGCCTTAGTCTTGATGTTGAACCACTTCCTCACCAGGGATTTGGACCATGAGAGCTACACATTTAGAGCCAAGTAACCACCAACTTGATCAGAGATACAACAAATGAAAATTCTTTGCCAGGACAAGCACTAATAACTTCTTTGTAAGGAGAATACAAGCATTTGAATCCAACATATGGTAGGAGGCAACATTCAACTAACATTTAAGACTTATGGACTAGAACCACTTATAATAAAATAAGCCAAGAGTTGTGTCAGCACAGAGCTTAGAAAAGTGTACACTAATTTCAATTGAACTAGCATCCAGCCAGATCTAGTTAGGGCATCTGTAGTGTATGAAAAGAGGAGGTCTTAAGCCACCTTAAGGTCAACCTTATACATTACAGGGGTGACCTTAAGCAGACCCTAAGCAAAAAAAGCTTAAGACTGGTCTTCAAGCTAAAGACCTGGCCATAAGCATTAAAATACAATTTTTCTTTATCTGCCATGTGGGACCGTCTTAAGGCCCTTTGGGTTATATACACTATGGAGTTGGTCTTAAGGTTTAGATGGGACCCACCTTAAGACCCTTTGGGTTATATACACTACAGATGCCCTTAGTAAATCCTGACACACTAGGTAGTAACCATCCACAGATCTAGGTAACCACTAAATCACATCAACATAGACTCAAAACGCTGTACTTACTGAAGCAACAATCACAAGTAGAAGAGCTACAGGTCCAAGGGCAGCATAGTCGCATAGAGATCTAAGTTCCTAAATCCTAAACAAAGATCTAAGCAGCGGGTAAACTAAGAAGCCATACAGAAGATCTGAGCAAGCCGGACTAGGCTGGATCACAACACCATACATGATAGAGCCTCAGATCCACAGATCTAACGCAGTAACACACAAAAAAAAAAGCAGGAAGGAGAAGAGATCTGGGGTGGAGAGGAGGGCAGGAGAGGTGGCTCACCGAAGACGGTGTTGATGGGGCTCATGGAGACCTGGTTCTTGGCGGCATCGTCGACAAGGATGAGCCTCTGGAGTCGGGGAAGGCGACGTAGGAGGGCGTGGGGAGGAGCCGAGAGGCGAGAGCATAGAGGCACAGACAGTGAAATGAGCCACAACAGCAAGGCTGGGGATTAGGCACGGGGGCAGGTGATCGGCGCGAATATGGGTCAGACCCATGCTCCCATGCGGGCCATGCCTTACTAGGGGTGAAAACGGATCGGGATACGGACGGATAATACTTCTACCATATTTATTTTCATATTTTTTCCCGGATACAGATACGAATATGGATAACTCGAATACGAATACAAATACGAATAATATCGAATACAGATACGGATCGAATACGAATCGAAACGAATACGGTTACGAATATTTATCGGAACATGAAAACCTCTTAAACTATACATCCAAAATTAACGAAAATACATAAATAGTTCATCTTATCAAAACATTCATGAAATCTAAACAAGCATAAAGAACATTTCATTCCTCCATTTCATCCATCAAGTTGTAACAGCCCAGGTTTTTATTAAAATAAATAAATAAAAATTAATTAAAATAAAATTTAAATTAAAATACGTATTTTTGTTGCCTAAATTTTATTTTTGGGTTTTGCCCTGGATTTTCTGTTTTTGAAAAAGCCTGATTTGAAAAGTAAATTAAGTGAAAACCAAAAAAATAGATATTAAATTAAATGATATTTTGATTTTCTATAAAAATCCTACTTTAAATTAATTATTTGGAGTTATTTGGCTTTTATTTGGTTTCCTGGATTTTCTGGAGTTTAAAGGTCTACTTTTGAAATTAAAAAGTATTTTTAAGTATGAAAATTAAATACCAACATTAGTTGGAAATATTTTTATTAAGTCCAAAATGTCACCAGAAACTTCTGTGAATTTTCCTGGAATTTTTGGAGTTTATTTCATATTTTTCTCAGCTTAAATGAATTTCCCACGCTTTTCTGAAATCCAAAAATCAAAAATAAAAATTAAAGTCCCTCCCCTCCCCTCGGATATCCGTTTTCGTATTATCCGGATAATCCGTATCCGTATCCGTATTCGACGGATACTAGGCTTACTGTATTCGTATCCGTATCCGATGAAAAAATCCGTATCCGTATCCGATCCAAGAACTATCCGAAAAAAATCCGATTCGACACAATCCGTATCCGTATCCGTCCGGATCCGGCGGAAACTATCCGATCCGTTTTCAGCCCTATGCCTTACGCCAGATATCCTATATTGCTTTGGGCTGACTGAGTATGTATAGAGCTAATTTGGCTCAACTAAATATATATATGTATTACATCTTGTATATACTAGATTTTTTGATAAAAATTTTGGGTGTTTAGCTGAACACCTATGAACTACTGTAGATCTGCCCCTGATGAGGCTAGAAGAGCGAGATCCACGTTGAGGAAGGCCGCCCTCCCTGCTGCGGAGGCCAGTAGTCTGGTGGCGGGGGGACGTGCCTCGACGTACATGTGCCGCGGCCGTGTGATTGATTTCGTTGGAACATTGCGGGAGTTTTTTCGCCTGTAATGGGTAAAGGGGGTGGGGAGGTGACCCCCCCCCCACTGGAGGAACGTAGGACGCAAGGACGTGCAGAACAATGCTATATATATATAGAACGTATCTAGTGCTAACAGGTTTTTCAGTGCTAACATGCTAAAACTGGCCAGGATCGTCAGATCTGCCTCCAACGACCCAGATTCTTGAGGGTGGAATGCACCAAACCACTTACGTAATTTTGCCAAAAAACCTCCTACTGGTTTCCCTCTTTTTTTTCCTCCCCACGCCGTTTCCCTCATCTCCCTTCCGAGTCGCCGTTTCATCTCCCCACGCGATCATCCGGCAGGGTCTACCCACGCGCGCCGTCGTCCTGCGTCCCCGCGCGCTCCGTCGTCCCGCGTCCCCGCGCGCTCCGTCGTCGGCTGTACAACTACAGCAGCACCACGCCGATGGACCCGTCCTTCAACAAGGACTACGCGCAGCAGCTCATGCGGGCGTGCCCACACAACGTCGGCCTGACCATCGCCGTCAACATGGACCCAATCAGCCCCGTCACCTTCGACAACGTCTATTACTCCAACCTCGTCAGCGGCCTCGGGCTCTTCACCTCCGACGAGGTGCTCTACACCGACAAGACGTCGCGGGCGACGGTGAAGGAGTTTGCCACGAACCAGACGATGTTCTTCAAGGCGTTCGTAAACTCCATGATCAAGCTAGGGAGAGTAGGGGTGAAGACCGGCAACGATGGAGATATCAGAAGAGTCAGCACCGCCTTCAACCACTAGGTGGCTGCAGAAAGCAATTGCAATTCAGACGTACTGCTCTGAGATTGATATGTGTATACTGAGTTTGATTCTTTTGCATACGGTTTTCAAAGCACGCGCGGGTAGACCCCGCCGGATGATCGTGCGGGGAGATGAAACGGCGACTCGGAGGGGAGTTGAGGGAAACGGCGTGGGGAGGAAAAAAAAGAGGGAAAATCGGTAGGGGGTTTTTGGCGAAATTGCGTAAGTGGTTTGGGGCATCCCACCCTCAAGAATCTGGACCGTTTAGGGCAGATCTGACGATCCTGGCCGGTTTTAGCATGTTAGCACTGAAAAGTCTGTTAGCACTCGATACGTATATATATAGGGAACGTATCCAGTGCTAACAGGCTATTCGGTGCTAACATGTGAACTCCGGATTTGGACCGTCGGATGTACCTCAAACGGCCTGGATCTTTGAAGGTGGAAGCACCCAATCCACTTAAACGTTTTTGCCAAAAGCCCCCTACCGGTTCGGTTTCTTTTTTTCCGGCCCCCGCCTCTGATCCCCACCCCCACCCCGCGCCGTTCCGCCTGCCTCTCCTTGCCTCCCTCCCCCGCCTCCCTCCCCGACGGCGCCGCTCCATCTCCCTCTCGCCTCCCTCCCCGGCGGCGCCGCTCCCTCTCCCTCTCGCCTCCCTCTCCCTGTCCACCTTCTCGCCCCCGCACCGCCTCTCCGGCCCCCGGCGCCGCTCCAGCGCCTCTGCCCCCTCCTCCCCCGGCTCCCTCCCCGGCTTTCGGCGCCGTCTCCCGGCTCTCTCCCCGGCCCCCTCGGCGACGCCCTCCGGCCCCCGGCGCCGCTCCAGCGCCTCTGCCCCAGACCCAACTAGGGCTTGGGCCGACGGTGCCGCCTCCCTCTCACCTCTCGCTGCCCTCCTCCCCCGGCTCCCTCCCCGGCCTCCCGGCGCCGCCCCCCAGCTCTCTCCCTGCCTCCCGGCGCTGCACCCCGGCCGGACATACTTGGCTCGGTGCCTCCAGGTGTAAGTGATTGGTGGGTAGCAGAAATATATTTTTCCATTTGTATTCTCTAATTTGTTGTAGTCTTGTTGACTCCTGAATCAATGGAAATTGGCATATGCAGAAAAACACAATTTGCAAATTTGCAATTGATATGTATTGCTTATGGTGTAGATTTCTGGTCTTTCTTTTGATGTTTTTGTCCGGGAGAAATGCTCTGTTACCCTGGTGCTTATGCCAGTTCATGTGCTTCGCAGGTTTGTCGAAAATCTGAATGGTGGTGTTGAAAATCTGAATGGTGGTGAACAAAAGCTTATGCCAGTTCAAAATAGTAGCTTTATTTAGTGCGTGAATAGTATCAGGCCTGTGGACTGTATGCAAATGGCTTGTAAGAATTTTTGGTTTGTGCAATGTAACAATGTTAGTTCAAAGATAATTGATGGAAGCTTGCTTCCAGCTTTTCCAGTTCTGATTGGTTGTTGTATGTGAAATCAATGAATGGAAGAGGTTGCTAACCTAACTCTAACATGGCTGTTCCAGTTCTTATTGGCTGTTGTTTCTTCTGGAAAGCTATTTACTTTACTGTAAAAAGTGCTTCATTTTGTATGACAGAAGAGAGCTCAGGAGCTAATTCTGGTAGAAGATGCCTTTGTTTGACTGACAGCCTGAATGGGACACAACGACAATGGATGTGTCAATTTATCAAGTGTAAAAAGAAGAGATCAACAATCTGTCATTGTTTTGTCTTCGTATTTCTTGGCACATTACAGATTCAAAGACACAACGACAGATTGTTGATGGCTCTAGGCTGGTAGTGGCACACCAGTTTCCTGAACCATAATCACAAATCGGTTGCATTCTTTTACAGTACTACAATGAAGTATTGAGGTGTAGTAAACATTTGCATGCCATTAGCACTAAACAGATACAACATTGACGCATCCATAGCGCAGCATCCCCAGCTTGGTTTAACAAAAGAGTAGGCTAGTAGTGGAAGACTGCTTCATCAATAATAATTCATTCACATTTGAAATATACAATTGAAGCATCAATATTCAGGTAAAACATTCAGTACAATCTGAAACACTTGGTTCAGTTTCACAACACTAATACATCAATGTTCAGTTCATCTACATCCTTGCATGCATGATCCAGGTGTGCAGAGTAGGCCAAATTCAACCGTGAACAATGTAGTGATCTGAAGCACAATTGACTACTTCATCTAAAACTTCATCCAATACTTGTCCAATTCATCTAGGCAGTCTGCAGCATAATTGACCACATGAAACGTTAGCGAGCATAATTGAGAGTATCACTGCAATTTGAGACAAAATGAAGCAAAGTAAATTAATTATTAATTGTCCTATTCTTCTTGAATCTTAGACTACTGGCACAAACCCCAGACAAAGCTCTTTACCTTCTGATTCCTCACAAAGATCTGCCGGGTCCGAGGGAGGCGGCGGACGGCAACACGAGTGGGGGAGGCGCAGCCGCGCAGAGCAACCGGTGAGGCTGGCGAGCGGGGCGGCGGTGCAGCGAGGGAGGCAGCGTCGCCGAGGACCGGGGGGCGGGATGGGCCGGGGAGGGAGCCGCGGGAGGCCGGAGGGCGTCGCCGAGGGGGCCGGGGAGAGAGCCGGGGGGCGGCGCCGGGAGGCCGGGGAGGGAGCCGGGGGAGGAGGGGGCAGAGGCGCTGGAGCGGCGCCGGGGGCCGGAGAGGCGGTGCGGGGGCGAGAAGGTGGACAGGGAGAGGGAGGCGAGAGGGAGAGGGAGCGGCGCCGCCGGGGAGGGAGGCGAGAGGGAGCGGCGCTGCCGGGGAGAGAGGCGAGAAGGAGAGGGAGCGGCGCCGTCGGGGAGGGAGGCGGGGAGGGAGGCGAGGAGAGGCAGGCGGAACTGCGCGGGGTGGGGGTGGGGATCAGAGGCGGGGGCCGGAAAAAAGAAACCGAACCGGTAGGGGGGTTTTGGCAAAAACGTTTAAGTGGATTGGGTGCTTCCACCTTCAAAGATCCAGGCCGTTTGAGGTACATCCGACGGTCCAAATCCGGAGTTCACATGTTAGCACCGAATAGCCTGTTAGCACTGGATACGTTCCCATATATCCATATATATATATATATATATATATATATATATATATATATATATATATATATATATATATATATATATATATATATATATATATATATCCTAACCAGCTAGACTACAACGGAAGCTGTTCACTGATGTTTCATATTGTTTTTTGTTCCCATAAAATTTTTTCAACATCTCATACAAGCAAGGCTGCATGGTGAATACTGAAAACGCAAACTTCACGACCTCGCACATTACCGGTGGTGTCTGAAGTGGCATTCGTGGGGAAATTTCGGAAGCTCGAATTTGCACACACAGAGGGCCTTATCGAATTCATCTCGACTTCGCGGATATGATGCCCGCATGGTCGCAAACCGCGTATAGTGGCCCAAAATTTCCATCTAAAGAATACCATCCTACACAAGTGTCCACAACAATTTAGAATCGCTTCTTTTCTGCAATGTAAAACACCAAAAAAAACGCTCCGATTTGACGAACCAAAGCCCTCCACTAGAATTAAAGGAAAACAGTGTGCCTTTTTTCAATCAAACTTCTATGATGCATCATCACGCCTCGCACGTTGCAAGGATTGAATCCAAGTCTCTTTTTGTCCTCGAAAAGAAGGGGCTCAATCGAAGTCCTAACAGAAGCAAATCTTACCTCGTTACCTTCACATGGTGGTAGGGCTGGGGTCTCATCAATCATGTACACTCATTATTTTTTATGCCACGAGGGATCCATCAAAGCAATCAAATCACCGGTCAAAAGTGGTACCGCTCCGTTGAGCCCAGCCTGCTTCACGCCCACAAAGAAGGCAGCTAGGTCTGAGCTAAACTTGGATATGAAAGTGTTCTTTCGTTTAAGGTGAAATAAGATTAAGCTCATGAGCTTATTATCCTACGTCGGAACAAATTAGTTGATAGATCGAGCCGCCCTACAGGCTACAGCGTCACGGCCGTTCCCGCTTCTACCTCATTGCAATACGTTAACTGCATGGGGCAAGGAAGGCTTCGCGACGTATGTGGAGTGGGCCAAAACACCCGTCACCGGGCTAGAACGCATCCATGATTATTGGTGACCGATCCACATACAGATGCCCACGGGCCGCCGGAATGCGTGAGGCCAGTTGGGCAGAAGTGTTCTTCGCCGTTGGGCAGGTAACCTCGACGTCGCGGCGCGCCGTGTGAACCGTGTAATTGGTTGGAATGTCGGGGGATCTGCGCGGCCGGCATGCGCGCATGCATGCCGCTTGCCGCCCGGTTGTGCATATCATGACGCCCAGCGTTAGAGGAGCTCCAGCCGGCGAGGCGTACCGTGGGAAACGCTGGCTTCACGCATCGGCAAGCGTTTCGTTCAGGTTTTGGCTTCTCCACCAGTAAAACAATTTTGAACGAAATTTCACGAAATTTGGCTATTTCAGCCTCATAAGAGAAAAGCCCACTTCAACAAAAAAAAATCAGTCAATTTTAATTTTTTTTCGAGATTTCGCCAAAAATTTCTTGCCCAGATCTGCTTGCCGAAAATCACTGTTTTCGTACAATCGTATATCTTAAATTTCTGAAGCTTTTGAAATTTTAGATTTCTCAGATGGATTCGAAAAGTTTTCTAAACCAAAATTATTTTCCCTGTTCTAGGCTATTATTATAGCAAAGCCTTTTCGATGCCGCAAGTTGCAGCTAGCGTGGCTCGACTGCTGCAGTCATGTCGCAGCTGTGGCATGAGCCGCATGATGAAAGCCTTAACTTCACGTAGCTGCTTTGTTTCCTTCATGATTAGTTGTTGTATATGAATCAGAAAGAGCGCTGGAGCGGCAGAGAACAAAAATGAAAAATTTCCGTTGCCGGGACTCGAACCCGGGTCTCTCGGGTGAGAGCCGAGTATCCTAACCAGCTAGACTACAACGGAAGCTGCCATGAGCATTCTCGCTATCAATTTTATCTGTTCTTTCCTCCCTCCACACCCCATAAAGATGGGTACTGAAAATGTTATGCCTGAACGGCCACTCAGAAGTTCTTATGGAGTACATCTCATCTTCAAAGGAAGGAGGTCCCAAAATGTCCTTCTCAGGAAAAGTATCTTGAACAAGTATCCACAATAATTCAGCATGGCTTCTTTCCTACCAGGTAAAATACCAAAAAACAGTCCGATTTGACAGACCAAAGCCCTCCACCAGAGATAAAGGAACTAAAGTTATAGTGATAATACGCGTTGTGCGTGTCTTTCGAGTTCAATCAAACCAGTATCACCAATCATGCCTCGCGCATTAAAAGGATTGAATCCAAGTCAGTCTGTTTTTCTTTTAAGAAAAGAAAGGATTGAAGCGAAGTCCTAATCGAAGCTTTTCTTCGCCTAACAAATTTATCAAAATCCTCACTGCTTCCGCATCATCTTGGTAGGGGTGGGGTCTAATCAAACCGGTACACTCTCATTATTAATTTTGATGCCAACAGGAGCCATAAAATTAACGGATTTGTTATTTAATTGACGCCTGAAATTTAACAAAATCACAATCGATTTTTTTCACCTTTGGATCAGTGTGGAGATTCGTGCTAAGGCGAGGTTGTTTTCCTCCTCTCCAGCACTCGGCAACGGTGATGGTGGCCGCCGGTGGATTAGGGTTAGGGCTCACCCATTTAGGGTTTGGATTCACCAGTGTTGCCCGAGCTTAGAGTGAGGTCGGAGTGACGATAGACTGGTGGTGGGTGGTGGTGCGTCGAGACGGCGATGGCACCACTGGACGTGGGCGAGGAGAACGACGATCGAAGTGGCTGGAGACGAGAAAAGGAGGCGGTGGCAGCGAGATCTTCCGGAAACGAAGAAGGGAGGTGGTGGCAGTGGGATCTTTCGGAAAGGAAGAAGGAAGGAGGTGGCGGCAACAGGAATAGGAGACGGGGTGGAGGACAACGTGGCAGAGCGGCGAGAGGAGGGGGTGGGAGGAGCTCGCCGACGAGCATCACTAGCACCGGAGACGTCGTTGGCAAGGTTGTGGGAGGCAGCATGACGGCTAGGGCAACGACGGTCGGATTGAGTGGGTTAGAGTTAAAGTGAAGATGGTGTGAGTGAGTTATATAGGTGAGAGGGAAGGATCTGATTTATAAGATCTTAATTTACGGGTAGGAAAAACTAACTTTGACTTTAAAGATTTAGACGACTATGGTATATTCGGGCCCTAAAATTAAAGAAAGCATCCGGTCAAAAGCGGGATCGAGACACGACACACGCACACGATAATCTCTCTACCCGAACCATCATTACATGATCAAGCAATTCTGAAGCTGTTTACGTGGAAATTCCCACATCAGAAACACACTACCATGACATCCACCAGCAAAAGTTGCTGCGAAATGCAGCAAGAACGGCAATGTTTTTTTTAGCATGTGTCTATGATATACTTTGCTTATGCCAAACAGAGTCTTTTTTCTGATAAAAAGATGGTATTTACAAGCAAACAAATTTGGGTGGGTTCTTTTAGGTTGATGGCTTACAGCTTAAAAATTGGAATTTTGTAGTACGCACAGAAAAATGGTCACATATGATTTTAGCTGGTACAGCTAAACTCAACATACTTTTTACTATAATCTTTCTATTGATCCTATCTTAAAAAAAATACAACGTTTAAAAGCTAGTTACTATAGATAGTATAAGCATAAGTCATATATAAATCCAACCGAATCCGCCCAAAATGTCTTCTTCTCGGCTTACTGTGCTTGCACTTCTGTTCGTAAAATCCATAGACTCCATTGTCTAGCAACCTAGGGTCTTAAGACTACACTGTCTGTCTAGCAACTAGGCCGTTCGCCCAACGGCTGGAGGCAAAGAAAGAATCCCTGAGACCCTGACCAAACGTCTGATACCATGGATGAATCCAAGCAGATCAAAAAGAAAGAAAGGAACAGTGCGTACTGCGTGGAAATGGACAAGTCGCGGAACGGATGGCGATGGAGAGCCCCACATGTCTAACTGGTGTGATCCGAATGCTCTCATGGGTCACTGTAACGAACGCATTAGGTTGGGTAACCTTGTATAGTATCGTAGCTGCCTGTGTGAGAGATGCTGAAGCTGACCAGAGGATAAGAAAGCACTAGCTTCACGAGTGCTATCAACAGTGCCGAAACGTACGGTGCATTTTGCAAAGTTAATGCCGTATTTTTACCTGAAATGTAAGGGGTAATCTTGAGTTTTTGCAGGTTTACTGCAGAGTGGAGAGGCTGCCAATCGCTTTCTTGATGGACTAGTTTGTTGCGGTGGTGTTGACAGTTAATTAATTTACCGCGAGAGGTACATGGGGCTCGTGGAAAATGTCCTCTAAACAGTGCAGAGCTAGTACCATGTGCACAGTGCACGGCTGCTCTTATGGATGTGAAATTTCAGTACAAGTACCATTTGACGTAGGAATATCAGGGGTAGCAAAGGACCGATTAAAAGGGGACCGCATGTCATTGATAATTCCCCAGTTAGTACGGACGGTGTTTATGATATATTGGATGATCAAGATCCTGCAACGAACTCGTTTCATTTCTCACTACAGATTGCGTCGATGATTGGGTCTCACCAGTAGCAAGAAAATTCAGGCCTCAGACAGAAAGATAGAAAGGGAAAAATTAATCTT
Source organism: Dendrocalamus latiflorus (assembly GCA_017311315.1). Taxonomy (NCBI): domain Eukaryota; kingdom Viridiplantae; phylum Streptophyta; class Magnoliopsida; order Poales; family Poaceae; genus Dendrocalamus; species Dendrocalamus latiflorus. Next base: position 15,096,355 of record CM029647.1, on the reverse strand, counting down.
TATTCTTATATAGAAATTACAACTTGCTCTAAATGAGTGTTTACAGGGGAAATAGTACGTGCTTTAATATGGATTGATCTTACCGTTGTTCTCTCCTCTGTCTTCTCTCCTGGGTAGGGCTTAAATAGTGTCGAAAAGACGTTAGTTGTTGATATGAATAGTCGCATTGTCGATTTCTCTTGTCCGCACGTGTAAGCGGTTGATGTCAGTGAGAGAAGCCTGACAATAGCCAACGATAGGTTATTGTCAGTGACAGAGAGATCAAGAAACAATCATAGGGTGGTTGTTGCCAGAGATACTAGAATGAATTTGGAATGGTCGTGGAAAGAGAACGCACGTGATCTGCTCTTTAACCGCATAAGACATCACCTTAGAGGAGGTCCAAATGTCGGGACATAAAGCTTTCAAGTAGTAACTAGTCGGACAAATAAACAATGATTCTTCGATTAGGGAATACTTGGGATTTGTAATAGCATAATCTATTACAACAATTGGTTTGGGCATTAATTATATATTAAAGTGACTCTTAGACGGATTATTTAGGGCCTGTTTGGTTGGCAGCCAAAATTTTCATGCCTAACCTTAGCCGCGCCACAATTTCTTAGGTGAGTCTTTGGTTCATTGCCACAGTTGTGGCTTGCCACACTTTGTTAGCCATATGGCCCACGCGACATAGACTTAGTCTTTTGCCTAACTTTGCCTAAGGTGTGGCGTGGAATTTGGACGCCACAAAAAGTGTGGCACGCCACACTCGACTAAGGTTAGGCGTGGCAAGATTAGGCATGAACCAAACAGGCCCTTAATCCTTGTTAGATTGATATAATAAAATTAACACAGATCAGGATTGTTCCGGCTCAATATAGACACATATTTACACTATTAGGAAGAGATTTTTTAGATGAAGCTAAACAAGTAACGCACGCCTTCAAGTGATAATCATGTGCACAAACGATACAAGTCTGATACATAATTAGACTGGACATACGATGCAACAACAGCGGTGGGAATTAATCGATGCAATATATGTGTCTGCTTTCAAAATGGAGCCCAACATAGTTGAGAAACAGAGGACCGCAGTTTGAGTTGGTGTTATCCATCCAAACAGTGACTTGCCGTTCGGCATTAGCAGGATGTCTGGTAAGACGGCGAGGGAAGAACCGGGGAGAAGGGAGAGGAATAATTACGGTGCTTTAAGATTCGTGCTGTCACATGACAGAACCTGAAAGAAGGTCTCAAGGGGAGGGGTTTTAAGGCCCTCCCTCAGATTGATTGGGTATGATCTCAGAAGAGTCTGAACTTAATCTATCCTGGCTTGACCTGACCAAACACAAACATACACCTAAATTACACTACACAAAATACCAAAAATTGATTGGGTATGATCTAAAAAATAGTTGGATAATACTGTCCCATTTTTTCTTTTTAAAGCATGCTGTTATCCCAACTTGTTGAAGTGCTAGCAAGGAAGTGCCCACTCCATGAATCCTAACAAAACCCCAAGGCACCAACTGCTGTCGACTTTGTACAGCCTCATGTACTGCACCCTATATAAGCTTGCATTGCTTTTGGCCATCTCTAAAATAAGATGCTCATAGCTGTTTGATATTGACGTGCATAGTGCAATCTCAGTGGTTTTGTCAAACCTCTTGTGTAGAGTCATTGGAACTAAACTTGTCTTTGCACATGGATCTGGACCATCTGCGAGTCAAGAGCCCATTAATCTCCGAAAACAATGAGCTACCAATGACAAGACTCGGACATTGCTCCGCCATTGCATTGAATCGGAGATCATAATGCTGATTCTCCTACCGATCATCTGAACATTTTGGTGCCACATATATAGATGTGCAGAATAAATGCTTCCTTTAGGCTGTAGGTAGGGAAGTGTAAACAGCCGCCGTATGCTTACTTGTAGGATCAAAGAGGCGACTAGAAGAGATAAATAGGAGTCACACCGATAAAAGTTTCTTTAAAATATTTTATCTCAAGATTGTTAGAGTCGCTATGAAGATCAGAGCTTAAGTATCCCAGAGAAATTCCTAAAAAACTGAGCCGAATAGGACTTAACACCTTAGAATGGTATTACCGCCATATAAGATACGGTACTACTGTCATGTAATGGGCGGTACTAACTTTTCCTCAGATCAACACAGGAAAAATCAACTCGAGCAAAACCAAAAACCACACAACATTCACAAGAAAGATTCAATGACTTGAGATTTGAAACAAAACAAGATCACAACCTTAGGAACCTAAAATAATAAGAGAACTTGCAATATCACAAGAAGGTTAGGACCTTTTGGCTCTTAAAGTTCTATTATAACAAAATCGGCCTTAACCTATAAATGAGCCTACTTTCAAACTAAGACTTCAAATCACTTCAAACTTGGTATGTATATTCTTTAGGATATCAAGAACTTATTCCAATCAATAATCAAGAGAAACATTGTTAAAATTCTGCCATTTATCCATTTGAAGAAAGTTTACACTAAAACTAAGCAAAAGAGGGAAAACGACGAATATAACTTGCTCGTGGGTGGAGGATGACTAAGGTAAATCTAGATGTATTTTCACATATCATATTAAGCAATAACTCCCGAAGGTTTAAGGCAAAAATATATGGATAAAAAATCTCCTGAGAATGTCAAATCCAAGCAAAATTGGACAACTTCATAAACTTACCAATACCAATGCCTAGATAGATGGGATTGATTTCATGATATATCTCCATCACTAACTCGTTATTGGTATCCAGCAGGATCAAGAAAGGGAAGAGGGGATCAAACTAACCAAATTAAGAGCAAATCAATCAAAACAAAAGAGATCCATGAAAAATGAATAAAGTTGATATATTGCTATTTAAAGATTAATGTTTTAGAGTCACACTATCTGGAGGACAAGAGAGCGCACTACAACACTCATACTTTTTAAACCCTAACTCTAGAACACTAGGGGCAATGTTGCATTGCCCAATGGTTAGGCGACTTTGACACGTGTCGCCTAACGATTGGGTAATTAGCCCAAGTCGTCTAACCGTGCGGTGACATACGGTCAAAACTATAAAAAAATCGCAGATATAATTTTGTAGTACCAAATAAAAAATGATTATTTAAAAAAATCGATGATGGTAGGTTTGTGTTATCTTGGCGTATAAACAGTTGTTCTTTGGAACATTCTATTCCAAAGTCCATTTCTTTAGTGGCAAGCACAATGTTGCATGGGCTACGAATTTACCCAGTCTCCCTCGCTCTCTCCGCGTAACCGGAGAATCTGATGAATCCATCTCAAGGATTGGAGTCCGTAATCGTAGGGTCTTAATTCTGAAAAAAGTCTAAATGAAAAGTATGAAAGCCTCCTTCTCAACTGATTGCAAAAAAGAAAAAAAAAACAGCAGTGCTAAAGGGGTGCACCATAAGCTCACTGTCAATCGAGCTGGCAGGCAGGGCAAAGCAGACGTAGGCCCCCCGAAAATCGCCTCGGAAATTTTCTGGTCCGATCGACAGCTCCGCGAGCGAAGATCAGTGGCACGTACGACTAACAACCGCTGCTCTTTGGAGGCCTCTAGCTTCACACCCATCCGGATTGCCCCTGACAGAGACCCACCGACAGCGAGCTCCACTGGCTCGCGAATGGCGATGATCTCACTGGCAATTCTTTCCTTTTCAGGTGTCGCATTTCGCGCCATCGTGGCGGGAGAGCGACCCTGATGATGGGCGTCGTTGATCCGGCGGTTGAATGTGAATGCGCATCCGTTCCTCGATAGCTTAAGCTTTGGTGTTAGTAACTCAATATGTGCAAATGGCATTTTGCTGACTGCCATTGAGGAAGAGATTATTGTTGGCATCTAGATGGCACTGGTCAAGAAATTTGGTGAGCTAGCCTTCCTGTCCGAGCAGTCCTATTGACCAAGCAATCTAGTACGGAGTACTACGTACGAGGACTTCGTTATTACTGTACTTGTTTTTGTTCTTGCCTTGCCATGTGTTAATTAGGGTCAATCGGTCAGATTGTTACTTGATGACAAGCGGGCATGCCTGGTAAAGCTCTCCCGGTAGGAGTATTTGTTTACACGTAGCAATGATAGATCATGAAGATGCTGCCCCGTTAAAGAATCGCAGACAAGATTTCAGATCATTGGCGCCTTTCTGAAAAGTTCAGGCAATGGCTTTCACATTTGTTGCTTTTGCGAGCTTAAAAGAGCCAGGTTACCTGATAAGCGGTGCAACACGCCCAGGAATTTCAGATGGGTGCTTTGGGATATCTTAATGCGCAAAAAGTTTGATGCTTGACAGAAAACTTACATCCATGTCCCAAGAAAGGAATTATTTACCTCGCATGATTCGATCTACTGTGTTTTAGAACTGTCTGGCTAATGGCTGATGCTTTTCTGATCCTAATAGCGTTTTTTGCTGCTCTTCTAGCACATCAGAAATCACGTGTTCAGTTCAGAGTTCAGACATCTCCACCGCACCAAACAGAGAGGACAACTCGTTTCTGTTTCAGATCGAGATGACCAGCACCATAAGAAAAGGAAAAAAATCAAAGCTCAGCATTTCTAGCAAGCCATCATTCCATCCAGCGGGAAAGGTATAGGACCGAAAACAGGGGCAAGGCACAACTCTTCACTCCAATGCTACGAAAAGCTATAAAGATCAAAGACTAATTAACAATAAGAAAATATTTAAGAAAAAACGAGCGAAACGTGCTTTGACAAACCCTGACGGTCCAACCTCTGAGCAGGGAGGTCTGGCCGCTAGCAAGTTGGCAGTTTGAACTCTTGGTAGCCTGACCTCTAACCAAGAATAGGGAAGATTTTCAATACTATTTCGAATCCAAAAATCGATGAAACTTTTGATTCACAACTCCGAAAGACTTGAAACTTAAACTAAGGTTAAAGATTTTGAAATAACTTAAGAAAAATGGGATTGAAGCTTTGTGGCACTAAAACCGGGCTAAACCCACAAATTGGGCCAATTCTCAAACAAAGCCTCCAAATTACTTGAAATTTGGTATGCGTCTTCTCTAGTATGTCAGGAATATATCTCAATCAAAAATCAAGAAATTATAACCAAAGTTCTAATTTTTTTTTTGGTTGAAGGAATGTTGCACCAAAACTGGACAAAAAAAAAGGAAAATCTCGATCTACTCTTACTCATGAGTTCTTGATGATCTTGGATAAGTCCTCACATGTTATAGCAAGCTAAATCACAGCACAAACTTAAACCAAAGTACCCTCAAGATTAAAACCCCAAAATCACCATCTCTTGAGCTAAATGGCAAACACAACAACTTGCAAATTCTAAATGTCTAGATAGATGAGATGTAGTCTCCAAGAGATATTATCATCACTTACACGTTCTTGACATACAGCAAGATCAAAAGGGTAAGGAGAAGCACCAAAAACTAAGTCAAATCAAGATTTTATCACTTAAGTACAAGAGGGAAATATTTAGACGAATTTTGATCTCTATTGATACTTGGAGAAGAATGTTTACAGTCACTCCCTAGCCACACACAAGGTCTAAGAATGATAAAAAAAGCTCAATTATAAGAGCCTCTCACGTGTCCCACAATGTTCTTTTTAATGAACCCTAACTCTCCTTTTAAAGGTTTGGACCAAACTCTCCAAAAACTTGACCTAGCCATCTCTCTTCTTTCTTATATACAGAGGCTCACAAAGAAAACTCTAATCAACACATCTAGTTGGATTTCATCCACTTACATGGGTTAACCCGTTAACTCAATATCATATCAGATTTTACACTTACACATGGTCAAAGTGCTCACACCTATTAACCATTAGTGAATCAACCCTTGATTCACTTTATATTTTCATCATATATAAGGCCTAAACCACTTAAGCCAATACCATAGTTTCGCACACCACCACTTTTTAGTATTAGAAAATTTACCAAAATATCCCTCTATCATTTCCCTTGAAGCTTTCTGCTTCCTTTGCCATGAAGCATCACCCATACTTTGCCATCTTCCATGTGACCCTAATGACTTGCGGCCAAGCTTCTCACACACTCTGATCCCACCAAACCACCCTCATTTGCAAACGACCTAAGTTACTTGGTGTACTACATGCTTCTCCTCGCACATGATGGCACCTAGTTTCCTTGACCACACAGGACCTCGGCTCCTCCCTGAACCTTGTCCTAGTTCACCTTCCCGTTACCTATCATGTCCTCCATTGGTAGTTTCCACTCTGACCCCTCATCATCTCGGCTTATAATCACCCCAAAAGTCTCGGTCATTTTCGACGACTCCTTGATCATCTTGACCTCAGCTTTTCCTAAGCGTAGTTATGATCCCTTGACTACTTTGGACCTAAGCTCTCCTAACTTAGCCCCGGTCGTGTCCACCTCACCATGACGTAGCTCTGAAGTTCTACAACCAACACAATAAGCAAACTATCACGTAGAACTGCACGAGACAAAATTATCAATGTGTCTAATTGATGGTAGCGAGAACACTTACCTCAAAGCTTACATCTTGAAAGTATCATCGCAAAACATGGCTCTGCTCAAACTTCACCTTTCATGGTTCTTGTCCATCTTGTGTGAGCTCAACTATTCCACACGGCATCCACGACTATTCTGGACCTCAGTTATCCCCTATCTAGTCCCAGTCTCTCCGCCGTTGACAATAGTCGCCTCCAAGCCACCTGCATAGCAACAAACTAACCATTTTCAGACACAAGTTCTTCGCAACTTGACCAACGTTAGTCCATGAATGCACCATGCAGTATATATGCAACAACCTAGGTCAAACCAAATCAAACTAAGACCATAGTTCCCAAAACACCACTTTACAGTCGATACCAACACTGGGGCCGGTCAAACCACCAACCGCAACCGATCAAACCATCGACCAAATGCCGGTTTGATCACCGCCTCCCACAATTGGTCTTACCACCAGCCCTAAGCCAGTCAAAATGTTGGCAACAAAATGCAACTAAAAAATTGCAAACTCTCAAAAACCAAACTCAAACTTCGCAAACTCTCTGAACCAAAAGTCAATTACTCATTACAACCATGGGGCAGCCTCCACATGGTCTCACAAAAGGAGATATTATCTTGTTTTAGAATCACATCAAACCTAACCTTCCTGTCATCTTGAGCATAAAAGGGTTCTCGTAGGTAGGGGTGAAAACGGGGCGGATATTTCTCGTCTGATCTGGAGCTAGATCTGATCAGAATTGAATCCAGGAAGAAAATCTAATATCTGGCCAGATCTAGGACGAGATCCAGATTTAGGATAGGATACAGAGCAAACAGTATCTAGCAAAACTATGACGGACCTGGATACCGGGATAATTCCTATTCGGATATCTAGTAAGTACCATTTGACCTATCCCCATCAGCCCAGCCCAACACCCTTAGTCCCTCACCCAACCCACGTTTGTAACCCTACTCTCATGATTCATGAGTCCCAGGCTTGAGGCTCCCAGATGCCGCACATGCACGAGAGGAGAGGGAGAAGTGGAGGACCATAGGAACTTTGCCGCCATCGCCTCTCTGGTCACCGCCCCCACCATCGTCCCCTCTCTAGATCTGGAGGTTGTGGTCTTGTGGAGACCCTTGTCGCTAATATAATTATGACTGAGGTATGGCAGATTGGCAGTATTCACTTCTTTAGTTAGTATTTCCTTCTAACCTAGATGTTAAATGACAATTTGACATTACAAAATTGTAAGATGAAGAAGAAATAGCTAATGATGAGGCTTAAGGAGGAGTTGTACCATGAAGATGTATGTTGTCCTTGTTCTTATTGCTAAGTTCTTTGGTGGCTCCATGGCTACAACAACAACAGCTTTGTTTTCTTAATATCATGTATGGTCAATAAAACTTCTGGTTGAAACGGTTTTGGTTTGGTTGATATTATGTATGGTCAATATTTATGTTATGCAATATGTATGGACTCATGTTCAATGGTTTAAATTTGAAATGATTGTGATTTGGTTGGTATTATGTATAGTCACTTTGTCTCTTTAGTACTTATTATTTTGGTTTGTTTGATATTATGATTATATACTCGTGTAGTTTGGTCCAACATATATATATATATATATATATATATATATATATATATATATATATATATATATATATATATATATATATATATATATATATATATATATATATATATATGCGCATACTATCCACCTATTTTATTTGTTTTCCGATCCAATTGTGTCATGTATCCATCTCGCTTTTGTATCACGAATAATCCGAATTCATATCCGGTTTATCTATATTCGATTTTGAATTCAGTGTAAAAATATAAGTTAGGATATGAAATGGACAATATCTCCTATCCATCCCGTTTTCACCCCTACTGCTAGGTTGTCCCATGTACCAAATTTACTTTAACACGATGTACGTACTCATGCAAACCTCTTTGCTAAAACTAATGTTTTACAGTAAAGAATTAAGACTGAAGAGTGCACCAAATTTGCTTTCAGATTCTCCTGCTGAAGATAGTGGGCCTTGCACACAACAGCCACTGTAACATCAGCGCCGCTGCACCCGGACAAACTTGTCCCGGCTCGAAAGCTGGCTAGGGATCGTGTGGCTCCATCTTTTACGTACCCGTACTACACGATATATTTATTGGAGCCGGATACACACACATGATATTTTTCTTTAGGGGGTTGTTGTATCTAGCTATCTGCGCGTACTGGTTTTTGTTTTGAAGAAGAGAACCATTGTAGGTCTGCTCAAAGAAGATGAAACTCTCGCCTTCGTACGAGACTAGTATGAACGGCAACTGTGGTGGGTCTCGGCACAAGTTTTGGAGGGCCATTGACACTGATGAGCTTGGGGGTGTACTCCTGTCTTAATCAAGTAGACAACGTACTACGCCATGTAGTATATATAATCTTAACTAGGTCGCTAAACAGCGAGTGACATGTGACCCCATCTTAACCATGGTCTTGCTTTGCATATTACGAATATACGGGTCCTCTATATCGTTTGAGTGCAGTGTCCATCAAGATACTAAGCAGAATTATCTGTCAAAAAAATACTAGACAGAAATGGGGCAGTGATCCTCGAGCTTTTGTTGTTTTCTACGGTTCTACCCTCCGGTTTCTTCCGTGGCCAGCTACCGACACGCACCAACTAACGCCTTTTAGCCCGGGCCCACGCGGCCAGGCTACGATACGAGCGCCACCGCCTCTGGCAAAAGAAAGAGCGACGAGAGAGAAGAAGCCGCCACGTTGCCCCACCAACTCGCCTCCCATCGCCGTCGGTTCCTCATCCGACGGATGGCCGTCACCCACGGACCACGGTGTGACCTTGCCTGCTCGGGAAGAAAGACTCGCGAGATACGACGGTACGATATGATTCGCCGAGCGAAACGACTCGCCGGGGAGCTAGCTACGTGAGCCGCCGATCTCGCATCGGACGGCTCGCGCCCCGTCCACGGTGGTAGATTGATCTCGGTACGGCTGCAGCATCGCGGCGTCTCAACGGCTATAATTGGGACATCCGCGCCTGTTACCCGCCATATCTGTCTGCCTCCCCGTCTCCAAAGAACTAGCAATAGTAGGCTAGTACATCCACCCCACCTCCCCCTCCAGGTGGGTCCCACCGCGAACTTCCATTGAGCCGCCGCTGGACGGCATTGTGTTCTTTGGACGGGCGGGCGGGCGGGCGCGGGATGGCGTCGTCGGGCGGCGGGTACGAGGAACAGCCGCCGCTGGACGGCATTACCATCGACAGGGTGCAGCAGCCGGCGGCAGCGGTGCCGAGGCCGCCGGGAGGTGGGTTCGCGCGGGGGCTGATGAAGCAGCCGTCGCGGCTGGCGTCGGGGGTGCGGCAGTTCGCGTCGCGGGTGTCGATGAAGGTGCCGGAGGGGGTGGCCGGCATGGACATGCGGCCGGGGCAGATGACACGGATGCAGTCCAGCGCACAGATGGGGCTGCGCGGCCTGCGCTTCCTCGACAAGACGTCCGGAGGCAAGGAGGGCTGGAAGGCCGTCGAGCGCCGCTTCGACGAGATGAACAACGCCGGACGCCTCCCCAAAGAGAGCTTCGGCAAGTGCATCGGTGAGTCGCTACTGGCCGTGTGTGATCCAGAATGGTGAAGTATTAAACTCAAGTAATTAATCTCTAATTAGAGCCGCAAATCTCTGTCAAAATGGCAATGAGTCTGGGAATCTTGTGTTGGAGGCATCTTGTTTGTTTTTATTCATCATTTTTGTGCTTTGCAACAGTTCTTTCATGCTACCATCAACTGTGCCCGTTTGCCCAAAGAATTGGGCATCAACTGTGCCTGTTTGCCCAAAGATTTGGCAGGGCAGGTGTAGCACCGCCATTACAGAGAGGTGAATAGGAGCAACACAATCAAGGGTTTTTTTCCCTAAAAATCTTTTCCTAAAACAAAAATCAAGACTCGTCACTTTAGTAGGTATCTAAAACTATAGAGATCATAGTCTAAACACCTACAAAAAAAAGCTTTAAGAAAAACCGAACTAGATGAGGCTTTTTAACCACGGGCAGTCAGACCTTCAACTCAAAATGGTCTGATCTCTCTTGCGCGGTCTGACCGTTCCCACAATGGTGGCTTGACCTCTCCCTTAGGCTAGAGCTGAAAATCAGTACGATTTTAAAACTGGAAATTGATGAACTTTTGATCCACAACTCTAAATAACTTAAAACTTTGCACACACCTTCTCTAGTATATCGGGAACTTATTTCAATCAAATATCAAGAAGATCATTACCAAAGCTCTAATCCTTTTTTTTCATTTGAAATAATGTTGTATCGAAACTAGGCAAAACACATGAACTTTAAGCAAGACTTGCCCATGCATAAAAGATGGTCAAGATGACCTTGGATCTACTCCCACATATCCTAACAAGCCTAATCACAGCAAGAAGCCAAGCAAAAAAGTCCTTAAATCAAAGTACTCCAAAATTATCCTTTCTTGAATTAAAATTGGGCAATCATAAGAACTTACTATGAAAGGTGCCTAGATGATAAGACCTAGACTCCAAAAGATATATCTATCACTTACACATCCTTAACACGAAGCAATACCAAGACGGGAGAAGAAAACACTTAAAACCAAGCTAAATCAACATATCAACACTTGAGCAAAGAGAAATAATACTTGGACGAATTTTGATATATATAGATACTTGAAGATGAATACTTACAGCCTTTTCCTAGACAATCATAAAGCCTAAGAATAACAAAAAGTTCAAGACAAAGAGTCACAACTCATCTTTCAAAAACTCTCTCCAAAAACCTTAACCTACTCCTAGAGGCTTAGCACTAGCTTACTAAGGCTTCCCTCTAAGTCACCTCTCACCTTTTTTATGTAGGGAGGCTCATAAGAGAAACCCTAATTAAAACTATCCACTTACACGGGCTAACCCGTCAACCCAACACCATATTGGGTTTTACACTCAAACATGCACGTTTCTCAAAACGTATATACCTATTAACCCAATAGTGAATCAACACGTGACCTACTTAATATTTTCAGTACATCCTTGACCTAAACTACTTAGACCACCACCACGGTTTTGCACACCACCACTTTGCCGGTATTAGGCAATTTTCTAAAATGCCCCTTTACCGTCCTTCCACAAAGCTTCCCACTTCTCCTTAAAGCAACCCCGTACTTCATCTTCAACACCATATGATCCCAATGACCTACCGCCAAACCTCTCACGTGCCAGGATCCCACTGAACCGTTCTCACTTGGAAACAGTCCTAAGTCACTTGGCACGCCACATACCTCTCCATCTAGCATGACGGTGTTGGGAATAATCCCACATCAGTTGTGGGAAGGAAAAAAGTACAACTTATAAGTGTGTGAGAGAACTCACCCATTAAACTGGTCTTTAGGGGAGAAGACTCAATACCACTTATAAGTTTGTTGCTTTAGGGCTTGCATGTGACAACTTGTGAGCTTAGTTGTGTTCAGCCCATTGGACTTAAGACCTAGGGAGTAAATCCGGTTAGATCTAGGTATGCGGGCAAGGTCTGATCCAACAAACGGTACCTGACTTCCTTGACCATTCTGGACTTCAGCTCCTCCCTAAGCCTAGTCCCAGTCAACCTTATCGTTGCCCATCATAACTATCACTAGCAGCTTCCGCTCTGGTTCCTTGTCTTCCCATTGTAACCACTCCGCTAGTCTTAGTCATTTTTGGGTGGCACCTTGATCGTCCTGAACCTCAGCTTCCCTAGCCTAGTCCCGATCCCTTGACGGCTTTAGAACTAAGTTCTCATAACTTAGTCCCAGTTCTATCTGTCTCACTATGATCTAGCTTCGGAGTCTTACAACCAATAACAACAAGCAAACTATCGTGTAGCATCGCATAATACACAAACTAATCAATTGACACAATTGATGAGCCATGAACACTTACCTTCACCTCAAAGCATATCTGCATGCTTTGATACACAGCTCATAGTGCCTAATGACTAGTTGTCACGTTTTCACATTTTCGAACTCCACAAACTGTCTCTATGTGCATCGGCCTCATCACTTGGTGCACTACGTGTACCAACTCATTCCTTCACGATCCTTATCTTCTCTATGCTTTCCGCTTGAGCCACGTAGCCTCATTCGGATTTACACGATTGCTCCGGACGTTAATACCCCTGCCTAGTCTCAACCCATTGTTGTTGACAGCTATGTCCTCCAAGCTACCTGCACATTTAAAGATCAAGCAATCATATCTAGCATAAGTTCCATACACTTGACTCATTTTATTCGAAGTCGTGTATCATGCAACACATCACACAAAACACCGGCACCCATACCATGCACATACTCAACCATTCTAATCCATTGATCCTAACCCTAGGACCAAACCCCGAACTAAAATACACAATTTCAGCACCAATTCACTAAAAACCAGTCTAACTGCCATTATCTAGCTGGTCAGATCACCAGTGCCAGTCTGACCGCTTAAAAGTATCAAAAAACACACTATCTAGAATTTTGGTATTTATCTATCTAGTTTTAGCTCAAGTGTCCAATTTTCATGATACTATGTGCAAACTCATCCTCAAACACTCCCACACAAATGTTTGGTGACCTTTGATTAAAAGTTGCACCACCGATCTGATCACCATTGAAAAGATGGACAGACTGACTGATCGCGGCCCCAATGTCAGTCAAACCGTTAGCCCTAACAGCAATTTCTTAATTACAAATTCCCAAAAAATAAAATCAAACTTTACGAACTCTCTTAAACCAAAAATCAAATACTCATCATAACTGTAATGTAACCTTCACTGGTCTCACATTAGGCTTACCTAACTGAGATCCACTGTTTGGCCCTCAAGAATCTCCTCAAATTAATGCTTGTTGTCCGAAACGGTCCCTGAACAATAATCAGGAACAACAAAATCCATGTATTGACACGAGTCGGAGTACAAGTTTACCCTCATGCTTATGGTTATGCTTGAGGCAAGTACGTGATGAAGTTATACCACTAGAATCATTTCTAGTTGTTAATTTGGACCTCGAATAATGCCCATGATTCATGATGTTATATTAAAAAAAAAGGTTTTATTCCCAGCGAAAAAATGATTCATGATTCACTGATGGACCTGCTTCTGAATTCAAGGCATGGGGGACTCCAAGGAGTTCGCCGGCGAGTTGTTCGTGGCGCTGGCGAGGCGGAAGCACCTGGAGCCGGACGACGGCATCACCAAGGAGCAGCTCAAGGAATTCTGGGAGGAGATGACCAACCAGAACTTCGACTCGCGGCTGCGCATTTTCTTTGACATGTAATAAAGGTTCACCGCCCCCCGTTAATTTCCACGCCAACGAACACAGGAATCAATCACCTACTGATGAAATGAAATATCCTCTCTGCGTCTGGCACAGGTGCGACAAGAACGGCGATGGGATGCTCACAGAAGATGAGGTCAAAGAGGTTAGGAATTTGCTGGATTGGATCTGCCCTTCTAGGAATTAGCTTGGTTTTTTATACCTTTTCCCTGTAGGTTATCATATTGAGCGCATCGGCGAACAAGCTGGCCAAGCTGAAGGGTCACGCCGCAACCTACGCGTCGCTGATCATGGAGGAGCTCGACCCCGACGACCGCGGCTACATCGAGGTAGTCCTTGTCGTGGATCACCGGCATATCAGAAAATGCAGCCCTGTTTTGCAGCACCAAACACTTGTGTTCATCGTGTTCTTGAGTGCACATTCGAGAGTTCGCCGGCGGCGAAAGATTGCCGGTGATCCACGACAGTCCTCCTGAAACGTTTGCTTCTTTTCTGACAAAGCGACGTGATGAGCGCAGGCGTCTTAAGGTATACTATGTATCAATGCAGATTTGGCAGCTGGAGACGCTGCTGCGCGGGATGGTGAGCGCACAGGCGCCGGAGAAGCTGAAGCGGACGACGTCGAGCCTGGCGAGGACGATGATCCCGTCGCGGTACCGGAGCCCGCTGAAGCGGCACATCTCCAAGATGGTGGATTTCATCCACGAGAACTGGAAGCGGATATGGCTCCTGACGTTGTGGCTGGCCATCAACCTCGGCCTTTTCGTGTTCAAGTTCGAGCAGTACAAGCGCCGGGCGGCGTTCCAGGTGATGGGCTACTGCGTCTGCATCGCCAAGGGCGCCGCCGAGACGCTCAAGTTCAACATGGCGCTCATCCTCCTGCCCGTGTGCCGGAACACGCTCACCACGCTCAGGTCCACCGCCCTCAGCCGGGTCATACCCTTCGACGACAACATCAACTTCCACAAGGTACGTACAGAGCTCAGCTGAACCGAACCACACATGCTGGCTAGCTGAGAGCGTCATCCGAATCCTTGTGCTGTGAACTGTGAACACCATGCATGTCAGGTCATCGCGCTGTCGATTGCGGTCGCGACGGCGATCCACACACTAGCCCACGTGACCTGCGACTTCTCCAGGCTGACCACCTGCCCGAGGGATAAGTTCATGGCCACGTTGGGGCCCAACTTCCACTTCAGGCAGCCGACGTACCCGGACCTGCTGGCGAGCGCCCCCGGGGTCACCGGCGTACTCATGATCATCATAATGTCATTCTCCTTCACGCTGGCCACGCACTCCTTCAGGCGGAGCGTCGTGAAGCTGCCGTCGCCGCTGCACCACCTGGCCGGTTTCAATGCCTTCTGGTACGCCCACCACCTGCTGGTGCTCGCATATGTCCTCCTGGTGGTGCATTCCTACTTCATATTCCTCACCAGGGAGTGGTACAAGAAGACGGTAATCCTCAGACGCCTTCCTTAGCCGCAGATACCTCTTTCCTGTAAATTCGATGTTGTGAGCAGCAAAATGAGACGGTGATGAACGCAATTGTTCACTCAGACATGGATGTACCTGATAGTCCCTGTCCTCTTCTATGCCTGCGAGAGAACGATCAGAAAAGTTCGCGAGAACAACTACCACGTGAGCATTGTCAAGGTAAGCTACTGAATTCGCGTGATTTAGTTCGTTTTTTCTGGAAACACCATGATTTGGTCCATTCTAACTGTCGGCTATTAATCAATGTTGGCACGTACTGTGCAGGCTGCAATTTATCCAGGAAATGTGCTCTCTATTCACATGAAGAAGCCACCGGGTTTCAAGTACAAGAGTGGGATGTACCTGTTTGTAAAATGCCCTGATGTGTCGCCTTTCGAATGGTATCAATTCAACCTTGTTCCATACATGTCCAAGAAACAATTTATCTGAGGTTCTTGCTTACAGTTCATCAATCTTTGCAGGCATCCGTTCTCCATCACTTCTGCACCCGGTGATGACTACTTGAGTGTGCATATCCGTACACTAGGTGACTGGACATCTCAACTCAGGAACTTGTTTGGGAAGGTCAGTTGAGGCAAAACAACTGCAATACAAGAGCAATACGTTTCTTTCTTAAATAATTATAGGAGAGCAATTTGGATTACCAAAATATGAAGAATTGAATTTAGTACTCATATAGGCTTGCGAGGGACAAGTTACTTCCAAGAAGGCTACGCTTTCAAGACTTGAAACTACAGTTGTGGCAGACGCTCAGACAGAGGACACTAGGTGATTAGCTGCTCATTGGTTTCACGTCTCCCATAAAATTGATCGGTTTTGAGTAGTTACTGAAATGTAAAAATTTTTACTAACCTGATTATCTTTATTGCGTTTCCTTTAGGTTTCCTAAGGTCCTTATTGACGGCCCTTATGGTGCACCAGCGCAAAATTACAA
Source organism: Dendrocalamus latiflorus (assembly GCA_017311315.1). Taxonomy (NCBI): domain Eukaryota; kingdom Viridiplantae; phylum Streptophyta; class Magnoliopsida; order Poales; family Poaceae; genus Dendrocalamus; species Dendrocalamus latiflorus. Next base: position 15,080,155 of record CM029647.1, on the reverse strand, counting down.
GAAATACGACATTCTTTTGCTTATCGGTCTTGGAATCGGTGCCACTCCTTTCATCAGCATACTGAAAGATCTCTTGAACAATATAAAATCTAACGAAGTAAATTTCTTCTTCACTGCAAAGTATTCCCAATGTTATATATATTACTTAAGGAGAGAAGATAACTGAAATGAATTGATGGAACAGGAGGTGGAAAGCATACACGGTTCTGAGATAGGCAGCTTCAAGAACAATGGGCCAGGAAGAGCTTACTTCTACTGGGTTACCAGAGAGCAAGGATCCTTCGAATGGTTCAAAGGAGTCATGAATGATGTTGCTGAGAGCGATCACAATGTACTATCTCACTCTTGAGTTTTTCATTTCATCTTCCCATACTCTCCTTCAGTCACATAAACAGGAAGTAAGATAAAATATGGCAATTACAGAATGTCATAGAGATGCACAATTACCTGACCAGCGTGTATGAAGAAGGCGACGCGAGGTCAGCACTGATTGCCATGGTTCAGTCACTTCAACATGCCAAAAATGGCGTGGATATCGTCTCCGGCAGCAGGGTATTTGCCAACCTACCCCTTTTTATCTGAAGATGAGTTCCCATATGTTCTTGCTTCCTTTTCTGATCATCTATTGCAGATTCGCACACATTTTGCAAGACCGAACTGGAGAAGGGTGTTCTCTGATTTGGCCAATGCCCACAAGAACTCTCGTATAGGTGAGCTAGATTCAATAAACATCATGTGATGACAGATTTATACTTCACAGTACAAGAGTTAATATGTACACGAATCTGCAGGCGTTTTCTATTGTGGATCTCCAACGCTCACGAAACAACTCAAGGATCTTTCAAAAGAATTTAGCCAGACAACCACAACTAGGTTCCATTTCCACAAAGAAAACTTCTAAGACCATACCAGAAGAATTTTTAACAGATTGCAGATATACTTGTATAGGAAAAAGAAATGCGATAGCATTCAGATAGCAAATATAGCTTTACAAGTTTGGTGGTACGCTGAGGTTGTACAAAGTAGTTTGAAAGCTAATGTCACCATCATACATAGATTCTAGAATGTTCAGAGAAATTTATACTGGAACAGTGAGATTGCTTGCTAGAATAATTGAGTTCCCGGTGGCGCTCCTTGAACACGCAAATTTTCTCTCTTCAGTTTTTCTGCCTTAGCTGTCTGCGTATTGCGCTCACGAACACTGTTCTGTATCCTAGAAGCTTCTTGCATATCAGTTGCAACACTTGCATCTTGCACTGGCACAAGCGCCAGAGAACTTGGTGTGCTTCCTGCACTCTGAGAATTTCCAGATGCACTCCTGTTTTTTGGAGGCCTGCCTCTTTTTTTAGGTTGATTATCACCGGACATAGTTCTATCCTTTCGAGGCCTGCCCCTTTTTTTAGGTTGATTATCACCGGACATAGTTCTATCCTTTCGAGGCCTGCCCCTTTTTCTAGGCTGATTACTAGCATTCAAGCATACTTGAGTATTTTCTCCTCCTGTGAGCATCAATAACCCACCACTCGTGGCATCATTGGATGCGGAAGCCGGAAACAACCCTGGTACGTTGTTTGAATGTTGGCCATTTGCCGCTCCAATCACCATCTGATTGCTCATAACATCACTTCCTTGGGATATTGGAACCATATCTGATGTTTTGTTCATGTTGGCTTCCATTATGGCATAAACTTTTCTTGGTCTGCGCACCTTAGGTCTGTAGTCGGGAACTGTATTCTGAAGTTCGCATTTGTTCATAACAAGTGTTTTGAGTGGAATGGTTATGTCCAATGACAGCAGGACCTCCTCCAGTTCGTGCCACTCAAGATCTTCCTGGTCTCCATCTTCGTATACAATATTGTACCAATTGCTTTCACTGTCATACTTGACCACTTTCCCTACATAATACTTGTCTCCAAAAAGCTTTCTCACTTTCCGCCCTTCTAGCCATTCACCAAAACGAGGATCAACTTGAGATTCTGCGGCATCTTTTACTTCAGGTTGTGAACCAGATGAGCAATCGGGAGGCAAGTCTGGAACACCATTGATAATGATGGCAGGCTCTCTGACAACTTTCACGACAGATGCAGTTTCTGACTCTTGCATGCCATGAACCTCCTCCATGACCTGATATTGCACCAATTATTGTTAGGTTTAGATACAAACAGTCCTGGAGCAGAAAGGAAATAGGAAACATCCACAAGTCATTATAACAAGCGTTAAGCAGAAGCTCAAGCAAGAGTTCACAGAAAAAGTAACCATGAACTGAGCACTTCACAGCTAAAATGCATGTTTTAAATGAGTCAGGCATGTAGAAACATAAAAGGTATTGGATAGAACACACATGCTAGCTAAAATATTCACCCCAAAAATTACATTGTGATAATTCGACCTGGAGCATTGTTAGAATTCAGCTTCCAACATCTGCTTGAGTCACCTATCTGAAAGTTCTGATAACATCAGACACGAATTTAGATATTTTCAGTGAAGCAACTAGACAACCTCCCACATTGAACACACGAATAGAAGCTGGATTGAACAAACAAGCACTACCCAATTCTCTTTACAATTTCCACAATGTTCATGGAAAGAACGCAAAACAATGACACAGATTGAACAATACATCAAAGCTTCTCTGGAGTTTTGCCAATCAGAATGCTAAATATTAGATAAAACTTCCAACAAAGCAAAAGCCTGAGGCAAATTTCATCATCGCTCAAGGAAAAATGTGCCATTTGTGGACAGAACACTTCAGAACTATAGTTCAGTTCACATCTTTCATTTCAGCTGATAGATAGCCCATTGTGTCAGTAACTTAGTAGTGCAGCAAGCTTTTTTATCGATAAGTGTTGCAGTAAGCATATTCCAACATTGCTTCCTTCAAGTGTGGTTTTCCTTACAGTGGCCCTTCCATCGTTTAGGTCATTTACGCACAAGTCTGCATCCGAAATGCCAATTTACCATCTAAACTGTCTTAAGCGTCTACGAAATCCACCCATAGATTTCTTTCTAGAACAATGGGCACCACCGCACCAGCGCCATTTTCATCAGAAACCCAAAAGATCCAAAACAGGTAGACAAGGTGCTTTGTTTACAACAGAGATCGCAGGCGGCATTTCATCGAACAGACGGCGTGCGCAGCATACAGAACATGTTACAGAGGATAGAGGCTAAAGCTCTACGGGCAAAGCCAAACCTAAGGGGAAAATGTAGGGGCAAATAGCAGATAGAGAGAAACGGTTGTTATACTTACTTACATCGGGCTCAACGGCGGAGGCGGAGGCTGCAACGGTGCCTCTGCGAGGGCCTGTGTTAGCACGGCTCGGAGGTGCGGTGGCTCCGCGAGACCGAGCTCGCCGGGTCGCACGAACCCTAGAATCAGAAGGGATGGGTAGAGCCGGAGAGCACGACCCGAGAGAAGCCAGGCTCTACGCCGGAGGAGCGGGCTCGGCGAGGAGTCGCGCGACGGCGAGAGGGGAGGAGTCTGCCGCCCTCAGTATCGTGCGGGGAGAGGCGACTGGGACCATCCTGGGGAGTGGGGGCACCGCGATAGCGGGAAGGAACGCCGGACTTTTCGGCCGAAAACTCGCCCGAATAAATAAATAAATAATTTTATTATATTTTATAATAGTTTATTAGGGTAGTTTTTTTAAATTGCTTTATCAGCTTATCGGTATTTGATTCGTTCTCGTAACTACTTGTACTAGAATTAAAAACTATCGGCCTTAGCCACAAACCACAGCTTGAAAAGAGCTCACCCTTAACTGTGATCGGCTGTAGCATTTTGGTCCTGACCCTGTGTGGATCTTAGATATCGCCAGGTTGTTCAATCGACCCGCCAAACCTAGTGAATTCACCAACATGGCTTGCAACGGACCAGAAAAAACAATTTACATCCGGTTGACTGGTTTCCGAGTTCAACCCACAAAACGGTGAATGGGCTAGGCCAGAGACGGGTTAGAACCAAGAAACCGTCTCAACACATCACAATCATCGTTCCAATCAGTCGAGAGCTCGACTGCCCGAGGCTGTGAGGCGGCGGCGGCGTCCACCCTCCATCCCTTTTTCTAGCCGGCATCCATCCCGCCACCGCCTGTCGGCATCCATTCCCGATGACTCGGCGCCTTACCCACGACCACCTCCATCACCTGCCACCTCCTCACAGTGTTCGCCGGTGCCGGCATCTTGGCCATTGCCTCCCGATGACTAAATCTTGCCACAAGCCCACCGAATCTAGGTTGCACGGCGACGAAGCCGAGCAAATGGCCGCGATAGGTGATGAAGTGGGAGGAGAAGGCCTGGTTTGTGGTAGGCCATGCTGCACCGCCATCGTCGCCTTCTTTTTTAGCTCGTTGCCTTTGGACGAAGGTCGTGAGCGTTCAAGTCCTCAAGATCCCCATCGCATCAGGTACATCCCAACCCATCTAACCCAAATCAACTCACCAACTCCACCACCAATCAGCCCGTTGAAACCAAAACAACCCAGCTAAAAACTCTCGCCTGCAGGGCGGGTTAAAAACTAGCCTAGCCCGCCTTAAAAAACCAGCCTAGCCCGCCTTTAACAGTGCATGTACAACTTTCTGGTCTGGGTTGCCTTTTGGGCTAGGCTATTTTCTTCCTAGATTCGGTTGGGCCCAGCCTATTCAGAGGACTTCTCTATTTCAAAGATCATGGATATCTACTTTCCCTCCGTGACCGTCGGCAATATGACTTCGTTGCAAAATTCAGAGTTTCTCGGGAGGAAGATAAAGAAGTTTAACAGGTTCATCGATTCAAATACTTGGTAACAAGATATTTATCTAGAATATTCTATGCAAAAGTTGGATACTTAGGGTTGAACAAAAAGGGGCTGTCAAACCCGTTTGGTCTGTTCTTAGTGCATAATATTGCATGCATGCATGCTTGTAGCGGCAGCGGCCTGCAAGACATGCAGATTTTTCTCCGGTTTGGCAAGACCGTACAACTCGGCTTTAAACACCTCTGCTTACATGTACTTTATTCATGAGTTATCTATATATTTATATTATTAAAATAATAGAAAAGGAAGCATCATATCCGCTTTCAAAGTCTAGAAATTTTCATGTTAATTGAAAGAAAAAGAACAAATCTATACCATCAATTATGGTAATTACGATGGTCCAAATTAATCATAGAATTGTTACAATTGTATCAAAAATATGAGTCAATGTTTAATCATAAGTATTAGAGTTGTATTGTAGTAGCTAGTTGTGTAGTTGTACGGGAAATTCAGTTAGTTATATTAATAAAACGGTAGAAAAAGAAATCATTACATTCGCCCTCAAGAACTAGAAATTACCACATTACTTGAAGCAAAAGGAGAAAAATCTACGCCATTAATTTTGATAGACCCATATTATAATGGTGTAGATTAATTAGACATAGATTTGAGAGCTTTTATAGTTGTTTAAGGAATACCGTTGTGTTTCTATTATAAACATTAGACTTGTATAACAAGTACAACTCTATACTTCGAAATAAACATATACATTATAGTATCTAGCTACTCAAATTGCACAGAAAAATTGGCTAGTTAATATAAATCATAGGATCTTCTAAAAAATATTAATCTCGGTTAATCCGCTTAAAACTAAATTAGGGTGCCACACTGTTTTATGCCGTGGGGTAAGAGCCTTAGAAGCCAACTAGTTCTACCAATGTGAAGATTAGGTTTTCTGACTAAATTATATTCATCTCTCAGATTTGGGACCTGTTTGGATCCCTTCATCTAAAGTTTAGTTAGTAAGTTTAGATCTAAAGTCTCCAAACAGATGGTCTAAAGTTAGATCTAAACTTTAGCTAACCCCTAAAAAACACTTTAGACCATTAGACCACAAAACTGAGCTAAAATGGTCTAAAGTTTTGGTTTCTCCCGGCTCCCGCACGCAAACGACGTTTTTGCCCCCGTGAAATATCTGTTCCTCCCGGCTCCCGCACGAAAAAACTTCGCGAAATCCATCGGGCGGCATCTTCCCCGCCCAGACTCCCGACGCCCCCGCCGAACCAGCCATCCCACCGCCGTCGGCCTTCGCACCGCCGCCCCCGCCGCGACCCAGCCATCCCACCGCCGCCCCCGCCGCGCATCCCACCACCACCGACGATTGAAGAAGCAGCGCCGCCGCATCGAGGATTGAAGAAGCCGCGCCGCGCCGAGGATTGAAGAAGCAGCTCCGCCGTGCCCTTCCCCGCCTTCCTCTCATGGATCCCATCGACGATGCGTCCATGCGCCCCCAAGATCCCCTCCCCTATGATTTCTTCTCCCAAACCGATCCCGTGCCCTCCAGTCAAGACGGCATGTTCAGTGTTGACCTCAACTCATCGGCAGCTCTTGATTTCCCGCACATGGGGTCGTACCAAGAGATTCTTGAATCGGCGTCGGTTGAAGATGGAAGCAGTGGTGACCGTGGCGCTCGTTACTGGTGGACAGTTCAACGGCTCAAATATCTCAGGGGTACAAAAGTCCGTTTATTGAACCAGAACTAAACTTTAGTTCATGATCCAAATAGTCCTGTGGTCTAAAGTTTAGTGGCTAAAGTTTAGTTGTCTAAAGTTTAGTCCTGAACTTTAGCCAACTAAACTTTAGACCTGAGAATCCAAATAGGGCCTTGATCTTGTAGCCTTTGTGTTGGGTAAGTCTTGCATGCCTCTAAAAAAATTTTGACCAATGGATATATGAAAAATAATATGTCAAATGGAGTTTTCTGGAATGCACCGGGAACAACCCATCCAGGGCTCGGGTCGATCATGGATTTGAGCTCTACAATGCTTAGTTTATTGTTGTCATCAATTAGTTTTACTTGTTTATCTTAACAATCACCTTACATCACATTGTACATACAATGAATTTTGATTACAAGCACATTTTAGGTTGCACATGGTGATTGTGATAACTGATAAAGACTTACGTGAGAATATAACGATCATGCATTATTCGCACTTGGGAAACTCTGTCCGCAGAAACTCTGTCCGCAAAAGTTCTTTTGACCATCGCAACAAAATCCTGATATTTTCACATTTCTGCTGCTGTCATGCATGTCCAAAAATGATTATGCTACTACTTTTAGTTATTATAATTAACAGTTCGCAAGCGGCAAGGAACCACTAGCTAGTTTACAACTGCCATTCGTGGGAATTACAAGGACCACTCTTATTAATTAACTGTTACTAACAAACACTCCTTTATGTTGTCACAGAGCATACGTAAATATATTTCTGCCCTAGCTGATTCCACCTTTTCACTGCGCCATTTCCCCCTTTAGAAGGAATTTCTGTGGAACCTTTTGACCTTATTCTCACATTCAGTGTCCTTAATCTTGATTCCGTCCTTAGACAAACTAATGATACTCTCCCATTCAGGATCCCTCGCTCGAGTGCGCAAAGATCATATGTCTTTTTTTGCTTTGTTCTAACCCCAATAGCTTGCTAAGAAGGGGTTAGGGAGGGCTACTCCCTACATTTCTTACTAGGGCCAACAACAGCATCCAAGTGTGCACCTTTTGGTGTTCATGCCATGTGTTTTGCTTATGATTGATTTATCCAAAAAAGCAAGGCCATCATTTGATTCTTGAGCCTTCACTTCTTGTGTAAGTAATTTGCATAATATTTATAGAGAGGGAATGCAACACCTCACATGATTCCCTTGTTATTCCTCCTCCACTTGAGAAAGTGGATTGGTGCTTCTAATTGTATATACTTTGTGGATATTTTGCATGCTACTACAAAATATGCTCTGCCCTAACACCATGCATTGCTAGTCACATTCTCTTCCCATTTCTCGTCATCATGGAGCTAGCGAGTCTACCTGAAGATTAGCACATTAGCCAACATCAACTGTCGCGCGGCGTTAGCTGAAAAAGGCTCAGATTAGCAGGTGCAGAAGTCGGCATTTTACCTATATTCTATAGTAGCACATTCAGCAACAGCAATTACACATCCATGAACTTAACATGTATAAGAATTTGTGCCAAAAAGAGTACTTATTATAAGTTGGAATGCTCGCTTGTGTATTGCACAGACCAAAGGGGTTTATATAGTACAAACTCAACACACACAACCCTAAACCCTAGACAATGGAAAAAAGACACTAATACCCTTAACACCCCCTCAAATACAAGGTATATGCATTAGCATTATATTTGGAAGGGTTGACTAACATAGAAAAAATCTAAAATCCATATCTTCAAGACATCGTCATAGCGTGCAGCTCTTGGAAAATTATGTCAGAAAGATCGCCTCCCATCCGAAATCGTGCGGCAGCCCATAAAGTACAAAGTGCAGGGATCAAAAAGATAGAGGTAAACGGGAGCAAAGTTGACCATGGTAACTCGACGAAAAGGATGTGGAAGATGACACAAGTAGAGAGAGCTATCAAATCAAGCCGAAGAGGGAGATAGAAGCATAGTGGCATAGATCGAATCCCAAGATGGTGGCAGTGCTGTGCACAAGAAGCGCAACGGAGACATTGTGCAGAAGAAGTGTGGCAGCCTTAGAAGCTCAGGACGATAGCTCAAAGAGAAGCGATGGCATCATGAAAACTTTTACGACCTGCAACGACTCAAAGAGAAGAGAGGCGTCTGCGGCTATGCGAAAGGAAAGAAAGGATCACACCCATATGAGAGGATGAACCATGGTTAGCAAAAGCAGTCAGCAAACTGACAAAGATTTTGTAAACTCACACAACTTCGACAAAATAAAAGATAGATATTTTGGACTTAGATGCTACAGAAAACCAAAAAAACACCATAGGCCATCCAAACACCTTAAATCCACATAAAACTCCCCCTCTTCCCCACTCTCTCTTCCTCTCTCTCTCCCCCCACACCCGACTCCCTTCTCTGGTGAATGATGGTCGGGAGGCTAGCCGAGGTGGTGGCTTCAACCGAAGCCACAAAGCGGCACGGGCTGCCGGCGACGAGGCAAAGGCAGCGGGGATCGAGGGCGGTAGAGGCTGAATCCAGGCGAGGCAACGGGCTCCCGTGGCCAGGAGGGCCAAGGCAGGCGATGGAGGACCCGGAGCCGACGATTCCGACGACCGACTGAGGTGACAACGACCGAATCCAGTGTGGGCAACGACGGCTCGACGAAGGAGCCGCCGGATTCAGTGGTGGCGGAGACAAGAGGGAACCAAATCCGGGTGGATCTAGCTAGAGGAGGCGGCCGGAGAGGGTGATGGTGCCGAATCCGCACGAGGAGGCGGCCGGAGCGGTGGATGTTGGCGGTGACGTTGGCCAGGGCAACGGCGGTCGAGGCGACAGCTACGTGGAGCGCCGACACGAGCGCGGGCCGACGGCAGGGAAAGCCGGGAAGAGGAGGCGCGGGCTCAGGCGGGCGCGACAACGGCAGGCGGCGGAAGGAGGTGCCCACCCCCGGGAGTGGAGCACACTCCTCCCAGGGGCGGCGGCGGAGTTAGGTTGAGAACCTTAGGATCTGATACCATGTAAGTCGGAATTCTCGCTTGTGTATTGCACAGCCCAAAGGGGTTTATATTATACAGACAATGCGCACTACCCTAAACCTTAGACAATGGGAAAAGATACTAATACCCTTAACACTAATTACACTTGAAATCATAGCTAGTTAACAAGATTATCTGCACAGAATACTCTGGTTACAGGCCGACAAAGAATCGGCAGCCACACTCCCCACCTCTAGGAAGTGAGGGAAAGAGAGAGCCTTGGCCAAAGCTAGAAATTTCAGAGAGAGAGAGAGAGAGAGAGAGAGAGAGAGAGAGAGAGAGAGAGAGAGAGAGAGAGAGAGAGAGAGATGCATGCTGCTGCTTGCTCTAAAATACTGAGTGGGGGAATTGGTGCGCCCTTAAATATAGGGCTATCCTAGCTTAACAATCCCTTTTGCTAATTCTCCTACCCTATGCAGCATTAGAAGCATTTGCCCTTGGAAACTTACTTTCCGGAAAGGAAAGAAACTGCAGTGGCCTTCATGTGAGTTTGAGAATGTCTTGTGCTATAAAAAAAAATCGATAATTGATAGAAGAGCGCAGTATATAGCTAGGGAGATGTAGGCCTTCTGTAAGTGCAAAGATGCATCGATCACTTTCATGTCATAATTAATCGAGCAACTCGTCACATGAATCCCATCGTCACATGCAAAAGTATGTGCATGCACATAGAAGAGTTCGAATTGAATTAATCCTGGTTAATGCTCTATATTGTCACATGTCAATATGTCATATGTATACGAGTTTGAATTGTATTTCTTTTACCTTTTTTGACTGTAATTTGCAAATGACCGTACTCGAAACCTCGTTGTTTTACAGTCTATGGATTGCCAGGAATCAGGTGTGGTAGTGACAATAACAGCGATGCGGTGCAACTGGAGAGGTAGCAGCCTTCTGCAAAATGCAAGAGTCATTGCTCTATTTGCTTGTTGCATTCTGTAATGCTAGTTAATTAACTCTTTGGAAAGCATGGAGGCTTCTCCGTTGCTCTTCTAATCATTGAGTCCCAACACAAGCCTTAGGGTTCTTATTCTCGTTTGACCCATCTTTCCGGTATCCCGTCCCGGACCGCGGTGCTGCTGCGTCGATAGTGCCCGTTGCCGTCGGCCTAAAAGTTTCTTGGTTCTATGCTTCTTCTCTCATCTAACTCTTGGATGGATGATTCCCAAATCTAGCTTGAGAAAGTATACTCGAGATCGAGGTAAGGATTGGAACTGAATTCTTTCTCGTTGGGTGCCTGCTTGCATGTACTTTTACTTACATTTCTTTGTCCTGCTACATTTGGAGGCACAATTAATTGCGGCTTTATTCTTTGGTGACAAAATTTGCGCTGCTTTTGGGCGGTCAAAAGGTTTTGGTACTACTAGTTGAGATCAATTGCTTTTGGGCCTCCTGCGAATCGAATTTTTCCCGTGCGGCGTAAACCGTTCGCGAGAACTCTCAGCTTATCACGTCATTACGCTTCACAAGAAGCTGTCACAACGAATATCACAGCATTTACCCGTCATTACACTTCACGACAAATGTAGATCACCGACTAACCGTAGTCCTACTAGCAAGGCACCAGATTGCCTTGGTGTTCCACGGTAAGCAGGTCGTGCCGTGATACTTGTAGCCATTTCGCGAGTTTTCAGATAATGTGCATTGCCGATTTGCAATTCGTAGGCCGGAGAAGAGTGACACGACCCTCACCGAACAGCGAACCAACTCGGGGGGCTAATCCGAGCAGATCACATGCATGTGCGCGCGCAGGCCAATGAGAACACCCGAGAGACGGAAAGCCGGGACACCGCCACGGAGCAGATGGTTGCGCATCACGGACGCCTCGCCTGCGTTAGCGACGCGCCGACAGTGATCCGCACCCGTTTGACCTCCCGCCGCGGCTAGACCGTTGCCGTCTCCCACAACAACGGAGGCGGAGCAGAGCAACCCAACCCACGCGCTGGGGAGGTAGCTAGGACAGTGAGCCAAAATACGGGCAAACTGCCGTGCCATGTCATGTCATATCACTGATAATAAAGTCTGCCACTGGGTAGATACATGCACGAAAGCACTCAAGAGTGCGAGCAAGAAGCAAAAACCGAGCACGGTAGCTTGCAGGGTGCACGCAGCACTAAGGATTCCAGGTTTGTTTGCACAGATTACAGAGGAGCATGCTGCACTTTGGGCAATTCAAGCTTTATGGAAGTAACCCGGAACTCACGGAACACAAGTTGTTCTCAAGTCTCTCACACGGGAAGATTTCTCGATCTCTCTTCCCTTTTTTTTTCAACTTTCATGATGTTTCTGGCTAAAGTTACAGTAATACGCAAGGGAAGGTCAACGACGCCACCCGGACGGACCTCCTCCCTGCCACTGCGCTGCGCACCGGCAGCCGCCACCCTGAGCTAGCTAGTGCCCGTGCTCGTGCGCCGGACCCCACCGACCACCAACGCCTCGACTGATCGATCTCGCTGACTGGCGCCTACGAGGCCAGGTTCACGGGCAGCATGTCGCCGAGGGTGGCCCACAGCTCCTCGTCGACGTCGAAGCCGACCTGCTGCCGCTCCGCCTCATCGGCCGCCGCAGCAGTGGCCCCCGGCACCCGCCACCACCACTCGCCATTGTCGCTGCCGCCCACGAACGCTGTGGCGCCGTTGCTGGTGCCGTCGACCTTGTACTGGGCGCCGTGGAAGCAGCTGTTGCCGCTGCTGTGGTTGCTGGGGAAAATGTATCCGCGGTAATCGTAGCTGTTGTCGGACGCCTCCCGCTCGTCGGCCTCTGCCTCCGCCTCGCCGTTCCTCGCGAACCGGCCCTTCACCCTCGGCCGGCTGTCGGCCAGCGTCTTCCTGCACGCGTACTGGCGAAACCAGCGCGACGAAACGTTAACAAAACTGACAAGAGGGAGTGCAATATAGTACGCATTCGCAGGGTGTGGAGGCGGGATGGTACGGTGATCTTCTTGTTGAAGTTCCTCTGGTGGCGTTTCACGCGGTACCTCTCGATCCTCTCCTTCCTCTCCTCGGCGCTGTATCGTCCGACCTTCTGCGAGAACGTCCCGCCTCCGTCTTGGCCGCCGCTGTCGCCCGACGGCAGCGGACGCGGCGGCGATGATCCGTTCATCCCCTGTTTTGTTTTTCAGCAAAAACCAAGCCAAGGTAAACGACAGCTCAGTTTCTGATTTACATGCAGCTCAGAATAGTGTTGGTTCCGGGGTTGTTGCGGTACCTGGAGATCGCCGGTGCTGAAGACGCGGCGGATGGGGCACGATGATGTGAACTCGAAGAGATCGCCGGAGGACGAGGACGGGGAGGAAGAGAGCGGCGGCGGCGGCGGCAGCTGGTGCGGGGACGGGGAGGACGACGAGAAGAATGCGCTGCCGCCGTTGAATGGATCGGCGAGCTGGACGTGGAGCGGGAGGGAGTGCGAGCTGATGCTCCTGTGGATGTTGTAATATGACGAAGGGAGCGACGAGGGGTAGGACGGCGGCGACGTCGACGAGGCGACCGCGGCAAAGTGAGGGAACGCGCCAACATTACTGCCGTCGAGGTACCCTGCGGTGGCGCGGGGGATCTGGGTCGGGACGGCGGCGGAGAAGCTCGCCGCCGCGTGGTGCATGAAGGCGTTGCTGTAGGAGGGCGCCGACGAGGGGGAGGAGGAATGACGGAACATGGCTTTTGGACGTGAAAAAGCCTTGGGGCTTCGTGCGAATTGTGTGTTTGGGGGGAAATTTTAAGTGGAGGGGTGTGGTATAAGAAGAGGGGGCCTTGGCGCGTATTGAGTGCACAGCACAGCACTATGCACTTCACTCCGGAAGGTGGTAGGCTCACGCTCAAGGCTCTAAAAATCAGCAACCGAAACTTTGACCGGTCACTTAACTTAATAGTAATTATATGATTAATCAATCTATTATATGATATATCCAGTATGATTATACAGATAACCGACTAATAGGTAGGGGCACCCGTTACTTATATATGTCTTAATAGATCTGTTTTTAGAACATTGGTTACATTTCCATGTAGTAAAAGCCTTATCAGGTCCATGCTAACTATGCCATCCAACTGTTTCAGAAGTCGTCCAAGTAGTCAAATGGAATTTAGATGGTGTATATCAAGACGACTCGACCACATCTCCGTACCACTAAGGTGAGGATGGGGATGTCTCTGGTTCTTTTGTTAGGGATGTGTCAAAGTATAACCCATCGGATCAACATATAATATTTGGAATTGGACTTACTTTTTTTTTAAAAAAAAGGTACAAGGCACTTCATAGTTAGTAAAACTGGTGAATAAATAGATTGGGATGGTCTTTTTGAAGATGTTGATAACATTTCTACATTTGCTAGCTGATTTAAGCTGCCCATGCATGATCAACGGCTTAGATTGTATGTATGTCCTTATTCTCCTGTTACAATAGTTATTTACATTCGATAAATTCACGTATCATTTACCCATTTGACCATTAAAAGACTGTCTAGACTCTAGACTGAAGAGCATCAAACGGACTCTTTGTACTACTGAATTGTGTGGCATAGGCAATAGTCCCAAAAAAGTTGGTTTGCCCTTTTATTTATGAATTAAAGGTGCTACTGCAAGCAAGATGCTTTTCCTTCAAAACAAAAGAAAGCCAGAGACATATTCTAGCCCCTTTGAAAAAAGTCCTGCTGAAGTTAACAATTTAGAAGAATGAATGTAGGTGTCACAGCTAGGGAATATGCTCCAACTAGTGTATAACGATTAACAAACACAAGGAAGTTGATGCCAGGGACCTTTCTGTATAAAATGATATCAGTAAGGTACGGAGCTGCAGCTTACTGAAAGATATTTTTGCATACTGCAAGTACGTTCACAACAGCTTTGTTTTCACGGCACTTAATACGAATCATATGATCTTACAAGAAGATAGGCATGTTTTTAGTTTTAAGCTCAGCATACCATGTGAGATAAGACTCACGAGAAGCAAGATGATCCTAACTTTCCGATAAAACGGAAGAAAGAAGAGAAGGTTTGCCGAAGTAGCACTTCGTGATATACTTTGACAGCACTTGTCAAGCAACGAACTGTTATAGCTAATCAGATATTGACTTGCGCAGCAAAGAAAAAAGACTCACTCTCGGCTTCCTGTTTTGACTTTACTTCGGATATCGCCGATTAGATCCACTAATTAAAAAACAGCAGTACCAACTAGAAATGGAGCAGGAAAGGAAGGTGTAGAATACATACTGTAGTTAGACGAAGATATATATGCTGCTTGCCAGAAGGGGGCTGGTCCCTCTCAACTTGCGGGGCTTTAACTCCGAATCAGCGAGCTTCTCCAGGCAGCCCTTATCTTCGTACAGTTCGATCCCAGCAGTACTGCAGAACCAACGTCCATGTAGCCCCAGAGTCACATAGTGCTGCAATTAGATAAATTAGAGATGCTTTCCCTACAGTATTCCAAGACAGTTTGGTCTAAAAGACATATGTCATTGTCAAAGATCTAATAGGACTCATTGTCGCACAATTTTCATTGGACCAGAAGAAAGTAGGAACCCCACCACTCACCTCTTGAAGCAAAAGAAAAACACTGAGCAAACTTGTTAAGACAAGGACAAATAGTCTTTGGTATTTCTTTTCAGTTTTCACAAGAAGCTGTCACTCTATCTACTTAATATATTCACCAATTTTCAATTACTGATCTCTCTATGACACAGAGGCGAACCTAACGAAGGTCATGGGTGAACACCTAAATTTTTTGACGAAATACTCTATATTTAGTAGGTGTATTTAGCATATATATTAATAATTGGTCAACATACTTCAAATTTATACCCCTAATAGATTTTAGCCCACTCCCACATCTTCCTCTCCCTAATTTGTCTCAAAAACTGCAACCCAGCTGAAGGTTCAAGAAGGCTGACTAGAGGGAACGGGTGAATAGATAATTTAAAAAAATAATCAGTCAAAACTGAGTTTTATACATAATTTAAATTCAAGGTAGCAAGCGAGTGGCAGCGAGCGCCAAGCGTTGCTTAAACAGATCGGCTTTAGCCAGATCGCCTACAACCGAGGTCCTAGGAGGGAGCGCGCGACGACAGTTGGGCTACTAGGGCCGGCAAGACATGACGCGAACGTCGACAAGAGCATAAGTGCATCCCTATTTATAGGTTTCAAATCTCATATTCCCAATTCAACTCTTTTTTTCTTAATTGTTTTGTATTTTTCTAAATTATTTGAGATGTTGTTTCTATTACGAACAATTTATACTTTGATTTTTGCTATTATAGACCTCTACTTTTCTATTAAATAATATTTTATATTAGCTCTGAACATCCATTCTGAAAAACCTGAGTCCGCTATTCCTATAACATATCTTCGCATTATACCAAGTATTTCTATCATTCAAGGGATTCACAAATATCCTGAACTAATCTACATGCTTAGATATATCTTAAAATACATGTTCTAACAAATAGGTCCTAGTTTTTTAATATAAAAAACTTATCCATTAATCGCAGTATTCTTTCAGATCGGATATTTGAGATGCTTTTCTAAACTTATTGCGTTTGAAAACTTCTAAACTTTTGAACTGACATATTCAATTATTAATGTATACTGAAATTTTGCAACACTGTGATATTCATTTGCAGAGTAGGTCTTAGTTCTTTTTCTTTTTGGTGTAAGAGATCTTGGAATATATATACTTAAGGTGTTGTAGCCTACATTAATTATGATAAAAGAATGCGAAGTGATTACCATACGAAGTTCATAGACAACTCTGAAAGGTAAATGGTAAGTATGGCGAGATGTTGATCTGTTAGCCTTGGTGTTTGCGAGATGGCCATCACCTTGAAAACTCACTTCATACATTAAGATCGTGATACTTTTCTTCTAGGGATAAATATTTCTGGCAGGCCTGTAGTTGCATGGTCAAATTAAGTCGATTTTGAGCATGGTACTGTCCACATGGATAGCTGCCTTGTAAGCAATCTGTCCACTAATCGCTAGAGACGAGACAGATGTGCATGTTACTTTGTTATGTAGACTACCAAAATATCACAACTTCTAAATTAGCTCATCTTGTGACAATTTTGCGGTACTGTTGCAGTAGTTTACGTAAAATATAGTAACAGTTATAGAAAAGAATAAAAACAAAATTATAGAATATTTCAATGAAATCAATAGAAATAGTCATCTAACACAAAAATGATTCATGGCTATGTATTCAACTCAAAGTTAGTTGGAACTTGGAAGTGGATACAAGCCTACAACATTTGGATGGGCTTTATGAGATACATTTCTGGGATCTTAGCATGACAAGTCAGTCAATTTCATCTTTCTTTAGGTGGCAATATCTGAAAAATAATGGGAAGAAATTTAAGTCATTGTGATCGGAGTCCACGAAATGGATGGATTATATTTTGTTTCTGTATCTATTTAACCTGAGACTCTCTTCTGGTCGATGCGTAAACTTAAAATTTTTGGACAATTTTGATCGACGATGCATTAGATAGATTGACAGCCAAATTGCCATTTTCCCAAGATTATAAACACAGGAAGAAACATGTGATGATAATTCTGACGGCACGGGCCTGTTCTTATTGGCTGCGGCTTATGGCTTTTAGCTGAAATTTTTGAATTTTGGTTGTTTACGGTACAGATTATGGATAGACAGATACTCACTTGCGATTTTAGCTGGTACATATGTTGGGCTTTTAACGTGTAGATCGTTTAACTTGTAGACCCCGTCTTGAGAAAATACTCCGTTTGAAAGTTAGATACTGTAGCAAAAGCCAAAAGCCACCAGCTTTTGAGGTAAAGAACAGGCCCTTAAGCTCCTACCAAAAGTATTTTTCCTAATCAATAACACCAAAAGTTTTTTTCCCTAAGCATTAACATGGCACTTACCAAATTCCATGTCAACCAAGTTTTGGTTTGATCCTCTTCTCAAAAGGAAGTTCTGGTTTAGTCCTTGATCATCTTTCTGAACGAAATAGAAAAGCCCCCAAAATTGTGTTAAAGGAGGTAATATAATACTATCTCTGCCTAAGTTTATATGGCGTATTTTTAATGGCTTTATCCATAAATATATAGTGTATTTTATATTCTAATACAAAATTAGTGTGATATTCCTTTTATACCCCTAATAAATATGCAACTTTATTGGTCGTTTGGAGTATACGGCTTGAATTCTTCCTTCTTCTATAGATCTTTCTGAGCGGCGAGCTTCTTTACATGTATGTATTGAATATAGTGCTTAGATATAATAATCATGGGTAATTTAGCTATTTTTACTATCTCTTTGGTTTATGTAATAAGAGTAATACACCTTATAAATTTAGACAGAAGGAGTACAACAGAGAGAGAGGGGGGTGACATTCCAGTTTCAGAAAAAACATGAGCTTCTTTTACTGATGTCAACAGAAACAAACCAAAGCATGCAATTAACTTAGGATGGGACGAAGGTGGACCCAATGAAGTTCATGGGCGTTCAATTGAACACCTAATTTTTTTGCGAAATACCTTGTATTTACTAGGTATATTTGGCATATATTGATAATTGGTCTAAATACTTTATATTTATATTTCTAATAAATTTCAACTCACTCCAACACCTTCCCATCTCCAATTCATCTCAAAAACTACAACCCAGCTGAAGGTTCAAAAAGATTGACTACAGAGGGCAGGTGAATAGATAGTATAAAATTATTTTGATCAAAACCGAGTTTTATGCAGAATTTATATTTAAGGTAGCAACCAGGCGGTGGCGAGCGCCAAACGTGCACAGTAGTTGGGCCACTAGGGCCAGCAAGGCACGCTGCGCTCGTCAACAACGTAAGTGCATCCCCATTTTTAGGTTCCAAATCTCATATTCCTAATTCAACAATTTTTTTGTTAATTGTTTAGTAATTTTTCTAAATTGTTTGAGATATTATTTCTACAACGAACAATTTATATTTTGAATTTTGCTACTATGGAACTCTACTTTTCTATTAAACAATATTTTATATTAACTTTGAATATCTATTTTGAAAATTCTAGATTTGTCACTGGACGGGACATCAACCGAACATGATGTAGTCTTCGCACACTTATCTCTAGCGTCGCTACTTTACAGATGCCCTGCATGCAGAAAGACGACGTCAATTTGTCATTTGAAAGTAAGACTACTGTTGAGAGCATGAAGCTTCTCCAATATCGCACTACTTGAAAAGGCAATTGGATACTGATGAAATGTCATGATCAGAAAATACAAGAACATTATGTGTAGTTGCATCCTAACAGCTTTCAGTGTTCTTCTGAAACAGTAACTTGATGTTTGATTTAACTCCATTACTGAACCTATTTCTTACCAACATATTTTGCACATATGACAGAGAAGGAGGCGCATATTTCATCCATAATGATGGGTAATTAATTAACTAACAGAACCTGAAAAGGTGAAAAGAAGCCACTGATAGAAATAGTTGATCATAAAGTCAGTATAATGCACTAAGGAGACTAAACTTTCTCCTAGATAATAGGTCAACTGGCAAAAATAGTTGCACCACTACTTTTTTCTAGTGGGTAGGCAAATGGTGAATCGATGTTACGAGCCAACACTCAATTTGCCAACTAAACGTATTTCAGCACCAGAAAAATCAGCAAAAGTTCCCCCCATAAATCGCATAGTGGTACAAATGAGTGTAACATTATACATTTATCTCAATATTAATTTTTCAGTATCTTGGCAGTGAGGATTTATAGGCTACGCATCAATGCACGAGTCAAGGACAATGAAAAAAACAAAATCAAGTTAGGGAGTTGCATGGTTTCCTTTCAAAAGAAGTTAGGGGATTACATGATCATTTATATCCTTAAAACCTACAAGTACTCAACATACAATTTAATTAACATGTATGCTGAGAAGATATTGTTTGTATTGAACATTAAAAAGAAAATGTAGCTGATGAACTGGTCTCATCTAAAAAGCCCTGGCCTCATGTCAGCAACCGGCTTTGGCATTGCAGGACTCATACATGAAAAGAGCGATGCTTTCTTCGGCTTAGTACCGAATAGGAAAGTTCGAAGTGATACCCCAGCTTTCACTGACAGAGCTCTGAAGTTTTGTTGTGCTCGGTTGCTCCTTACTATAGACAGTTCAATATTCTCTCTGAGCTTCAAAAGAGCCCTCCCAACCTCTACTTGGAGGCCCCTTACATGGTCCAGCCCCGCTTGTAGCTCTTTGGTAACCTTGTTGTTCTCTTGCTTCATATTGCTCACCTCTCCTTGGAACTTTGCAGCCTGGAAAGGAGTGAAGTGAGCTTCATCAGTTTGACCCAACGTTGTGATCTTTGATATCTCCTCTTGTATGCTGCATAGCAATGAGAATCTACTCTCCAGTTCCCCCTGTAATAGTACATTCTTTTCCAACCAAACCTGCAGATCAGTATTCAAGTTACAAAATTTCTTTTCAAGGGTAGCTGACTCTTGTTTTCTAGCTGATTGACTAGCAGGGCCAATGTCTGAGCCCTCCTGTGCTTTGGCATCAGTAAGTTTATCCATCTCAGCTTTTGTTTTATCAAATGAATTTTGGAACTTCTGCATATAATGATATGATGTGCTGAACCTCAACCAGAAGTCCAAGCTTTCCTCCAACACTCTGCTAATCTCTGCTCTGAATTTCTCTAGTGAAGAAACATGTGGTTCTTTGTCTTGGCATTTCTTCATGTATTCCTCTATCTCAGCTATCTCTTTGTCTTCAATACTAGGAGCGGTGTTTGTTTCGGATGATTCTTCAGACTTCTCAACACACTGAGGTAGAGAAGTGTTAAGCTTGGTCTGTAAAGAGCTCAACATTCGTCTAATAGAGCGAATCCCCTCATCTTTCATTGCATTGGCACTCTTTAACTCCTTCATCTCTGACATTGCCTCAAGACGACATTCTAGATTTTTCTTCTCAATTTCTGAAAACTGTTTCTTTGTATCTTTGTAGTTACGAAGGATGGATGCATAATCTTTTAATAGAATTTTATCCTTACCCTCTAAACCATTCAAAACCAGTTGTTGCCACCCTAAAGTTCCATTTGGCTCTTCATCCTGTGTCTCACTAGAGTTGTCAAATGAGTCCAATGATTCTTCATCCATTGATTTACTTGCAATTACTAAATCATCTTGAAATGGCTCAGAGAGTGTCCCAACCTCTTTGTATCTTCTTCATAAGAAGTGCCTGTACATTCTTGGGAGGAATCTACTATTTCGTCGCTCAAAGGAGCATCCAACTTCTCCACAAAATCAGTAAGATTGCTGCATGCTTCAGTTAACTGTTTGTGAATATTTCCATTTTCACTGTGCACAGGCTTCTCAATTCGCTGAATTGTTTGAAGCACCTCTTCAACTTGCTTCAATCTCTCAGACAATTTGCTGGAATCCCCTATCAAAGCTGCCTTTTCTTCCTCCAAGCTATCCAAGCGATTTTGTAGCTCATCCGCCTCATTCCTCAGTCTATTGATTTGAGCATTCTGTGAAGAAGCTGCAATTTCTAGGCTGATGACCTTATCCACGAATTCATCAACCTTTCCTGCTAGATGCACCACAAGTGCTTCCGAGCACGACTCAAACTGTTGTTTGACCTTTTGGCATATTTCCTGCAGCCCGAGCCTGTGCTCTTTCAGAATGGGACCGTTATCCTTTATAGATGCAGGTGTATGGCTGGACTCTATGTTTTGATGATCGCACTGCTCCTTTTGATTATGAGGCTGCCCACACTCAGTCTTGAAATCTCTCAGCTTCTTCTTTGCATTTATGACTCTTTGAAACTCTGTTCTTGCCTCTTCAGATGATCTCTTTTGCTTATCTTGCAAGCCAACCAATGTATCTTCACAGGAAATAAGGGCTCGTGCAGCCATCAAAGCTCGAGCTTCATTGTCTTCAATAACTGCACTAGTATTAAAAGTCTCTTGCAAGCTCCATACCTCCTCTTGCATCTCTGTCGCTTGTCTTTCAATGTCCAAATACTTAGTTAATGAAGATTCATAAGAGCTCTTGAAGAACTCCTTCTCGGTCTGCAACAACAGGATTTTTTCTACAGCCTCTCAATCTCTTCCTGAGCCTTGTCTTTGCTCATCTGGGAGCTGATCCTTCTATGTGTCTGCGTCCTCTTTGGAGCCGGGCTGGTTCCTCTACTGATATTGATCCCAGTGATACCCTTTGGGAACCCGTCACCATCGTCACCGTGCAGTGAGAGTTGGACTTGCTCTGGAAACGCAGTTGCTATGTGTGGTTGGCCTTGTGCAGCTCCCCTGATACCCGATCGTACCTATCAGCGAGCGCTTGGTAAGATCTATATGTCTCCTCAACGTAGTTTATAAGATGAGGTCTGCTCTTGAAGTACAGCTCCGCCTTCTTTGTGAAAGTATCAGCGTCTATCTCTATGAGTTTAATCATGGCCTTCACCCTCGTCTCCATCTCTGTAAACACAACCATACAATTTTTTGTCAACATTGCCAAGAATAAAAAAACGCGCATTAGAATCGAAAATACTACAGCAACCCCTTCAGAAACATTTCATGATCAAAGAGATGCCACTAACTACTAAGCAAATCGGTTGTACGACCAATCTTAACAGACAAACATACATATTTCGTCAACGACACTAACACCATCCATTGATCCATCGCTTCAATGATCGACAACAGTAGTAGAAATTGTATCAAATCAATTATTTCCGATGTGTTGGTGCGTTGTGTGGTGGGCAAGGCATTACCTTGGACGTGGGTG
Source organism: Dendrocalamus latiflorus (assembly GCA_017311315.1). NCBI lineage: Eukaryota > Viridiplantae > Streptophyta > Magnoliopsida > Poales > Poaceae > Dendrocalamus > Dendrocalamus latiflorus. The sequence goes on along the minus strand of CM029647.1, from coordinate 15,057,967 downwards.
TCGAGCCATTTGGACTGGGTGGTGCGGATGTGGCTCGCCCACCACCACGAGTAGGCGTTGCTCGCCACGCGCCGAAGCATTGCGGGCTGCTTCCTCCGTCTTTTTAACCCTTCCCCTAATCCTTCTCCACCCTTTCCTACTCACCCTAGCCTTCCTCTACTACGATGACTACTGCTACCGCTACTTGCGTTGTACATGCTACGGTGGGGTGGAGGATTGGGGCGGGGCCGGGAGGGGCCCAGGGGGCGAGAAGAGGTGGGGCGGTGGTGGTGGAGAAAGGCATGGCAAGAGGGGGGATCCGGCCGCGATTGGTCGCGCCACGGTGGGTGGCTGCCCGCGGCACGCGGGACCGGGGCTCCGCGGCCGGCCGCGAGCGGCGGGGCGGAGGCCGCGGCTGTGTTGTTATCTGCAGCAGGAAGGCAGTAAATAATGCTACACCATGCAGTATGTACATACATAATATTATAATTTCCTCCATAACAAAAATAACAATAATTTTAAAACACATAAAAAATAAATAACACTTATCTATCATTTATTATACTTTAAAAATTATACAAGATGTAAATCCAAATAGGAGGAACACATATCTCCCGATCAGGTTCCCTCTGTTCGAGTTCTGGTAGCTAGTGACTTAGCCGGTTCTACCGTTTGATTTATTTCTGTTAAAAAATAGGGATATGAATCAAATTAGGTGCGAGAGTTTATGGTGGTGTTTATTTGGATTTATAAATCTAGATTTTTGGTTTTTATACACTGTAATAGCTAAAAATACACTATAACTGTTGATATCTATTTCAATGTAATTAAATTTAAAAAATTAAAAAGTTATATTATCACAGACAATGCAAAGAAATAAAGTAAAAAACTCCAAAACAAAAAAATATGAAATTAAAAAGGTAGAGGTCAGAAGTAGAAGCTCGTTGGAGCAGAACTATACGAGGAATCTTGGGAGAATTTATTTTATTTTATTGAAATTTCTGCTAGATCCATGTATTGCAGATGGGCCCTCACGGTATTCATATTTGGGCCCATAATTACGAAAATTGTACGGGCTATGATACGGGAATAACAATGTTCGGCCACATTTGATCCCTTTTCACCTCAACTACTTACGGACTGTTTTTATGTTTCATATTGTTAGTTCAAATATAATGTACAATTTTTACACACTATATCCATGGTGTATGGGTCTTTTAAAAGGGGTTAATAGCAACAATTTCCACACGCCAGATCACGGCATATGGGTGTTTTTAAAAGAAGAAATATTATACAAGGTATATGGTTGAACTCAAAATAGATACGAGGTATATGGTTGAACTCAAAAGAAATATTCATCGGATCAAGCCCCCAAATATACATGAAACCATCCATTTTTTATACATACGAGAGGACAAGGATAGGGTGTCACAACTATTCTCAATCATATGTTTCTCGCTCTCCTTTAATTGCTAGCATGCACCTATGTTTGTCTGGTTCCCCTTCCTCTCTTTGCCTTTCTCGCTCCTCTCTCCTACAACTGCTAGCATGCAAGATGTGTACCATGAGCGACACCGTGGTAGAGATGGCAACGGGTACCCGAAACCCGAGTACCCGATGGGTTTTACCCGATAAGGAGGCGGGTATGGAAAGATATCTTCACCCGCGGGTATGCTAATGGGCAAAAATCTCTACCCATCGGGTATGCGGGTGCGGGTGCGGGTGTATACTACCCGTACCCGCATACCCGCGGGTAAAATATACCCGGCCGGGTGTATATTAGATATAGCAACAGGTACATATACCTGTGGCCCGTATATATATATTCGAAACGAAGCCGATGGAAATACCCGCACTCGTATATACCTGTGCCCCGTATATACCCTTATCAATTCGGGTATGGGTTACCCGTCGGGTATAAATACCCGCGCGGGTGCGGGTATGGGTAAGTTTCTATACCCGTGTGCGGGTACGGGTATTGTAGCGGGTGCGGGTGCGGGTATCGGGTACGGGTATGGTTTGGCTATACCCGACGGGTATTTACCCGTTGCCATCCCTACACCGTGGGGAGTGTCGTGAACGTGAGCGATGATCATGGGGCGATCTCAGTGGTGCACGGCTAGGTGAGAGTTCACGCAGTAGCTGCCAGCAAGCGAGCATAACGATTATGGCCCCGTTTGGCACAGTTCTAGCTCCGAAATCTATGCTGGATTTGTAGTTTGTTGACTAAATTAAAGTGATTTAAATATTTTTATTTAATATATAATATAAATGAAATGAGTCATGTAAACGCACTTAACATGCCTGCAACTCTAGATCCAGGATTTCCTAGAGCTACAGATGACCAACTCTTCTACAGATTTCTTAGAGCTAGAGCTCTACCAAACGGGACCTATATACTCCACTAAGCATGGTGGTAGGCGGCCACAGGCTCACCCATACCGGCAAGCGACTATGGGCAATGAGCGGTGGCAGGATCGCATAGTAACAACAACGAGACAAACGACAAGCAGCCAGGAGTGAGCGCAGTGATGGGCAGTGTGCTTGAAACTCACTTCCTACTCCTCTTTAGTTGCCTCCGGGGAACTCCAGCAACCAAATTGATTCTTTGAAACTTGATTTTTTTCAAACTCTCTTGAAGATTGAACTTACTCTAAAGTTGGAGTTTTCAAAATTTTAAAATCCATTTAAAACATGAATTTTTTTGAGTGAAACTCACTTTAAAATATTTTGAAACCTAATGTTTCATCATGAAACTCGCATACGAATTTCTTCTCATACTACTTTGATATGAAACTCGCCTTGAACTATTTTCAAAAACTTTGCATGATACTCTTGTGAAATTGAAGCTTCAGTCTAAAACTCGGTTGAAACTAAATGAAACCTCAACATTGATTGGAATCTTCATTGAAACAAGTCGCTGAAAGTTGTTGAACTGAATCATCACATTTTGAAACCTTGCTGAAACTTGAAACTTTGTGAAAATTTGCCAAAAACTTGGCACTTGAAATCCAATGAAACTTTTTTGAAATTTGATATTTACTTTGAAACTTGAGTAAAACTTTGGGGCTCTTCTTATTTGCTTTTAAAAGCTGCTTTTTGGCTTTTTTTACAGTAACTAGCTTTAAACAAAGTATTTTTTCAATGCGTAGTCTACAAGTTGATTGTAGTACACAGTGCAACGACTTCATCTATATCAGATAAAACCACACGTGAGTTTCTCTTACTCTGTACTATCACTCACGAAATAGCCAAAAACTATAAGGCCAGTCTCAGTGCACAGTTTCATCGCACAGTTTCCAAGAATGCCACGTCGGTTTTACAGAGTTGAGCTGGTGAATGAAATAATCACTCTCAATGCACAATTTCATCTCACAGTTTCCTAGACTAGCCACATCATTCAATTCCTGCATGGTGTAGTGATCAAGTATGGCATATGAATTATATAGTCAGTGCTCACACTTGACAGTGCATATGAGGGAGGGATGAGTGATAACTTAGATCCATCAAAACACATATCATATGTCAACAAAGTCTCGACAGCAAAGAACCAAACATGGTCAAGCCTCATCACTGAGTTTTACATTAAAAGTCTCAGACGGGATTGTTTTCCATAGTATGACAACAAATGAAAAACAGATATTTGTATTGTATGAGATGAGACTAGCAGGCAAGCACCAGGCAGAGACTAGATACAAGCCCAACTTGCATAAGCATATTACTGCAACTTATAAAAGGCATGCCTGTGCAAGTCTGTAAACATAAAGCATACACGCGACCAAGCTTAATTTGGTCTCATCCGAAATATACAAAGCTGTGCCAATTTAGCAACTACAAACATAATGTTTCAGTTCAGAAAACCATATGAATTCAGAAATCTGTATCAGTTCAGAGAAAAAAATGCAGTACGTGTTTAACTGAAAATGCAGTATGTGTTCAACTGAAATTGAAGTGACAAATAGCCATACATCTAGATAACTTAACTAGGTTGACTCCTACAGCTAAATAACATTCATATACTGAAAGGAGTTGCCATGTATTTTGGGAGTTGGGGTACGGGAGATTCATGCTTCTGTTGCCTCCGCATCTGAGCCACCATCCTACGCCTTGCAGTGGTGGAGACGGTGGCGGCGCAGGCAGCACAGGCAGTGGTGGCGCGGGTGAGGATGCCGGTGGCTGCCACCACGTACCTTTCCTCCTCTGCCGGAGCGGCACAGCGCCGAGCTTGCCTCCATCGCCGGGTCATCTTGGCCGCGCTGTGCCTCCACCAGATTTGGTGACACCATCCGTACCAGGATGAAGGGGATACGGAGAGGCGTTGGAGGCGCACGGCTGACCGGATGGGCGACCTGCAGGTGTCGCCGGACGGCCAGAGACGGGATAGGAGTTGAGATGGAAGGGAGGAGGGGAGATGCCATGGGGCCGGGGCGGAGCGGGAGCGGGGGAACCAACCAGTCGGCAGCCGCAACAGATCTGGAAAAAAAGATAGAGATGAAACGCGATGCCCTCAGTGCGGGTTTCATCCGGTTTCCAACGCGTTGGAAACGCTGCACACTCGTTTCATCACCACGAAACGTATATCTTCTCTGTCTTAATAAATATAGTGCCATGTCATCACATTTGCTGATGTGGCGTCTCATTTAATACGAATGAAACTCCCATAAAACCTGCATTGAGATTGGCCTAAGTCATAGGCCGCAGCCCAAAACAACATGCCCTTTATGAATTTTTCCGTGAAACTTGTTGAAACTCTCTATAACTTTGAGTTTTTTTTGAAATTCAGTTGGAATTATTCTGAAACTCTTTTTCAAAATTAAGTTTCAAGCGTGAAACCCATTGAATCTTTTAAGATCTGATAATTGTTGAAACACGCTGAAAAACTATGAAACCTATTTGAAACTCTTTGAAACCTGATGAAACTTGCAAACTATGTATATAACCTATTGAAATATAGGTGAAAAGTACCTATACCGTTTGAATCGTTTCCAATGGTATAGCATGGGTAGCACTATCCTTTTTAAAAGGGGTTAATAGCACAACTAATCCCTCAAATATTTTCCCGTGACTCAATTTAGTCTTCAAACTAGTAAATTGTTCGAACCGGTCTCCAGACTCTAATCGTTGGATCTTTTTCGTCCCTTTTCCCATGTGGCATCACACATGGCCTGGTTGAATCAACCGCATAGGTCTCGGTCGAGTTAGATTGAACCCTAGTGTGCATCCAACCAGCGTCCACCATTGGGTCTCAATCCGCCGCGTAGAAGCTTTGGCGTGCGAACAAACCTGTTTTGGCTACACCATAGAGTTGGGGGAACCACTCAAACTTGGGGATGGCATTTCAAACATTTTTGCAATTTGACCTGGATACAGACACGTGTCTGACTCAAACGAGGCCGTGTGCATAGGGAGAGGAGCGGAAACAAAGGTGTTTTTTTGCTTATGGTTTAAATATCTGAATTCTGGTTGTTTGTGAGAGGTTGTATGTATAGAAAAATAGCCGCATGCATTTTTGGCCCATACATCTAAACTCAGTACACTTTTTACTACAATCTTCCTATTAACTCTGGCTTAAAAAATATACCATTTAAAAGCTACTTACTGTAAACAGTACAAGCATAAGCCAACTTTAAGCCTTGGCGAACCCACCCCAAGCCAACGACTGAAGTTTGGGATCAAATTGAGCAACACCTAACAATTTAGTGACCTATTGTACTATTAAGCCATTTTAAAAGGGCATGACTAAATTGGTTAGTATAGCTATCTTCAGGGGCATTCAGATTGGCCTTTACCGATATCTTTTAACTATGGCTTTTAGTATGTAACTGAAAATGAATAATAATGGCTGAAAGAAATTACTTTTAGAACATGGGTGGAACCAACTAATGGACCACGGTTTCACATGACACCTGGTCAAAAAAAAAAGAGCAAGGATTAGCACCTTTAGCCCATGTGTGAACCCTCCAGCCTAAACTCAATGCACCCGATTTTTTATTTGAAGTCTATTGAAGGAAGCACTAGCAGCGTAAATTTCTAGCAGCTAGTAGAAGCCCACGAGGAGTATTCACTTCCCCCACTCCATGAGGCAACTACAACAAGGTGAGCTAGCCTTTGAGCCAGCCTAAGAGGGAGGATAGCAATAGACCACAGCGTTCATTTGATCGATCCCAAAATGTATCATCTCATAGTAGCCATCGAAGTTTGTTCATTTCGCATGGTCGGTTAGGAAATGTGTACCACGTCCACCACACAGCCGCACCCAGTTAGGCAGCGATCGGTCACCAGAGAATAGGAGAAATTAGCACCACCGGCCATCCTCGCCTGCCATCTCACCGTGGTGCTGCATGGCCCTTGTTGTCTCACGTCCACGCTGGTCAAAGGAAACTTAGGTCCACCTGATTAGTATGTATTTTACTCTAAATTTATCTTAATTCTTCTAATTTGTTTCAAGAATATGGGCTAAATTCGTGAGTTAGGATTTCAATATAATGATTGTTAATTGATTTTTGTTGAATTGTAGAGTTAAGACTTAGTGTTTTAATTTTAATTTTTGGAATACCGACTAGCTTGTTGCAAATCGTTGACAGCCATAATCGGCTTACCTCACATAATACAAAAAAAACTCAAATAGTACACGTGGGTGCATTTTTTCAGCTGCAATTTATGAATTTTGGCTTATGACTTTTGAATTTTGTCTATTTGTGTGTGTGAGAGAGTATGGATAGAGACAATCGTGCATGATTTTAGCCAGTATAGCTGAAGCCGGTACAATATCTAGTATAATCGACTAGTAGATCTCACATTAAAAAGGCACATTATTTAAAAGCTAGTTTCTGTAGGATAAGCCATAAGGGCATATGTAATAGGGTAACATAAGTTGTTTTTATAAGAAGTGTCATATAGGAATTTTGCTGAGGTGGATAAAATAGAAAGATGAGAGAGATGGAGGTTGATTGTAATTTTATAGACGGTTGAAACACAAGAAAAATAGCTTAGTATAGATGGCTTTTGTGTCATTGTACTAATGCTGTCTATATTTTATAGACAATTTATTATAGACAGCTTACAAATAACTTATTATTAAAGATATCTTTAATATTATCTACAGATAATATGAAAAGATACTATAAATAATAGTTATCTATATCTTATACATATCCAGCAGTAGTCAGAAAGAACGAGAGCATAAGAGCAAGTCCAATAATGGTCTTATAGCCAAGCCAGTCAGCATTTTTGCTGATGTGGAGGAGAGAAGAGAGGAGAGAGATGAGAGCTTGGCTCCCGTGCCCAGCTTGTTGCTTGCATGAGAGCTTGGCTCTCATGCAAGCAACAAGCTGGGCACGGGAGCCTATGCAGTGGTGGGCTCAGATAATAAATGTATGTGAGGAGGAATAGGAAAAAGAATGTGAGACATGGTACCACATAATAATAAAAAACCTTTTGTAGACAAATAGAAGACAAATTATTGTATAACTTGGCTCTTATAACTTGACTTATAGCCAAACACTTGACTGTATTATTAGACTTGCTCTAAGCCCAACTACACACGGGATGCATATAGGGGTGGCTCGCACCAGCGCATGCAGAGAGATGGTGTTTGGTTGCCTGTATGAAGGAGAGAGCCTACACGAGTGGATGCAAAAAATCAACTGAAACCAGGCTGAGGAGATACGTGGCTGAGGAGCTTCACTCCTCAGCCTGACCACGCTCATGCATGCAACCAAACAACCCCATAATTCACGTTCCCGCCAGTCAGAGAGCAATCGCTCTATTTTTTCACGAAACTATTCAATTTGGGCGCTCGAAATACGAAATTTCAGACCCCACCCGCCAATTCATTGATCCGCGCCTCAGTCCACGTCACTGATCCGCGGCATATCTCAAACTCCCAATCCCACCCGTCCATTTTCACCCCATCGAACGGCGTAAACTGCCTCCACAATCCCCACTTCCCCTTTAAATAACCCTTCTCCACAGCATCCATCGCTCCCAATTACCCCACTCCAAAATCCCCAATTCCCCAGTCCAAAAGGTAGACGCTGTGCTCCCATTTGCTCCGTGTTTCGCATTTCAGGTCAGATTCGTGTAGATTCTGATATGCTTTGGCTTTGATTGGATTCCAGGTTCCTGTCCTCTCCGAGTTCGAGCGAGCGCTGCAGCAGCCATGTCTGGGCGCGGCAAGGGCGGCAAGGGGCTGGGCAAGGGCGGCGCGAAGCGCCACCGCAAGGTTCTGCGCGATAACATCCAGGGCATCACGAAGCCGGCGATCCGGAGGCTGGCTCGGAGGGGCGGCGTGAAGCGCATCTCGGGGCTGATCTACGAGGAGACCCGCGGCGTTCTCAAGATCTTCCTGGAGAACGTCATCCGCGACGCCGTCACTTACACGGAGCACGCCCGCCGCAAGACCGTCACCGCCATGGACGTCGTCTACGCGCTCAAGCGCCAAGGCCGCACCCTCTACGGCTTCGGCGGCTGAGGACCGACTGGCCATGGCAAAAGTCTTGGCTCGCGGTCAAGAAGTTGGAGAGGAGGCGAAGAGGAAAAATCTCCAGTTAATTTGTGTGCTGTGCTTAGTTACATAGGGTCGTAGTAGCGGCAACAGTAGCGGTAGTTTGTTAAGGTTGGATCGTTCTAGAGCCTGGTCAAGTGGGGGGCATGGAGTTGTGTTGCAAAGTTAGTTCAGTGTTTGCGTGTGTTCTGAACTTCTGATGTGCAAATCTGGGTGTTTGCCGAGTTATGTGCGTTCAGTATCAACAAAGTTGGCCCATTTGCTACGAATCTTGTGCTACTGATGTTCTGCTTGTTCGTATGGTGATTACGATTGGTGTTACTTGCTCATGTTGCTGTGTTCTTCCTGTGGTTGTTGCTCAAGTTGTTTCGTTCAAAGCTTGCCGTGTTGTTTGGTTTCAGTATCAAACAAGTCTAGACATCTGCTGCGAATCTTATTTTAACTGTGGTTCTGGTTCTTGTTTACGACTTGCGCAAACCGCAATTAGATTTCGGTGCAAAAATGCCACAGTTGGTGCCCTTCGCTGCAAACTTGTATGCTGTGTTCTTCGATTCCGCCTGCGGCTGTTCGTGCAGGCCTTGGTGTGTCGCAGTGTCAGTATGTTCTCGCCGTGTAGGTGGTGTGTCAACTCGAGCGGGATTCTCTGACGTAACGTCAGGTGACGTTGGGTCACTGACGTGTGAGCCTCACGGGCTCGTGAGGCTCACACGTCAGTGACCCAACGTCACCTGACGTTACGTCAGAGAATCCGCGCCCGTGTCAACTCGTTTGGATTTGCTTTCGTACGGGTGAATTTTGCTTGCCCCAGCCCCGGCCGAAGTCAGTTTCGCAGAACTTTCCACCGGTTTCGAATTGGCTGGTTGTGAATTCTGATCCCTCCTGCCTGCCTGTCGTTCACTCATTGACGAGCCGGTGTGCTGCAGTGTTGCTCTGGTGATTTGAGTTTCAATGGGAGCCGCATGGCTATCTGCGAAATGGAGTGTTTACAAAACGGAGCGGTTGAATTGCACGTATCTGTAAAGCACTTCGAATCAAAATCTTCACCGATTCGTACACGAACAGTTTGATCTGGAAGATTTTCAAGTTCCCCATCATTTTGCCAGTTCGTACAGAGTGCGTAGACTGCTCCAGAGGTGCCCCAAGCTGGGCCGACTTACCGTGACCGCTCTGGGGCTAGGCCCATGGGCTACCCAAGTATCTAGTCCCTTGCCTCCCACCAACTCACCCAATAAATAAAGCCAAGCCCACCAGCTGTTTCTCCCCTCCTCTTCCCCGTTCCGATTCTCCGACCCCTCTCCTCTCCTCCCCTCCCCTCCGGTCGCCGACGGAGGAAAAAACTGCAAGCCGCAGCACTCACACCCATCCCTAATCCACTCAGCCGCCTCCGATACCTCTCTTCTGCAATCGCCCAACCCAACGCCGATTCAAGCAAGCCTTCCTCGCGTCTGCTCGCCCAATCGCTCTTTGCCCCACTCCTCCGATTTCTCGTGTTTTTTTGGCGCCCCCCCCGCGCGCGCTTCTGCTCGATCCGGCTCCATTTGACCGTACTGGCTGCGAATTCGGTGGCTCTGCTCTTCTGTGAGGCTTCTAGGGCTTCAGTTCGAGCTCTGGAGCTCCAGGCGCGGGGGGATGGCGAGCCAGGGCGGCGAGGCGGCTGCCGGATCCGATGCCAATTACGCCGAGGTATGCGTTCGCTGCTCCTGATTCGGCGGGAATCCGAGCTCGTCGGGCCTTTGCTTCTGCTTTGTCTGGCGTCCTGGATTTGCGTGTGAATTCGGGTATGCGTTGGTTTGGGATGCAAATGGGACGCGCCCACGGCCGGGATGCTAGTTGATTACTATAGTATCTGCTTGTTCACGTTGCTGTGGAAGGTTTAGGTCCACTGGAGGCGCTTGGATAGCTAGTTCTAGATGGTGGAAGGTGTATTCGACGTTTAATTTTTCTAATTTACTGCTCCACGAGTGTAGGAAAACTAATCACTGGAATAACTGAAGTAGATTGCTGTTACGAATAGCGATATTGTTGTATTTTGCTACTGTTGCTTTGCCCATACAGAGTAATGGATACAGGCTCTGCGCCTCTGCCTACCTAGCGGTTAAGCTCTCCTGGTGGCTGACTGGCTGGTAGTTAGTCAATGTAGTAAGTCTTCTAGAAGTAAAGTCGTGAGTACCCCGTACTTGTTGATTGTTGGGTGCCAGCCTTTTGGAAGTTCAATTGTACTGAACTTCTATGTTGGCTCCAACTTGGCTGCTCATGTTGGATGGCATATGGAAAGTTTGTTTTGTCTTTGAAGGTGACATTGTTGTTTGTTTAAAGCATTTGTATGCCGCAGTCTGTATTCTTGCATGTTCAGTGAATATGGCCGACTGGAGCTGTCATGAATGAAGTTCTAAATGACACTGTTGTGTTATACAACACTTACGTGTTTGGCTTCACCTGGCTAGGCAATGTAAGGCGGCTATTTCTTTTTGAAACTGGCATTACCTAGGTCAAGGATACCAGTACCAGTGGTAGCTTATATACTGGTATTGCTAAAGCTAGGACCAATGAGTCATCGATGAACACCTGAGCTGTGACCACATCAATAGGTATATGAGGACCTGGCTTGTTTGAGGCAGTTTTTAAAGTAATGCTCTAATTATATATGGCAAGTTCATTGGGTGATTGTTTGTTCTCATTAATGCATGGTGGAAATCAATTGCTGGCCTGGCATTGATACATTCTGTATGGCATACCTTTGTCACTTCTACAGATGGATGTGACCATACTTGTCGAGGTTCAACATTTTGTGTTAAGTTTATTATGCACTGTTGTTGTGTATATTTCAGACATTGCATCGATGTAAACTGGCCCATTTCCCTCATTAGTCTTTTGTTTGTTACCTCAGCCATTTAGATCTTTCTGGTGGCGTATGATTTTGTAGAAATTTACAACATAAAACAAGAAGAGGACATTATGCCTTATATAGGTTGAGGATGCATGTTATAAAGACAGGGAATCTTGTTGTAGAACGCACACCGTTAACTGTTGGAATATTAAAACTCAATATGATTTTATTTCACATGGTCATGCATTATTTATGAGGATCACATGGTACAATAGCTAACAGTTAATGCCTTTATGGTTGCTTCCACACTTTCACCAAACTGGGTTTACTATTTTTTTCCAGTTTTTGTTGGGTTTTGCAAGACATGCACTGTTCTGTATTTTGATGATACTTGTTTTGTTCATGATACATAGTTCTGAGCTGACAATAGTTTTTTTTGTTCTCACTTAATAACAGTGCAGGAGCATGGAGCAGCCAAGTTCATCTCCATATCCACCTCCAGCTTCTGGTCATCATCTGTGGTCTTCTTCTACTGGGGCTTCCTGGAACTATTCAGTGGATAATTCAAATCAAGATGCAGTTTACTCTGACCCACAAAGGGATGTCTCAGTTTCAGGAGCTACTCAAAATGTGACAAGTTGCGCACCTCATGTGGTGCAACCGGCTATGGGCACCACTAATGCAACTGATTCTTATGCGCCTTACTCAAATTCTGTTCAACCTGGCTACAGTGCTGCCCAATATCCGAACTATTACTATAACTATCCACAAACTGCAAATGATTCTTCTGTTCAACAAGGAGTAGATCAAAGTTCAGGTGCTGCCTATCAGTCTCTTACTTCATTTCAGAATTCAGGATCTTACGTTGGTCCTACAAGTAACACATATTATAATGCTGGTGCTCATCAGACTGCGCCAAGATATGCAACCAGCAACTATTATTATCAAAACAATGCCTGGGCTGGAGGAAGTACTGGAAATAATCATGCCCAATCATATCAGAGTTACACTCCATCAGATACTAATGCTGCCCAGAGTTCTAGTTCACTACCCACCAATTCTTCCCACTATCCTCAGCAGTACAACCAGTGGCCTTATTATTATGATCAATCTACACCACTTTCTGGTGGCCTTGCAGTTGCTGGCTGCAGTGCTTCCAATACAAAAGCTGCCAGTGCCAGTCCTGGTTATGCATATCCCAGCACCCAGCCACCTCCACCGGGCACTACACAATGGAAAAGTGACGCTGGTGCACCTGCTGCACCTCCTTCGCAGGTATTCTTATTAGTTCTGGTTTCTTTTCCCCCTTTCCTTGTTTAGAGCAATGCACAAGTCATCGTCCATTCATGTACAACATCACTCTTTCCACTTCTGTTGCAAATTGCTTTTTGGTTCATCTGCTTCCAGTGGTTTATAGTACTGGCAAGCATGTCTGATCTGCAAATCTGCAAACATTTCCATTATCAATCCATGATGTATTAGCAATTATAGAATTAACATCAATTTGCATTACCTTTTGTGTGCAAAGACTCCTGAACCTCCGTGTAGCTTGTCCATGGGGATGCAGACGTAGCTTTATCCAACCGCTTTTGGACAATGTAGTTGCTATAATGTTGTATCGGCTTCACTGGGCCATCCCTTATTCCCTTTGGTTATTCAACTTAAACAAATATAAAATTTCCCTGCAATATGGTTTTATGATACTTGATCTATTTGCTGCACATAGATTTTGCCAATGTCTCGATTCAGTTTCTTCCTCGTTTGGTCCTTACATACCCTTGCCCTTTTTGCAAAGTGCTAATTTTGAATGTATATTGTATACTCTTGCACATACGCTTCTAGAACATTGTGAGCCTCCTTATGGTGTGTACCACCATAATTATGCTTACCCTAAGGATCGTTTCAATAGTTATTGTGGTGTTATTACCTAATCTCCTTATTTGGTTGTGTCCTACATCAACAATGAAGCTACCACTTTCTTGTTCATGGAAACCTTGCATTTGGTGCAATTGATGCAACATTTGACAGTATTTCCGTAATAAACTTTATGTATGTTCCAATTTCCGAACCACTGGGCCATGGAGCTATGGTATTTTAACTTCTAAATTCAGCCATGAAAGACTTCTGGAACCTCTGATGCGCCTTTCATTTGGAGGTTTCTGTTTGCATGTGCTAAATTTCATTTGCTTCGATGACCATGATGAGTACTCCTTTTTTTTTAAAGGAGATTTCTTCCTGTCTTATACATGCTATAACATGTTGTTTCCATGTTTTATACTGCAAAGATATTTTTGGGCCAAATTCTAATTGTTACCAATTTCCAGGCACCTGGAATCCCAGGGTATCAAAATCAGCATTTCAACCAGGCACAAGGTGCCCCAGGGTTTCATATCCAGTATGTCAGCCAAACACCAAGTGCCCCAGGGTTTCAAAACCAGTATGCTAACCAGGCACCAGGTGCCTCAGGGTTTCAGAACCAGTATGTCAACCAGGCACCAGCGTACCAACAGAGCTCTGCAAATTATAGCCAATTACCACTAAGTGACCAAGCAGATCAACAGGAGGCTTTGCATGCGCAAGGTCCAGGCTTGAATGTTTCTTCAGCAAATCATGTTTATGAAAACTCTCAGCCAACTTTTCAGGGTTCTGTGACATTAGATGCCCGCAGGGTAAACAAAATGCAGATCCCAACAAATCCTCGAATAGCTCCAGGTTTTCCAATGGCTATGCCCAAAGCAGAGAAGAAAATTTTAGAAGGTGACTCATCGCTAAAACCTGCTAATGTTAGTGTTTCCATGCCCAAGAATGATGTGAAAGCAGCTCAAGATAGTCATGAAGTTGCAATGCAGGTGACTATACATTCTATTTACTTTATTTTCTTGCTGAGCACCAATAATGCTATGATCATACAACTAAGCTGGATGGAGCCCTCACTCCTTCAGGCACAGAGAACATACTCTCTGGAAATGTAAACATGCTAAAATTGAAATACTACTGGGTAACTGTACATTTACTGAAATTAGATTTGTACACCTGACTCAATAGAAGTGCCAAGATTCCAACTTTCAAACTTAAGTTTTTCACTAAATAAAATTCTGTAATACACCTTAAGCTTGTGGCGTCATACATAGATATGCATAACATTCTTGATACCTTTATATTCATCAGCCTTTTTTACATTATTTTCATGCTGTTTAGGGATCATTTCCTGTTTCACTTCGTACTTATGTTGAGCGGAATCTTTCCCGTTGCAAGGATGATGCCCAGAGGTCTGCTGGTCAAATTATCTTGAAGGAGGTTCAGTAATCTGTTTTTTAATTCTTCTTTTAACATTGTCTTGCTTTTTGCTTGTCTAGCTATTGGTTATAAATATGGGTTATTTAGTGCCAATGTAGAGTCCCTAGTTTTGAGATGTGCCACCACAAAGTTCTAGCTTCGATATATGCCACTGCAAAGTGGGTGAAATTGGATATATGCCATTATGTAAAAATCTGGACGATAATACCCCTATCTTTTTCCTCCACTCCCATCCCCCATCTCCATCCCTCCCATGGCCGCCACGACCCATTTGCTCTCCTTCCCCCTTCAACTTCTCCAAATCCAGCCACCACTGCCTCTCACTCCGCTCCTCTGCTCACTCCCAACAGCCACCACCTCCCTCCATAGCGCATCCTCGCTACCCACGCTAAAACCACATGATGTCACATTCCCTTCCAACTCCGGCGGCCACCTCAAACTCCACCGCTACCTCCGCCTTGCTCCACAACGTGCCATCCCTCCACGCCCAGCGCTACCATCTCCTCAAATCCATGGAGCTCACGTTAGGCTAGGTCGTTGCCGGCGGTGGCGCGTGTGGAGCGCCTGGCATTGGAGAGCGTGGTGGTGATCTTCAGCGTGAGCAGCTGCTGCATGTGCCATGCCGTGAAGCGTGAGCTGGAGCACTGCCTCGCTCGCCTCATGCCCTCATCAGCTTCGGCCTAGCCGTCGCGCCCGTCGTCCGCGTCATCTTCATCGGCGGCAATCTCGTCGGCCCCATGGACCGCGTCATGGACGCGCACATCAACGGCTTCCTTGGTCCACTCCTCAAGGAGGTCGGCACACTCTGGCTCTAGGCAATTGCCATCGCCATTGGCATGTAACAAGAAGCTATTGTTCTTGTGGTTGCAGAACTTGATGTTGATTGCTTCCAATGACTAGGTTATCGATTACCTACTACTAATAGGACAATACAGCCACGTGGTGATGATAGATGAGTGCCGGCAGTGACCTAACTTGACGCGAGCTCTGACTAGGTAGTGGTGGTGGGCGTGAGCTCCCGTGCGATGGGAGGGAGGAGGAAGAACAAGGTGCGTTATGGTCTTAAAATGTTTATAATGGCATATTTCCAATTTCCACATGTTAGTAGTGGCATATCCTGAAGGAGAAACTTTGTAGTAGCATATCTCAAAACTACGAACTATGCAGTGGCATATATATAAATAACCCTATGAATATAACCATCAGCTCATGAGATGTTTACTAGATTTGAGAAAAATATTAATTGCTAAATTAACTATTGTTGTACTATGAGAAGGTTGAACATTTTTCATGTTGATGAGCTGTTTGTGGTTGAAAATGATAAATAAGTTTTCTGTTGGGTAACTATGGAATTCACTGCCCATATTAATTGCTAAAATAACTATTGTTGAACTATGAGAAAGTTGTGCCTTTCTCATGTTGGTGAGCTGTATGTGGTTGAAAATGATAAAATAAAATTTTCTGTTGTGTACCTATGGAATTCACTGCCTTATTAAATTTATGTTTTCCTGTCTTAATCTATCAACTTTGATAAGGAGTCTGTCAACTTCCAAGTTTTCCCTTTCCTATAATTTCAGATAATCACCAAGGCAACTGCTGATGGGACCCTTCATACTAAGAACTGGGACATTGAGCCACTGTATCCTTTGCCAGAAAATGCTGCGAGCACAAACATGACAAGGTGTGATGTTTCCCCCCATATTTTCTTTCCCTCAGTGGCGATATAACCTTTAATGTATGGTATGGTACTGCACTAACGAATGTATGGTATGGTACTGCACAAACCAGCAAATCATATGCTTGTAGAATGCCTTTTTAATAGTAATATTCTTTGGGAATATTTGCCTTCGCTTAGTTTGTACTATTTGGATGTTGAAAAGCAAATCTAATGGCCGTTGATTTGTAATTATGCAAAGTTTAAGATGCTTTGCTTTGTTCAGTCATCAATGATCAGTATGAATGGACTTTCACATTTTTTGTTAACACTTGAACCTATAAGGTTGGTGAGAACTGAAAACAACTATACATAACAGATACTACCGTTGAAGGAGCATCATGGGCAACAATCACCAAAACCAAGTTCTTTTCCCCAAGAACTATTAAAAGCATAAGATGAAACAATTGGGAAAACAAGACAAGTTAAATGGCCTTGGATTGTATATTCAGCATGATAAGAGGGTGAGTGGGCTGGGTCATTTACCTGCTTAAGCAGGTTGGGTGCATAATTGAGATGCCCAAATAAAAGCATTGCAGATTCAACTCTGCATACATGGGACACTAAATGTTGGTTCTTTGGATGCTTCAAATTTCTGGTGTTATATTTTGTTTGGGAGGGCTTAGCTTCTTCCTGAAGCTGGTGGGGGGGAGGGACTTCAGATTTTCAGTATAAAAGGAGCTTAAGCTTCGCCGAGAAGCCTGAAAGCTACACCACATTAGGGAGGAGTTAGGCTTATGGTAGCTTTAAGCTGAAGCTCATGCCCTCCCAAACAGGGTCTATGACCACAATAAGCTAGTCCTGATTTTTTCGCGTTCTTTGGCAGCACCGCAAAGGATTCAAGTCCCTTCTCCTTTTCAACATCTAGGAGGGGCCCTAGTAGACGTGCGAAAAGTAGGTGGGAGCCTGTTGCAGAGGAAAAGGTTGCTAACAAGGTGGAAGTGATTTCTAAAGAATCAGCAAAAAGTAATATCTGCAGTAGTTTGGAAACAACTAAAAGAACGGTAAGCCCTGAGAATGGCTTCACATTTATGTGCCTTTCATTTTGGAAACAGTGAATTTGAATATAATCATCACTCCAAGCTTGTTTTTATCCTCAAATTCTTTTTTTGGGAAATACTTAGCTAAGTATGTTGCAGGGTAACAGTTGGGATCTCGGGAAGTTTCTCCAGTCCCGCCAAGCTCCTCTAAGCCAATGCAGTCAGAGGCCTACCAAAAAGCAGCGGATTGGTGGTAATGCAAGTCTAACCGAAAATGGAGATGCTTCAAGCGACAGTGATAAGGAGCGGGATCTAACAAAATATTATGCCAGTTCAATTGCATTAGCAAATTCACCTGAGGAGAAGAAACGGCGGGAGCATAGATCTAAGCGTTTTGAACGTAGTCAGGGCGCATCATCAAAACCTAGAAGTTCTGTACCACAGAAGAATGGAACAGCCAGTATATATACCAGGAGAGCTATCTCAATGCTTCTTAGTAAAAGTAATGGAGATTGTGTTAGCTTGGCAGTGGAGGATTTGGATTGGGATGCACTGACAATCAAGGGAACATGTCAGGAAATTGAGAAACAATACCTACGCCTTACATCAGCACCTGATCCTGCCACAGTGAGGATACTTTGCTAATTGCCTTGTAAATTGTAGGCCAGAAAAACATATTGTTGATAGAAAAATTAGCTCTAGCTGTTTGTTAACTCTTGTTGCTGTTTTCTTGTATTAGTTTTCTGATCACACCTTTTGCAGGTAAGACCAGAAGATGTCCTAGAGAAGGCTCTTCACATGGTTGAAACATCTCAAAAGAATTATCTCTACAAATGTGATCAACTGAAGTCTATCAGGCAAGATCTTACTGTTCAGAGGATTCAGAATGAGCTGACTGTCAAGGTAATCCTTGGTAACTTCCTGTCGTGGTATACTGCATTATAATAGTTAATAATTTATTGTATCATACTGTTTATTTTATTTATCTCTTGTTGTGAATCTTTTGATTCACCAGAAAATTAGTTAATTAATATCGAATAATATGCTACCACTTTTTTAGGCAAGAATCATATGCTATCTTTGATCCATCATGAGGGCATCATTCCAACTTTCCAAAATGTTTGATTCTTTCCATTTATATAACTTCATATTGCTTGTTTCAGGTTTATGAAACTCATGCACGTTTAGCACTTCAAGCTGGAGATTTACCTGAGTATAATCAGGTTCGCCTGTTTTGTTCTGATTCATCTTATTGCCTGAAATAAGCAAAACAATCATGTGGCATGTGCCATTCTATTTGCTTTCCTAGTTCCATAGTGTGCAATGAAGGAAAAAATAGGGTCACTGAGGACGATAATGATGCTTGTGTACTGGTATATTGTCTTGCTAGCAATCACCTGTTCTCAATGGTGGAACGAAGGCCAGGCCGGCCTCTGCGGCTGCCCCAGCGGAACTCGCCAACGGCCTTTACTATTGTTGTCATCCTTGCACTATTCTTATGGTCTAAAGAAGCCTTGTGATCATGTCCTTTAGGATTCGACCCCCGTGTTACTGGTTTCTAGTTACGCCCCTGCCAGTTCTGCTACAAAGACATAGCGTATGCACTATACTGCTACTTGCAATTGTTGTAGTAATGCAGGAAATTGGTTGTAGTAAAGTCTTGATACTTCTTAACTCTTGTTTTTTGAAAACTGGCTGCTGCATTCATACTTGATAATTCATTTTGATGGGTCTATTTGCCTAAGAAAGAATTAAGTCAACAGCCTAGTTTTTATTTATTTTTTGTTGCAACTCTTTGCAGTGCCAATCGCAGCTGAAGAGGTTGTATGCAGAAGGAATCCAGGGCTGTCATCTTGAGTTTTCTGCTTACAACTTGCTATGTGCCATGTTGCACACTAATAACAAAAGGGACTTGCTTTCATTGATGGCAAGGTATATCTGTTGCATAATTGGTTATTTCATTGTTACATGAACCATATTTGATGCATCCATTGTTCTCAGCTTGTCAAAGGAATCCAAACAAGATGGAACTGTCAAGCATGCCCTTGCAGTTCATTCTGCTGTTTCATCTGGAAACTATGTCATGTTTTTCAAATTATACAAGACAGCACCCAACTTGAATTCGTGTCTTATGGGTAAAGATGTTTATTTCTTTCTCCCTTTTTTTTTGTCAATCTGTTATGTTCATTATTTCATTAAGATGATGTTTTGTTACTTATGCTATTGGCTTTGCAGATCTCTATGTTGAGCGGATGCGCTTTGAAGCAATAAAATGCATGTCTAAATCATATCGCCCAACTGTAGCTGTGAGATATGCTGCACGAGTTTTGGGATTCACGAGAAGTGATGAAGTTTGTGAGGCTAAAGCAGCTGATGGATCGGAAGAATGTGAGGAATGGTTAAAAGCGCATGGCGCTGTTCTTTCAGTAGATAACAGTAACGGAGAATTACAGATAGACACAAAGGTAAACCTTTGCACCAGGTTCATGTAGCGTGTTTGTGTCATCGTATGGTTTTTGAAACATTACACTATTTCTGTATTGCTTGACAGGCTGCTGCTGCTTCTCTATACATGCCTGAACCTGATAATGCTGTTTCACACGGTGATACATCTCTCGCTGTGGATGATTTTTTGGCACGAGCATCATAAGCGATGTCATGGTGAGCATTTTTCACTCTCTTGGCACTGAGCTTTGGAGCTACTGCGTTAGTGCACATTGCCAATGCCAGTAGAGGAATGTTCTATTAATGCTGAACAGGAACTTGAAATGGACTGTATGAAGGATAAGCATTGGCTCTTGAGACGAATTGGCTTCAAGAACAGAATGCACGCAGCACGCGAGTAGGAGACTTTCTAGTAGCCTCACATTGTCCTCTGATGCCATTGGCTGTTGGCAGGGCTTGTTAATTCTTCAGCCCTGAGTTTCATATGACAAACAAAATTCTGGGGCAGCATTAACCGAGATGAATCACCCTGCTCATCTATGGTTGGATTAAAATTAGCTTATGCTTGTACTGTCTACAGTACTGGCTTTTAAGTGGTACGTTTTTTCAAGTCAGGGTGAATAGGAAAATTATAGTGAAAGTGTAATGAGTTCAGTTGTACCGGCTAAAATTGCATACGACTATTTTTCTCTGCATACTGTCTCTCGCGAACAGCTAGGATTTAAATATTTAAGTCATAAGCCATCAGTTTAAAAGAACCCACTCATAAGCATTGTTTTTGTACTTTGCCAGCCACACGTCAAGTGTATAATATGCCGTCAAGAAACGTGGTCCAGGCCAATTCAGTGTATTGTACAAATTTTATTCATATACAGGTGACCCTGATGTCATTCATTTCTTCACTGATTTACTGCAAATAGTTCATAGAAATTTGGAAATACTAATATTGTTCTCCTGAAATTTAGTTCCATTTTTCATTGGGAAAGAAAAGAAAATCTTGTTTCTTGATACTTGATAGTAATACTGAGTAATGTTAGCTAGGACCATCGTAAACAACATGCATAATCCTGCTGAGTAATTAAGTTGTGTTTGTACAATACAAGTACATTTTGTTTGTCCCATGTCTGAGTTGGATGATTATGAGTTGAACCGACAAATTACTGCCAGTTAGAAATTAACCCCCCCCCCCCCCCCCCAAGTTTTATCTTTTTTTGGTTTTTTTGCGTGTCAAAAATTCGCAATGGTTGAATGCATTAGCTATAACGAATTAGGGGTACTTATCTATCATTGGATGAAGAAACGGCAGCAGATAATCCTTCTAATTATGAACTCAAATAGACATGGCCTCCCAATCGTCGCTGTTAGATATCTTGGTAGAACAATTTTGTGCATTTACGTGGAACAAAACGATAGCCTGCACTACTCTTGCTGGTATGAACTGTACTTTGATTTTTTGTGTGTTTTTTGAAATATTGTTTTAACTTTCGTTGCTCTTTGTTAGTGGAGACTGGACTTCTTTCTTCCTCCTCTCCCTCCTCATCTTCTCTTCACTCCCCAGGCCTTGAGCTCCTTTCGCACCGCCACCAAGCTCCAGTGCCCGTCTCCACTCACACCGATCGAATGATTGCGGTAGCAACGACGCACGGCTGGAACAAGGCATAGGTGGTAGCGGGCTTTGAGAGCGCGGCGACCAAAATTGGTGCGCGCTTGAGCACCATAGCGGCGAGGGGAGTGTAGTGGTGGTCTTGATGAAGCTCGAGACGCTCTGTGGAGTGCTGGCGACGGTGACCATGGGCTGCGTGCTGTGGATGTGCACGGCGGTGGTGAGCTAGGGGCAGCGGGGCTAGGGGATGGATTCGGAGGGGTGTGGCGAAGCTTGAGGCGGGCTCAATTGGAAGAGGGCGTAGACGGAGGCGAGGAATCTAGTGGTGGCTTACGGCGAGGTGAAAAAGGGCGTCGATCTCGACAGCGGGCATGGCCGGAGTTGGGGAAGGTGGTGTCTGGGTGTGCGGTGCTGCGAAAAGAGGACGAAATAGGTGCTGGGCAGGGCCGGTCCCGACATTTCGAGGGCAAGGAAGTTCCAAAGGCAATATATAATACATTACAAAACTGTAAATGCCCCTCAAAAGTTAGTTAGGGCTTGAATTACCCCTCTATTGGTATTTTTGTGTCATATACCCTTTACAAGTGCATGATTATTTGAAATGTCTTCCGGCTCTCTTCCCACTGACTTACTATTTTTTGTTGATGTGAAAAAGAGTGACAGGAGGGCATTTTAAATAATCATACACTTGTAAGGAGTCTTAATATTGGCAATGCGAAAGGGTCTCTAGCCCAGTGGTTAGAGGCCTCAGTAGCACCCCCCAGGTCCTGAGTTCGAATCCCACGGGGTGAATTTCAGGTCTGGGGGTAAAAAAATCCCCTCGCCTGCTACCACACCAAAGCACAGATCTAAGGCCCGGCCCAGGTCGTTGGTCGTTTCTCACGCGGGCAACGGTGCCCCTATGTAAGGGTGAAGCAGGGGTTCAGGGGTTTTCTCGATCTGTGTGAGAGGATCTTCTCTTAAGCTGAAATGTCCGGGGGCCGTCTTACCCCCCGCAGGTTGAGTTTTTTTTTTAATATTGGCAATAATAAGTCTTAAGAAATCTATAACATACTACCAATGGTGGAGCTAGGATTTATATAGCCTCGGGCCCAATGTTCACCTAGCTGCTAGGCACTAGATAGGCGGTGGGTGGCCACCTAGGCGGGTCCTAGGCGGCCGAATAGAATTGGCAAATTGGCAATTGCAAATGGTAACTGTGTAGTGTAAATTTGAGACATGTACTAGGCCAAAGCGCCCAAACATAAGCAAATTATGTTTCTACATATGCATCTTGTGAAGCGAAATATTTGTGGACAACTAGTGAGTTAGGGTACATGGTGTTTGCGGCAATACATATCTGACCATAAGTAATTATAGTCTCATTTATTCTATTGATGGCTTCAAGCCTTCAACTAAGGCCTTATGTTGATTTAATCATAACTGCATTGAGAAATGAGGATTATCACCATTTTATTCAGAATAGTATGGGAGCATTAGCAATCAATTCCTAAAACTCAACTATCCACAATCAATACAAGAAGATCATTCCTTTCGTACACTGCAAGCTGTGGGTAGTAGAACTGTCACAGGAACACCTACAACTATCCACGATTTCTAAATCTGTACTTGAAGAAGAATCATATGCATGAAGCAATGTCCATCTAGTGTTGACAAACTACCTTACTGATATTGCATGCTTGTCAAAAGCATGAAAACAACATTAGCATCAAGTAATAAAATTACAAATCAAGTAATCTGGGGACCAAGGACTAGTACTAGTACCAATCACATTTGCATGCGGGAGTACAACCAAATCTGAACCAACACTAGCATGGATTCATAGAGGAGGTCGAAGGAATGACAGAGGGATGTTGTACCTTAGGCTTGGAGGCAGGCAACGGTCGCTGGCTTGCTGCCGTCCTTCCAGCCGCGCCGCCGTGGGGTGGCTGGAAACCTGGGACTGCGGACTGGGGACACACGCGCCACTTACGCTCTCCGATGCGTGAAAGATCAAACTCTATTTAAATTAGTTTTAGTGCTAATGGCAAATACATTTATAAGACTAATTTTGTTTATTGATTATAATATTACTTAGTCTCATATGGATGAAAAAGGTAAAATCATTAAGGTATGCATTCAATCTTTTTCTTATAATCTTGTTGCATTTCTCACATCCAAATATATGATTAAATAATAAATCTATATGTGAGACCAATATATTTGTTTAAGTATATTATTGCTTAGTCTCATTTGGATAAAAATATGAAATTAAAGCGGTATGCATTCGAAATCACATTCTTATATATTAGTGTATTCTTTGTATCCAAAATATAGATTGAACTCTACAAATAATCCAAAATGAATAGTGCATATGTCTTTATTACACATACTTGTATGCACATATTTAGAGAGAGTTTACTCTATATTTTGAGTTTTCATAAGTATTGACCCATGTTTCCTTTAATACACATTTAAAATCTTTATTTTGAAACACATCCTTTGAGTATATAGTTTGTGTAGTTCATATATACTCATTTGCACTCGGGTTGTTATCTAAATTTTCTATTATGTGTTAATGGTTGGATGATTAATGATAACCGAATAAGTAGGATTTGCTTTGAAAGCTTATCTTAGAGTATACAAGTATTGTGTATATGTTGTATACTCGTAAATACAATCTTTATCTCATTATTTATTGAGATTGTCATGAATTACCAAAAAGGAAAAATTGTAGAATTTAGTCTCTCCATTATGTGTTAATGGAGAAGTTTAGTAATTGATGTCAATTGATTTGTGGACTAATATTTTCCATAAATTGGATGAATAGGTTAGGTTCCACAAATGTGGAAGACTTGGATGACTTCATGTGTTGAAAATCATCAAGTTATGTAGTGGATGCATCATGAGTTAATGAATGTCCAAGAGGAGATGATCATGTGTGAATTGTCAAAGTGTTATTTATCACTGAATTAGGGAAGGAAAATAAGAGAAGCTGTGAGCCACGACTTGCTAGCTGTTATTAGCTATTTGTCTTGGGCCTTTACAGCAACATGAACTTTCCATATTTGCCTAAGGTAAAAATACATGGACTGAGGGCCTGTCTCTTGGGGGCCCTAGGTGGGTGCCTCTACTGCCCTGCCCCAGGAATGGCCCTGGTGTTGGGATAAATAAGTGGAGAGAGTAGTGGAAACGGGGGTGGCACAAGGGTAAGCTCGGTGTGTGGCCATGGCGGCGTGGACGACCACATGGTTTTCACCGGCGAACGTGAGCGTGCTATCGGCTCAAGGGCGCACCTCTCACTGAAGCGGGCGCGCGAGGTGGTGACGTGTCGAGCAAAGGCGGTGCACGGATCGGGTGGCGTAAGATCGACAACTGGAGCGACTGTTGTTGGGCACGGCAACGTTAATGCACGTGCAAGGTGGTGGGGCAACATGGCATGGAGCACATGTGTGATTTTGGTGGCATGGAGAAGGAAGGAAGAAGACATAGCATGGACTATGGAGGTCATTTTGAAGGCAACACATGCTATGCAAGCTTATGGTATAATCAAACTAAAAATCATCATAACAAGCAAGCATGTGGTACAATCATGGTATAATCAAACTAAAAATCATCACAAAAAATTCCCCCAAAAAAATCAAGATGTACTTTTAAACTTACTCTACCTATGTATAACATTTTAAGTTTAAATTCATTCTTTCACCATGAAGTACATTGAGAAATTTTAAGGTCTTTCTCTCTCCAAAAAGCTAAAAATGCTATTATAATTAGTTCGGTGTCCACCCACAAAGAGCTATAAAAGTTGTGTGTTTGAGTAAAAATATATAAAAAAATCAGTGTCATAAAGTAAATGCCATGAAAGTTTGATGTCTTGTAACCAATTTTGTTTGATGTCTTGTAACCAATATTGTTTGATGTCTTGTAACCAATTTTGCCTATGTTACACCTGTGAAAATCGAGATACTTATGTAAGACTACGAGAAGGTATATACTATATGCTATTAATTGACTGATAATCGAGATGTTTATGTAAGATAACGGAAGGTATATACTATACAGTATTCATTTGCCTTGCGATATGGTATTGTACTAAGAGAAAAGTGAGGCGAACATGTTCGCGCCTGTGCAGTGTCTGCACGATGTACAAGTGGTTCTAATAACCATCATAAGAACTTAACATCACATGGAAGCGTTGCTGGCCTGCCATTGATTTGAATTAAGTGTTGCTAAAGACAACATTTATTGTCAGACGCCATAGCGCTTCGCGAGTGCTGACTGCTAAACTGCTGATACTGTAGGCCTAATTATAATACTACCACCGACTTATCACCTACAAGTACGGTGCTCCAATGGGCATCGGCTTCTGGCTGAAATTATACTTAGTGGTTAAAAAAATTTCTGAGAAAAAAAACTATTATATTGTTTTATACAATGTAAAGGAATACAAAAAAATATTATATTATCATAGACAATGCAAAGAAATACAAAAAGTAAAAAAGGTAAAAAAAATGAAAATAAATTGAAATTAGAAACCGATACGTTCTAAGTGACTTCTAGTTTAAAGAAGCTGAAAACCAAAAAAAAAAAAAAACAAAATCTGAAACCAACTCTCCGAGCTACCGATCCAGACGGCAAAAATGACAAACCGCATCTCTTCCGTTTGTTTCTAACTCTTGTATATGTATATACACGCCTTGAGTCCCTTGCTGAGGAGGCAACTTGATCGGCTAAGCCTTGTTATGCTGGGTTACAGTTGGTAGCCATTTTGAAAAAATTGGTCTGATAAATCGTTTTAAAAAAGCAACAAAAACTCACCATACTTATTTGTTTAAAAGAAAAACCATAAATCTAATATGTGAAATGAATGGTCGCTGGCTGGGGACTAGTTCCCGTTGGCACTCACACGAAAATCCCACTCCCACTGTTATCATGATACGGGTAGCAAATAGCAACAAAACCAACAACGAATCCGGAGTCTTCAAAAAGCAAAACAACGAATCCTGGCGTGCATGGGTGCCAGTGTGTGTTATTTTTTTTTTGATAAAAGTCAGTGTGTGTTATGGCCTCATGGGTAGCCTACAATGATGTAGTTGGGTGTGGGCAGCGGATTTCTTCGACACACCACCCCCCAGCATCCTCGTTGCACGCGCGACGGCACAGCAGCCCCAGCTCGCGGCCCATTTCGCCTGGCCTGTAACGTTTTGTCGGCACGAGTTAGCCGCGGCCGGCCGGGCATCTCTACAGCTGAGGCGAGCTAGACGGCAAGCGAGGCTTCGGCTCGAGCGCGCGACGGGCTGGCAGTACGACGGCGAGTTGTCAGCAGCTTGGCTCCGCGATGCGCGGCACCGCCCCTGTTTGAGGGGAGGCGCAGCGTGATTGCCTGGTCGATCGAACGGCTGCGGCGCGCGAAAGGAAAGCACTGCCACCCTCCGCCCGCGGCAACGGAGCGGAGAGGCCACCAGCGGAGTTGAACCTGCGGGCGTGGCGCCGAATTTTTGTTCTTTGCAGGTGCGGTTGCCGTCGGCGAGCCGACGTTGGCCGACCGCGTGAACATTTATGGGCCTCTGGGTTTTTGAGGTTTCGCCGTTGAGAAAATTGCGCTGCGGTTAGCAGTGGCTTTCTGCTTTCCTTTTTGAATAAAGAGGGCGTCTTTGTAGGCTTCACCGCGAAGTGGCGATGGAACCTATGCGAACTTGACCACAGTAGAGCAGCAGGAGTATCTTATTTGAGAACATTGCAGCAACTTCCGTTTCCCTCTTTTCCTTGAAGAATATCGAAACAAACAAGAGAGTTAGCCTTGAAAAAAAAATCTCTATAACAAATGCAAACATCACTAATCATTAAACTCCAAACCACCATCAGTGGAAATGGAACCTGTGAGTTCACTGAGCTTCCACTTGCTCCTGGCACTTTTCTGTTACATGCTGTAACACGTGTTGCCACGTCTACAGATCCCCATGTAAAACACGTTTAACCCCACAGAAGATCCTGAGAGAACCCCAACTTGCCGTTCGCTTCTGAAGGCCTCCTTTTCTCGTCACCCACCCAAACCTAAAACGCACCCATTCGACGTGGCCGTCAGCTAACCCACCCTCCTCCCCTCGGAGACCAGGCCGTGCACCCCGCCGGCACCGCACCCTCCCCCGCAGGGAGGCGCGCGTTGGTCACCACCCCGTCTCCTACACCAACGCCCTCCGCATTTCATATCGCCTCATCTCACACGTCCGTACCACGCACCCGCGCACCACGACCTCTCCTCTCTACTTACGTGTACCACTCCACTAGTCGCTGAATCTTAAGCTCCAAGCCTTGCGAAGTCTTAACCACACCTTGCGTCGTCTCTTCAAAGCCGCACTCCCTGATCCCTCCTACTTAAACTCCGGTTAGCATCGCTTGCCTTTGCGCCAGTAGCCAGCAAAAGTACGTAGAAGCTACGTAGCTGCTGGATGCATGCAATGGCGCACGCCGTGCACGACCGCTTCCCCTTCCTCGCCTCGGCTCCGGCGCCCTCGCCGGCGAAGGCGAGGGGCAGGAACCCGTCCCTCGCTGAGATGCTACGCCTTGTCGGCATGGCTACTGTTGACACGGCAGGCACAGACGACGACGGTTCCGCCTCCGGGCTCTCCCTCCCACTGCCACTGCCCACGCCTGGCTGTGTGGTGGGCGTCCGCGACAATGCGGGTCCTGCACCCGGCCGGGCTATCCAGTTCCGGCTGGCGTTCACCAGCCTGACCTACAGCGTCCGCGCCGCGCGCCGCGCGCGCCCCGGTGGAGGCGGAGGGCTGAACCTGCCTCTTCAGCGCCGCTGCGACCTCGTCACCGCGGCGCCCGACTCGCACGCGCCGCGGACGAGGGCGCTGTTGAATGGCATCTCCGGGGAGGCGAGGGAGGGCGAGATCCTGGCCGTGATGGGCGCAAGCGGCTCCGGCAAGTCCACGCTCATCGACGCGCTCGCCAACCGCATCTCCCGCGACGCGCTCAAGGGCGCCGTCACGCTCAACGGCGAGGCGCTCACGGGCCACATCCTCAAGTCCATCTCCGCGTACGTGATGCAGGACGATTTGCTGTTCCCCATGCTCACCGTCACCGAGACGCTCTCCTTCGCCGCCGAGTTCCGTCTGCCGCGCGCTCTGTCCGCGGCCAAGAAGCGCGCGCGCGTGCAGGCGCTCATCGAACAGCTCGGCCTCCGCACAGCGGCCAACACCATCATCGGCGACGAGGGCCACCGCGGGGTCTCCGGAGGCGAGCGCCGCAGGGTCTCAATCGGCACCGACATCATCCACGACCCGATCCTCCTGTTCCTCGACGAGCCCACGTCGGGGCTCGACTCCACCTCGGCGTTCATGGTGGTCAAGGTGCTCCGCCGCATCGCCGAGAGCGGCAGCATTGTCATCACCTCCATCCACCAGCCGAGCCAGCGCATCCTCGGCCTCCTCGACCGCCTCATCCTCCTCTCCGGGGGTCGCACCGTTTTCAATGGACCCCCGTCCGCCCTCCCGACCTACTTCGCCGAGTTCGGCTTCCCGGTCCCCGACGACGAGAACCGCGCCGAGTTCGCGCTCGACCTAATCCGCGAGTTCGAGTCGTCTCCGATGGGGACTAAACCACTCGTCGACTTCCACCGGACGTGGCAGCGCATGCACGCGGCGAGCCCCGACTCGGCGGACGGTGCGTGGGCGCCTACGATGTCGCTGAAGGAGGCCATCAGCGCGAGCATCTCGTGCGGGAAACTGGTGTCAGGCTCGGACGTGCCCGGGGAGGCGGCGTCAGTGCACACCTACGCGAACCCGTTCTGGGTGGAGATGAAGGTGCTGACGAAGCGGTCGGCGATCAACACACGGCGCATGCCGGAGCTGTTCCTCATCCGGCTCGGTGCCGTTGTGGTCACCGGCGCGATCCTGGCCACCGTATTTTTCCGGCTGGACCAGTCGCCCAAGGGCGCGCAGGAGCGGCTCGGCTTCTTCGCCTTCGCCATGTCCACCATGTTCTACACCTGCGCCGACGCGCTCCCGGTGTTCCTCCAGGAGCGCTACGTGTTCCTCAGGGAGACCGCCTACGGCGCGTACCGCCGCGCCTCCTACGTGCTCTCCAACACCATCGTCTCCTTCCCGCCGCTCGTCGTCCTCTCCCTCGCCTTCGCCTTCACCACCTTCTTCGCCGTCGGCCTCGCGGGCGGTGCGTCCGGGTTCGCCTTCTACACGCTCGCCATCCTGGCGTCCTTCTGGGCCGGGAGCGGCTTCGTCACGTTCCTCTCCGGCGTCATACCTCACGTCATGATCGGCTACACCGTCGTCGTCGCCATCCTCGCCTACTTCCTGCTCTTCAGCGGCTTCTTCATAAATCGGGACAGGATACCGGGCTACTGGATATGGTTCCACTACCTGTCCCTCGTCAAGTACCCCTTCGAGGGGGTGCTGCAGAACGAGTTCGGCCGCGGCGGCGAGTGCTTCGTGCGGGGCACGCAGATCTTCGACAACTCGCCGCTCGCGGCGCTGCCGGAGGAGGTGAAGGCGCGGGTGCTGGCGTCCATCAGCTCGGCGCTCGGGGTGGGGATCGGCGCCGACACGTGCGTGATCACAGGGCGCGGCGTGCTGCAGCAGGCGGCCGTGACGCAGCTCGGCAAGTGGGAGTGCCTGCTTGTGACGGCGGCGTGGGGGTTCCTCTTCCGGCTGCTCTTCTACTTCAGCCTCGTTCTCGGCAGCCAGAACAAGAGGAGGTGATCGTGTCGTGTATGGGGTACTTGTGTGTACGTATGGATGGACGTGGGCGCGCGCGTATATACATTTGAATGGTCGAATCGTCAAAGCCATGGAAGAAAAAGGTGCAAAATGAAAAACAAAAGGGTGCAAAATGAAAAGCAAGACCTAATTAATTAGGGGAAGTTAAGTGCTAAACAACATTAAAATGTTTTTTCGATTCAGAGCACTCAGATTTTTCTTCTATATATGCATCTCTCTAAAAAAATATGAGTACTCCGAACCATAAAAAACACTTGAATCCCCTTCTCCTATGTATGCACCCTCCAAAATGTTGGATTATATGTGGGCCAAGCCCATATAATAAGAATAATTCCTATTAAATCTCAAAGGCCCACTCATGCAAAGGAGGCATGCATGTGACCTTTAATACCATATTGCTAGTTCTAGGAGAGGAAGACCACCTTAAAAGGGATGGTGCACTCCTAGCCACTTGAGGCATGTGTGGGAGAGAACTAGAGGATAACACGCGCGCGCTCGCTCGCCTCGCCTCGCCAGGCCGGGCCGGGCCGGGCGGGCGGCGCGGGCGCACGGCACCTGCGTGAATGGTCCGCCAAAATCCGCTCCAGGTGCTTGCGCAGACGCGGCTTCTTCCTTTTGCTGTTTTGAGTGGCGGTGAATCCGGATCGGTTACGGTTGCTAATCCGGTTCGGTTACGAGTTATGGAGAACGTGCAGGCGTCTTGATCACGCGTCCTGGTCTTCTATAAATACGGAGCCGCCGCCTTCATACAGAACATGCGAAAATCAATCTAGGGTTTTGCCTCCTCCATCCATTGTGCTGCGCCGTCCCACGTAGTCTACTCCGTCCCGTCCGCCGGCGTGCACTGTCGTTCGGGAGAGCAGGTCTCCGGAACCGTCGCCTTCGAAGTCCTGCACCGGGAGAGGGCGAATAAGGTTTTTGGGAAGCGCTCTGCGCGACTGCTCGCTGTAGCTCTGGCTCGTCTTCCTCGTCGTTCGGCTTCGGCGAATCGTCATCGACTTCGTGTCATCCTCACCGTGCCTGCGGCGTCTACATCGGCAAACCAATCAGAACAGAACCATCGGTACGTACCAGTAATGTTCTCCGTATTATATCTGTTCATGTACAGTTTCCTGGTTTACATGTCTAGATCTTTTATGCCTGTGATGGTTCTGTTATTGTGCGTGCATGATGTCATGATTAATTTATGGAATAAATTAAACCTACATGTGCTTATATTTTCAACAATCCAAAAACCTTATTGTAGGCATTGTGGTTTTACTATGGCTGGATTTGCCGATGCACTGAGGCCGGATAAGTTCTCCGGTGTGCATTTTAAGAGATGGCAGATCAGGGTCACTCTGTGGCTTACTGCTATGAATGTATTCTGGGTTAGTAATGGCAAGCCTGAAGGTGTTCTTGATGCTGAAAAGCAGAAAGAATTCGAGACTGCCACTACTCTCTTTGTTGGATGCATTCTTAGTGTTCTTGCTGACCGTCTGTGCGAGGTGTATATGCACATGACAGACGCGAAGGAGTTATGGGATGCACTGAATTCCAAATACGGTGCCACTGATGCCAGCAATGACATGTATGTCATGGAGCAATTTCATGACTACAAGATGGTTGATAACCGTTCTGTAGTAGATCAGGCTCATGAGATACAGGCCATTGCCAAGGAACTCGAACTCCTGAAGTGTGCCTTACCCGACAAGTTTGTGGCTGGATGTATTATTGCGAAATTACCTTCTTCATGGAGGAATTTCGGAACAGCACTCAAATACAAGAGACAAGAATACTCTGTTGAGAATCTGATTGGGTCTCTTGAAATTGAGGAGAAAGCTCGGGAAAAGGACGCTGTGTCTAAGGGTGATGGAGGGCAGTCTAGTGCCAATGTGGTACAGAAACCCTCAAGCAAGAACAAAGGGAAATTTGTTAAAGCCCAACAGACAACCAACTTCAAGAAGAAGAAGAACAACAACAATCAGGATGATAGAACTTGCTTTGTGTGCGGTGAGCCTGGTCACATGGCCAAGAAGTGCCCACAACGCAAAGGAAAGAAGGCACCTGCAGGACAGACTTCTAAGTCTGTCAACGTGACCATTGGCAAGACTGGAGACGGGACTGGGTATGGTAATTTACCTACTGTTCTTTCAGTTAGTCAATCTACCAATTGGTGGATTGATACAGGAGCTAATGTACATGTGTGTGCTGATATTTCGTTGTTTTCTTCTTATCAGGTCGCCCGAGATTCCTCCGTCCTAATGGGGAATGGGTCACATGCTACTGTTCATGGTGTTGGCACGGTAGATCTGAAGTTTACTTCGGGAAAGATCGTGCAGCTGAAGAACGTGCAGCATGTCCCTTCTATAGACAAGAATCTCGTTAGTGGCTCCCGTTTATGTAGAGACGGGCTTAAGTTGGTATTTGAGTCTAATAAAGTAGTCGTGTCTAAACATGGACATTTTATTGGTAAAGGCTATGAGTGCGGAGGCTTGTTCCGCTTTTCCCTATCAGATTTCTGCAATAAGACTGTAAACCATATTTGTGGCAGTGTGGATGATGAGGCTAATGTTTGGCACTCACGTCTATGTCATATTAATTTTGGTTTGATGTCTCGGCTTTCCAGTATGAATTTAATTCCAAACGTTTCCATCACCAAAGGTTCTAAATGCCATAGCTGTGTGCAATCAAAGCAACCTCGTAAGCCTCACAAGGCTGCCGAGGAGAGAAACTTGGCACCACTAGAACTCCTGCATTCAGGTCTTTCTGAGATGAATGGCGTGTTGACGAAGGGTGGAAAACGATATTTCATGACATTGATTGATGATGCAACTAGGTTCTGTTATGTGTATTTATTGAAAACGAAAGATGAGGCTTTAGACTATTTTAAAATCTATAAGGCAGAAGTTGAAAACCAGTTAAATAGAAAGATAAAAAGACTTAGGTCAGATCGTGGTGGAGAGTATTTCTCAAACGAATTTGACTTATTTTGTGAGGAACATGGCATTATACATGAGAGGACGCCTCCTTATTCCCCCGAGTCAAATGGGATTGCCGAAAGGAAAAACCGCACGTTGACTGACTTGGTGAATGCCATGTTAGATACTGCGGGATTACCTAAGGCATGGTGGGGGGAGGCTTTGCTAACGTCTAATCACGTATTAAATAGAGTTCCTAACAGAAATAAGGACAAAACACCATACGAGGTATGGATTGGGAGAAAACCATCACTTTCTTACTTGCGTACATGGGGGTGCTTGGCGAAAGTTAATGTGCCAATAACTAAGAAACGCAAGCTTGGACCTAAAACTGTGGACTGCGTTTTTCTGGGATATGCTAATCATAGCATTGCCTATAGATTTTTGATAGTTAAAACTGAGGTACCTGACATGCATGTTGGTACAATTATGGAGTCTCGAGATGCAACATTCTTTGAGAATATTTTTCCTATGAAGGATACACATAACACTACTAGTCAACCTTCTGAAATAATTCCCAGTTCAATCACATCACCTGAACCTTTTGAACATACACATGAACTTGTCAATAAGGAGGATGACAGTGGAGCTCCTAGAAGGAGCAAAAGACAAAGGATATTCAAATCCTTTGGTGATGATTTCACTGTGTACCTTGTGGACGACACTCCCAAGTCTATTTCAGAAGCGTATGCATCCCCTGATGCAGACTACTGGAAGGAGGCTGTCCGTAGTGAAATGGATTCCATTATCGCTAATGGAACCTGGGAGCTGACAGATAAACCTTATGGGTGCAAACCTATAGGGTGCAAGTGGGTGTTCAAAAAGAAGCTTAGGCCTGATGGTACTATTGAAAAATATAAAGCTCGACTTGTTGCCAAGGGCTATACTCAGAAAGAAGGCGAAGATTTCTTTGACACTTACTCACCTGTTGCTAGACTGACCACAATTCGAGTACTACTTGCTTTGGCTGCCTCACATGGTCTTCTCATTCATCAAATGGACGTTAAGATAGTTTTTCTTAACGGAGAGCTGGATGAGGAAATTTACATGGAACAGCCTGATGGATTTGTAGTAGAAGGTCAAAAAGGCAAGGTGTTAAAACTGTTGAAATCTTTGTATGGTCTGAAACAAGCCCCTAAGCAGTGGCATGAGAAGTTCGATAGAACACTGACATCTGCAGGCTTTGCTGTCAATGAGGCAGATAAATGTGTATACTATCGTTATGGTGGGGGTGAGGGAGTTATTCTATGTTTGTATGTGGATGACATCTTGATTTTTGGGACAAACATTAGTGTGATAAATGAGGTCAAATCATACTTGTCTCAAAACTTTGATATGAAAGATCTGGGAGTGGCTGATGTTATTCTAAACATTAAATTGGTTAGAGGTGAGGATGGGATTACACTTTTGCAATCTCATTATGTGGAAAAGGTCTTGAGCCGTTTTGGCTTTTCTGACAGCAAGCCTTCTCCAACACCTTATGATCCTAGCGTGTTACTTCGTAAGAATAAGAAAATTGCTAGGAATCAGCTGGAATACTCCCAGATAATTGGCTCACTAATGTACCTAGCTAGTGCAACAAGGCCAGACATCTCCTTTGCTGTGAGCAAATTGAGTCGGTTTACATCTAACCCAGGAGATGATCACTGGAAGGCGCTTGAGTGAGTGTTGCGCTATCTGAAAGGTACCTCGAACTTTGGACTTCACTATACTGGGTACCCGTCGGTGCTGGAGGGTTACAGTGATTCCAACTGGATCTCTGATGCTGATGAGATCAAAGCCACTAGTGGATATGTTTTCACTATTGGTGGTGGTGCTGTTTCATGGAGGTCTTGCAAACAGACCATTTTGACGAGGTCAACCATGGAAGCAGAGCTTGCGGCACTAGACACTGCTATTGTTGAGGCAGAATGGCTACGAGATCTATTGATGGATCTACCTACGGTGGAAAAGCCAGTGCCAGCTATCCTTATGAACTGTGATAATCAAACCGTTATCGCTAAAGTGAACAGTTCTAAAGATAATATGAAATCGTCTAGGCATGTTAAGAGACGATTGAAGTCTGTCAGGAAATTGAGAAACTCCGGAGTTATAACCTTGGATTACATCCAAACAGATAAAAACCTGGCAGATCCCTTTACAAAGGGACTATCACGGAATGTGATAGATAGTGCATCGAAGGAGATGGGTATGAGACCCATGTGAGTTATCTATGGTAGTAACCCAACCTATGTGATCGGAGATCCCGTGAATTAGGATCTGGGAAAAACAAGCCATTAGTTAACTGGAGGAGAGTAATTTCAACCCTCTCTATGTGAAGATGCAATACTCTCAGAAACTGCAAGGCAGGTTAACTAAGGTCTTAATGTGTTCCATTGGCTTTTAGAAGCGAAGACGCTATCCTGCAGAGCGTTCTTGAAAGAACACACCTATATGAGCCCGACTGTTAGTCGCAGTCTATGGAGATCTTGGGTAATCTCCTACTAAGCTCATGAAGAGACCAAGGAGTATGACTTATACGCTCCAACCGAGGGGTAGCCTACTGGCGGCCTAATATCAGTTAAGTCTTTAAGTGAAGCTTGCTTGCACCAAACTTGCAATTCAAGGCATAGTCCATTGTTCAAGTTGTGAGTAAGTGTAGCTTGGAGTTCTAGGTGGATGTTCAACCTTAATCGGTCTCCATCGAAATACTGATATATAAACAGTACATTGGAATTCAGGCAAATCTCTGTGGGACTTTGAGATCTGGTGGGGGATTGTTGGATTATATGTGGGCCAAGCCCATATAATAAGAATAATTCCTATTAAATCTCAAAGGCCCACTCATGCAAAGGAGGCATGCATGTGACCTTTAGTACCATATTGCTAGTTCTAGGAGAGGAAGACCACCTTAAAAGGGATGGTGCACTCCTAGCCACTTGAGGCATGTGTGGGAGAGAACTAGAGGATAACACGCGCGCGCTCGCTCGCCTCGCCTCGCCGGGCCGGGCCGGGCCGGGCTGGGCTGGGCTGGGCTGGGCTGGGCGGGCGGCGCGGGCGCACGGCACCTGCGTGAATGGTCCGCCAAAATCCGCTCCAGGTGCTTGCGCAGACGCGGCTTCCTTTTGCAGTTTTATTTTGCTGTTTTGAGTGGCGGTGAATCCGGATCGGTTACGGTTGCTAATCCGGTTCGGTTACGAGTTATGGAGAACGTGCAGGCGTCTTGATCACGCGTCCTGGTCTTCTATAAATACGGAGCCGCCGCCTTCATACAGAACATGCGAAAATCAATCTAGGGTTTTGCCTCCTCCATCCATTGTGCTGCGCCGTCCCACGTAGTCTACTCCGTCCCGTCCGCCGGCGTGCACTGTCGTTCGGGAGAGCAGGTCTCCGGAACCGTCGCCTTCGAAGTCCTGCACCGGGAGAGGGCGAATAAGGTTTTTGGGAAGCGCTCTGCGCGACTGCTCGCTGTAGCTCTGGCTCGTCTTCCTCGTCGTTCGGCTTCGGCGAATCGTCATCGACTTCGTGTCATCCTCACCGTGCCTGCGGCGTCTACATCGGCAAACCGATCAGAACAGAACCATCGGTACGTACCAATAATGTTCTCCGTATTAGATCTGTTCATGTACAGTTTCCTGGTTTACATGTCTAGATCTTTTATGCCTGTGATGGTTCTGTTATTGTGCGTGCATGATGTCATGATTAATTTATGGAATAAATTAAACCTACATGTGCTTATATTTTCAACACAAAAAATATGAGTATTCCGAACCACAAAAAACACTTAAATCCCTTTCTCCTATGTATATACTCCCTCCAAAAAATCTGAATGCTCTAGATAAAAAAAACTTAGAGTGCCTCCTAAACACCACCATTAGTTAGATTCTCTTTAGTTTCTGCTATTGTTAAAACGGACGTGCTTTAGGGCCTTTTTTCCTGGTGATTTGGTAGAAATAAGTGGTTTTGCAAGTATACATGCATGGATGCATATGCTAGGCATCCACTACTTTTTTTCTCTCCCTCCTTTTCTTTAATGTTTTAAAGACTTGTTAAATGACTTGTTTCTCAGAAAAACGAAAGGTGCAATGGGTATTTATTTTTTGTGTTCCATTTGTTCTGATACTCGTTAACTTATTCCTTCTCCCCTTTATTTGGTGAGTTGTACTAGCTTTGGAACTTCATTCGTAATGCATGTGCTGTGTTGTTCCTTGGTGCAAAAAGCAGAAGCTTCCTTCCTTTGGACACTGAAACGAATAAAGCAGAACCCGTTTTAAAACTTTAAAAAGAGCATAAATCTGTGCTGTTCTCAACTTCTCATGTAATTATATATTGTCCACTTGTGCTCTTGTAATTAATACGGTACTTCTCATGTACTCCAGTTATTTTCACTTGAGAATATTAACGTAGATTTTTATGTACACTTCAAAAAAGAAATTAACATAGGTTTTTATATATGTTGCTGTCATATGTTACATTAATATAGATGGAGTTCGGAAAAACCTCGTGGTGTGATAATGGAGTTCTGAATGTATGACTTCACTATCAGAGTTTAAATTCTGGTAGTCACTTTTACACATACTTGTGTACATTTTAATAAATTTTTTTGAGGTCACGAATTTATCCCCAGACTCTATCTTTCTAGACGTGTGCTAAGGAGTGCATTCACATATGTATCTTTCTTGTAATCGAAAAAAAACATGAATGGAGTTAGAATGAACGACTACATGATAACCTGCATACTAGCTTGCATGCCTGCTTCGACCACTCATAAAATCTCCGTTTTGCTCTAGAGGAGTCACAAGAGTATTACATTTGAAACCACAGCAAACTAAGTGTTGGAAATATGGCCAATATTTTAATTCTAAATTTTATTAGAAAATAAATATAGTAAAAAACTAGTGATGTTAAACATAAAATTAACAGCGGGCTACTCATTGTACTTCAGAAAATGTGTAAAGAAAATAACATCAAAGTCGATCGAACGAGCAAATTTACTGTTGGGCTTGATGAAGAACAGAAAGCAGTGCATGCTCAATGCAGTGCAGGATGTAAATGAAGCAGAGTAGTAAGCGGTCACGCAGATATGCGCTGTCTAGAAACCTTATTGCCGCCCCCCGTGTAGGTCTTCACGGCAGCAACGGCTCAGAGATACCGCTCCTTTTCTTCACAGTGCACATCGGGAAGAAGAGTCGATGAGGTTCAGACGGCGCAGAACAACAGCACAAGTTCGCAGAAGTGAGAAATGGAGGCAGTGAGATTCTCAGCTATATAGTTTGGACGTCTCCAGGTATATATATAGACAGACTGTGAACTGATAAAATTAAACAACCATTTACCTACCGGTAACTGACATATTTAACTAATCATTTACCCACTGGTAACTGCCTGTCATCAAAACCCAATAAAGCCTCAAATTCAAACGTTTGAATCTCATTCAAATAGAGAGAGTGTGTAGTGCACGGTTTAGCAAAAATAAAGATGGACTTGGTCTACTCAGTGGTGTGCCACGTCACAGCACGGTCGTGCGTCGCAAGTCACGTGATTTTCACGCGAATACATGTGCGCTATTAGCCAAACCCTCCTCATGCCATCTCTATCCATATTTAAGGAGTGGTGAGGACTCCACCTTATAAATTGGTCTCCCCCACCTTGTCTTAGCAATATGGTACTAAATCATACATGCTTTGGAATTAAGAAAATGTGCCTTGATCATATGACCAATTTCTAACAATGCTCCACCAATACCAAAGCAAAAAGTAAAAGATGTAAAAAAAATAATGTGCTGAAGTACTATTAATATACCAGTCTTTTAGTGTAAGTCCCATACAGGTTGAACTTACACATAAAATGACAAGATTCATCTTTTCACAGCTGATGAATGGATTATGCTTTGAATTCACAGCTTTTCGTGATCAGATTTCACTTGAAATCTCAACTAGTACTAGGCTGCCAGTGAACCACGCCTAAACGGAGCGTTATATGGTCATGCTCCCTTATCTGCTTATGACCTTTCTAGAGAATATCCTATTCTCGTGAACTGTGGCCACACAATTAAGCTCAAGTAGGTGTATTCTTTCTAGGTATCCTGCAAGCTAATACCTTTTTCTGATTTAGACAACAGAATATATTAAGGCTTTATGCAAACCTTTTTTTCCTCGTTTGGACAACAGAATACATTAAGACTTTATGCCAACCTTCTATACAGTCGAAAGTACATTGTTTATTAGGACATGAGTACAATGAATATATACTCTCTTACTACAACATCAACTTGTTTTTCCCATTACCTAAGTCACAGGATCTCCGATCAAAAAGGTATGGATTACCATTGTGATATAATTCAAATGGATTTCATTCCTGTATCCATAGAAACAACGGAAATCGTTTTCCGTGCTAACCTCTTTGTAAAAGGGTCTGCTAGATTTTTCTCAATGTGAATATAGTTCACAGCAATCACTCAAGAGTTATAGTTGACAATTCTAGATATTGGTTTCTCAACTAATGACAAGTCCAATAGAAACTCTCTCAGTCGTTTAGCCTCAACAGTCACAAGTCACGTGAAAACACGCACACGTACGTGATTAGCCAAAACCCTCCTCATGCCATCTCTATCCATATTCAAGGAGTGGTGATGACTCAACTTTATAAATTGATCTCTTCTATTTTACCTTAGTAATATAGTACTAAATTATGCATATTTTGAAATTAAAGAAATAAACCTTAATTATATAGACCAATTTCTAACACTAAGGACGTACATGCATGTTGTTTTTTCTCACTTCGGTTTAACCCGCGTATGTCATTAACCTTACCTAGTTTATTGCAGCACTGAGATGTTTCTTAATCGGACTGCCTGCTCCCCATGGCAGCCTGCAGGGCCAATAATTGAATTAACGGTTAGCATCCCTACTAGCAATAGTATGTAGTACTTGTCGCTAGCTGCTTTTCTTAGGTTTGAAACTGAACAGAAGAAATCAGCAACTGGACCATTGCAGAGGCATCATCATCATCATATGCGAGGGGTTGGTTGTTGGGCAAGCATATTTCTAGAAGAAGCTAGCAGCAGAGCATATATCCGGCATTGGCAATACGGCCGGCGTGGTGGCTTGATCGGCTAAGATCGATGCTTAGATAAGCTGCACCGTACCAAACCGACGAGACAGAGATCGTTACGGCAAAATCTGCATTCGGAAATTGTTTTTTCCACAGACTTGTTGTAATTCGAAGGGTTGTTTGGGAAATTTTCATTGAAATGATGAAAGGATAAGGATTGACCCGGCTCATTATTTGGTCGTGGCTGCTAGCTTCGTTCGGTGAACATAGGGATTGTAACGTCACGCGATCCCTAACGATTCCAGTGGCAAGAGTTGAGCAGCGCCGCCTTGATCTCTTCTTCGAATACCAGGTGTTCGTCCTTCATGAGACACCCGAGAACTTCATCTTCTCCATCTATCCATCACCTTCCCAGTTCTGTTCTGTGTCTTGGTCTGTCTGGCGCTGAGCCCGCCGCCGAAGACCAGGTCAGTAATGGCGGCACGGTTCTGCTTCTTCCTCTAACAACCTGTAGTTCTGCTCGCTCTCAACTTGGTTGAAGACAGCAACAGGGCTACAGTGCAAGGCGGGGGAAGAGAATGCCGACCGAAAGCGGCAGTTTGACCGGGCTGACACGGCGATTTGTCGGACTTTGGGACCTCTCCGTGTGCTGTGAGGGTCTAGCTGATGGTACCGTGATTCACAGTCTGATGTGTTGTGATTTTGGTCTGCGTGTACTTGGTTGGTGCGTGTTTTTCTCCTGTCTTGTGTGGCGATCTCTAAATCTCGATTTCACTATTCAGTGTGCTCCTGATTATGGAGAAAGGTATTGTATCTTCATAAACCATACTAATCACACGCGCATAGCGGCGATGATAGGTTTTGTAAGGCAACATCAACCTCGACATTCGTTGCCGTGTTTTCTTTTTGGTGACTTTGAGTGCCATCCCTTCTGTGAATTATTTCTCTGCTGAATTCTTTATCGTTTATGAGAATCTCTAGTACTGGGTGACTATGCATGATAATTTGTGGGATTGGAATGCTCAATCAGGATAATCTAAGTGAAATCCGTGTGACTACTAGAAGTATTCTGCAAGTGTGAGTTATTTGTTACTAGTTCATTTGTTGTTCTGTTACCAAGGCGACTAGTTTTGGGTTGTTCTGTTACTTACCAAATCATTAATCCGTTAGTTATCTATACAATATTTGCAATTAATTTAATTGATATTGTCTACTGTTTAATCTCTACCCCTAAAATACACCAGTTCAGTTCTTTCCTACGCCCACCCCAAATTGTGCCCCCAACAGTCATGAGTTTTCCTGCATCCACACCAATTCGTGTCCCCAGAAAAACCAACCAGTGAAATCAACGATCAAGAATCAATTCCCATCTTTCTCTCTCCTTACCCACTCATATCCAACGATCCAAATCCTCCCCCTGATTCTCCTCGCTCGCGGCGCCCTCCTCTCTCCTGCTCCTTCCACCTGGCCGCCGTCGCCCTCGCCCTGCCTCCCCCTGATTTCTCCCTCGCCTCCTCCCCCGCCCTCCGCCGGCGCCGCCTCCTCCCCCGCCCTGCGCTCCGCCGCCGCCGCCTCCTCCTCCCCACCCCGCGCTGCCGCTGCCTGCTCCTTCCCCGCTCATCTGCTCCACCGCCGTCGCCTCCTCCCAACCTCGCGCCGCCGCCTCCTCCTCCTCCTCCTCCCCACCCCGCGCTGCCGCTGCCTGCTCCTCCCCCGCTCATCTGCTCCACCGCCGCCGCCTCTTCCCCACCTCGCGCCGCCGCCTCCTCCTCCTCACCTGCCCCCACTGCCTCCTTTAGCCGCTAGATCCGCGCCGCCTCCTCCTCCCCACCCCGCGCTGCCTCCTCCCCTCCCTCCTCCGCCCGCGCCGCCTCCCCTCCCTCATCTGCCGCTGCGCCCTCGCCTACTCCACCCCTCCGCTTCTCCACTACCGCCGTCGGCGGGGACTACGAGCCGGCCTCTGCGGTCGGGATGACGCCCGCGAACATCAGGGGCGAGCCCATCGCCGGCGCCGACCCCATGGCCGAACGCCTTCTCCGGCGCCTTCTCGACTCGGAGTTGCCGGCGCCATGGCTTGGCCCTCCGGCGGCTTCCTCCCACTACCCGCACGGCTCCCCAACCGCCGGTGCCGACCCTCGGCATGGTCTCATCTAGGTATACTCCATCCTACTCCCCTCTCTACTTCCCCTCCCTTGCTTTGTGATGAATTGTGCTGTGCCGGCATCAGCATCGCAGCATGGCGGTGGTGGCTTTGGAGATGGTGGAGTGGCTCGTGGTGAAGACGGTGAGGGGAAGCAGGCAGAGAGGGGCCGTGGGCCGCGCCAGCCTTACCATGGAGGTGGCCGTCGTGGTGGCTATACTGATGGGCAGAATGGAGATGACTATGGGCGTCCACGCCGGTCGTATGAACGCCACAGCGGCACTGGCCGGAGCTATGAGATGAAGCGTGAGGGGGCCGGCCGTGGCAATTGGGGAACTGTGACTGATGAAGGCCTTGCACAGTTAAGATTGATCATTTAAAGTTTTAGTTTTGTGATTGATGACTTGTTTTTCTAATTGTGATTGATGGATCAGCTTATAGAGTTTGACCCTTTTATGTGATTGATTGATTAGGGAAACTGTTGATGCTGTTAACACTGAGGAAACTGCTGCTGCGGCAGAGGATGAGAAGAAACCCAAAGATGCACTGCAGTCTGAGGTTGAGAAGGACAAGGAGGGTGCAGAGAATGAAGAGGAAGAAAAAGAACCAGAGGATAAGGTATATAAATATTTCTGATTTGTGCCATAATGATATCACCTGATTGCTTTGCAATGTGTCTGGGTGTAGTATGGCGTGCACATTTGGTATTGGTGACTAGGGTTATGGCAACTCTCTTTCTGGACATGCCAAATAGGATGTTTTGTGGGCTTGGTAATATATGGTTTGGAATATCATGTCATTTTAAAAGCTCAAAAGTTATGGATATATTTTGAGCAATAATGATGCGTAGACATACTTTTGGCTTTTTGTTGCATTCAAAACAAGCTAGAGGTCATCCGTTTAGTGAGGTGAAATATAAGAGGAGAACATATGTGGTCAGCTATACTATTTTACGGAATGTAATGCAATTACTCAACTGGTCTAGATTTTTATCATAGAAAGCCTTTCTATTTACGGTACAAAAATGTTGGATAGTGTGCCCCTTGGTCTTAGGACTTACCAGAAATATTGGATCTCGGCAGTTAGGCAAGAGTTTCAGGGAAGTAGATGAATTGTTTGCATAATTGTGCTTGTTTATGTTCCGTTTTCTAAGGTGGACTTTTGTTCGTCCATTTAAGAAAAGTATGTCATTTTGTTGTTCGTCCTGATTGTTATCAATTGTACGTGTTCCGCCTTTTCAATCATTCGATGAAGTTATTGAAGATAAAATGCAATTACCTTTAATAAGCATGTTGCCTATAGTTACTGTATGGTAGATTTTATTGATGGTGAACACATACATTTATATGTGTATGCGGATTTTTAATTCATAGCATTTTACTTTAACCTCATGTTGATACCATCATTGTTTAAGTTCCTCGTTGCTTCTAAAATAATGCGTGCCCATGTTTAACCATAGTCTACACAAATCTTATATGCTTGCCGCACAGTATGACAGTATAAAATTGGATATTGTGAATGTTTGCTGAGTGCTGGTTATTTTTTTTTTCACTTGTCATGGTACAATATGTGTATCAGAGCAAACAACAAAGCCTTTGTTCAAGACATGCTAATCGTTTTGTCCTTCATTTCTCAGAGAATGCTGCATTGGAAACTCTAGAGCTGGTCATGACACAGGCCCTGACAATGGCCAACACAGATCGTTCTGCTGTCCGTGCAGTTTGTTTAGCTATATCTGGAGTTAACCATCCTTCAGATCAGCAGAGGATGCTGGACTGGATCCAGTATGGTTCTCTCAATATGTTTCTTAAAATGCATTCGCCCCCAAAGAAAATTGTTACATTGTTTTGGTCCATGGCGACCACTTGATTTCAGTTGATGTCTTC
Organism: Dendrocalamus latiflorus; assembly: GCA_017311315.1. Lineage (NCBI taxonomy): Eukaryota > Viridiplantae > Streptophyta > Magnoliopsida > Poales > Poaceae > Dendrocalamus > Dendrocalamus latiflorus. Next base: position 15,013,878 of record CM029647.1, on the reverse strand, counting down.
AGAGTTTGGAGAGATTCTGATATTTTTCTAAACATTTACTGCATGCTCAAATGGTTTACCTAATTTTTATGTACATGTCGATCCCACAGATTGTCAGAGTTGTGCTGTTTTTGCGAATGTCATTATGAATTCTGAACAGAGTGACCACTACAAATAGCACCAATAAAAGCAAATCACCATTTCTTCTCTCACTGCTAACTGAGCCTTTTTGTCCTTCAGAGATCTGTTCCCTCGCCATGCCAAGTTTTATGTGGAAAATGATGCAGTGGCAGCTCTGGCCAGTGGTACAATGGGAAAGCTTCATGGCTGTGTATTGATTGCTGGCACTGGAAGCATTGCTTATGGGGTCACTGAAGATGGAAAAGTAGCGAGGGCAGCCGGTGCTGGGCCTGTTTTGGGTGACTGGGGTAGGTGAGTTACATCATAGGCAAAAGGATATTTTAAGCAATTTTTAAGATTCATGCACTGTTTGAAGTTGGGACATGGATCTTTGTTTAGGATTTCAAATATTTGGATAGATATAACTACAAAAATTATTTCAATTGCGCTGCACTCTTTCTGCAAAAGTTCATATCTGATATAACATGAGAATCAGATGATATGCTAGGAATTATGAAATTTTGTTCCAAGGTATTTGAATAAGCAGCGCCAAGAACAATGTGTAGACGAAGGCTCCATTTTCTGTTGCTCAAAGCATGTAAAATGCTTGCATATAGGGCACGAAAAGAACACACTTCTCTGTTGTATGCAAAACATTGGAAACTGGTATATCAAATGTAGATTTGCATGTGAAGAGTGTATATCAAATGCAGATTTGCATATGAAGAGTGTATATCAAATCACAAGGGTCGAAAAGTATTTACACGCTGATATGGTAAACTTGTCGATGCCATAATTATTATTATATATATAATATCATGCAGATGTTAATTTTGTTAATTTAAAGATAGAAGTCGAAGTCGAAGGTGATCCGAGAGAAGTCGAAGGTGATCCGAAGGCGTGCAACTGCGACAAAGTTTGAACGTGGTCGTAAGGAGGCTACGACCACGTTGAAGAGCTACGACCACATCCGAGAGAAGTCGAAGGTGATCCGAAGGCGTACGACTGCGACAAAGTTTGAACATGGTCGTAAGGAGGCTACGACCACGGTGTAATCGGTCGTAAGGAGCTGGGACTTCATCGGGGAGATCTGAACGTGGTCGAAAGGGTGTTTGACCACGGTGAACAGTATAAAGGGTGTTCGGGGAGATGCCTCTGATTGTTTGTTTTATTTTTTACAAATTTTATCTTGTTTTGTATTTTACCGTAGCGTTAGCACGGGCACACTACTAGTACTGTGGTAAGGTGTAGAGCTCAAAACTAGCAAAATATTTGGAAAGAGTCAGTTTGATCAATTGTGGTGAGGAGGCCTTGTTCTATTACAAGAGCAGTCCAAATTATAACAATTTGAACAATATGCTAATTGTTTATTTTATTCTCTTTAACATGTTGGGTGTGATTTCACCTTTAGATGACTAGAGAAAAAAAAAAGTAATTGCAAATATTTTACTAATGCTCATGTCTTTTATTTATTGCTGGAATTGTATTTTTATATTCATAATTAAATTTAAAATTATTCTGCTAAAACCGTTTATATTCCATTTGAGACATGCATTTGGAAATTGCTCTCACGACTAATGCGTAGTAGTATAATGTACGATGCATGCATACGCTGCGTGCCTGGTCTTCGTGTAGGCCAGCGATTCCCCACCAAACGCGTGCCGGATCGTCTGCGACTGGACATCCAAAGCAAGCAGCTGTTTGTTGCCTGCTAGTTCACGATTGCCAGTCAACGGTACAAGGGAGAGCCTCAAACCTTCCACAGATCGACCACAGGTGATTCATCGAAACAAAGTTTTCTATCACGAAGTTCCCTGCTGCTGCTAACAATCAACGGATAGGAGAGGAGAGGGTCAGTCTTTCCACAGATGAGACGATTTTGGACTCGAATTTAGTTAATTCAAAATTCACTATAAAATTATTTTCTAAGTCAGTAAATAGTGTTTATAGAGTACATTATTGAATTATTTTATACATAACATAAACCATATCATACATTAATATTGTAACATCAGAGTTTAAATAGACCGTATCGGATCAAATTTACAATATGGTCGATCAAGCCAAATAGAAACATTATATAAATGCGAAAGCAGAAGCGAAAGCAAAAGGAGATGCCACATCTCACTATAGGCAAGCGACTAGGGTAAGTTGCGTGTGATCGATATTAACTAAAGACTTAGATAATATTGGTGCACACAAACATCGACTTAGTTAGCAAGACTAGGTTGAGACATAGACTACTAGAGACTATTCTAATCTCCTTCATCTTCTTCACCAGTGTTGTATTACATGTAGTGTCCTTTGTCTACATGTTCTGAGGGATTTTATGAGCGAGTGTGAGCACAAACAACAGTGCTCCGCTAGCCAATATACAGAATGCAATATTTATATATTCAAGGTTCAACAAAGGTAGGCTCGAGTTCTTTTATTTGCTAAAGGCAATATTTCAAAACTACAATTATTAGAAATTACTAAGACTTAGCATTTTTATTAAACATTTTTTATTAAAGAGAGTGAAAAGTGTGCAATATTTATAACGGTACAGGTTCTATCCACCCATTACATGGTTCCATCTACCACATGCTAGTTTTCGATTACTAGGGTTATATATACCCAATTATCAACACTAAGTTATATCCACTCAAGAAAAAGACAAAACCAGGGTTCATTCACTCGACAAAGTTTTCATTTCACGCGTAAAGTTTTTGAAATAGGAACCAAGTCGATTAAGTTTCATTTCACCAACAGGAGGAAGAACCCGATCAGAGACGGGTCCGGCCCAGCTTTGAGTACGCCGGCATTGACGGCGATGGACACCCAGTCGTAGAGGGTGAACCCGAACTTGTCCAGGAGGATGTGCGCGCGCAAGTCATCCTTGAACGACTCTTCCTTTATAGAAGCTGCCGCCTGATCGAGAACGACTCCGGTAACAGCGAGCAGGAGGAGGAGGTGCGCCGCAGAGGCCATGGCAGCAGAAACGGCCGGAAGAGGTGGGGTTTGGCGAAGTGGGTGCAGGTGCCCGTTTTCCGGGCAGATTTGTGTAGGCGGCTGGCCGGCGGGATGTGCAAGGTGGAATACTGGAGCAGCAGTCGGCGGCGGATTCCAGGGATTGGATGAACCAGGCAGGCATCGTCTGTTTTGGCGCGGTTTTGTTGCAAGTGTATGTGGGCTGGGCTGCCGCGGGCTGAGCCACAAACACCGTAGCCCGCTCGATTCGAGCAAGATCAGAACACCCCAAAATGCAGACACAGAAATATTGGAGTTTCATAAATAAACAGCTCGATTTTCGCAGAAACAATGGAACAAAGGATAAGAAACACTGAATCAAGAACCGAAGCTGTGTTGCTCGAGCCCAAATTGAACCGAGGTGCCATTCAGTATTCACCCATGCAATACATCAGTTTCACCAGGATGCGACAACTTGTATGCGTGCAGAAGCACTGACCGAAGCAGGTACCTTCTGTTAGGATGATCTCAGGCATTTGGCCCAACGGCCAAATGCCAACCCCTTGACCGCGCCCTGATCGGGGGCGCCCAGCCCAATAGGCTGGTGGGCCCCTGTCGCCAGCGCCATATAAACAGAGGTGGGGGCCAGGCGACACATATCCCAAGGTTGACCGTGCCGCCGCCACCCCACCGACAAAACCCTAAACCCGATCTAAGAGGGGGCGCTCAAGCGACGGGAAGCACCACCGCCGTTCACCGCCGCCAGGGAGACGCCGCCGCCCGGGACACGCCGCAGAGGAGCCCCGCACCTCTTCCCCGACCGTCGCTGCCCGTGCGCAGACTCCACCAAGCGAACCCGCGATGGCCAACTCCTCCTCCTCTACATCGGAAGGTCGGTACCCCCTCTCCCTCACTGTCTCCCTCAAGAACCCGAACCCAAAAGAACAGAAGAACCCGCTAGATCTAAACCCTAGGAGACCCAAAGTTCGACACCCTCTAGGCTTGGAGAAAGTCTGAAGCCCTGAATATTGGACTATTGGAGTATCTCGCTATTCACAGAGTTGTTTTGGGCTGCCTACCAGCTTGGAAGAAAACCCTCATTGTAAAAGACGAAGCAAACGCAATGATAAGGACATATCCTACCGGCGCTGACGCATGATGACTTGAGTATCTCCATTGTCTGTCTGCTCCACATCGATCCGCTCAAATATAGTTCAGGCTGAAGTATTACAAGCATCAGAAGTTCACTTTCAGAAAACCCAGCTAAAACATAGGACTGCAACCCAACTTCCAGATTATCACATCAGGATATCAACAATCAAGATGCACATTTCCAGAAAGCATACAGCTTGTGCTATAATTGTATCTGCTAATCAGCCGATAGCTTTCTTCAGAACAAGAAATATAATTCATAGAACGAACACAATAAAAGGATAGCTCACACACGAACCATTGTTTCCATGGCTTGAGATGAATTACAGGTATGCATCATGCAGCATGCCGACAAGATGCTAGCCTGGGCCTTACCAATGATTCCAACCTGTGGTTTGTCTCTAGGTGCTCATTTGGTACCCGGTCATGCACAAGAATCCTAGCAACCAGATGGTGATGCACGAACAAGCACACCAAATTTGCAAAATTATGTCACTAATTCCAAATAACCATCAGAGCATGCCTCCAACAAACACGTCATATTATGAGTTTAGGCATCAAGGAAGATGTTTATCAATGCTCTCACAATAGCAATAGAATTCTCTGCTCATAAAGGTAATGGAACAATGAAAGAAGCACGAATAATCAAAATTGAGAATTGGCAAAATGACAACAGTGATTAAATTGCCCCTAGTTTGCAACACAAGCAATGCAATTATCCCTGGTCTCATCAGCAACGTTTGAAGCTAAAAGAAAGGAGTAGATAAGCGAAGATTTCCCACAATACAATAGGCATATATAAAACTAAATCCTGCACCTGTATAGTATGATCAACATCACATGGAGGAGAAATGGAACGGATAGGGATATATACCCCATCATCACGTGTCTCCTCACAACACTCTAGAGCTCAAACTCCTCCTCGCGGAGTGCCAGCTCTGCAGCTTCCTCCTCGTCATCATTGAGAGAGAAGTACTGATTCCTCTCAGCCGGCCTGAACATGTAGAACATGAACAGGTAGAATGCCACGGTGGCCACCTCCTCTGCCGCAACACTCACCCATCTGTACTTGTAGTTTGTAATTGTCTTGAGCGCATACACAATGATCCTAGTGAAGTACAAGTATCCAATCACGACGACATAGAACTGGCGGAAAAGCATGAGCTTAGCGAGGGTTCGGGCTGCCTTGCCATCAGTCTTGGATGACTCCCGCAGTGATCGCATCGACCAAACAACTGGGAAGAGCACTGCGCAGCAGCAAGCTACATCAACAAACAAGAAGATCTGGTTCCATGTTACCCATCCCTGCAAGAACGGCCCGGTCTCACCGACCACAGCTGCAGCAATGTTAGCTGCAACCTGCAATGGGATCACCACCATGAGCACCTTCTTCTCCTTGTCCTGCAGGAACGGCTTCAGGAACGACCAGCCGGTCCCAATCAGAGCAATCACGGCGAACAAGATCACACCCTTCACAAGCTGGAACAAATAGAACATCACGTCCCACCCGTGCGGTGTCCCGGCGATGCGGATGTAGTGCTGGTCCTCGGCCGCCGAGATGCAGTACAGCATACGAGCAGCAAGCAGGCTGGACATGAGGTGGTGGATGCGGTGCGCGGATAGACGGTTGCGGTAGAGGGTGACGTACAGCCACCCGGCCAAGAACACGACGTAGCAGACGGCGAAGAAGGCGTAGATCGCCGGGACGGGGGCCTGGCCGACGGAGAGGTAGTCCCTGGTGCCGTCCGGGTTGGTGTTGTACATGTCGGTGCGGACCTCCATGGTGACGGTTGTCTCAGGCGCGCAGTTGGCGAAGAAGAGGCTGTACTCGTCGGGGTGGGTAATGGGGAAGGTGTGGTTGTAGTGGCCGTCGCCGTCGAGTTGGGCAAAGTTGAAGAGCGGCGTGACGTAGGGGCTGGAGAGGACGCATCCCGGGTTAGGGTCGGGGTTGGGGTTCAGATCCGTTGGAGGCGGCTGCTCGTAGATGGCCTCGAAGAGCGCCTCGTCGGAGAGGAGGAAGAACCCGAGCTGCGCCCGGTCCGGCTTGGCGAGATTCGAGGAGGCCTTGGCGCCGGAGACGGAGATGCCCACCCAGCCGCGGTGGGAGAACCCGAACTTCTCGAAGAGGATGGACGGGCGGGAGTCCTCCTTGAAGGACTCTTGCTTGATCTCCGCCGCCGCCGGACGGATTACGACCCCGGCGATGAGGAGGAGGAGGAGGAGGCGCGCTGCGGCGGCGAAGGCGGAGGCCATCGCGGCGAGATCTGGGGGAGGGGGAGGGTAGGCAGAGTCGTGGAGCTGCGCGAATTGGCCAGACGCGTCGGGGTGGTGACTTTACCGGGGGCTCATGCAGGTGTGGCCCGTTAGATTCACTTTGACCGGGGACTCTTGGCAGGGAAGCAACACGGGGTGTTTCGCGTCGGTTGGAGCGTTGGATGGTGATCGGACGGTAGATATCGGGCCCGGATTGGAAGCTCGCCGTTTTGGTGGGTTTGGCACGACGCTACGGCCCAATAAAATTCTTCCAACATGTAATATGCAACTGGGACGAAGCTTTACCAACCAGAGACATGTAATATGCAACTGGGACGAAGCTTACCAAACAGAGAGATTTGAGGCTCCGCTTTCTGATTTTTGATTTATTTTTTACTATTCATAAATTTCATCTTTTTTAAAACTTTTGGATTTTTTGAGCTTTTTACCGGTTCTTTTTGCCGTATTTATTTGCGTTGTCTATGATGAGCTAGCGTATTTTTTTTTCTATTTTTAATTTCTTTTTAAATTTAATTACGTCAAATAAGTGATCTTCGGTTACAGTGAAATTTCAGTCGCTACAGTGTAATTTTAGCCGTAAATCAACAGCTTTTTAGCTCAATCGAGCAGGGCAGATTGTGCTGGAGAAAGGATCAAGTCTAGAAGAAAATAGTTTGGAGATTGTGCTGGAGAAAGGATAGTCTAGAAGAAAATAGGTTAAGTAATTGATGACGGAGATACGACGGCTTGCCGGGTCAAGCAAGTTCTGACGTGCTCGACGGGCTAAAAAGAAGCTTGCTTCAGCGTTTCCACACATCGACCGTACGTAAGATCGACATACGTAATTGACCCGAACAAACACAAAGTAAAGAGGTTAGGATTGGATGCACTAATTGTCACGAGTGCGCACTGACAGTGACATTCTAGTGCTTGTTTCGCCGATCAGTTTGCACGAAAACGGTAATGCACTAGTAAAAGTTGCTCCACGGTGGTCCCTCAACCACCCCACTTCTGTACACGGCGTTTGGGCTCACGCGTTTCTTGTGAGGAAAATCGACGCGCGCTCCCTGACACGAAATCGGCAGGCTGGTAGCGCCGCGGGTGCAGCGAGCAGCACGGCGGCTCATACGTGCCGCAGCGCGCCGGCCACGGTACGCGCGCCCGTCCTCTTCGGGGCGTGCGCTGCCGTCGCAGGGCGTGGCGTGCACCGCTCCGGCTCTATGGCGCCCACGGCGCGGTCCGACGCCGCATTCCACTCGCACCTCGATAGCGCCAGGGGATTTCCGCGTCGTTGGCGTGGCGTCGGTGCCCGGCAGTGCTGCAGTTCGGACGATCAACGTGAAAATGAACAGCTCAATTTTGGGCTGGGGGGGGGGATGGATCCATCTTTTGACTTCCACTGTTCCACAGCAGCACAGTGGGTCTCCGCCTGCATTAGAGCATATACAATGCAAGATGCTTATATATGAGTGCTTAAAGAGAGAATATGACCACATCATCAAGCATCCATGCAAAAGTTATTTCCTCCAATGCAAGCATCTCTTCCATAGGTACTTAGATGCTATATTATCTATTAATAGATATAGTTGTACATATAAACACCTACTAAGCACCGGTGCTTATTTAAGCATCGATGCTTCAAAATAAGCACCTTATCTATCCTATGTGGCAAGAAAAATCAGTTTTTTATTACTAAGCATCTCTCTAAGCGCCTGCATTGGACATGCTCTTAGGCCGCCACAGAGAGGCGATGGAGAACGAATTGTTCCGCAGGCCACGCAAACACAGCACCAGCCAAGTTGTACGTAGATGTGGACGGTTTTCTTGTTTGTCACATGTTTTGAGGTTGTGGGTGTAGTTGGCAGCAAGGTTCCAAAACCCGGAGAAATTCCGGCCGGTGGCTGAAAATCAGCAAAAAAATCAGTCACAATTTGAAAATCAAAACCTAAATTTTGAGATGTTTTGAAACTGGTAACCGGAAAAACAAAAAAAATGGCCAAAATTCGAAAATAAAAAAATTAATACCGCCGGTTTTTTCGGTTACCGGTCTCCACAAGTAGAAACGGTAACCGACGGTTACCGGCTGATAACCACTAGGATTTTGAACCCTGGTTGACAGTGTCCTTTTTTTTACCGCGTCCTAAACATTCTTTAAGGTCTCTCTCTTCTAGATAAAATAGCACGCAAATTTTTTGCATGTTGTTGAAAAAACAATTCTTCTAAAACTGACTCGAGCAGTTGAAAAGAAGAAACCATCCCTGTTAGCTAAGCTAGCAAGCCCATGGTTTTGGAGATGGAGCCTCCGTGCTTCATCCTTCACTAGTTACGTACTCGTGCGTTGCAACGGAACTCATTGAATGTATAGAGAATCGTGTTATAGAAGAGAGTTGCTCTGATCGGTTAGAAAGTAGAGAATGGTGAGAAGTTGAGGGAATAGAGCGGTTGGGGGAGAATGGACGTACAACTACCAACTTGTTCTTTTATAATCATCCTTCATTAATAGTTAGTCCAATAAAAGAAAATGGTTTTTCACACACACACATATACACACACTAGTAAGAGTGCACGTGGAATCCACGTCAAAAGCATCGAAGATCGAAAACCATTTATTCCAGAATTTGCAAGAAATGAATTGTCTTAAGCACATTATAATGAGTAATTGCAACAGAATTGATAGATGTAATCTTGAATGAAAAAAGGACTAACCAACAGCATATTTATTTTATTTCCCTATCAGGCAACTGTAGGATCATAACTGTATGCAATAGGAAAGTTACCATTAACAGATAACAATATTAATTTCACATGGGAATAGCAACAAAATTAAAGTGGAAGTTAAGCTTCGCTGGAGAAAATCAGACAATCTTGCAAATAACTTGGAGGGAATTAATAATGAGGACCATCTAAATATACTTCTAGGTAGTAACAATTGGTGAAAAGAATAATATTAGAGAAAGCAATAGGAAAGTTCATACCCAAAATTCAACTAAATAGATTGCTAGCCCACCAAGAATAGAGTTCATGGGGGTCATCAGGTATTGAAGCTCGAGCATCTCTTGCAAGTTCACGTGCCCCTGAATAGCAAAAATGTATGTGCTTTAGTCAAACATGGACTAGCAATCATTTCAAAGATCGAGATAAGAAGACACTAAATTGTGTAGGCGTGTAATATATATGACAAAAGGTGGGCATGAACATCAACATGGATCACTGCTTGTTATTTACATCAGCCTTTAGCTACATATTGAATAATTTAGACCCTAAAATCTCATATTCCATACCACTGACAAAACCTATATTAGGCCAACAAATGCCCATAGTTCCATACCACTAAGAGCAAGTCTTATAATACAGCCTTCAGCTGGCTGTATGGATACTTACAGCCCACTTATCAGCCTACTCATATAGTAGTTACAGCCAGCTGAAGGTTGTATGATCTACCCCTTCCTCTCACAAAGTTTCTTAGTTCTTGTGCTTCAGCTGGCTGTAAGCTTACAGCCCACATCTCTTCTCTCTCCTCCTCTCTCTCCTCCACCTCAGCATACAGCCAGCTTACAGCCTCTTATAATACTTGCTCTAACAAATGAGAGCAATGATAGCACATTGAATAACTTATTTTCCCTGAGATCTACAAACATTTATACAGTAAATCTCATGTTCCATGCCACTGACAAAACCTATATTAGACTATAATAGATTAGCCTACCACATCATGAGAGTCCAGCAAAGCTAATACAAACACCTCCACTTCAGAATCAGAATTGGATATGGACGTTGTTGACCAAGGAGACATCATAGGTCAGGGATTGAAGGGTTCAATAGAGGCCATGCTCATCCTACTACCATAATTCCTTGCATGGTTCAATTCAAACCAGTACCAGAAAGCATATGGTGGTTGAAAAGCCCCAAAATTTTCAAACCAAAATTTTCCTTGATTTTTGCTGAGTTTTTGAGTGAATTTCGAAAACTTTCCTTTTTGGGAAAGTTTTCCCCGTTCCCGCCTTCCTTTTCCGGCTGGACGCCTCCCCCTCCCGTTGGCGCCCGCCCCTTTTCCGCCTTCTCCTTCTTCCGGCGCCCGCGCCTTCTTCCTTCTCCACTGGCGCCCCGTTCCCTCCCCGTTTTCCCCTCGCGCGTGCGTGCGCGCTGGCACCGCTCCCGCACCGCCTCAGCGCTCGCCTCGCGCCCGCGGTTTCCCCTTCCTCGCCCACAGCTTCGCCACCGCCGTCGCCTTGCCGATGTCAGCCGGTCCGAGGTCGGCAGAACTCACGCGCCACGCGTCGCCACCTTTCTGCCCCGATCCCCACCCGCCGGTGGCCGCTCCTTCTCCCTCCTGCGCGCGGACGCCATTGCAGCCCGAAGCTCACCTGCTCCTGTCGCCTCACCATTAAGCCACTGCAGGACCGGCGTCACCCCACCCCCATCCCGCGGAGGAGACGCTCCCAACCACTCCCTGTCCCCTGTTGACTCCCGGAGCCCCGCCGTTGCCTTCTCCCCGAAGACTCCCTCTCCTTTCCGCTCGGTATAAAAACCGCTCCCCCTGCTCCCGTGTTTCCTTTGCTCCCCGAGTCCTCCCACTACCTCCACTCGCCTCCCAACACCCCAAGGAAGCTCCCCGAGCTAACGATTGGACCCCCGTCGTCCCTAGCGCCATCGAGGCTCTTCCCTACGCCGGCGACCCCCGCAGCTCGATCTTCCGCTCCCTTTCCCCATTCTCCAATTGCTTGCTCCCCGAGCTTCCCCTCAGCGCACTGATCATTTTTGTGCACTCCCCTGGCCAGGTGACCGCCGGTGTGACCTCGCCACCGAAGCTCGCCGCCGCCCCAGCAGTGCGCCCGTGGCCAGCCTCCCTCGACACTCCCCAGCTCACGCCGCCGCCGCGAATGTGAGCCCCCTCCTCCGTAGATGGTGTAGCCGCGGCCGATTGGCCCCAATCGCCGCCGGCGACCCTCCTTCGCCGCCGGTGAACTTTTTCCCCTTTCTGTCTCCCGCCTCCCCTTCTGTTTTTCCCGCTTCCCAAGGCTCCAAAATGGAGTCCCCCGGCCACCCTCTACCCGACGGGACCCTCCCCGGCCCCGGTAGGCCGTCACCGTCGCCGGAACGCCATAGCCCCGCCTCGCTGTCCCTCGGTCGCGAGCTCACGGCCGGAGGTTGAAGACGGGGGACGTGGCCCCATCTCATCCGCCCGTTCCACCCGTTGCCATCTAACCCCGGCCGCCCGATGGCAACATGTCGTGACCGTCGGATCTTCATAAAAGCACTGCCTCTCCTCCGTCCGATCCGCCCCGTACCGTTTCGCCGCCGTCCTTCTGTCCCAGCCGTCCGATTCCCCCTCCTCGCCTCCATCCGGACCGCCCGCGCTCGCCGCCCCGCTGCCGTCCGCCCCGCCACGCGTCGGCCATCCCGACCGCGTGGACGCGCAGGGACTGGGCCGCTCTCCCTGGCCCGCTCGGCTCCCGCATGCGCGCGCGCGCGTTTGAAAACCCGGCCGGGCCGCACTGTAGCAACGGGCCGGCCGTCTACTGTTCCCACCTATTTTCCAGAGATTTAATAATTTCTAAAATCCCAGAAAATCCGAATAAATCCTAGAAAATCACAGAAAATCCCAAAAATCCCCAAATTTCACCACTTTGCTCCAATTATTATTCTGGACCCATTGGTGACCTTCTTTCCACCAAAATCATCCCAGATAAATTCCTAAAATTCCATTTGAAGAGTTTATGCATTTTACTCCTTTTTAATAGATCATTTTTTTCCTCGCTTGATTAGTCTCAAGCCGGATTTATGTTATTTTCAGTGTTTGCGCTAGTGTCGAAGATTCCAGAAGTTCAAGTGCAGTTTCAGGAGCCAGGAGGTTCTTCGTTCGAGCTAGCGGAAATCTTTCGGATTGACGGCAAGTCCCAAATCCTTTGATCATGTTGTATCCCATAATGTTTAATTATGTTAATATGTTATTTGCATTGAGCTAGTTCTGAAATGCTAGTTCAAAATAAAATAAAACGTTTAGAATGACATGTTTATATAGTTAATCCTACCACCGACAAAATGCCATGTTCAATTTGTAGCCATGCTCTTGTCAACCCTAGAATTAATTATCTGTTAATCTAGATGCTCGTAGGTTATTACTTATCGTGCAAAGTCTTATTCTAATAAGGTTGTGGCTGCGGGCCAATAGAATTTGGAAAACCCGGCTCTAGGGCAGGGTGGTATGGGACACCGTGCCCTAGGGCGGAGATTGTCGGCATGCGCAGGATAGGGTAAGGGGGGCTGCGGTGCGCCGCAAGACGGTTTTCGCCCGCCTCTTACCCTAGGTTGCAGGTCGCGGACCTGGTAGGGGTTGCGGACCCCTAAGGAAAAAATATAAGGACCAGACCCTTACGCTAAGCAAATGACATGGTGATCGCTCAACCACAGGAGTTGACTTGTCAACACTGGTTTAGTAGCTGCTCAACTCGATTGAAACTCTACAGGTGTTGTGGAGTAGGTGTTTGGGTAACAAAGGTTAGGCAGGCCGTGTTGCGGGTGCCTAACAACGGTAGAGTTCACTCGAAGCGGCACCGTTTTCTTTTTCTTTGTGTGTGTGTGTGTGAGCGAGCCAGACCCGAGTGAATTCTACCGGGTAGAGCCTATATAAAGAGTTGAGCAGTGAAACGACCTGGCTTTCTTAACTCTGTCGCGGGAGTTAAGGGATCGTGTGGGTAAAGCTGAGCAAACTCTGCAGAGTCAAATAAATGGTATTCGAATACGCCGTGCTCCCGGTTATTGGAGCTGTGTCACTGGGGTGATTCCAGCAGCAAAGCTTAAGTAGTTTTGTACATGCTTTAACTTGTTTAGGTTGGTTAATGAACTCTTGTTGAAAAACCCCTGAGTTCTTGAGGAGTAGTTTTGGGGTCCGTCTTCTAAAAATGCTTGCAAATAAAACTGCATCCACTCAAATTAATAAACCAAGTATACTCCCTTCCTTTGATGTTCCGTGCATGTAATAAGTTAGGGTCCCTTTGGGATTTGCTGAGCCGGTTGATTGGCTCACGGCTTGCTTTTGCCCTTCTTTAGAGGATCAAGACGAAGGTGTTTGCCTCCCCGTTGAGGAAGTCCCGGAAGGTCGCTTCTTCGACGAGGATCCGTGGCTTTAGGTCTTGGCCGCGCTCAAGCGGATCTTGGAGCTTCTGTAATGTAATTATACTTTGGGCTTGCACGCCCCGCTGTTGAAAATGGATGTTAATCCGTATGTGAAATATATGCTGAACTTTTGTTGTAGGCATGCAATGGTATACTCTTGCGCGACACTCCATAACTGTTCATGCGTGAATAGTTGCGGGGTGTCGTGTCCGTACGCGCCCCTGGAAACGGGGGGGGCGTTACAAGAAGTGGTATCAGAGCAGGCTCTTGACCGTAGGTTGAGACCTAAGGCAAACTAGGAACCGATTTTATCGCAAAACTTAATTTAAAGCCATAAAAACGAGTTACGAAAAATATAAGTAATATTGCTGTCTTTTCCTCTCTTGTTGCTAACTTATCTATCTTAGTTTACTTCCGCTTAAGTTTTACTTTCGCAAAATGTTTACTGCTTTGCTCGTCTAGCTTCAAAATTTCAGTCCTCAGTAGTTGGAGGAGTAGCGATTGTTCGCTAGATTAGATTGACCCTGAGTGGTAATAGTATTTCTTTGTAATGTAAAGTAGGTGTAATCAGGAACCCTAAGTGGTTTGTGTACCACCTGCATATTGTAAATTTATGTTCTTTATCTTTGTATGTTGTTTGCTTAATTATCAGTAATCCCCCTGCATTCAAAGTTTTCTCCTGTCCCTTTCGCTCTCGTTCTTACCTCTTTCGCCCTATACTTACCTTGAAAATTCAATGTCTTACTTATCTACTCTTATTCTCCAAAGCCGCTGCAAAACTGATCCCAAGTTCCCAATTGACAGATGGACCAGACAGAGCAGAGGGATCAGACCAACAGGCAGGGTGCACCTGCCACAGATCAAGCCACACTTGCCAGCATAATAGCGATGATGGAACAAAATCGCTATCAGAGAGAGCAAAATATTCTGCGAATGCTAGATCAACAGACCCAGTTGCTTGAGCAGATAGCAGCCAGATCACCCAGTGTCAAGGTGACACCCGAAGAGTCAGTGTCAGCATCAAGCGCAACTGCATTAAAGTTTGCAGCATTCCTGCAAACTCAACCACCTAAATTCCCCTCAGCAACAGAACCACTGAATGCAGATAACTGGTTACAAGATGTTGAGAGAAGAATGAATACTATACGATGTACAAATAAAGAGAGAGTTCTTTTCGCCACCTATCAGTTGTCCGAGCCTGTAATTACCTGGTGGAATGCTATCGAATGGATACACCCAAATAAGGAAGGTATTACATGGGAAGACTTTGTGAAGAGATTTCGCCAAGCCTGCATTCCTCCTGAAATTATCGCAGGAAAATATCAGGATTTTCTTGATCTTCAACAAGGAGGGAACTCCATCACAGCATATCTACAACAATTTTATCAGTTATCCCGATTTGCTCAAGAGGAAACTAACACCGAAGCTAAAAGGATGGAGTACTTTATGAAAGGTCTACAACCCAATATGAGACAACGCCTTCAGTCCATGAAGTTTTCAAGCCTAATAAGCCTAGTTGATCGAGCTCTCCAATTAGAAGAAAAGACATCAGGTTACGTGAAAGTTATGAAACGAAAGAAGTTTTCGCCTTCAGCACAAACGGCTTGTTTTCACTGCGAACAGGATGGGCATTATCGTGACCAATGCCCACTGAAGTACTTACCCAAAGAAGAAGCTAGACAGCAAGCAAAGAGGCAGGCCACAACATCACGCCAGCCACCGATAGAAGAAGAAGAATCTTACCCTAAGAAGACCAGAACAGAGGAAGAAACAGATCTATTCGGAGGAATGCCATGAAGAAGAAAAGCACGGCAGACAGTCAAGAGAAAGTGATCTATGAAGAACAAGGAATGGAGTAATGTCCTTTTGGTTATCCTTTTGTAAACCAGTTGGAAGAACTTAGTGGTTTGTCTGTAAATTACTTTAACTAAGGCTTGTGGCAAGACTATGAAAATGTATGAAAACCATCTGTGTAAAATGTAATGGATGAGAAGTTCATGTTGCAATGAAGTTGATCCTAACGGACCCAGACATATATGTAGCCCTGGTACTGCATAATTCAGCTAAGTGTGAACCTGTAGCATATACCCAATGATGATATGCAGGTACAAGTGAGAAGGAGTCAAAGTCAATCCAGCAGAGGTTGAAGCAGATTTACTGCAGCCAGATATGCAAGGGCTAGATGCCATTTGGGCATGAACTGACTAGCCAAGAATAAAGGCAAGGTAGATTGCGAGATCAAAACAGTGTCATTGGTTAACCCCGAAGGTCAGAAAATAGTAGTAGAGACAGATCGAAAAGTGCTGAAAGATGCCAAGAAACGTATGATTAACATGCTAGCAGCCACACCAGATCAAGTGTCAATAGTACAAGAATACCCTGATGTATTCCCAGAAGAACTACCAGACAGACCCCTGACCGACAAATAGAACTTGCCATAGAGTTGATTTCAGGCACAAAACTAATTGCGAAACACCAGTACAGAATGTCAGCTAGTGAGTTGAAAGAGTTCAAGAGACGGTTAGGTGAACTGCAAGAGAAAGAGTTTATTCGACCAATTGTTTCGCCTTGGTCGGCACCAGTCTTACTAGGGAAGAAGAAGAATGAAGAGCTAAGAATGTGTGTAGATTACAGAGACTGAATGTTGTCACCACCAGAAACAAGTACCCTTTTGCCCAAAAATTGATGATTTGTTTGATCAACTCAAAGGTGCCAAAGAATTCTCTAAGATCGACTTGCGCTCGGGTTACCATCAGCTCAAGATCCGAGAGCAAGATCGAGAGAAGACAGCTTTCATCACCAGATATGGATTATATGAGTTCACGGTCGTTCCCTTGGGTTTAACCAATGCGCCAGCGTATTTCATGAACCTTATGAATCTGGTGCATAGGGACAAATTGGATCGATTTGTGATTGTCTTCATTGACAATATTCTGATTTACTCCAAGAATGAAGAAGAGCACAAGGAGCACTTGCACATAGCTTTGACCAGATTGAGAGAACACCAGTTGTATGCCAAATTCGACAGATACAACTTTTGACTGAAATAAGTTGCTTTCTTGGGTCACATTATATCAGAAGGTAGAGTCAGGGTTGACCCAGAAAAGATAATCGCAGTTATGGAACGGAAACAGTCCAAGACAGTGACAGAAGTGAGGAGCTTTCTTGGATTGGCAGGCTATTATCGCCAATTCATAGAAGGATTCTCCAAGATTTCTCGTCCACTCACTCAACTACTGAGAAAAGACAGGCCATTCACATAGACATATGCTTGTGAAGCGAGTTTTCAGCTGTTGAAGACCAAGTTGACAACAACACCAGTGTTGATTTTGCCCAACCCAGAGAAAAGAATTTCAAAGGTATTGTGACGCTTCAAAGCAGGGTTTGAGATATATGCTGACGCAAAACAGGGAAGTTGTTGCCTATGTATCCAGACAACTAAAGCCACATGAAGAGAATTACCCCACACACAATTTAGAACTAGCAGCTGTGGTGCATGCATTCAAAATTTGGCGGCACTACCTGCTAGGGAATCGTTGTGAGATGTCCTCAGAGCACAAAAACTTGAAATACTTGTTCGCACAACCAGAGTTGAATATGAGACAGCGGAGATGGCTAGAGTTGAATGAAGACTATGACATTGATCTCCAATATCAACCGAGCAAAGCAAATGTAGTGGCCAATACCCTTAGACAAAAGACTCGTCCAAGCAAAGTCAGCACGACAGAGTACCCACCAGAGTTGCAATGAGATATCCTACGGCTAAATTGGGTGATCACTGAACAAGGCAGTATGGCAGCGTTGGGACTCCAACCATTGCTGACAGATCAGATGAAAGCAGCACAAGATGAAGATGAAGAGATTCAAAAACTGAAAAAGGATATTCAAGAAGAAAATTCATCAAGATATGCGATAGACGAGCATGGAATCATCACCTTCCGTGATCGCTATTGTATACCCGACAAGGAGTTAAAAGAGTTGATTCCATCCGAAGCCCATTCATCTCAATTCTCAATCCATCCAGGAAGCACTAAAATGTACCAAGACTTGAAGAAGCAGTATTGGTGGAACAGGGTGAAGAAAGAAGTGGCAGAATACGTGGCTAAATGTGATGTTTGCCAGCAGATTAAGATAGATCACCAGAAACCATCGGGATTGTTGCAACTTTTGCCAATACCCGAATGGAAATGGAATAGCATTGGAGTGGACTTCATTACTGGACTCCCCAAGACTCGTGAGGGATATGATGCTATCTGGGTCATTGTCGATAGATTGACCAAGGTGGCTCATTTCCTCCCAACCAAGCAAACCTATGGGAAGGACAAGCTTGCTGAGTTATATTTGACCAGAATAGTGACACTCCATGGAGTTCCAAAGAAGATTGTGTCAGATAGAGAGCACAGTTTACATCCAAGTTCTGGAGAAATTACATGAGGCTATGGGCACCGATTTGAACTTCAGTTCAGCGTATCACTCTCAGACAGATGTACAGATAGAGAAAACCCGCCAGATTGTAGAGGATATAATAAGAGCTTGTGCAATCGTATATGGTGCAACATGGAACACCTGCCTACCGTTTGCTCGGTTCTCACATAATAACAGCTACCAAGCCAACGTCCAAATGGCACCGTTTGAAGCACTTTATGGCAGAAAACGCAGGACCCCACTGAATTGGACAGAAACAAGAGAACGACAACTTATTGGTCCCCAGATTGATCAAGATGCCGAAGCACATGTCAGGATTGTTAGAGACAGACTCAAGATGGCACAAGACCGACAGAAGAGTTATGCAGATAACCGCAGGAAAGACTTGAACTTTGAAATCGGAGATTTCGTATACATCAAAGTCACACCCTTCAAGATAGTCAAGAGATTTCAAGTGAAAGACAAACTAGCCCCAAGATATGTGGGACCGTTTCAAATAATTGAAAGAGTTGGGGAAGTAGCTTATCAAGTGCAGTTTCCGCCCAACTTATCAAGGATACACAATGTGTTCCACGTATCTCAGCTTCGAAAAGTGTCTACAACAGCCTACAGATGAAGTGCCATTGTCAGACATTGGATTGCAAGTTGACTGCATATATACTGAAGAACCACTACAAATACTTGAAACTCCAGAAAGGCAGCTCAGAAACAAGAATGTCAGGTTTTGCAGAGTGCAGTGGAAGAATCACACCGCGGATGAGGCCACCTGGGAACGAGAGTCAGATTTGCAGCGAGATTTCCCCAACTTACTCCCTGGTCCAGGTTAATCTCGAGGTCGAGATTCCTTTAAGGGGGGTAGGTTGAAAAGCCCCAAAATTTTCAAACCAAAATTTTCCTTGATTTTTGCTGAGTTTTTGAGTGAATTTCGAAAACTTTCCTTTTTGGGAAAGTTTTCCCCGTTCCCGCCTTCCTTTTCCGGCTGGACGCCTCCCCCTCCCGTTGGCGCCCGCCCCTTTTCCGCCTTCTCCTTCTTCCGGCGCCCGCGCCTTCTTCCTTCTCCACTGGCGCCCCGTTCCCTCCCCGTTTTCCCCTCGCGCGTGCGTGCGCGCTGGCACCGCTCCCGCACCGCCTCAGCGCTCGCCTCGCGCCCGCGGTTTCCCCTTCCTCGCCCACAGCTTCGCCACCGCCGTCGCCTTGCCGATGTCAGCCGGTCCGAGGTCGGCAGAACTCACGCGCCACGCGTCGCCACCTTTCTGCCCCGATCCCCACCCGCCGGTGGCCGCTCCTTCTCCCTCCTGCGCGCGGACGCCATTGCAGCCCGAAGCTCACCTGCTCCTGTCGCCTCACCATTAAGCCACTGCAGGACCGGCGTCACCCCACCCCCATCCCGCGGAGGAGACGCTCCCAACCACTCCCTGTCCCCTGTTGACTCCCGGAGCCCCGCCGTTGCCTTCTCCCCGAAGACTCCCTCTCCTTTCCGCTCGGTATAAAAACCGCTCCCCCTGCTCCCGTGTTTCCTTTGCTCCCCGAGTCCTCCCACTACCTCCACTCGCCTCCCAACACCCCAAGGAAGCTCCCCGAGCTAACGATTGGACCCCCGTCGTCCCTAGCGCCATCGAGGCTCTTCCCTACGCCGGCGACCCCCGCAGCTCGATCTTCCGCTCCCTTTCCCCATTCTCCAATTGCTTGCTCCCCGAGCTTCCCCTCAGCGCACTGATCATTTTTGTGCACTCCCCTGGCCAGGTGACCGCCGGTGTGACCTCGCCACCGAAGCTCGCCGCCGCCCCAGCAGTGCGCCCGTGGCCAGCCTCCCTCGACACTCCCCAGCTCACGCCGCCGCCGCGAATGTGAGCCCCCTCCTCCGTAGATGGTGTAGCCGCGGCCGATTGGCCCCAATCGCCGCCGGCGACCCTCCTTCGCCGCCGGTGAACTTTTTCCCCTTTCTGTCTCCCGCCTCCCCTTCTGTTTTTCCCGCTTCCCAAGGCTCCAAAATGGAGTCCCCCGGCCACCCTCTACCCGACGGGACCCTCCCCGGCCCCGGTAGGCCGTCACCGTCGCCGGAACGCCATAGCCCCGCCTCGCTGTCCCTCGGTCGCGAGCTCACGGCCGGAGGTTGAAGACGGGGGACGTGGCCCCATCTCATCCGCCCGTTCCACCCGTTGCCATCTAACCCCGGCCGCCCGATGGCAACATGTCGTGACCGTCGGATCTTCATAAAAGCACTGCCTCTCCTCCGTCCGATCCGCCCCGTACCGTTTCGCCGCCGTCCTTCTGTCCCAGCCGTCCGATTCCCCCTCCTCGCCTCCATCCGGACCGCCCGCGCTCGCCGCCCCGCTGCCGTCCGCCCCGCCACGCGTCGGCCATCCCGACCGCGTGGACGCGCAGGGACTGGGCCGCTCTCCCTGGCCCGCTCGGCTCCCGCATGCGCGCGCGCGCGTTTGAAAACCCGGCCGGGCCGCACTGTAGCAACGGGCCGGCCGTCTACTGTTCCCACCTATTTTCCAGAGATTTAATAATTTCTAAAATCCCAGAAAATCCGAATAAATCCTAGAAAATCACAGAAAATCCCAAAAATCCCCAAATTTCACCACTTTGCTCCAATTATTATTCTGGACCCATTGGTGACCTTCTTTCCACCAAAATCATCCCAGATAAATTCCTAAAATTCCATTTGAAGAGTTTATGCATTTTACTCCTTTTTAATAGATCATTTTTTTCCTCGCTTGATTAGTCTCAAGCCGGATTTATGTTATTTTCAGTGTTTGCGCTAGTGTCGAAGATTCCAGAAGTTCAAGTGCAGTTTCAGGAGCCAGGAGGTTCTTCGTTCGAGCTAGCGGAAATCTTTCGGATTGACGGCAAGTCCCAAATCCTTTGATCATGTTGTATCCCATAATGTTTAATTATGTTAATATGTTATTTGCATTGAGCTAGTTCTGAAATGCTAGTTCAAAATAAAATAAAACGTTTAGAATGACATGTTTATATAGTTAATCCTACCACCGACAAAATGCCATGTTCAATTTGTAGCCATGCTCTTGTCAACCCTAGAATTAATTATCTGTTAATCTAGATGCTCGTAGGTTATTACTTATCGTGCAAAGTCTTATTCTAATAAGGTTGTGGCTGCGGGCCAATAGAATTTGGAAAACCCGGCTCTAGGGCAGGGTGGTATGGGACACCGTGCCCTAGGGCGGAGATTGTCGGCATGCGCAGGATAGGGTAAGGGGGGCTGCGGTGCGCCGCAAGACGGTTTTCGCCCGCCTCTTACCCTAGGTTGCAGGTCGCGGACCTGGTAGGGGTTGCGGACCCCTAAGGAAAAAATATAAGGACCAGACCCTTACGCTAAGCAAATGACATGGTGATCGCTCAACCACAGGAGTTGACTTGTCAACACTGGTTTAGTAGCTGCTCAACTCGATTGAAACTCTACAGGTGTTGTGGAGTAGGTGTTTGGGTAACAAAGGTTAGGCAGGCCGTGTTGCGGGTGCCTAACAACGGTAGAGTTCACTCGAAGCGGCACCGTTTTCTTTTTCTTTGTGTGTGTGTGTGTGAGCGAGCCAGACCCGAGTGAATTCTACCGGGTAGAGCCTATATAAAGAGTTGAGCAGTGAAACGACCTGGCTTTCTTAACTCTGTCGCGGGAGTTAAGGGATCGTGTGGGTAAAGCTGAGCAAACTCTGCAGAGTCAAATAAATGGTATTCGAATACGCCGTGCTCCCGGTTATTGGAGCTGTGTCACTGGGGTGATTCCAGCAGCAAAGCTTAAGTAGTTTTGTACATGCTTTAACTTGTTTAGGTTGGTTAATGAACTCTTGTTGAAAAACCCCTGAGTTCTTGAGGAGTAGTTTTGGGGTCCGTCTTCTAAAAATGCTTGCAAATAAAACTGCATCCACTCAAATTAATAAACCAAGTATACTCCCTTCCTTTGATGTTCCGTGCATGTAATAAGTTAGGGTCCCTTTGGGATTTGCTGAGCCGGTTGATTGGCTCACGGCTTGCTTTTGCCCTTCTTTAGAGGATCAAGACGAAGGTGTTTGCCTCCCCGTTGAGGAAGTCCCGGAAGGTCGCTTCTTCGACGAGGATCCGTGGCTTTAGGTCTTGGCCGCGCTCAAGCGGATCTTGGAGCTTCTGTAATGTAATTATACTTTGGGCTTGCACGCCCCGCTGTTGAAAATGGATGTTAATCCGTATGTGAAATATATGCTGAACTTTTGTTGTAGGCATGCAATGGTATACTCTTGCGCGACACTCCATAACTGTTCATGCGTGAATAGTTGCGGGGTGTCGTGTCCGTACGCGCCCCTGGAAACGGGGGGGGCGTTACAGTGGTAAACTTCAGAGTTATCAGAATATATAGATCATTTGGACTCAAAAATTACCGTTATACATTCAGTAATGGAGTTCAAGCCACCACACTTGGGGAAGTACAAATAAGGTTATGTTGGATCACATTTAGAAGTCAGAACAAGCTAAACACAAATATGCAGGGCCTAACCTAGAGGTAAATTTAAGGGTACACCATAGAGCTAAATGCCCTCTAAGATTGCATTAGAAAATGCTACCACACAATATCCTCCCGTCCAAGAGCATTACAAGCTGGCAGTTGAAGTCATAAAACAACTTGATACATAGTTAGTTGCAAATAAAACTTAGATTTATAACAATTTGCTTGAGGATTAGATGATGGATTGCATTTACCTTTAAAATATCAACAAAGGATGCCATCAACCCATTATGGATACCTCTGAAATCAACAAGGTCCTCTACAATTCTTTATCACATGGATCATATTTTAGTTTCTTTTTTTTAAAAAAAATGGATCATATCTTGCACAAACTAAGATCAATTATCTCAATTCCATTGACCAATTTCCAAATTACACGTTTTTCTTTTGTTGATTATGTAAATAGTCAACTAAGAGCAATATAAAATTGTGCAGTAGACAGCTAGAAAACAAACTGTGACCAATAACCCAGAAATGAAAATAGGTTTGATATTCATGAGACCACAGGATTCCTTCCATCTAGCCATCTAGGAGGTTAGTTGCACATATTCAGACTTTGCTGGGGTTATGAAGTATTGAAGACTCATATTTGTTCGTCTACTTTGTTGATAGCTGTGTATTTAGATCTGCTGGTAGTTTGCTCAATTTTGCTTCGCGGGGAGCGTTTGGATAAGACTGTTCTAGTTTTTCTTATTGAAGATTAGTCCGATGAATTTTTGGCATATAAGATATTCATCTTGATTTAATTAAAAAAGTTTATTATATATTTCGACTATTGGAGGGAATTCGATTTAAGATGGAGTTTGTTGAAGTTGATCCGAATTTGTACCGTGTTCGTATAGGACACTGTATCGCCTCATGCTAGACGTGGCATGACCGATGTCACGGCCATGCACAGGCTGTATCAGACATAGTGTCAGCTTGTAGCAACCGATTCTAATTTGATTTCCTTCTCTGTGGGACTCCTTTCGCTCGTCTTATATATGTGCTCTAATAGTACATAGGAAGAGCAAGAAATGAGAAATCCATTATAATCTTTCCTTGGATAGTGATATTTCATCTTCGTGCGTTCATGGTTTTCTCGCAAGGATTTTCGATATTAAATCATCTCCCCGTTT
The DNA here is from genome assembly GCA_017311315.1 of Dendrocalamus latiflorus. Taxonomy (NCBI): domain Eukaryota; kingdom Viridiplantae; phylum Streptophyta; class Magnoliopsida; order Poales; family Poaceae; genus Dendrocalamus; species Dendrocalamus latiflorus. The sequence continues at coordinate 14,990,262 of CM029647.1, read as the reverse complement.
TTTTGGATCTTCTATTTCAACCGTATATTTCATAACAATACACGATCAACAGAGCAGATGTACTTCGCAGCAAGATTACACAACATATGTACGAAGCATGGCCTTAAAGAGAAACAACTCCGCAGGCTGCAGCCACGGTGGACGCGCCACTACCGCGACCGGAAGAACGTCGGCGAAGGCGGAAGGCTAGGAGCAAAAGCATAAATGCATGTGCTGCCTCTAAGGAAATTTGTCGATCAAGCTGGCTGTATGAAGCATGGCCTTAAAGAGAAACAACTCCACAGGCTGCAGCCACGGTGGATGCGCCACTGCTGCGACTGGAAGCACGCCGGCGAAGGCGAAAGGCTAGGAGCAAAAGCATAAATGCATGTGCTGCCTCTAAGGAAATTTGTCGATCAAGCCGGCCGTCGCAGATGGGGAGGGCGCCCACATCAACGCCTTGGCGGGTGAAGTGCAGCAGAGGGTGCCGCGGGAGATGGACGTTGAAGGCTCGGCAGGTGATGAAAAGGGGCAAATGTATGGATCATGGATGGTTTTTTGGTTGTGGTTTTATAACTTTTGAATTTTAGTTATTCGTGATAGAGAGTATGAAGAGAGAGACAGTTGTATTCGATTTTAACCGGTATATCTTAAATCGATACAGTGTGTATTATAATCAACTTGTAGATATTGTCTTGAAAAAATACACCGTTTTGGAAGCTAGTTAATGTAGCTCCGTACAAAAGTCAATGAGCCAAAGCATTTTCGACCCGCTTATAGTATGCAGCTCTAGTGGTGGGAGCGTCCATGCAACGACATTGATGGCCACAAGGCGGTGACGGGGTGAGAGAAAGAAGTGGGTCTCTCAGAGTTGCGGCCTTAAGGTCATCCGCAAAAGGCCGTCCCGTTTGGTTCTATTTAGCCACTCGATTAAATTTATACGATCTAGATAGACAAGTGTACATACATACATACACGTACGTGCACGCATGCATGCACACACACTGGTATGCATGCATACATATGTACGTACGTACACACATACATACACTAAGAAAAATCCTACGATTTATATTAATAACTCAAGGAGTAAAGTATATACGTATTTGACTTTAATATTAAAGATTGTAGACTAACAACATATCACCGTCAAGTCTTCCTCGCCATGGACTCCGTATCTTGCAACGGTGTCTTGATTGTCGACAAGCAAAGCGGTAGAAGGTAGATTGTCAATTATCTCTATTAATGTATAGGACCTACGCATCGACAACGGTGTTGCTAGTCGGAAGAAAATCATAGGTGATTTATTTACATCCTTCTCAACTCAGTGTCGATTTCCAGCATAGATGTCGCCATTGTCATGTCGGTGAACCGGTTCGATATTTATCATAGATAAATAAAATCTTGTTAAGAACTCATTGAAGAAGAATAAAAGAAAAAAAATTAATTTAGGAAGAAAAAAGAAACTAAATAAATCTAAAGTTAATTCGGAAAAAATCAACAGTCCGACCCACTTAACGTCGGCGAGAACGCCGGAGAAGAAGGCGGCCGACGGCCCTGTACAAGAGTTAAGACGGTGAATGCAATTGCCACAGGCCCATTAAGCGGACGGACTCTCGGACAAAACAAAGTGACGTTATACGGCCCTTTCCACCCAACCCAGCCTAATTGAAATTCGATCGCGCAGAAAATGTGCGACCCAATGCAGCCTATCAGAACTTGGATCGCGTAGAAATTGTGCGAGCCAATACGCTCCGAAAAAACTGGATCGCGCAGAATATGTGCGACCCAATCCGGCCCATATAAATTTGGATCGCGCGATGGATAGGGTGTGCGCCCCAGGTTCGCGTTACCTTCGCCGTGAAATCCAAGGCAAAACGGAACAGATGGAGGTCTATTAAAACTGAAACGGGAGCCCAGCTGTTCGTACAGTGCCTCCACAGAAAAAGCCCCTCTTTGTTTTGCTCCACAATAACGTTCAGCCGACGTTCCAGTGCTGATCATCTATTGCAGTCCCCCACTGTAAATAACTGAACACCGGAAAAGATGATGACATTGCACCGCTGCAGGATGTCGACTCGAAGAGTAGATGTTTGCATCGCAAACGCCGTGCAGCGATGGGTTCTTGTGAAGCATCTCGAGCGCTCCGTGATGCCGTGCGACGATCTGATCGTCGTCGGCAACGTACGTTTGTGAGCTCTTGGTCTTGGCTGAACCGATCGCTCTGTTTGTATTCTCTCTTTTAAAACTTTCGATCGCTCTGTTTGCAGGGTGACCATTGGACTTACGGTTAGAGGCTTGCCATGCCAACCCTCCGGCGTCTGGACTGGAATTGTACCGGCACTTCACTTTTCTCTGGAGGAAAGAGATGATTATCTCAAACTGTAGTCCTCGCTAGCGAGGCCGTGTCTTCCTCTTGGTCGACGGATGAGTTTCGTCAGAGTTGAGCATGTGGCTACGTGCATGAGAAATGATTCTCTCGTGCCCAGCTTGGCAGCCAGCACGTTAGCAACAGCGTTAATGCTTCGATGATGATGACGGAAGTGAAACGCATAAAGAGAGCTTGAATTGCCCTGCGACCTGCGAGGTGTGGACCGTCTGGCTTCGGTATGTAATGCAAGGCTTTCGCAGAAGCAGGGATGACGAAACAGGTAGCATGGTGCATGTACCATACTGCATAAACTGTGATGGAGGAGCCTCCACGTCTGCAACTTTCCTATAAGATAAGCGTCTTTTTTTCTTCATAAAAGACGATATTCCATTCGCCTAAAGTAAGTTTTCTTCCAAACAACTTCAGTCACATCACAGAATATGCCAACAGTACAAAGAAGCCTGGTGGGGCAACAGGCATAAAGTGCTCAAGGGCTGAGCTGCCTAAGCATTTCTGCATTTCCCGAACATTTATGCTGTAATAGTCGGTGCATTTCTGGTTACGCACACTAAAGCAGCCAAGATGACTGCTTAGTGCCATATGTAAGACGGAGTAATCATTAGGATCAGAACATGGAGATTTAGGGTGTGTTTGGTTAAGCTGTGGCTTCTGAAAAAGCTGCTGTGAGCTGTGGGCTGTGGAAAAGCTGCTGTAGGTTGTGGGCTGTGGAAAAGCTGTAAGTTGTTTGGTTCAAACAAGTAAAACTTACCTCATATCTCTATTTTCCTTGAAACAACTGTGAAACAGCTCTCTATTTTCACCATTTCAAAAAGCAGAAAGCCAAAAGCCAAAAGCAGGGTCCAAGCTGCTTTCAAAACTATACTACCCAAAAGTAGCTGCTTCTGAAAAAGCAGCTTCTGGAAACCACCCTTTTAGTTGACTTTTGACTTTTTGGAAGCAAAAGCAGCTTCTAAAAGCCCAACCAAAGGCACCCTTAAGCAGTCAAAATTCTGCACGAACTTTCTGCCGTTAGGTGATCAGAGAGGTCCCAGAATTGCTGCGAGAACAGAAGCTTTGTGCTTGGTTCCAAGTTTGGAGAAGCGGCAAAGAACACCTCGAGCTTTGAGAGCTTTTAGAGGGCCCTCCTTTCTTTGTATGGAGCCAAAAAAAGGGCTCCCACCAAGAAATGTCCGGCAGCTCTGGCCTGGCATGGGCAAAAAATATCAATACATACAGTTAAAGCACCCTTCAGCTTGTTAGATTACTGTACAGGAAAAGAAAACTACTACTCCATCATAAGTTAATCGTTTAGGGTTTATACCGTCGCCTCACGCGTCATGAATTTTCAGGTACAATCATGTCTCTGGATGTCACTATGTCAGTAAGAGGTGGGTATGAATTTTTGCAGGGTTGATGCACTGTTGCTATAATATTTCCAGATGCCTAAGAATGTGTAGTGGGCAAGGCACGAATCTTTTTCAAGTTCCAACCACCAGCAACCACGTAACAGTGCTGCAAAAAATATTCATATACCTTTTAGACCTGCAATTCAGGGGATTAACTGTTCGGATTTGTAAACTTCGTACGGCGATATTTTGATATTATATCAATATATGGTATTTAGTAGGGTATTAGGCACTTGATCAACACCTAACCTAGGTGACATCCTTTCTAATCAGCACTCTCACCTGCAAAAGATTACAGGTCTACATTTTGTCAATGGTTGTTAGAGCAACTCCAGCAGGGCCCCTACTTGAGCCCTCAACCCTCATATTTGAGGGCTTGAGGCAAAAATGCAACTCCAACAGGGCCCCTACTAGAGCCCTCAAATTTGAGGAGCCCCTCAAATCCCCCTCCCACCCCTCATTCCTAGGGGCTCCCCCTCCACCCCTCATTTTCCTGTTTTTTTCCCGCTCGTGAAACTTCCCCCGCCTCCACCCCAAAATTCCCCGCCTCCCCCAAAATTTCCCCGCCCCCTGTCGATTCCCCCGCCCGCCGCCCGCTCGCCCCCTGCCGAATCCCCCGCCCGCTCGCCCCCCGCCTGGCCCATCGCCTCCGCCGCCCGCTCGCCCCCCGCCTCGCCCGTCGCCTCCACTCTCCGCCGCCTCCGCTCTCCGCCGCCTCCCTCCTTGCTCCTTCCCCCGCCTCCGCCCGTCTCCCTCCCTCCCACCCCGCCGTCCCCGACTCCCCGCCTCCCTCCTTGCTCCTTCCCCCGCCGCCGCCCCCTCCCCTGCCGTCCCCGGAGGTCGAGCCGAAGGAGGAGGCGCAGTCGCCGTCGCCATCGCCCCGAGTAGATCCGGCGAGGCCGCCGCCGCCATGAGGCGCCCTCGGGGCAGCATGCACAGGAGGCGCCGCCGAGTGGCCGAGCGCGGGGAGGCGCCGGCGGGAGGCTGCTGCCGCGCCGCGGAGGAGAAGAACCGGCGCCGAGCTCGGGGAGGCGTGGACCGCTGGCGACGCGCAAGGTGAGGTGCGCGCCGCCTCCGCTCTCCGCCGCCTCGCCCGTCGCCACGCCCGTCGCCTCGCCCATCGCCGATGCCTCCGCCCGTCGCCCGTCGCCGTCGCCTCCCTCCCCGCGCGCCTCCCTCCCGAGCGCGCCGCCGGCCTCCCTCTCCGCCCGTCGCCGTCGCCCGTCGCCGATGCCTCCCTCCCCGCGTGCCTCCCTCCCGAGCGTGCCGCCGGCCTCCCTCTCCGAATGGATTTGTCAGTAGTGGGTCCCATATGTCAGTGTGTATTGGATGGATTTGAGGGCTTAGATTTGAGGGGTGTTGTTGGAGTAGAAGCAAAAAAATTGGGCCCTCAAAAATAAGAAGAGCCCTCAAATGAAAAGTAGGGGCCCTGTTTTGAGGGCTACTGCTGGAGTTGCTCTTAGGATAGATATAATAATACCATGGATTAGGACGGGGCTGATGGTATTCTTATGATATCTTTAAGCAATTTGTGGAACGTTGCTTAGTGCTCTAGCTGGTGATAAGGGGTACTAGCAGATGACAACTTGACGAATTTGTATATAGAGGTATTATTTTTACCAAGGAACAAATACCACTTGTTTGCCGAAATTCGTGGGCTGCCCAGGTTCTTTTACCTCAGGGTTTCTTCAGAGGCAATTCACCCTTGATGTTGAAGAAAGATCTGCATGTAAAAAACAAGGAGTTGGTAATTTACAGACAAAAGAGTATTTTAGCCTAGACATGATCAAAATGAGATAAACATATAGATCAAGCCAGAAACCTAAATCATGTCCACCTTAGGACAAGTAGAACTAGTTAAGATAGACATTGATAATTCACGAAGGCCTCGATGAGAGCTAATGCACGCCCAGAACCGCACGCTCAGTAATCAATAATTACACCAAAGAGGTAAAGCTGACGTTGGATCCCAGGCAGGGAACGGCTGCTGCTAGAAGAACAGAAGCGTAGGAGAGACGACGAAAAAAGGACATAAAAACAACATCTAGCTGCGCACGCCCGGTTTGGACAGGCAACTTAAACAAGGGGCCTCAGCTCTTGCCACTGATGTCACCCTCACATTTCCATAGGTTGGCATCAAGATGAAATAAACAAATAGCACATTGCTCCATGTTTTGAGGGCATGCGCCCTTCCTTTCAAATTTAAAATCACAACCTTGAACATGAATAGGTCAAGCATCCACGATATGTTTACCTTGGAAGCAAAATTCACTCCACAGAAAACTTCACATATACTTCCAAAGTCTGCCCGAAGTCGGGTTGTTTGGCACGATGATTTACATTAACCCTCCTGTGTACTCCCATCCTCAACATAGAACGCAGCTACAATCAAACAATCCAACCACCCGGAAACAACTTTCTATGCTTTCTTTGTAATGATCCTTAGATTATTACGGGGTAAACACCGTCAGGAGGACAGCCGAGCGGCGTCGGTTTGATTAGGATGCGAGGCAGACTATAGATAAGGGAGAAGAACCTTTGAGAAAGAGACTAGATCAATTTACCTTCATTGCTTGATACTAATGGTAGCATGTAGCTCCTCTTTTATAGAATTGGAGGCCCCTAACAACTCAATCTAATCTTTCCTATTAATAAGGATAACCTCCTCATAGATAATTCTTAATTAGGCTGGTCAAGAAAGGTTCCTCGCTGCTACAACAGTACCCGTGAGTACTGTTCATACGCATTATTTTCTACATATGACAACTTCTCTCTCTTTGCGACAGCTCGTCCTCAAGCTGTAGTGGAGCCACGGTTTGCAATCCTTGGAAGTACCACGACTGCAACAGGACGCAGCCCTTGGAGGCAGACCATAGAGTAGATGACACCGGCTTCATGGTGTAGAGAACAGCACCCACATCGTAGGAAACCAATGTGGGGCAACACGAACACCCTTCACTTTTACTCCCTGAGACACCATAGCCCATGGTGGTGGGAAGGAGGCTTCGACGTTGATGTCCCCTACATGGTAGCAACCGTGCTCCACAATGCCAATGGCACGACGTCGGTCGAGGGTGTGGAGAAGATGGCCGTGATGCATCGATCCTCTCCCTCTTTGATGGCTGTAGTGGTGGTGACCTTGGTACTGGGGGCAACGCCGCTCCATCCACTGTTGCCATCATCTTCTTGACGGTGGCCATCATCTTGTCGGTGGTGGCCATTATGTTCTCACCGTCGGCCTTCATCAAGGCCAGCAACTCAACAGCAGAAGTTATGGTGTTGACTCTAATACCAAATGTAATGATTCTTATATCATTACAGGGTAAACACTATCAGGAAGACAGCCAGGCGGCGTCGGCTTGATTAGGATGAGGGGCAAACTATGGGCCTTTTTTAATGCGACTTTTGGCTAAAATTTTTGAATTCTGGTTGTTCGCGCACGGGAGAGAGTACGGAGAGACGTGCGATTTTGGCCATTCTAAATGAAGTCGCTACAGTGTCTACTGTAATCAACTTGTTGACCCCATCTTGAAAAGACACTTCATTTGAAAGCTAGTTACTATAGAAAAACAAAAAGACAGAAGTAAAAAAGAATAGACCCTATAGATGAAGGAGAAGAACCTTTGGGAGAGAGACTATATTAATTCATCTTCATTACTTGATACCAACGGTAATATGCGGCTCCTCTTTTATAGAGGTAGAGTCCCTAACAACTTAATCTAATCTTTCCTATTAGTAAGAATAACCTTTTTAATGGATAAGATTCTATCCTAACAATAACTTGATTGCTAAGGAAACCTCATGTAATCCTTAATTAGGCTGGCCAAGAAAAGTTCCTCGCTGCTTCTACGGTACCTATAAGTACTGTTCATGCGCATTTTTATCTGCATAAGCCTCCTACTGCAACCGTCCAGTGAGCATGCGGACTAAGCGGTTTGGGGCCCTGCATATCAGCAGGCGCCAGGCAGTTCTTAAATCATTTATGGGTAAAAGGACGCACCTCGTTGTCCTAGCTTTTAATGGCTACCTTGTAACCCTACACATTCAAACAAAACAAATAGAGTAATGGAACGAGGAGAGACATGCAAAGGAATAAGTAAAATAACCTAATCACCTAATGCACTGCAGCCACTAATAGAGCAATAATAGAGAATGACAGTAACAATGCACCACAGTACTGCATTGCATAGAGCCGTGACAGAAAGAGGATTAGCACGCACACCAAAGGCAGATCATAGGGGCAAATGTAGGTCCCTCATAAGGAGTATAAGCAAATTTATAAACCTTTGCTACAGGCATTCTGCTTTAAAGCATGCCCAAACTCCTTCCATTTCCTTCCTAACACACAACCACCATCACTGCCAAAACCGAACCAAACCAAAAACACAACTCACCAAACACACAACGCAAGGCAACAACAATGCCAAGACATGGCTCTCAAAGCCATGACCAACCACTCCAAGAACAGGACTACATAGACATGGACTTGAGCTCACCTGCAGCAGCAGAGGCAGTCACCACCACAACAAGCGTGCTCTGCTACACCACAGCCATGGCAGCCTCCCCACAACACTCAAGGGAGTTTGAGTTCCACATGTCGACTCCGTTTGACCAGTGGGAGCCCATGGCATCACCAGCAGATGAGCTCTTCTACAAGGGCAAGCTACTACCTCTCCACCTTCCACCACGCATCCAGATGGTTGAAAAGCTCCTCGAGAGTGCGGCTGACAAGGGCCTCCTCTCTGCGAGCACTGCCCCAGCAACGCCCTACCAGTCATGCAATGTATCACCGGCGAATTCACGTTATGTCAGTGGTGAGCTCAATGTGGAACATTATTTCCACGAATGCACATCCACCAGTATTGCTGCTGCTGAGGCAGAGGCAGCCTGTGAGACGAAGCCATGGTCCAAGAAGCTCAAGTTCATCAGGCATCTCAACCTTGGCCTCAAGCTCAAGGCATCAAAAGCTTACCTCAAGACAATATTTGCCACTAAAGCAGGGAATCCAGATGGCAAGAGTGGTGCACCTACTGCAAATGAGTTCTCCAGTGCCCAGTTCAAGACTTGGAGGAAGAACCCATTTGGCCAGATCAGAAGCAACAGGTACATAGCCTCACCCGTCAACAACAGTACCACACTCGGAGGGAAGCTTAAAGAAGATGAGTGTGGCCATAGGAGGTCCTTCTCCAGTGTCATTATCCGATACTCATCGTCAAGCAAGACATCCTCTGCCTCATCATCATCATGCTCTTCGTCAAATTCATCCTCCTTCTCCATCCCAAGCTCAAATGACTCTGGTGTGGGGCCAGTGCTGAGGAGGAGCAGCAGTGCAAGCTCAGAGATGGACAATCCAATCCAGGGTGCAATAGCATATTGCAAGAAGTCGCAGCAACTGGCCTCGGTGAGGAAAAGTGCAAGCGATGCAGGTTTCCGATTCATGTCATCATCAGCGTCAAAGGTAGCTGCAGAATCTGATGACGCAGAAGATGCTATTGAGATTTGCCGCCAATGACAGTATAAATGTACAAAACTTCAATACCCCTGATAATTCTGTACACTTTTGATCTTGAGCTTCGTGCAGACATGATGTTTGATAAAATGTTATGCCCTTCAAAAAGTTTCAGATATGTAAGTAACTTCTGTCTAAGAGCAAACGATTTCAATATGTAATAGCAAATAGTATTTTAGCATTTGACATGGTTGAACAAGAGTACAAGAGTGCAGATAGAATCCCACCAACAAACTAAATTGAGGTAATCTTTTCTCTGATCAGTATCCTTATTACAGATGCACGTGTTGTAAGTTAGTAGCCAAAAACAGAGGTGATAGATGTTATGAATATTGTGTGTATTGATATGAGACCCAAAAGGTCATATATATAGGAGAGTACAAGAGGATATGCCATATAGAGATAAGGCATATATGAAATAGAATACAAACTCTATATCCTAATATAACTCTATTTCCTTAACACTCCCTCTCAAATGCAAGGCGTATGCAATAGTATTGCATTTGAAAAAGGGCGAACACTAAAACAAGATAAATCCGAACTCCGAGTCTTGATGATGTCATCGTTGCGTGCAGTTTTTGAATAAACTGTCAAATCAAGCCGAAGAGGAATAGATAGACGCATGACGGCGCAGATCGAAGCCCAAGAGGTGGCGGCGCAGTGCACAGAGGACGCGCGGCGGCCTTTGAAGTTCGGGGCGGCGGCTAGAGAAGCGGCGGCATCATAACGACTTCTACGATCTGCACGCGGCTCAGAGAGTAGAGCGGCGGCTGCTGCCATGCAAAATAAAATTCCTACACTTCTATGACTAACAATAAATTTGTAGACTCGCACGGCTTGAACGAACTACAAATTTAGAGACTACGAACTTGAATGGATGCAAGGAAAACTTACGAGAAATAACTGTAGACTGACTAAAAAAAATTAGACACTAGCAGCATAATAACCCATCCTTCTCTCCTATCCATTAACCCATCCATCTCTTCCCTCTATCTCACACCCCCTCCCTCACATTTGCTCTTCACGCGCTCCCTCCCTCACCCAGAGAGAAGCGGAGCGGCGGGCTCCAGCGGGAGGCATCGACGGGGAGAAGGTGGCTTCCTGGGACCGGGCGGCGGCCACGGGAGCGATCGCGGCGGCGGGATCCGGCGGCGGCGGCCACGGGAGGCGGTCGAATGGCGGCGGCGCGGACCGGGAGGCGACCCGGCAGCGACAAGCGGCACGGGGCGAAGGTCACGTCGCCGGATCTGGCGGCGGCGCGGGCCGGGAGGCGACCCGACGGCGACGAGCAGCACAGGGCGGAGGCCGCGTCGGCAGGATCTAGTGGCGGAGAGGCCGGATCTGGCGGCGGAGAGCCTGGATCCGGGCTTGCCGGCGGTGGAGACGGCCAGATTCGCTCTCCTCCTTGCGGCTCCCTCACTCAGAGAGAAGGGGAGTGGCGGCCTGGATCTGGAGCAGAGGAGGCCGGATGACGAGGATCCGTGCGACGGCGACCAAGAAGAGATGAGCGGTGGCGTCGGCAGCTCTCAGGCGCCTCGGGCGGTCCACAGCGTCGGCGGCTCTCGGGCGGCCCACGGCGTCGGAGGCGTCGGCGGCTCTCGGGGGAGCGGCTGCCGGTGGAGCGACGGAGAGGCAGTCGACAGCCGAGCGGCAGCCCAACAGTGACGCCGGCGACGACGGGTCAGGCGCGGCGGCGGAAGGCGCCGGATCTGGCAGAGATGACCCGAGCGGCGCGGCAGATTGGAAAGGGCCGGATCTGGCAGAGATGACCCGGGTGCATGCACGACGGCTGGGAAAATGCCGCCCAACGAGATGGCTGCCCCCGGGAGATTGATCCTCCTGGGGGCAGCAGCAGCGGAAGTAGGACGGAGGCTAGGTTAGGGTTTCAACTTAAGCTCTGATACCATGTTATGAATATTGTGTGTATTGATATGAGACCCAAAGGGTCATATATATAGGAGAGTACAAGAGGATATGCCATATAGAGATAAGGCATATATGGAATAGAATACAAACTCTATATCCTAATATAACTCTATTTCCTTAACAATAGAAACAAACATCACAAGTCAAAGAGACAACGAAACATAATTAACCGAAGGCGACCAATTATTTATTGGGTGAAGCAGGCATTTTGTCCCATGCCTGGTTGTACAGCTATCTCCACGAGCATAAAACAGTTCCTGATTAAATTCTACCTGCTTTCTATTTCTTAAACAGAACACAAGAAACATACTCTCAAAAGGTTGTGTTTCAAATGCATGCCTATGGTGCAACATAGGTAAATAACTAAGCAAGATCTTGTTCTTTACAAAGTAATTAAAGAGATTATAAGAGAAAAGCAAGACAGTGAGTCTATTATTATGCAGCCTGACCACAGCTTGAATATTACATTATGACAAGACCTCGCTTATGCAAGTAACAATTGGCGCAGACGCACAGTGCACCATTACATAGCTCAAAAGAGTCCAGCTTATGTATAAAGAAAGCTTTTCTGGCACCTCGATATTATTAATTAATTTGTATCTTGAGCTTTTCTCTTGAGAATGATAGTCTTTGTTTTTTTTAGGGGTTCTGAATGCCAATCTCATGGCTCTGTGTTAACCAAGGAACAAACATATGCAATAGCAGGACCTTGTTTAGTAAATACATGGCACTGGTGGCCAACACTTAAAACAAGAAGGCCAAAAAGGCAAAACCCCTTTCTTGCTCTGACAAACAAAAAAAGGTATTCACACTATATAGTGCATAGCAGAAATATTAATTGCTTATAGGTACAGATTGCTCATCTTTAAAGCTATGAATCATCAGAAAACAAGAATGAATTGGTTAGGCAGAAAAAACAAATGAAGAAGGGGAAAAAAACAAAGTGTGAAAACAATGGAAGCAACAACTTTCTGTTCCCACCAATGCCTGCCATTCACTGGAGGTCTCCTGATACGTGTTGGAAGACACATTGAGATGTGACAAATGAATAAACAAAAAACAGATTGCTATGGTTCCACAGATTTGATTAGCATCTTTCTATGTGCTCAAGCAGTTTTTTAAGAGCTTCTCCTTTTTTTCCCCGTACTTGTACTTTCTACCCTGAAGTTTCAATTGATCATGTGATTTGAGATAAGAACAGGCGATGTAAAATGTTTGATCTACAAGGTAGGCCCACACAATATAACAAAAGATGAATTTCTCAGATAAATTTAACAGCCCCAATTGTCTCTTTTGTGGGAAACCTTTGGCTATCTAGCACAGGGGTAAAATAAAAGAATAGTTCAAGGGCACCTATCTAGAGCACAAAACAAGGAGAATTGTTCAATTTGCTTACTCACATTTGGCATCAGGAAAGCTGCAACATGACAGAAAATATCAGCTTCATTTCCATAAAACCAAGTTTGCAACTGGGTTATTCTCCATTTAAGCATAACACGACAGTGGAACTACGATTGCCAAAAAAGTACACTGCTTACCAGAATGTATCCTAAATCAAAACAAAAGAATCCCACTCAAAAGGAATATTGTGTTCCTTAGCTTCAAAACAGAACATCTAGTAAAGAAATGAGAAAGTGAAGACAAATAAACCTTAAACTAAAAGGGCATGTCAAAGGAATATTGTGTTCCTTAGCTTCAAAACAGAACATAGTAAAGAAATGAGAAAGTAAAGACAAATAAACCTTAAACTAAGAGGGCATGTCAATAAAAGGCAATGCAAGATTGAAGCCAAAGGTAAGCAGAGTTACCCACAACATTGATGATGTTGAGCAGTGTTAGGACTAATAGGCATGTAACAGGGCCTACTTTATACTCCCTGTTTGTCTAGCAACTAAGTTAGCCAAATGTTTGCATTGTTTATCATCACAGATGGTGTATGCAGTTTTCACGACATAACTGTGTATCTGTGTTTTTCTGCCCCACGTGAATTTAAAGTGTTATTGGATTGCTGCCTAACTTGTGCTACAATTTTCTGATCAGTGAGCAAAGTAATGGTAGATTATTTGTGATGAACCTTGTCTTTGATCCAGTGACTGGCACATGTAGCAAAGTATAACCAGGGCATGGGCATCCTGGTGACCATTTCAGCTCCACGATAATGATACCTTTGGGTACATATATTTGGATCATTCATTTCAAAGTTTTCAACGCTTACGATAGGAGCGCATGGAAGTTAGTGATCTACATACCGAAACCATAACATAAGAAGGTATAGGGGTGACGCTTTAGGCTCTCTGATCAGATGGTAGGATGTAGACTTAAGATTTTTACCTTGTAGGTTTTATTACAAGACACTCGTTTCTTTGATCTTGAGAAGGTTTCATTCCTAACCTACCCTAACTTGTTTGGGATAAAAAAGTATTGTTGGTGCTGTTATTTGTTGTATTGTACGTATATTCATGAAGCCCAAAGGGCAATACATATAGAGAGTACACGGAAATATTATAAGTGAATATGCCATACACAAATAAGAAACCAAAGGCATATAAGGAAACAAAAAATTCCTATCCTATTTTAATACCCCCAACTCATGATGGATCACACACATTGAGTTTGAAGAGAAAATACAAATGTTGTACCCTAGTCTGCGGCTTCATGAAAAAGTCAGCAATCTGTAACTCTACGAGCATAAACTGTAAAGCGAGTACTCCCTTCTGTACCTGTGAGCGAGTGTATGACGCGTGTACACCAATATGCTCGGTGAGCTCATGCTTCACTAGGTTACGGGTAATACTAATAGCACCTACATTGTCAGTCTAAAGGGTCGTAGTTCTCATCACAGGCACTCCAAAATCAGTAAGTAGCCATCTCAACAAAGTAACCTTTGTTGTCACTGCTGCCATAGCTCTCAACTCAGCATCTGCACTCGAACGGGAAACTGCAGTTTGCTTCTTTGTCTTCCAGGCAATCAGGGAGGAACTAAGAAAAACACAGTATACAGAAAGAGAATGACGATCAAAGGGATCACTAGCCCAAATCGCATCAGAGTACGCCTGAAGCTGTAGTGAGTTGGAGCTAGAGAAAAACAAACGAGAGATAATCCCACGAAAGTAGCGAAGAATACGAAGAAAGTGACTGTAGTGAAGATGAATAGGACGAGCCATAAATTGACTCAAGATATGAACATGAGCAATATCAGGACAATTGCTCACAAGATATACCAAAACTCCCAACAAGATGGCGATATCGAGTATGAACCTCAAGATCACCATCAACAGCACGAAGCTGAAGAGATAGCTCCATAGGAGCCTCAGCAGTAGCCCTCAGGCATGGAAGAAACCTCAATCCTAAGGAAATATATAAGAGAACCAAGATTAATCATCAGAAACTGCTTACCGAGATACTTCTTCACATGTGTGATGAATGAGAAATCATCACCAGTGATGAGCATACCATCCACATACAGGAAAAGCAGTGTCCTACACCAAGATAAAAGACATGGACAAAAAAGCAGGATTGTGGGAGCTGACAATGAAATTAACAGCGGTAATCACTAAGGTAAAATACGCAAACCAGCCTCAATGAGCCTGTTTGAGGCCATAAAGAGCACGACAAAGATGACAGACGTGACCATCTGGAACAGAATACCCAGGTTGTGGCTGCATGTAAACCTCTTCATGCAAAACACCATTAACAAAAGACATTCTTAATATCCAGCTGAGAGATAGACCCCCGGCGAACAGAAGCAACCGTAACAAGTGTGAACATCAATCACATGGGCCAGAGGGGCAAAAGTCTCATCGTAGTCATGAGCGTACTCCTGCTGGAAGCCGCTAGCCACAAGACAAGCCTTGTAGTGCTCGATAGTACCATCAGACCGTGTCTTAATCTTGTACACCCATTTGCATGTGATTGGACGAGCATGCATAGGTGTCGGTACAATACCCAAGTCTCCATACATAGAAGAGCATCAAACTCTTCTGCCATAGCGAGCTACCACTTTGAATAAGAAGCAGCCTCATGATAAGAACTAGGCTCAGTTACAGAGAGAGCATGAGCTGTCAAAGTAAAACTAGAACAATCAGAAGGCCGAAGGGATGTCCGGTCATGAAGGACATAACGAGGAGCACCATCAGAGGTAATCGGAAGTCGATGTCGACAAGACACCAGGAGAGGAGTCTGGTGAAGGACAAGGACGCCTGGAGTAGTGCACCCTAGAGAAACGAGACGGTGGTGCTGCAAAAACAAGAGGGGGTGCTGCAAGAGGCAACACAGGAGGTGGGAGTACAGAAGGAACCATTGGAGATAGACCAGGGGAAGGCTGTGATAGTCAAAGAGAGGCAACCATGAGATCGTCTCAACGGTGGGAACATGACAAGGAGCCGAATCTCGATAGAAGAAAGGTCGAGATTCGTCAAAGACAACATCCGTGAGATCCTGACAGCACTGTCTGCGTTGCTGCAGTGCTCATGGTACTATTCGCTCGTTTGTTGCGTGTATGCTGAGATCCTAGGCCATAATATTACACCTCTCGTGGCGAGACAGCTTGTCCTCGAGCTGTCAGGTGGTGTCCATGGATGAAGTCCTTCGTAACCCCATGTCGATGAGAGGGCACAATGATGACCTTGTGTCACATGGAAGAAAATCAGCGAAGCTCCAGTGGACAGCAACCCCTGTGCGTGGTTTGATGACACAGGAGACGTTGAGGGCATGGACACCCAGCGCGGGGCAGCAACATCATCCTTGCCTCAAATGCAACGGTTGTGAAAGAGATGTGACGTCACTGACCCCCATATGGCAACTGTTGTGCTCCACACTTGCAGAGGCACAGTGTCAGCTTGCCGCGTGGAGATGACCGCCGTTGGATAGCGACAACCTTCCTCCTTGGCAAAGGCACCAAAGGTGAAGCCTGAAGAGGAGTCGTCGTTGGTGACGTGGCCAGTGCCAACGCCGGTGCCGATGAAGGTGGTGGCTAGGGGTGGAAAACGGTGACAGATAATTCGTTTTATCCGATATTCATATACGATAAAACGCGAATGTGGTAAGCAAAATCCATATTCGAAAATGTTCATATTCATATTTGAGAATATTCGTATTCGCATTCGTATTTGAGAATATTCGTATTCGCATTCGTATTCGAGAATATTCATATCCATATTCATATTCGAGACTATTTGATTTGTATTCAATCCGTTTCTAGAACCCATGAAAAATCCATAGAATTTTGTAATTAAAATTTTGAATTTAGGCTGTTTAAAACCTGTAACCGGTGAAAAATTGGCAAAACCACTAGGAATCCGTTTTATCCGATATTCGTATCCAAGAAAATCCGTATTCGAAAATATCCGTATTTGTATTCGAGAATATTCATATCCATATTTGAGAATATTCGAATTCATATCCGTATTCGTTTTAAAAATATGGATTTGTATTCGTATTTGAGACTATTAGATCGTATCCGATCCGTTTCCACCCCTAGTGGTGGCAGCGCAACCATTGCAATGGCACGCGACGCCTCTTCCTGCTCCTTTAGCTTGTCCACTAACTCCATAGCCTTCTCTAAGTGACCATCATATTGTCGAGTAAAGACTATTTTCTTGTTGCTAGCCATCAACATATCCAAAGAAGATAATTCAACATCAGAAGCCATGGTGAGTGGCTCTGATACCAAATGTTATGGTCGGTGGTGGTTGGATACGGTTCCAAGGACCGAGGGTAGGGCACTCGCCCTATCGGTCGGTCATGTCGCCACCAAGGCTTTGAGGCCTGTTGAAGAAGAGGAGACTAGAGAATTTTGTTTATTTTTTTGCTTAATGATGATAGGTACAATGTTGTCCCTTTTATAGAGATAGCTAAATTTAACCCCTAAGAAACATTTCTATATTAAGAGGACTAATTCCTAATAATAGAAAACTTATCTGTAATACATGGAAATAATCTAAAAGGAAATAAGCCCAAATACTAAGGAAACTAATTATTATATTCCTAATCTGCGATATACCGGCAAACCACCCAATTTTGTATGTGCTACAGTACCCACAGGTACTGTTCACGGTTGTTGCAGTGCTCGTAGTACTGCTCGCTCGCCTGCTGCGTGTATGCCGAGATCCTAGGCCATAATACCATTCGTTGCCTCACATAAATATCATAAACAATATCATTCTGGATGCAATAAACATCACCATAGATTTTCTTGCTAGCAAGGTGAGTATACTTCGCTCTTACCACTAGCTAGTTTTGCTAGAATTCTTACAGGTTCAACAGAAGACTGCAAAAATCCAGGAATACAACAAAGGCAAAGTTACAGTCACTAAATTTAGATCCAGAGTAAAATAGTAATTCTTAAGATCCATCGGTTTCTGGTCAAGACCATGAAATCATCCCTAAATTGAGACAAAGGTTTAATAGTTGCTTGATAAGTTGCTTTATATATAAACAAAAGTTTGTGTGGAACAACAAAGCGGCATTTAAGAACACCATACAAAAACAGCATTTTAAAAATACGATGCCCAACTGCGTAAAAGGAGCTAGAATCTGCCAGATTCTGCAGTTGCATTGCCACATGAAAGTTGAAGAATTTAATAGAGGAACAAGTCCAGATTTAGGAATGAGGGCCAGCAGCTTGCTTAAGCTAAGAAATGTAGGCTTTGCAGCTGCATCATATATTGCAAGTAGGTGCATACATATTGAATAAACAAAACAATACTTCTCATGATAGCTGGAAAATGGAATGAAAAAAAACAAACTCACTTGTACAATAGGTTGAGCACAGTTGGTGCCAGAAAATTCTTCAACTGCAGGAGCCTTGCACAATGGGCATCCCTTTTAGTTCCGTGTGGTTTGGTTGTTACAGAAAGGAATTGTACAATCAAGACATACGTGAGCTAATGTATCTGTTAATGTGCATATCTGGACTTTTCATGTACATACTCGATTCCAGAGATAGAGACTGAGTTTAGACACCCTTTCTCTTTACAAGGCATACACTTGATTAAGTTCAGTCTCTGAGAGCTCAGTATTGTCATACCAGGAGCTTGAGCCACTTCTTCTTGACATCTTCTCTTTTTTTCTAATCTTCCTTATGCGCTTTGATTTCACCACATAGTATGTCATTGTACCAAGAACGCCAGCCATTGTGACACCACCTATCAAAGTAACCAGTATTGCTGCCCATTGGAAGTGGCGGCCTAGCACAATATAGCAGGAGGCAATGAAAGAAATGGTAGTGCAAACTGATGCCAGCCACATAAGCTTGTTGATCACCTCAACAACCCTCCGCTCAGACTTGGTTTCTCCCCTGACAACTGTTATCTGAACTACAACCACCGCCAATGATGTAAACAGAGCTATGGCGTTGAAGATGAAGAATATCCTAAAGGAGGCAGCCTGAACAACAATCGCAACTCCATTGTTGTCATTTCCACCAGGTACAGTGAATATAGCTGCAAAAGCAACTGTAGCAAAAAGCACGGCAACAACAGTTACAGAATTCGTTGCATTGTTGATGCCTTCTCTGTGCAACTTTCTGAGTTCCTTAGCAATGCCATGCACATTTTTGTTTGTTTTTCTCGTTTGCTCCAGCTGTGTGTGGACATCTTTCTTTATCTCTGTCACCGTCTTCCGGAGCTCATCTCGAGGCTGATTCAGCTCCCTAGATCTGAGTGCGCCATGTTGAGATAAAATATCCTTAATTTCAGAAGACTCCTCGCATACTGGCAACCCTTCAGCTATATCATAGGCAGTTTTGTGGTCTCTGGTTAGTGCATTGACATGGGTATCTGGTAGCCGCAAAAGAACAATAACTATCTGCAGAAGATAAGAAAAAAAAAACAGTAAGTCATTAAAGATAATAGTTAGGTTAAATATAGAAAAGGCAGGTGACAGTTTATGATGCCAAACTGTCTTGTGTAAATTTCAAAATTATGGTATGATTATTTTTGAAATATTTTCTCCATATGATTAAAAAAACTAGTGACCCTCTACTCTGGCACACAAACAGGAACAGTTTTTACTTAGTGCAGTCTAAGAAAGTATTTACATTTCATACAAGGCAATTTGATCAGCTGGAGAATAACTTGGTTCTAATGTATTTGCTAGGATGGTGTCCCCACCAAAAGGTATAAGGATATAACTTATCAGGATATATTTAGAAGATGAGATGGAAGGTGAAAGGACACAACTGATTTGATTTAAGTCGAACCGAACTCTGATGTTTCCAAAAGAAAAGTAAATTATAATGGATATTTGCTCATACCAGTAACAAGGTATAATCAGCTGGTAGAGTTACAAGTTCTTTTCATGTCAGCGCATTTTGTTTTCCAGGTATACTCTAACCATATAAGCTACTACCTATAACATCCCTAGTACTAGTCAATATTTTCCGCGTGCCATTTCTTTAAAATGGAAGAAAAATGTCAATGCAAGTGGATGAGACATAAAATTGTCTAAAAAGAATCTAGGAAACAACATAAATACCTCTGCTCGCTTTTTCCTTGTTGCTACATGCAAGGCAGTGTTTCCATTTTTGTCTGGCAGCATTACAATTGCCGGATCGGCATCAACAAGAGCTCTAAGTACATCACAGTTTGTTCCTTTTACAGCCATATGCAAGGCTGTTTGACCTTTCTTGTCGTTTCTTCTTGCTAGCTGAGGATCTTTCTCAAGTAATGCTTTAACAATTTCGATATGTCCCTGTCGAGCAGCCAAATGTAAGGCATTTTTTCCATTATCTTTGGCCATTTCCACCAATCCAAAATCATCTTGTTCTAGTAATAGTTTGACAACTTCAGTATGGCCCCTCGTAGCTGCTGATATAAGCGTAGTAGTATTTGCAGGGCCAAATGTTTTGGCAAGCATCCTATCGTGAAGTAACATTTCCTCCACAACAGCTGCAAAAAAAAGAACTGATTAGGAAAACTTGCTTCCTATATAACTAATGGGTACATAAAAATACACTGAACAGTACAAAAGTCAATATACATTAATATATTATGCTAAACTTTTTCCCTGGATATTGGCCTAAAAAACCTTTTATCCCGGATATAAATGAACTATTGATTATATTAGTTTCACCATTACCATGTATAAAATTAGAAAGTGATGGATTTTCACAAGCTATCCAAAATATACAGAACACATCAAAGACAACTTTGATGTGAATATGCAATTATAGGTATTCACCAACATCCCAAAATTCCAAATATCCAGATCACATGCACCCATAACTAAACACGCCAAACTTTCTTAAGTAATCCTGTCTTGAAAAGTGCTTCCTGTTTTACACACCAGTTGCCATCTGAATTCTGAAGTACCAGACTACCAGTCTTTGAAGTGTAACAGTTTACATCTCTCATAAACACACATACGCTAAGCTCAGAGGCAAGCGAGCAGGCTAGTTTCTAGCAGCTAATCTTCATGGAATAAAAAAGTAATCAGTAAAAATCTGCGTAGAGTTTAAAAAAACAATGATCGCATATGTTCTGTATTTTGTATCCTAATTTGCTGCCTAGTTAATCATACTGTGCTGGGGAAAAAAGGAATGCAAAATCTCAGATTCCCACTAGAAGTTAGTGCTTTGGTATGTACGTAATCCTAATAATTACTTAAACAAATACGAAACACACACTTTCAGCTATTTTGTCCAAACTGGAAAGAGATTTTTTTTTTCTCAACCGGTTCGCTAATTGCAGCAGAAGCTATGCCAAACTTCTTACTGATAAGAAATCTCGCAATTCCCAACATCACTGATCTACAAACTTTTGCATATATTTCCAGATCCTGGGATCAAACAGGGTGGATATACCCAATTTTTCTCAGCAACCAAAAAGCGCAGTTCCAAGCTCAGAGCTCCAAATTTTATCGGAGAGAAACACAAATTGCAACAGAAAGATCTAAAGGATGACTTCTCACCATGATGCCCTTCTCTAGCCGCGACGTGCAGCGCGTCGTACCCCGATCTGTTCTTCGCGGCGACGCCCTCGGCGTCGAGGTGCCGGAGCAGCTCCACAACCACCTCCAGGTGCCCCCTCTCTGCGGCGGCGACGAGCGGTGTCTCCCCTGCCTCGTTGGCCTCCGCCGCCACCGCGCGCCGCGCCGCCTCCAGCTCCTCCCCTCCCTCCCCCGTGGCCACGGCCACCGCGGCCTCGTCCAGCGCGCAGCGCAGCGCCGCGGCGTCCCCTCCCCGCGCCGCCACGTGCAGGTCGGTGTCGTTGTGCCGCCCCGTCACCTGCCGCACGTACCGCCCCCGCTTCCCGCTCCCCGACATCGACATCACCTTCACCATGCCGGCGCCGGAGCCTCCACCCTCTGCACCCAAACAAACAAACCACCAAATCGATCAGTACCGCGAGCCGCGCGACGCTAAGCATCCCAATTCCCAACACACGAACACCACCAGTCCAGCGCCCGCTCACCTTCCTGAATCTCGAGCGACATCGCGAGGAGGAGTGTAGTCGGGGCTGGGTTGCGTGGTAGGGTTTCCGAGGTAGGGTTTGGGCGTGGAGCGCTTTAAGAGGAGCACAAGAGGCGGCGGTGGCGGCGGCGCGGAGGAAGGCGAGAGGAAGGAGGGGTGGGGAAGGAGGTGGAGAATGGCGAGACGGTAACGACTCCCTTGGGAACTTTTGCGGAGGAGGTTTTGGTAGTGCTCCAAGGGCTTATGAGCCCAGCCAGTGGCGTTCGGGCGGGCGGGAAAATCGAGGACGGTGGGGGCCACTCGGGGAGTGCCGGGAGCTTCCCCGTGGCTTCGGGGCTGTCGTGTCCTCCATTGAACGTCGACGTCGCGAGGCCGGAAAGGATGCGTCCAAGAGGAAAATGGAAGAGACTTGTGCGTCGTCACATTCATCCACCGGAATTATGGCACGTTCGGTTTTGTTTCCATCGGACGGTGACGAGCGCGCCATCCCTTTCTGATTAAGGATGGTGAATTAATTAACGACGTTTGACTGTGTGGGTGATAGTCACTGACTAATACTGACTGTAGCATGTATGTCCACTGAGCCGGCACTGACATCTTCCACAAAGACACGAGCCAATACTGCTTTCGGGGTACGGAGCCCTGGATGATACCCACTTTTTTGACGCCCTTTTGGCTCCTTGGCTGGCTCTGTATGGAGCTGTCCGGACGTAAGCTGTTGACGTGGAAGATGGACGAGAAAAACGACCCGCAACCAGCAGCAGGAATAGAAGAAACCGGGGGACAGGTCGTGATAGCGATGCACCAAGCTCGCACTGTTCTTTTTAGATAACCTATCTTGCACTATTGCACATTTTTTACTGTGCGAACGAGCTTAAAAGCACTTTTTTATCTGTGTCCTAGTTAACCGTCCGGATAAATGATCCGAGGATTTTATGGACAGTAAACATCACGATCGAGATTGAATAGCTTAAATGCCTGTAAATCACTGGGATAAACGAGAACAAAAAGAAACACACTTGCACGAAGCATGCATGGTTCAGGTCGATACGTTTCTCAAGTGCCTTCTTTGGAGGCTTCGTTGGTCGGAAAATTTATGTTTTTACCATCCTTATGAGGTGAGGGGCAACAGATTTACCATCCTGACCCGTTGTCAGTGACTCAGGCGGTCCCACATGTAAGTGATAGAGATAATTGGCTAATCTTAAGAGTGGCGAAAACATGAATCTCCCCCGTTGGTCCGGCCCCAAAAACCCACGCTGCGCAAGCGGAAACGGCCCAAACAATTAACTCCAACAGTAAAACAGCAACAGCTTTTTTCCCCCGAACGCGGCTCCGACAAATACCAAACCAACCTCTTACGGTTCGTCCCCCGCGGTGTATGCCATCGCCCCTCCTCAACCTCAATCCATCAAATAACTCAAAAACTACTACTAGAGAGAAGATTATAGTAAACGTCGTATCACAGCTAATATTACATAATGTATCAGTGTTAAACTGTAACATAGTTATCTTAAACAATTTTAGTAGCATGATCATCTATGTTGTAATCGATGATAATAACCGTTAGTGATGACCTACTTATTATAGATAATTTTTTATATAAATCGTATGTGATATATAGATTTATCATAGACGGTTTTGTAAAAAACTATCTGTGATGACCTACTTATTATAGACGAGTTGTGAATGAAAGCGTCTGTGATATTCAATGCGTTATTAAATACTCTCGTCTCGATTGATATTCTGTCTGTTAGGCAGCGACTTTGAGGCGATTTGATGAAAGGAGACAAGAGATTTGGAATGTTGTTTATGTATCTATTTGTTATTGATGATCTAAGGTTAGTAATTAGTATTATATATAACGAAATGCATTATATTCTAGCTAGATCTGCACACTTTTTAGTTGCAAGAAAAAAGAGATCTAGCTTGGTAGTATTTGCCCCAATTTAAAAGTAGGTATCATTCTTATCTAGTTTAATTCTTGTTGGACTAGTTCATGAATCATAGTTAGTTACTTTAGATGGATAAATTACGGTGAATGACAATTATGTGTAAGCGTGTACGTACATGTAATAGCTACCTAGGAGAGTATTAATCTAATTTACTATTAATTTATTATATGCGTAAAGTACATGTACGTCAGGGTTCCCTTGCAGTGCGCCAGGCGCAGCAAATCAGGCATAGATGCACCAAGCAAGGAGGGCAGGGCATCCACGGCGGCTCGGTTGACTAAAACCGAGGGAGGAGGGTGAGAGGTGTTCCGAGGTTATTGGAGTAGAGGGGATGGAATTAGGGGTAGAGGAAGGTGGCCTAGGGGCTTTATAGCTGGGGAGAACAAGGTGGCCGTTGGGGCGGCATCAATGCGGGTGGAGAACCAAGGGTGGCGACTCTCGGTGCATGGCACAACACAGCACAATGCGAGGCAGGCGGAGCCAGCGCGTGGCACGGAAGGGAGTTAAGACGGTGGAGGCACGGAGATTATGGGCACACTGAGCGAACATGGTATGGGCGCATCAGATATGGGCATTGCGGGTGCAAGGAGGATATGGCGCTAGGAGGAAGAAGGAGAGGGGGTTTGGGCGAGACGGTAGGCTATGCGCTGCATAGGGGCACACAGGAGGAGGCAATGCTGACCGCATGTGGTGGGCATGAGTCCAGGGGTGCACGGCACTGGTGCTGGGCGCGGCCAAGGCACAAACGGCGTAGGGTAGGGGCACACGGGCTGGGTTGGGCCAGGCCGAAGGCCAACTGGGCCATGGGAGGGAAAGAACAAGCTAGGCTTGGCCCAAGGAAGATTTGGGCTTGGAAATTTTTTGAAATCCGGTTGAAATTGAGTTTGGACTTTTGATTTGAATTCAAGTTGGCAAATTCATTCAAACACTTTTAAACTCCCAAAATGGGATGTTACAATTGCTACCAACCTTGTTCGGTCCAGCCCGCATCAATGCCGCTCAAGGGGCTCCTGGAGTGTTGCTCCGGCTGGCAGCCAGTTTCGATGTTGGCATATGTGTGTTTCACACAGAAACCTCTTGACTCTGATGCTACTACAACTTGAAATTTTAAACCATTGTGAAATTATATACTCCAATTAATCTCTAATCAATAATAGCATATCGACGGTAACTATAGTAACCACGGTAGGTCCTATTCTTTTTGAATTTTTGGCTTTTCTACAGTAATTAGCTTTTAAACGGAGTGTCTTTTCAAAATGAGGTCTGCTAGTTACTTGTAGTACATACTGTACCGACTTCATTTATATCGGCAAAAACCGTACGTGAGTTTCTGTTATTCTGTAATCTCTCGCACAAACAGCCCAAAAGTCACAAGCCGCAACAAAAAACTATAAATTTCAGCCAAAAAGAACAGACCTATATCTGATAAATATGATCAAATAATAGGAGGTGATTCTTGGCCTATCTGAATTCTGAAGTCATTGCATTTTTTTTACACCAAATCTGTGGATCTGATGATTAACATGAGAGAAAGAGAACCAACTGGTAGAGCTACCTGATTTCGACTGATTGCGTTCGCAGAGATTCTGCATGTGCGTTGTTTTTTCATGGTTGCCGGAGTTTCGTTTGGCAAGTTGCAGTTTTAAACCTGTCGTGCGAAAGAATCAGTGGTATCATCTGCACACAAACCGTTCCATGCCGTTGGCTTGCTTCAGATTAAATAATAGTTAAGCAAAAGGATTTAGAGTCGAGAATTCCCAGGGTTCCTTAGCTCTAAAGGCTCACGTTTTAGAGGGGTTAGTCGATTTAAATGTTCTTTTTTCGAATAAAGGATATAATTATTAATTATATGTTCAAGGGGCAGTATATATGTATGTATAGGCACCCATCACGCTAAGTTCACTTGTTCAAAAGGCATTTTGAAGACATAGCCATGGTACGTTCATAAGCATCCTACTCTAGTAATTTCATACCCCATTAATTTTAGCTCTCGTGATTCAGCTTTGAGTTCTATATGATTTTTGCAGGATGAGTGCAACGAGAATATCAAGTATGAAGAGGTCGGTTCTTTTGTCAGAGCCCTCTGATCATGGTTGCCTAATCATTTGAGTCCATACTGTTGATAACCCCGTAATTGACTTTCCACAGGAGTTTATTGTGAATTCCCGTGGCAGCAAATTGTTCACTTGCAGATGGATACCGCAGAATTCAGAGCCAAAAGCTTTGATCTTTATCTGTCATGGTACTAATGCACTCCCCCCTATCTCCGTTCAATATATTTACAGGGGCAATTAAACAAACCAATATTGCTCTTGATTTATCTTTGCCAGGAATTGCAGCAGAGTGCAGCTTATCAATGAGAGGTATCAATATCATCCTTTGCTTCTCTTGATTGACTATAATGTTAAACAGACGACATGGATGAAGTATGGCGGCCAGATACTAACAAGCTGCACAAAAATACTCAGATACCGCCGCTCGGTTGGTGGGTGCCGGATATGGCGTCTACGGGATAGATCATGAGGGCCACGGTAGATCATCTGGCCGGAGGTGCTACATACCAAACTTCAGCGACATCGTCACCGACTGCTCCACCTATTTCAAGAGCGTTTGTGGTATGGATTGAACGATATCGTTCCATTGGGTACACAAACTGAAGATACCAAACTCTGAATTATGGTGCTTAATTTCAGAGGAGCCGGGGAACAGGGAGAAGAAGAGGTTCCTGTACGGCATCTCCATGGGTGGAAGCGTGGCGCTTCTCCTCCACAGGAAGGAGCCAACCTACTGGGATGGTGCCGTTTTGCTTGCGCCTATGTGCAAGGTCCATAGCAAGATGATAACTAGCTTTCTTTCCTCTAAAGCCCGTAGTATTTGACTTGTTCTACACACCAGGCTTTCCTTCCGAGTTTTGACGGTTCTTGCATGGTTGTTTGGTAACACATGATATCAGATTTCTGATGAAATGCGGCCTCACCCGATCGTGGTTAACGCTCTGAAGATGATATGCGCCGTGGCGCCTAGTTGGAGAATCATACCCACCCCAGACATCATTGACAAAGTTTGTAAAGATCCAGAGAAAAGAAAAGAGGTAGGTATAGACAACTTGTTTTATTGCACCGTAGGAAGAAAAGACAGTTTTTACTGAACTTTTCTTTGTGGATTTATGTGTAGGTTCGTTCCAATCCATATGTGTACAGGGGAAAGCTCCCGTTGAAGACTTGTCATGAACTCCTGATGGTTAGCCTAGACTTGGAGAAGAACTTGCATGAGGTAATTCTTTTGTTCTCTTCCTGAATGGAAAGTACACTGCTTGTACCATCATAAAGCAGAATATGACATGCCAAATCTCCGTGTTCAATCTGCACACCACATGTCATTATGTCATGTAATTGCTTATCCAGCATCAGAAGCTTCACTACCTGGGGACTGCTAACGTATTCTGTTGGCAGGTGGCACTGCCGTTCTTGGTCCTGCACGGTGGAGACGACATTGTGACCGATCCGTCAGTGAGCAAGCTGCTGTTCGAGGAAGCATCAAGCATGGACAAAACCTTCAAGCTCTACCCTGGGATGTGGCATGCGCTCGAGGCTGAACTCCCTGACGATGTCGAGCTCGTCTACTCTGACATTATCTCTTGGCTAGACGGAAGGGCGAATTGTACAGAAAGGAGTGGCACGTCAAGTGCTTGAAAGATGTTAATTCTGCGGTTGCAGATTTGTCGAGTGTCGTTTCATGCCCCTTGGGAGGACAAGCATGGAGATTCCAGATGCATAGCAGTTGTTACTTGTAGGGTAATTTTGTGCTATTGAAAACAAGGTATTGAAACTTTGTAGTACTGAATAACACAATTCGATGAATCAATGTTAAGATTATAAAGTACCTTTCTATTTACAAGTTGCTGTTGACTTTTTCTAGCTTTCTGGGATGTAAATATTGCCATTGGTGATTAAGAAAGCTCCTAGGTCTATTGTGCAGTTGATTAATACAAGTCTTTGTTTACCTTTTGCTTTGACTAGACCTTCAGGCAAGAGTATTGTTGTAGGGGTGGCTCCTACCTAAATTCATTCGGCCTGAAGACATATAAAAAGACACCTATACCCCTGGCATAGTAGGCTAATATGAGGGTATTATTGTAATCAGGCCTTATGGCCATGTATATATACAACCTTGAGAAAGGAAGGGCCAGAATAGCTCATTTTTCCTACACTCACTCCATTAGTCCCTCATTTACTATTTGGTCTGTAGCCACAACAGTTGGCACCGTCCGTAGAGATGACAAGTAAGCTACAAGCTTAGGAGGAGCAATGACGCCCAAGAAAGCAACGACGACAAACAAGTGAAAGAGAAGTACGGAAGCAAAGACTGTCGAGGCCAGCACACTAGTGCTGGTGGTTGAAGGCCCGCCACCCCCATGGCAGTGACGCCCTGGCGCCGCGGATGACGAGCGGTCGACGCCGACGTGAGGAGCTAGCTCCAACGCCAGTGCTGACACGATAGTTAGTAAAGCCGCCATCGCTAGCACGACCACCGACAACGACACACACTGGTACGATCGTCAGCCACGATGCTCGAGCTGGTACAATCGTTGACCACGATGCTTGCATCGGCACGACCGTCGACCTCGACACCCGCACTGGCATGTCTGTATGCCCCGATGCCTGCACAAGCATGGCCCTCGACCCCAACCCCGTCGTCAACCATCATTCTTACCGCACCAACACGCCTACCGACTACGGCGTCCAAGCCGTCATCACTAACAACCTCGTGGCATGTGCCTCCATGTCGACAAACCTCGCTGCATGTGTGGCAGAGGACGCTCTGGTGGCTGCTCTCGAAACATTGCAACGCGAGCTAGTAGACCTATAGAGCGCCATGCTAGAGATGCAAGAGGCTCAGAGTTAACAAACGCCTACGACAACAATGGCGAAGGTCGCTGTCAAGAGGGCGGATAGCCACGAAGCCCCTACCCCTCACTCGTAATACAGTCCGGTGTGTGGATCCAGAGTTTCCTCTATCCATCGGCTTGCAGCAGTCTGCATGGTCGGAAGATTTCAAAATGCCCACTGTCGAAATGTACAAAGGTGATGCAGACCCCTGGGGGTTCGTACGCATCTACGAGATGGCCATCGAAGCAGCCAGGGTGATGACTCGACAAAGGCAAAGGGATTGCTGCTCACTCTTCAAGAGATAGTGCTCTCTTGGTTCTTCACCATCGCGTCGAACTCTATATACGCGTGGGAGAAAATCCGGGACCATATGTACAACAACTTCTAAGGAAATTACGTCGAACGGGTGGATGTAGACCAGCTTTTCGCAATCAAGCAGAAGCTCCGGGAGTATTTCAAGCGCTTCGCTAAAGTCCACTGCTAAGTCAAGGACGTAAACGAGACCACCATCATCAATGCAGCAATATGAGATCTTTGTCCAGGGCTGTTGGCCGAATACAACACACGCAAGCCCATAAAGACAGTCATGAAACTGTTCGACAAGATGGAGTATACAAGAGCAGAAGAGGATGTGTAGCGATACCGGGGTGATGCTTCTGAGTCAAAGCAAGCGTCCGATCCTTCGAAGGGTGGCTCCAGCTGCAAGCAGCGGAAGGGCCAATAGCCCAATTATGTCCTCGACATCGAGGGTGGTGGCGATAGCAATAATGCCTCGGCTAGCTGGGGGCATGGCCACAGAGGCCACAGTCGCAGAAGAGGCCATGCCCACGAGGACGGTGGACGGGGCTGTGAGGATGGACAACAGTAGGGGCTGTGGGGGCGAGGTGCACAGCCACGGCGACCACCTCACTCGGCATTGCCTGACCATCGCTACACTTCGAGAGAGGATCGTTAGGGATTGAGCCCTCGAGGCAAGAGCGCCGGTGGTGGCACATGTGCAGCAGCCCCTAGAGGGCCAGCTAGTCCAATCTGCCCCCACCGCTTTGCTATTACAGGTTCCCGATGGTGCATCATGCAGAGCCATCAATGTTATCATGGGTGGTTTGTCATTAGAATTTTCGTTCAAACAACGGTGGAAGGTCTATGCCCATCAGCTACACCATGTCACAGCATATCTCGCCCAAATGCCCCCGAGATGGGCATAGGCCGACATCACGTTCACGATGGCTGATGTGGCGTGGTCAACTTCCCTTACCAGGACCCCTTGGTGGTCCAGGCCAGTATCACAGGATACGACATCAAGCGCGTCCTGGTCAACGAAGGCAGCTTTGCAGACAACTTGTTCACCAACACCTTTGACCAGAGGGGCATCCCCCAGAGTAGACTTGAGTCTCCAGGAATCCTACTCTAGGGCTTTGGTGGCCAACCTCTGTGGGCCCTGAGATAGGTGCAGCTCCAAGTGTCTTTCGGCTAGGGCTACCAAGCAAGAAGCGAGGATGTAACCTTCGACGTCGTTGATCTTCCCTGCCTATACAATGCCATCCTTGGAAGGGCGACACTCAACACTTTTGGAGCAGTCCCACATCATAGCTTCCTGTGCATGAAGCTGCCAGGTCAACAGGGAATCATCACTGTGTTCGGAGACCAGGATCTCACTCGTCGAATATAGCTCGGCATGCGAGGTCCCCTCCACAAGGTGCACACCTTCAGCGAGACCCTCGTCACACCCACATCGTCATCACTATCGGCTCTGGGTTGGACGCCCAAGCCCAAGCCAAACGATGAGGTCAAAAGGGTCCCCCACATGGCATGGGTGCCTCTCAGCAAGTCTCCATCAGTGAGGGCCTCACCCCGGAGGTCGATCAAGAACTCCTTCACGTCCTTCACAGTAACACAGACATCTTTGCGTGGTTGCCGGCTGACATCACGGGGGTAGACTGCTCCATCATTGAGCACAGCCCTGCGATGCGCCCCGATGCCAAGCTGATTAAACAAAAGCTGAGGCGCATGTCCCTCGAGCGCTAGTCATCCATGAAGTGCACCACCCGGAATGGCTCACCAATCCGATGCTGGTCAAGAAGGCCAGTGGCGCGTGATGTATGTGCATTGACTTCATGAAAGTTTCATAATCCCGGGGGGGCACGTACTGCTTTACCAAAATGCCCTTCGGCCTAAAAAATGCGGGAGCCACATTTACCCAGCAGGAAACCTCGCCCTCACTGCCTAGCTTAGGAGGAATATCGAGGCCTACGTCAATGACGTAGTGGTTAAGAGCAGGCGAGTTGTGTCCTATGGCCAAGACCTCCAAGAAACCTTTAACAACTTCCAATGGGCTGGCATCAAGCTGAATTCAGACAAATGCGTTTTCAGAGTGCAAGTGGGGAAGTTGCTCAGATTCTTTGTGTCGGGATGAGGAATACAAGCAAACCCGAAAAAGTTGATGCAATCCTCTCCATGGAGCTGCCCAAGATAACAAGAGAGGTCCAGAGGCTCATAGGCTACCTGGCTGATCTAAGCCGCTTCTTGTCCAGAGCGGCCGAGCGAGGTCTCCTGTTTTTCAAAATGCTCCATGGTTTGATGGATTCCATTGGAGCGACGACTGCGCAGTGGCCTTTGATGAGATAAAAAAAACATCTCGCCAAGCTCCCAACTCTGGTGTCTCCAGCACCAGTGGTTCTGCTTTTGCTTTATTTAGTGGCCGCACCAATAGTAGTAAGTGTGATTCTCGTCTTGGAGGAGGGGTCCATCCAACGGCCGGTGTACTTTGTCTCGGAGGCCCTTCAGGGAGCCAAGACACAATACACCAAATTGGAGAAGCTGGCCTATGTGCTCCTCATGGCCTCGCGAAAGCTCCGGCATTACTTATTGGCCCACCACATTGATGTGCCCTCGTTGTTCTCCTTAGCTGAGATGCTGAAGAATAGGGAGTCAACAGGCCACATCGGTAAGTGGGCAGTCAAGCTTGCACCTTTCTCCCTGACCTATGCCTCCTGCACGATAATTAAATCACATATTCTTGTAGACTTCATTGCGAAGTGGACCTCACCGGCCCAACCACAGACTTAGCTAACACAGGGTTGAGAGTGGGCTTCATGGGATCAAAACAGGTATATGTTGTCTAACGGGTTTCGGATGAACAATATTGGGTTAGTACTGTTCATAATTGATTAAGTTTTGGCGCAGTGATGGTCTGGGTTTTAAACAGTAATTGGTTAATGTTGTTCACAATGGGTTGGTAGGACCAGTACCGGTTTGGGTTTGAACAGTAATGGGCTTAACTATTCATCGCGGATTGGGTTGGGAAACAATAGTGGGTCAGGTCTGAACAGAAGTGAATCGGGTTGGAACAATGTTTTCTGCAGTAATGGGCTTGGCCTGTGAGATGGCTTGGCTGATTCTGGTTTTTGGGATAGTACTGTTCGGCACATGGCCTGCCTGGTGTCATCTTCTTTCTTCCAACGCTACACTGCGCCAGAACGGGCCGACGGTGGCGGCGGCCAATTGTGGCACCAGAGATGGTATTTGACGGCAATGGAGGGCATGGCTAGGCTCAACAAGGTAAGGGGTTTCCATTTTGGGGCTTGGGGCTGTCGGGGATTACTGTAGATGGCCGGCGGCGAGAGGAGCTCCACAGGACTCTTCCATGGCCCAGGAGCACCTCGGGGGCTAAATGGTGAAGTCAAGTGGGGTTTAAGCATCTCTGGGGCATGGGGAAGGTCATGGTAATAGTGGCTTCAGCGCTAGGGCTTTGTAGAAGGCCGTCCACGGCGAGGTGGCTTGGCCTGGCGGAGGAGGTCGTCGCCGGTGGGCTAGGTGCTTGGGAAAGCTAAGGCAAGATCACGATAGGGTTCGTGGGGTCTCAAAGGTGCTAAGGATGGAAGAAATTGAGAAATGGCGGAGGATTTAACAGGATTGGGAAAGGGGGCTTATCGGCGGTTTTGTGGTAGCGACGAAGAAGCGTTGCACAGGGGGGGAATAGAGAGGGCTGGTGGGTGAATTCGATGCCAACGCAGTCGAATGGAGGAGGGGTTGGTGAGGCTTTCTAGCCACGGTAAGGTGGTGGAAGTAGGGGGGTTACGCATGGCAGTGGTGGCGCGTGACCAGGGGAGGTGGCACTCAGAGCTTCTCGACGGTCGCGGTGGCAAAGTAGGCAGCTTCTGTGGTACATTGGGCTAGGTGCATTCCTTGGCGCCAGTGAGCTCGCGAGTGGCGCTGGTCAAGAAGAGGGGCGGTAGCGGGTTTGGTTGAAAAACTTTCGAATTAGGCAAATTTTCAAACTCAGCCAAAAATTCAAGGAAATTCATAATTTTGCAGATTTTTGGTTTGTTTCAGTTCCTGTAGCTCTATTATCTCTGCTGCTTATGTCATCTTTCCTATTGTCCTCTGTGGAAGCTCCGTCTCTCGCTTTCACTCTTTTGAGTTTGACTGATTCCTAGAAGACACCCATTTAGACCAGGTGCTACTTTCTCGATATAATTGGTAGAGTTCTTTTTTCCTTTTAGCAGGCTTATATTTGTACAGTATATAATAACTAGTTTTTAAAACGATATATTTTTTTAAAGTGAGGTCAGCATAAATATTATAGTAAAAATTATACTGAGTTCAACTGTATCAACTAAAATTACATGCTACTATCTTTCTGTACGTACTAACTCTCATGAACAGTCATAATTCAAATATTTAAGTCATAAATCATAAACCACCAGCTCAAAAAAACACACACCCATTTTATGCGAAGACAGCAAGATGAGAAATGCCACGTTTTCTTAGTGCTGAAGCTTGATTTCTTCCTCTGAAGCCCGAAGACAATTCTTCCCCGTCTCGAAGACAATTCTTGCCCGTCTCAATCTGTTGGTAGTTGGTACCGAATTGTCTTCAGGCAGGGACAGTACAAATATCCAGCAACTCTCGTGTTGTTATGTTCACGGGCTGCTTGGAGACTTGGACATAACCAGATGGCATTTCCAACACCTTCCATGGTAAATTCAGAAGCAACCTGCTCTTCTTTCTTCACGTTACTTTGTCTCCTATGATTCTCAGCTCCGAGGTCCGTGATTTATGCAGGCTCAGTACAGAGATGGTATCAAGTACGAAGAGGTTGGTGTCTTCTATGACTATGTTTTGTCAGGAAATTTTATAATCGGAACCTTCTTTCTTGCTATTGTTGCTAACGGATGCACACACTGAGCAGGACTTCCTTGTGAATTCACGAGGCAACAGGCTATTCACCTGCAGATGGACGCCGAAGAAATCAGAGCCCAAAGCTTTGATCTTTATCTGTCATGGTACCAACGCATTCTCCTTTCTATTTGTGCAATTCGTTATGCTTGATGAAAACGGAAGAAAATAACTTCCTCTTCACCGTCTAAAATTCTAGGATATGGATCAGAGTGCAGCATATCGATGGGAGGTACTACTCTTCAGTTTTGAAATTTTGTTCCTTGGGTTAGAACGATCCACCAGTCAAGATGGATGGAACTTTCCTGCTAGGTACTAACAAACTCCACACAAATACTGAAATGCAGATACCGCCGCTCGATTAGTGCACGCTGGTTACTCTGTTTACGGGATAGACCAAGAGGGCCATGGTAAATCTTCTGGCTCAAAAGGTTACGTATCAAAATTCAGCGACATCGTTAAGGACTGCTCTGGCTATTTCAAGAGCGTATGCGGTAAGAATGGAGCTTGGCAACTCCACTAGATGTGTAGATTGCAGCGCAATATCTGTCTACGTCTGAACTTACAGAGTCTTTCACAATTTCAGAGAAGCCAGAGAACAGGTTGAAGAAGAGGTTCCTCTACGGCTTCTCCATGGGAGGGACAGTGGTGCTTCAGGTCCATAGGAAGGATCCTACCTACTGGGACGGTGCCGTCTTGCTTGCTCCTATGTGCAAGGTCCTCAACTTAATTTAGCCCCCCCAAAAAAACATGTTCCTGTATTGTCCATGCTAATACAATTTCAGGAGTATTTCGTTTGTTCCTGTCAAGTGTCAAATGATCTCTGGCCATAAGCCTCGAATTTGTTTCTGAAGATTCCTAACTCAATGGTGGTTTTAATTTTGACTTGATTTCTCACGTGATATCAGATTTCCGATGACATGCGGCCTCATCCGGTCGTGGTCAGCGCTTTGAAGATGATCTGCACCGTTGCACCTAGCTGGAGAGTCATCCCTGCCCCAGACATGCTGGACAAAGTTTGTAAAGATCCCCAGTTCAAGAAAGAGGTAATGCAAAACTCTCTCTGTTACACGTTACGAAGAGAAACTGTTCTTTTTTCACCATGAGAGAAACTTGTTGTGCACATACTTAGCACTGTTCTTTGTCTGAATCCATGTGCAGATCCGTTCCAACCCGTACATGTACAAGGGAAAGCTCGCGCTGCAGACAGGCCATGAACTCCTTACGGTTAGCCTAGACATCGAGAAAAACCTGCACGAGGTGATTCCTTCACCATTAACAGATCATCATGCGCTGCCCTAAATACTTGATTCTCACTGTTCTGTTCATGTGATTTTGTGCACCGTTTGTCAACTATCCAAATCCAATCTAAGTAACTGTTTCGCCAATAATTGGTAGGTCACGTTGCCGTTCCTGGTCCTGCACGGAGACGACGACGTCGTCGTTGACCCTTCAGGGAGCAAGCTGCTGTACGAGAGGGCGTCGAGCAGGGACAAGACCTTCAAGCTGTACCCCGGGATGTGGCACGTGCTCATGGCCGAGCCGCCGGACGACGTCGAGAGCGTCTTCGCCGACGTAATCTCGTGGCTGCAGGAGAGGGCGGGCGGGGCCGGAAGAAGCGGCACGGCAAGCGCCTGCAAATGATTGCATTGTATAGGACTGACGAAATATGAACAGGAATTGTTGCATTGCAGAGAGGTTGTGGATAAATTGGATGTACTGATGAAAGCTTTTTCACCTGCATGAGCTAGGCAGTTGTAAGGTAATAAGATCACGATACTGGAAATAAATAGGATAAAGTGGATGATTGGAATGACTGGTGCTAATTAAACCGGAGGCGTTGAAGGACTGTTGGTTTGTGGTTTTGGGGATTTTTACATCTACATTTAGCAAGACCAAAGAGGTCAATATGTGCATGTCCAATGGGCCAACTGGGTTTATTCCTATTCTCATAGACATGTATACATTAACACCCCCTCAAACTTTAGACGGATCAACAATCTTGAGTTTGGAAAGGAGAAAACTATGCTGGTCCTGAGTCTGTGGTTTGGTGAAGAAATCAGCAACATGTAACTCCGAGAGTAAGTGGCGAAGAGAAATAGTCCTGTGTTGACAACGAGACCGAGTGAAAGAGGCATCGATACCGTTGTGTCTGATGAGCTCATGTTTCACAAGGTCTAAAGATATTTGAATAGCATTTGTGTTATCGCAATATAATGGAGTCGGCTCCAAGATGACAACATCAAGATCAACAATTAACCAACGGAGTCGGCTCCAAGATGACAACATCAAGATCAACAATTAACCAACGGAGCCATATAACATCTACGGTGGTAGCTGCTAAAGCTTGTAATTTAGTGGCTCGAAGCTAGAGATGAAGTTCCATCGAAGTTGCAATGGTCTTGGTATCACTAAGACCAGAGTGAGAGAGTAAGTCCAGAGTATATTGATGTTGAGACAAACAGAAACCATCAGTCATAGAAGTGACTTCAATGTCCAAAAAATATCAAAGTGGTCCAAGATCAGGCATCTTGAACTGCTCACTGAGATTTTGCTTCACAAAGGCAATATGAGAAGGGTCCTCACCAGTAATTATCATATCATCAATATAGAGCAAGAGAATTATGCGGCCTCGATAAGAAGCATGAATAAACAAGGCTGGATCATGCTCACTGACGACAAACCAGCCTTGAGAACAACCAAGCTGAATAGCTCAAACCAAGCCGGTGGAGCCTGTTTAAGACCATACAAAGACCGTCAAAGACAATAACATGACCAGCTAGACGGTGAAGCCTGGAGAAGGCTGCATATAGATTTCTTCATGCAAGTCACCATGAAGAAAAGTATTCTTCACATCCATATGTGAAATCTCTCACCAACAAGTGGCAGCCAGA
Source organism: Dendrocalamus latiflorus (assembly GCA_017311315.1). NCBI lineage: Eukaryota > Viridiplantae > Streptophyta > Magnoliopsida > Poales > Poaceae > Dendrocalamus > Dendrocalamus latiflorus. Next base: position 14,953,744 of record CM029647.1, on the reverse strand, counting down.
GCAATAAAAATACGAACATCAGTCATGTAAGCAAGTGGTGCAAAAGTTTCATCATAATCATGCTTATATTCCTACTAAAAGCCATGAGCAACCAATCGAGCCTTGTATCGCTCAATGGACCCATCAAAGCGAGTCTTGACTTTAAAGACCCACTTGCAAGTAATTAATTGGAACAGCATGATGGAAAAGAGGAACAATATCCCATGTACATGTACGCTCTAAAGCAACAAGTTCCTCAGTCATAGCCAATTGCCATTCAGGAATAACCACTGATTCTTGATATATATATGAGGCTCCTGAACACCACAAACAACAGTAAAACCAAAGCGAGAAGGATGAGCAATTTTATTGTGATAATGGAGATCATATTGTGGAGTAGATGCATGAGGATAATCGACATGGACCTCTTTAGAGTTAGCCGGGCTTGAGGGAGACCGATCATTTGGTGCAAGTGTAGCACCCTCAATTCCGAAAATCCAAGAAAAAATATATAAAAAGAAATGCCAATAAAATCCCAAAGAAACCAGGTCTATTCCTTTGCTTATTTATACCCATTAATCCTGTAATCCTAATGTCTTTTTTCTACAAACTTTCTTTCCAAAAGGTAAGAGATTACCTCTATCTCTCTCTCCCTAAACCCATCTAGGGTTCCTGAGGCGCTACCGCATGAGCGCCCAGCGAGGCCATCATCGCTCGCGCTAGGTGAGGCCGCTGCTATGCGCCCTCACATTGTCAACGCTGCATGCCTAGCGAGGCGGGCCGTCGGCACCGTGGCCTTGCACCAACGCTACGTGTGTTTCTCTTGGTCTGGCCATGAGCTCATGCGTGGCTTGGGCAGCTGAGTGCATGGAGCCTGGCAGCCGAATGGATACCTTGTGCTCTTGATCCTAATTTATTATTCCTATTAATTCCACCTCAAATCCTCTTTCCTTGCATGTAGATTCGCATGTGTAGAAGGGAGCTTTGGACGCCTTCACGTTTTTTATCCTTCGTACGGTCAGTCTGCCGAGCGCTTGCCAGGCAAGTACCTCATGTCAATCCGTTCCAAATCATTATCTCATGTCATTCATTACTATGACTTGTTTGGTCACTTATTGATTATTTCTTTAGTCTATACTATGGTTAAGCAATGAGTTGCTACTTGTGGTTATTAGTATAAATCAGAGGCAGTTATACGGAAAACACTATTTAATTACATGCTAGGATTTCTAAGAGGTAGGGACATATGTGTTTTAACATTTTAGATCGATGGATGTAGTTTTATTTGTAAATATTTTTAACGCAAAAGAATAATAACTTCTTAAGAAATTGGGATTTCAAAACTTATTTACCAGACTTCAATATTTCCAAATCTACTTACGCCTTGCTATTGGAATCATCCATTAAACACAACTTCATTTACTGAAAGCTCGACGTATTCGAATACCATTTATAATTGACTCTACAAAGTTGTCCGGCTTTACCCACAAGATACCTCAGACTTATAATGTTACTCAGACTCATAATGTTAAGCTATAGACATGCAATATTTTTGCGTGCAACTGAGTTGAGATAGCATGGTTTTTCACTGCTCATCTCTTTATATAGACTCTACCTGGTAGATTACCAAATAGACCTAGGTATCGCCCATCCTGAGAGGAACATACCGTTGTTCAGTATTGTTTCCCCCTCCCATACCAAACTCTCCTTTGCCGTTGTTCACTATGGTTTTTCCCCTCCTATACCAACTCTTCTTTACCTTCGTTCAGTATGGTTTTCCCCCCCTCACATACCAAACTCTTCTTTACTGTTGTTCAGTATGTTTTCCCCCCTCCCCTCCCATATGAACTCTTCTGTACTATTGTTTAGTATGGTTTTTCCCTCCCATACGAACTCTTCTTTACCTTCATTCAGTATGGCTTTCTCCCTCCCATACCAACTCTTCTTTACCTCCGTTCAGTATGGTTTTTCCCTCCCATACTAACTCTTTTTTTACTTCTGTAGATATTTAATCGATTTGAGCAGATACTAAACCAGGTTTGACGAGTCAAAGCTTATGGTTAAGCAATCAATATGTTCTTTACTTAGCATAAGGTTCTAGTCCTTAATTTTCACCGAATCATCTTCCAACCATAAACCAATAACTTATTGGCGAACACCGAATCATTTAGTAGTATAAAGTATTTGTATACCTAATCTACCATGACTACTTTGATAATAGTTTTAGTATTACTAGGTCTTGTCAAGGTGAATATGGCCATCAAATTAAATAGAGCTTTTTCAGGTGGTAGGACTTATCTAAGTAACATGTCATTCTAAACAATTATTGTACACGAAATAATAGTGCATAAATAAATAATGAAAATACTGATAATTAAATAATTAAAGGAATGTAGGTTCAATATGACCAAAAACATGTGACTTGCTTCTTTGTCCATAGGATAACAACTTCTTTAATTGCTCTTGTACGTAGCTCTTCTGGTGACCAACTTTTTGGGTCCGAATACTAGCACGGAAAATGGATATAAATAAGTTCTTACCTTGTAGAATGCAAGTTGAAATAAATAACTAAAAAGATAAAAAAAATAGGTTTGGGTGGTCAAGGTTTAGGTGGTTGGGGTTTTAGTACTTTTTGAGTTTAACTGAGTGGAATCAAAAAAGGCAGATGGGTTTGGAACATCGAGATAACTGTGTTTGGGTGAGATAGGTTTTTGTGAATGGACTTGCGTGGTTTAGGTTTTGTCGATGTTAGTTTGGTGAAATGAAACTAAAATGGTAAGAACGGGTCTGAAATGGTCAAAAGAGTATAAACAGGTTAAATGGGTTCGAGGTAGTCGAAATGGTTATATGTGTGCTATCGGGCTTTCGATGAATAGTAATGGTCAAAACAGAGTACTAGACATAGGTTCGAATTGACATCGGGTGGGCTATAGTTTTATCGGAGGATATTTAGGCTAAACAAAGTGGAGAAGGGACTTCACAGCTCAAAATGATTAGACCAGTATATAGGTTTTGGCAAACAATAAAAGTTTGGACCATGTCGAGTTTAGGGTTTGAAGCGGTGTTTTGATGGTTTTGAATTTTATCAGTGTCTAATATGGGGAAAAGAAGCTGGGTATAGTGTAAACGGGCTTGAAATAGACGAAATGAATATAAATATGCTTTTAGGGTTTTCGATGAACAATAATGGATGGCTACTATTCATTGTGGGTTTGTACTGCTCATGCTGGGTTGGTCTGCTATAGTAGTGGGTCGAGCACGGTTCACTATCGGGTCAGATACTACAATGTTGAACAGTAATGAATAGTAAATGGCTTGGCCCAATTTGGTTTTTAAGGTTTGGCTCTACTGTGAGGTCTAGCCCACTATAAACAATGCCTTCTTCAATCTCTCGATAAGTACTGTAGCACCGAATAGGGGAGGCAAAATTTGGCGCGTGCAATGGTTTTCGATTGGATTGGTGGGCATGGATGGGTTCCCAGGATGAAACTTTGCCGTGAGCATCCTCAATAGAGGGAGCAGTGGTGCTAGTAAGGAGGTGAGCATGGATCAGCTCGAACTTAGATTTAAGTCACATCACAAACTCATAAACCTGGCGCTGCAACTCATGAGTGTGAGGGTCCGTACAACTCTTACATGTCGGGTATGGAGATGGTGCCATTGAGTTCATGTGACACCGAATGGTACTGAACTGATTGTAGAACTCCTTAGCAGAAGAGTCATGCTGTTGAAGAGGAAAAACTTGTTGTAGCAGTGAAAACAAGCGAGCCTCGCTGCTAGGCATATATCTCTTCTTCAAGTACTCCCACATCTTTTCAGCATCAGCAGAAGGCAAGTCACAGTACTCCATCCTGATGGCAAGATCAGTGTTTTGACAAAGAATAGCCTGAGTTTTGGCTCCATTACCCAGCCATGCCTCGATGTCCTCTGATTTGGCCAAAAGAACCCCAGGCGTTTTGATAGCACCATCAATATGCCCCCAAAGTCGCATTCCTTTGAGGTTCACCCGAGTGGTTCTAGACCATTCCATGTAGTTTTCCCCACCTAGCTTGACATCACAGCTTTGCAAGAAAGCAGGAGAGGAAGAAGCCATGATGAGATCGGCTGTCACTAGCACCAACATCAACAAAGGGAAAGGCACAGCAGGCAAGCGGCAACCAAAAGCCACGAACAACAGCTGCTCAGTGGAGTCCTCAATTGGGTCGACAGAATACAGGGTAGCAACGGCTTGATGGAGTCCGTCCAAATCTAGGCAGCAAGCGGCGCGGATGGCTAAGACGGCTCGACGGCGAGCACACAACCCTTCAGGAGTAGCTCGATGATGAGCTCGTGACCGGGATAGCGGCATGCGCAGGCCCTGGACAGCGCGGGGCTTTCCGGGTGGCAGCAAATTCTCCAGAAATCAACACGCCACGACAGCAACAAGAAAGAGGGGCCAGAGGACGGCGGCGCGGCTCCGAGGTCGCCAGCGGCGTACGGAACTAGGGCTCCAACGATCAATGAGCGAAACGTAGCTTTGGTACCATATTCATCTGTGGATTTGGGGATTTTTACATCTACATTGAGCTAGACCAAGGAGGTCAATATGTACATGTACAATGGACCAACAGTGCTTATTCCTATTCTCATATACACGTATACATTAACAAGGACGACGTGCATTTGCTAACCAACAACCTAAGGGTTTGGTGTTCTGTCTTTGTAAAAGGGTGGAAAAGGCAGTTTGCATGATCGCTTCAGTCTGACGAAAAGACGTTTGCCAGACCACGAGTGTGGCATGCTGCATGCCTCGGATCATACAATGTCGCAGCCTCGATTTTAGCCTGTGGATTTGTAAATCCGAATCTCAAAGGCACATATACAGGATAGGTTAGAGGCCGAATTGAATAGTGCCACTGCTTGGGGGCGTGCGTGGCTTTCAGGTATTGTTTGCATGGTCGTTTATCTTTTTATGTCTCTTCCTTCTTTATCTTTCAGGTATTGTTTCTATAAAATGGTTGTTTAGATATAGAAAAAAGGTCTATATATATAACCCTTGATTCATTAATCAATTTATTACGTGAATTCTCTAAAATACTATGCTTTCATTTGTTGGTAGATACTTGTTGGTACATACTATAAAAAAAACTTTTAAACGAGAGAACGAGAACTTGTACGAAGATATTGGTGTGTTGTAGTATTGCATGGGCACAATTGCTACTGCTAAGGGCCTCTTTAGACGTGGAAATTTTGTAAAAAAAACAGTTTATTCAATCGGTGAAAATAATGCCACATTCGAAATACTTCTAGCGTATAGTATACCATTAGAAATGGTTCTAACGGTACAGGCAAGTACCTCATTGCCGGTCATCATGGCCGCACCGCCCTAGGCAGCTCCGCGTGCCTCCATCGCCGCCCCTGCCCCCTCTACCACCACCCGCAGCTGGTGGCACCGTCGCCGCCTCATTGCGCTACCCCACCCAACCTAACTGTCACAGCCACCACTGTCACCGCCTCCGGCTCCGCCCACTGCCCTCCTACTCCGTCCATCGCCCCTCCGCCGTCCACCACCGGGCCTCCGCCTTCCCCAACCTCCTTCTATGCCTAGGGGGAAGGGTGAACCCATAGTGGGGGGGGGGGTTGGATTTTCCTCGTCCGATGCTAGATCCAGCGGCGACGCCCCTCCAGGCCGTCGGATTTGGCGTGCGGCGGGGCCTACGGTGGAGGAAAGTAAAAGGATGCAATGGCGAGGAGGAAGGAAGAACGAGAGGGAGCGGGAGATGCTCTTGGCAGTGGAGAAATGGAGAGAGGAAGAAAGAGACAGACGAATGGATAAGGAGGATGAAGAGCGTTCTTGGTAGATGGTATGCCGTTAGGATGGAATCGGACGGTATACTGTCCATTAGTTTTTCTAAATGTAAAAAAAGCAAAGTATTGGAGGACCAATTCGCAACAAACGGAGAAAAAGAAAACCCCGTAGCCTCCTCGCACACCTCGGCTCGCTTCTTCTTCTCCTGCCAACCAGGCCGCTACCCACCCCACCAACAACCGCCTCCTCGGGCCTCGGCCTCGCCGCTCTCCCGCCATGAAGCAGCTCCACAAGTCCCCCGCCCACGCGCCGGCGTCCAAGTCCTCCAAGCCCGCGCGCTCCGGCCCGCGCTCCTGGGTCGTCTACCTCCTCCGCGAGCAGCGCCTCCTCTTCGTCGTCCTCGGCGCGCTCATCGCCTCCTCCTTCTTCCTCCTCCGCCCCTACCTCTTCTCCCTCTCCCCCTCCTCCCACCTCCCCGACCACCGCCCGCTCTTCTCCTTCACCGCCCACTCCTCCGCCTCCCGCGTCCCCGCGGGCTTCCGCCCGCCGGCGCGCCGCGTCGTCGTCACCGGCGGGGCGGGCTTCGTGGGCAGCCACCTCGTAGACCGGCTGCTGGAGCAGGGGGACAGCGTGATCGTCGTGGATAACTTCTTCACCGGGAGGAAAGAGAACGTCGCGCACCACCTCCGGAACCCCAGGTTCGAGCTCCTCCGCCACGACGTCGTCGAGCCCATCCTGCTCGAGGTCGACCGGATCTACCACCTCGCGTGCCCCGCATCGCCCGTGCACTACAAGTACAACCCCATCAAGACGATCATATCCTTCTCGCGGCCCGGATCTGGACATACTTTTGATTTGCTTACATTGACAGCGACTTGATTTCGTCTTCTTTTTTTTTTGGGGGGGGGGGGGGGGGGGGGTGGGTGGGTGGGAGATATGCTTGAATCAAATCGAGCACAATAGTGATGGATGTGGTCTGGATCAAGCGCATATGGTGATCATTTGGCTGTTTCGTTGGACTTTGGAGCGTTCTAGTTCATAAATTTGCGACTTTTTTGGGTACAAAACTAGGATATATTTCCATTTGGGGGGTCTGGAAGACGTGACAAAGATTTGTTAGTTGTGATGTATATAAGTGCTTGCTCAAATTTGGTACTGTGTTGTTGGAACACACTGTGTTCAAGTAGTTCTATTGTATTTAGATTTGTCTACTGGCGGGATGGTTTTAACATAAGATTGCGATCAGCTAGGATGCAATGTCGCTGTGGTAGGTGTTAAACTCGCCTGAATTTGCTTAGGAAGTTTGTAATAAAAGTTTTCATTTGCTCAGGTTTAACTGAATATAGTTAAAGATCAATTCTTTCTGGTTTTAACTGGAGATTAGCCCATTGTAATTTAGCAATTGGAAAGCAAATCTAACGAAAGAATCGCTATAGGTTCTTCTAATATTGTTTTCTCGTGATATAACTTCGGGTGCCATGTATGAATCTGAGGGATGGTCTTCGCCTTTATTTTTGCAACTTGTGTTAATTTCTCTATCATATGAGAGTTCTCTTAAATTTGGGCTTCTTAACAACTAGTACAAGACAAATGTCATGGGAACCTTGAATATGTTGGGTCTGGCAAAGAGAATTGGTGCAAGGTTCTTGTTGACTAGCACAAGTGAAGTTTATGGTGATCCACTTGAGCATCCACAGAAGGAGACTTACTGGGGGCATGTTAATCCGATAGGTACTGCATTATTACCTCTTGATTTTGTTCAGTACTTCACATTTCGCCTCTTGAGAATTCATCCCTGGCCCTTTTCAGGTGTTAGGAGTTGTTATGACGAGGGCAAAAGAACAGCAGAGACTTTAACCATGGATTATCACCGCGGTGGTGGTGTTGAGGTAATAATATAGCTAGATCCACTTAGTTTCCGTAGCCAGGTTTACGATATCTTGAGAAGAAGATTGTTATGTGGGCCTTTAGAGCCTTTCAGAGTTTCCTTTACATTCATTTTCTGGTGAAAATCTGAAAATATAATGAAGTAAAAGCTAAACTTCTTTAATTATCATAACTGATAGTTCCATTTCTACCATCAAGTACTGAAAAGATCCAGTTCTATCATTGTGGACAGATTATTACAGAAAGCTGGGAGATTGAAACTTTTTTTAGTTATCATCATGTAGTTAGTTACTTAGTCCATTAAAATTTATTCAAATTATACTGTTATTATTTAGGAGACAAGAAATGGTTAAAATACTAGTTACAATAACATCTTGAATATATATAATCTTGTTCACTGGCTCTTAAGATGAAACAAAGTAAAATGCTGCAATATTGTAGTTTTTAATGTAGCATTATGTGACCACAACGTCTTAATTGCCATCACTTCTCTAATCTCTGCAATCTTTTGCTGACATATATACAGGTGCGTATTGCTCGCATTTTCAATACATATGGCCCTCGTATGTGCCTAGATGATGGTCGCGTGGTCAGCAATTTTGTTGCACAGGTTTGTTTGCTACATATTGTGGGTTACCATTTTCTTAGCTGCGATTGCACATTTACACAGTTGATGTGAAAACCTGAGATTATAATTTTATGACTATTCTTGCAGGCACTGCGCAGACAACCAATGACAGTTTATGGTGATGGAAAACAAACTCGAAGTTTTCAGTATGTATCTGATCTGGTAAGCACTAAGCATTATTCTTCTTGTGCATTGATGATTTGATGTGCATGTACACTCATTAATTGCAACTCTTCTCAGCTGTTCTTCCCTATTTTAAGTTCTCTAAGCAACACTACCTTTTGCAATTTACTTGTATACTCTAAGCACCTAGATGAATGAAGTATTTTATCCACAGATCTTTGTTATGCTTCTTTAACCAAAGGGCATTCAGTATGAGCTTCACATGAAGCACTTCTATATAACTACCCCCTCCATTTCCCAGTAGACACCATTTTAGAATATGTGCAATCGAGCTTTTTAAACTTTGACCACTAATATACACAGAAGTATTTAGAAATGATATTAGTAGATTTGTCATCAAATTACTTACATACGACTATTTTTGATAATTTTAATAACATATATGTTGTAGTGTTGCAAATAATGCACAAAAAATAGAGACAAGAGACACGAATTTTTACGTGAAAAACCCTTGCGGGAAAAAACCGCGAGTACTCGAAAGCAAATCACTATAATGAGGAGAGATTACAATGGAGTGTTTGCTCTTCCTATATAGCGTGAGAGAAAAAAATCTCACGCGGAGAGGAAACCGAATCAGAATCGGTTACTACAGATTGACAGCACGTTTAATACAACCTGTGCATACACTTGTCATGCCACGTCTAGCATAAACTAATGAAGTGTCCTACACCTACACGGTACGAATTCGGATTAACTTTAACAATTTCCATATTGAGCCGAATTCCCTCCAATAGTCGAAGAATATGATAGACTCATCCAATAAAATTAGCATGTATACCTTAAGCGCCGAAAATCCAAAGGACTAGGGAGTAATACAAACTAAGTTTGAGCAACATAGATGCAGGAACTGGTTTTGTCACCATATTAGCTGGATTATCATGAGTACTTATCTTACAAACTTTAATATCACCTTGAGTAATGATACCTTGAATGTAGTGATACCTGATATCAATGTGTTTTGTCATGGAATATTTGATCTTTTGTAAGGCAAATAACACTTTGACTATCACAAAATATTGTAGTGCAAGATGTACTTCCACAAAGTTCAGTAAATAAACTTATTAGCCAAATGGTTTCTTTGCAAGCTTCAGAAATAGCCATATACTCAATTTCTATAGTAGACAAGGCAACGATAGTTTGCAAACTTGCTTTCCAGCTAACGGCACACCCTGCAACAGTGAACACATAACCAGTGAGAGATCTTCTTTTATCCAAATCTCCAGCAAAATCAGAATCTACATAACCAATGAGGCCATATCTAGTCTTCCCAAACTGTAAACAAGCATTAGATGTGCCCCGCAAATATCTGAAAATCCATTGAACTGTTTTCTAATGCTTTTTTCCAAGATTAGCCATGTATCTACTAATCACACTTAATGATTGCTGAGTACGACGCCGCTCCACTTCTACAGGTGAGAGGGGGCAGCCATTTAAAGCAGCTCTAAGATACTCCTATTCAACGTCGGATGGTCCTTCCGGCGATAGCTTTCTCTAACGCCCTTCCTTGCGCATCTTCTTGCGCAGTTCCCACGGACGGCGCCAACTGTTGTAACATAGCATAACAGTAGGTACGGGGTACCCTTTCTCCATAGGAGGAGGTAGATCTAGAGAGAGCCAACGACAAGAGAGAGAGAGCTCGTATGTGGAATGAGTGGATCCCGCCCTCTTATACCCCTCTTAGGGGTTTATATATATGAGTGGGGTAGGATGGGAGATATTTTCCATGTTATCCCTTGATAATTACAAAAGATAGGGTATATTGTTACATTCCTTTATACTGCTGGGTCTATACTATTAGATCTATACTATTGGGCCTGCTACAACAGTATAATTAGAAAAATAATGGTCAAAGGTGTATATTGGAGACTGGCAATGTCCTAAACGACATCTATTTGGCAACAGAGTGAGTAGCACGCTTTCAGAGGCCTCAGAAAATTAGCTACTCACATTATTTCCATTTCTATTACCTTTTCTCTGAGAATCTGCTACGCTTTTAATCATATCTTCTGCGTTGCTTATCTCCAGCAGATGAAGGCTGACCAATAGATGCGCAGACTTATGTGTTCCTCTTAATAAATCTTGAGTGTGTCATAATCTATCCTGATGTTTTTAGGTTGCTGGATTGATGGCTCTGATGGAGAGTGATCATATTGGTCCTTTCAACCTGGGAAACCCAGGAGAGTTCACCATGTTGGAACTTGCACAGGTTTGTGCACAATTTGTTTTACAGATCTTTGTTATCATAAAATGGTGCATAAATGGCCATTTTGCATTTTCCAGGTTGTGAAGGAAACGATTGATCCAATGGCGACAATTGAATTCAAACCCAACACAGCTGATGATCCCCATATGAGAAAGCCAGACATTACCAAGGCCAAGGATCTGCTGCATTGGGAGCCAAAGGTCTCTCTCAGGGAAGGCCTTCCCTTAATGGTCACAGACTTCCGTCAAAGGATCTTGAATGAGTAAACAAAGCAATGTAGTGAGATGGTTATCCATTTGATTCTGAATGATGCCGCGAATATAGGTAAAAATGCTACACAAACTGGATCCAAACAGTACAATTCTTTGTTCTGTATACACGATAAATGTTGTCGAATCATCTGAACTTATTTGTATCTTTGTGAGACAGAACAGCAGTAGTCGATTATTTTTGTCCACGTGTGGAATTTTAGAAGAGCAGTGAGAGATAGGAGAAAGGGTTGTATTTCAGGAGCTATCGGGTTCAATTTCAGACATTCAGTTATCTCCTAATTGTAACATGAATACTTATTTAAGTGAAATATTATGGGATGAGCTTGCCTATTTCCTTGTTATGCATTCAGTTCAGTCTCGTTCCTTCATTATATGTTCAAATGTCAACATACAAATTACACTTGTAGTGCTGCACAAAATGGTTGATAAGAGTACGCCGAATGAACTAAATCTGAGCAGTACTCGGATGCATTCTCTGATCAAAGTTTTGTTGTCAAAAACTTTGAAACTTCTGCAGAGAAGCTAATTCACATCATTGTATGCATCTCTACAGATTCTATAGCATTCTACCCAGCGGCGAAGCCAAAAAATAAAATAAAAGGTGGGCTAAATAAACTAAGATAAATTGATAAACATAGTCTTGTCCTCACAATTATAAAATCCATTGTTACACCAAGCTCGTTTCTCCATTATTACAATTTATAAATCTATAAATAAATTGTATAATCCATCACTAACAGTCTAACACTATATAATATTTAACGGTTAACAAATAATACTAAATAATAAATAATAATTCACTGAACACTAAACAGTAAATAGATAATACTACTTGAATTAACAAATAATACTCTTAAGTTACAATTTATATACCTTCATAGCTTAACCCATTGGCTAGTTGGTGTAGACGTGCAGTTCGCTGCTCGACTACCTTAAATCTCATGGCCTCACCTCACTTCTCACTTCGTCGGTGGCACTCCTAACTCCGGTTCTCCAACTTGCCACTTCTCCCCTCCCCCCGAGCGCAGCTGGCCCTGGTCGCTCACTCGCTTGTGCGGTCGCACCCCCACCGCTATCAACAGATTTGCCCTCGCCTAGTAGCCTCCCTCCACGGCTCCACTGGCTATCGAGACTTGCGCGGCGCCCCCCACCGGCCATCTTCCGCCGACTGCCATCCGCCCTAGGAGGCAGATCTGCTCCTGTGTCCCACAGGCCCACCCCTGGCAAATATGTGCCCACCTGGTCGCCTCCCTCCACCTCCACTAGTTGTCAAGACTAGGGGTGCAAATGGGTTGGGTTAATCCCGACCGATCCGGTACCGAATCCGGTCGGTACCGGATTCGGGAAGGGAATTTGGTATCCGGTCGGATTCGGATTCGGATAATTCATGTCGGATTCAGATTCGGGAGAGTTGTTATCCGACCGAATAGTTTCGGTATTCGGATACCGGATAATTATCCGGTCGGATATTCGGTTCGGGACAGCCCGACAGACCTATAGTAAAACGGCCATAACTTTCACAAACGGAGTCCGATTCAGGTGTTCTTATGCTTGTTTGAAAGCTTATTTCAATGCCCATCCAATGAGTAAGGCCCCAGCTTTAGAACCCTTCTGGTCGCACCGCAATATCCAAAACAATGTGACAGTGGAAAATCAGGGTTTTCTTTTTGTATGAGTTTGAGTCTAATACAACGTCGGGTTGAGTTGTACTCAGTTTGGGGACCTTGTGGACGTCCCAAGGGGTTATATAAGCCTTATATTCATAGCCTTTAGGGTTAGGGTTTTGTTTAGATCAGTTTAGCCCCATGTGCAAACTCCACGTTGTCTTTTGTGTCGACTAGACCAACAGATTCGTGTTACAGAATCTCAACAATCCTTGTGCGACTTTTATATCTAGCAATTTTCAGGTTGCTCACTATCCTTGTTCATGCGTGTTCTTCGGTTGCATGCAGGAATAGACCTTCGTGGTCAGGTCAACCGTGTTCTTAGCACGGTTGATAACGACTTGGAGTGTGGTTCAGCGATTGCTTAGGCGCAAGCGACGTCGTACAGTTGTAGTCGGATCGCAAGAGTCACCTCCACCAAAATCGATAGTTATTATCTTATCAGAAGATCGGGAAGCATATGTTCCTTTCCGTATGCATGTACTATCCGTTTACATTATCCGTTTCCGATCCGAAACCGTCAAGTATCCGTTCCGGCGGCACCGTATTCGAAATTTCGATTACTCCGAATTCGTATTCGTATCCGGTTTTACCGTATCCGACTCCGAATCCGAGAAAAAAATATGGGTTAAGATACGGTATGAGCAATATCCGTCCGAATCCGACCCGATTGCACCCCTAGTCGAGACTCATGTGGCACCCCCACTGTCTGTCTTCCGCCGCTCGCCATGCCTTCCCCCACTCGATTGCGCCACCAACCACCGATGGTTTTGGACCTTTGGTCTTCGCCTTTTTAGCTCGGGACTACCTCAGCCCTCAAGCCCCCTAGGTGCTATTCATGTGGTGTGAATGTGGATTGCTACTTACTATTATTGGTTGTGAATCTTGTGGACTAGTTTTTGCTTTGTGCGTTTAACGATTAAGATAAAGGTGTTGATAAACATCATCCAGATGTTTTCTTTAACTATCATTCAGATTTGTGACCATTGGATTAGAGATCCAACGATCACGAATTCTCCCCGCCCACTCCAGAAAAAAATTTCCATCCAAAAAAGGAGCCGTTAGATCTCTAATCCAACGATCTAAAATTTGGATAATTGTTAGAAAGAAAATATCCGAGTGATACCTAGACACATCCTTAAGATAAACCCAGTAATTTATTCTTCTTCCTTCTAAGGGGTGTATGAGGTTGGCAGCTGACAGAGGATAGGCTAAAGCCTCACTAAGCCCCGTTGGATTTGCCCCTGCTTCTACCTGAGATGCACCCTTAAACTGAGAGCCCTACTCAAGCTGACATTTTTACCCGTTTCAGCTACATCAGCTGCCCTGACAACAGCGAAGCCGGAGGCGCCGTCGTACCGCCCAGTCCCTCCGACCACAGCGATGTGAGACTCTTCCTGGTCATCGTGATGGACCCCGAAGAACCTGAGGCTATCCTCTGCACCATTGACGGCAAAAGAAGCCTTCACTGCCACTATATGGCTGCTGTTATCCTCCAATCTGGTGACAAGAACTCCCTGCAGATTCCCAGCCAGGGGCAGGCCAAACTCTTTCTTGCCATGGAACTGCTCGTCGACGACGGTCACCGTGCCGGGCCGGAGCGCTCCTGGCTGCATCAAGGCGCGCAGCCAGCTGCCGGACTGGCCGATTGGGCCTTGGCTGGTGAAGATGGGGTGTTGTGAGGACGGAGCAACGGCTCTTGGCGGCGTAGCTCCGGTGGTGTAGAGTGTTATGGTCTGGTCGCAGCCGTGGGAGGGGGACGGCGGGTTGTGACCTGCCGGCCGGCGGCCGGCTGCCGTGTTCACCATGGTTAGTAGGAGTGTGAGAGCAATGCAGGCTTGGGTGAGGATGTGAGCACAGTTTTGTGCCTGCATCTTGGCTCAGCCGTGAGATTGTGTTTTGTGTTCGATGAGCACGGGGCTTTGCAAGCGTGATTGCTTAAGTGGTGCAACAGGTTTTGGGTGATCGAGCCAAACTGCTCCATTTGGCTCTGCAGCCACTCCACCCTAACATCAGCGTGACGTAGAAACATCACTGAGAATCTGCTCCGCGATGTAGGCTTGTGTTTGGGTTTGGGTCGAGACTCGCGAGTCGTGAATAGATACAGGACATGCTTCCAAATTCCAGGCTGGATCATGCGTCATCACTTTTGCGTGGTACATGCACATTTGAGGATCAACTACGTAACGGCAAGAGGATTATGTCGCCTCCATATAAAGTTCACGTAAAGCTAATTAAGGGCATGTTCTTTTGTGGCTGTGACTTATGACTTTTGACTGCAACTTATGGTTTTTGCTTGTTCGTATGAGAGATTACAGAGTAACTGAAATTCACGTATAGCTTTTACCGATATAAATGAAGTCAGTACAGTATATACTATAATTAACTAGTAGATACTATCTTAAAAAGATACTCCGCTTAAAACTTAGTTACTGGGAAAAAAACAAAAAGCCACAAAAACAACATGCCCTAAAACGCCTTCAAGTTTAGTATACGTATTGACGGCGACAAACGAAAACTCGAGTCAGGGGACCGCGCACTTTAATTCCGGCCCCACCGGGCAGCGACCAGCCATTCCCTCTTCAAGTCGCGCTTTGCCCCTGCAACTAGCATCGCTTCCCCTCCGCCGCTCCCTAATTTGTTGCGGCGGGAGAGAGAGAGAGGAGGAGAGAAAGGGCACAGAACGCGGCGGCGGCGCGGCGGCGACGATGAGGATAGAGGAGGTGCAGTCGACGTCGAAGCAGCAGCGCATCGCCACGCACACCCACATCAAGGGCCTCGGCCTCGACGTACCTACTCTCATCTACCCTTCTCCGCTCCTCCTGCGAGGGGGTTTTTCCTAGGGTTTTAGCCTCGGGGTGTTTCGCGTAGATCTCCGAGCTTTTTTCACGGCTTTGTTTGGTTTTCCTGAGCAGGCCAATGGGGCGGCGATAGGGATGGCGGCGGGGTTCGTGGGGCAGGCAGCGGCGCGGGAGGCGGCTGGGCTGGTGGTCGACATGATCCGCCAGAAGAAGATGGCTGGCCGCGCGCTGCTCCTCGCCGGCCCGCCCGCCACCGGCAAGACGGCGCTCGCGCTCGGCATCTCCCAAGAGCTCGGCAGCAAGGTCCGTGTTTCCAATTGCTCCTTTTCCTCGTACAAATTAGCAATTTCGTTGGGTATATTTCGAGTGGCAAAGCTAGATATTTTGCTGTAATGCTACTCTTTTTTTTGGGCGCGGTAGTATCTCCCAACACTTGTGGACTAGCCCTTTGTACTAGATTTGCACTCGTTGCTGTAAATTTGGAGGTTAGTTTTTTAGGTGCTATAGAGCAAACAGGTGCCCCATGATATGTAATGCATGCTCACTAGAAGTTGATTCCAAGGCATTGATGTGAAGTTGACCATCAGGAATTTTGCACTTCTGTAGTGAAGATGCTTGCAGTGGAGGAAATAACTTTTGCATGGATGCTTGATGATGTGGCTATATTCTCTCTCTCTTTAAGCATTCATATATAAGCATCTTCACTACAAACGCTTAGAGAGATGCTTAGTAATAAAAAAACTGATTTTTCTTGCCACATAAGATAGATAAGGTGCTTATTTTGAAGCATCGATGCTTAAATAAGCACCAGTGCTTAGTAGGTGCTTATATGTATAACTATATCTATTAATAGATAATATAGCATCTAAGCACCCATGGAAGAGATGCTTGCATTGGAGGAAATAACTTTTGCATGGATGCTTGATGATGTGGCTATATTCTCTCTCTTTAAGCGCTCATATATAAGCATCTTGCATTGTACATGCCCTAAGTTAAATCCAAGGGTGGTTACTGGAAGGCAGTGCTTGATAATATAATTGTGCGCAATCTTTGAAAAGTTCAGTTTGCTGCTTGTGAATTACCATGTCTGACAATCAAGAAACTCTGCAATTACAAGGGCTTATCTAGCTTCAGAAAGACATTCATATAGTTTAGTTTATAGAGAGTCAGGCATTTGAGCACTTCATCTTGTTGTAGCTGATCTGTTGCTAGGGTCACTGCATTAGATTTCACATTCACCTTACTAAATTGGTGTTTTGAAGGCCCAGTTTACCTGGTAATGTGTTACTGTCTATGTTTTAAAGTCGTTAAGAATTTCTTTGAGTTTTGATTTCTGCTGCTTGCTGGTTCAGTATATTTGGGTATTTTGTCCCTGTCAATGGAAAGGTTGCTATTCCTTAGAAATACTTATGCTAAGATGTTTTGAGTGAATTGTGTATTTATGTAGATTACTGGCATTTGTTAGCAATTTATTGGGCACTTGTCTTCATTGCAATTTATGGAAACATGGATGCTATGATGTGTACAGTTTTTTTTTTTTGGCTTTATGTCTAACGATTTATATGTGACATTTTGTTCGTAGTGAACTATATATTGCTTTTCGTTCAATGCCCTACATCTACTTCTGTTTCGGTAAAAGCTCCAATGTTTACTAGCATTTGTGTTGTTTCCATCTAATGATTTTCTGCTTGTCTTGCTATTCTATAATGCAGGTCCCTTTCTGTCCTATGGTAGGATCAGAAGTGTACTCCTCAGAGGTCAAGAAGACTGAGGTGCTGATGGAAAATTTTCGCAGAGCTATAGGCTTGCGTATAAAGGAAAACAAAGAAGTTTATGAAGGAGAGGTAAGAGTGGCATATATGCTCATTTTGAAGGTTGAATAAAGATATTGTTCCTGAATTGGTGTTTTATATGATATAACTAACACCTTTCCTGATATCATTCTCTTTTGTAACTAATATTCCTACTGCTTGTTGCTAAAATATTGAGTAATTGTGCCTGACTGCTTTTTAGGTTACTGAGCTTTCCCCAGAAGAGGCCGAGAGTACAACAGGTGGATATGGGAAAAGCATTAGTCATGTAATCATAGGTCTGAAGACTGTAAAAGGGACTAAGCAACTGAAGTTAGATCCTACAATTTATGATGCTTTAATCAAGGAAAAGGTTACTGCATGCACCCCTCTCTCTCTCCCCCTGGTGCTAGACTTCTAGGTTACATTTTCTTTCACGTTTTGAATAACATTGGGTGGATTGTTCTTTTTCAAAATAATGTATTTATGTGGATATTTAACCTGGTACCAACTTTTGGATAATAGCTACTTGTGGAAAGTCGCGTATCTGATTTTCAATGATTTATTGTCAGATGTTGTAGTCTGCCATAACTCAAAACAAACCATTGTGGAGCTGATTGGCTCCCCTGACATTGAGATATGAGGCCTTATATTTATTTTTTCTGGATCACTTGCTTCTGTTCTGCTACTTCCATCTTCTGCACTAGGTGTTTCATGCTGATCATCATCTATATGTGCGATACAGGTGGCAGTTGGTGATGTTATATACATCGAAGCTAACAGTGGTGCAGTGAAACGAGTCGGCAGATGTGATGCTTTTGCTACAGAATATGATCTTGAAGCTGAGGAGTATGTCCCAATTCCCAAAGGGGAAGTCCATAAGAAAAAGGAAATAGTACAGGTACAAATTTGATGCTATTCCAGCCTTATGATTTTCGTATGTACTTTTGCGCAGCCAACTCTTCTTTGTGTTGTAATGTCTATAAATGAATGGTGTTGATAATTTATAAATTGAAGCAGAAATAATATGTTATGCTTAAGTGTGGTGTCAAAATTGCTATTTAGAAGATTGAAGGTGGAAGCATGGGGCATTTGTTAGCCTGAAGCATCTTATTATACCAGTGCGTTGCTCAAGCATGCTTAAATATGTGGCTTCCCTATCAAATAGGTCTTAGTTGCTAGCTCCTATTATCTTTTTTTTTGGGTCTAGTGAGACACCATTTGTAGTCAATAAATCAGCCGGTTGGGAGGAGGATTGGTATTGAATCACATGCAAGGATTCAAAACCTGGTTACGGAGAAAATACCGGACCCAATTATCAACCTAAAACTCAAATTTGAATTTGGCTGGTTTGCAGCCAGTTACCGCTCGGTTTGACTGGTTCCTGGCCAGTTATCACTTGGAATAACTATTCATCATTTCAAATTCAAAATTTTTCTCTCAATTTTCTGAGTTTTGTTGAATTTCTAACACCAAACAACATATATGAATGAGGACTAGCTTAATCAATCAAAAATAGGTCAAAAACAACATATCAATATTTCTTTATCCCACTGGTATCCACTGGTATGGCCGGATGGACCGATAACTGGCGGGTTGCCTCTTTTTTTTTTATATCCCTGATCATATGTGATGGGTATATCAGAACAATAGACACAGAGAATTCATAAACGAAGGATCAAGATTACATCAGTCTCACAGACTTGATCCACATTTCTAATTTTGCGCCTCCCTTGATGAAATAAATACATAAAGTTCACAAACCAAGAATCAAGATTACATCAAATTCATGACCATCAGTCCAAGCCCTATTAACAATAATCTCCTTGAGTTGATTAATTAAGTTAGATCAATCATTGTTACGTCTGAGAAGGGACAGTTGAATTCAGCTGGAAATCTGTTATCTATTCTCTCTCGGATGGGTAATAATCTTTTCCAGTGGCATAAGAATGAAGGTTCCTACCTGCATCATTACATACAGGCTTCCTGCTATTCTTCTTGTTCTCAAGTTTTATTTAATTCAATTGAAGAGAGGAAATAATCTTCTCATCATTTTGTGCAGGATGTTACACTTCATGACCTTGATGCCGCAAATGCTCAACCACAAGGAGGCCAAGATATTTTGTCCCTTATGGGCCAGATGATGAAACCACGGAAGACTGAAATTACCGAGAAGCTACGTCAAGAAATTAATAAGGTTTTCAAATTTCTCATCATGCAACATTTACTCTTTTAAATAATTGTATCAGATTTTGATAAGCATGTTGGAATTGACATCTGATTTTTTTGGGGGGGTATGGTGATAGGTGGTTAACAGATATATTGATGAAGGGATTGCAGAGCTTGTACCTGGTGTGCTGTTCATTGATGAGGTATCATCTTATTTTGGCTTCATGATTCATAATCAATTGTTCTCAGTAGGCTTATCTTGGATTAAAAAAAAATTCAAATGTGAATGAGCTTGGGTTTGTTTATTGTCAACTTTCCCTATTGTCAAGCATACAGTAGGTTGTCCACCTTGTGGAGTAAAACTGCTCGATTGAACTTGTAAACTGTTGTTAAAATTGTAGAATTATGCCTTACTGTGATTCGATTTAATTAATGACAAGAACTTTATTCACAGGTACACATGCTGGACATTGAATGCTTCTCTTATCTTAATCGTGCTCTGGAGAGCTCATTATCACCAATTGTGATACTTGCTACGAACAGAGGAATTTGTAATGTAAGGTAAGCAATTTGATTGAGCAGTTGAAGTACTCCACGCTTAACTGCAAGACCAGAATAGATACTGCCTTTTGTCTACTACTATGCTCCTTGTACATTTTATAACTCTTGTTATGCTTGTATCCAGAGGAACTGATATGACAAGTCCGCATGGTATACCGGTCGACCTTCTAGATAGGTTGGTGATTATACGGACAGAAACTTATGGTCCTACCGAGATGATCCAGGTTCCTATTTTGGGTCTTATATCTGTTAGGCTTTTCTGTCTAGAAATGCGGCTGATGTTTGTTCATTGCGCTTTGCAGATCCTGGCTATTAGAGCACAAGTGGAAGAGATTGAGATTGATGAAGAAAGTCTTGCATTTTTAGGAGAGATTGGACAGCAGACATCTTTGAGGTATGAATCTTGTTATTGTTCCTGGTTATGTCCGCACCTTCAGTCCTATGCAAATATTTCAAATGCGGAATTCTATATCTCTAGTCTAAGCATCGATCTCACTGTATGGTTTGTCAAGCCATTTTATTGCTGTCGTTAGTAATGATCGTAATCGATCTTGATTCTCTTTGCAGACATGCTATTCAGCTGCTATCACCTGCTAGCGTAGTTGCGAAGACTAATGGGAGAGAGAAGATTGGCAAGGTATGTACCGGATTTCCTTAGGATATTGTCTCATCCTAGCTTGATCTTTTTTCTTACAAGCTTATGTTCCGAACCCGTGACCTCTATTAGGCTGATCTTGAGGAAGTCAGTGCTCTCTATTTGGACGCGAAGTCCTCTGCTCGTCTGCTTCAGCAGCAGCAAGAAAGATACATCACCTAAATTTCTCATGCTGTCCAACATTTCCTCCAAGATTCAGCTGTCGGCTCTAGTCATTCCACTGTCCCCCTCTGACTCAACTTGGTAGGCAGGTGCAAAGACTTCTTCGGGAGCACACTGGGGGGGAATGATTTTTGTAGCACCCGCACTCTGACTTATATTACTCTAGAGAAAAACTCGATTCCGGCATATTGCTTGTCCACATTACTGTTTGCTGATTAGATTGTGTAAGAATTATCGTGTATCTTCGTTGCCCATGCTAATTAATGCTCAGGTTCTATTTGCCCTTTGACGATTTATGACCACAGATGCAGTGTCAGGTCGTAATTCTTTGTGGAAATGGCACAGAACTAGATTTGTCGAAGCATATACTAGGTGTTAGTTCAAACTCACTGGCGCCCACTCGCTGGGCGCTCAAAATCTAAAAGATAATACGAACATCTGATTTCTTGAAACAGCTTTTTTACTCTTGTTACTGTTTCGTTTCGGGGATTAGGTTGAAGATCACGGGTACATCACGTATGCTACAACTTTTTCTCATGTCACGTGCTCATATCTCTTATTTTTTACATGTTTTTTTGTTCCTTCTAGAAGCCACTTCTTTCAAGTACTATAAATTTAGGCAATCCAGCAGTTTTGATAGTTTTGATTGTGAGAGCCATATCATGTTGTAAAATTTCACATGTTTTTTTCTCGATGTTAATCCTCTGGAGAAGATATGGAAACACGCCAAACTTCACAAAATACTATGTCCAAGTGAAGGGGTAAGCTCAGTTCTCCCTTGAGGACAATAATATCGACACCGGATCCTATGTTACGTACGTACAATGCCTAGATTGCCATGGTGTGGTACTGTCGAGCGTAGACAGTACCCCGCGGTCCTGTAGCATGTCGTGAAAGGCATTCTAATGTCGGTTTCTTCATCTTTCAGAGAGCGACATGCCTTAAAACTTTCTTGATTCTTCTGCTGTTTTCAACTCTGAAATTCCATGCCCATGGGAGAATACAGAAGTGCGAAGCAATGCTGTATAGTAAATCTCACTCTGCAGATCGAAGACATGATCATGCATATGCATTGGTGATAATACTGAATATATGCATGCATGTGCATTAATTAATGTAGCTTCCATGGTTCTTTTTTTCATTTGCAATTGAACGATATGCAGCACTCGCGCGAGGCCTGGGACGGCTCGCCGTTCACCTCAGACATATACGTGCTGCTCTTCTCCGTCCGTGCCTTTCGCGATCACAGATCACCGCGACAACAACGTGAAGGCGCGACAAATGACGCACGCGATGACACCAATTCGCCTGCAACGCGACACCCAGCCCGATCGGCATCATATCGATCAGCCCACACATATGGCGCCCATCGGCCGCCACATAACACCAAATCCACGACTCAAACGTACTAATTCTGCATACGTAGCTGCCTTGCCATCAGGTCAAATTTCCGGTAAGACGTACGTACTAGGTACATTGCACCTTGCAGCTCTTAGATCACGCTCGGAATTGAAGCGTCGATCAAGAACTTGTGATCCATACTGGATCAGTTTTATGAAGTGTGAATTTGTATTTGCGTGATCTTTTGCTTTGGATAGGGAACTGCAAATATCTCTCAGTAGGTGACAGGTCCTTTTGCTCTTTAGCCTCTGTTTTTGCTCTGCTTACACATTTTATGTGGCTTGCATAGAGCACAGACGGTGTGTGCTTTGGCCATTTGCAGATTTTTGTCACGGATTCTATGATTGCATTCATGTACCTAGCTAGTGAGAAATATGGTAGTATTGTTTGTCCTGTTTGGTTTTGATCAAGGGGAAGAAGAGCTAGGTAAGTGATAGTAGTACTGGATTACTGCAGTGTGAAAGGAATCTGACATATTGGATACGCATCCGATTGCACTGTGCTGGTTCACTGTACCTGTATGGGCTCTGGTCAATCATTTGTACGGCTGCAATTTGGCCCGCCAATGGAAGAGCGCCACGCGTGGCGTACGCCCTCAAGAACGAGAGCTGGTTGATGTGATAAAAATGATGAAGCAGCGTGACCTGGAGCATTCCCATATTCCAGGAGCAACCAGGCTTAATTCCCTGCCACATTTCGCCCATATTGCCGGAGTGCTGATCGATAGTGAATTACTGATCATGCTACAGGGTTGTGTATCTGCACCTCAAATTCACTGATCTACACATACGACGCTCATCCGTAATTTATGAATTTTTTAAGAAAAGATGTTCATTTGTAATTTATATATCAAAGCACTATTTAAAAAGACATGCGGTGCCTCGTTTTAATTGTTAGCAAATTCAGCATGCAATGCTTGACTAGCTAAAATCTAGATCATTGTGTCTCACCTTAACTATTTTCTACACAACTTGATGCTCATCGCCATTGACACTTGAGATGCAAGCTGTGAACATTAAGTTGTTTTCTGTAAGGTTTTCTGCAAAATTTCTGGTTCCAACTTCCAACTGACCCTAAGATTTGTCGCAGATTCAACCTAGCGACCATCCATCGAACGGCCCTAATGTGCATGCCATTAACTAGTATGTGATTGGAACGGCAGAGAATGCGAATCAAACCAAACCACACAAAAACCAGAGACAGGGTGGGGGTGGTGGGCCCGGAAAAATCCCCTCCATCACCTCTCGGCGAATGAGGAGGCGGCAGCCACGTGAGCTGCCCCACATGCTGACATACCCCTCTCCTCCCCCTCCCCTATTTCTACCTCCTCACAGGTGTCACTTGTCACGCTCTCGTTAATTCACTCCTTGCGATCCATCGATCGATCCGCCATTAGCAAGCAGAGCGCAGCTCTCTATCGTCTCCAGGTGCTTATTAATCGGGCAGCTTCAGAAGCTTCGATCTCGATAGGTGGTGGCCATGGACGACGACGACTCGTCCCCAGCATCGTACATCCGATTGGTACGTTCGTTCAGTATGATCTGCTCCAGCTCCCGGCTGAGATGAACCATTTTCGTATGTTTCAGTGCCATATATGTATACATGCATGCAGGTGCAGCATCTGATTGAGAAGTGCATCTGCTACAACATGAACAAGGAGGAATGCATGGAGGCGCTAGAGAAGCACGCCAAGATCAAGCCTGTCATCACTTCCACTGGTATTATCTGTATGCATACACAGACATATATGTATGCATGCATTGTGCATGTTAAGTTGTTTAGTCATGACAATATCTATGAGTTCAGATGTCCTTACGAGTTTCTTTTTACTGTCCGTGGACAGTGTGGAAGGAGCTGGAGAAGGAGAACAGGGAGTTCTTCGAGACGTACAAGAAGGATCGAGGACATGATTCGACGCAGAAGAGTAGCCCTTCAGAACAGGCGTCTGCTTCCAAGAGCTCAGACGACGACGACGACGGCTAGCTAGGACTCCTTACATATGGTACATAGAATTATATATACGGAGTAGTTCAATGTAATTAAATTCAGTACGTCTTATGGTAGAAGCCTTGCTAGTTAGTGGTCGCCCACGAACTGGCCTAGATGGTCGATCGAGCATTGATTGGTCGAAAAGATTCAGAATTGGAGCTTCTCATCTGTCGTCTGTAGCAGCTAGGTGTTGCACGCTGGTCCTGTACACGTGGAGGACAAATGGGCATCCAGCGATGACTTGTACCCATCCGTGTGAGCGGCCAGTTACTGTCAGAAGAAAGCTCGCCGCTCTTGTCATGTATCTGGTTATTCAGTTGTTGTACTCTACGAAGACTACGATCGAGCTACGAGCCATCGGCGATCAAATCAAACCCGCGCGAGGTTTCTCCCGCTCTTTCGGCGCGGCGACCGATCGAGTTGGACGTCTACGGTGCCTGCGCGCGCGTCAAGCGCGTGCGCGTGCCGGCCGCTCGGTTAATTGGTCGTTCCTGCCTCCACTGCCTGCAGTACGCGTGTGCGTTGTGGTCGGCTGCCTGCCATTAGCTTCGATCTGTCCTGTTGTCATGCTAGCTAGCTTTCACGCGCGGTTTTGTCTTGCCTGACGTGCTATGGTTAGTTTTTTTTTATCTTTATGACTTATAATTTATAAATTATGTTTTTCGAATAGATAAACGTGATAATTTTTTTATCACCATTTTGAAGTGACTTATCTGGACAGTTTTTTACACGATTTATAGACATTTGATTCATTTATATAAATACAAAAAATGCTCATGACCGAAAACCATTAGTCACAAATATAAATTATAAACTGTAACAAGAAGGCAACCTATATATAGGCTAGCGAATGGCAGATTCCGGTCACAATGACTCGAGCCACTCGATGGCGTGAACTAGCTAGACAGAGAGTAGTTGATTAGTCTTCTCCACTCGCAACGCAAACTACTGTTCGATCCAATCCACAGGCCGAGTCGTATCGATCATACCAGGGACGTAGTACGGTAGTACTGGTACTGAATTGATGCAGAGTATCCGCACTCGGCCCTCTGGCACAGAGCCTATTAGGCCAGCCTAATATTCGTTTTTTTTTTGACTTTTAAGCCTGACTTGGTCCCTCGCCCACCAAAGACAAATAAAAAGGAGTCTTGGTTGTTGAATCGATCAAGAAACTTATGATCCAAACTGGATTAGTTTGTTAATTGTGACGCATGATTTTCATTTGCAAGGGAGGGAGCAGTCGTGCAATTAGTTAACATATACCAGAACCGAATACGACGCACGACCAGAACTCTCAACTTTTCGCACAAAATCAAACCAAACCAGCGAGATTTCTCCCGCTTTTCGATGGGCGCGCCGCGCGCGCTCGTGCTTGCGCTCGGTTAATTCGTGCAAACCATCGTGTGTGCGTGCGTGCCTAGAGAGTGCAATCCATCGAATGGTTGGTGCCTAGAGAGTGCTCAACTGCTCATGCCCACCGTGTTGAGCTAGCTTTTGTGAGTCGCCGTCTTACTTTGGGACGGAGCTTCGCTGCAAGTCTGAAGTAAGTAAAGCAAACGTGGAATGGAATGCGCCTTCGTACAGAGCGGAGAAGCAGGTCTCAGCTCTGAAGCGCTAGTGTTGTTGGCTGCTGCTCACCAACCGCATGCAAGCTTTGCTCTCTCGTGCGTAATCCATAGCCAAAAGAGCAAAAGATCAACATAAAAGAGCCCGTGATCACTAGAGCATACGAATCTTTTTATACATGACACATGCACCGGCAGGTTTCCTGCGATGGCTGACGAGCACCAGATTTCTGAAACTATTGCGGCTAAACTTAGATATATAGTTTCAGCTATGAACCTGTAGAGTTGCACTGGCGAGCTGCACCTGGCGCCCCTTGCTATTTCTCAATTGGGACAGAGCGTGCTCAGGCCGGTGGGTGAACTCGTAGCCGAGGTGAACGAATGCTCGCTCGATTTCAGGCAGGCGCTCCAGCTTTCCTGCAGGGCCTCGCCGATGTCGTGCGCCCCCCGCAACGGCATGTCCGATGGCAGCACGATGTCCACCTCGAGTCGACGAGGTAGTGGGAACCGAACGTGTACGCCTGCACCGTGTCGATGTTCCTCACGGCCTCGTGGTGGTTCCAGCATAGGTAGGTCAGCTCCTGGTGGTACTCGTGCGAAGCTGGCTGCCCGACTAGCGAGTGCACATTTTCCAGCACTGTCATCGACCATGTCCTGATTGTGTAGATTGCTAGCTGCAAACGAGAAAACAACTATTAATTCCTCTTTGGATTAAAAAGCGAGTATTAATGTAACCCTGTGTTTCTAAAAACGACTGTTAATTCCTTTTGTACTTACAATAATTGCACCAACTGGGTCGATCCATCCTTCAATGTAGGTGGCGAATGGTGCAGCCACAAGGCCAATTACATTTGTGACAGCATCGAAAAAGTGGTCCTATGCATAAGCCTTGACGATTTCGTTGGTGAATGACCGGCAATACATAACCAGGGCAGGTTTCACAAGCGTCGCCGTCACCGACAGCATGATGTCCACAACCCATTTTTCCTTCTCTTTTGTCAAGCTGAATTCATCTCCCTGGAGAATGAGGTAATCAATATGGGCAAACACTAGTGTGGTCTATGGAAGAACTAAAATTTGCAACTAAGAGTCCAAGTTCCATATAACCACAGTGGATACGGACATGTGCCTCGAAAGTGAGCTACAAGGTGGTACTGGTTGCAAAAATATTGATGAATGAAATATTTCAGGAAGCACAGCCCTGCATCCAACTAGTTATTTCTCAGACAGGTAAAGTAGTGAGGATGTGATAAAGTCTGTGCATAGTCTAACAACGAAAGATTCAGTAGGAAAAGCATAATGCTAATAGCAAGGGAAAATCGTCCGGTTCACAACAAGGGCTACAGATATCCCGGTTGGCGCAGCAATTAGCTAGTCAACAAATACTTTTATGACAAAAGTGATTACAGTGGTTTAGCCCACTATATTCAAGATATTACAGGTACCAAAACATCTAGATGTGAAACACAAGAAGAGTTGGCGGAACGAGGTGATTTGGTCATCAAACAAAAACCGTGTTGTCCACTGAGGCTGAGGCACGTAGAGTCCTTCATTCATGGCACACTTCTCTATATATGTTGGGACTTGGGCCAATAATGCAATATGCAAGAGAAGAGACAAAACAACTCTACATCTCAAGCATTAAACTGCCAACAAGCATAAATTATCTGTATGCTGCAAGTAACTTGAATAAACAGTGAAAGATCAAAACAAGCCAAATCAATTGCACACATTTTAGCTTGTTGATCACCCAGTTGGTCATTATTTGTTAGTGGAAGTGAAAGAACAAGGCTTTAGTAAACTAATATTGAATTATGAATTTATGATAAGGGAAAATTCAAAAGTGTAACAGTGTTCTAATGCCCTAGAGAGGTAACCGCATGTAACATCCCGGCCCAACCTTTGAGCCCGAAATACTATCATTACTACCAAACTGTTGAAAGAAAGGCATAAACTACACAATATGAAGCAGTTTCAATAAGACACAATCTTAAAGCTAACCGTCAAGGTATGCCATCAAAATCTGATCATGACAATTAGAGGTGATATACGAATTACTTTTACACATGGAAATATATGTGTACTACTCCCGCCCATGTATGTCGTCTTCACCATACACCTAAAGAAACCAACAAAGAAAGAGTGAGTCCAAAGACTCAACAAGTACATAATAAAATAGTGATGACAACATTAGTAATTTAGTAAATTCCGTATCCGAAATATGTAAACACAAACCATGTAATCGTCAGTAAATCACATATCTATAAAACTGTAACATAAACTCTGCAACTGTTCCACTGTCTCCTATTTATTTCATGCAGTGCAATACAATACAATGCAATGCAATGTCCACATGCATTTTCTAAACTCATAACGGTATAGCTGAGTGTTCACCCATCGATAAACCACCCTTGCCCCATTCTCTTTCATATAGGGTCTCAAACTCCACTCCCGTGGAGCGCCTACCGTAGTAGGTCTTACTCGAGCATTCTAGATTAGTCATATATCTTTCTTACCAAACTGGCACATGTACTCTGGACTATGACTTACTCACCACCCTGACTCATATGCAATTTACAAGATGCAACAACTTTTCAATATTCACAATCAACTCTACACAACTCCACTTCTATGGAGTGCCTACTGAAATAAGTCTTTATCTTTCCACTACTATGGGATGCCTACACGGGGTAGGTCTTTATCCCACTACTGCGGTATGACACGCGAAGTAGGTCTTTATTCCACTACTGCGGGATGCCGATGCGAAGTAGATCTTTATCCCATTACTACAGGATGCCTACGTAAAGTAGGTCTTTAGTATGAGTGCGTTGCACGACGCAACACTCTTTCAACATAATAGTCAACCATAAGCTCTCTTGTCACAGTATAGTTAACAGGCAAGTAGGGATATCATTTCATAAAATAACATAAAACATGGATAAAACAAGTATCAGACATTCATCACAATCCACTATTCTACCATGCACTTGCCTGTTTATCTTGTGGGCGATCTTTGGATGGATCTAAACTAGGGCCTCCACCTGTACAAGCATAATCTTGGTTTAATACAATAACAATATGCGCACATATTCACAGATAGCAACATTTCTACATGCAAAACCGTCATACATGATCCCGTTCTCATCGGACATCTTTTCGTGTTCCTGGTACTCAAACGACCATAATTTAGAGATCGCGTCATCTATATCCACGAATAATATTTATTTATGCACACTCAATCTCTTTCTCCACTTTCTTTCTTTTCCTCTTTCCTTTCTTTCCCTTACCCAGTCTCTTCCCTCTCTTTCTTCTTTTTTCTCTTTTTGGTTCTCTCTCTAACTTTCTCTCTCTCTTCATTTTGGATCAGTCGAAAGGCCTCATTTCCTCTTCGTCACTCATTCTCTTAAATCCGGTTGAACTCCTCCCCTCCTCCCATTATGCCTCCTCTCCCTCTCTCCTGGATCCACCTCAGATCCCGCTGGCCAAGGCAGGATCTAGCCATCCCCCACCGCCGGACGTCTCCTCTCCTCCAACTCGGTGAGTGCAGCGCACCGGCGTCACCTCCCTCGTTGTCGGTCATCGCCTCGAGCTCCGACCGCTCAACTCTAGCTCCCGCGCCACTCGGCCATGATCGTCCCCTAGCTCAGTTCTGGCCCCATCAGGGCCACCACTCGTCCCCTGCACCATTGACCTTGTGGCCTCTCGATTGGATCTGGGGGTGTGGCTGACCCTCGGGTCAATGGCCATCGGCCCATCGGCCACCGGTGCCATGGTCTTCCCCTCAGTTCCCTTGACCCCATTGGCTACTGTGGAGGTTCTTGGCGAGCTACCCCAATCACGGTGCCTCTGGCATCGCTCGATTTACTCCCGCCGCTACCCCTCTCGAGCCTACCAGCCATGGCTTGCCCCTGGCCTACTCAAAGCCTCGGCTCTAGCTCCTAGCTCGTCGCCATAGGTCAGCCCTCACATCGGCCACGGTTGTCCCTCGATCAACCATAGTTGTCGCTCGGCTCCTACGGCTACCTGCTCTGGTTTACCACCTCTACTTTGACCTATAGCGTATGCTTTCATGCCTTGCTCTATTCATGCTTAAACTCAGTCTTGGGAAAGCCTACAGGCGTCGCCGCAACAGGTTTTAGTGGGGAGACATGCACCAGGGAGCATATTCTCCCTTCCAAGGGCGCACGACGACGCCTATGGGTTGCCGCCGATGGGGTATCGCGACTACACTGGTTGTGGTGTGCTTATGCTATGGCTAACACACGGGTAAGTGTTCATGGATGATGGGGGAGCCTACTTGCTTGCTGAGCTGTCGTTGGCTTGATGACTCGGTTCACTCGGAGTGGTTCCCATCAATTGTCGAAGGTTCTACGCCTCCACGACCGCCGTCTTCTCTCCTTCATCTTCCCCTTCTTTAGCCCCTGTCCTCTGAGCTCTCTTCCTCACCTCTTCTCTATGTGGATGTGGGGGGTGGAGGTGGGCATTCGACCGGTTCTTGTGGTTATGGCCGAAGTGAAGAAATGAGGGGTGGCTCTTTTGCTTTGTTTCTTGGTTGAGGAAGTAAAAATGGAATGGTCTTCTGCGAGCCCACTGATATGTTGTATGGGGGGCTTCAGCCATGGCAATTCTCTCTTTCTCGTTACTGTGCCATGCCAAAAATGCCCCTGCCTTAACTCTATTTCGGTCTTGGGTGACTGTTTTGCTGGGTAAATCTTTTGGACCATGGGTCTAGGGGGGGGTTCTCGGCACTGTGCTTTGGATTTTTTATACTACGGGAGGTAAGTTGGTACAACATGGGCGTTGGTTTCTTTCTTCTGCCAAATGATAATGCCCACTCTAACGAGAGGCGCTGACAGGCCCTGGACAGTATGGGAATCTCAATGAGCGCTATTTCATTTGGCATTTCTAAAGCCGAAGGGTTCTAATGGCAAAACCTCTTTTTAACACTTTTATTCTTCTTTAGATTGTTCTCAATTTCCGCTTTTTCTTCCTTTATCTTTTTACGGAAATAACTCTCTAACCATTAAAGGAAAGCAATGATAAACAATAGGTAACGTACACAGCTACACACCAGAAACTATACAATATAGCCACACGACATAATTGAGGTAGCAATTCAATTTTTCATGTGCAATGCAACTTCGTTAATTAAAAGCGTTCTTGGGAATTGCAGAGAAAGTTACAAATTTGTGAAATTAATACAAAAGAATTGCAGAGAAAATGCAATTATTCGGAATGTGCACATCGCCCGGCATCTCAGGTGCAAT
Source organism: Dendrocalamus latiflorus (assembly GCA_017311315.1). Classification (NCBI taxonomy): domain Eukaryota; kingdom Viridiplantae; phylum Streptophyta; class Magnoliopsida; order Poales; family Poaceae; genus Dendrocalamus; species Dendrocalamus latiflorus. Next base: position 14,922,780 of record CM029647.1, on the reverse strand, counting down.
TCGACTGTCCTTTTTACCCTTGTCACCCAATCACTCACTATGATAACTCTGCTAACCTCACAAAAAATCTATTTTTTCCAGGACTTGCATGCGCATCCAAGAACTGTGCAGCTCACGTGCAGACAGCCATGCCCCATATGAGGTCTGTAAACCCAATAGGCAATAGGAGAGCTAAAAAAAAGGGGGAAACCTACACATTTCTGTTCAGTTTGCAAAGTTGGCATAGGAAGCCGCATCTAGCCCACCACTACCGTCAATAAGGGTAAAACTTCACTAATCATCACAAGTTTGCATAAAGCAACTAACGAACCAAGTTTGCATAAGCAAGCATGATGATATTTAGAAGCAACACAGTGGATGAGAGAGAGACCTAGGACTCCAAGGCAGTGGTGGAGCCCATGAGTCAGCCTCTCCTGTTGTGCCTCCAGCTGGCGGAAGCTGTCGAAGTTGAGGTGCCACGACTTCTCCGCCATGGCAGGGTAGATGGTTCATGGTGTTCAACTGAACACCTAAAAACTCTGGTAAAAATCTAGTATATACTAGATATAATACATATGTACACCTTTAGTTGTGCTAGATTCATTATATTTGTACCCCATCAGCTCAATTTCACTCCATGTCCCAAATTTCCGCTCAGCCCACGTGAGCAGCGAGCCCATCCCGCACCCTCTCTAGCTGGCATACTTCATATTGGCCCATTCGACCATTCCCACCCTAACCACCTAACTTCCCTATTCTCTCTCTCTCTCTCTCTCTATGGGTTAGCTCACTCGATGGCTCGAATGCTTGGCTACACACATAGTTCACGTAGGCAACAAGCGGCCAGCGGGCAAGTAGTGACAGGGGCGGCTGGTGGCGCACGTGTGGCTATCAGGGCGACGAGTGGCAGTAAGCATCGAGCGCAAGGGAGGCAGCAGCCAGAGGTTTGTCTTGCCGCTGACTTCATCAACCCCGAGTCCGAAGGGTGGGGATGGACAACGCGTGTCAGAGTTTCGTCTCGCCGCCACCTTCATCGACAGCGAGTTCAAAGGGTGGGATGGACCGCACGCGCCAGAGCTTCGTCTCACTGTCGCCTTCATCGACGTCAAGTCTGAAGATGCAGGACGGGCTAGAGCTACCAGCTGCATCAGCTCGCCCATCGACACCTGCGTGCTTGCTACCGGGGGGACAGGGAGCTGGGCCAGCTGTGCTGTCGAGAGAGTACTGTTGTAGGGGTGGTCGAACCCTAAATGACTGGGCCTAGCAATTAGTTCAATATGTAATAGACCCAATAGTATAAAAGAATATATTAATGTACCCTACCTTTTGTAGCTATTAAGGGGTGGTATGAGAATTTTCTATTCTACCCACTCATATATATAAACGCCCTTAAAAAGGGTATGAGGAGACCAAATCCACTCATTTTTACACATAAGTTTTCTCTCTCCTATCGTTAGCCTTTTCTAGCTCTTACCTCCTCCCATAGAGCAAGGGGTATCATGTATCTATTGTTATGCTCTATGCTACAACAGCTATCGATTTTTATGACAGGAATTCGGGAACACTAAATTTTAGCATATATTGGCAGGCAATTTTTGATATGAACCAAACAAGCTAAGCCCGACCCAAACCCAATCGGTGGATACAAATGACCCGAAGAGCTTATCCAGCTGAAATCTCCACAAGGGCAAAAAAAGAAAAGAAAAGAAAAGAAAAGAAAAGAAAAGAAAGAAAGAAAGAAAGAAAGAAAGAAAGAGAGAGGGTAGCCACCAATAGATCATCCTTTGGAAGCGAAAATTCAGTCAATCATCCTACTGAGTTCTGGCGCTTTCCGAAGAACTGCATCCCAATATCCCATTGTAATATGAAGATTTCTTTACTTGTGATCAAGAAAGCAAGTACACATTTAGAGAAGCAGGAAAACAGCACAGAAACAACCAAACGGCATACAAAACAAGGGATACCAGATTCGAAAGACCGCCACACCTTCCTGCACCTAACCCAACAGCCACCGGAGGAACTGAACACGTACAAGCATAAACTACACTTCTAACTAAGCACCGTACTTGCAGCTTGCAATGTCCTCCGTGATCATCTCCAGGTCCCTGGAGGCCACGGCCATCGACATTGCCCGCCGGTGGCGCCCCGCCTGCCTCGCTGGCTGCTGCTCGGAGGCCTCCACCGTCGCGGGCTTCCGCTGCTCGCCGCCGCCGTCCGCCGACACGTCCTCGAGGCTGGCGAAGTTCTCCGGCAGCACGAACGCGCTCTGGGACGCCCTTCTCTGGTGCCTGCCCGCCCTCTGCGACATCTTGAAGCTAACAAGAGCAAGAAGACCCACACGTGGGAGTTTTTACAAGGCAGAAAGACTCAAAGCTAGCCACCTCATGACGAGACTCGAGAGGAGGAAGCCACCGCTTCATATAGCCTGCCTAACGCATGCTCAGAGAAGGTATCGTATGGAAAAACATTATTTTTCCATGCAGTATGTTCACTAGTTCTGCTGATCTCCTAGTACAATGGTAACTAAATTTGTAAGGACACACGGGCCTGTGCTATATTGCTGTGAATCTGACAGTTCCTGGCTCCCAATGGGCAAGAGCATTGACTTGTGCATGCATCCATGTGCGGACGTGCATCCGCATGGCTCGTACTGCGCTTGATTAGGACTCGATTTGGCGATTAAATTAGCGTCCTGATTGCCAGATAAAACGGTGTTCTTGCTGATTTGGTGCTCGTCTGGCTCCTCGCTAGGATCTACATCTACCTAAGCGTGTGATCGATTCCGCCTACTGATCAACTTGGCTTCCAAATTTACAGCCAACTTGGCACGTACTGTTGCTCCGTTAGTTGACTTGGTTGGTGAGTACGGTATTTTTGTGCATTTTCTGCACGTGTAGGATGTCGCTATGAAGTTTCCTGGCAAGTAAATAAATGGTATTCTTGAGGCCTATGTACCGGAATCTTAGGACCGAGCTCGCCATTTTATTGGGTTAGTGTTTCACTCATGAACCATGCTGACATAATTAACTGAGAGCCACATGCAAACCAAAGAGGGAATCGACCAACAAAATCAGTCACATGCATAAGACACTACTACAAAAAGGATCATCACAAACGGCTCAAAACCGTCATTACAAACGATTTTTTGAACTGTTTGAATTTATGTGTTTGTGATAATAGATGTCTATCACAGATGGCCCTTGAACCGTCTATGATAAGATACAATACAAATAGTTTTAATTAAGAACCGTCTGTGATAGTCTAATATTAAGAACCGTCTGTGATCGTGTTCTAGCGTCCTCATAAATAGGCCCCCTTTAGTTCATTTATATAATCTAATTACTCTACAAAACAGCGCATCAGAGAATACAGATGAACCAAAAGGGGTATATTTATGAGAACAAGATCATCGTGCAATAAACTTTGTCACCATATCTTCATTCTATAATAAAACATGAATTTCAACAAGGGCCGAAACCCTAGCCATCCATCAATCATCAGAAAGAACTAAGACATCAACAATTAATTTTCACACGCATGAGTATCAAGATTTACATGGCTAAGACATCAACAATTAATTTTCACACACACGAACATCAAGATTTACATGGCCGAAACCCTATCCATCCAAAATTTTTGGATGAGGGATATATCACCGGTGATGAAGGAGAGGCGACAGTAACGTCACTGTTGTGTCACGATGGTGACACTGCACAAGACCCTTTTATGACACTTAGGACAAGAGTGTCTTGTGCAGTGAACCGTGATGTCACAACCGGAGGCGGAGGAGCTCACGGTGGTAGGCGGCATCATCGAGGGGATGTGGCGCTTCGATTTGGGGGAGGAAGCAGGAATAAGGAGTGGATGAACTAGGAGCAGCAGGAAATATTAGTCCTTAGAGTGAAATTGAGGAAAGGGAGAGGGGGAGTAATAAGGGGTGAGAGGTGGGAGGAGACCGGTGCTTGCGATTCGATGTGGAGAGAATGGATGATTGAGATCAAAATCCTGGGAGAGATGTCACGGATCGGTGATTTGACATTATCATAGATGGTTCGGATTAAAAACCATCTGTGATGTCAGCACATCACAGGCGGCTTTTGATCCTAACTGTTTGTGATATTTGTCACAGACGGATCAAAACAAAAACCATCTGTGATAAGTACAGACATCACAGATGGGTTTCATTCTAAACCGTCTGAAATAAAAATCATCTGTGATAAGTAGCTCATCACAAACGATTCTTTCCATCACGGTAAACTTAGACGGTCCATCTTGTAAAACTGTCTGTGGTAACTTTATCACTGATGGTTTGTATTAAACCATCTATGAGGAGGCATTCAGAATGACCATTTTTGTAGTAGTGAGAGCAATCACCAAATTGCAAAGATGCAGGTACGGAGTTCCTGACTAATGGTTTGTTATAGGAGTTTTCTAGTATGCAAAATATAGGTGATATATACCTCGTAATTCTTTTCTTTGCACTACACATATACATATATATACACATATATACACACACATATATGTATAAATATACACATATATACGTATATATATGGGACAAGCTTACGGTGTAATCACGGTGCACTCCAACTAAACAATTCGCAAAAAATTATGAAAAAAATTGTACATGTACTTCATGGTTTACTGAACCTACGTATAAAATTTTAAATTCAAATTCATTCTACGTTAAGAGTAACAAAAAAGAGAAAAATTTGACAAATTTGAACTCTCAAATTTATCAGTTTTCTCTCTTTTTGTTACTATTAACATGGAATGAATCTAAACTTAAAATTTTATACATAGGTAGAGCAATTTTAGAGGTACATGAAGAATTCTTTTAGAATTTTTTGCCATCATTTTTAGTTAGAGTACATTGTTATTGCACCTTAAGCTTGAGTGCATAGCATATGTTCCTATTTGTGTGTGCACGGTAGCGCTATTCAACGCCTACACGCACGCTACGCACAGGTCCTACTACTTGGCTTCCTAGTGCAAGTTGTGTTGATTCAGCAATAACTATTACACGTGAGTTACCATCAGACAAACAAGAAGTTACTTACTTGCGACTGATATAAAAAAACATGAATTTCGTAGTGTTGAAACATATTCAACATAAATCTTGTTTTATTAAGCTAGTAATTTCGAATCACAATGGCACAAATGGATCGCAGATCGGACTTTCTATTAAAGAGTTACTGTATTTTTAGCTTATAAACAAGATAAAAAAGTCCACACATCAATTGTATTGTTGCATGCACGTGATAATTTAGTAGGTTCAGTCATGAGGAAAGTTATTGCCTATTGTGAGTTAAGTTACTGCCTGTTGTGAGGAAAGTTATTTCCTGCTATATACTGTGAGCGTTCGGCGGTAACTTCACTCGATACCGATAGTAACTGCATTCATAATGGATGATAACTTGATTGCATATGATAGTAACTTCACCATAAGACGATAACTTCGCATGGGGATGATAACTTCATTCTATATGGAAGATAACTTCATAAGTAACCGAACGTAACTTTCCGCAATAGGATGGGTTGGTGGGTCTTCACCATGGGGATGGTAATTTCATTTCATATGGATGATAACATCATGTGTAACCGAAAGTAACTGCAGACATTACATATGATAATTTGATGTATATTCGATAATAATTTTACCATAATTAACAAGCACTAGTAACTGAGCATGAGGTGGGATGGTGGAGTGGTTGGCTGGTTGGGTCAATTAGGGGCGCACATTTATCTTACACCTGCGTTGGTTAGTAATTATATGTATATATATATATATATGTGTGTGTGTGTGTGTGTGTGTATGTGTGTGTGTGTGTGTCTACACACACACATATATAGCCTAGGCATCATGATCTAAAATAGATATTTTCCCTATATATCGTGTGCACAATTTTTCTGAATTTTTTAGATGTCGAGTTTAACTAGTTCAAACAAGTTTGAACTGAAATTCGAATTGTAGTTGTTTTTTTTATGATATTTTGATTATAGATATGTGTTGATTATATATATAGATATGTGTCGATTATATATATATGAATCAGCAAAGAATGTGATCTAAATTTATTCGAAACTTTGAAATCAAGTATATTTTTTTCAAAGGTATACATTTCATTTGAATTATTATATATAGATATATACCCTAAAAATGGTATTTTGAAAGAACACACTCGAATTTGGGTTGAATTCGCAAATATGAAATCATGGTGTCCCATTTCAGCGTCCGTCATTTGAAAAAACATACTAGGGGGTACCAGGGACACTCGACGTCGGTTGAACTAGTACTAAGGGCCAGTGCAGCTATGTCGCCCCTGGTCTGGTCTCGCCAACAGCATTTTTCAGGCTAGTAGCTGTCGGGGCTTGTCTCCATGAGGGCAGGGCATCAGGCTACACTAGTGTCAGTGCCAGGGGGATGGGGGTCATGCACAGGGGCGGAGCCAGAAATTGGATATAGGGGGGCAACATGGACAACAAGTAGAGTAGAACCAATGAACCATGCCGGATTTACCGATCCAATAGTCACATATCAAAGTAATATGTTTCGCAAATTATAATGCCTTATGTATCCAAACAAGTTCTAGAGGTGTCGAGTAGATGGCCTAGGATTTAGACCCAATCAAACAAGGCCTTATGTATCCAAACAAGTTCTAGAGGTGTCGAGTTGACTAAAGTCTTATTACAAACAACTTATGGCTTTTAGAATCCAGTTTTTGAATAGAATGACTTATCAATATAGTTTCTATATAGTTGTTTGTAAGAGTCAATGCAGGAGCTGTTTTGAACGGGTGATTTCTTATCACGAGTGTCTCTTACTCTCTTAATCTCTTTCATAAACAGTTAAAAACCACAACACTTTTAATCGGGACGACGGTAGTCGGTAGGACTTGTTTTCCCGGCTTGACCCAGTTCCAATCACGGTTTCAGACCAAAAAATTGGTGAGGTCTACAGTCTTCTAAGCACTTGAAAACAAGCAATCACAGCAGTGTTTGCTTAGGCATCTAACAAATGGCACACTCTGGTTTTTATTTATTTTACAATTAAGCTCCGGCTGCTAAGATGCTAATCACCCGTTTACCATTCAAACCATTGAAAGCGTAGCATCTCCCCCTCATTAATTAGTTTCCTAGTGCAGAGCCTGCTGCCGAAGTGACTTAACTTAATGAAGGATATATACCTAGCTGTAAAAACTAGAGGACAGGGTGACTGCTCGTCCATAGCCTGAAAATAGCAAAGCCAAGACCAACATGCCTTGAACGTAGCAAACGTGTCTCCTCTCTGGAGCAGCATATCTTTTGCGACATCTCTGCATCGGCGAGGAGAAGCAGTAGGATGAAAATGGCAGCTTGGGGGTGCCAGGCCCCCCAGCCCCCCTCTCTCCGCCACTGGTCATGCATGAGATGTGATTCACAGAGGTGATCCGTGCATCAATTCTATAGATCTATGCCACCGGCTTATTTTTTAAGCAAAGGGTGAAATCCACCTCTGTGGCCCCGCGCGCGTATGTTTGGCATCGCGTGTGTCTAGTTTGGACGCCTAAGGGCACTGTGAATGCTCGACGACGGTCGAACTAGCACAAAGGGGCTAGTGCAGCTATGCTACCTCGTGTCGGGGCCCAACAACAACTTTTTGGGTCAGCGACTGTCTGGACATTTTTGTCGCAAAGGGGCATCAGGTCATACTTGTGTCAGTGGGGGTGCCACGTGCGCAATTTTGCCCTTCACGAAGTTGAGTCATGTTGTGATTCTACCAATCCAGTCCACACGGTTATTTTTAAAACTAGGGAGAAATCTACCTTCGTGGCACAGTGTACATTCGCTTGGCGTAGTGCATGACTAGTTCAGGGCGCCTAGGGGCACTGCAGATGCTCAGCGGTAGTCAAACTAGCACGAATGGGCCAGTTCTAGCTATGTCACTCCAAGTCAGGGCCCATCGATGACATTTTTGTGTCAGTTTCCTTTACTATGGAGGCATCATGCCATGCTGGTGTCAGTGCAGGGGGCTGTGCGCGCACTTTTGGCCTTTTCACAGAGGTGATTTGTGCATTGATTCTGTCGATTTGGGTTGCTGGTGTATTTTTTTTAATCTAGGGGTGAAATCCACCTGTGGCATTGCGTATGCATGTTTGGCATCATATGTGGCTAGTTCGGGTGCTTAGTGGGCACCATGAATGCTCGACGATGGTCGAATCGACATGAAGGGGTCAGTGTAGTTATGTCGCCCACGAACAATGTTTTTTGGGCCAGCGGCATTTGTGGCATTTCTATTGCCACGGGGCTATTAGGCCACACTGGTGTCGGTCTCGGGGGCCACACACGTCATTTTGACCTTTATAGAGGTGATTCGTGCGATGATTCTATCAATTTAGGTCGTCGGCTTATTTTTTTAAGCCAATGGTGAAAGCCACCTCCATCGCTCTGCGTGCTCGCCTTTGACATCTTGGGTTGTCTTCTTGCCTTTTTGGTGGATCCATGGAACTATGGAAGTGTTGATGCCTGGATGGGAAGTTGAAGGGAGAGAAGGAGGGAGTTTGTTGAGATTCGTGATGGACAGCTGTCAATAGACCTAACTAAATGGGTTGTCTTGCTCAGCATGGCACGGCCCGGATAGGTCATGACCCAATTAGGCCAAGCACAGCTGGTCCAAATAAGTTGCCATGTCATGCCGTGTTGGCTCACTACCTGCCCTCTAACCTAGGTACAGCACGGAAAGGGGTCGAGCTGTGTGTCGTGCTGTCCCAGGCACACTTAGTATAATGGGCCACAAGTAATTTTATTACCAAATCACCTATCCACGTTTATAAGAGTGCAATAACTATAACACAAGTAATTTTACTGGCATCCACAAGCAAATTTACTGTGCTACCATATAAAAGTTACCGCACTCTTCTGAGCAAACCTAACCTCCTAGAAGGGGGTAAATAGCGTGTCGTACTAGTTTGAACTGTGCCTCAACATGATACTATGCGTGCCATGTTGAGCTGGCCCGTAGTGCCGAGGTGATGGCCTAAGTACGACATGCTCGATCGAGCTAGGTCGGCACGGTCTGTTTATTGTTTGTGCCGTGCCATACCTGGACTGTGCGAACATTATCGTGTTTTAGGCCGACATAGTTGGCCCGACCTATTTGACTAGATTTGGCTGTCGATATTTTGAATTTTAGAAGAATCACCATGGGATTCGGGATTCTCTGTAGTAACGCAACAGTGTCGAGGTGACGGCCTAAGTATGGCATGCCCGATCGAGCTAGGTCGGCACAATCCGTTTGTTGTTCGGCCGTGCCATATCTAGACTGTGCCAACAGTACTATGTTTTAGACCGGTACTATTGGCCTACCCATTTGACTAGATCTGACTATCAATATTTTGAATTTTAAACGAATCGCCATGGGATCCGGGATTCTTCACAGTAACGCAGGGACATTTACAGTGTTTTGGGCCTGTGCGAACAGTAATCCACCTATACTATAGGAAATCTCTGTAGAAGCAAACATTTACGTATTGTGGCAGAATGTAGTGTAGCGATTGTACTGTAGCGCTCGATCTGGAACATTCATTTCGGATTGGATGGTGCGCACAAGCGCCTAGTGCACTTCACCGTGCTGCTCTGCATTAAGGATCCCCATGGATGGACAGTGAGGAGTGTCCCTGAAGAGTTCGTTCCGTACTGTGCGAGTTTGGTCTCGTTGGCTAGTTCCAGTCTTATTGGGCCGGGTGACCAGTTGGACACGTCGTTAACTTGGTTAGCGTAGTTGGGTTTGCCTGCAGCCGCTGAGCCTTGCTGGGCTGTGACATTGGTTAGCGTAGTTGGGTTTGCCCCACACATTGGCAGTTTGGCACCGCGAGATTGGTTCTTCAGTCCCTGTGTCACGCGGGCTGCTTTTATAATAGACGTTCCAATGCGGGCTGCAGCGAGCGAATGGCCTATTAACCGGCACCATCCAAGATTTTTTTTCTTAACCTGGTACCGTCTGTTACTGATAGCTATCTTCCGTGGTTCTAAAATCTAATTAGAATTCAAATGAGAGAGAGAGAGAGAGAGAATACGACCGTTTAATTTTCAATGTGACCTGGAAGATCTAGCGCTGAAGCACTAGTCAATCAGCAAGATAGAAGATACACATATCGCTAAGAACATCTCCAACAATATCCTCTAAATCTCATCCCCTAAATCACTTTTTAGAGGACAAAATCTAGAATATAGAAGACTAAAAATATGTAACCTCCAACAAGTCCTCTAAATATGGTCCCCTAAATTAAAATTTGGGTCCACAAAAACTACCAACCAAAGAATTTAGGGGATCGGACGGCGCAGGAGCGTTGGGGCCGATTTAGGGGATGGTGTGCGTTCTCCATATATGGGGGACGAAAAATCAGGGATGGAGTCCTCTATATTTTTGGGTACCACTTAGAGCATCTCCAACAAATCTTCTAAAGTGCTCATATCCCCTATATTTTAGAAGAAAAGGTAAAAAAAGGGTTCCAACAGATCCCCTAAATCGGCCCCAACGCTCCTGCGCTGTCCGATCCCCTAAATTCTTTGGTTGGTAGTTTTTGTGGACCCAGATTTTAATTTAGGGGACCATATTTAGAGGACTCGTTGGAGGTTACATATTTTTAGTCTTCTATATTGTAGATGGTGTCCTCTAAAAAGTGATTTAGGGGATAAAATTTAGAGGACATTGTTGGAGATGCTCTTAGGGGATTTGTTGGAGCCTTTTTTTTACCTTTTCTTCTAAAATATAGGGGATATGAGCACTTTAGAAGATTTGTTGGAGATGCTCTAATGACGTGGCAAATGGGGCGGATCGACCAGAGGGGCAAACGTGGAAAAGCGATAATGGGCCGGCCCACTACAAACATCGGTCAATTAGGCCGTCCGAGCTGGGTTCTCATAGTACTTTCTCCTATAGGGCCCACATGTCAGCACCAGGGACGCGCACATTCTAGGGCAAACTACCCAGGAGCAAACGGTCACCGTCAGATGCATATCCAACTGCAGGCACGCTATCCTTCTTTCCCTTTTAAGAGCCCAAACCCTCTCGAGTAACCTCTCCTGCGCCGTCGTCTTCCTCCTCCCTTCTCTCGCTTCCCCGCCACCGCCACGGCCAGAGCTCGACTCGCTCCCGAGAGGTACCAGTCCACCAGAACCCTGCACCCCGATCTCCGCTCCTCATCTTGATGCGTAGATCCGTGCATAGCTACTCTGAATCCCTGGTTTTAGGATGTTGCATCTTGATCTGCTCGCATGTTGCATCTTGATCTGTTCGCTGTTCGCGGCAAAGATCAAGCTTTTAGTTTTTGTCCCTGTGTTGTAAGTACCATGTGAATATGTGATGTTGGTCTGATCGGAAAGCGATGTAGGATCGCTAGTTAGTGTGTGCTTCAGCAAATCACTGTTGGGTCACGTTCGAATGGGGCTGTGCGTATGAGTGGGGTTTAAGAGTGATGCTAAACTTTTTGGCTGGGGAGCTTGCGTTGATTATTGATGGTGTCTATGGTTTAGATGCTTTGTGTATTATGTGCCTGCGATGGGATATTATTATCGTTTGGTGCGCTAGCAAGAATATTTTGCCAAAGCGGCCACGTTCAGTGATTTTTGTTTTCCAACCTAGTTATGGATGGCTTCGATGAAATTTGAGAAATAAAATGAAGTTTCGCAAGTTTTTACATCATATTAAAGTGGGTATTAACACAGGAAAAATCCAATGAAATGTATTTGGCTTGTTACATATTTCTTCCCGGCAATTGAGTGCAATCATTATTGCGCTTATCTATGGGTGATCATATTGCTGCTAGGCTGCTGTCACTAGCCTGCTATGCTTTGTGTCTGTTGAAAGAATCACAAACTCGCGTTCTTTGCCATTTAACATTTATAATTCTATCTACCTAGTCGGTTTAAATGCATCACAGGCTTGTGGGAGATTCTTTTTGAAACTTGTTAGTAATTCTTTGTTTTTACCTTAATTAATTAGGAGCTACCAATCATTGCACCTGCTTCCATTAAGATGTTTGTCCTTGCATCACGAATCAATCAAAACAGCTGAACAGGCACCAATATTTTAGCAAAAGGCTGATAAGTGCTAGCACTTGCATGTATACGACCACATGTTCTTTTCATGTACTGGTAGGCTAGTAGTGTACTGCAGCTCGTCTGCTACTTCTTTTGCTCAAGATGGATGGCATAGTTGGGGCATTTTGACAATCTCGTGCCAAATTGGCCTTGCCAGATTGAATTATCAGACTATCTGTATCAGTAGTAGTTTACTATATGATTCAGTTGTAAAATTATTACCACTTTAACTTGAATACATGCTGTCTATTTTTTTTTCACTTTCGTTGATTGTGGTCACTCTAAAAGGCTGCCTTTATGACATTTTGGTGTGTTATTCTGCAGGTAAGGTAAGGATGGTGAGGGTCAGTGTGCTGAATGATGCTCTCAAGAGCATGTACAATGCTGAGAAGCGTGGGAAGAGGCAGGTCATGATCAGGCCATCTTCCAAGGTGATAGTCAAGTTCCTTCTGGTCATGCAGAAGCATGGTTAGTTCTCAACTGCACATTCTGTTACATTTGCTTCTCTTGGAGGATTTTTTTTCCTGACTAGTGTTTTATTGTGTAGGATACATTGGTGAGTTTGAGTACGTCGATGATCACAGATCTGGCAAAATTGTGGTCGAATTGAATGGCAGGCTTAACAAGTGTGGTGTCATCAGTCCTCGCTTTGATGTTGGTGTCAAGGAAATTGAAGGATGGACCGCCAGGCTGCTTCCATCTCGGCAGGTCAGTTGCTTGACCATACTGCTGGTTGTATTATAGATAGAACTTACTGGCTACTGCTATCTTGAACTGTATAGTATTGTGTATAATCTGGTCCTTGAGTGGTAATTGGATCTACTTTCTCCAACCTGATGTGCAGTTTGGTTACATCGTGCTGACAACTTCTGCTGGTATCATGGACCATGAGGAGGCAAGGCGTAAGAACGTTGGTGGCAAAGTGCTAGGCTTTTTCTACTAAAATGGAAATCCCATGAAAGTACGTCAAATCTGTTAGTAGGATATTTTCCAAGCACCATCTGAGTTGTGTTTTTTGTCTGAATAGCTGCTATGGCTTGTTATGTTATTTTGGAATCTGTTATGCACTTTTGAATCTGGAGGCATTGTTTGGAATTATGAGCTGTGCCTGTGGTTACTTTTGATATATATGTAGTCTTGATGTTGTTCCATTGAGGCAGAGGCTGAGATGCACAAGTATCTCAATTTGTTGGTGAAACATCTTTTTTTCCATCTCACTGCAGTTTGCTGACTGACTTAGCTGAATTAGTGCTGTTATTTCTGTTCTCCAGTCATGTTATCTCATTCCTTTGTCCTGTTGTTTTTTGTTGGTCCTTACAGCTTCTAAAGCGGTTTCTAGTTTTTTCATCTCAGTCGTTGGCTCGCTCGTGTTATTGGCTTATGGCTAGAAATGTTCAGTATTAACAATGCAAGTATCTGATTTTTGGGGCCCTAGATATTGCGTGATATGCACTAGCTACTTCTGAATGAACGCTACACTACTGGTACGTAAGTGGGATAGTTTCAGCCTGTCCTCGACTTCTGAAGAAATAGCCCGTTGCTGTTCCCTTCTGTCTTTATGAAATGTGGTCTGAGCGGCATATCAGAGCTTACTATTGCATCAAACTGTGACCAAGTGGCTACAGAAATCAAGCTCGCTTTGGTGTGATGCGGCCAAAGTATGTTTTGTAGTTTGGAGCATCGACACTTCCTGTGTGTGTATTGTGCAGCGCTGAGGGAGTCTTGGAACAAGTTCGTTTCAGTGATGCGTCAAAATTCGCAGTAACGTGGCGTTGGCACCCTTCGTGTTGCCGAATTGCAGTTCCTGGAAATAGATATTTGGTGATCACATATTCGGTAGACCTTTGTTTGCATGTCTTATACTGCCTTTATTTTGATTTTTTTAAAAAGAAACACAGGGCAAAACACCCCGACTCCAATTTTTTTTTATTAAAATGAAATCAGAACGTGTTTTAGCGTTACAGGACATCTCACATTTCAGGTAGAGTTCACGGCAGCACCGTGCCTCCAGTGGCCATCACCAGACTTTAACCAGCCAATACGAAGTTCAGGAGTAAAATTTTCTTACTATAAACTGCTTCATCCAAGCTAAGGGGGTGGCTGCCCCAAAGCCCTAATCCTCCCTGATCAGCTTCCTATCCTCCCGAGGATCGACCGGCGCTCCTATGTTTTCCTTTCTAAAGTAGAAATGCATCGATACATCTGGAGCAAATTTGGATCTTGGAGCAGCAGCCTCCGTCTTCTCAGCACTGGAATGACTTTCCTCCGGAGGACCTGCATACTAGACTGTTTATTTAGTCTTTCTAAAACATGGACCATTTCTCAAATTCCAACAGCTCCATAACACAACGGCATACACAGTATTTAGAATTCTATTTCTTTTAATCACTAAGCCACCAGGAAGCAACTGATTCAAAGTTTGTACAAGTATCGTTTCCAAACATCTTAGACGTATCTTTCCAAATGATTTTGGCAACTACACAATCAAAGAAAAGATATGGTACAGTCTCCTGCTCACAACAGAAGAAGCAAGAACGAACCATCCTCAATTCTCTTGATGAGATTATCCCTGGTCGATAACTTGCAAGACATAAGCCATAAGAAAATATGAACCTTTATTTTGAGAATGTTATTAGGCAACCAAACACTCCCAAGACGGTGGAAAGAACTCGGCCGGCGACCTTCACAAAAAAAGTTTCCCAACTCCAAAAAAGCAACAAAAGGTGACATGACAATACTAGTTCGCTACGAAGAAGAATACAGTAGCCTCCACAACGAGAGGACTAGTATTGATTATTACTATTGCAACATCATATATAACCGATACATGACGGTGCATTTCTGCTAAGATAACCCCGGGGATACACGCTCGCTCACTCCATTACCATCTTCCCATGGAAGAGGAAGATCTGCCAAAGATGTGTAGTTGCCCTACACGGCCTAACACCTGCCTAGATATCTCCGCCGCACCGCCGTCGCCGTCATCGCCGCCGGTGAAGCAGAGAAGTGAGGACACTGCATGGGCTACATGCCGGCAGCAGTATCAGGCCATTTGTGTGTGTGTGTGGGGGGGGGGGGGGGGGGGGTAGAGAGGAATCCTGGTGAAGGGGTCCTCCATGGAAGACCCTGGATTAGGTTTCATTTATAGAGAGCATGAGGTTTCTAATCTTTCAGCGAGTGGAAGCTTAGGTAGTGGAGTGCCTTTTCTGCAGACCTAGATGAGGTATCTTCCTTAGCATATTCTTGCGCATACGGAAACTTCTCCTTTTTCATGTCCCATGCTTTGATTTTGCTTTGGACTTTGGAGTATTCAAAAGTATATATTCCATGCTTTTGTGGTGCCTTTTGGGGCCTCTAGGAACGTGGAATAATTTAGATGATGAGGAATAAATGTATCAGAGTGGCTTGACGAAGCATGGCTGGAAAGTTAATTGTGCTGGTGTGTGATCATCTAGAGCAAATCTTCCCTGGGCCTACTCAACAGCTGACAGCATGGCAGGTCTTGCATTGCGTCTGTCTCACTCCTGTACTTGATGCCCTACGTTGCACCTACTCGTTTGTATGCTTTTCAATGAGGAGAAATTGAGTATTTGCCACTTCATACAAGTGCCATGCGAAGAACCGAACATTTTCTTCTTCGAAAGAAGGGTGATATATTAGAAGGAAACATAACCGTGGAGATTGCTGTCGTGTCATGCTGTTTGACAGTACGAGGCCGACGAGCAACAGCTCACGCTGATATCTCATCTGGCTTGGCCTGTGTCTGCTGTGTCTGCAGCACAAATGCACAAGCATTCTTCAGCGAAATCTGGACACATGTGGACCTCTAAACACCCAAAAATTCTGTTTTTGGCCCCTAAACTAAAAAAATTCTGTTTCTGGACCCCTTCCGACCGCGCGTTTCGCGAGATGGCGCCACGTGTCCCGCCCGCCCGCGCGACCGCGCGTCCGCCGCCCGCCCGCGCGACCGCGCCTCCCGACCGCGCGTCCGCCCGCCGCCCGCGCGACCGCGCCGCCCGACCGCGCCGCCGACCGCGCGTCCGGGACACGTGGCACCAGCTCGCGAACGCGCGGTCGGGAGGGGTCCAGAAACGGATTTTTTTTTATTTAGGGGCCAAAAGTGGAATTTCGGGTGTTTAGGGGTCCAAATGTGTCCAGATTTCTTCTTCAGCTCACTCTGCAGCGTTAAGGATTGCGATCCGCTATTCCCAGTTTCCTTATCACCGAGCTAATCTTTTGTGCCCATAAGATGAGGCCCATGAGCATAACGCCCAAAACCAGATAGAAGTAGCAGTGATAACAAACTAGAAGTGAGCCCAAAGTGGCAAGTTGAAAGTGACACCCAACCCAACCCCCAAGAGGCAAGAAACACAGTGACGACGAGATCGACGAAACTACCCGAAATTTGACCAAAATACCCCCCGCCCCCGGAGAGTCAACTCCCGCTCCTACGATACGACCCCCCAGATCCACCACCCCTCGCCGTCGTCCTCCTCGAGTCCCCGCATCGATCGGTACCAATTCGGCGCTTCCCCCCAAGTGTTTCTTCTATCGGTGCGAGTCCCGTTTGCGATCTGTGATTGATCTCCTCGCGCTTTCTCTCTGTTTTGTTTCTCGCCAGCTCGTCGCCGGTTAGGGTCGGGGCGGGAGCGAGAGCGCGATGGCCGCTCCGCCGGCTAGGGCTCGCGCCGACTACGACTACCTCATCAAGCTCCTCCTCATCGGAGATAGCGGTGAGTGCTGCGGACCCGCGGTGTCCCCTGCTCCTTCTAGATCTCTCTCCCTGCCCGCTTCGGCCCACTGTTGTGTTTGTGTGCGCGAACGGCAATGGTTCAAGGGAATGCTGATTGCGAATAGATTCTTGACGCGTTTGTTCGGTTCGGGGTGGAAGCGTGTGGCTTGGTTGCCGGTGGATTCAGTGGTGGAGCCAGGATGTAGTTACGTCCCGGACTCAGTGGTGGAATGATCTAAACTATCCGAGTTAGACCATGAAAATGTTACCTAGGCTGAACTAAATTTACCCAGACTGTACACTAGATATATTTTCATACCCCGGGCTGAAGCCTATCCTGCTTGGGGTGTGGCTCCGCCCTAGGTGGATTGGAGGTACCTATTAGTAAAAAAAGAAACCTAGCCATCACTGATGGGGCATTCACTGGTTTGAGTAGGTCACCAGTGTGCTCTTCCTTAGTTTCTAGGTGAACTAGATAGGGATATAGGAGATAATTCTTGCCTTGTGATATGATGATCTTTTTATGTGAAATTTACACTAAATGGCATGGGGCATACGGGATATCCATTGTCCATTGATGCATTTCCTAGCATGATTGAAGGAACCTTGGAGAAGGGTGCCTTCTGCAAGTTCAATTGCCCCATGCTTTAATAAAGGCAGCATCTAGTTGTTTGGAAGCTCCACTACAATCTGCGTGGCTAGCTGATGTTGCACTGTCCAAACATGTAGACAAGGGCAATAGCTCATCTAGTCATCTGCACTACTGAAGTGCATGTGGCTGAAAGTGGGAACCAGCTGTAACAGTTAAATATGATGTGGATTTAAAGGTTTATAGAGAAAACATGAGGGCCCCTTAAGAACCTTCACTCAATGCAATGTAGTGAAGATGCATTGAGCGGTAAAACTGTCTAGAGGTTTTGCTCCTTTCTGGTTATCTCTGGTGGTGTTCAAGACCCATCTGATGATTGGTGAGGAAATAATCAAATGTGAGCTATAATGACCTTGTAATTACCCATGTAAATTATAATAGGTAAAAAAAAATCCGATCTGGGAAAGGAACTGGGGATGAAATAGTTGAGTATAATGTGCTTTGGACATGAAAATGACCTCAATTTTTGGTGTCATGTGTTGTGGTCTATTTGAATTGCTAGTGTATGCTTTTGCATCTATTTGCACTGTATGAGTTTGGCACTTGTTGGTCTTTACATTTGTTAAGTATAATGACAGATATGCTAGTTCTCATGGGATTCATGTTTCCTGCTTTGAATTTTTAAATCTTGAATTCATAGCTTGCAACATATTTGTTCACTTTACTACTTTGTCAATTCCCTTATAGGAAACCTTTCCTTTTGTTTTCCTTCTTTCTATATCTAGGTGTTGGCAAGAGTTGCCTCCTTCTGCAGTTCTCTGATGGTTCCTTCACTACTAGTTTTATTACTACAATTGGGTATGTTTTGTGTTGAAAAAGATTGTTTTACTGCTTTGTAGTTTTCCTCATAAGTCATTTATTGTTCTTGTTTTACTTCCCACTAGCTTCCTTCTGAAATATTTGGTAGTTGGTACTGTTTGCCCTGTTTGTCTCAAATCCTGCCTATGTGCAGTATTGACTTCAAGATAAGAACAATTGAACTGGACGGTAAACGCATTAAGCTACAAATTTGGGACACAGCTGGTCAAGAGCGATTCAGGACTATCACCACAGGTGCAATGCTTGTTTCACTCTGTGGTCTGTGCTATAGACTAGTTCTATGAAGCTATATGATAACCCTTTTCTCAAGTAATGTTCATTTTATCTCAGCATACTACCGAGGAGCGATGGGTATCTTGCTTGTTTATGACGTCACTGATGAGTCATCTTTCAACAGTACAGTCCTGTATATTCTTTAAAGCTTCATTTTGGACAATTTTGCTATTTTTATTTAGTTTATTGACATTTTGGTTCATTTAAACATACAGACATACGGAACTGGATTCGCAACATTGAGCAACATGCCTCTGATAACGCGAACAAAATTTTGGTGGGCAACAAAGCTGATATGGGTGAGAGTAAAAGGGTACTGATTCAGGCCTCCTTCCCCTCCATGTTATCTGCTTTTCTTATTGTCTAATATTTAGTAGAGCCTACTTGCTGTTGTCCATTTGATATTATTAGCTCACTGTTTAATTTCTATATTTGATTGTTATTCCAGGCTGTTCCTACTGCAAAAGGACAAGCACTAGCAGATGAATATGGCATCAAGTTTTTTGAAACTGTAAGTCCTGTGTCAAATTGTTTGGTCTGTTAACTGATGAACTTATTTTGATTTTACTTTGTCCTGTATCTTTCAGAGTGCCAAGACAAACCTTAATGTGGAGCAAGTTTTCTTCTCCATTGCCCAAGATATTAAGCAGAGACTTGCTGAGACCGATTCCAAGCCTGAGGTATGGTTATACAGACGATTGTCTTGATGAGTATTTGAACTTACTTTGTTCAGAGTTTGAAAAGTACATTGTTGCTTATAGGACCGGACAATCAAGATTAATAACAAGACAAACCCAGGTTCTGAGACCCCAGCATCTCAGAAATCTGCTTGCTGCGGCTCCTGAGGGATACATGGTCTTCACTATCATGAACTATTTTAACTTAATTTGTTTACTGTTTGCTTGTTATTATAGGAAGAATGTTAAGAAGTTAACTGTGATGTGGTTGTTCTTTTACTCATGTTCCTTCCATTCTTTGCAACAACTACTCTTACTTTAAATGTAGTAATTGCAATTTCTGGAGGTTATTGCTGTGACTTACTTTAGGGATTTGAGAAGACAATGACTCCAATAGTTGAGATGTCAATATATAGATAACCACATGGGCCATATGGGCCTATAGTATATGGGCCTTGATATACTTAACACCCCCCTTCAAACTCAAGGTAGAAACAGAGGTTTTAAAGCATTGAGTTTGAGCAAGTGAAGCTGATGTTGCTCTCGAGTTTGTGCTTTAGTGAAAAAAATCTGCCACTCGCAGTTCTGAGGGCACATACTGAAGAGCAATTGTTTTCTGCTGACAATGAGATCGAGTAAAGAAGGCATCAACGCCAATATGTTTTGTAAGTTCATGCTTCACAGGATCATTGTCAATTTGTATGGCTCCAGTATTATCACATAGGAGAGGTGTAGGAACATCACAAGAAATACCAAAATCTGCTAACAACCATCGAAGCCATACAATCTCTGAAGTGGTAGTGGCAAGTGCTCGAAGTTCTGCCTCTGTACTAGAACGAGATACAGCCGCCTGCTTCTTAGACTTCCATGCAAGAGGAGAAGAACCAAGAAGAATGCAATAACCTGTGATAGAACGACGATCTGTTGGATCACTCGCCCAGGTGGAGTCCGAGTAAGCATGAAGCTGAAGCGGGCTATCACGAGCATAGAACAAACACTGAGAAGATGTCCCCCTTAAGTACCGTAGTACACGAAGCAAATGTCCAAAATGAATGGAAGTAGGAGCACTCACAAACTGACTCAGAATATGAACCGCATGAGCAATATCAGGTCTAGTAACTGTGAGATAAACAAGGCTACCCACAATATGCCGATATCGAGAGGGATCCTCAAGAGGTGTACCATCGGTAGGACGAAGTTGTAAATGAAGATCCATAGGTGTCGCAGCCGTTCGATTATTTGTAATGCCAGAACGAGCAATAAGGTCTTGTATGTATTTGGACTGAGAGAGATAGTAGCCTTTGCAGAATGCAACACCTCAATGCCTAAGAAATAACTGAGAGGACCCAAATCAGACATCTGAAATTGCTCACTAAGTTGCTTCTTCACACAAGAAATGTGTTCCGCATCGTCTCCCGTAATTAACATATCATCAACATATAGGAGAAGCAAAGTACGACCATGTGAAGAGAGATGAATAAATAGAGCAGGGTCATGATCACTAGGTGAAAAACCAACAGCCCGTATCACAGATACGAAGCGTTCAAACCAAGCACGAGGAGCCTGTTTAAGACCATACAGAGCACGACGAAGGCGACAAACATGACCAGGAGGAGCATCAACACCTGGGGGTGGTTGCATATAAACTTCTTCATGCAAATCACAATGAAGAAAAGCATTCTTAACATCCATTTGAGAAATGGTCCAAGAGGAAGTAGCAGCCACTGCAATGAGAGTACGAACAGTAGTCATATGAGCAACTGGTGCAAAGGTCTCATCATAATCTCGACCCTGAGTTTGCTGAAAGCATCTAGCAACAAGACGAGCTTTATATCTCTCGATAGAACCATCAGACTTGGTCTTAATTTTGAATACCCATTTAGATGTAATAGGCACTGCATGTGATGGTAATGGAACAAGTTCCCAAGTGCCTGTACGATCAAGGGCAGCAAGCTCCTCAGACATAGCAAGTTGCCATTCCGGAATATTAGAAGCTTCCTGGTAAGTGGATGGCTCATCAACAATGGCATTCACACGTGGAAAACCATACTTGTCAGCCGGACCAATAGCAGTACGATCTCGTAGATTATATCTTGGGCCAACCTGTAACTCATCAGAAACAGTATGAGACTCATCAATATCATTAGAAGCATCAACAGCGGTCGTATCAGGACTGGCCATGGTGGGAGAACTAGATGGAGGTGTTGTGAGGTTTGTGGGACGACGATGAAAAACATGTGTGATAGGTGGTTTAGAATGAAAAAGAGGTGGTGCAAGAGGAGGTGTAGTCTCCTGTGAAGGTGGCGTGATGGAAATAGAATGAGCAGGTGTAATATATGGAGAAGGTGTAGTGCCATCATGATGGGATGAAATAGGAGGAAGACACAGGAACGATGTGGGTTCTGTGGGAGAATATGAGGACTGAGTTGAGGGGTTATAAAAGAAAGGACGGTCCTCAACAAAGGTCACATCACGAGAGATACATATGCGACGAGAAGAAGAATCATAACACCGATAACCTTTATGCTCAGGACTATAACCCAGAAAAACACACTCAACAGATTGTGCAGTCAACTTAGTTCGCTCACGAGGTGCAAGTAAAACATAGCAAGTACATCCAAAAACTCGGAGATGATGATACCTAGGAGAAGTACCAAAAAGAACTTCACCAGGACATTTGCCAGACAATTTGGATGAGGGTTGTCTATTGATGAGATAGACAGCAGTAGAAACAGCTTCACCCCAAAAATGAGAAGGAACAAAAGATGAAATCAAAAGTGTGCGAGCAGTCTCTATAAGATGGCGATGTTTGCGTTCAGCAACACCATTCTGAGCATGAGCGCCAGGACAAGAGAGCTGAGCAAGAGTGCCCTCAGAGGACAAAAACTGACGAAAAACATCAGACAAATACTCACCACCAGAGTCAGAGCGAAAAACTCTAATAGGAGTAGAAAACTGTGTGTGAATCATGCGAACAAAAGACTGGTAAATGGAACACAACTGAGAGCGTTGTTTCATGAAATAAATCCATGTATATCGAGAATGATCATCAATAAAAATGACATAATGTTTATGACCACCCTTTGTAGCAAAAGGTGCAGGACCCCATACATCTGAATGAATAAGATCAAAAGGTCTAGCTGAATGAGAAACACTAGATGAATATGGTAGCTGTATTTGTTTTCCAAGTTTGCAACCTTTACAATGAAAACTAGACTCAATAGGTGTATGACCTAAACAACCTTTATTTATTAATGTGGACAACCGGGACCCACAAAGATGACCAAGACGATGATGCCACTAGGCGAAGGAAGAGGCGGAAGACGAAGCAGCGGATGACACACGAGCTGGAGACTCAATGAAAGAAGGAAGACGCAAGGTGTCGAGGATGTAGAGGCTAGGAGCACCTTTACGGTGATGGCCAGTCCCAATCACTTTCCCGCTTCGACCATGGTTGTCACGGCGTCGCCTAGGCGACGCCAAGTCGTCCTGGCGGCCGGAGGGGGACGCCGAGGCTGTTCGCCTAGCCTGCTCCCGTCGTTGACGCCAATCTTCGCCTGCTCCCGCCGCCGGCGTGGATCTCCAGCCTCCTTCCGCCGCCGACGTCCCCCTCCGGTGGGGAGAGGAGGACCGGACGCGGGAAGGCGGCGGATCGGGCGCGGGGAGGGGAAGGCCGGACGCGGAAAGGGGAGGCAGGGAGGCGGCGGATCCGACGCGGGGAGGGGAGGCGGCGGATCCGGCGCGGGGAGGCGCGGGCGGGGGGAGGAGGCGGCGGGGGGGGGGGGGGGGAGGGGAGGCGCCGGGAGGGGGGAGGAGGCGGCGGGGAGGGGAGGCGCCAGGCAGGGGGAGGAGGCGGCGGGCAGGGGGAGCGGGAGAGATGAGATGGGGAAGAGGCATCGTAAGTCTGGCGGCGCCTGGGGTAGGGTTAGACATTTGTTTGGTCATTTTGCGATCAGGTCCTCAAAATTCCTGAAAATTACGAATTGACCTCTTCTTTAATGTATTTATTCCGATTTAGACCTTCTGAGACATGGTTATTTGAATTATTTGTGCTATTTTCGGTCGTATAAGGTATTATTTATCGTCTAACTACTATCGTCTAACTATCGCCATGGCGGGCGCCTAGTCGACTAGGCGTCCAGGCGCTCCGAGCTCGCCTCGACTTGCCAGAGCGCCGTGACAACCTTGGCTTCGACGGTCCTGAATAAAACAAGATGAGTCATCAAATCCAACAAAACAATGTTGGTCGGTAACTTGTCCAACCGAAAGAAGATTCATGGACAACTGAGGTACAAAAGAAACATCAGGTACAGAAAAATGAGGATTGCAAAGTGAACCCTGGTGAGTGATATGACAAGATGTACCATCAGCTGTCTGAATAGAAGCACCATCAGTAACCGGCTTGCAAGCAACCAACTGGGACTGATCAGATGTCACATGAAAAGAAGCTCCTGAATCAAGCACCCAAGACGACGAAGAAGCATTAACAGGCGAAGCAGCAGCAACTGACACTGAACCTCTAGGAGTGGAACCAGTACCACGACCACGAGCAGCACGACGTGCACGGTAGTCAGCCAACTTCTCTAGATAATGAGAAAAACAATTCTCTGGAAGATGACCAGACTTGCCACAATGCTTACAGAGTGCTGAAGAGGAACTTTTTGGTGCACTGATCCTCTGAGAAGCTGCCAACACACTATGAGGAACAGATGTAGAAGAAGACATAGACTTAAGACGTGTTTCTTCTGCAAGTAAGTCAGACAATGCCTGTGCCATGGTGAGAGCAGAAGAATTGTGAAGCAATCGTGTACGAATGGAATCATACTCAGCCCGGACTCCCATGACAAATCTGTAAGTAAAAAACTTTTCAATAAACTTATGTGCTGGACAGGGAACAACTGTACACTCAGGTATCATGGAAGTCAATGATCCCATCAGACGATCAAAAGCAGAGTAGTACTCATCAATAGACATATCATTCTGCTCAATTTCATGAGTTTGCTGCATGAGAGTATGCAAAAGAGCACCACTATCCTGAACATAACGCTTCTTCAAGTTGTCCCATATGCCCTTGGCTGTTTTGAACTTAGAAAGACTCATGATCATGGATTGCTTAGTACTATTCACCATGGCAGCCATTACTTTCCCATCATTAATATGCCATTCTTTTACTACAGCAGCATTACTACCATCATCCTTAAGCACATGTGGAGTTTCAGTTAAGTGAAAAAGTAAACCATAGCCCCTCAATGCAGTCTCTACACAAAAAGCCCACTCTGGATAATTCTGACCATCTAGGGTGAGATTGATAACTATTGCATTTATCTGAGACATGTTGACCAACAGTAGGCAAAGATAGCAGTTACCACGACTGTGATGTCACGGGCAGAGGACAGCAGCAGTAGATGGTCAAAGAAAACCCACCAAGAAGCCACGGGCTGAGGACAGATCGGAGCAGAGTGGATCTGTCGAGGTGAGCCTTCCCCAGGCAGGCGACGCCGGCCGGATCTGACGAGGGAAGCAGCAGAGGCGCGCGCTCCCCCAGGCGGCGCTGGATCTGATGAGTCGGGGCGGCGGCTCCCCCAGGCGGCCGGCGCCGGATCTGAGACAAGGCGGGGCGGCAGCCGAAGAAGACGCCGCGACTGGCGGCCGGCCGAAGAAGAAGCCGCGACGGGCGGCTGCAGAGGCGACGGGCGACTGCAGGGGCGACGAGCGGACGGGCGGTGGTAGAGGATCCACGGGCGGAGCAACCGTTGGCGCCGGATCTAACGAGGACGAGGCGGCAGAAGACCCCGGCAGCGACGGCGGCCCGGACGAATACGAGGCCGCGACGGGAAGAGCCGCGACGAGCGCGACAGATGACGGCGGCAGGGACGGGCGGCGGGCGGCAGGGACTTCGGCCGAAGGGCCGACTGGCCAACGAGGCCGACCGGCCAACTAGCCGGTTAAAAAAAATTTTGGATCGTGGGAGAGGACTAAAATAATCCTAACCTAACCCTAATCCATAGCTCTGATACCATGTGACTTACTTTAGGGATTTGAGAAGACAATGACTCCAATAGTTGAGATGTTAATATATAGATAACCACATGGGCCATATGGGCCTATAGTATATGGGCCTTGATATACTTAACAATTGCATGTTGTATTACAATTATTAGACGCATTTATCTCTGGTGTGTATTCGAATTCATGTCATTGCATTTTCAGTTTATCATTCTATTGTAGTAATACTAAAATTCTCTGCTCATTGCAAAATTTTATGAACTTAACGAGAAGGTAGATCATAAATGTCAGGTGTGCATGTGCAATCCGCGTAGTTGAATGGCGACGTAGCAGCTAGGAACAACTATGTGCTAGGGTGCTTTTCTGACATGAGAATTCCTTCCCTCAGGAGCGCCTATGTTCGTTGTCCTGGTTGAATTTCTTGCAACGAAGTGTCGTCGTTCAAGGAGTGACGAATGAGGGTGGTGGGTGTTCATATGTGGACTTTGATTATAATTATTTGTTGGTTTGTGAGGAACGCAGTTAATTTGCGCACCCTTTTCATGAAGCATGCAGATCGCGAGAAACGCAAGCATGGCAGCAAGCTTGCACCATGCATGAACCTATGCCAACTTCTTCCTGACTTGTAAATGTCTTAGATTGTCGATGTAACCTGTACCCCACCTGGCCACCTGAATGCATATAATGTTATGTGCACTTGGATGATTCCATGGACCACTGTAGAACTCGTTTTGTTCTATTGTTTCCCTCTGTTTTGTGTTGGGCTTGGTGTATTAATAATGAGAAGTTTATTAGAAGGCGTCTTTGAGCTGCTGAATCTTTCCTTGTGAGTTTATCTTCATTCCGGTAAACTATATGCGAAGTTTCATTTGTGTGGGAGTAGCAGAGCTGAATGAGAACGCAGAAGTTACATGTTGCTACAAGCAGAATGGGTTGACTGTCCTTTTTGAGAGTTGTGTGTGTGTGTTTTACTTGGTTGTAATCCACTTTAAATGTATGTCCTCTGACTTTGTTACTGAGGAAAAGCTAGCCTTCGGTATTAGAAACAAAAAAACTTAATTGAAATGGACTTACCTTTCAAAATGAACACCCTAGGAAGCAGACAATATCTACGTTTTAAACATGTAATGGCTCTCAAAAGGAAGATCATAACAAGTAAACAATCTTATGTTGATCCTACGACTCACAATGAAAAGCTGAACTGAGGTGTTTGCATGCTTCAGCCGACGTCGTCACAAATACAGAGCAGGGGACAGACACAATTAATCGAAAGAAACAAAATTGGAAAATTATAGTATCCAGATGTCCAATAAGACCATTCGCATCGGACGCATCTCCACTCTCCCATGCTATTTCCACCATCTAGATTCTGAACTCTTCCCCACATCTTCTTTCTTCAGTACCCTATCCTCATCCATACGCTGCTTCCACCATCTAGATTTTGGACTCCTCTCCACATCTTCTTCCCTAGTATCTCATCCTCATCCACATCATAACTCCTCACAGGACCCACCCACTTCCAGTAGCTCGCCAGCGACTGGAGCACAGAGGTAGATTTGGGGAGGAGCCAGCGCAGCGTGGCGCTGCAATGGCGACGCTATTATCCTCATACAGGGTCGCAGGGAGGTCGACATCGTTTGAACTGTAGTGAGGGCTACTGGAAGTGGCTTCCGTCAGGACCACCGAAGCTCTGAGCGCTATTAGGGGCCTGGTCTCCATGAGCTCCCAAGGCATCGCTACAATGAGTTCCTACTAAGGCGTTGCATGAGTATTTAATTTAAGCTTAAGGGAGGCCTTACGTTATAGTTGGCTTATCAGCCATGCCTGAATGCTCGATCCCTCCTTTGGTATGCTTGTCGCAAGTTTTTTTTGGATTGTTGCAACCACTTTCTCAAATTACTACATGAGGTGTTTCATTTTATTGCAGTGTGTGTGCACAAATGTTATAGTAAAAGATTTTTTTTGCAGTTAAGTTGTGGATTTGTTGTATAAGAATTTTTTTGTTGTTGTAGTAGGTTTGTTAGATTAGTGCATCGTATTTGTTGTAATAGGTTGTTGCAACTGTAGGGGAATTTTATTTCATAGTCAGCAGATCGAAGTTGTGTATTATCTACCTATTTTATTAGAGATTTGTCTTAATTGTTATATCTTTGTAAAAAAATATTGCATCAATTATTATCGAATGTTGCCACTATTATTTTCAAGTGTTGCAATGTTGTAACATCAAATTTTGAACTTGTTCGTTTGAGGTATTTTGAATTTGATTTAAAAATGCAGCTAAGATTCAAGGTAATTATTTCATACAATTTCGGTGAGAAGATGTTTTTTTCAAGTTTTTTATCGGGCGTTATGTGTTATTAGTATTTTTTGTCGTACACATTGATTAAAATTATTATGCGCATTATTTAAGAGTGTTGCGTCGGAGCGTACGATGAGAGTGTTTCCATCATACGTTTAGACGCTAGCAACGCCCAACAAAATTTCATGAAATTTATTACTATTTACAGTAAGGAAAAACCAATTTTTATTAATAGTAAATAATAAATCAAGAATCACAAATGTAAGCAAGTTAGTGTGAGATTTACAAATGTACGAAGGACGTAGGAGTAGTCTGTTTGGTAGAGCTCCACCAACTCCAGATCCACCAAAAATAGCTCCACTCCACTAATTTTTACCCAAACGCTCCAGCTCCACGAAATCTGGATCCACCAAAATACTGAATCTAGCTCCAGATTCATGAAATCCATGGAGCACCTCAAGGGGTGCTCCACGAAACCTTGTTTCGTATCTACTCGTGGAGTTGGATGATAATTACCCACCTTTTGCCACTGGTTACACACCCCATCCCATACCACCATAAAACTCATGGGCAAAACAGGTCATTCCCACCAAAAACTCAGTTTCGTGGATCTGGAGCTGTTGTGCAAGCCAAACAGTTTTGTCCAGCTCCATGGTGGGATCCCAGATTCACGGTGGAGCTGTTTTTGGTGGATCTGCTGCTCCAGATTCATTTTTTCAGTGGTGGAGCTCTGCCAAACAGGCCTAGGGAGAGCTCCACCAGCTCCAGATCCACGAAAAACAGCTCCACTTCACGAAATTTTACCCAAACGCTCCAGCTCCGCAAAATCTGAATCCACCAAAATCCTGGATCTGAGGGCCAGATCCATGGATTTCATGAAGCTCCTCAAGGGGTGCTCCACCGTGGAGTTGGGTGGTAATTACCCACCAATGCCACTGGTTACACATCCCATCCCACCAAAAGTGGCCACTCCCACCAAAACCTCAATTTCGTAGATCTGGAGCTGCTGTACAAGCCAAACACTCCATGGTGGGATCCCAGATCCACGGTGAAGCTGTTGCTCCAATCCACGTTTTCAATGGTGAAACTCTCCCAAATAGGCCCTTAACTGCGTCCACCCCTGGCTGCTCTCCGGAAGCGCGTCCACTCCTGGCCGCCGTTCGGTTGAACGTCCTACCATGGATGCGGAAGCGCGCCCTGTCCACAGGCTCCATGTGGCCAAAAACCACCTCTTGCTTTTCATCTTCAAGGAAACAGAGGACTTGTGCCTTCTAACTTCATTATCTTCTTACTAGTTGCGTCGGCAAAAGTGATTTGCATTGTCTGTGACACTGGCCTTTTGAGCCATGCCTTGTACTTTAGTTAGGGGCTGTCCTAATTGTGTCTTGTAATTTCAGTTCTTCAGTTCACGGGAAAACCTATCAGCTGGTACCAGTGGGTTCCGGTAGAATTACGTACCGCCGTACCGGCAAAAAAAATTTATTTGAATTTGCATTTTGAAGGAACAAAATCATCCGCAAGCCATGCGATAAACACAAAACCCCAGCCCAGTGACGGACCAGGATTTTTGAAATAGGTATTCAGAGTTAAATAAAATATTATTTTAATAAAGAAAGTCGAGATCAATTTATATTAGCAAAAATCAAATTATAATTTGAGATTTAAAAATAAGGATGCACTTGTTTTGTTGCCGACATGTGATGCTTACCTTATTGTTCTTGGAGGCCTAGTCGTCGCCGCTGTATGCTCCCTCCTAGGATCCCGGCTCCTATGCGGTCTGGCTAGGCCCCACTTGCCGCTCGCCGTCTCTTGTTTTCTATCTTGCGTTTAAATTTTGTATAAAACTCTGTTTTGATAAAAAAAAATTAACTATCTATTCACCCCTCTAGTCGGCTGGCAAAAAAGTTCGTTTGGGCTCGAATCAAAATTAATGCGACTACAGTAGTTAATAAGTTCAAAATTAAAATAAGTCAATTTTGAGCCAAAAAAGGTTAATGAGGCTCGACTCGATAGTGGCACATTAGCTCAAATTTAAAACAACTACTTAAAGAATAAATAAAATGATTTGAAACTGAACTATGTCGATAGTGGCACATTAGCTCGATAACTAATCCAACCTCGTTGAACCTTCAGTTGGGCTGCAATTTTTGGTATGAATTGAAGAGGGAGGTGTGGGACTGGAGTGGAATCTATTAGAGATATAAATATAAAGTATTTAAATCAATTTATCAATATATATATGATTAATATGCCTATTAAATACATAGTGTTCTCTCGAAAAAAAGTATGTTCAATTAAACACCAATAAACTTCACTAGGACCGCGCCTGCCCCAGCCACGCTAGCTGTAATAAGTTGTGTACATCCAGAACAGGGTTTGAATCCTAGGTCCGCATTCAAAAGTTTGTTTCAGTCCTTATAACAATCTAACATGCGGCTCTCGCAATTGAAGAAGACGAAAATAAAAAGGCCAAGAGTTTCTATGTGTGAGAGCCGAACAAACGGCACACCTTACACAAGTGTGGCCTGCCACGGAGCTGGTTGTGTTATTACATTTATATCACGTTTTTTTCTTAAAAAAATAGAAGTACATGTACACGCACACATACCGTGCATGGACGTACGTGAGCGTGTGCTTTAAGGACACACCTGTAATTACGGAGGTGAAGAAAAAATCTGCGACCTTACAAAGATTTCATTACGGTGCACTCATCTATGTGTAAAGATAGATACTAAGATTTAAAATCTGATGAATAGACTCGTACATTTATAGCTCCACCACCCCACAAAGATGTGGTTCTCCATTTATATCATGTTTTTGAATGCTTTTATCCTTAATTTTGAAATTTTAAATTCAAATCAAACAACCTTAATTTTGAAATTTTAAATTCAAATCAAACCAAAAAAATTGGATGGTCTCCGTAAAATTTCCAGTTACAGGCGGTAATAAAAAAATCTTGCACCCCCCCAAAGAACATTCTTTTTTTGAATCCAAGATGTTTTTCCCTTGTTCAGTTTAGTCATATTGTCTTGTGCCTTCTACGTTTTTGTTTTGTCATCGCTCGCTCCTCCAGAAATTCAAACAAAAAAATTCGAATGGTTTTCTCCAAAAAATTCTAGTTACAGGCTGTTTGCATGGTGTACGTATTAGGTCGTATAGGATATTGCAATTCGGTAATTGCATGGACTTTGAACATCTGTAATTCCATGGACTTTGCGAGAATACAAGAGTTCATCTCTAATTTCCTTCACTACTAAACCGGCCTATGAACATCTGTATCTAACAACAGGAGATAAAACCCCAAAATTACAGGAAAACTATGTAGCAGAACATAAAAAAGGGTAATGAAAAAAAAAAGCAAGAACAAAGAAATTGCCAACAACAAGCATGCAAGGAATATTTGCGGTCCAGCGAAAGGCTCAAAGCGAGCAATCCAACATGGCGAGCGCCTTGTGTACACCCTGCCGGGCGGCGCCGAGCCCCACGACGTTGCGGCACTTGGCGCAGTTCTCCGACGGCGTCAGGTTCAAGTCCAGGCAGATCCCGCCGACGCCGCACGCCTTCTCGGACGCCGCCGTACTGTTTGGTGCGTCGGCCTCGGCGCGGTGCCGCCGCATGTGCCCGCCGAGCGCCTGGCCGATGGAGAACTCGAGCCCGCAGACGGGGCACTCGTGCACCCTCGGCTTGGCCGGCTGCTGCGGCAGCTGGAGCTGCCCGAGGCAGAGCGCCGCGTCGGCGCCACCGAGCGCGTGCTGCTGCTGCAGCCTCGGCCGCTTGTGGCTGGCGCGGTGGCCCCCGAGCGCCTGGAAGGTCGGGAACTGCCGGTTGCACGTCTTGCACTCGAACACGCGGCCGTGCACGCCGCCCACCTCCAGCGGCTGCCCGCCGCCGTGCTGGTACTGCTGCGCGAGGAGCATGAGCACGCGGGCCGTGTCCACGCCACCCATCTCCACTTCCCACACCGCCCTGCCCCTCTTGCTCATTGGCTGGCTAGATAGCTAATCAAAAGTCGCAGTATTGGCGTATCTCCTGGCTCCTGCACTGTGTAATACATGTGTGGCGCGTTGCGCTATATATAGCGCAACTTGGGGTTTGGTGTGCCCGACTACCAGTGGCAAGCGTTTATTCGGCCGGTTCAAATTAACGTACGGTTGGTTTCTAGACGTGGATGTGTGTGTACTTTTCCAAGCGTTTGACCGCTGGGTGTGTGAAACCGCTGGGTGTGATTAGGTTACTACTATACTACGGACTACATGGTGAACTCTTGAGGGCAAATTGGTAACTCCCTAATTTAGTAAAAAGGAAAAAGGAAGAGGGTTCCACCTGTCGATGGGATGAGAGAGGGATAAGGAGTTCGCGTTGGTCTTGTGCGGCGTCCACTGACCCTCGGCTTCTTGAGGTAAAAGTGTGGTATTGTATCTCCAATTGCCATCACCTCATTGCTCGGCGCAGTGGGGTGCTTAGTTTTCTGGGATAGCGCATCCTGTGTGCCTTGCCTTCTTCGGTTGCTTCTCAGCGATTTCGAGTATCACCGGCTTTGTGAGTATATCGGTTGTTAGCTCTTTGCAATATGTTTCATATATTTGTGATTTATCACTGATTGAAAATTACAAAGGCGTTTTGTGGGATAATTGCTCGATGAGGAATTAGTATTAACATCGAATATATATATATATATATATGTGTGTGTGTGTGTGTGTGTGTGTGTGACTCTGAGTTTAGACTAGTCTTGAGCTGTCAGATTGCTTGCAGTCTTCATTTTCTGATTAGCTGAATCATCTTGTGATACTTGCTGTCATCTGTAGCATTCACTTTTGGTTATCTGTGTTTAGTCTTCAGTCTCTGTATTTGATTACTTATTAGGTTTAACTTCAATCTGTGAGTTCTTTCTGTTGGCTAATAAGATTGATGTCAGTGATGCTTTATATGGCAAGGTAGGCTTGATAATTTAGTGTCTGTGTAAGATAGCAAGTCTTTGTTAGCTCAAGATCTAATCTAATATTGTCATATATATTTAATTTTATAAGAAAATCAATGAGGAGACGATAAAGATTAAAGTCTTATACAACTAACATTCTGAGAGCAATATTTAAACTCTTAATAACATGCAGAATTTGGTCATACATGTTATGGTGATATCAGCGTTCAGTTGGAATAACCTTCATTGTTTACATGTGGATATGCTGATTTTAGACTCTTATATGATATATATATTGGGCATTTGTTTCTATTTCAATCACTTAAAAGGTTCATTTGTTTATATATTGATTAAGTCATTTATATAATTTTTATATTATGCCTACGTCTTTATTAAATTTACTAAAATTAAATCTAAACATATGTTTATACCGTGATATTTACAACACGGCACTCATCTAGCTATATATACATATAGTCAACATGTGTGTTCTAGCTTAGCGAGCCACTAGTCTTCTAGAGGCTGCGGGCGCGGCTAAGCACAAAGAGCAGTACAGTCAAGTAGCCAACCGCTCGATGGGGGAGTAGTTGCGAGTGACGTGCGTGGCGTACGTTTTCTGGCCTGGCTTGGCTCGCCATGTTTTACTTGCGCGCGCACGACGTTCTCGACCAAGCGAGCGGGCACGGCTGGTCGTTCCAGCCTGCACGGGTTTCACTCTTCGCCTCTGTTGCTGTGGTTTTTATTTTTTTAATTAATTATAAAAGAAATTAAAAGGGTAAAAAAACTCACGATTTCTTTGTGGGCTACCTTGCTACGTACGTACGGTCGTTTTATTTATTGGGTCTACTGGGCGAATTAAACAGGACACGATTCAATCTTCTAGAACGAGTGACGACTGGCATGCCTGTTCTAGTTAGACCCACCCGTGGTTGATCATATGGTGCATTAAGTTCTGACGCTTTGTACCTAGACCTACACGTCGGGTCTGTTCTTTTTAGCTGAATCTTATAGTTTTTGGCAGTGACTTATGACTTTTAAATTGTTTGTACGAGAGATTACAGAGTAACAGAAACTCACATGTGGTTTTTGCCGATATAAATGAAGTCAGTACAGTCTGTAACACAATTAACTAGTAAACTCTATCTTAAAAAAATATTCCGTTTAAAAGCTAGTTATTATAGAAAAGCCGAAAAGCAGTTTTTAGAAACTGAAAAGAACATGCCTTGTTCTTTTTCAGCTTTTGATTTCTATTTTTAGCTTTTAGCTTTTCTACAATAACTAGTTTTTAAACGGAATGTCCTTTTAAGATAGGGTCTACTAATTAATTGTAGACCGTACCGACTTCATTTA
Organism: Dendrocalamus latiflorus; assembly: GCA_017311315.1. NCBI lineage: Eukaryota > Viridiplantae > Streptophyta > Magnoliopsida > Poales > Poaceae > Dendrocalamus > Dendrocalamus latiflorus. Next base: position 14,888,994 of record CM029647.1, on the reverse strand, counting down.
TATCAAGCCTTAAGCCATAGCCAAAAGATATAAGTGTCACTAAAAAGAACAGGCCCAAAAACTTTACAGTCTCGGTATGCATGTATGCCTCAGTGCAGTCAGCCTTGTTGCAAAATGCGAGTACCATATGGATTTAGAAATTCATACCGGCAATCTGAGTTACCGTTGTTCCTTTCCTCAGGTTGAGTTACTGCTGTTCCATTTTTCGCCTGGAAACATCTGATAGGAACTAATAGCAAGATCGAGACTGATCACAACGTGAGCTAGACGCTCATCATCAGTTGACCGCTAATTGGTATGTTTGACTGGCAATGTTCATGCTTTAAATCACCCTTGAATTTATTTGAATAATTAGCTTGGTCATACATGTTTTAATTTGCGAATGAACAATCAAGCTTGTAATGACCAGCTTCTACGAACAACCACCTTTGCAGTAGCTGAGTCAAATGTCAATCTGTGTTAGCTCGCGTTCTTAGCTTTACCAGGCATTCAAAAAATCAAAATTAAACTTTTAGAACTTGCACGCGAAGATAGTGGGCACACCTAACCTCAGAGGCAACTGTACTAGGCTTGTATTAGAACTTAGAACCAACCAATCCGGCCAATTACGTCGTAGAGAGAGGGACTTTTTCTACTTATAGCTTAAGATTTTTCTTAAATAAATAAATAGTACAGCTTCTTCGCTGCAATTTTAAAACGATTTATCGATATTCGGTTCATTCGTACACACACACACACACATATATATATATATATATATATATATATATATGATTGAATTAAAAGACATAAGATTTAACTATAAATTATAAACCGCAGCTTTAAAAAAACGCACAGGCATGCTGAGCTGGGAGTCTGGTGATGTAGTAATACTGGTATGTATCGTCGTTAGGTACAGTACAGTCCCGGTCTTGGCGGCAAAATGATTTGACCCATTAAGGGGAGAAAATGACTCGACTGTCTACCAAGAAAGGCTGGGCTCGTAGTGCACTGCATGTATGCATTTTGTTTGGTCCAATCTAATGCTTTTCTGCATACATCACCTAGCCATAATTTCAGTTATTTTGTGCGCAACATAGGTGATTTAAATAATTGTTTCTAGGCCCAAAATTAAACAAAAACTCTATTTCTAGGTCATACACTTTTACCGATCTGCAGCCAAAAAAATGACGTCTTTTTTACCTGCATGGCGTGGCCTCCAATAGCTGTGCAACTACGATTTTCTCATGCCCAATCTTGGTGCTTGCAAAAATATACTATTAAAAAAATCAAAGTTCAAAAATTTTGATCAGAATACATAAAAAAGTATTGATCTTTTTGCTGGAGGCAGCATTAAGCATGATGCATCTAAAGGTTCAGTTTAACTAATTAAATCAACTAGCGCGATCGGTCAACACAAGCATGTTTTGAGTCGGAACTCAAAAGCTAAATTTTGTACGTATAGAACGACTCCTAGCCAGGCTCCTAGCATGATGCCATGACTCGCGCATGCATGAGTCTTTAGCTGCACCAACCATTCCTGCATTTTTTTTTTCATTTTTCAACGGAAACATCACGACTAGTGAGTACCATGTACATATGTTCTAATCAAAACCAAATCTCGGACTAGGACTGCTTGCACTGACTCAGCAAGACAGCAACACAACAATCCGGCACGATTCACCAAATGTGTAAGATCATAAGCTAGGTCATGCTTGCATAAGTTGTATCACTTCTAGGCCTTCACGATCAGTTGAGTGCATAAGTCAACCGGGTATATTAACGCTTCAAACGGCTTCAGCTTCTAATTTATTTTGACTTTTAGCTTATTTAAATCAAAAGTTATTAGAAACACATCGGTTTCTAATTTCAGCTTATTTTAGTTTTTTCGGTTTTTTTTGTATTTGCTTTTCCTCCTTATTCCTTTGCATTGTCTGTGACGATATAACAATTTCTTTATTTTTTTCTCAGAAAAAGTTAACAGCCACTACAATGCAATTTTAACTATAAACTAAAAGTCATAGCCAGAAGCTTAAGCTGTAAACCAGTTGGAGCACTACCAATCGGTGACTTCTTATGGTGCCCCGTGCCATTACCCTGGGTAATAACATTAAGGCAATGAATTATTATTCGTTTGCTTGGTAAAACACCACTCCAATGAATAACAAATTTTAACAGAGTACGCAACAGAACAATAAGTAGAAATTGTGCTATCATGTAGAAGTTTGCCACGCAGGGCTATGGTCTTAATTATAATTTATTTAAATACAAAAGAGATACGAATATTTATACTCTTATCTCTCGACAACTTGGCTTCACTCGACGTCTACTCGTCCCAACTATTGTATGGGGCGTCCGCCTCATCCTAGTCTTCGGCGTAATTGTCTTCATCCCACGTGGCCTCATCGGCGTCTGCGTATCCCGTGTCCCACTTAGGGTATTTTCCGGTTGGACTAGAGTCTAACAAAGGAAAGAAATAGCAAGGGTGAATAGTAGTTTACTCAGCAAGCATTAATAGCAAGGATGCACTGTATGACTTGTCTTTCTCTTTATCACAAGTTCTAATTCATCTCTTTTCTGGAAACTAGTTTACCAAATTAAGTTGCAGATTTTAATTAATGAAATGACTACTATTCACTCGGTGAGAAGACTCCTAGTGGCCTCCGTAGTCTCCAATCCAGGAGACATGCATGGATTCATGGTTTTATTTTGCACTACGCAGGCTTGTCCAACTGTACCATAGCTATTCTGAGCTCTTTTGAAACTAGGTATCCCATATTTCCATTGATACGGCGCCAAGTTCAAAGTGCGAAACGTTTTTCCATGTTACACTATTAAATCTCCACATAAATATTCTCCATCAGTGATCTGGGGCGATTTCTCACCCTCACCCGGCACCCATCGACCTCAAATAGATGTTGATTGGGCCGGTTATCCCTTCACCCAACACTCCACCTACACTAATACATGCGTCTTGGATCCCCACTTCCGGAGTCTCTACCGGTCTTGGGTTCCTCCACTAAATTATACTACTTACACATTGTAGAGAGAATAGTAACATAATAGGGTAGCATTTTTTGTTGACACTTAAGTATGGCCCCATTTCTAAGTAAGAGTTTGTTGGTCCCTATATTCTAGCCATACGTAAAGGGTCTCATTTTCCCTCTCTTTCCTAACCAGGCCACCTTTACCATCCTATTAGTTACTCTTGTAGCCCAGTTGCTCCTTTCAACTGGACTGCTCTTTTTATCATGCCTCTTTCTTTCATCTTTTCATTCGATTTGATTTTGAAATAAAGTTTTGATGCACATAAATAGTATATGTTATAGGAATGTAGTTTTTATCATTTAATATAACTAGATGCATGGTCAAGAAATAAGTTTGCCTTCATCATCGTAGAAAATTTTGGCATCAACTGAGACCGGATCCGCAACCTCTATCTACGCCAGTTCGCCTTCTGCATTATAAAGCAGACTTACGATTTAAAATACTTAACATTTTGGGTGACTCTTAATTTCATACAACCAGTTCCTCCCCTTTGGGTGGATTTATTTTAATCTAAAATTTATCGGCCACTTGGTGAATTTTGCATCTTTCCTAATATTATTTTTCCTAATCTGCTAGCCCTACTCAAAGGGGTCCTCTGAATAAGCACGTATTTTTACTGGCTCTCCTGTAGACCCTGTTCTCGCTGCCCTACATCCGTGTACTAATGTTGCCTACCATAACTAGGGATGGCAATTGTGCCCGTATATCCATGGGTAAAACCCTAATAGAGCTGAGTATGAGATATTTTCTTTACCCACGGGTATGAAAATAGGGGAAACACTCTACCCGTCAGGTAAACGGGCATAGGTATAGGTAAGCTCTACCCGTACCCGCCCCACCCGTTTACCCACAATATAGATTGACAGGTGGTACAATCATAGCAATATCTGTAATTACTATTGATTGTTATAAACTTTTGCATATCTCTAATTGCTATTGACTGTTATAAACTTTTTTGATAGCTATTATATTTTCTAGCAACAGTTGTTACTTATATGTACCTATCATTAATTCAACTCTCAGATGATGACTCTTAGTTCGCGGGTAAACGAGCATGCCCATGGGTGACGGGTAACTGCAGGCGATAGGTATGGGCGAGGTTCTTCACCCGTCGTCCATCGCGGGTATGCCCATGGGCGTAAATCGGGGCAGCGGGTACGGGTATGGGCAAGCACTACCCATACACACCGTGTCCGATTGCCATCCCTAACCATAAATACTATTCCCTAACCACGCATTCCCAAAACACCAAACATGACTCCCTACACCAAATCCTCATGTCCCAAATGCCAACTCACACCTACACACACACACACACTACACCCCACGGCCACACACCAATCACACACACGCATGCACACATAACACATCATCGCCTCACACCTCTTCGACCACACACATCCGCACTTAGGGAACCGCTCGAGCGTGCCGTCGCCCTCCGGCTCACCTCCGGTGGCTCCTCCCTTACCGGATCTACTCGTGCTACTCCTTCCCTTGAGCCTCTCTCTGGCTCTTGGATTCGTCCCTTTTCTGATCTAATGCCGCCACCTCCATGGGGAACCGCTCGGGCACGCCACCGCCCTCCGATGGATCTCCATTGCCATATCTACCCACGATGTTCTCCCCTTTTGAGCCCTCTATGGCCCCCTTCTACTCTTCTCCAATCTGATGTTGATGCTTCCATAGGGAACTGCTCGGGTGTGCCGCTACCTTCCAGCTCGCCTCCGGTGGCTCCCCTTGCCAGATCTCCCCGTGCCTCCCCTCCACTCCGCCTAATCGCCTCCCTTGGGGGGTACTAGGGTTTGGTTTGAGGGTTTAGCGTGACGAGTACGTCGACCTCGTTTGGTCTCTGGTGAGTCCCTATGGTGCTTCCTTGGCGTCTATGGCTTCCTCAGCTCCTACAGCCTCTACTACGTTGCCACCAACTTGGGTGTTCAGGGGTCCATCTTGGCCATGGCTGAGCACCATGGCTCTAATCCCCCACAACTTGCTATTGTTCCGCCGGTTCACCAATTCTTCCTACCTGAGATGGTCTACTCTTTCTCCCCTTTACTACAAGCATTTTGATTTAGTTTCTATTTTCATCTTGCTTTACTTCCTAATTACGCACGGTCTCAGGAATGCCTATAGTTGCTGTCGCAACGGGACTTGATAGGGAGGGCGTGCACTGGGGAGCATGCTCTTCCTTCCAAGGGCACGTGGCAGCTTCTAGGGCTCACCACCAGTTTGTTGTAGCCTTGCTGGCTGAGATAGGGCGGTCCCTTCTCCTCGACCACCTTGCTTGGTCGACTGTGCTTGTGGTGTGTGGTGAGGTGTTTGTGTGTGCCTTGCTGCTGTGATGTATGGGGAAAAAATAAAGGGTTGAAGGAATGGAAGGCCTACTTGTTGTCGGGCTGAAAAATGGCAAGGATGTGGATGATGCTCGTAGTGGCCGTGTTGTGATTCTCACGTGCATGGTGAAGTGGATGGCCTCCTCTTGTCGTTGCTAATGGTGTCGTCTTGCTATCCTCTTGTTGTCGTGATCGGCGCAAGTTGGTCACCCATGGTCTTCACTCCTCTTCTTCGTCTTCCTCTACTTTCTTAGCTCCTCTCCTCTGCTTATCTCTTCCTTACTTTACTTCCTCTTAGTGGCTTGCTTTGTGGGTGGTGGAGTGCTCAGCTTGCTATGTGGATGGCCGAGCAATGCAATGGAGTTGGCTCTCTCCTTGGCTTGGCTTTGGAACTGCTCTCAGTGTAGAAGTGAAATGGGAGTGAGTTGTGTGTGTGGATGCTAGTGTTTGTTTATGAGGGAGAAGGCATTCGGTTGGCTTCTCTCTCTTGGCTTGTGCAAAGTCATAGCTGCCCCTCCCTTATCCCCTTGGCACTCTCGGGCAATTGTGTGCTTGGGTAAATCCTTAGGACCTTTGGTCGATAGGGTGAGCTTAGTACTATTATTCGGTTTTTCTACTGCAGAAGGTAAGTCGGTAAAAGAAAACTAGATGTTGGGCTATATTTTCTGCCGAATGATGAGGCCCCCTTAAGTGAGAGCTGTCGACCCTCCCTAGATGATCCAGGTATCTCGAGAGCACTGATTGATTCGGCATTCTAAAGCCAAACATGTTCTGATGACAAAACATTTTATTTCTTTTATTCTTTCTTGGATTATTTTTATTCTTCGCTTTTTTATTACAAAAGAAAAGGTTGGTTTTTGTTGGTCTTCGGAGGGCTATTAATTCATCAAGCAATACTAGGAAGATGCAATACCAAGAAAGATGCAAATGTAATTTAATTGCTTTCCATTTTAATGCAATACTTATAATGCGGCTTATTTATTTCTTGAGGTATATTATATTTTTGTAATTACTCAAGTGTTGTAATAGTTTTAGTTTGCTTTGTAAAGGCCAAATTTGATATATTTTTTTGTAATTTCCTGTGTTGTAATTAATTAATTACCTTTTTATTATTTTTAATTAAATTTAATTGCAATGTTAGAGTTAATTAAGAGTTAGGGTTCTTTCACTTCTGCAATGGTTTTAGTGGCTCAGGTGTCTCCATTTTTTGTTTCTTCTAGTTGCTAGATTGCATTGCAAGCTTGTAGCTGATGGAAAATTTGCAGGTCAAAAATGTCTAAGAAAATTCGGTCATCCAAGTACATATTTGCTCTAGAAACATACGACTCCATGCATGTTATTATGTTAATTCACCATCAGCGATCCAGCATGATGATGTACTGCTCATAATTGTTGAAAAAAAATGTTTGCCGAACTTAGCATGCCTTCTCCCCCTTTAATTAAGCAGCCATATTCTTAAAAAAAATAGCAGCCAAAATGCATTTCAAGAATCAAGTACGAACGCCTGTTGCAAATGGCGACTGGTCCCAAACGGTGATCCACTAGAACACGAACTCGATCGGTACATGCGTGGAAGTCAAGAGCGCAGATGGAATGTACGTGCCACATGACATGGACTTTGAAATTTGATATGGAATTCATTTTAAGTTGTTAGTGATAGCGCATTCCTTAGCTAGATCTAGTCACCGGCATGTAGCGAATAGTGTTTAAATTATATTCGTATTTATATATTTTTTAAATTTAAATACAAATTAAATAAACGTCGGATACAAATACGGACTAGATAAATATCGGATACAAATTCAAATCGAATATCTACTTAATTCGGTCGAATCCAGATATCCTCATAACTTATGTAGTATAAAGATATTAATAATATTTTATTCTCGTACAACCATGCTTAATCATTCTAATTCATTTACTTCACTTAAAGAAACACGAAGTCATGTTCAATTAAAAAACTTGTCAAACTAATTAGTCATATTGTAATAAATTATGCATATTACTTGCTTGAATACGAATACGGATAATCCGAATAAAAATAATATTTTGGATAAAAGTTTATAATATATTTGCATCTATATTTTTTTATATGAATTCGAATGCAATTACAATAGAAATTATTAATTGGATAAAAAAATATATATTATATTTATATTTTATCAAATACGATAATCAGATAATACGGATAATTCTTAACCACTCTTCACGTCTACCGGTATGCATGGTTCAATGTATCATGGCCATGGGACGACTCCTGAACGCGGCAAGGTAGAAAGATAAAGATCTATACGTAGCTGTCTGTTTCTTCACTACATCATGCTTGTTTCGCTTTGCTTTGCTAGCTACTCAGAGTCAAATCAGATGAGGGAATGTGTCTCTGTCACAGCCTTGCAATTGACTATCAAAAGAAGATTTGTGTGTGTGAATTACATCAGGCGTGACATGGCATGATAATCTCGATGCATTTCTCATATTTAGGCCGTTCTGAGCACAATACTTACTTCGATGCATTGCACCTTGCTTCAAGTTGCTGTTAATGGTTAAGAACGAACGCTTGCTGCCAATCTAGGTATGGTGGTATCTAGGGATGACAAAAAAGGCTTGAGGTTCACGAGCCAACTCAGATTATAGGCTTGGCTCAGCTCGGCTCAGCTCGTGGCATAAATGAGCCGAATCAAGTTAGGGTTTTAGCTTGGTCGCCTAACGAGCTGAGTCAAATCAGGTTTCAGCTGGCTCGCTAGGCTTGGTTAACCATATCCCTAACATTAACATCCTCAGTTCCTCACCGTAGTACCGCACACAACAATTAGCCGTCTGTCCTCACCTCCCCTCACTGCACGCTTGGCCTCCCCTCCTCGCCGCTGCCTTGTCGTCCCCTTCCCCATCTGCCTCGGCCTCCCCTCCTCCTCGCCATTCGCCTCCACCACCACCTCCCCTCCTCCTCGCCGTCCACCTCCTCTTCACATCCTCGTCCGCCTCATCATCCGCCTCTCCTCCTCCTCACCGTCCACCTCCCCTTCCCATCCCTGTCTGCCTCAGCCTCCTCGACGTCCACCTCCACCTCCCCTCCTCCTCACTATCCACCTTCTCTTCCCATCCCCGTCCACCTTGGCCTCCTCCTCGCCATCCGCCTCCACCACTGCCTCCCCTCCTCCTCCTCGTCTGCCTCCGCGTCCCCTTGGCCTCCGCCGCTGACTTCCCTAGCCATCCGTCGCCGCCTTCTCATCGTGATCTATCCAAACCAGGTAAATTTTTGGGACTCCACTTAGATTTAGTTCCAAATTTAGTAGCTTGGTTATTCTAGTAGCTCGGTTTCTCGATTTGAAAATTTCTTTGTGCTAAAATCATAAGGAATAGATGTCAATTTGTTGATTTTTTTTCTTGAATTTGATTTGTTCAGGGAAGCTAAAATCATCATGTTAGATTCAGAGGAGCGCCAATGCACCACATTGAGTCGAAGGCCGATGTGGGGACGTTCAAGACCTATCCACAGTAGGCTAGCACCATCCGCAAGAATGGCTACATCATCATCAAGAACCGCCCCTGCAAGGTATACTTTTTTTTATCTCAATTCGATGATGATGATGTGCAATTGCAATCTCGACGTGCATGAGCGATGTTGTTTCTGGTCATACTGTGATGGAAAATACTTCATACTTGTGTATTGTTATATGTAGGGGTGGTTCTTGTGGAGTTGTGGATCTGGGTGATCAATTTCCTGATGAATGAGTGATGAGAGATAGGCTAACAAGCCTAACGAGCCGAGCTCGAGCTTTCAACTGAGACGAGTTGAGCTGAGCTGCCGTTTCAGCTTGTTAGCCTAACGAGCTGAGCCAAGCCGAACTGGCTCGATATCCACTCCTAGTGGCATCTAATGGACAGTACCATTTCCCCTCTCATGTATACAAATTAAACATGTATAAAATAGCTAGTAAGATGCTCGTGCGTTCCAACGGAGTACCAAATGAGGGTGATTCATATTATGAAACGATGATCCCAAACTAAACATTGAACATCAATTTTATCTTTCGAAAAACATGTATCAAGCAAAGCACATATGTACAAACTCATAAATAAATGAAATTGAAAATAGATGTTCATGTTTAGTAGCCGATGTTATTTCTTGTGCAACATGATCAAAAATAAAATAAATAAGATATCTAGAACATAAGGACATCTTTGTAGACAATATTTTTGTTAAATGTACCAGCAGAATTAAAGCACCAATCGCCTTACTGTAGCTGCAACCGCGGCTTCGACCACGACATCGACTAGGCCTTCGACCACAACCAGCACACACGTCTGTTACAACGACCGCCGACTGCTACAGTGACAAGCCGCACATGTTCGCTACAACACACTGCTCCTTCGACCACGGCTTCGACTGCTCCTTCGACCACAGCTTCGACTATACCTTGTTAACCACATCACCGAGTACTCGAACACACCAAGTGCTCGACTACGACCACTTAGTACTCGAACTCACCGAGTATTCGATACCGACCACACAGTACTCGAACACTGCGACCGTGGCTTTGACCACACATCGACCATGGCATCGACCAGGCCTTCGACCACAACCAATGCACACGTCTGCTACAGCGACCGCCGATTGCTACAGTGACAAGCCGCACACGTCTATTATAGCACACCTCTCCTTCGACCATGGCTTCAACCGCTCCTTCGACCACGACTTCGATTGCATTTTGTCGACCACATTACCGATCAAGACTTGTCAACCATAGCACCTCGACTGCATCTCCGACCACACAGGTCTTCTAGCTATGACCATCGACCACTGTAGCTATGACTACCGACCATCGACCACTATAGCTACGACTAATGACCATCGACCACTATAGCTACGACTATCAACCATCGACCACTGCACAGTTTGATTAACGAGTGCGCCAGTACTCCTTGGAGTACCAACTGAGTCACCGTGGTTTCGACCACTCCTTTGACCACGGCATCGACCACGGCTTATCGGCCACGCCGTCGACCACGACTTGTCATCGGATGGGATCATGGGAAATTGAACAAACAGACAACTAATATAATTTCTAATTTGAATACTTGGCTCAGTCAAACCACTAATTACCATGGATAGATATTTTGTTACTTGTAGAATAAAGTGAAAAATAGATGGTATGCTTAATTAGTGGTCACAGGTGACATTGGTTTTTTCACCCGTGTTTCAACTACCCTCCATAATTTGGATGTATAAACAGGGGAATTGATTATGTCATTTGAAAGCACTGTGAGACCAATTATGAGTAAAGATCATTTCATCAGGAAAAATTGAAAGTACATTGAGTGATATCAATGCAAATATACCTAACAAGATCACCATATGGGAAAAAACAACGCAACATGAACAAAGGAACTCAAGATACAGTTCTAAACACATGGCATACTCTACATTTTATAATCAATACATTTTTTATGATCCCATGGATAGATAGCAAATCAATACCAGGTCAAGAAAGATAAGTCAACTACATAAAAACTACAAACTCAATGTATTAAAACTGGTGTAATTAAGAGAAGTGAATAACTCAAAATTCCAAATTATAAATCACTTCATATCCCAAATTAGCAACTACAGAAATAGAATAACATTAGAGTTTAATTAGCTCCTTTTCACCATGACTTCTACCAATTGTCGTACATAGTAAGCAGGGAATAGTCATTGCAATAGTATATTTCAATTTTTGAAATAGGGTTTATCACAACAGTGTATCAAACTTTTAAGAATAACATATCAAAATTCAGAAAAAGCAGAATGAACATAGTACAGTCAGCATGCAAACTATTTAACTAATAACAGCCATAGTTCAATTTGCATACAAAAAAGAGCTGCTTTGTCACATACCTATAACAATCAGTAAGAGTCAGTGGCAGCATATCTTCATAGAAAAAATGATACCTTTGGGAAAATAAAGTAGCGGTAAAAAACACAAGTGCAACTTGACGAACCTGCTTGTGCCCTTCAAAATAATGTGCCCCATCAACCCTGAAAAAACTAACTCATTCACAAAACTGAAAATGAATAAATTAAACAACGCCAAATGGGGCATATATACTATGTACTGAACAAACAACTGTAAAGTGTAATAGAATATGAAACTAAACAATGCAAGTTCAAAGCACCTCCCAAACACAACATGGAAGCTAAAGTTAGAATATAACGAACAAATGAATCAAGTAAGAAAACAATGTCATATAAGAACAATGATGGACATGTGAATTCAGCACTGTCAACCCGACGATGAATTCATAGCAGTTTGCTGGGATAACGGAAAGAGCATGCCAATTTCCAAGCATAAAAGGAAACACTGGAGGCAAAACCTGGCGTCCTGACTGGTTCCCTAGCTGTGTTTGATGAATCATTGATTCAAAAAATAATTCAGGTGATGTTTATTATTTGTAATTGACATGGAAATTTCACTATAATTCAAAATCATTCAAATAACATAAAATTTGATGAAACGCTAGAGTTTGTATCCATAGCATGGAAACTATAAGGACGTCATATGGAGAAACATATCACATGATAAGTAAACTAAATTAATTGAGAGGACTAAAAATAAGGAGCAAATTTGTAAGCCCTTTGAAGCAAACAGTATACAAAAAGGTTCAAATGTATCCGAACAAGGCTATGGCAGTGCAATTCAAGAACAATGCTGATATAGATATCCGCTTTAAAGTTACACTTTTTCTGAATCCACCCACCTTGATAGAAAACACAAGCACAACATATGCAACCAATTATTTGTGGTTCACTACAATTAAGAACTAAACCAAGTCTTTCACAAACAAGTTAAGACTCCAAGTGAACAAAAACAAATTAACTCGGATTTATACAACATATCGAAGCTGGTAGCACGGCCGAAAAACAAATATTTACTGAAGTTTACCCACACTTGTGCCAGATCTAGAAAATAACCTATCTAATCGCATATCTAGCCAACTATTTATGGTTCTTTACAATTAATTACTTAGAAACAAGAATTGAACATATCAATCTAGTGACACATATACCTTGATGTCCTCGTTTGAGACACCAAAGTCTAAATTGGAGATGTAGAGCTTGGTGTCGGTCTTGATAGCCGAGACCTTCCCAACGTCGCCGTTGCTTGCTGTGACCTCTGAGTACATGTTGTGCTACCACAATGAGTCAAGGGCCTGGATCTCATCACACCACAGTGAGAACCACCCGACCATCCTCCCTCCTCGGCGAAAATGAAACCCTATCCTTTGTTGACGGTGCAAACCCTAGTCGTTCGATTCGTTCGTATCTTCAACAGTTGGTAGGGAGCCGCCCTATTCCCTCGACCTCTTGAAGGCGTGCCTAGTTGGCCCAATGTCTCCAGAGCCACCTCTGCCACTGCCAGCAGTGGATCCGAGGCTGCCTTGCGGTAGCAACCACCCCTGCCAAATGAGGGGTTGCTCTTCTTGTTGTTCTTGATGATGTGTCGAGGGTCTCTGCCATGGCTGCTCTTGGGCGGGTAAATCTCGCTCTAGGGTTAGGAAGGAGGGAGAGCTCAATGAGGAGACGGTGATTTGGGAGTTTTTGGTGGGGAAGCTGATTAGGATTGTGAGGTGGTGAGGATCAGAAAATTGGGGATTATTTTTTGCGGAGGCGGGCGGGGAGAAGTGTAGGGAGAGCACATGAAAATTAGCTCACTGGCGTGAATCCGGTTGTCTCCAATCATCGACAGCCTCCTCTTGCCGCTCATCACTCGCCGGCCATGGTGGAGAGAGACACGACGGCATGGGCTCGTGGCTAGTGGCATGGCGGCTCGAGGGAGGAGGGCGGCGGCCATGTGAGGAGTCAGGAAGGAGAAAGAGGAGGTAGTTGTGCCGCTCATTGTGTGGGGACTGGGGAGGCGGTAGTTTGAGCGGGTGAAGAGAAGAAGGTGGGGAAAGTAGCGTGCAGTACCAGCGATTTAGGAGAGGGGGAGGAGCTGACAGTTTCGGAAGGAAGGCAACGACGGTTTTCACGAGGAGACACTCCATACAAACACGAGGAGAGAGGTGTGAGATGGATCGTCTGGATCTTATCTCAGTCTGATTGGACGACTGTAGAGATATGAGAGGAGAATGCACCGACGATCACCAGCTCGTGCTTTTAAGGAGTAGAGATATGTGCAAAAGCAATAGCTTGTCAGGTTTTGGCACGCATGGTGGATGGCATGAAACCCGTTGCCGCTGCAGTTTCGGTTATGTTAAAGCCGCAGCATTTTTATTGACGCTTTGACGAGCGATCCTTCCCTGATCCTTCTCTGAACCTATTTTCTATGACTGAAATTTTCTTTCTTTCATGAGGGAATTCCTTTGCTGCAATTGTTTGATTCCAATTAACCCGGAGTTTACATTGTTGAAACAGAAAACACTTTTCGCAGTTTACCTTTCCTTAGAACCATCCTTGAGCCAGCCAACTTTCCAGTAATTTCAGCGAACAAGTCGAGAAGAGGTAAATTTCTTGATTAACTGTGGCTATAAAAATGCCCTTGAATAATATACATTTGTTTCGGATTAAGACGTGCACAAGTCAGAACTCTACTAGCTAGTTCCATGAATTATACTTTTCAGTAGAATATATCCTCGAATCACTTTTGTTTCAGATTAGGATGTGCACAAGTCAAGAGTTTTACCCAGCTGTGCTGTGTCCGCGTGGAAGCATGCATCTCATCAGGACATCAAAATCACAGGATCCTGTGGCGCTTTTGAGGTGATTATTGCTGATTAGTTGTAGTACTGACTTGACTTAGCTATCCACTGGGAAGGAAGTCAACACACGGGAAGGACCTGTGCCGAGCGCACTCCTGGAGTCTTTTTTTTTTTGTTTACTTTCTTGAGTAGTCGAGTTTAACTTTCGTGTAGTTTCGTATGCTTTCTTAAGTTGTTGCTGAAAAACCTTACCTCACGAAAGAAAGAAGACAAACTAGCATCTTGCTTTTGAGAATTTAGTCTTGGGCTGCACATGTAAAAGATTAACTTTAGACCCTTTTTTTAGTGTATAGTTTATTTCTTATAATTTTCTCTAAACAAACAATCGAAATGGCTTTTTTTTACCGTCTTCTCGAAACGGCTTATCAGGATAACATTTTCGAAACGACTTATTGACACTCGGTTCGCTCGTACAAGCGCTCACGCTAAGATTAAAAGTTATCAGTCAGTCCAAAAAAAACACACCCTTAACCTTAAGTTAGGTAAGTGTGGATAGCTCTCTTCCACCGGGTAGTCCAGAACCTTTTAACAAAAACCACTTAACGACTTGAAGACGTAATATCTGCTAAGTTGTTAACAACACACACAATAACCCATGTCGCACACACCAACATAATTGCCATTGGGCACTGGCACACTAGAGGGGATTTGGAATGGAACTTGCGACCTCTCTTTACGTAGGTACATGCCTAATTATCCGGGTGGTATATTCTACTGCAACACCGGACCCTCAAGCACTGAAGAGAGGGGTGGGGGAGGGGGGACGATCGACACCCACCAAAAAAAAACTTATTTTCTAAAAAATGTAAAAAAGGAAACTGAACTGTAGCCAGGGCAGCCCAATAAGTATGGGCGGGATCCGGTTATTACAGTATCGGATCTTTACCCGAAAGGAAAAAATCCACTTTATTGTCCTCCTCGTCTTTCTCCTCCGTCTTCGTCTTGGTCGCCCTCCCTTGCCTTGCTCGCTCGCGCAGCAGTCGGCGACACAATCCATCAGGCCATCGCCCATCTCTCAGATCTCTATCCTCGCGACGGCAAATCCGCCTTCCCGAGATGGTAATCCCTTCCTCCACTCCCTTCTCTCGCAAAGTTTGACCGCACGCATCTCTGTTTCTTCGGTTTTAGTTAGGGTTCATGACCAAGAACAAGTGGTAAAAATCCTGTCTTTTTAGTGCAATCTTTCTCTATCTATCAGCGTAATTATCCGTTCTGTAGTTGCTATAAATAATTGCTCTAAAGTGTTGGCATTGATCGCTGCTCGTGCAGGAATCCTGCCCTTCGGTGAAGAACATTCTTGTCCTGGAGTCCCTAGGGAAGCGCGTGGCCATGAAGTACTACAGTCTACAGCGATGAGTGGCCCTCCCTGTCCTCCAAGCTAGCTTTGGAGAAATCGCTCTTCGCGAAAACCCAGAAAACGGGTGCTAAAACAGAAGGCTATTTGCCATCAAACAATGAACAAACTATACTTTTATTCGATTTGCGCGTTATAAGAACCAAAACAAATTAATGTTTTGCCTAGTTTATGTAGTGCGTACCACATTCTCCCCGATAACGCTGATTAGCAGCTCACAACGAACAGAATGGGCCTAGCAGCCTAGCAGCTTTACACTGTTATTGGTTACAGTTTGTCAACGTCCTGCGATATATTCACGAGGCATATCTTCTTGTCGGAGCATCATGCCGTTGTTTGGCTCATCTCTGCTAATCCTTGTTGCCTCACAGCTTTGGACAAGGATGCCAATCTGTCATATTTTTGTGTACCGGTTCTTTTGATCAGCATTCAGCAGCATGTTGATCTGTGGTCCATGTATTTTGCAATTGTCTCGTATTCTTGTCTTCCCAGTTTCTTTGGCTGTAATATTTCATTTTTGAGTTTCCCCCTGATTTTACAGCAGAATATTATGCTCTATTATAGCATCTTAACAGCAAGATAACCATTTTTTACTGCTCATGAATTCTGTCATTTTTCTTAAAATTCACTTAAGGATTTGAAATTGTGGTGAAAGACTATTTATCCACCAATACGCTGTTTTCAAGTTATGCTCAGTGCCATTTTCAATGTGTTACTTTTCTTGGTTAAACATTTATTTTTTGGTAATCTCAGAAACTCTCCTATTATTCTGCACATGAAAACAAAAGTAATTTACATGCTACTATGCTAGTTTGTTTTGTTCCAGTCATCAGCTATATTCATCAAATAGGTTGTTTGTTCTGTTTCCCATTTTGCAGCTGAGGTAGTAATGTTTGACTGTTACATCGTTGTGTACAAGTTCATCCAAGATCTACATATTTTGTAACCGGAGGAGATGAGGAGAATGAGCTCATTTTAGCGTCGGTTCTTCAGGGGTTCTCGAATGCTGTTGTGTTAGGGTGATCTCAGGCATTTGGCCCAACGGCCAAATACCAGCCCCTTGACCGCACCCTGATCGGGGGCGCCCAGCCCAAATTGGCTGGTGGGCCCCTGTTGCCAGCGCCATATAAAATAGAGGTGGGGGCCGGGGCGGCACGCACGACGAGGTTCACCGTGCCGCCACCATCCCCACCAACAAACCCTAGACCCGATCTAAGAGGGGGCGCTCCAGCGACGGGAACGACCACCGCCAGGGAGATCGCCGCCGCCCGGGAGACGCCGCCGGCCAGGGAGCCCTGCTCCTTCTCCACCGACCGTCGCTGCCCGTGCGCAGACTTCACCGAGCGAACCCGCAATGGCCAACCCCTCCTCCTCTACATCGGACGGTTGGTACCCCTATCTCGTCCTCTCTGTTTCTCTCAAGAATCCGAACGAATAGAAAGCCCGCTAGATCTAAACCCTAGAAGATCCCAAAAGCAAATCTAACATTGGTATCAGAGCGGCCTAGGCGTAGATCTAGATGGGGTAAAGAACGGCGACCGCCGTCGGTTGACCGGCGTGCGGAAAAAGAAATGCACAGAGAAAGAAACCCCTCCCTAACCCTAGAAAACGGCAAAAAGAAGAGAAAGAAGGGACTCACGGTTGTGCCGCCGCTTCATGTGGGAGCCGCCGGCGCCGCCGCTTGAGCCGCCGTGCGCGCATGCGCCGCCGGGGCCGCTCCGTTTTGGGGTCGCCGCCCACGCGGGCGCCGCCGCGCGCTGCCGCTTGGGGCCGCCGCTCGGGGCCGGGGCAGCCGCGCCTCTCCCGCGCGCATGCGCCGCCGTGGGCGCTCCGCTGGGGTCGCCGTGCCGCTCCGCTGTCGCGCGCCCGGCCGCCGCGCTCCGCTGGGGCCGCCGCGCCGCTGCCGCTCCTCTCCGCGCGCGGGCCGCCGCCGCCGCCGCTCTGCGCAAGCGCGCGCGCCGTCGCCCGTCCGTGGTTTTCGGGAGGAGGCGGGCGTGAATGGGGCTAGGGTTAGGGTTTCGGTTTTTTGATCCCGCCGCGCGCGCAGTCGGCCGTCCGATCAGATCGGATCTGATCGGACGGCTGAGGAAGAGCCGGCCACTTTCGGCCCAGGCGGGAAGGCACTTTCCCGGCCCAGGCCCAGGTTGCGGCCTGGGCGCGGGGAGAGCGCGCGCGCACGTGAGGCTCGGAGGGAGAGCGGGCCGCCATGGGCCGCGCCGCTGGCTGCGCCTGCACGCGCGAGTGGGAGACATTTGGGCCGCGGGCGGCCTGGGCCGAGGCCGCGCGTGGAATGGGCCAAAATGGCTAAATCAACAGTGATTTTTTGAGGAATGGTTTTATTAATTTTTCAGAAGCTTTTATGAGTGAATTTGATCCAAAATCTCTGTAAATTTTTGCACCAACGTGTTAATTTTTCAGAGATTAAATGTGTACAGTATAATGCTTCTGTATAATGAATTGTTTTTTTGAATAATTACAGTTTCCGCTGCAAAAGTTAATGTTGATTGATTTTTCATTATTAAATTCGAACCAACGGGAGAATTTAATTTTGGAAAAAATAGATATAATTTCCAGAGATTTATGATATTGTTATTCTCTAACCAACGTTGATAATAACAGTATTATAATTTTTTTAATTGATGATTTTATGCATTATTTCTATTTCTGCCCAACGGTGATGTAGATTTAATGTATAGATAAAATTGATTTAATTGTATGTCGTATTTTGACCAACGTTGGAAATAAGGCATATAATTTTGCTGTTACGTTCTCACTTTATTTGAATTATTTTTCAGACGGATACAACTTGATGAGTTGTATCAAAGAGATCCCCACTCTCAAAGGAGATAATTATGGAGAGTGGAAGAAAAAGATAGACTTAGCGTTTATCTTGGCTGAAGTGGACTGGGTCCTCACTACAGCATGTCCCACTGAGCCTATGGCACCGGTGAGGGATCAAAATGAGGATGATACTGCTTGGCAGAAAAGGCAGAGGGATCATGCTCCCTTACAGATGTCTTATGACCTTGAGCATAAGAAATGGACCACAGCCAACAAGAAATGTATGGCTGTGATAAAGAACACAATTGAGCCTGCAATTGTGGGCTCAATCGCAGAGTGTGACACTGTCACAGAGTACCTTGATAAAATAAAGAGTCAGTTCACTGGCTCTTCAAAGACTTATGCTACATAGCTGATTAAGCAGCTTGTGACAGAAAGGTACTCTGGTAATGGCAGTGGCATAAGAGAGCACATACTAAGGATGAGCAACTTGGCATCCAAGCTTAAACCAATGGATTTGGCTCTCAAGAATGAGTTCCTTATTCATTTGGTTTTTGCTTCCTTGCCGAAAGAGTTTGACACTTTTGTTGTCAACTACAATATGCAGCCCGAGAAATGGGACTTGGAAAAGTGCATAGCTATGTGTGTGCAAGAGGAGGAAAGAATTAAATCCTCACATGGTGGTTCTATCAACTATGTGAAGGATAACAAGAAAAAGAACTTCAACAGTAACTCCTTCTCAAAGAACAAGGGAAAAGCCTCTGTCCATCAGCCTCAACAGAATAAGTTTGCTGTAGACAAAGATCAGTGTCTTCACTGCAAGAAGACAGGACACTACAAGAAGAATTGCCCTGATTACTTAAAGATGATAATGGCAAAGAAAGGTGAGAACATTATTACCTATATAAATGAATCCCTGTATGTGCAATATTCCAAATCCACTTGGTGGATTGACTCAGGAGCAACTGTTCATGTTGCTAATTCTTTACAGGGATTCCGTTCGACGAGGACTACGCAAAGAAAAGAAAAATGCATTAAAGTCGCAAATGGAGTCCAAGCTGAAGTTGAAGCCGTTGGCGATCTTTCATTAGAGCTAGCTGATGGCTTCACTCTTTTACTTAGAGATGTTCTTTATGTACCCTCTTTACAGAGGAATTTGATTAGCGTTTCAAATTTGGACAATGATGGTTATGATTGTCATTTTGGAAATGGCAAATATGAAATAATGTTTAATAATAAATGCATTGGTCTTGCCATCAAACAAGACGAGCTTTATTTATTGTCACTTCGTGAAAATGTGAATTCCGTATGTGATGTGAATGAGCGTATATCCTCGCTTGTGAATGAGAACAGAAAACGAAAGAGAACTCTAGATGCGTCGTCGAAATTATGGCACTGTCGTTTAGGCCATATTTCGAGGGGGAGAATAGAAAGACTAGTTAAGAATGAAATTCTTCCTCTATTAGAGTTCTCAGACTTAGAACAATGCAGAGAATGCATTAAAGGAAAATATGTAAAGAAAATTAAGAAAGACGCCAATACGCTGTTTTCAAGTTATGCACAGGAGTTCTACAAATTGTTCACACAGACATTTGTGGTCCTTTTTCTGTGAAAAGTGTGGATGGTTATGACTCGTTCATAACATTCACGGGTAATTACTCCCGTTATGGATATATCTATCCAATCAAAGAAAGAAATGAAGCCTTGGATAAGTTCAAGATATTTAAGGCTGAAGTTGAAAACCAACACGATTTAAAGATCAAGATAGTCCGATCTGACCGTGGGGGGAGTACTATGGTCGACATACCCCATATGGACAAATTCCTGGACCTTTTGCAAGGTTCTTACAGGAAAATGGCATAGTGGCCCAGTATTCTATACCGGGCGAACCTCAGCAAAATGGAGTAGCTGAAAGACGCAACCGTACCCTGATGGATATGGTGCGAAGCATGATGAGCTATTCCACACTGCCATTGAGTTTATGGATAGAGGCGTTGAAAACCGCCATTCATATTCTCAACAGAGTGCCTAGTAAGTCGGTGCCCAAAACACCGTACGAGTTGTGGACAGGAAGAGTTCCCTCACTAAACCACTTACGTGTGTGGGGGAGTCCTGCTGAGGCTAAAGTATTTAACCCAAACCTTGGGAAGCTTGATTCCAAAACCGTAAGTTGCCATTTCATTGGCTACCCGGAAAAGTCAAAAGGTTTTCGTTTCTACTGTCCAGACAGATATACAAAGTTTGTAGAAACGAGACACGCTGTCTTCTTAGAGGATGAGATGATGAGGGGGAGCATGGTAGCTCAAGAGATTGACCTTGAAGAGAAGCGGGTGTATGCGCCCACTCCGATGATTCAAGAACCATTCTTCACACTACCTGCTGTCGCTGCACCGACGGTGCAAGACACTGTGGTGCCAGCACCTGTTATTGTTCCTCCTGTGGCAATAATGAATGAGAATGAGGAACCTGTTCTTCAGGATCCTATAGAACCCATTGCCACAGATGAGGGGGGGCAACAACAGCCTCAAACAGAAGACGTACCAAATGAGGAGGCCCCGAGGAGGTCTCAAAGAGTAAGAAGATCAGCTATTTCTGATGATTATCAGATTTATCATACAGAGGAATTTCAAATGAAGGATGATCCCACCTCATTTGAAGAAGCCATGCGAAGCGAAAATTCCTCAAAATGGCTTGAGGCCATGGAAGAGGAAATGGGGTCCATGAAGACTAATAAAGTCTGGGACTTGGAAATTATTCCTAAAGGAGCCAAAACAGTAGGCTGTAAATGGGTCTACAAGACAAAGCTTGACTCCCAAGGGAATATAGAAAGATACAAAGCGCGACTTGTGGCAAAAGGCTTTACGCAAAGAGAAGGGATTGATTACAATGAGACATTTTCTCCAGTATCATGTAAAGATTCCTTCAGAATCATAATGGCATTAGTAGCACATTATGATTTAGAGTTACATCAGATGGATGTAAAGACGGCATTTCTTAATGGAGATTTGGAGGAAAATGTTTACATGGCACAACCGAAAGGTTTTGTCGTGGAAGGAAATGAAAGAATGGGATGCCGCCTAAAGAAATCGATTTATGGATTAAAGCAAGCTTCAAGACAGTGGTACTTGAAGTTTGACAGTACAATAAGAAAATTTGGGTTTAAAGAGAATGTAGAGGACAACTGTGTTTATGCAAAGTTTAAAGATGGGAAGTTTATCTTCCTAATCCTGTATGTGGATGATATCCTACTGGCTAGTAGTGATGTCAGTCTGCTACTGGAGACAAAGAAGTTTTTGTCCTCAAACTTTGATATGAAAGATCTTGGTGAAGTTTCGTTCGTTCTAGGGATCGAAATTCACCGGGATAGAAACAAAGGGACATTGGGACTATCGCAAAAGACATACATAGAGAAAATCTTAAAGAAATTTGGTATGCATAAATGTAGTCCTTCACCTGCACCTATAGTCAAGGGCGACAGATATGGGGATTTTCAATGCCCCAGGAACCAGTATGAGATCGATCAAATGAAAGCGGTTCCATATGCTTCAGCTGTCGGAAGCTTACAGTATGCTCAAGTATGCACACGCCCTGACTTAGTATTTGTTACCGGGTTACTTGGCAGATTCCAGAGCAATCCTGGAATAGAACATTGGAAATTGGTAAAGAAAGTCTTGTATTATTTGCAAGGAACAAAAGGCCTCATAATGACATACAGAAGATCAGATTCACTCTATATAGTGGGGTATACAGATTCTGATTATGCGGGAGATGATAGAAAGTCGATATCCGGATATGTGTTCACTCTCGCTGGAGGAGCTATATCGTGGAAAAGCTCAAAGCAAACCGTCACTACATCGTCCACAATGTATGCCGAGTTTGTAGCATGTTATGAGGCTACAGGGCAGGTGAACTGGCTAAAGAAGTTCATACCCGGTTTAAAAGTGGTTGACGACATCAATAGACCACTTAAGTTGTACTGCGATAATGAACCCGCAGTAATGTATGCCCACAACAATAAGTCAAGTAGTGCTGCCAAACACATTGACATAAAGTACTATGTTGTGAAAGATAAAGTTCGGGATCAAATTATAAGTCTTGAGCACATAAGTACCGCAAAGATGTTAGCGGATCCGCTTACTAAAGGCTTACCACCCAACATGTTCAGAGAACATGTAGCCGGCATGGGTTTAAGGGAAAGCCTATGATTCCTGGACTAAAAGATGGCCCAAAAGATTAAAGTAACTATTTCAGAACAGAGAGGTGTATTGTAGCTGTTGAATCTATCGGCGATTGACCGTGACGATGAGACATGTTCTATGCACTAATCTGTGATGGAATGTGTAAAGTCAAAAGTAATTAAAGTTAAAGCATAGATTGAGATCAAGGGGGAGAATGTTAGGGTGATCTGAGGCATTTGGCCCAACGGCCAAATACCAGCCCCTTGACCGCGCCCTGATCGGGGGCGCCCAGCCCAAATTGGCTGGTGGGCCCCTGTCGCCAGCGCCATATAAAATAGAGGTGGGGGCCGGGGCGGCACGCACGACGAGGTTCACCGTGCCGCCACCATCCCCACCAACAAACCCTAGACCCGATCTAAGAGGGGGCGCTCTAGCGACAGGAACGACCACCGCCAGGGAGATCGCCGCCGCCCGGGAGACGCCGCCGGCCAGGGAGCCCTGCTCCTTCTCCACCGACCGTCGCTACCCGTGCGCAGACTTCACCGAGCGAACCCGCAATGGCCAACCCCTCCTCCTCTACATCGGACGGTTGGTACCCCTATCTCGTCCTCTCTGTTTCTCTCAAGAATCCGAACGAATAGAAAGCCCGCTAGATATAAACCCTAGGAGATCCCAAAAGCAAATCTAACATGTTGGCCTTGTCCTCAGGTTTAGAGGGCGTTCATATTGGATTGCTAATGGCTTTTGACTTTGGCTTATAAATAGAAATAGCTTGTAGATAAACTTGTAGAGAGAGAGACTCGCATGTGATTTTGACCAATATAAATGAAGTCGCTACAGTATATATTACAATCGACCAGTAGACCTCGCCTTGAAAAAAAACTTTGTTTACCGTAGAAAAACCATTTACTGTAAAAAGCGGCTTATAGAAGCCAAATCAAATAGTCAATAGAGCCCCCATTTTTTAGTACATTGTCTCTTATTGTGGTTTGTTCCATTCCATGTTGCTAGGCTGTTTTCTCTGGCTTTACTAGTCAAAGCTATTATTTTTCTCTCATTGCAGAGACAAATGTAAACAAAGGGATGGCACTTGCAAAACTGGATCTTATCTTTTTATGCCTTGACGAAGTTGTTGATGGAGGGTAATTACAGTGCTTGCACATGCTAAGCTTTCATTTTTCTTTTAATATTTTGGTTCCTATTGTTCTGGAATGGAACGTGCAACGACCCTTTTCTAGTTTTTAGCATCATGACAAAGGAATTCAACTAGCACTGTTACTTTGACAATAATTACACATGTAGAGTTGATATCAAAGGCAAGAAATAGGCTAGAAGGGCTGGGGTTCGTGATGCTTAATTTGAGGGTTCAGGATTATTTTTTAAAGTTGTCAAGAAACTACCTCAAGTTCATATTTATGAGGTTAAGAAACTACCTCAAGTAAACATTTGCACTATGCTTAATTTGATAGGTATGCTCACAGAAACACTATGAGGTAGAGTTGAGGTATGTCGTGAGCTGTTGAGGACACGAACAAAATATCCTCAAGTTAATATTTGCACTTGTGCCATGCTAATACAGTGTCTGTGGTCAGGTTGTCAATTGTTTGATGAGTTGTGGACTTGTAAATAATTGGTTGAATATGCTTGATTATTCGCAAATGCCTGTGCAGGATTGTTTTGGAGACGGATGCTAATGTGATATATGAGAAGGTGTCAGGTCATGGATTGGAAGGAGCTGGATCCGCTGAGCAGGTATGCCACAGCTGTGATATCATTTTCAGCTGAAATTTATCCAGTTCCAGGTGACCTATTCTCTCTCTACTTGCAGACGATAAGCCAAGCCCTAGCAAGTAGCAACAGCAAGAGAACACTTCACGAGGTCTCTTCTCAAGTTGTGAGTTGGCATCCTTCAGGTTGACCGATGAGCTAGCATCAAATTGTTGCGTTTCCTTACGTAGCTCAGTACTTAGTTTGCGAGAAAGAAACAAAATGACTTGAATCTTTGTATGTGAGTTGATCTTTTGCTGTGCCCGTCAACATTTTGTCGCAGGGATGCATGTGCAACCTAACTGTTGATCAAAGTCTTTTTAAGATTTTAAGAAGCTTGTGATCTATGTCAGTTGTTGATATTGTTGTTTCACCTCCCTTCGCTGTATAACAATCAAGCGACAGCGCATGCTGCTACGATTTTTTGTGGCCTACAGTTTTTTATAGCAAGCATGTTTCTGCTCAAAATGAAGAATTTTTGGTGGGATTTTGTAAGAATTGAATCCTATAGGAAATTTTCCTGTATGACACATTGAGGGCCTGTTTGGAACAGAGGAATTTCACAGGAATTTTGCAGGAAACAGTTCAATTCCCGCAGGAATCGGGAAAAATTCCCGCATTCCAAACAGGGCCTGAAACAAAGGAATGAGCTCCTATAATTCCTACGAAAATAGCTCAACCCATAGGAATGTTTTTGAAGAAATATAACAATGAGGTTAGGCTTCATGGAAATTTTCTTATTGTCAATTTCTCCAAAATCTTGTATTTTCCCCCATGAAGCATTCAAACAGCTTAATCGAACAATTCATGCATTTACTTCCAAAATAATCAATTAGACATTCCATCCTAATTCATGTGTTTCTCTTGTTCTTGTGTTTTTGGATTCCTACGATACAATGAGCCCTAAGACAAGATGTTACAGCCTACAGGTAATAATGTCGTCGTCTGTTAATTCCAGGCCAATAATGACCGAAGCCGACCATCTCCGAAATAACCAAAATTCGCATTACAGGGTCAACGAAAAAAGAAAAAGAAACACAGCCGGAATCACTCCGGCAATTTGCTGCCGAGCCTGCTGACATACTGGCACAGCAGATCTCTCTGCGTGACCGCACCGTCGTCGGCCACATCGCTGAACTGCTGCATGCAGCCGTCATCATGATTGTGCGACACCGGCGTACCGTCCCTCGCCGCATCCTCGAGGTCGATCATGATGTTGGTGAGCAGGCAGCAGACGTAGATGATCCTCGGCAACCGGTGCTTGTCGGGCCTCCACAGCTCTCCCTTGAGAACCTGCCACCTCTCCTTCAGCTTGGCCAGGGCACCATGTACCACCATTCTTGTCGCGGCGTGCCGCTTGTTGAACTCCGCTTTCGCTGCAGATAGATCATGCTCTTGGTATGGAGTCATCAGCCAGGGAAGGAGCGGGTAGCTTGCATCCCCAACAATGTACTCTCTGACCAATGACCATGCTGGCTCTCCAGGAAGCTCCACTTGCCCGTCCAACCTTCCGCCTTTCTCACAAAGCCTGTAGAAGCCTGAGGTGCGCAGGATGCACGAGTCATTCAAGCTCCCTGGCCAGCCACTGACAACATCTCTGAACCGCATGTCAGGGTCAACAATGGCCTGCAGGACCATGCTGTTCCTGTTCTCACCGTTGAGCCAGACGTTGCTGTTAGGCTGAGCTGAAGAGCACATAAGGATGTGTGTTGTGTCTATGGCGCCGCAGCAGTTGGGGAGGCCCTGGATCTTTTCAAACCTTGCTTTGATGGTTGCCATCTCCTCAGGGCCAGGCCACTTCAGATGGTTGACGCCGCGCTCCTCCAAGGCCTCGATAAACTTCCAAGTGATGTTTGAGATGGCTGAGTGGTTCATCCCAAAGCGATTCCCTATGCTCAAAAGTGGCTCACCGGTGGTCAGTCTTAACAGAGCAACAGCTACTTGATCCTCCACGCCTAGAATCACCTTGTCTCCAAACCTGAAATTTCTGAAACTTTGTGTCTTTCTTGTGAAGTCCTCTTTAATCAGAGAGCAAAGGTAGTCAAAGGTCTTCCTTGACATATTGAAGACAGACTCAAAGTTCTGGCAGTCTTTGGAAAATTGCCCTGTGGAACCATCAGATTAGATCATAGATGCAGGGTCATCATTTGAATGTACCACAAATTATTGTACATGAAAGGGAAATGTAGATATGTTAAATCCAAAGGATTCCATTTATTCTCCCCATATTTTTGTGTGCAAAAGACGAAGATGAATAAACCTTACAGTGGGTTAAAACATAGAGAGGGGATTAAATCTTACAGAAGATGGTCGGCAAGCGTACATATAAAGCAGCGAATCGGCTAATACTGGGACATGCAAAAAATTACACCAACTGATAAACCAGTCTAGTGTATTAGCATTCATGGTGCAAACTAAATAAAATTCAGAATGTGCTGGGCAATCATTATGAGAAAAGGTTAAGCTGCTTTTACAGGACAACAGAAACGAATTGTACGAGTAACTGTAGAAGATACTTAATTCAAAGTTTATGAGAAAATAATTAGTTGAAGGCACACTATCTTAGTTAAATAGATAGCTAAAATGCTGTCATGCTGTAACATTCATGTATCTATCTGGTTAAATCACAATTGATGCTCAGGTTTGTGCCAGAGTTCAAACAGGTAACTCAAGTAGTGTATCTTTTTAGCAAAGATTTGAAGATTCTAAGAATGTCACTGTTCATAAAGGGAATTGGTAGGCATAACTGTCAATACTGATGCTTCACAGAAAATAAGCTCATTCTCAACAATCGGCGCAATTTCAGATAAAACATTACCTAAAACTTGAGGAATTCTAGAAGCCATTATCTATGAATTTGTGAGAGCAGGTACTGAAAGAGAGTATAATAGCATGCTATATAACTATAATCATCTATGTTATTTGTTCAGGAGAACTTCTTTTGGACAGCTGCACCCAATGACCTCTGCAATTCATACTCATACACCACATGGAGACAAGCCTAATGAATCTAAATGTTCCTGGGATGGTATATCAGACAATCACATTGAATATACATTTAACTTCTTTGAGAAAGGGTCCACAGACTCCAGTTGCAATCATGTAATATCGATGCATCATTACCTATTGAGTTTGTGATCTGAATTCGTTTCGGTTTTATTTCCTTACAAAATATGGAGTTCTACATGTAGTCTCTTTTGTAAATCTTATAAATATGTCCTTGTAGTCCATGGAAAGAGCAAGAGCTTCATTGCAAACATCTCATCTCTTCATATAGTGATATAGTCTGTGTGTCTGTGATTTTTCCCAAAAGGATTTTCCTTGTAAAATTTATGCCTCTCGTTCCTATTTTCCTGTGCATTATTTACAAGTAGTATCAAAACACAGGAGCTTCAATTAAAAAAGTCAGATCTACTCAGGTCTGTCGAGTTGCAGTCTGGCATTCTCAGCAACTCGGCGCTTTAATTTTCTGTCGTTGAATCCAAAAGAAGGTGTCTATATCGGACACGGAGCCGTCTCATCATTAGATATCCATTGGCAAGTCACGGAACCCAAACAAGAGCAGGAGAAACTATCCAAGCTCAAAACTAGGGAAAATATCGCAAGCAACAGTCCAACAACATAAAAAAAATAGAGCAGGGAGTCTCGTCCATGGATTTTTTTTTTTTGTGTGTGATTTCGACTGAAATTGCTACAACATTACCTCGTTTTCAACTAAAATTCCTCTCTCGTTCCTATTTTTGTGTGCATTATTTACAACATTACCTGTTTTTGAGAAAAGCAATTCCAGATCCAAACAGTTTCTTTTTTAGTATCAAGCTTCAAGAGTTCATCCAGGAAATTCTTTATGCTCGTTGAACTAGTACCGCATCACTCAACCCATGTAACGATTTGTATGACCACACTAATCATTTACCAAATAGCAGTCAATTAATTGTTACCCAAAATTTAGCAACAGTACCAAAATCATTAATATCAATTAGCTAATAATCCATCACATTCGTGCCAAAATAAAATCTACTGTGTAATTGGGGAAATATCTGTGAACAGATAGACTAATTTTCCACTTACAAAGAAGCTGCAATTAACATTTAGCAACTATTGACTGAACATGAAAAGCAATTTGATCACCGGTCTAAAGAAGAACCAATGATTCTTCAGGAATTTTAGTTGTCCCTTAGTGAAAAGAAGTTACTTCATATGCTTCAGAAAAGAAAAGATAGTCCTTGTGAGTTGTGACATCGGGACATCAACAATCGAGCAACCGATTCTATTAGGTTGACATAATGGGCACAATCAACACCACCTGTAAACTTACCGCGCCCAAAACACCATTGCACCCAGGCTTGATAGATCTGGAAGGGAGACGACGAGACGACAAAACCGCAAATGGCAAAACTAATTGTGCTCCCCAACATCCCCTACTCGATTTACACCAACCAGAGCAGCGGCATTCACAAGCTGTTATTGTTCAGACCATCAGAGCAACGCCCATGGCCTCAATCTAGAACACCCCGCCCGAGATGGCTTGCCTCTGTACACCGTACGAGCCTGAAGCCCACCACCTCCCATAAGCGCACCGAAAGAGCAGATTCATTACACTAACCAGCCGGGTTAAGGAGCACAGCGGGAGCAGATTAAGCGACGCATCGAACGCCGTAGGCACACGAACAGTGCAAATTCAACGGCGGCTCTCCCTGATCTAACACCGCGGAATCCGTCCACGAACAATCCTAGACGCGAGGGATTAGCGCGCATTACCGGGAGCCAGCGCGGGTTACAGGCGCGGCCGCGAGGTTACAGCGAGTCAAGAAACAAGAAACGGGCATGACTAAGGACGAGGAGCACAGTGGTCGAAACAGGGAGGCGAAAGACAGGAGAGAGAGGAGGGGGGGTATTCTCATATACCTGCTGCAAGCCTGCGGGAGAAGGCGTCCCACCAATCGCCAGCGACCGGCAGCGGCATCGCCGGCGCCCCGGCCGGTAAGGCCTTCTCGGGCTGCCGCTTCCTCCGCTTGGCCCCCCTCACCGGTGCCATGACGAGAGAGGGAGCGAACTCGGGAGGAGAGATCAAGAAAACAGCAACCAAAGCAGCAAACCCCCTTGAAAAGACCCAGTTGTTTAGTGCCCAAAGAAAAGCACCGGTAGTACTGCTGTTAAGTGTTAACCATGTACTTTTTGGCCACCGTTGATGATTTTTAAATGATTAATTGTTTTTACTATTTTTTATATAATAGCAAATGATAGAGACACTAATTGTGCATATGGTTTTAGATTTTAAAATTTTATTTTAAGAAGTTGTTTTATTTATTTTAATTTTTGAAAAAATCAAAAGCTTAGAAGAATAAAGCCTTATATACTAGTAGTAGTATTGCCCGGAGCTAGAGGCATGCAAGAAGGCAAGTTTATTTTGAGTGGCTTATGGCTGAAAAACATACGGTAGCTTATTTGGTGTAATTGAATTTTAAAAAATTTAAAATAGAAAAAACATGTTAGCCCGTCACGGACAGTACAAACAAATACAGGAAAAAAGAACCGACAAAAAGCTCAAAAAAAGCTAAAAACCAGAAAAAAGACAGAATTGTTGAATAGTGAAAAATAAACTAGAAACTTAAGTCGAAATGAGTGGGACACATATATGCTTATGTGACTTGTACATAGCCTCCGTATTGTGTTCCTGTGTTCTTTTGTTTTTGAGGAATGTAAGATGGCATGCAATGCAAGGAGGATCTTGGCAAAATGGGCTTGAAAATGGGGCCTCTTGTCTTGGGGGTTAGGTCAAATGAACGGTCTTCTTATCTATATCTGGTATCCTTAGGGTTGTGATGTAAAAGAGGGGAAAAAATTCTTGTGCAGCTCAATTTGCGACTTAATTGAGAAAATCAACAGAACATGAATTTTGTAGAAATATCACTGTAAATAGACCAATTTATGTAGGAACAAAAAATAATAATTTCCGAGGAGTGTTGGTTCAGTTGCTGCCCTGCCCAGGGAACTAATTGATTGATGTTTTGGGCGCTGCCGATGATGATGCTGTGCTGTTTCATGTGGTCCGTGGCGCTTGGATGGTGCTTCATTTTTATTTTTTTTTGGTTGGGCTTGCATGTGCCATGTGTGTATGTTACGCGTGGATGCATTGTGCGGGAGCTTGAACCCACCCTTCGGCCTCCGACGCCGGTAACCCCCTATCCTCCGGATAGTCCGCTCGGCAGCTCCTCCAGGACATTTCTGGCTTCTTATGATTGAAGATATAGTGTCAAGCTGCGGAGTGTCTTGTTCTTCTGGATGAAGGCGACCCGGTGAAGCCTAACAAAGCGAGTATAGGAAGGTCTCCTTCTCTTCGGCTTTTCAGCCAGGTTTTAATTTTAATTTTTTTAATAATTATTATTTATTAGATTAATAAATAGTAGCTAAAAACATAAGACAATAAAAACACCATCGTAGCACATGTTGTGCGCTTCTAATGGGTCCTGACCGACTGCAGGGGGGTGGCCCAACACAAGCATTCCAGCTAGCATGACACATTCACAGCCTGCTCGGTTCGACTAAAAAAATATATCTTATGACTAAAATTACACTATAGCTGACTGAAATTACACTGTAGTTGATATCAGCTGATGTAATTAAATTTAAAAAAATTTAAAAATAGAAAAAAAAACACGTTAACCCATCACGCCAATGCAAATGAATACTGAAATAAATACAGAAAAAAGAATCAGCAAAAAAACTCAAAAAAACCAAAAATCGGAGAAAAAACAAAATTTTAAAATAGTGAAAAATAAGTCAAAAATAGAAGTTTAAGTCGAAATAAGTGGGCCTCAATCAACCAGGCCCTAGGTCCTGTACGTGACAGTGAACTTCGATGCAAGATGCATAAATTAACTTGTTTGCCACGGATTAGCGATATTTGGACCTGTCCTGATTAAAATTTTGTCACGTGTTCGTCCCGCCGGTAGATACAGACCGCGAGCTTGTGCGAGAGACCAAAGGTGCCAACATAGGCCGTGACAGTGCAGTGCCCAACCATGCACAGATCGATCTACGGCGTCCACGCGGGCTGTTGGGAAGTGTTATGAATAGCGCTTGTATTTAATATGAGGCCAATGGGTCGGAATATATACACAAAGTACAGGTGGTAAATATGCAAAGAACCCCTCATAACAATGGGGAATAACAAACTATACATATATCTCTAACACCCCCCTCAAACTCATGGTGGATCAACAACACTGAGTTTGGAGAGGTAGAAGCTGTGCTGTGCTCGAGTCTGAGCCTTCGTGAAGAAATCCGCTATTTGAAGCTCTGAAGGCACATACTGAAGAGTAATCACCTGATCATGCACACAAGACCTCATGAAAGAAGCATCAACACCAATATGCTTGGTGAGCTCATGCTTCACAGGATCACGAGCAATACTGATAGCACCTGTACTGTCTGACAAGAGAGGGGTCGGTGTAGTGACAGAAATACCAAAATCCTCAAGTAACCACCGTAGCCAAGTAATCTCTGCTGTCAAGAGAGCCATGGCTCGCAACTCAGCCTCTGCACTCGAACGGGACACTGCAGTCTGTTTCTTCGTCTTCCAGGCAATAAGAGAACCCCCAAGAAAAACACAGTAAGCAGAGATAGACTGGCGATCAGAGGGATCGCTGGCTCAAGTAGCATCCGAATAGGCCTGAAGCTGGAACGAGCTGGAACGTGGAAAGAAGAGACGGCGAGAGATAGTCCCGCGAAGATATCGCAAAACTCGAAGAAGGTGGCTGTAGTGGACCTGAGTGGGAGCTGAAACAAACTAACTCAGAATATGAACTGGATAAGTGATATCCGGACGAGTAACAGCAAGGTAGACAAGACTCCCAACAAGATGACGATAGCGAGTCGGATCAGAAAGAGGCTCGCCATCAGAGAGTCGGAGATGAACATTGAGCTCCATGGGAGTCTCAACAGTACGCTGATCAGTGAGAGAGGCGCGATCAAGAAGATCCTGAATATATTTCTCTTGGGACATAAAGAAACCATCTGGAGTGGAAGTAACCTCAATCCCAAGGAAGTAACGAAGAGGACCAAGATCCGACATAAGGAACTGCTCACTAAGACGAGCCTTGACAAAGGCAACGTACTCAGAATCATCTCCCGTAATGATCATATCATCAACATACAGAAGAAGAAGAGTCCGACCACGAGACGAAGTGTGGACAAAGAGCGCAGGATCATGATCACTAGCTGAAAAGCCAGCAGCAGTGACCATAGAGGAGAAGCGCTCAAACCAAGCACGAGGGGCTTGCTTAAGGCCATAGAGAGAGTGACGAAGGCGACAGACCATGCCCTCAGGAACAGAATACCCGGGTGGCGGATGCATGTAGACCTCCTCACGCAACTCGCCATTAAGAAAGGCATTCTTGACATCAAGCTGAGAAACAGACCAGTGGCGAACAGACGCCACCGAAAGAAGAGTGGGAACAGTGGTCATGTGGACCACAGGAGCAAAAGTCTCGTCGTAGTCAACACCATGCTCCTGCTGGAAGCCACGAGCAACAAGACGCGCCTTATAGCGCTCAAGAGAGCCATCAGAGCGAGTCTTAATCTTATAGACCCACTTACACGTGATGGGATGAGAATGAGATGGAAAAGGAACAAGATCCCAAGTACCAGTACGCTCGAGGGCAGCAATCTCCTCGGCCATGGCAAGCTGCCACTCAGGATGAGTAACAGCATCCCGGTAGGAGACAGGCTCACGAGTAGCTGCGTCAGCAAAGGCAAAACGGGCAGGAAGCCGAATCGACTGGCGATCGCGGAGAGCGTAGCGAGGAGAAGATGACCCATCAGGGGAAGATGGAGCATCAGAAGAAGATGGCTCATCTGGAAGATCCTCAATAAGGGGAAAAGGTACTGTAGTGGTGTCGGAACCCGGAGTAACGACTCCTGGATCCTCTGTGTAAATCGCACTAGTCCAGGATCAGCTAGTGCACACAGTCACAACAAAGATAAATACCAAGTACAAGTGACTGATTATATTAAATAAAAGGGTACGGCCTTATGGCCAAGTCTTACATCAATGCTCATTGGCAAAATAAATAAAGGAAATAACTGCGGAAGCAAACTGATAAATAGCGAAGCCCAAGCCTGCCCACAGGCAAACGACAGTAAGACGCGGCCTACTCGTCCAGATCTTCACCGTAGTTGACGTCTTCCTTCTCTGTGTGGAAAAAACAACATGAGTACAAACTTGTACTCCGCAAATCACCCGGGAAAATGCAACATAATGATAAAGGCTTCAATGGAAGGCTTATAGGGTTAGTTTGCATAAAACAGCATTTAAGAAATACAATAAGTAGATTGAAATTGCTGAATTTAATACAGCAAGTAAAAACAATATTTGGGTTAGAAAATAATACCGTCAGTGCAGGCTCCGACCATACACCAACCTATCCACGGGCATCCCACCTGGACCATCTTTTCCAAAAGCTCACGTATGGATTCCATCCATCCACACGCTTTCACTGCGCAACTCTGATGAATTCCATCCATTCACCAGGTTTCAATCTCTCACGGATTCCATCCACCCGCAAGGTTTTCAAAAACATTTTGAAAAACAAAATCTAATCCATGAAAAACTTTTACTCAGCATGCCCATGACCGTGGGCACGGCTATCCAGGATAGATTATACACTCTGCAGAGGTTGTACAGCTTTACCCACAAGACACGATCATCCTATATTGCCACCGGGTTACACACTTCCTTAGGTGTGCGACGAGGAGTCGTGACAAGGCCTTTACAATGCAAAGCCTTCAACCTGGTCGAGCCAACTCTAAGGTTTCACCCCAGTAAGGAATCCACCAGACCGGGACCCCCTCTTGAGCCTAGACGAGACTTCTCATGGCTTAACCACGCTCGCCCAAGTGAGACTTCACATGGCACCAACCACGCTCACTTTCAACCTACAACTCGGCTCAGGTTGGGACTTCACAAATTATTCAGCCAGGGCTGTCCCATACCAGCCATGTGGTAGTACGATTAGGGCTTTGCAACAGTAGCTCACAGACCGGTCCTTAATCTAACTCAGGCCCAACCACATACCCCTGTGCACGACAATCAACCACTACGGCTCCAACCAACAGGGCATGCCTGCACCCACCACTCTAACCGAATGCCTAAGTCTAAACCAGGTTTATATTTGTTTTCAAAATAATTCATAAACCTCCTTGACTCACCAAAGTCAAGAGTTCATAACATTTTATGTAAACAGGGTCATCATTTTATGTGAAAAGGTATCCCAAAAACAAATAATATAACTTCGCAGGGCTAAGCATTTGAATAAACTCTCTAGCCAACACTAATGTATTAACTAGAGTTTGAATCTAGGGTGACAAGGTATAAGGAATTCAATAACAATGGAGGAATTTAACAAGTAGGCAATAACTAAATTTAAAACTGAATTGAAATACGTTGAATAAAAATATGCATGCAATATAATTTAAACCAACATAATTTTATTTTGAAAACTGGGATCAACATGATCAAGGAGGGTGACTTGCCTTGCTCTTCAAATTGGTTTGAATCTTCGTCGAAGAAATTTCCCAAATCGTCGAAGTCTACACGTCAAAATAGCCCACCAAATTCAAATAAAATCAAATTAAATTAAAATTGAACTCAAATATTTGAATTTAGGCTAGAAATGGATAGAGGGGAATTTTTGATGAATTTAGAAATTTGAATGGGCCAAATCGGAGTTAGAACGAAGGAGAACGGGCTCCGGGAAGTTTGAAAAGAGAGAAAAAGGAAAAAGACTGATTTTTGGATTTATTTTTCTACTGAAAAAGGAATTTATGACGTCAGCCTTGCGTCAGCTCGGGATTTACTTTTTGGGCCGAATTATTTTCCTATTGGAAATAGGGGAGAGGGGCCGACAAGTGGGCCCTTGGTCCATGGACCGGGCTCACTGCCGAGGGGAGGTGCTGAGGTGGCGGGGTGGTGGCGTGGCAGCCGACAGGGCAGGAGCGGCCGAGGTGGCACTGGCGTGGCGCCAAGTCAGCCGCCACGCAGGCAGGGGACGCCGACGTGGGAGGCCGGCCGGAGGGAAGCTCGGGGGCGGCGGGCGACGGCGGCGCTTCGGCGAGCGGCGAGGGTCGGGAAACGGAGGGGAACGCACGGGGATGCCATGGGTACCTTCGGCGGGGCACGACGGGCACGGATGGCGGCCGGCGGCGAGGGCGAGCGGTGGCGCGGCTCGGGCTAACGGCAGCGACGACGCTCCAGCGACGAGGAGGGGCGGCCGAGGGGCGCACGGGCTTCGCGGCACGGTGGGGAAGGTGATGGCGGTGTCGGCCGGGCGCGGGGGCGAGTGGAGCGGCGGCGATTGCTCGCCGTAGTCCCGAGGCGGCGGCGACGACGAGGGCGCTCGACGCGGCGGCGATGGGATGGCCGGGAGGGCGAGGGGAGTGGATGGGGAGGTGGTGCGGAGAATGCCGAGGCCGAGGGGGGGGTTTAAATAGGGGCGAGGGGGAGCGGCTGGCCGCGGATTTCTCGCCGGAGGCGAGCGGCGGTTGCGGGCGGAATTGAGGAGGTGGGCGCGAATCCGGCGGGGAAGGAGGTGGCGCGTGGGCGCGGGTCTTGCGGCGCACGAAGGGAGAGGCGGCGTGCGGAAGAGATAAGGAGGAGAGGGCCGGTTAGGGCGGAGCCGCCCAACGGCCATGGCGGCGGCGCTCGCATGGGGAAGAAGGGGGGCGGGCGCGCGGGGAAGACGGCCTGACAGGCCGGGCCCATGCGCAGCGAGAGGGGCGGAGAGGAGGCGCTGTCGGCTGGGGTCCGCGGGACAGCGAGAGCGGGGGAAAGAGAGGCGCGGGAGGCTGCCGGGTGGGGCCGGGGAGGAGGAGGGAGGGAAAGCGGGCGCCGACAAGTGGGCCCAGGCTGGCAGAGAGAGGAAAGGGCGGATGGCGCGGATTGGGCCGACGCGGGGAGAGGGGGAGATCCGGGCCGGACGCGTGTCGCGAGGGGGAGGAGGGGAAGGCGCATCCGGGCGGTGGCGTGGCCGGCATCTGGCCGTCCACGTGGCGGCGGGAGGAGAGGGGAGAGAAATTGATTTTTGAATTTGATTTTCTTTTTCAGAAAAGCACAGAAATTCCAATGAGCCTCAGAAAAATATGAAATAAATTCCAAAAATCTCAGAAAAATTCAGAGAATCTCCTGGAGACATTTTGGACTTAATAAAAATATTTCCAACTAATGTTGGTATTTAATTTTCATACTTTGAAATACTTTTTAATTCCAAAAATATATTTTTAAACTCCAGAAAACTCAGAAAAATCCAAATAACTCCAAATAATTAATTTGACATAGAATTTTTATAGAAATTCAAAATATCATTTTATTTAATAATAATTTTAGGTTTTTCTGAAAATGCTTTTCAAATCCAGCTTTTTCAAAAGCAGAAATTCAGGGCAAAACCAAATTTAAACTTAGGCACAAAAATACTTATTTTAACTTAAATTTTATTTTATTCCATTTTTATTATTTATTTAATTATTTTTATTTTAGCAAAAATTTTGGGATGTTACAAGTGGGAGGAGCCTGGGGAGTCGTAGGAGACGACACAAGCGGCGACAACGGCGGAGAGGCCACAGGGGGAATATGTGGAGACTCAGTGGGACAGGTGGACAAGGGCAAAACAGATATAGGTGTATCTGGAAAGGTCAAGAAAGACAGAGACTCCACAGAGGAAGCCGAAGGAGAGGCAGGACGTGGGTAGAATGGACGAGACTCGTCGAAAGTCACATCCCGAGAAACCCGCATCCGACAACCAACAGGATCCCAGCACCGATAGCCCTTGTGCTCGGCACTGTATCCCAGAAAGACACACTCAACAGACTGAGCGGTCAGTTTGGTGCGTTCTCGAGGGGCGAGGAGAACGTAGCAAACACAGCCAAACAGATGAAGGGCAGAGTAGTCAGGAAGACGACCACAGAGACGCTCAACAGGGATCGCACCCTGAAGAGCAGAAGAGGGCTGGATGTTGACGAGATAGGTGGCAGTGGAAACAGCCTCGGCCCAAAAGTGAGGTGGAATAGAGGCGGCGATCATCAGAGCACGAGCAGTCTCAAGGAGGTGACGATGCTTGCGCTCAGCGACACCATTCTGAGCATGAGCACCAGGACAAGAGAACTGAGCGAGAGTGCCCTGCTCAGCAAGGAAGCTGCGCAGGTGACGAGAGAGGTACTCGCCAGCAGAATCAGCGCGAAAGACACGAATAGGAGTGGAGAACTATGTGTGAATCATAGTGGCAAATTGTTTATAGATAGACAAGGCCTCACTACGAGAAGACATGAAATATATCCAAGTGTGACGAGAGAAATCATCTATAAATATGATATAATATCGATGACCCCCTTTCGAAACGAAGGGAGCCGGACCCCAAACATCTGAATGAACAAGATCAAAAGGGCGCTGAGACACAGACTCACTATGAGGATAAGAAAGCTGAATCCGTTTACCTAACTTACAGCCGTGACAATCTAAAGACACGTCTCCTGAGACAGACCCCAGAAGACCACGACGAACTAAGGACGATAGACGGGATCCACACAGATGGCCAAGACGGTGATGCCACTGCTGGAAAGAGCCGATAGACGAAGTGGCAGAAGCGGAGAGACTGGCGGCGATGGTGGCAGCGGAAGGAAGGTGAAGCCAGTCAAGCTCCCAAAGACGCTGTGAGTCACGGCGCCGGGGGCCAGAACCAACCAAAGCTCCCGTGTGGCGATCCTGAACACAACAAGAGTCAGAGTCGAGAATGACCTGATAACCAAGGTCAGTAATCTGCCCGGCAGAAAGAAGCTGCATGGTAAGGCGAGGAACATGAGCAACAGAAGGAACATGAAAGGATGAGTTGCTAAGAGATCCTCGACCAGAGACAGAAAGAGATGTACCATCAGCAGTAAGAACACTGATAGGAGAATCAAGAGGTGTAATAAAAGACAGAGTGGAAGGATCAGGAGTCATGTGAAAAGATGCTCCAGAATCAAGAATCCACGGGGAGGTACCTGACTGTGTAGGGGGTGGTTTCTTAGTGCCCGAAGAGTCAGTAGCAGAACATGTAGAACCTGTCGAGGGAGAACCTGAAGCGGCAAGCAGGCGTCGAAGTCTGGCTATCTCCTGCTCGGTGAGAGAAGCTGCTGAAGAAGTCGATGCAGACGTCATCGTAGAAGCACTAGTGCCAGTAGAAGAACGGCGTGAAAGATGCCGCTTCTTCTTATAGCACTGGGACTCAATGTGGCCGACCTTGTCGCAGTAGGAACAGTGAGGACGGCCATCTCTAGACGGAGGACGGCCACCACCACCTGTGGTAGCCGCTGGAGGAGGCAGTGTAGCAGGCGGACGAGCGGCGAGCACAGAGGGGAGTGGCATCAGACCAACACCACTCAGACGAGTCTCCTCCGCGCGTATCTCGGTAAGAGCCTCCAGGAGAGTGACACGAGGGTGGCGTGCAAGGAGCTGGGCACGCCTTTGCTCGAACTCAGGACGAAGGCGAGTAAGGAACTCGTAAACCCGCTGAAACTCCATGTCAGCACGTACATCCAGGCAGCACGGACAGGTACGACAGCCAGCAGTGCGAAGTGAGTCCAACTGACGCCAGACAGCAGAACTCTGAGCGTAAAAAACGTCAACAGTAGCATCACCTTGCTGAAGAGAGTGCTCCTGGCGGACCACGGACAGGTACAGGGCATCACCAGAGGGCTCGTAGCACTGACGAAGATGAGTCCACATCTGGAAACCCGAAGGGAGTCCCACAACCTCAGAAGAAAACTGAGGCTGGACACTGGCGATGAAGACAGTAGCAGCCCGAGCGTCGTCATCGTACCACTGAGTGTAGACGGTCAGACGATCCTTGTAGGAATCCAGATCCTCCTGGTAGGCAGAGGCAGCTTCATCATCAGCAAGGCGAGCGGCCTCAGCAGCAGCCTTATCGGCTGTCGGGGGGCAATGCAACAGGCGTAGGCTCCGTCGGAGGAATAGGGCAAGGCGGGCAGGTGACATCGCCAGAGAGGACGCCCCAGAGACGAAGACCACGCATATGGATGCGCATGTGAGACACGAAGTCGGTGTAATTAACACCATCAAAAATCACCGGGCAGCGAGGGAGGGAAACGGTGCCCATTGGTAGGCGGCGCTGGACGGCGCGGCGGTTAGAACGACGTTTTTTTTCTTTTTTTTCTTTTTTTCTTTTTTTTCTTTTTCTTTTTCTTTTCCCCGGTCGGTTTACAAACCGACCGAGTCGTGCGCCACTTCGCCGAACGGGAGCGGGAGCAATGGCGGAGACGGGGGCGGCACCGGCGCCGAGGTGACCCCGGGCGGCGCGGCGGCTTGACAACGGCGGAGACGGGGGCGGCACCGGCGACGGCGGAGGCGGCACCGGCGACGGGGCGACGGCGCCGAGGCGACCCCGGGCGGCGCGGCGGCTTGACCAGATCGATTCGGATCTGGGCGGCGGCGGTCCAATCCGGGGGAGTCGGCGGGGCCGACGGGGGAGTCGGCGGCGGCGACAACGACAGGGGAGTCGGCGGGGCCGACGGCGGCGGGCTCGTGCGGGCGGGCTCGGGTGGAGTCGGGCGGGGCCGACGGGGACAGGGGCTCGAGCGAGCGGGCTCGGGCGGAGCCAACGGCGGCGGCGGCGAGGCGGCTCGGGCGGAGCCAACGGCGGCGGCGGCGAGGCGACAAGCGAAGCGACGGGAAAACCCTAGGTACGCTCTGATACCATGTTATGAATAGCGCTTGTATTCAATATGAGGCCAATGGGCCGGAATATATACACAAAGTACAGGTGGTAAATATGCAAAGAACCCCTCATAACAATGGGGAATAACAAACTATACATATATCTCTAACAGGAAGAACCCCTCTTCTATTTTTATTTTGACTTCGCCATTGTTTGATGCCTACGAACAATGCTTACAAGACACTAATATGGATTCGAAGTTACTCACCGTACTCAATCTAACAGATGAATGCTTGCGCAAAATGGACAGGAAATTAATTTGTGGGAATTTGGGCAAGATTTGGATTGAACTTAAAGCCCCACTTAATTCGGCTTAAGCTTCTGACTTATTTTTCACTATTTTTAAATTTCGTCTTTTTCTGACTTTTAGCTTTTTTTAGCTTTTGTGCTGGTTCTTTTTTCTCGTATTTGTTTGTATTATCCGTGATAGGCTAACCTATTTTTTATTTTTTAAAATTTAGTTATGTTAAATAAGCCATCATCGACTATAGTGTAATTTCAGCCAGCTACAATATAAATCATAAATTAATTTATTTTAACCCAACCGAACGGCACCTCATGCTTTTCACTGACGTACAAACACAAATGTTGTGCATGAACTGCAAGGTACCTACTCATATTTATAGTATGTAGTACTTAATTCATTTATGAATCCGGTGCGATTCAAACATGCAAACCCGTAAATACGGACGTCTCTTCTATCTCTGAATCTGTAAATGCCCTGCTGTTGCTAGCTACCACGTTACCGTAAGAACACAGTACTTTCCAGTAACTGAATTCTTTGTAATTTGCAATGCAATAAGCCGTTTGGTTTGCTTTAACTTTTTGCTTGATGGATCCACATCTTAGTCCTGTTCTGATGACTAACCAAATCCGTCGCTAAAACATAACCAAAAAAGAAAGAAGTAGGAAACTTTGTCAAAACGGTCCAAAGAACAGTTACATGGTACATATCCCACACAATTTCTGGTCCTTTACTATCCAAATCTATCGGAAATGTTTCATGCTCAACTTTTCCCAAAGCGTGTTTCATGCTCAACTTCATTAGCATTTCGAACATTGAAGTTTACAAAGACCAGGCCCATGTGAACACTCTAGATCCATTCTTAAATTAATGTGCACCTGTGCCTTCCAGTTCTGCAAGGTACAGTACATTATCTTTGGAGCAATGATGAGAAGTGTACAATCTGCCGGGTGGATCTACAAAACCCCTTCTAGTGAGTGTTGTAAATTAGAATAAATAAAACATTATTTGTATGAAGAGTCTAGTCAGTCCTTTACCCGGATGTCAACCTTGATCATACGTAGTTACGTACAGTAGTCACTGGATCCTTTTTGCGCTTGAAACCACTCCCATCTCATTTATACCTAGATGCAGGCAGCAGATCATGTCTGGGCATGGTATCGCTCGAGTCTGATCACTTTATGCTCGGATGACATTGTTGTTCATGTCCAAATTTACTGTCTTATTTACAGCCAGTGACCATCTTGCCGGTTTTGTTTGTGTACATATTCGCTCGTCATACGAGAACTTTCTTAGGACGCAATGGCGGACGCGTAAGGTTACCAACTCACACATCGAAGTTAGAATCCTACTTTTATCTTAATACAAAGTGTGGGAGATAGGTCTTATACCCTTCATATTTCACTCGTTTTTGAGAGGACACAAATTTTGTGTAGTATGTAATGCTATAAACCGATTGATGTAGAAGGACAGTGGGTTGGTACTACACCAAGCCGTGGGTTTTTGCTGCTGCCGCCTGCCAGTAAGAACTGGGAAGAGAAGTTTCTTAGCCTACAACAGTACAACCCCACTATCCAATGCAGATATCATGATCTTCTCTAACTTTCCAATGATGCACCACTTGGTGTCGTTGACATGGAGTATATGGACAGAGCATTACATGATGCATGCTAGTACCTTCGGTACCTCACCTTACCGATAGAGATGAACCGTTCCCGACCATTCTTGGTTCCTTTTAGGACTGCGATAAAAAAGACAAGGCTAAAGTGTATTTCAACCACGAAAACATTATGTTCTACCATTGATCTATGACTCTGTTCAAATGTATTGTGATTTTTTTATTTTTAACTGAAATGATGCTATAGCGATTGTTAGCCTTTTTTAGATACTCAATTAAAGAAAAATAAATAAAAATAGAAAAAGGAAACATCGTTATATCTTCACAGATAATGCAAAGAAAAAAGAGGAAAAAAAAGTCGTATTAAAAAGATAACCTGTTCCAAACGGTTTTTAGCTTCTAAAATCATAAACTGTTTAGAACGGATTAACAGGCTTTAACTATTTGCAATTTTGTGCATGGTACCCTCAATCTGGAAATAGGCCATAAAAGGGTAAGCCTGCTCGTTTCAGCCTCAACTTTTGGCTTCTGACTTTTAATTCACTATTTTTTATTTCATATTTTTCTGGTTTTTGGACTATTTTGTCTTTTTCTTTTTCCCATATTACTTCGCATTGTTTGTGATGGCTAATCTATTTATTTTATTTTTTAATTTCATTACGCTAAATAAATTACTATTAACTATAATAAAAAATATACTAAGTCTAGTAAAAAAGTTATAAAAGATGGTCGAACTGTGCACCACCAAAATCCTCCGAGGGCCATATCTAACAATCTAGTCGGCGATTCTGGACGTACTGAACCACAGAGATGGGAGGGGGAGCACCCCAGACAGACACCAACCGATGGAACGGCTCAGACAAATCCAATGGTGACGTGGAGTCACAAGATTGCTGGATCCCCGGTCAAGATCAGGGAGCAGTGGTTCCTTCCCTGTACGCCGGACTGGCTAGAAGTGACCGTCGTTTGTGCTGACCACTACAGTGGCCACTGAAAGAATTTTCTGCATTGTCCGTCCTTTTTTGCTAGTTGCTAGTGCTTTTTGAATGCCACACAGTTGTACCACATCATGCTGACTATGCTTGTCAGGAAACTCGAGACTAAAATCCTGGCGACGTCTCATGTCACATTCCAGTCTCTGCAAGTTTGCCATGATATCGTACTCAAAAAAAAAGTTTACCATGCTATCCTGGGATTGTACTGTACGTCTCGCGAATCATTACAGTGGACTAGGAGGCAAGAGGCCCATGTCACAAGGGGCCGAGATAACGATTTGCTTTGTGGGCCTGCGAAGAAATGCGGGCCGTGGGCTCGGCTCTAAACAGCTTTTTTTTCTGACTGTTGAAGTCACTTTGAACACGTTATTTTTTTAATTTTGATTTATTTGTTTTAGTTTTTTATTTTTTTATTATTCCTTTACATGTCCTAAAAGATATAATGGTGTTTTTAATTTTTTTAATTTTTTCTTATTTTTAACTCGGAAAAAGCTAGAAGTCACTACAGTGCAATTACAATCAAAAGCATACAGCAGAAATCAAAACCATAACTTTCAAATCATTTGGAGCGCTAACTAAATTACTACCCGTAACGCGTCTTCCTCCGGTGACTTTCTTCGAGCCGAAAAACCACAGCAGAACAAGGCAACAAGGCGTCGTCATCCATCTGACCCTGAACTCTCTTTCTAGAAAAAAAAAAAGCATGGACAAAAGAAGAAAAGGAAGAAAATGCCAATAACCACGATCCTCTCGCGAGGGTTCTGAATTCCCCAGCAACTTTCACACGGAGCTGTCAAAGCAGCTCGTTAGGGCTCTCCACGTCTTGACCGGCATGTCAAATGAACGAAGGTAGCAGTTTGTACTCTGGAGTCACGCTGTGGATTTGTAGAATACGAAGAAACTCAGTGAAAATTGTGGTTCTGCATCCGCTGTGAGCCTGTGACTGTTAACAGTTTCCAGCCTTCGGCTTCCCTCTCTACCTATTCGAACACGTACCAAAGCCATCCTTGAATTGAAACGTCAGGTCAAATTTGCCCGCATACCAAACGTTAGCCTTCGCTCCAGCGGCATAATAAAAAAGTTCGCGTATGCCATTCCCTTCTTGATCGTTTCCCCTCTTGTAATCTACCTGCTTCTTTGGACGTGACTGTACTTGTGTGCATAATTTAGTAAGCACTTCCGTCGAGGTGACGGCAAAGCAGCCAAGCAGAAGCGGGTACGGGTACCCAACCAGTCTATCAACTACAGTTGCTAAGTAAATTGTACAAACTTTATGCCTCGTTTATTTCATATTGTTGTTCTGGTTTCTGATTTATTTTTTATTATTTTTAAATTATATATTTTTTTGATTTTTTAGCTTTTTTGAGTTTTTTGTTGATTCTTTTTCGTATTCGTTTACATTGTTTATGATGGACTA
The DNA here is from genome assembly GCA_017311315.1 of Dendrocalamus latiflorus. NCBI lineage: Eukaryota > Viridiplantae > Streptophyta > Magnoliopsida > Poales > Poaceae > Dendrocalamus > Dendrocalamus latiflorus. Next base: position 14,844,777 of record CM029647.1, on the reverse strand, counting down.
ACATATTTTTTAAATTTTTTTAAATTTAATTACATCAAATAAGTTATTATTAATTATAGTATATTTTTAATTAATTATAATAAAATTTTAATCATAAATCTTTTTTTCAGCCAAATCAGTGACACCTAATCGTGCCTAGCTAGCTAGTCGCTCGCATCAGCGTGACCTGACATCCACATCGACTACTCGATAATGCTCCAAGTTTGTACCAGTGGCCTCCATGTTATTCTGTGCCTCTGACCGGAACGCCCCTTGCGTCCGAGAAGCACCCCAAAGAAATAGCTAGCTTCAGGAACTGGTACTGTATTGTTTTCGGCATAAGAAAAGGGCATATATCCCGTCTTTTCTTATGGTTTTTAATGTTTGTTTTTTTTGACTGAAATAAAATTGTAGGGTTTAGCTTTTCTGAGTCATCTACATAAATAAAAATAACAGATGAGATTTAAGACATCTTCTTTGTTTTGAGAGCAGAAAAATCCCACAATAATCCTAAAAAGAATAAATCATAGAAAATATCACATTAATAAAAAAAAGAAGCACATCCACCATTTATTTTGGTGGATCACATTATAACGATGCAGATTAATCACACACACACACACATATATATATATATACCAAAGACAACTATATCATAATATCTAATTGCAAAATTGTGCGGATAGATGTGCTAGTTCAATTAAAGAAAAACTAGCAGGGTAGCCCATACATATGCATAGTTAGTCTTAACATTTTTAGAATATGTTTTTTTTAAAAAAATGAAAAGAGATTGCATGTGCCGTATGCCAAACCTATATTTGTGCCATCAAACTCAAGCTCGACTCGTTTAGAGTTCGAGCCGAACTTGAATCAAGCCTAGAGCGGGCAAAGCTCAAGTAGCTTGTGAGCTTCGAGCTTTTTTTATATCCTAGCGGGGCCTTCTCCTATGGTGGGGTCAGTGTGGCTCGCTGCCAGTGGTTGGTGTGGCGGCAGCGACGTGTCATAGGCAAAGGTCTACGAAAGCGGCGCAGCACATGGCGGTGTGCATCAAGCGATGGGTCGGCCAATCTGTTGTTGTTGGGGGTGCTCATTATGTGTCGTTGTCCTGAGGAATAGACAGGCCATTGAGGAGGCCCGCAAAGCGAGCATTCGCTGCTTGATCATGGAAACCCCATGAGTGCGGTTGGATTGGATCTTTTATTGAAGCATACCATCATTGCTTGGCGTCATGTCGTGGCAGTTAGGCGGCTCGAGGCACAACTTGTTGTGCATTGAGGCGGCGCGTTGCTGGCGCTTTTGCACGATGGAGTAGCTCACAGCATGAGTATGCATGAGTCGCTCACCGTCGGTCCTGTTCTCGTCGTTGTGGAGTGAGTGGAGGAGCCACCCCTTCTTCACCGAAGTTGTTTTGTTGAATGTCCTATAGTTCATTGTGCTAGCTTTGGTCCCATATGCTTTGCTTGTGGCTTGTGGTGGTTGCCGTCAGGTGTTGATTTGGCGCTGGCGTAGTCTTTGGTGTGGTATGGCATGGGGTTCACTGGTGAATTGTGGTGTGGCTGCCGCCGTGGTGAGCACCCGGGTGCGATATGGCTATATCTCAAACTCCTGTAAGAGTCGTGGTTCTTCAGTTTTGCACTTTGTCTTATGGTTAGCTAGATCTAGGTTTCGTTGTTTCTAGTGGTGGTGCTTTTGTTATTGCTCCATATCTCGTGGGTGTAGTAGGAACTTATTCGTGATGTTGGTGTTCCTTTGTTGGGGTTGGTGTCTTTGGTGTTTCCTTTCTAGGGACGGTGTTTATCTCTCCTCCTTGAAATGAAAACAGAGCTGACGGAGATTACTTTCAAACTCATCCATATACGCGCATGGAGAGTGATCCTTTCGGAGCAAAATTGCAAAGTGGCGTCACGCGAAACTTTCCCTTTTCATTTGTGTACTGCACCCATCGATCCTTCATTCCTTGTGCGCTTCATTGAACCAGTGGAAAACTCTACAGAACTGCGGCCGCAGACGCAGTCACGTAGGTAGGTTCGTTTCACGTACGTGCGTTGCCGTGGATCGAGTTGTCCGCGACGCAAGATGAGCTAGCTAGCCATCTGAAATTCTGCATTAGTAGTTTAGCTTCTGGAAGCGTGGAAACTTAATAAGCTGCAGCCGTACACATGTGGTTCATATGCCACACTAACACCGATTAGCAGTACAGAATCAGATAACCGAATCAAACTTGAGACAAGCCATATACGTAGCAGAGAGAGAGAGAGAGAGAAATATTAACAGAGCTCACTTCGAAATCACAGGTATCTCACAAATTGACGACATCAATCAATTATTCTCGTACTAATTTCTTTACGGTTCAATCCATGAGAAGATAAGTACTAAGTACTGGAATACTCGCCAACTCGCCGTGTTTATCATACGAGCTAAGGATGATGTCCATATTGTTGCAACCAAACTCCTCAGCCTCCGAGTCTTTTACTTCCATGCGTGCTGCCGGAGATCACCAGGTAGCCATCTTTCTTGCTCTTGGGCTTCCGAGGGATGCACCTGTCATGCAGGTCCACGGCCTCCTTCGCAATCTCCACCTTTATCACCCTGCCGTTCATCAAGACTCTGAGATACCGCATCACTATCTCATCATCATAGTTCTCGTACAGCACACAAGAAATTTGCTACATAAATACCACAACATTTTCTTTGTAAGCAAGTGCAAGCTTCGCAGTGCAGTGCAGCCTGTGTGACGATGCATGGGGTCTTGATTAGGGTTCTCATGGACCGCTTCTTAGGTGGTGATCAGTTGGGCTTTTTTTTGGTGACTTATGACTGAAAATACTGTAGCTGGTTAAAAAAACACTGTAGCTGATAGAGGCTTATTTAGCATAATTAAATTTAAAAATATAAAAAATATGTTAGACCATTACGTATAATACAAACACATACAGGAAAAAAGAACCGACAAAAAAGATCAACAAAAGCCAAAAGTTTAGAAAAGGACAAAAATTATGAATAGTGAAAAATAAACCGGAAGCCAAAAGCTGAAGCCCAACCGATCTGGGCCTTAAAGCAGAGTTCAACGGCTGGCAAAGGCTGTTGTTACAAGCTCACATTGTAACGTATCGTGCACTTGTGCCTCAGCCCCTCAGATGATTACTGGCACCTATGAGTAACGAGCCGTGGCTCTCGGTCTCAGCTAATGAGTAGATCCAAATTTAATTAGACTGTGCGATCGCGCGTGCCACACGCCAAGAACAGCTGCAAGATTTGCTGCTCGCGGGGCAGCCTCGCACGGAGCAGGGCCGACCGAGAATTCAAGCCCCGTTCCTGACATTCCCTATCCGTCCGCACTGTGCGAGACAGCGCCGCGAGACCTACTTGTATTTATGACCGTAACCACTGACAGGGGCCGATCCAGGCCCACGATAGCCTGAGCTCCAGTCAGAGGCATGCGATATTTGTTAGTGCAAAGTTCAGATAAGTCTAAGATGCAACTTTTCCGCTTAGCGCAGGTACTAATGGCCCGCCCCAACCATTCATAACCGAGCCACGACGAAATCATGAATCTACCGCTCACCACTAACCAAGTATGTCTTGCAGGTACTGCAATGGCATTTGCTGACGAGTTCAGCGCGGCGTCGGTACGTTCCGCGCCAGAATCATAACTGCCGTTACGACAGCATGATTCAATGAAACAGTGGCAGTTCATCCTTACAGTCATTAGAGACAAGTATACCAATTTGATATGGTAACTAACTGAGTGGTACTGATTTTGATACTTTTTTTTGCATTTGATGTTTTGCAAGAGGGTGGGACTCTAATTAAGGATCTGTACGAAAATACTGTTACTAATGTCAGAACATATGGTAGTATTACTAATGACTTTTCTATTAAGATAGAACTACAACAAGGGTCAGCGTTGAGTCCATACATTTTTGCCCTAGTGATGGACGATGTCACACAGGACATACAAGGAGATATCTCTTGGTGTATGCTTTTCGCTGATGATGTGGTGCTGGTTCATGAGTAGGATAGGTATTGATAGAAAGCTCGAGTTGTAGAGAAAGAACTTAGAATTGAAAGGCTTTAGAGTATGACTAAAACTGAGTATATGAAGTGTGATTTCAGTGGTGCTAGCGTAGATGATGGAGATGTTAGATTGGATGGACAAGTAGTGCCTAAGAATGACATGTTTCGTTATTTGGGATTGATGCTACAGTGGGACGGTGAGATTGATGAAGACGTGAGCCATAGGATAAGAGCGGGGTGGGTGAAATGGGATCAAACATCTAGTATCCTATGTGACAAAAAAGTTTTTCAAAAGTTAAAGGGTAAGTTCTATAGGATGGCGATCAAACCCGCAATACTATATGGAGCAAAATGTTAAGCGACTAAAAGACAACATATACAGAAAATGAGTGTAGCGGAGATGAGGATGCTGCAGTGGATCCGTGGTCATACAAGGCGGGGTCGCATCCGCAATGATGATATAGTGATAGGGTGGAGTAGCACCAATTGAAGAGAAGCTTGTCCAACATCGCTTGAGATGGTTTGGACATCTCCAACGACGGCCTCCTAAGACACCGGTATGTAATGGAATTTTAAGACATACTAAAAATGTAAGAAGAGCCAGAGATCGACCAAAACTGACATAGGAGGAAGCAATTAAAAGAGACTTGAGAGATTAGAATGTATCTAGAGAATTAACTTTGGATAGGAGCGCATGGAAGTTAGCGATCCACGTACCAGAACCATAAGAAAGTTAGATGCAGTGTTTTAGACTCTTGGTTCAGATAGAAAGCTGTACGGCTTAAGGTTTTAACATTGCAGGCTTTATTTCAAGTTTCTCATCTCTTTGATCTTGAGAAGGTTTTATTTTTGGGTGTGTATAGGTATCACCCGGATGTTTTCTTCCCAACAATCATCCAAATTTCGGACCGTTTAATTAGAGATCCAACGGTCTCTTTTTTGGAGGGGGGAGAATTTTTTTGGAGGGGGTGGGGAGAATTTGTGACCCTTGGATCTCTAATCCAACGGCCACAAATCTGGATGATAGTTAGAAAGAAAACATCCGGATGATTTTTATCAATACCTATCAAAGGGTGTGTATAGGTATCACCCGGATGTTTTCTTCCCAACAATCATCCAAATTTCGGACCGTTTAATTAGAGATCCAACGGTCTCTTTTTTGGAGGGGGGAGAATTTTTTTGGAGGGGGTGGGGAGAATTTGTGACCCTTGGATCTCTAATCCAACGGCCACAAATCTGGATGATAGTTAGAAAGAAAACATCCGGATGATTTTTATCAATACCTTTTATTTTTAGATCACCTTAGTTTATTTGGGATAAAAAGTTTTGTTGTTGTTGTTGATGATGATGATGATGATGTTTTGCAAGAGGGTGGAATTGGTTTTACCTGTCGGCGTTGTAGGAAGATGACCGCCGGAGAACGGCCAAGTCCTGGGACGCGTCGGCCGGCGAGCGCTTTGTCTCCGCGATGCTCCCGCTGAAGTACTCCTTGTCCTCGACGATCTTTTGGTGGTAGGTACCTATCTCGGCGGCCGCGACGGCAGCGGGTGCTGGTGAGCGTGGGCGGTAGTGGGCCGCGCGGGCCATCACCGGCGAGGTGAGCGCGCCCTTCACCGACACGGACCCGCACGATATGAGTTGCATGAGCACGGAGGACGCCCTGGCCCTCACGCCGCCGGTGACGGCCGCCACGACGCGGCCGTCCGCCTTGACCAGCGCCTCGAGCGTCTCGGGGCTCGTCGACGCCGTAGGCGGAGACGTCTCCTCTCTGCTCAGCTCCTCCTGCGCCGCCGCTGCAGCCTGGACGCGCCTCTGGTGACCACTGCTGCGGCCACGGTAGCTGTCCTCGGTCTGCGTCGCGGCGTCCGCGGCCGCCGCGGCGCGCTCCTCTGTCTTGTAAACCCTGTACACACCAAGTTCGGTTGGGCCGCCGCACGAGCCAGCGCCCTTCTTGCGCGCCGCGCTGCCATGCTCCCACCCGGATGACGAGGACGTGGCCGTCTCCTGGGAACCGGAGGAGCAGGAGGACGCGGCGGCCGCGTCGAGCAGAGGGAGCTGGATCGGTTGCAGCCGCTCGGTGCCCTTGAGCACGTACTCCCGGCCTGCCACCGGGTGGATGTAGTCGTCGTCCGTCAGGTCGTGCCACACGAACCCGTTCCGGTAGCTCCTGCATTGCGACAACACCGCAAAGCAAAGAACACATGTCACGCCCCAATGCGCATCACCACCGGCAACAACCATAACCCGAACCAAACCAACCGCTTGGACGCCCACGAGTACATGCGCGCCATCCCCTTGCCTCTCAGCGCGTCGAGCCGATCGATCACATCTACACACAAACAACAGCAGCAAAACAGAACGTTGAATGCAGCAAAACGAAAGGAGAACGCACGCGCCATGAGGAGACGATGCAAGCACACGTATGGTACCTCGGAGGTAGAGGCCGTCAGGGGAGGAGAGGGCGACCTCCATGAAGTGCGGGTGCTCGAGGTGCCCGTTCCTCGACAGGTAGTACACGACGGCGGCCCTCGCCGGCCCCGGCCCAGGCCGCGGGCGCGGCGGCCTCGGCGGCGCCATGTCGGGGCTCCTCGGCTCCTGCTGCTCTCGCCACTGCAGCCTCGGCTGCTCTGCCCCCGCCCTGCCGCCCCCCGCCACCACCACTGCCATCTTTGGCAATCGCTGGCTGGCGCTGCTTCAGTAATCCCTGAGCAGCTGAGCTATAAGCAGCGGCAGGCTGCAGAAGTCGTCACTCGCTAGCTAGCGTTTAAAGGGCGCGAGTGCGACACAAAGGAAGGTGCAAGAGGACGCAGCGATCAGGCATTCAAATCATGCTAGGACCAGCGCCGCGTAGCTGTAGGAGGTAGGCAAGCAGCGCAGAGTGGTTCGGTGGAGCGCAGTGAAAGGTGTAAAAGCAAACGAGGATAGGTAAAGAAAAGCTTTGCTCTGGTTAACCTCTCTTTTGGTTCTTAAGGTCAACTGATGCATTTTGTACGTTAGATTGTCCTGTTAGTTAGATAAGTACTAGTACTAGAGCTTAATTACTGTAGTGTTGACTAATGGAGCGGCTTGCAATGTGGGGGTGAGATGAGACACTGAGACCAGTGAGTCCAATGGATTAAGGTGGGTAATTAATGTGGGGACTCTTACATGGAGGGTGGTGAAATGGCAGCTGCTTTGGCGCTGCCAAGGCAGTTCTTTTGAGCGCAAGCGTTTGACTAAACGAGGCCCACACGTATGGAGCACCGGGCACGGCGACGCTGACCACTCGAGTCGGTGGGTCCAAATGTCAGTCCAAGACCACCACTCCTCTCTCTCTCTCGGTTCCAAGGGTTTGTTAATTTGATTAGCGTCTCTTCATGTCTGATGATGTCTCCATAGACAAATAAGGCTGTGCACGTGATTGTGGTTTGTGAGGCCTTCGAGCACGGGTATGCTGTACTAATTTACTGCTGCTGTTGCTAGTAATTGGAAGCATCTGCGTGCATGGGACGACGGCAATCCCTGATTCCCTGTCCTGCCCATTTGGGCCTCCAAGTTCCGAATCAAGCGCACAAACGCTACTTTAGCCAATTTTTTTCTCTCAATTTTGACTTTGACATCGGTCAGAGCTCAGCAAATAACCTGTTGAGCTATAGTAGCTCAGTTGGGCTATAGTAACCGCTGATCTATGGTAGCTCCGTAGGTCACCTGTCTAGCTCTTCTGACTCAATGGGTGTTTATCGTGTGATAGGTGTCCGGAGAGAGCTTAATTTATAAAAATAGACGTTAAAGGCTAAATTAAAAAGGTGGTTAGAGATACTCTTATATTCAATTCCCGAGATCCAGCTCTCTCTCCGCTAGCGCTAGTGTGTGCTTGCGTTGCATGGCAGGGACAAGCGACAACTATACTAAATCCGAGCCACGTGAGAGGAGCCATCAGCCATCCATAAACAAACTCCATCACCCAGCATCAGCCTAAACCAAGCCATTTAGACTAGGGCCCAGCGCTTCATGGCCCCGCACGTCAGCGAGGCAACAAGCAACTGTAATTAATCACATCACAAAGCAAGGCTGATCTACCTATAGTTTACATGTGTTGCACAAATTTAGGGAGGGCAAGGGGAAAGCTCCACCGACTACCAGATGGCGGAAGTAAATCGCCTGCCGTTGCTTTCCTTTGAATGGTTAGGATTTCCATGACTTGGAGGATAGTTCCGATGGCCCATATCAGGCCCAAATTCGCTCGGCCAGGCGCACGAAGCTACGACCTGCAGCTGCGAGGGAAACGGCAGCAAACACACTTACTTGGCGCCAATTCCTCTCGTATGCTTTCCAAAAGAATAACAAACACGTAATCAGTTGAGATCATCCTCTCCAAAGATATATATATATATGTCTTACCTCATATCCTTGGCTGAAAAGTCAAGAACTCTATTAGAATAAATTGAAGAGGGCTGAAAAGTCAAGAACTCTATTGGAATAAATTGAAGAGGGCATACGCAAGTAAGACTAAAAAAAAACTGGAAGCTTGCGAGTTATTCAAGTTCAGCTCATTTTATGCTTGATTCGAGTTTACCGCGAACTTTAAACGAGTCGAACTCGAACTTGATCTCGAGCTCACGAACTTCACCGAGTTGAGCTCGAATAGTTCGCGAGTCTTGATTCGAGCTTAAATAGTGATACATATTAACTTTTACCGAGCTTACTTGAGCCGAACTCGAGCTCGCGTTTTTCTTTTTGTTGAAAATTAGTGTATGTTTGAATTAGTTTGATTGTTATCGAGTTTACTATAGCCGAGTTCGGATTCAAATTTTTCTTATTATTGAAAAATAGTGTATAATAAATTATTTTAATTGTTATCGAGTTTCAATGAGCTGAGCTCGAGCCTACTCAAGCTTAGGCCAAGCCAAGCTCGAGTCCAGATCCAGGCTCGAACCCCAACTCGAGCTCGGTAGAAGCTTGAGTCTGAAAGGCTAAGCTCGCTCGAATTCGGCTCATTTACAACCCTATACACAAAGAAGACTCGAAGAGTTCAGGAATGTCATCGCAAAATCGTTCCTTCACATTAAGGTACTTCAACGACGACAACAACAACAGAGGCTACAAACAAGCAAGCGATATTGTCTGCAATATTCGTGTACACTACATAAATTTTAATTTGGCTATGATTCAAAGTAATGTTACAATTGGTTGAAGCGACGAGATCAACGAAGATGACATGCTACCACAAAGGGATTCTTTGCTTCAAGAAAATCTGCTCTATTTGAGACCTCAAACAAGTGAGTGCCATCTGATGCCTTCACAACGAAGGATTTCTTAAGTACAAGCCATTGAAATTAAAATGGCTGATGATTCTGGAATCAGGCCTAGAGCAGCTCATGAATTGGCTAGCCGACATGTTGGTGGATCAGCAAACCCTAGCTATACCTGTCGTGATCACAAAAACTATCTACGGACAAAGCGTCAAAAGGAGGTACGGTATGGTGAAGCTGGAAGTTTGTTGAGGTACTTCCAAAATAAAATCGCTGAAAATACATCATTTCAATATGCTTTGCAATTGGATAGTGAAGAGCAAATAACAAACGTATTTTGGGCAGACGCTAAAATGATTATTGACTATCCTCACTTTGGTGATGTAGTTACTTTTGATACTACTTTTGGAACCAATAAAGATTATCGACCATTTGGAGTGTTTGTTGATTTTAATCATTTCAGAGAGACCACTATTTTCGGTGTTACTCTCATGTACGATGAAACATTTGACTCTTTTAAGTGGCTTTTCAACACTTTCTTGTCCAGTCATAATCACAAGGAACCCAAGTTGATCAAGATGGTGCAATGGGAAATGCAATTGCAGAGGTATTTCCAAATACATGGCATGGACTATGTACTTGGCACATAAATCAAAATGCAATCAAACATTTGAACCGTCAGAGGATTGAAAGGGTCAACTATTCTTACCGACTTAGTGCTTGCATGTTTTGAGTATGAGGGCATTGCAACATTTGAAGAGGTCTTTAATAGTATGCGGAGTAAAATTCACAAGGAGACTTGGTTAGATAATATTTACAAGTTAAAAAAAATGTGGACTGAATGCTATACGAAGGGTGTACTTACATTTGGAGTGCGGAGCACACAGTTGAGTGAGAGATTCAACAATAACTTGAAAAGCTATTTGAATATAGAATTGGATATTCTTCAGTTTTTCAAGCACTTTCAGAGAGCTGCCCATGCATTGAAAGTTCTTGATTTGATGAACATTAAGCAATTGCCTGACCACTATATTCTGAAGCGATGGACAAGAGGAGTGTGAAAGAGTTGTTGAAGATATTAATGGGAAGAATGTCTTAGAAAATCCTAAGTTAGAAGCTTCGTGCCGTTACAAGTTTCTTTATCACAAGTTAAGTGGTTTGGCCTCTCGAGCTGCTAATTATGAAGAATGCTTCACATTAGTGGATAATGCACTTGATAGCATTTTAAGAGAAGTGGAAGAAAAAATAATGACTCTGTAACGCCCTAGGGTCCAAACTGGCTCAGACCTAACCACATTCTGGATAGACCACGCACACGTAGAACCCGTTTGCACTTTCGTCCTTACTTCGCGCAAAACGGTTAATCAAGGGTGCTACCATTGGAATTTCTAGGTTTATATGTAAGTGCTTCTCAAGATAAGTTAGCAAGGTAGGACTAACCCAGAAATTCATGTGCAGACAAACATGGGCCAACATGAGCCGGGGTGTCACAGACTTTGCAGTCGAGACTACTAATCAAAATGAAGTCCATGTAGTTTCTCAAGTACCAGAGAATTTTTCACACATTGCTGGCCTAAAGAAAAGAAAGGTTCAGAAGAGTGGATCAAAGCGAAATAGAGATTGGGTTGACTCAAAGGTACAGTTTTCTATGTTAAGTACTCACTAAAGAAAACTAGTGAAATGAACATAAACATACTTTTTGTCATTTGACTATAGAGTATTGAGTTTTTCTCCAAATAATTGACACTTATCAAGAAGACAAAGAGAAGCAAATGATGCACACTCAACCACCGGTTGAAACAGGGTCGGATAGTAACAAACAAGTGTTTTAAGAAAACGAATTCACTGGTAGTTATATGCAACTGCTGATGGTAAAAGAGTTGTCTCAGTGTTCATATCCCCCCCCCCCCCCCCCCCTCTTTTTGTTTTCCTGTAGTAGTCTGATCTCATGTCACTATGCAGGGTTACTGTAATGGTAATGAGCTAAACTCTGAAGGTTTAATTGGAAAACAGAGACAAATGATAAGACTAATGCTATGATAAGCATGCTTGTGTTCTTGCTTTGTCTTCTTTCTGTAAGATTTAAAACTATATGGCATATAAGTTGAGGTTATTTAGGTTTGTTAAATTTCAATTCTACAGTTGAAAGATGCTAGATTCTTGTTATAAAGAAATGTAAGGATGAACTCTGTTGAAATATTTTCAGATACGAAGATATTATAGTTTTGTGACAATCAGCACACTATCAATATTTTGTAGCACCTTTCTGGCTTTTTAGATTTTTTAAGCTTATTTAATTTTTTCTGTATTCCTTTGCATTGTTATTTTTAAATTAAATTATGCCAAAAAAACTTGGCGCAGTCACAATGAAAAAAACCTCAAACAATGCAAAAAAAAAGCTTTAGGGTTGAAAAAAACTCAAATGAGCACTACCAATTAATTCATTTACTTTCATTTCAAAAGTTCCACGCGGGGGGGGGGGGGGGGGGGGGATTCGTTTCAAGGAAATCATTTGAAGGCAGACGCAAGTCGTTCAGAGCCCCCGTCATACGGCCATTCGTTTCGAGCAAATCGTTCAGAACCCAGATCCACACAATGGCAACCTTAAGCGTTGGAGCAAAACAGGTTTAAAACTTCCACAGGATCTTTCATTCATTCAGCAAATTCAACTCGCGTTCTACATCATTCCACATTTGAAATCTAACACTATGATCTAAACACGCCCCGCAGGGCACAAGGCCCTGCATGCCTAAGAGGACGTGAACTTGGTGACGGCCTTGGTGCCCTCGGAGACGGCGTGCTTGGCGAGCTCGCCTGGGAGGACGAGGCGCACCGAGGTCTGGATCTCGCGGGAGGTGATGGTAGGCTTCTTGTTGTAGCGGGCGAGGCGGGCGGCCTCCTGGGCGAGCTTCTCGAAGATGTCGTTGATGAAGGAGTTCATGATGGACATGGCCTTGGAGGAGATGCCGATGTCCGGGTGCACCTGCTTGAGCACCTTGAAGATGTAGATCTTGTACGTCTCCACGCTCTTCTTGGCCTTCTTCCTCCCCTTCTTGTCCGCGCCGCCCTCCTTGGCGCCGGGCACGCGCTTCTCCGCCTTGGGCTTCTTCTCCGCCTTCTCCACCGGCTTCTTCTCGGCGGGCTTCTTCTCGGCCTTGGGAGCCATCACGGATGCGATCGGGGATGGATGGAGTCGCGAGATTGGGCAATTGGAGGGGAGAGAAGGGTGGCAAGTGCTTCTTGGGATTTTGGGGAGGGCGCGGTGGGAATTTATAGGCGGGGGAGGAGGGGCGTGATTGGTGGAGGGGCTTGCCGTGCGGATCGGTGAGGTGGCGAAACGTGGGACCGTTGGATTCGTCGAACGGCTGGATTTTGACGCACTGAGGGGGATGTACGTGTCCGGATGCGTGATCTGGCGGGTCGGTGGTGGACTAGGCGGTAGGCGGGAATTTGGGTGGCGAAATGCGAGCGGGAAGTCGCGCTTTTGGGCGGATCGGGGGTGGGTTTCGGGGGAATTTTGCGGGCCCGTCATACGCTGGAGCCGGGACCCCCAACGGCCAACGGTATGGTTTTTGCTGGGCAGGTGTATTGAGTTGAGGAACCGTCGCTGGCGACCAGTCCGAGTGATTTCTCTGTTTAGAATAAGAACGAATCAATCATAAAATCACAGGAAAATAGATTGAACACACAGAGAGATAGGGAGAACTCCTGGTGTTGTGGCTACAGGCCAAACAGAGAGAGATGGTAGTGGAGAGTGATGGAGATGAGTATAATGGCTTGCCCCCTCCCCATGGCTTGTATTCATGTATATATACACATGAGGAGTGCTTTTACAGTTATATCCTTACATCTGGTTATCCCCTCTGGGGCAGTTATGTCATTACACATGGCCTATTCTGGGCGTTATAATCTCCTACCAGGCCTGCTGGGTTTAGGTGGGGGCCACCCCTACGACACCTGGTCTTTCTTTATTGCTTTTATTCATGTGTACATAATGTGTTGGCATGGCTCGTTATTTATAGACAATAATGAGGTGCCCACCATAGGCCGCGGGCTGCTGGCCCAGGCCCAGGTTTCTTAACACTTCCCCTTGGGCACTCATCCGACACGTTCATGCCTCGTTAAAACTCCATAAAAACCCAGTGGTAAAATTTTGGAGAAAAAGTACATGATACATGTTATGCTGCGATGCACGAATTGCCTCATTAAAAACCTTGGTCGAGAAACTTCATGAAAAACTCGTCAAGGGAAAAGAGTACAATTCACCCAATTTCATTTGGTCCTCTGAACTTTATTTCTTTGGGTACTTAATCTTCATGATCAAGATTTAATAATGGGCTTAATAGAATTCTCCCCCTGAATTCTGCACTTCTCTAAGTCTCATCATTCCAATCTCTCACAAGCACCTTTCAAAGCTAGATGCAGGGAGTGACTTAGTGAACAAGTCTACGTGACTTAGTGTGCAGTACTTTAATCTTGTCCATCTTTGCAATTCATGAGCATAGAGGAACTTGGGGTTGATATGCTTACGTAGTCCATCTGCACTTATGCAACGCAAATTGCATTATCTTCATGGATAATTGTGGGGGTTTGCACAATGTTCATTCCACATGACTGCTGGATGTGGTGAACCGTTCAGCGGAACCAAGCGCACTCTCGTGCGGCTTCTTACAGTGTTATAATTTCTGAGTGGTTCGTCGAAATAGCTACAAGGCTTTGCTCAGACGATTCCAGGAAATTGCAGTTCCACCACACAGAAAATACATAACATGTTTGTGACCTTGCGGTATGTGGCTTCATACAGTGTTAAAATTTTTGCTTTTAGCCAAAAATTTGAAAGTTTTTTACATATGGACCCCTGGAGAAAAGTTTTGCAAAAATGGACCCTTCTCTCGGCGCCTAAGCATATGGCGCCCAGGGTACATGGCACGGCGCCATATGCTTTGGCGCCGTGAATTGACACGTCGAAGCCAGGGTGGCATAGCACGGCGCCAAGGCCCACGGCGCCGTGATATGCATCTACGGCGCTAAAGGCCGTGGCGCCGTGCGTCGGGACTTAAGACTGAGCGCGTCCCCCGGCCCCCAGCTCTCCCTCACTGCTCCTCTGTTCTAACAGTAAACCGCCGCCGCCCCCCTCTATTCCCCCTCTAAATCCTCTTAAATCCACCGATTAATCTCGCGATTTTGCTTCCAAATCGGGCAAGCAAGGTAAACTCTCTCCCCTTCCTTGATTTTTTGCAATAGATATGGATTATTTGAGGTACATTTCGTAGGTCTCAACTGGCTCCCCTTCTCATTCTGGGAAACTTTAGTGATCAGACTGTGATAAATCTCTCTTATCCTTTTTCGCCGGGCGTCCCCGGTTACTTTGGACTCGAGGAACCGGAGTTCTCGTCCTTTTATTCTGAGGCCTCTGGACGGGATTAGGGATACCTTCAATTTTCTTTGGTATTTCAACCCTCTTCGGTGCATTGCGTACAAGCACATGCGACTTAATCACGCTCTTCAAATCACTAAAGTGATCGGGCAGTTAGTTTGCTAATGCTTGCAAATCAATTGTCTTCTGGACTTCTCTTGTCTTCTGGACTTCTATTGTCTTCTGGACTTCTCTATTTGCTTTACTAATGCGCGGGTCATCTGCATGGATTCTCGTGGCTTGCCATGTAATGTCTTCTGGACTTCTCTAGTGCGCGGGTCATCTGCATGGATTCCCCGGGCTTGCCACATAATTTCCCGACATTCCTCATCAAGGGGTTGATTTTCTCCCCCTAATGTTGGGAAATTTTCGGTGGTGACCCTTGCGCTAATTGCATAGGTGATTGGATGTTGTAGGCCGAACGTCTAAGGTTGATGAGATTCACTTCATGTAGGATTGCGTGTCCCCAAAATGTAGTTGGCAAATTACTTTTATGCAAGAGGGGTCAGGCAATAAATTTAATTCTTTTAATTACAGTCTCTGCCAAACCATTCTGGGTATGGACATGCGGTACCGAATGCTCAACTGCAATACCCATCGCCATGCAATAATCATCAAATGCCTTCGAAGTAAATTCTCCAGCGTTGACCATTCTGTGGACTTAATATGATGATCAGGGGACACATTTCTGATGCGAATGATCTACGAGATCAATGTTGCAAAGGCGTGGTTTCTTGTGGACAACAAACTCACGTATGACCACTTCAAGGAAGTGTCAATGAGCACCATGAAATACTTAAACGGCCCTGAGGCAGGCTGAATGGGACCGCAAATGTCTCCCTAGATGCGTTCCAGGAATGCAGGGACTTCATCCTTCACTTTCAGAGTGGAGGGTCTAGTTATTAGTTTCCCGGTGGCACATACAGGACACACAAAATCTTCATGATTCGGGAAATTCTTTACATTAATATTATGCCCATGCAAGTTATTTATTATGTTTCTCATCATCCTAAGACTCGGGTGACCTAATCTGTCATGCCAGAGACAGAAGAGTTCAGAGCTTCTAAATACTATCTTCAGGACAGTGTACGCTGCAGACGCCTTAATGTTGGTATAATATAGCCCAGTTTCAAGTGAAGGAAGTTTTTCTTTTGCCATTTTCTTCGCGCTTCGTTATGAGCAGGTATTTCTTACCGTACTCTTCTTTTAGTCTCAACGTGGAAACCATTGGCGCGAATATTCTTAAAATTTAGGAAAGTTCAAGTCGATTATGGGTACAATAAGGCTTCTTCAATGACCAAAATTGTGCCCATGTGGCTCTTCGGGAACCAATTATTCATGCATCGCTTTCGGCGATTGTCGTAAGGCTGTCAGTGCTCTTACGAATCGACTGAAAATACTTAATTTCTCTTAAGATGGTATGCGTTGTGCCGCTGCTAGCTAGGCACACTTCCTTCATAGGGCGCTACACGTGTTCTAATATAGGGTATTTAATTAACATGTATTAGAAGACATTCAACACATAAATAAATACGCCAATATCAGAACTTATCATGCCATCATAACCTGAATAAATGAATGAATTCTTCAAATAGCATTCAACCATCACGAGAAAATAACAATTATTAAGTACCATCCATGCAAATTCTAACATATTTTTCCACACAAAATAAATGACAATTAAAGTCTAAATGCATTTTGTGCACTAGACTTCTTCTATTCTCTCAGGGGTGATATTATCTTCAAGACAAATCATGGCGGTGGCTGTTTCTAGGTCGAGAGGGAGTGCTGCTGTTGTGATGGTTTCAACCTTCACCAGTGCAGGCAGCTACTCCGAACTCTCCCCCTCAGCCGATGCAAAGTGGGCTTCATGCTGCCCTTTGCCATTCCGTTTTGGCTTGCAGGCCTTATTCTTACGTGGAGCATCTGATTTGCCTTTCTGGGCTCGGCCTTACCCTTCCTTCCGCTTTTCTTTATCAAGGGCTTTCGCTCCTTGTAGCTCCCGACGTTGGTTTTATGGCCAGTGGAGCTCCCAGATGGTTGAGTGACTTAGTTCTTGCAGGAGAACTTTGTCCTGAGCCTCCGCAACCTGCATCATATCAATCAATTCAGCATATTTCTTATAGTCGTCTTGACGATAATTGCGTGCGGATTGTACTGCATTGGGGTGGAAGGTGGATAGGGTTTTCTCAATCTTTTGTATTTGGGTACAAATCCTGTGCAAGGTAGAATTGTATTCCCTGGCCGTCTTAAAGTCGGCAAACCTCAGTCTAATCTACTCCTACTCTACTTGAGTAAGAATGGTGTACTTTAGCCTCTCAAACCTGCTTCTTGAGTGCGGTCCAGAGTGCTAGCGCGCTCTTCTCCGCTATATACTCATTTTTTAGAGTGGGGCAGAGGTGGTGCCTGAGAAAATGAAGTGTCTGAGCATTCTCCTCAGGTTTGGGTTGAGCGTCATTCAGTCCGCCAATCCCAATAGCAGCGCGGAGCTTCCTGGCTCTAAGCACAATCTCGACATCGGATGCCTACATCAGATAGTTTTGGCCATGCTGGGCCAGCTCCTCGAACTCCCAGTTCGTGATGCTAGTCATCTAAATGTGTATAAGTCTACTACAGGTAGACATGCACGGAATAATTCACTGCGGGTAAATAAATGGTACAAAAGGTTCTCGCAATGTTTCAGAATTTTCTATGCATTTTCTATAAATTTTATTGCTAATTCAGTGATTAAAAGCAATTTTCAGTAATTACAATTAACCAAAACAGTAAATAAATACAGAAAATACAGAGAATAATAACGGCATAAATAAATAGCTTCAAATGCTAAAAGAATTCATTATTCGGATTCCCGAGGCCCTTTTATGCAATAATATGAAATTTCAGCAAATTCTGTAATTCCTGAGAGTTTTTACGCAAATATTCAGTTCAAAGAAAAATTTGCGCAATTATCTGATTTACAGATGGGTTTTCTACAAAAATCTGGACCCACTTGTAAATTTCAGGGTTTATACGTAATTTTCGGAACTACGAGGCCTTATCTGCAAAATTCGGGACTTATATTAAAAGTTAAGGACCAATTGGCAATTTTCGGAATTACCCAAGGGTTTTTCCATAAAAAATCGGTGCACTGCGGCATTGCCCCCCTCCCCCAGTCGGGTTTCCCTCTCTCTCTCAGCCCGTTATACACAAAGCCCATGAGGCCTTTTTCTCGCCCGAGCCGGCCCATCTTCCGGTTGGCCTGCTTGGCCCGGTGGCCCACCCTTCCACTCAAAAGGCCGGCAAGGGGTAGGGTTTCCCCTACCCCCGGTTTCACTGCGGCGGCAGGCACCTGAGCGGGGAAATAGGCGGAGCGGTGGGCCCGGTCTACTCGGCGGCAGAGCCACCGGCCGACGAGGCGGGAGGTACGGCTCGGAGGCGGCCATACACGGGGCGGCGACACCAGCCTCGTCTTCGGGCTAGGGGCGGCGGCGGCCCACACGCCGGGCGATCAAGCGGGCACGGGCGGCGCCTTGTGCACCGGCGGTGCGAGGCGGCGAGCGAGTGCCCGTGGCGCGCGGGGCACCCGAGGCGGCGCTTCACGGCAGCGGTGCAAGGGAGATGACCCCGGCGGCGGCTCGGGGCGGCAGCCGGGTCCGGAGGCGCGGCGGCCAGCGGGGAGGCGGCGGGCTGGGCGCGGTAAGGCGACCGGGCCGAGCCGGCGGTGCCGTTCGGGGCAAGCGGAGGCCGAGGCGGTGGTAGCTGCGCGGCTGCGGGCGCGGTCGCCGGTGGAGGCCGACTGTTAACCGGCGGGGAGGCGCGGCGACAAGCCCGAAGGCGGCGCGCATGGGTAAGCCGGCACGGCAGGGCCGGCGACCAGGCTGTGCTTAGCCGTCTTGCGGGCGCAGACGACTCGGGGGAAGGTCGGCTTCGGGCCGGCCGGCGGCGCAAGGAGCGCGCGTACGGGCGCGTCTGCACGGCAAACACGCGTGCAGACGTGGGAGTCAAGGCGCCGGCGGCTGCGGCTAGTGGCGGGCCGGTGATCCTTGGTCGGTTTCAGGCCGCACGCATACAGGCGCAAGCGCACAGTTGCCGGTGGCGGTCCAGGACGCCGACCAACTTCGGGAAGCACGCATGCGGGCGTGAGCGTCGGCTAGTGGTCCATGGTGACTTCATGCCGGTGGTGGATCGGCGGCGGCTTCAGGCCATCGCCTTGTTTTTTTTCATGCAATGGCTGTGTGATACCAGATAGGTGCAGAGGCCGTACAGAGCCTTCATGCAAAAACAAACAAATTTGTGCAAGAATTTTCGTTTCTAATTCTATGATGCAATCAACATCTACCCCATTTCGCAATCTACCGATCGACATTGTGCTGGTGACTTCAGGTCTGCTCGCAGTAGATTAGGGTGGATTTGCATCGTTCTAATCTACAGTGCAATCAACATCTACCCCGTTTCACAATCTACAGATCGGCATTGTGCCGACGACTTCAAGTCTGCTCGCGGTAGATTAGGGCGGATTTGCACCTAGAGATTCAATCTAGAACGCGAAAAGAAAATACAGATTCAAAAGCGATCCAGAAAATTCAATCTGTGCTTCGATGATTACCTCGTTCACCAGAGCGAAATCGTGCTGATAACGTGTTGAGGAACCATCGCTGGCGACCAGTCCGAGCGATTCCTCTGTTTAGAACAAGAACGAATCAATCACAGAATCACAGGAAAATAGATTGAACACACAGAGAGAGATAGGGAGAACTCCTGGTCTTTCTTTATTGCTTTCATTCATGTGTACATAATGTGTTGGTATGGCTCCCTATTTATAGACAACAATGAGGTGCCCACCATGGGCCGCGGGCTGCTGGCCCAGGCCCAGGTTTCTTAACATATTGTATATGACTTAGGATAGGGCCTTAGCCCTTAGGTTGGGCCAGCTTAACTGTATTTACCAAGGAAGCATCGATACGCCACTTGACTGCCGTACACTTATTTGATATGTATCCGATACACGGTGATAGGATTGTAATACCACAGGATAGCAAAAGGGAGAACTAGGGCTAAATGGGAGGGGCAATTGTGACTTTGCGCACCAGTTGTCCCCAAATTTACTGCCCAATTGATGGCCAACCCCCAACCACCTGTCAGTAGCATTAACTCCCAGCCCCACTACTAGTTTCCCCCTGCACCGAAGGCAAGCACCAAGCTAGAGAAGCCCCAGGCTTTACCACCACCACAGCCAAGCCCCAGAGACCGGTGCCACCAGGGATAAGCCGGCGGAGGTGCAAGGAGACGGCGGCCACCGTGAGCCTTCCCAGCCAAGAGCTCCCAAGATCCGCGCAAGGCAAAAGCAGTAAGTAAATCCCAAGCATAATGTAAGTAGTTGGGAGAAACTGGACCACCATGGCCACCTTAGTCGGCGGCGACCTCCGGGGGCGCCGAGCCGAGGGGAGCCTGAGGTGGCCGATTCCGGAGAGTGGCGGCGGCGGGTTCGTCCATGGCCGACCAGATCCGTGAGAGGAGGGAGAGTAGGCGGCGACCGGCGGTGGAGGCGGCCGGATCCGTCCACAGCCGACCGGAGCCGAGTAGGGAGAATGGGAGTAGGCGGCGGCCGGCGGCTTAGTGGCGCGGTTCCACCCTCGCCCGGTTGGATCCGCCCACGGCCGGTCGGTTTTGAGAGGGGAGAGGGAGCGGCGGCGGCGGCCGACGTAGAGGGCGGCCGGATCCAAATCCGGCGGGCTGGATCTGAGAGAGGGGGCGGCGGCCAGCGTAGGAGAGCGACCCGACCGGGCCGGCTTGCGGGCGGCCGAACCGAGGGAGGAGCGGTGAGCAGGGCCGGAGGGAGAAGGGAGAGGCCTTCGGCCGGAGGAGGAAAAGAGGAGGCAGAGGAGGTGCGGCCGGCTCGGCCGGGTGGAAGTGAGGAAAGAGAGGAAGGGGTGGGGAAGGAAAAGAGAGAAGGGGCCGGCCGGGCGAGAAAGGAAAGAAAAGGAAAAGAAAAAGAAAAGAGAAACGAAATAGGGAAAGAAGAGAGAAGAGAAAAAGAAAAAAAAGAAAAGAGGAGAAAAAGAAAGAGAAAAAAAATTGGTACCTGCGCGGGAGGACCTTAACCCTGGGCATTTTACGCTAGAACCAGGACATGCGTGTAGTATCGGCATTGCTTATTTATTCTTTGGTTCCGTTATAATATGTTAAGTCGAATTAATTGCTTGTCCAGGTGGAGGTCCTGAGTCGACGTCGTCCTCACGTCGCTTCGCTCCGCTTGGTTAACAGGCAAGTATATGGTAGAGCGGTAGACCAAGATTTATGAATATGCGATGTTTACCTGATACGATGATATGTATGTGGAAATGCGTTGATTACATGATATCTATGTGGAAATGGGACGTTTACATGACATGAGGTTGCACGGTAAATGATGGCAAAGATGATGGAGTGAGGTAGGCAATGGTGCTTATCTGCTAATAATGTTAATGATGAGCATGATTATGATCATGGGCATATGCATTTGCATGAGGAGCACTCAAGAGTGAGGGCGGTGAGAAAGTCCCTAACTATGAGTAAAGCTAACGGACTAATCCGGAGTGCTCTTGAGTAAGACCTGCTTCGGTAGGCCTCCACGGGAGTGGAGGGGTCCCGTGCCTAAGAGGGCGGGCCCATGATGGGTGAACATCGACAGGTGTTCACTCGGCAGTACCGGTACTTGCAAAGTGAAGAGCAAAGGAGCATGTAGAGTAATAATGCATTGCATTGATGGCATAGCAATGTTTGGCTATGAGGATGATGATACAAACATGATGATATATGTGGATTATGTTTAAATGCTTACTTATGTGGGGAGTGTCTATTGTTCTATTATGTACTTGTTGAGTCTCTGGACTCACCCTTGCTTTGTTTGTCGTTTTTAGGTGACCGTTGAGGACGACATGCACGGGCAGGAGTAGCACATGAACAATATGCACGAACTAGCAGCACTCTTTGAACTATCCTTTTGTCAACTTATTTTAGTCTCTACTAGTATGCTAGAGTGAGAACCAAACGAAACTAAACCTTTGTTGTTTGTGTTCGCTGCTACCTGATTATATTAGTGTTGACTTAAATTCTTCCAGTGTTGATAAAATGGTATGAGTTTGTGGTGGTGGTAGCATTCTGGCCCAGAGGGTGGGCGGGGTGTTACAGTTGGTATCAGAGCGGCGTTAGGTCCGTGGCATAGGAATTTGATAACTTAGTTTATTTATTCAACTAAAATGTGACTTAGGACTAATATTTAAATTAAAATTTGACACACTGGTGCACCATAGGATGGGGAATGGGTCTTATATTGCATTTACGCTTTCGTAGCCTTGATGTTGATTTGTACTGTTGGAATGGATGTTTGTGGGCTATCTGTCTTGAACAGAGGCGCTGAGAGCTAGAGGACGCGGACGTGTGCATAGTAGGATGGGTTTGGTCAAGCATTGCATTTTTGCTTCTGTTAGTCATGTGGTTGATTTGCAATGCTTGATGTTGATGCTTGTGAGTTGCTAGCAAGCATTTGAACCTGTTATTTGTGTGTCCTACGGGACTTTGCTGTGATTGTGTCGTGTACCGATGCAATAGAGACTGAGACCGTGGCCACTGGAGAGGCTTGGTCATGTGCCATTTGCGGCATTGAGGTAGTGATGTTTTGCTTCAGTTTCGGGAAGTTGGTCTCTTTGGTTAGCAACTCGTTGAGTTGTTTGATAAATATCCGATAGTGGGGAGTGTCCCAAGCAAGTCTGGTATTCGAAAGAATTCTGATTATATGAATGATTGAAGTAAATTGCATGATGAGACCAATATTTTTTAGGGAAGGCAATATCCAATAGTAGTTGAAGTGATGGATTAGGCCGTTAGGCGTATGTGGGAGGTGGTGGTTAAAGTAACAAACTGGTAGGATATGGTATTCTAAATTGTGAGAACCTAGGAGAGTAATTAATTTTAGTTATGGTTGTGGGATCAAGGTTGATTTGAATCCAATGGGGATTTAGTAGTTACATGAGAAGTAGCGGCATAAGGCAGATCCATTTCTGCTTAATAGTTGGATTTGAATTATTGGCGAACCAGTTGGGGATTACGGTTGCTTAGACTGTTGAGCCACATCGAATGACTGGTTTTACTTTGGTCCCAATCGATAAACCTAGCTAGACGATCTAGACTTGCCAAAAAAAGAGGGGTGTGTTAATCTATTGTCTTGGTGGAAAATATCTCATCTGGAGTTATCCTTTCAATTGGTAATAGGCGAATGATTATAAAACTAAGTCCGCCAACCCAGCACCATGATTGATTATTTTAATCATGATTGATGTTTTGGAAAGGTTTTAATAGTTATGATTTTATAACTCTATTGGAATTCGTTGGGAGGACCAGAATAGGGGTCTTGATGTCGGATAGTTTCCCAGCTAAACTGAATGGAGAAGAATTGTTGTAAAGTCGTGTGAGACTTAAATTCTGATGGATGAAGTTAATGACGTTTTAGTGAGGTTTGGTAGAAATATCTAGCTTGAGTTGGTGGAGTGCCCACTATATTTTGTAGGAAATCATGTGCACACCTACGGAAGTAGAACAGATGGATTCTATGCTTCAAAGTAATTGTGGTTTACAGAAGTACATATGATGTGTGCTAAAATCCAGGTGATTGATCATCCTTAAAGTCGGAGCTGGTGGAGATTAGTTAGCACCTTGGAATTAGGTGCTCATGAGATCATTTATTGATAGTGGATCTTTTGATCAAGAGCCTTGACCACATCTTGTGGTATGCGCACTTGATAATCGTTATGATTGCGTTGTTTTGTTTAGCCAGGTGGCAGTGTTTGATGAATTATAGAGTAAATATGAAGGAATAAGGTATCCGGTGAGCCGTGGAAAGGTTCAAGATAGGATACTAAAAATCAATAACTTATGTATTAGCGAATAGACATTTGCTAATTTGTGCAAGCAGTACAGGATGGTACTGGCTTGACGTTGTTATGGGGAAAAGAATTTTAATTGATTTCTATGTTGGTATTTAGAAGTAATACTTTGTGTTTTGGCGTGCATTATCATTTGGAGTTCATGACTTCGAAGGAGGTCATGTTTAGTTCCTAATAATGAAGAATGCTTGCAGGTACGGTAGGAGGTCCACTTGATTCACCGACTGATTTTTGTGCTTGGGTCATGGGTGCTACCTGACTTCCCTCACTTCTGCATATGAGATTTCCCGAGTGAGTGGTCCGTGACGCTCCCGAGCGCGTAAGTTTCGGGCGTACCTAGGAACAAAGTCCTAGGCATACTCAGGAGTGAGTCCTGAGCGTTCCCCAAACATGTAATTTCGGTAGTCTTGATTTGAGAGTCTAAAGTGGGCCCAGGTGCGCCGACTAGGGTAATGTAATATTTGGATTTTGTTGCATCTCTCCGTTTTCTTGGTGTTAATTGCCTAATTTGTTTGTTGTGATGTGATGCTATGGCCAGAGGGAATGGTTCTCCTGTCTAAGCGTTGCACCATTGAAAGCGTTGCACCAGCTTTTAAAAACTAAAAGTAATACCTGGTTTTTAAGAATCTGAAACTGATCCAAACAGGGCCTAAAAGGGAAAAGAGGAGAAGAAGAGAAAGATGCGACAACAAAAAAAAAAGTTGAAAACTCAACACAACCTATGTTTACCTTTTTATCGCATTTACTTTTGTCACATTTCGCTTTTCTCAACGTATTTGGGCAAGCATTAGGATTTTGGCATGCACTCACTGGGATTTAGGCACGTGCCAGGCGGGGGGCAGATTCGCGGGTAGTAAAATCGAA
Source organism: Dendrocalamus latiflorus (assembly GCA_017311315.1). Lineage (NCBI taxonomy): Eukaryota > Viridiplantae > Streptophyta > Magnoliopsida > Poales > Poaceae > Dendrocalamus > Dendrocalamus latiflorus. The sequence continues at coordinate 14,820,370 of CM029647.1, read as the reverse complement.
CGGCGGTGCCCCGCGAGTCGAGTCGACAGCACCGCGCGGAACTTCCCTTCCGCCGCCTTCGGTCTCCAAATCCTCCCTCGCACGGATCGCGGTTCCGGCGGGAGATGGTCGATCACGCCGACGCCCTTCCGGCGGGATGGAACCCAAGTACCCAACCAGCCTTTGTGGCCGATCACCTCTGCGACGGCTTACCGTTGGATCGCCGGTACGATCCATCCTCACTCCCTCCCTCCCTCCCTCTCATCACTTCTCCCTCTCTATCCCCCTTCTCTACACCCGAGGCCCCCCCACCCATCACCGGATGTCCTTCTGCAAGCGTTCGTTAGCTTTGGCCGTGATCTGATCTGACTTAGCTACAGATTGACTTGGGTTTGTTGAATCGATCGACCATTCGACGCACGCCTAGATCTGCAGGTAATTTCTCTTTTTTTTTGTCAGTTTCTTTTTTTATCTTTGCTTACTTCTTTTGCGATTCCACCTACCAAATTTGTCGCGAACACGCTAGTGGTATAGTTCTTGTTTGGTGGCCATTGTTACTTTTAGCTTACATTTTTTTGAATTCTAGCAGTTTGTGAGAAGCAATATGGAGAGAAAAATAGTAGTATGTGCTGGTATAGTTAAACTGTGTATACTTTTTACTATAATTTTCTTATTAATTTCGTCTTAAAAATGCATCATTTAAAAGTTAGTTATTATATGAGTCAAAATCAAAATTAAGCCCAAAAGAAGACAGCTTTGGAACGATGGAATCGTGGGACTGCCCTGAACGAAACGTCAAATTTAGGCGCACACCGACAACCAACACATAAACCAGCCCAGTCCCGGCTGCACCTGAATGGCACCTCCCAGTTGTGGGCTTGTGGCGCGCACGAGCATGAGCCCTAGCTCAATAGACTACAGCAATATCTTACTTTCTAGGTGGTTTTTGATGCCGAGTTGCTGTTTCATGCCAGCATTTGATGGTTGACCAGTTCTCCCTCAGCACAAAGCAATTGAACTTCCTCAATTGCTATGCTTGCTGTTATCATGGAGCGAAAGTTGTGTGTGTGACTGTTGTGGACGCCTTTGTGGGTTGGACTTATCAGTGGTGTCGGCGTCCAGGGGATAGTTCGGCGACAGGAAAAACAGCAGGGTCAGAGCCGAACCTGACCAGGAGTCCAAACCTGACTTGACAAGAGATAAGATCTCTTATTAGTTACCTTCTTTAGAATGTTATTAGGATAGTTTGCTATCTCTTCCTTAAATATGATATGTTCCCTCTTCTTGAGTTAGTCGCTTGATATATAAAGGCCATGAGTGCTATTCGGAAACAATCAATAAAGATCAAGAGTTTTTCTAACTGGTTGGCCACAAGTCAGAGCCTCCAGCGTGAGGGCGACTTGAGCCATCCTGGCATTATTTTCCACCCTAAAATCTTGGTATCAGTGACTATATACACCTAATTTGTTAACACAATCAGATATTGCCACTTTAACTTGTTTATAATGTAGCATCAATATGCCTTCCCTGGAACACACGTCTGTGTACAATGTAACTGAAACTGTCTTTTAGGAGTTGGGAGCAACTCACCTCCAATTGTATATGTTGCATATTTGGGAATTGAGCCATCCTGTGTTGGCTATCTAGTCTATAGTTTAGAAACGTTACATAACTTGGGGGATGTATATATGTGGTTTATTTCCACCTATGGAGATCAGTTCTGATGTATACCCTTTATTGACACAATATGATGGTATATCAAAACATTCTGTTTCAGTTTTTGAATGTTACTGATGGCAGCTGGTATGTACCTTAACCTTGTCTGTTGTCTCTTGTGCCTTCTGAAGTTAGGACATGAATGCGGATGACCTTCATTCATCCAAATTAACATGTGTGTGGAAGACAAGAATGATCGTATAGCGAAGTGGATATCGCGTTAGATTCCGAATCTAAAAGCCGTGGGTTCGAATCCCACTATGATCAATTTGTTTTGGTATTTGTTTTTGTTTCTTGTGTCTCTTGTGAATTTTCAGCTGACAGTGACATACTGACTTCACCCACAAGGTATTCAGGGTTCACTTGTGAACAACGTTGGTCCCAGACCCCAGCTGCCTTCCGGGAGGAGAGTGCAGAATTTTGCCAGCGCAGACCTTATCAACCAGTTTTACCATTACCTGCAAATACATAGTACAAGTTTGCATGCTTGTCCGTTCATGGCTTATCCATTTGCGTCGTGTAACCTGCTGGTAACCGGTGGTGTAAAATTTTGTATCGGAGATGGGGCTATGGGACCATTCCATCCCAGGAAGGCTTGGTTGACAATGGCCCGTCGTTATCCAAAACCTGTGGCCGTGGCGTTGGTGCTTACGAAGTCATAATTCTGTCGATACGGCATTGCAGTTCTGTTGTGTTGTGGTGTATGTAATGAAATTGCATTCGATTCAGCACAGTTAATTTGCACATGGAATCGACTTAAGCTTGTAGGTTCGTATTCGGAACCTTCGGATGCACTGCCTGGGTAAATCTACGTGATGCACGGGGTAAAAATCTGCAGCTCTGTTGAGCTCAGCCAGATTTTGCCAGATTTTTATGAACAAAACGCAAGATCGATACCAAGAAAACTATATCAAAACAAAGACAAGCAGGGATTACAGACAATCGAAGGACGTGAGAAAGTTGACTTTATTACCAAAAGTCGTAAGAAACAGATCCTCCTCTCGATTGCTGTAAGTGCTTTTGTAGCATGTGCACCCTTCCCGTGTTATACTGATGACAAATCATGGTCAGATTTGTTGCACCTGTATGTTAGGTAGAACGACTACACTACCAGGAATCATGATAACTTCAGCTTCGGAACTGGCATGACGAAGGACAAGACCCAGAATTGCCTCAAGACAAGAACAGATTGCAACCGTTCACAGATATGTTCAACATTGGACTTCAACAATTAGCTGATCAGGCAGGTGTCCTTTTATATGAGGTTCGTTAAGAAAATTATGGTAAGTGGCAGTATTTCCAAGTTTCTTAACATTGACAGCCCACGCCACACAACACAACAACTGGACCTTCAGAATAGGAGGCACGTCCCAGTTCGTTTCTGGAGACAAAACCACGATCACCACTGGACACACACTAAATGGAAAATATACAGGGGAGGAGTGAAATTGCTAGCGTCAGATGGACATTTGGAGATCGACAGCAAAATCTTGCATACCTGAGTGGCATGACTAACTTCCCCAGTACTCCATTTTGTTCAGAGCATTTCCTGAGATTTCCGTACGATGCGCCTAACCATTTTCTTGAAGTCGTCCCTCTTTTCTCTCCATTCCTTCTGCGCAAGAAATACAACAGGAAACACTTCAGAACAAAGTAGGCCCATTAAACAGCGGGCAACGTATAGTATGAACCATTCAAACAACAATGTTTCCACGCAGCCAAAAAATAATTCAAACGATTAGTTTGAAGTACTTCAGTAAATTCACAAACTGTTTCAAGGTTTGTAAGAGTATCTGAGAAAATTTTCAGGTTTGTCACTAACCTAAATAGGTGAAGGTCTAGATGCATGATGCATGCATGCAGTGTCCAACAGGATGATGTTGATAATAAATTAAAGATGAATCTTGAAGTAAATATTAAGATTAATTTTTTTAGAACTGTCAACTCTAAAATTTTCGCTATTAGCAAGTAATACAAATTACAGTTACTGTCATTTTACAACTATGAAGTTATGGTGTCCATTCCAAAAAAAAAGATCTAATGAATTCATGGGGAAAAAACAAAGATATAAGATGTTCTGCAATTTATATAAACAGAGGCCCAAAGAAACAAAGTTTTCATGGTAAATGTCATGTGAACTTACAGCCGCTTCAATATTTGCTGGCGATTCATCGTTTGGACTAGAGAGCATCGAAATAATGCTCAGAACTATACTCTCAACCTGCAAATGGAGAGTATACATTAAAATTAGAAGAACACAGATATTGATGTCTCAAAGCTGCCTGCTCATTCCCCCATCTTCAGGCCAAAAGATGCACTATTCAATCAAGTGGGAAAATGGTCAAAAGTTTTAAAATAATTGCTCATAACCACCCAGAAGGGGAAAATGATTTGAGGCAATCAGTGAGGGAAGCAGGTACCACCTTTGAAAGATAAGATCTAGTAGCACAAGTGAAATTAATCTACACTTAATTTTAGGAACGGCAGCAGAATAATTAGAAATGCCAAAGGAATATGTTTGTTGTGATGTTTAGTGCATTAAAAAATTCTTGAAGGCTATACTACAACTATACCTATCAAGATCTGATAATGAATTTGAAGCTCAGAAATTCACCAAACATCGAGGATACTTCAACTATACCTTTCAATCATTTTTAACGTCAGTGTATCTAGTGTGAGGTTTTTTTTTTCAGAAGATGAAGGTATTTGTTCATACAAGAAAACAGCCAAGAAATCCAACCAAAATCGAGAATATCAGGTGCACAAAGACTACTTATGCATCTTTAACCTTCACAACCACAGAATATACTACATCAAAGCTTGATAGAAAACCAAGACTGTACAACTTCCTACATAGATAATAGAATACTTTAACCACAGGCATGAACCAACAACTTTACTAGTCCAATGTTAATTAAGACATCGCATTTTTCAGTAACTTTATTTGAAAAAGAAAATTATTAACAAAAAGAAACTATGCAGGTAAGACATAAATGTTCATCACGAATATATAGAAATGCACAAGAAAGCCATCACCAATGTTCTACAAACACACTGATATAAAATATATCAAGTTTAGGACATATTTGCATTTTTGGCGTTAAAGCTATTCTTGGTTGAAATATAACATTTACCAGAAAGTAGCAACAGTAATGCATCACACACACCGAAGATACAATATATTGCAGATCTCACAATTAACTTCAAATTTTGCATTTATTTGCATTATAATTTTTTCCCCTTCTGAATGCTGTTTGATGATGCATCGCAGCAAATTTATCAGATAAAGACTTCACAGAATAGATGTTGATAGAATAGAATTGCTGCAGGACAAAATTAAAAGGGTACACATTGTTAGCATCATAAACACCATAAAAGAAGCACTACCGTATGCACTGGTGTCCAACGCTCATTCGCAAGCTCATAGCCATTGGGGTCTTCACCAGGTGGGTGAAGAATAGAAATGCACACCCGCCCATCCGGATAAACTGGCAATCAAACAAATATTATGCACAATGTCAAAATGATGGATTATGGAAGCACAGAAATACGAAGTTATGCTTGCGAAAAGCTGACCATTTGGATGCCACATTTCAGAAGTAAATCTGACTGATGGAGGGCTGTTCGGATAATTTTGTGGGAAGCTCATTATTGCGTTGAAGTAACCTCCATCACTGAAAATGAAGGCCAGTGTCACTCAGCAGCTTTAAAAAAAACTTACATGATTGCATTGAGCCAACACTTCAAAGATAAATGCACAGCAATCAGATCAATAGTGTTATTCTATGAGTTAAGGGCTGTTAGTAATTACTAGTAGTTCAAACCATGGTAGCAAACTTCATTTTGAGTTCAGAACATATGTTTATATATACTGATATATTATCGACTGGACTAACCACAGAATTGGCTGATTGATAAGTCCCACAGTAAATAAACCTTCTGTACAGTCGACAAAAAACCATGGGAAGAATTATTTAAACGCAAGAAATCTATTGAGCATGAGCATCCAAGCTCCCAGAGGAGAGTATTACACTCCATTTCAAACTTCCATAGATTTTTCTTTGAAATGAAGTAAACGCCAAAATTTCAGCATTACAAAAATCAATCTAAAGGTTCATCAGTGTATGCTTGTCAGACAGTTTAATATGAAAAACATGAATTAAAAGATAGTGCAATTTGCGACCAGCAACCACACTTATTGCTCCATTGTAAGTTATAACTCATATCCACCGCGTAAGTTGAACTTCCTGTCACTTTCTCAGGATTCTCTCAAAAGAGCATACCTCTTGATACTTCCTAGCCCTCATTCCATTCTTGTATTTTTCCATTTGTTTGGATTGCAGGCTCCCTTTATGGGCTCACTAGATTCAACAAACAGAGTCATGTTGCAAAACTACACTATATTTTTAAGTCTATGACTAGTTCTCAAGACAAAATGAATGTAAATTTCATAAAATGTACCCATCTAACAGTCTACTCTAGTCCCCATTGCAAAACTATATGATCAAGTCAAAACAACATAATAAATGTACAATTTCATCTCATCAGTTCTAAAATCTGCAGCAGAAAAAACATACAGGTACAAAAGCTATCTGAGTCAGCTGCAACTATACCACAGCATTAGATGGACTGGATTCCGCTACCCCAAGGCACATAACTTTCAATTATGTTTCAGCAAAATATATTGCCACGAGCATTTGCAAGGAAGAGTAGAAAACCTCCAAACCCAAGAGAAAAAAACCAAGAAACACAGGTCAAATTGCTTCTTGCCACACTTCAGCCAATGGCAGTCTGTTCCAGTGACGCTCAAGTGCGCTTGAAGCACCCCCCCCCCCCCCCCCCCCCTTCCAACCCAGCCCATCCCTATGAATGAGATCACAGCAATTGTACATAACAGATGTGTGGAACTGTGCATATGTACAGTGAACTCATTGATCATGCACCAAACAACCTGATGAAATTATAATATAACTTAAGGTTGGTACTACTTGAGACAAGTCTCACAGACTAGCACAGTATTAAATTTCCAACAAAGTGCTACTCACCTAACTCAAGAAGTTGAAGAATCTACCCCAAACTACCATAAACCCCTACCTGCACAACATGTGCCTACAGCCCAATTTATCCCCATCTATCTATTACAAACTCCAACCGACTGATACACATATTTCCATTTCTGAACATAATGTAGTTGACCGATCTACCCCAAACTACCATGAACGCTTACCCGTACATGTGCATGCAGACCCAATTCCCAATCTGAATGTGAACATGGGTGACTACCACAAATTCAACCAGAAGAACTACCAGCCGACGAACAGAGCTACCCTTGCCTCATCCACATCCAGTACCAATCAAACTCGACGAAATTGGACGCCGACCATATATCCTAGTCGCTGTATTGGTGGTAGCCATGCCAATCTAGTACAACAACCTACAAACATCGCAAATTCAACCTCACGCCAACCTCAGGTACTGACGAATTCCAGAATTAGATTCCCCGCTACAGCTACTGCTTCCGATTCACAGGCGAATACGAAACACCACCACTCGCATGGCACCAACACACACCAAACAGGCAATTCATCACGATAAGACATGGAAGCGCGAGGCGAATGGGAGGGAATCCGACTCACTATAGGGTGTCGGGCGGGCCGATGATGGTGACCTGCCACTCGAAGACGTTGCTGTCGTCGACGAGCCCAGCCGAGAACCCATCCACGGGGTTCTTCGCGAGATCTGCACCAATCACCAGACCACAAACAAACCCCAAACCAATCAATCCGAAGCAAAACAGAGAGGGAAAAAACCCGATGCATGGGGGGCGAAACAAGCCGCTCGGATCCGCACCTTTGAGCTGCTTCTGGAGGAGGAGGCACGCCTGGCTGGTGGTGGCCGCCATGGGATCGGTGGCTAGGGTTTTGCGGTGGGCGGAAGAATGATTCGCGGTCTCGAGAGGCGGTGACGCGAACTGATGGGCGCCGCGGGGCGCCTTATTGATAGAGGCGAGGAGGAGCTTGGGGAGAGGTGCACTATGCGAGGGAGAAAACGTAGAGGTGGTTGATTAGTATTTAGTAGTAGCAGGCTGCTCTGATTGATGTGAATTCTATTTCCGTTAAAGGGGTTTATTTGGAGTTTAATTATGATTGTGTTTGTGTTTATAATTCAAAGTTGCTGCATGATCGGTTTTCTAGTATGTCCCTCTGCACCTTAGGTATTAGCCATTGTTGTCAATTTTCAGTGTAACTATAGGGTATGTCTACGATGCATTATACAATACTTTCTCTAGTTATAAATATATGTTATTTTATGTATTAACATTTTTCTGAAACACAACTTTGATCACTATTTTCTATTATAATATAGTTATAACATCCAATAAAATTGTAATATTGTAAAAGTATTTTTTCAGATAAATTTATACGTATGATTTTTATGTATATAATATAAATATTTAAAAAATATTAAGCTAATGTTTTTAAAGCACATATCTAAAACGACTTGTGCATGTGACCAGAGTGAATAAAAAATAAAATTGTTCTTTTTTATTTCAGTTTATAGCTACTATTTATAGTTTTTAAGCTGTTACATAATCACTAATTTGATAGGACTGCTCTACTCTGGTCTGATAGAAGAATTAGTAAATCGTAACACATATTGGTAACGCTTCCACAAAAGTTGACCCGTTGGATACCACTTTAGCTCTACGCGCCGCCCGGGAAATGGCCGACATGCTGTATATGTCACGAACACAATATAAAAACGAAAAGATGGAGGCGACTCACAAACCTACTGAAAACTGTATGGCGCGGTCATCCTCGACCACTGACGAATCAAAGCGCGAGGCAGAGGAGCCTCACTTGAACACCGCCGTTCATGGCCAACCAGGCAGCACACACCCGCACGGCCACGTGGCCGGGCCCTGAAGTGAAAGTGGCGGGGTCGGTGCTCGCTGTTATGCACCATCTCTAAATAGAGAATTTTTGGTACATTTGACTCTGTTACAATCTGTATTTACAGAAATAGCAGTATATTGGTGTTATAGTTAAGAATGTCATTTTTGCCGTCCGATGGCCTGGCGGTGACGCCGTAGAGCTGACGCGTGTGACCTGCCGCTCGGCCACCGGGCATCAGGTGCCCTGCCGCCGCATCACCGAACGGTAGGTAATTAGCCATCTTAATTACCTACCTTAATTATTTTTTGTATATTTTTTGTTTGAATTTTTAAATATAGAAATTAGCTTAAAAATTACGAAATTTTATATACAGACTCGACACAGCGTACTTAATTGTGTAATTTTTTAACATTTTTATCTGCTGTGAATGTTGCTCAAAAATTTATTAGATTATGATAAATCTAGATAGCCTAGACTTCTATCATCTATCTCCACAGTTTGTAAGGCTCCGAGCAGTCCCTTTATAGCCTCTTGAAAGTCCCTTATTCATGTTTGGTCTGTAATTACAAAATCTCTGTCTCCAACGGTGGTGTGGTCACCACCGGCGTGAGTTCCGCAACCTCCCCAGGAACAATATTGGAGTTGGAGCGGATGGGATATTAGTCCTCAACAGAATGCGAGAATAACAGAGAAAAATGGTCTTTGATACTTGGTTGCTATGGACAGAAATGGAACAAGGAGGGGACGCAAAAAAAAAACACAGCAAATGGATGCTTGCCACGTGGAGGGGATATGGATAGGAATACCAACACTGGAACAGGGAGGCCGCATTCCTAGCACCAGCCTTGCTTACGTTTTCGTCATGGCTTCACGTAAAAGGGTTAACCCGGGGGATAAAATGCATTTGTCATTAGGATTTTTATGTTGATACAACTCTTGCTCAACTAAGGTGGGGTTAAACTCTCAACTCTCTTATGCTCAGGCTACGTAGGCTCAGTTTATCCTCTCTTGGGCTGGGTCTCATTGATTCTTCAATATCGGTCGATTCAGATCTCTATTTAGTTTCATCCAAGCTTCATCCTTGTTGGTAACATACCCACACTAGGGCAAATAATCACGATCACCTCTCTTGGTGGGCACACTTTTGTGCGTCTAGCACGATATATATGTCATGCCATATGTCCATAGTTCACTCATCTGAGCCCACACACTCTATGTGCCATATACCATTGCCTCTAATCCATGCACATGTATGACTGTAGGGTCAGCTCTGATACTATTTGTAAAACCCCAACTTAAAAAGTTCAAATAGGCTTAGATCAACCCACGCACCGGATAAAGCACGCTCTAGTACTAACCCTGCTTACTCTTTCATTCTCGATTCGTGTAATAGGGTTAATCCAAGAGTTAAAATGTATTTGATAATAGGGTTTATATATTAATACAACTTTTGCTCAACTAGGGTGATAAAACTATACTCCCGACTCTTTTATACTCGTGTCCGTACTACGTGGGCTCGATTCATCCTCTCTTGCACCGGGTCTCACAGTCGTCGCCTCCTTTACGATCACGCGACCGTGCGACGCCACCCGTGACGGGTACTGGTATTTGGTGCAGATGGGCCGACAAAGATAGCGTAGCAGCGTTGCGTTGCGTCCCGCCACCGCGGCTCCCCCCAAACCCGGTGCTTCCCCCACCGCCCAACGTGAAATGATGAGCCGCCGACTGCCGTGCGTTCCCCTTGCTTTGCGGCCGATGCGTACAGGAAACAGGTTGGAATCGCCAGCCGTCACCCTTCGCTCGAAAGGAGCCCACCGTTTCGTGCTCATCCGCAAGTGAATTGGTTTTAAAATTCTCCGGTTACAGTTTAGAGGGCGGTGAACCGGAGATCAACAGTTTGCCAGAATTCCTTTCTCGCTGGGTAAGTCCGTAAATTCAACATCTGCAGAGTACGGACCGAAAGTTTGAAGTCCACTTTTGTGGAGTACTTGCGTAGTTTTCTCTCCAAAAAGAGGGAATCGGCTCACATGCTGGGCCCTGCACTTAGCGTCGTGCAGGAGTCTTCAGGAGCCTGACACGTGTCTCAAAAATTCAAAAATATACTTTAAAAATCCGAAAAATTGTAAAAAATACTTTTAAGTATGAAAAGTATTTTTCTTAATTTTTCTTAATTTTTACTTTTATTAAAAAGTATTTTTAAGTACATAAAAATACTTTTTTAATAAAAGTATTTTAAAAAATTACTTTTTACAATTTTACGGATTTTTTAAAATATATTTTTGAATTTTTCATAATTTTTTTGAATTTTGGAGACACGTGTCAGGCTCCTGGGCACCCCTGCACGGCGCTAAGTGCAGGGCCCCAGCATGTGAGCCGAACCCTAAAAAGAGTGTAAACCGAGTCTGACTTAAGTCAAGATATTGTACATCAATCGTTACCACTCGCCTGCGTAGGGAATTAAACTGGACATAGACTTTACCAAAAAAAAAACTACTAGCATCTATGCACCTGTTTCAGACGCTAGCTTTGTACATTGTTTGAGATGTTGGATCTTCATTTAGAGTGAAACTAATAATTAGATTCCACTTCCTCAAGACACAACAACAACGACGTGCTCAACATGCTCGCAAGGAAGTCGCTGTTGCAAAGAGGGAGGCTATTACAATCGGACATAGAGACGGGGACACTCTTGCAAAACCTTCTCATCGTTGGGCAGCTCCCGCGGTGACACCTCCCTCCGGTGGGAGCCAAACCATCATACGGTTGAGTGCAGCATTTCGTAGTGATTGTTGCAATAAATTTAATCAAGAATTGCAACAAAATAATTCAACCTTGCAAATTTTTACAGCACAAGCTCAACAACGAGTTGCTACCCGTGCAACAAAATCTCGCTCCAGCTATAACAAAAACTCATGTCAACAATTAAAGGATGCAACAAAATAAAAATATCTTGTAACACTTCAAGTGAACTTGTGCAATAAATTAAGTGAACACCTGTATCAAATACAGCTAATGCATTCAACAAATCATACCTATAGGAGGCACATGAAGAGGCATGTGGGCATTGGCAATGGCCGAGCTTACCAGCGGAGGAGATAGTCGGCTTAGAGCCCCAAATCTGGTGGGGCTAAGGCTAGCCCAGTGGCTCTCGTTTGGTTCTGTATTTGTCATTTCCTCTGATCTATATGGATTGGATGCCCCTGGCTCCCTTTGACCTGCACATATTCAAACCCCTAGCTCCTCCATCGTATCGTCTCTCTCTCTCTCTCGCTCGAGGGAGGCACATCAGTCACACGCAATAGCTAGTGAAAAGAGTGGAGTTGTTGTGGATGACTAGAGGACATTAGAAGGGCATGGCCATGGATGGGGCAAAGAAGCCGGCATAGGAGGATAGCACAAAGGGAGTAGTGACAAAAGTGGAGTGAGACCGTCCGATAAAATCCCTCTCTGTTCGTCTACAATGCAGCAATTCCGAAAAAATTAATATAAGACACATCGTGCAGGAAGAACCAGTACTTGACCTCTCTTTACATGAGCATCATTCGGATGGATTCTTTTCGGCTACGACTTATGATTTTTAGTCTTAGTACGAGCGTTTGTGTGAATAAACCTAATGCAGATAAACAATAAACCTCTTCAAAAAGACTGTCCTAATAAATTACTTCAAAACAGTGATGGAGAGGCTATTTTATTTGTTTGTTTGAGAGAAACCATAAGCTATAAGTCATAAGGCATAAGTCAAAAAAAAAACTCGACAATACGTCCAATTAGAGGCATCAGTGGGTCGGTTTCCTGCATGTGTTTTGTACACATTTAAGCGCATCTTCCTAGATACAGCAAAGCGATAGACAATCTCGCACAAAAAGCTGGGCATATTCTTTTTGGTTGCGGCTGATGAATAGTAATAACTTATAGTGAGGCCATACGGAGAGAGGCGTTGGTATGCGATTTTGGCCGATATAAATGAATTTGCTGTAATGTCTACTATAATTGACTAGTAAGCTCTGGTTTAAAAAGATATTCTATTTAAAAGTTAAATACAATAGAATATTTATTTATAGTAGAAAAGTCAAAAACTAAAGCTGAAAAGTAAATGCCCGCACACCGCTTTTGCACCCCTAAAACGTGAGCCACTGTTCGTCACCCAAAGCTACAATTCCGGCAGACACTTTCAGTGCCGAGAGGCGATAGGACGGCAATTGATTTCCGGCCAGCCCCGCGCCGCGCACGGCCACCACCACTCGGCCTGGTCCACCCCAACCAAAAGCGCGATGGCGATCGGAACCTGTGGGTTTGGCTCGGCTGCTCTTATCGTACTATACGCGCAAAGTCGCACGTTTCCGCGCCACCAATAGTGCGGTCTACGACGCCGGTGGACCAGAGGCTGGGAAGGAGCGAACCTTAGACGATGCGGGAGCGAGACCGGCCGGGGCCGGCGCACACTGACCGCTTCCTCCAGCCTCTCTTTTTTCCCCGTGAGCTTTTGCTAGTATTTCGGGGCATCATCCCGCTGTTGGGGGATGTTGGTCATTCGCAATCCTGAGAAGGCATCCGGTGAAAAGCCTGCGTCGCTCTCGGGGTTCTTAATTAGCAGCCTCTGGTCCTAATCGCTCTTTTTTTATCAGGATAATGAATGATTGGATCTGTTGTTTGATAGTCGCTCTCGGGGTTCTTAATGCACAGCAAGAGAGAGTTAATTTGAGGACGTCTACACGGTTGCGCGGTGAAAAAATCATTAGACCGCTGCTGATGGGCGCTCTTAGCGACGACGGACTAGTCTGTACGAGCAACCATCAAGAGATAAGCTCCAAATAATATCAAGAACTAACCATATTAGCTAAAACATAAAGTTTCATGAAGTTTTAAAAATAATTTTTTAATTTGAAACCTGAAACTTGGTCTTTCAATGAGTCCTAGCCGAAACATAAAAGTTTAATGAAGCTCCAAAAAATGAATTTCGAGTTTCAAATATGAAACTTGGTGTTTCAACGAGCTTCACACGTGAAAACTTGATGCTTTATGAAATTTCAAAAAACAACTTCCATTTTCTTTTCTTTTTTTTGAGGAGGAGCTTCTAACCCACAATGTATTCCAACAATATAGCAAGTTCCAGTCAAGTTACACGTTTCAACACATTTCGCTCAAGTTTTAGAGAGTTACATCATGCTTCGTAGAGTTTCCGTGTGTTTTTAGATAGTTTTAGAAAAATTAAAATTCAAGTTTTGGAAAAGTTTAAAATGAGTTTCAAAACAAACTTTAAGTTTTAGAGAGTTTTTAGGAAAAGTTGGAAAATTTTGAGCAAGTTTTGAGAGAACTTCATTGAAGTTTCACAACAAAACAGACAAGTTTCAATGAAATTTCACAAAAAATCAGCGAAAATTCATAAAAATTCAGATAGACTGCTAACACTTGGCAGATTCCATGGGGAGCTGTCCGGAGTCATCGAGACCTTAGCCACGATGATGATGCCGGCAGCTACGCGAGTATCGCGCTTGCATGAGATCCCACACCTACATAGCCGCCACTGCCACTTGCCTTCCTATGCGCCACCAAGCTAATCCATAGCCATCTTATCGCGTCTGCTCCCCATTGCCCCTTTCACCTTCACAGGTGAGCCATGCCTGTGCATGCCATCGTCGAGCAACAAAATTTGGTGAGAAAACCAAATGGGCATGAACAACGTGAGCTTGTGGTGCGGATTCGCTATTGCTCCTGCCTAATTGACTCTGCGGTGTTGAATTTGGGGGAGAAATTAGGGATTGGAGAGAAACGCGGGGTCGCTGCTTCGGGCGGCGACCAACGCGGGGTCACTGCTTCGGGCGGCGACCGACGCAGACGGGTGGAGGCGACGGTCGGCAGCCTCAGGCGAGCGACGCGCGGGGTAGCGACTTCGAGATGCGGCCATGCGGTGGCCGGAGATTTCATCCACAGAGCCGAAAACCGATTTCATCCCAATTTCTAATCCATTTAGAAAACCGATCTAGAAAACTAGCAGATTTATTAATCATGGAAACTGATATAGTATCTAGGTGTTTAATCTACCAGATTATATGGATGAGTTATCATGCTAACAATTTACAGATCAATCTGCGATTAGTATCAATTAGAACGTTACTGATCTAATCAAGGCATTGCAAACGAATCTAGTATCAATCTAAATTGAAATATGAATTGCACTGCGTAATATATTGGTTCATGATTTACATACCTTTCACCTTAGAGAGCAATTCATGCTGACAGCATATTAAGAAATAGTTGAGGAATAAATGAACGGCAATGCAATTTACGCAATCAATCACCAAGAGCACAACAGATCAATCACAAGAAGTCACAATTGAGATAGAACACCAAAACATAGTCTTTATTGATTTCAGATCTATTCTCATGTTACATAAGCCTCTCTATTTATAGTCTAAATCTTCTAGAGATAGTTTTAATATTTATCTATATTATAATCTTTTAGGTTTTGTAACACACAGAACTAGATGCGAGTTGTCAGCCACGAGGCAAAACGAAATAAGCCCATGCTTCCACGAGAGAGATCGAAACTAGCCTTATCTTTCCCCGCAAAAAAAAAGAAAGAAAATAGGCCCACTCTTAAAAACTTGCAAGCATCTGGATACTAGGCCTGTCATTAGTTCATGAAACTCCACAAGCCCATCAAGTACAGCTTGCTAAGCCCACCTGTATAGAATATCCTCGGCTCACAGTAGGAAACATTCTGCCTCTTAGGCCATTGTTTTCGGCCTCCTTAGGCCCATTGTTTTGAGTCTGCTTTTCTTCTTGAGATCTTGAATTTGCCTCTTTTCGAGATCACGAGTCCATTCTTTTCGAGATCACCAATCCAGTAGTGGACGCAGTCACGCAGGCCAGGCCAAATGGACCGTGCTACATAGCATGGCACGTATTTAAATAAGATAAAGTCCGATTAGCTAAATAAGTTACTGTATTATGCGTGCTAGCTCAGTGTTTGCCCTTCTATTTAAGTACGTCACGAAGAGTGGTCGGATCAGACCGGGCCCGTTTAACCAAACAGATCATCACTGGTGTGTTGATTTTAGTGTCAGTTGTAAATAACTTTACCGCTAAGTCACTCGGTCACACTTACAAAAGTGCAGTAATTCTAACATGAATAATTTTACTGTCAACCATAAGTAATCTTGCTACGTTACTATAGGAGTGTTACTGTATGTGTTCTGTTGGGCCAGCTTGTCATACCAAAGTGCGAATACAAGCACGGTATAGCTGGTCGGACCGATCTGGCTTAATCCATTTACTGTTCGTATCATATCATATTTGGATCGATCAATAGTATCTTCCTTGGATAGGCGCTGTTACCTCGACCTATTTGGCCATATCGGACAGAGACAATCTAAAAAAAAAGTAGTGGACGGGGACGGGGGAGTTTCCTTAAAAACAGTAGTGGACAGTGGAGTAGAGTACTATTAACCTTGGTTAGCTAACGCCTGAAAGCCTTAGATGGTGTTTCAAGTAGTTTATAGCTTAAATTTTTACTTATCCTTTTAATCTTATGGTTAAAATTATACTATAATAGCAGTTATTTTTTACTAAGAAAAAATAGAAAAATAAATAAAAATAAAAAATCGTTATATCGTCACAGGTAATACAAAGAAATAAAGGGAAAAGAAGGCAAAAAACTGGAAAAGGCAAAAAGAAAAGAAATTAGAAACAGATGATGCGTTCTAAATGGTTTCTGACTTAAATGAACTAAAAGTAAAAATAAATTACAAGTTAAAGCCGGAATGAGATCTTAATACTAGGACTAATCCGTTTGCTAATGATCATTGTTCTTATCTCATGTCGTAGGGACCACTGAATTAGCAGATACCAAGGGTAGTAAACTGTACATTATTGGTACAGAAAAGGTGGTACTGTGTAGCAAGTTCTATGTGCGGTCACGCTATGCTACCTGCACTGCTTTCCATGCAACGCCGCCTGATGCTTCCCTTGAAAGTTGAAGCTATAGCTCCATCATCCCAACAACCAAAAAGAGGATGGACCAAGCTTTTATACACCGGCTTCTTCAGTCAGATGTTCAGGCTTCGGATGACACATCCAAGAATTTTTTAAATAATCAATTTATTATTGGAAATTACAAAAATATATCTGTAAATTAAAATTTTACACTTTTAACCGTATGTCGCCCAACAGTTGGATGACTTAAACTAGTCGTCCAACCGTTGGGCGACACGTATCCAAGTCCCCCAATGGTTCAGTGACCTGATATTGTCGCCCAACGGTTGGGCGATTACTCCACTAATTGCTCAACCGTTTGAGTAACAAGGTCAAGTTGTTCAACCATTGGACGACTAATCCGCCCTTTTTTCTTTAACCTGACACCCTCACGGCTCTCCTCATTTCTCGTGCAAGAAGAACGAGAAGAGCTTGAGAGAAGTGAAAAAAGAGGCTCAAGAGAGGGAGAGGCTGAGAGAAGTAGAGGAACTCGAGAGATGGAGTGAAGGAGATAGGAGGAGCTCGGGAGAGGGAGTGAAGGAGACGAGAAGAGCTCGGGAGAAGGAGAGGAGCTCGTGAGGTTAGAGAGGAAGGCGAAGAAAGCAGCCGGTAAGGACCAATTATAGTGTCTTCCCCTACTATTTTTCTTTGAAAGTACGCACTAACAACCTATCTCGTCTACCCATAGTTCCCAAAACCGCTATATGGCTACCGCAAGTAGATCGACATAGAGATCCACCCATATGATCAGTTGATTCTCGACTATAAGGAGTGGGATGTTAAAAGGGCATGCAGGATTCGGGAGGAGGAGCGCCGTAATGACGAGAAAACCGAATGTATACGTCGAAAGATGAAATCTCATATTGAGGCGTGCATGCATAGGGTGCACGACGCTTGTGAGAGGGAGCGCGAGAAAAAGAAAAAAAATTGACAACCAAGACCAAAGAGGCCACCGAGAAGTTCAACGCCGAGCTCACAAGGAAGAAAAAATGGCCCCCAATTCATACAGTAGGTTAGGCTGTTCCGATCTAATCCCCTGAATGTTGAATTAATTTCCATTCCGAAAAGGTGCTTATGTATCGTAGGAGTACTTCGGTTTGTTGCATCATACATGATATTATTTCATATACACGTAACCAAACCCTGCGTGACGTGTTATTCCTAACTTTATTATAAAGTCTATTTTTAATTCGAAACATCAAATCTGTCGTCTTTTCACATTCAATTCATTGTGTAGCAACGCATCCAATAACATGAAAAAACGAGTTCTATAAGTACGCACAAAATGTCTACGTATCTTTCATCAACGATACTGTTAGCATATTTCCATCCTTGTGCTCGGAGGGTGAGGCCTCCAAAAAGATTACCAGTCCACATATGTATTTACGCTTAATTAAAAGAGGCTCCTATTGCAAAAATAAAATCATAGGTATAATTTCATATTGTTGAATAAAAAATTTATTATTGTAAAAAATTTTCATGAATTATCTATTATATCGCAATGGCACTTACCTTTGTACTTATAAATCGTTGCTACCTTAATTGTCCTAAAAAAAATTTCATAAAATTTATCGCACTACAACAACATACGATGATCGCAAAACGTTATTGCGAGTCTAACAGATTTTGTACCATTCACAATTTATGAAAATCACAAATGGATCAACCAACATTGTCTGCCCATTATTTTTTTGAAAAAAATACTTACAAACAAGACTTGCTAAATGTTACCTACTTACAACAATTGTCATTTACCCCACAATTATTTTCATCAGATTAATAAATAATTATATTTTTTTAACAATCGCCCAACAGTTGGGCGACTAGAGGATTATCATCCAACCGTTGGACGAAATGTGTCGAAGTCGCTTTATGGTTGGGTGACATGGTAAAGTCGCTGAACCATTAGGTGACTTTGACCTCATGTCACATAATGGTTGAGCGTCGAGCCTAAGTCGTCCAACTGTTGAGCGATATGCAGTAAAAAGTGCAAAATTTTAAATCACAAGTATATTTTTGTATTTCCGAATAATAAATTGATTATTTTAAAATAAAACCATACATCCAAGCTCTCTCCATGCCAGTCCTGTTTGGGGAGTTGCAGCTTCATCCAAATCCATCCGAAAAACTCTAAACGAAGTGTGATTTATATTTCTTGTAAGCCGATCTCTGTTAATTTCTCAGAGAAAACAAACTTTTAGGGCAAGCTGACATTAGATATAGCAAGGACGTAGTGAAAGCTACAGGAACTCAAACTTGCGACGTAGACTCGGACCAGCCAAGCCACGGCCGAAAGGCGCCAAGATGCGGAGAAACTACCCCCAATCTCACGATCTGAAAAGGCACAGCCAAGCGGCAGAGAAAATGGAAAGGAGAAAGGGACAAAGGTCACAAGGGGACACCGGTAAACAGGAGGCATCGAACCGAACAGGGAAAGGGGAAGGTGACATGGGCCATGGGGTACTGGAGTTACCCGTGGGCAGGGTTCATGAGTTGGTGCCAATCCATCTTGCGTGCTAGTAGAGTATTGATTCCATTCAATCGTACACCAGTACCAAGTTTACAATAGTCCTCTTGTTATGCTAATGTGAACCCCCAACAAGTTCATACAAACTTTGAGATGGATTTTTACAACTGGGTGTTCCATCTAGGTAGAGCAATGGGTATCATTGGGTTCTCTTTTCTCACTGCTGGGCAATGGCGTGAAAGCAACATATTTGCGTTGCATATGCGCTATTGCACAGTAGCATTTGTTTTAGGGGATAAAACGGAATAGAGGAGCAGAACTCAAATGCACTTTGCACGTGATTGAACACCTAAACACTTGACCCGATCACTGGTCATCTAGACATGTTATTTCAGACTGGAATCCGAGCATTAACACCATCACATGCACATACAGCCAACACGAGCAGCGCCTACAGGTTACGAACCACACGAAGCACTCCAGTCTTCCGAACTACGAGCTAATCCAACACCACACATGTTGCAGCACACACCAGATCCTAGCGACACGTTTGTTGACGGCCGACGCCGGCACGCGCGCGCGCGGCCACCCGGCCGACTCTAATGGCAGAAGATGACTTTGAGCTCGCGCGGCGCGGCGCACTCGTGGGTGAGCGAGGGGCTGTCGTGCGCGTAGGTGAAGGCCTGCGGGCACTCGCGCTTGAAGAACTCCGAGTACTTGGACGCGCGGCAGGTGCGCGGGCTGCCGTACATGTTGCGGCAGCACAGCTCGTCGGTGCGGAAGGCCTCGCAGCCGCTCTTGCACGCGACGACGCTGCCCGCCGGCGTGCGCAGCTGCAGCTCGCTGGGGCAGGTCTCGGTCAGGTTCTTGCGGCAGGCGAGGACGGGGCAGTTGCCCTTCCCCTCGTGCGGGGTCACGGACAGCCCGACGTTGAAGCCGTCCACGACGCTCACGCCGTACGAGGACTGGTCGTTGCCGTGGTGGAGGGAAACCTGCGCGAGCGTGGCGGGCGCCGCGCCGCCGAGGCCGCCGCACTGGAGCCGGCCGCCACAGTCGCCAGTGGTGCAGTGGAGCTGCGCGCCGGCGCCCGTGCAGCCGGTGCGCGCCCAGATGCGGCCGGACCAGGCGTGGGTGGGCGCCGGGAAGGAGCGGTGGGAGAGTGCCGGGAGGAAGAAGCCGCCTCCCTCCAGGACGTCGTGGCCGGAGTTGGGCTGGATGCCCGGCCACACGGGGTAGGGGCAGTTGTTCACGATGGTCAGGGTCATCGGGGCGAAGTCGGCGAGCAGGAGGCCGCAGCTCAGGAGGGAGGTGGCGACCAGGAGGAGAAGCTTATGAGAAGCCATGGGTGGTGGGCTGCCTGAGGTCTTGATCAGGTTGCGGTGGAGTGATGCTGGTGAAGTGAGGGATTTTAGGGTGGTTTTATAGGGAGACGTGGTGGGGGCTTGGGTTGAAGCGTACACAGCACGAAGGTGGCTCGTGTTATTGGTGGGGAACTTCTCGACGCCGGTTCGTGTGATTGAAGGATCCTAAAAACGAACAAAATGCGTACAACAAAGTATCTTGTACTGTTTAGAAGAAGTACGTCTCGAAAGTAATTTGATATCCCAATCAATTGCACATATTACACTTGTATGGACTATATGTTTTTTTCCTTCTCTGCTAAGGATCAAAGATGATACCGAGTTCGTTTTAAAAAGTAACCTCGAAGTTGCCTATTCTTAAACTTACTTTCTCATAGCAGCTTTTCGAAAAACAAGTAAAGCGGATCTACAGCTAGCCTTGCACCATTTTATAGTTTTGCTTCATGATTTATGTATTCAACCAGAACCTTTTGCGTTTTGTATATGGATTCCGCAATTTTCTCGGGCGGACACCTAGCCGGGTAAATAGTAATTTTTGCCACACCCCTCGCTAAAAGTAACGATGATCTCGAAGACCGAGGGTAGTGGCCGGGTGGGGACGCTTTCTTGCCGCCTTGGCAAATAGTACTAGCAAGGCGCTCCCATGCCAATGCCATCTTTTTCTCTTGCTTTTCTTGTGCAAAGCCTGTGCCCTGTGGATAAGCACAGGCAGACATGGCGATTGCAGGAGGGCTAGGAGCCTAGAGGGAGGGAGACTACGGGTCTGATTGGAAACGGCTTATTGTTTTTGGCTGAAAATTTAAATTTTAGTTGTTTACGGTACAAATTACGGAGAGATAGATACTCACTTGTGATTTGGTACAGATGTTGGATTTTTAACGTGTACATCATTTAACTTGTAGACCTTATCTTGAAAAAATACTCTATTTAAAAGTTAGATACTATAACAAAAATTAAAAGCCACCAGTTTGGAAGGAAAAAACAGGCGTACAAGCTTGGTTGTGTCGCAGAAAGCCTGCCCGGCGCTGCCCTGGCAGGCGAATCCTGCCAAGTGCATCCTGCAGCTGCTATGTCGATGAATCATGACATGAGGCCTCAGACGCGGATGCTTTCGCTTTGTTTGCTTTTTACCTTTTCAGCTTTCACAACCACATGTAATGCTTGTGTTCCGTTCGCGGGCTACCGCTAATGTGAGAATGCAACTATTGCTATGTAGCTCCGTGAGCGATGAAGTTTCTCTCCTCCAAACGGAAGGGACTCTTGAGCACTGACCATACGTGTAAGGTCTCGTTTGGCACAGCTCTACTACCGGCTTCTGAAGCTATTTGGAGCTGTTTGAAGCTGTTTTGTGCCAAACGAAGTACAACAAAATAGCTCCACCCAAGGAGTCCCTTAAAACCTGTTGAGACAAAAGTAGCTTCTTAGGTGGAGCTGAAAAAAGTAGCTTCACCCAGCTCCACTTGTGAAGTAAAAAAAACAGCTCTACTTGTGAAGTAGAGCTGTGCCAAACAAGGCCTAAATGTGCAGTTACAGCTGTAGCTTCCAAGTGCACCTAGTTCGATCAGTCCAGTGTGATGTTTCTGTAGAATGTAGATAGATCGAAATAGACCAAATGCGGCACACTGGCCAGTCCAAAATCTATGAGAGTAAAGAGCAGTTTGAATAGAAGAATGGTAGAAGACGAGTAAAAACCTCAAGACTATAAGGGCCATACTAATACAAATCCTAGCCACGAAGCATGGTGACAATAGGCAGACGAGAGCACCCAGAGGGTATCGGCAAAATGGGAAAATTTCACCCTGGCCCATTGTCAGTGACTCAAGTGACCCCATATGTAAGCGACAGAGTGAATTAGTCAATCTTAAAAGTGGTAAAAAATTGAATCTCCCGGCAAAATGGCCTCTAAGAGGAGAGAGAAGCAGCCTCCTTACATTACAAGGTTTGGCTTCCAAGCTCTAGAGGTTAGCATCGGTGCTTCATGGGGAGACAACAGCTAAGGTTAAAGAAATTTTTTTTCAAACCGTTGCTTCCCAACCGTTGCATTCAGGTGGTGATCGGTTCGGTTGAAAGCCTCATGGCTTATGGCTGAAAACACTGTAGCTGGCTGAAAAAAGCACTGTAGCTGACAGAGGCTTATTTACCATAATTAAATTTTAAAAAATTTAAAAATAGAAAAAAAAACATATTAGCCCATCACGTATAATGTAAACAAATACGAGGAAAAAAAGAACCGGTAAAAAAACTCAAAAAAAGCCAAAAGTTCAGAAAAAGACGAAATTTATAAATAGTGCAAAAATAAGCTGAAGCCAGAAGCTGAAGCCATATTGATATCAATCTTCTCAATTGCAAAACTAGTGCATTCACTTCTTCTCCACAAGCAGACTGCATTCATATGGCCAGCATATGCGGCCAGCATACTCACAAAGGTGATGATCAGTTGGGCTTAAAAGCTCATGGCTGAAAACACTGTAGCTGACTGAAAAAAACACTGTAGCTGACAGAGGCTTATTTAGCATAATTAAATCTAAAAAAATTTAAAAATGTAAAAAATATGTTAGCCCAATATGTATAATACAAACGAATACGGGAAAAAAAGAACCGGCAAAAAAGCTCAACAAAAAGCTAAAAGTTCAGAAAAAGACGAAATTTATGAATAGTGAAAATAAGCCAGAAGCTCAAGCCAAACTGATCAGGGCCTAGTTTCTTTCCATTATCCAAGATGATTTCAATCCATACTCACACGGAGTATATGTGGAGCTCCACATCTACATTTCCCAAGCCTTCGTAGCCCATTCCAAGATGATTTCAATCCATACCCACACGGAGTATATGTGGAGCTCCACTAAACAATTAGAATGATATAATAAGGTATTGGACCTTTTAAGCATGGATATGTTTCACATAGGAGATTAGTTCATATTTAGAAAATTCAAATAAAATTTAAATAAACTCTAAAGTTTCAAAACATTGTAGATTTAGAAAGTTCATGATTTTATATGAATTTAGAAATTTGAACTGGCTAAATCAGAATTAGGATGAAGGAGAACGAGTTTCTAAAAGTTCAAAAGGAAAAAGAAGATTTTCAGACCAATCTGATTGGTCAAGAGGAAACGTTCGGACCAGTCCAATCGGTCATGAGGAGACGTTCAAAGCGGTCCGATCGACACCTGAAAATTCTTTTAATCTTAAAATTAGGTCTTAAACTCCAGAAAATCACAGAAATCCAAATAAATTCAAAAAAAATAGAAAATTCACAGAAGATCCTGGAATTATTTTGGACTTAGAAAAAATATTTACAACTTAATTTGATGACAATTTTGTACTAAAAATATTTTTAATCTTAAAATTAGGCTTTAAACTCCAGAAAATCACAGATAATTCAAATAAAAGCCAAATAAGTCCAAATAATTAATTTGAATTAGGATGTTTACAAAATTTCACTAAAGATTTGAATTAAATAGTAGTGTATAATTAGTGTGTATAATAAATAACTAGTGTTGTACAAATTAGAATTAAGTTAAATTTTTCACTAAAAATTTGAAATAAACAGCAGGGTATAATAAATAATTACTGTTGTACAATTAGTCATTGTGTTGCATTGTATAAGCAGTTGAGGAATGGGGAAAAGAGAGGGGTTTGGATCGTGGGAAGGAAATTACCGATTTGTTGCACTGACATTTTTTTCTAGTTCACTAGTCCCACCTTAGAGGCAATACAGATATTACACATTACAGATAAAATTGATAATCTTAGAGGCTAGTTGAAGGTTTCGGTTTGGAGGCTAAATTGCCTCTAGCCACTGAGGATGCCCTGATAGACACGGACACGTAACTTGGACCATAGTCTAGCTAGCCTGCAAAGAACCAACTTTGGGCCTAGATCCGTTTGTGAGGCTCAAAAACAAATTAGAATACAGCAAAATGGCTTAAATAGTGGAGCAATAAGCTGTTTGTGAATTTGAGGCTCCAATTTCACATGGCCCAAGAGCTCATCCTTCGCCTGGATGTAGCACAAGATAGTCGGTTCCTCTCAGCTGAAGAGTGTGACCTCCGGAAGCGTCTAAAGAAAAGAGTAATGGGACTGGTGGTTATAGAAAATTTTTGAAAGAAGCAGGAGTCACATGTCACCTAGCTTAGGCAGGGGGATGCAACCACAAAATTCTTTCATATCAGGGTAAATGGTCACACGAGGAAAAAAATTCAGTCATCACCTTTCGACGAACCTCGGATGGGCTATCTCCCATGAGGACAAAGCAAATGAGATGTGTGCCCACTTTAACAAAATCATGGGACATGCCCCGCCTCTAACCACCTCCTTCAATTGGCATGCCTTACAGCTGCCACAATTACACCTACACACTTTAGGCCTTCCTTTCTCCAAATAGGAAGTGCACCAGGCCATTCTAGAGCTGCCACAGCCCACATGACAAAGCCTCAGGACCTGATGGGTTCAATGGGAACTTCTATTGTGTCTACTGGGACACCATAAAGAGCGACTTCACGGCCACCATACACTATAACCTAAGAACAAACAATTTCAATCGTACAAACACTGCAGGTTTGAGTTTGGTGCCAAAAAAGAATGGGGCCGAATCTGCAGGGGATTTCAGACCTATTAGACTCATTCACAGTGTGTCCAAAATTATTGCAAAAAATCATGGTGTTGCATGTGGCGCCCTTCTTGAACCAGCTTGTTTCCCCCAAGCCAAAGTGCCTTCATCTATGTTTACAGCTTGTATATATGTTGGGTTAAGAAGGCGTATCTATATGTATATGCTCAGAGTTGAAACTTTGGCAGTTTTAGCATGTTTACAGCTTGTATTTGTAAAAATGACTATATATATATGATGATTCTGTCGTCCGGTCATCGGGCGGTAGCGCGTTGCACTCGACACATATCCGACCAGCAGGGGCCTGCCGCTCGGCCATTGGGTGGCCGTCAGCGTGCTGCCCAGCCACTAGGCGGCACCCAGCCTGTTGTCCTATCACCAAGAGGCAGGTAATTAAGCCGGTTTAATTACATGTCTTAATTATTTTTTGTGTACTAATTTGTTTAAAATTTTAAATATAGCACATGAACTCAACAAATTACAAAATTTTATGTGCAGACTCCCGACATAATGTACTTGACTGTGTAATTTTTTAATAATTTTATCCACTATTAATGTTTCTCAAAAATTCATACGGTTAGCACTTAATTATTTTGTTGTATACTGTTTGTTCGAATTTTGAAGTATAGCAAATGAGCTAAAAAATTAGGAACTTTTATGTGCAGCCTTCCAACACAATGTAATTGATTGTGTAATTTTTTGATAATTTTATCTACTGTGAATGTTGCTCAAAATTTATACGATTAGCAGGGATTACTACCTATTTAGGTGCATTGTAATGGCCTACCGCCTGGCCACCGGGCAGCACGCTTTGAAGCTAGTGGTAGGCGTTGGCATTGTTCGGTAGTGCCTTATCTTTACTTGCATTATTATCTTGTCTTCACTTGCATTATTAGGTATGAGAGTGAATGGAGTGGGCCAAAGGCCATTTGTCTGGTATGGACGGATAGGGCACACCTGGATATTGTCATGGAGCAGCGCCATACGATGTCCGGATGTATGACGAGTACCTACAGTGGTATGTACGTCGATCATGTGGCAGACTCACTGTTCCTCCACCAGATCGCCCGATCATGTCACGTAGGACGACAGTTTACAATGCTCAATCGATCGCCACAGCGCATTGTGGCGCCATGACAGCGTAAGATAGTTGTAATTGCTAATCGTTTCATTTATGAAATTCGTATTGGTTGTTATTGAACTTGTTTCGTATGTCACTTCGGTTGGAGCAGGCGTAGCATATCGCAAGTGCATCCGAGACTGGCATCAGCAGCTCGGAAACACCACCATCCCTGCAGAAAACTTTGAAGTACACCCTAAAATAGGCCAAAAAAATAGTGCACAACATGAGCTGCAGTCGTTCGATGGTGTACGCCGCGATATCGGGCACCCAGTGGGGGCATCATGCTCACCCGCTAGGTCATCATGACCTAGCGAGTTCGTCTGGCCATTGCAACCTACCGAGTTTGCCTAATGTCGTAGTATTAGTCGTCGATCATCTGCGGGCCATACCGACGAGGAGGTAACTTACGTACAAACCTACGTATTCTCCCGTCGTAGGTCCGTCGTCGAGATTCATCACTTTTGACCTCTGCACCACCTACACAGACTACCGCTCCCCATCGTTTATCTTCGCTACACATCTAGATGGGACGAGATTCGCATTCTACATCTTGAATATTTATTGTGACTAACATCGTTTCATCTTACAGCCTTCAATTCAATATGGGGGTGACATTGAGTCCACTGATAAGGATACGTGCCCCCCGGATGCTTCTTGGGAGCGGTACATAGCGTTAGGGTTTGCAGCGTATGCAGTACAGAGCTCATCGTTCACACTATACGCAAGGTGTGGAAACTTCAATGGGCAGAACTCCTCCGGCATTGCTGCCACACCGTATGGTGAAGCCAAGGGCTCTTCTGCACATCAGGGATTTCTATAGTCTTTTGTTCACGACTTCATCTCTAGCGGCACCCAATTCAGCATGTCGATGCAGGAGCACATCGATGCTTACTACCAAACACGGTCTGGTGTATCTCAACCTACTGCACTACTGTCAGTCACTCAAAAAATGGAATGGTCTCTATACCTCCTCCGAACCAACACACAAGCTCCGGATCGGCTGATGTACCCCACGGGACATGCTCATGCTCAACGGAAGACAAGGCCATGCACGGGGAGGCAGACGAGGTAAGGAGATGACAATGGCTCAGATGAGTGAGCCATATCGCATCTTGTGCGATGCGTTTTTGTACTATTATATGTACTCTTATAAATATTCATAATGCATAAAATTCTAAAAAAAAAGACAATTTCTACGTCTGTGCCAGGAGGTTGCACATAAAATTTCATAATTTTGGAGCTCGTTTGTTACATGTAACAACTTCTACAAATATTATAATCGTACGAATTTTTAGCAACATTCACAGTGGACAAAATTATCAAATAAAAATACATAAATCAAGTACGTTGTGTTAGAAAGCTACATATAAAATTTTGTAATTTTAAGCTCATTTGCTATATTTAAAAATTCGAACAAATCAGTACATAAACAATAATTAAGGCACGTAATTAAGTCGTCTGATTTAGCCAGCTTATTTACCTGCCTCCTAGTGGTGGGGCGGCAAGCCGGGTGCCGCCTGGTGGCCGGACGACAGGCTGGTGGCCACCGGGTGGCCGGGCTCCAGTGGGGTACGTGTGAGGTACAACACACTGCCACCTGGTCGTTATACAACTATTTTTATAAATATAGGTTGTAAACATGCCAAAACTGCTAAAAACTCCTCAGAGTTGACATGCACGGTACATGCTTGCAGCCAACCACATCTAAGTGCATGAGAATATTAAAAGACCTTATGCGATTAAAGTGTAATATGCGTGCCATGCCCTCCTTGTAGTTAAGCACATCTTTTTTACTTGATCAAATATTCATTGATCTATGCATGGAGCAGCAGCGTCACATGCAAATATTTTAGCATAATCACCATGAAATAAATGGGTTCGTTCGTTCTTGCATAATCGATCATCTTGGCGTGCTGGTGTGTTTTAGGGTGACAAAATTTCATCAAATTGTTTCTTCACACAGTCAAACAGGGGTGTTTGATGTGGACTGGAGTGGTTTATGAGTGTTCAGCTGAACACCTAATTTTTTTACTAAAAAATCTAGTATATACAAAATAATACACACACACATACACACACACTTGATTGGGCCAAATTAGCTATATTTATACCCCATTAGCCTAAACAACTACTGGCTGGTTGGCCTCGTGGCATGGGCCTGGTCCATATGCGGCGTTGCGCGCTGATCGGGCCGGTCGTGGCTATCTGGCACTCTGGCTGTGGTTGATCCCCCCAATCCCTTATCACCAATTCCCATTTGGCATTTGCGGCTAACCCTAACTAACAGCTCCACCTCCACGCACTCTACCGCCACGGTCTGCTCCTCTTGTAGAGCGTACATCTTCGCCTCGAACTCCTCCACCACCTCACTGCGTTGGCACGCGTGCTCCGACTCCAGCTGTAGCTGCACACGCTTCAGCCGCCACACTGCCTCCTTTTAGTGTGGCGCACACACGCGGCGCCCCTCGTCTAGTTCCCAGCAGCAAGCTGCCAGTTGTGGCTGTACGACGTTCACCTCTAGGCTCCGGCGACTGGTGCTCTGCTGCTCCACGCCTCCTGAGCCCCAATGGGCCTCAGTTGTTAGTTCCTCTCTCACTCTTCCAGTTCAAAAATTCGCATTTGCAGATTCATATTGGGAAGGGGGGCTAGATCTTCATTCATATCTATGTGCGCCTGTGGCTTACTAAAGGGGGGGGGGGTGTGGCGCTACATCTTTATCCAAATCTATGTGCGCCTATGGCTTACTTGTTCTTGTAGATCTACAGCTCTTGAGTATCATTTGCTGGACTGCTTATGACTATACATTGTAGTGGTTAGATTTGATGTTTTGCGGACCACCTTTACGGATGTTTTTTTTTCATCTGAAGCAACTACTGTTGAGGAGTACTTGTAGCAGGTGAACACTTAATATATCTCTGTTACAACGTTGTCTCCTAAATTTCATTAAGTGTATCATGAATTCTGTGTTTTCAACTTCATGAAATGGCAATTGTCTCATCTATCCAAGAAGCACAAAAGGACAACTTAAGGAGTTTTAACAACTATATGATGCAAGTTCTTGAGGATGGTTGCTTTTTCCTGCTTTTCTATTAAATGTTCTATTTGATCAGGGCTAGTAGCTGTGGTGATGCCTTTTAGATTGCAATTTCTTGGGTAAGCTTGGTATATGTTAAGAGTAGTTTGTTAAGTTTATGTACCATCCAAACTTTGTTTGTGTTATTTGTCTAACATGTTGCTCCTTTCAGGAAGCAACAGTGTTTGCGATAGTGCTGTAATTTGGTTTGATGTAACTCTTATCACTGTTCTAACATTTAGGAGACTAATGTCTTCATTTTTTTTCATTGCTACATTTGTCACTTCCTATAGTTTGCTTGGTGGTGCATGTTTTGAATGATTTTACCGTTCAATTCTAAACTTGTACAATATCTTTGTTGTAGCCTTGTAGGATGACTGGCAGAAGGAGAACTGAGACTTCTTGATGACGGGAAAGAGCAAAAAAGGGCAGAATTAGCAAGGTATACAACTGTCATTAATCTTTATAATTTGCTGTTTAATTCATGCCATTACTGATCTTATGTCGTCCATTTTCTCATAATAAATCATTAATTTCTATATTATTTTGTATTATTATTATATCTATATACGTGTATCGTTGTATTGATGTTTTAGGAAAAAATGGTGTGTCATGGTATCGGCGTATCGGTATTGATGTGTCTGAGCAATCTAGCTCTAAAGTTCGAACACCTATCATAAAAATCCTGGGTCCACTGTTGCCATGAAAGCAGGGCAAGATACAGAGTTAGAGCAGGGTGCGTATACAATTGTGTCTAGATGATGGCTGTTCTTTTGGTATTAGAAGAAACAGTTTTGGAGAACCTGTCATTTCAGATGTAAACTTGGGTAACTTTGTTTGCTGATTGGTGACAAAATTATGCAATTCCTTGTTAAACCATCCTGTTGCTCTGCTTGCTTGTTGTTTATAGCTGAGGAACTAAGCTGAATTGACTGGAGCAAACTCAGAATTTCTTCTAATCGATCAATTTGACTTACAAAATCTTGCTCTATTTCTAATGCAGATGCTAAGAGGTTGATTGGCAGGCGGTTCTCTGACCCGTCCGTGTAGAGTGACATGAAGCTGTGGCCATTCAAGGTCATTCTCGACCCAGGCGACAAGCCGATGATTGTAGTCCAGCACAAGGGCGGGGAGAAGCAGTTTGCCGCGGAGATCTCCTCCATGGTGCTCACCAGGATGAAGGAGATAGCCGGAGCCTACCTAAGCTCCACGATCAAGAAACGCGGTTGTGACAGTGCCGGCCTACTTCAACGGCTCGCAGAGGCAGGCCACCAAGGACGCCGGTGTCATGGCCGGCCTCAATGTGATGTGTATCATCAACGAGCCAACCACTGCTGCCATTGCCTACGGTCTCGACAAGAAAGCCAGCAGCTCCGGCGAGAAGAACGTGCTCATCTTTGACCTTGGCGGCGGCACGTTTGATGTGTCGCTGCTCACCATTGAGAAGGGCATCTTCGAGGTGAAGGCCTTGGTGGTGAGGACTTCGACAACCGCATGGTGAACCACTTCGTGCAGGAGTTCAAACGCAAGCACAAGGACATCAGTGGCAACCCCCGCGCCCTGCGCTGGCTGCGCACAACCTGCGAGCGCGCCAAGCGCACGCTGTCGTCGACTGCGCAGACCACCATTGAGATCGATTCCCTGTTCGAAGGCATCGACTTCTACTCGACGATCACCAAGGCTCGCTTCGAGGAGCTCAACATGGACTTGTTCCGCAAGCGTATGGAGTCCGTGGAGAGGCGCCTGCGTGACGCCAAGATGGACAAGAGGAGCGCGCAGTCGTGCACGACGTTGTGGTCGTTGATGGCTCCACCCGTATCCCCAAGGTGCAGCAGCTGCTGCAGGACTTCTTTAGCGGCAAGGAAGCATCAACCCCGACGAGGCCGAGGCCTACGGCGCCGCTGTCCAGGCCGCCATCCTCAGCGGCGAGGGCAACGAGAAGGTGCAGGACCTGCTCCTGCTGGACGTCACGCCGCTGTCCCTTGGCCTTGAGACTGCCGGTGGGGTCATTAATGTGCTAATCCCGAGAAACGTCACCATCCCGACCAATAAGGAGCAGGTCTTCTCCACCTACCCCGACAACTAGCCGGGCGTCCTGATCCAGGTGTACGAGGGCGAGCGCGCCCGGACCAGGGACAACTACCCGCTCGGCAAGTTCGAGCTGTCCTGCATCCCTACTGCTCGCCGCGGTGTGCCCCAGATCAATTGTCTGCTTCGACATCGACGCCAATGGCATCTCAACGTCTCTGCCGAGGACAAGACCACCGTGCAGAAGAACAAGATAACGATCACGAACGACAAGGGCCGGCTGAGTAAGGAGGAGATCGAGAAGATGGTGCAGGAGGCCGAGAATGTTGTAAATAATCTTGTTTTAGAGTCATGTGCAAAATTTGGGTGTAATCGAAGTCGAATTACAGCCGCAATTCAAAGTCGTAGGTGGAAACCAAGTCGAAGTCGTATTAGAATCAGAGTCGGAGTAGGTGTTGAGAACCCGTGTTGAAGTAGGACAGCCGGGTATAAAAAGAGGCCTAGAGCCATGTATTCGATGTACCAAGCAATTGAGAAAAGACCAAAAAGAGGGAGAAACACAGAACATTGTTTTGTCGTGTGTTTGCGTAAGACGTGGTCGGAAGGACTCACGATCACCGCAAGCGTGATCGGGAGGAGTTACGACCACGGCAAAGTTCAGCAGGCGTGGTCGTAAAGGCAGGGAAGGCTACGACCACGGTGAAGGTGGTCGTAAGGGAGTCGAAGGTAGTCGTAACGAGCTACGACTACACCGAGAAGGCCAGTACGTGATCGGAAGCAACTCCGATCACGTTGAAGGAAGTGAACGTGGTCGT
Source organism: Dendrocalamus latiflorus (assembly GCA_017311315.1). Lineage (NCBI taxonomy): Eukaryota > Viridiplantae > Streptophyta > Magnoliopsida > Poales > Poaceae > Dendrocalamus > Dendrocalamus latiflorus. The sequence goes on along the minus strand of CM029647.1, from coordinate 14,788,329 downwards.
ACGGGTGTTCGATCACGGTGAACAGTGATCGCCAGCATCACTGCGTGATCGTAGAAGATTTCGACCACGGTATCTTGAGCGGCTGAAGGAAGGCAGCGGCAGCGATAACACGGAGCGGTCGTAAATTGCTACAGTAATTTTACGACCACGTTGAAAAGGCGATCGGAGGAGATTGAAGCGTTCGGAATTGGTCGTAAGTACTCTGAACCGATCGTATTTGATTCTCACCGATCGTAAACGACTCTAACCGGTCGTAAAAGGTCCTGGGAGGTTGTAAGACCTTACAACAGAGAAGTACAAGGCGGAGGACGAGGAGTACAAAAAGAAGGTGGATGCCAAGAACGCGCTCGAGAACAACGCTAAAACATGAGGAACACCATCAAGGACGACAAGATCGCCTCCAAGCTCTCGGCGGACGACATGAAGAAGGTCGAGGACGCCGTCGACGGCGCCATCAGCTCGCGGAGGCGGACGAGTTCGAGGACAAGATGAAGGAGCTGGAGAGCATCTGCAAACCCATCATCGCGAAGATGGACCGGGCGCTGGCGCGGCCATAGGCGGCGCCATCGGCATGGACGAGGACGCGCCGACCGGTGGAAGCGGCGCGTCTCCCCAGATTGAGGAGGTCGATCAAGCTGGCGGTGCTCTAGTTGGTTAATTTTGGTGGTGAGGGAGTCTGAACTTGCGATCGTGTCTGGCCTCGGTTTTCAGTTGTGGACTTGTGGTTAAGTCGTGAGATGGAGAAACTTTTCAGGCCCTGTTTGGAATGCGGGAATTTTTCCTGATTCCTGCGGGAATTGAACTGTTTCCTGCAAAATTCCTGTGAAATTCCTCTGTTCCAAACAGGCCCTCAAAGTCCGTATCAATGTAGTTCTGAACTTTTGTAGCTGAGGTTAATAAATAAGTTCTCAAAAATATTCTTTCTTGTTCTGGATGCTTGGTTGGAATATAAACCAAGGTATATAGAAGTGCTGATGAATTCTCTTCGCGATGAATTAATTTCTTGGTAAAGAACAGCGTAAATTTCGAATCGTACAGACTGGTACTAACAAAACAATCACAATCCAGGATCCAAATATGGAGTAGTAAATAACTCAAGACAATTTATTTTGTTAATTGAACTTAGTACAAATTCTAGAACAAGCAATCCCACCATATGCTACAAAGGAGAGCACGAGGGTTAAAAAGACACCCATAACATACAAAGCTAGAACAAATTAGTCTCCAGTAAAGTCTTTGTTGCTGAAGAGGCCTAGTGCAGTACAGCAAGCACTCAAAGTGAGAATATGGCGAAGCAACAAGCATGCTAATACCTTAATTCTCAGCTCTTTTGGGCATTTGATCTGGTGGTCACAAGCAAGGCACAATATGGCGAAGAGACCTTCCATTACTTACGTGAGAAGCAGATCGTTAGCTCCAAGGTGAGGAGGGCGCATAGAGACCCTAACTTCATGTTCTTCTGGCCCGTTTCCTAGTTTGGGAACCATGATCTCGAGCACTGCAGCAGCCTCATCAAAGTACGCCTCCAGCTTAGCATCTTCAGGGATTCGGGTAGCTAGAGGTATTTCACGGATGAATTCCCCAGGAGGGCAGTGCTCGGGCGTACGATCGGTGAGCTTGAAAACCCTATCATGTCTTCTGATGTATGGCACCCGGGCTGTACTGACACAAACGATCTTTACTATACCATGAGTAAGACTGTTCCTCCATGAAACCTTCACCCTCTGCTGATCAACAAACGGCAAGCTGACCACTAGTAAGTAGCCCTGGTCATCCTCGTAAATAGAAATGGCGGCAGTCACCGGTCCGCAAGCCTTTCTCATCACCCCGGTGAACTCGTGCAGCCATGAAGGCTGCGCTACTGAATGCATCTCCACATCTTGTTGCGACCTCCCATTGAAAGAGTTCAACGGCAAGAAGCATTCCTCGTCCATGGCTTGCGGAAACACCTCCTTCCTGCGCTTGCTGCTAACCGGGGAGAGATCCATAGCATCTTCTCCTGAATGGCTGGACGGCGATGACAAATTCAAGCTTGATCCATTTAGCATCTTCTTTGGGTGTTGGTGAACATTGCTCTTCATGATAGGGTGTGGCCTCTCCGGCTCAAGCTCTGAGTTTGGCACAGTCCTCCATGCCCCAAAATCACTGGCCTCCTGTGGGATTGCGAAATTGACCTCCCTCCCTGTAAGCTCCGCCCACCTCCTCCGGTCTACTTCGGCGATACCTGCGAGATTTGGTGATCTCACCACCTCAATCCCATGGATACACTGAGGGTTTGAGAGCCCCCGGTAGTGCTTGCGCTGCATCCGGTGCGATCGGACAAACCCCCTGTCAACACTAAACGGGAACTGCGGCTCACCGGGCCGTGAGTGCCCGTTCATGTAGCTCCTCAGCTGCATCTTCCCAAGGGCATTCTCCGGCCGCTCCTTGAACACCCACATGTACATGTTCTCCATGTCGTGCTGCACCAGGAACATGTCGAGCAGGAGGTCCGGCTTGTCGAAGTCCGACACGCCGTGCGTGTCCCGGATCACCTTGCTCTTCTCCGACAGCAGGGGCTTGAAGTAGAACGTGAAGAAGAACCACGCGCCCCAGATGCTGGCACCGCGCTTGGCGGTCTTCCGGCTCCCGGCCTTCGGAGCGCTGCTCAGCACGGCTTCGCCGTCGCAGACCTGCGGCCCGAGGCTGACATCCAGCATGTCGCAGGGGTCCGTCTGCCACGGCTGGTTGATGTCAGGCGGGGGCGCGCCGGAGAGCGACACGGCGGGGGCGCGCGCGCCGCCGCCAACGCTGCCTCCGATGCGGGGCTGCACCATGACGCCGACGGCGCGGTCGTCGAGGTGGCCGGAGGGGTCCATGGAGAGGAAGGTGCAGGGGCCGTGGTGGCCGCCGCCGCCGCCGTTCTCCATGGACAGGGTGGTGACGAGGTCTTCCCCCATGGCTGGTGCTCGCGCCTCGGGGTGGTAGGTGCTAATGGCGGCCTCCGCCTCCTCGTCCTCCTCTCCTCCCTCTTCCCCTGCCGCTATCTAATCGGTGGCCTCCGGATCCCTCTGCATTCCAAGAAGGCGTCCCACAGCAACCAATCATGGACCCATTTCATATATCCCACCATCAATCCCCGACGGGATTCCACCACAAATCTTCAACCAGCCTCCTCCCCCAACCAAATCCACACCCCAAGAAAATGTCCTACGGGCTCGTACGAATCAAGAAACCAGTAGATGATTCAAAGAGGCCAAGAAAAAGAGAGGGACGGACGGACGATGGGCTAGCCGACGGTTACCTCCACTAGGAAAGCAAAGCCGCCTTTGCCATTACCGCGGGGGGAGTGGGAAGCTGCGAGAGCAAGAGCGCGGGGAGGAAGGCGAGGACATGTGGGGTGGGAGGTGGAAGAAGTGGAAGGGATGGTGGCGGGGGGCGCCCTCTTTTAATGGCCTCTGGCATTCGGAAGAGCCCTCCACCGGATACGACCGGGACGACGGCGCCGTCACTTTTCACGGCCGCGCCGCTCACCCCAGCACGCCGTGCCGTCCGTCCGTTTTTCCCTTTTCCTTCGTGCAAAATTGGCAAATCACTTACCAAACGTAATACCGTTAACTGAAAATGATTATTCTCTATACTCATGGCGATTGTCTTATCAACGAGTACTTCAGTTCGATTACTTGGTACAATGTCAGTGAGTGTCGATCGATAACCTGACCTCATCGGCAACTTATCTATTCGTTGTGTTAACGGTCCAGCTCGAGCTCTTCATGCTAGTACATTGTTTATAGATTGTCGTAGTCGAACGAATACAATGAGATAAGGGGCGTATTAGGTGAAAAGCGCCCTTAGAATACGAGATGCAAGTTTGCAATCTCCGTGATTCGATTGGCGTGATAATAATCAAGCTCATCTCAAGGATGGAAACTATTTCACATAGAATCAAATAGTTCAAATATACTCCCATTGTTCTTTTTTTACTTTACATTTTTGATTTTTTTACAGTCTTCATATACAACTTTGACTACTACTTTTTATAACTTTATACTAAAATATACTTATAATATTATAAAAATACTTTAAGATAAATCTAATGATATAATTTTTATATAGCTAATTTAAATAGTTTTAAATTCATTGGCGGTCAAACTAAAATTTAACGGCACTTATTCTAGAAAATCAAGTAAAAAAGAATGAAGAAAGTATAATTCTATTACCTTATTTCAAGGTTGCGTTTGATTTGTGGCTTAAAGATAGACTATAAGCTATGGAGAGTCGGCTTAACCCAGTCAAGGCCTACTAGCTCCAGGCTCAGGATTAAACTAACCTACCATAAAAGTGAAATAATATAATCCACATGAGTTTTGCCTTTTCTATCCAAAACATTTTAGACTAATTTTTCTGCCAAACATTAAAATTGGGTTCTAACCTACATACATAAAAAATAATTATTAGTTTTTTTTAACTGAAAGCAAACACACCATAAAGGAGTTATATGGGAAAATTGGGTCTATGCCACTGGTTGTTTTGTTGTTTTTGATTTTGCCACTACTTTTAACTAATTGGTTCAATGCCACTGGTTAAATGACACTGAAATCACAAACTTCTTTAGATTTTCGCCATTATTAGCTTACTTTTTCTCAAAATTCTAGAAATGCATATACCTTTTTTCCCCTCTCACTTCATATTTGTGATTGCATCTGATTGTGAGAGACCATGTGGAGGTCATCCCCTGTGAATGATGAGTAATTGACATCGGTTTGTGAGAGTCGAGTTTGGTTTGGGGTGGTTCGAACCTTGACGTTGCGTGGTGCAACGGGCTCGGTCGGACTTGGTCAAACTTGGTCGTATGGGCTTAGGATGCATATTCCAGTGTTTCGACAGGTTTGGACTTCGGTATGGTAAGTGTGATGTGTTTGTGCTATTTACGCTTTCATGTATCGAGCGGTGTTATTTGATGTGTTTCTTGTTTGTGTGGCTGCAGGGCGTCGAGGCAGAGTCGTGGCGAGACACGGTGGACCGGATTAGGCGCAGGTGGCGCTGAGGTCAAAACGGTCGGGATGTGTCGAAGACGACGGTGACTCGAGGTGATTGCGAGGCGTGCGAGGCAAGGAGCGCGGAAGCTTCCCGGAAGGTGCAGGAGGGCCGAAATGGGAATTTCGCAGAGCTGCACAAGCGGGAGCGGGCTCCGTTGGATTTAGCGGGCGTAACGGGGCGGAGACCCGTTAGCCAAGGCTATATAAAGGATTGGAGGGGCTGCATGCCCACTTGAGCACTTGTAAGGAATTAGGGTTTACACTAGTCAAAAGAGGCTTTGGGAAGGTTGTTTCCTTTAGCTCTTTAGTTGGTGAGGTTTGTTGGTGGAGGCAGAGTGTGCTCCCTCTGTTGTCCCCTTCGATAGTTTCCAGAGTGAGTTCTTCCTCTCTCCAAGCATGTATGGGTTGTGTTCTTGAGTTGGAGAGGGAAAGGATTGAGTGGAGAGTCTTGTAATCATCCTTGTGTTTGAATGTCCATGCGTATCGGGACTCTTCTGTATCTCTATTGATTCAATGAATGGAATCTGAAGTTTCTGTCTCGTGCTCCTCTCTGTTCTTCGTTTCTCTTTTGGCCTGATTTCTTGATTTTCGTTGTTTTGAGTTCTTGCTTGCTGGAAAGTGCCAAAATGGGTTGCTATGACATGGGTGATGCTCAAAAGCCACTTGGCTAGTTAACTCCAAGAGCAAACCAAGTTTTAATCTCAGATTTCAGTGTTGAGCCTCCTCTGTTCAGTTCTTGCAGTTCTAGGGTTTTTATGTTTCTTGAGTTTCCCTCCATAAGATGATCTGATTTTTGGTCTGGAGACTCTCTTTGCTATTGCTATCCTAGCTGCAAAGTCTCATTTCCAAAGAGTGAAGGATGGAGGAGTAATTTGACCCTTTTTGGTTCAGCTCGTACATATTTTCAGAATTGTGTCTTTTCTAGGGTTTTGAGTTAAATCTTGATTCCCTTTGCAAGTTGACTTGAAACTTGGTATCCAGAGTCTTAAGACTATCTATGAGATATCTGGAAAGTCTCATTAGCAAAGGATTTGAGACCATGGAGAAATTTGGGTTTTGAGTGCTCCTCTCTGAATATTTTCAGATTTCAGACCTTTCTTCTTTTTGGGGCTGTTCTTAATTCCCTTTTCGAAAATTGACGAAACTTGGCATGCAGATTCCTATGGCTATTGAGTAGCTATCCTCAAAGTTTCGTGGCCAAAGATTCAAGGATTGAGTGGGAATTTAAGTTTTTGTAGCTGCTGCCAGTAACTTTCAGTTTCTTGTGCAAATCTGAAATTCCTCTTGTTGAGTTGGATTTTTGTGGTCTCTTAGGTTCCTTGGGCTGGTGTAATCATTTCCCAGTTATACTGGACCAAGAGAACAAATGGAAGTCTCAATTCCTTTGGTTTTGTGAAGCTTCAAGCCTTATCTTCTGAAAAATCAGGTTTCTGGATTGTTTGCCCGAGGGACGGTCTGATTTGTGCTTGTCGTGGGTTGAGTTTTTCGAGAGTGTCGAGCGTCATTCACCCCCCTCTGTCGCTATTTCGGTCCAACAGATTGAAAGTTCAATGTGTTTGGAAGGGCAAAGCAGTCATTTTTGCTCGATCAACAGATATTAACCTTGTCAAAATAGCATTTATTAAAGAAGTTTATGATTCCGGTGACGTGAACCAATCAACTAAAAAGTAGTGACAAAATTCAAAAATACAAAACTACCAATGACATGGACCAATTTTTTTCCCAAGGATATGGTATCCACTTTGAGCGGTGTTATCTTAGAGCACTCCCAATGCAGAAATTATGGATGGTTTCTATGGCATTAAATAAGGTGCCAAGTAAGCAAAATGCTGATGTGTCATTGGAGTTAAGGAGGAGAGATAAGGAAATGGTTTCTTATATAGACACCATGTCTACACAGGAACCAAGATAGAAAGAGCTGTGATGGGTAGATGATAGGAGAGAGAAAATAAATGATTGGATGGAAATTTTATTTGTAGAAACTATCCATTGGGAGTATAGTTTCTATGGGTAGTGTCTACATTAATTGACAAGTATAGAAACTATCTCATAATTTCTGCATTAGGAGTGACCTTACTGTTTTGCTTTTCATTTACCCTTTCGGTTTTAACTGTAGAGAGTGGACTTTGGAGCCTAAACGGCATCACCAGGCTTTGCCTGCCGGTGTGCGAGACCGGCACAGGAGAGCTGTGGATCTCCGCTTAGGTGCTCTTTCTGGAACAACCTGCTTTGATCTAGCAGGTTGTATGAACGACCAAAATTCGTGTCAAATCAGCGTGCCATTCAAACATCTTTTTCCAGATCCCATATGAGTATTCTGGTGGCACAATCTAATTTGACATGCGTTGCTTTGCCTTCGCTCGTTGCCAATTTGGTTAGGAGAAATATCATTTGTCGATTGTTTTGGGCATCTCTGTTCGAGTGGGTTCTACTGGACATCTCTTGACCGGACAAAAGTATACTCAATATACTCCATACATATTTAGGCCCCATTTTCTTGTGTACCTTCTTGAACTTTGAACTCTGTTTTCATAGAAGCTGGAGCTCCTTTGGTTTACAATTTAGGTCCCGTTCGAAATAATGAGATCCTGTATAATTTTGGAGGATAACAAATATGAATTTTTGACGTATTTGACACTGTTTGCACCCATATTTACGAAAATAGTAGTATACCTACCGTATTGCCAAAAATGACATTTTTGCCGTCTAATGGCCGGACGGCAATGCTGAAGGACGGACACGTAGGCTGTGCCATCCCGTCAGCGGACGGGAGGTTGCTTGCCGCCCTGTCACCAGACAGTAGCTGCCTGGCGCTCCATGGCCAGACAGCAAGTGATTAAGCTAGCTGATTAGCCAGCTTAATTACCTGCCCTAATTTTTTGTATACTATTTGTCTGAATTTTTAAATATAGCAAATAAGCTAAAAAAATTACAAAATTCTATGTACAACCTATTGACACAACGTACTTGACTGTGTAATTTTTTGGTAATTTTATTAGCTGTGAATATCGCTAAAAAATTCTTATGATTTTGATATTTGTAGGAGTTGTTACATATAGCAAACGAGCTCCAAAAACTAAAAAAAAAATTATGTGAAGCCTCCTGACATAGTCATAGTAATTGTGTAATTTTTGAGAATTTTATGTACTCTGAATTTGCCACGTTAATTCATGTTAATGTAATCATGAAATTAGTGATCCTCAGCTATATTTTGCAGTGCCTGACCTTTGTCCTTCGCACATATGTCGGCCCGTTGCTGCTATCTTTTCTTTCTCGCTATGTCCTTCACATAATTGTCACTCTCTCCGTGTCATCATCCTCGTGTGCTCCCTCGTCCGCACTAATGTCCTTATGTCTGTGCCGTCCCTCTCCTCGCCCGCTCCCTCGTCTACACATTTTTCAGTGTTACCATGCCGTCCCCCCTCACCCGAAGTGCTGCTCATCGACCCAGTCCTTAATTTGCGGGGTGAGCGCATCGGGTTCTCTTTTCGCTCGGCTAGAAATACGAATCTCTCGCAGTTCATCATCATGCATCTCAGTTGTTCATTCTTGTGGTCGTCGCTCAAAATTAAGAGTGCATAGCTCATTATTTTGAGAAGCCAGTGTATAGCTCATTAAGAACGTGGCAGTGCTAATTGTTTCTCCTAAAAAGCAGGTAATTTTTTAGTATGCTTTCGACGTTATTCCCATAATCCTAGTTAATTAGTGTTATTTAATTAGTCATAATTAATATAGTTTTCATTACGAAGTAAGTAGGTCGTAGTAATTTAGACATAGTTTTTATTATTTTTGCGTACGTACGGTACTCATAATTTGTTATTGTATGGTAGTATATAATTAAGCAGTCATAATTACTGTAATGATAGTTAATTAGGGTAAAATAATGTGTTAGTGCTAAGTAATTAAGTGCTAAGAATGACGGTAATGAATCGCTTGTAATTTTTTCGGACGGGTAATCAAATTGTCGATAATTAATGAGTTATCCGTATGTAGTTACACACATGTAATCACTAACTTGTAGTATTTTACTGTCATTATCAATCATTGTACTAATATTTCGTCCATCCCATTTGTTACAAGGTACTCTCAAAATTAAGAGTGCATGGCTAATTATTTTAGAAAGCCAGTGTATAGCTCATTGAGGACATGGCAGTGCTGATTGCTTCTCCTGAAAGACAAGTAATTTTTTATCGCATGACTTTGACATTATACCCGTAGTCCTAGTTAATTATTGTTATTTAGTTAGTCATAATTAATGTAGATTTTATTATGAAGTAAGTTAGTCGTAGTAATATAGACATAGTTTGTACTTTTTTGTATACATACGGTACCCATAATTTGCTATTGTATGGTGGTATATAATTAAGTAGTTGTAATTACTGTAGTGGCAATTAATTAGGGTTATGTAATGAGTTAGTGCTAAGTAATTAAGTGATAAATACGATGGTAATGAAGTACTAGTAATTTTTTTTGGATGAGTAATCAAATTGTCGATAATTAATGAATTATTCGTATGTAATTACACGCATGTAATCACTAACATGTATTATTTTGCTGTTATTATCAATGTTTGCACTAATATTTGGTCTATCCCATTTGTTGGAAGGTATGGCTTTACCGGAGCTTCTCGAACAGTTCTACGATGAGAATCACTAGTGCCACTCATAGATGACTGGTGACGCACCTGGCCCTCCGCCCTTGAAGCTGCGGGGAGGGAGGGATCATTGGGAGTTGGATGAGCGCTACGTCCCAATATTGCGGGCCACAGACTTGTTGCCCTTTGTGAGGCTGGTCTCTATCAGACGCCAGTTCACCATCGACGACAGTCTGCTCATGGCACTGGTGGACAGGTGGAGGCCCAATACACACATATTCCACTTTCGATGGGGTGAGATGATGGTCACTAAGTAGGACGTCTCGCTTTTGACCAGTCTCGCTCTCCGGGGTGACGCACTTGCTCCAGCCTCTGAACCGGCGGACTAGAAGGAGAGGTTGGCAGACCGATTCAGTATGTACCCGTAGGATGCATCGCTCAAGGTCGTCAGAACGCACCTTATCGTGTACCTTATTCAGCTCTTTAGTTGAATCATGTTTCTAGCCACACACGGCGATATTTGCAACGCTGAGTTCATCCATCTTGCCTAGTCTTTAGTTGGCGTGGAGTTTGGGGCGATGCCTCAGTACAGTTGGAGATTAGTCGTTCTATGCGCCACATATCGGGGGTTGTGTGACGTTTGCTAACGCAGCACTACTGATAACCCCAACCTGTGCGCCTGCTGCGTGCTCCTGCAGCTGTGGAGTTGGAGTACTTCCCTGTCGAGCGTCTGGCCATTGTGATGGCAGTGCACCCATTCGACGAGTTCACCGACCTAATAGACGTACCCCATGGGACATGCTTGTACTCAACGGAAGACAACGTCACGCACGGGGAGGCAAACACTGCGAGGATATAGCAGTGGCTCAGATGGGTGAGCCATATCGTATCCTATGTGATGCATTTTTTGTACTATTACATGTATTTCTATAAATATTCATAATGTTTGAAATTATAAAAAAGGTCACGCATTGCAAAAGATGTCTGAACATCGCTAATTTCATAATTAAATTAATATGAATGAACATGGAAAATTAAAAGCACATAAAATTCCCAAAAAATTACACAATAAGGTAGACTATGTCGGAAGGTTTTTCATAACATTTCGTAATTTTTGGAGCTCATTTGGTATATGTAACAACTCCTACAAATATCAAAATTATACAAATTTTTGAGCAACATTCTTTATGGATAAAATTGTGAAAAAATTAGACAGTTATGTACGTTGTGTTGGGAGGCTACACATAAAATTTTGTAACCTTTTGAGCTCATTTATTATATTTGAAAATTCAAACAAATAGTATAAAAAATAATTAGGATAGGTAATTAAGCCGGCTAATCTGCCGGCTTAATCACCTGCCATCTGGCCATCGGGCGGCAAGCTTCTTGATGTTCAGTGACAGGGCAGTAGGCAGTTGCTATCTGCTTGCGGTGCGGCAGGGCCTACGCGCCAACCCACCGGTGTTGCCGCCGGGCCACCGGAGGCAGAAATGCTATTTTTGTCAATACGACAGACATATAATCATTTTTGTAATTATAGTTGCAAACAGTGCTAAATGTGCTAAATACTTTAATAAATATCGGCTTTGACTGAACAATACTACATATACTACGTTCCAACACTATTTAGCCATGATAAGAGCATGGTTTCCTGTTTGTGGCTGTATTTCTGTGGCACAGAGCCCATTGGCAGCCCACTCATTTGGGCTGAAATTTGGTGGCTTATGGCTGAAATTATACTGTAGTTGATGGTAGCATATTTGGCACAATTAAATTTAAAAAATTAAAAATAGAAAAAATAGGTTAGTCCATCACGTGTAATGCTAACGAATACAGAAAAAAGAACCGGCAAAAAAGCTCAAAAAAAGCCAAGATGACAGAAAAACGAAATTTAGGAATAGTGAAAAATAAACCAAAAATTAAAAACTCAAACCGAAATAAACGGGACCTGGATTAGCTGCCCATTGCTCAGTATCACTGACCAGGTCGCTTTTCACACTGTTGCGCACAAAAAAAAATCATTGCTCGTCTCCAGGCTATCCCTAAGATTTGAAAATATTATGACCCAATGTAGCGTTCATATTTGACTTGATGTCTTATCTCTATAGCCAAGCTTGCCTCTTCGTTTATTTATCAAAGAGAAAACACTAAAGCAACCTATCGCCTCACTTCTCCTTATCATGGTGGTTGGTGGACTGGAATACTAGTGGTGGGCCTTGCCCTAATAACACAATTTAACTTATGACATTAGGATTAAATTAGTGCTAAGCTATATTCAAAGCTCGCCGTTTGTTTCTCCCAACGGTGGATTCAAACTTGCTCCATTCACGCGCGCTAGTAGTACGGCCGTTCCTGTCATTTTGGAGATTTTGGAGACGCTGGTAGTGACAAAAACGAAGGCCCTTTATTCTAATATACTAGCTGAATATTCGTGTGTTACTACGAATTTTTAAAATTGATCCTATTATATATTTTAATACTCACGGGTGGTAAATTTTTTTAGAATATGCATACAACTATGTTTTAAAAGTTTTTAAATCCGTCAAGTAAATCAAAAACCGTCGATCACACCTCATGGTCATAAGTCAGAAGACATCGACCACACCTCGTGGTCGTAGGTCGGGAGCCCTTGAGCACACCTCGTCGTCGTAAGTCGGAAGTCGTCGACCATTGCACATGATCGTAGGTCGAGAGCGGTTAACCATCACTGGTGGTCGTAAGTTGGCAGCGGTCGACGATCGATCATGGTCATAAATCAGGAGCCTTTGACAATGGCTTATGGTCATACATCAGAAGTCGATGGCCATCGTTCGTAGTCGTAAGTCGGAAGCCATCGAGGATACCTCGTGCTTGTAAAGTCGGAACACATCGACCAGCGCTCGTAGTCGTAAGTCGAAAGACATCGACCACACCTCGTGGTTGTAAGTCAAACGACATCAACCAATGCTCATGGTCGTAAATTAGAAGCCATCGATCACATCTCGTGGTTGTAAGTTAGATATCGTCGACCATTGCGCGTGATTATAGGTCGGGAGTGGTCGACCATCGCTGGTGGTCGTACGTTGGCAGGCCTCCGATGCACTTATGCCCTGTTGCCCGACTGCCGGCGCCAGCCTGCTCGCCCCAACTTCGACCATGACCCTTCGACTTCGATTACGGCCCTTCGACTTCGATTGCGGACCGACTTCATCCACACCCCTTTGACTTCAATCATTGTCCCTTTGACCACGGTTTGGACTTCGATCATGACCCTTCGACTTCGATCACGGCCTGACTTCAACCACAACCCTTCGATTTTGACCGCGGACTGACTTCACCCACACCCCTTCGACTTTGATCACTGCCCCCTTTGACCACGGCTTCGACTTCGACCACGGATGGACAATGCAAAGAAATAAGAAAAAAACAAAAAAGTCTTAAAATAAAAAAACTAGAAAAAAGACAAAAATAAAAAATTGTAAGCTATAAGCTTAAGTCCAATGGAAATGGGCTGGGTCCATTTTTCTAAGTACATGAAGAGATCGAATCGTGCGCCTTCTGTGACGACAAAAGTACTTGTAAGGTAAAACCCCTCCCCTAAAAACTACTCTCAAGTTGAGTGAATTATTGTCCTTGTGCCACGATATGGTTGGATTATCGTGCAAGAGGGAGTAAATCATCACTAGTCATCTCAATTATCATGCCTAGAAAGACTATATGAACACACTTTCTTGAGCAAACAGGATTTGATGGTCCTGGCTATACTTCCAGCCATTCGATCACAGGAGAGAAAAGTACTGCTTGAGCTCATCACCTCATGTAGTTAGCATTTTTTAGCTCATAATTGAGCGCATTATATAGGTCGTGGTAGACAATCGATCGCAGTGTAGATGTCTAAACCAGCGGTCGAGGGCATGCTTTTAGTCAACAAGAAAATTTTGCCTCCATTGACGGTTTAGGTGGTGATCATTTTGGCTTTAGTTTTTAGCTTCTGACTTATTTTTCACTATTTATAAATTTCGTCTTTTTTTGAACTTTTGGCTTTTTGTTGAGCTTTTTTGCTGGTTCTTTTTTCCCGTATTTATTTGTATTATACGTCATGGGCTAACATATTTTTTATACTTTTTAATTTTTTTAATTTAATTCTGCTAAATAAGCATCTGTCAGCTACAGTCTTTTTTCAGCTAACTACAGTGCTTTTCAGCCATAAGCCACCAAAAAAAAGCCCAAATGATCACCAGGTAAACAACTGTTAGCTTAAACAGTAATTTACTATGTGTGACAATGAAAAAGGAAGAATTAAGGCCATGTTTGGTACAGCTTCACAAACAGCTTCATGAGCTGTTGTGAGCTGTTTTTTTGCCAAATACCCTTTTTGCAAACAGCTTCATGGATGAAACTCCTTAAATCATGCTCTCATAAGGGAATGGGGTGGGGTGAAGCTGAAAATAGTAGCTTTTCACAGCTCTCTCCCTCTGGCTCGCAGTTCTAGGAACCCACTGCCCTTGTAGTTGACAGAAATTACAGCACTTTGCCACTGGGTCCCCACGCCTGTTTCCTCTCCTCCCATTCGCACTGATTTTAATTTTTTTATCATTTTAATTTTTTAATTCATACTCATTCAAATAAATTATTTTTTTAATTCATATGACCATATACAAACATACAACTCCAAATGTTAGAACAAGTCAGGTAGACAGGGGCATCTTGGACAATTGCCCTCTCTCAGTCATGCATGAAGCTGTTGGTGAAGCTGTTTTGCCAAACAGTTTTCCAAAACAGCTTTAGCTTCACCGGTGAAGCTGCTCATGAAGCTGAAACAAAAAAACAGCTTCACCGTTTACCGTGGCCTAACATGGGACGCTATGGGATACGAGGAAACTTTCAACACAGTTTACCGTGCATGGATTTACTTTGTCATGATGTCTCCTCTCTCTCTCCGTCTCTTTGGAAAAAATTAGGATTTGCCACTTCATTCATCGACATTTCAAGATTTGCAATCCATTATCTTTAGACTCATATGTGAGTGAGATATTGAATAATATATTATAAAGTGGCAATGAATAGAGTGGCAAATAATGAATTCTTCCTTTTGAGATAGAACTCTTTGGCTAGTTGGTCATACGCATAAGTGCAGTATAACATGAAGCAAACGAAAATATAACAGTGGCGTAGTCGATGTGCCAGCTCAATTGTACATGACATGTATGCCCATGACGAGTAGTACGTATGTCCTAGGTGATCGAAACCGAACAGGTCTCAACTGCAAGCTGCTGCCGACGGCTACGAGCCCATCTCCTTCTGCTGCAACTACGGTGCATCTTGGGGAGGTTTTGAGTGGTGGTGATCATTTGGGCTTATTTTTGTGACTTATGGCTGAAAATCACTGTAGCTGACTGAAAAAATATTGTAGCTGACAGATGCTTATTTAGCATAATTAAATTTAAAAAAAATTAAAAAATATGTTAGCCCATTACATATAATACAAAACAAATACGGGAAAAAAGAACCGGCAAAAAAGCTCAACAAAAAATCAAAAGTTCAGAAAAGTACGAAATTTATAAATAGTGAAAAATAAGCCGGAAGCTAAAAACTGAAACCCAACCGATCACCCTTTAAATGAGCAGAAAATTAGTTACTGCACGCGTGACTGTCTCGACGCGAGTGTCAGGCAGAGGACAGACAGGCCGTATGACCAGTCTAAAACTGTTGTTTTTCCGGGTCGGCAAATGTCGAGATTCTCGCCTAGTTGCGCAAGTGGTCTAGAACAAGGTAACAGCAAGTGGAACATTAGCCTCCAACGTATCAAGCATCAACGACGGAGCAAGCTCAACTCGTCAGTTGGTTACTCCTCCTCCACACGCAGTATTTATTTTTAAAGAATGCAGTGGTATCACATAACATAACATAACCGGGGCGGAACTATCAACATTTACCGACGGAGATAATACTCGGCCTACAGGTCTTGTCTGCAAAACATGCATGAACTCCTCCTGGCGAGTCACAGGTACAGTCTTGAAATGTACTGAATCTTGAACGGCTTGTCCTAGAACGCACCTACTGGTACGGCCAATCTGTCAGCAACTCACCTTAGGCTTAACAATCACTACCTATGTTCTCCAAGAAGAAACAGGAGAGAAACTAGGGGTGGTGCCCGGTGTGCACCGGCACATCTAAAGAATCCCAAAATCCACAGAGAGTATATGAATATTATGGCTAAATCGATTGTTTCTTTGGACCTTGATGGGGATTATTGTACAAGATTTTAGACTTTGTGTGAGGTATATTATAATTTTTCTAGCTCTGCTACTGAAAAGAAACGGTGTTGCCTACTAAATTGCCACACATCAACGGATGATTAGGTCATATCACTATGAGCAAGATCAGGTCGCCGGCCAAAACTAGCCCGAGCAGAGCACGTTGGATGGCCATCGCACGATCGAACAGCGACCATTGCATGATGGACTCGCTCGAGCATGAGAATGACACATCGTCCACTCCGAATCGAAATAATTACCACACAGCAATTGCACATAGTTTTCAGCTCCCATTGAATAGCCCCAAATGATTGCCTCAAAAGAGCCCAATGCGAAAAGGAAAGTGCGTGCAAATCTCTCTCTCTCTCCCCAAGCCCCAAACAGAGTACAGCACGAAGGAACCAAGTGCGACTGCGACCAGACAGAGACAGTGCCGTGCGCCACACAGGAGCGTACTTATTTTTCCCTGAACCTTCGCCGCGTTCAGTGTACAGATCGAGCAGGGAGACAGGCAGACAGGCGGTACTGTATTATTGGTAGTGGATTTGTCTGTTTTTGTGAGGGCTGATCGAGGAGTACACCGAGTGCAAGCGTGATGTGTCCTGCATGGAAGCTTCAGAAGAGAGCTACCCCGGATACGAGCTGGGGGCTGTGGGGCTTGCGATCTGGCCTTGTCTTCCTGCAAATGCAATGCAGATCTAGTGGTGGCAGACTGATAGGTTTTCGGTTTTCTTTGGTTCTTGCGCCCAGGTGCAAATGGCAGCTGCACCTCCCCCTGTCTGCTTTCCATGCAGTTTCAAACTACTGAGGTGTGCCGCTGAGAATTTTTTTGGCTCGATTCCAGCTGCCTTGAGTATTGCCGAGTAGATGATGATAAGGCATGCATGTAGAAATTAGCCAAAATTTTGTAGTCAACTGTCTTGTCAGCCAAGTTGTTTCACTAAATGTCAGAGACTGATTTCCACAAAGAAACATATGTATCCGTTCAAATCAACATCAATCTAATCTATTTGTTTCTTACTGTAAGACAGTTTAAATTTAATAAGATTAATGAGTATCAAACCTATGCACTGGATTTGCTGCAAACAGCTACTGGTTGCGAACTCCAATCTGCGCTGAAGCACACAAATTGCAAACTCGATCGGTTTCCCCTGTAACCATGAAGTTTCAGCAGATCTGTTGTATATTCTTTTCAGATGCATGCTGCAGGGCTGCCTGGAATCAGATTCCAGGATCCATCAGACCTGATGAGTTGGCAACCTCCTGGCACAGTAGCCATGTACACTTAAGACCAATAGAGAGGAGTCAAAATGCCACACGATTTTGCAAAAAAGCTGACATTGAAATGAACGTAGCTCCAAACTGGAAACGAATGGCCATTGGCCAGGTCTTGTTGCGATCATGCTCCAGCTTTCGCTTTTGTGTTGGTGGTGGCGGTTTTTATATGGACATTATTGGGAGCGTGGGTGTGGCCATGGAGGAGGGAGGGAAGAAGAATCTTTCGAGCGCCTCTAATCTTGCTCTGTGCCACTTTAGATATCGTAGCTACACCATTCAGGTTCAGGTGCTGCGAAAGAAGGCAAGGCTAGCTAGGCTGCAATAATTTTGTACTATAACCGCATCCCTGGATCTGATAAGATTGTGAGAACCCCTTGTCTCTGGTCATCTATCATCGCCTTTCTTCTTTTTCTATAGGAAAGATTGGCTTAGTTCATATTAGGATATCAACCATTTTGTAACAGAGGATTACGGACATGTTCTGATATTTTAGTGAACAGAAGGACTGTGCAGCATTAATCACTAGCCTTCATACTTTTTCGCAACTAAATAATTCTTGGTTTACATACACCTACCTGATCTGTGTCGTCAATTCGAATTCTGAGAGTGAAAATAATTACTTTTCGAAATGTTATGGACGTTATGGTCACAAAGAAAACCAGCAGAATATATCAGCAGCAGATGAATGGCAATAAGATATAATATCTTGTGTACAAGCTCGAGATATGATTAGTCCTTATTTTAGCAACATGATTGAGGGGCACTCCACATGCAAAAACTCCAGAAATGATGGAGATCTGGAAGGCATCTCTGATGTTTTTTTTTATAATCAACCTTTTCCTCCCTTTTTGTCTGTCGACAAATTTTTGTCAGGGTGATCACTGACGGCCACTTGTTGTCTTCTCCTCTGTTGATCATCTAGTGGTCCATGTGGAACTCTTCAGTCCTGTTTATGCTTTGGATTCTTGGTGAAGAAATTTTTTTGTTGTAACTTAGCACAAAGAAGTCAAAGGAAGGGAAATTTGCAGTTAGAGCACATGCATGTAGTCTCCAATGGTTTGATGTGAATTACACTGACGTCTCTTTTGCTATTTCTCTTGGAGAAGCATATAAGCACCTTACTTCAATTAAGGTGTATATTTCCTCAAAGAAGCAGAATACCTTTCAGTTTTCAAAGCTGTTCAGACAGCCAGTCACAAGCTCACAACACTTAGAGCTTCCTCAAAGAGAGTTTAGACTATTGCACAGATGCCAAG
The DNA here is from genome assembly GCA_017311315.1 of Dendrocalamus latiflorus. Classification (NCBI taxonomy): domain Eukaryota; kingdom Viridiplantae; phylum Streptophyta; class Magnoliopsida; order Poales; family Poaceae; genus Dendrocalamus; species Dendrocalamus latiflorus. Next base: position 14,769,947 of record CM029647.1, on the reverse strand, counting down.
ACAGTACTAGTTCTTTCCTAGCAGTGCGGGTAGCGGCCCACGGTTTCCTCAGACTGTAGAGTAGTAGACTCCCATGGTACTTGAAAAGTTGAAAGGCAAATTCATTTCCTCTTGAAAAACAAACTCCAATTTTGCGTCCTCCTGATCCAGTCCAATCTGAGACAGCCACGACTGCAATGACTTAGCCAGAAGCAGACGCTGAACAGCAAACCAGCAATGACCCATCTTTCACTTCAGATGGGAAAGTAGAGATCTTTTGTCTTTGGCTTAGTTTAGCACCCTTAATGCGCGCGTCAGGAGAAACAAATACGGATGGTTAGGTTCCCATGGCCGTCCGTCAAAAGCTCTGCATCCCAGTCTAACCGCGCGACAGATCGATCACCCCCAATGAAGAAGCCTTGCTTTCTTTTGGTTTTTGGCCATGACCTCCAAACCAACGACAAACATGTGATGATGCGAACAACGAGTCGATGCCGCAACAACTCTCGCGACTAGGCATCAACAAATAAGTGTGCCTCCTTTTTCTGCTTCTTTTTCCCCTCTGAGAAGTAGTCGAAGAACAAGCCCCATTATGGAATCCAACACGTTCTAAAAGATTGGTTAAAGAAAGCGAACTCTTTTCTGCATCTGCTGGCAGTGGCAAATCATCATCTCCTTCTTTACTTCGTGAATTGTTCAAGACATGCTACGCGAGTAACGCATTATGTGTGACTCTGCATTTACCGCTGGTAACCATGTCTACTTTGTGATTTGTGTGGTTTTACTTTAGTGACATATTGATGGCGCCCCACACCATATCTTTGTTTTGTGGCTACAAATTCTTGTGTGATTGTCTATTTTAATATAACTGTTTGTAAGTGGTTTTCTACGTTTCATTTTTTTTCATTCCTAATTTTACAAAAAGGCGTGTAGGCACATTGAGGCTCTTGAGGTATCAAGCATGGTGGAGGCGCTTCATGAGTCAGTCTGCCTCTTGGGGTCTAAGGCCCTGTTTGGATACGCTTATCTGAGAATCGATTTTAATTTGATTAGGATTTTTTGATAAGTCGCGGTCTGAAGAATCTGCAGTCTGAAAAATCGTCGCGGTGGAAGAAACGACCCCTTGGGCTCGCGGTACAGGATTTTGGATTCCCAGTGCAAATGCCGATCTTTCCCACCGCGGCGGTTGAAAGAATCGAAAAATAATCAAAGCGTTTGGGTGGGATTCTCGCTTAATTCTACTAGAATCAGATTTTAAGCGTATCCAAACAGGGCCATATATATGGTTCACCACAATTATTCCACTCACTTTAGTCGATGATGCAGTGCAGAATCTCCTTGGCTCATTGTCAAGTTATCCGCAGCCGTAAATTACTGGCTAACTAGTACTAGTGGACTAGTTCGGTCCATCCATCGCATTTCGAATGACTCGTCGCAACAACAAATGAACAAAACGACCAGACTTTTCAACGGCTTGGTCGCGCTTGGCACAGTCGACGTTAGCAGTTTATTCTTGTAGCTTAAAAGCGTGATTGCGTGGATGTGAATGCGAAACCGACAAAGCCATAAAAAAGCACAATGCTTTGCTTAGTGACACCAAACGCTGCTTCTATAGAGAACTTGGTGAGCAACAAGGTAATGCACTAATGCCCATCGCCAATAGCCAGACGTATCAAACTGTAACAGTGATCTAGGCCCGTCTGGAAACGTATGAATTTTCTGGTTTCCACGAAAATTGGACGATTTCCTTGTGACATTCTGCGTTCTAAACGGGACCTATCGGTGTTGAGAATGAACCTTAGAATTCAGCGGAGCGTCCAGAATCCATATTTGTTGCTAATAGGGTTACATGGGACTTGGGGGTGTTTGGTTGAAAGACATAAGTTGTCAAATGCCTTAGCTAAGTTCGACCGAATGAGGCTAGTGTTCGATTCACAGTCATAATCGTGACGTGCTACACTTTCTTAGCCATCTGGTCTTCTCATCATACGCTAATTTCTATGCCAAATTTTAACACAAGTAGCTCATGATTTGTCAGCCAGAAAATGTATGAATTACCGCACTTTACCACAGTTTTATGGCAAAGTACGGCTGCGTTAATTTGTGTCCTTTGTCACGTCTAAACTGTTACTTCAGGGCAGTGGTCCAACCCTCTCAAGAAAAAAAAAGGAGTGTAGTAGTCGAGACTAGTGTTTGTGGACCAGGCCGCCAGCAGATACACAGTACAGACTTACGGTACTAGTCGGTCTAGTAGGTAATGGTATGAATGTGATACTTTGATCATGTATGATATTCCTGACCTCTTGGAAGGCTCGTGCCGTTTCTTTGGCAGGTTTTATACTATAGCAGTTTAAAATATACTGTATCTTATGTTAGTTTTTTAATATAATTAAATTTTTAAAAAATAAAAAAGTTAAATCTTCACAAACAATATAAAAAAAGTAAGGAGGAAAAAATAAAAAAAATAAAAACTAAAACAAAATAAAATTAAAAAGTTAGAAGATAGAAATAGCCGTGCGTGCTGCCACCGCACAAGCTTTACCATGTGGGCAGCACACGTTTTTCTTGTGCCCCGTGCGCGGATGCACAGCGAGGCGGCGGCGGCCGGCGATGCGACGAGACGCACGACCGGGCGCGCGGCGTGTGAAGTGACAGCCTGGGGTTCGGTCGGACAGCCGGGCCGCGTGCCCGTTTTTCTTGGCGAACGGAACGGGCTCGCCGCGCTGCGCTGTGGAAGTGCGTGTGGATGGAGGAGGGGTGCGGCTCAGGTGCTGTGACCCCTGCACGCGCTAAGTGCAGGGGCACGCCCAGGAGCCGCCACGTGTCCCCAAATATTCAAAAAACTTCCGAAAAATTCTAAAAAAATACTTAAAAAATCAGAAAATTGTAAAAAGTACTCTTTGTAAAAATACTTTTATTAAAAAGTATTTTTAAGTACTTTAAAAAAATACTTTTTAATAAAAGCATAAATCAAAAAAAAATTAAGTACTTACAAAAAATACTTTTTATTTGTAAGAAAATACTTTTTACAATTTTTCTGATTTTTTAAGCATTTTTTTAGAATTTTTCGGAAGTTTTTTGAATATTTGGGGACACGTGGCGGCTCCTGGGCGTGCCCCTGCACTTAGCGCGTGCAGGGGTCACAGCACCTGAGCCGCACCAATGGAGGAGGAGCCCGCCGACGTCGGACGCGTCCTACGGTCGTGCCCCCGTTGTTACTCTACGCTTCCGCCACAACCATGGCGCGATATCTCGTTGGTAATGCTACTGGACTCGTTTTAGCGGCCCCAAACCACCGGCTTATTGCCCTATTGGGCTAACTCCCAGTCCCACCAATGTTGGATTGTTGGGGAAAGTGCGGCACTAGCCCAATGCGAACATGGGCTTGAGCTCGCGAACCGTTTCCGTTGCTTCTGTGTGCTACTAGTACTGCTACAACACGAATTTTTATGTGCAGCAGATTCGAATCCGGCAAGTTGCTATGGGTCCGATTGAATACCTGTATGAGCTGATGCAGCTGTATGAGTGTGGTCAGACTGAGTAGAGAAAGTCCTCAGCCGCGTTTCTCCTTAGCCTAGCTCCAGTTGATTTTTTGCATCCGCTCGTGCAGGCTCTCACCCCGATGCAGGCAACCAAACACCATCTTCCTGCATGCGCTGATGCGAGCCACCTCGATGCAGGCAACCAAACATGAGTATTTTTAACGAGCGAGTATTTTACTACTGATCCGGGCCGGCAATACTACGATGAAAAAGGATACTACTCCAACATGAGTTGGGAGATTGAAAGCTGTGAAGACAGACGAAACGGAGGGAGTACTTAATGAGTTAATGTGCACCAGTACGTAGCCCGTATGTGCTAGCTTTATGTGACATCTTAAAGTGTTGTCTTTTGGTTTTCGGCTGTGAATTTTAGCTTTTGGCTAGTTAAAATGAGATTGAGAGAGTAAATGTTACTCGTATTGAGAAACCACTCTATTTAAAACGGTTTCTATAGTGACTCTTACAGAAAACTTATAGAAACTACATCGAGAATCCACTCTATTAAAAAAGCCCGCTTTTAAAAGATAAAATCTGTTTGAAACAGTACCTTAGATAATATGTACAGTATTCCGTGCGTAGAGAGATCTTCCAGCTTCAGGATGTGTGAACATCAGAAACAGGTTCATGAGAACACCTGCTTGTATGATCGACTAGTCGATAACTCGGAACTCAATTTAACCATCTTTTTCAGCAACACACTTCAAGTTGATAAAGCAGTACACTTCTTTTCTAATTAAGTAAACCAAACAGTGCAAATAAACAGCTAAACGCAACGGGTCCATCTACTCAATCACTCGCCCATGAAAGAGCTAGCCCTCAGGAATTCAAGACAGTTCGACAAGTTGTGCAAACCGGCAATCGATCGATCTACACGCATTGCCAGCTTCACCTCAGCTTCCAATGAATCAGCGTCCTCCAGAATGGACACCGAAGAAGTTGTAGAACGGCAGCGCCTTGCCGTTCGGGCTCTCCGACTCCCCGGAGAACGAAGCGGACGAGGACGGCGTCGGCGTCAGGGAGGCGCTCCCGGTGCGGCGCGCCTTGTCGGGCAGCAGGAACGTGGGCTGCAGCGGGAACAGTTGCAGGGTCTCGCGGCCGGCGCCGCCGACGTCCGCCGCCCCGCCGCCGCCGTTGGCTGGCTGGAAGTTCAGCACGTGCAGTGGAGTGCCTGCGTTGTTCGGAGCTGGCTGCAGGTACATGGTGGTTGGGGCCTGCACCGGGTACAGTACTGGCATCTGCGGATGCGGGTAGTAGGCCGCATTTGCCGCGGCCTGTGGAGCTGTCATGTAGCATGGTGGCCTGTACATCACTGCAAGAAATGTTCATAAATCCAATGGAAAAAAATGTCAGTATGTTCCTCACAGAAACTCTATGTATAAGTCATGCAGATCAGACGTCCCCGCGCTGTTTTTGTTCATACTCAAGAGTCACGAAGGATGAAGTTTACAGGATCTACTAAGTGCAATATATGTCGAAACGAAGCATTGGAAAATGGAAATCATGGTTTATGATCATCTCAAAGGAACAAAAAGGCAATGCTAAACAACACTACTCGCTGCTGGATTGGTTGACACCTGTATGGACCCCGTGGGACCCTTTTGTACCAGCCTACAATATGAGATGGCAGGCCAGCATTTCTTGGATGGGAAAGGAAGCAGGTAAGGAATGATGTGGAAGGCTGTGTCTGGCGTCTGACCGTTTCGGTGGTAGCGATGGCCATTTGCTTCAAACCGGGAGTTTTTTTTTGCTATTTTAGTACCCTCGAAAGCGGGCTTCTCTAAAATAGTATCGATACCGCGGGCTTCTCTAAAACGGTACTGTTAATGATCTATCTACTCCATAATAGTACTTCACTTTATTTTCTTTTTATTTTCTGATTTTTACTCTCTAAACTACCTAAAGTACCCCTCCTAATTTGATTTCGATCTAATCAAATCGTTTCAAACATTCACTTTAGAATCCAGAATCACAGCATGCGTCTAGTAGAGGCTGAAGGAACCTACACTAATCAGCAGAATTACACCAACCTCGACATTCATGTGGGACAGTCATACTTTTTCTTGGTGACCATGGACCAAAATGCGAGCACTGACTACTACATTGTGGCAAGCCCAAGGTTCGTGAGCGAGCCTCACTGCACGAGGTCAATGGTGTTGCCATCCTGCAGTACTCAAACTCCAAAGGCAGTGCTTCTGGCCCCCTGCCTGATGCTCCAAAGTCCAAATGATTTCTATTACAAGTACTATTCGATGAACCAGGCAAGGTCTATCAGGTCAGTGCTGATATGAGAGTGCTTTCTTAACTTGCAAAATTTTTTGGCACTCGCCTTATCAGTAACTCCGAGCTGCACTTAACCTCTGTATTTTTTATGGACACAGGAGGGGAGGACCTTACTGTGATTCTGTTGTTGTTGCTTGTTTTGTATTTTGCTCACCAATATCATTTATCTGTAAAGATTTTAACTTGAATGGATGTATTTGATGTCATCCATTAATAGCCATTGCCATTGTTCTCTCAGAACGAACCTGAGTTCTGGTGCTGCCCGTCCAAACCCACAGGGATCATTCCGCTATGGTTCTATCAACATCACTCAGACCTTTGTTCTGAAGAATGAGTCGCCCTTGCGCATCAATCGAAAGCGTCGAAGGACGACAAACAGGATCTCATACTCCCCTCCCTAGACCCCGCTGAGGCTTGCTGATCTCCACAACTTGACTGGAGTACACCAAAGTGACTTCCCCACAATGCCAAGCAATGCGCCACCAAGGATGGCTTCATCTGCGCTGAATGCTTCGTACAAGGGCTTCCTCGAGATCGTCTTTCAGAACAACGACACTGATGTTCAGGAGGAGGGGTACTTTAGGTAGTTTAGGGAGTAAAAATCAGAAAAGAAAATAAAGTGGAGTACTATTATGGAGTAGATAGATCATTAACAGTACCGTTTTAGAGAAGCCCACGGTATCAGTACTATTTTAGAGAAGCCCGCTTTCGAGGGTACTAAAATAGCAAAAAACTCTCAAACCGGGGGCATGCATGCACAGCGCTCAGAAGATCGGCCTGTTCTGTTAATCTTTTAGTCGTTTTTTGATTTTGATTTCTAAACCTATACTATTTATCAGACAAACTTTTATTTCTAATTCTATATTATTTATCAGATCTATTGATCACGGCTTAAACAAATACACAAATACAACCTAAGGGAGCTACAAAATGTAGCAGCAGAATCAGCTACATAGGCAGGCAACGTTAAATCGTGTGACCACTACCGAGGGTTTGTCTGCTCCACTGAGACTGTACAGGACCGGGGTAGAGGAGCAAAGACAGGTGATGTGAGAGAGAGAGAGAGAGTAAAATACTCGCTCGTTAAAAATATATAATATTTTAGAAAGTATGAAGTCAAATTTTCTTACCTTTAGTTGCTAATATATAAAAAAAACTATTTAGATTGATTACGTGAAAATAGATCGTTTGATTAGTCATGAAAAAATTTATAGTATAATAATTTTATATTATTTTATGAATATATATTTATATAAAAATTAGTGATTAAATTTGTATATTAGATACAACGTATATTATTGAATAGAGAGAGTACTTTGCAATCTGTATATGGGAGAAGACCAGCAAACAGCAACATTATTACATAACGATTACATTGCATATACAGGGTCATTGCAAGAAAGCAAGCTTGTGCATGTGATTAACGCATGAAGGAATAAGCATAAAATAGACAGCTAGTACAACCGTATGTTACATCATGTGGCTGCAACTATGGTCATTGGCCGGCCAGTTTTCATTCTACCCACGCTGCCACGCACAGAAAACTTTCTTATGTAGAAACGCCCACGAAAATATTGCCATTTGTCCATGCATGAAATGAAAGAGCAGAAAAGTCACCAGATCAAGTTTGACCACCACATGCATAGACGCCCGTGAATTGAAACAAGTCGTAAATTCCAACTTCAATAGTATTATCTTAGTTACCTCTTAATTATATTAAATAAGTAAAATTTTACGTAAAAGAAAGAGGAGGTAAGGTTTGATAACATGTTATCTCTTATACAAGAGAAGATTTAACTCCGTAAACTAACGTAAATAGTGAGATGGTGTGAGACAAAAAATTATGATAAAAATACTACTAAAATAGTTTAAAAAATGATTTATTATTGAAGAAGATGACTTTAATATTGTCTTGGATAAGATGAAAATCTTAGAGATAATATTAAAAATATATACTATTATACATATCCTAAATTCCATATGTAAAGCTAATGAAGGAAACGCGCACGTACATGCCAAAAGAAAATTTAATAACTGACATTAAAAGTAGCAGTTCATGCGTACCACCACTGCTGCATGCAGGAGGCGCCGGCGCCGGCGGCGGCATCGTGATCTGCGGCGCCGGCAGAACGACGGGGAAATGCTGCGCGGGGGCCCTGTGGAGCACGGGCAGCGGCGGTGGCCGGCGAAGGAGCTTGCTGAAGTAGTCGAAGCTCTGCTGCTTCTGCTTCTGGCGCTGGCGAGCCTTGTGGTTCTGGAACCAGTAGAAGACGTTCTTGCCCTCGATGTGGCCGTGCTCCCGCAGCCTGGCGGTGATCTGCTGTATCTGCTCCGCAGTGGGAGTGCGCAGCCCCTGGCCGTACAGCCCCTCCAGCACGGCGATCTGCTCCTTGGTCGGCGTCCACCGCGCGTTCGCCAGCGCGGCCTCCGCGGCGGAGGTCGGGGACAGCGGCGGGGAGAGGGGAGACGGAGGGGAAAAGCTCGCTTGGTGGCGGGCGCCGTCCTGCGGAATCTCCATGGCTAGCTCGAGGAGGAGGCTGTGCGTTTGTGTGCGCTTCCGCTGTGCGGGTGCGTGGTTTTAAGCGTGCATGACAGCATGAGAGCGTGAGGCTGGGGGGGCAGAGCGCGTGCGCGGCAACGGCAGGAGGAGGAGGGGTTTCGTGCTGCGCTAGCCGTCGCCTTGCGGTCAAGGGGGCGCGAGGAGAGAGGCGCAGGGTACGTACTACGTAGCATATATCCTCTCCTCGTGTGTCTCTGCCGTGTACCGCGCGTGCGCGATCACGACAACTTCATACTACTAGTGCTACGTCCTTATCAGGTGCATGCATGCACAGTTGTACGTGCTGCATGATGCACTGGCACTCCGGTGTCGTGTGACGGTGGCACGCGTGGAGCGTGCGCGCACGCACGTAGCCAGCAAGGCGAGCGTTACGTTTTTACCTGGAAATTAACTTCGTGCCAGTGAAGGATATGTAACGGCCGGTGCAGCACATCCGGCGTGCTCCGTGTACGTGGATCCATTCGGATGCATGCCATTGGAAAAGGAAACAGTGTAGTACTAGGCTACCAGCAGATGATGTAAATACTGTGAGAAGACTTTACCTGTGGGTATTTTTCGAGTTTTCTACCACGTACCGTTCATGCCATTGGAAAAGGAGCGAGTAAGTGTGTGTGTGTGTGGTTTGACGTGGGCTCTGAAAACAATGCGGGAGTAAGCGGCTGCGGAGAAGAGCATGCACGCGGCCAGGGTTTGTACAGTGCCAAGGAATGGCTGGCCGGCCGGCCGCTTGCCTTTGAGAGAGGCGGCCTGTAGGAGAGTTCTGATACGTACAGCTCGGTGCTCCGATACTCCTCGTCCTCGGGAATGATAGGAATTCTTCGCCTGTGCTACTGGGCTATTCGTTTTACGGGTGAGATTTCGTGTGCTTAGCCTGTTTAATTTGGTAGTAGCATATCACTGCATCAGCCGAACGAACGCTTGCTTCGCATGCGTGCAAACGCATGCGTGCGCTTCCAGTTTTGATGCCTCCGTGAGCCACTTTGGCAACGTCCGAATCGGATTAATTTAGATTTTTTTTGATAATGGAAGTCTTTATTAATAAACCAAGAACAGTACATCAAGATGATACACAGTCTTGGAATAGAAAACTCCCAGCCTCTGCCTCACTCAGAGACACACAGCTAAACCAAAGAAAATAAAACAATCTAATGGCTATCAATCCGTAGACTAGATCGCCACCCATATGCCCGGGAGTAAAAATCCTTGGCCGCACGGTCCAAAAGTTGGGAGGCCGCCACAACCAGATCCTGTAAATCCGTTCTGTGAAGGATAGCCCAAGAACGGAGTCGTTGAGAAGCCGCATAAATAACCTGCAAGGGAGAAAAAGTTTGTTTCTTTTCAAAAATAATGTCATTTCTGTGTAACCAAATTGACCAACAGATAGCTGCTGCCCCAAGCAGAACTAACGGTTTCAAATTTTTAGTTACACCCTTTAGCCAACTTCCAAACATGTGTGTTACTTTTTGGGGTTTCATTATGTTGAAAGCAATTTGGGGGATACTCCAGACCGCTCTAGCAAAACGACAATCAAAAAACAAGTGCCTAATTGTCTCGTCTTCGTGACAAAAGCAACATGTTTTGCTTCCTTGCCAGTTACGTTTAGCTAGGTTATCTTTAGTCAACACAACACCTCTCCGTAAGTACCACAGAAAAACCTTCAGTTTCAGAGGTGCCTTTAGTTTCCAAAGTATCTTATTCAAATTAGGCACAGCTGAACGGATCATGGCTTGATAGAATGATTTCACCGAGAAATGTCCATCTGGGTGTAAGGACCAGCGAAACACATCCTGACCTTGGGACAACTGTATATTAGTCAAACGAGGAAGAAGATTATTCCACGCCACTAACTTGGGTCCAATAAGGTCTCGTCGCCATGATAAATTTGGAGGATCAGAGTTTAGCACTTCCGAAATAGTTATGAATTTTGGTCTTGCAATATTATAAAGACAAGGGTACTGAAATTTTAAGGGAGAGTTACCTAACCACTTATCCTCCCAGAACCTCACTTGTGACCCGTCCTTAATAATGGAAAAACCAAAACGGAAGAAATCTTGTTTGATCTTCATAAGACTGGACCAGAATTGGGAGTCCCCTTGCTTTCTTTCAACTTGAACAAGTGGTTTAGTGCCTAGGTATTTATTGCGCAAGAGTTGTTGCCAGGTACCATCCGTCGTAAGAAGCTTAAAAAGCCATTTACCTAAAAGGGCAATATTTTTCAAATGCAAATCATGAATCCCAAGACCACCTTGGTCTTTTGGCTGGCAAAGGATATTCCATTTAACAAGACGATATTTCCTCTTTTGTTCATCACTTTGCCAATAAAACCTAGATCGATAGTAATTTAGCTTTTTTAACACCCCCTTAGGTATAGCGAAAAAGGACATCAAGTACATTGGAAGGCTACTCAAGACTGAGTTAATAAGAGTCAGTCTACCACCTATCGAAAGGTGTTTGCTCTTCCAACTACTAAGTCTTTTCTCGAACCGCTCCTCAATTATCCTCCAATCCGAAAGTTTAAGCTTTTTGTAGTGTATGGGGATTCCAAGATATCTTAAAGGAAGACCACCAGCTTTACAACCGAATAAATCTACATATTGACCTATAGCCAACTGAGCTTCCCCAAAGCAAAAAATTTCACTCTTATGGAAGTTTATTTTGAGACCTGAAAGTTGTTCAAAGGCACAGAGAAGGAGCTTCACGTTTTTTGCCTTAGCTAGATCGTGATCCAAGAAAAGTATAGTATCATCAGCATACTGAAGGATAGATAGTCCATCATCCACCAGATGAGGAGCTACTCCACGAAACTGACCATCTTCTTTGGCTCTTCTAATCAAAATTGAGAGCATATCTGCGACAATGTTGAAAAGCAAAGGGGAGAGGGGATCTCCCTGTCGAAGACCTTTCTTTGTTTGAAAGAAATGCCCGACATCATTGTTAACATTAATCGCAACGCTTCCTCCCGAAATGAAAGACTGCACCCAAGTGATCCACTTTGGTGCAAATCCTTTCATCCGTAGAGTTTGCATCAAAAAGGGCCATTTTACCTTGTCATATGCCTTTTCAAAGTCTATTTTAAGAATCACACCACTTAGATTTTTCCTATGTAACTCGTGTATGATTTCATGCAGTATGACGACACCTTCCAAGATGTTCCGTCCACGCATGAACGCTGTCTGAGTAGGACTTATGACACGATCTGCCACCGAATTCATCCTTGTTGTGGCAACCTTAGTAAAAATTTTGAAACTTACATTAAGGAGGCAAATAGGTCTATATTTCTGGATAATATTTGCATCTTCAACTTTAGGCACTAAGGTGATCACTCCAAAATTAAGACTGAACAATGGCAAATTCCCCAAAAAGAAATCATGAAACATGGTCATTAAGTCATCTTTTAAAACTTCCCAGAATTGCTGATAGAATTCTGCTGGGAAACCATCTGGACCAGGGGCTTTGTTATGATCCATACTGAAAATAGCACATTTTACTTCTTCCTCAGTGAAAGGGGATACTAAGACATTGTTCTCCTCTTGCGATACCTGAGGGATATCCGAAGTCCGATCCTCCCACAAACTAAAGGAATTTTCCTCAGGCTCGCCAAAGAGTTTCTTATAGAAGGTAGTAATGTAATATTTTAAATTCTCTTGCCCCTCTATTTTGCCATTATCATGATCAAGGGAGAAAATCCGTTTTTTCCTATGCTTGCCGTTAGCAATCATATGAAAGTACCTAGTGTTGTTATCCCCTAGCACCAAATCCTTTACTTTAGCGCGCTGCGCCCATTTGATCTCCTCCTCCCTAAGAAGCTTGGTTAGATGATCCCGAGATTGAGCTAATAGATCTCGCTCAAAATCAGTCAAATCCCGAACCTCAGCTGTGGTATCCAAAAGCGTAACAGTAGATTGTAAAGCCGATTTTTTTTGTTTGTAGACACCATTCGAATGAGCAGCCCAGCCCCGTAAGTATCTTCGCAATGCGCTCAATTTATTATTCCAGCGTTGGACTGAGTTTTGCCCTTTCACTGGCTTACTCCAAATATTAACGACTCGATCATGGAAATCGTCATGAGTAAACCAACTAAGTTCAAAACGAAAGGGTTTTATGAGACCTGCGTACGATGGTTCACCCGAGTCTAGGAGTAAAGGGGTGTGATCTGAAACCCCTCTATCCAAGGCTTGTACAGACACTAGCGGATATTTAAATTCCCACTCCGTTGACATGAGGACTCTATCCAACTTTTCATACGTCGGGTTAGACAAAGAGTTAGCCCACGTAAACTGTCGACCAGTTAGCTCTATCTCCCTTAGGTCAAAGCTATCTATGATCGCATTAAACAGAAAAGGCCATCGCGCATTAAATCTATCATTGTTTTTCTCTGTACTTTTACGCAAAATATTGAAGTCTCCTCCTATTAAGGTTGGTAAAGGACTTTCCTGGCAAGCGCGAACCAACTCTGCTAAAAAGGGTGATTTGAAATCATCCTGAGCAGGACCATACACTGCCATAAGAATCCACTTGAATTTATCGGATTTATTAGTCAGGTGGAATTTTATAAAAAATTCACCTTCACAAATCAAAGACAGATCAAGCGAGGAAGTATTGATCCCAAGGAGGATGCCCCCTGATCTGCCCCTCGGAGGCAGGCAATGCCAAACGAAATCCGAACCTCCCGATAGTTGTGTCAGATTCGATTTTGACATATCCTTTTTGCCTGTTTCCATTATCGCAACGAAATCAAGTTTATATTCTTTAACCGCGTCTGCTACGTACCGATATTTAGCCAAGTCAGAAAGACCTCTGCTATTCCAGTAAAAACCTTTCATTGGGCAACCTCTTTCTGTTTTTTATTTGACTTTTTATCTTTCCCCCCAAAACGAGCTTTCCGTTCTTTGGGGGCCAAATTAGAGTTCCGACAGGAGGCTTTCAGATCACAAATCTTTGTGTCCAAGTCTCCATCCTCAAGATCCACTTCAGAAACATCCTGTAATAAGTGCTCGAGTAGGTCACAATCGTTGGATTGTGCCTCGTCATCACTTTTGTCTAAAAGAACAACCTCGCCAGGTACCAGACCCACCCTATTTCCACCCTCTGTTTTTGTGGCCCGTTGTACCCCCATCCTATCGATTTCAATTCTTTTTAAGTCATTAATAGACTTAATGCATTCATCACAGTTGGCTCCTAACTTGAGACCTATGTTATTTAAGTTTGAGGCACAGATTTCTTCAGGTAGCGAAACAAAAGAAGTAGAGGATGTTGGTATAGAATTACCATTCATCGAAGGAGCCGGGAGTGTAAGCGAATGTGGCAGACCAATGTTGTTAGCCATCATCTTGTTACCCAACTTGTTCCCCTGTAGATTGTCCAGGTTTCGGACTGCCACCCTTTTCATTGCCTTGGTCACCATATCTTCATCTGCCACTGTTACCCCATCAACAGAAGAGGGATTATGACGCAGACTGCGACGAAAACCGTCAACAGAATGATAATTTGCAACGGCACGAAGATTTGAATGTGATGAATAAGTTTTGTTACCTGGTTCCCAGTTTGCTGCTTGAAAATTTGTAGCGTCGCAATGGTCACCAAGCACTCCCTTTGTTGACGAGATCGCCACAGGTGTGTAGGGAACGCTGCTTTGTGCCAAGATAGCAGGTGTCGGATCAGGAACAGCCTGCAACCCACTATCCAAGGAAGAAGCAGTATCTATTTCCAGTCCAACCTGCCGATCTTGCCCTGACTTCTCATCATCCACTCGATCCAAAGTTCCATCAGGTCTTGAAGCAAAATCTACCTGTGTCTCCTGTGTTGTCAAAGTTAAGCTATCAGAGCTCCTCACCACCTGGATGGCTGAACTATTCTCAACACTTGTGCTTCCACGAAAATTCTTAGGTGCGTCATCGCACCTGGAATCCATCGAAGACAATTTTTCCCCGTGAATCCGTCGAGGCCCAAGCGGTGTGACTGCTATTTGTCCACTCAAATGCATGGGAGTCGGGCCTCCATCCATTGTCGCACCCGAAGAACCAGCTGGCTCATCCTCTTTCTTTTGTTTTTTTGCAAACTGATTTCCTCCTTGCCCTCCTGCATTTTGATCCCCAACACCATCCTCATTACGATCCATGGAATCGATGTCTTCTGGATCAGGGACGGCTGGCACAAAATCTTCATGCTCCAAAGTAAAAGTGATATCATATCCAACTTTCCCAAAAACAATGTCTGGATTTAAAGGGAGAGTTGATTTATCCAGCATCCCAACCAAAATTCGAATTACTCCCTTTCTCCGATAAGTCAACATGTCAACCTCAAGTGTAGTCCCGATGGCTGCGCCGAGACCCCAAAACCCAAGGAAGTGTCTCCAAGCATGTGGTACACCAGAAACATGAACCCAGACTTCATCCAGATGATATGCTGGAACAGCATCACCATCAGCACTCCATGAAGAGATGAGCAAGGTAATCCCATGATTTTTCAAACGAAACTCTACATCAGCCATTCGGAGTAGTTCCTCCTCAGAAGGGAAAGCAACCAAGAAAGAATCCTCACCATGAGGTAGTGCTTCCCAATTCCAATCTAAACGTGACAATCTTGCTAACTCTTCCTGAACCACAGCAGCAGGTAAAGATCCTCCCGAAATTTTGACTAAAGCAGTTGGAGCCGGTTCGGGTTCTTCCAACTTAAAATCAAAATCTGGTAAACGGTAGAAACACAGACCTGCTTTTGCGAATCCAAACATTGACGCCCCCGGCCGCGGCAATTTGAGAATTGGACATTTAGCAGCGAGGTGAGAGTTCTTCTTGTTACAGATGATACAGTCGAGATTTGCCTTGCACCCTTCCGCTAGATGACCATTGGTCTTGCATCTAAAACAGTGCGGTGGCCGAGGCTTTTTTGCTTTTGCTGTCTCGACCGGTGCAGAGTTGTCCCGCCTCTGTTGAATCTCCGCCTGTGGTCGAATTGCCCCCTGGCTGATCATCGGGGGATTCCGCCTTGGTGGCCCGAAACCTTCCCTGCCGTATCCCCGTCCAGGACCATGCCCTCGTCCCGCCGGCGGCCGGAAAGTCGGTTGCCGATTGTATTGTGGCCGCTGCCTTGCCGTTGGCGGAACATGTTTTTGCATGGGTGGACGCGCCTGGAATTGTGGCGGTTGAGGTTGAGGGTGGGTTGCCGGTTGACGAGCGGGAGCAGGCGGGCGTGAAGCCATGGCTGCGTAGCTAGGTTTGCCTTGCTTTGCGCCACCGGCTAGGGCGATGGGTTTAATTTGATCAACCCTAGGACCCAGCCTTGGCGTAAAGTCCCTGGACACTCCGTAAATTCTAGCGCGAGCGATTAACTCAGCCCGGCTGTATTTAGCCGAAGGCCCAGTCCCAAGCTGAGAATTCAGGATCGCCTCTGATTCGATCTCCTCCGAGGTTGCACTTCGGTTCACAAGCGACAATGGTAAGAACGCCTCTAGCGTGATCTCCGATGGCTTCCTCTTTGGCAAAGGTCCTTTCCATGGTCGAATTTGGCAACCACGACTAGGGACAAAACATCTAGATCTAATGGAAGGTTTTAAAGGGACGGAAATGGTGGCTGCGATCTGTTGACCGACATTCGCGGAACTAGCGCCGCCACAAGTTCCATTCCCCTCTCTGTTAACCAGCCCAGATGCAGGACCCAAAGAACCGGCAGAGCCGCGATCTCCATTCACCGCCCTGGAATCCGGATCTACCCCAGAACCAGGAAAAAAAGCCGAAAGATTCGAATTAGAATTTACCTTACACTGCGAAGAGAATCCCCCGGAGATTGAAGTTCCCCGCACTGGTGAGCCCCTTTCCGGAACCTTAGCCGACACCGGAATCAGTGAAGGAGATGGCCGAGGGTTGACGGCACGCCCCTCGGAATCGCTCTCCACAACGCCCACTGGATCTCCAGGCGGTGAAGGGGATGAGCGAGGAAAGACGGATGGGCGCCGCTCGCCTTCCGCGTCACCCGCGGGAGCATCTCCAGCAGGAGAGGATGACCGACAGATGGAGAAGGGGATGGCGGAATCGCCCTCCGCATCGCCCCTCGGATTAATTTAGATGCAGAAGCTAGTACTAGTCTGATGAAAAAAAATATTTGGGAGTGAAGCTTGACTAAAGTTGGATTGTGTTGTTCCGTAGCATTACTTACGTTGGAGTAGCAGCTATATTTGCAAAGAAATGGAGCGTTTGATTGGGCACGAAAACTTATGCTTGCTCTGAGAAACCTATGCCCGCCGCCCGTTAGTCGATTTTTTGCGGAAAATAGTCGACGAAGGGCTTGAGCCACTCAACGACATAAATGCACGAAATCCATTTCACGCCTGCCATGAGATTTTGTGAGAGTGTGGGTCAATGTGGCAAATAGCCATGCAAGCTGTCGCATATTGCTTGCAGCAAACATATGCATACAATCAAAGATGTAAAAGGACAAACCAAGGGTCACTAGATCTACTAAACTTTTGCTTAACCAAAGGGAATAGGTTACCAACAAAGGTTAACTACTCTAGATAAGACGAGGGTAGTATTAAAGATAATTTTGCTGTGTCTGCATGCTGTGTGCATGGTAATCAGCTACTCATGAGCTTACAAACAAAGAAGAGGGAAGGCCTGATTTATATCGGGACAGAGGGACGCCATGGCTTTACTGTAGGGAGACGGTAGGCCATTATAGGTAGGGACTGAAATGGCAAGGCACATTGGGAAATGGAGAGAGAGAGAGAGAGAGAGAGAGAGAGAGATGAATGTAGTGTAGGACAGTAGTAGTAAAGGAGAGTATTGTATGCGTTGTGTTGGGGACATGCATGCGAGGGGTGTAATGCGAGAGGGCAGACCAGACGGTTCAGGAGGCGGATATTGAGAATATCGCTTCCCGTTTCCCCGTAATGTGCAAGAGCCGAGACGCTAGCAGCCGAGACTCCTCGCTCACAAGGGAGGGAGACGCTGCAAATTGGCGCTTGCTGCGTTGGGAAACGCCATGCGTAGCTCTGTAGGAGCAGAGCTGAGGCTACGCCGCGCCTGAGCCAATCGTCTCCGAGTCAGAGCGAGAGAGCATCTGACTAGATAGAACATGGATTGACTTTTATTCATGACAAATCTGCCCAAAAGATTTGAACTGGGATCGTCGCTGATCCGAATTAAAAAAAATGTTGCCTGCTCTGGTTGGGAAAAGATTAGGCAAAGCCCGGGCAATCAAAACCGGAGTGATAGTGAGCCATCGGTAATACGAAACCATAAGATCCAAAGCCCGTGTAGCTGTTCTGCTAGACGCCGGTGGAAGGCGACATGAGGCATCCGAGTTAAAACCCTAAAATTCCGGACATGGAGCGCAACAGTGCGTGTGACGTGAGTAAGAGCAGCTTATCAAACAAAACACTTGGACAGCTCTTGGAACAGACATTCTGAATGGATAAAAAACGAACACGAGAAGCAAATGTACAGCGAAGTTTTCAGGGACCATCGTATTTTTCTGAGTTGATTGGCATCGTCCCCAGCACTACCCAAGATTCCACGTAGACACCTTAAATTTGGAAGTGGAGAATTCACGATTGCCACCAATGCTTTTCAATTACGTGCATTTGACATCATATGAAGCAAACTTCTGCGATGCCGGTGCTGCTGGAAAGGCGAAAAACAGATTTGTTGTT
This sequence comes from Dendrocalamus latiflorus, assembly GCA_017311315.1. Classification (NCBI taxonomy): domain Eukaryota; kingdom Viridiplantae; phylum Streptophyta; class Magnoliopsida; order Poales; family Poaceae; genus Dendrocalamus; species Dendrocalamus latiflorus. The sequence continues at coordinate 14,751,940 of CM029647.1, read as the reverse complement.
TTTTTTCCACTGCTACACTGGCAAGGGTCAACGGGTTTTACCAAGACCAAATCCCAATGACTACTTTACCGTTCAACAAAAAAGTAGAGTACGGGTTGTTCTTTTTGGCTGGAGCTTATGATTTTTGGCTGCAGTTTATGGCTTTTAGGCTGTTTGTATGAGAGATTATAGAGTAACAGAAACTCACGTGCGGTTTTTGCCAATATAAATAAAGTCAGTACAATATGTACTACAATTAACTAGTAGACCCTATCTTAAAAAGATATTTCGTTTAAAAGCTAGTTACTGTAGAAAAGCTGAAAAACAGTTTTTAGAAACGAAAAGAACAGGGCCGTAACAAAGAATTTGCACTCGCCGTAGACTTTGTCGTCAGCCACCTACAGAAAATTGCTTCTTTCTTTAGACGTGTCTCAAATAGCCTATCTTCGTGGCGGCAAATATGCGATTATTCTAACGTTGAAATGTTAGTCTACCGTGTGGTGATATTTCTACCCAACTCTAGCCCCTTTGTTCAATCAATACTTGAAGTTGTAGGATAAAAAAAAAAAGAAGAACTAAGGCATTGTTTAGATGCAAGAGATTAGGCCTACATACAGACTAGCAGTAGTAAGATCGAAAGCGGGTGATGCATTGGCTAGTCTCTACACTAAAATTTCACCTATCCTACAAACACAGTACTGCAGGAAAAAAATTCAGAAGGAAGAAAAAAAAATAATGCAATTGTAGCATGACAGAGTAAGATCGAGACACAATCTTCAGTTTCTGCTCCATATTCGATACTTCCATTGCACCAACTAACAGCCTAGCGAAAGCAATTCTATCGTAGCGAAAGCCATCTTCAGTTTCGGCTTCGTGTTTCGGCTAGCTTTGACAGTTTCTGCTTCCTGTCATATTCTCGCCATCCGCTTGATGTTAGTAGCTCCTTTTCTTTTTCCTTTTTTTTTAAAGCAGTCAGCCACATATGAACGCAAGTAGCTAACGGAACAAAGTTAATTGACATGTTCGATTCAGAACTCATGTATCGAGTGTGTAGAACGTTTCTACTAGAAGCACACGAGTTTTCACTAGTGAACAGAAGAAATGGAATACCTCCAGTATTTAAAAACTGGTCCCTGTCAACAGATTAACTATAAAAACTGAAAAGGTGCTATTTTATTTCGCGCAGTGTTTTGTTAGTGCCATTCTGCTTGAAACTGTTGCTGTATTGCGCAAATGCATAGACCTTCGGATATCACACTGGCAAAACTGCCTACCACCAGCATTGTACGAATTTTTCAAAAAAAAGTACCACAATCGTTCATTACCAGTTCACCAAAAGAATTCCTTTTGAAAGAACATACAAATGCAAGCAGTACACAATAGCAGCAACCACCAACCAATCAACTCTTGATATGTTTTGAGAATTGAATAAATAGTGAAGTAAGCAACAAAATAAAGGCACCTGATTTATGTAACACAGGTAGGGGTACTAAGTTGCATGCACGATATTCACCTACAAGGCTAAATTGATAAGGAAAGATGGACAATTCATTTGTACTTCAACACTCATATCACATATAGACTCCCTCAAGTATAAGATGTGAAATAGAAATAGACTGTAATTATTTTTTCTAATTGCGCCAGGTATGTCTTAAACTCAAAAACTCTTGCTCTGATACAATATTGAGTTACATGCACCAAATAGTTCATCTAAAAGCTAAGCTAATGAGAGAAATGGGCAATTTACTTATACTTTGCAAGGAGTGCTCAACATAGAAACCTTGTTCTGAAGATAGTGCCAAAAAAACCATAGTTTTACTCAGAAACTAGCATTGCAATGTTCTACAGGCCAATACAGTGCCATAGTCTAGAAGGTTCTATAGGTGCAAGCAACTGAAATGCAGAGCAAAGGATTGAACCAAGATACATCAACTTGCAAAATTCTACTTCTTCTTGTCAGTAACACCCGCAGACCTGCATACCAAGAAAGAACATTGAGCTTGTTTATCTTTATTCCTGAGACAGCAGAAAGAATCCACACAAACTTTATAGTTTATATTCCTAATTGCACAATTCAGGAACTTTGGCAATGCAAAAGAAGCAATTAGATAATGAAAAGCAACTGAAACATCAAAATATCAACAGTTATTCTGCAGGTTGCATGGTTATCAACAACATCAGGACTACTGTCATCTTCCATGTGGACACTGTTTTATAAGTTTATCTGAAAGCCACGCTAGCTTGAAAAACCATTACCACAAAATCGTTACTGGAAACAACCACAATCAACTATACACCTAACGTACATAAGTGATAGCAGTCTGCTAATAGAAAACCTTTTAATGCCAAAAAACATTTACCTTTCCTACTTATAAATCTAACAAGTTCATTACTCTCATAATGCTAGAGAAAGCATTGCATACTTATGCCCCTTGGCAACAAAGCAAACTAGAACTAAGGAAACTGAACCACGGGGTAACACAATAAAATAAATAAATAAATAATGATCACAATATAAACTGCAATAGGTAAGGTCACACACCTCATCTTCCTGAGGACATTTGCCATCTCCTCTCTCTTCTTCTTTGCTCTCTTGTGAGTACCAAGCTTTCTCTTGGCCACTTTAAGTGCACGCTTGTCCTTCCCAACCTTAAGAAGCTCAGTGATGCGCTTCTCATAGGGAGCAAATCCAGCAACTTCCCTAACCAAGTTCCTGACAAACTGCACCCTCTTGGTAATTTTCTGCAATAATTGGGCCAAGATAAAGGTATAAGGACAAAACACAAACCGAATATAAACAGGTAACAACTACGCATGTAGCATAAAACTGCAATGTTACTTTTGAATCACTTCTCACACAACAAGAAGTTTGAAGTTTTTTTTTCCAAAAAAGGGAGATAGCACAACTAGAATGGCTGAGTGATTCAAAAATATTCCTATTTTGACATTGGGCCACCAAGGATAGTTAACTTTGCCCAAAAAAAAGTATATATTTGAACATTTCAAACATATTTACATACACAGTACAGTCTCTGGCAGGGAAGCCAGATCGACCCATGAGCAGAAACAGCAAACCTATGCTCCCAAATTTCACAAAGCTATCATTATGCATTGAACATAGAAAAAAAAATAACATTAAGACCATATCATGTGCAAAAGTGCATTTACTAATGCAGAAAGGTTCATTTAGTGAGATGTTTTAGAAACGAAATCATAAATTGATTAAGCTTCCACGTTAGGCTCACCAACTAATATACGCCTCCAGGACTAGCAACTTGGAGTTCTGAAATTTCCAAATTGCCAAAGGTGAGATGAGGCATGAAGAAAGTAATGTACATACACAACTAAGCCACTCCTGAGGAGGATTGGGAAAAAAAGGAACTGTTCTCAACATGGTGAGTTCTAATGCAATTGTCACGTAAACCTCATCAACTTCCACAAAATGCTTTTTCACTACCTATTTCTTTCTTGTCAAAAAAATCAATTACAAGTCACTACTATTTGAACCCGACAGCATGAATCCTTCAGCAATATAAAGTTATGCTCCAATGTTCAGACACCTAGTGATACACACTAAGACAACGCAATTTCAGTTCATAATTAACAAATTACCACTAGAGTATTCAAACAAGCAGAATCCACTACACTAAAATTCTAATCTCTCACCAGACCCAACACAAAAACACGATTTAAACAAACAGCTAAGGCGTCTGCTACGTCTACAACACGAAACTTCCTAACCATGACAGACCTAAAAAAACAAACAGAAGCAGCATCCAGCTAGCAAAATCTCCATGTATGGGAATTGGGAACGACCCGCACTTAGAGAGCGCAGAGCAGAACAAACAAGTAGCGCGAGATCAAAGGAGTATTAAGAGCGGAGATAGTTACCCCCTTGCGGTCGGACGGGCGAGGCGGCAGCTCGCGCTTGGTGACGACGTGGCCCTTGTTGATGCCCACGAAGAGCCCCGACTTGGGCTGCGACGGCGCCATGGCCAGCCTCCCGCTCGCTCCTCTAACCTACGACGGGCGCAATGGAAGAAACCAAACCGAATCCATCAAACAACAATCGAAGAGAAGCGGCGAGAGATCTGAAGTGAGGGTTCGCGTGGAGACGGGTGACGGCGCTTGGTGGTTGCTTACCTTGGATAGGTGCGAGTGAGAAACCCTAAGGGCCTGTTTGGTTCACATAGGAGTAGAGCCTGGCTCGTATCTGAGAGCCAGGCTCTCATGGGACAGGTTGAGCGCATGCAACGCTGTCGTGTTTGGTTCACGTACGAGTAGAGTCTGGCTGAGAAGAGATATTGTTTGGTTGCCTGTACGAAGATATGTTGCATGAGATAAAAATAATATAAGATTATGATTATGAAGATATGTTATATGAGATGTTCGTATCTTATTATATCTTAAACTTCTTCAAAACACGTTAATAATATTTGATATTTACTAATATACACTAATAACATCGTCAATTGACTAATCACCTGCATCCCGCGAGCCTGGCTCCCCAGAAACGCCCGATTCCCACGTTTCTCCAGAGCCTGGCTGCGGGGGGAATCTTGCATGAGCAGAGCCAGGCTGAACCCAGCGACCAGGCAACCAAACAAGGAGACCCTGCATCCGGCCAGCCTGGTTCAACCGGATGCAGGCAACCAAACAGGCCCTAAACTGCCGGCTGCGTCCGAGGAGAGTCCCTAGAGCCTAGTGGGAGGGTGTGCGTTATATACACGCACCGGCGAGGTGAGATTTCTCTGTGGCTGACAACTGGGCCGGGCCGGATGGAGCGTACTGGGCTCGTTTAACTCCCCGTATATTCCCATTGTATTTGCCCTTTTCTCCCTGGAAGTCCTGTGGCGTGTCTTAGGGCCCATTTGGTTCAAAGGATTTTCACATGAAAAACACAGGATTTTGGATTCCTTTGAAATGGACACTGTGAGAGAAGGAGAGAGACGAATGGTCTAGATTAAATCAGATGGTTGAGAAGAGATAAGGGAGAATACACCACCAACTCACACTTTTATAATAGTAAAGATGGTTCGTAAGTCATAACGCCTGCCTGAACCAATTCGACACACAAAAAAACCTCTGCAAATCGGTCGGTTAACTCCACACACTGTTCTATTATTTTCTTTTCTCATGATACGATGCTTTGTTCTTTGATCCACGCACCGAGCAAATTGGCTCCTTTTATCGGCAAATCTATTGCACCAAGCAAACGAACACCGCAGAGATCGTTGAGATGACGCGTCACGATCGATAAAAACCCGTGTTTTCGGCTAAAGATGAAGACCAGTTCACTCTAATCTGGAATAAGAAATGAAATGAAAACTTTATTCCCGCGCCGTTGGCTATTGTAATTTGCAAATGCACAGCAGCGCGAGATAAATTTGCCTGCATCTGCATGCTGGTTCGTCAGGCATGATTCCATGAGAGTATCCTGTATTCCTGTGGACATGGCTACTGCTGCCACTAGCTCTCCTCTCCATCTCGAGGAACTGGCCGAGCGACGGCGCGGCGCTGCCGTTCTCCAGGTGGCTCCGGAGGCAGAGCGAGAGCAGCAACGCCCTGAGCTTGCCTTTCCTGCTCGCCCTCGTGCCCCGGCGCGCCGGCTCTCCATGGCGTCCACCTGCAGGCCGATCAGGCTCGCTAGCGTCATGCCGCCGCCGCCGCCGCGCGGCAAAGACCAGGCCGATTGCAACAAAATAGTAACATAAGGATCACATACATGCATGACCAGATGTTTCTTAACTTTGCACAGTTGCACTGTCAAGATGCAACCGACCTACGATGCCATTGCTGGATTGCAATCAGTACCTGTAAATGCCAAGATGTTCTTAATTAGGTGTGGTTCGATTCTGACCTTTGTGTCGAAATCAGACGAAGTCAAGGAAGAAGCGCAGTGAGAGGAAGTGAAGGCCGTGCTGAAGGACGCCGAACCAGAAACATCGACATTTCCGATCACTCCAGCTCTCACATTGAGGGCGTCCAGTCCAATGGGCCAGCCGTCCTGCCATCTCTCCGAACCATAGACTTGTGAGCAATTTGTGTGCTAAACAGAACAAGGTTAGTGTAAAACAGATAGGAACAGTAACTAGGAAAAGTTCAGGTGCACCTCATGGGCCATGAGCTCTCTGTATCAAGCTTGCTGATCTCACGGGGGACAAGAGCAATGGTAACCAACTGATAAGGACTGGAGATGCCGGAGACGCGAAGGCTTGCTTATATGGAGAAGGCAAAAGTGGTAACACGTGAAGAAGCGAGGCATTGCTCGGTAGAATTATTTGACGAGCCTCGAGGCCCAAAAGTGCAGGCAGACAGATAAAAGAAATGTCAATGCTACATGGACGCGACTACAAGAGGCTGTTCGGCAAGGCAGGTCTTTATCTCCAAAATGCTTACATCATGACATGCCAGTGTTTGCAGTGTTGGTGTGTGAGCTTTGTTATGCAAGTGCTCGGCTAAATCGCGTCGGCGAAGCAGAAGTGGGGAGTTTTCATAAGATAATCCAGGGAAGCTTAGAAAGACGGCAGGATTGCAGGAAGTATTGACGGTGTAAGCGAACAAACGAGCGGCCGAGACGGCGAGACCACGGGAAGCGGAAAGAGGGCGAGGGTGTTCTATGCAGCTGCAGCCTGCATCGCATCCCACGCTTGCACAGTTGCACTCAGATTTCGCTGTGCCTTCGTTTTTTCCCCTTCTTCTTCTCGCCTGCCAATCTGGATAAGCAATGCAAGGCATATGCCTAAAGTTCTCAGTATCACAACAGATATCGTAGTATCATATGATCATACGATTTTATCGAAGGTAGATGCTACGGATCGTAATATAGATCAGAATCAGATGTCCTACTCGTAGAATTATTAGAATCGGGTAGGATCACATTAAGATTGCAATTGGATCATGATCCTAACAACAAACTATATTAGCATATAAATTTTGATATTACCTATTGCTAATTTAAGTTACACTAGTTTAATTTACTTTGTTTTATTGTTTACATATTATTCTAAGGTAAAAAATATTTATATTTGACATATTGTATTTTTAGATTTTACTTTGTTTTATTGTTTACATATTATTCTAAGGTAAAAAATATTTATATTTGACATATTGTATTTTTAGATTTTACTTTGTTTTATTGTTTACATATTATTCTAAGGTAAAAAATATTTATATTTGACATATTGTATTTTTAGATTTTACTTTCTTTTATTGTTTACATATTATTCTAAGGTAAAAAATATTTATATTTGACATATTGTATTTTTAGATTATTAGTTTATTAAAAATAATTAAATAAGTTTCAAAAATCAACCTTAATTCAACATAACATGAATAGGTGTAATTATAAAATTAAATTAAAAAATCTACTATATACTTGTATATTTAGAAATATAACTTAATTTTTATATAAAATACATACGCTTTTAAGATTTGATAAAGTTGTAATTCTAGATCTGATCTTACCATCTAATTCTGTGAGACAAAAAATGATCCTATTTGATTTCACGATCCTGACAATGTAGCATCTGGCCATGCACAACCTATGAAGCTGTCGCACTAACACTAGTCACTACTGGTACTTGCGAGTTGCGCAAGCTGTGCGATTTCGATTGATCGAGCTGCATGACGAAATGCAAGGCAGCGCAACACACGCAGAACTTTGTACTCGCTTGCAGGGCCATCTATCCGGCGCGCGCCTCGTCCACGGCGGCCCGCGGCCAGTAGACCCCAACAAATCCTTGGCAGGCCAGCAAAAGGATGGCAGGGGCTCGCTGCCCAACGATGTTTCGGCAGTGCCACGGCCGAAATCTTCTATTCTCGAATATGAATTTTGATGGCTTATATATTTTTTTGCATAGTATCCGATCAAAAATAAATATGGATTTAGTAGTTTATTATCTGTCGAATATGAATATGAATTTTGATTCCGAATATTCAGGAATTTGGATATCCGTGGTGTATATATCCTATTTAGTACCATCCATCTATGTGATTTTTAGTAGCTCATTACATACACACACTATTTTAGTACCGTCCATCAATACGTGAAGTATCCCCAGATCATGCACTCCATATTGAGGGGGTGATCGGTTGGGCTTCAGCTTTTAGTTTCTGGCTTATTTTTCACTATTCATAAATTTCGTCTTTTTCTGAACTTTTGGCTTTTTGTTGAGCTTTTTTGCCGGTTCTTTTTTCCCGTATTTGTTTGTATTATATGTAATGGGCTAACATATTTTTATATTTTTTAAATTTAATTATGCTAAATAAGTCTCTGTCAGCTACAATATTTTTTTCAGCCAACTACAGTGCTTTTCAGCCATAAGCCACCAAAAATAAGCCCAAATGATCACCACCTAATTTGTGTGTATAGTTTAATCGGTTTTTATATTTCAAAAAATATTTATGATCATATTCGTTATATATTTGTATTTGATATTATTTGTATTCGTATCCACATCGAGAAAAAAAATCAAAACATTATATTTGATATTATTCATATCCACATCGAGAAAAAAAATAAAAATGATAAAACAATTATCATCTATATTTAAACACTTGGAAAACCACTGAGAAGACGATTAAATACCTTCCAAGTTCCTTCCGAAAGAAAGCGACATCTGTCTTTCTTCTGTTCTTCTCTCTTCTTAAAACGCATCACTGGCGTAACCCGCGGCGATACCAAAGGGAAACGGCGTGGCATGGTGGGATGCAAAAAAAATATCAGCACCTCCTGCCCCATCCGGGCCGTCGGCGCACGGCGAGAGCGCCACGCGTACATAGGCTGCACCACGTGACCTCAGCGGTGACCCACCACGGAATGCCCATTCAAAACGCACTCTTGTCTACCACTTGACGCTTTTGTCAACTGCTGTGACGTCCTCCCTTTTTTTAGCGCTCCAGGACATTATACAGGGATACAGATGGCTGTTCTCTTTAATTTTAGGTCAGTTATAAAATATAGATAGTATGGATACAATAACATAAAAATCGTTTATAGAATTACACTTGACCTCCTTCTCCCTTCTCTTTCTCTTTTATCCACCTCAGCAAAATTTATATATGACACTACTTATAGACAGTTTATGGCATCCTATTGTACGTGCCCTCAAAGGCAACAGTAGAAAAGACTAGGTTATAAAATTGGTTAAAAATTGGTCCTACTAGGCGCTCTGGTTAAAGTACAAATTGGTCTCAAATATTTTGTTTTACTTTGAGTCTATCCGATTAACTCCGATTTGTATTTGATTTACACTAATTTTAATTAAAAAATTCAGTCCAAAAACTACCAAAATTCTTCGAAAATCACCGCTACTTGTAAATATTTAAAACTGGTTTTGATAACCTTAAAAAGGACGGAGGAGATCAACTAAAGGAGCGCACTGTTCTCCCCGGCAAATAAGCGCATCCAGTCCAAACCATCGATCAGACGACTGACTGGACTACCACCACCAGTCTAATTTGCCGTCTCTGTCTCGCATCAGCATCACGTCGCATGCATCAATAGTGCTTGGTGAGCGGTTACGCACTCAACGGGGAGCTGTTTCCTACCGCCTGTTCGCTTGCGCGAGACTCGCGCGCGGAGTCGTTGCTGTAACGTCTTCATCTCTGAATTATCTCTGAAGTCGTTATATTATTTTCACAACGGTTCAAGATTATTCAGCTGTAAGTACTGTGTAGATGAGTGTATATCATTGTCATCACAAGTTTAAATATAAAAATAAAACTTTATTACAAAATTAAGACTTAGCGGCCAAATTTTACATAGCAGGGCGTGCAACCCAAAGTTATATTACAATACAAAAAGAAACTCCATAGGCCCTGTTTGTTTCCACTTAAGATTACTATAATCTAGCTTATAGGTGGGGATTATATAAGCTAACTTATAATAAGCTGGTGGGAAATAAACTGTCAGGTGTTTGGCAGCCTGGATTATCAGAGTTATGGATTGTTGTATTCGAATGTTTAAAGACTACAATGCCCTGGGAGAGAGAGGCACGGGAGTTGATGGTTGGATGAATGGCAAAAGTGGGTAATATTCCTAAAGTTTTATGGTCATTAAGATAAAGGGTGGATCTATAAGCTGAAATAAACTCCTTTTTTGAGCTTATTAGGGCCCTGTTTGTTTCCACTTAAGATTATTATAATCTAACTTATAGGTGGGGATTATATAAGCTAGCTTATAATAAACTGGTGGGAAATAAGCTGTCAGGTGTTTGGCAGCCTGGATTATCAAAGTTATTGATTGCTGTATTCGAATGTTTAAAGACTACAATGCCCTGGGAGAGAGAGGCACGGGAGTTGGGGGTTGGATGAATGGCAAAGGTGGGTAATATTCCTAAAGTTTTATGGTCATTAAGATAAAAGGTGGATCTATAAGCTGAAATAAGCTCCTTTTTTGAACTTATTAGATTACAATAATCTGGGCTATTAGATTATAATAAGTTACCTTATAATCTAGGTTGTTTGTTTCCACTTATGATTTATAAGTTAGATTATAATAATCTTAAGTGGAAACAAACAGGGCCTAGATTACAATAATCTGGGCTATTAGATTATAATAAGTTACCTTATAATCTGGGATGTTTGTTTCCACTTATGATTTATAAGCTAGATTATAATAATCTTAAGTGGAAACAAACAGGGCCATAGTCATGCCTAAGTATTGAATAAACTCTAACATCAGGCATCGTCTATATCGTAGTACTCTTTAGCGTCATCTTCGTAGATTTCTTCATTTTCTTAGCAAGCATCTTCTATTTATGATTTTAGCAAGCATGAGTACAATCAACCGTACTCAACAAGTCATATGGGAAAATGTTATATAACTACTTGCCAGAATTTTCAAAAGTTGGAGATATAGTAGTATTAAAGTATTTGTGTATGCAACTTTGTTTGTAAATATTTTTAAACACAAAATAACAAAGTAAGAACTTCCTAAGAGAATGGGGTTAGAAAAACTTGATTACCCAATTTCAATATTTCAAAATCTACTTATGCATTATTATTGGAATCACCCATTAAACACAGTTTCATTTACCGGAAGCACGGCGTATTCGAATACTATTTATAAATGACTCTGCAGAGCTGCCCAGTTTTAGCCACAAGATTTCTTAACTCCCACGTCCGGGTTTAAGAAAACAATGCTTTTCACTGCTCATCTCTTTGTATAGCCTCTACCCGATAGGAACTAGGCAACACAGGCAGTCGGCATTCCACTGGCTAACGTGGAAAGCGTGCGATCCGACTCTTGTGTAATCCTAACGTTGTTAAGTAAGGTTTTACCGTTTCCATACCACCTTTTATACACACGGGCTATTCACTTTTCAGAACCCCAATAATCTGTAGATATTCAATCGATTTGAGCAGCTACTAAATCAGGTTTGACAAGTCAATATTTGTGGTTGAACATCACTATGTTGTTTACTTGGCATAAGGTTCTAGTCCTTTACTTTTTACTCAAACAACTTTCAACCATAAACCAGTAACTTATTGGCAAAAGTCGAATCATTTAGTAGCATGAAATATTTGAACAGTTAATCTACCTTGAATATTTAAATAGAGTATTTAAGCCCCGTTTGGCAGAACTCTAGCTCTAGGAAATCTGTAGATTTCCTAGAGCTGGTCATCTGTAGCTCTAGGAAATCCTGGATCTAGAGTTGCAGGCATGTTAAGTGCATTTACATGACTCATTTCATTTATATTATATATTAAATAAAAATATTTAAATCACTTTAATTTAGTCAACAAACTACAGATCCAGCATAGATCTCGGAGCTAGAGCTGTGCCAAACGGGGCCTTAGTATTACTTACGGTTTGCCAAGGTGAATATAACTATCAAATTAATAGAGCTTTTTAGATAGTAGGACATAACTAAATATCATGTCATTCTAAACATTTATTGTACAAGAAATAACAACTTGTAAATAATATAATGAAAGTACTGATAAATAAATAATTAAAGCAATGTAGGTTCAATATGATAAAAAATATGTGACTTGCCTTGTGGATCAACGTATTCCACAATATCATATTCTTCTGATTCTTGTGCTTGATCTTGAGCTTCTCCTTCTTGAACTGGTTGACTTTCGACGTCGTGTGCTAGTGTAAAGCAAAGGAAAATAATTTAATTTTATGCTCGAAGGGTTGAGATAGGAATAAAGAAATAAAATCCAAGAGAAACCAAATAAATTAGGTTTTGGGCCTATAGGTGTCCGATGTGATAGAACGGAGTTGAGGAATGAGTCGGTGGGCTCGAAACGATTGAAATGAGTATATTTATGCTTTTTAGGGTTTGGTGAACAGTAACAGCTACAGGGGCAATCATACTTGCAATTGGTGGTCATTTACCCATCTAGGGGTGGTCAGGGTGACTTGAGTGGTGGCGGTTTGGGTTGGGGAGACCCCTAGTGAGCTGTCCACGGAGAGGCCTCTTGGCCGAGCGACAAGGAAGCTTTAGACCAATTTAATTGGAAGGAAATAGACCATGCGAGAAGAATTGAGTTTCGGCCATACTTAGGAAATTCCGACGATCGACGGTGAGACGGTGGTCATCGAAGTGATTGGGGTGGTGGTAGCTTACCTTGGGCACTGATGCATATCAATGGAGGGCCTCAGAGTTTATATAGGGCGAGGAAGGCTGTTCAGCACAGAGATGGGTTATGGTGGCGGTGGCACATGGCGCGGTCGAGAGGGTGCGGAAAGGTGTGACGTGGGTGGCTAAGGGGAAAGTACTGGTGGTCTTAGGCATGGCAATGTGGCGGTCTAAGATGGTTTGAGTCGGCTGTCGGCTGAGGGAAAGAAGGGAGTAGAGGCAGTGGTGAGGAAGACCAGCTGTGATGATGTGCGGCAGGGCGGTCGAGAGAGAGCCAAAGGCGAGAGAAGCGAGGTGGTACGGCTTCTGATAGCTTGCAGAAGGGTGGCAACGGTGGGAAAGCGCGAGAGCCGAGGGAAAGATCAGGTGGCGGCGAAATATTAGGCGGCGTTGAGATTTTTCGGGTGATAAACAGTGCGCGCGCAAAAATCATCCGATGAGGAAATGCAGCAGGGCAATTAAGGCTTGGATGACTAGGATTTGGGCTAGACAAAGATTTAGAAGAAATCGAAATCAAATAAGAAATTCAAAATCTTTTGAAATTTCAGTCTTGTTTCAGGTGCAGGCCAGGGGGGGTGGGGCGGGGGCGGGCGGGCGCGTCTATGCGCAAGCACAAAGTAGTCGCGCATGTGACGGAGTAACACGTCGCGGTTCTCCTCGGCGGCAGACGATCGAGACAGAGAGGGGATTCGCGGAGTACGCGCGGGTACGGCCATGGACGCGCCCTTCTTCCACGAGCTCAGGCGGCAGGCCTCCTCCTACCTCACCGGCAAGATCCGCTCCGCGCGGCTCGCGCTCACCGATGTCACCCCGACGCAGCTGTGAGTCCCTACTCTGTACCTATCTACGTATCTTTGTGTCTCGTCGTGTTCGGTGTTGATTCCTCTGCTAAGTTTGACGACATATCGCGTGGCGTGTGGTGCTCGGCTGTATGTATGTATAGGATGACGGAGGAGGCGACGAACGGGGACGCGTCGCCGCCGAACGTGAAGACGATGAGCCTCATCGCGCGCCAGGCGTTCGAGATCGACGAGTACGTCAGGATCGCGGACATCCTCCACAAGAGGTGAGGCCCTTGCGCAGCTAGTTCTTGCCGGGTCGCTAGCCTGCCACCACGCTGTGCTCTGCTCGTTTAATTAATTTGACCGATCAATCTTCAGGCTCGCGAGGTTCGACAGGAGGCAGTGGCGAGAGCCGTACAAGGCGCTGCTCCTCCTGGATCACCTCCTGACGCACGGTCCCCGGAGCGTCGCGTCGGAGTTCCAGAAGGACAGGGAGGTCATCGAGCAGATGGCCACCTTCCAGCACATCGACGAGAGAGGGTCCTATCGATTTTTTTTTTCTACACACGTTTTTAATTTATGAGTCTATGCTCTCCAATTTCCGGTCCTTAATTTTCTCTTGTGCATGTATGCATGGCGAATTGTTGATTCCCGGCTGCAGTTTCAACTGGGGTCTGACGGTGAAGAGCAAGTCGGAGCGCGTGCTAAAGCTGCTGGAGCGGGGCCCGTTCCTGGAGGAGGAGCGCGAGCGGGCGCGCAAGATCGCGCTCGAGATCAAGGGCTTCGGCAGCTTCAACCTGAGCAGCAGCAGCTCGCGCGCGCAACTGTCGGGCGAAGGCAGCGCCAGCCGCGCGACGGATCGGTGCTACGGGCGGAGCAACTCGCAGTACGAGGAGGACCGGTGGAGGAAGGAGGACGGCGGCGACAAGGAGAATCTGGTATCGAGACCCGATCAGCTGCGGCACGGGCGCAACGTGGGCGAGGAGGTGGTGGAGGAGCGGCACCACCACCACCCGTTCCACGGCTTCGTGCAGCAGCAGAGGCCGGAGGCGACGATGCTGCTGAGCCAGTGATACAGTCGAGGGGATGGGCCGTCACCTCGTCCATCGGTTTGTGGTGCGCAAAGGTCTGCATGCCGACGTTGCTTAATGCGTTAGGCTCTTTTCCTCTTTGGTGTTGCTCTCTTGGTGCATCTCCTTAAGCATGCTGTTAATACTTTATTCCGGGAGAAAACGTACATATTGCAAATAAATTAGGAGAACACAGAAAGTTTTTGAATTTCTCTATTCTCTTATTTACTTCTCTTTTTCTTACTTTTCTTGCAAAACTGGCTACAAACCTTCTCAATATATAGACTAATAATCTCCTACTAGTATACGTATTCAGACTTTAAGTTGAACACAACTTCGATTTAAATAAGTTCAATCAAGTGCTGTGTGGCCTTCTAGAATCTAAATTGTCGTCCTCAGGAGACCGAGTTCTGATGCCTGAACGCACGGGGAGAGAAAATTCCGACCAACTTTCAAGGTTCCGGGCAAGTTCCGTAAAACCTCCGGCAAGTTTTCGTGTTATTACAAGATGGCAAAATCTCATACTGGACCACACATGTGGCACTGATCAGAATCAGACCTAGCCTGCTGATCGGTCCATTTCAAAATAGAAAAGGGGAAAAAAAGCTCCAGTTCATGTTCAAGGATCCCGGATTCGTGTTTCATACTAGTCTCTTGAGACACCCTGACGTAATTTTTCTTCTGAGCTAGCGTCGAGCAAACGCTTGTAACACTTTCAATACAAACATGCCTAAAAGTCCTTTTTGCCTTTCATTTTTACATTGTCAATTAGTCGTCGTCGTCACATGGTTTACTATGCAGGTTGGTCATTCCTATGGCTCTGTGTTGTAGTTTACATGCTTTCCAAAGTAGGCTGACAGACAACCCGACATTTTCAAGTAAGGAGTTGCTCTCACATTCTTCATAGGATGGGTGCTCAATTGGGCTTATGAAGCTCAAGCTTCTAGCTTTTTTTTGCTATTGTACTATCTTTTTTGCACTGTAGTTGCTTGTAACTTTTCATTGTAATTAAATTTAAAAAAAATAAAAATGGTTATATCATCACGGACAGTGCAAAGGAATAAGAGTGAAAAAAGGAAAAACCCAAAAATTAGCTTAAAAAAGTCAGAAAAATGAAATTAAGCTAGAAGCTAAAAAATAGAAGCTTAAAAAAGTGGCTTATGTCTGAAATTTTATTGTAGCTGGCTGAAATTACACTATATCTGATGGTGGCTTATTTGGTCTAACTAAATTTAAAAATAGAAAAAAATAGGTTAGCCCATCACGAACAATATAAACGAATACGAAAAAAAGAACATGCAAAAAAGCTCAAAAAAACTAAAAAAATTATAAAAAGACGAAATTTATGAATAGTAAAAATAAGCCAGAAATCAGAAACTCAAATTAAAACGAGCAGGGCAACAAAATAAAGAATTAATATTCCATCCCTTATGGCTCGTATGGAAATCTAGAGATGACCATATGTTCAAGGATTGGTCAATCCAATCTGTCTACACGAGGCTAAGGCCTGTCACTCTTCTCTTATTAAAATGAATCTATAGTTAAATTTCAGACAATCATTTCTTTCAACATATGATCAAAGTATCTTCCGTAAAATAACTATTTACCTATTAAATTATTATTATATTGCATAAAAATAAAAATAATATTTAAATAAGATGAATGCTATGAAAAAGAAAAGAAAGAGATATTGTAGTCTCAACTACTGGAGCAGTTGACCCACAGGATAAGTAAGGGTAGACAATGAAGAAGCTATTGTCATACCAATAAAAATAAGAGATGGATAAAGGGTCCCGAGGGTAGGAGAAAAAGAAAAGGAGACAGGTATAGGACCTACATATGGATAGTATATAAGGAAATAGAGACTTCACTTGTGTAATGGACCGTATAATTCGTATCAACCATTGTTCTATCTAAAGGTGAGCAGAATCAGTAATTCTATCCAGATTATTATGTTCTCCACAAGTGGTTAAATAGATTTATCTAGTGAGGAATTGGACAAGATCTCAATTGGACTTTAGACCATAAATAACACGTTTGCACATACATTAGCGATGTGGATTGTCGGACGATATCTCAATTGGACGTTGGATCATAAGAGATACGTTCAACCAACGACTGTCTTATAATTATGAGGGTGTCGGGTGATGGTAGTATACCGCCTCGAGTGAGTGGCTATAAGTAAGTCAAGTGGAGGTATAATATATTGAGATAGAGTTGAAAGTTCTGCGTTCTGATTTGGACATCACATCTAAGAAAATACAAAGATCCACCCACTACAAGAGTCAGAGTGACTATGGATAAAGTGATACAAGCTTGCGTAGTACTATATAAATCATGAATTCATGCCTGTATCCTGGACTGAAGGCTACAAAACTAGTAGAGGTTTTTATCCACTGAACGAGTGTTTAGTAGATTTCTAAATTAATAATATAAAATTCTTTCACAACCTAAAAACCTTTATTTTCTATAAATCATGAGAAAGATAATGAGGATAAGGATGAGAATGGGAATGGAAATGGATGTTCCAAGAAATGTTAGATGATGATCATTCAATGCATTTTGCTAATAACGCTTGCTAAGTAATTCTGTACTCACTATTACTATTATCTTTCCTTGTTTAGGAGTAGGTCAATCCAAAGAATTGCTAAAATTTGGTGAAGTCTACATGGATGATAAACACCACCCCGGATGGAATTCTATGGACTCAAATTATGACGTGTACAAGGCAGACGCCCCGTGTGGAGGTGGGGTTGAGGGGGCAGCGGTCCAGAGTCTTTTATGTGAACTCAAATACAGAAGGGTGCGGGCATAAGTTAGTCTTCATCTTTGTACAATGATTAGTTAGAATGTTTCCCGTTCTAGATATTGTAGTATTTAAGTCCTTGTGACTTTGTATCAGACTTAGCCATCCGTGGCTATGTTTGTACAATATAATATTTTGTCTCTAATTATTGTTCTGCTGCAACACTCTGATAGATTTATTAGCTGTTAGAGCGGTGTTTTGCCGGGCAAACAAATAATAATCCGTTGACTAGTGTTTTTACTTCTTGGTATTGTATTTTGGCTTCACTTAGCGATCATTATTTATTAGACTAATAAGTCACAGTCTAGAAGAATAGGCCCAAGTCTACCATGAGCATCTTTCGTGTGTTTCACTTTATGTGATGACTCGTGTTTTTAACGTACGAAAGATGCTCATGGTAGAATTGGGTCTACTTTTCTAGACTGCGACTTATTAGTCTAATAAATAAGAGGTAAAAACACGGGTGATTACATAAAGTGAAACGCACGAAAGATGCTCATGGTAGAATTGGGCCTATTCTTCTAGACTGCAACTTATTAGTCTAATAAATAATGATCGCTGAGTGAAGCCAAAATACAAAAACCGTTGAAAATCCAGAAAAAAAAACAGGCCAAAGGCTCTCGAGCTGCTGTCTAGGAAATGCATTAGCAGGATGACATGAACAGATTCTCCCAGTGCGTGCAGCACAACTACTGTATGGTTTTCCCTTTCTGACTGTGCTATCATGCCTGCAATCATCTGTCTCCTACCACAGCATAATTGCCTGACGAAGGTACATAACTACATATGGGATTTTCTCTGTATATTATGTATGAGAGGTGCCATGCTTACAATTTTTTTCTACACCAAACTATATGTACAAAGTACAAACTATTGTTGATGGCGCAGATCATGGCTATGAGATAGATGCAAGTCAAGGGTAGGATTGAGTGTGAAAAAAGTACCGATTGCCCGGCATTTTTAGTACAGGTTCGCATTATGAAGTACATGACTAGTGTGAGTTCTAATATGCTAATGCTAGTGTACCACTCTTGCACACAGTGCTAACAGATGATACCAGCAATCCTCACTATATTATATACAAAAAGGGTTGCTTCAGGGGTTCAGACTTACCAGTGGAAAGTGGTAACTCACCTGTTGAACTAACCAGAAATCCTCTCTTTTCTTCTGGAACCAGCTGGTAATTGCCTAATTGGATTTCCCTCGTCTGGTTTCACGTACATAGAGTAAGGGCTAAGGAAAAAAAAACACTGAAACCAGCCGGTACTGCTACTTCTTGAATTTTGCTAAAAAAACCACCGAAAGCAATTCACCTTATATACAGATCTTGTTGCAACCGGTGCCACTATTATTACATTTTTACTTCGTAAGTAGCTAATCATCCAAAAATAGGCAGTACAATAATATACATGCAACCACGTGACCACAAACTAACCTCCACTGCTGAATCAATCAAGAGCCTCCACTGACATCAAACGTGTCCAACCAGTTTGGATCATCTGAAGTTACTTCATGCTTTTGCTTTACCTAAGAATTCTTAGCATGTGGCATGCCCTCGGTGTCTTCTTTCACATCTTTCAAGTCCTTTAAAATTCACAGTAAACGATCTTACAAAACTGTTACCGGTAAAGGAAAGACTATAGAAGCAACTTTTAGTTTTCTTTAACCGAGTCTACTGCGTTAGCACATTGCTGAGCCACAGAAGATTGACCTTAATCACATGCTACGCTAATCTCACCTGCTCCTGCATTTGGACATTAAGAGCCAAAAACTGCTACTACCATATATCACTAAGAAAACAATAATGTCATCTGCTCCTGCATTCTTGAAAGAAAATTACAAATATCAAGCACCCTACAATAACTATACATACCATTTCTTTTTCTTTTGTTCAAAAGAGTACAGGTAGTCAGGTACTTTATAGATGTGCAATTCTTTTTGGTCGAGTATACACTAGAATGCTAGATCTCCATTGTGCTCATTTTATCCGGGGCAGCATTATAGCACAATCACCCCTCTAAAGGGACAAAACAATGTTGCACAATCTAGCCCTGCTGTTGTACTTAAGTTACTAAAAGGATATTAGAATGAACTCACAGAAAAGGGGTGAGGCTTCAGATAAGTAGCACGAGAAAATAAGTGTAGCGCCACCATTTTTGGGAGCGCTGGTAATCCTTGCAACTGTCTAGCATTGTTCAGATGTGGAGTAATGTACATAAATGAGTATCAATTCAACACATGCTTACAAACAAGAACCTAACTTTATTACAAAAAACGGTTTAACAGCCTAATTTTGGACGCAGTGGGCGTACAAGTCCAAAGTTAATTTACAGTACAAAAGAAACACCTATAGGCGTACTGAACGAGGCTAAAACCTAAAACTACTGGTCATCAACGAAACAGAGCTCTTCTAGATCATCATCAATAGCTTGTTCATTATCGTCCCATTGATATTCTGTTTATTGTTTAGCAAGTAATGAGTACAATCGTACCCAGTAAGTCATAAGAGTAAATCTTACTTTATCTATTTGTATGGATTGCCAATAGATGAGAATATACTGGTTTTATTAATGAGAGTGGATGCAATTTTATTTGTAAACATTTGTAAAGAGGAAAATATAAAACAAAAACTTCTCATGATTAGGGGTTTCAACACTTCATTACGTAGCCTACTCAGGTTAAAATATAAAGAAATCTACTTATGTCTTGCTGTTACAATCACCTATTAACACAGCTCCATTAACCGGGAGCACGACATATTCGAATACCATTTGGTTTCACGTTGCAGAGTTGCCCGGATTTACCCACAAGATTTATTAACCCTTATGACTGAGTTAAAAAAACAAGATTGTTTCACTGATCAATTCTTTATATAGCCTCTACCCGATAGGTTATACACCACACAAATTCTAATATCCACTGGGCAATGCGGAACGCCCTACCCGATTTGTGAGGGCCTACCGTTGTTAAGTATGGTTTTACCATTTACATACCATGCCCCTTCACTCTTACCTCCTGTAGAGATTCAATCGAGTTGAGCGGTTACTAGACCAGGGTTGATAAGTCAACACTTGCGGTTGAGCGATCACTGTGTCCTTTACTCAGCATAAGATTCCAGTCTTTACTTTTCGCCATAAGACAATCATCCACACCCAAATTCTCAGTGCTCTACGGCATTGCCACCCTTCTACTCAAGCCTCCTCTCTAAGATAAGGTTGTGGACTCCAACTATCTAGTGACTTTCTACAGTGCATCCCTACCCTAATATTGTTTAAATACATTTACCAGCCAAATACCAAAGTCACTTAGTAGTACAAACATTTTGGATGAAGTATTCTACAATTATTAATACAGTAATTTAAATGTTACTAAGATTGTCAATGTGAATATAGCCCTAAATTAAATAGGGCATTTTCCATTGGTAGGACATAACTAATTGCAAGTCATTCTAAATATTTATTTTAATCAAATAAAATTGCATAAATAACAATAATGCAAATACTATAATTAAATAATTTAAATTCCATGGGATTCAATATGATAAAAAAATTTGTAACTTGCCTTACTGTTCAACAAACTTAGTTATCTCGTACACTTCGATGATCGGATACGATCCTTAGATAGTCGCCTCGAAATACTCAAGAACTAATGCAAACATATAAAATGAAAAAGCCTGCTCTTGAAACTAATCAAGCTAGGAAAATAAATAAAATAAAAGGAGTAAATACAATAAAAACCAAATAGAGTTATTTTGGATTTTATTAGAGCTTAAATTGGTGGAACAGAGATCAAAAATAGATCCATGATGTTGAAATGATCGAAATGGGGTATTTTTAGATTTTAGGGTTTGGATGAATAGTACTACTACAATAGCTACAGTACTGGGCTGGCCGGAAGGAACAGTGCCACTACAAGAAATTTGAGCATCGGTGATGATACGTATTTGTCACAAAATCATGGATTTTTGTCATAAAAGCATAATAGTGACGATTTTCTTGCGTCACTCGGATCGTCACAGATTCTGCGTCATAGAATGTTCTTAGTGACGATCATTGGGAAATCGTCATAAAATAGTACACATTTATGACGAATAACAGATCGTCATACAATAATATTTATGACGATTTACTTAGTGTCATAAAATATTTTCTATGACGATACCGTTATGTGGTCCAGGACGTGTAATTTATGACGAAATTATTTATCATGAATATATTTGCAACGTCACAAAATTTAATCCAGACATACATGAATGACAAAAAAAAGTCATGAACAGTAGCATAATTCTCCAGATAATTACCATAGAATTGTTCCATCAAAGCATATAGAATTAATTGACATTTATCCAATACATGCCATTACAATCATTGGTTCAACACAAAAGTGATCACCATAGACACAGTTCCATCACAAAACCATATTAGCCAAATGTCACTAGCAGTAACAAGTATGTCTTGTCAGAAGGCATATTGCTACCATACTTCAAAATAAGCCTAGCAACTACACACTGTGACTACAAAGATGATCAAACTATTGATGATTGGCCCAGAAGCTGCAAAACAAGGGAATCAGTTTTTTCTTGCATTTGCTTGAAAATGGCCATTTGCTCTTCATTCCTCTTGTTTGACTCTTTTGCTTCTTCAACTTGCCTCTTCAAATCCATGATTTCTCCCTGCTGAGAGCTAACAGTAGCACGCAACTCTTGCTCATTTTGACTAGCATTGAATAGAGACAATATAAACATGCAAGATAATTCTATGCTCCATTTGTAACATAAACAGATTGCATAATGCTTATCTTTGAATGTTGAAGACATAGCAAAGAAAAAATTTTGTATACACCTATAATATGTATTCAGCTCATTCTTTAATAAGTAATAACAGAACATTGTGTTGCATGGTTGTAGAAAATGAAAAAAAATGAATATAACATACTTAAACAACAATTCGGTTTAGTTTTCCTTTATAAAAACACCTTAGTGTACAGATCAACATAGCATTCAAATATATGTGTCACACACGCACATTTCAATATTTGGCAATTAATATACTTACAATTGCTTCCTGTGCAATATCACTACAACAATCAAACAATAAAATTGCATTCCTCAACTGCATAGCATCAACAATCTACATACACACACATTAATACTAATCTCATCAACAATCTGCATTGCCGCTTTATATAACATCCCTCCTCTCATCCATTTCATACTAATCTCATCTGATTGTCTTCTCTCACATTTCCTTTGTAAGTATGTCTGCATATGGTTTTTGGGGCAAAGCAAGGGGACTGAAAGGTGCAATACCTATTATCAGAAAGGGCAAGCTGTAATTTGGGAAAATATACCATATAAAATCTGCTGTCGCACATTACCACCCGGACACACTGTAAATTACTTGGAGATCAGTTCCATGTTTGTTGACGAACTCCTGAAGCAACCTGAACAGATGTGGCAATTAGTTGTGGTCATGATGTTACAGACTTAAGAGTTATCCAAGGGAAATATCCATAGAGTGAATCATTACCTCTTGGCATCATTTGATGATATAGAGAAGTTCTGACTGAGCCATTTGTATGAAATCTGTTAGCAAAGCACACATAGAATGTGGGAACATTAGCCACCAAGTAAGCAATCCCAACTAACTGAACAATGGTCAATGCAGAAACCACTAAACAATCAACAAAAACCTCAAGTGACAAGATAATTCATTGATTCATTGTATGGAGCTTGAGTTACACATTTGCAAGTAATACCCAGAACTTGATGCTAACAAATTACAAAGTTGAACTTTCATATCCAATAGTTACAAATGGAATTAGGTTATAATTGGTTTAATTGCAAACCAATGTCATATTTGAACTTGCTGAGCTACCATAAACCACAACTTCTGTAAGAATGCAAAGCCACCCAACCCACACAACAGCCGAGCGTTCCATCTCATTTCAACAAAAAAACACTCTTCGTTGGCATAGCCGAAATCAGCTCACCCTAACTTAGACAAACCCGTGCACACTACACCCTCATGAACAATATATTCAGTGGGATCGCAGTTTCCCCATGTAGATGGAAGCATCACCTTACAATCTATGCGAGCAAAACCAATCTATACAATTTATACAATCTATGGAAGCATCACCTTGCAGTTTTTGTCGGGCTTTATAGGGGATGACGGCGGCGGGGCGGCGGCTGGATCCGGTGTCCCTGCGGGTGGGTTCGGCGGTGGGGTGGCGTCTCGATCTGGAGGGCGGCGGCGGCGGGGCGGCGGCTGGATCCGGCATCTCGGCGGGTGGGGGCGGTGGCTCGATCTGGAGGACGACGGCGGCCGGTGGCGGCTGGACCGCTGGATCCGACGTCTCGGGCTCTCGGCGGGTGGGGAGGAGACGAGGGTGAGGGGTGAGTAGAGTAGAGGGGAGGCGGCGACCGACGAGGCCATGCAGATTGAAGGGCTACGAACCCTAGGGATTGGAGAGGAAACGGAGGTGGTGCGGTTTGCGGCGAGCAGGCGGAAACGGAGGCGGTGCGGCGAGCAGGCCGAGTGGAGGGCGGAAGAGGAGGAGGAGGAGGCGGCGGATCTAGGGGCGGAGGAGGAGGGGCGGATCTAGGGCGGAGGAGGAGGAGGCAGATGTGGGGGCGGAGGAGAGGCCGGCGGCCGGGTGGAGGGCGGATGCGACCGGGTGGGGGCGGAGGAAGAGGCCGGCGGCCGGTGGGGGCGGAGGCGGAGGCGGCGGATGCAGCCGGGTGGGGGCGGAGGAGGATGAGGCGGCGGCGAGACATAGAGTCTGAAAGAGCGCGAGAGGGGGGCGGACGGGAGTTATCTGAGGCGGGGGGCGGGCGAGACAATGGCCCCATTCGCCCTAACTTTTTTTTGACAATACTTTTTTCGTCATCCAATAAATCTTCACGAATAATAATGTTTTTGATGACGAATATAAACAATCATCATGATTTTCTGTATATTCTGTGACAAATATTTGTTTTCGTCACAAAACTAGGCGTCGAAGGTACCGTCCCGCATATTAATGACGAAATCACTTGAATCGTCACGGAATGATAGCTAATCTATGACATTTTCGTTTCTCATCATAACTATATTCGTCACTGATACTCAAATTTCTTGTAGTGATAGAAGGTGGCGGCTTCCATAGCGCATGGCTCAGGGCTTCTTTGATGATTTTCCAGCGAAGTGGGGGGCGTTTTGTCCATCTATAGGGTATATGTTTCCCAGTGGCGGCGGTGGTTTGGGTTGAAAAACTCTTAGGCGAGCTGTCCATGGGAGTGGTGGTCCGGCTGGTGGTGGCTTTCGGCACCAGGGCTCCTGGGTAATGCTCACGACCGAGGGAGCTTACCGAAGAGTTTGGGGTGCAGGAGAGGTGCTGTGGGCTAAAGCAATTGGAATTTGATCAAGGGAGGAAGAAGTTGGCATTTAGGGATCACCGGGCTCAGGGAAGAATGACAGAGGAGCTGTGGCGCAGTTGAGTTCAATTGAGTGGCTCAAATGAGTGATTGGGATGGGTGCAAAGCTCTCTGCGACGACAATTGGTTTTTAAAGGGGAGGGAAGGCGGTGGGAGCAGTGAGGCGGTTCAGAGTAGTGCCGGGCATGGAGGGAAGAGAGAGAGAGCGGGAGCTCTACCGGGGAGAGGGAGTGCAAGCGAGGTGGTGCACGGTCTCTGCAAGAGTTGGCGAAGCGTGACGGCAGCTGGTACGGCGAAAGCACGCATTGGGTGGGAGAGAGACTAAGCTACGGCCGGAGCGAGCTCGGGTCAAACGGCGTGCGAAGCGAGGAGAGAGGGCAAAGAGATGGGCAACTGGCCATTGGGGCCTTGCTAACAGCTTGAACAGGGGGTGTGAACGCTCGGGGAGGACTTGGCCACAGTTTAGGGCGACGGCGTGTGTCCGTATGGAGGGGGAACAGGGAGGCAGTGGGGGAGGCGGGTTCCAGAGGGCGCCGGCGGGTGGGGACGGTGGGAAGCAAAGGAAAGCAAGGATTGAGATGGATGGCCAAATTTGGGAAGGAATTTGGAGTTCAAGCAAAAACTCAAAAGAATTCAAACGGTTTGAATTTTGAGGTGTTTCAATAAGAAAATTCAAATACTCAAAAAGAAGGGCAGCTTCCATTTATTCAGCATTGATGAAGTTCAACTATCTCATACTGTAAGCTGTAGCACAATAGTTGACAAGTGCATGTAGTAGACAAGATAAAGGACACAATGGTGGTGTTAACAGTGTTCTACAGCATGCCAGCTTTTTCTAACAAAGACCTCTTAGAGTGTACAAAACGTTGATGCAAATGCATCAAACGGTACCTCCGTGGACCTTTTCATTTCATTGTAGGCTGTAGATGGGCAACCACACAACAATTAACTAAACCAGTGATTTGTCAATTGTCCAACATACCCAGCATCATCATGCTAGACCTTACCTCCTATCTTGACTAGGAGAAGAAACCTAGGTGCACAAAACATTCCCCACAGCTCATTTCTTTGCATCTTTCAGAAGTCACACCTCATTTCTTTCCCTGACATGAAATCACGCAAGTCATATGATAAGCATCCCCCCAATCTGAGCAGTACGTTCAACATCAAAGCCTCAAACACTGCTTTCCTTTTTGACAGTGGCAGAGGGTGCGCATTTACTGAATAGTCATCAGGTTGGTAAGTTATATTTTTTGAATGAGCAAAGGGGTTTGTAATACCGGGCGAGATTGAGTAAAGTCCACTTCACTGGGGATTTTTCCTTACAGACTGGATTCGAGCTACACTATACCAAACTACAACTACACAACACATCTCATCCAGCAGCAATGCTCAATGGATAAAATGAGCAGTCTATTATCCAAAAAATGTGGCATCTCCAACGTCAGCTCATCTCATGGATACTATTCACAAAAGAATTCCAAGGGTCGATGGTTCATGCAAAGTACGTGTGAGCTGGCACATGACAGAGCAGGCCCAGGAACTAATCAACTAAAACATAGGCCACCTCATTGGGTCCATCATGTTTAGGGGTGGAAACGGATCGGATACGGTCGAATAGTCTCAAATACGAATACGAATTCATATTTTTAAAACGAATACGAATACAAATTCGAATATTTTCAAATACGGATACGAATATTCTCGAATACGAATACGGATATTTTCGAATACGGATTTTCTCGGATACGAATATCGGATAAAACGGATTCCTAACGGTTTTGCCGATTTTTCATCGGTTTTTGACCGGTTACCAGTTTTAAACCGCCTAAATTCAAGTTTTGAATCACAAAATTTGTACGGATTTTTCATGGGTTCTAAAAACGGATCGAATACGAATCGAATAGTCTCGAATACGGATACGGATACGAATATTCTCGAATACGAATACTCTCAAATACGGATACGAATATTCTCGAATACGAATACGAATATTTTCGAATACGGATTTTGCTTACCAAATTCGGATTTCTCTCGGATACGAATATCGGATAAAACAAATTATCCGTTACCGTTTTCCACCCCTAATCATGTTCACAAACCCTAGCAAGAATACATACAAGTTTTCATGCATAGCTAGTGGTCCCCCCCAAAAAAAACCACCAGCTCATTATGAATATGAAACACCACAGAATGTTAGGAATAGCCACATGAGAACTCAGCTACTAGGGACATATCAACAAGGTATATTTTTCACTCTTGACATATTCTTTGTGGAAGTGTTTGGATAACTGCCAGGCTATAGGGCTAGGCCAGCAATACCATGAGAATGACAGGTACTGTTATAACTCTTTTGGGATGGTTAAAAATCTCCTCAAATTTCTTCTAAAATCCACGTCTTAATAATTGTACCCACATTTAGCCAGTATGATAGCCTGATGGGGATTTTATGCTCAGCTACTTCTCGCTTTTATTATACCCCTGAAAAGTGAAAGGAGGCTAGACCCTTTTTTTTTCTATCTGTACAAAGATGTGCTGCTAAGCCGAACAATCTACTCAGTGTCTGTCCACTTTGGATCTCAGACCAGAGGTGGGTTCAATGCGTGATCTTTGAAATTAGAATCACTAAGTCTACCTAGCAGTATCCTTGCGATTGTTTTGCAAAAAAAAAAAGTTTGCTAAATTTCTTCTGTACGTAGAGTGTCAACTTTCAGAAAGGCCAAGTTCACATAGGCAGCTGTTGGAGCTTGGACCTCAGTCAGCTGGCAACCAACTTATCAGACTTCAGTTCGTACACTAGTCTCACTCAAACGATCAGTGCTAGATAGTAGGGTAGCTTCATTCCATCGTATATACACCATGCGTGACGTGGCTAGATCACAAAACACCCAGCCCAAGTAGAGTCGGGCGACGTTAGCAACCTAGCAGGGAAGAGAGGAGAGAATCTAACGAGGTTGACGGTCAGGCGGCGTTCCCAGCAAGCCAGCTCATTGCCACCCACCCACTCACGCTCGCCACCCCAGAGCGCTATCTATCCATCTCCTCACCGCCACGGAACCCCACCTCCAAGTCCCAGGTAAACAAAACACCCAATCCACGACCTCATTATCCTAATCCCCATGCTAATTCCCCCACAATGCCGGCCCCGTTTGGACTTCTGAGTTCGGTTCAAACACAGAGAACAGAAGCGAAGAACCCCCCCAAAATAAAAACTTTTAAAACAAGCTTTTTTTTTCTTAACACGGTTTCTTCTTCTTTTTCTTTTTTCTTTACGTTATCTATCGTTTTCTTTTTTTATATTATCTGTTAATTTTTAATTGAATACTTAAGAAAAAAACTGATAACCGCTGCTGTGGTATCATTTCAACTAAAAGGTATAGCCGAAAGATAAAATCCATGACACTTCGAAAAATGGCCTAGAAAATGTTGTTCATCTTGGAACAGAAGGAATGCATAGATTTCTACACATGATATTATTTCCCATGAAACTAATCAAGTGAAGAAACTAAAAAATTTTTGCTACTACTTCGCCTCTACGGAGTTCTCTCCCCATCCCATTCCCGGTGTAGAAAACTTCACCACAAGGAAGCGAGCAACGAGTACCACCTGCATCTCATACCAGAGGTAGTAGAAGTAACAGATGCAGCTGTAGGTACAACAATCCTATACACCACCAATTGGCCTCCTTTGCCGTTGCCGATGCCGACGATGACTTGCTATCCGCGCCGCGCGGAGCCGGCGGCGACGACAGCCTCGTTGGCGGCGCCTGCACGTTCTCGGCGACGTCCGGCGCCGTCGCGGCTGGCGGCGGCGCCGTGGCAGTGCTATCGGCATCGCCCCGGCCGAACATTTCCTTGGGTAGTAGGACCTTGGAGACGGCGAAGACCGCCACGGGATTTTGGTCCAAGACCGTGCGGGTGATCGACGCCTGCACGACGCCGGTGTCGATGGCGACGGAGCCGTTGACGCGTGTGATGTTTAGCGTGAAGCGGCCGGCCTCGGTGCACTCGGTTGCGAGCGTGGGCTGGACGGGGTTCACGATGGACTCGAGGGAGCCGAGCGGGTAGTAGGAGTGCAGCACGTGGAAGCGCAGCACGACGGCCTTGCGGTCGGCGGGGAGGGACTGGAGGCGGTCGGTGGCGGGGAGGCCGGCAAAGGCGTCGTCGGTGGGGATGAAGACGGTGATGCCGGCGCCGCGCTCGTCGGCCTCGAAGTCGTCCGCGACGCCGGAGGCCTCCAGCATGGAGGCGGCCACGTTGAATCCCCGCGCGTCGGCGAGGACGCGGGTGATGTTGACGGCGGGGTGCGGGCGGCTCTCGGAGGCCGCGAGGTCGAACCCGGAGGGGACGATGAGGCCGCCGACCGCGAGAACGCTGAGGTTGTATGGCACCGCGGTGACGGCGCCGAGGACGGTGGCATTCGACCCCGGGAACGGCGCCGGCGACCGGACCACGACGGTGGAGTTGCCCTCAACGGTGAGGTTGACGGCGCCAAGGTCGGAGGGCGCGCGGCCGGTGGTCTGGAACAGCGTCGTCACGAGCTTCCCGGAGGCGGGGAGGCGGGCGAGGTCTGACGGGGAGAGGTACTCGAGGAGGACGTGGTACCGCAGCACGTCCGCGAGGTCGGCGCCGGAGGCCGCGGCGAATGCGGAGGGCGAACGCGGCAGGTTGGCGTTCGGCACGGCCAGCAGCGTCAGCGACGACCGCCCGGCCAGCTCGCCGGCCACCGGGCTGGACGCCAGAAGCCGCGCGAAGTCGGCGAGGTTGGGGAACGCCGCGAGCACGATCGTCACGTTGACCCCGGCCGCGGGGGACGGCAGCGCGGCGAACAGGACCAGCACCCCGAGCGGCACGAGGCGTGAAACGGGAGGGGCATCTCTCCCCATCTCGCCACTGACGTCGAAGACTGGAGTGGGGAGTGAGGAGGAGATAGAAGATGACCGAGGAGAGTGAATAAGGTGGGGGAGACGGGTGATCAGCTAGCTTACGAGCGTTTGTTGTTGGAATGGGACTTCGTTTCGGTGGCTTGGACTCTTGCGACTACGCCAGCTCCCCGTCTACCAGGGCACTTTTGCGAAGTATGTACCATGATACGTGGGTCGGCGTCACGTGTGCCTCTGTCCTATTCGGCACAATGCTGCTGATTGATGAGTCGCCATTCATACCTACCAAACTACGGACTAGTAGTAGTACTATACACCTTCACTTCTCACCAAATTTTAGATTCGTTGATGCAAGCTAAAGTGTTTAACGCTAGCATTGGTTTGATCGATATCTAGATGGTGTTACGAGTGTTTGCTGCGTCTGCCAAGAGAGGGTCATGGATTGACGAAATCGACGTGAATGTAGTAACCTAAGTAGCAATGGTTACTTTTGTTTACACGTCTTACATTTCAATATCACCAAAACAGCAAGCTGGCCACCCCCTCCCTCGTGAGGTGTCGTCTTCCGGACCACTCAGATAAGAGTATGCTGAGGCCTGTTTGAGAAGCCTTGATTCAGTAGCAATAGGCACCTGGATAACTGCAAGAAAGAACGAGCAAACGCGAATCGTTACGCCCACTTATTTCGGTTATTTCGGCTTAGATTTTTAGCTCCTGATTTATTTTTACTATTCATAATTTTTTCTGAACTTTTGGTTTTTTTTTAGCTTTTTTACATGTTCTTCTTTTCTCGTATTCATTTGCGTTGTCCGTGATGAGCTAACATATTTTTTATATTTTCAAAAAATATAAATTTAATTACGTCAAATAAGCCATCTTCAACTACAGTGCAATTTTAACCAGCTACAGTGCAATTACAGTCATAAACTACTATTTTTTAACTCAACCGAGTGGCACCTAGATCCGTGTGAGATATTACGGATAAAAAGTAATTCACAACTCACCAGCTTCCTTTCACAGGTGCTGTCGTTTAACGGGATGATGCGAGCGGAGTACAATTCCATCTGAAAACCACTGCAAATCGGGCGTGCGACCGGCCGTGGTGACGAAACCAGATTTGCATTACTGCGGTGCACTTCAACATAATAAAACACTCAACAAACACAAAGCAACGAATACAAATAGAGGATTGGTTTGGTCCATGTAGTGGTGTGGGTGGTGCTAACACCTCTAGCAAATCTAACCATCCATTAATCAGGGGCATTACCGTCATTTAACTTCTTCATGTTAGCAGCGTATGACAAGTGCAGGGAGGAGACAATCAAGGCACTAAACCTGAATGCACCCTGTGAAACCAATAACTGCACTTTCAACAGCGTGTGGAGCGGTGGCGGCGGAGCTGTACAGGCCAACCTCTACATCACATCCAGCTTCTTTTACAAAGCCGCAGAGAAGAAGAGGTGGAAGGGGAGAAGGATGAGAAGCCAATCCCCGTGCCGTCCGGCCGTCTCGCCCGCAGATCCGATCGATCGGTCGGTCGAGTCACCGGGTAATCCTCGCTAGTACGGCTCGTTATGAAAACGTGTGTGGGAGGAAGGTTTTGTGGATGGTGACGGATGGGCGTAAGGGCGGGCGTCGTCGGCGTCGCCTTACCCTGGCACCTCGACCCATTTCGCAGGAGTCTGTTCCGGCGAGAGTGGCTGGGTCGGCGTTCTTGCCGGTGTCTCCTTGCTCTGCGTCGGAGTGGGACTTCTCGACGCCGGAATCAGCGCAGGGGAGCGAGGTGGTAGAGTCGGGAAATGCGTGCACTTCTGGATCTTCGTGGGGTCCTTCTTCTTCCGGCGGGGATTCTTGCTCTTTGCCGGAAGAGGCCACGGTAGAGGCGGAGCTTAAGGTGGAGAGGGTGCTTGGTCGAAGACTTTCGGCGCCGGGTTTGCTTTCTTCCTCCGATCCACTAGCTGGGGTGAGGGGGAAGGGCGTGGATCTCGGAACTCCCCGAAACTCTCTCTGCTTCGCTTGGCGTGAGGGAGGAAAGTGGTGCGCGTGCGGAACTGTTTTAAGACAATGAGCACGCGAAATTACTCCTTTACCCATTTCGCTAACATCATTCCTGTGCACCACTCATAAACATTGGAGGTGTCAAAGCCATGATAACCATTGGATGAGTTTCAATGAACGGTTGAGAATCAACTAAGTGTATAGAACCATTTCTAATACAAATATGTAACTTCAAAGGATTTTTTACCTTTGCCATGTTATACTTGATCGCTCGGACAATCACTTTTGATTCTTGAAGACCACCAGAAACATCTTGCTTCCGCAACATGAATTTCTTTTCGGCTGCGGCTTTTGGCTGAAATTTTTTTATTTTGGCTATTTACGATATAGATTACGGGGGAGACAGATACTCATTTGCGATATTGGCTGGTACATATATTGAGCTTTTAACGTGTAGATTGTTTAACTTGTAGACCCCGTCTTGAGAAAATGTTAGGTACTGTAGCAAAAGCAAAAAGCCGCAAGCTTTTGACTTAAAGAACATGCCCTTAACTTTTTGTCTGCTACTATCTCTGAACTGATAATAATTTGCAAGTGTGCAACCAAGTTACAGCAAAGAACCTAGGAAACAAAAAAGTTACACCAAAGAAGACAACCCTCCCTAAATAAAATAATATGCCCTAAATAGTAGCATTCCAAAGGAAAGATACTCCTTTCAGTCAAAAAAAAAAGTCGTTTTGGGTACGTGCAAACTTTTAAAATTTTAATTATCAATATCTTTTTTAATATTTAGATTGAATATATGAAAATGGTATATAAAAGAATTTGTCGCGAAAAGAACTTTAATAAAAGTATAATTTTATTAGGTTTTATAAATCTATTATAATAGAAAATAGTGGTTAAAATTATATTTTGACGACCGTGTCGATGTCTAAAACGACATTCTTTTGTGACGGGAGGGAGTAATACATTGAGACAAGCCAACTTCAGATAAAATGATCAATAAATTAGAACAAAATAAACAATGTCTGTCTTTGGTTCAAAATTCGTATACAACGATTGCTTCCTAGCTGAGCAATGTACAATGGAACTACTACACCAAGTGGACTGGCACTACATTGTCAAGGAATAGCCCTAGAAAGGTTAAAGATCAGTGTATTGTTATCCCCACTATTAGCTTTAGATGAAAAGAACCTGGTATATCTCTGCAAAAGCCACCATGGGGACAATGGAATAGAAGAGCAACGCTGCAGCAGGGGTGCTTGAAGACAGAACTTCACACCACCAAACGGCACGCAAAGAATGAGCATACTATACTATGATGCCGAAAAGAATCAGGGTCAGACAAACAAGTCAAGAATACTAGATGCTATCTAGCCTGGATGGATTTGGAGGGTTCTGATTTATTCGAACGGCACATGCAATCAGGGCATGGGAAGGTGTATATAGATTCATTTGCTCTTTTCATTTCAATACCCTTGGCATCACTGTGTGCTCTCATATTGAGCAACTGACGTTTCAATGATTTCCATCTGCACAAAGGAAAGTACGATTTTAACAAAATGAAAATTCATGATATTAAAAATGAAGAATAAAAGAGTACTGGAGCCAAAAGGTAATTAAACACCACAGTAATGGCATACCCAATACGTGGACTATCAAAAAGTATGGCCAATCTTCTTTTATCAGGCTTAATTGTCTTCGAATGCCCACCATACAAGTATCTCCTATGACCAATAAGGAAATGAGGAAAATTTCCACCTTGAGTAGTCACGAAAACCTCGCTATGAACACAGACACTGTAGTCAATAGCTGCCATCCTTGAGGAGAAATTCTGGCAGACATGCATTATGTTAGAGCAATATACTTCAAAATTCAGTTTAAAAAATGAACCCATCACTCCTATAGACCTTGAATGGAGCAAGTTCTTCATCTGATGCCAATGTTTCTTTTGTCTGCAAGAGAGGGAACATTTCAAGGAGAGGAGCCATGTTCTTCTCTGCTTTATATATCCTTCCAGAAGCCAAATAGATTGCAGTGTTATTGCTGAAACCCATTCCGCGAAGCATTAATCCAACCTAAACACCATATAACATAAACATGTAAATCTCTGGGACAAAATTCTTCAGCAATGCCTGTTGATGGGATCAGTGTAAACTTGCTGGGAATATGTTTTGTATTCGCTTGAGAATAAAATTTCTGAAGCTTCTTTGAAAGCAGTAACACCAATATTTGGATACTGGCATACCTCCAAAGGTGTAAGTGGGCATTTCCCATTCATCCTTATTGCTCCAGGCCTTATTACACGTCCTGGCCTAGTAAACTTCCCTCTCCAACCTCTTTCCCTTGCTTCATCCAATTCCTTTTTCTCCACATCACCAACGTCAAAGACACAACAAGAGAAGGCAACCATATCCTGCAAACGAAAAATCGATGGATGACAGTTCTTGTCTGATAACCATGGGCCCGCCCATATTTCAGAAGTGCAATACAAACAGAAGAGTGGACTGGTTTCCCATTATTTTGATAACTACCAGGGCCTAACAGTATCTGAAACATCCTGGTAGTTCCTCTACACCCTTAGGAAGTTTTGTTGTTTCACAAACAGACACTAAGAAGTATGAAGCATAAATCTTTTATAGAAGAAAACCAACCTCTTCAAAACGGAGATGCACTGCTACATATTTCCCATTGTTTTCAGCACTTTTTTCGCTCATTCGAGAAATTAAAGTGTCAGATAGAGTTCTGATTGGTTTAGAAAATTTTAAGGCTTCAAAATTAACCAGACATCTCAGTCGTTGAACAGCAGGCGGAGCATCAAATGACAGTCGATTTGCAAAAGGTGATATCCTTATGAGCCTATAATTTACAGACGATAGTATAAAAAGGTCAGATAACAATTGAACTTAATAATATTTTCTTAACCAAATTGGTTTTAACCTACCTTTCTTCAACCAACTTAGGAAGGACAACATCTTTGTAGTATTGGATAGGAGACCAAGCCTTTATCTTGAAATTAAATACATTACTCAAATTGTGACCAAACCTCTCCATTATGAACTCAGGAACCTTGTCAACCACTCGGACATCATTTTTCAAACGTTGGACAAAGTGATCCTCATCATAAATATCACTAAATTTGCTGTATCAAAAAAGAAATGTTAGTAGCTTCACTTTTGCTATTGTAAACAAAACCTTCTAGCATAGGTAAGTGACGCTGTGAGGGCCTGTTTCGATAGGAGGGATTTTTTTGGGAGGAATCCCCTCATCCAAACAGTCCCTGAGATTTTTTTTTTTTGTCAATTGGCATGTTGGTGGATAAGAATGATGGATTTATTTTTCAGAACCACCAGAAACTTGAAGTTGTGTATAGGTAAACAAAAGGCTGATGCATGAAACACACACGATCACAATTTTATAAATTATAAAATGGCCAACATGTGTAAAATGGTCTTCAAAGTAGTTTCATAACATTAACCAATTAAGGGTCTGTTTGGATAGGGGGGATCTTTTTCTGGAACCCTTTTATTAGCCATGTTTCAGCCATTGAACATGGTATGGCATTACAGCATGCAAAAAAAGGATAAAAATTCATAGCTAACAATTTGAGATTTTTATGTGAAAGAACAATCAAGTGCCATTATAGCATACAAGTGGTTCTTTATCAACATGTATGTATCGTAAGAGAATGATAAAGCCATAAAGGTAGAGTTAATGCAGTGTAATTCTGGTTGTTTAGAACAAAACTATCAACGGTGATGAGTTCAACTTTGCCAAGCCTAATCTAAGGTCGTTATACAAAGAAGAGTATATAGTATATACAGATAATGGTAGGGCGCAGAGAAACTCAGTAGCAACATTAAGGATAAAAATTAACATCACATGGCATAGAAGCCTTCTGCTAAGGGGTCTTCCAAAACTGAAACATATTCTCTTGCATTAGCATCAAACAAGGTCATCACGCATATGTGCCCCCCCCCCCCAACCCCCCACCCAGAGAGAGAGAGAGAGAGAGAGAGAGAGAGAAAGACCTAGGATCCCTCCAAATGCTGTGATAGTGGAAGTTTGGGATTATAAGAGTTGCATTTAGAAAACCAGCAACTGCAACTGCATTGCATATCTGCAAAACATTTTTTAAAAAAAGGAAATATTAGTGAGGAAATCACGATACATAGAAAAAAAATAACAATGTGATAAACACAAAATGGTATTTTCATGAAGAACCACTGATGGAAGGTAACTACCGATGTTCTTTGCTGATTCAAACCACCATTTGCCTCCACATATATGTAGCCATTTGATTCAGGCAAACCTATCAGAAGTAACAAAATATTGTTATATACTTCCTTCAAGATAAAAGTGCATCATGTGAGACGGCAATCTGTGTTATCCTAAAGTAAACAAAATAGAGTAATACATATAGTACAGCCAAATATATCAAATACACTTAACTCAATTCTAGTTCGGTTCTTGGAATTGAACTGGGTCAATGGAATTGAAACTCAATTGAATTTTGTGTTGAAATGGAATCGATAGATGATCCAATTCTATTGTTTGGATGACTTAAGAATTTGTAACATGGAATCAAACCAAATTCATATCCAAATATTGTTTGGTTGCCATACCTAGGAATTGTCCAACACTATGCAAGAGCATGGATGTTACTTGCTGTTTATTGATTGATCTCGCAATGATCCTTACCAGCCTTTATATATTAGGCAGTGATCTAAAAGGCGGGCTGGGCGGCCGCCTAGGCCCCGCCTAGGCGCTCGGCGGCCACCCGGCACCTCGCCTAGAGGAGTTGGGCGGGGAAGAAGAGGCCAGGCGGCGAGTCGGCCCAAGGCGGGAGCAAGGCGGGGCCAGGCGGCCTAGGCG
This sequence comes from Dendrocalamus latiflorus, assembly GCA_017311315.1. Classification (NCBI taxonomy): domain Eukaryota; kingdom Viridiplantae; phylum Streptophyta; class Magnoliopsida; order Poales; family Poaceae; genus Dendrocalamus; species Dendrocalamus latiflorus. Next base: position 14,715,535 of record CM029647.1, on the reverse strand, counting down.
CGGCGCAGAGGGAGCGGCGGGGATGGGGGAAAGCGCTACCGCACACAACGAAGTCGCCGCCGCCGTCGACTCGCCGGATTCCGGGGCCGCCGCCGGATCCGGACTCCCCGCGCCAGATCCCACCGCTCCCGTGGACGCCGCCGCCGGATCCGGACTCCCCGCGCCGGATCCCGCCGCCGCCGCGCTCGTGGCCGCCGGAGGATGTCAGGTGGTGGGGGAGGCGCGCGGAGGGAGTGACGCGGAAGGGGCAACGGGGAGGGAGCAGCGGGGATGGGGCGGCGCGGAGGGAGCGGCCGGGATGGGGCGGCGCGGAGCCGCGTAGGGAGCGGCCGGGAGGGAGGCAGGGAGCGGCGCAGTGAGAGCGGAGGGAGCGAGGCGTCGGGTTGGGGTTAGGGTTAGGGTTTGCGCCGGGCGAGGCGAGCCGGTCGGTTAGATAGGAACAGTCGGCGGGTCCGGTTTGGATTTTTTTCATTTAGTCCTCCGATTTTTAAAAATTACAAATAGACTTTTTCTCAATAGATTTCTTTCAATCTAGACCTCCTAACTATATATATTAGACGAATCCTAGTAACACTGATAATTGTTGATCAAGGTAACAATTTTCTTCATCTAAACAACAAATATATATACACGATTGTTTATTTTTACCTAATATCTTTATTTTTAATTCGGCCGCCTAGGCCCCCTAGGCGCTAGGCCCCACCTCGCCGCCCGCCTAGCGCCTTCTTGAACATTGATATTAGGCGCATAGATCTCTAAAGGAAACTACTATCATATTTAGGGAAGCAACTAATAATATCCTAACAATAATATCTAAAGAGGAAACTACTTATTGGACTCATCTTCTGCGGACGCAACCGATCCTTCCGCTGATTCTGCCGCTAGAGCTGTTCCATATCTGACAACTCCTTCCTTGCCAGCAATACTTGCCATACTGCTATCTTCCATTGTCGAGACAATAGGACGCTGACGTCGTTGGTAAGTTTTACCACTGAAGGCGTCCACAACATTGCTGCCGTCTCCACGAAACAGCTTGTCCTCGAGCTGGAATGCAAGATGGTTACACTTAAAATCCTCGAGGTTGGTCCAAGCGACATCTGCAAGAGAGCAACCCACCCAATGAACCAATAGCTCCCAAGTACCCAGGCTAAGATGTGCGCGGACAACCTTGTTTGGTGTAGGAATCACACGGCCATGAGTGATGACTGGTAATGAAGCAATGTCTGCACGAGGGGTGCTCATGAACTTCTTAAGGAAGACCACATGGAAAACATTGTGAATTTGAGCCTTATGAGGTAACTGCAACCGATAGGAAACCGGACCAATCCACCCCAACACCTTAAATGGTCCATAGAAATGAGGAGCCAATTTGGAAAGTGCTTAATCAGTGATGGAGGATGCTGCCCTGTGATGGAGTCGTAGCCATGCCCGCTCACCAACCTCAAACTCAAGAGCTCGATGCTTGCGGTCATGCTACTGCTTCATGTAACCTTGGGCCTGAATAAGACGTTCCTGTATTTCTGAAAGAAAGGTACCACGATCCAGCATCTGTTTATCCACAGTTGCCACCCTTGCAACTTCCAACTGATAAGATAACAAAGTCGGAGGATCCCAGCCATACACCACTTTAAATGGAGTTGTTTGAAGTGCCGACTGATAAGAGGAGTTGTAACAAAACTCAGCCCAAGGCAACCAGCGAGGCCATTGCTTCGGCTGATCTCTAGCAAGACAACACAAATAGACAGTGATTATGCGGTTAGTCACCTCTGACTGGCCATCCGTCTGGGGATGAAATGTTGAACTCAACTGAAGCTTGACAATAGCCAATTGAAACAATTCAGTCCAAAAATTATTAGTAAACACCGGATCACAGTAGCTCACAATAGAACATGGCAATCCATGGAGGCGGACAATGTGATCAAAGAAGACACAGGCAACCGTGCTGGCAATGTATGGATGACCCAAGGCAAGGAAGTGAGCATATTTTGAGAAATGATCAACGACCGTCAAGATAACTGACTTGCCGCCCACCTTTGGAAAACCTTCCGCAAAATCTATGGAAACATCAGCCCATATTGTGTGCGGAACAGCAAGGGGCTGTAGCAAATTAGCCAGATGAAGATGCTCGGATTTGTGACGTTGGCATACAACACAGTCATGGATGTAATCTTGGACCAAGCGATTTGCATGGGCATTGTAGTAAGGAAGCGGGCAGCCGATGCAAAGTCTTCTGTACACCCTCATGGCCACTACCATATGTGACATCCAGAATCTAGGACCAGGCCAAGGAAGTGCTTGGAACAAATATGCTCTGATCTGATACCAGCCGGTTAATTAACTTGTTGTTTATTGATTGATCTCGCAATGATCCTTAGCAACCTTTATATATTAACGCATAGATCTCTAAAGGAAACTACTATCATATTTAGGAAATAAACTAATAATACCCTAACAATAATACTAAAGAGGAAACTACTTATTGGACTCATCTTCTGTGGATGCAACCGATCCTTCCGCTGATTCTGCCGCTGGTGTTGTTCCATATCTAACAACTCCTTCCTTGCCAGCAATACTTGCCATACTGCTATCATCCATTACCGAGACAACAGGATGCCGACATCGTTGGTAAGTTTTACCAATGAAGGCGTCCACAACAATGGAGGTTGTCGGAAATAGATCTACGCAAGCAGGCTGCTGGAGTTGAGGAAGAAGCCAGTGTGGGAAGCTAGCGGCGGAAGTTCATGCCAAGCAAACGGTGGTTGAGGGAGCTCACCACGAGTAGCGACAACATATCTGGTCAACGAGCCAGCGGCGGTTGATGGTGGGATTTCACCGGACTCGAGGAAGACAATGGAGGTGACAGCTGCGGTGGTTAAGGGAGCTCGCATCGAGCCAATGGTGACGAATTCGGTCGCAACGATGACCCGATGAAGAGAGCTTGTCAATGACAGTCAACAGCGAATGTTCGCCAGACTCAAGGAAGAAGATGGAGGTGACGGCTGCGGCGGTTGAGGGAGTTCGTGTCGAGAAAGCGACGACGGATCTTGGATGAGGAGTCAAGTATCAGTTGGGAGGTTTAGATGGATGTATTCCACCCAAATCAGAGGTATATGGGTCTGAATTGTGATGTCTTGGCTCCAAGTTATACCCAAATCAAGTGGAATTGGGGTCAAATTCCAAGATTGAATTTCAAAGCATCCAAACAGCCTCTGAATCGGAATCACAATTCCAATTACTCAATTTTGGGTCCGATTCAGAGATCCAAACAGGGTGTAAGTATAACATATTGACAACTATAACTTTCAAAGGGCTCGTACCAGGGCAACCAAATGTAAAAAATGTGCATACAACCTGTCACCTGCTCATATGCATTATGTGTATGTGGTCCTAACATTTTATGCATATAATTATAATACAGAAGTCATTAGTGAGATATTTCTTTGTGTGCGAAAAGGGCTCTACTGAGAAGATGTAACTAAAGCCAATTATTTCTGTGCACTTGGAGATACACAAGTAGGCATGGGATCTATCATATTAGGCTATTATGAAGAAATAATAGGAAATGTCCATAAAACTTCTTTTTTGGGCATGTTTTTTATTCTACATATATAAATGTAACTCTGGCCAACATACATATGCTAGCAAATGTTCACCGAAGAGTTTTAATATTTTCTACGACAAACCGGAACACTTTGAATTGTACACGTGGAGGAGAAAAACAAGCTAAGCTTCTTTGGAATTCATCAAAGCCGTATCAGTAGGAACAATACCAGCATTCGAAGTTAAAACTATAAACAAATATTCAGAACTTGTGAATTCAAAGAAAAAGAAAATTAGGAATGGCATACCATAGGTGCTATTGTTTATGCAAGGTCGCCAAACACCACCTTTGTAAGCATGTCGCCATACAGTTGCTAGCTACAAAATTGTAGCAATATGAGAATAATAACATCTATGCAAAACACACATAAGTGAACTTAAGAGGAGACAGACAGGTAGGGGCACAGGATGAAGCAAATGACAAATCCCCAAACTAATAGAACAAAAGACTAATTTTCTATAACATACAGCATGAACATATAGCTCTACTAGATCACATTGAAACTACTGATACCTAATGTTAGCAAATACATCAAGGCCAATGGGCAGGGAAATACATGTATCCCCAAGGGATAACCATAAACGATCACTAAATCCTACATTATACCACGATGGCACGGTGATCTTTATTCATACTCCCTTTGTGAAGATAACACATACTCCATCTTCCTGAGAGTCAAAGCAAAAGTATTGCTACAGCAGGTAGCAGCAGTTGCATATCTTATTGTCTGCTACTGACCTAGGCCATTTCCCTTTAACAAAGGGTAAATCCCAAGTTACAACTAAGAAACCAGGTGCTTAGGTGTTGAAAGGTCATCAGATAGACACAAGTTCCATGCATTTTGAATTAAAAAAATTCCTATTGTCATCTTAAAAATCTTGCTTTGTTTTTCAACCATATTGAATTTAGCAGTTCATCAAGGAAGAACTTAAGAAGGTGCTATAACTGATAAACAATAGTGAACAAAAATACAAATGAGCTGTACTGCACAAACTCACAGATCCCAATAAGCAGCGCGTAAACACAAACACACACACACATGTCATAGCTTGTGATTCAATGTACAAACCCAATAGACAAAATGCAAAAACATCCACATATGTTATCACGCAGACAGCTGATCTTATAAATTTCCAAATTCCAGTAATCTCATTCTGACCAAGCTAACCATTGTCTCCCAGTTGACTGATATTCTAGGACCTCCACGAATCTGAAGTAGGTTTCAACTGGTGAAAAACAATTAGTTTGCCCTGTCATCCACCCCACACATGCACAAAGTAACTTCAGAAATAAATAAAACCGATGTGTCACACATATTCTTGTAATTCTATTGCAATTTTCCCGCAATTGGAAGAAAACCTAGCCCAAATCCGACCTAATCAGCATACACTAAAATAATCTGAACAAGTACCAGCCACTGGCCACTAGCACATAGCCACACAGTTCAGTTTCTCTGCAGATATGCTGAAACTTAGCACACATTCCAATGATCCAAGTACCCAACACCACACTTAAGACAACCCAAGCATCCATTAAACTCGCTGATCACCCAAAATGACCAAATACTTTCATCAGAAACATAAATCCCCACTCCAATAGACCGGGCCGGAGACGAGCAGGGGGAGCCACTCACCGCGTCAGTGGAGTTGTCGGCATCCATGTCGGCGCGCAGGCGGGCGTAGAGCTGCGGGCTGCGGTACAGCGACCCGGGCGCCGGGCGCGAGATGATGCGGGGCACGCTGTCGAGAGAGATGGAGCCCATGTACAGCAGCATCGCCGCCACGTACAGAAGCGGGGCGAAGATGAAGACTGCCTGCCGCCGCAGCAACGCCGCGAGCACCGCCCGCGACGCCCTCCGCACCACGTCTCCGCCCCTCCACGCGCCGGCGCCCGCCCCCGCCCTCGCCGACCCCCCCTTCACCGACAGCCTTCTCCCCCACGCCCGCCGCGGCGACGGCGGCGGCGACGGCACGGCCCCGACCCCGCCGCCCAGGCTCCCCAGCCGGTTGTACGCGTGGTTCGGCATCGGAGCCTCGGAACCTTCTAATATATTTAACCGCGGACCGCTCGGTTCGGAGTTGGGGTTAAGAGTCACTCCTCCACTGGAGCTAGGGTTTCTCCCGCGTGATCGATCGCGTTTGGGCGGCGACGCGGAGGGCGAGAGAAAGAGAGGGAGGTGGAGGAGGAGGTGGTGCTGTGCAGCTTGTGCGGAGAGGGGAGGGGGAGGAGGCGAACGACATGTGCCCGGCGCGTGACCGCGTGCGGGGGAGAGGGGCTAGTGGCCGCGTGGTGGTGCCGTGGCCCCGGTCGCGTTCGAATTTTGAGTAGTTTATTGGGCTTTCGACGTGCGGGTTTGGTTGCGCGCTCGGCGGCTGCTTGCCGCCCGTCGCTGACCGGGGATTCGCCTTTTTCTGCTTTGTGGTTTGGGTTGTGGCCGGTGGTGGGGCAGCAGCACGGCAGCACCTGCACGGGATAATAGAACGATGGGGAAATGGAAGGTCTCACGTTTGGGTAATTGGGTTTGGTCGGGTCGTTCGATTATGGTTATTTTCTTTTTAGCTTATTTTTTATAATTTTTTAAATAAATAAATACAACTATTTCTCAGTCACCGTTTTAAAATAGTTTATCGGTATTTAGTTTATTTATATAAACATTCGTGGTAAGATAAAAAATATAAATCATTACTATTATAAAAGAATGAATTAGTGGTCATATCTACATTCTTCTCTAACCGTTCTATTTCTTTAACTTCTCATCACTCTCCTCTTTCCAACCAATTAAAGCAACCTCTTTGCATAGAATAATTCTCTATGCATCCAATAAATTTCGTTGTAACGTATGAACATATAAATAAAAGTAGTAAAAAAGGAACAGGAACCCATATATCACGCATGGGTGGTGGACAGTTGGGATTGGAAAGAGATGCGTTGCGAATTTGCGATCTCGCCTATGACCGTGATGGCAGAGTGGTCGTCTATGATGATCGTGATGGGTGGTAGGTGATTAGGGAGTGGAAGGGGCGCCAAGGGATCGCTAATGACTTGTTAGGAATTTATTCGTTACTTAACTTGATGGGGACTCCTAGTTCTTCATGCTAATACATTTGCTTGATGTAAAATGGAATTTCAAAATATATATTGTGCATGTTTCTGCAGTACATAAAAACATCTTGACTTTATCTGTAAGTCATATTAACGTGTAAAAAATGTGATGGTACAGGTACTCCAACATGTATACAGTGGAAATTAGTCATATGGCGCGTGGAGTAAGTAAAGGAGTAGTAGAATCTACAATCCCAATGGCAACAATAACGAAATAAACACACTTTCCTTTATTCTGGATCCTTCCAATGAAATTGCTTGCGGGGGCTCGGAATGATCTCTTGCCCCTTTTTGAGATTAGGATCGATCTCTTTCCTTGTTTCGAAGTTTCACACAGCCACGCAAGTTTGTGCTAAATGACATCAAATTCCTTCCAGAAGATGCTGTATGTCCAAGGGTGAAGGCCAAGTACTACAATGTTTCGTTGTTCTCCTTCCAAGCTGTCACACTGCAGGTAGCCGTGCATAGTTGGCGACGGATATTCTGTTCATTTTTCAAGCCATTGCTTGTTCAATCAAATTGGCATTTTATGAGGGAATCCAATAGCATCTAAAGTTTCTTTTTTTACTGAAACTACTTAATATTGTACTCTCCTTCTGCAGTGCCTTTTCTAATCTGGTTACACTCAATAATATTACTGGCGCCATTCAATCCAGCTTTTTAGCGGTTTTTGGTTTTTTGACTATTGTCTTTTAGCTAAAATTACATTATAACAGCTGTTAGATTTATCTGAGTTACTCAACTAAATAAAAATGAAGAAAAATAAAAACACCATTATATATCTCTACATACAATAAAAAAGAAAAAAGCTAAAAAAACAAAAGCTAAAATAAACAAAAATTAAGAAGCTAGCACGTTTATTCCGACTTCCGAAACCTTGTGATCGACTGATCGTGGGTTCAAGCCCCACGGTGGGCGTTGATGCTTTTTTACTTCTTTTCTCATTTAGACTAGGTAGAAATGCAAATTACACAACTACTATTATTCATGGGCCATGTTTCAAGTTGGCTACGAAGGGGCAGTTTGCAGATGCAGTGCTGTGCAGTATTGTGCTATGGAATCAAAAAAAAAATGCTTGCAACTAACCGTAACATCCAAAACTAGAAAAGAAAAAACTTGTGCTCAAAAACCACCGCAAATGTCAAATGGAGCCGAAGCATCGCATGTTTAAAATCCAAATTTAAGCTAAAAAAACATCATGCATGACACCTGGAGCTACTACTACTTAGCAGAAATATACCACAAGGCGAAATTTCCTAAAAAAACTGTGCAGAAACCCCGATTCACCAAGAAGCACGGCCATTCGACATTCAACTAATCTACAAGCCCAGAATACATATACATTTAGCTAAATTAAGCAAAATAAGCATACTCTAGCCATCCAGCAAGGTCAAAAGCATAGAGATTATAGACTTATGCAAACATGGCATACTGGTACTTTGTTTCCATCGAATTCGTTAGGTGAAACACCCCGAAAATTTAAAATGATTTTGATTTTTTCTTGAACTCAGTTTGAATTTAAAACATTCCTAATTAGGAAACCCTTGGCCACTTTCCGCCTTCCCTTGTTAGCCTTTACCACATCCCCTGCCGACTGGCTCATTTCAAGAAGCCGCCTTCTCCCCTAAGCCCTCCCCGCCACACGACTCTCCTCCATTCGCCTCCACAATACACCGATCATCACCACCAACTCCAGTCAACCACCATACCATCGAATGTCGTGCTCTGACATTGTCTGTCAGTGAGCCCTGACATGCACGGGACAAGCCAAGCCAGAAAGCATTGTCGTCGCTCGCTCCTCTCTCACAGTCGCCCTCCCATGCTGCAACCTTGGATGGCCACAATTCACCGCCCAAGGAAGAGCCGAGCCCAAGACGCCACTTCACCGCCCAACCTTCCCACCGCCTCTGCCGAACCCCGTCAAAACCCCTCGCACCATCCCTCCCGACCACGTGTTGTTGCCTGAGCCGATGCTCCGCTGCTCAAACCACCTTACGATGGCTATAAAAGCCCACCAACCCTTCCATTCGACAGCATTGGCACCCCAACGCAAAACCCCAGCTCCCTTCTTCCCCTCCAGCCAAAGGCTCGCCACAATCACTAGAAGTTTACCGATAAGCCTAAATCCAAATCCTACTAATGCCTCCATCATTTCTCAATTACTTTCAACCTTAGCACCACCATGGCTCCCTAAACCCGACTGCAATCTTGCCCTAGTTTCTCTAGCCCCTTAACTCGCTGACGGCAACATCCATCGCCCGACCTATCCACCTTCCCATGGGCAGCTCTCCCCGAAGCCTCCGAGCCTAAGTCACCACCTCCACTGCATTCCCCTGTGTATCTAAGATGCCCAAAAACCCCTCACCTTTACCGATTAGTCTCTGAACCTCTCTTGTGCCATGGTCGATCACCAAGAAGCTTTCCTATCCGCCAACCATCTACGGTGATCCCCAAAGCACACCAAGCACAAAATAGGTTCTGCTCAGTCCCCTGGTCCCATCCATACCCTTGGCAGCCTCGAAAGCCACCGCAGCATCACCAATTGCCCACCAAAACTTTCCTCTATTCGGTTGCTATAGTACATTGATTGAAGGTAGAGGGTGACACTGTTCATACGGGCCTTAGACTGAAAAGTAGAGGCCCAAAGCATCAAAACCAGTTGGGTTGAGGCTCGACGGCGACATCCATCGCCCGACCTATCCACCTTCCTGTGGGCACCTAAACTCATTATAAACAGTAGCCCCAACCCGAAGTGAATAGTAACCCGATGTTGTTCACAACAAACCCGATTCACTCTAAACAGTAAAAATTGATATTGTTCCTAGCCCAAACCGCAACAAACAGTACTGATCTGGCATATTTATATCCATTTTAACTGTTTTGACCCCAAGAAACCTGTTTTCAACTCTGTTTGTCCAAATTAAACACTAATAAAATCCTAAACCATCTAAACACCATTCCAAACCTAAACCCAATACTATTTGGACCTGTTACTATTCATAGAAAGCTCGTTAACACCCGTATATCCATTTCGACCGTCTCAAACCCATCTAGCCCAATTCCAGCTCTGTTCAACCCAACCAAGCATCACTTAAATCCCGACCACCCAAACCTATTTTTTGGTAATTTTATTGTATTTTTATTTCTAACATGTATTCTGCAAAGTAGAAACTTATTTGCATTTGTTTTCCATGCTAATAATCGGACCCAGCGAGTTGGTCAATAGAAGAGCGGCAAGAGCAATTAAAGAAGTCAGTGAATAACATGAAAACTACAGTAAAATAATCAAAGACTATGGACAAAGAGGCAAGCCACATGTTTTTGATCATGTTCAACCTATACTTTTAATTAATTAATTAGTTGTACTTTCATTATTCTTTAATTATGCACTATTATTTACTTAAAGTAAAGATTGGAATGACATGATGATTTAGATATATCCTACCACCGAAAAAGCCCCAATTTATTTGATGGTCATATTCACCTTGACGAGCCTTAATAACAGTAAATTATTGTTATAAAATTATAACATGGTAGATTAGAAACATAAATGTTTCATACTACTAAGAAATTCGACGTCTTGCTAGTAGAGTTACAAAATGATGCTAGGGAAAGGATGAAATGTGGAAAGCCATGAGATGGTTGAAATCCACGAGTTTACCCTAGGGGGGAAGCTTGGATTAGAGTGGTGGTAGTGCCGCAACGCACTGGGTTACTGGTTGTGGATGGTTGCCTCATTGATAAAAAGTACGGAGTAGAACTTTATGCTAAATAAAGAACATATTAATCACTCAACCACAAGTTTTGACTTGTTAGACTTGGTCAAATAGCTGATCAAATCAATTGAATATCTACAAGATATTGGGGTTCTGGAGACAATAGGTCCTACAAGGTCCATTACCCACCGGGTAGAGACGATAGGTCCAAACATAGTCGGGCCGAGCACTATGCAGTCCATCATCTACTAGGTAGAGACTAGAAAAAATAGAGCTGTGAAAGACCTTATTATCTCAACGCAGTCGCACGCTAATATGTTGCGTGTCTATAACTTGGCATTATAAGTCTAAGATATCTTGTGGGTAAAAACTGGGCAACTCTGTAGGGTTAAAATTATAAATGATATTCGAATACATCGTGTTTCCGGTAAATGAAGCTATATTTCATGGGTGATTCCAATAACAAGTTATAAATAACTTCGATGGGATTTCAAATTGGAAGTTAACTGAACCCCCTTTTCCTGTAAGAAGTCAATCTTTTGTCTTTTGTGTTCAAAATTGTTTACAAATAAAATTGCATCCACAAATATCTTAATAAAACCATATATCCCCATCTCTTGAGAATCCTAGCACGTAGTTAAATAGTATTTTTCTATGTGACTTATTGAGTACGATTGAGTGTATTCAATCTTACTTTATTTGCACTAGAATAGATGCCAAAAGAATAAAGAATACCTCAAGCTTACATATTAGGGTTATGGCCGACCTCAAGCGTTGCTATGAAAATTTTCTTCGGTTCTTCTGAATGTAAGTTAAGTTTTGGGGTTGGATGCCCTTAAAGTTGCTAAGTTGATCTTCAGGTCTTATGTTAATTAAGTTAACCTCTTTTTAAATGTTCGTGAGCAGACATGATATTCTTTTTGTCCGCAAGTAAACTCCTGGGCTGTTACGGAATATACGACGACCCTGCTCCCAAAAATAAGGCTGTTACATTAGGCATCTAAAATCTGTACACCACCATCACATTGGTAAATATTAGGTGGAAATCCAAATTAAGTGTAAACAGTGTGGAAACCGTGCGTAAAAGTTGTTAAAAAATTGAAAATTTTGTAGATATAGAGAAGGATTCATTCTATAGTCATATAAAATTTCAAAGTCAAACTCTACCACATTTGGCAGTATGAAAAGGACACAACCTGCATGAAAAAAAGACAAATCACTATTCATACAGAATTTCTTTTTTTCCATATCTCCAAAAATATGATTGAGTTTGATATTGAAAATTTATATAGCTATAGGACACCACGTTTCCTAGAGAATTTTTAAAAACTTCTACATATGGTTTTCACAAGTTTACACACAATTTGGCTTTTCACCAACAGGATTTTTGTCGTGTAAAGCCTGGATTTTGATGCGTGCAACAAACGGGAATTACCAACTATCAGGTCAGGTGATGGGAGGAGGACAAGCCCGCATACGTACGACACGGCACGCCCCCAAGAAAACCGCGCGGCGCGCCAAGACGTGTGGTCCTTGGCACCGGCACATGAGCCCACTCGTACTGTCGCCATCGCCTGCTTTCCTAGCTTCCCCGGTTCGGCTCGGGCTTCTTGGGTCCCTGCGATGTACTCATCTCTAGTTGGATCATTGGGCATGATTGGAGATGGCAGCAGGTGCCTCCTCTTTTAGCACAGCCTGCACCTGCGCTGCTGTCGAAAGTAGCCGGGCGTGGCGTGCCGAGTCCCTGCCGACATCTTAATTCTCTGCAACCACATGCCAGTGAGTGGCTCTCATTCAGCAAGGTTTACAAGCTACAAATTCTTGAACTGAGGAGAACGAGTTCATTGCTAATGAGGTAAACCGGCATATCTGTAATAGAGTAAGTGTCTCTGAAGATACTGACGAGAGAGCCTGGATGCAGGTCATGGGAAGGGACTGGACGCTACCTTTAGTGGCACGTTATGTGAGAAGCCTTTTGATGATGATTTAATACGGCATGGTGTTTGGTCGACTCATAGCTCAACAGCTTATCCTGACACTGAATGAGCCCATGCCAACTATCTATATAGTTTCTTTAAGGCCATGAGAGCGTGCCAATTAAACACATCCTTAGTGTGCAGAATGAAACAAAACCGAATTTCAAAAGTAATTTGAATTCTTGTTTGATTTTGATTTCACTTGAATCCTTGGCTTAATCCCGCACCAATCTCAACCATCCACATGGTGATTTCACTGCCAAGCCATCTTCTCCGTTCCTCCGCGCGTAGGCACTGTTCACTATCCGAAAAATCCTCGCCGCCCTGATATTTCTAGTCGCCATGCCTTCCCGGTGTTTCTCCGCCACTGCCACACCACTGCATTCGGTTAGAGACCATACCACTTTGTCATTCCCGCCATGACATCCCCTTAAATGCTCCCGGCCGCGCATCAGAGCAGTCTCCGCCGTTCCTACTTTTTCCTCCACCGCCTCTGCTCTGCTTTGTCTCATGGCCGACAACCCTGCGCCAAAAAATCCGATCTAAAATCGAGAAAAGAGCAAGTATTCAGCCATGTTTTCTTACTAAAACCCCCTTTCTTTTATCTTGAATCTAATTCTACTTACTTTTTTCCAATATTTTTCCAAAAATCTATTCCTGCTTCTTTTGGATCCAGTTTCGATTATTCTCCTCCATGGATTCTATCTTAAAACACACGCAGCAAATTTGAGCACCCTGGAACCCACATCTGCCAACAAGAGCCACCGTACGGCCCCTCATTCGTGCCGTGAACCTTACCTGAACCTGCACCGTAGTAATCTCACATCCGCCTCGCCGACCTTCTTGCTCTCTCTGCTCTCATCCTCTCACAGCCAACCTGACACGCCTCTGACTACTTTTGACCGCTGCAATGTCGTGCCCGAGGCAGCCTGTACCTTCCCTCTACTAGCCGCGTCGCGCCCTCCTACACCCTCTCGACCCCTGCCTCGCACCGCGGCCGCCTTAGCCTTGCCCTCAGTGTCGAACCACCATTTTTGCCCTATTTAAACCCCCAAACCCCTCCATTCAAAAGCACATGTACCCGAGTTGAGCCACCCACCCTCAATTACTTCGACGACCAAAGCTCTGTTGACAATCACCGAAAAACCCAAAGTAAGCTCAAATTTCCATTCCTTCTATTCAGTCTATGTTTTTTCAATTGCTTTGGTCTACAACTTCCTTGTGCCCATAGAAACCTTGCCGAAGCTTTGCCCAAACCTCTCGAGCCCTCTACTATGCCGGCACTTTTGTCCGCAGCCCGACCATGAGCCTCACCATGGACAGCCTAACTCAGCCATCCTCGACCCAAACCACCACACCCTTAAGCTTTCCCTACTCCTAGATATGCTCTATCACAAAGGCCATCATCCTCTTAATTCGCCGTTAACTCCTATGCCATTCAAAAGTCCCAAAAAGAGAAGACCTCACCACCGAAGTTCGCTGACTTCCAGTCGCTCCTGAGCCCAAAAATGGAAACCTCATGGCCCCAAAAACCCACCCATGGTCGTCAATTGTTGTTTCGACCACAGATTCTCCAACTGCCCCACCGCTTGAAATCTCTGACTGCTTCCCTGCTTTAAATCTACGACCGCCCCACCGCTTGAACTCTCTAACCACTTGAACTCTTCACCCGCTCCACCGATTGAACTCTTTTATGTAACGGTGGCGTTACATAGAAGTTTCTCAGAGTAGGGCAGTTTTGATCCAGCTTTTTGGACGGATTCGGCTTCTGGCCTCTTGGTTGAGAAGCCAAAAACCAGATCGAACGGATCGGCTTTTGCACCATCTTTTGAAAGTGGTTTCTTTGCCCAGTTTTTATCCCCATCCTGTCACTGACATCACGTCACTCTCGCTCCCATCCACTCGTTTGAACCTACTAGCTATAGGGTTTTCTATCTCATCATCGTCACGCTTTGGAGAGCCGACACCCTGTTGGATCTGGCCGCCGCCTCTCCTCCGGGCCCTCCCCTAGTCAGATCCATCCTGATCTGGCTCCAACTCGGTCACCAGCAGAGCGCTCTTGCTGGCCCCCTCTCATCCATGTCTGTCAAACTTTGTGCATTGTCCAACGTGTACTTCGAGTGCCTCTAGCTGCCTCCAAATCCCCATCCAGGTGTGCCTCCTCCTCCTCCACAAATCTGCATTGGCCACGACCTCTAGCTCCATGTGTGAGCCCTAGGTGCGCACCGCCTCCCTCGGCGTCACTGAGGCGGTCTTTCTCGTAGGCTGTTGTGCGTGCCATCTCCCCCACTATCACCGAGGCTGTCCTGCACAACGCCTCCCCCACCAGGACGAGCCTCTGCTGCGCGCCTTTGTGGTACATCCTCTGCCTCCCATCCGTGCTCAATTTTAATATGTAATAACCATTTCCATGATGCACTTGGAGTTGCAACAATGGCCTTGCACGACTTCTTAATAGATATTAGGTCGTAGGATATGAATGTTGATAATCTGGCGTTGACAGGGAATATATAACTGAGGAAGCATATCTTAGTTTTGATAGTGCACATGTTCCGTTGAGCGATGCTTACATGATTACGTACATGATGCCATCGCTGGCGCCATTTGTACTATACTACCTTGTATGTTCATGTAACGAATGTATGTATGTATGTCAGTTTGTACATAAGACACGCTCTAGAGTATCCGATTATGCATTTCAATTTAGGCCGTACATGGCCACATGTAAATTGGCACAATGCCACTCAACACAATCCTTAAATCAGCATAATTAGCAAAAAACCAAAAACCCTAGCACAAAAAACACTACGGCTTCAACTTTAGCAGGTACTATTTATCAATTGTAGCCCAAAAGAATATACCCGTAAAGGACTAGAGCATCTCACTGTTTCCAAGAACTCTACAACTCTAAGAACTGTAAAAGAAGACAGTCAAGGCACTGCACAGAGACAAAGCAACAGAGAAATACCACCAAAAAATAACAACACGAACTAGCAATCCTGGCACAGTGATATACAGTTATACACCATACAGAAGTTCAGTATTTAAGTCTATTCTTCCTCGAAAATTTTGTACTCAGAATGAGCCTATACAACTCCCAGTATCAGGGACGAAACACTGATACCGATAAAACAAATTGAACTGAAACGAATGACTCTTGTCAAGCAGGAATACCTGTACTGATGAAATGAAGCATATTTCAGGCTTCAGTTTGCCGTGGCAGCCCGGGACGGGCAGGTGATGCTCCTGTGGCTCGGCAGCGCCAGCATGGCGGTGTGATCGAGGAAATCCTTGAGCTCCACCACGGCCTGCAGTATCTTCCTGAGGTCGTCTGCACACATGAACCCGGCCGCGCCGAGCCGGCGCACGGCGTAGACGTAGATGGTGAGACAGCCCTTGCGGAACTTGAACCGCGCCATCTCGCTGCCGGTGAGCCCGCGGATGAGCCCCCTGTTCACGTCCCCTAGCGGGACCACGGCCGGCCACAGCCTGTCCACTGCCGACTTCATGGTCTCCGACTCGAACACGAACAGCACGGCCTTGGACTTGTTGGTGCCGAGGCCGAGCGTGAGCGTGCGCCACGCCTGGTGCGCGAGCACGGTGAAGCCGGTGGGCACGTACGCGGTCGTGGACGGGAACGGCAGCCGCTGGCACTCGGCCACGTACGACGGGTGGATGCCCAGCAGCCGCAGCAGCTCCAGCGGCGACGCGCGGCGCACTGTGAACGACTTCACCACGAACTGCCCGCCGAACCGGAGGCCCTTCACCTCGGTGCACGCCTTGAAGTGCGCCTCCGTGGCGGGCTTCTGGTTGCTGTCTTCCGCCATGGTGGTAGTGGTATCAGTATGCATGCACGCAAACTTTTTGGAGTGAGCTGTGCTGCCTGCGGATCAGAGGAAAGGCTGTGCTTTCTGCTGGTACCACATCGCAATACAGTCAGGGTGAAGGGCCATCGATCTGCCTGGGGATTGAAGGGAGAACCTTTTATTGCCGGTTGGTCAGAGAAGCCGAATGATTGTGAGCATTGCCTTCCCACCTGAAATGGAGTATAAAAAACGTGTTAGGACACTGTGCGCGCGCACGCATGATTGTTGCTTTCTCACATACGAATGCTTCGCTTAATTAGTCTGTTTTCTTATTGGTGCGGTCGTTCGTGCGTTGGAACCCCGCGGCTATGCAACGATGCTTCGGTCTGGCTACGCAAAAGCTCAGTCAGTTCTCTGCAAAGGAAAACGGAAAAGTTTCAGACAAAGCAACAAGCCATGCTACTCCTTTGTGAAACAAAACTACCTGTAAATCTTAGCTCATTGGATGAGCATGGGCAAAACAGACAAATGGATCTAATTTATGGCTTTTTCGTATGTAATTGTCAAAAATGTTATTGATCTTGTAGAAGCGCAGGAAGATCGAAAGCGAACTGTTATGAAGGATTCAAGCGGAGAATTCAGACAGATACACAAAACATATACAGTTTTGCTATTGCACAGGCGATTGAAATTTTTTTATGTTTCAGTCACCTGAAATTGCACTCTCAATGAACTAAAATTGCAGCCCCTCTCCAAAAAAAACAGCTGCAACTTTAGGTGATTCAGAGTGCAACTTCAGGTGACCTGAAATTGCACTTTCAATTAACTAAAATTGCAACCCCCTCCAAAAAAACATGTGCAACTTCAGGTGATTCAAAGTGCAACTTCAGATGACTGAAAGATAAAAAAATTTCAGTCGCTTGTGCAATAGTCTATCCCAAACATATAACACATACCAGTTAAACATCTCATCTTGTACACCCGTAGGATTCTGAAATTTTCTTCCCTTCAAAGGAGTCCGGAAATGCTGAGGGGCACCTTCTTAAGGGAGCGGACAGCCCTCAGCAGATGACTTCAGGCTGCCGCTGTCTTCGCATGAGTCCGGACGCAGAATCACAGCCAGGAAAGCAAACTGGCGATGAATATATGGACAGTGGGTTGTTAGCCGAAGGGCCTTCTTCCTATATGTCAAGAGTCTGGTATGCTTACAAAAGAATCCATTAACTATCAGAAAGTAGTGACAGTGCAACAACTAGCGCCTGGCCCAGCACAATTTTAGAGCTTACTGCAGGCTGATGTTGTGGAAGAAGCTTGGCAGCTATGGATCACCGATCCTTCGCTAAACTGCCGTACCGGTGCCGGATACGTACCTTATATGGCGATCCTCTGCAATCCTTCACGGTAGGATCGGTGAATTTTGTCTTGTAAGATTGAAATAACAATATGAGAGACCATGTGGTCGTGACTCCATGAGAGTGATGAGTAATTGACAAGGGTTTAGAATAGTCGAGTTTGGTTTGAGTGGTTCGGAGTCGAGTCGTTGCGTGGCGCAATCAGGCTCGGTCGGACTTTGGTCAAACTTGGTCATTTGGGCTTAGGATGTATATTCTAATGTTTTGACAGGTTTAGACTTCGTCATGCATGAGTATGATGTTTTGATGCTATTTACGCTTTCATGTGTCGAGCGGTGCTATTTGACGTGTTTCTTGTCTGTGTGACTGCAGGACATCGAGTGGAGTCGTGGCGAGACACGGAGGACCGGACTAAGCGCAGGTGGCGCTGAGGTCAGAACGGTCGGGATGTGTCAAAGACGACGTAGACTCGAGGTGGAGTCGTGGCGAGGCACGGTGGAACGGACTAGGCGCAGGTGGCGCTGAGGTCAGAACGGTCGAGGTGTGCCGAAGACGGCGAAGCTGCGTGGCTTGCGAGGCAAGAAAGGAGGAAGCTTCCTGGAAGGTGCGCGAGGGGCGTTTCGGTAAAAACGCAAAGCTGCACTAAAGGAAGCGGGTTTGGATAAAGCATCGAGTAGGTGGTGACCTAATGGGTAAAGCATGTGCAAACCCATTAGTGGAGGCTATAAATAGAGAGGTGCTCTCTAGTGCTGAAATTTGAGAGAATGGGTGTAAAAGTTAGGGTTCCATTTGGGTCTCTCCATGTGTGTGTGTTCCTCCCAAGAAGCATGTGTAGCTCTTGGTGTTCTTGAGGATTGAGAGGGAGAGGATGGATTGAGATTTCTTGTAATCATTCCTCTTGTTTTAATCGTGTCATCGGGACTCCTTGTATTACTTGTTTGTTGGAATGGAAATCTGAAAGTTTGGTTCTCTGTTAATTAGTTCTTGCTGCTCTTGATCTCTATTGTTTGGCTTCTTTTCTCAAGCTTTCGGTTTTAATTAGCAGCAGTTAATTTGTTGGCCAGCCGTGAGTCCGATTGAGATATTTTTGCTAGCATTAAATGATCGGGAGAGCACTCAAAATCCGGCCATAGCAAGTTATTTTGGCTGCATGCATTTCTAGTATTTTTTTTTTATTGCCAAGTGCACCTTTTCTTGTGAGGGTGCATGTCCGTAGGCCAACTAGAAAATTTGCATGCCTAGCATTAAATGGGTGCATGATCCTTGGCAAGAGGTATGTACTTGGCTGACTTGTTCCCTATAGCCTAATGGTTCAATATCTTGGCCGTATGAATCCTTTCTTGGCCAAATGAATTATTGCTTGAAAGGACTGCCGAGTACTTCTTCTCTCTTAAAGATTTCAGCTATGCAATCTTTATTTCTTTCTTGTTCGGCCAGCAGGGGTGTGAAGACTGAGTAGTACTTGCCTTTTGCTTTATTTTTGCGTGTTCTTTCGGTTGAATGTGTGAACACTTTTCTGTTCTAAGGTGGTTCTGGTCTGTTGGCAGCAGCAGGAGACTGCCTCCTTCTTGGCCGAATAGCATGTCCATCTATTTTTCCCTGTAGTCCTTGTTTTTCAGTGCGGTGAGTTATTTGGTAGGCTTCTCTCTTTTGCCTTATGTTCTTTAGTTTGAGCTCTTTTCTCTTGTCTCTGGTAGGGAATTTTTGTCGTTAGATTTGCGAGCTCTGCATTTTTCTCTTCATAGCTTTCTGTAGCTATTGGAGAGTCGAGATTCTCGTGAGTACTTAGGGGGAAGATTTTTAAACCGACATTCACCCCCCTCTGTCGCCCATTTCGGTCCTACAATTGGTATCAGAGCCGGTTAGCTCTTTTCAATAGATCTTAACCGGTCTCAAGAGCCATGGCGACGGACAAGTACTCCACCAAGCCGCCCATTTTCGATGGCATCGATTATCCCTTCTGGAAGAGCCGAATGGAGACATACATCCAGGCTCAGGGGTACGCCATCTGGCGGAAGGTGAAGGTGCGATTTGTTGTTCCTGCCGATGAGAACATCAATGCTGGGAATATGCATGATGTTGAGGCAAATGCTAAGGCAAGGAACATCATTATCCAGGGCCTGAGTCGTAGCGAGTTCGATCGCATCTCCCACCTGTCGTCCGCCTACGATATCTGGGTGACCCTCGATGCATACCATGAGGGGACCACCCAGATCAAGACGGTTCGACAGGACCAGTTCAAGCGAGAATACAACAAATTCGAGATGCTTGCTGGTGAGTCCCTAGATGAGTGCTTCGCGCGTTTCCACAAGATCTTGAGCAACCTCCGAGCGGTCGGTCTCACATACCCCGACTCGGACAACGCTCGCCAGATGCTTGCGGCACTTGATCTGCGTGTCTGGGAGATGAAAGTGACCACCATCAAAGACACGACAGATCTTTCGACCTTGACTCTTGACGCGCTGTACTCGCGCCTCAAGACTCACGAGATTGACGTTGTCTCTCGTAGGTCGAAGTCACAGTCGATGGCTTTGGTCACCGATCCCGCTTCGGCTTCTGGTCATTCTGCTGATTCTCTTTGCGGTTTCTCCCTTGCTGCTCTATGTGACGTAACTGATGATCAGTTAGAGCAGCTCGAGGATGAGCAACTGGCTCTCCTAGCTTGGAAGTTCTCCCATGCTTACAAGAGGAGGAGGGACAGAAAGAGAGGAGGACCTGTCATTTGCTTTGAGTGTGGTGGCCCCAACCACATTCGGGCAAATTGCCCCAAGCTGGAGAAGGGCAAGAACGACTACGGCGGTTCGGGCAAGATCGACTACACCGACAAGAACCGCAACAAGAAGCCTCCAGCTCAGACGCCGGGAAAGAAGAAGTTCCGCAACTTCGGGAAGGCCAAGAAGCTCTTCCACCGCGTCCTCACCGCTTTCGACGACCTCGACCTCAGCGAGGTGGAGGGATGGAGCGACGACGATGGGACCGGTGACCAAGAGCCCAAGGATGGCGGCGACGACTTCTCCGGCATGTGCTTCATGGCCCTCGAGGGCGAACTCAGCGACAGCGAGCTGTACTCCGACTCGGACGAGGTAGGCCCCACCTACGACCAGCTCAATCAAGCATTTCTTAAGCTAGGTGGTTTTCATGCTAGAGCTAAGGCTAGGTGTGCTGAGTTAGAGAAGGAGATAGATAGACTGTCACTAGAGATTATTGCTCTTACATCTGATCCTCCTAGTGATTGTGATACATGCTCTGCTTTGCTGGTTGATATGGAAAAATTAAGGACTTCGCATGATAGTCTGTCCTCTGAGCTTGATACTGTTAAGGTGGAGAACATTAGTCTGTTGGCTGAACTAGAGATGAGTAGGATTACTTCTATTTCATCTGCTCCTGTTGAGACTAGTGCTTGCACCTCATGTGAGGATAAGGACAATGCTTTTAGAGGTCTTTATACCATGTTGCTTGATCTGCCCGAGTCTTGTGAAAATTGCAATAACTTGAAGATGAACCTAAAACGGGCAGATGACAAAATATCTGAGATGTATGCTTGGTTGTGTGAGCCAGTTCCTTCATGCTCAAACTGTCCTAGATTAACTGCTGAACTTGAATCTGTTTCCAAGCAGTTTCAAGAAATGATTGATCACAATAAGAAACTGGCTAATTATGCTTCTAAGGACCCTGTTAGCTCACCATGCAAAAATTGTGAACAACTAAAAATTGACTTGATTGCTTTGGATGAGAAATGTGTGAAGCTAACTAAGGACTTACTAGAGAAGCCACAATCTTGTTGTGATGTGATTGCTGAGGAGGGGGAGAAGCCCCAGGGAAAGGTAGAGACGCCTAGCGACGCGAACCAACCTGCTAGCAGTAGGACTGTCCATTCTGAGTCGGCTGTGCGTGCACAAGCCATTCGTTCCTCTGCTGTTGGTTCTTCATCTGCTCCCTTACCCCCTGCTGTTCCCTCTTCTCCCTGCTCTTCTTGTGCCTCTCTCTTTCGGGAGTGTCAGTACCTTATGAACACTCTCGAGAGATTTGTAGGCGGCAAGAAGAAGCTGAATCTTATTCTAGACCAGTCCAAGATTTGCAAGTTCAATCAAGGTCTAGGATATGATTTCTATGAGGACATTAGGAAGCATCCACCTGCTATTCTCAGACCCATCGTAGGAGGTGCGATCGAGGTTGAGCCCAGATCTGATGAAGTCAAATTCAAATCAGCGGGCTTTGTCCAAGGGATATCTGACAGCAAGGTGATTCCACCTGCAGCTTCTGCCTCTCAGAAGGCAAAGCCATCTCATGCTACTTCTGCCTCTCAGAAGGCGAAGTATCATTGCACCTTCTGTCAGAAGGATGGACACTTGATTGATCGATGCTTCAGGCGCGCCAGGATCACGCAGAGAGACCGTGTTGCAGCTCTTAGGCGTATTCAGGGTCAGCCCCAGATCTTGAGTGCACCTAGGATCAACACGAGGTCTAGGGTTGTTACTTCTGATGTGTTTGGGCAGCATCGAGGACTCGGTTTCTCTGAGTCTTCTGGTTTTCGTCCTCGTGCTGCTCCTGGTCGTGACTTCCGCCGTCCTGAGGGTACATCTCGTTTCCCCCGTCGAGACAGTTACCCGTGGCGAGATCAGACTGTTGCCCGTGCTTCGGCTCGCTTTCCCGTAGCAGTCGGACCCAGCAACAGCTCCGGGTCTACACGTAGACCTTCTGGCTTGTTGAGTCATGGAGAGCGTAGGGTAGATAGAGGTCAGTCGTGCTTGACTACTTCATCTGCTCGACGTGTTGTTCAGTATTGGGTGCCAAAATCACTATTGATTTACCCCAGTACTGAGACTTTACTCTCTGTTTGACTCAGGTTCGCCGGGTAGGGAAGGAGAAGGTTTGGCTTGTAGACTCCGGTTGTTCTCGTCATATGACCGGAGACTCCCGTTGGTTCTCCTCCCTAGCCCGTGCTCCAGGTGATGAGACGATCACCTTTGGAGATGCTTCTTCTGGGCGCGTCATCGCCAAAGGTACTGTGCGCGTTAATGCTTCTTTTATTCTTAAGGATGTTGCCTTGGTTAGTAAGCTGCAGTACAATTTGCTTTCCGTTTCTCAGCTTACCGATGACGGTTTTGAGGTGAGCTTCAAAAAAAAAACAATTGCAAAATTCTTGATTCTTCGGGTAGTCTGGTTTGCAGGATTTCTCGTTTTGGGAGGATCTTTCGTGCTGATTTTTCTGAGTCTTCTGGTGATCCTCTCAGGTGTTTAGTTGCTTCTGAGTCCCGCGACCTCTCTTTCTGGCATAGGAGACTTGGTCATATCGGATTTGACCATTTGACCCGAGTTAGCAGCCACGACCTCATTCGTGGTCTGCCAAAGCTCAAAATGGTCAAAGATCTTGTTTGTGCTCCATGCCGGCACGGCAAGATGGTTGCCGCCTCTCACCCTCCGGTCACATTGACCATGACCGATGCACCGGGACAGTTGCTCCACATGGACACAGTCGGACCAGCTCGAGTGCAGTCAGCCGGAGGGAAGTGGTATGTCCTTGTCGTGGTCGATGACTTCTCGAGGTATTCTTGGGTGTTTTTCTTGGCCTCAAAGGATGAGACATTTTCACATTTCCGAGGTCTTTTCAGTAGGCTTTCTGTTGAGCTCCCGGGTGCCTTACGAGCGATCCGCAGTGACAATGGCACGGAGTTCAAGAATTCCTACTTCGAGAGTTTCTGTGGTGAGACAGGTGTAGAGCACCAGTTCTCTTCTCCGCACGTCCCACAGCAAAATGGCGTTGTGGAGAGAAAGAACCGTACCTTGGTCGAGATGGCCAGGACGATGCTTGATGAGTACTCTACACCGCGGAAGTTTTGGGCTGAGGCTATAGCCACCGCGTGCCATGTCTCAAATCGAGTTTTTCTTCGGGCACACTTGCACCGCACTTCTTATGAGTTGAGATACGGGCGAAAGCCCAGCGTCTCTCATTTTCATGTTTTTGGTTGCAAGTGCTTTATTTTGAAGTCCGGGAACCTAGACAAGTTCGAGTCACGATCTTGTGATGGTATCTTTCTAGGTTACTCGCCTTCTTCGCGGGCTTATAGGGTCTGGAACTGCGAGTCTAGCAAAATGGTAGAGACCTGTGAGGTGACCTTTGACGAGGCCAGTCCGGGGACTAGGCCAGATATCTCAGGTTCTTTAGAGCAGTCCGAGACCATCTTTGTGGATGATGAGGACGATGGAGACGATGGTTGGTTACCTGATCCAGCCCCTCATCCTCCCCTTGAGATGCCTTCTTCCACGGTACCTCAAGGTGATCAGCCCTTGCCTACTGCTTCCTCCGGAGCTAGTGGCTCTGTTCCTACCTCGTCTGCACACGAGGTAGAGGCCACTTCTTCATCTCATCCAGGACCTCCCCGACATATCCAGAAAAGGCATCCTTCTGAGCAGATGATTGGAGACCTCTTCGAGCGTGTCACACGCTCAAAGTCTGGCTTGTCACTTTTCTGTCTCCATTCTGCCTTTGTAGCCACCTTTGAGCCCAAAGATATTTCTCATGCCCTTTCAGACGAGTCTTGGGTCAATGCCATGCATGAGGAGCTAGAAAACTTCGAGAGAAACAAGGTCTGGTCGCTTGTCGAGCCCCCGCGAGGTCACAATGTCATTGGGACTAAGTGGGTGTTCAAGAACAAGCAGAGCGAGGATGGAGTGGTTATTCGAAACAAGGCTAGACTGGTAGCTCAAGGGTTCTCCCAGGTTGAGGGTCTGGATTTCGAGGAGACCTTTGCCCCTGTAGCTCGACTTGAGGCCATTAGAATCCTGCTTGCCTTTGCAGCTTCTAAAGGTTTCAAGTTGTACCAGATGGACGTCAAGAGTGCCTTCCTTAATGGCTTCATTGAGGAAGAAGTCTATGTCAGACAGCCTCCTGGTTTCGAAAACCCCAAATACCCTAACCATGTATTCAAGCTTTCTAAAGCTTTGTATGGACTTAAGCAGGCCCCGAGAGCTTGGTATGAGAGGCTTAAGTCCTACCTGTTGAGTCATGGTTTTGAGATGGGTAAAGTAGACAAGACCTTGTTCATCCGCCGGCATGGCACTGATCTTCTGCTCGTCCAGATTTATGTGGATGACATCATCTTTGGCGGCTCCTCACATGCTCTCGTTTCCCAGTTTTCCGATGTCATGAGCTCGGAGTTTGAGATGAGCATGATGGGCGAGTTAAGCTTCTTCCTTGGCTTCCAAATCAAGCAAACTCGGGAGGGTACCTTCTTGCATCAAGGCAAGTACACTCGAGACCTCCTGAAGCGCTTCGATATGAGTGATGGTAAGCCGATGTCCACTCCAATGGCTACCTCAGCTTCACTCGACCCAGATGAGGATGGCGAGCCAGTTGATCAGAAGGAGTATAGGAGTATGATCGGCTCCCTCTTGTACCTCACTGCCTCGAGACCGGACATACACTTTGCTGTGTGTCTTTGTGCTCGGTTTCAGGCTTCTCCTCGCGTATCTCACCGTCAGGCGGTGAAACGCATTCTTCGGTACCTTCGAGCTACCATTGACTATGGTATCTGGTACTCTTCCTCGTCCTGTCTTTCCTTAAGAGCCTTTTCGGATGCAGACTTTGCCGGCTGTAGGATAGATAGGAAGAGCACTTCTGGCACTTGTCAATTCATTGGCACTTCTCTCGTCTCTTGGTCTTCTAGGAAGCAGTCCGGTGTTGCACAGTCCACTGCAGAGGCCGAGTATGTTGCTGCAGCCAGCTGCTGCAGTCAGGTACTCTGGATGGCTTCGACCCTGCGGGACTTTGGGTTAGTTATCGACAGTGTTCCACTCTTTTGTGATAACACTTCTGCGATTAACATTGCTAAGAACCCAGTGCAACACTCTCGGACCAAGCACATCGATATCCGTTATCACTTCCTTAGAGACCATGTAGAGAAGGGTGACATTGTGCTCCAGTTTGTGGAGAGTGACCACCAGTTGGCTGATATCTTTACCAAGCCATTGGATAGTTCGAGGTTTTCAGCTCTACGGGGAGAGCTTGGGGTGGTTTGTCCTTATGGGCTGCTGTGAGGGGGAGTTTGTGCTTTACTGCTTTCCTAAATTTGATTATGCTTCTGTCTCATTTCTGTTGCATTGCATTTGCGGGTACATTTGGGTTTAGTCCTTCCAGCATAGGTTAGAGTGTTTTTCTTGCCGAGTTGCTTAGACTTCTTACTCTTATCTTGTGCTTCCAGGATTAGCTGCTTCTTATCTCACTAGGTCGAGCTCACTCACTTCTTGTAGGTTCTAGCGAGGTTTGGGCCACCCTCGGGTAGACAGGGTACGTGTTTGCTCTCTAGCGTGTAATTTACTGTCAGCTGTTTGTCCTAGAGTCATATGGGGTAGATGAGAGTCTGTCTGAGCCATAGCTGTCTCTGAATCTTATCTATGCTTTAAGGACTGCCTGGTTGGTTTTCTTTGCCAGCTTCTCGATTTATTGCCTTGGTTCAAGGGGAGTTCATTTGGGAGCTTCTGGAGCTTAATACTGACATAACTCAACTTGAACTAAAAGTTGCATCTCATGTTGAGGGGGAGCTGGATTTCTTGCATTTCGGCATTTCGCATTGTAATATAACTACATTGAGCCCTGATTTTTATCCTATTATGACATGCTTACAATGCTTTACACCTTGCCATGATTTATGCTTCATTTGCTAGATTTATCATGACTTCATATGTATAGACTAGCCTTTGCCATGATAAGTTAATTAAACTTGCTCAACTTGAATTAAAACTTGTCATGCTCACATTTGAGTCTAGTCTTGCTTTAGCGATCCTTTTATGATTCATGCCATGTCAAATAGGCTAAGTTGAGCGTTGAATCTCTATTGAGCCTTAGATTGAGCTATTGTAGTCTCTTGATGATGCATAAGTTAGTACTATATGTTAAAATGCAAAAAGATCTCTTTTGTGCGAAAAAACTGATTTCACCAATTCTTTCTCGTGAGACGGCTTGCCATTGCACTAGGCATGAACTCAGGGGGAGTTTTGGATGACCTAGACTATCTTCTTAAGCTTATCGCTTGAAGTAGTCGCATAAGGCTTGAGGTCTAGCACATGATAAAACAAAATCTGGTTGGCAACAACCATGAATTTCAAAAGAAAATATGTCATTTTGTGCTCAATTTGCTTAAGCTACAACAAGAACCAAGTACTTTAACAAATGTTTCATTCTTGAGTATATAGCATTCTCTTTGGACTCTATTTGAGCTTCGTAGTTACGCTTAGCTTATTGACATGGCCTGCATCATCCTTGGATGTCTCTAGCTAGACTTTGCTCTTTGATGACTTGACTTGCTCACATAATGCACCTCATTTCAGATTGTCATCTATGTGCTCTAGCTGGCTTATATATATGTTGTCATGATCTAGATAGCGTTTATTCGGTTATGGCTTGGTGTAGAACTTGTTGGTCATATTGGATAATTCTCATGGCTCTAAATGCTTAGAATAATCAAACTTCAGCTATTTCATCCATTGTCATGTCATATTCTCGCCTTTGCATTCTTGATGTGTTTATTGCCAAAAGGGGGAGAATAGAGGAGAAAAAGGCTTTTGGGAACTTTCTAGAGCTTTGGAGAAAAATTTGCTCTTTCAGTTGTTGCTCTAGTGTTCCTTCTGTCGACATGGTCATTAGCTTCATTTCATTCTTTGGACCATGTTAGATTCTTCAAACTCAAACTCTTCTTAAGCTTTTTCTGTGTTTGTCAATATACTCATCAAGGGGGAGATTGAGAGACCATGTGGTCGTGACTCCATGAGAGTGATGAGTAATTGACAAGGGTTTAGAATAGTCGAGTTTGGTTTGAGTGGTTCGGAGTCGAGTCGTTGCGTGGCGCAATCAGGCTCGGTCGGACTTTGGTCAAACTTGGTCATTTGGGCTTAGGATGTATATTCTAATGTTTTGACAGGTTTAGACTTCGTCATGCATGAGTATGATGTTTTGATGCTATTTACGCTTTCATGTGTCGAGCGGTGCTATTTGACGTGTTTCTTGTCTGTGTGACTGCAGGACATCGAGTGGAGTCGTGGCGAGACACGGAGGACCGGACTAAGCGCAGGTGGCGCTGAGGTCAGAACGGTCGGGATGTGTCAAAGACGACGTAGACTCGAGGTGGAGTCGTGGCGAGGCACGGTGGACCGGACTAGGCGCAGGTGGCGCTGAGGTCAGAACGGTCGAGGTGTGCCGAAGACGGCGAAGCTGCGTGGCTTGCGAGGCAAGAAAGGAGGAAGCTTCCTGGAAGGTGCGCGAGGGGCGTTTCGGTAAAAACGCAAAGCTGCACTAAAGGAAGCGGGTTTGGATAAAGCATCGAGTAGGTGGTGACCTAATGGGTAAAGCATGTGCAAACCCATTAGTGGAGGCTATAAATAGAGAGGTGCTCTCTAGTGCTGAAATTTGAGAGAATGGGTGTAAAAGTTAGGGTTCCATTTGGGTCTCTCCATGTGTGTGTGTTCCTCCCAAGAAGCATGTGTAGCTCTTGGTGTTCTTGAGGATTGAGAGGGAGAGGATGGATTGAGATTTCTTGTAATCATTCCTCTTGTTTTAATCGTGTCATCGGGACTCCTTGTATTACTTGTTTGTTGGAATGGAAATCTGAAAGTTTGGTTCTCTGTTAATTAGTTCTTGCTGCTCTTGATCTCTCTTGTTTGGCTTCTTTTCTCAAGCTTTCGGTTTTAATTAGCAGCAGTTAATTTGTTGGCCAGCCGTGAGTCCGATTGAGATATTTTTGCTAGCATTAAATGATCGGGAGAGCACTCAAAATCCGGCCATAGCAAGTTATTTTGGCTGCATGCATTTCTAGTATTTTTTTTTTATTGCCAAGTGCACCTTTTCTTGTGAGGGTGCATGTCCGTAGGCCAACTAGAAAATTTGCATGCCTAGCATTAAATGGGTGCATGATCCTTGGCAAGAGGTATGTACTTGGCTGACTTGTTCCCTATAGCCTAATGGTTCAATATCTTGGCCGTATGAATCCTTTCTTGGCCAAATGAATTATTGCTTGAAAGGACTGCCGAGTACTTCTTCTCTCTTAAAGATTTCAGCTATGCAATCTTTATTTCTTTCTTGTTCGGCCAGCAGGGGTGTGAAGACTGAGTAGTACTTGCCTTTTGCTTTATTTTTGCGTGTTCTTTCGGTTGAATGTGTGAACACTTTTCTGTTCTAAGGTGGTTCTGGTCTGTTGGCAGCAGCAGGAGACTGCCTCCTTCTTGGCCGAATAGCATGTCCATATATTTTTCCCTGTAGTCCTTGTTTTTCAGTGCGGTGAGTTATTTGGTAGGCTTCTCTCTTTTGCCTTATGTTCTTTAGTTTGAGCTCTTTTCTCTTGTCTCTGGTAGGGAATTTTTGTCGTTAGATTTGCGAGCTCTGCATTTTTCTCTTCATAGCTTTCTGTAGCTATTGGAGAGTCGAGATTCTCGTGAGTACTTAGGGGGAAGATTTTTAAACCGACATTCACCCCCCTCTGTCGCCCATTTCGGTCCTACACAATAATCTCGATACTTCCCAATACTCTAGGCCCAAAACTGCTTATCTCAAAGCCGAACAACAGCCCTTTCCAAAGCCATCCATCCCAACCATAATCCCTGAATCAAACACAACCTAATGAACTGACCGCTGCTGTGCTCTCTCTCACGTTCCACTCGGCAAACGCACACCGCTACCGCTCACATTCCACTTGCATGCCGCTGCCGCTGCCGCCGCCACCGACCCCTGCTCTTTCCGCTGCCGCCTTCTCATTCTCCAGCAAGCCACCGTCGCCTCCCCTCCCTTCTTCCTCTGCCGCCTCTCCCGCTGGAGCCGCCACACTCCTGCTGCGATCCTGCCTCTGCCGCTTTCTCCTTCTCCAGCAAGCTGCTGCCCCTTCTCTTTTGTAACCTCTTTACATTTTTCACATTTTTAAAAATATATATATACTTGTTGTATTATTGTATCTTTATTTTTTGGAAATTGCATATCGCCGTACTGGTATTCCCTATAGGTGATACATGGCTCCTTTCCTTTTCAATTATGATTTGTCGTTTATGATTTAAGCTATAGTAATTAGCTTTCAAATGATGTGTTTTCTTAAAGCGGAGTAAAAAGAAAGATTATAGCAAAAAATTTACTGAATTTAGTTGTACCAGCCAAAATCATATGCGAATATTTTTTTGCATACTGTCTCTCACAAATAAGCAGAATTTAAAAATTTAAATCATAAACTACAACCCAAAAGATCCAACCCCAAAGCTTGCCATATCTCTACTTGATATGGTGTTGTAGTATCTATCAACAGCTTCAGATTCGTGAGATTTTTTTAATCTAAAAAAATTCGTGAGCTTTTTTTATGTGCGCTATATTAGTATTCTTTTGAAATTATCCTTCAATTCCAAAATGAAACCAGGTGTTTTGAGCCAAGGGTGGACAGTAGGAAATAACATAAATCAATTGTAATGAGCTTTTAGTTGGGTTGTCCAATCTATAAATTTGTAGAAAAGACGTTTCGTCCTAAACTCGCGTTAGTCCAGACAACAAAACAAAACAAAACAAAACCATCACATACGCCTAACTTTTAATTCCTTGATAATCCCGTCTTAAACCTCACCAGTCACCGCTGTGGGATGCCTACCCTCTACTGTCAGCTTGGAACATAGTGAAGTGAGAAGACCTAACCATCTAGTGATAGTTGTTAAGCTTGCCCATCTCACACGTCCAGTTTGATAATGAACTTCCCCTAGCCAATAGACATAACATAATGTGAGGACTCACATTTTCTAATTCGCGCTAAATGACAAATTATGACTAAATATGATTAATTAAGCAACTAATTAAAGCAATTATACAAGATTCTTTTTCTTTAAATACAGAGTAGACTAAATTAATATAAACACTCCAAAGGACAAGCCCAATTAAAAATTTACAAGCCATCTCAATTTATAAATTTCAGTTATGAATACATCTCATCACAATTTCAACTATCGCATATCAAATAAAAATTTCACAATCCCTTTTACAACAAATAATTACATTAGTCAAGCGATAATTAAAATTATTTTGCAAATCAATAAAATATTATCAGTCCATATTACATCATTCAACAGTTCAAATTACATTAATCACAAGTCTCGATCTCGTAAAGACAATCGTCTCCAGAATATAAATAATTACTTTACAATTACATCCATATTACTAAGTTGAAGCAACCAACATTAGTAAAATGTGAAGAAAATAGTAACATGGGACCAAAAAGAATGAACAAAATAAGTAAATGAAAGTTAAGTTGTCGTCAAAACACGTTCATATTAAAAGACCGAACCTTAGCGCTCATCGAGATACTAGGACTATCCAGAGCCAGGCGGCATCTTTCGTAGCCATATGGTTTTATCATCTGGCATTAAAAACAACATGAATCTGTTCTAATTCCCAAATTTACTGTCAGCCAGCCCACAAAAGAAGGTCAACCATTCCACTTGCACAGTGAACACAGTGAAAGCCCAGCACAGAGATGGCACCGGGAAGAGGACAAGGCCAAGAGAAGAGGAGGCTAGGGGATAAGACCAACCGAGGGAATGAGAGAGGGAAAGAGCATTCCATTACTCTCACCCAAGCCATTGGAGCAAAGAAGAGGAGGAGAAGAGCCCACCTAGCCACCTCTCCTCCCCAACCCTATTCCAACACCCATCCTAGAGCTCATCCTACCGGCGGCAAGAGCAGGGGCGGATGCACGTTGGCAATGCCGGGGGCACAGGCCCTCGGTCAATTTTAATTTTTGTTGTTTAGAGTCTAAGTTTATACAGTATGTGCCCCTACATGTCAAAAACTATATTTATCTAAAAGAAAGAATGTTTAAACATGTTGACAAACAGAGGGAGAAAAGAAATGAAAAACACGCAGGATGTTAACAGAGCAAAACACCCCAAAAAGTGTGTAAGTTGAAGTTGATACGATACAACATATCAACCGACTGTGAAAAGATAACAAAATAACAGGGTCTACTTGAACCGATCGAGCGTGGGCCACCAGCCGGTCCAGCCCCAAGCCAACACTAGCACAAGGCCCAACCAGCACTAGCCCTAAGCCAACCAAGTAGCCAACATCAGGTCCAGACGACGCTTAACCTACCTTCCCCTGTTCCCCATACGGCACATCACGCATGCAACCTTTCGTCTGCAGCGATGACGGGCACCAGGTTCAAGTGCAAATGCTATAAATACAGAAAGTCCAGAAATGAATTGAGAAGATGAGATTAAGTTTGATCCAAGGAAAAGAAAAAAAAATAGACGACTATCGCCCAAACCAGAAAGATGTGGTAAGAAGAAAGTACTTGGATAATGGGCCTTGCCAACCTTGCAAATATGATTTAACCCTGCATGATTTGATTAATATGTCAGTTGGTTTGAGTATAACTAGTCCAAAGATATAAAATTTGTAATATATTACTATCTACTACATTATTAATGAATGTGTTAATAAGTATACGTATGGAGTATAAGGTCTGGTGTCATTTTTGTTCTAGATCTACCATTGGGCAAAAGCAAGAGAGAGTTGAGAGCTGGCACTACAAAAGAGACATCAGAGGAGGAAGAGGACTGGAGGAGGCATCATTCAAGAGGAGTTGGAGAAGACAGAAAAGAAGAGAACCACGACCACGGTGGTTCAAGAGCCATGAACCAGTCGAGACTAGGGGCTGCCAAGAAGAAGGCAAGCCAAACCTCGAGAGAGCCGGGAAGAAGCCGCAACACTCGGCGTCAACATAACCTGCACGAATGCCTTCGGTTTCTATCATTGGGAAAATTGTATATGTGCCCCATAGTTAGCAGGGACTTGTAATTTTGCCCCACACTTAGATGACTTTGCTATTTTACCCCATACTTGGAGTGCCCCCTTGTTATTTTGCCCCACTACCCACTTGGCTGATTTTTTAGCACGGGAAAAGACCGATCTACCCTTGAGGGGTCGCCGGCGTGGAGGACGGCGCGGGCGCGGGTGTGGCCGGCGGTGGAACGGAGGCAGGCGGCGGCGCGGAGGTAGACTTCCGACGACCGCATGGCTGCGGCCGTAGCCGCCCCCGCCCCGGGGGCGTACGCCTGAGAGGCCACAGCCGACGTGCACCCCAGTCCGCGCAGCGCCGCGGAGGCGAACCCCTTCCTCCGCCCCTCCTCAGCCACCGCCGGCGGCGCCGGCCGCGAGGAGGAGGAGGCCTCCCCGCGAGGCAGCAGGAGGCGCCGGATCCCCCGCCGGCGCTCCGCCGTGGGAGAGCCGCCGCGGCGGTCGCCGGCCATGAGGAGCTCCCTCTCCTGACGTGCTCGGGCCCGGAGAGGTAGGTGGGGGCAGTAATGGCCACCCCGCTGCTTGCCTCCGTTCCGCCGCCGGCCACGCCCGCGCCCGCGCCGTCCTCCACGCCGGCGACCCCTCAAGGGTAGATCGGTCTTTTCCCGTGCTAAAAAATCAGCCAAGTGGGCAGTGAGGCAAAATAACAAGGGGCACTTCAAGTATGGGGCAAAATAGCAAAGCTATCTAAGTGTGGGGCAA
Source organism: Dendrocalamus latiflorus (assembly GCA_017311315.1). Taxonomy (NCBI): domain Eukaryota; kingdom Viridiplantae; phylum Streptophyta; class Magnoliopsida; order Poales; family Poaceae; genus Dendrocalamus; species Dendrocalamus latiflorus. The sequence continues at coordinate 14,682,468 of CM029647.1, read as the reverse complement.
AATTACAAGTCCCTGCTAACTATGGGGCATATATACAATTTTCCCTCTATCATTCTCATCCGAACCCACACCACCATGATAGATAGGAGCACCACTACAGTAGGATCATGACCGCACAGTCACATGCGCAAAACCGTCACCACTACAGTAGGATCATAACCGCACAGTCACAGTCCACAAGCATCACACGAGCTCAGAGCATCCGCATATAGGGTAGAGTAGTGGAAGTAAGCTAGGGGAAGGAAGGAACAAGTCAGAACTCCGGGAAAGGGCAGAAAAAAGGTCTTTTTACGGGAATTCTGATGTCGGCGACCACGGCCGCAGCCGTGCGCCGGCTCTGCGCCGCCGGCGAGGTGCGGTCCGCCCTCGCACTGCTCGCCCGTGGTACCAAGGCGGGCGACGCGGCGCTGGATGTGGCCGCGTGCACCGCGCTCGTCCACGGCTGCTGCAGGAACGGCAACGTGGCGGAAGCCCGCAGGGTGTTCGACGTAATGCCGCGCTTGGGCTTGGCCCCCAACGAGGTCACTTACACTGCTCTGATCCACGGCTACTTCATTCATGGACACAGAGAGAAGGGTTTCTCCTTGTTAGAGGAGATGAGGAGAGGTGGAGTTGAGGCAAATCTCTACACCTACAACTGCTTGATCGGGGAGTGGTGCAGGACAGGGGAGTTCGAGCGCGCCCGTCACCTGTTCGACGAAATGCTTGTGAAGGGCGTCGCACGCAATGTTGTCAGCTATAACACCTTCATTGCCGGGCTATGCAGGCATGCCAAACTGAGGGATGCCACCCAGCTGCTTGAAATGATGAGGAGGGAGGGTATCCGTCCTAGTATTGTGACGTTCAACCTTCTCATCGATGGCTATGGCAAAGCTGGGAAGATGTCTAATGCTCTGCACATCTTCAACCAGATGAAGGCTGACGGGTGCCCACCGAATACAGTGACATACAATACACTTATTGCCGGGTTCTGTCGTGCTAGAGATATGGCCCGGGCGAACAGGGCTTTCTCTGACATGAAGGAGCGAGGATTGGTACCCACAAAAGTAACGTACACCATACTCATTGATGCATTTGCCAAGGAAAATGACATGGACAAGGCTTTTGAGATGTTTGCAGAGGTGGAGAAGACTGGTTTAGAGGTGGATGTGCGCACTTACGGTGTTCTGATGCGTGCGCTCTGCATGGAAGGGAACATGAAGGATGCCAGGAAGCTGCTCCAGTTGATGGACGAGAAAGGTGTTGAGCCGAGCAATGTGATCTATGACATGATGATTTATGGCTATGGGCGAGAAGGGAGCTCGCACAAGGCTCTGAGGTTGATCATGGAGATGAGCAAGAATGGCTTGGTTCCGAATGCTGCGAGCTATGGCCTGACTATCCGTGTTCTTTGCAATGATGGTAAATGTCAGGAAGCTGAGGCTCTGCTTGATGACATGGTGCGTGCTGGTCTTCAAACAAGCGCAGCAGTCTGCCAGGCATTATTGGATGCCAAGGCAAGACTGGGAGGTTCTATTGATAACTCTTTTACTTAAGACATGAGAGAGTGGGAAGATTGTATACATAGAAACACCATTGAGGAGCGGAAACCTACTGAAATCTATCTTGCAAAGTGCAACATAAGAAACTGTTAACTTCAGTGTTTTATTCGACATGGACAGAACTCCATTATGGGTGAAACTGATCAGCAAATTCATAGCAGCAGAGACAGAAGATCCAGAAGACCAGAACACTTTCTGCAAAATAGAAGGTCAGTGCTTTTATACTTTGACAAGAAGAATTTTGTCGAGCAAGCTACTTTCAAGTTGTACTATTTTTTCCCCTCATTTTGAAGTGGTCAACCATGAGCATGCTGAATGAGTTTCTGCCATACTTGATGGCAGACTATTAACCATTTATTTCTCAAATTGTCTTATAATTTGTATCAACTGCGCATCGTTTTCCCCAGACAATAGAAAATCCAGCTTTTACATTCCTGTTCTTATAGTATTCCACCAAAGTGGATTCTTATTTCTGTCCATGTGATTCTGGTTAGATTGCAATCAATTTTTAGAGCAGGGATGTCTAGTGGAGATGTGTGATTCCCTAAAACATTTTTGTGTCGCTTTTCACTAGTAGAATTTGCAGGCAAAGTTTGAAAACCCAGATTTTGTTTATTGGCTTGTAACAAGACAACAACTTCGGTGTAAGTTTTACCAACCCAAGTTGCCATTTGCAGGTTGCCAGTATTTATACGCTCTTGATGCGGCATTCTGTTTCTGAAATGCCAGACATCGGAGCGAAATTTATCATGCACACGCTGCTGTATCTATATGTATGTTTATCATGCAGTCACCTGCATTGTATTTGCTTCCTCAACTATGCAATGAATCTTATTTGCTATATACGGTAGATATTTAATGGCTTTGGTTTTTCAGTGATGAAGACCTCTTCCATACCCCAAGAGACAAGAATGTCCGGATTCTGCAGTCCCCTGTACATACAGTTATACACTGACCAAGCTGAACTCGGATGCCCTTAGCAGCCTGTTCGATTTAAGGAATTCACCATGTCCGAGAATCATCCGATTCTACATCTGAGCCTCCTGGTTTCTTTATGAAGGTTATACCAGTTGCTACTTGCTTTGATACTGCAATTTGTAATTTTTCAAATAGAAGAATAATTCATCTTTCAGTTGGTGTCGTATTTCTGAAGTACCTGCCTATTTTTTTTTCGAACTCATGAATAAGCAGAAGCTACCTTGGTTAGTAAAGGAAGCACTTTCTTTTTCACCTAAAATTATGGCTATTTGCCGTTGACCCGTTGCGACTACTTCTTTAGCTCATGCTCACCATGGCAATCTGAAGCATCGTCCGAGACAAAACCATCCCGTACCCAGGATCGAGAACGGACGGCGCAGATGATCTGGAGTCTGCACGGCCGGATGCGGCTAGTCAGTCCACTCGCATTGGAATTTTTTGTACGGATAATCCATTTTTTATTTGAAATTACAGAAATATACCCGTGAGAATTTTTTTTACAAAAATAGGCTCCAGTCGCCTAATGGTTGGGTGACTGGAGCTTTTCGCCCAACCAGACTGCGACATATAATGAATCTACCAACTGTTCGGCGATTAATTGCAGTCACTCAACCGTTGGGCGACTGCAATCCAGTCGCCGAACCGTTGGGCGACTGCAATCCAGTCGCCGAACCGTTGGGCGACTGCAATCCAGTCGCCGAACCGTTTGGCGACTAGGGGCGATATAAAAACAACGCACTCGGCCGCCGGATTTCATTGCACTGTTTTCATTCGGCCGCGCAGAGGAAAAAGAGGAGAAGACGAAGAGAAGAAGAGAGGAAGAAGGGAAGAAGAGAAGGGGGAGAGAAGGAGAGGGAGAGGAGGAGAAGAGGAGGGGAGAGAAGAAGAAGAGGAGAAGAAGAGAGGGAGGGCGCGATTTTCAAGTATTTTTTTGCGTTATATTTTTTGTTAATGTTAGAAAAATAGTTTAGAAATTTAGTTTAGAAATTTAGTTTAGAAAATATAGTTTAGAAATTTAGTTTAGAAAAATTAGTTTAGAAATTTAGTTTAGAAATTTTAGTTTAGAAAAATTAGTTTAGAAATTTAGTTTACAAAATTTAGTTTAGAAAATTTTGTTTAGAAAATATAGTTTAGAAATTAAGTTTAGAAATTTAGTTTAGAAAAATTAGTTTAGAAAATTTAGGTTAGAAATTTAGTTTAGAAAATATAGTTTAGAAATTTAGTTTAGAAAATATATTTTAGAAATTTAGATGTAGTTTACAAATTTAGATGTAGTTGAGAAATTTAGTTTAGCGAATTTAGTGTCGAAATTTTGTATAGTATTTTTATGTATTATTGTAGAAAATTTAGTTTAGAAATTTTGTATACCATTTTTAATGCATTATTGTACAAAATATAGTTTAGAAATGTAGATGTAGAAAATTTTTTGTATGTATTATTGTAGAAAATGTAGTGTACAAATTTAGATGTAGAAAATTGAGTGTACAAATTTTGTATAGTATTTTTGATGTATTATTATAGAAAATTTAGTGTAGAAATTTAGATGTACAAAATTTAATGTTGAAATTATTGTACAAATTTTGCAGGTATGACTCGTGCTGGACGTGACTCCGAGTGGTGGTACGCGCTGTTGGACGAGCACGTGGACCGCGTGCATCGCGCTTCCAGTCGTGTGCCGCCACCGGGGAGCACGGACGAGCCGCCTGAGCTGGGAGTGGTCCGGACACGCACACCTCGCGTGGCCTGGGGACTTGACCCCCGTTGGACTGACAGGTTTGCACTACGCCAGCGTTTAGTGCGACCGTAAGAACGTTCCGTGCTGACCTTCACTTTGTTTGCAGGCTGCGGGACGCCGGGCTACTCCCTCTTGCCTGGATGGTGCAGGCCACGGAGGAGGATGGAGCCGCCTTGGCCGCGGGCGGGGACGAGGCGGGTGGGGAGCGATCACGACGCTTCCTGTTCGACCGTTCTCTGCTGACGGCTTTGTGGAGCAGTTTGACCGCCTCACAGCCGACGACGTGCGCTGGGAGCCTTATGCAGATACGGCAGTGCAGGTCCGCGCTCCTGACGGGCTGTCCGCACTTTGCTGTCGTGACCGGGCTTTCTGGCTCACCCGCCGGAAGCTCGTGTACCATATCTACGTGGAGGACTACGCACCGCAGCGAGTAATGCGGCAGTCTGGGCTACGGCAGGCGCTTCCTGTACCAGCCGGACCATCGCTTCCGCGGAACGTGCACGCGTGAGTGATCGTTTCTGCTAAATATGTACATACTTACTATTGTGTTCGCAAGTACTCACATTACGTAATGGTTCTATACGCAGGCACAACGCGAAGGGAGTTAAAAAAGGCACGGACTGGTCGACGAAGATGCAGCCCTGGGTCGAGCAGTGGGAGGGTGCGCTCGACGACCGCGTGGAGGAGGACCACCCATACGACAGCAGGGACTACGCGGAGTACCTGCGCTGGTACCAGGGGCGGACACGTACCAGACTCGTACATGTCGTAGACCCGCCTGCCACACATGTCGCTGCTCCGACAGACACGTACCCCGCGCACCTCGCGCGCGACGCTCATATCGCGGTACGTTACATGTAATTTCAAAGATTCTCAAATGGCAATGTCGTTTCGATGATCGACTATTTTATGTCTTTGTGTCCAGGCTGACGTCGGTGCTGTCCTATGGACCGAGTCCGCCTCACTACTGGAGAGGGTCGCCACTGGTGCGGAGCTGACCCACGAGGAGGGCGTCAGCTTTGTGCGTCGGGTGGAGGCCGGGTGTAGACGTATTGTTAGCCTGCTGTCCTGCACGGGGCTACCGGCGGTCTCCACGCCCAGCACTCCGACTGCTCGTCTACCAGTGCCACCCCGACCAGCGTGGCACTACTCCGGAGGTAGTACGTGGACACATCCCATACCACCTCACCCGGAGCAGCCAGGGGGTTCAGCCTGGGCACGGCCTCCTACACCACCTCACTTCACGCCTCCTCCGCACATCCCCGGCTTCCACATGCAGGGGGTGTACGCCCCTCCCCCTACCTCAATGGCGCCAGCTACGGGTACGCATCGTCCGATCTCGTTTTTATCCCAACACGACATGCAACGAACTAACGATATTAATATTGCAGTTACTTACCAGCAGCACGGGCAGTTCTTCGACGCAGCACCGGAGGTTCTCTCTAGCAGTGCCCTCCCCGGTGCACCGGAGGGTACACAGCCAGAAGTGCAGCTGACTCCACCAGCGCAGGGGCGGGATAGACACCCTCCTACTCGTTTTACTTTTTCGGAGTCTCGTAACCCATTGCACCGGAGGAGGGCCAAGCGGGGCCGTATGGGAGGACGCAGGCGCAGTGACGGGGTACACCAGGGTGGCAAGTGAGGGATGCTGCGGATGCTATATATTATGCATGTAATGAAAAAATACGCGGCATGTTACTCACAGTTATATTATGAAGTTTATTTTTATTCAAACAAGTCTATCATCTCTTCTTTTCGCATTCAATCATTCATATATCAAGTCATCTAAAAAATTAACATACCGGTTCTCCGCACACGAATTATCATCGTATGTCACTTAACAGTGTATGTATCGATCGTTCTCCAGTTAATCTTTAATAAAAAAAAGTTTCTAAAAATTTTTACGCACCTACAATATACAATAAACATAAACTTTTATTACAACTCGACCACATTTTTACCAGTTTAAAACTACAAAATTCACAAAATTCACGGGGGGTTCATGCAGTCGCCTAATGGGATGGCGACTGCATGAAAGTCGCCTAATGGGATGGCGACTGCATGAAAGTCGCCATACGGAAGAGCGACTGGATGCAATCGCTCCAGCGTGCGGCGACAGATATTGTGTCGCAGTCTGGTTGGGTGAAAGGTTTCAGTCGCCTAACCATTAGGCAACTGGAGCCTATTTTTGTAAAAAATTTTCCACAGATATATTTCTGTAATTTCGAATAAAAAATAAATTATCCGAACGAAAAATTCACTCGCCTCGCACGGACGGCCGCACCGCATCGGAAGGGCCGTTAGGGGTTCAAACTCCCGGCCCGCAACGGTAACTGGCGGCGTTACCAACTGCTCCCTTCTAGAATCCGAACCGGCTCTCGGACCCACGGCGCCGTCAGCCCGCCGTCACACGACCGTCGCGTCCGCTACACGTTTGCTTCCGTCTCCAGCTCGTACTGCTCCTCTTTTGTATATTCCGCCGCTAACTACTGTAAATTGTATGAACGATCCTCTCAAGCCCTAAATTGATGTAACAATGAAAAATTCGATGTTGTCGTTACTATTTTTTAACAGTTAGTTATGTTTTATCATATGCTCTTACCCCTTTAATATTATACGCACAAGTTCGTTGATTTTTAACAAAAATAGTTAATTTTGAACCTGGACGATCTTCTGTTTCTTCTGTATGAGTGCAGGGCATTGTACGGAGAGCCTTTTCCGTTTCCGTATCTCATACAGAACAAGTTCAGGGACCAATTCGAAAAAAGGCCGGTGGTAATTTATTCCTCTGCTCCTCCTCTCCCCCTTCCCCGTCACTTCAACGGGCGAGGTTTTTTGAAAGCATCATCTCCTCCTCTCCATCAACTCCCCCGACACCCAACGGAAGCCGTAGAGAGAGAGAGAGAGAGAGAGAGAGAGGAAAAAGCTTGCTCTTTTATACACTCCTGGGGTTTCGAGCCACCGCTCCCTCGCTCGCTTCGCGCCATCTCCCGATCCCGATCGATTCGCGCTCCCGCCCCCCCCCCCCCCCCCCCCGATTCGATCCCCCCAATCGCTCGATCTGGGATCCGCTAGATTTGTAAGGCGGAGTTTCGCTTGATCTGTTCGCGTTGGTTCCCGTGGCGAATTTGATCTAAAGGTTTTTTTTTTTTTGTGTGGTGGTTTTGCCGTGTTAGGTTATCGCGGTGATGAGGAGGTGATGGGGGCCATGCCGGAGGTGGAGCAGGAGGGGTGCGTGGAGAACAGGCAGCCTCTGGCGGCGTCGAGCTCGTCGGTGTCGGACGGGAGCAGCTATGGCGGCGGGCTCGCGCGGATGTCGCTGCCGGTGTCTAGTTCGGCGAATTCCATCTCCGGTCTTAGGTAAGGAGGCTCTGCGCCCTTAGTTGGTCCTATCATGGGAGGGATCTTGGCCCGTCCGTTGTGTAGCACCGTTTGCTTTACCTGGCTTGGATGATGCTTGCTCGGGTTGTGGTCCTGGTGCGGGGGGTGTTCGGGTGAGAAAAACTGTCTTTTTAGTGGATCGGGTAGGGGTTGTGTGGTTTTATCGGCGGTAATTTGTCTGGCCTGTGATTCGATAAGCGTTTCGTATGTAATTTTGAGAAATTCTTGCCGTGAGGAATGCTGTCTTGGTCGAAACATGGCACAGGAGTGGTATGGTGGTTGTTTGGGTGAGAAAGGTGGATTTTTTGGGGCATCCATTGGGTTCCTAAGGCATGCTGAGTTCTTGTAGATTTGATGAACCACTGTGTTGGCGTGCTATCTTCATTCATAGTTTCAGACATGGTTTGAGTGTGTTTTGGTGGTTATTTTCATATAAAAGGTGCTTTTTTTTGGTATGTTCGTGTTATTGAGATTTCAGTTGCTGTGATTTGGCTGACTTACTTTAAGGTTTGTAGATTGATGTAAATTTGATTAAATTCTTCACTTTTTAGTGCTCAATTGGTTAAACTATGGTCCCAGTGCCGTGCACTAGTTGTTATTTTGATGGGATCATGGGAAAGCTGTTTTTGTTGTTGTTGTTGTTGTTGTTGTTGTGTCATGGTTCCTGAGGTTTTAATACCTTTAGTATGCTCCGCTTGCAACATTGGAGATACCATTTAGTTGTAACTTTGATGTTTTTTTCGCTGACTGCTGCCCTGGTTAAAATGTCGTCCTGGTGTGCTATGGCCTATGGCAGCAGTTGCTTCATTGAGATAGGGAGGAAATTTTATTTTGTGTTTTTAGTGGTGCCATGGTTTTAGTAGTTGCAGTCGCCACTATCTTTCTTTCCCATTTTTAAATGCTTGATCTATGATGTCTTAATATTGTTAAGCAATTTGTTGTCTTGGAAATATTTATTAATTGAAATGTGCTTTCAAAACAGTTGCCATGATCAAGCTTGTGTATACAATACCACATTGTTCTTTTATTTTAGTTGTGACTGGTGCCATGAAGTGTGGATATCCTTTTTTAGTAACCATTATGGCATCAAGTAATGATTTTAAATATACAAGACAGCCATTTCATTTGGTATGATTTAGTGATGTCACGTTAGTAGCAGTAGTCCACAAATTTGCAGGTGATTCGTTTGTTTTGTTTTGTTTGCAGTGTCTTGTTGCCTGTTAATGATAATCTTCACAAAATTCACTGTCCTGGATCATGCAGACATTAACAAATGGTCGATGACAATCTTTTCCTGAGTGAAATGTAGCCGCATGATTGTATTGGGCTTTCCCCACTCAGGCTATGCAAATTCTGGCATCTTCAGGTGCTACGTAGGATGTAACTGTTCATCTAAGCGGAATCCATTAGCATATTTTTCATGAGAATTAAATGCCTACATATTTATGAAGAGTGTATATCAGCAGACTCTAGTCTCCTTCAACAACTTCCGCTTTTTTGACATAATATGCTAGTATATATCTGCAGAGTGTGATACCTAGTATGTTTTTCCATGCCCTGAACTGGCAATATTTCACTATAATTTTTCTGATAAACTTTTCCTTATGTTAGGCGAACAAGTGGGCCCATAAGGAGAGCTAAGGGTGGCTGGACACCTGAAGAGGTTACTTCACATTCTCTATTATAAAGACTTGTCTATTAGATGCAATATAAAACTTATATTTAGTGCATATATGCTAACATGCAATATAAATATTTAGTTTGGTTTGTATATCTATCTAATATGAACATATGCAGCGGCAGTATTAACCACTGTAAAAAGTTATATTCCTATCGTTTTTATTGTTCATGGTCTGACTGTTGATGATTTTCTCGCTAGAAGTTTATCTTTTCTTTCTGTTTGATTCCAATATACACTTCAAACTGTTGCTAATTGGCCTTAACATACGGCAACAGGATGAAACTTTGCGGAAGGCAGTTGAAGCATTCAAGGGCAGAAGCTGGAAGAAAATAGGTTTGCCTCTTCTTTCCACTGTACAACTCATATACCCAGTTGTCCTTGTCAAGGTTGTCACGGCGCTCCGGCAAGTCGCGGCGAGGCCGAGGCGCCTGGACGCCTAGTCGACTAGGCGCCCGCCATGGCGACAGTTAGACGATAGTAGTTAGACGATAAATAATAGCTTATATGACTAAAAATTAAATAACTATGTAACATAATAACACAAATTATCCAAATAATCATGTCTCGGGAGGTCTAAATTACAAGAAATCAATTGAAAGAGAGATATGTTTGTAATTTTTAAAAATGTTGAGGACTTAATTGCAAAAAGACACTTCTTAACCAGGCCCCCATCTCCTCTATCTCTCTCCCGAGCCCCGATTCTTCTTAACCAGGCCCCCGATTCCTCTCTCTCCCGACGCCTCCTCTCCCGACTCCTCTCCTCCTCCCCTCTCCCGACGCCTCCTCTCCTCCTTCGCCGCCACCCCTCGTCGCCTCCCCTCCCCGCCCGGCGCCTCCCCTCCCCGGCGCCTCCTCCCCCCGCCCGGCGCCTCCCCCCGTCGCCTCCCTTCCCCGGTGCCTCCCCCGTCGCCTCCACACCAAGAGCCACTAGATCGGCCAGATCCGAAGACGACCGATGCGGCTGGGGGTGAGGTGCGGCTCGGGAAGAGGACGGAGGAGGCTGCGGCTCCAGATCTGACCGATGCGGGTTGGGAAGAGGCGGTGCAGCTTTAGATCCGGCCGGCGGTGGCTTCGGATGGAGGAGCGACGGGACTCGAGGCCGCGAGCGCGGCGGCTGCTGCTGTGTGAGACCTCGGCGTCGAGCTCCTAACTCGGTAAGTTGGACGATGGACCATGGCGTCGGGCTCTGGGCGACTGGACGCCTAGTCGTCGCCTTGGCGACGACTAGGCGACGCCGTAACAACCTTGGTCCTTGTAGAAATAATGAAAGCTCTTGCATACTTATCTTTGCTATTGCATGCACTATGGTTTTGTACTAATCTTAGGCCTTAAATTCACTCATCAAATATGGAGATAAGTATGTTTCTTTTTATGTATAGTACTTTATAGTGTTTGAAGTTGAAGATGGTTACCCCCATGGTTCTGCTTAGCTAACTGCCTATTTGTTATTAACAAATAGTTACGTTGAACACTACACCCCATGCTATTGAGTGTTGAACCTTTTTAGTGAATTATATGTTATGAAAAGAATAGGAAGATTAGTATAACCCTGATAGTAGAGCTATGAATCTAAAAATGAGCAAGAATCAGGAAACATTGCCAGTAGGTTTTCATGTGAAAGCCAACTGTGGCTGTGAACAAATGTTGGGAGAAATTGGAATACGTGGTTAGATTGTGCTTCCTGTAGCATCTTGTTAATGAGTAATGACTTAATTCCATTAACATGGGGCCCAATTGCATTCTTATATATATACATATATATAGTATAAATAACAGGGGCACCATGGTGTCCAGACTTTATGATTGAGACTTTCCATCCATGATTGAGACTTTCCATTCATAATTAAGACTTTTCATCCTGATATTATATATCATTACACTTGCACGCATCTAAAAGCAATCTAAAGGTAGGGAGGCTTGGTGCCCGGGCACCCTGGTGTCCCATTCCAATATATATGTATGTGTGTGTGTGTGTGCGTGTGTCTACAGATACCAATTGAGGAAAAATGGCTAACAGAAGAGTAGTTATTGGTGCTCTTATAGTTGGACTGGTTGTTTAGTGCTGAAGTATGGCATTTAATACCAGTTGTTCCATGGGTGGTAGTTGGTACGACCGTACGAGCATGCACATGCCATATTGTAGCTAGTTATAGAAATATCAAGTTAGAAGTTTTTCCATATCTATGTATAAGTGCGGTGAACTCACAGAAGGTATCTGTATTTACCTATGCAGCTGAGTTCTTTCCCGATAGGACAGAGGTACAATGTTTGCATCGATGGCAAAAGGTTCTTAATCCTGAACTTATCAAAGGTCCTTGGACTCAAGAGGTTTGTCACTGCAGTGTTGACTTTGCTTTGACAATAAAAAGCTTTTGCGCATTCTATCTTCTAAATGTTACATACATGACATTTTTCTACAGGAAGATGATAAAATCATTGAACTTGTAAAGAAGTATGGACCAACAAAATGGTCTGTCATAGCAAGGTCTCTATCTGGCCGTATAGGCAAGCAATGTCGAGAGAGGTATTATTTTGATCATATACGGACTATTAGCAAAAGTCTGTGTATTGTTATTGGTAGAACTTTTAATTGCTCTATTCTCATTGTTTGCTGATATGCATTTTTTTTCTTCATGCAAGATAAATTAGGGAAATTGTTATAATTACAAGAAAATCTCTAAATTTGTGGACGATATAGTTTCAAGAAAAGCTTTGAATCCTTCTCATAATTAAGTAATGCACTGCTTACTGAAAGAACTGCAAAAATAATTGGCTAACCATTCTGTTACAGGAAGTAAAAATATTCTTCCTAAATCTTCTGGCTGAAATCAAACTATTAATTCCATAGCAATTATATTCCTAGTGAATTTAACTGTATATTATATAAATTAGAGCTAAGCTTGACGTGGCATAGCACATGATATGGAGCTAATTCTGAATTCAAACAATCTTAGGTGGCATAATCATCTGAATCCAGAAATAAGGAAAGATGCTTGGACTGCTGAGGAGGAACGGGCAGTCATTAACGCTCATCAGATTTTTGGGAATAAATGGGCAGAAATAGCAAAAGTTCTTCCTGGAAGGTATTACTATACAGCTTATTCTTTCAATTATTTCAATTATCCTCCATTCCCCCCATTTGGGTACTTGGCATGCTAAGATGCGGGAATAACACGGGCCATTATAGGGCTATTTTTGGTATACTGTATAAGTTGTAAAACCATTGGATTTTTTTAATGATGATACACAATGTAAAGGGGATTTCCCTTTTTCTTTTCCTTCTATGCTTGATATTCTATGACATGGCCTTCCCCTGTTTTTGGCTGTCAAAATTCCCTGTTTGCTCTGATGAAAAGAATTGCAGTTACAAGATAACCATAATGGAATACAGTGGGCCTGCTAGATCTGAATAAAGAATAGAATACTCCAAAAACTATCCTAGGCTTCTGTATCTGAATAAAGAATAGAATTCCTAGACTTCTGTATCTGAATAAAGAATAGAATACTCCAAAAACTATCCTAGGCTTCTGTATCTGAATAAAGATCAGAATGCTCCAGAGTATTATGCGAATACCATTCTGTTTCTATTATAAATTTATATTACATGTATCCCTATCATGAATGTATTACTGCAATTTAGTTTTTCTGATTTTTGAATTTCTGTTCTTTTTAACTGTCATAACTAGTTTGGTTCATATCTTAGTCATGGTATTCAACTCTTTATTGTATCTTCGTAAGTATGAATTGCATCCTTATTTTGAAAAGCTGCTCTTGTACATCACCTTAGTTTTCCCTGTTCATTTCACAAGACTCTGGAACCCTGCTGATAGTATATTGCTGTTTCCAGGACTGATAATTCCATAAAGAATCACTGGAATAGTTCTTTGAGAAAGAAGCTAGACATCTATAGGACTAGCAATGTTCTGGCAGTTCCAAAACTACTGGGACCTGATGATTTAAAGGATAAACCGAAGCAGGTGGCTACTGAGGGCCATCTTGATCTGAACAAAGTGCCCAGCATCAGTTCAAAAGACCTACCTGAAATAGCTCATCGTTCTAATTTTAGCCCACTTCGACAGGCATACAAATTGGAACATGCCAAGGACTGCCCAGGGTTCACATTACCAACTGCTCAGCCACTAACTTCATATGAAGTGTCATCAATAGTTGATGGTTCTGCTGGTACTTTAGTGGTACAAGGTCTAGAAAGTGATTCTGTCCCCGACAAGGGCTTGGAAATTGATTCTGCTCATGAGAAGGGTCTTGAAGTTAATTCCACACCTGATCCTGTGGAGGAGTCTGGTACCATTCAGCTAGAAGCCGAACCATCCAAAGGTGAACCAGCATCACCTTTGAAGAACGAGGCGCATTCTACCCTTGGTCCTCTTTGGTACCAGATCCCTAACATGGAAGATGTAGTCCCTACGAGTTCCTCACTCTTTTCTGAACATCATACTGTGCATCAGACATCTGAACATTGCAGGGATGGGATACTGTCACCCATTGGTTGTACTACTCCCTCTCCAACGAATGGAAAAATATCAAGCCAGCTAAGTGTTGATTCAATATTGAAGAGTGCTGCCAAGAGCTTTCCAAGTCCTCCTTCAATATTAAGGAGAAGAAAACGTGATAAATCAACGCCTGCTTCAGCTAGTGAGTTGAAGAGTGGAGTAAATGCTGATAGCTTTTACACTCCCACGGGGAAGGAACCTACTACAGATACCCCAGAGTCATTTAAAACTGCATCCTTTTTGCCATTGGGTTCTCTTGATGGGTTATCGTCTTCTGTAAGGAGCTTTGATGTTTCACCTTCATATCGGATAAGGTCAAAAAGAATGGCTGTTACGAAAACAGTGGAGAAACAACTAGATTTTTCATCAGATGGATTGGATACTTGTGGTTCTGAGATTCTGAACTCTCCTTGCCAGAATTCTCAAGGCACAGATTCTATCACTGAAGCCCCAAGAATAAAGGAAAAGGGACTTAATGAACATGTTATTCAATTGGAAACTTTAACAAAGAACTTCGCGCATACCACCAATTTGGATGTAACCTAATTCTGTAGTTTGCAGGTGTGCTATCGCAAATATCTTTAACCGTGCGGTCCTGCATTTGTTGCATGTTTGTTGAGAAGGCTGGTATCACTGCATTTTTTAGTCAGTATGTAGAATTTGCATAGTTTTACAATATCCATGTCGATAGCATTGAGTCCTTTAGGTGAGTTGATCATGAAATATGTGCATAATTGATTATCTCCCTTGCCTTGTAGGAACTGATGTCAATCTGATGTACCAGGACATGAGCTGAAGTGTCTTCTGAGCTGACGAGCTTAGTCTAAAATTTGTAGGCTCGAGCCAAAATACAAATCAAACACAACCAGTGGAGAAGAGTTCCACAACTGAAATGAAGTACCGAGTACCGAAGGGTCATCACTTGCCCTGCCATCTCTTTCAACCAGGGTGTACAAAGACGGTTCTCTATATTAAATGACACTATATAGAAGAGTACATTGCTCGCTGCAGTTTGTGAACTTACAGTTAGGAATTCAGATTGCAGAAGTCACAACTGTGTACAAAGAGAAAAACATAGTTTTAGAAACTTATAGCTGAATAAGAGTTTCCTCGTTGCAATTTTAGATTTATTATTATCTGTGCGTCTCATATGTTGCGTAACTGCATGGGTCTGCTCTTTGTAATGAGTAATAATAAAGCCAGTTTTTACAGGCTAAAATCTGGCAAGAGTTTGTCAAGAAACTATTTACGACAGTCATCAGGCTTGGTTTGTTGGTTGATGGCATTGCACCTTCACTTTTTGAATCTTTCTTACAGTAAAGTGGCAATCCATGTCTTTCTCTGCTGCGATTTTTTTGGGAGCGAATTATTGTTTCATAAATTTTTTTGTCCGAATAATATTCTCCTGCTATATGCCTATAGCTGAATCAAATGCTGTACACTGGAATTTGATAGAATTGCAATCCTGTAATACCTGAATGTACAAATATACGCGGTCGAAATCAGCTGGCTCCCTCCGGCGCTCCGCAGCCGATTTTTTTCTATTTTAGCCTTTTTTTTGAAAAATATTCACATTTAGACTCCTGATAGTTTTAATTCCGTTTTTGGACCCAAGGGGTCGGAGCCGTGACCCACGGCGCCGAGGTATCACGTCTCGGCGCCGTGGTCCACGGCGCCGAGGTGGCACGCCCGCACCAGCATGGCGGCCTGCGTGGCGCCGACGTGGCAGGCACCTCGGAGCCGTGGATCACGGCGCCGAGCTGCCTGCCACGTGGCGCTTAGCTGCCTGCCACGTCTGCAGACACTCGGCTGTTTAGGGTTTGCACCGATCAGCCTTTTTTCGCAAAATGAATTACTAGTTGTATTTTTTATTTGGATTATTTAATTATAGTAATATTATGTAATATATTTATTTATTTATAGAGAGCAAAAAATACGACATATGTTTTGAAAATTCGTTATGTATTGCAGATGATACATGTTGGAAATTTTTTTGTAGATTGACATAGTTTGACAATGTCGCCTGCGCTCCTCCCCTCGCTCAGCGCGCCGGCGCCTGCGCGCAGCTCCGCCACCGCTACAGCTCACCTCCTTCTCGCGACCTCTCTTCTCGGGGAGTCCACCAACCGTACCATGGGGCAGAGGGGAGATGCCAGCTCCCTCTCACAGCCTCTGCACCTCTTCAGTGCATCTCCTCTCTCCCTGCTTCGTGTGAGCCGAACGCAGCCGGGGAAATATCTCCCGGGGAACCCACCTTGCGCTGGCTATAAGAGCCTAATTCCACCTCCCAGCAACTTCTGGCATCCTCACAAATCCCCTCCTCCAGTTAATCGAGCTTCCGTCGCCCGAGTCGCCGGCAATCGCCATTCCTGCGTCAGTGAGCCCTAGAGCCATTCTCCCGATTTAATCGATTATTTTCTAATTCAATGCACTGACATAATCCTCGTTATCTCTGGAACACAATGGCGCACCCGCCGGAGCTCGAGCGTCTTCCTAGGCCCGGGGCAACGGAGGTCGCCGTCGGCCGAAGAGCCCTCACCGTGGCCAGCCCAGTCGAGCTGTCCCCGAGGTCAATCGCCTTCTCCAGTACACTCCTTAGAGTCCGTAGATGGTGAAAATGCCTTCAATTTAGCCGATGAGCCTCTAGGTGTTAATGGCGCCACCGCGAACACCACCTCCTTTTCGGCCACCGCCAGCCATGGCCATTTCTCCACTCATTTCCCAAAAAGCCAAAATGGAAACTCTACTTACAATCGCACCTTTTGGTAAAAGCTATCCCCTGTGAGCGTCCCTGTCCTCGCCGCGCCACCACCGGTGAAGAACTCTGTTCTGCCGCCACGGTCGGGGGTCGGGAGGAAGACGACGACGCTCCGCCGTCGATCTCGTTCCATCCGAGCATCGGTTCGGGATTAAATCCCGCTATAATTAAATAATCTACAAAACTATGTCAATCTACAAAAAATTTCCAACATGTATCATCTGCAATACATAACGAATTTTCAAAACATATGTCGTATTTTTTGCTCTCTATAAATAAATAAATAAATATATTACATAATATTACTATAATTAAATAATCCAAATAAAAAATACAACTAGTAATTCATTTTGCGAAAAAAGGTTGATCGGTGCAAACCCTAAACAGCCGAATGTCTGCAGACGTGGCAGGCAGCTCGGAGCCGTGATCCACGGCTCCGAGGTGCCTGCCACGCCGGCGCCACGCGGGCCGCCACGCTGGTGCGGGCGTGCCACCTCAGCGCCGTGGACCACGGCGCCGAGACGTGATACCTCGGCGTCGTGGGTCACGGCTCCGACCCCCTGGGTCCAAAAACGGAATTAAAACTACCAGGGGTCTAAATGTGAATATTTTTTTTAAAAAAAGGCTAAAATAGAAAAAATTCGGGCTCCGCAGCGCCCGTGGCATCAGAAGACGCAGAGCCGAAACTAGGGGCGGAAAAAAAAGTTAGTGAGGTTTGGTGGTTCGACTCAAAATATTTATTAATTAGTTAAATATTAAATAAGTTAATTTTAAATGAAATTAAAATTTATTTTAGCTCAACTTGGCTCGTTAGTTTAATTTTAAAAATACTTTTAAAATATCAATAAAATTATATTAATTAAAAAACTCACAAAGACGAGAATATTAATAATATTCACCCTAGTTGAAACCGAAGGCTTCCGCCCCCAAGACGCTGCCAAGCCACTTGTTCCCCTCCCCTCCCAGGTATGGCTGAATTCTTTTAGTTTTAGGGTTAAAATTAATTTATGTTTATATTGTACAGTAATTAACTTTTAAATAGTACATTTTTTAGACAGAATGAATAGAAAACTATAGTAAAAAATATACTGAATTTAGTTATATCGATTAAAACTGTATATATCTATTTTTCTCTGTATACTATCTTAAAATTTAAATATTTAAATATAAACTGTAAAACATCAGTCCAAAATAACTCACGAAAAGCACACACCGAACCGAAGCGACCAAGCCACCGCTTCCAACGCGACAGCTCCGCCTCGCCTCGCGAACCAATGGCTCCCAGGAAGTTCTTCGTCGGTGGCAACTGGAAATGCGTAAGCCCCCAAACACCCACGACTCGTCTCGGTTTCGAGGTCACACCGAAGCAGCTTGGTTTTGATCTGTGATGGCATCTGCTGTGCCCGCGTGCAGAACGGGACCAGCGAGGACGTGAAGAAGATCGTCACCATCCTCAACGAGGCCGAGGCGCCATCCAAGGACGTTGTCGGTGAGCCATCTCCCTGCGAGCTAATCCCTTTGGGATCGGATCGATCTGGCGCTGATTTGGGGTTTGGTTTTTGGATGCAGAGGTGGTGGTGAGTGTCGGACCTCGGGTTAGCAAACCCAGATCCTCTATGATTCCACCTGATTCCACCGCACTATTCCCTGGATCAGTAGATAGTGCTCACAGATACATTACTGTATATTAAAACATATCATGCGGAAGCGTAAATAATACAGTAATACTTACTCATGGGCCGAATAGGCCGAAAATGATAAAATGTAGCAGCAGAAACTCCACACAGGTGGGACCCTCAGGACTTGCCCACAGGCAGCCAACTGGGGTTCGCGATCTAGTCCATGGCCTCATCATCTTCCAGCTCTGTCGACCCTTTTTAGGTATCGTAGGGCTTGACTTTACTTCCTTTCTGACTGAATGATGGTAATTAAGCAACAGTGAGTACGACGGTACTCAGCAAGCCACCACACAGGATGCAATAATAATAGATGCAAGACTGTCAAAGGAGGCTTGAGGTTCTTTTATTTGCTTAATGCGACATTTGCAATAATCATAATTAAAATTCCTATGACTTGGCATTTTATAAACATGCTTTAAAGAGTTTGAAATTGTGCAATAAATATAGCGGTGTCGGTTCCATCCACCGATTACATGGTTCCATCCACCTATGCTAGCTTTTGATCATTATGTCACTCCCATCTTATTTACCGCGCTGGAGTACGTCCCTCCAAGGAAAATTCGAAATCAGAGTACCTCCCTCTGATAGGTTTTTGTCCCACCCACAAAGGTTTTTCAAATAGAACTAACTCGAGGAGAATCCCATGTCCGCCCTTGACCGTGGGCACGACTATTCGAATAGTTTTCACTCTGCAGAGTTCGTACACTTTCACCACAAGAGACGATCCGCTCGTTGCACCACACGATTCCTTAGTCATGCGGTTGAGTAGATCATCACAATAACTGTTCAAAATATCGAGCCCCTTTTATCATCTCACTTTATGGGCTTCTCCCACTTGCGGTGGGTCCCATACTTTGCACGGGATGTAACCACGGAAACTAGCGCATTCGGACTCCAACTCTCCACAACGCTAGCACGGCTGGAAACTTCACCCTGCACTCGGTGTCCCTTTAGGCCTTCTCTTGCCCTTGTAGCATCCTCCTTTCCCCTACCAATGAGATAAGTTCCGGAGGTTTGATAGATTTACTTAGCCAAGTTGCAATTTGCAGACTTGTGGTTGTACTGTTTTACACGAAGAAGTCATCACAGGATTAAGTCCTTAATGCGTCCGGGCGGTTCAGTCCACAACCACATATTCTCATGCTACTTCCGCACTAACTACTCTTACCACCCGCCCAGACAGATATAGCAGGTTTTGAGGGTTTTGAGAAGCATAAAATAAGTAGTCACAAAGTATTCAGTCACGTACATCCCGTGACTGCCCCAAAACAAGTTCTTATGTTTTTAAAGATTGATGATCAGGGCAACTAGCGCCTTGGACTTTGACAAGACTAGCATGGCATTTAATAAGACTTATAGCTAGTAAAGTTATCAATAATATCTATGGTGATAAGGATCAGGTGATTCAAGTTCCAAAGGATGGCATAATAAATTTAATACAACAACAAGTGGGCATGTAGCTACCTTAAGCTTTGACATATATTTGCATAACAAATTAGGCATGCAAGTTGATAGGTTAAAAGAACATAGTTTTGCATAAAATGTAGGATCAATATGATCAAAGTGATGACTTGCCTTGCTTGTTTTACCGCGGCCTTGATTGCTCTAATGCAAAGCCTGCTCAGTCAGAGTTTTTAACTTGCTGATCTTCGCTTTTACCCAAGTCTTGATCCTGTTCGAGTCCGTCGCCTCATCGAGTCTTCAGATTCTAATGCGCGGCAAAGAAAAGAAAGACCAAATAAATCCAAACACTTTAAATGCCCAATTTGATTTAAATTATACATTTGTTACGATTTGAGAATAGAAGGATGATTCGGATTAGTGTGCCGTGAACACAACGGTAGATGAATTGGGCGAGGGAGTGAGGTGGCTGAGTAGCTTTACTGTGAGGGAAAAATTTAGAATAAGGAGGGACCAAAATGAAGATGTATCTACAGGAATTATCCACTTGGGAAAGAAGGTGGCCAAACATAGCCAATTGGGGAAAAGCGAGGCTCGATCTTTTATTTGGTGACTTTTTCATTATTAATTTATATTTATCAAGGAAGTCCCGTGAGTCAGGCATGACTTACGGACAGATAAAAGGGGTTAGTGAAGACAGTAAAGAGGAATAGAACTTCGTGATTTTTAGGATGCGGAAGCTTTATAGGATATGAGTATAATTATAAATATGTAATGTAACTTCAATATTTCATGTGGCAATACTCATTTGAGATTGCGACTGCCAACTTAATGGACACATCTTTTTAATAGTTTTATTGAAGTATGGAGTTGGTCATTTTAGTCCAATTTTTAAGGTTGATTATTCCGCTTAATTAACCAGGTTATTAGGAATGGTTGTCGATTGTGATTTGCTGGAGAGGGGTGCTCTGAATCAATAGGGATCTTCTTAATAAAGCTAGTTCTTTCATTGATAATTATTCTCGACCATTAGATTTTGATCCTGAGAAAATGCTTAGAGATTTGAGTGTGAGACGAAGGTTAATGATGGCTCTTTCTTGTTCAAGAGTTTTTAATCGTAAACATCTGTTATTTTAAATCTTAGTATTTAGAATAAATGTTGAAATCTTTACTGCAAATATTTTAAGCACTTTGTAAAAAGGATAGATTCCATGATTTTAGATATGAGTAAACCACACTTGATATTTTATGTGGCTTGCCCAAGATTATTTCAAGCACTACTACGAGATATGAGCAATTCATGGTTAAAATTTCATGTGACACCATTTTGCTGAATTGATTTACTTAGTTGTCATGGACTTGGGCAAGAGGAGATGGTAACTAAGTCTTTTAGCCATGATAGTATTATTATTATTAGGTTGTTAACTTCATGTCAATTTCATAGTAATAGGAAGATAGTTCATGTTAACTTATTAACCTTAATTGGCATACAATTGACCCAAGCTTAGTTTTAGTTCAATTGCAACAATCTTTTTCATTATGAATCTATAAGTAATTTCCTATTCTTATTTCCCATTCACCATGTGTCTTTACATGCAATTTAATCAACTTAGATTTTTAATCTCATCTCATAACCCTTTTAGTTTAACCTCACCATTAACTATTATTCCCATTTTTTATTTACAAATCATATTCTAAGATTGATCCTGGAAATCAATGGAGAAGATGCAAATGATACACATTAGGTAGATGTTAATCTTTAGTGGGGCCCACCTGTCATAACAGAGACACAAAGGGGAAGGCATTGTCTTCGGCTGAGCTGACAGAGAAGGGGTAGAAGCAGAAGAAATAGGGGAGGTGAGGTGGGCTACGGGGCCGTGCGGCGTCGCCGGCCGAGGAGCGGCCGGGGAGGCGACAGCTTCGGCCGGGGTGGCGCCAATGTGAGCAGGCGGTGGTGTTAGGCGGCCGGCTATGAGGGGAAACGGGACGCCGGTGGCCGGAAGGGAGAGGGAGCGAAATAAGGTGAGCATGAGCAAGAGTGAGCCATGGGGAACCTTACCATGTCGTCCATGGTGGCGGGGAGGCGACGAGGAGCGCCGGCATCGGGAGCCGTGGGCGGCGCGGGGAGGCTCACCGTGGCGGGGAAGCTTGAGCGGCGGAGGGCGGCGGCCGACCACGGAGCTGGCTTCGGGACGACAAGGGGCAGCTCCTGCTGCGAGGAATCGGTCGGGGGTTGACGGAGGAGGAGGCGACGGCTGAAATGGCGACGGCCGGCGCAAGCTCGGGCTGAGCTCAAATGGGGGGGGGGAGAAGGAGGAGGAGTGGGAAGGGGGAGCTCGGCTCTTTATAGGCGGCGCGCGTTCGGGGGAGGGTACGGCGGCGGCATGGGCGGCACGTCCGGCGGAGCAGTGCCGGGCATGGGCGGCGCGTCCTTCGGCATGGCGAGCAGCATGGGCGACGGCATGGGCGCGGCGTGGGTAGGGGTACTGCCGGCATGGGCGGCGCGTCCGGCGGAGGCAGGCGCGGGCTGGGCCGGGGCGAGGAACAGCGGAGGCGGGGGCGGGCCGGATTGGCGCGACGCGAGAAGGGGAGGAAGAAACGGGGGTGAGGAAGAAGAGAGAGGGAGCAGGTCGGGCGGACCGCAGAAAAGAGGAAAACGGCCTGGGGAAAAAGAGGAAAGGGAAGCGGGCCCGGGGAGGAAAAAGGGAATGGGTCTGGCCCAAGAGGAGTTTTGGGGATTTTATGAATTTCTGAATTTTGGGATTTTAGATATTTCCGAATTTGGATCTGTGAGTATAATTTGAATTTGAAGACTTGGTTCAAAACTTTGGATGCAACAATTTAATTTAAGATCGTCGAGCTTTGGTGAATTAAGTCTTAATTTTTCCTAATTTGAATTTTTTAAGATATGAAAATTGGATTGAAAGATTTTATATTAACTTTCAATTTCCATTCCTGGCTTTGAATCTTCAGATTTTAAAATTTAAATTTGAACTTAAGATTTCCAAGTAAACTTGGATTTTTCTCAGTTTGATTTTCAACCTTGGTTTTTGATTCCAAGATTTCAAATTTTATTACGTGGGCTTTTGGCAAGAAAAACCAATTTGAGAAATTCGAGTAATGTCAAAGATTTTTTTTTGAAATACCCAAGAAAACAATTAAAAGATTTTACACTTTTCGCAATTACAGTAATTCCCTATTTGGAATGTTACAGTGAGCCCGCCGTTCGTGTTCCTGCAGCAGGTGAAGGGCTGCTGCGGCTCGACTTCGTGATAGATTTAAACTAAGTCTAAGCGTAAACATTAATAATTAATCCTAGACCAAATACTTGAACACCTAATACAAGATAAGCGGAAGCGTACTCGAACTGGATGAAGCCATGGAGAAGAGGTCGGTTCTGTTGATATAGAGGTGGCCGACGGCGTGAAGCGGTGGTCGGCCGAGGTTGCTGTTATCGCCGTGGACGAAGCAGGGCGTCGGTCTTCGTTCACCACAACGCTCTAAGAGATCGGGTCTTGTTAGGGTTTTTTCATGGTCTAGCTCAATTGTCGTGAGTAGCCCTACCAAAACCCTAGAAATTTTATATTGCGCTAGGTGACCGGACCGAGACCAATCTGTTGGTAACCGCCTCCGAAGGCGCGAGGTGGAGGCCTCCCTGAAATCTTGGGCTCTGTTAGCCGAGATCAACCCAACACTTCGCTGTCGCCGCTCAGAACTGCTGGGTGCGCAAGGGCGGCGCTTTCACCGGCGAGATCAGGTGAGGTGTGATTTTATTCTTCTCCCCCTTTTCCCTTTCCCTTTTGCGTTTATGTTTCATGATTCCGCATTGGGGGTAGATGAGGCGGAATCGAGTATCATCCTGCGCGGTCAGATTGGTTTAAGAGCATCGAAATTCGCACAGAGTTGATGCGCGAGTATTATGTCCAGTTACTTGTCAGCAGTTTTACTTCCTGCAAATGTAAATTCCGTGCTGGGTTCTACATTCGATCATCGGAGCCTCGGAGGCCAGATTGGCTTGCTTGCTGAAAATTTTTTTGGGGGGTGTCCACTGTCCAGTGTGTGTACGTATTTGGGACTAGTGTCGGTGTATCTGAGCTTGATGGGGCCATGGACTCATGGGAATGTTTGTGAACGAGCAATGTACTATAATAAGCTGCTGTTCTCAGCAAATGGAGCTCTTGTTGTTAATGTAGAGGTTCTGCAGTGGTACCATTGTAATGCGTTCATGGGTGTGGTCGTGCGGAGTCCCTCATTCTGCTATTCCAACTGTGAATACGAGTTCTCTCTGTTTGTGTGCCAATTCGCTGACTTGTCTTTTTATTTCAGTGCGGAGATGCAGTTGAACCTGCAGGTGCCTTGGGTCATTTTGGGGCACTCAGAGAGGAGAGCGCTGTTAAGCGAATCAAATGATGTGAGTCCTCTAATTTAAATTTAGGTTAGTTGTTGAGCTTATGTTAGTTGGTTCATCAGTTGTGTTGGCTATCTACGTTCCTGTGTTACTACTAGGTAGTTGGAAGATCTGTCGTCATGATTAGAAATGTGTGGGAAAAATAAGAAGTTTTGGTGTTAGAGTTGTTTGCATCACTTAACAGTTAAAATTAGCATACTCAAATCAGGATTTTGGTTGGGAAAACTGGTTGCCAGTGTTACCATATTTGCCTCTGGTGAGACACTAGGTCAGTCGGTGACCTTGGCCATTTTTTGGCATATTTCGGCAAAACTAGGCCAGAGTGCTAAACCTGGCGGGTTCTCCTTTTCTTTTCACCATTTGTGTAATATTGTGAAATCGCATGTTTATGTTCAGGAGTAATATGCTTGCTCAGTGTGATCATCCCTAACCTACTGTAAATCTCTGTGTTACAAATTCAGCGGAGACTGGTAACCTGAAACCAGCAAGTTTGCAAAATATATTACTTCTAAGCTTGTTTGTGTACCAATGGAACAAATATTAGTTGAATCGATTTTAGCTTCGTTCCTATGGCTGTTCCTGTGCAATTCGTGCCATCGTTTGAAAACAGAAGCATCCTCTTTTCCCCCAATTCACTTCTATTGCTTGTCTTTTTTTTTCAGAAAAGATATCAGATTGGACAAACGTTGTGTTGTCTTATGAACCGGTTTGGGCCATTGGAACTGGCAAGGTTGCGACCCCTGCTCAAACTCAAGAGGTATACCTTGTTAAATAAGAGCAATAAGTGCATCATGAACACATTCTTTTCTCATATTTCTGCTTTTATAAGACTATTGTGTCTTCCTATGTCTGATACTATCTTGCTTGACAAATCACTGTCAGTGATGCCTGATATTTGAAATTTCCATGACATTAGGTTCATGATGGTCTGAGAAAGTGGCTCCACACTAATGCTGGACCTGCAGTTGCTGAATCTATCAGGATTATTTATGGAGGTACTACCTTTATAATTGTCTTTAATCCCTTCAGCTACAATATGCTACGTTAACTGTCAAATGAAATATAACCTAAATTACTTTCATTGAAATGTCACTTTTTTGTGTACAAGATCACAGCTTACTTCGTGCTTCTCTAAACTAGACCTAGCCCTTTATGTTCTCATTTGATGTCTTTCCAGGCTCAGTAAATGGTGCGAGCTGCAAAGAACTTGCGGCTCAACCTGATGTTGATGGATTCCTTGTTGGTGGAGCTTCACTGAAGGTCTTATTCCTATTTCCTTTATGATATTCTTTTTGAAAATCTTTATAGAACGAAATTCAGTCATGCGTCTCAACTTGATGCCGTTCCTGTGCGGAACTAGCCCTGAAATATTATACACATGAAGTCAATTCGAGGCATTAGCTCACATATCTCAAAAGGCTAAGATGTACAATGTTACTGATGACCTCTACCTTCGTTTCTGCAGCCTGAGTTTGTGGACATCGTCAAGTCTGCTACCGTCAAATCTTCTGTTTAGTGTTTTGAGATGCAGCCAGATGCTTGTAGGAGAGAATGCTGCTTGTCTTTATAAGACATGTTTGACCAGCTTGTTTTTTTGCTCTAATTCTAGTGCACTGTTATCTCATATTATAGAGCGTGCTGCATGCTTATGTTTGCCTCTTTTTTTTTTTGGCTCCAAGGAGAATTGGATGGATTGTACTTGCCATCTGTGCACAAATTCGCACAATTCTGTTGATACTATAATAGTCGAAACCTAATAATTCCTTGTTTAGTGAAGTACTGAAATGCCCTTAGATTTTATTAGTCTATTTGGAGGACGATTTCTTGTATGACCCCACCGTCCAAAGTTCTTGCTTGCCACTTTGCCAGGCGAAGAAACTGAATGTATGATGAGCATAAAGGTACCAGCTCTATGTAGGCTCTGCCAATTCAGTTTTGGCTGATAGCTTTTGGTTTTCTCGGTTGAAATAGCACTTAGCACCTGTTAACTTTTGGCTAAGATATTCAATTAAAGGAAAATGAAGAGAAAAGAGGAAAAAACAGTTATATCTTCATGAATAATGCAAAGGAAAAAAAAGCTCTATTAAGAAGCTAACGTTCAAAACGGTTCTTAGCTTCAGCCAGAAGGCAAAATTTGTTTGGAACGGAGTTACATGAGTGCTAGTGCTAAACTGCTAAGTACAAGGTCCGATTCTTAGAAAAGTTCATAGTGTGATTTAAGCATCTGTTAAGTAGTGCGGAGTTAGAATCGACTCATCTGCTTGTCGTATTGTGTTTTGAACTCGTCAGTGACTCAAGCCATACCGTATTATTACCTTCAGTGCTTCACGTTTATATCTGTTGCAAGTATTTTTCAGGGAAGTGTTTGTCTGGTGCATCTAGCGTTGCCTCACAGATAGAGACTCAGAATTATGCTACTGAATTACAATTAGATATTACTGTCTGTTTGACGTTAGCGTGCTTTCTTTTACATTTATATTTTCCTTTTTCTGTTGGTCTGTTTGATGATGTACATTCCCTTCCAGCTTTTCTACCAGCATGTGGTGTCATGAGGCTTACGTAAGAAAAGAGTAAGACCAATCAAGCAGAGGTTAGAGGCGAAACGGCTCCTCCTAAATACATGACCTTGAGACTTGCGACCCAGTCTTTATAAACGGAGTCTCACATATGCAGTAACGGTTCTACGCAGATTCGCTTTCGATCTTACGTCCACGTTTCCTCGTTTCCTCGTCTTCTTCTTCCTCCCATCTTATCGCGCTGGGACTTTCATGGACGTATATTAGCCAACAAGACACGCATAGTGCCGCGCAGTTACTCGCGTGGAAACGTTCAAAAAGTCCATAGAATTTGTCAGGCAGCAAATCAAATCCACATCGTTGTATTTAATATGACGAAGCCGAAGGAAGAAGGAAGGAAAGCCTTGATCCGATCGGTCCAAACAGATACAAGGGAAAGGTCCGAGTTCTCGCGTTGGCGACTAGAACAGGTCCAAACTCTGAAGTTTTGACTTCTTAAGAGCCAGACTGCCAAGGAAGCATATACATACATATATATACGCGCGCACGGGCCTGGTATGGTATCCCAATTCTCAACGTTCGCTTGGAGCAAGATCGACAGACGCAGAAAGAAAGGAAGGAAGGGCACAGCAGCCGGCCGGGAGAGAGAAGTTTGGAGCGGAGAAGATCTGAAGATGGGCAGGGGTGTTCTGGAGGTGCATCTCGTCGACGCCAAGGGCCTCTCCGGCAACGATTTCTTAGGTCAGTGTACGTCCGCGACCGAACTGTAAACAGAGTAGTTTCCATGCGTGTTCTTGGTTGTTCCTGCTTGTTTCACGGGCTGTTTTTTTTTCGTTCTTTGTGACTGGTTGATGGCGAACTGGCGATTTGATTCGATGGCGTGTGGTTTGTTGTTGCTTGCGCAGGCAAGATAGACCCGTATGTGATCGTGCAGTACCGTAGCCAGGAGCGCAAGAGCAGCATCGCCCAAGGTCAGTGCTTTCTGGATTTGCCGCCTCTTAATTTTCTTTCAGGGCTTTCTGATTTTGCTCAACATGCCGACTCCGGTTCACAAAAAAAAAAAATCCTACGCGCCAAATGATGAAGTTAGAACGAAGCTTTGGCCTATGAGCCAGCGTTGACGTTGACATTGGCGATCCACAAGCCACAATTGTGACCTTAATTTCCTAAATGAATTCATCATACTGTATGCAGATCAAGGGAGGAACCCGTGCTGGAACGATGTATTCAAGTTCCATATCAACTCTTCCGCGGCAAACGTGCAGCACAAGCTCTTCTTCCGGATCATGGACCACGACCACTTCTCAAGCGGCGACTTCCTCGGCGAAGCAACGTGAGTGCGCACGCCAAGCCAACTATTGCCAATCACGAGCCTAATATACTGCATACTAATCTTTTTAGTTGCTAGCCCTAGTTGTGAAGATTCGGTAGCTAAAGAGAACAAACTAAACGAAGCAAATCTAAATCCTGAATCTATCGGTGTTGCAGGGTCAACGTAACGGACCTAGTCAGCTTAGGCGTGGAGCGAGGCACATCACAGCTGAATGCGACCAAGTACAGTGTTGTCCTCGCGGACAAAACGTACCACGGTGAGATCAGAGTTGGCTTCACGTTCACCGCGACCAAGGTAAAGAAATGCGCACGCGCATGATCAGTTGATCTGCACACTACTGACCTCGATTAATCTCTCGTGGATCGTGAATTTGATTCGATGTTGATGTCCAATGTCAGGCTGAAGAAGACGGAGGCGAGGCTGGAGGCTGGAGGCACGGCTTTCGTCAGTAGAAGGTGCGATGGACGTCAGGTTGCTTCCTTCGGTAGTATTCGTGTAGGATGTTGCAGGATGTAGGGTTTATTTATACGGACGGCTTCTTATGCCTAAGGTTGATGTATGTTACGTTCGTAGCTCTTTAGATGTACAGTCTTCAGGACAGTCAATGTCGTCGAATTCGTTTATGATTATGATTCTTTGAAACTGCAGAGACCTGTCCATTGCTGAATGTTGGATTGTTGGTAGACTGCTGGGAAGGGTGGGCGTTGTCGTACCCCTTTCGGCCTTGTTTAGATGCCAGGGAAAAGAAACCTAGGGAACATTTCCTCTAAGGGGATTTTGGGGTGGGGGGGGGGGGGGGGGGGGGGGGGGGGATTGGATCATAATCATATACCCTTTCTTTAGTTGAGAAATTCAGGATTTACCTTCCCCATCTCAATGACACGTGAAATCCCCCTCAACCCCTTGAGATAATAATCACCACATTAAAATATTCTCTACCACTATTTGAAAACCATAAGGATAAAAATCCTAAACATTCAAAAATATTTTTAAAACTCAGAAAAATAGAAAAATAAAAAAATATTTAGGAAAAGGCAGAAACGTCCAGAAAACCAACAAATTCGGAAAAAACACTAAATTCGAAAAGGCACCCAAAAATATTTAAAAATGCAAATAAGATAATAAAAATAATTTAAAAAGCATGAAAATTTTGAGAAAGAGAATGCTAAAATATACATTAACATTCGAATCAGTCATCCCGTGAAGGTGCCTACCTCTGTATGTCTTATTCAAGAGCACTCCGGACTAGTCATATGACTTTCTCACCGACCTGGCTCTTATGCATTTTGCATGATGCAATATTTGTCAAATGTAGATGTCTAATCATAAGCGGTACTCATCAAGGAATGATTAGCACATAATCATATGCATCATATCATAAATACTATAAATCATGGCATAGAAACACGAATAACAACATTCACCACAGTTCACTCTTCTACCATGCACTTGCCTGTTAACCTAGCGGACGGTACTAGACTCGAACCGCCACCTGAATAAGCATTAACCATTTCAATTTATTGCTAATGCAATGCATTCATATACGAGCAAATGACATTGCTCTAACGCCCAATCTGACATAACCAATTTCTGTCCCACCAAGCAACTTCTCATTGTCCCGGTGCTTAACCAATCCTAAAATTTAGTGATTTTGTCATTTACACTCGCGGATCGAATTCTACACGCTTAATCTCTCTTCAATCGGTCATATTGTTTAACCCCAATTCATTCTCTCCCTCTCCCTCTCCCTCTCCCTCTCCCGCCACGGATCAACTAGATCAACAGTGGCAGCACCGATTTCACCGTTCAAGCATTCATATTAATAAACGATATCTTAATGGCCATACGAATCAATTCTAACAATCGGCATAATAACTTATGCAAGATTCGGTGAATAAGCAAGGAGGAGGGTTTTCGAGGTATTACCCTAGCTTCGAACAACTGGAGCGGGGCACTTCCTGTCGCTTCTTGGGCGGATCTGACAGATATGGCAGTAGATCAGATTTTCCTTTCCTCTTCCTCCACTTTTCCTTGATCTCTTTCTCTTCTTCTCTCTCTCCCTTTTTTCCTTCTAGCGCCGGCGCTTCCTTCTTTTCTTTTCTTTTCTTTCATCTTTCCCTTTCCCTTTTTCTTCCACGGCCAGATCTCCTTCTTTGTTCTTCTCTTCCTTTTCTTTCTCCCGATCGGTCAACTTCCTCCTTCTCTCCCTCACGATCGGCGCCTCCCGTGTCTCCCTCCTCAATCTCACTCCCAGTCGCCTCCTCTTCTTCCCTCAGCCGACGGCCTCTCCCTGCTCACCTCTCGGCTGGCCGACCCTCCTCCACTCCCGTGGAGCGGTGATAGCAGCAAGAGCGGGGAGGCGAGGCGCAAGCGAGGGACAACGCTCTGAAACCGCGAAGAAGGCGCAGCAGCCACGACGGCGGCGCGTTGCCAGGGGAAGCAAGGGCGGCGACGAGTGGCATCAAGAGGGGCGTGGGATGGCAAGGCTCAGCCAAAGGAACAGCGGCGCAGGCGGCTGGATTTGTATTCTCAAACAAGCCCTTATTTTTTCTTGGCTGTGGTTTTTCATCCACTCTGCATGACTGAAATTTGCTACAAAAATCTTCATCGTACACAGCAACGTCACTCGTGGCCGGAGAAGGTCACAGAAGGAAACAGACCGAGTTCCTAGGCCCGCTCAGAAAGGCGCCCGTTGTGATTTCGATCGCCCCCCCCCCCCCCCCCCCCCCCCCCCCTTTTGCATGTGCGCTCGACAAAAACGCTTCCTTCGGCACGACAGCCGCACGCGCGCTGCAAGCAGCTCCCGCCGCGCATGATGCGGGCGTGCCGCATGGGCGTCCCGGCAAACAGATCCACTCGTGCCGCCACGGCCGAAGCACCGTGTGAGCCGCGGCGCTGACTTGCACATGGCCGAATCAGCAAATGGCAAATTATTTGGCTTTTTAGCCCTCCAGCGCCATGTTTTTGCGACTAGAAACTAGCGCGTGACACTAGAAACTGGTGCGTGCATGGGCGTTCCGCGCTCCGGTGGCGCGGGAGGCACGCTCGCACTCGGGGTCGGGGGCGCATGGGAGCCAGATTTACAAAACATGGCGCTAGGGAGGGGGGCAAAAAAAACCAAATAATTCGCTTGCGGTGCTGAGGCCGTGCCCGTGCTTCATCGGAGAGTGAGTACCTTGGCAGTGCGCAGGGGGAAATTAGGCCATTGTCCCTGCACCAGTCTACATTTCAATTCAATCAATCTCTGGGATCTTCAGTTGGTGATTCGCTCTTCCCGTCAGTAGCCTTTTGGATGCCAATGGCATCTGAACAGCATAAAATTTAGCGTATCACGAACAAGGTCGGGACTTGAAATGCAACAGAGATATATCACAGGAACGACCGTACGGAAACAATTGTCTAATGCAGTAAATTTCATATTTTTTTTCTGAATTTTTAGCTTTTTTTTAGCTTTTTCCTAGTTCTTTTTTTTTGTATTCGTTTGCGTTGTCCCGATGAGCTAGCATTTTTTTCTTTTTTTAATTTAATTATGTCAAATAAACCACCTTCAGTTACAGTGAAATTTCAACCGCTATAGTGCACTTTTAGCCACAAGCCATAGCTTTTCAGCCCAACCGAGCAGGGCCTAAGGCTCACAACCTATAAGTCATAAGTTCAAATATTAGAAAATCATTGTAGAAAATCATCAACTAGAGTTGGTGAGAATTAAACCCATCAACTAGAGATAAGGTGACACACTGTTAAGCTATGCTACAATTGGTCTATCTGCATTCCTTTTTCCTTGTCATTTTAGAATGCATGTAATCAACCCTTTAAAGCTGGAAAAGTGTTTCTATACTTTCCTCAGTAATGATTTATATAATTTTTAAGAAATGATTAATGGTAGATAGATGTTACTTACATCTTCATGTGCTTTAAGAGTAATGTTACTCTTATTGGAAAGAAAAGTATAGAAATACATCTTAAAACCTTGAAATCAAACTCATCAGCCGGAGATAAAGTTAGCACACCATTTAGCTATGCTACAATTGGCCTCCCTCAATTCCTTTTTCCTCGTCGTGTTAGAATGCATATAATCAACTTTTTAAAATTTTAACCACAAATATACATAAAACTATCTATGTTTGTCACATGAAAAAAATATGCTAGTAGTTTTATCATAAATTTTTTTATATTACTATATTTTTAATATTTTTGCTTACATATAGTTAGGAAGATAGTGATTAAAAGAGTACATTGAAGACTATGTCAATGTTCAAAACGGAAGTAAAAGATAACAGAGCTAGTATTTCATAACAAGTGCAGTCAAGTTTCTCGGATGCTGACAACTGCCTGTCTTAACCATTTCGCAGTGTCTTCCAAACAAGGTCAAGACTATTACAAGAAATATTGCTCATCGTCAGATTCTATATATCGAGATCGAGTATGCACCTAGAATTTCAAATATAACAGCACAAAATGTACAATATATGGCAGTACCAACACCAGCAGGGGCACCGCCCCCCCCCCCCCCCCCCCCCCCCAAAAAAAGAGCTTCGTACGTGTTCATCTATACAAAAAATATTCCCAAATATCAGCGTTTGAACCTGAACATCGCGAAGATCCTAGAAAGTTCAACTGAAGCGGGTCTGTGCTTTCTTCTGATTGCCTCAGCCTCAGAACGGATTAACAAGTTAGACGATTGGTACCTGTTAAAAGGTTCAAAGTGTGACCATACCAATGCACTTTACCAGTTCAATCCATGCAGGACGGACTTGATAGTAAACTGAAGAACATGGTCTTGAAGGGGAGATCCTCGCATCAAGTCCGAAAGTAATGAATCACATCTAGCATTTGCACCAAAATCAATAGCTGCAGACCACAACGGAGGAAACGACACCTACGAGTGCAACGTTGCTTGGCAAGACCAAATAGCAACGTTGTGTTTATTACGTGCATATAGTACCTGCAGCACAGTAGTACCCAAGTTCAAGGAGTGAGGCAGTGAGCACGAAAAGCCATTGCGTGCATTTACTCCTCTGTAACTTCTGCAATCTCAGTAACTGATAAGATGTCGTCCCGTGGATGAGCTGCTTCCACAATGACACTAACTTCATCTCCCACTTTCCCAATTGAAATTATGGTTGTAGCTTGGATCCCAACCTGAAGTGCCGGAATTGAACAATGATACTCATAACATTGAGAGAGAGAGAGAGAGAGAGAGTTATATATGCCTAACAATCAGAAATAATTAGAAAGAACTAGTGGTCAAGTAGGGTAGCGCAGGGACACAAAAATTAATCATCTGTGACTGCCAGTAATAATTCAATATGGTTGGCTCCAGTTGGTTCTGGTGGGAGCAGGGTATCTTGTTCCTTATTTGAAAACTTGGCCAGTTTGACAAGTTTGGCTGGAATTACATAAAACTCTTAGGTAGATTTTTTTTTAAAAAAAGCAAAATAAAATCCACATGGACAAAAACAGAAAGAACTTGACAACACTAGTCCGGTCAACTACTTGCCCAGTTCAATTGTGTTTGTACATGAGCAGCTAAGCAAAGTGACTAGCATATACATGCATGCCTTTTCCCTATTCCAAATCATGTAAGTTTTGGTGACCTGAGTCAGAAGGTAGAACCAGATTTTTTTTCTTTAAAAAAAATAAAAACGGTAAGTATGGAACCAAGCTGGTTCCTGTCCCCCTACTGATTTGCCTAAAACCAGCCAGGAACCTGGTGGTTCTCAGAATTTATGGAAAATCGTGAATCAGCCAAAATCATCCGGGATCAGTCAGAATCGGTAAAAAGTCAGACAACTCAGGACTAAATTGGAGTGAATCAGCAATAGTTCGTTGTTTAAACTGACCAGGATATCATATCCTTCCCCAAGCCAGTTTGACCAGAAAGTTGCCAGTTTCCACTGGTTTCCTAAACCCAGGGCAGGACTACTAACAATATCTGGACAGGTACTCAAGCTCTTGCTCCAAATATAATCCCGATAAAAGCAAAAAATAGTACTGCTATGCAAATATTACACCATCAAACAAAAATTTATTTGATGAAGCATGTTGACCTACCTCCACCAAAAGCAAAGCTGCCATACGATCCTTAATAAACTTAAGAATCAGTGCTTTATACTTCCTCCCCCTTGGCTGTCTCCTTAAGTATTCCAGCAACCAGTAACGTAAGCTGTTGCTATGGAGCCTCCTAGCTACTTTAACATGCATGCTCGCAATAAATGTCATTCCTTCTAGGTCACCAGCCGAATATGGTGGAGAGTCACCTCTAAGAAAAGCCTTTACCTGCAATTCAATACATTTCCTATCAATAATTGTGTAGATCATAGCTGCGTTCTTTGGAGTTTGGATCAAGCTAAAATGAAGTGGATAACACTACACTCAATTCATATGAATAACAGAGGCATATCTACCTGATAATGAGCTAGCAGATCGACATATCTTCGGATAGGGGAGGTGAACTGTACATAACCAGGAATACCAAGGACACCATGTGATACAGGTTTTTGAAAATCCATTTCTGCGGCACGGAGCACACCGATATTGGCAAAGCTCCTGGCAGGCCCTTCAGGTAGATGAGCAAATGCTGACACAGCTGTGTTAGACTGAGGATGCCCTCTGTATGGCAAAGGAATATTATTGTCAGAACCAAAAGCGGCCACGGCCTCCCCACATAGTATCATCATCTCAGATACAAGTTGCATTGCTGGGTTGGCTTGGTCTTCAACATATAGATTGATGTTTGGTTCAGGATCATCAGGATTTGACACCTTGATACGTGGTTCTATCATAGCAGTGTCGATTGAATCCTGCAGACTTCAGAGTGTCAGCATTGTCAAGTAACAAATGCATCTACAATGTTAGGTAGACATAAAGCTTCAGAATGTTTCCAAAAATACAGGCGTTTGCTAAGTGGCATAAGAACTTGATGCACAATGTCCAGTCAAATCTTAGGCACATTTATTTTGTAGCCTATCTTATTGCCTGTGAATGAAATCTGGAAAGGGTATGGCTCGTGAAAGGATGAAACATAGACCAGTAAATAGCAGAGGCATATTTAGTACTTGCCTGGCCACGACGCCATTGTGCACGAATGGAAGCAGCTTCTTGAAGAATCCTCAGTTCTTCCTCTTCTTCCAGGTTCATGTACAGCAATTCAGTTGCACTCTCATACGTTAACATGTAGGTAGGTTTGATGACTGAATTCTCTATAGTATATTCTGCAATACTATGCACAGCACAAATAAAATGTCAACAACTTTGCTATGCTTTTGTTATAAAAGAAAAACAAAGTCCCTCTCAAAGTAAAAAAGAAAAGACAATTGGCTAAGAAAATAGTGGAAGGTTACCTTCCATCTGGCTGCAAAATCACAGATACGCTTACAGATTTACAATGTTTACCCTGTTGCAAGCTCATAGCATTCATAGCAAGTCTCTCTGGGAACATTGGAAAGGTACCAGTTGGTAAAAAGATCGAAGTTCCTCTGTGCATTGCTTCCCTGTGGGAAAAAAAACAGTTTTCTTACAAATATAAGATACTACTGATAGAAAGGCTAGAACAGGAGATGCAACAGTAACCTGTCAATGATGCTCCGGGGTTGAACCAAGCACGTTGGGTCAGCAACATGTATCCAGACCTTTATCCTACCATCAGGTAGTCTTGTTGCACTTAGTGCATCATCAAGCTGAGATACCAAAAAGGAAAAAAAATCCAGTGTTTAATGGATTTGTCTGTGGGCACTACTGCTAAATTATATTACTCAACCTCTTGCTAAAGATGCAAGGGCAGAAGAAATAGAAACATACTTCATCAGCCTCGTCTACATCAATGGCATACACTTTCAAAGTTGAAAGATCCTTCCTGATATGCTGAAAAGAGAACACCAGAGATGTTGAATCTTGAAAGTTACCTATATGAAAAGCATGAGTAGTAACTAAATATACCTTATCTGAATCAGGGCAGTTCGTCAGAAGTTCCTCAGCAGCTGACAGAACTTCCTCAGTATACCCGGTGCGAACATCATACCTGTAAAGATCAAGATTGACATGCACAGGGAAGTATCCAACATTTATAAGGAGCTTTAGGGCAGCTGATGACGTCCTTGAGAACCCCATAGCCTTGAGAATCTGCCATTACATTAACAACCATGTTGGCAAACATCAGCAAGCAAGGAAAACTCAAATATTTCCTTCAATAAAGAATGATATTAGACAAACAAATGATTTTGAGTCAAAACTTTTTGAAGGACCTGTGCTTAATAAGCTAACATGATGACAATCACAAGGATTTTGGATATCCAACAAAACAACACTAATGTAAACAAACCACAAAAACTTATATATGATGATTATGTATGACAAAATAATGTTAGTGGAACTCGATATGTTACATTTCCTGCCACTCTTCTTTGTTCTTCGTCACATGCATCAATTGCGTATGCCTGAAGAGACTCGATTTTTTGCCTTTCTCTCTCTTCCATCAACCATGAATTTTTAGGAGGCTTAGAGTCTAGAGGCAATGCTTTGGCAGACTTGAGCAAGTGGACAAATTCTTCCAGTTCCTTCTCAGCTGCCTCTTTAGCGAGTTTCCGACGTAAAAGTTCCTCCACCTGCTACCAGATGATAAACATAAGTCTACCAACCAATACAAGTACAACAATGCAGGAGCTAATTACAGAAGAATGAACAAAAATAGCAATTTATGGAAATATACACTTGCTAAATACAATATTACAATCGAATCAAATATTTAGCTGACAAAACATGCCAGGTTAGCAACTGCGAACTTCATATAGCATCCAATCATAAAATCAGAGGAAAAAGATGAACAAGAACGCAGTGGACCCAAAAAATTCCCTTCCAAGGAGATTATGATTCCCTGTCACCATGTACTCATACTTGTATCGGGTTTTATACTGGAAAGTGGAAATTGATGAGCAAAATCAGCATCCAGAGGTAAAAATGCTAATTCATACGTCCACATGTTAACTTATGGAAAACTATGCCCTCCAACAGACCAACACCATGGGTTCAAACTGAGTTGTCATAAAACTAGAAATGATAGTCAGCCCAGGAAACCATCCATGAGGCTCCTAAAACATACCAGGCAGAGGTGAAGGCACATAGAGCAGTGTGGGGGTTACATAACCTCACAACATTTTTTTGCAAAAAAGGCCCATTTTTTTTCAAGAACCACAAAAAGGTCCATTATATACAAATTTTTATATAGGAATCAACACCACAAGACGTGTAAATTCTATAATCGACCTGACAGGTAAAGAATCTGGATCTGCCACTGATACTAAGATCAACTAGATGCAAAATTCCTAGATGTTGCCACCTATAAAACATGTGCAATCTCATTGTCAAAAGGTATTGTTCAAGCATTACTGAGGTCACCAACTAATTAAGAATGTGCATCAGCATCACAATAAGTAAAACAGGCATATATTTAAAAAAATATACCTGAGCAGGTGGGCGAGGTTGGTACATGGAAGAATCTCTGCTCTCTACCTTGACAAAATATACTATATCCCTTGATAACAAGAAGTGTGCACAATAGCTTTCCAGAGACTCCTTGCTACCATAAACTATCTAAGAAAATCACAAGAAACACATTTGAATATGGAAATACATGGATAGGAAATCAGACAAATCAGTTTGAATATGAAAAGACACGGATAGGAAATCAGAAGAATCTAGTGAACCTCTGACCTCTGCAAAGTCCTCAACTGTTACTGATTTATCCTTCTCAGAAAGCTCCATCCAGGCACACTCCAAAACAGTAGGGTCCTGTAGCAATTCATATGATCAGTCATGAGTCATGACGCAGATTATACCTAGTACATTATTACACTTACAGCTCATGCAACATTTCTTACCAAAAGATCTTGCGCTTTCTCGAGAAATTCAGCTATTCTTGAATAATCAAAATTCATGATACCAGGTACAACATATGTAACCTGCTGGGGCTTTATAGAAGACAAGGTACCATTCTGTACAAAATTAAAACAGTTATGTCACTAGAGAGTCCATAATGACTCTCCATTTGTGAAAAACAAATACAAATATATGCTCAGAAATAGATTTACTAGACATTATTATTCTATTGGACGAACTATAGTTATTCTTTCTTTTAAGACCTGGTCAGTCACCATCCAGTTTTTCTTTCCATCAGGCCTTTCTACAATCGCAAGCAAAGATCTCTCAGAATCTTTTTGAAATTCAAGCAGCAATCCTTTTTGTAATGTTCTCTTGTCTATCTTATTGTCGGATAGTTCCTTTGTGCCATGCAATCCTATCCTGAAAAGGGAGGAATTCCAATAGTAAGCTTCAGTATATTTTTAAGTGGTTAAACCAAACTATTAGTAATCATTAAAAAAACCTTATGCGGAATTTCAGAACTAAACATAGATATCTTGCATAATGCAAGAACGGATAAAAAAACACCCTCAGTAGTCTTTGTGATTGTATCTAAAGCCCTTATTACATTGCTACTAGACAGCATCATGATATATTCCCCGTATATATAATATGGAGATAGTAGTCTTGGACATTAGCTGTATACACCTCCAGAACTATATATATCTCCATATTACAGTACAAATTGCACTGATCTTATCTATCCAGAACAATCGCTGCAAACACTATTCACCTTTCCCACAAGCACGTCATCTAAAAAAAGCTCAGTCTCCTTGAGTCCAATAGAGCAAAGCAATGCAGGATTGTTCTTGTTCATAACTCCACTGTTTACGGGAGCAACACTAGCAGTGACCTAACTTAAGCACAACTACTCACAAAAATAAAGACATCATGCCTACTGATCACAGATAGATGATTGAGAGAAAACCAAGAGTAGTCTTATAATTTTATCTTGCTGCAACGAAAATAACAAAACAATTTGAAGTACATTATGCAACAACTGAAGTGGTTTATCAAGAGGCGTATCAGGAGTCTCCTTCCTAAGCAAGCAGTGCGCACGCTCGCTCAAAATTGCCTGCTTCACACTTTCCAGGGATCCAAACAACTTCTAGCAGCCAATTTCGTTAAGGACCTCTTTTATTAGGGGGAAAAAGCCCACAAATAAGCAATTGGATAAACAGGTCACTCCTTAGTTCTGTGAAAACATTCCGCCATCGTATTAGTAGTATTTCGTAGTTGAAGGCACATGCCCAGACATACAACTCAAACAATGCACTGGCCCTGACGGGCTTACGCAAAATATGCTAGTGATTTTTGGACAGTGGAGTCTCCACAGAATGTGAAGGGTGCATTACTTTGCCGAGACCCGAACACGCCTCCGGGATCGGAGCTCCTCCAGGACGGAGTCGACGAGGCTATGGGCCAGGCGGCCCCGGCAGCCGCCATAGAGGGAGGAGAAGTGCGCGCCGGCGAAAGCGGCGGCCGGGCGGCCGAGGGGGCGGAGGTGGAAGAAGGCCAGCGCCGCCGAGGAGCAGCCACCCGCCGCCCGCGCCGCCATGGGCGATAGCCCCATCGACGCCCGCGGCTTCGCCGGAGAGGGTTTTTAGGTAAGCGCTACTCCGGGTGGGGTTTCTGGCGATAAGACGAGCCACCCGCGAGCGGAAGGCGAGAGGATGCAACGGAGTGAACGTGCGTGAGGGAGAGGCCTGCTGATATGGCGATGGCGGAAGAGGGGAAAAAATCCCCACGACCACGAGGTGTTTGCTATTCATATGGGCCGTCCGTTTCCTAGTTATGTGGTCCTTTTGGGCCGTACATTTCTTCCAGTGCTGTAACTGGGCCGCAACAAGAGATAATATAATTGGGCTATATATCTACATCACTTAGATGCTAATTTCGCTTTTCCTCTCTAGTGCTTAGCCTCTCATATACGTATAAAAAGTGGGCCTCACTAGTAAATCTTGTTCCCACCCCAACAGTCAACAGATGTCTTGCCCTCTTCTCTCACCTTCCCTCTCTCATCTGGTCGGCCCGTTTACTTTTTATTTGCTTGGACTCCTCAAGTAGAAGCCCCGGCTCTACGAATATTTCTCTTAGCTCCTCTCCCTTCAGTGGTTGGACTCGAGTCCAAGAGCCAAGAAGGTTTCTTAGCTCCGGCACTTCGAGCACATATGCGGTCAACCGACAGCACTTGTACTGTACTCCTAAACCAGATGAATGTAAACAAGTGGTCCTCTAGGTTACATCAATCCTGGCATCATTCCTATCAGTAGCATTTCATGTCGTATTCCGACTTATTTTTTGAAACGAAAGGCAAGAGAACTATCTTTATTTCATTTAAAGAAGGAAAGAGTACAAGCGAGTAAACAGAAATAAAGAAAAAGCAGAAATTGCATAAGGCTAAAGAGAGCCATCCTACAAGACTAACGAGTGTAGCAAATTTGTCAAGCTTGCAGTGTGTCAAAGCCGGAGTGCGTATGTGTCTGTTGGTTCACAGGCAAAGGTTGCTTTCAGCTCTTCACCTCCTACTTGAAGGACATGCCCTTCTCATCCAGAGGCGGCAGATACCAACCGATCAGTTTGGGATGCGTGGCCATGCGCAATTAATGTGAGATCCACGGAACCATGCATTTTAAGGGCAACACACGCAGACCTTCTGGAAGCTAAGGGCCTGTTTGGGAGAGCTCCACCACTGAAAACGTGGATCTGGAGCAGCAGCTCCACCATGGAGCAGCTCCACCGTGGATCTAGGATCCCACCATGGAGTGTTTGGCTTGTACAGCAGCTCCAGATCCACGAAATTAAGGTTTTTGTGGGAATGACCACTTTTGTGTGTAACCAGTGGCATTGGTGGGTAATTACCACCCAACTCTACGGTGGAGCACCCCTTAAGGAGCTCCATGAAATCCATGGATCTAGCCCTCAGATCCAGGATTTTGGTGGATCCAGATTTCGCGGAGCTCGAGCGTTTGGGTAAAATTTTGTGGAGTATAGCTGTTTTTCGTGGATCTGGAGCTCTCCCAAACAGGCCCTAAACATGTGCTACTCGCTCAGAGCAACTCCGAGCAATAAACCAAGAAAATACTAAATCTAAAAAAACTAATATTATTGGACATGTATACCCCTCTTAAATTATATAATAAAAATACTCATCTACTCTATCCTCAAATGTAGATCATTTTTAACTTTTTATGGTCTTCAATGCAAGATTTTAACTATAATTTATTATCATAATATACTAGCAAAAATAATAAAAATATATATTATAAAAGTATTTTGTAAGATAAATCTAATGATACTATTTTATATAATCAATTTACATATTTTTAAGATATATTAATGTTCGAACTTTGACCGTGCGGAACCTATGACGACATATATTTTAGGACAGAGGGAGTACTTTTCAGTATTAAAGTAGGTGCATATAGTGAAAATATTATAATAACTATACTTTTGATTTTCGTAATAAATTTGTCTTATGAAAGGTAATATTTTCTAAAAATAATAATTTATATTGAGGAACGAAAGGAGTATAGCTCTAGAAGCTAAACACGTGCTATCATAAAGAAGAGGCTTTTCTGATGTCCCCTACCGGCTGCCAAGTGTAATAAAGTTCATGCATACTGAAATGACGCGTATAGTATTTTTTTCTGTTCAAATGGACTGTATTTATCAAGGATTTTTAAGGTAGCGAATAGTTAGCTCTTTTTTAGGAATAATATAATCACTTTTCATTTTTACATTTTAGAAATCATGAGTGACTATTTGACGAATTACTTTGATAATTTTATGCACATCGCATGCAAACACATGGTAGTTATTTTAGAACTGTAGCTCCATGCATGGCTGCGACAGACTAATTAGGAAGCAGAATGTCCGATTTATGCAGTGGTATGATCAGATGCTAGCCTTAGAAAATGATGTCATAATTAACGAAGAATGCCAATGCGATTGCTGCTCTAGGCCTTATGTCATCAAGCTGACATGTTCATGGTCAAAGCCAAAACCGATCAAGCAACGGAGAAAATTTTTAGTTATCCAGTAGAATTGCGTGCCGGGCAACTCCGAGACTCGAAGCCGCAAAAACTAGTCAAAGGCAGCAACATAAATAGTACCGTGTCACTTTTTAAAAA
The DNA here is from genome assembly GCA_017311315.1 of Dendrocalamus latiflorus. Lineage (NCBI taxonomy): Eukaryota > Viridiplantae > Streptophyta > Magnoliopsida > Poales > Poaceae > Dendrocalamus > Dendrocalamus latiflorus. Next base: position 14,640,498 of record CM029647.1, on the reverse strand, counting down.
ATTAGTTCACACACATCTATTTTTGCAAATCCAAGTGCTTGGTAGAACACCGACACATCATACCTGCATAGTGTTGATCATAATTAATTAGTGCTGATTAATAAAATATACTGATTAATTAGTGCTAATTATGCTTCTAATCTCCTGCCACAGTGCGGCTACTTAGGTAGGCCCACTGTTGCTCGGTAGAATGATACGTATCGTCTGCTACAGCTGTCGACCTTGAGGAAGAGACTAAATTTATAAAAACAAATAAAAAATACTAATTCTTTTTTTAAAAAATAGCTTCGTTATCATTTGTACGAAAAGTTCCACATCCAAGCTTTCTAGTCTAGCTCGTCTGGCTAAGCCGCTACGAGCTTGCTCCTCCTGCCCATGAAAAGGCAAAGCAAAGCGCTCTCCGATGCTTGCGCCGTACGGATACACTGCACCTGGACACTGTTTGGTGCGCCTCATTAACAAATTCCCGAATGGATGCTTAGCCGATAAGAAGACAGTCAGTTGATGGTCAGTGATTAGCGGTAGTATATATTATAAAAACGAGCCGTGCTGGTGCGATCTTTCGCTAGATGTATAAAAATATATGGTGCGTGAATGTGAATTTGGGGAAGTTTTCCTGAGACACATACTAGGCTCTTTTGACCATGGACACTGGGAACGTGCTAAGGTTTCTTCCACTAGAAGACGAGCTTGCAAAAAAAAAAACACGCAGATTATGGCATTAATACCGAGTCAAATAGCCTAATTAACGATTAAATTATACTCCAGTTTTAGTGCTCTGTCATATATGGTGTGCGAGTCTGAAGGGTGGGAGCAAAGTCAAAATCTGGTGCTATTAATCGGCGTTGATCTGTAACGCTGAGATCTAGACAGATCGAGCAGAAGACCAAAGAGACACCAGGCGTTCTTTCGTCACGACCGATGAATTTTAATTTTAGCATAAATATTTTTATAAATAAATCGAATATTGATGATTCGATAAGTTATTTTTAAAAAAACTGTCTCGTTAAATTATTTTTGGCCTTTCTACAGTAATTAGATGAGTGTCTTTTTAAGACGAAATCTATAAGTTAATTGTGGTATACACTGTAGTGACTTCATTTATATTGGTCAAAACCGTACGTAAGTTTCTTTTACTCTATACTCTCTCATAAACAGACTAAAAGCTGTAAGACACAGCTATAAGTTACAAGTTATAGCCCATAAACAAAGGCTGGGTTCTTTTGGGTTTAAAGTGGTTTATGCTTGTATAGTCTACAGTAGCTAGCTTTTAAACGGTGTGTTTTTCAAGACGGATCAATAGAAAAACTATAGTAAAAAGTGTACTGAGTTTAGCTGTACCGGCTAAAATTGCATGAGGCTATTTCACTTTGCGTACCGCATCTCGTGAATAGCCAGAATTTAAATATTTAAACCATAAACCCAAAAGAACACCCAAAAGGCCCATGGTCATTCGCACTGATCTGTGGCTCTAGAATTTTATGGGCCTATTCTTTTTAGCTGCGGCTTATGGTTTATGGATGTGGCTTATAACTTTTGGGCTATTTGTAAGAGAAAGCACGAAGTAACAGAAACTCGCAGGTGATTTTAGCCGACATAAATGCAGTTGATATAGTGTGTACTACAGTCAACTTATAGATCTCGTCTAAAAAGACATTTCGTTTAAAAATTAGTTACTATAAAAAAAGTTAAAAAGTAATTTTTAAAAGTTGGAAAGGACAGGTCCTATATCACGTAGTGGATGCCGAGGCATGCGAATTGGTTTTTGCTGCATGCGACGGCGACGGGTTGCAATTGAGTATGTACTATATTTTCTACTGTTCTGGTATTTTGGAGTCGCGCGTATATCCAATTACTAGCCAATAAGCACATGCCGTCTCTGTCAAAAATCTAAACAATAGTTCTTCCATTGGTGTGAGATGCAATGATCCGACAAAAACCTCGACATCTTTGATTTGGTAATGCTGAAGAACAACGTGTTTTTTTCCTAGCCTATTTTCCGTAGCTAGCGCTACTCAAATTTGCTTCATTGAATAGCGCTTTTCTTTGTTCATTTTTTTAATTATGTACTAGTAGTACGTTGAAACAATCCTTATTTTTATTGGACTTGAACACAGGGCCGTGCCGGCAAAATCCGGGGCCTTGTTCCAAACTCTAAAATAGGCCCTACGCCTCTACCGGTCTAAAAAAGAACGATATTAATGTATATGCTAAAACTCTAGAAATGAGATACATCAAGAATCGTACCTATTAAACTCTTGTTGCATAATCTTTACTTGAATAACATCATTCTCTTAGTGTTCTTTGAAATAAAATCTTCAATGATATACTCATAATTAATCTTCTCCAGGATTTCACTCTCAAGTGCTATTGTGCACCCTGCGGCCTGCTCCTTCCTGGCCTCCTGGGGGCCTCTCCGCTCTGCAGTCTCCTAGTGTGGACTGTAGTCTGCACAGATTGATAGATCAGACTATCAGATGGTGATTTGGTCACTCGGCCATCGGCGGCGACGCGTTGGCTACTTGCCTACTTGGCTTGCTTGATCGGGAAGACCGAAGACGGGGAGACGGGGAAACCGCGACGTATGTAGATTGATTCCGCGAGCCTAGAATACGAAGAGACGAAGCTGGCAGCTAATCCTGCAATTGGCAGGCCTGATGGGTCGTAGTTTCTGGGGCCCATTGGAATCGGGGGCCCTGTTCGAGCGTACCGGTCGCACTCCCACCGGCACGGCCCTGCTTGAACATCATATTTAAATTCAATTAAGGATTAAGTACGTAACAAATAATGTAATTACAACTAATTCAATTATATAAATAACCTAACAAGGAGGAAACCTTGCAATATTTAAATACTAATAGAGCGTAAGAGACAGGATCAAACCCTAACACAATGGTATTAGTTACATCAACATAACAATTAAAATACAAGGATACAACATTTGCCATTGTACATCATACAATCTCGAATGCATACAATACGTATTTAGTTACAATTTTGTTTGGCAAAGTAAGTCGTAGGTGTTGTGAGGAGTGAGTCGACATGGAGGACCTGCGTTGGCAAAATAAACCAAAAACTCGGGACACAACCATCCAAAAAAGAAAATTAAGAGAGGAAGAAGAAGATTGCCACAAGAACCCATCCAATTTAGAATATTAAATCATAGTGCTCATCAAGGTACCAGGACCGTTTGGGCCGGTCGACACCTCTCACTGTAGTGGACTTCATTATCCAGCGAAAACCATACCAAAACCACTATGAACCCATCACGCTTACCTTAACAACAGAAGAACTGAGCTACAGTACCCGGAGACCTCCATTGACCATTGGTCCATGCGAGGGGCCTTCCTTCTCTCCACGCACAATGGAATGAGAGGAGGCTGTGGATAAGACTGAGCTATTTGGGAGAGCAGGAGGAAGCATGTTCCATTTGCCTCACCGAGCCACCAAAGCAAGGAAGGGAGGACCTCACCTCACAACCCCACTCCACTTCCCCTTCTAGATCTCATCCAACCAATGGCACGCGCGCGCGAGAGAGAGAGAGAGAGAGACATTAGAGCTTGATGCCACCCGAGAGGCGTTGGAGAGGGAGGAGGAGTAAGAGGAGTTGAGGAAGATCCAAGGAAGAAGGAGCGAATCGCGTTCTCGGTGGCTCTGGAATGAGGGTACCAGTCTACCAGATAACACCGAGGAGGAGGTCAACCACTGGTACTTTCGATTTTCCTGATTTTTAGGGATTTGGTTCTAACTGCTAGTTTTCTTGTGATGGGTATAAATACCCCCTTGTGTCCGGTTGGAGTAGTAGTTGCTCGACCATTTATATTCCTTTGAGTTAGTGTGAGGTGCTCCCTTCAATTGTGCATGTGTTACACATTGTGAGTAAGGAGAGTAGTCTAGAGTGCATGTGTTGCATCTAGAGTTGGACTTAGTGTCCATTTGAGCTTGTGCGTCATTGCAAGTAGTAAGAGTCAAGCGAGGGGCTTGACTTATTACTCTTGGAGTTTGCTGACTTCTAGACGGTGTTGAAGGCGTCATGCGCAGTGATCTTCTCGAAGAAGTTTGTGAGAAGTCCCGGCAAATTGTAAGTGGTGTGGTGCTCACCATCTCTGGAGTGGAGGAAAAGCAACCTTAGTGGATTGAGGTGTTTCGGCTTAATTTGTGGAGTTGGTCCAATTCGTTTGGGCTAACCTCAACATGCACTAGGGGGACCGGCAAGTCTCTGAACACCACGGTAAAAAGATACAGTGTTTTGGTGGTTTGTTTTCTTATGCTCAATTTACTTTCAAGCAATTTATATTTATATAATTAAGTTGATTGCTTGTTATCCTAAGATTGCAAACCTTCGACATATACTTAGGTTGTTGGAGCACTTAGGTGAATCTAGTTGATTTAAGTTTTATTTGTACTAAAACCAATTTGATTTAAGTTTCCATATTATATTCTTGGTTTTAGCCAAATAGCTTAAGTATAATTAATTTAATTGAAATTTTTAGAAACAACTATTCACTCCCTCTAGTCGGCCTCCTCGATCTTACACTAGCTATAAAGAGCTTGGAGTAGCTATAGATAAAGTGACACAAGCCTGCGCAGTGCAAATTAAATCATGAATCATGCCTGTCTCCTAGACTAGAGGCTACGGAGATCTTGTTCTTTCTCTTTATCAAGGTGATTAGTAATGTTTGGAATACTACAACATACGAAATCTCTCTTTAACTTAATAACTAATTTTATTATTGAGGAAGAGATAAAATCGGAAAGTTGATTGTGAAGAGATGAGTCATACCATTTCATTTGTTGCTAATAATACTTGCCAAGTACATTGTACTTACCCTTACTATTAAATTTCTTTATTAGATCTGAGTCCGACCGGGGAATACCTCGAGTGGGACATGGAATTTCTAGGCCCAGAGGATATCGCGTGGGACGAGTGTGATCATATTGAGGACCAAGGTGAGGTGGACACCCTATTCAATGGTTGGGACGAGTAGGCGACTTTTAGTGCATTATCTCTAAGAGTTAGGGTACATAAATAATTTATATCTCCTTATGTATCTGATATTTGTACTAAAGACTTTAGCCCTATGTGACTGGTTGTTGTTATAATGCAAAAGTCTCTGGTTATTGTTCTACTGTGTAACTCTGATATAGCTTATTATTCCTTAAGGTGTTGATCTTAGGGAGTAATAATCTGTTGCTTGGTGTCATATTCTGAGAATAATGATCCAGTGTCACATATGTATTACTACATAAATATATTAGTTATTTTTTAATTATTTTCATCCGTAGTTAATGCGCGCCTGCTCTCTTCAGGCATAATGCCATTAGTTTTATTGTAAACATTACTAGTACAAGTAGGATCCATTAAAGTAAAATTACTGTCAATGATGCAACTTGCAATTGCAAGGAATTAAAGCTAGGTGATGTTCTCTCTTTTTTTTTCAGGAGGAGATTTTTCTACGATGGATGCGTACTGTACGTTAGCATGCATGCCGGTATTGTTTTTCCGTCAATGATCGCATATACAAAAAGAATACTAGGACGAGTATGTACTAGATAGATTGCTCCGAGAAAACAAACGTCTTAAAGAAAAACGAAGGCCTGAGATACCTATAAAATAACGACCAGATATTGCGGGTCACGATGCTAGCTTCGCTACTTCGTCGGAGCTCACCCTCCTGTCTGACCCGAAAAGATTGGTCTGTCAATTTGTTATTCATTCCTGGTGTCCAATGTACCGAGAACTTCTAGAAGGAATCCCTGGGGCTCCCTCCACTTGCATCTGCATGTGATGCAGCTCGTACATAAATAGTCTCTGACAAAGAGACTCTTAACAAAACTAATCTGAGGGAGAGGGAGAGATTTATGAAATATGCATATGGACATCTGCAATTTAAAACTATTAACAATTTCCATGGCCATCTATTTTTTTATACTTATGGTGTGGGTGCGGATCACATAGGTGCTTGGATCATAGCTTACTATATCCGATCACAAAAGACGGCATTTATAACCTTTTAAAGTCAATAAGATGCCAATTTGATCACTCAATTTTATCATCGTAATTTTTAAAAAGTTATAAAAATGTGATGTTATGGAAGTATTTTTTGTGACAAATTTATTGATACCATTTTTATCGAAATACATATTTTTAATAATATCTTTAGTTAAAGCTAAAATGATTTATCTGCACATATTTTAGAGCGACTTTTTTTTTTTGCAACCGGAGGGAGAGAGTAGTCCACAAGTTGCAATAATGGCCGCATAAGTAAGCTAAGCTCGTTAGCTTCCTTCGGAGCCAGCTGGTCCTGTTCGCATAGAGCTTTGGGTCCCGCTGTTTCTTTCTCGACGTCATCGACCTAGACAGTAGTAGCTAGCGTGGTACCACTGTTCTATGTGTTACGGTTCGAGCAAGATGGTCCATTCTCCTTTGCCTGCACGAATTATTGTTTTCCCATTTTTGCTACTCACGAGATGGTGTAAGGATGCGTTTGGTTTTGAGGCAAAGTGGGATGGGATGGAGTCATTCCTGTTTTCTGGGACGAGGTGGCCCCTGTCGCTGTTTGATTGAATGGATGGGGCGAGCCCCTTTTTTTGTTTGGTGCAAAGGATGAGTGAAGGACGAGGCCGCCCCAGTTTTTGTTTGGATGGATGAATATGGACACATAGATTTGATCTTTACCCCATATATATATACAAGTTTACATACACAGAAATCAACATAAATATAATAGATAATTAGCAAGCTCTTAACATATATAATTAGCAAGTTACAGAAATGCAAATTACAGAAATGTCCTTAATAATTAGCAAGCCCTTAATATCAGAATTTAGCAAGCCCTTAACATATATCGCGCGCGTAGGGGAGCGAGGCGGGACCGCGCGCGGGGGAGAGCCAGGCGGGCGCGCGCAGGGGAGAGCAGCGGGGCGGGAGCGCGCGCAGGAAAAGCAGCGAGGCGGGAGTTGCTGCGGGCGAGCGCGCGCGGGAAAAGCAGCGGGGCGGGAGCTGCTGCGGGCGAGCGCGAGGGGGATGGGGGCAGCGCCATCCGCTGGAATTCGGGGGATAGGGGCGCCCCCGAATCTGAGCGAATATTCGGTGGTAGCTGCCCCTGCCTCCCTGTGACTCCCATTCAAACAGTGACTCCAACGAAGCCGCCCCGTTCTATCCATCCTAAAACAAGAAATAAATCACGCGCGGAAACATGTTGCGTTGGGCGGTAGACCGTTGTCCTTGGTGCTGACAGCCGTTGCGCAGGAGGTAGTAGCGACAGCGGCGCATGAGAGAGAAACGCCGGTGACAGAAGAGGCTGTGGTGGGCGGTGGCTCAGCGCAACGGGGCAGGGAAAAAGGGAAATGACGCCCGACAACATACGGAGCCAGGGACGGCCACGGCGAGACGAGGGAGCCGGCGGCACGGGTGGGACTCGCACCGTGCCCGCGTAAGTGCGTGCGACGACGTGGAGGGCCCTGCATCGCACGCACCCCCCGTGCTGATGTGTCGATCGGCTGCCACTCGGCCTCGCGCTGCCCTGCGCTCGTACGTGGAAGCAGCGTGGCTCGCTCGGGACCACCACGTGGCCAGTGGGAACTTGGTGGCCAAGCTAACTGTGTCCCTACATCGGTGCACCCGGCAGACGAGATGTTTCCGGCTGAGCACGGGAATTGCGGCTCCCCAGAATACAGCGATGAGCAGCATCGGGGGCCGACCGTGGAGAGGTCGCTGTCCAGTTTCCTTTGGATATATATATACTAGTATAGTGCCCGTGCTAACGCCACGGCGGCATTTCAGGGATGCACATGAAAACAACCAAATGACGATATTTTTTTTCATAGTTTAAGTTTCACGCAATTGTATATCACCATGTATATAATCTGGAAAACACTCATTTATATCACCAGCAAGTTCAGCTCATGAAATTACAAGCCTAGGCCAATTATAATGCATAACAAGACAATAATAAGGCATGTCTCGCCTGAACCATCTAATTTCTGATTTGCTTAAGTAGGTCTTGGAGTTCTCCAGGGATAATGTCTTTACATTCATTTTCACTGCTCTTCAAAATGTCCACCAAGAAATTCGTCCTCAGTGAATGTGATCGCTGTGCATGGCAGATAACAAGTTAATTTATTAATTTGCTATGTAGTCTACAAAATATACATAGAGAATATTATATGCTCACAGTGTTGATGACTGGTAATCTTATGCCATTCCACGTCGCAATGAAACTGTATACAAGGAAGCCTGACAGGTTGCTGGAGAAAAGCACGTGTTTAATTGTTATAGATAAATCAAATGATATTTGATAATAAAGATGAAACATATTATAAGTTATTACCAGTCCGTAGTTTTTGGAACCCATGTTGGGAATTTACGACCCCAGTAAAAAATATCGTCTTTCCACGCAGGATGTGCCAATTCCATGGCGAGTTTGAAATTATTGGCAATGTTATGTAATTTGTGTATATATGGCATGCATGTATCAGAACCCTTAAACATTCTATTTTTAGGATGAGGATCCATAATGGACACAGTTCTGGTACCCATGTCTAGTATGTATAATGTGTAGTGCTCCATTTGACGGTATGGCAGTAGAACCTATAAACAAACACTGAGTCTATAAGTGACAAATGATAAAACACAAGTTTTTAAAGGAGGATATAGAACATATCTTACACTGCTGCAATGTGAAATATCGTACTCCATGTCAGGCCAGCATTCAAGCAATTTTGCGAGTTTTTTGCAGTCTAGCTTGTCACACCGCCGCGGATCTCGTCCAAACTGAGATATGGACTGTTCATTTTGCAAAATTTAGAATTATTTGTTTATATATATATATATACACACACACAACAAGGGAACAATTATATCAACTTACACAGAACTGGAGGTCCATGTAGTGGAATTTGTCATCTAACCACAACAAGGCTTCGTTGCACGCAACCGTCCGAACACCCATGTTGAAGCAATCACAATCAATGGGTTTATTTGCATCTAAAATATCTCTAAGTGTTCTGAGACTTAAAGAAATTGGATATGGTCTGGTGCTTCGAACCCATTCTTTGCTACAAAAAAAAACAAGGACCAGGAACGAATTAGTTGATCACATCTTAGTATATTAGTATATGCAATTAATTAGCAAAAAATACTTACTCTAAACACTCTTCATCGTCTATCGACCAGATGTATGTGCTCAACCAATACAATAGTTCATTTCTGTCAGTGAATATTTTGGCAGATGGTTGAGGACCAGCAACAATTTTTGACAGTTGAGTGACCTCACCCGGATTATCGATCATTATGACATCATCTGGATGATCGCTGACCTCTTTATCTTGTTCATCATCCTGGTACCCTCTCGCTGTGTTTAATGTGGAGTTCCACAAGATTGCAGGGAGCTTGAACCTAAACTTACTTATATCATCCTGAAAATATGAGCAAGTGCTGATCTATTAACCGATTATTTGACAAAAAAAAGTGACTATGTTTAGAAATCTCCCTATGAATTACCTGGGTCACATGGTCAGATAGAGTAATTCCAGTCCAATACTCCATATAGTTGATCATCCATAAACCACAACTTACCCTGTGCAAAAGTGAAAAAAAAACTAACGTGAGTAATATAGATACCGTGGCAAGTCAGGCAATGGCATACACAACAAGTCAGATGATCTTTTACCCATCTGTTTGCATTCTCTCAGTGATCTTATCTATAATTGGCCAAGATGCCACTTTAATATCCGCCCATTTATCTCGGTACAGCTGTGTATCCTCTGCTGCAAGTTTTATTACTCTTTCCAGTCCTCTTAACTGTTGTGACCGAAACACCAATATTTAGAAAGGAATATTAGAATTAAAATACAATATGAAACTATATATTAATCATTAGTACCTACCGTAGTTTTGAGATCTCGACGGTCCGATAGTTCTCGTCCGAAAGAATCCAAGACATGTATCTCACATTTTTTGGCATTCACAACCGCTAGGTACCAGTGAAACTTCTCAATATTAATTGGAAGGAACACCTGCAGTAACAGAGTTTTATCTTGTATTTTTCTTCTATCTTTAAATTAACAAATTAACATCTGCATGATATTATATATATAATAATTATGGTATCGACAAGTTTACCATATCAGCGTGTAAATACTTTTCGACCCTTGTATAATCTACGTCATCTTTAGAGTTCAATGCCACCTTAGGATCTCCGTCACGTTTTAGCAAGCTGGAAATAAATGTATTTTCTAAATAAACATCTCCACCTTCTCTATGCTGTAGGTGTTCTTCATGCCGGATACAATGAATATAAGCACTTAGGACCTGCAAATTTTTAATTTGACAGTAAAGAATTGAACCCAGATATTTGGTATACATCAATCAATGCAAAAGACAGTCTTAAACAATACTTACAGCGCCATTCACTTGCTCACCGTCACGGAAAAGACAATCCATGTCATCTCTGTTTACCCAATTATTATCGATGTTGACGAGTACCCTTTTTTCTGGTGTTGCTTTCATGTATTCAATTATATCAGCATCTTCTTTTGTACACTCATAATCTACAGAGAAATTATTTTTATTATTAATTAATTCCCAAATAAGTAAAGAAGATACAATTGAAGAGCGTAAATACCTTGAGGCAGGACTTTTGCATTGTTTGACTTCTTAGGTTTATTATGACGGGATGATGCCTTCATCTGTGTGTTCAAGACTATCGACTTCACATCCTCGTCAGCACGCTTCATGTAGTCGTCTTGTTCTAGGTCAACTATTTGTCCGGCATCGTATTCGATCGGCCCTTCTGCTACATCCATCTTGATCTGCAATATATATAATATCAGTGAAAAGAGAGTGAAATAGTGAAGCAGCTTGTGAAATGAATCAGGTCATGTAAAAAAATTTTGCTACTGTTCTTCGTCAAAATTTTGCTACAAATAGGTCTTCCTTGCCGGAGTGGTGGCCATGATGTGGAAGGAAATGAGCTGCCTCGATTGGTTTATGTTTCAAGAGAAAAAAGGCCAGGCTATAACCATCATAAGAAGGCTGGTGCTATGAATGCTTTGGTAAAGAAATGCGTTTGATGCTTTTTCTGTCAGTCTTGTAACTTGTAGTAACATATAATGGATTTTTAATTTTTTTTGTTTGGCTGTTTCACAGGTTGGAGTCTCCGCTGTACTGACTAATGCTCCATATTTGCTGAACTTGGATTGTGATCATTACATTAACAACAAGGCTATAAAGGAAGCGATGTGTTTTATGATGGACCCTTTGGTAGGAAAGAAAGTTTGCTATGTGCAGTTTCTCCTCAAAGATTTGATGGGATTGATCGTCATGATCGATATGCCAACAGGAATGTCGTCTTTTTTGATGTAAGATTTTGTATCCATATTTCTGAGATGTTCTCACATAGACAAATCATTTGACTAAGTTGCAATGTCCCTAATATTTGCTTCTTACAGATCAACATGAAAGGTTTGGATGGTATCCAAGGCCCCATCTATGTTGGTACTGGATGTGTCTTTAGAAGACAGGCATTGTATGGTTATGATCCCCCCAAAACAAAGAAGCAGCCATCAAGGACTTGCAACTGCTGGCCCAAGTGGTGCTTTTGCTGTTGCTGCTTTGGTGACAGGAAGAGCAAGAAGAAGGCTACGAAACCTAAAACAGAGAAGAAGAAAAGATCATTTTTCAAGAGAGCAGAAAATCAATCGCCTGCTTATGCTCTTGGTGAAATTGAAGAAGGTGCTGCAGGTACCATTGAGCTTCCAAAGAACAACTCATTGTTATTCAAGAAACAGCTCCATCTTCATTGTAAGAACATATCTAACCTTGCAATATTTTTGGTAGGAGCTGAAAACGAAAAGGCTGGTATTGTAAATCAACAGAAGTTAGAAAAGAAATTTGGTCAGTCTTCTGTTTTTGTTGCATCTACACTTCTTGAGAATGGTGGATCACGTTGCAGGATCACGTAAAATGGAAATACCATCATTCAAGGTTACTGCTATCTGCTATATTAATAAAGCTTATAGAGCTCTTAGATGACATAACTTTGTTAGACCTAAGATTCACAACACAGACAATCACACATATACTGCTGCAGAGCTCGTTTTCAAAGTTTAGAACAACAAAACCAACATGAAAGAAGAAGCTTTCATGGAAGAAAATCAGGACAGGATCCGCTATGCGGCTATGGCTCATTGTACCGATAAACGACCAAAAAACTCAAACATCATTCCAAGTTCAACATATATCATATATTATTAAACAGCGAATCCCAAAATTATCAAGCTCATGTTCTCACTTTGTTTGTAAAATATATCTTCCTAGTTACTTTTGTAAGACAACTCCGTAGAGTCCACACCATAGGAGCAAAAATCTAGCAGTACAAATTGTTGATGACTCTGTGTGCATGATGCACCCATCAGTTGGCAACATATGTAATAGACATTGGAAAATTAAGAGGCAAACGGAGGGAAGGTCCAAACTGCCATATTTGACGTCAACTTGCTGGCCCCAACCAACAGCACATATTCCTCTCACACAAAGGCTCATACATTGCACAAGACTTTTGCATGCATTCCCAAAGAAAGAAGAGCAATCTTGAGCGTTAGGAAAGAAAAGGAACAGGATCTTATTAGCTACTTCAAAAACATAGCTACTTCAAACATAGCTTGTCGAATCTTGGATCTTATCAGCTACTGCCCTGGTACTTCAAACCAGCAATCTTGGATCTTATTAGCTACTGCCCTGGTACTGTTTGAATCAAATAACCAATCCAGCAAATCCGGAGGCACACTTCAAATGGACTGGTACCTATGTTGGAGAAGCTGAATTTTCATGCTTTACAATTTACAACTATTTGTTTTTCTGACCCATTGTGATTTTTTTTGTTCCTGGGCATCATACTTCATGGTCATTTTCTAAAAACATCAGGACCTGAGATATGGAGGGACACAGCAGGCAAAGTGGATATGTTTGTGGTAGCCAAGGAAACTATTTGGCAAACTGAGATGGACACTTCATAAGAGACAGTGAAATAAGTTTCACACATGCAGCAAATTACTTGCTGCATCTTTATATTCTGACTGAAGCTACAAATCTGAAAAACAATTAATTACTAATTAAATATAAGTTATGTCTATGCAGTAAACAGAGAGTTAACTGGTGTTACTTTGAAGTATAGGATTTGGAACATGATGTGTTTTAGTGAAAGGGAAAATCATCTTCAATTTGTAGCTCTTTGTGTGAATGCCGCCCCGGAGACTGCACTACACGCTCCCAAGGCCAAACTCATCAGTATACAAAAACCCAAGATTAACGTACATAGGCGATTCCATGTCAAATTATCGCAACAAAGAATCAAACTTCATGTCAAATTCAATTCAAGACGATTTAAACTAAATTACAGGGCAGCACAGGGTACGCTAAAAACTCCTAAATACTCAACCTTTTGCACCCTCCTCGACATGGCGATCAAAAAAGCACACAAGGAACAAATTGTGCAGAGAATGAGAGAAGGGAGAGGGGAGGGGCTCGGCAGTACGGACCAGTTCCAGAGGCCGACGCGGAAGGGCTCAGACTTGCGGTAGGTGTAGCAGGGGAGCGCGTCCTAGCGTGCCGACGGAGGCTCCAATTTTCCTTCGGCTGGACGGCGTGGATGCCTGGACTCGTCGGTCGCTCACGGCAAAATACGTGAAGTTTCCATGCACAATACGTGAAGGAGAGAGATAGAGTTAGAGATGAGAAAGAGAGAAGAGATAGAGAGAGTTTCCATGCAAAATACGGGAAGGAGAGAGAGATAGAGAGAGATTCCATGCAGAATATGTGAAGGAGAGAGAGATAGAGAGAGATACGGGTGAGATTGGAACAATCAGGGGCGGGCGTGGGTGGGGAAGGCAGCGGCGAGGAGTGAGCGGAGCGCGGTGACGAAGCGGGCAAGGAACTCATCGAGGACGGGGTCGGAAGCGGTCTGGGCCGGCTCCGCCTCCGTGGTAGGGCTCGGGCTCAGGTCAGATTGGAGGATCCGGGAGGCGACGGGCGGCGGGGCTTGAGGAGGAGGCGGGGGGGAGTCGACGTGGAGGTGCCGAAGGAGGGTGGGAGGCGGGGCTTGGACGGCGGCGAGGGAGGGGGGAGGCGGCGGGCGAGCTTGGAAAGGGAGAGGAGGGCTCTCATGGTGGCCGCCGTCGCGGTAGCTGGGGGAGAAGGCCGGAGTGAGAAGCGAGGCGAGGGGAAAAGAACCCTACGACGCGTTCGAGAGGCGGGTGAAGCGGGCTGCGGGAAGAGCTACGCTCGATCCGCACCGTTTGAGCTCTGCGATCCGACGGTTATCCGTGCGTCGCTGCCTCTCGCTTGCGATCGATTCAACGGTGCCAGGAGAAGATTAATCGCGAGCTTTTTTTAAAGATGGGTTTAACTTTAGACGAGTTTAGTGACAGTATGATTTATCACAAAAACATGAAGTTTATCACAAAAAGTTTATCACAAAAAGGATAGGGAAAGTCCAATCTAATAGTTGTCGCCTAAGTCATTGCTGAAAATGTGGCACAATCATATACAGGAGACGTCATGATCGCAAAATCAGAAAGTTTATGTGTGAATACGACCTGACAATCTATATCCAAAAGACAACTTAACTGCAGATTTAAGCAACAAGAGAATCAATTTTAAGCTATTAAAATTACTTAAGAGTTCAGATCCTAACTTTTCCTGTAGAGGCCCCATATCCTGAATAATCATAGCTGCAAAAGAAAACCAAGTAAACAGCTTTAGTCGCATGTAACATACAGTATGTTGGTTACATTCATCAAAGGAAAAATATTGGGTTATTAATTCAACATAATTTCCATGTTTTATATGTTTATTGATGTAAAGAAAAATCACAATCCCATCAGATTCAGATAGCAACTTTTCTGGTGGTGGAAATACTTCTGTTCTCAAAGTCAAGCAGTAGTCATCAACTTGATCTCACCAAAAACGTTATCTAAACACTGAATATGAAATTTGAGAATAACCCATGGAAAGTATGTTCATGCAGATTTCCAAGGTCCATAAGAGTTTCACCCAGCAAGACAGCATGCAAAATATCGGTTCTCAATCCAAACACCACAAGGTTGCAATACACTATACTAAGAATATAAGACTTAGGGGCCTGGTGCTCTTTTCTCTAAAAAAAATGATACTCTTGAATCCTTGAATCCTTTATAGAACCACAACGACAAATAACACAAAAAAGGCGTAATTTGCCCATCTACAATGCAACTATGACACAATTTTCGCAAATACAGCAGTACGTTTTAACGCTCGCTTGTTGGCGGATCGATGACCGGTACTGACTGGAATTGCTGAACGCAAGAGCAGCAGAACACCCAGAGGAGCATTTATCGGCATCAGAGCAGAACTTGACTATTTAGTACAATAACTGACAAGATTCCGACAGATATTTGTTAGTGACCCAAGATTACATATCACATTAACAGGTTTATTCTGGATATAACACATCAGTTCCACTACACATCCATGTGCGCCATACAAATTTCCACTTCACTTGTAATCAGCCTAAAAGCACATGAAAGACAAAATTCCTCAAAGAGAACTTTTGCATTTATGAAGGACACTGACAGGAACTACATAAATAATCAGGATAGTCCTCATTCCCAATTGTGCTACCAGTGACATTGTATTCCCATTTTCCGAAACAAACAATTCCTGACCATTTTCATTGTTCCTAATCAAAGCAGATATAACATACAGTCCCTTTGCAGCTTCCTCTGCAGAACTGGAAGAGCCCATGTTCACTAATCTTGCCAGAGCTCCATAACCAAGGATCTAGCAAAGCACAAAACAGTTTGTGTAAAAATTGATAGACCATGGAATGATACATTGCAGGAATAGCAAATGGATTCTTGAGTAAGGGAAGTTCCAAAATAGAGAACAATCACCATGATCTGGGCGAGAACACTTGGAAAAATCTTCTTAAGTTCAAGGACATTACTTTTTATTAAGCGCGTGAACTTCAAGGAAATTACCTGGCTTTGGACAAGGGCGTTATTCTGACTGGCTTTGCCCAGCACCCATGCAGAAATTGTCCTTATCCTTTCATCTGCATTGCTAAGTTCTTGAATCACTGGAAGAAGGCCTCCAGGTTTGTCAAGGTCTGAAAATGAATGCAAGAAAATCATGTGGCCACTGGTGTAAGAAAGTGTAAAAATAGGATAATCCTTGTTTCAAATAAATACCACAGAAATACACTGCTGACTTCCCATGAATGGAAATTGGAGAGTTCAAAGTGCAGTTTTAATTTCTGGGATAAATAAGCAAGCAATAGGTACATGGAGCATCTTAACATGCATTGATTACAAAAGGAGATAGCTAAAAGCCTAAATATTTGTAAAGTAAATCACATATTCTTTCAATGGACAAAAGTCACAAATATAAAAAATAATCACCATGTTTACCATTAGAATAGTCAATGGGCTCAACAAGAACTAAAAGCTCCTGCAATGCATGTTGGTGATCCTCCAGTGAAATGGAGGGATTATTAAGTCAACAATTGCAATCTTCATCAACTAAGCATCTGATGGCATCTTTAACATCTCCACCAGCTCTTGCATGACATTTATTTACGTGAAGACAGTACCATGACTTGTAATCTAGTCAAATTTACAGTAGTCACCATTTGTGCACAAACCACTAAGTGAATTTATGCAGACCCTAGTGTTTAGTGCTTAGTGCTTACCACTCATTGAGGTTCAATCTCAAAGTTGGTGATAATACTTAACAAGACACCTGCAAATTTTATGCCCCCAAAAGTTCTCTTCAGGTCGTCGTTAACAATGGTGATCTAATAGAATGATATTCTTTCATTTCTACAAAAGAGAAAAAAATGCAAGGATGTTTTGTAGAGCACTCAACATTGAGGACACATTCAAGGGATTTTGGTTTTAGCATCTTTCGAGCATTGCTGTCAAAGTTAACTTCTATATGACCACCAAATCGGAAATATCACTCATATAGTCTAAACCATTGAGCTAATACAATCGTTTAGGAAAGATCGTTCTGTAGGGAATTGAGGCATCACTGATTAAAATTCAACTTACTTGAATCTCAAGAGGATGCCCATGTATTCCCATCCTCCTGTCTATCATGCATGATCCGTCTGTGACCAGTAAAGTTGGAAACATGTCGAACCCATCAGACAAACACAAGCTCAAGATCAGTTTAATGCCAGTTTGCACATCTACTCTTTCTTGCAATGCATAGTCCCCTGTAATCTTGCAGTATTATTAGTGTAGACTACAAGTTGGTGACCAATTCCTGTCACAAGCTGCATGCGCTGCAGGTTGTGAATTTTCTGAGTTCAGCACATTGATTGTATTTATATAAACTTGGGCGATAAAATTAATCATAGGAACTTATGTTGATTAATCTTTTCTAATGTTTTGAACTCCTAATTCCCAGGTAACATGAATTCGGAACATAAAAAGGGGGGAAAACAATCCCCATTACCTTTGTAGGCACTGGAACTATCTCATCCTTGAATTTTCCAGAAGCTGTGGCTGCAGCAGCTCTCCTATGAGACTCAGCCTGTTAAAAAGGCAAACTTTAATAACCTTTTTAAATAAAGGAAGCAATGGGGAAAATTAAACACAATGCATGCCCGAGGAAGTTAGGAACTCACAGCAGCCTGATCTTGCTCTTGTCTGGTTACAACATATCTATTAGCAACATTTTCAGATGTTATTCCCATCGGCAGAAGACAATCTTGTGCTGTCTGGAATTCATTTACCTGCAAAAAAGAATGTGTTATTAAGGCACAAGCAGAGTATCTACAGCAACATACAGGGTGCTTATAAAAATCCATACTTTGGGGTTTACTTGCCCTTCCCAACCAATAGAATTTAATGACATGGATTCCAGACCTGCACCAATCCCTGTTTTGACGAAAAACTGTAATTCAGCACCTCAAAATGAAGCAGCTATGTAGCAATATTAGTATAAGCATATTGCAATTACCTATGTCATAGAAACCAGCCTTTATAGCAGCAACAACACCAGCTACTGCCTGTAGCCCAGACGAACATTGCCGGTTCACAGTTCTAACAGGAACGGTTTCTACATCAATGAAAAGTGAATCGAGGAAACAGAATCAACAAAGAACTGTGCTTAGTTCATTATTATTGTATAGATGCAATCAAAAAGTTCATGCGGCAAAAAATAGAAGAGCTCTGAAGTCTGAAATTACCAGAATTTTGTGCTTTGAATATTGAGAGAGACTTTTTGGGACATCATGTTGCTCTTGTAAGAAAGCCGCTAATGTAGGAATTACATCTACAAGCTTCGCATACATATGTCGTCCATCTGTGTCTTCCAGGTCACTTTTCTCAACTAAAGAGCACAACAGCTGAAGGAGACTGTTTGACAGAATTCCTAACTGAGCTGAATCATTACTTAAGCTAAATTCCAAAGTAGATTGTTGGATCCATAGTTTAAAAAACGGGACTGGATCAGCGGTTCAACCAGAAAAACTGGAGCCTCGTCCAGTCTGGTTTTATCTACTGGATCGGACATGTACATCTGGTTTTTAAAAACTATGGTTGGATCACCTAATTGATTTCAGCTAAATTCCATATACTCGTTAATAATTTTGACAGTTCCATGCATCAGCTAGATGTACTAACCTAATTGATAATTTTGACAGACATAGCACAGATGTTTGCCTGAGCTGGATCCTGAAGTAGCATCTGAGAATATAGTAAACTATAACAAATGTGAATACACGAATATAGTTACAAATAGCTGTAAGAATAAAATTACGAGCTGATGGAGTCCGAAAAACAGCAAATTGCTTTCTCATGTGAGTAGCAAGTGTAGCAAATTGCCTGAAGGTTGTTATCAACAGCACTACTTCTTTTAAAGTGGAATAGAGATGTTTTACCAGTAGCAATCATAACACCAACAACTGCTGAGATGACAGTAGCAGAAATGGCAAAGATTGCAATCCGTTTGTGTGCAGTTATAGTTGCAGCTCATACTGAATACTTTGCCTAACTTATTTGCAATGTTACCTCATGAAAAAATGAGAAATATAGCCACTGCATATAGTACAATAAGTTAACTGCAGATATCAGTGCTTGGGATATTGAGCTTCCGATAGATCCGACCGATAGAGGTAAAATAACTGCAAAGGAACGAATAAGGTTAGCACTTGCATCTTGATTTATTAAGAAATAGTCATTTAGGACATTACTTACCACCTTGTCACCATTCGAGGACATCTTTATACACAATATTCTTGGTGCTCTTCCCGGTTGGATCTAATTCCTTGTTTGGTTTAGCCAAAATTCTTGTTGTTTGCCTGGACACACCCCTTGACAAGGCAACATAGAGCTGCCCATGTGAGAACACTGGCTCTGGAAGATATATCCCAACATTTGGGATGGTTTGCCCCTGAGCTTTATTTATGGTCATCGCAAAACTCAAACGAATTGGGAATTGTTTCCTCTTTAACTTGAAAGGAAGTGAAATATCATCTGATGGAGACATAGGGATCCTAGGTATGAACACCCTTTTGCCTGCATGGTGCCCACCAACTATTTCTGCATCAATTGCATTGTCTTGGAATGCTCTAACCATTAGTCTTGTTCCATTGCACAAACCATTGTTAGGATCAAGATTGCGGAGAAGGATTACAGGGCAGTTGGATTTTATTTTGAGCTCATGCGGGGGGAGACCATTTGGAGTGATGGAGTTCAGGAAGTCAATAGGGTAATTATTTCTTGAATCGTCATCGACAGAGTCGAAGCTATGATAAACCTTTTCCTCACCTGGAAACTTGTCAATCATATATGCATTTAGCTGATCCACATGTTCATTTGTGGTAGACAGGATGGCACGTGTGCTCATATAAGCTGATGATCTTGCGTTTTTGTCAAGTGATGGGAAGACTTCTTGAATGAGTTTGTTTACTGATTCTTCGTTGTCTGTATAGGCAATCAAAATATCATCTGGAAGGCGTACATAATCATCTCCAATTGTCTCTTCAGTTCCATTCCCAATTCTAAGGAGGTAATCTGCAAACCATGGGTCAGACTGAGCCCTCATGTTATGTGACAACCGTATCTTCCTTATACTTTCCCACAAATAAGATCGCTGCAATGTAGCATCTGTTACCTGTGCTCTTGTCCCACGTGGTACCACAGGTAGCACCTGTCTAAAATCTCCACCAAATACCATAACCTTTCCCCCAAATGGCAAACAAGAATGCATAATATCTTGTAGGGACCTATCAAGACACTCAACTGCTAGTCGCTTTGTCATCGCTACTTCATCCCAGATAATTAAGGATGCCATACGCAGTAACTCTGCAGTGCCACTTTGCTTTGTAAAGCTGCATGTGCTATTGTCAGCAAGCTTAATTGGGATTTTGAACCTTGAGTGTGCTGTGCGTCCTCCAGGCAATATCGACGCCGCAATACCAGAAGATGCAGTTGCAATGGCAATTAATCCCTCTGAGCGCACTCTACCAAGAAGTGCCTTATATAGGAATGTCTTTCCAGTTCCTCCTGGACCATCCACGAAAAACACTTGGCTCTTCTTATTCATTACACAATTTAATATTTCATCAAATCCTTCACGTTGTTCCTTGTTAAGAGATGTATCTAAATCCAAATGTTCTTGGTCGACAGGCACAACAAGTTCCTCCCTAACCTCTTTCATAATGTCATTGTTAAATTCATCTGCTTGACACAACTTCGGGAACATGAAATAAGTAAATAAATATAAAATAGTTAAAAGAGCAAATTAGGATTTTATTTTGAGTTATAGTCAATCTTATCAGTAAGGCACTATATTGACATCCAAATATACTATTACAACAAAATATTTTTTTAGAATAATATTAGTGCTGAAAATATTACCCGTATCATTTAGCTCAGGTAGATCATATTTCCTGATATCCTTCCCCATTGACTGAACTACTACCCGAATGTCTCTGAGAACCATTTGTTCTACTACTGCTGTGTTAGGATTGTTTCGGCTATAATCTTCAGAGAAAGATTCCTTGTGCTTGTCCCACAATCCACGGATGTTGGTGGCCTCACAAAACACAAGAATAGTCGCAAATAACCTTCGCAGAGCTGCAGGCATCTGAAAAGTTGTTGCCTCACTCAATGAGTCATCAATAGTTTGATCCCTTTCTATGAGTCCTCTCTTCTCGCATGCTTCTCTGAAAGTAGGGTACGTGATTCCAGCAACTGTCCTTAAATTCTCAAATGAGGTTGCACCTCGTACATGATTTAAAAGAACTCTCAAGAAATATCTTTCTCCTTCAGCCGGGTGTGCATACACAATACGCCCCACCTGTCCCCTCTGCTTTCTTCTATGCCACGCCTTCTTACCACTAATCCACCGGTAGTGTTCTGGGATCTCTCTATACAAAAATTTCCTTCCATAACTATCAGCACGGTTCAATGTGAAGTATTCTGTGAGTGTCGTCATAGTTGCAGATGGCTTTTTGACAACATCGTTGAGATTTTCTGTCTCCTCAATAATAACAGATTGCATATTAGGTAGATGACACTGGAGCTGTAAAACAGATGGACAAACTCCAAAAAGGTGGAAGCCGAAAATCCTATGTACAGCTTCCGGGGGTGATATGTATCTTGCATCCCTGTACTGACGGATCTCATTGATTACTCCAGCGGGATCAATAGAGAATGCTGCACAGTCATGGCCTTTGTGTACATACTTAAACAAGTACTTACAAGCTTTGATGCTTGAGCAAGCTTCAACATTTATGTGGCAATTGTATGTCATAAGCAGCCCAGGATTGTATGGAACTACCCACCTATTGTCCAACTCGGCACCTCTTACTTTCACACGCCGTCCATCATCCCTCCTCCTATACAAAGGATATGAATCTTTGCCTTGCTGTGTTGCTGCACAAAACTGTCTAGGATAGCGAAAGCGACATTCTCCATTAACCATACAAGCACACTTTCTATTCAAGACCCCACATGGGCCATGCAGCATATGCTTGATGACCAGGCTATGCAACACAGGGTATTTATCCTTGTCTGGTAGCTCTGCAGAGATGACTTTGTCATAAGCATCTGGGGTTGTTAAGTTACTGCCTTTCTTCATAATCAGTAGGATGTGTTCATGTGGAAGTCCCCTCTTCTGGAATTCAGTGACATGGACATATGCTGCCACCTCTCCAAAATACTTTTTCTTGATCAATAAATCTTTTAAGGACCGCAGCTTGGCCCTGTATACTCTTGAAACCAGGTCTGGCCTATCTTGTGGTGTTTGGCCAGGCTCAAGATTTTGAGTAATCTCCTCCCAGTACGGATTGCAAGTCATGGTGATGAAGTAATCTGGTTTCCCAAAACGCTGGACTATAGCCATTGCATTAAGAAATCGCTGCATCATGTCACGATCGCCACCAGGGAAACTACGAGGTAGCACTATTCTCTTGCCAACCTCTGAAGCCCTTGTCTCTCCAGCAGAAATTACATCAACCAAACCCTACGTGTATATTGATTAGGCTTGAATTGTTGTGACACAATATTTTGCAACAATACAACATTGCATAACTCACCTGATATAGTTCCGCGCGTATGAGTTTTTGGTTATCAGGGTTAGAATACCAATCAAGCCTCATAGACTCGATCTTTATGTACATGTCAACGGCCCATTGTTGGAAAAGTCGTCCCCCAAATAGCAATATGTTAAAAAGCCCCTCTCTAACTTGCATCAAAAAACAATAGTACTCTCTTGCTGTCACAAATCTTCCAGATTGTCTTTCTTCCACCATGGTACTCATGTATTCACCTTGTTGTACGTCCGCGTCATTCTCACCATGCTCTGTCTCAAATGGAAATTATATATTAGTATGTACCCATGCGTTTTATTAAGGCATTTGAAATTAAATCATGTTCGGTACCTGTTGGATATGTCGGATCTGTTGCATCTGTTGGATCAACAGAGGTGTGTCCTTCCATATCAGTGACTATATCATTGTATGGCATAAATTTATTCCAGCCAGTTTCTCCCTTAGGGTAAAATATCGGATATGCCAATGGATCATAACATCCATGATATGCTTTGATATAGCGCGGGCGATCCCCTCTGGCATACACAAGCACACTCCTATCAAAGCATCTTTGGGGATCATTGCCATCTAACCAGATAGCCGCCACTTGTGACGCCGTGGGTGCATTGTACCTTGTTTTCAGCAAAGAAATATATGTATAAAATCAATCATTGATTTATTATTAGTAAAAAAATCAAATTTATTTGTAGAATAAAAATATTTTGCAATACATAAACATATCCCTGAACATGTGTACCTTCGTTGGTCTGGCGTGACATTAGTATTGAGTTCAATTACATAGTCATCAAGATTTGGAATAGCTCCAACTCTGTTAAAGGTCTGTACATATGGGTTGCCTTCCATTATTCGCAGCACAGTTCTGATAAGATTGATATCTAGGTCAGGCGATCTCTGGACTCTGTGCGCCAAACTGTCATCCTCCGTATCATAAAAGTAGAGTTGCAAGTGGCGAGGTCCTTTAGAACCTGGAACCAACTGGTCCAGGCGATGGTACAAGGCCCCATGCACACGAAATGTATATATACCAGTCCCTGCCGCGGTGGCAACTCGTCGATCCAAGGTTACTCCAAGGCTCGTGAAAGAGAAATGAGCGTTGAAGTACCGAATATTTTGCCTGAAATATTTTGCATCATTATCTACCTGACTTGTGAATAACCTTTTTAATTCAGTAGGCACCTGTGGAACATGTACTTTTATCTTTCCTTTTCTGCAACAGAATCCAGGTGGTTCATATTGAAATCTCATTGCTGCACAGTACAAGCAGTTAGGCACCTTTCTCAACACATGGTGCCTATCAGGCACATTTTGGTAGACATAATCATAAGGATCTTCATTGGTATTGAAATGAACACCATTGACACTGACACGATAGGACTCGAAGGCACCATCTGTTATGAAAGCAAGCACTGGCCGTCATTACACAACATTAATAAGCGAAACACCTGTGATGACACACAAAATAAAGTTACCTTCACCAACGTACTGCCTAGTCTCATCGTCATCAAGAACATCATCAATATCCAAGGAATGAGGTGCCTCCAGATGTTCCTCTGCATGATGTTTGCTCGAACATTAGGAATAGAACACACCGACTGACTGTGTTATTAAAATAAAAAAACAAAGAAAAAGAACACACCTTCATCAGATTGATTGTTTATAGGTTCAAACAAGGCACTATCATATTCTATATCATTCTGTCCTATATGCAATGTTTCCTTCACCAAGACACCGACTGACTGTATTCTCATCTTTTTTTTGTAGTCCCTATTTCTCTGCAACATTTTTTCCTTGTTGTGCTCATCCATATTGTTGTACCTCTCTCTTTCTGCAAGGGCCCTTTGCCTATTTGAGCTGCTAACTGGTCACCATTGGGTGGAAAACATTGGCATGGTCAGATGATCTATTCTATTATACATATAGTACAACATGCTACTATTTTGCTTGCACAAATTAAAAAAAAAATACAAGGATGGCACCTGGAGTTGCCGCACTTGCATTCAACAGAGTGTGGCTTGACAGGTTGTTGGGCACACAAGAAGTATCATAGGTCGGTTGTCTTCTCCGGACATAATTATAATTTCTATGTAGCCAATCCGTGTTGTTATCCGGACAGACATTTTCCTTGTCCTCATCGTTTGATGCTCGGAGAATACTTGAACACGTTCCATATGGTGCTTGTTGACCAATCATGGAGCAGGATGAAACATTAATTTTTCATTGTCCGGACATAATTATTATTGCTTAATAAAGAGTAACAGTTCAAATAACAAAGGAACCATTATTAAATAATAAATAAGCAATACCATGATCAGGTCCTATAGTATGTGTTGATGATTCTGTCCTCTTCAATACTCGTTGTTCCCGGCGCCTTTTATTCCTTTCTTCTCTTTGCTCGGTGGATTCCTCAGCCTTTATCCTTGCTCGGTATTCTCGTTTTTTTCTATTCCTCTCTTCCCTCTTTCGCTCGGCCTCATCCACAGGTGCTGCAAGTGATTTTAAAACTGAGAAGGTTATTAAAATATCGAAAGCAATTCCGTCACAGCCGAGGAAGCGCTCATACCTGTGTTGTTGTTTGTTATATCGCGTAAAGCAGTGCGATCTGCTTTCTGGTTTGACATGTCCTTTTTTTATTTAACCAGCCAACAACATGCAAAACCAACCTGAGGAAGATGCAATCACCAATGTTTAAAATCGCAACAGTTTTAAATTATCATTTACATCTCCCCACCCCCATCACAACCCACTAAAAGTTGAGGTCCTAAAAGAGGGCATATTTTGGACATGACCAAAGTTGAGGTCCTAAAAGATGCCTTGAAAAGGTTAAGGGGCTGAATTGGACCCAATCCTAGAGTTGAGGACAAAAGGAGGACTTTCTCCGAGCCAATAATATGATCAGTAGAAGATAGCTACATTTGACAAACCCTTACGCAACAGAGATTTCCTAAAGGTACATACTCTGTTCTTCAACATTACCTTTACCCAGAGCCTTTATCAATATGGTTAATGATGAATTTCCTTTTGTACATCTGTGTATAGCCACTACTAAATGGCTTAATGCCTCAAAATGTATTGTAGAGATCCTCTTTGTAATTTTCCAAGAGTGATCCACTTGTTATTCTGCTTGTCATACTTCTTCACGTAACCAGAGTATACATATTCTTAAGCAATAGGCATTCACTGGGTGGAAACATCTCAATGGGTTGGGTAGTAACCAGAAGAGATGCCTCAGGAATTGAACCAAGACCAAGCACTGTCGGCCGTAGCACACACTTTAAATTCAATTCCTGTATTGGATTTGGATCCGTAGGAAACTGAAAGCTGCAAATATAAATATAAAGCCGACGAGGACTCAAAACTTGGGTGCTAATGGTGTACACCCACACATCCAGCCAACCGAGCTACGGATTTTAAATTTTTATCATACTACATGTTCTAAAATTAGCGGGTGGTAAAATGTGTTGGAACGTGCATACAAATATGCCCCTAACTGTATCAAGGAAGCCGGCGTGGCGACCAGCACAGACTTCTCCCAGTTTCATGTATTTTTGGTTTCATTATAGGTAAATTTTCTATGAAGTATTTTCCATTGATTTTGAGTTTTGTAAATATTTTTAATACTTGTAAAATAACCCTAATTTTAGTTATCAGACACCTTCACAATATTGTTATGTGTATGTAGATTATTACCCACCCTCTTTATATAGTTTTTGAGTAAATTGGGTAAACATTTGTTATCCTACCAATTCCTTCACCTACTTTTTCTCCAATAATCCAAACCTGGTAGAGGTAAGAGAAACAAGAAAAAAGATCACTATGGCAAGCTTAGGAACATTACAAGTAGACAAAATACATTTCCTTCAGCAAAAGTTTTCCTACAAATAGTCCGTGAGAAACAACAGTAAATTTCAGTCGTTGGTCAGGGTTGTTAATCTCTCTCAAGAGAACTATGTTGAGTTATATTACCATGTAGGCGATCCTATTACCAATGTTACTTTCCAAAATTCACATCTACTTTTACACCTTCCAATACGTTCAAGAGACAAACTTGCTTGTTTGATGAAATCGAATATGAAAAATAGAAGCTAAATATGAAGGTACAAAATATAAGAAGTTCCAATGTACCTCGATAGAGAACTGTAGCTCTGCAGTATCACACAATGTTGACCTGTACTCCACCTAAAGACAAAATGAAACATCAATAAAGATTGAGTACGAGAAACAAGTATTCTGAACCATCATCAATATTAAAAGCTCAAAACTACCTTAGATCCACACTTCAGTGCAATCTAGTCTAAAATTTTCTTACGCCCCATGTAGGTGATTCAGAGGGATTGACTGATTATGCGCATTGACTGATTGAAGTCATAGAACATGAGTAATATGTCTGCTTCTCAGCTGCTATAGTTTTGTATGATGTATTTCATACATCCTTACAGGGTTCAGCAAATGTTGGAGATTCTGCATTTATCAGTGCTTTGCTAAGTATGCCCTTACATTCTTGTCTATTTTTGTTCTGTTCTTTTTGTAACTATCACTATTTGCTCATTATTTTCTTCATGACACTAATAGTTGGAGATTCTACTGTTGTAGGAACAATGGCATATAAGGATCCGGTGGCAGCTGCAGCTCAAAAATACAAGCCAATACAATCTGCTGTGCCTGGAACAACCCTTGGTCCTATCCAGATTGAAGCATTTTTAGGAGGCGGGGTACATGAATAATAAGGTGCAGTACACAAATAAATGAATTTCCTATGCTACTCAAAACATTTACCAGTCCTCTTGCTTCAGTACATGCACACTACTTTTACCATTTTACTGACCATCTTCCTAAGCTTCTAAATGCACACTGCTTTCCTTATTGTTCATCTTCACATCACTGGTCCATTTAATAAGAAATGGCAGAAGTGCTGGTCAGATACCTACAGGACAAACAACATAGGTCTACCAACTCCCACTGTACCGGAGACGGGGAAGCATGCAATGTTACTACCCTTCCTGCTGTTCTTAAGCCAAAGTACCAGCCCACTGCTATTAAGCAATTAGTGGCGGAGAAAAGGCTGGCGGCTTGCAACTTGTTAAGGCTCCGAATGGGAATTAACTCAGTGTGGATTAGATTCTAAAATGAAACATGTTGGAGTTGAGTTGAATTACGAGGTGGCTAACTCGGCTTAGATAGATGTGGCTAACTCGGCTTGCATAGATGTGATTCTCCTGTAATTTGGCGTTTTGGTCTGTACCTGGAGCATTCCAAGCTTTTGTGCCTGCAAATGGTGTGAATCTGCAGTGCCATCAAGATTGTGGTCCTAATTTGCCTCGCTTTATTGGCAAAATCTGCATCTCAGACATAGTGTAAATTGTACCCAGCTGATGCGATGCTGATGAAAAGCACATGCAGATGCAGAGAGAGTGATGAAACACGCAGGCTTTCCTTGTTCATCTCATGCATCCAGGTGCAGGATGGTATGCTTAATCAATGCCCTATGACCAAACAAGATGTCCAACTTCAGAGGCCAAATACCATTTTCTCCAATGCATACATGGAAAATAAACTCTGCCGATAATAGCAGGAGAAAATATTGGTAAATTTCGTGACAATCATATCTTTTATTGACTATATTAGTGTAGAATGTACAAGAGTTCATAAATTTGGTTTGTTCTACTAACAGTTGTCAAAACAAGCATGCCCAATTCACAAGTAGTGGCGAGAATTGAAGGACAGTAACTCCGTAAGGACCTGACATCAAGAGCAACAAGTACATCTTCTGTGACGCTTCAAAAAGCATATCAAGATATACAGTATAGAGATACGGTAGTACCATCACCATCGGGGGAGGCGGGGGAGGCGGCGGCCTTCGGGGGAGACGGCGGAGGCGGTGGAGGCGGCGCCCTTCGGCGGAGGCGGGGGAGACGGGGGAGACGGCGGCCTTCGGGAAGACGGCGGAGGCGGTGGAGGCGCCGCCCTTCGGGGGAGGCGGGGGAGACGGGGGAGGCGGTGCCCTTCGGGGGAGACGGGGGAGGCGGTGGAGGCGGCGCCCTTCGGCGGAGGCGGGGGAGACGGGGGAGACGGCGGCCTTCGGGGGAGACGGGGGAGGCGGTGGAGGCGCCGCCCTTCGGGGGAGACGGGGGAGGCGGTGGAGGCGCCGCCCTTCGGGGGAGGCGGGGGAGACGGGGGAGGCGGCGCCCTTCGGGGGAGACGGGGGAGACGGCGGCCTGCGGGGGAGACGGGGGAGGCGGTGGAGGCGCCGCCCTTCGGGGGAGGCGGCGCCCTTCGGGGGAGACGGGGGAGGCGAGACGGGGGAGGCGGGGGAGACGGGGGAGACGGCGGAGGCGGTGGATTTTTTTTACGAGCGTCAGGGATGCGGTAGGGTACTGCAGATCCATTAAAGGATGACCATCGGATATGGTTGGGTAAGGAGAGAGAATAGAGGAGAGTTAATCTGGTGCGTACGTTTTTATGATAGTGTATTTTTGGGTGCATATTGTGGTGTGGACGTAGTTAAGGTCATGACTGTGGAGCAGGTAATTGTTGGGTGGATGTAAAATAATTTGAACTGGTGCTTTATTAGTTTAGATATATATATATATATATATATATATATATATATATATATATATATATATATATATATATATATATATATATATATATATATAGGAAGCCTCTTTTCTACACCTGGGTGTAATTACACCCTATATCGTATCTTACAATGTAGGGAGTATCTCGCGTAACGAGGAGTATGTACATGTAGTATATGAGTATTTAAGACTATATAGGTGGTATGAACAATTTTTCAGAGGTGGTATGTACATTTTTTTTCAACATACTCCTTTTTATGTACGTATATAAAGGTATTTACAAAATAGGCTAAAAACTATGGACTCCCTTGGAATTTTTTCATGTGTTTCACATTAGAATATCTTATAATTAGTATATGAGTATACCTAAAGTGATAAAGGAGTATTTCAAATTTGTTTAGGTGGTATATTAGAGGTGGGTGTAATTACACCCGGGAGTAAAAAGTATTTTTCCTATATATATATATATATATATATATATATATATATATATATATATATATATATATATATATATATATATATATATATATATATATATATATATATATATATATATATATAGGAAAAATACATTTTACACCCGGGTGTAATTACACCCACCTCTAATATACCACCTAAACAAACTTGAAATACTCCTTTATCACTTTAGATATATTTGTATACTAATTATAAGATACTCCAATGTGAACCACACGAAAAACTTGTAAAGGAGTTCATAGTTTTTAGCGTATTTTGTAAATACCCTCATATACGCGCATAAAAAGGAGTATGTCAAAAAAATGTACATACTACCTCTGAAAAATTGTTCATACCACCTAGATGGTCGTAAATACTCATATACTACATGTACATACCCTCCGTTACGCAAGATACTCCTTACATTGCGAGATACGATATAGGGTGTAATTACACCCGGGTGTAGAAAAGAGGCTTCCTATATATATATATATATATATATATATATATATATATAGGAAAAATACTTTTCACTCCCGGGTGTAATTACTCCCACCTCTAATATACCACCTAAATAAACTTGAAATACTCCTTTATCATTTTAGGTATACTCGCATACTAATTATAAGATACTCCAATGTGAACCACATGAAAAAATTGCAAAAGAGTCTATAGTTTTTAGCGTATTTTGTAAATACCTTTATATACGCATATAAAAAGGAGTATGTATAAAAAATATACATACCACATCTGAAAAATTATACATACTACCTAGATGGTCTTAAATACTCGTATACTACATGTACATACCCTCCGTTACGCGAGATACTCCCTACGTTGTGAGATACGACATAGGGAGTAATTACACCCGGGAGTAGAAAAGAGGTTTCAGAGAGAGGAAGCCTCTTTTCTACACCCGGGTGTAATTACACCCTATATCGTATCTCGCAATGTAGGGAGTATCTCGCGTAACGGAGAGTATGTACATGTAGTATACGAGTATTTAAGACTATATAGATGATATGAACAATTTTTCAGAGGTGGTATGCATATTTTTTTGACATACTCCTTTTTATGTACGTATATAAAGGTATTTATAAAATATGCTAAAAACTACTGACTTCCTTGCAATTTTTTCGTATGGTTCACATTGAAGTATCTTATATATATGGGAACGTATCAAGTGCTAACAGACTTTTCAGTGCTAACATGCTAAAATCGCCCAGGAATCGTTAGATCTACCCCAACAGTAGGCCTGGGCGTTCGGGTTACCCGATTTTTTCGGGTCGGGTAGTTCGGGTAATTCGAAATTCGGGTAATGAAAAATGCTACCCGATATTAGTCCTGAAAAAACACTACCCGCAATTTCGGGTACCCGCAATTTCGGGTTCGGGTTCGGGTATACCCGATATACCCGAATTCAAAGAAAATCATATGCAGCTGACAAACGTTACACAACAGCAGCAGAGAATCATATACAGCAGGCAAACGTTACACAACAGCAGCAGCTTCCAGCAAACGTTACACAACAGCAGACACAGCAGAGAGAATCATATACTGGCAAACGTTACACAACAGCAGCAGCTTCCAGCGGTCCAGCCTTCCACTGCAGCTAGCTTGGCCAACATACACAGCTGAGAAAATCATTGATATACTAGCAAACACAGCAGCAGCCAGCAGCAGCTTCCACTGCAGCTAGCGGCCAACAGACACAGCAGCAGCAGCCCTCTCGGTTACACTTACACAGGAACAATGCTGTGTTCACAGGAACAATACAAGTTCAACATCACAACTAGGGACAAACATTTGTGAAATTAATACAAGTTCAACATCACAACTAGGGACAACCAGTACTCCAGTTCAAGTCTTCAGTGCACTGCAATAAAAATTCATGGTTCAAGTCTTCAGTGCACTGCAGATTTCAAAAGAATACTCAATACTCCATTCATATTTGACATACCTTTAAGTTTTGGAGGGACAGTTGCTGCTGCTTGGTGTTGCTTGTGACTTGGAGGTGGAAGGCTGCTCATTCTTTTTTCCTTTGCCACCATATTCTTCTATCAACTCTGTAAACACACAGTTACATATTACATACAGGAAATACACAAATGCAAGCAAGCAAGGAAATATGATACCTTTTTCTATTATGGCCAATTCCTCCGTACTCTCCTTTACGTCAATAGTAGACCTTCGAAGCCAATCCTGCGTGCATACTAGAGCCTCTAGCATGAATGGAGTAAGAGAGGTACGGAAGTCATCTAAGATACGTCCACTTGTGCTAAAAGCGGACTCCGACGCTACTGTTGTGATGGGTATAGCAAGCACATCACGAGCCATGTGACCCAAAACTGGAAACCTATTTGCATTGACTTTCCACCAACTAAGAATGTCAATCTTCTTTTCTGTGTTTTCAGTTTCTTCAGCAAGATATTTGTCAAGTTCAGATTTGATAGTGCTGGTAGAACAGTTGCTCATTTTCATCCTCTTAGCGATTTTTTCTTTAAGTTTGCCTCCTGGACCTCCCTTAGATTGATTGGCATCAATTACTTCAGTTGTTTCTTCACTTGGAGCATACATGTTCTTGTATTCTTCAAACAGCTCTCTCACACAAGTATTAATTGCTGCCCAAACTAACTGTCCTCTTTCCTCACCAAATATCTCTTCAACGGTAATCTTTGTGTACAAAGATAATTTGTACCTTGGATCAAGAAATGCATCCACAAAGATCAATAAATTGATGTTCTCCTTGTCCTTCTCCTTATCCTTCCCCCTGCCCTTGCTCCGCCCTTTCTCCCTCTCTTGCTCTTGTTCCTGCCCTTTGTCATTGTCCTTGCTGTTGGTGTGCCAAAGTCCCCAGTATTTGTCAAATTTCTCTTTCATTCTCATGCCCATTGATACTTGCAAATTATCTTCACTGCTCAGCCAAGCTTGAATCAACAAACGGACTTCTCCAATCTCATTAAAGAAAGTGTTGGAAGTGACATGGAGAGTAGAAGAGACACGGACAGTAAGATCATGGAAATGCTCTAGAAATTCTGCCATCTTCTTTGCATTGTCCCAATCATCTTCATCAGGATGCCCAAAACCATCCCTTGCTTCAGATAGATCAATAACATAAGTAGTGTCATCTTCAGCTAACTTTAAGAACACCTTCTCATACACAATTGCAGCTTTCAACATCAGATATGTGTAATTCCACCTTGTCGGAACATCAAGTTTCAAAAATGCTTTGCTGTCCACCTTCTCTTCCTCAGCAATTTCTTTAAACTTGACCAATCTTGAAGTCCCATTTTTGATATATCTAACAGCAGCCCTAACACGCTTAATAGAGAGGTCCACTTCTTGCAATCCATCTCTTACAATAAGATTCACAATGTGTGCAGCACACCTCATATGCAAATACTTGCCCTTGGCAATGTTGGTTTTCTGCAACTGCCTCCTCAAGTAATCAACACCACTGTCATTGGCACTTGCATTATCCACGGTTACAGTCATTACTCTATCCAAACCCCATTCAGCCAAGCATCTCATCAAGTTTTTCCCAATATCCTCCCCCTTGTGACCCTTTACCATGAAAAAACTTATCACTTTCTTATGCAGATTCCAGTTTTCATCAATGAAACTTGCTGTAACAGTCATATATCCATCTTGGACCTGAGAAGTCCAACAATCTGTTGTGAGGCAAACTCTCTGACAAGAATCTTTGAAGAACTTCTTCAGTTTGGCTTTCTCTTGAAAGTAATGACGTACGGTGTCCCTTGTGCAAGTTCTTCTAGATGGAAGTTGGAATCGTGGACATGCTTTGGACATAAATTTCCTAAAGCCAGGCTTCTCACCAAAAGAAAAGGGTTGCTCATCTTCTATTACCATCTCAGCAAAGGCTTCTCTAAGTGCTTCTTGATCAAACCTCCAAGTGGTAGGAGCTTCCCCATGAGAAGCTTGCAAGGTGCCTTGCTTTGAGTCCTTGTTGAAAACATGAGGATTGCGTTTGCAAGTACCGAAGTGTTTCTTCAAGGCAGATGTTCCATGCCCCCTTGTGTCAGCCTTGAGTTCACGGTGGCAATATTTGCACCTTCCAGCCTTCAAAAGTCCATTGTTGTCCTTGATCTTGATGAAATGTAGCCACATCTCTGACCTTGGTGCCATCTCCTTCCTCTGACCTTTTTCATCTTCCTTATCCTCCACATCAATGACCACTTTTTTAGTTCCTTCCCTTTCTCCTGGCTCCTGAGTCTCCTGTGATGGTTGTGACCCATGTCCATGTTCATCTTCTACCATTGGTACAATTGCCATTGCCTGACTGTCAACTTGTGTGCCAGTGCCCACTGACTCCATGTCTATAATATCCTCAGGTTCTGGCATCTACAGAAATAAAAAGAGCAATACAAGCACTAAGACACTAACTATCAATCTATCATAGATCAACAGCTCAACTAAATCAGGTGCCTCTGTTAACCATAAATCACAAAACCACTGAACCGAAATAATCAAAGTTCACCATATCAGTAGATCTACATGACTACATTAGTCCATCACCAAACAATCGAATCCAACTATAGAAGAACTAAATAGTGCACTGGACCACATCAAATAACAGATCTACACTATACTACATGCATTGCAATTTGCACAGAGCCACAGATTCAAAAAACATTGAAAGACTGTAGGTATTAGGTAACTAAGTATTAAGGGCATACATACATTGCACGAGGACTCCGAGGTGGCAGCCGTCCTTCAATCCTCAAGCCGCCGGTGCACCTTGTCCCTCCCCCGAGGTCGACGCGCGGCGGCGGCTGGTGGCCTGGCGGGTGAGGGCTGTGCTCGGGACCGGCGGGGACGCAGGGGTGCCGGGGTGAGAGAGGGCGGCGCGCGGTGGCCTGGCCGCCTGGCGCAGAGGTGGGTGAGGGAGTGAGGGCGGCGGGCCGGCGGCGGGGTGAGACCGTGAGAGAGGAGAGGGCGTCGCCCCTTCGGACTTCGGACGGTGGAGGCGGCGGACTGGCGGAGAGCGTAAGAGCGCTGCCGCTAGGTTTTTGGAGTCTGAGTGAGGCCGCGGGCCGGCGGGGGATGGGAGTATGTAGGGCCAATTGGCCTGTTGGCCTAGTAGGGAGGGGGAATCTTTGGGTAGTTCGGGTACCGGGGGATATTACCCGAACTACCCAAACTAATTTCGGGTAATTGGAATTGCTATCCGAATTTGGGATCGGGTATTTCGGGTTCGGGTATTTCGGGTTCGGGTTCGGGTAATTCGGGTTCGGTTAACGGGTAGCGGGTATTTTACCCAGGCCTACCCAACAGCTCAGATTCTTAAGGGTGAAAACACCAAACCAATTATACAAATTTACCAAAACCCCCCTACCCGTCTTCGTTTTTTCCTCCCCTGCGCCGTTTCGCCTTTCTCCGCGCGGCGCCTGATCCCGCGATCATCCGTCGTACCCGCCGCTGCAGCCTGCGGATCAGAACGGCACGCCCGTGTGGTGCGTGCTGGCCGGCGGCAAGGCGGTGAATGAGACGACGGCTAGCTGCTTCTGATGCTTGCAAATTTACGATCCTGGATCTGTATATATTATATTGCTAATTAATGCATAGATCAACCACAACTATATATATACGAGAGCGAAAACGCATGCATCCTCAACATTTAACGTGAAATCATCCTCAACATTTAACGTGAAATCAAAGATTCACCGGAAAGATCGATGACGCACTGTACGCCATGGGGAGCGACGGGGGGTTTTGGGCAAATGTGCATAAGTGGATTGTGTGCTTCCATTCTCAAGGATCCAGGCCGTAGGAGACAGATCTAACAATCCAGAGTGACATTAGCATGTTAACACCCAAATAGGCATTAGCAATATATATATATATATATATATATATATATATATATATATATATATATATATATATATATATATATATATATATATATATCGGCAGCAATGATCGCGCGCATACATCCAGTAGGAGATGGTCACGTACGTACTGTACATGTGTGTGTGTGTTTAGGTGATCAGAGCAGTACAACACATGGGTAAAGTTTAAAATTAGTCTCGGTTCGAGAGAATGAATTCAACCATAGAATTGTGATCCAACAGCACTCAGCCCTGGTTAAAAGAGTTTATTTTAAATGTTTTTTGCTAAAAACTACTGTAGCTAGCTGAAAAAACATTATAGCTGATGGTGACTTATTTGGTGTAATTAAATTTAAAAAATTTTAAAATAGAAAAAACAGATTAGCCGTCATGAACAGTACAAACGAATAAGGGAAAAATAGAACCGACAAAAAAACTAAAAAAAAAGATGAAATTATTGAATGGCGAAAAATAAGTCAGAAACCCAAACCGAAATGAGGGGAGCCTAGTTTACGTTGGACGGACGTAGCACAAAAACTGAGAGAGGCACTTAGCTTGTGCCATGTGACGACACCGTAGTAAATTCGGATGTCGGAGCCACTCAAGTGAGGGATCCAGATGCTAAAGTAGTTAGTTACTCAACTACAAATTCAATGTGTGAGTAGGACGTGGACCTTCACTCGGCTTCTCTCCGTTCGCCCATGGTTTACATGACATATATACGTGCACATCAGCACATATATTTCATGCAGCTCCATGGAGCATCCGTTTATTTTCTTTCACATGCGAAGACATACGAGCGAAAGCTATTCCGAAGAGCTTACCTATGAAGCTAGTTAAGCGGCGCTTTTTACAATTTTAATTATAAGTCGTTCGATGAAACTAATAGAAAATCGTACAGCGCTATTTTCTGCAAATTTTGTACTACAAAATTCGCGTTTCTCCGACGAGCGCTACCATTCGGATGTCGCCCCGACCTGCCAAGGCAAACACCAGTCGGGTATCAACACGGCACAGCACTTCCACTAGGCCAATCTCCAACAATCAACGAGGCGGTCTACGGACACAGTCCACCGACGCCCAGCTCTTACCTGCTGCCCAAGAGGCTGCTGAGTGCTGGTTCCACGAAGGCTATACTTCTCATGTTACGGCTATGCCTACCTTCAAATAAATAAATAAGCAGATTTCTCTATTATTTTTTAAATCTATTTATTGAAGCAATATTTTTAAAACGGTTTATTGACATTTGGTTCTATAAACGATTTGTCCAAATAAATAAACAAGAAGGTTTCTCTATCGATTTTTTAAATCTACTTATTAGAATAATTTTTTTCAAACGGTTTATTGCCATTCGGTTCTATTGACAATCAAATCGCTAATCTTATAAATTGTAAAAAAACTAGTTTCACAGAAGAATTGAAAAGGAGAAATTGGACTATGGGCCTTTTTTTTTGGCTGAAGCTTATGGCTTTTGGCTGCGGCTTATGGCTTTTGGGCTGTTCGTGCGAGAGATTACAGAGTAATAGAAACTCACATGCGGTTTTTGCTGATATAAATGAAGTTGGTACAATATGTACTACAATTAACTAGTAGACCCTATTTTGAAAAAAGGTACTCCGTTTAAAAGCTAGTTACTGTAGAAAAGTCGAAAATCAGTTTTTAGAAACTAAAAAGAACAAGCGCTATCTCTATTGCTATATCAGGATTACAACATGTTCTTGTAGAACGATTACAAAGAGGCTGCTGCTAACTCTAACTCTGCTATTCTTTACATCTATTTATCGATCTATCTATTGATTCTATGTGTCGTTTTCTTCTTCTTCATCATCTTCTCCTGTAAAGTTTATGTAGCACTGAAGAGACGTCGGTTATCTTACCAGAGGAGGCATTTTGTCGATTCCTCATGCCTGGCCGAGCAGACGATTGCTATCAGTGAAAGAGATCTGATAAATAATTATCGATTAGTTACTTGTCAGTGGGAGAAGATTGTAAAAAACAACCGTGGGACGGTTGTTGCCAGAGGTGTAGATTGTTGTCAGCGAGAGCTATCTGATAAATAACTGTTGATTAGTTAGTTATATGTGGGAGAAGATCGTAAAAAACAACCATCAGACGGTTGTTATTAGAGGCATAGGGCCGAATTATCACGTGGTTATTGGAGTTAGGGGCGTACGTGTCCTATTTTACTACACGAAAATTGTTTAAAATTAAGTCCAATTATCGAATCATAAGATCTTCGAGTGGTGGCGGATTGGATAATAATTTTTTGACTAGGGATATTAGGATAGTAATCTTTTGACCGATGGTAGTTAATCAGTATTGTTTTAAGGGATCAATAGTTATATGCTTATAGTAGCTCCGAGCTTTCATATTAAATTCGTATTTAATAAATTATTCAATACTTGGCAGGTTCATCCGCATGAATACGCATGTTAGAGTAAAAAAACATTCAGCCGCACCACCCGAAACTTCCCTCGCGCGCCGCACACCCCTCCGTGAACCCACCGCGTACACCCGACCGCATCCGCGCCGCCGGCTGCGGACGGTGGACAGTGCGCACGGGCAGTAGACGCGCGCTCCGTGAGACCGTGAGGGTGTCGACATTTCCGCACGCACCCGCGTTGATAATTACCCGGCTCGGGCCAAGGCCAGCGCCAACCTGCGCCTCTCGAAAACACTGGTCCGCCTCCCCCCGCGTCCACCTCGGCACGTCCTTCCCTGTTATCCCCCAAGCGTCTCGCGTCTCTCGCCTAGCTGGTCGCCTCCCTCCCGGGTCGCAGACTCGCAGCGCAGGTACGCACCTTGACGAGGAGGAGCTCGTCGACTCCGGAATCCGTACTTGCCAGTGACGCATCGAATTGCTCAGCGCGTTTCAACCCCGTGGATTCCTGCGCTAATCTATGTTTTTTCGTCCTATTTTTGTGCATTTTACCAGGTAGGAGATTGATTCGGGTATTTTGGCCTTGCATGCTTGTGGCGGTGGTGGTGTCTGTGTGGTGCCCGGCCCATATCGATGATCATGGATGCTGGGCTGCACGACTTGTGCACGCTGCTGCCCGGATCCAAGCGTGACGGCCACTTGCCAATCTACCCCCAAATCGCGGCCGCCAATGGGTTCACGGCGGAGGAGCTTGAGTCGCTGCTGTTCTTGCTGTCCGATGGTGTCGATGCGGGCGGCTACCTGAATGCTGCCGCCCCCCCGCTACCGGCTGCGTCCACGGACAGCGCGTCACCACCGAGAGATGTCTCGGTCTCTGCGGCGGCGGGGCAGTCGCAGCCCGACGACTCGGAGGCATTCTCGGACATCGTGCTCGGGTACATCAACCGCATGCTGATGGCCGAGGACATCGACGAGAAGTTCGAGCACTACCCTGGGCACGCCGCGCTGCTCGCCGCCGAGAAGCCGTTCCTCGAGATCCTCGCCGACAAGCCGCCGTACTCGGGCGGCAGCGCGGTCGAGAGCCCCGACGGCAGTAGCGTCACCAACTCCTGCAACAGCCTCAGTTCCTGCAACTGCGCCGCAGCGTCCTATGGCCCCGGTGCCGTGCAGACGTCGCCGGTTCTCGAGTTCCCCACGGCCGCGTTCCTGCAGTCGCCGCCGCAGTGTCGGGATCTGAGCCCCGAGGGCAGCATGTTGGAAGCGGGCGGCGTGTGGCCGTACGACCCTACGGAATTCTACGAACTCCAGACCAACACGGTGCCCGAGGCCTTGCTTTCGCAGTCATCGTCGTTCGCGTCTTCGAACGGCAGCAGTGTTACATTATCAGAGGGCTTCGAGTCGTTGCTGAGCTCGGCTGGTGTTGTGTCTGATGTTGGCTTGAAAGATTTTGTTGTGCAGAGCCAACAGGCTATGCAGTTCTGCCGCGGGCTTGAAGAGGCAAGCAGGTTTCTGCCTGATGAGAGCAAGCTTGTGATTGACGTGGACAAGTTGCCGTCAGGTCCAAGCTTGCAGGCTGAGGTTAAAGAAGAGAAGAAGTTTGTGGAGGTCAAGACAGAGAAGGCTGTTCTTGAGGCAGCAATTCACCGAGGAAGGAAGCATTTCTGTGGTGACGACTTAGATGCAGAGGAAGGAAGGTGCAGCAAGCATTCGGCATCAAACGCATCAGCGGTTGACACAGACCACCTTGTGCGGCAGATGATGGACAAGGTCTTGCTATGCAACGGTGAGACGTGCTCAAAAGGTGTCAAGGAGCTGCGTGAGGCCCTGCAGCATGATGTTGCGAAGCACTCAAATGGTGTCCATGGCAAAGGTTCTGGCCATGGCAAGGGCCGTGGCAAGAAACAAGCCAAGAAGGAAGTGGTTGACTTAGAGACGCTCCTTATTCATTGTGCTCAGTCTGTGGCCACTGATGACCGGCGTAGTGCAACTGAGCTCCTGAAGCAGATCAGGCAGCATGCTCATGCCAACGGTGATGGTGACCAACGCTTTGGCGCACTGCTTCGCCAATGGTCTTGAGGCGAGGCTTGCTGGTAATGGGAGTCAGATTTACAAGTCCTTAACAATAACACGGTTTGCATGCACTGATGTGCTGAAAGCCTACCAGCTGTACTTGGCCGCTTGCCCATTCAAGAAGATCTCTCATTACTTTGCCAATCAAACCATTCTGAATACTGTGGAGAAGGCCAAGAAAGTTCACATTGTCGACTATGGCATATACTATGGCTTTCAATGGCCGTGTCTCATTCAACGACTATCTAATAGGCTTGGAGGCCCTCCAGAACTTCGGATCACTGGAATTGACACACCCCAGCCTGGTTTTCGCCCAGCAGAGCGTATAGAGGAGACAGGGAGATATCTTAGTGATTATGCTCAAACCTTTAATGTTCCTTTTGAATTCCAAGCTATCGCATCTCGTTTTGAGGCTGTTCGGATAGAGGATCTCCACATTGAGGAGGACGAGATTCTGATTGTCAACTGCATGTTCAAGTTCAAGACTTTGATGGATGAGAGCGTGGTGGCTGAGAGTCCAAGAAACATGGCATTGAACACAATAAGGAAGATGAACCCACATGTGTTCATTCATGGGATCACCAATGGATCTTACAATGCACCATTCTTCGTGACACGCTTCCGGGAGGCCTTGTTCCACTACTCTGCTATCTTTGACATGCTGGAGACCAACATTCCAAGGGACAATGAGCAGAGGCTGCTCATTGAGTCTGCTCTGTGTAGTCGGGAGGCAGTCAACGTGATCTCTTGTGAGGGACTGGAGAGGATGGAGAGGCCCGAGACATACAAGCAATGGCAAGTGCGGAATCAGAGGGCTGGGTTCAAGCAGCTGCCACTGAACCATGATATCATGAAGCGTGCACGGGAGAAGGTCAAGTGCTACCACAAGGATTTCATCATCGATGATGATAACAGGTGGTTACTGCAAGGATGGAAAGGGCGCATCTTGTACGTGCTCTCGACATGGAAGCCAGATCATCGATCTTCTTCCTAGCTTCTGCAGCTTCTACTTTTACTCTTGCAACATATCGTAAATGGAGTCCTGTTTATATTTTTGGGCACTTGGTCTGATTGTTCCTGGCCAACAACCTATTAGTAGGTAATGCTGTTTGAACTTGTACTGAAAAACAGAATCATTTGTTCACTAGCTGGTTGCCTTCTTAAATAGTGACATGGTTCATTTCTATGTTGTTGCAGCTGATGAACCTGCATATATGTTCATTCTCTAGTGCCATGAGTGATTGGTTTTGACAGGAACAGTTAGTGCATTTTTTGGAGCAGGCTAGATATGTTAATTAAGCTCTAGACCTAGGATTGTTTCATGTATGGATCAGCCTTATCATGTATTATATCTCTTCCAGAACATTCAGTACTGTTTCAAGTTTTCCATTTGCTTGGTCGTGCCCCTTTCATTTGCTTAATCTGCAGTTGTAAATACACCTCGTCATGAATTCCAATATGTGAAGAACTGATGGTCGTGTTTGTTTGATCAATCCGCATCTGTCTGCCGCATTTGAGGTTGGCAGTGCAACTTATGCAAGTATACAACTATGGCTTCATGGTACACCACAAGACGTTTCGTCTATAGCACCAGATGTGTTATCAGTGTATGGTGTGACCTGGGTATCTAGAGGAACGGTTGGCCACGCATGTGAACTGTTCGACATGACAGATCACACGAAATCTCCAGGTTTAATTAGCTACTGCTGGGCCTTTCAAAAAAAAAAAAAAAAAGAAGCTACTGCTGGAACCGATCGCCCGCCATGGACATCACTTTCTTGTGGAAAGCCCGGCGCATCTGCCAAAGTAGAGCAGCCATTTTCGCCTTGTGTGTCGTCCTGTCCGCTCTCGTCGTGCACAGGGGAGAACTCGTGCACAGGGGAGAACAGATTGGTCCAACGAATCTAGACATATGCCTGCATTACAAGTAAGAAAGACTTAAAACCTTTAACAGCGATTGATGCTGCAGCGAATCTACCATCTTCAGCGGAGGCCAGCCAGGGTATAGCATGTAGCTACAGTAATAAACACACGAACAAAAATCCAGCGTAACACATCGATGTGAGAAGTAAGAACAATCCAGCACAACGCAGCAACGATCACGGCAGAAAGTTCCAGCGAAAGTTACGGCAGCCGTTGGCGCGAACGAATCAGCGTATATCAAACGGTGAACGGGGGGCGGACTCAGAAATTTTAGGATAGACGTTTGGATTTTAAAGTTAAGTTGTTTGAATATGTTGATACTATAATATACCATTTTTTTCAAATATTAATACAACGATATGTGTATATAGATATAATAAAAATACATAAATTAGAAACTAATGATTTCTTATGAAAAAATGGGCGACACAAGACGAGCATAATGATATGAATTAAACAATAAATTATAGAGATTAATAACAGTTGTATATCTTATTAATCTGTTTTTTTCCTCCTTTCCTCGTCATCAAGAACTGTCCATTTAAGATGAAATTATATGTTCCTTCCATGAAGCAAAATAAAGCAAAAATTATCATGTAAACAAATGCAATAAGGGTTCAACTAACTGCTCATTGCCTAAGACAAATATTATATTTTTATACAACATCTATTAGAAAAAAATGAAGAAAGCAAATGCTAAGCTTCAGAAAGAACCGCAGCCAGAACACAACAGAGTAGAGCAAAGCGGAGTAAGAAAGAAAATAAGTGGAGTAGGGCGGAGCACACCTAGATCTGGAGAGAGAATGATGACCATAAGTTAGAGGTGCTGCTCATTTCCTGATGTCACGCTCCCTCTCGGCTACTGCACTGCTCCCTTTCCGCCGCTCACTTCCTACCTCCGTGTTCGCCGTGCCACTGTCCGCTTGCCCGCGACACTTCTCTGCTCACCCACGCTGCCATACGCTCATATTGCACCCCGCGCCGCCTCACGCATGATTGTCGTCACGTCATGGTGCCACGTCCACGGGCTGTCGCTTGCCTACGTAGTCTGCGTCCGCTGGCCATCACTCGCCTACGTAGTTCGCGTCCGTTGGTCGTAACTCGTCTCCACAGCCTGCACCTCTGCCTGCTCACCACTCGAAGGCCGGAGCCGCCTATCACATAGACAACCATAAGATAAGAAAGAGAATAAATGTTAGTGTTTTGTTTGTATTTTTACCTTTTTAGGCCTGTATGAGGAGGGCTAAGTAGGGAGAAAAATGGGTCTAATATGTTATATATGCTGCGCATAAGATACAAAAAATACGGGCTAAATTTATTTATGAGTATAAAAATATAATTTTAATCTAACTAACAGTGTGTGTGTGTGTGTATATATATATATATATATATATATATATATATATATATATATATATATATATATATATATATATATATATATATATATATATATATATATATATATATATATATATATATATATATATATATATATATATATAAAAGGATGTTCAATGAACACTTTGAGCTCTCGCGGTTCCGCCACTGACGCTAACTAAAGTAGGCCTGGAGGTAAATAAAAGCCGCAGGCCACCAGGCGCCAACGACGGGCGTCCACGTGATGGCGCTAAAAAGAAATATGCCGTTCACACTAGGTCATCAAGCGGCAGGTTCACTGAACCTGATTGCGAGTGGAGTAGAAGACATCTTAGCACGAACAGGGGAACCAAACAGAAGATTCTTGTGTGATGGCCTGAATATTATACGCCCCGCTAGATTTCGTATAATCAAACGGGGATAAACGAAAGTGCAACTGCCGCAATTTTTATTCGATTTAGTCGGTTGTGCATCGAGATAGCAGTGGCATGGCAGTGTGTTTTTAAGTATCCAGTGTCAGGGGTGTAAAGGGCAAGTTGGGCGTTGTTTACGGAACATTGTCTCCTCAAGTCGTCTCTGTGCAGTGGTCATGTGAAGCAGCGAGCTGAAAGCCTGAGAGAGGATGCGGAAGGGTCATGTTTTTTTTTTGAATTTTGGTTTTTTGTAAGTTAAAATAAATGAGGCGGTTTCTTAAACAGATTCTTCAAGTAATCTTTCAAGTCTAAAATTATGTGTATCATCTATTCAGTGTCTCTACCATTGACTACTATACCAAAAACACAGACAAAAGGCATTAGTTACAACTAAATCTATTAGTCGCAGCCTAAAAAATAGGGCTAAAAACGCGTCTTCGAGTACGCTTAAGATGGAGAAACCTTGTCTGCCCATAGGCCATTGACAGAGCAACAAGGGAGAAAACTTTATTGGTCCATTTGGGTGTGTCAGGCTTTTTTCAAAACGGTCATGATTGATAATTTTTTTACTGTGGCTAATAGTTTTAGATGCGTAATTTTAGACAATGACAGATAACAAAGATGCTGATATAGACACGGTACATGATAATAAGTTCGAAAAACCGTTCGAAGAGATCGTTCGTTTATTCAGTTTTTCTGAAAAGCTAAACCTAAAGCTAAAAAAACCATTTTGAACTGGCAAATCAAGTGTCAACTTCCCGTTCAACCTA
Source organism: Dendrocalamus latiflorus (assembly GCA_017311315.1). Classification (NCBI taxonomy): domain Eukaryota; kingdom Viridiplantae; phylum Streptophyta; class Magnoliopsida; order Poales; family Poaceae; genus Dendrocalamus; species Dendrocalamus latiflorus. Next base: position 14,596,066 of record CM029647.1, on the reverse strand, counting down.
GAAGCTAGCCTCAGTTTTGGTCAAAGGGGGAAGAATGTAGCTGGCTTAAAAGCTCATGGCTGAAAACACTGTAGCTGGCTGAAAAAAAACACTGTAGCTGACAGAGGCTTATTTAGCATAATTAAATTTAAAAAAATTTAAAAATATAAAAAATATGTTAGCCCATTACGTATAATACAAACAAATACGGGAAAAAAGAACCGGCAAAAAAGCTCAACAAAAAAAACCAAAAATTCAAAAAAGACGAAATTTATGAATAGTGAAAAATAAGCTAGAAGCCAAAAGCTTAAGCCCAACCGATCACTGCCTCGTGCCAACGTTGAAAGGGACAGATGTTGAGAGGCTGTGCCATGATAGTACGAGCAGAAGCAGGCACGTGCGTGACGAGGAGCGAGACTGACCAATGCAAAGATGCTGAAACCTTTGAGTTTTCAGGTTCGGTTCTTTCCGGCCCTCGGCACCATCCCTTTGCCTTTTCAACAAATTTTGTCTTTTAATTTTCTTTAGTTATTATTATTTTTAGATTAATAAATCATAGCCTAAAAATAGATCATATCTTTACAATCTATTACTTAAAAAAAGGAGTTGGTGACTCATATGTTCTTTCTATCGCTCCTCCCCTCCTATCTCAAAGCATCCATGCCGTCCCTCCCTTCTCAAAGCGCCACCCCGCCCGTCACACTCAGCTCCAGTCCCACCTGCTTTCCGAACCCTCTAGCCACGCCCGGCTCTAGTCCCACCTGCCTCCCAACCCTCGGCTAGATCTAGATCTGAATCTGGACTCCCTCCACCTCCGAATCCCCTAATAGCCTCATCCCTCCACCTCTCCATGTGAGCCGCACCTTGGTCGCCTCTCTCTCCCTCCAGCCACCCCTCTCCACCACTTGCCCCCTCCGGCCGCCCCTCTCCATCTCCAGCTCTCTTTGCTTCCTGGCCACTTCCCATCTCCTCCCTTATCGCGGTCAACCTCGAGCTCGTCAACGTTGGGGGTTGGAGGCTGGAGCAGATCTCGCATCGACAACACGTCTCTGTCCTCCTCGCACACATCAAGGTTAGGGTCAGAGACCTTGCGGCTACGACGTGCCTTCGTCCTCCTCGCCCTCTTCCACCTCCTACCTTCTAGCACGTAGGAAGGTCGCCAGGCGTCGTTGCCGCCGAGGTCGACCAACGTGTGGTGCTCTACTTCACTTCCCTCCATGTCATCTGCACCATACGCACCATCTTGCACAGCCTCCGGGCCTTCGTCAACGAGCGCGACCTCGCCATGGAGCCACGCTACCTCCAGGAGCTTGCCGCCCTACTCCTGCATGCCTACCGCATTGCCCTCCCCTAGGTCTTTGTTGGCGGCCGCCACCTCGATGACGCCGAAGAGGTCCATCTCCTTCACGAGTCCGGTGAGCTCTGCCACGTCGTAGCTGCCGTTGGCACCGCCTCTCTTCCTTCCTTTCCTGCTCCATAATCTACTATTGGCTTCCACCCTGTGGCGGTTCCTGATGGATTTTTGGGAGTCTAATAGCAGGCTACGATGATATGCGTGGACAACTTGGAGTGGACGTGGAACAGCGACTACCCGTTGTCCTAGTTCCAGGCATAAGCTGACGCTGTCAACCTCATCTGCGGCACCAAGGTGTAGGTTGGTATCTGGTTCCCCACCACCGTCGTGTTCAATTCCATTGGGTTGTTAGGGTTTTGGGTTGGCTAAAAATTTGATGGATTTTGAGCGCAATCAAACCTAGAGAACACGGTAGGGGTGGTAATAATGGCAGGGAAGGGCGTGTGTGTGCTCGTCTTGCCCAGCAGTGACCTCGACAAGATCCTCGCCTGTATGCACGATGTTAACCCTATTTGCCACATAATTTTTAACTTGTTCTTCCATTAATTCCAAAATGCTCCAAGCTAGACGATCTCTTAGCTCAGCAAAGCACCCAATTCACTCAAGTAACCCATTGGCCCTTCTTTCAATATTGTTGCTATTGGTCTAGGGGTGATTAAAACAATCTCTATTGCTAGGCAAATCATTTCTGCTGTGAAGTTGCCTTATTTTCTTTGTTTTATATCTCTCGAATAAAGAAGAGCCTAAATGTTGCATTGTGCTTGCCATATATATATCCAATTCATTTGTTTCTAACTGATTGCATTTGTTTTAGGTTGCTTCTGATTGGGAAAGAGCTTCTGAGAAGCACAAGACCTCCACTTCAATGAGTAATTTACTCGGTTGAGAACTTGCTGAAATTTTCTATGGTCACAAATAAATGGAGCTTAATTATTTCATATATATGTTTTTATATTCTATTTCTACCAAACTTTCCAAAATGGTTATGTTGCTCTTTGTTTATACTTTTGATCTCACATAATAAACATGCAATGGTTCTTTTATTTTCTTTTATGTTTATAGCACTAACTCATCTCGATGTTTCTCCTAATTTATCGGTTGACCTATACTATGGGCATGTCAATTCGTATGATTATTGTTACCTCCCTGTACGCATTTCTGTTTTCTCTTGGGTTTGTGAATTATATGTTCCTATATGTTTTAGATATTTGGCCACTTCAAAGTTGTTTACGTTTTGGGTTATGAGTTTTCCTTTTCAGTTATTGTAGCATTCTGTAGTTTGATGACCTTATGCATGAAGCTTATGTATATTGCAATCAGAAGCTCTTCTTGAAGGATTACTTTAGAATGGTAGGCTAACATTTGACCAACTTGTGGAGCGAACAATCTTTAAAGTTCCATTAAGACTGTTAGGTCAGTCTTATTACCCTCATTATCATTTGCACCAAGGGATTTTTCTCTTCGGGCTTACTTTTTGGACTAAGTAGAAATAACATTTTGCTTGTTGAGCTTCAAGTTTTGTGACTGCTGAATCTAGTGAACTGAATTTGTGCTGAAGTATGGCAACAGAAGATGATGTGCATTGCAGTATTTATAAATTCACTTTGTTTGTCTAGCTTTGCATGCCAATATCTAATCCTAGCACAATTATACGAATGAAGTAAGAAACTTTCTTTTAAAAATTGATGGTCTTGAAATTGCTTGTGGTTTGTTAACATCCAACCATGAAACATAAAGTATGACCTACACTGTCATTTCAAGAAAAACAACTTAAGAATAACATCATTATATGAAATATCTCCAAGATATATTCATAAGAAAACAAAAGAATGAAAACATGCTTGCATGAGAACAATCCAAATTGACAACATCACACTGATCCAGTTTCTGCATGAAATTTCTTAAACAAGGGTGATTAAAGAAACAACGAATTATACTCCATGTTAACTTATCTTATTTTGACATGAATCTAATGTCCCTTAGTGAGCTTGGTCATCATGTCGCACAAACAAACTCATGACAACTTTAATAAAAGAGAATAGATTGGTCTCGGCAGTAGCTTAGGTTCTACAGAGTGTAAACTATAAAAGATCTATTTTCTCAATTTGTGATTGTATCACTAACTTAACTACTTTTGATCAATTAATATATTTTCATTTGGGCATATGATTGGGCTTTTGATGTACTCTGCTACATGAGCCTTCCACGTTTTTACATTTAGAAGCATTGTAGGATGGAAATATGATTTGTTTCTTTGGTACCTCATGAATTTTGGCAGGTGGATAGGGTATAACGATGGGTTTGGCATAGCAGCTCCAAACACATGTTTGTCATAGCAGCTCCAAACACATGTTTGTCATCAGATCTTGTAAATTATTTCTCTTATGATATGTTAGTTAAAGTTGATTGACCTATACCTTTGTCTGCTAGGTAGATGTTTTAAATACTAAACTTGTGTTTTAAATGAAGCCTTGTGGTCGTTAATTGATGCTTATTGGAAGTCGAGCAAAGTGTCTATCTTCATTTATGCAACATTTAGGAGATTGAAAAATACCATAAAACTATAGTTTTTTATGTTGCTCTCATTTAACACTAGTGTATCTTTAACCTAAAATAGTACAAAGCACTCCATTTTAGAAGAACGACAAAACAATGATTTGGTCAATAATCCTTGCCAAATAAATGATTTGGTTAACAATCCTTGCCATTATGGTGGTGGAAGTTATTATTATTGGCATGGCATTTTTTTACCACTTGGTGCTTATACATGGCATAAACTTGTGATCTTGTTTCCCTTAAACCAGTGTCGAGTTCATCATGAGGATATCGATTTCATGGATTTGCTAGCACTCTACAAATGAGCATACTAGGGGAGTGGTTTAGGATGAATAGGCAGAATATGCATGATATTTGCGATAAGCTTTGTTTTCCGTTGCAACGAATGGGCACAGGACAAGTGACTTATAGCTTGTGGCTTTCTCTAAACAAACAAACTGGACAGTTTCCCTGTCATTGTTTGGAAACAGTTTATTAGGACATTTTTCGAAGTGACTTATTGCATTCAATTCATTCGTATACATACTCATACTAGAGCTAAAACCTGTTAGTTATAGTCATAAATCATAACCCACAGCTAAAAACAATACATCCGACACAAAGAAACTAGCAAAACCCAAGTGGACCAAGTCTCTGGGAAAGTCACACCATGCACACAGAAGGAGGACTCGCTACTTGGGAGTTGCAACAACCTTTCTGTCAGACCCGGATTTTTCAATCCAGAATCTACTGTGTTTATTGCACTATTCCCTGGATCAGTAGTTTGTGCACACAGGAACATTGCTGAATCATTTCATACATCGCATAATCATTCATTATATTACATAAATTGAAATACACCGCATCGGGTGATAGAGTTTACAAAAGGGGCCGATTAGGCCAAATGTCGACATTACAAACATGCAGCGGAAACGAAAACAAAAGTAAGACCATAAACCACAGGCAAGCGACTGGAAGGGTAATGTGTGCATTATATGTCGCCAGCTAACCGGTAACATACGTGCACACAAAGCCGAAAGTCCACTTGTCTATGCCCAATCAACGGGGCCTACGCCTTAGCTTCTTTCGTTATCCTTCTCCTCCGTAGCGGGAGCATCCTTGCAGGTGTAGTGGTCTTGTGTCCCTGTTTCTGAATTTTTGTCGCAAGCGAGCGTGAGCACTCCGACCCCGTGCTCAGCGAGTCAACACACAGAATGCAATATTTAACATGTATGGCTAATCAAAGAATGGCTTGGGCTCATTTTATTTTGCGAAGAGTGCTTTTGAATACAATTATATAAAAAAAATCCTAGGACCTAGCATTTTGAACAAAAGCATATTGTTCAAGAACATGCAATAATAATAGAAATCCAGATTCCATCCACCGTTACATGGCATCTGCACCATATAGCAATTCTTCAGCGTTATAGCCGCTTAACTTACCACTGGGACGACACCCAGGACAATTCCAAACTAGGGCCTTACACTGCCCTTCCACTTTTCCAACCCATCATAAAGCATTTTGAAATAGAACTATATCTGGTTAAGTTCCCATGTCCGCCCTTGACCGTGGGCACGGCTATTCGAATAGTTTTAGACTTTGCAGAGTTTGCACACTTTACCCACAAGAGATAAATCTGCTCGTTGCCCCACATGATTCCTTAGCCATGCGGTTGAGTAGACTATCACAGGGCCTTTACAATGTATAGTCCTACTGTGGTTACGCCCGCTAGGTTCTGCCTTCTGTAGGATGCGCACATCCCTCGAGAAGGGTCCCCCGTGAGCCATCACGGGCAAAGGCGAGGATGCGACCATCCATCCCTTTGCTCGTGTTCACACCTTCACGTAACCACCTTAGAGCCATACAAATTAGTTAACCCTGCCTACATTTTGCCAGCTTGTGGTTGTACTATGGTACACTGGGAGGTCATCACGAGATTCAGTCCTTAGGGTTATCTGGGCGGTCTACCGCTAACCCACTTTGTGCTTCCACTGCACCACACTCACACACCCTCGAACCAATCCGCCCAGATATTCAAGCATGTTGGGGTTTTTGGGAACATAAAGTAATCATACCAACATATACCAGTCATTCCCGTCATGACTGCCCAAACCCTTTTCTCATCATTAAAAGCGATCATGATGTATGGGGCATTTCAGCGCCCCCTGAGTATCTATGCAAAACTAAGCATAGCATATAACTAGGGACTTATTTTTAAAACATTACTATTATAATTTTGCTAGGGCGACAAGGTTCACACATTCAAATACTCAAAGGAGGGGGTAATATTATTCAAGGTAAACAATGGCATATAACTAGAATATCAAATTTAGCATGCATTTGCATAAGAATAATAGCAATGCAATTTGTTAATTTAAAACAAAGTAATTTGCAGAAATGTAGGTTCAACATGATCAAAGTATTGACTCGCCTTGGGCACAGTGGCCGGGATCCGGATTCTCTGGTGCTTCTAGGGCTGCTGCCTCGATCTCCTCCTCTTGTGCCTCGTAAGCTATTTTAGCGTGCGCCAAAATTTGTATAAAAAGAAGAGCAGCAAATCAAACCAAATAACACCAGAAACTCAAATGAACTCCAAAAATTATGATTTCATTTCCATTGGGTAGATCTTGAATTTAGATGAATTTAGAAATTTGTCTCACTCAATTTGGAGTTAAAATGAGAAAGTTATGTCCATTTGAATATTTCAGTTCAGACAATTCCAAAAATTATTAAATTTCTGACAGTGGGTCCCACAGGTTATTTAAATCTTTTAATCTTTTTATTATACTCTTTAACACGTGTGTATGACATGTGGGACCCACCAGTCAGTGAGTCTTCAATTCCCTGTGGCTGACATGTGGGACCCAGGGGCCCTGGACCCATCTGTCAGCGGGTGGCGCCGACAGGCGGGGCCCAGAAGGCAGCCGGCCCACGGCTAACAGCGGCTGACGGCGGGGGCCCAGCTGTCAGCGGGGATTTCTAAAAGAAATGCTCGACCGCAGGCGCGGAGCCGGGGCTCGAACGCGCGCCTCGGGAGCAGGGGAGGGGAGAGACACGCGGCGTTAACCAAGTGAGCGGGGGAGGCTTTGCCTACCCCATAAGGGCAGCTTACCGTTTTGAGGTAGCTCGCGGAGGGGGCCGGCAGAGGAAGAAGAGGACGGCGACGCCGGCGGCGAGTGGTGGCCGGAGAGGTCCGGGACGTTCGTGGAATATAATCCCCGAGTGATGGGGAAGCTTCTGGCACGGTCGGTGGAGACGGAGGGGCACGGTGGCGGGCCGGCGGCGTGCGACGGCGGTGGTTCGGGGAGGCTGTCGTCGCCGGCGAAGCTCAGGCGATGGGAGACCCGGTGGAGGAGGGGGTCAGCTTCGCCTGGCTTCCACGCAGCTATGGGAGCGAGGGCTGGTTCTGGGGTGGCCGGAATCGACGGCGGCTCGGTTGCCGGAGCTCGGGAAGATGAGGGCGCCGGCGGGGAATTGGGGCTCTACTGCGCAATTGCTTGCAGGGGAGGGGAGAGTGAAGCATTGCGGCGCAATTGCAGCTCCCGGGAGGGGCTTTTATAGCCGGAGAGAGGCGCGCGGCGAGGGCGGCATCTGGCGCTCTTCTGTTCACGCGGGAAAGGGGAGAAGAACGAGATCCTCTCCGGGATTTCGTAGGAGAGAGATGGCGGGAGAGGTGCGTTCCCCTTCCTGTTGGTGCTTTGAACTTGCTCGCAAGGTGAGAGAGGGAGAGCGGAGGATTTGCTGCGGCAGAGGAGCAACGCGAGGGGGAGGGGTGCTGCGTGCGCGTGGAGAAGAGAGGAGGAAGGAAGGTGCTGGCGCTTCGGGTCCACCGGCCAGAGGGTCATCGCGCGCGAGGGAGCGGGTCCACCGTCAGCGGGAGCGGGCGCGCGCGGGAGATGGGCTGCGGAGCGCGGGCGCTAGCGCGCTGGGCCGTGCGGCGTCTGACTGGGCCGGGGTGATGGCCGGCCCGGTTTTTCCTTTTCCTTCTTCTTTTCTCATTTCTTTTATTTCTATTTTCTGCATTTTCATTTATATATATTCACATATACTTATACATATAATTCTAATCTTATTTGCTCTCTTAAATTTCTGTAGAGACCACTTTCTTGTTATGCATAGTTGTATGCATATATATATTTATTAACATTGTTATTTTGTTTACCCCTTTACTATTTATTCCATTATTTTTAGAGGTGAGATTTTATGGTTAAACCAAATATTCTCCCTTACCTTTATGGATCATCTTTTCGGATTCTTTATTTGAGGCTCATGTTTTATCATTTTATGTGTTCTTTTTACTTTTGAAGTTCCTTCATATTTACAAGAAAGCCAATAAACCCCAATTCAAATGTAAAGCAAATAAAATAATCTAAAAGCTCCACAATTTATTATTTATATTTTTCAGGATGTTACACTTTCCTGCTCCATGGGATGGACCTGTAAGCTATTGGGCTGTTTAGCCTCTGTCCTTGTTTAGGTCCAGGGTTGGTGGTGATAGACGGTTGTCAATTGGGCTACATAGACCACATGCCCCTTTCAAAGGTGGGCTTCCAGCACTGCTCAAGCAGTCCTGGGCCGCTTCAAAGCTCTAACAACCACTGCATGCTTTCAATTTCAATGCGCTTTGTTTATTTTACGTGCTGGACTGGAGGTATTGGTATTATGGAAATTCCTTTTTCTTTTTGATAGGTAACTATCAATTGATTCCCAGTCCAAATCATATTTAAAAAATCAACTATATTTTGGTCATAAGAATCAGAATTACATATGCACAGAATTTGATTACTTTTGATTAATAAGATGCTAAATGGTACCACAACACGTACTATCCCTGATTACATTCATTGCAACTTAACTCACAACACAACACGCTCAGCCCAATCTATTTTATTATTAAAATAGAAGCAAAAGAAGCCACCATGTTGCCTCTGAAGGGCAAAATTTTTCACATTAATTCATAGAAAAAGAGAAAGATATATACCATCGATCATGATTAGACCAGAATATAACGGCCCAAATTAAAAAAAGAGTCCATATCAAGTACACATCAGAAATAAATGAAATTCAAAATATAAAATAAAATTAGCATTTTGATTTCCATATGAATTCCTAAGTAAAATCATTAAATAAATATAATTTAGTATAAAAAAATAAAAGTAGCAATTGGATTTGTATATGAAATCCAACAAAACATAACAGAAATTTAGAATAAAAAATAAAATATCAATTTGATTTCGATACAAATTCCAAATTAAAATCACTTAATACATTTAATTCAAAATAAAAATGAATGAAAATTAGCAATTGAATTTGTGTACGAATTCCAGCAAAACATAATAAAAATTTGGAATAAAAAAAGGAAATTTACCATTTCCTTTCCATACAATTCAAAAGTAACAACAAAGAGTATATGTTAAGTTCAATCCAGAAATAACTGAAAATCAGAATAAAAATAAAATGAAATTAGCAATTGCATTTTCATACAAATTCCTAAAGAAAATCCCTAAATACATATAATTTAGAATAAAATATAAAAAGTAGCAATTTGATTTGCATAAGAATTCCAATAAAATAGCTAAAATTTGGAATAAAATAAAATAAAATTGCAATTTTATTTTGATATCAATTTCAAATTAATATCCGTAAATAACTTTAATTGAAAATAAATTTTAAAGAAAATTAGCAACTAGGTTTTCATAAAAATTCCAACAAAAAAAAATTAAATTCGATATCAAAAATAAAATAAATTTTAAAATTTGCTTTACATATGAATTTCATAGTAAAAGATAGAGTCTATGTTAAGTGTAGTCTAGAAATAATTGAAATTTCAAATAAAACATAAAATAAAATTAACAATTGCATTTCCAAACAAATTATTAAGTAAAATACCTAAGTAAATACAATCTAGAATAAAATTTTTGAAAAATATCAATTTGATTTATATGTGAATTTGATCAAAAATATCTAAAATAAAAAATAAACAACAATTTGATTTGGACGCAAATTCCAAAGTAAAATCCCTAAATAACTTTAATTTGAAATAAAATTAATGATATGTTTTGAACAAAAAATAATTAAGATTTGGAATAAAAAATAAAATAATTGCAATGTGCTTTCCATATGGATCGCGAATAAAATCCCTAAATAGCTAAAATCCAAAATAATTTAAATGAAATTAACAATATGATTTGTATACAATCTCCAACCAAAACAACTAAAATTTTGAATAAAAATAAATGTTATAGTGAGAGCATCACGAATGGTGTCGAAGGCACCATGTTAGAGTGCAATGGCATCGATCTATCCTACATGGAGAGATTGTACGATGGCATCGATCTATCATGTAAGAAGTCATTGTACAATGGCACCAATCTATGCTGCGAAAAGACATTGACCCTCTAGGAAGCACCAATCTATACACGAGGACAATGTTGTGCTACTCCTTGAAGCCGTTGAAGAGAAAGGCTAGAGTGAAAGGAGGCAAGGGTCACGATTACGAGTGGTGAGCGTTGGTGTTATTAAAGAAGTTAATGGCTAAAGAAGCATGATGATGGGGAAGCCATGGGAGAGAGAAGATGAAACTTTGCATTGAAGACAAACTATAGATGATATGGGGCCATCGAGTAGCTAGAAACATACCATTGCAGGTAAGGGGTATAGTGTCACCGGCGATGATGAGAAGATTCTCTATATCATTAGACAGTGACTAAAGTAAACATGTTGGCATCAATGAAGATGGGTTGTTCCTGCGGTTCGTGAGAAGCCACAACTTTGAGTTGACCAACGTCAAAGAAGAGGAGTGACCAATATGGGAGAAGAGGACGTCGAGCACGTATAACATGATGCATGGGTATATACATGCATGCATCAATATGTATAAAAGCATGGTGTACAAAAGTAGAGGAGCAAAGAGCTCAAAGTAGAGATGTTGCATCCATGGTGTATAGACTCGAGGCCACCGGAGAGAGTGTGACGGGTGTCCCAGTATGGATCGGTAATGGTTGCACATGTATACGTGTTTGATGTCACAACGGTCAGCATTAAGCAATAGTTGAAGTGAAGTAGAAGATAATTATGTAGTACATTATTGCATTAGAGGGGTAGAAGCTAAGAGGGATCGAGAAGCTGTGGTGACGAGAAGAAATGGCTGACACATGGTTTGGTGGCACAACTGGCGTTTGAGAGAAGATAAGTTTAAGGTAGGTCATCCATGGTACATTGGTGTAATATTAGCAAGGTATTTTAATACCATGTAAATAGAAGCGGATCGGATATGATCGAATAGTCTTAAATACAAATATGAATCCATATTTTTAAAATGAATACGAATACGGATTCGAATATTCTCAAATACGGATACGAATATTCTCGAATACGAATACGGATATTTTCGAATATGGATTTTCTCGGATACGAATATCGGATAAAACAGATTCCTAGTGGTTTTGTTGATATTTGACCGGTTACCGGTTTTAAACCGCCTAAATTCAAATTTTGAATCACAAAATTTATACGGATTTTTCATGGGTTTTAGAAATGAATCAAATACGAATCGAATAGTCTCGAATACGAATACGGATATGAATATTCTCGAATATGAATGCGAATATGAATACTCTTAAATACGCATACGAATATTCTCGAATACGAATTTTGTTTACCATATTTGCGTTTTCTCGGATACGAATATCGGATAAAATGAATTATCTGTTACCCTTCTCTACCCCTAATGATTCCTGCACGATGAAGAGTGGTTATGTTTCTAGAAAACCCAACAACTTATTATGATAAACGATTTTGTTTCATCAAAGCTCATACTTCAATTATGTTCCTCAAGTTGTATTTTCCATCAAGATTTTATTGCCATTTCCAATGTTTAGGATGTCTTAAAAATATAAATAGCTTATAAGATATGTAAATATATTTAGAAGCATTTAATCACATTTGCTCTAAAGGGGTAGATTATCACATTAATCAGATAAAAAAGAAAGATTTATACCGTCGAATGTGGTGGGTACAAATTACCATGGCCTAATTTTTTTAAAAAAGAGTCTATGTCAAGTATTATCTAGAAATAATTAAAATTTAGAATAAAAAATAAAAATTACAATTTGATTTTTATACAAGTACCTAAGTAAAATCGCTAAATAAATATAATTCAAAATAAAAAAGCAATTGGATTTGTATATGGATTCTAACAAACAATAACTAGAATTTGGAATAAAATAAAATAGCAATTCTATAAATAAAGAATTAGTGTCAAGTATAATATAGAAATAACTAAAATTTAGAATACAAATTAAAATAAAATTAGCAAATTAATTTCCATAGGAATTCCTCAGTGAAAATCCCTAAATAAATATAATTAGTAAGAAACATCAAACAAAAATTAGCAATTATATTTGTACACAAATTATAACAAAAAATAGCCAAAATATGAATCAAAAAATAAAATAAAATTAGCAATATGATTTTGATACAAATTCCAAAGTAAAATCCCTAATTAACTATAATTTAGAATATAAATTAAATAAAAATTAGCAGTTGAATTTGTGTACGTAATTGGAATTTGAAATAAAAATAAGATAAGAATTGTTATTTATTTCCATACAAAGTTGAAAGTAAAATCCCTACATAACCAAAAGTTTGGAAAACATTAAATAAAAATAGCAATTTAATTTGTATGTGAAAAATAATAAAAATAACTACAATTTTGAATAAAATAAAAGTTATAGTGAGGATGGCACGATTGTTGTCAGATCAAATCATGGAAGCGTGTAATGGCGTTGGTCTCATATGTGAAAAGACATTGACCCACGGAGAAGTGAAGAGCCGAAGTGGCGACAACAGAGATAAGGACAAGTTGTGCTACTCACCTCAACCGTTTGATGCGAACAATGTCATGTTGCCCACTGAAGCTATTAAAGAGAAAGACCATGGTCGAAGGAGCCAATAGCAGTGATGACAAGTGGTGAGCGTCGGCATTATTGAAAAAGTCAACGATCAAGGAAGCTCAATGATGGGCATGCCTTAGCAAAGAGGATATGAAGATTTGCATTGAAGACGAGCTATGGATGATACGGGGCCATTGGGTAGTTAGGAGCGTGCCATCGTTGGTGAGGAGCACGACATCACTAATGATAACGAGAAGATTTTTTATATCGTTAAATAGTGACTAAAGTAGACATGCCAATATTAGTGAAGATAGGAGGTTGCCATGATTAGTGAGAAAGCCAATTGGCTAATATGGAAGAAGAGGAGTGGCCTACATGGGAGAAGAGGATATCAAGTATGCATAACAACATGTATGTGCATATACATACATACATGCATCCATACGAATATAAGCATGAGCGTATAGAAGTAGAGGAGAAAAGAGCTCAGAGTAGAGATGACGCGGTCGTAGGGAATCGGCTTGGGGCCACCGGAGAGACCATGATGGGTGTCCCCGGTAGGAATTGGTGATTGTTACACGTGTATACGTGTTGATGTCACAGCGGTCAGCATTAAGCAATAATTAGAGAGAAGTAGAAGATACATGTGATATTTTTAAGAACCCTAACAACTTATTATGCTTAATGATTTTTTCCATCAAAACTCATACTTTAATCATGTTCCTCAAGTTATATTTTCCTTTAAGTTTCTATTGTCATTTTTAATATTTATGATGTCTTCAAATTCTAAATAGCGTAGAAGATATGTAAATATATTCTCATGCATCTATATTATATTATTTAATACTAAAAACTTTAAAATAAATCTAGCGACGCAAATACGCGGACCATCATTTTAGTTCCGCTTAAATTGCAAGCCCATGCCATTAACTCCGCCATTTAGGGTGTGTTTGGTTCAGAGTCATGGTGGGACGGGATAGATCCAACCCATCTTTTAGGGACGGGTCGGGACGGTCCCTGTTTTCTGTTTGGTTCAGAGTCATGGTGGGACGGGATGGATCCAACCCATTTTTTAGGGACGGGGCCTACCTGTCAGCCACTCGTCTCACTTCATCCCTCACCATCCCCTCATTTTTGGGGATAGGATCATCCCCAATTTGAGAGCATATCCACAGAATATTCCCTAGAGAGATATCCCCCATCCCACCTGACTCTGAACCAAACAGCTCTGGAACGAGGACCGCCCCATCCCATCCCCCATGGTCCCATGAACCAAACACATACTTAGTACCTTCGCAGGTAGTTTGGCAGAAAAGGACACAAGTAGAGAAGTCTATGTGAACAATTTGGGCCTAGAAAGACAAGACTTACAAAAAAAAGGGGACTTTCTCGTGCAATTCACGCAATGGTTTATTCCAACAATTATCAAAACATCGTCATCGTACAGTGGTAAACAAATGAAAGAAAAAAAATTACAGAAAATCATCACAAGGTCAGCTAGAAACGGACTAAACACACTAAAATCTGCTGCTGGAGAAAACAATCGCAAGTTGGCGAGCAAATCAAATGACGAAAAAAATCCAATAGCTGTGATCAGGTCCAACTAGCATTTGGGAAGATCGGACGGCGGAGGAAGCAGCTTCTGGTTCGGTAGGCTCCCGTCCAGCACCAGCCATGCCATTTTCAGTCCCCACGTCGTGTGCACCTCCAAATGGCAATGCATGAACCATACACCTGCACGTACATACATAGCATATATACGTAAATGTACCACAAATTTTGGTACTTGATGAGTTATTAAGACCTTCCGTTTCACGTATGATGGATTATATGTAACACACCTGGATTGTCGGCGCGGAAGCGAATGGCCACCCATCCGGCCGCCGGCACGCCGACGGTGTTCCGCTCGACGGGGTCGACGAGGTTGAACTTGGCCGGGTCGTTCACCGGGTCGTAGTTGCCGAATCCTTGCCCGACCACGAAGAAGTTGAAACCGTGCAGATGCAACGGGTGGCTCTCGACGCCAAGAATGCTCGTGTCCTGCATCACCAGCTCCACGGACGTGTTGAACGGCAGCACGAGCAGCTTGGTCCCCCTGGCCACGTTCGTGTTGTTCGGAGGCGTCCCCGTGTAGTTGAACGGCGACAGGGGCACGATCGGGAAGTCCGACGCGTAGACGCCCCTGGACAGGCCGGTGAAGTGCGACTGCAGCAGCGCCCTCGAGGGGAGCGCGAAGGAGACGTTGTTCACGGCCGCCGCGAACTGCGTGCCGTTGGGCCCTTGGCACGTCGTGTTCGCGGGGCACGGGAGCGTGCCCAGCCCGACCGTGAAGAAGAACCGCCTGTCCACCGACTGTGGCACGGCCGCCGGGTACTGCGCCGTGGCGAGGCTGCGGAGCTTGGTCGTGAAGTTGGTGACGAAGTCGGTGTCATTGAGCTGCGGCAGGGTCGGCTTGAAGAGCGGCAAGTCCTTGTCAAAGCTTGATGCGGAGGGGGAGTTGGGGTTGTGGTACTCGAGGATGCCGGCGACGGTGGTGTTGCCGAAGGTTCCGGGCCTGGCGGTGGAGTAGGGCGCGGCGGACATGTAGAAGTTGGAACTGGGGTAGAACGGCTTGGCGGTGAGGAGCACGTTGGTGGTTTGGCCGGGGGAGATGACCAAGGTCTCGACGGTGAAAGGCTTGGTGTAGACGGCGTCGACCTCGACGACGGTGAGCGTGTGGTTGGCGACGGAGAAGAAGAGCTCCTCGTTGAGCGCGGCGTTGATGAGGCGCAGGAGGTACGTTTTCCCGGGTTTCACCTTCAGCTTGAACGTGTCTGCGTGCCATGCATGCAAGGTAACTGTATCAGTTAGCGCGTTTTACAAATCTTCTACACCGACGGTGGTGATCATTTGGGCTTTTTGTAGTGGCTTATGGCTGAAAAGCACTGTAGCTGACTGAAAAAACACTACAGTTGACAGAGGCTTATTTAGCATAATTAAATTTAAAAAAATTAAAAAATATAAAAAATATGTTAGCCCATTACGTATAATACAAACAAATACGAGAAAAAAACCGGCAAAAAAGCTCAACAAAAAGCCAAAAGTTCAGAAAAAAGACAAAATTTATGAATAGTGAAAAATAAGCCGGAAGCTAAATGTTGCTCGGTTAGGCTGAAGTAAAGTGGCTTATGGCTGAAATTACACTGTAACTGATAGTGTCTTATTTGATGTAACTGAATTTAAAAAATTAAAATTATAAAAAACAGGTTAATCCATCATGAACAATGCAAACGAATAAGAGAAAAAATAACCGATAAAAAGCTAAAAAAATGAGGGAAAAATAAAATTTATAAATAATAAAAAATAAATCAGAAGTTAGAAATTTAAACTGTAATGACCTAGCCCAAGGCGTAACAAAAGTTTTGTTTACGTGGCACCGGCCGGACCCAGCACCATCGATTGCGTTTTTGTGTACCAAACGGTAGGTCAAGTACCACCGGGATCCCATGACATCAACATCGCATTAACCTCGAACAACTAATGCATCACTCCGTTCCCGTCTCGGGAAAGAAACACCGAATCTTCTTCGCTTTTGGTGATTTGATCGGCCAACATCCGAGCAGACATGCCTTGCCGTGATTGCATTTCAAAACTAAAAGGTGCATGCATGGATGCACAGTGCGCGCGCGAGCGGCAAACGTTTTTGCTGGGCGGTATTTTGACTCCATCTCCATGCACGGTAACTTTTTTTCCTCCTCTAAAACACTCTCAAAACGACACGTACCTTTGGCAGAGCAGTTGTAGAGCGGCCCAGGGAGCCCATTAATCGTGAAAGCGTCGGAGACATTTGGGCCTCCGCCCGTCTGAATCGCCTGGCTGACCACTTCCTCCACGTCCGCCGTCCACCACTCGCCTACACCCCCAAAGCACACCAATCCGTGAGCACCACAACCACGTACAAATCACTACCCCTTTTTTCTTCGCGGTCACGTCACAAATTTGCACGCTACTCACCGAAGACGACGGGAACCTCCTTGTACGGCGCGGCGAACGGGTAGGGGACGCCGACCTTGGGGAGGATGACGATGGCGCCGTGGACGGTGGCGCGGAGCCAGGAGATGTGCGCGTGCCACCACAGCGTGCCGCGCTGCCCATCCACGGTGAAGTTGTAGACGTAGCTGTGGCCCGTCTGGATTGGGCACTGCGTGATGTACGCCGGCCCGTCCGCCCACCCGCTCCGCACCTGCCGAACGCCGTGCCTGACAACGACGTCCGCGCGCGCGTAAATGAAAGAGCTAAACAACTCTGTGCAGCGACGGTGGAGCTTTGCGGCGGAACAAACTGAAGCTGAAGTGGTTGCACCGACGTGCGCGAAGCCTTGGAGACTTGACAGCCATGTACGTACGTACCAGTGCAATGTGATGTTGTGCGGGACGTGATTGGTCACGCGGACGACGACGCGGTCGCCTTCCCTCGCGACGAGCTCCGGGCCGGGGAACTGCCCGTTCACCGTCACGATGCTCTTGGTGGCACACAGCCTCGTCACGTTCGCCATTTGCACCTGCAGATCAAGGTTTTCAAGACGACTGTGAGATTAAACACGGGAGTATATATGCATGTTTGGCTATGTATACCTAGTAGCTTGATATGTAATTAAACATGTACTACTAGCTAGTGGACGCGGATGGATCGAGGATATTCTTTTTTAATGTTGTTTTAAAATACGTGTAGTTAAAATTTTAAAACTTTGATCCTTAGTATGAACAAAATTATTTGGATTTGTCATGTAGAAATGATATCATTGTATTGATCATCAAAAATACTTTCATATCATTTTATTTTTAATAATTTCTACAAACATATAACAAGAAAAAGTAATAGTCCAATATATATATATATATATATATATATATATATATATATATATATATATATATATATATATATATATATATATATATATATATATATATATCAGAGACCGACAGACCGTATCAATATATAAAATGATAAGTAAAAAAGAACGGAGGTAGTACATTGAAATCGTAGTGCCTAGTGACGCCCTGCGCTTGGATGATGAGCAGCATTAATGTTGCCAGGAGGAGAGAGCTAGGAACAACAGAGGAGACAGTCATGGCCATGTTTCTAGCTAGGCTTTGAGCTGCAATCTGGAGTTCTTAAGCTCTTGAGGAGTAGATGGCCAGGTGAGGATGGTATGCGTGTGTTGGAACAAGCACTTGAATTGTCCATATATATAGGAGATGGCAGGCGTATGGCAGCTACCACCGCCATTTCTTTGAGGTTTCTGCATGGTCACAGGTGAGATCGTCAGCTTAGGCGGCAATTTTTGTTTGGTGATTCGGTGGATGAACTATCAAGCTAGGCAGGAGCTTGAGCTGGAGCGCTCTAGCTTTGGAGTGTGGCTAAAGCCAGCGGCAACCATCCATTTTGACCATGTTGTAGCATGCATTCGATCGATAGCCTCTCGTTTAATTTGCAAGCGTAGTCGCGTACTGTTTCCGATGCAAAGGCCGGACTTGCCGAAAAGTGAAAGGTACACTACTGCACACAAGAGTAAAAACCGTTGGCTTGGTAAATTGGTTGCGAAGGAAAAAAGAACCGATGAGAAATCTAAACCATACATTTTAAGCAGGTGAAAACCTTGTCCTCAGCGCACAAAAAAAAACTTGTTCTACACATGTTCAAAAAAAAAATATCTTGGCGGCCTACACTAATTTGTCAAAAATGTTGAATCAATTGAATGGTTCTTAAACTCTGTACTTGCTAGTTTTGGTTCCTCAATGAATTCAGAGAGATCAAGTGCCAAAATCAACTAGGACCAAATATTCAATGTAGCTTCATGAACTAGTTTTACTCCACATATATCCATCACACTTAAAACGAAAATCCAACAGGAGCTGATGTAAAAAAATGTTGACGTCTATTTTGAATTGAAGGCATTCTAGATAATATGTGCGCGCATATGGTACGTTCAAAGTTAGGTTGTGCAGCTTAATCGAAACATCACTTGATCGTATGATACACGCGCGCTAACAATTCCTTTTGAAGGGAGAATTTCCCTGTTACATCAAGACTAGTTCCTTTCGAAAAGCAGAACGAACGATGCACAAATAATTTTGTTAGTCACTGTCATCACCAACCGATATAGCTTGGCTTCCTCCGTTTCCAGTTGATCTCCAAAGTTCACAAATCGCTAAGCGGTAAACTTCACTTCGTGATCCTGGCCTTCTTTCACCTACAGTACGTACAATGAATCTAGGTTTTATATAGTATATATGTTCAACAATGTTTGCATGCATGCTCACTTGACATGGATCCCAAGACACCCATCCAGTAGGTGCAACCTGCATAGTCGGTGTCTTAGCTTTGGCGTGTCTTCTTTCCTTTGTACTGTTCCCAATGGAGAGAAGGATGCTTGACCCAACCCCGGCCGAGTGACGGAGCGATGCAACATTTTCCCTTGTATTTATTGGCTCCAAAAGAAGGAACGAACAGTAACATAAAATGGGATCGACGCTCAACAACTCACACTGAGATCCCTCCAGTTCGTACCTTTTCATACACTTCTTCCCTTGCTTATTAATTTGGAATGTTGCACACATCTGAAAATCAAGGCCTCTTCTTTTAGTTTCTAAAAACTGTTTTTTTTTGCTTTTCTACATTAGTGTCTTTTTAAAATAGAGTCTACAAATTGATTGTAGTACACACTGTAGCGATTTTATTTATATCGGCAAAAACCACACATGGGTTTCTCTTACTCTGCACTTTCTCACGAACAGCCTAAAAATAGTAAGCCACAGCCAAAACTCATAAGCGCAGCTAAAAAGAATAATCCCTCAGCTAGTAGATCGAAATGCATATATACTCAGAATGTGTTTTTTTTCTAATAAGAACTTACTTTTAGTACGTACTGCAATAGTTCAAAACTTGAAATAAGACTATTAATTTCACCATAGATATCGTGGGGGTAATATATAGTTGCAAGAATTAAAATAATAAAATCACCTAATTTTTAACTTTAAGGTATATGATATTTGAATTGCCATGCTTTACTTTATTCAAAAGCATAATACAACGTTACTAGCTATTATGTAACTATCATAACATTTCACTATTGAGTAAATGATATTATGTAACTACCATAAGATATGAACCTTCTAAAGAAAATTCACACACCTTAGCTTTTCATATGTCTTTCTCAACCAGCCATTTTCATTGAACAAAAAGATGATAAATGATACTGACCATTTTTTTACACCTAAGAATTCTGTGGATCAGGCCACCACCTAGCTTGGTTGCTTTTGGGTTGGTCCCGTCACTCCTGTATTTTTGGTTCTTTTAAGGGTACCATTTCCTAGGTTGCTTTTTGTTCTAAAATACACGGTGGAAAAACAGAAGATACATATTTTACGTAGAAAATCCTTACGAAAAAAATGCAGACATACAAAGACAAAATTCACCATACGAGAAGAATTACAAGCACGAAAAATTTAGACACATCTAAACTGTGCAACTACATATGTACATATATAGATTAGGAAACAAGAGTTCCTAACGGAGAAGAAAACTGAATCACTGTCGGATATGCTTGTCGTTGCTACGTTTGACATAGCTTAGTGTATGCCCCGCTCGGTGCCACGTCTGGCGCAATGTCTGGGACAGACACGATGATGAATTCAGTGCTGTAGTTGAAATACGATAATCTCATCAAAAATAAGTCTTCATCAATTGACCTTGTATCTCGAAAGTTCATAGGACTAATCTCAACCAGAAAGACTGAAACAGTCTTATCCAAACACTTATCGCGAAGTAAAATTGAGCAAATCATCAACAGGTTCAAACACAACAGACATAAATTTGGATCTTTAGTAGTTCATAACCCTAGTAAAATCTGAGTCTATGCAAATGAATTCCTGAAACAAATACTCAATCATCAAACGATATAAGCCAAAATATCAATTGTGGCGCTAGATAGATAGCAAAAAACTCATCTCACATAGGGCATATTCATGTTGGCTTCTACTTAGAGAAGCTAAAACCTAATATGAACACCAGTTTCGCCACTTCTCTCGCTCCTGTCTTACTCCAGAGATAAGGTAGGGGTCACGGATGTATCACGCACCTCACTTCTCTTGCTCCCATTTCGCCCACGTATCTCCTCACTTTCCCACCGCTCGCCATCTCTTTCTAAAAGCCACTTTTTTCAACTACTACTATTTATTTTCAACCAAAATCCATCAGTCACAGGCAATACGAATACCCCTGGAATCTGGCATGCTCCACATGGAACACAAAACTCGACAAAAAATGCTTATGGAAAGAGCAACTTGCATGTGTGTGGCCATCACGTACATCAAGGCGCCAGCTTCAAAGGTAACTGAATTTCATGATACACCCAAATTTGGGTTGAAAATGGAGAAAGTCTATTTATCTGTATTAGTGGCCCCATTTTAGTGTCTTTTTTTTTGAAAATATTAGTATTAGAGTATATACCTATGCATAACAACTCAAATGAAATGTATGTCTTTGAAAAATATACTCAATTTCAAAGTTTCAAATGAATTTATATCATATGTTTTACTGATTTATATATATAATTAGCAGATACCTACAATCAAACTATCATAAAAAGACAACTATTCTACTAAAAAAATGGCAGTTCAATTCGAATTTCAGTTCAAGTTTGTTTGAACTACTTAGTAAACTAGATAAACTCGATATCCAAAAAATTATCATTTTTTCGCACGTGATAATAGGAAAATACATATTTTAGATTATAGCGTCCTAGTTAATTGTAATACATACATACATACATACATACATACATACATACATACATACATACATACATGTGTACACACACACACACACACACACACACACACACACACACACACACACACACACACACACACACACACACACACACATATATATATATATATATATATATATATATATATATATATATATATATATAGACACACACACATTTACATACATACATACATACATACATACATACATACATACATACATACATACATACATACATACATACATACATACATACATACATACATACATACATACATACATACATACATACATACATACATACATACATACATACATACATACATACATACATACATACATACATACATATATATATATATATATATATATATATATATATATATATATAGGAAAAATACTTTTTACTCCCGGGTGTAATTACACCCCACCTCTAATATACCACATAAACAAACTTAAAATACTCCTTTATCACTTTAGATATACTTGTATACTAATTATAAGATACTCCAATATGAACCACACGAAAAACTTGTAAGGAAATTCATAGTTTTTAGCGTATTTTGTAAATACCCTCATATACGCACATAAAAAAGAGTATGTGTCTTGAGGAATGACAAGAGCTGGTCTTCAGATGTGACGAAACAGTTCATCTTTCCCGACAAAATTCAAGGCAATTTTATTACAAAAGTGCAAAAAAAAAGACATTCCCAGATTCTTCGGTGAGCAGCCGACATAGCCGACTTCTTCGCTGAGCGACTATCCATCTGCTTCTTCCCACTTCTTTTCTTCATCTCTGGTCTCTGGATCACGTACGCCAGTAGCGATGATTCAGTTTGCGATGATTCATCTAACTGAATCATCGCTACTGGCGTACGTGATCCAGAGACCAGAGATGAAGAAAAGAAGTGGGAAGAAGCAGATGGATAGTCGCTCAGCGAAGAAGTCGGCTGCTCACCGAAGAATCTGAGAATGTCTTTTTTTTGAACTTTTGTAATAAAATTGCCTTGAATTTTGCAGGAAAAAGAAGGATTGTTGGAGTGGACATCACATCTCGGCAGTAGTCGACATCGTCGAGGAACATGCAAATACAGAGGCAAGCACGACAACACATTTAAATCTATTACAGGAGAACAAGCTAGTGAACTCTTCATGGAACGACGGTGCGGGTGAAAAAGACACACTTACCACACTTACAGATATACATGCTCACAGTGGATGAACTCACGCGTGACTAGTACCGGTGGAAAGGTAGACGGGACGTTATTTATAAGGGCCGAGCAGAGGGAGGAACTGCTGCCTGCCATTCGATGTGGAGAGAATGGACGGGTGAGATCGAAATCCTGGGTATACGCCAATTATTGGTGACACGTGATTATCACACGCCAATTATTGGTGATATGTGATTATCACAGACGGTTATTAACGCGAACCGTCTGTGATATTTATATCACAGATGGTTCTTAATACGAGCCGTCTGTGATGTTTCAGTTATCACAGATGGTTCGTATTACTAACCGTCTGTGAAAGTTCACAGACGGTTATTAACACGAACCGTCTGTGATCTCTAAAATTATCACAGACGGTTCTAAGTTAAAAAACCGTCTGTCATAAGCTTTATATCAGAACGCTTCGTGTTTCGATCGTCTAATTAACGTCTCTCGATCGTTATACGAAGCGTCTATATTATTAATGTTTGGGTATACGAACCGTCTGTGCTAAAGGTTAAATATGCGCGCCTAATCCAAGTCTCTTCTACGTACGTACAATATGGCTTCTACTATTCTTGTGATCATCTCCTTCCTCTCATCTGTTCATCAAGAATTGTTCGGCCGGAACCTTACACAGGCGGCCAGCAATTTGCATCTGGAGCAGCTTCTCCGCACACGCCCTGCTCTCCTTCCCCGACTTTCTTGCATCCGTCAGCTCGACCTGATCATCCGCCGTCGACGGAGGCGTCTCGCTGCCGCTCAAGAAAGGGAAACAGCCCTTACCCTGGTTCTTCTCCACAATGTGCGCAAAGCGGAAGAAGCTCTACACGCATTAGAGAGACTGATGGATAGCCTTGCCGATCAAGCAGAAACGGCAGATTCTGAGGATCTTTTCATGCTATCCTCTACGACATTATGGGCTATGCTACTGATTATTTGCTCAGGCTGGAGGAGGAAGTGCTGAGGACAAGAACAATCTTAACGACGTTCGAGAAGTCAGTGGCTGATCCTCCAAGTCCCAAAGTCGAAGAAGAAGCGTACGAAGCCCAAAAGATTATAATCTGGAAAACTCTTTACCTGTGCGACTTTTGTAATAAATTTGCCTCTAAATGAAATTAATAAATTTGTTTGTAATTTATGATCTCTTGTCTCAATAGTTCTGTAGTAAAGTTATTAGAAGCAATATGTACTTATATATTAACCTCTGATTATGAACAGAATATGACAGAGAAAGGGACAACACAGACGGTTCTTGTCAAAAACCGTCTGTGAACATTCACAGACGGTTTTTTAAGAAGAACCGTCTGTGATAGTCTAAACAACACAGACGGTTTTTAATGAAAAACCGTCTGTGATAATTCCATATTATCATAGACGGTTTTTAATAAAAAAACCGTCTGTGATAGTATCACAGACGGTTCATCAGTAAGGACCGTCTGTGATACTCGACCACTAACACAGACGGTGTCTAAATTAAAACCGTCTGTGATGTAGCCGTCTAGTATAGTCTCTTTTGTAGTAGTGACATGATACGAGTTATTTTCAATTTGAATTTGCATATGAAAGAACACCTAGTAGAAAGATTTTATTGCCCAACAGCCATCCAAATATCATCCAGCGACCACAGAACGGTAGCACTTGAAAGTTAATTTGCACCGGATGTATCCCGCAAGGCCGCAATGATTGAATGACGGGAAATATGCAAATAAGAGAAAACAATTTTCTTGCCAATTGCGATAAATCAAATACTGGTACAAATTATTAGAAAGACACGTGGATGTATGATCCAGTACCAGCACATGTTACAAAAGATGGCAATTAATAGCAGTCCAAAATTAAGAGGCCTTGCGTCTGATCAAGAAACCTGACCATGACTCACACAACAGCGATCAGATGACCTGACTTGAAAAAAAAGCACGCCACTATGAATATCCTATGGAAATTGGAGAAGACGCAATCTCTGGCCCTGTTTGGCAGGGCTCCTCTTCACAAGTGGAGCTGTTTTTTTTGGCTTCACAAGTGGAGCCAAGTGAAGCTACTTTTTTCAGCTCCTTGGGTGGAGCTATTTTTGTCTCAGCAGATTTTAAGGAGCTCCTTGGGTGGAGCTATTTTGCTTTACCCCGTTTGGCACAAAACAGCTCCAAACAGCTCCAAGGAGCTGGTGGTGGAGCTATGCCAAACGGGGCCTCTGTACGTCTGAACGGTCGATCGATCACGGCCGTCCGTGGTGACATGTAATCCCGTATATCTTCTAGCATTTTGGTAGATCGGACGGCGGAGGGAGGAGCCTCTGGTAGGGGAGGCTCCCGTCCTGCACCAGCCATGCCATTTTCAGGCCCCAGCTGACGTGCACTTCCAAGTGGCAATGCATGAACCATACCCCTGCACACGTGAAAAGAAGCAGTTAAGATTCCCCACAATTCATGTTTGCTTATTCATAACCCAGCTTCTTTTGTTGTGTGTATTTGTAGTGCATGAACCGTTGAAATGATCCAATTAATCGATGAACAGTATGAATAATTCTCTATTCTCACCTGGATTGTCGGCGCGGAAGCGAATGGCCACCCATCCGGCCGCCGGCACGCCGACGGTGTTCCGCTCGACGGGGTCGACGAGGTTGTACTTGGCCGGGTCGTTCACCGGGTCGAAGTTGCCGAACCCCTGCCCGACCACGAAGAAGTTGAACCCGTGCAGGTGCAACGGGTGGCTCTCGGCGCCAAGGATGCTCGTGCCCTGCATCACCAGCTCCACGGAGGTGTCATACGGCAGCACGACCACCTTGGTGCCGTTGGACACGTTCGTGTTGTTCGGCGGCGTCCCCGTGTAGTTGAACGGCGACAGGGGCACGATCGGGAAGTTGGACGAGTACACCCCCTTGGACAGGCCGGTGAAGTGCGACTGCAGCAGCGCCGTCGTGGGCAGCACGAAGGAGACGTTGTTCACGGACGCCGCGAACCGGCTCCCGTTGGGGCCCTGGCACGTCCCGTTAACGGCGCAAGGGTGCGTTCCCAGCCCGACCGTGAAGAAGAACCGCCTGTCCACAACCTGCGGCACGGCCGCCGGGTACTGCTCCGTGGCGAGGCTTCGGAGCTTGGCGGTGAAGTTGGCGACGAAGCTCGTGTCATTGATCTGTGGGAGGGTTGGTTTGAACACCGGAAGGTTCTTGTTGAAGCCCGCGGAGGAGTGGGAGGTAGGGTCCTCGTACTCGAGGATGCCAGCGACGGTGGTGTTGTCGAAAGTTCCGGACGCCGCGGTGGAGTAGGGCGCGGCCAGCATGTAGTAGGTCGCTCCGGGGTAGGACGGCTTGGTGGTGAGGAGCACGTTGGTGGTTTGCCCCGGGGTGATGATGAGGGTCTCAACGGTGAAAGGCTTGATGTAGACTGCGTCGACCTCGACGACGGTGAGCGGGTGGCCCGCGATGGAGAAGAAGAGCTCGTCATTGAGCGCAGAGTTGATGAGGCGGAGCATGTACGTCTTCCCAGGCTCCACCTTCAGCTTGAACGTGTCTGCATGACACACGCATGCGTGCAGTCAACTTGCTAGATTAGAATACAATTCGATTCATAGTTGTGTATTTACTATGCAGAGTCGGACATGCATGCGTGTAAACGGCAAAGCACACAACCTTTGGCAGAGCAGTTGTAGAGCGGCCCTGGGAGCCCATTGATCGTGAAAGCATCAGAGACATTCGGGCCTCCGCCCGTCTGAAGCGCCTGGCTGATCACCGCCTCCGTGTCCGCCGTCCACCACTCACCTACCACCGGCCGAAACAAGCCAATAAACTTGGTCATTCCTATGCACAAACCTACCACCATCGAGTGTAATTTTCTCTGTACACTGCACTCCACGTATATCTGTACGCACGTACGTACCGAACATGACGGGAACCTCCTTGTACGGCGCGGGGAATGGGTAGGGGACGCCGACCTTGGGGAGGATGACGATGGGGCCGTAGACGGTGGCGCGGAGCCAGGAGATGTGCGCGTGCCACCACAGCGTGCCGCGCTGCCCGGTGATGGTGAACTTGTAGACGTAGCTCTGCCCCGGCTGGATCGGGCACTGCGTGATGTACGCCGGCCCGTCCGCCCACCCGCTCCTCAGCTGCCGAACGCCGTGCCTGACAACGACGTCCGCGCAACGATTTGCTCGATCGTATAGATACTCTCTATAGATGCTGTAAGTAATTAAGGTGGCGCGTGTGCGTGCTACGTACGTACCAGTGGATGCTCATGTTGTACGGGGCGTGGTTGACGACCCGGACGACGACGAGGTCGCCTTCCCTCGCGAAGACCTTCGGGCCGGGGAACTGCCCATTCACCGTCACGATGCTCTTGCTGCTGCACAGCCGTGTCACGTTCATCGTTTGCACCTGCGCGCATATATCGCAACGTTGCATTATTGTGATGCTCTGCCTCTAAGACCATGCAACTAGAAGAAGAAGAAGAAAGAAAAAAAAACTTGAGAACGCGCGTGCGGTAGTACTGCATTCACGTCGCAACAACTTACATCAAACTGGTACTCCCTCGTGGCGCCCTCCGCCACGTTGATGGAGAAGAGCATTAGCACGGCGACGAGGAGAGAGGGAGGGAGAAGGTAGGAGATAGCCATTTTTTATGCCTTCTTGAGAGCTCGACGACGTCCGTATGTTCGCTTGTTTGAGCTCTCGATCGATGGCTAATGGCTATGGATGTGTTTGAGATGCTAGGTGTGCCCTGGAGGTGCCTATATATACTAGATTGGGAGGAGAATGCAGGGTCTACAGTTCTTTTCGGCTGCGATTTATGGCTACAGTTGATAGTTTATAGTCCTAACACATACGTTTGTGTGAACGAACCGAGTACCGATAAGCTACTTTGAAAAGACTATCCCAAAGAAGCCATTTCGAAAAATCGACAAAGAAGATATTCTGTTTGTTTGTTTAATAGAAGCTATAAGTCGTAAGCTGAAAAGAAAAGGCTGTGATCTGTATGCTTCTAGCATTTCTACCGAGATGTAATCAATCGTTTAACCCAATTTAGGGTATGTGTAATAGTTTATCTCTTAAGTTTGTCTCTAAGGCTTTCATCTCAGTTAAAGACAGCACTAGAGATAACCTCTCCAATAATAAATCATTACTCTAACTATTTTATACTATTTTTAGTATAACTTCTTGCCTCATATTCTCTTACTATTTATGTTAGTTTGTAGGCTTAAATTGTCTCTCCTTATATTTTCTCAAATAAGATTTTACTTATTTAATATAGCTAAAAGATAATTAAGATGATATTATTGAAGATACACTTAGTATGCTTTATTTGGTGCATGGTCGGCCGTTGAGCACGAGGTCGTCGCAAGGCAAACGCTGGGCGGGCCCATGCATGGCTATGGCTTCGGAGTGTGGCTAAAGTCAACCACTCATCTGCTTATACGTCATCTTGACCACCCCTTAGCCTTTTCATGACTTAATTAACACGCTGAATGGCGACTATTGTGCTGCAATGCAAACATATGGTACCACGGAAAGGATTATTGGTATTTATTGACTTATTGCGCGACGTATTCTTATCGACTTGACTGCACATGTTAATTTAGCTCACCTTTGCTCCCAAAATCAGATAATTCTAGCTCACAAATTTTACGTTAAATTAAACCATGTGAAGTGTGATTTATGGGGTGTTCGATTTGGTGTTTAAAGTTGCCACATCTAACTGTAGTCACGCCACAATCTATTAGATAGTTTAGTTCAAATTTACAACAGTGATTTGCCTCACTTTTTTACCCTTATGGGCCACGTATTATGGACATAGTTTATTGACTAACTTTGTCAAATTTATGGCCACCATTTTGTTGGTCACACTTTTTGTGGCAAATCACATTTTACCTAAGCCTAGCTATGACAATATTAGCTATCAAGCAAACATCTTACTCCAACAAAACCAAGGAATTATGGCACAAATCGCATAAAAACCTCATGTGGTTGGTGTGGTACTTAACCCCTGATATTTTAGCCTAAAGGAGTAAAGGTTACACAAAACCACTAGTAATTCGAATACAAGGCAAGAGCTCCCGGCCTACGTCCACGCCATCTCTGTCATTGCTGCTTGCTGGGAGCCAAAACTGTGCCGCCAGGAGCTCGACTTCCTTTCAAATTAATTTCTTGCATTTTTGTGCAAACCACAATACTTAGTTTTGTGAGAAACTCCAAATTTCACTTTCCATTAGCAACGTTTTTCTTCTTTAAAAAGAACTGATGTTGAACTAATTGTAGATGGAACTTTTTACCACGTCGACATCTTAGAGGTTTGTTCCATTTTTTTTCACCTAACTCAGGGGCGGATCCAAGGAAAAAAAATGCCGGGTCACTCTTCTAAGCATATGGTGTCATTGCCTGTTTATAAGTGCCATTTGTTATCTTCAAAGAGGATTTGTACTAGGTTTAACAAGAAGTCATTGGTGTCACATGACCCCAATGCTTACATGCTGGATCCGCCCCTGACCTAACTATCAGAAATGTGTTAAATCAGAAGTAGTTGAATTTTCGCTTTGAAACTAAAGGTCAGAGGCGAGACCAAGTGGACCAGTTGCAAATCACAACTTTTCTTTTGGACCCAACCTATCCTTGCATGCCAAGGGACTGGAGCTAGTGAAGACAACGACCTGAGCTGGAGGAAGGTAGTCTAGGCCTGTTCTTGATTGGCAACACATTCGCATCGGCCAAATGGCCTGGCCTGCATTATTTATAGAATGTAAAACTGGAAGATTCGTACTTTGTAAGCTGGGCTGGTTAGCAGCAGGTACGTCTCCTGTGGATGGTTTGGTCAGGAACTTGTGTTCGAACTTCATCACTACCCCACCAGTCTCCAAAGCTCCAAAGGAAGAGAAAGATGCCTGACCCAACCTCACCTCTTGCTGTTCTGTTCTTTTCAATGGCTACAGCTCACAACGCATGAGCATGGCTGTAACCGTAAGGTGGACTTGAAACATCAGCCAGGAGTGTAGTACTCAGCATTCTACGTCTATGATCTCTCCTTTTAGCGAATACATACGTAGGATAGAATTCTTGTATAGAGGCGGGGTATATATATGGCTTGTGCAGTTATGCCTGATTTGCCGGTTAATTTTCTCAGATTTTACGCGCAGCATCTGGTGCTCGTGCTTTCCATCACGATTTTTCAGATAAAAAAATATGCATCGTCTTTTTCAAAAAATAAGTGTACTTCCTTGTCTGGTGGATTTTGCAGCAACGTGAAAACCACCGGTGATACATGCAAGGATTATATTTTTGCAGACAAGTGTATTCATTTCGTTAAGAGTTCCCAAAAGGTACAGCTCGTTAGTGGTAAATTTTTGGAAGTGTAAGAATGTATAAAATCTTGCTCTCAAAGAAAAAGGAATAATGTATCAAAACCGTCGAACTACGGAAGGAAAACAAATATGCCCCTCAAGACTGGCTCAACAAGTCAACAGTGAACACCAGTTCTTCATCACACTACTGCCAGTAACAGGACTCAGCAACAAACATCAGGGCATTTCGTGGTGCCGATTGCAGGGGCAAATCGTGAACTCCCACTGGTTCTCAGTAGATTCGACAAGAGGATCACGTATGGAAAGTCGACTGCATTTCAATTTGGCAAAAAAAAAGTGCCACAACTTGACAAAGGCATTGCTTTATACAGCTTCTCATGCCAAAGAAAGTATAAAAATCTGCGGAATAACTATGCAATATACAGCTACACTTTTGTAGTTATGTTGGCACAGCTTCGCCAAGGGATGATGATGGATCAACTTCAGCACTCTTACTGCTATCTTCATCTTGGAAACCTTGTCTGAAGCGATCATAATTAGTTGGCTCGGCTGTCATAAATGGGCGTTCGCCTAGAACCCGAACTAGATCATCCTGGTGGAGGACCTCCTTCTCAAGCAGCAGCTCTGCAATTTGTCCAACTTGCTCCTTGTGCTTCTTTATCAACTCAACCGTTTTTTCATAGGCCTTAGCAACCCATTCCCTCACCTCAGTGTCAATGATGGACGCTGTCTGGCTGCTATATGGCTTGCTCATTTCAAAACCATCCTCCCTTTGAGGGAACGAAAGAAGCCCAACCTTTTCACTGAACCCGTATACTGCAACCTGGGCGTAAGTCATCTTAGTAACTTTCTCCAGATCATTTTGAGCACCAGTCGAGATCTTCCCAATCAAAACCTGCAAGAAAAAAGCACAATTACATCACTTGCTATTAAGATAAAACTCAGTTATACAAAGATCTATAAAATGCTGTGTACCTCCTCCGCAGCTCGGCCACCTAGTGTCATGCAAGTCATGTCAAAAAGCTGCTCTTTTGTCATCAAAATATTCTCATTTGGTACGTACTGAGCGAAGCCCAAAGCAGCTGTTCCACGAGGAACAATTGTGACTTTAAGGAGTGGCTCTGCATGCTCCAAAAACCATCCAGCAACAGCATGACCAGATTCATGGTAAGCAACAGTTCGGCGCTCCAGTTTGCTAATGACCTGCAGACAAATCAATAAGTACATAGTCAATAAATATGAATATCAGTACTATATGTCCAATTGTCCATAGCTCAATTAATCACATCATATAAAAGCAAGGTGTATCTTTAACTAGTTGTGCTCCATACTGCATTATTGGCACCGGATAGTTCATCCAATGCAATGACGCTTCTGCTTAGGCCTCAGGGTTTATATATTCTAACAACTATGTAGTTTTTTCTATATAATTACAATTAAGTTTGATTACACTTAACAAGTGGAATAAACTACCAGAATCAGGCTAACCTATTGCAGGGTGCTCTCAAGTGAATAACAACTAGGCAAAACAGGGGGTAAAGGAACCTAGGCATATCACAGAAATTAGCTAGATTTCAAATTGTGGCCATTAGAGTCCCAATGCTCTTGCCAGCTATAGTATTGGTGTTTCACACTCTCCCACAGAAGCAAAATATGATTTTTATCAATCATAATCTGAGATGACATCAAGGTTCTAAATAGCTAGCTATAGCTTTTTTGGACCCCAAATGCTAAGCCGCGAAAATAGGCAAATAGCTAGCTATAGCGTGCTATAGCTGCGCCATAGCTTTTTTGGAACCTTGCCGCAAAGCTGCGAAAATTGTGATTTAAAACCTTGGATGGCATAGATATAAATAGTTCTTATACACAAGTGGTAACCATGGTTGTCACGGCGGAATCGGCGACCACGGCGAGTGAGATGCGCCTGGACGCCTAGGCGACGTCCAGGCGATGCCATGGCGAGCGCCCGATCCTGGAGTATCTCCCGTTACTCCCGTATGTATACATACATTACCGTCTCTCCTGTATAAAACTCCCGAGCTCTCCGTCTCGCCTGACCACTCCGCCTCTCCTGTCTCGCTCTCTCCCGACATCTCCGCCTCCTCTCCCCGCCGCCGCCTCCCCCGTCCGCCTCCTCTCCCGTCTCTCCGCCTCCCGCGTCCGCCTCCTCTCCCCACCGCCGCCTCCCTCGTCCGCCTCCTCCCCCCGTCGCCTTCTCCCATCGCCTCCTCCCCACGCCCGATCTCCTAACCCTAGCCGCCGCCAGCCAGTCCGCCGCATCCTCCCCGTGCCCAAGCTCTCCCCACTGCCTCCCCTCCCCGCGCCCGAGCTCTCCCCGCCGCCTCCCCTCCCCGCGCCGCTGGAGATCGACGCCGGCGGCGGGAGCAGGCTGGAGATCGACATCAACAGCAGGACAAGGCGAGGCGACCAGCCACGGCGTCCGCCTCCGGCCGCCGGGACGACATGGCGTCGCCTAGGCGACACCGTGACAACCATGGTGGTAACCTTAACAAATGCATATATCTTCTAACCATATCATCAAATTTGCTACTTACAATAGTTTGCGACATTTTTCATGCATTTGTGTGGTCGTAGTCTAGCAGCATTACAGACAAGCCTTACCTATGTGTCAGTCAGGGAACACAAATCTTGATGTAAATTTCGAAAATCAATTGGTAGAGGAAAAATGACAAGTCGATACTTTGAAAAGTTACCTTATTTTTCTTCTCCAAGCCCCCAATTACCCTATCAATTGCAGCTTCAAAATGCTGCATTGTAATAAGTGTCTCCTCACCTCTTGCAGCAGTTAAAGCTGCCTCATTACAAACATTCGCAATGTCAGCTCCTGCAAATCCAGGTGTCAAAGCAGCTAATCTTTGTGAATAAAATGATGGCTCCTTGTCCAGTTTAAGCTTTTTAAGGTATATGCGAAATATTTGATCACGACCCTTTATGTCTGGTTTGTCAATACTTATCTGACGATCAAATCTTCCTGGTCTTAGCAAAGCCTTATCCAGGATGTCAGGTCTATTGGTACCAGCAAGAACAACTACTCCAGACGTAGTTCCAAACCCATCCATCTCTACAAGCAACTGGTTCAATGTACTTTCGCGCTCATCATTTCCACCAGAAAACCCTCCACGGCCTCTCGCACGACCAATTGCATCAATTTCATCAATAAATACAATACTAGGTGTGCATTGCCGAGCTTCTTGAAATAAGCTTCTCACCCTGGATGGTCCAACACCAACAAACATTTCCATGAAGTCTGAGCCAGAAATAGACAAGAAGGGCACACCAGACTCGCCTGCAGTGGCTTTAGCAAGGAGAGTCTTTCCTGTGCCAGGGGGACCCACAAGAAGAGCACCCTTCGGTATTTTAGCTCCCAGTTCTTCATATTTCTTGGGATTTTTCAGGAAATGAACAAATTCCATGATTTCTTGTTTGGCTTCATCACAGCCAGCTACATCCTTAAAGAATACCTGCAACATACAGCAAAACAAGGATTACTTGAGTTCAATTATATGTATATTAGCCACAAAATATTATATGTACATTATATTTTTCAGCTTTGCTGTTCTTTGGTGATGATGAACCAAGCCAAGGCACCTAAACTACCACAGCACGATCTTTTTACAGATGTAGCCATAAAATGAACTGGCAGAAAAAAAAAGGTAACCTTGTTTTTGGAATTTTTATCCATCTTTGTCACTTGAGCTTTTCCAATATTGAAAATACCACGTGCTCCTTTCCCAGGACCACCAATACTAAATCCACTCTGCATCTTTTTCCCCATGAAATATATCAATCCAATAATGAAAATTGTTGGGACAAACTTCAGCATTTCCTGGAACCAATTTACTTCAGCAGCATATGTTACTGGAACATAATCATGTGGATCTATCCCCAATGCTTCCTGGGCCTCTTCTAACTTCTCTTCAAAGGACTCAACACTTCCAATATTAAAGTAATACTTGTATCTGATAGGAGCCTCTCTTCCAGGGAGATGATTGGTAGTGATATGGATATCACTATCCTGGCTTTGGTTGGTTGAGGGTGAATTCCTGACATAAACCTTTGCAATTGATTTGTTTGAAACAACAATGTGGTCAACTAACCCAGGTTCCAATAACTTATTCCTGAATTCTTGGAAGCTTATCTGGAAAAGTTAGAAGCAAATGAGCTTTATAAGTCATAATGGACTAGTAAAAGAGATTGTGTTCCATATATAGAAAAGGAAACAGATAGGGAGCTGCAGTGTGATATAGCCCCGCTCGGTTGGTCTGAAAAGCTGTGGCTTATGGCTGAAATTGCGCTGTAGTTGAAGGTGGTTTATTTGGCGTAATTAAAATTTAAAATTTTAAAAATAGAAAAAAAATATGTTAGCCCATCATGGACAATGTGAACGAATACAGGAAAAAAGAACCGGCAAAAAAGCTCAAAAAAAACCAAAAGTTCAGAAAAAGACGAAATTTATGAATAGTGAAAAATAAGCCAGAAGCTCAAGCTGAAATGAGCGAGGCCAGTTCTATCGTATTAATTAATTCATTGGAGGTACATTACCCACCATATTGCATTCATATTAACAGGAGATTGAAAAAAATCTAAAGGCATAAAGCACATGGTAACAATGCCCTAGATCAAAATCTTAGCTAGAATAGTAGGATATGCCATCAGTTTTGAATTTCTGGGATATTTTGTTGTGCCAAAGGATCATTATGCTATTGCTATCAAGCAATAGCATACCCTCTCCATTAGTACAACTATGCAATTACTTCTTTTCGGTCATCTAGTACTTTAGTGATTGCTAAGTAATCATCATCTATAGTGTGTTACAAATACCCATAAACCAAGAACATCTAAAGGTGAAAGCACAAATGATTTATCTACCACTTTCCTAGACCACACCACCAAATAAATTTTTCAAGAAAGTGCAATATGTTTTCACAACTGCCTGCCACCACTCAAATTGGATGCTAAAAAAATGGCCATTGGCAAATAACTTAGACACCACACAGAAGTAAAACAACTCTTTTTTTTTTACATTTACAAGACAGATCAATGGTGGAGACCTTAAAGAAAGCACATGCAGATTTGGTTACCAGTTATCTTCTATGCACAATAGACCCGGTAAATGACTATGAAACAAACAAGTAATGAACTATTATAAGCATGTTTTATAGTCAGTTTGCCAGTAAGAAGAGTACCTCCTGCTCAGATGAACCAAGAGATACGAATGATAGTAATACGCCGAGAAGGAGTAGAGGAGCAAGGATGTCTTGGAATAGTTTCGCAGCGTTGTCCTGAAAATTCCATTGATCATCTGAATTGGATTCCTCTGCACAGAAGAAGTGATCACATGAAGTGCACAGCTTGTACACCAAAAGCTATAAGGGCCAAATGCATTCAGCTGCATGAACTGACGAAAGTTTCAAAATTGCAGGCAAATTGGCAATGTTCATGCCAGTAAACTCTCTCTTTAGAAGCGAGCTGCCGGCAAATGTGACACTAACACACCAATATTAGCTTTTAAGCTATATATGATACTTCAAAACTGTTGGGGACATTTGTGCAATAAGATAAGTTTGATAAAACATCTCCATGGATTCCCCCAACTATAGAGTGTTGCTGAGCACAGCACTCCATCCATTATCTAGTTATACTGCAAAAGCTCTGTTTAATCATCTCCTTAGCACTGATATCTATTATTAATCTACCAAAACCCAGATAATAGGTGTACATATCACAAAGTTATGTTAGCCTAGTTTTAGCGTGGCATTCTCCTTATATTCAGGTGCAGATCCAGAAAAAAAAGGTCATCGGGGTCATTATGAACTCATAACAATAACTTGTAGCTTGTAATAAGGAGTCACATGCTTATAATACTAAGGGGTTATATGGGCTGGGCTGAAGGGCGTCAGTGTCGCTTGACCCCGGGCAATACATGTAGATCCGCCCCTGCTTATATTCATTGAGTAAACCAAGTTGGTACTGATGTAAGAAAAGCTACACGACTAGCAAACTATTATGAAAACACACAACAAAGTAACCATCTCTCTACGCAAGTGTGCAATGCAAATTAAAACCACAACTTACTCTTCGAGTCAGACTTGTTGCTCCCATCCCCTTTCGGCTTCTCCTTCTCCTTTGGGAAGTACTTCTCGTAATCTAAATCATGAAGGGCCACATTACAAACGGATTCACCTCCAGTCTAAACCCGCAGAGAGAGCTTACTCTTGTTCGACTGATCGGAGAATAGCCGCCGGAACTGCGAGCTGGCGAGCAGGCACCTCCAGTCCTCGACCTTCCCCGCCCCGTTGGCCGCCGCAGCCCGGCTCCCCAGAGCGGACGTCAAGTAGCCGCGCACAGATCCCAACCCGCCGCTCACACCGCCAGGCAGCGGCGCGCGGAGCCCGCCACGCCCACCGAGCAGAGAACCCTAGGGAAACACCGGACATGGCAAATCGATACGCGAAGCTCCTAGATACACCAAACCGGAGACGGAGAGGAGGGGGGAAGGGAAGGGCTCGGGTACTCACCTGGCGCGATCGAGCGGAGCGCGCGGACCGGGCGAGGGCGCGGGAGAGGGAGGAGAGGCTCATGGCGGCGACGGCGAGGGCATGGGAAGGGGAGGCGAGTGCGCCCTATCTAGGGTTTGGATCCCCGCGCCGCGCGATCGAATACCCTTTTTTCCCCCGGGGGGACGTTCGTGTCGTGGGTTGGAGTTGCGAAACGAACTGACGAGACGGCGGTCGATGGCGGGGGGCGAGAGAGGGTGACGGTTTCGTGCTTATGATCGGGCTGGTCGACACGTTGCAGGGTTTACCACCGTTTTTTTTTTTTGCTTTTCAGCGGTATTTTTGTTCCCCGTTAAGCCGTAATTGAAGTAACTAATTTTTAAACAAAATATTATTTTAAAATAAAATTTATCAGTTAGTTTTCGTATATACTATACTAACTTTATTTATATCAGTAAAACTATACGTAAGTTTCTGTTAATCTGTAATCTTTTACACAAACAGTCTAAAAGTCACAAACTACAACTAAAAGCCATAAACTTCAGTAAAAAAAGAACAAACCCAAAATCCATATATCACAGTATAAGAGAATAGATACAATACCTATAAGTCACGGAACACGTGGTTTGATTTTGATTAGTAGATGGATTTTGGCCCCGTTTGGCAGAGCTCTAGCTCTAGGAAATCTGTAGATTTTCTAGAGCTGGTCATCTGTAGCTCTAGGAAATCCTGGATCTAGAGTTGCAGGCATGTTAAGTGCATTTACATGACTCATTTCATTTATATTATATATTAA
The DNA here is from genome assembly GCA_017311315.1 of Dendrocalamus latiflorus. Lineage (NCBI taxonomy): Eukaryota > Viridiplantae > Streptophyta > Magnoliopsida > Poales > Poaceae > Dendrocalamus > Dendrocalamus latiflorus. Next base: position 14,558,677 of record CM029647.1, on the reverse strand, counting down.
ATAAAAATATTTAAATCACTTTAATTTAGTCAACAAACTACAGATCCAGCATAGATCTCGAAGCTAGAGCTGTGCCAAACGGGGCCTTTGGTTGGAGTGATTACTGCCATGCTACAAGGCTATAATAATACCCAGAGGCCACAGGCCCAGCTTGCTTGGAGCATGGCCGAAAGGCCCATGAAAAGCCCATAACTCGCCATACACTGCACAAAGTCGGTCCATGATTACTTGCCTCCTCGTGCTCGTAAGTCGTATTCCCATCATCCGTCCCGGAAGTATGACGAACTCTGAAGTGAGGAGGCGCCAAGCTATCTGAAAAAACACGACTTCGTAACTAGTATCAGAAAAGAAAACGAGTTTAACCTACGGTACAAGAAAGAAAACACAAGTCCATAGCGGTGATTTTTCAGTCGACGTGCTGTTCGTATGGAGCTTGTTGGTCTGCTCGGCTGCTTCTGCCGTCGGAGCCTTGCTTTTGTTATCGGTGGTTGATTACTGTGGTTAAATTGGGGGGCTTTCTTGTTTCTGAAGCTAGTTTGCAGTAAATGAGCGCTTACGAGAAACTATCAGTTTTTCCTTCTATGCTCTTACAAGCATGAGGCAAGACAGTGGAATTTTTCCTTTCAAAAAGAAAATGAAAGAAGAGGAATGATGCTGGAATGGAAGAAAACACGGACTCATCAGTCGTGTGAATGAAATATCTTGACCACTCAACTGATAATGTCAGAAAACTCTCACAAAAGGGAAAATTCGCAGAAGGATCACTGTCACTAGTTACTCAACGACAGCTCTGACGAGAGGATTGCTTGGGGAGTCTTTGACTCTTCCACATCGCAATACTCATGCTTTCCAAGAAAAGACGTACTGCCGACTCGAGTCTTGAAGTTTTTCCCATCGAAAGGTCAAGACTGATCACTGGTAAATAGAACAGTTGATAGGAAATTAAAGCGGAAATGGCTATTCATCAGTATAAAATAGATATCGTTTTAGCTCTATACACACCGAACAAGAAAAATGTTAGTACCTTAGTTTTCGACATCAGTATGAAATAGATATCGTTTTAGCTCTATACACACCGAACAAGAAAAGTATTAGCACCTTAGATTTTGACACCGTTTGCTCCTATCGATACTAGAAATCCTTTCTTAAGATGGCAATCGGATGGAAATTCTACCAAGTCTCAAAAGAAAGATACTATAAACCCTACCACTCAGTATTGTAATAGGAGAATTGGTGTAAACTTATTATTGAAATCATACAATTATTTCAATAATAAGTTTACACCAATTCTCCTATTATTTCAATAATCATTTTTGTCTCTATTATACGAGTAATTACCGAATTAGGCCAGTCTCAGTGGAGGTTTCATGTCCCAGTTTCCAATACACCCATATTTTGGAAACAGTGCAGAAGAGTTTCATCCCCATGAAACTCTCTCTACTCCCATGAAACTTTTATCATCTCTCTCTTCATCAATACAGTGCCATGTCAGCGTATTTAATGCCCATGAAACTCCATAAAACCCCACTGAGACTGGCCTTATAATCAATTACCCAGCTATTAGACGCATGTTTGCCTGGGGACCACTGTTAGTTGGCAGCTATCAGTTAATTAATAGGTATACAGTTCCTTTCGAAGAGACATTAATAGCTAGTGACCGTGAAATGGATTACTCCTAGGACATTAAAATATCCATCCATCCATCCATCCACATATATATATATATATATATATATATATATATATATATATATATATATATATATATATATATATATATATATATAGGAAAAATACCTTTTACTCCCGGGTGTAATTACACCCACCTCTAATATACCACCTAAATAAATTTGAAATACTCATTTATCACTTTAGGTATACTCATATACTAATTATAAGATATTCTAATGTGAACCACACGGAAAAAATTGCAAGGGAGTCCATAGTTTTTAGCGTATTTTGTAAATACCTTTATATCTCTACTCCTTAAAAGGAGGAGTTTAAGGTGATGGTCAATTCTACACATGTGGGCCCCACATGTGTCCTATCCCACCCCAAAACCCGTTCGCTATCGCTGCCCCCGGCCCCCCCATCCCCCATTCCCGTGCGGCTGCCTCCCCCCGCACACCTCCGCCCTGAGGTCCTCCCCTCCCTCCTCCGCCGTCGCGCCGACCTCGCCTCCTCCCCTCCCTCCGTCGCCGCGCCGCCCTCGCCTCCTCCACCACCGCGCCGCCCGCGCCTCCTCCGCTCCCTCCTCCGCCACCGCGCCGCCCTCGCCTCCTCCGCTCCCTCCTCCGCCGCCGCGCCGCCCTCGCCTCCTCCCCTCCCTCCGCCCTCACCACGTCCCCCCCATCCCCCATTCCCGTGCGGCTGCCTCCCCCCGCACACCTCCGCCCTGAGGTCCTCCCCTCCCTCCTCCGCCGTCGCGCCGACCTCGCCTCCTCCCCTCCCTCCGTCGCCGCGCCGCCCTCGCCTCCTCCCCTCCCTCCGCCCTCACCATGTCCCCCCCCCCCGCGCCGCCGCCGCTCCTCCGCGTCCCCACCCTCCTCGCCAGCCCGCGCTCCCGCCCTCACCCCCGCCCCGCGCCGCCGCCTCCCCCTCCCGCCGACCTCGCCTCCTCCACTCCCTCCGCCCTCACCACGTCCCCCCCCCCGCGCCGCTGCCGCTCCTCCGCGCCCCCACCCTCCTCGCCAGCCCGCGCTCCCGCCCTCATTCCCCCCTGGCCCCGCGCCGCCACATCCTCCTCCCCGAACCGCCTCCCCCTCCCGACGAGCGGATCTGTTGTTCGACGCCCTCCCTCTCGCCGGCGGCAATGGCGACTCCCAACTCCGGCGGCATCCCCATCAAGGTCAGCGACTGGATGGGATGATTACCTTAAGGAGTAGCCTCTTATCAGATTATGATGGTTGATTAGCCAAAACAACTGGTCTTTTTTTTTGCAAAATATCTTAAACAACATATGATTTTGATTGGGTAGAACATGCTGATTTATGGGTCAATTTGTGAGTTTGATGTATGATTTGCGGATTGATTCGATTATTAGCTGGCACATGACCTCCTTGTAGTGGATTAATGATATGACGCGCGACTGGATATTTGAATTGGTGTGCTGGTACTTCAAATTTTGCTGATTTTATTGGGGATGTTGCTATTAACAGAATGCTAGCTGAGGTAGAATGGAGTAACAGAATGTTAGATTCAAGTAATTTGTTCAAAATGCGATATTTTCTTGTGGGTCAGAGCTGGATAACTGATAACATCGGGGGCTCCACTAATACCTTTTCTGTTCTTATACAATCTGCTAAACACTTAAGTTTACTAAAAAAATTTCTCCATGTGTTAAGTTTACTAACACAATTTTTATTTGTATTGCAGCGTTGCACTAATAACCTCCAAGAAAGGAAATTGGTTCCACCATATTGGCATGAATAATAGTATAAAGTATAAACAAAAAGACCCAAAATCTGTATGGGAAGTTCTAGAACTTCTCAGCTTGCATCTGCAAATATGTTGCTTGGGCTGTGAGTTGGTTTTATATACTGATACAAAATGAAGCAGAGGTTGATTACCATTGCCTTTATACAGGATAACTCTGTTCATAAATAGCGAGATAGATAAATGGCAGAGGAAAACACAGGTGACAACTGGTGCTGCTGCACTGAAAGGGAAGTTACACGCATTTAATCAGGTTGCCTGAATGCCTATCTAACAATTTTTAGTAACTTATTACAGTTTAACATTGCTAAACCTACAACTTTTTCTCAATTGTATGAGATCAGAACATAAGTGATCAAGTATCTGGTTATATGAGAGATCCAAGCAGGATGATTAACAGGATGTACTTGAGGAAATCTATTGTTGGTGTATTTGGGGAGGTATGTTAGATGCATCTACCAATCATGTTTCAGCACCGAATTAATGATAAATATGTAACTCTGGCCATTCATTTGCAAGATGCAGGAGAGCCTGGAACTACCAAGGAGGTTTGAGCGATACTATATTCTTCCCTTGAAGTCGTCTCAAGCCTAGCTGCTTCTCCTTTGAACTATTCAAATTTTACGATATGCTGTTTATTGTAGCTCATTTCTCCCATTGAGATGAAAGTTCTTGTATATTACCTTATAGCCTTAGTTATCTACCCCAATGATTAAGTAAAGTGATATCTGGAATTTTTTTTGGTTACATAAGAAGAGAATATATATGGACTGCACTTCCTGGTCTCATGTGTTCACCTTGCTGTAAACCTAGGAGCACAATATGGAAGGTGATCCTGAACTTATTGACGATTCTGAGTTTTATCATCAACTTCTCAAGGAGTTTCTCGAGTCATGTGGTACAGGGTCATCTGGTTAGTTCAAATTTTTTTACAACTGCACTTACTGTTGCAAAGTATCTCTTTACATAAGTTTGCATGCTCACCCACACACTGAAGTTGAGAAAACTGTGAGTAGCCTTGGGAGTCACAGGCCATCTCTTTTGGATGGCTTTTCACAGAGTAGACTATATTTCGCTAACCTTTATAAGGAACCTATATCTTTGTTCTTCCAGCATTGGAGCATCTATCAAATATGATTCTTCTATTTTTGCAGAGTCGGCATTTTGTGCTCTAAGAAAGCAGCAGCATAAAAAGAGAAAACTGGTTGATCGCCGTGCTTCCAAGAGCAGAAAGATAAGGTACCTCTCTCTCTCTGTGTGTGTGTGTGTGCGTGTGTGTGTGTGTAGTAATTGTGTTGTTTGCTGTTTTTGTGGTTCAGGTACCATGCTCATGAGAAGATTGCTAATTTCATGGCCCCAACACCTATGGTTCTTCCCCCAATGTCTTCGATATTGTTTGAGAATCTATTTGGAAACGACAACCAGAAATCCACCATAGTTTGATGATGATACTTTAATTTTGACATTAGGACGTGTAGCCTTTTTGTTTGCTTGATGTTGCTAGCAATCTTAAGATGTGAATTGAACGTTTTCGATGGGTGTCAATGTTGCTTGCGTTTAGCCTGGAAAATGCATATGTCGGTTCAGACTCAAGCTATTTGACACTTTTCAGGGCATTTTCTTTGTGAATGCAAGACATCGACTCTTAATATCAGTGTTCAGTACTGAGGAATGAATCATGGAGGTTGCAAAGGAAAGATGATACGATCAATGTTCATTCTGCTTGCTTGCTACGATTATTACTCATTTGAAGTCAAGCCAATTAGTAAGTACGAAACAAAAGGTGGGGATGATCAGTCGCGCATATTTGGGATTGGTAGCCTACCAGCTAGGATAAGGGTTGTGTGCCCTGATATCTCTACTCCTTAAAAGGAGGAGTGGATGAGTAGCTCAATGACTTGATAGTGTGCTACACTGAGCGAGAGATCTTTAAAAAGTATTGATGATGATAAAATCATAAACCGCTTCCAAGGCATGAAGTTGCGTATAATGCATTTTCCCCGTGATTTAAATTTATCTTATGATTCAAATTAGGTTATTTGTGATATGTTTTATATGGTCTAAATTTTTATTGTCTTTCACAAGTTTCTATTATATCACTAATTTTTATATGTTTCATACACATGTGACTTATCACTAATCTGCACTCATGGTAGAATAATTATATATTCTTGAGTATGCGTTTCGTATTATTGACTTTCGAGGTACCTACTTTATATTTCTTTATTTTGCATTATTTGTCTCTAATTGTGTGTTTCTATATGAATTTGAAATTCTGTAAAAAGTAAAACACTATATTTATGTCAATTTAGTTTAGTCCGACAAAAGATTCAGCCTAGCCTCAATTTTATTCCTAGCTTCGCCACTGATCTATAGTGTTCTTGTTTGATAGACTAATTTTAGAGTATTTCTTTTGCTCTCTATCATTTTGCAATTAGACTTTAAATGTTACGATTATATTTTAATCCGTAGCAATGCACGGACATCCAACTAGTACGTACATAAAAAGAAGTATGTTGAAAAAATGTACATACCACCTCTGAAAAATTGTTCATACCACCTATATAGTCTTAAATACTCATATACTACATGTACATACTCCTCGTTACGCGAGATACTCCCTACGTTGTGAGATACGACATAGGGTGTAATTACACCCAGGAGTAGAAAAGAGGCTTCCTATATATATATATATATATATATATATATATATATATATATATATATATATATATATATATATATATATATATATATATATATATATATATATATATATATATATATATATATATATATATATATATATATATATATATATATATATATATATATATATATATATATATTAGATGTGGGAGTATTTACACTCGGGAGTAAAAAGTATTTTTCCTAGAAACCTCTTTTCTACTCCGGGTGTAATTACTCCTTATGTTGTATCTCATAATATAAAGAGTATCTCGCGTAATAGAGAGTATGTACATGTAGTATACGAGTATTTAAGATCATCTAGGTGGTATGTATAATTTTTCAGAGGTGGTATATATATTTTTTAGACATACTCCTTTTTATATACGTATATGAAGGTATTTATAAAGTACGCTAAAAACTATGGATTCCTTTGCAATTTTTTCGTGTGGTTCACATTGGAGTATCTTATAATTAGTATACGAGTATACCTAAAGTGATAAAAGAGTATTTCAAGTTTATTTAGGTGGTATATTAGAGGTGGGAGTAATTACACCCGGGAGTAAAAAGTATTTTTCGTGTATATATATATATATATATATATATATATATATATATATATATATATATATATATATATATATATATATATATATATATATATATATATATATACATACTTGTTAAGTGCCCGTACGTTGCTACGGAACAAAAACATTTAACATATATGGACATGTAGAATTTAGCACAGTTTGTCACGTGAATATCAAATTTAGCTCCCAAATCACCGTAATTCTATTTGTATACTAAACACAGACAGTTTTTTGGTGAGGCGGTTAGCGTGTTTAGTCCTCAGCCCCTAAAGCCCATTTCCCGTGTTTGAATCCCTCCGCAGCCTTATTTTTCAAAGTATTATTTGAGAAGGGAGGGGCTGACCAGTTAGATCGAGCCCAGTTTCTATGAAGTTTTACTAAAAACATGATGGTCAAATAATAATTTTGTTCGCTCAAAACAGCCGTATGCAGCAGCAACCGAATTGTTGAACCAGACCGGACCAGGCACCAGTTTTCATTTTCTTCCAGCTGAATCACCGATCTGGTCCAGTTTCAATAACTGTGCCATTAACTGAATATCAGATGTCAACTCAATGTTGTCCATCATGGACTTACCAATGTAACTCTGGCCTCACCAAAATAATGCCCTTTCATTTAAAGTTGCTAAAGCCATGTATTGCAAAATTAACACAACGATGGAATAAAAATATAACAGAGCCATATGAATGAATAAAGAGATGTGGCATAGGTAAACCATTGCAATTCCAACATAAATAGAGATCATCCACAGAGCTCCAAGTGTAATTTCCAAAGAACAAAGTATTCATGATTCAAGTGGACATCTCCTATCCTTCTCCATCGGAGCACTACAAAGTGTTTGTGATATAACTCATAAACACTCATGTTCAGAGCCACACGGTGGCGGTGGCGGCGGCGGCGGGGTGGGGAGACGGCGGGCGAGACGGAGGCGGCCATCAGGCGGAGGAGTTGATTGGTTCTGGGATTTGGGAGGCGGATGATAAGAATCGGTGAGGAGATGCCCGTGCGTAGTGGGTGGCGGTTTCTGCACAGACGTTGATGCGCAGATTTTTTCGGTGGGGTGGGAGGGGAGAAGGAACGTGATACGTGGAGAGAAGCGGCCGTCCGATCTGCGGCTGATCTTTGATCGGACGGCTGAGAAGAAGGGAGGGAGAACAGACCGACGACCACCAACTCCAATTTTTAAGTAGTAGAGATATGTGTGTGTGTGTGTGTATTTGATGTTAGGTGATTTACAGCTTTTAAGAAAAAAATGCTAGAAATCCACCCATCTATCTATATCTACCTATCTCTATCTATATATATGTGTGTGTATTTGACGTTAGGTGATTTACAGCTTTTAAGAAAAAAAATGCTAGAAATTCTAAAAAGATAAATAACATCTAGCCTTGATTTCATGGATCCTAATTTTAAAGACTTGGATGTGATAGTTGGCTTAAAAATATATTTAAAATAGAGATAAGTAGCACTATCTATATAATTCAAAGATTGAAACTGTAAATTTGCTTGAGAGACCCGCCTCTGAATCATCTCTTTCACATAGGAAGAGAGATCTTAAAATAAATTACACTAATTGAATATGAAATATGAAGTTAAATATCTCAGATGTATTCTCTTTGCAAAATAGGAAGTGCGTAAATAAAATTTTTATATATACTATACTGCACTGCACTGCACTGCACTACACTATACTACATGTAATTCTGTGGGCAATAGGCTAGTTGTGCAGAAAAAGAAATGGTTTCCTTGCTTAAAGCAACAATGATGACGAGGTCTACTGTTTAGCACGATCAACCAATTGCTATCTTAACTAGCCGATTTACCCGCGTAGCAGTTTAGTATAATATAGTATAACTTTACACAATTATAAATTTAAAATCTATATTTTGCTATCTAAATCTGAATTTAGGATATTTGATTTCATATTTCGTTAGCAAAAAATATTTTGAGATCTCTCTTTTTATGTGTGAAAGAGGGGGTTGAGAGGTAGCTCCATCGAGGAAATTTACACGGGTTGAGAGGTACCTCCATCGAGGAAATTTACACTTTCATCCTTTGAATTAAACATAGTGCTACATATTTCTTTTTTTTCAAATTAATATATCTCTAAATCAACTATTGAATCTAAGCCTTTAAAATTAGGGTCCACTGAATTAAGAGTTAGTTATTATTTTAAGATCTTTTAAAATTAATATATCTTTAAGACAACTATTGGATCTAAGCCTTTAAAATTAGAGTCCACCAATTTAAAGGTCAGATATCTTTGTGATAATTTCTAGCATATTTCTCTCTTTTCTTAGCTGCTATAAAAGGCTTGTCATCGACTTTTAATATATAATAGATTATTCGGAAACCAGAATATTATTATTATTTTTAACATATAATAAACATGTGTTTTTTAAAACGTATAGTAGGACCTCTGCCCATTTATTTCAGAGACAAAAGGAGAAATACAAACACACACACGTACGCTTAGGAGTCATCGAAAAATAAGCACATGGTTCACATCGGTCTAAAAATTAACAATTGCAGAACTGCCGGCCAAATTTATTTAAGAAAGAAAGTGAGTACAAACATAGAGAGGGCTACAAGATAATTGTTGCCCAAAACACAAACAATTCGTAGTAACAAACAGGTTTAGAGACCTGACATGCTAACTCCGTATGTCGATCTTGTATTGAAGTGACTAGGCTTCTGGCTTCTTTTGTCTTATTTAAGTCAGAAGTCACATGAAATATGTTGATTTCTAATTTCGGTTTATTTTGGATTTTTTAGCCTTTTCGTTTTTTTGCCTTATTTCTTTGCACCGTCTATAACGATATAACTAGTTTTTTTTTATTTTATTTTTAATAGAATGACTTAGAATAAGTTTGCAGCTGCTACAGTGTAATTTTAGTTAAAAACTAATAACTAAAATCATATATCAAAAGCTTAAACTCTTTGAAGTGACCCAAAGCTCCTCTTTGATAATCCAACAAACTGCCCTCGGCTGATTGTAATGGGACTAGAAGATCCTAGTTGCTCTCCTTCCAAATCACTTAATGCACAAGAACTGTTCGACTAATTTAGCTGCTTGATTAAGTGGTGAAAATCGTTTGTATAGACAGTAAACGGAGAGGAACCTAGATCACCGTGATTTTGCTGAGGAAGCTAGATCTAACTAATAGGTTGTGTAACGAGACGAGGTTGGTAGTCTGGGCTTTTCACAGGAATACAATAAATATCAAAATTTTGTTGGGACAACATGCTAAAAAGATAGTTTTTTTTTGTGTTGCATACCTTTATGTCCGTCTGATGACGAAATGTTCCTATTTAAGTTTAAGAGGAAGCAATTTCCTGTCAACCTAAGCTTTGCAATGATCATCAATAAAAAATAGGGGCAAACAATCCCAAATATAGGTGTCTACCTCCCTGATCTGATTTTCTCACATGGACAATGATATGTCGCCCTCTCGTGAGCTACTACTAGAAGCAATATCAGAATACTAGCTATGCCGAGAAAGGATGGTAGCTTCAATTTGTTGGCACATTTACCAAAAATATCATCTACAAAGGTGTTCTTACATCCTAGATGTCTTATGTATTTTATTTTTGCTCATGTTGCATAAGAAACAACATCAGCTACTAAACGTGAACATCTATTTCTGATTTGATTTATTTATGAGTTTGTACATGTGTACTTTGCTTGATACATTTTTTAAAAAGATAAAATTGATGTTCAATATTTAGTATGGGATCACATCTAATAATATGTATCACTATCATGTGGTTCTTCGTTGTAATGTACGGATGCCTTACTAGTAAATAGAGAAATGCGTGGTGATGTAACCGGTACCTATCATAATTTTTACACTCTTCAATTAAGTCAAAGTGAGTCAAAGTAACAAGTGATATGCTCAAAAATAGGATAAAGTAACTACAGGTGTCAAACGGATACAAATTATCTATTTTATTCAACTACCATGTTTAATAGAATACAAATATGGTTTAGATTTTTTTCATGCATTAGAAATTTCTTCCCTGATTGTATCCACATAAAAAATATGGATACAAATATGGTATGAACTTTGTCGGGACCCCGGGCGTCGAATAGCCGAAATCCTTGTGTGTGTACTGTACTATTCCCATGACCAGTGGATAGTACACATAACCACAACATTGAAATCACATTCGTACATATCGCATATATTTAATTTACAACAAAAGGGTTAAATATATAAGTGATGCATAATAGGTTTACAACATAAGGGATGATCGATCAAATAAATATAAGTATCAAGGATGAGATCGCAATGGAAGACAAGTAAACAAACCAAAAGTACCCAACGGTATGCCATCCATACCCCACAAGCAAACGACAAGGATTAGACCATAGAATGACCCATCGTTGTATTATCTGGTACTGGGAGCAAATTAAGCGTCGTTGGACATAATTTCTTCCTCATTCTCTGAATAACAATTCAAGCAATATTGAGTACATTTTGTACTCAGTAGGATTTATAGTGTATCACAACATATATATAAATGCAAGGCTAACAAAGGATAAGACTCTATGGTACAAGATATTTTCGGCATGAAGCAAGATTGCATTTGCAATATCGATAAGTGGTAATTTGCAACAGAAATTTAAAGAGCATTTGATATGTAATGAAATAACAAGTATATAATTTTAATAAGAGTAAATCATATCCTTCCTTGGCTCCGATCAGTGATCAAATCTCAGCCATAGATATGGCACATACATCACATCATACTATAGTATTATTTTCAACAAAACTGCTTTGTCAAAAATAAAAGCTTGACATATTATGTCTGCATCCAAACATTCTTATGACCATGAGCATGGCTATTTAAATAGTTTTAAACTTTCAAGAGATTGCACTGCTTTACCCAAATGAGATAATTAAATTCACTGTCAGCAACTACACGCTTCCTTAGACGTGCGATAAAGTAATTGTCATATAGCCTTTACATCATCTAATTCTAATCTTGCACCAGCCTGATGAATGATAAACCCTCACTTCAGTGGATACCATCCATTTAGTGAGGCATTCACCATTATATTAGTAAGTTTTGGTCTCAACACCTTAATAAAGAGAGCCCTTATGAGCATCCTACCCAATATGCTCCTACCACTTCAGCATACCAAAATGCAAGGCTAGTCCTAAATAATTTATTAAGCTAAAGTCAGCGCCCATATAGCATATGTGATTGTATAGTTTAGACTTAGACTTGCAACAATAGAGTTTGATTCTTAATTGACCTAGATGAGAATATCTCCCTATCTACATGTGAGATCACCTCTTATATTTTTTTAATTTATCATATAACTCGCCTGTATCTATAACTAGGTTTTTTATTTTATTTTTATACCAAACTAATAAAAGTTCCACCTCTGGTCCAACATTTCAAAACCTCCCATTTCCACGTGCAATTTTTTGAATATTCAAACTTAGTGAAAATTAGTGTGTGGCTAAGCATCTAGACAATATACATGAATTATCATATACCAAATTTGACATTAGTTATTGTCTAAACCATATCCTAAAGGCTACAATAATGAGTATCAATATCACAAGAAGGATCAATGAATACAAGTGGATATAACTACCATACCCATAAATATAGCAGTTTTAGTAAAACATACACGCAAGTATAATAGTTTTTGTAAATAATATACAATAATTAAAATATTAGGATCAACATAGTCAAAGAAGGTGCTCTCCTTGCTCTGGTTGCTCAGAGAATTGCTCGGGAAGGTTCTCGTAGATTTCCAGTGCGACAATATCTAATTGATAAAAATAAATGAGCACAAATAAGAACTAAATAAATTCAAAATAGAGACCAAATTCAAACTTTTTTGTATATTCAAAAATATAATCATTTAGAAAAATTTAGAGACAAAAATCACTTAATTGGAGTTCATATGCAAAAGTTATGGCCATTTGAATTTGGTTCGGTTTGAAAATCCCTGCAAAAAGAAAAAATGGGTTGACTGTTTGACTGTGGGCCCCATACGTCAGATTTTTTTTCCATTTTTACAAAATTCCAAAAACTTTTTTACAAGTGGATCCTACATGTCATACACACAATTTGGAATGAGTCTTAACATAACCCTTACAGTTGGGGCCCCCTTATCATAAACATGCTTGCCTTTTTTGTTCATTTGGAGGGGAGGAGAGAGATGAGTAGGGAAGTAGCCATGGCTGCCCTGGTGGAGCTTTGCCAGTTGCGGGACTATCAAAATAGAATGCTTAGGTGACAATGACCTCAATGATGATGATGGTTTGCTCGGTCGTGGCTCGTGGCGTGCTCACAACAACAACAGGCGATGACTCAATCGGGTAGATGGTGTGTGGCTCGCCAGAGAAGAGAGGAAGGAAATGGAGGGGTGTGAGAGCATCTATGGGCTAGGAGAAACTCATCGGACCAGTCAAAGGAGGTGGAGGAAGATCGGGGTGGGTTGTCCATGGTGAATCAGCGACGGTAACGGTGGTGCTCGTGGAGAGGGCGCCTCGGTGGATGGAGCTTTGGGCTGGCCTTCAGAGGAGGTAGAGGGGTCTAAGAGACTAAGAGGATTCTCTAGCAGTGAGGAATCGGAGGGGACGCTCTCGGTGAAGGACGGCAATGGCGGTGGTGTTGTTGGCTGATTTTGGCTTGAATAAGGAAGTGGCCGCGTTCTCAGGGATTTGCTGCAGGCAAATCGAAATCAACAGAGGGTTGTTGTTACTTAGGGTGAGGGACACATTGTGACGTGAACGTCTCAGCCGAACATTTACTGTCGGAGTAGGAATAGCGATGTTGTCATAGCAGCTGCGGCTGGCGCGCTCGCCGGCATCGGGAAAGACAGCCTTGTTCTGGCCAAAATAGTAGAGCACAAGAGTTCAAACTTGAGTATAATAGGGAGGAGAGGATGGGGAAGAAAGTGATGCGAGAGGGATAGCTAAATAGGTGAGGATGCAGCGGGAACACTCGGGGGAGTCATGGGCACGCTTTAGTCCATGTGTGTTGCCATCCTCCGTGTTCCAGGCCGACAAAAGGAGAAAAGGGAGCGGCGATGGGAATAGATGGAGCATGGGCTGACGGCGAAGCAGAAAACGATGGGAGGTGGCATCAAAACGAGGGGCAGCCCTGCCATGGATTTTTAGTTGAATGGCTAGAGGTGGAAGAAGCAGTCTGCAAGTAGGTCTTGTGTGGCAGTGAGGGGGAGAGAAAGAGGTGGGTTGAGGTTTGAGGAATTTTTTTAATATAGTAAATCGGCTCCAAAAATTATGAATTTTTTAGAGGCTCCTGACATTGTGTAGATTCTTGTGTAATTTTCTAGAATTTTATATAATTTAAATTTTCCTCTAGAATTATTTGAAGGTCGCTGTTTTATTATAAGGACACTATTTTGCTTTGGAAAATTTTAGAAGCATGCTAAAAGATGTTCCAACTTTTATTTCTAGCACCAAGAACTTATATTTGAGTTTTTGGGGTGTTTTATTAATAAAGGTTCAAGAAATGATTTTTTACTGTAAATTCTTCTATGCCACTTTATGGATCATCTTTTCAGATTCTATTTTTAATTTAATTGGGATTTCTTCAATTGTATACTCTTTTCCCAAAATTAGTTTTATTTTTCGAAGAAACTCCAATCAAAATCCAGGGAAAACAAGATACAAGCAAAAGTTTTAAATTTTACTCATTTTCAAGCTTCCTATTTTTTGGGATGTTACAAACTATTTGCCATCTGAAATGAGATTTTATCCGAACTATTCATATTCTATTCGATAAAGTAATATACATATTTTTATTGTAGCATGCCTAATTAGCCGGACGGGTATTTTAGTTTAGTCTAAATTCATGTTTGCTCAGGTGAAATAAATAAACAGAGTGATTAAGTGTGCTTTGTATGAGGATAACGTAATATAAATATATTGCAATTACATAAGTTGCGAGGATATTTGAATCCGATCAAATTGAGTTGATAATATTCGATTTAAATTTGTATTTGTTATAGCATTTAATTCGTATTCGTCTTTGTTTTTAAAAAATACGAATACAAATATGGAAAGACTATTGTTCAATTCGACACCCCGAAAGTAAGGAGCACCAAACAACCTAGTTTTGTGGCTGGCTCTCCGTTTTGAGATGTACCATTGAAAGGACAGAAAAGTAAAATACATGCTTGTTATACATGCCGCTTGTTACTGTAATGTACACTTTTGGGGGCTTTACTTTAACCGTGCGCACAATATAACCCAATCAGCTATAGATATTAGTTGTTCTACTGGTATACTGGCACCCTACTTAGCTAGTTTTAACCGGTGTCAGCCAAGTCCCACCAGCCATGGGTTACTTGGGTTATTTCTGCGGCTACGTATCTAATTACACCGTGCTAATACTCACTGACAATAGCTATATATACGTATCTAAATACACGTGCTAGTACTCACTCTGACGAGCTCCCCCGGTCAACTCGGACCATATCTAGTCGGCGGCTACAGAAACAGAGCTTCCGGGGACCACGGGAAATCGAGGCAGGACCAGTTGGCGGGTGGCGAATCAGGAGAAAACACCGTGGCAGCATCAGCATGTGGCGCGGAAGAGGTGGAGCCGTCGCAGGAGTCCATGGCTGCACGCAGCACGGCGTCCTCGGCGCTTCCCTTTTGACGCCCCTGCAGCTTGCTGCCTCCTCGTACCTCGGCGTCGAACGTTTCTTTCGATGGCACTGGCTGCCCGCCAAAACCCCCGGCGCCGGCGCCGTCGTCCGACGTCGGCGAGGGCCTGGCCTTCTTCGCCGCAGCCTCGTACACGTCGCCCGCCGCGCCGGAGAAGTCCATCACCGACGACTGGCGGTGCGGGAATAGAGGCTGCGGGCCGTGGAGGTGCGACCCCTCGTACGTTACGATCAGCATCTCCGGGTCGTCGGTGGACTTCTCGACGTGCTTCTTGGCGCTGCACCGGGAGCTGGTGCACTTGTAGTAGCTCCTGCATCCATGCAAAAACGGACGCCAGCTAACTATAATTATAGTACTACTAGCAGAAAAAAAATCGTGTATGTTGCTCTGTTCCTGCCATGGATATACAGATCTAGTTGTAATAGCAAATGTGCTAGCTAGATTTGAAGATGCGCATAGCCAGTAGATATGATAGATCGGTCTACTTGCAGTCGTTGATTTTGGTTGCTCTGAAAAGACTGCTCATCTGAATCCATCCCTGTTGAGTTAATTCGGCGCCAGTTAATGCGACGTAGATGGCTGATAATATTTGCCGTTCGGCGTTCGTGCGTCCATGTTCCACGAAAATACGCTTGGAGATTGTTCGCTGCACGAGTTAATGGATGAAAAGAAGGAACAATAATAGAAACTAAGAGGAGGTGATAAGACGTGCATCTGCATGTCCGAAACCAGCCGATCTTTCTGAACATGATCTGAAGGTCTTCCCAAGCCAGCGCGTAGCACCTTTACCCTACATGCGTGCACCTCTACACGGTGACGCTGACTGTGAGTTCGTGAATGTATCTGTGCAGCTGTGCTGTGCTAGCTGGTATACATGAACTAATACCTTGGATTTTCTCACGAAGTATATATAATAGAGTCTTGGTTCAGTCCATGTAGAGATGTAGAAGGTGTTAGCACCTTCACCATAACTTACCGTTAATTAATCAAGGGCAAAACTGTACAATCACTCCAAGAGCCTCTCTTTTTTGGACAGTTAGTCAGTTACAAAAAAAAAGGAAGGCAGTGAAACTCTCCCCGTTCAGATCCATCCACTTCTCTTACTTTTTTACCCACTTCGCTAGCACCACCTCTTCGCACCACTCAATGACACTGGAGGTGTTAAGGCCATGACAGTCGTTGAATGTGTTATATTTAACGGTTAAGAACAACTGAATGTATTGAACCAGAACTCTATATAATAATACTCGATCTATTACGTCGTTGTTTGCGAATTTAAGTTTCGTCGCTTCTCAACCGAGCGTACAGTTCACAGAGGAAATAAAGTGTCAAGTGTGTTTAATTGAATGTTCAGGTGGGCGCCACGCACGAAGAGCTAGCTGCAGGTTGTTCGCGGTGTCGCCCACTGACACGAAGAAAGGACGAGCCTGGTCGAGAAAGCAAAGTTGACATAGAATAGGATGTTCTCTGCTGTCCTGATTAATTCTAGAAGGTAAACGAAATGGATGAATTAATGAACGCTCAGCTGTTCTCATCGGTTGCGAGCTGCTGGACCCCAATTTCGTGTTAAAGTACTTAGCTGCTGCTTAAGATCGACTTTGCAGTTCTATCGGAGTACGTAGACTGAAGACGTACGCTAGAGGTATAAAGAGTTGATTGGTTTTTAGTTTGCAGGCTTGCAGTCATAGGTTTAGTTGAACCTATTTATCATTGTCTAATCAAGCCCCTGTACATCACGCCTTTGATATACTGATGGACATGCAGCATCCTTTCATCTCCTCTATCCCGTTATAACATACGCCGGTCGCATCACTCTTTACTACTGCTGTCTCTTGCTTCCTTCCTTGATTCGTACTAGCACCTCTAGCTTGCGTCTGTCTGTTGTCTTCCTCCTCCTGAGCCCTCCTCTCCCATGCGCTCAAGTAACGGTGGTTTCCATTGAGTTTTAACATTGACTTATCACTTTTTTATAATAATTAATTTTTAAATGATATATCTTTTTAAAACGGATCTATAAATATATTATAGTAAACACTGTACCAAATTCAATTATATCCATCAAAATCACATACAAATATTTTTTATACGTACTATTTCTCGTAAATAAACAGAATTCAGAAACTATAAACCAAAATCTAAAGTCCAAAAGAACCTAAGCATGCATGCATGCATGGGCGCCGTGATACCCTTGTGCACACATGCTGGGTGGGTTCTTTTGCACTAATGTCTTATGACTTATACTACAATAACTAGCTTTTAGACGGTAAGTTTTTTCATGACGGTATTTACAAGTAGATTATAGTGCAAACTATATCAAGTTTAATTATACTAGTCAAAATCGCATACGACTATTTTCTGTACGTATTGTCTCTCACGAACAATACAGAATTCAAAAATTTTAGCTATAAGCAATATACCACAGCTTAAAAGAACCCGTTCGCTAGCTAGGGAGAAACGTTAGTGTCCGTTGCCGATTGGCACACGACACGTACATGGAAAACTCTAAGAAATCCCCAAAACACGTGCTACATGTGCAATTTTGCTCAAGAAACCACACGCACGCGCAGTGCAAACCATCATGGCCGACAACGCGCGGCGCGGCCATGCCATCGAATGGCGCCTAGTCACAATTCAACTAGCTAGCCTTAGGTACCCTTCGCAAATTACTAAGCTCTCTTCTACGCCCTGCCCGGTGCATGATCCATATATGCATGAATAGCAAAGACCAAAGAACAATGATCAAAAGATAATTCAGAGGCCGAATTGAAGTCGGTCGGTAGCTAGCTAGCTAGATGCATGTATCGATCGATCACTGCACCTCGGGTGGGGGTTGTTCTTGATGGACTTCTGCCCGTACTTCCTCCACTTGTACCCGTCCGTCGGCATCTTGCCGCCGCAGCTCCTCACCTTGGCCGTGTACTTGCTCTCCGGTGCTCTACTCGACGCTCCGAACCTGCGGTTTTTCAAGCAAAACCATGCATAGATTGTTAGTCTCCTTTTGAGTTGTGCACATATGTATTATTGAGCAGTATACTAAATATTCAGCAGATCCATGCATACACCTACAAATATAGTGAGCTGTAGCGGCGGCTGGAGGGGTACGGCCGCGACGACAGCGCCTTCTCGATGTCCCGGATCGTCGGGCCGGAGTACACCGAGCACAGATCCCTGCTCACCGCAGGCGGCTGCAGCCGCTCGTGCTCGGCAGCGGTGCTGCCGCCGCTGTTGCACCGCGCGGCGGCTGCTGATCCCGTGTCGCACGAGTAGTACTCCGAGTCACCGGCAGCCGGGACCTGGGCGCTGAGGAGGCTGTCATCGCTGAGTAGCTCGCTTATGAACTGCTCGTCGAGCTCGCCGCCGGGCCAGACGTCCACCTCGTGGGCGGCCACGGCTGCGACAGCCTGAGCTTGCAGCGCATCTTCCATCAGGTGTTCCTGGAGAATAAGGCGCCGTCGCTTGTGAAGGGATTGGCCATATAACCCGACCCATAGGCCATAGGTGGAAACGGAGTCATGGAACGGCTTATGTAGACATGGAGTCCCGGTGTGGATGGAGTGTGGAAATTGGCATCGAGTTTCAGGGGAAAGTCAACCCGCCTTGGAGAACCATGCGATTGCGATGTAGCGTGTGTCTCTATCTTTCTCTATATAATTACTATTTTGTATACAGTGTAAAATATGCGCTAAATAATTATTGTCATGTGCGAGTGAAATTACTACCAAATACATGTAGAGTTACTGTCAGTTATAACACTACACAATTGACAGTAACTTTACATATATTTGATAGGTGTATGTAAAGCGTCTTTTCTACTCTCGGTAGTAGTTACTCTCTATATCGTATCTTATAATGTAGGGAGTATTTCGCGCAATAGAAGGTATATACGTGTAGTATATGAGTATATAAGATCATTTAAATGGTATGTACGCTTTTTCAGAGATATATTTTTTAAGAAATACTCCTTTTTTAACGTATGAATATGAAGGTATTTGCAAAATACCCTAAAAACCATACACTCCCTTGCAATTTTATTATATGTACCACATTAGATTATCTTATAATTAGTATATGAGTGTATTCAAGTGATAAAGGAGTATTTCAAGTTCGTTTAGGTGATATATCAAATATGGGAGTAACTATACCTGAGAATAGAATGTATTTTTCATATGTGTGTATGTATGTGTGTATGTATGTATGTATGTATGTATGTATGTATGTATGTATGTATGTATGTATGTATGTATGTATGTATGTATGTATGTATGTATGTATGTATGTATGTATGTAGGCATGCGTGTATGTATGTATCCGTGTATATATAGGTATGTATGTACACATGTATATGTATGTATGTACATACGTACATATGTATATCTATATGTATGTATGTGTGTATATATATGTATGTATACACACACAATTATGCATATATGTATGGTTGGTGCACAAGTTTGGGGATCCTTTAAAGTTTAAATTAAATCCCTATTTGGAATGCAGGAATTATGACGAAATTTCAATTAAAAAAGTTCAATTCCCATATAAATCAGAAAAAAACTCGTGTTCCAAACAGATCTAAACATGAAGTGTTCCAGGTATGTAGTATCAACGGGGCACATATAAATAGGAATGGGGAACGATAGAGCAGATCAAACAATAGTTGTCATGTAGTATAAGATTTGATAGTTTGCTCAGAGATATATTAGTTTGATACTATCCATAACTAAAAAAGTTGAGAGTTTGTAAATTTGTTCAATGGGCCCACCTCCCAATCCTCTCTTTCACGTAGAGGTAGACAGATTTAAAACAAATTACACTAATCGAACATGAAATCATGTATACCAAATGTATTTTGTTTGCGAAATAGGAATTTCAAATTTTAGAACGTGCAAAAAAACTAGTAGATCCTAATTATAAAGGCCCAAATTTGATGGTTGGCTTAGAGATATATTATTTGTAAGTAATTTGGAAAAAAGATATATAACACTATTTTTTTAATTTAAAGGTAGAGAGTATAAATTTGTTGTCTCAAAATAAATTGTGCTAATTGAATGAAAAATCAAAAATATATTTTCTCAAAATGGGAATGTAGTTGTTCTAAAAATCAGGATTAGGTGGGGCCATCGCCTAGAAGCTCAGCACAAGCCACCCGCCAAGATTTCCTCAAAACCAGTTGTCTAGGTAGGGAGCTCGCCTAGGTGGTCAAAGGCGGTGACAGGTGGTGATAGGCGCGACAGTTGACTCGACAGGTTGGACATCCGATTAGGAGGCGCGGTTGGGCATTGGAGGGAAGAAGGGACAGGAGAAGGAGAGGGGGAGGGGGAGGAGGGAGAGAGCACGGAACAGAGGAGAGATCCTTGGAAGTAGCAGGGATGGAGGCGATGGTGAGGAAAGGGGTGGCAGCAATGGAAAACGGGAGTAGCAAGGTGACAGTGGATGCTTTATTACAGGCGAGCAAGTGGGATGACCTTGCTTGGGCCCATCTGGCCCATTAGTAATCTCAAAAGGGAGGGATGGGTTGTTAGGGTTTTTCACTCTTCCCTATCCTCCCCCGCGGAGCTACCATAGTGAAGGGAGCAAGATAAGTAGCATGACGGTCAACGACGAGCTACGGCAAGGATGAAGATGGCAATAGGGTTGATGGCAGACATGGCGAGAAGATGAGGATGGCAATGGTGTGAAGATCAGAGGTTGTTGGCCGAATCACTTCCCTGTTGTTGAATTAGCCGCCTCCCTTACTCATTGCCAGCTAAATTGTGCCTCCTTGTCGTTGAATTTGTCTTCACCAACATCAATTTATCATCCCCACCATCAGCATCAACCTCTAGGCTCCCACTCTACTGCTCCCCCCTCTAAGTATTGTTGTTGCTCCCTCTTTCTGCTGCCCACTCCTATTTGCTAGTCGGCCGCCTACGCGGTATCTTGGTGAACACTAGTTATATTGCACTAAAATATACCATGCAATTTCATAGACCAATATGCCATGTGGATTTTTTTATTTCTACTAGCTCAATGTTCGTGCTTTGCAAAGGAATACCAAAAGAGGGTGATACATATCATCAATGTGAGAACAACAATTTTATATGGGAATATGCTATGTGGAGATGAAAGGAGCATACTGCGTGTGTGGGAGGGAAGGATGACATACAAACTCCCCTTTTATATTAGTAGAGATAGAGATATGTGCGATGATTCATGGAGTTATGTATCTATACATTCATTTGATGCGCTAAAACATGGGAAGAAGCAAATGACCTGGAGGAAAAACAGTAACTAGTTCTAGAGTTAGTTCCATGGACGTAAAACCATACAAATAATAAAAGAAATGTTCACCTGTAAGAGTGATTAAATGAATATTTACCCAAGAAAGGGATAAATATGCTCATATGAAAGCCTGGAATTGATAAGAAGTAGGCTATTGAACAACCATATACATTTTGATTACCCAGCAAATACTAAAAAAACCTCCAAAAGATTATATTTTTTAGAAAGCAATGATTCTCTTCATCAAATAAAATTCCCAAATAAAAAATAAAGCATGGAATTTATTGGGATAAATGCTACGACATCACACAACGATGGATGTAATCATCCAGAAATGATGGTTGGCACCAAATTAAATTAGTTTCCAACAAAAACACTAACTCGTCACAAAAGATAGCATTATAACAACTGCTTTTCAAAACTCGACAAACATCACCTCCATTTCGTATTGAAATTACACATGAAAAGCATTTGTACGGAAGGAGAACAAAAAAATGTAAGAATGTGGTATTATGTTAAATATAGAATAAAAAGGCAAAGGCTGGCATGGCATCAATTTTATTTTTAAAAAAAGATCTGGCATCACACTTGTGCCATTGAAAGAATAAAATTCTAGCCAAATACATAGCAAATGAATGACAACAATATGCAATATTGAATCAAGCCCAAGGCCCAAACCAAACAAAGGAAAAAAGGAACAATTTTATGACCTAAATTTAATGAGGAGAAAACAACATATTTTCTTCATCCAATTAAGATAAGTAGTGCTAGCTTGAAAATAAATAGTTTCATTCTCTTGTGGACCAACAGTGAGATAGAAAAGAAATAGGCTATTGTGACAAGGGGGACCTAGCTATTTTCACAAACTCTTGCTCCACATACCCGAATATTACATTTAATATAGGAAATTTTGGCCATATTTCATCACATATCAGATACAACTTTTATCCAGCTAAAAAATGATAACTAAAATTTTAATGTCAGAAGTCAAGAGAAACCAGATAGATGGTAGAGTCTGTTGCATATAACTTTGGTGTTAGAAAGCTCCAAGCTTTTCAATAGCATAAGGCCTACATATAACATAAGGGCATATTGTCATAAGTGTAGAATGAAAAATATCCCCATGATTACAATCAAATAATGCTCTAAAACAGCTGCAAAGACAACAAAAGTGCAATTATTAACAAATACAAGCTAACATAACATCTTAGTAGTTAAATAAAGTGTTTGTAACAAAGTAAGTGGATGACTGTATCCTTGATGCCAATTCTGGACCAATGTAGTGGTAATAACAAAGGACAAGCAATTACAGATCTGTTACTTAACGGATACACATGCAGCAAAAAAATATCAGATAGTAAGAAAAGAACTTTGAGTAAATAACTGATAATATAAACAAAAAGAACATTGAACAAAAGCTACAAAAGCTCACACGTTCACACTTGAGGAGAGGTTGTAAGAAAATAAGGTATTTCTCGACAAAATGAAGATACTATCCCACTGGAAAGTGATGGAAGGTATACTGCATTGAGAAGGCAAAAGATGCGTAGCATCCATAAAAGAGAACACAAAAACAAAGGCATTGATGAGAATATTTGCATTGCCATGACAATCCACATATAGAAATACACTCAAGGCTGATGGAATTACACTAAGCATTAACAGATACATGGCATGTATCCCACATGTTACACTTTCCATGCTTAAACCAAGTATAATACATCACGGATCTGGGAGAAAGGTACCAAATTCGCAAAGAAAATTACACTGAAAATATCAATATTAACATTTATAAAATAAGGAGTTGGATCACCATGGCTATAATCAAATACAATAGCTTTACATATGAACACCACTACAATACCAATTACCAATTCATTCAGCTGCAAATTAACATGTTCATAGCATGGTCGCACATGATACAAGTCTAAAATTACAAGCCAAGCTAGCATTTTTACACGTGTGGAAAATGCTAGAATAGCCTAAAGCCTAGTGAAAAAATAACTCACCTTTTAGATGAAATAGACATGCATCTCCAAACTTGCATGAATAAATTTGGAAGCTCTTATCCAATGTTGTTATTATAGAGAGCATGCTGATTACCTTAGCATCATGCTTGTCGGGGAGGAGGTCGTGCGCGGTGTAACATCCTGGGAAATATAAATAATAAATTATGGAGTTTTTGGATTATTTTAATTGCTTTTTATTTGAATTGGAGTTTATTGGCTTTTTGAATTTATAAAGGAATTTTAAAAAGAAGAAAGAAATCACACATAAAATGATACAACAGGAACATCAAATGAAGAATCTGGAAAGATGATCCAAAAGAACTATAAAAGTAAAAATAATAATAAGTATTTACAAGAATATATATACATATATATATATACATATGTATGTATATGTATATGTAAGCATACAATTAAACATAGCAAGAAAATAATCTTTATGTAACAAATATTAGCAAAATAAAAGATATAAAATTCTAGGAGGAAAGGAAGTGAATATATGTATACCTATATATACACACAAGAAAACCCAAAAGAAAAATCAAAGAAATAAAAATGGAAAAGAAAAGAAAAAGAAAAACTCGGCCGGGCCGGCCATCACCCCGGCCCAGCCCCTCCCCGCGCGCGGACGCACGCCCGGCCCAGCGCGCCAGCGCCCGCAGCCCATCTCCCGCGCGCACCCCGCGCCTCACTGCGCCGTAGCCCTCACTCCACCCGCGCCTCTCTCTCGCTGCCCGGTGGGACCGAGCTGTCAGGCTCTTCTCCCTCCTCCCTCTCTTCTCCACGCGCCCGCGCCGCTCTCTCGCTCGCGCTCACTCCCCTGCGCAGCCAATCCGCTCTCCCTCTCTCACCTCACGGGAAAAATATCTAAGAATCTACAGGAGGGGGGAAGCACCTCCCCGCTACCTCTCTCTTCCACAAAATCTCGGGGAGATTTGATTCATCTCCCCTCACCGGCGTGAACAGCGGCGGCCGAATACCGCCCTCGCCGTGCGCTGCTTCTCCGGCTATAAAAGCCCCCCCTGAAAGTTGCAATCGCGCCGCACTACTCACCTCCACCCTCCCCCATAAGCAATCAAGCCGAGAGCCCCCTAATCACCGTCGGTCCCCTCCTTCTTCCCGAACTCCGGCGCCGCCCTCCCCGCCGATTCCCGCCGTGGTAACTCGATTCACCGCTCGTGAATCATCTCCGGAGCATCACGAAGCTGTTCCCAGTCTTCCCCGCATCTCCCGAAGCTCGTACTTCGCCGGCGACGCAAGCCTTCCCGAACCTCCGCCGTCGCACGCCGCCGGCTCGCCACCGTGCCCCTCCGTCCCCACCGACCCCGCCAGAAGCTCCCTCGTCACTCGGGGATTGTATTCCACGCAGCCCTGGAGCCTCCCGACCACCGCACGCCGCCGGCCACCATCGCCCCCGACTCTTCTGCCCGGCCGCCTCCCGGAGCTACCTCAAAAGGTATACTTACCCTATATGGGTAAGCATCGCTCGGGCGACCGAGTGGCTTACAGCGTTAACTCTCCCTCCCCCCTTGCTCCCGCGTCGCGTGTTTGAGCCCCGGCTCCGCACGCGCGGTCGAGCGATTTCTTTTATTTTTCTTACTGACAGGTGGGCCCCACCTGTCGGCCTGTGCAGCTGGAACGACCGACTGACCGCTGGGCCCCACCGGTCAGTGACACGTCTGCAATGAGCCCTTGCTGACAGATGGACCCCAGTGAACAGTACCTGGACCCACTTGTCAGCGGCACAGCAATAAAAGAATTAAAATAAAAAGAAACTGACATGTGGGACCCACTGTCAGAAATTTGATAATATTTGGAATTAACTGAACTGAGAACTTTAAAGGATCATAACTTTTTCATTTTAACTCCAAATTGAATGAGACAAATTTCTAAATTCATCTAAAATCAAGATCTATCCAATGAAACTGAAATCACAATTTTTAGAGTTCATTTGAATTTCTGGTGTTATTTGGTTTGATTTGCTGCTTTTCTTTTTGTACAAATTTTTGGCGCGCGTTAAAATAGCTTACGAAGCGCAAGAAGAGGAGATCGAGGCAGCAGCACAAGAAGCACCAGAAAATCCGGATCCCGACCACTGTGACCAAGGCGAGTCAATACTTTGATCATATTGAACCCACATTTATGCAAATTACTTGGTGTTAAATTAACAAAATGCATGCTGTTATTTCTATGCAAAATACATGCTAAACTTGATATTCTAGTTATATGCCAATGTTTACCTTGAATAGTATTACCCCTCATTTGGAATGATTGAATGTGAAAACCTTGTCGTCCTAGCAAAAGCATAATACTAATATTTCAAAAATAAGTCCCTAATAATATGCTATGCTTAGTGTTGCATTAATACGCAGGGGGCGCTGAAATGCCCCATACATCATGATCGCTTTTAATAAATGAGAAAATGGTTTGGGCAGTCATGGTGGGAATGACTGGTATATTTGACATGACTATTTTATACCCTCCAAAAATCTCAACATGCTTAAATATCTGGGCGGACTAGTTCGAGTGTGTGAATATGTGGTGCAGTGGAAGCACAAAGTGAGTTATTAAATGTGAATATGTGGTGCAGTGGAAGCACAAAGTGAGTTATTGATAGACCGCCCAGATAACCCTAAGGACCGAATCTTGTCATGTCACCCGTGTAAAACAGTACAACCACAAGTCTGTAAAGTACAACTTGGCTAAGTAGATTTATCGAAAACTTTGGACTCATCTCACTAATAGGGGGAGAGAAGTAATTATGCAGGGGCAAGGGAAGGCCTAAAGGGACACCGAGTGGAGCGTGAAGTTTCCCAGTCGTGCTAGCGCAGAGGGGAGTGGAGCCCGTACGCTAGTAGCTGTGGGGAACATCCCGTGCAACATATGGGACCCACCGCAAGTGGGCAGTCTCCCATAGGGGTGAGATGACAAAAGGGTCTAGATACTTTGAAAAGTCACTGTGATGGTCAGCTCAACCACATGACTAAGGAATCGTGTGGGGCAATGAGTTGATTGTCTCTTGTGGTGAAAGTGTACAAACTCTGCAGAGTCAAAACTATTCGAATAGCCGTGCCCACGGTCAAGGGCGGACATGGAAACTTAACCAGATATAGTTCTATTTCAAAATGCTTTATGATGGGTTGGAAAAGTAAAAGGGCAGTGTAAGGCCCTAGTTTGGAATTGTCCTGGGTGTCGTCCCAGTGTTAAGTTAAGCGGCTATAACGCTGAAAAGAAGTTGCTATATGGTGCAGATGCCATGTAACGGTGGATGGAATCTGAATCACTATTATTACCGCATTCAACATATACGTGTGTTCAAAATGCTAGGTCTTAAGGATTTTTATATAATTGTATTCAAAAGCACTCTTCGCAAAAGAAAATAAACCTAAGCCATCATTTGGTTAGCCATACATGTTATATACTGCATTCTGTGTGTTGATTCGCTGAGCACGGGGTCGGAGTGCTCACGCTCGCTTTGCGGCAAAAATCCAGAAACAGGAGCGCGAGACCACTACGCCTACGAGGAAGCTCCCGCTACGGAGGAGAAGAATGACGAAGGAAACTAAGGCGTAGGCTTCGCTATTTAGTCCTGGACAAGTAGACATATGGCGTTGTGTGCACGTATGTTACTAGTTAGCTGGTGACATATAATGCACACAGTACCTTCCAGTCGCTTGCCTGTGGATTTGGGTTTGCTTTTGCTGTATTTCCGCTGTGCGTATTTGTAATAATGACATTTGGCCTAGTCGGCCCCTTTTGTAAACTATCACCCGATGTGGTGTATTTCAATTCATGTAATATAATGGATGATTATGCATGAAATGATTCAGCAATGTACCTGTGTGCACTAACTACTGATCCAGGGATTAGTGCAGTGAAACACAGTAAGATTCAGATTGAAAAATCTGGGTCTGACACGCGGTGAGCCGGTCACGGAAGGCAACATTGGCGCGCTCCTCCTCAGCATCGTGGATGTCCTCAGCAGAGATGGCTAGGAAGCGGAAGTCAACGTGCCACCGGCCGTGCTTCTTGAGGGAGTGGATGGCCTTCCACCGCAGCGACCTGATCTGCAGCGCATGGGATCTACTTCTGGCGAGCGGTCCAATGGAGGCCAAGAGGAAGAAGTGGTGGCCGGGCCAACGTGAATCGGGAGAGGGGGATGGGAAGAGGAGTATGAGGCATGATTTAGGATTGAAGGATTCAGTCGAAGGGAAGAGAAATTGGAGGTTGTTACTATCTTGCTATTGTGGATTGTGGGATGGAGGGGAAGCCGAAGGGAGCAAAGGGGTTGAGCGAGGAACACAAAACTGGGAGTCGAGAAGATGAGGGGGATGGCAAAGAAGGGAGATGGATCTGCATGGCGCAAGTAGTGGAGGAGGCACAGATGGAGGTAGGGATGGTGTCGACGGGACGGCGCTTAGGGAGGAGGTGGCGGTGCTTAGGAAGGAGGTGGAGGTGATGTAAATGAAGGATGGGAGGAGGCATCGGCTCGAGGTAGCCCGGGGAGATGAGGGGGATGGGGAAGGAGGAAGGCGGCGCAACCGATTCTGGCTGCAGTTCGCTAGCCGCGAGATGTAGAGATGGAGGTGGTGCAGAATTAGTTGCGGGGAAGGTGGATTTGTGGCGGTGATTGTGGGGTTAGCCGGTTAGGGTAGCCGATTTTTTTTCTCGGCTTGGAGGGGAGGTGCGTGCACGTGCATGGAGTGGCGAGCCCACTTGTTGACGTAAAACTAATGTGAAAGAAGGTGGAGAGGCAGATGAACCACTAGGCTTGTTTTAAGTAGTAGAGATACTAGTTGAACTATTTTCTATAAAAATTTACTATAAAATTTTATGTTTCAAATAGGCCCTAAAAGTAGATAATAAGTATAACTTACCATTCGAACAGTTTTTAATGACCCGACGTGCTCTGTTAGGCACAGATTAGTACAATGCGCATGTTTCACGACGGCGCTCGCGGGCTTAATTTGTCTACTTTCCCGGAGCGAAAGAAGTCTGCATAAAACAAGACAAATATAAGCGACCAAATCCGCATAGAATGGATTGTAACAAGAGAATCAAAGCAATTCGACGATCTGAAAAAAAAAATGCATGACCAGTGCTGTGCATGCTGATATACCAGCAAAAATATGAAAATTTTAGGTTCTGTTGCTATTGGTTTATGCTTTTAAAGTGACTTCTCCATTCTCTTCATTACTGTCTTGTTCTAGGGATAAAGCAAAATATCATGGTTGCATCATCTATTCAACTCCTCTTGCTTTCATTGTACACGTACCACTCGCTTATTTTTTACATCGCTCGCTTTCTCTTTCAAAAAATATTTTTTCAGCTACTATTTATTTTCAGAAAAAATATAAATCACAGTTACCATTTGAAAAGACAATACGAACGCACATCTGGTCAAGTAGTCATTGTACCTAGTGGTCTTGTTTGCGACTCACGCCGTAAGTCCACCTCTCACCAAACAACCAACCGTGCAGAAAAGGAGACGAGCGGACACGAACAAACAGCCCCTTTACAAGCACTCGCAGTCGAAGCTTCCTTCCGAATTTCTTAACGAATTGCTTGGTTTCGATCGATCATCCCGACAATTGCCATAAGCGTCGTCGTCGTCGACATCACCTCGCGAATGGGATCGATATATCCAGCACTATCACAAATTTATTTCCCAAGGCCCCGCTGTATTATACACTTGCCAATCTCTCCAATCTTTTCCTCTGCAGAGGGTGGTTGCCAGTAGTGATTACTCGAGGGTCCAAATGACCGCATGCATAACCTGCAGCCACTTGCTGCTAGTTTTAATTTGAAAGGTACCCGGCACATACTGATAGGGAGATGCAACGCTGTTATTTCGAAAGGACCCAGGGAATTAGGAATGGTGTGTTTGGCTAGTGGAATGGGAGATGGATGAGATTGTCCTATCCAACTTTTGAACTTGTCCTTGCGTTTGGTTTGTGGGACAGGATGAAATTATCCCGGATAAAGTCATACACCTCAAGCAAATATTCGCTAGAGTTCCTGGCTCGTGCGGTGTGGGAAAATTCGTCGAACGAGGTCATCCACAACGCCATCCCTCATTCCACTCACCTCCCCAACCAACTCTCTTGATACCACTCAAAAACGCCCGCCGCGCAGGACTGGCAGAGATCGGGAGCCCTAGTACCCCCACCGCCGCCTCCTGATCCCTCCTTCGGGCTCTCTGGTATGGGCGCGAACGGTAGGCCGAGCAACGTGACGGCGGAGGAGCCCAAGGGGGGAGGGCGGGGCGATGGTGATGAGTGGTATGCACTACTCACTGCAACGGATGATGCTGGTGTTGTGGCTCCGGGGCATCCACTTCAATGCCCTCCTCATCCTCGCCTCGCTCTTCCTCTTCCCCCACCACGTCACCGCCCGCCCCGTCCCTTCTCACCCCATCCACTTTTCTTTTCGATTGTTAAGGAGAGCAGCCCCATTTTCATCTTCTTTGGGGGGGAATAACTCCTTTCTTTGCTCTTTTTCTCCTACTCGTGTCGATGTTTGTTGATTCGTGTCGTCCTCATCGTCCTACGTCTTTCTTGATGCAGGGTGGTGGCATTCTAGCTCTTCTTCATGTTCACCCCTGTCAACGACAAGGATAAATGGGGTCGCATGATCGCCTAGTTCGTTTCCTTCTCTTATTCCTAGTTGTTGGAATTTGCTTCTCTTTTCTTGGATGTTGGATTGATAGGGAGTTTGCATTGATGTGCAGGTTCATATGTACGTACGCAATGGGGTATGTTGTGGTCGGTGTTAGTTGGAACGAGCCCAAGGACCGAGAGTAGGACACTCGTCCTTGATCGGTCAGTCATGCCACTGCCAAGGCTCTAAGGCCTATTGAAGAAGAGAGGAAGACTGAAAAACTTTGTTTATTTCTTTGTTTAATAATAACAATATAATAATGTCCCTTTATAGGAATGGTTAGACTTGACCCTTAAGAAACATATTACTATATTAAGAAAACTAATCTCAAATAATAGAAAACTCATCTCTAATACATAGAATAAATTCAAAAGGAAATAAACCTAAATACTAAGGAAATTAATTATTATATTCCTAAACCGCGATATACTGACAAACCACCCAAATGCATACGTGCTACAGTACCCATGGGTACTATTCACGCATTACTACAGTGCTCGCGTAGTCCTGTTCACTCGCCTGCTGCATGTACGCTGGGATCCTAGACCATAACATTACACCCCTCGCGGTAAGACAGCTCGTCCCCGAGCTATCAAGTGGCGGTCATGGGTGAGTCCTTTGTAACCTCATATCAATGAGAGGGCACGATGATAACGTGGTGTCGCATGAAAGAAGATCAGCGAAGCTCTAATGGACAACAACCCTTAAGCGTGGTTTGATGACGCAGGAGTCAATGAGGGCATAGGCACCCAGTACGAGGCAGCAACATCATCTTTCTTGCCTTAAGATGCAATAGTTGTGGAAGAGATGCGACAATATCGATGACTTTACATGAAAGCCATTGTGCTCCACACTTACAGAGGCACGGCGTCAGCTAATCGCTTGGAGATGACCGCCGCTAGACAGCAATAACCTTCCTCCTTGGTAAAGGTGTCAAAGGTGAAGCCTGAAGAGGAATCATCGTTGGTGACGTGACCAGTACCAATGCTACCGCTGGGAAAGGTGGTGGCAGCACAGCCATTGCAATGGCATACGATGCCTCTTCCTGCTCCTTTAGTTTGTCCACTAACTCCATAGTCTTCTCCAAGGTAGCCATCATATTGTCGAGTAAAGACTCTATTTTCTCGCTGCTAGCCATCAACGTGTCCAAAAGAGATAATTCAGCATCGGAAGCCATGGTGAGTGGCTCTGATACCAAATGTTGTGGTCAATATTGGTTGGATATGAGCCCGAGGACCAAAGGTAGGGCACTCGTCCTTAATCAGCCAGCCATGCCGTTGTCAAGGCTTTGAGCTCTGTTGAAGAAGAGAAGAAGACTGGAGAATTTTGTTTATTTCTTTGATTAATAATAACAATACAATGTTGTTCCTTTTATGGGGATAGCTAGACTTGACCCCTAAGAAATCTATCTCTATATTAAGAAAATTAATCCACATAATAAGGAACTTATCTCTAATACATAGAATAAATCCAAAGGAAATAAATCCAAATACTAAGGAAATTAATTATTATATTCCTAAACCACGATATGCTGGCGAACCACCCAAATGCGTACGTGCTATAGTACCCTAGGTACTGTTCACGTGTTGCTACAGTGCTCGCGTGGTACTATTCACTTATCTGCTATGTGTATGCCGAGATTCTAGGCTATAACAAGGTACTTCCCGATTAGTCTGCATGTGGAGGACTACAAGGCTTACCGTGAGTTCCTCCGAATCTGTTTCCATTTGTGGATGCTACAATCATCATATCAAGCTTTGGAGTAATCCTCCTGCTAAATATGGGTCTAGCTATCGATTTCACGGCCTTTTTGTTGCTGAACATAACAAAAAGGGAGATGGAAAAGGAACAGATAGGGAGGAAATCTGTTATGCGTAGTTTGTGGCGTAGTGATGTTAGTGTACTGTATTTGCAGTGTTTGGCTATGAGCCGCATTCCGTGTTGCCCATTGGTGCGGCAACCCTTGCTGATATTACCGGGTTTATGTCTCCGCCAAAAATCAAGGTCCTTGCGAGTAGTGCGGTAAGGCCCCTGAATTGTCTTGAAGCACAATGTCCTTTTTTTTAAAAACGAAAACAGGCAGGAAGGCAATGTCATTGGTTAATTGAATTCAATCACTTAGTAGGCTGTTGTCTTTATTTGTTCATGGTTCATTGGTGTCTTAGGTGTCCTGAGGCAAATAAGGACATGGTTAGGACTGATTCCTGCAACAAGGAAGAATTTCTGCTCGTTCCTTCAAGATAGCTATGCAGTCCGGCTGCCCTTTAGTCCTTGTTTCCTATTTTGGACAGGTAGCAAGATTGTTTTGGTTTGTGATATGTAACATTTTACTTCTTTCACTTTAGATGCCAAAAGCAAGCTAGAAGGAAACTGAGATATGCACAACTGAAAGCTTTGGATGCAATGAAATAGTTTGTCAGCCATGTCTCACAAGATCAACTACATTCTAGCCTCCTTATCACTAAATGCATTCATGAAAATTTCCTCCTTGTTTCCTCCTTATCACTAAATGCATTCATGAAAATTCCCTCCTTGTTTCCTCCTTATCACTAAATGCATTCATGAAAATTTCCTATTACTCATTGTCTGTTATTACCAGGAGGCAAATTGTTTTGTGAATCCAAATGTTTGTTGGATCGGTTATGGGTCATAGTTCATAAAAGGGTTTGTAATGCTCGTAAAAGTTTGGGGAATTTTAAGCATGCTCTGTTATGGGTCATAGTTTATTAAATATGCAAAGGATTCTATTGGAATTACTAGGGCAGTTTTCTGGCATGCTAGGAAAGGTCTATCCTACACTTTAGCTTTCGAACACATACGGGATAGGAATGCCGCAATTATGCTTGCTCATAAATTTGCTTCCAACTGCAATGTAAGTATGTCTTTGAAAAAATCCTGGATGTTTCGTTTCAATTAACTACTCAAGAATCTGAGTAGTTTCAATTAACTTACTGAGATATTTACAGCTTTTCATCTGGTCGATGCAGGTTGTGCTCACTGGACCAGGTGATCAAGTTCATGATGGCAGCTGATGAACTCGCGATACATACATAATTAGGGTGTGAATTGGGACTTGTCTATTCATGTTTGTGAGAGTAGAGGTTGTACACGAGGCTTTCCCCTTTTGATACGTCTTGTGAAGGCATTCTTTTTATTTGCCTACCCGAAGCAGTTAGCAACATTATGAAAACATACTATACAAATTGACCGCTATTCTTGTGTATCACGTGTGTGATGTTTGAGAAGAAAAAAAAACTTGATCGATGATAAGAGAGAACCATTTCTTCCATGGTGTGTAACTGATTGCATGAAGATATTACTGATGATATTCAGGGGAGCTCATAGTCATGGCAGGCAATTACCCTCTATTCAAGTAGGGAGGCTAGAAATGTGTTGACTGAGGTGTGTGGATAATTTGTATATCAATATGTGGTATTTTTCGGCCTTGGTGTGAGTAGAATGAATTGGTGTTCATTGAGTTGGAAGGTAAACCCACTAGGGGTTACCCAACTCATCTTATCCACCTTTGTCCACCCAACCAAACACAAAATTGGATTACTTCATCCACCTTCATCCCGCCAACCAAACAATAATATGTATCATCCTATCCATCCAATCAAACAAGCTCTTGAATCATCATATCCCATTTTATCCCACTAAATCCTAGATCTCCCATCCCATCCACTCTCATCCATCTAACATAACACACCCGAAATGATTCTGTTGGGGGAGTGGCCCCCTATTTACGCCCAATCGGCCCACCAAGGTAGAGGCCTGTTATATATGTAACTACATGACAGGCCTATTAAGGCTATGACAACCCTTGCTATTAGAGGTCCCAAGGGGGTATGTGTGTACATAATCTCTCCTATGGTTAAAATATGATTCTTAGGACACCAGAGAGAGCAATATTGATATATAAAAACACTAATTGAAATTGAGCATTAACCATTCTCTACACCACTTCCCTTTCTTGAGTTTTAGCCTACAGACACCCCTACCAGGGCCTCTCGAAGCCCCTATATCAATTGTTTGGCACATAACTACAATCAGGGGCAGAACCATACCCTGGGTAGGGTAAGCTTCAGCCTGAGGTATGAAAAAATAACTAGTGTACAGTTCGGCTAAATTCAGTCTAGTATGGGTAACATTTTCATAGTTTAGCCCAGATAGCCTAGATCATTCCACCACTGAGCCCGGGGTGTAACCAAATCCTGGCTTCGCCACTGTATTTAGGACTTGTTCTTTTGAGCTGTGGCTTATAGCTTTTGGCTACGGTTTATAGCTTTTGCCTATTCGTGAAAGAGAGTATGGAGAGATAGAGAGTCACGTACGATTTTAATCGATATAAATAAAGTCGTTGCAATGTGTATTTTAATCAACTTGTAGATCCTATTTTAAAAAGATACTTTATTCTTTTAAAAACTGAAAAGGAGAACCTCATTTCTCTTCGGTAGAGTCAACTCAATACAGTTGAGCAATATAATAACGTGCTTCGTTTCTTCAAATATGGTCGACTGGGTGGTAACCATCGCATCCTGGCTAGCGTGCAGGTCAGTGTGTCAATTCCGGGGCGGTAATATGGTCGACTGGGTAGGTAGCCATCTTATGTACGGCACTGTTTAATTCGGCTGTTGCTTTTTGTTTTTATAAATTATTTAATTAAAAATAAAAATAGAAGAAAAATAAAATATCGTTATATCTCTATAAACAATATAAAAGACAAGAGAAAAAATAATAAAAAATATGTTAAGAAGCAATACGTTCTAAACAGTTTTAAATTTTTAAAAATTGAAAGCCAAGAATCATTGCTACGTGAAACGGGCCATAGACAGCCTTCTCGCAGTCCGTTCGGGGAGAAAGAGAAACACGAGCGATCGACGAAAGCCGATGGAGAGACCAGCAACCATTGCTGTGTGAAAGTGCGAGCACGACGGTCTCATGCTGTAATAACTCTCGCCGTTAGCACACCGTCAGGACAGACATATGAGTCTTACTTCTAGTAGTAGTGTGTGTGAGGTCCTATGTTTGAGCGCCACCTACGAAGGGATGGAAACAACATTTTTCAAAAAGAGAGAGAGAGAGAGAGAGAGAGAGAGATGGTTTGTTAAGTGATATCACAAAGAAGCCCTTGTCCTTTGGCTCTCTTTTTGCCAACTATATGCTTGGTAAAACCTTGAAATCTTTGGTTTATAGAGTGAGCTTGGCATTATTTTTCGGTTTTTATATTATAGAAGGTAAGTCGGTAAAAGAAAAGCGAGTGTTGGTCTATGCTTTCCGCCGAATGATAAGGTCCATTTAAGTGAGAGGTGTCAGCTAGTCCTGGACAGTCCAGGTATCTCGATGAACACTAATCAATTTAGCATTCTAAAGCCGAACAGGTTCTAGCGGCAAAACCTTTTATTTATTTTATTCTTCCTTGGATTGTTTTTATTATTCGTTTTTTGATCGCAAAATAATAATGTTGGTTTTAGTTTGTCTTCGGATGGCTACTAATTCGTCAAGCAATGCCAGGAAGTGCAATACCAGAAAAGATGCAAATGTAATATAATTGCCTTCCGTTTTAATGTGGTACTTATAATGCAGCTTATTTATTTCTTGAGGGATATTATATTTTTGTAATTTCTCAAGTGTTATAATAATTTTAGTTTGCTTTGTAAATGCCAAATTTGAAGTTTTTATAATTTCCAGTGTTGTAATTACTTTATTACCCTCCTATTACTGTTAATTAAATTTAATTGCAATGTTAGAGTAAATTAAGAGTTAGGTTCTTCCACCTCAGCCATCTCGCTCACCAGTGCACCATTATGGCGCGACAGGTGCGCGGAGATGGATCGCCCGGAGCCATTGGCAGCAGCGAGGACACTGGATTGACCTTCGTCACGGACAAGTTGATAAAGAGTCCAGCTATACTTAAGATATTTGACCTACCACGTTCCATCTTTCTGATAGCTTCCTGATAACTACTCAGGGGCGAAGCCAGACGACAGGAGTATTGATGTCACCTCCATTGCACAATGATATCCCCTCCACTGATGAACAGTAATAAACAGTAATTTTCTACAAGATTTGCTAAATTTCATTGAGGTCACTGAACCTCAATGCTTATATGCTGCCTCCGCCCCTGTAACTACTAGATGTCACGCATTGCATGGGCCGGCAAATGCAAGTGCGGGCAATGCAGGTCAAGTCAAACTAGCACGCATTAATCAAAACATTGTCATTTCCGTGAAAAACATTGCTCAAAATTCCTGCAGTATCAAGTATATAATATAGTTTTTCCCGTTGGACTACTGTACATGCACATTCATGTCCGGTTTTACAAGGAAAGATACGAAACGAGAGAATGGAGGGTGCACGACTTGCGAGACGGAATTGGCCCATAACATCATTCGCCATGTTGTGTAGCACTGGGCTGGGGCATGAGGGCCACGTCAGATTAGGCCCATAGTTGTTGGGGTAGGGCCAACCTGGGAGTGGACCGTACGGGTCAACGCGCCGAGCTGCGGTGTCACAGCTCCTTCCGATGCGGGGCCCACATGCCCCGGGAATCCGAGGCGGGAGGTATCATTCCAACAGTTGGAATCGCACGGCCCGCACCTGGTCCACGTGGATCAGTGACTGCGGGACGATGATGGACTCGATGTAGCGGCGCACCAAGACCTCGACCACGCCGTGAGGCGGAGTCATGGATAAGGTGGCGCGCGGGCCCACCGTATTCGCAAACCCATCACTGTCCGTACACCTGGCACCCTACGCTCCCGCACACCACGCAGTGAAATCTACTGGAAACCCTGATCTGGACCTGGAAACCTAGTCTATTAGTGAGTATCATCTTTATTAGTCTTAAAAATAGGGGTTTTTCTTGTCATATCTTGCACCTTATGAGAAGAAAGTAATAAAGAAAAGAATTCCCCCTCATCTTTTGTATTCAATCTATTATTGTATTGCATTATTCTGTGTTTTGATCCGTCTCTTTGTATAGAAATAATCGATCGGACTAGACTCACCAGCGACAGTTCCTCAACACATTATCAGTACGAATTGCTCCGGTGGATCAAAGGTAATTGTCGAGCACTCGTAGATTGAATTGTGTATTGCTATCTAGATAGCATTAAATTACGCAAAAATTTCGCTTTATAGATTATTTTCTACGGTACAAATCCGCTCTAATCTACCGTGAGCAGACTTGAAGTCACTGTCACAATGTCGATCGGTAGATTACATGAAAGAGTAGATGTTGATTGCACTGCAGATTGGAAAGAAAAAATCGCATACACGTCGTCGGCCGTCAAGCCGCTAGTGCGCATCGCCCGAATGCAATCATGCCACCAGCCGTCGCGCCACCACTAGCATGAAGCCACGCCGCCGTCAATCTGGAGCTGCGCCGCTGCATGAGTAGCTGGCCGCAGCACAGCGCCGCTCTCACACGAGGGCCGCCGCTAGCTCGAAGCCGCCGCCGCTCAGCCTTGCACGCATCATCGCCGGCTCAGAGCAGCGCCGCAGATCGGCCGCCGCTCGCCCACACAGTGTGCCCCGCCGCATCGCGCGCCCCCGCACGAGCCGCAATTGACCCTACATCGGTCGCCGCCTCATGTGCACCACCGACTCCGCTCGGCATGGTGTCACGCCAGCCACTCGGCTGCTGCCATGTCGCGCCCGCATGGGCCGCCGGCTCCTGGCATGCTCGCCACCGTTCAGCCTCGGGCCACCGCTGCATCGCGCTCCCGCCCAAGCGTCGGCCGCATGTGCCGCACAAGCCACCGGCTGCACGTGCCGACGCCTGGTCCACCGGCCGCCCACATCACTACTCCCGCATGAGCCCCTGTCGCCTGCGCTGCTACTCCCGCACGAGCCCCTGCCGAATGCACCACTGCTCCCGCACAAGCCTCGCCCGAATGCGCCACCGCCGTTTTGTGTGAACAGTTTCCCTACCCCTTCCCCCTTTTAGTCGGCCGACCATGGGCCGGGTTGGGCCAAAGAAAGAAAAAGAAAAAAGTGTAGGCCGATGCCCAGAATTTTGCAAAAAGGCCCTACGAATTCTGGAAATTACGGGAAGGTCCTCAGAACTTTCAGACAGGTTCTGGATTTTGTAAATAAGCTATCGAAAATTATATAATTCACTAAAATTCGTATTCTAGCATAAAAGGGTCTCGGAAATTCAAATTTTGAATTAATTTTTGCATTTGAAGCATGTTTAGCATTGTTATTATTACTTTCTATGCGTTTTTGTATTTATTTACTGTTTTGATTAATTGTAATTGTTTAAATTCCCTTTAATCGTTGAAATCAACAGTATAATTATAGAAAATGCATAGAAAATTGTAAAACATTACGAAAATCCATTTGTACCATTGTCCAATTTATTTTATGCATATTTACCTGTAATAAATTTATAAATTCCTTTCATGCACGTGTAGATGACATGCATCACAAACCGGGAGTTCGAGGAGCTGGCCCAGCATGGTGAAAATTACTTGACTTCAACTTCTGATGTCGAGATCGTACTTAAAGCCAGGAAGCTCCGCGCTACCATCGGGATTGGTGCACCACAGGATGC
Organism: Dendrocalamus latiflorus; assembly: GCA_017311315.1. Taxonomy (NCBI): domain Eukaryota; kingdom Viridiplantae; phylum Streptophyta; class Magnoliopsida; order Poales; family Poaceae; genus Dendrocalamus; species Dendrocalamus latiflorus. The sequence goes on along the minus strand of CM029647.1, from coordinate 14,519,808 downwards.
CAAATCCACACCTGAGGAGAATGATTAGGCACTTCACATCCTCAGGCACCACGTCTGTCTCACTCTCAAGAATGAGTACATGACAGAGAAGAGTATGGTAGCATTGTGGACTGCACTCAAGAAGTAGTTCAAGAAACTAAAGTACACCATTCACCCTCTAGCAGAGTAAGGATTCGACTGAGGTTTGCTGATTTCAAAACAGTCGAAGAGTACAACTCTGCTCTGCACAGAATTTGTACCAATATTCAACTTTATGGCAGGCAGATCACAGAAGAGCAGAAGACTGAGAAGACACTATCCACCTTTCACCCCAATGCAGTGCAGTCTGCGCGCAATTATTATCAAGACGGCTACAAGGAGTAAGCTAAATTGATTGATATTATATAGGTTGCAGAGGCTCAGGATGAAGTTCTCCACAAGAACTTTATCGTACAGTCAACTGGGAGCTCCGCTGGTTGTGAGGCCAACACTGGGAGCTACAAGGTGCGGAAGCCTATAATGAAGAAAAGGAGAAGGATAGAGCGGCCCCTATAGGTTAGTTCTTTACAGCTTGACTTAGGTATATGTTTTCCTTCGAATAAACAAATAGGACGATTTCTTCGCCACCGGTCGAAGTGGCTTATGGACAGCCTTTTCGAAGAGACTTATCCACATTCGATTCATTCATACAAGCAATCATGCTATGGCAAAAACTATAAGGATAACCATAAGTCATAGCCGAAAAGAACCCACCCATAGTAAGTGTAGTGGTCTATTTAGTGCTAGTACTAGCAGTAGTTGGAGCAACTGATATGCATGGGTGTGCTCGAATCAGCTTATGCTTATTGGCTTATGACCTTTGCTATAGTAACTCGCTTTCAAATAGTGTGTTTTTTAAGACGTGGTCTACTAGTCGATTGTCATACACATGTACCAACTTTAGTTGTACCTGCCAAAATTACATGCGACACACACACACACTCTCTCTCTCTTCATATTCTCTCTTGCGAATTGACAGAATTCAAAAGCCATAAATCATAGCCCAAAAGAACCCACCCATCATGTATTAATACTTGCAAGCTATTGTTTTCTACTGGTACATGTATCATTGCTTTGCCAAGGAATTAATACAGCCGAGGAGCAGCTGTAAGCCTGTGACTAAGTGCTCTTGAATCTTGATGCTCATTTCAGTTTCAGCTTCTGACTTCTAACTTTTAATTTACTATTCCTTTATTTCGTCTTTTTCTAGTTTTTTTGGCTTTTTGGCCTTTTGTCTTTTTCTTTTTTCCCTGTATTCCTTCGCATTGTTCGTATGAGTTTACCTGTTTTTCCCATTTTTAAATGTTTTTAAATTTAATTATACCAAATAAGCCAGCATCAGTTATAATAAAAAATAAACTAGCTACAGTGCAAAACCATAAGCTATCAGGGCATCTGTAGTGTATATAACCCAAAGGACCTTAAGGTGGGTCCCATCTAAACCTTAAGATCAACTCCATAGTGTATATAACCCAAGGGGCCTTAAGACGGTCCCACTTGGCAGATAAAGAAAAATTATATTTTAATGCTTGTGGCCAGGTCTTTAGCTTGAGGACCAGCCTTAAGCTTTTTTTGCTTAGGGTCTGCTTAAGGTCACCCCTGTAATGTATAAGGTTGACCTTAAGGTGGCTTAAGACCTCCTCTTTTCATACACTACAGATGCCCTCACTAAATTGAGCACCACCTATGTGTTATGTGGCTGTGGGAGCCCTGCAGCATGATGTGACTTGGCCTTGCCTGTCTCCTAGCTAGTAGTATTCCAATGTATGTGGCCGTGTGTAACTGTTTATATAAATAGTACTTTAGCCAATTTTTTTTAAAATTTGGCATCTGAGTTAGGAGAGCTCGACAGGACCTGCTGAGCACCCCCTCTACAGTAGAATAATTAATGGACATGATTAGCACTGATTGAATATAATCAGTAATATTTAATTCAAATAGCGTTAATTAAGCAATGCACAATGCGGTCATCCGGTGATCTGTCAAGCTTCCCTAACTCAATAGGTATCTATTGAGCTTGGTAAATCTAAGGGGTAGATTAGATTTGCAAACAACAAATATCTGAGATTAAATTTGTAAAAATAGCTACCATACTATTTGTGTAAACATGACTAGTGTCAGAGCTTCGGAACCCTCTCTCGTCCTGGAAGAAAGAGAGAAAAAAGTCCATGTGTGACGCCGACAGTTTCAGATCCTATGAACATCCTATGAACGACGAGTCGACAGGAGTCACAGGACAACGTAAGCTCGCCGGCTGTTCGGTCATCGAATGGCGTGCATGTGTGGTATTCGGGGAAAATTTAACTATTTGCCACCTTTAAGAATGCCACCTATTCAAATGACATCTTCTTCGTTGCATTCAACTATTTGCCACTCTTAAGATGTGGTTGACTAATTTTTTGCCACTTTTGAGCCCACGAGACGCCAAATCATGCCATGTCAGCGCCTCCCCGCCACGCTGGCCTGCGCCTGCGCGCGCTGCCTCCACCTCCGTCGCCGCGCCGCCGCCCGCGCCTGCGCCTCCGCCTCCGTCCCCGCACCGCCGCCCGCGCCTCCCCGCTCGCCCGCGCCAGGCGCAGGCACGGGCGCCGGCGAGCGGGGAGGCTCGGGCGGCGGCGCGGCGACGGAGGCGGAGGCGGCGCGCGCAGGCGCGGGCCAGCGTGGCGGGGAGGTGCTGACATGCATGATTTGGCGCCTCGTGAGCTCAAAAGTGGCAAAAATTAGTCAACCACATCTTAAGAGTGACAAATAGTTGAATGCAATGAAGAAGATGGCATTTGAATAGGTGGCATTCTTAAGGGTGGCAAATAGTTAAATTTCCCGGTATTCGGAGGACGCCGGGCAATAGCCCCGTAACGCGAGGTGGCCCACGCGGCAGCGAGAGGAAGATTGAGAGCGTATGTCTGCGTACAGGGTAGTACTGAACAATATTTTTTATGTCTAGCAAACACGGATGTAAGATTGGGAGTTTTTGAGTCTTTTGACACGTTTTAAGTTCGTATTAATAAGAATAGCGGTACTTATACAATAATTATAAAAATATTACTTCTACTGCACGGTGATTAGACGGAGTGCTATAGAGCAGACACATGGCCAGCAGTGCCTTGTGGCCGGGCAGCACTGGCCTGTCACCCGGCCACCGTGCAGCTCCCTCTATGCCGCCCTACTACTAAACGGCAGGTAATTAAACCAACTAATTAGCTGACTTAATTACCTATCTTAATTACTATTTTATATTTATTGCCTTTTCAAAATTTTAAATATAGCAAATGAACTCAAAGAAAATGCAAAATTTTATGTGCAGCCTCCCGACACAATGTACTTGATTGTGTAATTTTTTTATAATTTTATTCGCTCTGAATATTGCTAAAAAATGTATATGATTATGCTATTTGTAGGAGTTGTTACATATAGCAAACGAGTTCCAAAAATTATGAAATTTTATGTGGGTGGATCTCTCGGTCGATCCAACTGCAGTAAGCATATAGCAGATCCGAAGATTAGGGTAGATGGGAGAGGATGTTAGTGCGTATTTGCGGAGAGAAATGTTACGGGAATAAGTTATACCAGGTCCTTACCGGCTGCCGATAGCGACTCGTGTCCCAACAGCGATCGGGATACTCTGATGCATAGGTTGTGCAACCCTAGCGTATGCCGAGGCTAAGCCACTGCTCGGAATTAAAGAACTTGCATCTGTCTCTGCACCAGCAAAAAGGCGGCGTCTCCCCCTCGGGTGGTTCTTGCGGTGAGTGCTCGGTTTGGGATGTTGAGGTAGGGGTTGCTGGTAAGGGAGGTGTCATTGCGGGAAGGTGGCCTTCAAGCAAACTCCCTTTGTTTATCGTGGGCTGCAGCAGCCCTTGTGAGCCTACGGATCTCATCCCAATGGTTCTCCATTTGAGCGAGGTATTGTTGTAGTCATGATGTAGGGATCCCCATTGAGGTAGTACTTAAATACTAACGCGGATCGGTAGACACGGTTGGAGTGTAATTTGGTTGAAGCTAATTTGGCATCCGCGAGGTAGCGGGCCTGGTGAGGAACCATACTACAGCCATGAGTCGCGTTGCTGTGCAAAGCTGTGTCATTAAGTCATATCATAGCGCAAAGCTGTCGTGTTGGGTCATGTCGTGCTCTACAGATGCGTACTTACACTATCTCTCTTCATCCAGCAAAGCTGCCTTGTTGTCTCATTAGGTCACATCGTGGGCTCGAGTAGGAATCTTGCGGCAGCATTGGTTTTTGTTGGTGCGAAAAGTTGATTTGTTGGGTCATGTCGCTGCAATAGGTGACCCGTTGGGTCACATCACTGCGCAAAGCTGTCTCACCAAGATAGCTGTAGGATGGTTATTATTTCATAAAAATTGCATGAGATCATGGCTCTTTCAGTGAAAATGTTATTTACATGAAATGACGTCATTTTATGTAGCTTGTAGTAATGTTCAGATGTGAAAAGACCATTTTGCCCTCACACTTCAGGCTACAAAAAGGGAACCATTCCTAAGCCACTCCCCCTACATTGTTCTCCTTCACGTCCTGAAGTATTTGTCCCCATTCTCTGTACCTTGGTTTGCTTTTTCCTCCCCCGGATGTCCGATAAGCCAAGTCAACGCCTCTTCATCGGCACCCACAGTGATTTACTCTAAGTGCAACATGCTTGTCAGACATAAGACCACACATACGGCAAAGTACAAAGTAAAAAAGTAAAACTACTTACTACAAAGTACGAAGTACAAGTATGTGGAAGAGCAAACTTATTACAAGTGGGTACACACGAAGCATTGTAATTAAGCGGGTACATAAAATACGAAGCGGCCTGTAATTGGCAATTACCACCACATAAAATAATATACCTCGAATTGCTAGAAATATGGATTAATTCAATAAACAAAAAGATACATGAAATCATGACACTAAAAGGCGACCAGACAAGCTCGGTCTACTAGGGCAATCCTTTATTGAGTGCCCAGAGGTCCTGCATATCCTGCACTTTGCTATGCAGCTAATGCTGGTATGTTAGCTAACATCTATGTCATTCTGAAAGCGTCGTGTGTGCCGACATCCCTTTGCAGTTATCTTTAAGTCCTTGTTGGGGACCCATTGCAGCATGTCCAGCCAAACATGTCTGTAGTTTATGTCCAAGCTATAGAAGTGAAACTCTGTACTCCATGTACTGAAAATATGTTGCATGTTGTAGTACTGAGAGATGTACGGCTCGAATATCTGCCTCATTTGTGTACATGCATGCCTTGTACATGAAAATTTTCATATTTTTTGAGCCCATTTGCTATATTTAAAATTTGAACAAGCAGTAAATATAAACTAGTAACTAAGGAAGGTAATTAAACTAACTAATTAGCCAGCTTGATTACCTGTCGCTAGGAGGCAGGGTGGCATAGAGGGAGCTACACAGTCACTGCTGGAAAAAAAGTCATCCTGGACGCCTCATCACAGACGGTTCAACACAAATCGTCAGTGATAAAGTTACCATAGAAGGTTTTACAAGATGTACCGTCTAAATTCACCACAATGGAAAGAACTATCTGTGATGATCTATTTATCACAAATAGTTTTTATTTCGAACCGTCTGTGATATATCATAGATGATTCAGAACAAAAATCGTCTGTGATGTTTGTACTTATCACATATGGTTTTTTCGAACAAAAACTGTCTGTGAAAAAACTGTCTGTGATGACTTACTTATCATAGATAGTTCTTTACCAAGAACCATCAATGATAATATTTCAACTTACTTGCTCTCGCTGAATTTGAATTTTCTACTCATCTTGCTGAATTTGCTCTTTAAAATATAAGGTTTGGTTGTTCTTCTCTTCATCTCCTCTCCTCTCTTCTCACTTCTCCTCCACTCCTTATCTTCTCTTCTCTCTTCTCACTTCTCCATTTCTCCTCGCCAAATTTTCCCTTGAAAATAGAAAGCCTGATCGACTACCCCTCCGAGCTCCTCTGCCTCCGGTTGTGACGTCACGGTTCACTGTATAAGGCACTCTTGCCATAAGAGTGTCTTGTGCAGTGTCACCATCATGACACAACGGTGACACTACCGCCATCGACATCTCTCTCATCGCCGGTGATATATCCCTCACCCCTCCCCTCTCTTCCTTCATGATTGGATATGAAATTACGAAATTGTTGGATGGCTAGGGTTTCGGTCATGTAAATCTTGTTTCCCTAAATTTGCATCGCCGATGATATATCCCCTACCACTTTACACCAAGAACTTGCATTTTATTTTCTCGACTCCCGAAAGTTGTCTCCGTTTGCACCATAGGTCGTTTCCTTTGTTTGCTAATAGAATTTGCTGATGTGGCGTACATAGCTGCTAACAGACTAGCCGCATACGACCACGACTTACGACCGCGCACCTACGACCATGGCATACCAAAACTGGAAAACAACGACACCTACAATATAAACAATGAGCCACCAAAGACATGGCACCAATCATAAATAGGCATGTTTTAGTTTATCTGCATTCTCTGATTGCGCTGTTTTACAGCGCAATTAGAGAATGTTGATGAACTAAATGATATCTATTTATAAGGACGCAAGAACACAATCACAGATAGTTCTTAACTAGAACCGTCTTTGATAATAGACTATTACAGAGAGTTCTTAACTAAAATCATATGTATTGCAATTTATCACAGATGGTTCAAGAGCCGTCTGTGATAATCACCTGCTATCATAGACACATAAATTCAGACGGGTCAGAAACCGTCTGTGATGACGATTTTGAACCGTCTATGATGACTCTTTTTGTGGTAGTGGGTGGTCATGCGGCCTTTGCACGGTGGCCGCGGCCACAGGGCACCGTTGGCCTCATATCAGCTCTATGACGCTACCGTCCGGTTACCATATGGTAAAAATGATTTTTTTTTAATTGTTGCACAATTACAGTCATGTTTATAAATACGAATTTAAAACATACTAAAAGTGTTAAAAACCCGTGAGATTGGTTGCTCCCACTAGAAAGTACTCTACAACTACAAGTGAGATCCACTACCATCAATAAAAAAAAAGTTGTAGAACCTGGCTGTGCTCGCAGAATGATTTCCACGAACGCATGTTTGCGATAGGTCGCCAGTAGTTTTCTCAACGACTGACACTCGCGGCTTGTCAAATGTCAGTCGGCTACAAGGAGGATCGAGACAGCAACAAGGCACCGGCCAACCTTGGCCTTCAATTTGTTTAATGCGGGTAATTTCGCCCGTAATAATCTATGGCTCTCCACTTGAGAGAGTTCGTTGCAGCTACTGGTTCGTACTCTGCAACATGATAGCAAGTGCAGCGCAAGGGACTACAATGTGTTTGGTTGCAAGGACTAGGTGGGATAAGATGGGATGGACCTGTTTTTGTAGGTGTTTGGATGGGAGACAAGCAGAATCAAGGACATCCCACTAGGAATATTCCTTGTAGATCTGGGACCAGGCAATCCTCTTTTTTTCATGGGACGGAGTCATCCCACATGGGATAGAGTCATCCCACCTCTTTGTTTTTTTAAGTACTGTTTTGTTTAAATTTTTTTTAAAAAAAACTCAAAGACTTATGTGTAGAAACATATAAACAATAGCATTCAAATTTTTTTTAAAAAAACTCAAATGCCACACATGTCCCACCTTCATCCTTCCATCCAAACAAAGGATGGGACTATTCCATCCCACTTTATCCTTCCAACCAAACAAAAAACAGGGATGACTCTATCCCCCCCAACCAAACAAAAAATAGGATCATCCTATCTCAAAATCAGAGACAGGACCATCCCATCTCATCTTATCCCTAAAATAAACACAGCCTAAAGGGACCCCAACCACCACATGACGATGGACTCCGACTTACGAGGCCTAGGGGAGACTCTAGTCAGATGCTTCACCTTGAAACCAGACACAGATCGGTCGTAGCATCACATCTAACTGACCAAAGGAAAAAGGATTTGTCCCATCGCAACTAACACGATGAGCCGTGCTAATCTAGTACTCCCAGAACCATAAAAGCACAGTATGTGACATATTTCGATATCTTCTTTTCAATTTATAAATTTCTTAAATAAATAAATAACATAATTTGTTCATCGTCTTTTCAAAATAATTTATTAGTATTTAATTTATTTATATAAATGATCACACTAAAACCGATAGAAAACTCCTGGTTTCTATTAAAGAAGTGAAGCTAAGTGCAGTACAAAGGTTTAGGCCTGCGTAAGAGCGTACAGAATGATTCCTAGTTCGCTCACAGATTACCGATTGCGTTAATGCTACGAAGAAATCTAGTGAAGGCGACTAATTACCCATCTTTTCTTTCATACTCTAGCCATGCATTTGCTTGTTTTTCAATTAAGCACGACCAGCTTGCGCTCCTTGACAGTATCAAGTGTACATGTTCACAAAACTTAGCTAACTGATTGAGGAAATGCGCCTTTAATATGTCTGCACACCAGCACAAAGCTTTTCTTTAGAACAACCCAAACGATACTCCACACATGGCTTGCTAGGCATGTGAATAAGACAAGTTTTGTTGTTATTTCCTTGTGAAAAAATATAGTTGTTGGTATTTAATTCCTACCCAGCCTCTCCTCAGCAAACTATACTTGCATGGTGAGAATTGTACTCTTACTCAGATATAGAAGCATTTCGACTTTCTTAGCTAATTTGAATTTCGAAGTACTTTATGTAGGAGCACTGCTCTGCCCCTTGTAAGTTTTTTTTGTGCGTGGATTTAACTGAATGATGCTGTTGTGTTCCCTCTTCCACACTACTAGTACATCAGTTGTAGTAACAGTCAAGTGCATATGTTCAGAAGCTAAATCTGTTGGTGCTACTGGGCTCAGATGCTTTGCAAGAAGTAAAGGGTTTTCTCACCTGCCCTGATGGCGATATCTGTATCATTGGAAATGAATACAACGCTAGCTTAACAACATACTCCTACTGTCCTACAGTCCTACTGCAGTCACCTTTCTTGTGCTATTCTGGGACTAAATTTGTTTCGATGGCCTGTGCAAATATTAAATGTCAAAGTTATATTACATTTGCATAAGCCTAGTTATTAGATCAGGATTGGGAGCTACACTAATTTTAGGAGTATTTCTTTTCTTGGACTGGAAGCATGACTTGATTTTATTTTTCCCCCCTGTTTAAGAAAAATAGATAATTCTGGTTAGTTCGTTTTTTAACTTCTTCCCCACGGGCAAACAAGGCCACATAAGTGTTCAAAAGCAAGAACCTTTGCCATGATCATCGTGTTGCCAATAGCCTACATTTGTGAGTAATAAGCTAGGGCGCTGACCTAGGGAGTGTATAGGAATCACTCAGATGTTTTCTTATTAATTATCATCTAAAATTGTGACTTTTGGATTAGAGATCAAGGAGGCCTTGTTTTTAAAGGGGGAGATTTTTTTCAAGGGGGAGTGGTAGAATTTAAGAGGAGGGGGGAGAATTCATGACCATTGAATCTCTAATTTAATGGTTCTAAATCTGGATGATAGTTAGGAAGAAAACACTTGGATGACGTTTAACAAAACAATCAGGGGAGACTGTCATTTGGTCACACCTCAAAATTAGATGCAGTGTTCATTCAACTGTTGTGCTTATTTAGCTGCTTATTTGTTCCTATCCTCCTAGGCTTCCCTTGGTCACTAAGACAAACACTACTTGTTACTAGTAATGCTTTTAACTGGGCCCCAATTGAAAGATCGTAGCGCTAGATCACAGTAAGACGGCACGAGCGTGCCAACGAAAATCCATTTGGGAAAAGCCAAGCGCTTAGCCAATCGGTTTCTGCCCACTTAATTAATAGATGATTGAATGTAATGAAGCATCTTTAGAAAAGCAGAGAAATAAGAGAAGAAAAGGAGCTAAGAGCCGGCTCTACTTCAACCACCACACAGCTCTAAGCAACGTAAAGCCACTGTTTAGTTCCGTTGTTTCTGTTCCGATAGTAGTTTCTCAAACCCAAATCCTACAGAAAAAATGGGTGAAAAGTGCGTGAAGTTTTATGGAATTGACCCAGGGGGGCCATGGTTAGCTTCAAAGGTTCACAAATAAAGGCGCATGCAGGATAAACATTGGAAGTTGATGTAAGGTAAGAAAGGTGTAAAATGGAGTTTTTTGCAAGCAGACAGAAAAGGTATCCTAAAGGCTGAAGCTAGCCTTCCATGTTCCAATTAGGAATTGATATTTCACCTTCTTAATAATGTCTTGTGTGAAAATTAACCCCTCCTCCCAGATTCATATGGAATTATGCTTCATATGGGAAGAGACTCTGAATAACACCTCCAAATCTTAACTTTGCACATGTGTTCTGAATTTTCTTTCGAAAACACGCGGAAGAATTCATTTTTTGTACAGGTGACTCGTGAGCATAATATCACGAATTAATCACGATTCACGAACTCTGATAATCGGATGTCTGTAGAAATGTAGAAAATTAACAGACTTGCATTCCCTTCCAACATATAGATCCACGCAGGCCTCCCCGCGCAGGAGCTAAAGGAGGAACGAGTGGCCCAATGGCAGGTTTTTGTATGGACTTCCACCAACTCGGCCAACCACTACCACGCTGTGACCGCCTACCATGCAGGGCACGATCCCGGCATCATGGCCCTATATAGATCCTATACTCATTTCCGCCAGGTGCACCACCTCACTTGCATCCAAGTGCGACCGCAAAAGGAAAGTTGCACCCGGCCATAGCAGCAGAGACAATGGGTGCTCGTCGTGGTCTCCGACGACATGCCGCCTCCTCTGCATGCCCCCTCCTCGCCTTCGCCGTCCTCCTCGCCTTGCCGGGCCTCACCGCCGGCGTTACCCGGCACTACACGTTCCATGTACGTGTACCTCACACACTGACACGAGCTAGTGTTCTGGTACCTCTTTGAATGTTACATGAATGCATGGTCGTCGTCCTTAATTATCGGTGTGCCGCCGATGTCTTGTGCAGGTGCAAATGACGAACGTGACACGGCTGTGCGTCACCAAGAGCATCCCGACGGTGAACGGGCAGTTCCCGGGGCCGAAGCTGGTCGTGAGGGAAGGCGACCGCCTCGTGGTCAAGGTCCACAACCACATGAACTACAATGTGTCGTTCCACTGGTAAGAATAAGATCAGTGCACGCCATGCATGCTAGCTCGCACATTCCATGCCATTGCCACGCGCGCGCGCCACTATCCGCCGGCCGGTGTCCAACACGACGTGTGATGATGTCGCGGTGCGCATGCATGCAGGCACGGCGTCCGGCAGCTGCGGAACGGGTGGGCGGACGGGCCGTCGTACATCACGCAGTGCCCGATCCAGGGCGGGCGGAGCTACGTCTACGACTTCACCATCGTGGGGCAGCGCGGCACGCTGTGGTGGCACGCGCACTTCTCCTGGCTGCGCGTGCACCTCTACGGCCCGCTCGTCATCCTCCCCAAGCGCGGCGAGGGCTACCCGTTCCCGCGGCCGTTCAAGGAGGTGCCCATCTTGTTCGGTACGTAACGCCCGCGCGCTTGATGGTGCTGTAGTTTATGCGTGGATCTGGCAATGATTGGTACCGTGCATGGGTTGATGGCAGGTGAGTGGTTCAATGCGGACACGGAGGCGGTGATCAGGCAGGCTCTGCAGACTGGCGCTGGCCCAAATGTCTCCGACGCCTACACTTTTAATGGGCTAACAGGCCCAACTTATAACTGCTCGTCCAAAGGTAGATTCTCCAGTGATTAGTCTGGATGGCCTGGAAGCCCATGAGCTAACAACGCATTTGTCAATTTAATGCCCGTGTCAGACACGTACAAGCTGAAGGTGCAGCCCGGGAGAACGTACATGCTCCGGCTGATCAACTCGGCGCTCAACGACGAGCTCTTCTTCGGCATCGCCAACCACACGCTCACCGTCGTCGAGGCGGACGCAAACTACGTCAAGCCCTTCACTGCCAAGACGCTCGTCATCTCGCCGGGGCAGACCATGAACGTGCTCCTCACCACGTCCCCCAACCCTGCCTCCCCGGCCTACGCCATGGCCATCGCGCCGTACACCAACACCCAGGGCACGTTCGACAACACCACCGCCGCGGCCGTCCTCGAGTACGCCCCGACAAGGCCGAGCTCCACCCTAAACCTCGCCCTTCCGTCCCTGCCGTTGTACAACGACACCAACGCCGTGGCCAACTTCTCGAGCAACTTCCGCAGCCTCGCGAGCGCGCAGTACCCCGCGCGCGTGCCGCAGACGGTTGACCGGCACGTGCTGTTCACCGTCGGCCTCGGCACGGACCCGTGCCCGTCCAACCAGACGTGCCAGGGCCCGAACGGCACCAAGTTCGCCGCGTCCATCAACAACAACTCCTTCTTCCAGCCCAGGATCGCGCTCCTCGAGGCGCACTACCAGCGGCGGTACGCCGGCGTGCTCATGGCCAACTTCCCGACGACCCCGCCGCACCCGTTCAACTACACCGGCACCCCGCCGAACAACACGTTCGTGACCCACGGCACGAGGGTGTTGCCGCTCAAGTTCAACACCTCGGTGGAGCTGGTGATGCAGGGCACGAGCATCCAGGCCGAGAGCCACCCGCTGCACATGCACGGCTTCAACTTCTTCGTGGTCGGGCAAGGGTTCGGCAACTACGACCCGGTGAACGACACGGCAAAGTACAACCTCGTCGACCCCGTCGAGCGGAACACCATCAGCGTGCCCACCGCCGGCTGGGTCGCCGTCCGGTTCCTCGCCGACAACCCCGGTAAGCTTTACTCCACATTTGGCATGCTTGACCTCCGTGGACTTTTGTTGACTCAGCAGTGTATGCCGCAGGTGTGTGGCTCATGCACTGCCACTTCGACGTGCACTTGAGCTGGGGCCTGTCCATGGCGTGGCTGGTCAACGACGGGCCGTTGCCGAATCAGAAGATGTTGCCTCCGCCGTCCGATCTTCCGAAATGCTGATGGCTCATCCAAGGGGGCGAAGAGTTGGGAACAAACCTGCGTGCCTGCGCAGTTCCTTGTGTTTAACGTGCGAAACTCTTTGGTTAATTTGGACCGCGTAATTTTAACTGGTGTGCCGATTTTGAGGCAAGTGATTGGGATTTTGCTTCAGCGCGCTTAATTACTCTTTTGAAACAGAATAAGATATAAGAAGTTCGGTTTTGTTGTTAATTTTTTCCTGGGCATTTGTTGTTTGTGTGTAAGCGGTCCAATTCCACAATGTACCAAGTAATAACTTTGTTTTTACTTTTGGTGTCATTTTTATATAAAGAAGATAAGTTTATGACATGCGAGTAAATGATTGAGAAAGTGTGTTGTGGCGCACGCACCACAATCGTGTTAATGAACCAAACACTTGCCTGAAAAGTACGGTGTGTCATATTTGGACGTTGAAGACTCCAAATACTCCTACATTATGCAGCTGAAAGAGTCGATTAATTTAGCAACTCTAGCTCTGCCACCATAGGACGACAAACTGTATTGGGCTTTGTCTTACATCGTAGATAGACATAGACATTCTATTTAGGCTTTGAACTAGTACTAGTCTCTATTTGCCGGTCACTAAACAAGAATGGCTAGCCAATTCTTAGGATACTTTGGTGGACAAAGCCTTTCAAAATTATGCCAAAAGTCTAGTTGAAACATCCAATGGAGGGGTCACATGCTTCCAATTGAACGTCAGGAGCAATTGACAGGCGGCGGTCTGCCTCCACTTGATATCGTCTTGCCCTGCTTCTGTGGAACGTCTTAGAGAAAGTGGATCCATATTGTTTGCTACTCCACTCTATCTATATTATTAAAGCGGTAGGAAAGAAAGCTATCACGTTCACACTTAAACCTTAAAAATTATCATGTTAATCAGAATAAAAAGATAAAGATTTACACCTTTAATCGTGATGAATCCAAATTATAACAATGCAGCTTTATTATATGAGTTTTAGAATTCATCACGACGCGAACTCTATTATATCCATGGTATATGATGAAAGAACTCGAAGTTGTATTGATATTCTGTCTAGAAAGTTATGTTATGGCACAGTATGGATCTTGTTGCCCAGACAAAGGAACAAACGCACACGAGAGGAGAGAGAACTAGCAAAAACATAGGAGGGATTTCTTTTTCAGGAACACACACCTTTTCTCCTTCTTCCTCTTCCCTTTACTCTGTTTTCTTACACACTATCCAACTCTACAGATTTACATGGCTTAAATAAGCCTCACACCCACACACATTTTCACCACCTATGCACGCACCCACTACTGTTACAGACTCTGACAGCCACTACCTATGATCCGATTTTTTGGCCTCAACTACCGTGTCACCTGCCCACGCCGCTCAGCCGCATGCCCACACCGCGTAGTATGCTGACGCCTGCTACAGTGACCGACAACTGCTACGGTGACCAGCCACCTCCCACGCCGCTTAGCTGTCTACCCACATCGCGCAATATGCTGATGACTACTACAGAGACTGGCCGCACAACCACAACCACTGTCTTTGAGTCCTCCTAGCGCAGTACTTCAACCACACAGATCAGCGACGCTTTGAGTTCTTCTTTGGCCACGGTGTCTCGACCACACCTCACGACCACGTCTTGTCGACCACTTCACCGACCACGACTTGTAGACGAACGACCACGGCTTCCCTTCAACAGCTTCACTGACTACGACTTGTCGATGATAGTTCTTCAACCACATCTCCAACCACATAGTTCTTCGAGCATCGACTATCTTACTATAGATATGACCGTTGCTTCGACCACGGCTTCAACCACAGCTTGTCGTCCACGCCTTCGACCATGGCTTCAATCACGGCTTATCGACCACGCCTTCGACCATGGCTTCGACCACAGCTTGTCAATCACCCCTTCGACCATGCTTTCGACCACAGCTTATCAACCATGCCTTCGGCCATGGCTGCTACTTGACTTACGAGTACCGACTGCTTTAGTAGTCCTCCAACTGTAACTTCGACCATAGGTTTTGACCACTGTGGTTTCGGCCACTTTAGCTAACACCAGTGTAGCTATGATCATTGTATCTATGACCACTGTGGCTACGACCACTGTAACACTCGAACTCATCGACTGCTACAGTTCTCGGACAAACCAAGTGCACGACTCCACAGTACTCAAACACACCGAGTACAACTACAAGAATACACAGTACTCAAACACATGAGCACTCGACTACGACCACGCAGTACTCAAACACACCGAGTACTCGACTACGACTATGCAGTAGTCGAACACACGAGTACTCGACTATAACCACACAGTACTTGAACACACCGATTACTCGACTACGACTACGCAGTACTCGAACACACCGATTACTCGACTACGACCACAAATCATATCTTTTACGTCTGATAGGATATGATAACTGAGTGCTTTATTGGCCAAGCTTGCGCGATGCGCATGCAATAGCCTCTCCTATCCACGGCATGATGATTTGTACATGCACTTGAGTGCTAAGCGATAAGTCTACAAACTTGGAAGTCACAAGCGTAATCGAATAAGGCTACGATTCGATTGAGCGGTTTTACCTAAGTAATACGGGTCAAACGACCATGAAGTGGGGAGCGTAAACTGTCCCCAAATTCGATAATAAACTCTTGAATTGTGTTCTACGGGATCCGTCGCCCACATGCGTGTCCTCGGTCAGGCTTAACGGACACACGGAAGGCCGGCAATATGGCAGACAAAGATTTGTTGCCCGTCACCTTTTCCTATATTCTAAGATACCATGTCTTCGCGTGATCACATACGTGCAATTATTTGTTGCAGAGACATTACATTCCTAAAAGAAAAATAAATGGCACGTTACTGCCGAAAAAACACGGAAATATCAGTTTGCCATAGATTTGGTAGGTGTTCAACTTCAAACATTTTATGCTACGCTCATGTTATAAAGCGCACTACAAATATATAAATGATTAAAAGAATAAAAGATATAAATTTAACGTAAAAAATACAGATGTACATAGATGAAATTTATTATATTAGAAGGTATTTACAATAAAATTTTTGTCCTTTTTATAGACTACATAAATATATTTACAATAATTATAAATAGGACAGCTCTATGTTAGGATTCGGATCATACCTCATCACTCACGTTTGTCATGCATCGTTCATTTCCAGTGGCACTGCTGATGGAGTGCCGAATATATATAATGCAAACATCAACCATCCGTACTAGACGCTATTGTTGCATGTTTGAACAGATGTGTATACGTGCCAGTACAGCCTCTCTCTTCTCTGACTCAGACCACGTGTAGGCATGTTACACACTGTACCAGAAAACCCTGTGCCAACGCCCGATCTTTGCGCGTGCACGTGCGCGCGCGCGGCTAGCTTAGCTTCATGGTAATTTTGCCATATCAGAGCTCTGATCGACGTGAGGAAAAGAGAAGACGGAGATCTAGGCGAAGGAAGAAGGCGATCCATGGCACAGTGTAACGCCCGTACGGCAGCAGTTGAGCAGAGAGACACTCGCCTCCACAAATGCCGCTGCACCTTGATCAGAGAAACGCACACCTCAGGTACAGAGAGGCCACCGTTCTCTAGTAAAAAAGAAAAACCAAAAGCAGAGAGCATGCACTCCCACGGTCCCACCTCCTATATATCGCCATACGCCTGCCTACTCGGCAGGGCCGTATGCCAGTATCGGCACCGTTCTCTCCCTTGAACAGAAAAATCTCGACGAGACCCTGTTCCATGTTTGACCGCTCCACTCATCGCCAAACCGGCATCATATCCGTTTGGCCCAATCTCTCTTTAATCATTGGTCTTTGGCGATGCCGCTGAAAGAAACCACCCGGCCGGGAGCTTGCTAGCTAGGTAGCTCAAAACCGCATGGCAGACAGTAGTGTCACAGTGCCGTGTGTCACGCGCCAAGCTCTCTTTCTTCTCGGAATAGAAGATGAGACTAGCACTAGCTCCTGCAGCGTGGAACGGCAGTTGGGCCAGCAGGCAGGAAGGGGGATCGAATCGAAGGCGATCGGCCGGGCATGCTCTTGACCATAGATGCCCGGGAAACATTGGAAATTATGCTGTTTTTAGTAGTTGAGCACAAGTTGGCGTGCAGCATCGATCAGCCAGGCAGTATGCTGTTGCGTTTGACCGGGCCATGGATCGATAGATGTGGTGTGTGGTGCATTGGTGTGGCGCGAGGGCCCATCTGGGCAGCGGTCTGTGCTGTGGCCAGGGTGGCCGACCGCCCGTCCATCGCCACCTTCCCGAGGCGGAGGACGAGGAGGGCTGCCTCTGCCTGTAGCCGAGCGAGCGAGCCCCCCGCCTCCCGGTCCACCACCGCGCGCACCAGTCTGCCCGCCTCTCTGCTCTGCCTGCCCGCTCGCCCGCTACAGTCTAAAGCTGACGCTGCTGACCCCGCACGTACGCCACGCAACACACGCACTACCCCGTCCGTCCCGCTTATCCTTCTTTCTTCTGTACGTACGTGCGTACGAGTTCTAGCAGGTCGCTAGCTGATGCGCGCCGTGGAAACGTGTCGTGTTTATACATCACTTTTCTGGCCGATCGATCACTCGTAATGTTAGCGGGACGGAGGAGGGAGACATGCGGGTGGACCATGCTCCATACATGCACGTACGGCGGACGTAGAGGGTACATACGTGCATGCTGCCGCGCTCTGGAGGGAGAATCTCTGGCGGGCGGGCGAGCGAGCGGAGCGACGAGCCGACGACGTTGCTGTGTACGCTGGGAACTGGCGTGTCCGTGCGCGCCGCGGTACGAGCTTTCAACCATTTCGAGCTAAAGTTTTCGGGAAGCTCGAGCTTTTGACCTCACGCACGAGGGGCGGCTCGCAGCGTCTGCAAGTCTGCGTGCCCTGCCCCCGTGCGTCTCCGTGTGTATGTGGGGGGTGGCTGCTTTATGTCTGGAACTTTGAATGTTCATCCACCGCTGTTAATTTATTTTCCTTATAGTATATGTTTACGTGGCTTCAACGGTCAAATTTGCTATTTTTTAAGTACAAAACAGAAGCATATATTTAACATACATCACACTCATATTATCCACATGTATACATTCACTGCATACGCTAAAAATTTAACGGGGACATCCAAAGCCTCACAAAGTGCATACTCTCTTGCAAAATATATACGTATGTATGCCTAGCGACATGGCTGCAGGCATCTTCCCAAATTTGCTGTTGATCTCCTCCCGCAACTATTTCATATCCTGTTTGGATGGTTCTATATATATACAAGTTTTTTTAGCCTGTCAACAAAATGTATAATAGAATCGAGTCTAACGTTAGGGCATTTGTAGTGTATATAGCTTGCTGGTTTTTAAGGTGGGATCCGTATCATTCTTAAGACCGACGCTGTAACGTTTGAGGCCACCGTCGGCTCTTAAGGTGGGTCCACTCGGCTATAAAGAAGGGGATGTGGCAGTTGGTAGCTGGGGAGAGAGAACAATAGATGTAAAGAAAATTATATTTTAATGCTTGTGACCAGGTCTTTAGCTTGAGGACTAGCCTTAAGCCTTTTTTGCTTATAGCCTGCTTAAGGTCACCCCTGTAACGTATAAGGTCGATCTTAAGGTGGTTTATGACCCTTTATTTTAACACACTACGGATGCCCTTATGGGTGAACATATTAATTCGTACTGACGATTTTCATTTCTCAAACAGTCTGCCCTCTCCAAGTCCAAGGATTTGTAATAAAAAAATGTCATTAAAAAAAGGAGAGAGAAAATTAGGTCCCACCCCTGACACGCCCTTGCTCTTGCACGAGGCCAAGAACAAAATAAAACGCAGAGCAATAAAACATCAAGTGGTCCTTTTGGGACGTCATGGCCCTACAACTACAAGCACACAGCCAGCTCCATTATATAACCAGGTATATGCTCTTCCCCAAGAGCTTCTCAACTCAGTTACTCAGCTCACTTCTCTTGATTCTTCGTTCCTTTGGTTACCTTCTCCCTTCCATCCTCTTCGCACAGATTTGCAGCTCTACGACTCACAGGAAGAGAGGAAGTACGTGCGCGGCCAGTGTCCATGGAGCTCTATGCCGAGGAGAAGTCATGTAGGCTGTCCAAGAAGAGGAGCGGCAAGGGGGCGATGGGCGCGCGCGCCGACGGCAATGGCAAGAGCAGGTCGTCGTTTTCCGGCCGGTGCGCGCGGCTCGTCAAGGAGCAGCGCGCGCGGTTCTACATCATGCGCCGCTGCGTCACGATGCTCGTGTGTTGGCGCGACTACGCCTGAGGCGCGCCGTGTGCAAGATCAATCGGAGAGGAGCAAAGAAGCTCTATCTCTCTCTCTCTCTCTCTCTCTACTTAGGATGAACTTGTGTAAAGAGAAGATTTTTCTTTTCTCTTTTTTTTTTCATTTTCTTAAGAGTAGAGCGATGCAGTATGCATGCATGGTCGCTGCACCGCTGAACATTTTGTTGTGTTTTGATGTAATGTGAGCATCTAATATAGAGAAACTTGATCAACATGGGAGGTGTTCTTGGATTCTTGGTGGTGCTACTGTGTGTCTTCTCCTTCCCATTTTTTGACTCCTCGATGTGTGTGATTCATCGGAGTGCGAAGAGATACTCCTGTGAATCTAAGATTTGGACGGCTAGCTGCTATTCTGCGATGATGCTCTTTCTTTGCATTTCTTCTTTACTCCTGAAAAGCATCCAGAACGTTACGGCAAATGTATCTCACCATTTTGCAACTGCGTTTGCAAAAGGATCACTTTAACCAGTGAGATGCAAGTACATTTGCAAAAGGACATTTTCTAATCAGCGAGATGCATACTTGACAGGCCTGATACTAGATGCATACTTGACAGGCCTGATACCAGTAGCAAATTTTTACCAATTGCGTGGTAGCAGTAAACTTGCAGCAACTGAAGGAGAAGATTGTAGGAGCCAAAGAAGGGAAGATAGGGGAGCCGTTACTAGCATTCTGACCCGGAATGAGGCTGTGGACTCCCGAGGCCCGAGTGTGCTGACGCATTGAATTATTTTACTCCCAAAACGACACCTCCGTATCTGAGCGCCCCTGCGGCATGCACGCCATCACTAGTAAGAAATCCTCTCCCCTCGCTTGGACCAAATGTGTGCGCAGCGTACTTGGAAGCCTCGGTCTCATCTATCGAATTTTGGACACATTTGGACCTCTAAACACCCGAAATTCTATTTTTGGCCCTCAAATCAAAAAAATTTCAAATATGGACCCCTCCCGAGCGCACGTTCGCCCTGGAGCCGCCACGTATCCGGTCGTGCGGTGTGGTACCGCACGACCACACTGTAGCACGGGTCGTGCGGTACCACACCGCACGACCCGCCTGCCCCGAGCGCCGGCCGCGCAACTGCCCTCTCGAGCGCGCGACCGCCCGCACCGACCGCGCGTCTACCCGCCCGACCGCGCGATTCCCCTGCCGACCGCGCGATCGGGACACGTGGCGGCACACGGAGGACGCGCGGTCGGGAGGGGTCCAAAAACGGAATTTTTTTGGTTTGGGGGCCAAAAATGAAATTTCGGATATTTAGGGGTCCATATGTGTCCAAATTTCTCATCTATCGCGACTGGCTACTAAGAGCAACTCCAGCAGGAGCTCTCAAATCAGAGCCCCTACTTTTTTATTTGAGAGCTCCCCCTACTTTTGAGGGTCCTATTTTTTAAGTTAAACTCCAGCAGAAGCCCTCAAATCAGGGCCCTCAAATTCATTCCAACTGAGAATGACATGTAGGGCCCACTCCAGCAGACACCCGGCACCTCCCACCGCGCCCGCGCCTCCTCATCCGCACGCTCACGCCGCCGGCCGCCGGCCCGAAGCCGTGCCGTTCGGCTTCTCCGCCACGCGCCCGCATGCGCCTAGGCCGCCCGCCGCCGCCGCCGCGCCGCCCCGAGCACACCTGTGCCTCGGCCCCGGCCGCTTGCGTCGCGCCGACGCCACCTCCCGGCTGGACCAGCCGCCTACTCGCCCTCCCACGCCTGAAGCCGCTCGCCCTCCCGCTCGCCGCCGGCAGGTGCAGCCCCGCGCGGGCCGCCCGCTCCCGAGAGCCTCCTCCGCCCGGTCCTGGTGAGTCGGGGACGGCGGGGAAGGGGGCGGAGGCGGGGAGTCGGGGACGGCGGGGAAGGGGGCGGAGGCGGCGGTGGAGGCGGGGAAGGGGGCGGAGGTGGAGGGGGTGGAGGTGCCGGGGAAGGGGAAGGGGGCGGAGTCGGCGGTGGAGGGGGTGGAGGCGCCGGGGAAGGGGCGGCGAGGGAGGCGGGAAGTCGGGGACGGCAGGGGAGGGGGCGGCGGCGGGGGAAGGAGCAAGGAGGGAGGCGGGGAGTCGGGGACGGCGGGGTGGGAGGGAGGGGGACGGGCGGAGGCGGGGGAAGGAGCAAGGAGGAGGCGGGGAGTCGGGGACGGCGGGGTGGGAAATTTCACCAGCGGGAAGAAACGGAAGAATGAGAGCCAGAGTAGGGGGCCCCTGGGAATGAGGGCTGAAGGGGGGATTTGAGGGGCTCCTCAAATTTGAGGGCTCTAGTAGGGGCCCTGCTGGACCTCTATTTTTGCCTCAAGCCCTCAAATATAAGGTTTGAGAGCTCAAGTAGGGGCCCTGCTGGAGTTGCTCTAATTAGCTAGACTACCACTACCTCCACTCCACAAGAATCCCAACTCACTGTTCATCATCCAGGCAACTACTAGTATCAATTAATCGAACAGCATCCTACGCGAGACCGTTTCATGGCTTACCAATTGACAGGAGAAAGGCAGAAAGTTTTTAGGCCCTGTTTGGAATGCGGGAATTTTTCCCGATTCCTGCGGGAATTGAACTGTTTCCTGCAAAATTCCTGTGAAATTTCTCTGTTCCAAACAGGCCCTTATAGGTTACTAGTCAAATTTTCTCAAAGTTTTTATAGGTTACTAGTCAAATTTTCAGAAAGCTTTCGTAGGTCGCTAGTCAAATTTTCTAGGTTACTTATCTTCTTATTGCTTTCTGCAGACACGTTTTCCCTGATACGTAGGGAGTAGTTGCAATACGTACCCAGCATCTATGCTGAAGACGCAGGGACCCATGCTACGAACGCTGCAGAACGAGACTCACGGGCATGTCTTTTAAGATTGTCTTTTTAAGTCTTTTATCTTACCTAAAGACATCACTAGAGATAATCTCTTCAATAGTAAATCATTCATCTAACTATTTTATACTATTTTTACCATAACTTCCTGTCTCACACCATCTTCCTATTTACGTTAATTTACGGATTCAAATCATCTCTTATATAAGAGACATCATATTATCTCTCCTCATATATGATTTTACTTATTTAATATATATAAAATATAGCTAAGATAATTCTATTAAAGATGTGCTCTATTCTACCTAATAATCACCCCCTAGTCCCTTTGCAGGAAACCCGGGTGCGAGATAGGAGAGGATACATAGGACCCCCACCAACCCCACTGTCACGAGGCCACAGCGCTCGGCCGGCTGCAACATAGGGTTTCTGCTTCTGTCCCCCAAAGCCCGTCTTTTAGGACGGTTGCATTCATATCCTATCAAACTTCTAGCATTTGGATACAAGTGTGCGTCAAGGAGAATAGCAAGAGCAGTGAGCAGGTCGCCTTACGATGGCTGCAGTCGAGCCAACCATTTTGGTTTGATCACAAGATCGCATGCTAAGATCGATCTCTACAAGGAGACAGTCCAGAGTGGTATGTTATATCATTGCGCACTAATGAGTTCATAAAAGTTTTTTAAAAATAACACTCCATTAACACTAGAAGGGTAGATTGAAATGAGAAGTTGGTCTCCATATGCTCCCCTTGTCATTTCCATTTGTTTTCTTTAGTACTAGTAATCACTAGCGATTACTGATTAGTCATAGTTCAGGTCCTGTTCATAAACGACACAGACCAAAAACAACAGAAAAATTGCTATGCAGAAACTTTCAGGTGCAATTCAGTCGATTCCATTTGTCGATGCTTGTTTGCATCGATTCACTTCATAGAGAAGATTGGAGCAGAAGATGTAGTTGAAGTTCAAAATCTTCAGATAAGCAGCATCATATACTGCTCCAGTAGCTTTACACCTATACCTTACCAACACAGACGTGTGCCGAGCTGACACGAACTTTGCGAACGACTGTTAGACTTGACCAACAAATTTTCGTCGATATAAAGTGAAGGCCTTACAAGTGTAGCCCAGCTTGTGTGCCTCTCTCGAGCAAGGAAGGATATAGTGACAGATGCTCTCCTCTGCACTCTTCTCGAATCCACCGAGCAGCTTGCCGAGGAAGCAGCATCAGAAGAATCGCGGATCGATCTCGTCTCCAACACAAGAAAAATCAGGGTAATTCAGTAGCTGCTACCTCTTGGGAACACTCCGCTTGATCTTTAGAGCCCGAATCGAGGAGGCATGTCTGACTTCTGCGCTGTTGGTGGTGTCATTTGAGAGCTTAATGGAGCGGATTTTTTCAAGAAAAGAAGGAACTTTAGGGAACAACACTTGTCCATTATTCATGCTTCCCCGTTTATTGTAGTGATCAGGCTTTAATTTGAAGGAATCAGAGATCTGCATAGCATGAATTTTGATGAATTCCTCAGTCATTTTTTATTACGAGTTATTGAAACAAACAGAAGTGAATAAAACAACCGCATCTGAAAAGTGGAAGAAATTGGCCTTATTTACTTGTGGTTTTATGCTGCTTTTCAGGGTTCTTTTTGACATATTACTAGTCATGGCTGAGACCATAGATTTAACCGGTGATGGAGGCGTTATTAAGACAGTGATCAGGAGAGCAAAGTCTGATGCTGTTGCACCTTCAGATGGCCTTCCCCTTGTTGATGGTATTGCGGCTATCTACATCTTGGTCTAACCAAACGTTGTTATCTTTAATTACCTTAGCTTCTTCATTAATAATTTGGCCATGTCATGCTAAAGAACTGTTATGTGTTGCTAAAATACTACTGAATCGGCATTGAAAATATTGTCTCTGGGCACTGTACTCACTTGATGGAACTCCGAAATACTACGGAACCTGTGGTGGCTGACAATCAAATATGGTGCAAGAATGTTACGATAATTTGCATTACACAAGCATAATAATTTCTGCTTCTACCTTGTCTACAGTTCATTATGAAGGCACTCTTGCTGAGAATGGTGTGGTTTTTGACACTACTCATGAAGACAATTCTGTTTCTCGTTTGAAGTTGGAGAGGGAACTGCCATTAAGGCATGGGATATAGCCGTGAAAACTATGAAGGTAATGGATTCTCTAGTCACTTGTTCCTTGTGATCATCTCTTGAAGTATTTTTCTGACAATAGTATTGTTATATTGGACTATTGAAGGTTGGAGAGCTGGCTAAGATCACATGCAAGCCGGAATACGCGTACGGAACTGCAGGTTCACCTCCAGAGATACCACGAGAGTATGTTTGTTAATTAACTTGTCAATAGTAAAATCCGGGATTGTCAGTAGTAAAATCCGGGTTTCTCAAGTTGGTAGTCCAAAGGTAACAGAAGTAGCTTTGTAGTTTTACAGGGCAACACTCATTTTTGAGGTGGGAGTAAGTAGCATGCAGGCCGAGGAAAGGTTCGAGTGTTGAGAGCGTATCTGAAGAAAAAGCTAGGCATGAGTAAGACATCTGAACAATTTTCTCATTATTTCACAATGAAGTTCGAATGCCATTCTGAAACCGCATTCCAGTGCACTTATTCCCATTTGCATGTGTTAGTTTTGACTGAATATTATGATCAGCAAGTGGAACCTATTGTTCATATCCGAGATTTACACTTGAACAGGGAGGTGAAGAAGCACAGAGAGAGAGCTGCTGCAACCAAAGAGAGAGAAGAGGAAAAGGGAGGAAGCCAAAGCAGCAGCAGCTCCCCGTGTACAAGCAAAGCTAGAAGCATTTGGGCCTGTTCTTTTCGGCTGCGACTTTTGACTGAAATTTTTAAATTTTGGCTATTTACAGTACAAATTACGGAGAGACAGGTACTCACTTACGATTTTGGCTGGTATAGATGTTAGGCTTCTAACGTGTAGATCGTTTAACTTGTAGACCTCATCTTAAGAAAATACTCCGTTTAAAAGTTAGGTACTGTAATAAAAACCAAAAGCCGTCGGCTTTTAACTTAGAACAGGAAGACCAAGGGCAAGAAGGCCAAATAGATTACTGCTGTTTATTACTGACAATCGTAGCCTAGAGAATAATGGGTATGAAGCACCAAATTACAAGTTACTCGTATGAACCTGGCTACTGCGCTTGAAACCCCTGTTAAAAGAGTAAACATCTTCTCTCCTGCTTTGTGTCACTTACTTTTTTTTTTTTTGCATCTTTGTAGAATTGTAGTATCAGCTCATTTATGCAGGAGCGTATATCTTTAGAGTGAGGAAAGTGTAGAATGGTCCATGCGCTACACCGTAAGAGGCGGCAATCCAGAGATCCTGCACACACTGCAGGTCAACTGCTGCAGCACTGCTTTATAGCCCCGCTCATTTCAGCTAAAAAAATAGTTTATAGCTAAAATTACACTATAACTAGTTGAAATTACACTATAGTTAATAGTAGCTTATTTGACGTAATTAAATTTAAAAAATAAAAAATATGTTAGCCAATCACAGACAATGCAAATGAATACGAAAAAACCAGCAAAAGAGCTAAAAAATAGAAAAGGATGAAATTACAAATAGTAAAAAAAATAAGCTAAAAATTAAAAGCTCAGACTAAAATAAGGAGGCCCTATTCTGGCACAGGACTGGTCAATGCAGGAGTGATGCCAGTTCCAGAAAATACTAGAATATGTAGTAACTCTTGCATTGACTACAATCCTGTGCCTGACGATTACCCTGCTGGGCTATTCCCTGTACGATTCTAGCCAGAAGAGTTATGGACCTGACAAATCGAGAACATGCAATAATCTAATGCAAGGCACAGCGATCATATTAGCTAGTACAGCGATCCAGGCAAGAAGATGAGAATAGTGTTTCCATGCTTGTACAGCGATTATAGCAGCCTTCAGCCAATTGGCAAACAAAACTAAAGTGTGAGTAAGTTCAAAATTACACACCGATGTCTCAAAGCGGCCACAGCAGACTTAGGCCCCGCTTTGTTGGGCTGAAAAGCTATGGCTTATAGTTAAAATTATACTGTAGCGGCTAAAATTTCACTGTAGCTGAAGATGACTTATTTTGCGTAATTAAATTAAAAAAATAAAAATAGAAAAAATATGCTAACTCATCACGGACAACGCAAACGAATACGGGAAAAAAGAACCGGCAAAAAAGCTCAAAAAAGCCAAAAGTTCAGAAAAAGATGAAATTTATGAATAGTGGAAAATAAGTCAGAAGCTGAAGCCGAAACGAGCGGAGCTGCCATTGGATCAGAATAATACACAGCACATACAGGTGCAGGCAGCAACAACAATAACAAAGCCTTTTGTCCCAAACAAGTTAAGGTAGGCTAGGAATGAAACCTTCTCAAGATCAAAGAGATATGAACCTTGAAATAAAATCTACAATGCTAAAACCATAAGTCGTAAAACCTGCTATCTGAACCAAGAGCCTAAAATATTGCCCCTAACTTTTTTATGGTTCTGGTACGTGGATCGTTAACTTCCATACGCTTCTATTCAAAGCTAATTCTTTAGATACATTCCAATCCCTCAAGTCTCTTTTAATTGTTTCCTCCCACGTCAGTTTTAGTCGACCTCTGTCCCTTCTTACATTTTCAGTACATCTTAAAATTCCACTTCGTACCGGTGCCTCAGGAGGTCATCATTGGAGATGTCCAAACTATTCCAAGCGATGTTGGACAAACTTCTCTTCAATTGGTGCTACCCCTACCCTATCACGTATATCATCATTGCAGATGCGATCCCGCCTTGTATGACCACAGATTCACCGCAACATCCTCATCTCCGCTACACTCATTTTCTGTATATGTTGTCTTTTAGTCGCCAAACATTCTACTCCATATAGCATTACGGATCTGATCGCCATTCTATAGAACTTACCATTTAACTTTTGAGGGACTTTTTTGTCACACAGAACACTAGATGTTTAACGCCATTTCACCCACCTGCTCTTATCCTGTAGCTCACGTCTTCATCAATCTCACCGTCCCACTGTAGTATCGATCCTAAATAACGAAGCGTGTCCTTCTTAGACACTACTTGTCCATCCAATCTAACATCTCCATCATCTACCCTAACACCACTGAAATCACACCTCATATATTCAGTTTTAGTCCTACTAAGTCTAAAACTCTTCAATTCTAAGGTTTTTCTCCATAACTCAAGATTTCTATCAACAGCTATCCTACTCTCATCAACCAGAACTACATCATCAGCGAAAAGCACACCAAGGGATATTTCCTTGTATGTCCCGTGTGACCTCGTCCATCACTAGGGTAAAAATGTATGGACTCAACGCTGACCTTTGGTGTAGTCCTATCTTAATGGAAAAGTTATTAGTAACACTACCACACGTTCTGATATTAATCACAACATTTTCGTATATGTTCTTAATTAGGGTAATATATTTTGTTAGGACACTTTTCTTTTGAAACGTCTACCACATGACATTTCTTGCACTTTGTCATAAGCATACAGGTGCAGACAGGAACAGCCAAAATGTACAGTATAGACATTTACTTTTCCAGATTTAATTAATAGGCAATCGTAACTTTTCTCATCAAGTATGTCAAAAATAGTAAAGGAAAAATCAACTAAGTTAACATTAACTCCAGATAGATCCTTGGAGCCTGGAGGAAATCGCGAAGCTCCTCATGCTGCATCTTACACTTGCAGCATAATTCACATTTGGTCCTATGCAACACACTCGTAATGGAAGAGTTTTAAGTCATTGACAGATGCTCCTCTTTTTTGAAGGATTGACAGATGTTCTTCTGAGCTCATAAACCAAAATGGTCCAGGATAACATATTTGGCAGTTGGATGGGCACCCAAGTTTCCTTAGCAAATTACCATATATCTAACATGAATGTAATGTCATATGATGTCATATTGGTGGTGTAGATAGTGGAATATCATATGATGTGCGGAAACGAATACCATTGCCTATGTCCCTTGATACTGGACAGAGCCAGCAGAACTTGTTAGGCCCTAGCACCCGTGTAGAAAAATCACAAAACGTTGATAAATAAATAATACCTGATGCTTCCTGGCTCTAATAATTTTTGAACTAAAGCTTAATATGAAAAACCCCACTAGAGAAAAGGTTAATAGGAAAAATGAAAAAAATGCCAAATATAATATAACTAAGGATAGCAAGAGCCAAGAAGTGGCATGAACTTCTGTCGCCAGATTTTATGTATACCAATGATGTGATTTAGTTTTTGTCCATCTACTCCATTTAAATGGACAAACAGAAGGCCCAGGGATGGGCATAGAGATGGATACCACCAAAGTTATTTCTGTGTACCATCTTCAATGAGGAAAAGATGATCTTATACCAACATATATCTTGAAAAGGGCATTTGCATCATTGCATGGCAACATACTTGGAAACTAAAATTTTTGTTGAGATGTAAAGAGAGAAATGATGAAAATAGTTCTTACTGAAACAAGATTCTCATAGACACTAAGGTCGTATGGATGATGATAAAGATTTCCATCCTTTTCTGCCAACCACATTGCCCTGACTCCTTCATGGTACTGCAAACCACCAACATACTACCATTATAAATCTATAAAAAATAATGTCATCCAAGACAAGGGATTCTATTTTTCAAACCTCAATAGTAGTTTTCTTATGCAAGATGAGGTAAACATGCCAACCCAACAGGACAGTCAACGCCAAAGCTAATGGACACAGAATGACCCCACATATAATCTGCACATGAAAGCATTTATGTGTTAATTATTCGGACGAAATTTCTGATGATAGTTTCAATTAGGGTCTTATGTGCTGGCAACTGAAACAACCTTTTCAAGGTACTTACAATTGATGTCCTAGAAGAATCACTGCCTGGCTGTTCGTCTTTAGGTTAACTATGCACAGCACCCCCTGTTATCAGAACCTGATATAATGAACCTTCTTATGCACAAACTCCTGACAAGCCATAGTTGATTAAGTAATGGAGGATACTGAAGTACCATAGAATAAAAGCTTCCAATTACAGCATACAGAACAAAGACTAGGAAAACCTTGTAGTTCTCATGTCCAACACAATTTTTAATCCAAATACAATGATGGTCCTACACAGAAAAGGTAAGATAAATGCAAATTGGAACCAAGAAAAGAATAAACGGAATCACACTGTTAGTACTAGTTGGCACCATTCTTAGGACGCATCTCTTGCAGACACGGCAATGGTGTGCATGAGGAGGTTTATAACGGGAACATTTCTGGCTTCTCAAATCACCACCCTGCAATTATGACATCAGTCAGAATAAGCACGTAAAGTAAAGAAGATACAACATATGTGATAACAAATAAATTTGAATTCCGACATTAAGAAAAGGTGTATTCTAGTGTAAATTGGCATGCGAAAGGGTCTCTAGCCTAGCGGTTAAAGCGCCTCAGTAGCACCCACCAGGTCCTGGGTTCGAATCCCTCAGGGTGAATTTCAGGTCTGGGGGTAAAAAAATCCCCTCGCCTGCTACCACGCCAAAGCATGGGTCAAGGCCCGGCTATTAGAGTATATGGTAGTTAGAGATAAAATAGGATAGAATTGATTTGTATCGAGTCCTTCCTTATCTCCTCTACCTTGTACACTATATATACCGCCCCCGAGGCTCAATACAACAATAACAATATTCGCAGTATCTCTACCTCTCAATTCAATCTAACACCGACCCGGTCGTTCTCACCCAGGCAACGGTGCCCCTGTGTAAGGGTGGAGCAGGGGTTCGGGGGTTTTCTAGATCTGCGTGAGAGGATCTTCTCTTAAGCAAAATGCCCGGGGGCCGTCTAACCCCCCGCGGGTCTAGTTTTTTTAAATTGGCACAAAAGCTCATGGCTTTTACTATATTGCAACGAAGATATTTCAGTGACAAAGATTAGCTTCCCTTTCTTTTATATTTTTAACAAAATTTCCACTGATAGGAGAGTTTGAGAACTAAATGGACATGAAATCTAAATATAGTACGTTGCCAGTCATGATTTATGCTTGGAATCCATTCCAACACAAAAAATGGAAGATCTTTTAATGCAAGCAAGAAATGATTCCCCAACAACTGAGGTCGCTTTTAGTTATTTAATGTTTATTCACTTCAAGGGCAATGACGAGTGCGCAAACTTCGGAACCAGAAAACACCTTGACGGTTCAATTAGATTAAGTAGTAGCAATGTAATTATGGCTGAAATCGTCATAACAGGCAAAAGCAAAACATATAGTAGAATGCAATGCATTATCTTCACATGGGTACATCCACCAGTAAAAAATACAACACCTACTATTCAATGGATGTGATCCCTTACACAAGATCTAACAGACAATGATAATATCAACTCCTAAAAAATCCAGAAAACAATTAATTGCATGTATCCAGCTCAGGGATAGAAATCTCGGAACCGGTGCAAAACCCGGCCAGCGACCAGTTACCGGAAAACCTGGGGAAAAACCGGATGAAATTCACGTTTCAAATTTTGAATTTGGGCGGTTTAAAACCGGTAACCGTTCTGGTTATTGGAAAAAACCAGAAAAACAGCTTAAAATCGGGAAAAGCTAAAGAAAACATAGCACAAAATATATATATATATATATATAGTTCATAGAATAGGTAATCTAATAAAAAAACCAAAACCAACCTAGAAACTTCCTAGGTTACTAGCCGGTTTTTTCTCTCCCCTTACCCACCGGGATTTCCGGTAACCAATGGTTCCGGTTACTGCCTTTTTTTATCCTTGATCCAGCTTATGAATCGAACGTTAGTTTGATCTTATCCCAGCTTACCAGATCCCAGTATGCTAATGTTGTCAAACCCATTGCATGCATTGATTACACAAATGCAAATCATCTGATCCACCAATAACACACTCTGCACACAAGATCTAGATTTCATACTTATCTAGATTATCTAATTCATAAGACCAACGCTCTGCAGGAGATCTAGAGAAGATCCACACTGTCACTGACTGCATTCTTAGCAGCAAAACATCCTACCTTTTCCCCGGGGTGTCCCCCATTTCCCATTATTACATAACAGAATCCCACCTTTTCAGTTGAAATGTATTTTCTTATCAATAAAAGACTAATCACTGCAGCGTGCAAGGATCCAGACCAAGACACGCTCACCACACCCCTCCATAGACTCGGATATGCACACCAACACACTGTTACTCTCTTCCTCCCACAAAGATCGCAACATAGTGCTCAAATTGGTAAAGGAACGTTCCGCTCCAAAGATCCAAACCCCACAGACGGAATCACCAGTTCACTGGATCTTGCTTATAGGCAATGTTCTGAATCTAAATCCAAGATCTCAACTTTGAGGCCAGAGTACCGCAAGATATGAATACCATTCAACTCCAAAGATCCAAACTTTGCAGCACACCGCCGCAGCGCCCGCGAGATCTGGGGTGGTCCCGGTGGAGGAGGGGGGAGCGCGGACCGTACCTTGCGCTTGATTTCGTGGATGGAGCTCTCGTTGTCCTCGACGTCTGGCACGAAGGCCGGCGGCATGCAGCCCGGGTCGCGGGAGACGGCGACGGCGTAGGTGGCGACGCAGGCGGCGGCCGGTGCGGTGAAGGCCGCGGCGTTGGCGACCCCCGCGGCCGTGGCGAGCCCCAGCCACGCGCCTCGGGGGCTCGATCCGTGCGAAGCGGCGGAAGGGAGGGGAGAAAAGCCGCGCCGCGCAGCGAGCGCCTCGTTTTACTTCGCGATTCGCAGCTAGCTCGCTGGTGTTTGACGGGGAGAAAAGCGTGCCATTTCGGGTGTGATTGTGGCGGCGACGAGTTGAGTTCAGAAGGTTGGTAGAGCGTGGACGTCCGGAACGTGCCGTGGTGCGTCCGTGTGATTGCGGAGAGACGCCCAAGCCACATGTAGCCTTGCAGTTGCAGGTTAGCTGGGGGAACTTGAGCGCTTTTTCGAAGCCTCTGGCACCGCTGACTCCGTGCCCGGTGATGTTAACGCCCGTTCTGATTAGCTGATTGCTTTTGTTTTTAGTTTATAAATAGTAATAACTTATAGAGAGTTATATAGAGATATCTACATACGATTTTGATTGATATAAATAAAAGCACTATAATATATACTTCAATTGACTAGTAAACCCCATCTGGAAAAGATACCGTTTTTGAAAGTTAGGTACCGTAAAAAAGTCATTTACTGTAGAAATATAGCTTTTAGAATCCAATATAAATAAAGCTATCTGTACACACTATCTAATATAACGTTATATACTAATATAATGTGTGAATTTGTCTGTCGTCCTTTGTCTTCTTCACACAGCGCATGTGCCCTCTCTCCTCGGGCAACCGCCACGCACAAACTCTCTTCCCACAATGCACGCACCCTCCCTCCTCGTGCCAACGCCATGCAAAAACTGCCGCAGACCCCAGATCCCTCACTGTGGCCAGCACATCTGCAACCTCTCGCTCCCTCTTCCATGTCGCGCCCAAGCTCCCCCAACTCCACACCTCCCTCTTCCCCGCTCCCCCCGCCGACCATGGCGGCCCTTCTCCCTCCCCTCTTCTCTGCGACGCGCACCTCATCACCACTGCACCCCTCTCAACTCCGTGCCGTCTCCACCGTTGCGCCCTCCTTCTCCCTCCCCTCCCAGGCTCCCCTCCCCTCCGCGTCGCTCACCTCGCCGCCATTGTCGTCCTTCCTACCTTGGCACAAACTCCACACCTACGTTAGCCAATCCTCGACTTATCCATCCAACTCTCCTTGCTACCTCCCGTCCCCAGTGGCCTCCTTCATCTGCGACCATGCGGACGACTTGCAAGCCGAGGCCCGTGTCATGGCTTGCGCCGCCAACACCCACCGCATCCACAGGCGGCAATGCCTACGACAGTGGCAGCTTCCGCCACCAGATCTAGAGAAGAGAAAAGAAAAGAACAGGGAAGCTATGATTAAATGTGCACTACTTAAATAAAATGTGATAATTTCAATGATTTAAATAGCATTAATTAAATATAATTAGTACTACTTAATTGCAAATACTACTAATTAATCTTGATTAGTACTAATTAAATATGATTATCACTGAGTAAAACGCTAATTAGGCATGCACAGTAGCTGACCGGTTGGTACCGCGAAGGGGGCTCAGTAGGCGGCTTGCTGAGCTACATATCGGCTAGTACCACAACACTCACCGTTCAACAGCTCTTTTTTGTACATTTAATACATCTCAACTAGCTGTTGAACTCTAAGTACAGTACTACCGCCCTCACAAGGGGCGGTACTACCGCACGGCAGAATCGGTACTGCTGATTTTTAAAGTTTCAAAATGTGCTTAAAAACATGCCCTATAGAAAAAACATGCCACAAGAAAATAGGTACTACCACATTGCGATTTTAGTACCGCTATGCAACTGTGATCATACCGTCGCCTGGTAATACCACCCAGTGCCTACGGTGCCACCGATTTCTCTGACGTAAATTTTTCAAAAACAGTTCAAGATGCATGTATGACTTTTTGTTGATCAAGATGGCATAAATTAGATCCTCAAGCTACTAGTCATGATCACCTTTATAGTACACCATCTAGCATATAAATTTGGTCATTTCTCCAAACACTGAAACCGGCAAAACTATAAAAAAGGATCCTATCGCTATATATCACCTTTGTATTTTGCCATATCGATCCTTCATAGTCTTTATATAGCATTGTTGTATTATTGATACGGGCGGCCTTGATCTTCTCGACGTAGGATCACGATAACTAGTGTCTCTCAACCAATCTCTCTAGCTATACACCCGTGCCAATGCAAGGACTCACAGCTCTTTGAAAATTCGCCAAGATACACCAAAGGATTTCTCCACGAGACCACGAGTGGAGAAACGTTGTGCGCTCAATTCCCAATGGAAAAGCAAACACAACCTTGATTCAAGCAAGTAATTCTCGCATGGATACTTTGGTGAAAAGAAACAAGCAATGTGTTGTTCTAATTTCAATCTAAAAAAGTGGTCCCTTAACAATGAAACTATGCCTAGCCTTATATTGGCACCACAAGGTGCGGCCCTAGACAAAAACTAATTCGAAATAGAAAAGCAACTCGGATCAAGAAACCGAAACAAACTCTACTTTACAAACTTCGAACAATCTCTTAACAGTCTGGACCGAACACGCCTCTTGATTCGGACGGTCCGAACGTTCAAAGGAAAACGTCCAGACGATCCGAACGTCTCCGACTGGGATTCTTCGCAACGCAACTGCTCGTGGTAGCTATTCAGACGGTCCGAACTTTCGAGGAGAACAGTCCGAACGATCTAAACGTCTCTGCCTGGAATTCTTTGCGATGCACCGTTCGTGGGAGCTAGGGCTTTCCATGTCCAAAACGCATTGACCTTCATGAATGAGTTCCTCTTTATATCTAAGTACGCACAGCACACTAGAATTAGGTAGTAGCATATTCTCATCAAAATTATATTCTTTAAAGAACAAAGTCACCTGTTATTGGAGCTTCTTGGCTCGTGCTCGCGTAATCGGTCCTGTTGTTTTAATTGGAGGAGTTAGGGCAAGGGTGGCCTCATCAATTATCATCTATTGTCTGGGACTAAACTTTGAAAACATCTTAGCACATATGTTAGTTCAAAAACACAACATTGTTATTAATTACCAAAATCAATGTTTAGGGGTCTAGATGCTTTCAATCTCACCTTTTTTGATAATTGATAATAACCTAAATAACACGAAGGAGGTGAAGAATTTTGAAAATGCCCTAAGTCTTGAAACAAGTTATATTTTCTTATTTTTGACTTTTGAATCGCAAATAATTCTTGAGATAGGCTCAAAGGAGCTGAACAATTAATTGCAATCAAGAGTCAATCAACAAATAAAGAAAACTTCCCCTAAATATGTGCATGTGAGATTTTAAAGTGTTTTTCATTCACATGTGTGGTTTTTGAAAATTTTGGTGGGGTTTCCCTTAGTTTTTGAAATTTGAGGAATCATTTCAAATATGATAAGCATGAGAAGTAGTGCATGAATATGATGAACATGATGAATTAACATATCAAATATAATCATGGCATTAAAGCAACAAGTTTGAATAAACATGAGTAGTTTTAGCTATTACAAGTGTACAAGAAAAACAACCATAGATAAGTTCAAACAACCGATTGATAAGTCCACACATAGATACTAGATAGATAGATAGATAACTTGACTTTGACTTTTCTTCTTCATCTTCTCCTTGACTTATTTTTTTCTCCCCCTTTAGCGTCAAGTACCAAAAAGAGTTACTCTTGAGATGAGGGATCATGACGACAACGATGGGTATAATGAAGTGGAGAAGGAGACATCGCTAAAGATGAAGCATGCTCTGAGGCGCCCACATCTTGATAAAGAGAAGCCAATCGATAATTTGACTCATATTGTGCATCACGTATCTGCATGGCCACAAAGAGAAGTTGAGACAAAGAGGATGGTTAGCTGCTTGAGGAGCGTCCTCATGCTCTTAGTCATGTTCTTCCTCCTCTTGAACACGAGGAAGGGCAGCAGAGGGAATATGAGCACCTTCTCTTGGCTTGTAAGGCTTATGCAGTGCCGGTCGTGCCCCTCAGTAATGAGTCTTACTCATAATAAGGGCCATCATGTAGGGAATAAAGTATATGTGTTTGACCCTATCATTCTTGGAGGAGGTGATCTCCCTAATATGAGATCAACCACATCAAACATTCTTTCGTTCATGATGCAATCAATCAATAATATTCCAAGCATGCCTCAGATTGCATCAAAATCCCTGCTCTTTGGAGAGAAAATGTGGTTGATGGTGCAGTTGAGAAGACTCAGTAAGGGAGGAAGTCCAGCAATCTTTCCAGGAGTGAACTAGACATTGCTATGATAAAACTGACTCCAAGCCGGGGTTCTGAGAGTTGGCCTAGAGTAGATTTTCTTATGGCGTCCCAAGTGAGTCCTTAGTGCCATCTCAAATTCACCTTTGGTTGCCTCCACCATTTTGTATCCCGTTATATAATCAAAGTTTGGGGGAAACATACACTATAGCATAAAACTAACTGATCATGTCCTCATGGTAGTCACACCGAAATGTGACTATGTCATGCAGTCTCACCGCAAAGAAAAACTGATAGGCACCTGAGAAGCAATCAATGGCATTGAGATGTGCCCAATGCACATACTTGTGGTTGGTGAACTACAATGATAGTCATCTAGCTGAGTAAAGACATCTTGTTCAAACTTGGTATGAAAGCGAGGATTAGAAGATGTTCTTAGCTTGGTCAACTGATTTGCATGATAAGTATAGCATGCTTGTCACTTGTAATCAGCCTTAAATTGATATTTTGTTCCTCAGCTTCTTCCATCTTCTCATCCTCATTATGATCACTCTCTTCATACTTTTCTTCTTCGGACTCAGTTACGGGCGGCCCACCACCTCTCCACACCTTCGTAGGCCTAAAAATTCTCCACACGCCTCGTGAGGTCTCCATCGCCCACTTCCTCGCCGACATGTTCTCCCGCATCAATGTCTTCATGAGTGCCGAAGAACAACCCAGGCACTTCATCTCCACCAGCAACACCAGAACCAGCCATGCTGGATGATTCTGTCCTCTCCACGAACTCAACATACACCATTGGCCTGACATATATCATAGCGGCAGGGTTGCACACGACCTCCATGTAGTTGGCCCATGAGGCGTCACTAGTCACCTTCAGAAGTTGCCACATGGTCTCCCCTGTAACACCCACCACTGAGGCATACATTGCCTCGATTCATAACTTCTTCCTTGCAGTGTACCGATCGAACGCTGAACGAACACACCTCCGTAGCTCAGACAGACTCATGGCGTTCAGACTGAGTGCCCAGATCATGGTCCGGTCACAATTTGATAGGTCCGCCCTGCACGACCTATCGCGTACAGGACCACTCCCGTAGAACACGAACAAGTCTTGAATGTTACCCATGGCGTACCTAACACAAGTGCATACTAAACATGCAACAATCGTACCATCATACAGCCGCTACAGCTATGTAAGATTTACATGTTAATTTTGTAGCTCTTACTATCACCTACAAAAACAATTAGTAATTTTTGTTTATTTGTAAATCTAAATTTTATTTTTAAGGATTTTACTTACAAATTTTTACATACATCAAATTACATATTTATTTTATTTTTATTTTCAATGGTCTTATTTACGGATCTTACTTTGGAATTCGTATGAAAATTACATTACAATTTTCTTTTATTTTCACTACTATTATGTATTATTCTTGTTTGAATTAATGCAAAAAATCCAATTACTAATTTTTGTTCATTTCTTTCCTAAAATTTTACTTAATGCGGGCTTCCACTTACGAATTCGTATGAAAATTAAATTACAATTTTCTTTTATTTTCATTCCTAATTTGTATTGGATTTTTGTTCCAATTAATGCAAATATCCAATTATTAATGTTTCTTCATTTCTTTTCTAAATTTTACTTAATGTGGGCTTTCACTTACGAATTCGTACATAAATCAAAATAATATTTTTTGTAATTTCATGTCCTCATTTTATTTAATTTTACTATACCTTTGCATTACCTTTGTTGTATTTTTATTCTAATCATCCAAATTTATTTCCAATTTATTTTTACGACCCCACACATTGTCTCCGGTGGTTCCCTAAGCCTACTAATTGTAACATTCTTGTTTCTAATCCAACTACTATTGTTATCACCTACAAATGCTCTAACATAAATATTTAGTTTTTCAACGACTGCACAACTACAAGTACATATGTTCACAAAAAATAAACTACATGATAATACGTTTGTTCTCAAAAAACAAAGTACAACATTATCTACACTACAATATATCATGTGTCACATATGGAAGTTTTGCTACAAATACACAGCGTATGAAAGATTGACATACAACAACATTTACAAAAGACGGTTTGGCTAATTACGGGCTAATGACATTGATAAAAATATAGTTGCACGGGCACAAAAATTACCTCTTCTTGAAGCTCATGAGGTAATCTACAACTTTCATGATTGCAAAATATGCTGATTCTAAAGGAACACAATTCAAAATTCTGTGTTTCGATTCCTTACTTTCCTCTTTTCACTCCTTCTCTCGCTCTTCGCTCTGTCTTCGCTTCAACTGCAAACGAGGCTTTGTCTTGCTGTGAAACCGTATGCAGATGCTCACCAAGTGAGAAGTTTGGACACTCACCAGCCATTTTATTACTCACACTCACCAGGTATACCAAACATGGGGGGGCATATGCATCTACTGCAGACGTGTGTGCGAGCGGCATGGAAAAAGTGCAGGCGCAAGTGCAACTGACCGCTGCTTTCAGCAGGTGGATTAGACAGCAGCCAGACGTGTGGTCGGGCACCGTATGGCTCGGTCAAATCGTGCACTAGGGCACCGCATTTCTCGCCGGGAAATGCGCTCGGTGACCGCACGTTACCGCCAGATCATGCGCTCGTGGACCGCACCGCGCTACAGTGCTAATCATGCTTTCCCAGACCGCACAACTATGCTACAGTGCTAGTCATGCGGTCTGGGACCGCATGACTAGCCCGTGTGCTCCCTCATCACACGATCATGCACGTGTCACCATTCCGTAGTTCTGTGCTCATGTAGAAGGCTAAAAATTGAATTTTCTCGCTGATCAGGCTATATTTAGTATTTTAGGGGCAAATAATACTAAAAATGTCCTGACGTCCTGGTTATACTGCGATCCAAAGCATCTATTTTGTGACGCTTGATGCAACTTTGACAATTATCAATTCAAACCAGGCAGAAAAGAAGAAACCACGATAGAACAAATGCATGTAGAACCTTCCTGTGTATTATAATTATGACGACAAACCCGTGTCGGTCGCCTTCTTTTATCACTGCGTGTCGGCAACATAGGAGAACACATGCTCTCCTGAACATTCTGTCTTGGTTTGCCATGACAATTCCGTTTTCCCGGACCGAAAGCGCTCCAGAGAATCTCAAGTACAGGCAGCAGAAGGCGAGGTGGCATCGTAATTGCTCGTCGCGTATCTCTGTCGAGGGTGCTAGTAACGTCTGGGATGCTTCGTGTCCCCAGCAAACACACACCGATTATGCAATGTGAATCCAAGGTTGCAGAGGAGACTAGTACATCCAAAGGCTCACGTTTCGTGTCAGTACTAGCAGACGGCAACTCGTTGGATTACTGTCAACGGCCTTCGATGCTGCACCAGAACTAACCCAAGAAGGCGAAGAACGTGAAAACGAAAGGAAGCTTACCCCATACATAATGTACATTGTCGATCTTTACATGCAAAACCCTACTCGCTCAGTCACACGACGCCTAATTTACACTACAAGGATAGTGAGAATTCCCAAAGCAAGAAGCTTTGGTCCCTTGGTTCGGCGAATTTCCTCGGCGGTTACGTGGCGCGAAGCCGCGCGCGTCACAGCATCAGGCCGAGGCGCTCGCTGGCGACGTCGCACCGAACGGGCGCGAGCCCGACTCGGCCGCGCTCCAGGTCGTACTCCACCCACACGTTCATCTGGTGGTGGTGTCCGATCACGTACGCCGTGATGGGCACCATGTCCGCGTTTCCGAACGTCAGGCACCACACACCGTCGCCTCCGCGGCGCTCGCCCGGGACCTTGTACAGCAGCCTGTCCCCCGACACCACCATCTCCGCGCCGTTGAACAGCAGCGTCACGGCCGGGAGCCTTGCCGGCGGCGAGTGCCCCTCGGGCACGCGGAAGCAGGTGTCGAGCGCCTCTTGGAACGCGAAGTTGGGGTCGTTGAGCGCGGGGAGGAGGGGTTTGGTCTGTTTCAAGAACTCGGCTTTCAGGGCGGAGTAGGCGTCGCCGAGGAGGAAGGTGAACTGCGTGCCGGAGTCCACCATGGTCTGCCCGGCCCCGGTGTGGTCCGGCGCGAGCACAGACGCGGGGATGGGCAGGGGCTTGGCGCCGACGTGGATGCCGAGGAGCTGGACGGAGTACGCGACGCGGTCGAAGTAGGGGAGCGGCAAGGCCGGCTGGTACAGGGGCGTGTAGTTGAGCGGCAGGAAGGGGAGGTCGCTGTGGCCGAGGAGCAGCACGCCAGCGTCGTCGCGGTCGGAGATGCAGTACGAGAAGCGACGGGTGCTCGCCTGCGACACGAAGGAAAGGGCGCCCCTGTTCATGCCCAGCAGCCCGGCGGTTGCTACGCCGTCGGGGTATGAGTCGAACGCGCTGGCCATGCAGCCAAACGCCGCGCGCAGCGGCAGGGCGTCGCCGACGGCGAAGACGTCGGTCGCGAGCGCGCCGTCGGAGGCGGACCCGTCCGCGTACGAGAGCGACACGCGGCACTGGCGCGAGGCCCCGTCGCAGGCCGGCGGCGACGGCAGGTCGCGGGAGTGGCACTGCGCGGAGGCGCAGGGCACGGCGGCGAAGGTGGCCGAGGCCCTGGGCCGGAATGAGGAGGCGCCCCTGGCGCCGCCTCCCGGCGCGCAGAGCAGCCAGGAGAGTTCGCTGCCGGTGTCGAGCACCATGGTGACGTTCTGCAGCGGCGTGCCGACGGCGAGCGAGACGGTGAGGCTGACGTTGTGGTGGAACCGCAGCTTGCTCGGCGGCCGCAGCAGCGCCCCCGCCGGCATCTGCCGCGCCCGCAGCGCGAAAAGCAGCGGCTTCGCCCCCGGCACCGCCGCCTCAGACGGCCATGGCACGGCGAGCAAGAAGAGGAGGCAAACGAGCAGCGGGGGAGGCATGGCGGTGGTTGCGAGCAGCGTAAAATGCCCGGGCCTATGCGCGCATGTGAGTGGGGAGATGGGCGCATGCGTTGGATTTGGTTGTGGGGTTTTGGTTCGGGGTGGATTTTATGGGGGAGGGAGGGTGTCGAGGGAAGCGCGCGGTGGTGGGGAGGGAGTGACGAGCGGAGTGGTGGGGACGCGGAGGGAGAGTGGACTGTCTGGGAGAGACGGCTCAGACGGGTCACTGTGACAGGGAAGCGGCCCGGGTTCTTTGTGCCTGCCGTCTTGTAGCTTTTGGAACTAATTTTTACTGCTGCATTTTACTGTGTAGTAGCCAGCACACTTTTTCTGGGGGGGCTGCTAGTTTTTCATCCAAGTTCTCTTACGTAAATGTATAAGCCAATTGAAGTGTTCTTGCCAGTATACAACTATATCCAGTAGCGGCATTGTAAGGCAGAGAGCAAGATTTCCATAGAAAATTCTTAGAAATTTTTTTAGCCGTGGTTTATGATATGTAGCATAAGTCAAAAGTCATAAACCTAAAGTCTATCATTTGGGCTTATTTTTGGTGGTTTATGGCTGAAAAACACTGTAGTTGGCTGAAAAAAATACTGTAGCTGACAGAGACTTATTTAGCATAATTAAATTTAAAAAAATTAAAAAAATATATAATATGTTAGCACATTACATATAATACAAACAAATACAGGAAAAAAAGAACCAGCCAAAAAGCTCAACAAAAAGCCAAAAATTCAGAAAAAAATGAAATTTATAAATAGTGAAAAATAAGCCGGAAGCTAAAAGCTGAAGCCCAACCAATCACTACTTTGATTTAGGAAGGCTTAAAGCCAGCTCCTCGTGTACTGTTGCAATATCGGTGTGGTTTTTTTATTGATGGCAATTGACAAGTCCTGTTTGTGTTTGCAGATGCAGACGTGCGGTCCGCACGTCGTGGAACTCCCGTAACTCGCAATCGCATTGAGAACCAAGTAGACAAGCAACGATGCGTTCTATCATACAGCGAGCTTGTGAGCATCTAGTTGCACTTCCCACTGATTAAACCCAGCACTTTCGGCTCAGTACTGGTCTTTTCGCAGGGCCGGAACTTTCGACTATTTTGCGCGGAAAAGTAGTAGAATCTTTATGCAATCAACTACTGTAAGCGCGGAAAAGATCAGCCTTGGCTTGGCAGTTGGCGCCACACCAACATGAGCTGCCATTGAACGTTTCTTTTAACTACGTGAAGCAGAAAGGGAAGTTAAAAACTACCACTACTAATCCAGTTAAGCGAGCGTTTTCTCATGTACTGTGTGGGGTTATGCTCTCAACTACCATCTGGATCAACCCTGGTAAACCAACAAGGAGGAAGACGAAGAAGATCCCACGTCGTACCAGGCGTGTACAGTGTAGATCTGAAGGCTGCTGTGAACGCGGTGCCTGCCTTTCGTCCAGGAGAGGAAGCAACGCATTGAAGCTACGTAACTGAAGTTAGTACTGCAACATAAAGGCAATCCATTCAAGCCTTCCTCGCCAGGTTCAGAGCATTCATCAGCCAGACGCGCTTCGCTGCAGCCGCTGCTGCTTCTTCAGTTCTCTCCGGCGCTGCACCTGCACGGCCTGGTCGAGCCACCGTCCCACACGCCACGCGGCGCCGTCCTAACCGGTATATTAGTTATTACACTATTCATGGTCCTAGTACACTTCGCGCTTTCCGTTAGTTTCGTCTTCAGCTTATAACTTTTGACTTTTAATTACTATTCCTTAATTTTGTTTTTCTGTCTTTTTCGCTTTTCCCCCCTTTTTCATATTTATTTGTATTGTCTGTGATAGATTAACCTATTTTTATTTTTAATTTTTTAAATTTAATTACACCAAAAAAGCTACTAACTACTACTGTGTAAAATAAATCAGTTACAGTACAAAAAAGTTATAAACCGGTTTACATAAGCCGAACTAGGCACAACCTAATTTGTCATTTGCATCATTGCAGAATACTCATACCATTATTTAGGGCACTCTTATGATTGTTTCGTTATTCTAGTAGAGTAGAACTGCTACTCTCCTGGTAGTTTGAAACCGGATTACTCGTCGAACCGCTCTAGGCTTCGGTTCATTGGTTTAGCGGTTCAACCGCTGGTTGGCCGGCTAGACCGTCGATTCTACTGATCAGTAATATATTATTAATATCACTTGAATCACATATGCACCATGCCCTAGTTGATTAGGAGAGGGAGGTTAGTCGCCGGATGCCACAGGTCTTGGGTTTGATTCCCCCTTTGTGCATCATTTTTAGGCCTTGCTCGGTTGGGCTGAAAAATAGTGGCTTATGGCTGAAATTGTACTGTAGCTGACTGAAATTACACTGTAACTGAATGTGTCTTATTTGGCGTAATTAAATTTAAAAAAAATTAAAAATAGAAAAAATATGTTAGGTCATCACAGACAACGCAAACCAATACGGGAAAAAGAACTGGCAAAAAAGCTCAAAAAACCTAAAATTCAGAAAAAGACGAAATTTAGAAATAATAAAAAAATAAGTCACAAGCCAGAAGTTTAAACCGAAATGAGTAGAGCGTTATTCCCCAGCACTAGGCCAGCTCATCATCACACACCATTTTTTATTCCCTCCAGCATGGGGCCAGCACACTGGTTCTCCACGGTTTACTACAAAACCTGCTGGTTTAATCAGAAATTCTTCGGCTCAGAATGGCTCAAATGCATAATAGTCGATTTAATTGTAAAACCAAGCCGATCTAGGCTTCGTTTCCGGTTTTCTCCTGTCGAACCATTGGTCTGATCCGGTGCTGCAATAAGTTATGCCCTCAGCGCGGGAAAATATTCAAACACTTGCCCTGCAGTCTGCAGAACTTGGAAGGTTTGCTTTGCTGCCGTTCCAGACTTTGGTTACCGTAAACTGTTAGAATGTGATCTCAAGGTGCCCACCTCTCCCCTTGACCGTGCCCTGATCAGGGGCACCCAGCCCAATAGGCTGGTGGGCCCCTGTCGCCAGCGCCATATAAACAGAGGTGGGGGCCGGGGCGGCACACACGACGAGATTCACCGTGCCGCCGCCAGACCCACCGACAAACCCTAGCCCGATCTGAGAGGGTGGCGCTCCAGCGACGGGAAGCTCCACCGTGCCGCCACCGTCGTCGCGCACCGGGAGACGCCGTTCCTCCTCGACCGTCGTTGCCCGTGCGCAGAGCTTCACCGACGAACCCGAGATGGCCACCTCCTCCTCCACGCCGTCAGACGGTTAGTACCTCTCTCTCCTTCTCAGTGTATCTCTCAAGAACCACAACGCAATAGAAAAGAACCCACTAGATCTAACCTAGGAGATCCTAAAGATCTAAACCTAACAATGGTATCAGAGCACCTAGGCGTAGATCTGAGATGGGGAAAAGAACGGCGACCGCCGTCGGTTGACCGACGTGCGGAAAAGAAATGCACAGAGAAAAGAACCCCCCTAACCCTAGAAAATGGCAAAAGAAAGTGAAAAGGAGGGGGCTTACCCACGTCGCCGCGTCTGCGCGGGCGTCGCGTGGGCGCGCCGCCGAGCCGCTTCGTGGCCGTCGCCTCGCCGCCTCGCTTCGGGGCCGTCGCCGCGCCGTCGCCGTCCTGCGCGGGCGTTGCGCGAGCGGCCGCGCTCCGCTCGGGGTTGCCCCTCCGTGCGCCGGGCCTCCCATGGCGCCGTCGCGCTCCGCTGGGGCTGCCGCGCCGCGCCGCTGCCGCTTCTCTCAGCTCGCGTGCCGCCGCCGAGCGCGCGCGCCGTCGCCCGTCCGTGGTTTTCGGGAGGAGGCGGGCGAGAATTGGGTTAGGGTTTCGGGGTTTT
This sequence comes from Dendrocalamus latiflorus, assembly GCA_017311315.1. Classification (NCBI taxonomy): domain Eukaryota; kingdom Viridiplantae; phylum Streptophyta; class Magnoliopsida; order Poales; family Poaceae; genus Dendrocalamus; species Dendrocalamus latiflorus. The sequence continues at coordinate 14,475,228 of CM029647.1, read as the reverse complement.
TGATCCCCGCAGCGCGCGCGGTCGGCCGTCCGATCAGATCGGATCCGATCGGACGGCTGAGGAAGAACTGGCCACTTTCGGCCCAGGCGGGAAGAGACTTTCCCGGCCCAGGCCCAGGTTGCGGCATGGGCGCGGGGGAGCACGAGCGCACTCGCGCGTGAGGCGCGGGAGAGAGCAGGCTGCCTGGGCCGCGCGGGGGAGAAAGAGAGCGGGGCCGCCGTGGGCAGCGCCGTTGGACCGCGGGCGTGCGGCGCAGCTGAGCGGGCCGTCTGGGCCGAGGCCGCGCGTGGAGCAGGCCGAAATGGCCAAATGAACAGTAAATTGTGTTAATTGTTTTTATTGATTTTCAGAAGCATTTTTTGATGAATTTGATTGAAATTTGATCCAAATCTCTGTAAATTTTTGCACCAACGTGTATATTTTTTCAGAGATTAAATGTGTACTGTATAATGCTTCTGAATATTGAATTATTTTTAGAATAATTACAGTTTCCGCTGTAAAAGTTAATGTTGATTGTTTTTAATTATTAAATTCAAACCAACGGGAGAATTTAATTTTGGAAAAATAGATATAAATCCCAGATAATTATGATATTGTTATTTTCTGACCAACGTTGATAATAACAGTATTATAATTTTTAATTGATGATTTTATGCATTATTTCTATTTCTGCCCAACGGTGATGTAGATTTAATGTATAGATAAAATTGATTTAAATTGTATGTCGTATTTTTGACCAACGTTGGAAATAAGGCATATAATTTTGCTGTTACGTTCTCACTTTATTTGAACTAAATTTTCAGGAGGATACAACTTGATGAGTTGTATCAGAGAGATCCCCACTCTCAAAGGAGATAATTATGCAGAGTGGAAGAAAAAGATAGACTTAACGTTTATCTTGGCTGAGGTGGACTGGGCCCTCACTACAGCACGTCCCACTGAGCCTATGGCACCAGTGAGGGATCAAAATGAGGATGATACTGCTTGGCAGAAAAGACAGAGGGATCATGCTCCCTTACAGATGTCTTATGACCTTGAGCATAAGAAATGGACCACAGCCAACAAGAAATGTATGGCTGTGATAAAGAACACGATTGAGCCTGCTATTGTGGGCTCAATCGCAGAGTGTGACACTGTCACAGAGTACCTTGAGAGAATAAAGAGTCAGTTTACTGGCTCTTCAAAGACTTATGCTACACAGCTGATTAAACAGCTTGTGACAGAGAGGTACTCTGGTGGTGGCAGTGGCATAAGAGAGCACATACTGAGGATGAGCAACTTGGCATCCAAGCTTAAACCAATGGATTTGGCTCTCAAGGATGAGTTCCTTATTCATTTGGTTTTTGCTTCCTTGCCTAAAGAGTTTGACACATTTGTTGTCAACTACAATATGCAGCCTGAGAAATGGGACTTGGAAAAGTGCATTGCTATGTGTGTGCAAGAGGAGGAAAGAATTAAATCCTCACATGGTGGATCTATCAACTATGTGAAGGATAACAAGAAAAAGAACTTCAACAATACCTCCTTCTCAAAGAACAAGGGAAAAGCCTCTGTCCATCAGCCTCAACAGAATAAATTTGCTGTAGACAAAGATCAGTGTCTTCACTGCAAGAAGACGGGACACTACAAGAAGAACTGTCCTGATTACTTAAAGATGATAATGGCAAAGAAAGGTGAGAACATTATTACCTTTATAAATGAATGTCTGTGTGTGCAATATTCGAAATCCACTTGGTGGATTGACTCAGGAGCAACTGTTCATGTTGCTAATTTCTTACAGGGATTCCGTTCGACGAGGACTACGCAAAGAAACGAAAGATGCATTAAAGTTGCAAATGGAGTCCAAGCTGAAGTTGAAGCCGTTGGCGATCTTTCATAAGAGTTAGCTAATGGCTCCAATCTTTTACTTAGAGATGTCCTTTTTGTTCCCTCTTTACAGAGGAATTTGATTAGTGTTTCAAATTTGGACAAAGATGGTTATGATTGTAATTTTGGAAATGGCAAGTGTGAAATAAGTTTAATAAAGAATGTGTTGGTCTTGCCATCTTACAGAATGAGCTTTATTTGTTATCATTATGTGATGATGTGGATGTCGTATGCGATAATGAAAACGTCGCGTGCGAGAAAGTAATTGAATCCTCGTCTACGAATGTACACAGAAAATGAAAGAGAACTCTAAATGAGTCGTCGAAATTATGGCACTGTCGTTTAGGCCATATTTCGAGAGGGAGAATAGAAAGACTAGTTAAGAATGAAATTCTTCCTCTATTAGAGTTCTCAGACTTAGAACAATGCAGAGAATGCATTAAAGGAAAATATATAAAGAAAATTAAGAAAGACGCCAAAAGAAGCACAGGAGTTCTACAAATTGTTCACACAGACATTTGTGGTCCTTTTCCTGTGAAAAGTGTGGATGGATATGACTCGTTCATAACATTCACGGATGATTACTCCCGTTATGGATATATTTATCCAATCAAAGAAAGAAATGAAGCCTTGGATAAATTCAAGATATTTAAGGCTGAAGTTGAAAACCAACACGATTTAAAGATTAAGATAGTCCGATCTGATCGTGGGGGGAGTACTACGGTCGACATACCACATATGGACAAGTTTCTGGACCTTTTGCAAGGTTTTTACAGGAAAAAGGAATAGTGGCCCAGTATTCTACACCGGGCGAACCTCAGCAAAATGGAGTAGCTGAAAGACGCAACCGTACCCTGATGGATATGGTGCGAAGCATGATGAGCTACTCCACACTGCCATTGAGTTTATGGATGGAGGCGTTGAAAACCGCCATTCATATTCTCAACAGAGTGCCTAGTAAGTCGGTGCCCAAAACACCGTACGAGTTGTAGACAGGAAGAGTTCCCTCACTAAACCACTTACGTGTATGGGGGAGTCCTGCTGAGGCTAAAGTATTTAACCCAAACCTTGGGAAGCTTGATCCCAAAACAGTAAGTTGCCATTTCATTGGCTATCTTGAAAAGTCAAAAGGTTTTCGTTTCTACTGTCTAGATAGACATACAAAGTTTGTAGAAACGAGACACGCTGTCTTCTTAGAGGATGAAATGATGAGAGGAAGTATGGTAGCTCGTGAGATTGATCTTGAAGAGAAGCGGGTGCATGCGTCCACTCCGATGATTCAAGAGTCATTCTTCACACTACCTGCTGTCGCTGCACCGACGGTGCAAGACACTGTGGTACCAGCACCTGTTATTGTTCCTCCTGTGGCAACAATGAATGATAATGAGGAACCTGTTTTTCAAGATCCTATAGAACCTATTGCCACAGATGAGGGGGAGCAACAGCAGTCTCAAACAGAAGATGTACCAAATGAGGAGGCCCCGAGGAGGTCTCAAAGAGTAAGAAGATCAGCTATTTCTGATGATTATCAGATTTATCATACAGAGGAATTTCAAATGGAGGATGATCCCACCTCATTTGAAGAAGCCATGAGAAGCGAAAATTCCTCAAAATGGCTTGAGGACATGGAAGAGGAAATGAGGTCCATGAAGACTAATAAAGTCTGGGACTTGGAAATTATTCCTAAAGGAGTCAAAACAGTAGGCTGTAAATGGGTCTACAAGACAAAGCATGACTCCCAAGGGAATGTAGAAAGATACAAAGCGCGACTTGTGACAAAAGGATTTACGCAAAGAGAATGGATTGATTACAATGAGACATTTTCTCCAGTCTCATGTAAAGACTCCTTCAGAATCATAATGGCATTAGTAGCACATTATGATTTAGAGTTACATCAGATGGATGTAAAGACGGCATTTCTTAATGGGGATTTGGAGGAAAATGTTTACATGGCACAACCGAAAGGTTTTGTTGTGGAAGGAAATGAAAGAATGGGATGCCGCCTAAAGAAATCGATTTATGGGTTAAAACAAGCTTCAAGACAGTGGTACTTGAAGTTTGACAGTACAATAAGAAAATTTGGGTTTAAAGAGAATGTAGAGGACAACTGTGTTTATGCAAAGTTTAAAGATGGGAAGTTTATCTTCCTAATCCTGTATGTGGATGATATCCTACTGGCTAGTAGTGATGTCAGTCTGCTACTGGAGACAAAGAAGTTTTTGTTCTCAAATTTTGATATGAAAGATCTTGGTGAAGCTTCGTTCGTTCTAGGGATCGAAATTCACCGGGATAGAAAAAGTGGATATTGGGACTGTCACAAAAGGCATACATAGAGAAAGTCTTAAAGAAATTTGGTATGCATAAAAGTAGTCCTTCACCTGCACCTATAGTCAAGGGCGACAGATATGGGGATTTTCAATGCCTCAGGAACCAGTATGAAATCGATCAAATGAAAGCGGTTCCATATGCTTCAGCTGTCGGAAGCTTACAGTATGCTCAAGTGTGCACACGCCCTGACTTAGCATTTGTTACCGGGTTACTTGGCAGATTGTAGAGCAATCCTGGAATAGAACATTGGAAATTGATAAAGAAAGTCTTGCGTTATTTGCAAGGAACAAAAGGTCTCATGATGACATACAGAAGATCAGATTTACTCCATATAGTGGGGTATACAGATTCTGATTTTGCGGGTGATGATAGAAAGTCTACATCCGGATATGTATTCACTCTCGCTGGAGGAGCTATATCGTGGAAAAGCTCAAAGCAAACCGTCACTACATCGTCCACAATGTATGCCGAGTTTGTAGCATGTTATGAGGCTACGGGGTAGGTGAACTGGCTAAAGAAGTTCATACCCGGTTTAAAAGTGGTTGACGACATCAATAGACCACTTAAGTTGTACTGCGATAATGAACCCGCAGTAATGTATGCCCACAACAAAAGTCAAGTGGTGCTGCCAAACACATTGACATAAAGTACTATGTTGTGAAAGATAAAGTTCGGGATCAAATTATAAGTCTTGAGCACATAAGTACCGCAAAGATGTTAGCGGATCCGCTTACTAAAGGCTTACCACCCAACGTGTTCAGAGAACATGTAGCCGGCATGGGTTTAAGGGAAAGCCTATGATTCCTGGACTAAAAGATGGCCCAAAAGATTAAAGTAACTGTTTCAAAACAGAGAGGTGTATTGTAACTGTTGAATCTATCGGCGATTGACCGTGACGATGAGACATGTTCTATGCACTAATCTGTGATGGAATGTGTAAAGGCAAAAGTAATTAAAGATAAATCATAGATTGAGATCAAGGGGGAGAATGTTAGAATGTGATCTCAGGGCATTTGGCCCAACGGCCAAATGCCCACCTCTCCCCTTGACCGCGCCCTGATCGGGGGCGCCCAGCCCAATAGGCTGGTGGGCCCCTGTCGCCAGCGCCATATAAACAGAGGTGGGGGCCGGGGCGGCACACACGACGAGATTCACCGTGCCGCCGCCAGACCCACCGACAAACCCTAGCCCGATCTGAGAGGGTGGCGCTCCAGCGACGGGAAGCTCCACCGTGCTGCCACCGTCGTCGCGCACCGGGAGACGCCGTTCTTCCTCGACCGTCGCTGCCCGTGCGCAGAGCTTCACCGACGAACCCGAGATGGCCACCTCCTCCTCCACGCCGTCAGACGGTTAGTACCTCTCTCTCCTTCTCAGTGTATCTCTCAAGAACCACAACGCAATAGAAAAGAACCCACTAAATCTAACTTAGGAGATCCTAAAGATCTAAACCTAACATAAACAAGTGCATGGGCGATTGCACGGTTACAAGCACGAGTGGCCTCGGAGAAAACGTGTACTCCCGCATATGGAATGGCGATATTACGGGGAACAACACGGACCAAACCTGCTCGTTGCCTCCTTGGCCGCACATCGTCAGTGAGATCCCCCTGTTTCAGGGACCGTGCTGCGAGCAATATTATTTTTATCCGCCATAGTACTCAATAGTAGCTGGAAACAGCGCAGTATAGCGCAGCAAGGGAGCGATGCGTCAGCTACTTTCCTTGGACACATTTGTTGCCCAACGCAAAACTGCATCTGCATCATGTTACTCCGCGTCCTGTATAGAATAAAGACAATAATACGGTACTATTATCATTCAGATAATACTTTTTAGATAGGTTTTTTGGGACTATGTCTTATGATCTGTTTACGAGAGGCAATGTGTAGAGAAAAATAGTCGTATGTGATTTTGACCGGTACAGCTGAACTCAGTATATTTTTTACTATAATTTTCCTGTTGATTCTATCTTTAAAAAATACCGTTTGAAAGTTAATTACTATAGTATAAATCATAAGTTATTAGGCAAAAGTTAAACCGAAACCAGCAGTAGAGAAACTTGTTTTGGTAGTAGAGTCCAAGTTGCCGCCTAAAATTTTTGCTTGGCTTACTACAGCCACCTATGCACTGGCTCCACATCGCGCTGTTGAGAGGAAGGGAATGGGTGTTTCTTTTTGCTACCGTGACTATCATTTTTTATTTTATTATAAGTGTTTATGTAAATGAATCGAATATGGATAAATCGCTTTAAAAAACTGTTCTAATAAGATGTTTCGAAACGACGGTAAAAAACGTCTCATTTATTTGTTAAAAAAATAGTAAGATATATGCAATAAAACAAAAGGAGGGGTCCAATAGCTTGCGGATTAGGATCTCATCGAAGACGACCCATCGCCTAATTAGCCATCCCTAACAGCCAATTAATCAAAAGTCGAATATGGAACTAATTCTGACGCGCATACGCATCTACTTGGAGATTACATTGAGATAGGGCCATCGCCATGCACGGTAAGCCCGGACAAATGAACAAGATCGAGCCCATCGGCATGTGATGCGTGCGCTGTTCTCTCTGATCAGTTCGACTTGAGTTTCTGGTTTATTTTTTATTATTTATAATTTTTGTCTTTTTCTGAACTTTTGACTTTTTGTTGAGCTTTTTGCTGTTTCTTTTTTTCCGTATTCGTTTGTATTATACATAATGGGCTAACATATTTTTTAATTTTTTAAACTTAATTATGCTAAATAAGCCTCTGTTAGCTACAGTGTTTTTTTCAGCCAGCTACAGTGATTTCAGCTAAAAAATCACAAAAAAAGCCTAACTGATCACCACGGTATACAACTCTCCAAAAGCCTTGCTTGGTAGGTAGAGTAGTACACTAGGACTACCACTCGGAAGGAAGAGGATGGGCAGCACTACAGGTGCAGTGCAGGATTGGCGTCCATCTATTCGCACAGTTGGGAGTCGCTCTCGAGAGGCCATGACTATGCACACTCGTGCTGACCCGGAGGATTTCGATCAATCATTGAGTGTGCGTAGTTGCATTTAGTTGTCGAGGAATCATGTCATCTGTAAACATGCACGCACAGCACGGAGCAGAGAGATCTGATTTGCCGTCAGCTGTGTGGACCGTTCGCCGTTATGATGATGCGCCGCAGCGGGAATAGAGATGATCGATCATTAGGGCTCGGGCAGGAGGGGAGTCCCTCTGAGAAACCATGGGGCCAGCTGGTTGCAGACGTCAAAGTCGTTCTTAATTGATCCCCTCTCACAGGCTGACTGAACGATGTCCTGTGCATAAACCGGCTGATTTGATGCAATATCAGTGAAAGGTTAGAATATCCATCCAGCAATCGATTGCCATTTTATCACATTTTATCGAGGCAGGAGCGGCTCTGCCTCGAGTGCGAGGCCAAGGCGGGTAAGAAGCTGAGAGAAGACGAGCAAGAAGCAGCACGCACAGATAAGTCAGCCAAGAACCCACCGTGAAGGAGAGAGGAGGAAGAGATTTTTTTTAATTACCTTGCTGACGCCATGACACTCAAAACCGGGTTGTTTCAGCCCGTTAAGAGTCTGATTTTACCAGTTGGAAACGGGTTCTAAACGGTGTTGAGTATATGAGACGGAAATTAAACCACATCAAAGAGTTGAGAGGCTAAGCATGAACTTTTTTATATTGGATTTGCCCTACCTCTTTTGGCCCCGTAACTCATGGTTTGTTGCCTTTGTATTATTGTCAGATGCACGACAGGGTCCCAACACGCTCTCTCTTTATCGCCCGTTTGTTTTAGCGTGTTCTTCCTACTTGTTTGTCATCCCCTGCACATTCCTCTACGCCTCCTCATTCATTCCCTAGGATGTATTTGGTTGATGAAATCCTCCAAAAATTCTCCGGAACGCTTCAGTAATCCTATAATATTACCTTGTTTGGTAAAATAATCAGTAATCTAAATCAGAAATCCAAGATTAATTTGGAAACCAGACTACCATGATTTTCAGAAATCACTTTTCGGTAGAAAACGGTGTATATCTCGGATTAGCAAGGGAAAAAAATCTTTGCTATAGCATTTATCATTTACTTTAATTTTTTATGGTCAAAATTTGAACCTTTTGGATTCAAAATCCAAATTGAAAAAAAATTCAGGACATGAATTTCAAAACCAATATATCAAAATTTGAATCCTGAATTTCAGAATCTTAAATTTAGGTAATTTAAATTTTAAAATCCAAAATTTCAATTTTGGATATTTAATTTCACTTTTAAAAACTAAATCTAAAATTCTGGATTTCAAAATTTCAAGCTCCAAATTTTTATATTTTATAAATTTGAATATTTTAAAGTTTCAAACTCAAATTTTAAAATAAAAATATCAAAAAATCCAAAACTTGTACTTTTGAATCATAAGATTGAATTTTTGAATGTTGCAATTTTAAATTGAGAGAATTTAAATTGTAAATTCAAATTTTAGTTTTCAATATAAAATTTTTAAATGTTAACATTTCAGGTTTGAAATTTCAAATTATGTAATTTAAATGTGTGGACTTGTTGGTTTGAGTTATAAAACATTTGAACTATTATAAAAATTATTTTGTAGTTTCTTTCAAACTAACAAAACATTGGAATTTTAAATTACTGGTAATGTATTACCGGTAATCAGATTGAAAGAAGTATTAGATTATAAGAGAACTAGCTGCATATAAGTGCGGCGCACGCCGCGCTAGCTACTGTGTAGACAAAAGTAAAAGAGGCGATAATTCGCAGGGGTTTAATAAAAAAATCGAGGACACATGCGTAATTTAGGAAAAATCAAAGGTCTTTTTCGTAAAAAAATCGAGGACTTGTAAGGACCTGTACGTAAGTAAATAAGGACCTATACGCAATTTTGGAAACCCGCGGGGCGCTATCAAAAATTTTTTAGGGAAAAAACTTGCAGGGATTTTTTTGAAAAATCCAGGGACCTTTTCGCGAGAAAAAGGACCTTTACGTAATTTCAAAATAGTAGGAGGGAATGGCCTCCCCCGGCCGTACCAAAAACCGGGCGCCACGCGCTGGCCGGCCGGGGGCAGGCGGGTGACGTGGATCGCTGGGGGGCCGGAACCCCCCCAGGTTTGTATGGCTTGGGATGTAAAATTATGTATACTAAAGGCATCCCTATAGTACAGAATGCAACGGTTCTCTGCCTCCGCACATCTTTGGCGTACGGTCCTGTTCTTTTCAGCTTCTAAAAATTGTTTTTCGGCTTTTCTACAGTAACTAGCTTTTAAACGGAGTATTTTTTGAAGATAAGGTCTACTAGTTAATTGTAGTACATACTTTACTGACTTTATTTATATTGGCAAAAATCGCATGTGAGTTTTTGCTACTCTGTAATCTCTCACATAAATAGTCCAAAAATCACAAATCGCAACCAAAAGTCACAAGCCGTATCCAAAAAGAACAGGCCCTAATCTCTTTTCAACTAGGAGCCACCGCAACATTGCAGTTCCTCTTGCGTACCGCTTTGGCCCTCATCAGCCTAGTTCCCCATCTTTTCTGTCTTGTTTTCTGCTCTTAGCGTGGGAACTCACTCAAATTTGTCAGCAAGACACCCTTTTTAGTGCAATGACGCGCTTTGCTCTTTCTTGAAAAAAAAGTTGCCAGCAAAACATATGTTCCTGAGGTTTTGTTTTAAACGGTTTTAACTTTTGATTTTTTTTACTTCCAGCTTTTTTAAGTCAGAAACACTTGAAATATATCGACTTCTAATTTCGGCTTATTTTTAACTTTTTTGCCTTCTTTTTCTTTTTCCTTATTTCTTTACATTGTCTGTAACTATATAATAGTTTTTCATCTTTTCTTATTTTTTTAATTGAATAACTAACAAAAACTAACATCCATTATAATACAATTTTAACTAAAAATCAACAATTAAAGCTATAAATAAAAAGATTAATCCCTTCGAAGCGAGGACTTAGGGCCTGTTTGGGACTACTCTGCTCCAGTTTTTCCAGCTCTGCTCCACCAACTCTACCATGGAGCAGCTCCACTGTGGAGTTCCTGGAGCAGGTGGTCCTGTTTGGCACGCAGCTAGCTCCAACTCCAGGAATGTGAGGTTTCCCTGAGAAAGGTCCAATGTGCCTCTGAATGATGTTTGGTGTATGTTTTGATGTCTGCGGAGCATATGTAACTGAATTTTTTTGTTGCCAATTGAAATATGATGTAAAATATTATAATCGCAATTAATTTATTAGAGAAAACCAAAAAACAAATATTTTGGTCAAATAATTCCATCCTTTTGTCCCATAAATTACAACGTGCATGATAGATAATTAACAAAGTCCATTCAAATACAAATAATTGTCCATAGATAACTAGAGAGTAGTTTCTTCGTGTGAATTACATACTACGTACTTGAGAGGCGATTCTTTTGTTCTGAATTTCTGATGTATTATACGTTTGTTGCGTAGTCGGTCGTAAAAGAGCATGGGCTTAGCCCTCTGGAGCTTTGCGAGTTTTGAGTAGGATTTTTTTTGGTTGAGGCGCCATGTATATGCTCAAATCTGCGACAACCGCGAGTAGTTTGTAACCATGTATAACAAACGGACACTGATTTATGACTTATATGAGTAATTCTAATACTAGAATGGAACTGATTAGATCATTTTAACGTCGTTCTTAGCCATTACCAATGGTAACTCTTAACGCTATCCGTGCATATCGTGCTTAATGAAGTTCCGCCGTGTTCTAATGTCTCGGCTAAAAACGACCATTTGAAGTAGGGAAATTACACCTATTTCAATAGAAGTTGAGTTGAATGGGGATGGTTAACAGCACAACATTAATCCATAATCACTCGATAAAAGCAAAGGATTTGCTCAAATTGGATGCCATGTCTTGGCGCTTTCACGGTTTCACCAATACCAATTTTAACCCTTCAGCATTCCCTTCCTGGTGAGGTGACTTCCATGTCTTGGCAGATAGTGGTTTAACTTTCATCTGTTGAAGTGACTGGGGAATGGCGAAATCAAGCACCAAAAGGCTCATTCATATTTGTCGAATCGGAGGATATACTTGCGCATACCTATATAGGAGGCAAGTTATGTTAGCATCACATGTTTATAAACAGCAATTTGGAGACTACAAAACTTCAGACGACAATGTACACAAGAATATATTCTGGTTCTTTTTATGTAACGCCAGAACCCAGAACATATCAATACTGGCATTACATACACTCGAGTCTCGAGACTGAAGCCACTAGAGCTGTAGTCGGCAATTGTTATATTTGAAGATGGACAGAGCATTCGTCAGTTTCAGAAAATAAGACATCAAATCTTGTGTAATCAAGTATGATTCCCTTAATGTTTATTTTTCTCCCTTCTTTTTCTTTTTATGGTCAGGGTGAGAAGAACGAGCAAGGATGGCAGTAATATTTACCTGCTCATGTGCCTGTTTGAAATCACTCAACTTTAGGGAACGAACATCACTGCTAGAATACTGAGGAGGCAATAGTCTATTCTCTGCTTCTGCTAAGGCTCTCTCCTGCAGGTAGACAAAAAAATGATAAATTGGATTTCTGGTGTAACCTTAACAAGGACAATGGAAGATTAGTTATTCAACATATTAATGAATGTTCTGCAGATCGTCATCCAGTGATATGATAATTTAAATCATGTTACCGTTCTTCTGTGCATAAAAAATAGTGCTTCCATAGCATTGGTTATATTAGATCAGTCGAGTGAAATCACAAAGATCAGAAACAATTACTCAGTAGATATTGAGAAAACACATAGGAAAGTATTTCAAGAATTTAAACTAACCTTCTTCTCTCTTTCAAGGATTTCCCTAATGGGGCAATGGGCAGCAGTAATACACGTATTCTGAAAAATAATTGTAGCCGTCAACACAAAGAACATGAAACTCATCATTCAAAAAAAGGAAATAAAGCAAGCAAGAAACAATCTCAACATAAAACTAAATACCTTCAGATCACTGCCTGAATACCCATCAGTCAAGTTAGCGGGTGGGGGGCGGAGGAGAGGGGCGGCGCGGTGGGGGGGGGGGGGCGGAGGAGAGGGGCGGCGCGGCGCGGGTGGGGGCGGAGGAGAGGGGCCGCGCGGTGCGGGTGGGGGCGGAGGAGAGGGGTCGCTCGGGTGGGGGGGCGCGGAGGAGAGAAATCGGAGGAGTCGGGGGAAAAGAAATCCAATCGGTACGGAGGAGAGAAATTGTGTAATGGCAGTGGTGGGTAATTTTTCACCAACTCCACGAGGAGTTTGGAAACCTTTGTTTGTGGAGCACCCCTTGAGGAGCTCCATAAAAAACGTGGAGTTGACCTCTAACTCCACCTTTTTCTTGGAGCGGAGTTTTTGGAGTTAGACCTGTTTGGTTAGCGAAGTAGGGAGCAGAACTGGAAAACTTGGAGCGGAGCAATCCCAACAGACCCTTAATATCGTGGCCGCCATGTCGCAGCTAACCTGTGGTATCAATGTATCATTGACCCTGTAGTTTTTTCCAAAAAGCCCAGATCTTATGGATATTTACGAAGCAGTTTGCAGATTTTAGAAGAAATAATACCAGTACAAATTTGTTTTATTAAAACTGACCCTACATAGGAAATGAATTCTTGCTCCACTTTTCCTATGCGCTGGGCCATGACGGAGCTCACGTATTCAGCCCTGCACGTATTATGTGCAGCCGTGCAGCGCAAATCCTGCCATGCCACAGCCAAAGTAGAGATAGCGGTGATTTTGACAGACTTTTAACTTCCTACTATAAGAGTTAATTTGCCACTCTGCTCGTATATCACAGCCGCAAGGATTTGAAACCAGATTCGATTGGACGAGTCGAACCAAGGTTTGTGGCCGGTGGTGAAGAGAAACCAGATGCACTGAGATTCCCCTTCCAGGTGGTAGACATAGACTAACATTACTAACATTAGGCAGCATAATCCTCTAATTTGATTTCTGATTACAGCTTGGTTAGTCTCCAAGATGACAAATCATGGATGAGCGGGGGTAGAGGACGAACCTGGCTGGCGCTCCTTTGCATCTAGAACTGAAGTTGTGTGGTGTTCTTCAGTAGGAGGGGCTGAGGATGAAGATGGCTCGCTTTTTATCAAGACCAGGTGACGCCGTGTGGTGTTCTTCAGTAGGATGGAACGAGGATGGAGGCAGGCATGACAGAATGTTATCTTGATCTTGTGGTAAAGCCGAAGCTATTGGAGTTACTAGCAGCATAAGCGCGACGCCACGCCGCGCTAGCTATCATATAGACCAAAGTAAAAGAGACAAAAATTCGTAAGAGGGGATTAACTGAAAAAGGCCGCGCTAGCTACCATATAGACCGAATTAAAAGCGACAAAAATTCGTAAGAGGGGATTATCTTAAAAAGCGAGGACTTGTACGTATTTTCGAAGAAAGTGAAATATTTTTCCGCATAAAACCAAGAACCCGTGCGTAATTTCGCAAAAACCGCGAGGTGCTACCCAGCAAAAGGAGGGCCTTCATGAAAACGCAGAGGACCTGTACGCAATTGCAGCGAAGTGGAGGGGGTTTCGGTAAAAAAAGACATGACAGGGACCTTTTTGTAAAAATCGAGGACGCTTACGCTATTTCAAAAAATCGCAGAGGCCTTTTTGTAAAAATGCTGACGTGGCATAGGAGGGAGGCCGAGAACTCCCCCCATCTCTAATATAGCAATGATCAGTTGCCAATTGTACCTGGGGATTGGCAGCGATATATGACTGCAACAAATAAAAAATAGGAAGAATTTTTCACTTCAAAGTCATTTAAATTAAATTTAGTAGCTAATAGAATATCACCTTTCAATTTAATTTCATTCTTTTCTAGCATGTGATTCTTTTACTTCTTTCTTTTTAAGTAGAAAGTATTCTTGAGCTACTATCTGATTATCACTTTTAGCATTTTTTTTCTTTTCACATTCAGATTGTTCAATTTCATCTTTAATAATGGTTTAAGAAGACATTGAAAGTAAAATAATTTTCTTGTCCTTATGTATGAAAGTATATTAATTAGTCCTACCATGATAAGTGGAATCCTTAACAAACTGCCATGGTATACCTAAAAGTAAGGAGCATGCTTGCATAACCACGATGTCACAATCAACGCGATCATTATATAAATTAAGCAAAAATTGCATTCTCACAATTTTGGTTACTTTTAACTTACCATATGTGTTGAACCACTGGATGTAGTAAGGCCGTGGGTGAGGACTTGTGATTAAGCCAAACTTCTCGACCATCTCCAAATTAGCCAAGTTGTTGCAACTTCCTCCAATCCTCCATCGATGATGACATGACACGAATGTTCATTGATGACAAACTTGGTTTAAAACAAATTATATATAAATATACGACCACGCGCGATGGTCGAGGGCTGCCCACTTACAACTACTAGCGATGGTCGAGGGCCTCCTACTTACAACCATGCACGATGGTCGAGGGCTTTCAACTTACGACCAAGCGCGATGGTCGAGGGCTTTCGACTTACGACCATGCGTGATGGTGGACGGCTTCCGACTTATGACCACGCGTGATGGTCAAGGGCCTCTGACTTATGACCATTGGCGATGGTCTAGAGCTTCCGACTTACGACCATGCTCGATGGTCAACAGCTTGCGACTTACGGGCACGGGCGATGGTCGATGGCTGCCCACTTACGACCAAAGGCGATGGTCGAGGGCTGTCCACTTACAATCACGGGCAATGGTTGACGGCTGCCCACTTACGAGCACGGGCAATGGTCGACGGCTTCCAACTTACGAGCACGGGTGATGGTCGATGGCTTCCGAATTATGAGGATGGGCGATGGCCGAGGGCTACCCACTTACGACCACGTGCGATGGCCGAGGGCTTTCGACTTACGACCACACGAGATGGTCGAGGGCTTCCGACTTATGACCACGCGCACTGGTCGAGGGCTTCCAACTTACGACCACACGTGATGGTCGAGGGCTTCCGACTTACGACCACGCACGATGGTCGAGGGCTTCCAACATACGACCACACGCGATGGTCGACGGCTTCCGACTTATGACCATGTGCGATGGTCGAGGGCCTCCAATTTACAACCACTGGCAATGGTCCAGGGCTTCTGACTTACGACCATGCTCGATGGTTGACGGCTTCTGACTTACGACCACATGCTATGGTGGACGGCTGCCCACTTACGACCACTGGCAATGGTCGAGGCCTTTCAACTTACAATCACGCGTGATGGTCGAGGCCTTCTGACAAACGACCACTGGCTATGGTCGATGGTTGCCCACTTACAACCACTTTTCATGGTCGAGGGCTTCTAACTTACAACCACGCTTGATGGTCGAGAGCTTCCGACTTACGACCACGAGCGATGGTCGAGGGCTTCCGACTTACAATCACAAGCGATGGTCGACGGCTTCCAACTTCTGACCACGAGCGATGGTCGAGGGCTGCCCTGTTACGGCCACGAGAGATTATCAACGCCTTCCAACTTACGACCACGTGTGATGGTCGAGGGCTACCCACTTACGACCACGTGCAACGGTCGAGGGCTGCCCACTTACGTCCACGCGCGACGGTCGAGGGTTGCCCACTTACGACTATGCACGATGGTCGATGGCTTCTGGCTTACGACCACTGGCGATGGTCGACGGCTTCCGACTTGCGACCATTGGCGATGGTCGATGGCTTTCGACTTGCGACCACGGGCGATGGTCGACGACTTCGGACTTGCGACCACGCGCGATGGTCGACAGCTTCGGACTTGCGACAACGCGCGATGGTTGACGCCTTCCGACTTAAGACCACCAGTTTGCTAGGAAACAGTACGTCTATTCATATGTTCATATGTGCACACACACAGGAACTCGAGGCTGCTGTGATGATTCTACCAAATCTGAGTACTTTTACAAGGACTACCTCTCTCTCCATTGGTTTATGTTGGAGGCGATATACTGCTCTCACACATGCATGCATATACACACACACTCAAGTATTCGGAATCTCAATATTGGCAATGACAACTTTCTTGTTAAGTGAATATTGCTACGTATGATGATATGATATTTATTTGTATGATAATATGCTGAGCACCTCCAGTTCCATGGACTCTTTTGTTGCTGCTGCTGTTGCTATCTATAACTGTTTTGTTTTCTCTGGAGAATGCTGTGAACTGGAATTTTCAGAGCAAAGCATACATGTTAAAAGAGTTAGGATGAACATACTGAAATGATGACTTACCTTTTAATAAAAAAAATTAGGAGGCTATAACAATGTTTTTTTTGTTTCTTAAAAATCAGTCCATCATCAAATATTTTCCTTTGTTAATATTTTATGAACTATCATACATGTGTTTCCCCCTACATATCCATGTCTGTTGAATGTTTTTGTCCGTAGCAACGCACAGGCACTCAACTAGTAAGTAATAATAGTGTACAAATAATAACAGTGTATAAATAATAAGCGTTTACAAATAATAGGAGTTTATAAATAATAACAATATATAGATAATAACTACGTACAAATAATAACAATGTGCAATTAGAAACAGTGTACAGTAATTACATGGCACAAATAATAACAATGCATAAATAACAATAGTGTACAGATAATAATAGTGCACAAATAATAATAGTGTACAAATAATAGTAGTGTACAAATAATAAGAGTTTACAAATAATAATAGTGTATATATAATAATACTGTACAAATAGAAACCGCGTATAGATAATAATAGTGCATAAATAATAATAATGCACAAATAATAACAGTTTATAAATAATAACAGTGTACAAATAATAACAGTGCACAAATAATAATAGTGTATAAATAATAACAATGCATAAATAATAATCGTTAAGCACACAATAATAATGCATAAATAATAACAATGTACAAATTTAATAACAATGCACAAATAATAACTGTTAAGCTAACTAAACTTTAATGATGTATTAAGCGCATTTCTCATAGGCGAATAAAACATACCTCTTCATTAAGTGAGATGAATAAAACATATCTCTTCATAAAGGTTTTCACTGGAACCACATTAATTTCAACTGTGAAATCCCCTAAATTGCAACAAAACCATCTCAAAAAACTAATTTAAACTCTCTTCTACTCTTTTTGTCTTTTCTCTCGGCTCTCACTCGCTCGACAATAAAGATACTCAGCTACGCTGCTTTGAGTGAGCTACCAGATTGGGAGGCATGCCATTTTATGTGTGTGGGGAGGTGTTGCTAACCGACAGGGCCACGCGGGCGTGCGGGGCAGTGGTCGTGTCTAGCCAAGAGCCATAGGAATCACTGTCGAGCGTGTCACGTCGTGTCATATCGGGTTGCATCGCCCTTGGATGGTCGGCCACCCACCCACATGCCAAGGCAGGGTAGCACAACAGCAAAGCTACTGAGCCAAGACAGCTCGGTAGCTCCTGCTGAGCTAGGGGGCTTGGCAGTCCTACCTATCGTGCCCTCCGTCGGCCTACGCGCTTGCCCCCATCTGGCCTGTCGCGCCGTGCTTGCCCCATTCTGTCGAGCAAGGAAGGCGCAATAGATGATAGATATCATCTACCGTGTCCTTCGAACTCAAAGAGGATACTATTTTTTTTATAAAAACGGACACCCATGAATCATTTTTGAAAAAAATGCTACAAGCATGCGTAAACAGTTCCAAGTATGGAAGCTCGTCGGGATATTTTTTCCAGAGCTTTACTCCATCCGAGCCCCTATCTGGTACCTAAGCCCGAACAGCCCCAATCCGGCTCGTCCGTGCGGCTCGCACGTGCGAATCTAGGGGACGCCACGTGGCGCGTATCGCATGTGCCTAGCCCCACCTGGCGCTCTCTTTTACCACGCGGGCCCCGCACCTTGAGCCTAATCCCAATTAAAGAGAAGACTAAGGACTACTCCACCTACAAACCCCCCAGACTCATATCAAAAAGTTTAGCACCTGCGCCCAGTTAAAAAAAAGTCGTACTTACCACTTAATCCCTTCACTAAATACGAGTAAATTCAGTCAAGGCTCCGGGCCCGCGGGTCAGAGAGGAGTAACTCCTGCGCCAACGCCCGCAAGGAAAGTTATAAAACCCTAGGGGTTCTTGCGCAGGGGAGATCTCAACCGTTGGTGCGGAGATCTGACGGCTGGAGTGCCCTGGGAGCTCGTGCTTATCACGCCGTCTCCTTCCTCTGGCTCCCTTCCTTACTGCTGCTTACTGTGTGCTCTCTCCCCCTCCCCATCCCCTTCTCCAAGCGGCTCGAAGCTTTTGGTGCCCCGAAATGGCGAAATCGCCGGCCGATCAGAGCCCAAGCTGAGTCTGGATGCTCCGAAATCGCGCCTTCCTGGCCCGATCTCTCAGAATCCCCAAAAAAATCCGAGCAGAAATGGCGGCCACTGTCCCAATCGGGCTCGCGACGCGCGATTCGGTGGTACTTTGGCCCGGGGGTCGCGAGAGCTGCAGATTTTGTGACTGAACTGCGGCTGCTCGTGCAGTCGTGCTGCTTGGTGTGGGCTTGGGTCGTGCAGAGAGAGCTGCGTCTTTTCGCCGCAAGGGTAACTGGGGGTGCGGCTTTTGTATGAGCTTTCCATTTGGGGTTTCGGTGTGTGATTTTTGGTGGTTTGGGTTGGTGGAATGATCAGCGCGAGCGCTGTGGCGATGCGTGGGGAGATGGGCGGCGGGGGAGGGGAGGAAGAGCTGGAGGACGAGCTTGACGCGCTGCTTTGTGCCGGTGGCGGCGGCGCGCGTCTGCGAGGGGAGGACGCTGGCGAGAGGGAGCGGGAGCTCAGCATATTCCGGAGCGGGTCCGCGCCGCCGACCATAGAGGGCTCGCTGAATGCCATCGGCGGGCTGATCCGCGGCGGTGGGGAGGCGGCCGTGACTGCAGCCACGATTCCTGATGCTGAGGCGTTGAACGGGCATGCTGGACTCCTCTCAGAGGATGAGCTCCGGGCCGACCCAGCATACCTGTCCTACTACTACTCGCATGGCAATCTGAACCCTAGGCTGCCACCGCCGGTGCTATCCAAGGAGGACTGGCGGTCAACACAGCGGCTGAAGGCGGGGGTTGTCGGGGGGATTGGTGACCGGAGGAAGGTGGCGCAGGAGGAGGCTGGACAAGGGACGGCTGTGGGGAGGTCGCTGTTCCCGCAGAACTCTGGTTTCGATCTGGAGGACGACGCAAGGAAGGGTGTGGCTGGTGCTGCAGAGTGGGTAGATGGAGGAGGGGATGGGCTCATTGGTTTATCACTCGGGCGGCAACACAGCTTTGCTTATATCCTTCAGGTTAGTCTCAATTGCCGTTGCAAATTGCTATTTTTCTCTCTTAATTGAGGCTTATTAGTTGCTATCCGGTGTTCTTTGCGGGTTGTAGCTACTCTGAGCTAATTATATTTATTGTATGGTGGTAGTGTTCATATGCATCTCGATTTTACTGGTTTATCTAGGAATCTGCAATTTAATCAACATCTGAACATACAGTTTGGATTATGATTGATAAGTTTTTGCGGTATGTTGCTAGATATTGTATATCACTCACTTCTGGGATTTTGATCCCCCCCCCGCGGGGGGGGGGGGGGGGGGGGTTGAATAGGCAAGTCCATGCTGTTCCCAGCATCCTATCCATTTAGAAGTTGGATGGTCTGGGTAAAAGCAGTGATAAATTGGGGCGCGGTTGTCTCGCAAGAAGTTTTGAATTTCTTTCCAGCTCAAGCTTGGGCACCTGTGAATGCATGCGCTGGATGAACTTCAAGCCAGGTTTTACAAATCCTATAACGGCAATCCTGAAAGTCTTTTTGACAACATTTGTGTATTGTGGTTTGCACAATCATGTGAGATTGGTTATGTGTTGTTGCAGTATGTCTTAACGCATTGTCTCATGAAATTCTGCACCCAATAAAGTATATCTTTTGAGATGTGCGCACTTGTAAAGGAGGGTATTTTCTCTGTGAATCAACTATCAAGAAGGTTTTCGACCTAATATTGTCATATTTATTTTTTTATTCACTAGTGCAGTGCAAGCAGAAATGGTTTGTTTTAGTTTGGTATTCTGCTTCTCTTGGACTTTAACAAATTGTGTGTTTAAGGAGCCATCAATTGGCTTGATCTGTCACAGGTTCTAATATTCTTCACTTTATTTTTCTTCAATTGTCTTAGAGGAAAAATGGTATATTCTTGGAATAAAGCATGCATTGAATAGGTTTAACAGTTGCAAGACTGAGTTATAGATAGGCAGTTAGCTTAATGGCTGCACTGAATGAATGCTCAAACAGGGTTGGCAGTTCAGGAAGTTGAAAAGACCTCTTGATTATTTCTCTGTTTCAGTTCTGAGAATTAGTTCTACACAATCTTTTATTTCTTTTTCTGTTACTCCACATGTGTGTGTCCCCTTACAATATTTGCTTCGAGACAACTGCCATCCATTTTCTATTTTTTTTTGTAAGCAAGCTCTTGTTTTTTGCTTGGTACTTAAACAGTGTACATGCTCACCATGTATACTTTTACTAATTTATCCTTGTAACATTAGCAGCAATTTCCATCTTTTTAATAGCTTAACTTATCAATTACCTGTGTCGTTCTACGGTTTTATCACCTGGACAATTTATTTAGTTTACTTTGGGTTATTTCAGGACAACCTTGGGCGCAGGACACCTACTTCAGAGCATCCCTCTCGTGCAGCCAGTCGCAATTCTTTCCTTGACAACCAGGAACCACTGAATTCTGCTGAGAGCCAATACTCTATGCATAATGATACTTTGGATGCACAGCAACCCGTTGGAAATATGCAGAATGTCAGTGGTCTTCCCAGTATTAATGCATCTGCTTCTCAAACTTTTGCATCTGTTCTGGGTTCATCTGTTTCAAGGAATGCTACACCAGATCCCCATTATGTCCCTAGGATTCCTAGCCCAGGCCTTCCACCTGTTGGTGTTAGGATTAGTTCTAACGAGAAGAAACTGAATTGCTCATCATCATCATCATTCAACACCGTATCCTCAAAAGCACTTGAGCCTGATGATATTTTAGCTGCGCTATCAAACATGAACTTATCAAAAAGTGGTACTTTGAATGATAATAACAACATTAGTCGGTCAAAGTTTCAGAGAGAGATTAGTTATCTCCATAATTTTACTCTTGATTCGCAAGCTGCTCAAGTCAGTAATAAGCAGCATTCTGTGATGTTGGAAGCTGATGCTGGATATTTGGGTATACCATCAGTGTCACAACCATCAAATTCTTCATTTGCTGATATTAATAAGAATGTTGCTGGTCTAGCAGACTTAAGAAATTCTACTAACACACGGTTAGATGGACAAGGGGAAATGCAAAGGTCTTCTAGTCTGTCTGCTCGTTCGTATCAGAAGTCCCCATCATCTTCTAATGCAAGCCCAGGTGGCTCTCCTGCTCAACATCAGAATCTTGACGGTATAAATTCGGCTTTTTTGAACTATGGGCTTGGTGGATATCCACTCAATCCGGGTTTGAACTCTATGATGATGAACTGTATGGGCTCAGGTAGTATGCCTCCTTTGTTTGAAAGTGCTGCTGCTGCATCTCCTATAGCTTCAATTGGGGCAGATTTGAGAAACCTTGGTAACAATATTTTGTCGTCACCTACCTTAAGTCTATCTGATGTGCATAATCTTGCTAGAACCAGTAATCAAACTGCCACAGGTCTTCAATCGCCTCTTTCTGACCCGTATTATGTCCAGTACTTGAAGGCAGCTCAATATACAGCACAGGGAGCAGCCAACTGTAGTGATCCTTCCTTTGAAAGAGGTTTCATTGGTAGTTCATATGCCGATTTAACTGCAGTTCAGAAAGCTTATGTTGAAGCTTTGCTTCAGCAGCAGAAACAATATGGAATGCCACTTCTTGGTAAATCGACACCCTCAAATCATGGTTATTATGGCAATTTGGCTTTTAGCATGGGCATGACATACCCTGGAAGCCCTTTGGGCAGTCCTGTTGCTTCTCCATCTGGTCCTGGCAGTCCACTTAGGCTCAGTGAGCGGAATCTGAGGGTTCCTTCTAACTTGAGAAGCTTGGGTAGCTGGAACTATGATCCCAGTGGCTATATGAGTGAGAACTTTCCATCTTCACTTTTGGATGAGTTCAAAAGCAATAAGACTAGAAGTTTTGAGCTTCCTGAGATTGCTGGGCATGTGGTTGAGTTCAGGTATACTTGCTCATTTCGTACTTTTGCAATACTGATGTAAGCTTGAATCATAACGAACCCATAAATAATATCTTTCAAAGTATTCTGTCATTTAATTCTCTCCACAAGTTAATGTGTCAAGGAAAGGTAAATGGTGCAACTGCACCTTGTGTTTTTCTGAGGTATTTTGTTTAACTGTAATGCACTCAACTTGTCATGCAAGCTTACATTTCATCTAGCATCTAGTTTGTGCACCGATGCTTCACAGATAAATTGTGATTCTTTGCTTACTAATCTTTTTTTAGTTATGGATGCGTTGCAATTCCTTGAGGTGATGTTTGCTTTGATTATGCAGTGCTGACCAATACGGAAGCCGTTTTATACAGCAAAAACTTGAAACTGCAACAGTTGAGGAAAAGAACATGGTTTTTGAGGAGATCATGCCTCATGCACTCTCATTGATGACCGATGTATTTGGAAACTATGTGGTGCAGAAGGTATTCTTTTCTGACACACTGGTGCTTCTCACTGTGAGAATAGGAACACTTAATTCTTTCTCCGATTCTCCTAAATCTTTCGAAGTGTTTTTTTCTTAAGGATGTCATGACTGAACCTGTTTTTTTTATCCAGTTTTTTGAGCATGGGAGTGCAGCACAACGCAGGGAGTTGGCTGATCAACTGTTTGGACATGTATTAGCACTCAGTCTTCAGATGTATGGGTGTCGAGTTACCCAAAAGGTGCTACATGATTCTTATTGTTTTATTTTTTTTAAAAAAAAACTCAGGATTGTTCTTATCTGACACAAGTATATGCATATGCACATCACTGAAGGCAATTGAGGTGGTTGATCTGGACCAGAAGACAAAGATGGTTTTTGAGCTTGATGGTCATATCATGAGATGTGTGCGTGATCAAAATGGAAATCATGTTATCCAGAAATGTATTGAATGTGTACCAGAAGATTCGATTCAGTTTATTATCTCAACATTCTATGGTCAAGTTGTTCCATTGTCCACTCACCCCTATGGCTGCAGGGTCATACAGGTTCACCTTTCAATTCTGAATTACGCAAATCTTCTGTACCTAATTTTATCTTAATTAAACTCA
This sequence comes from Dendrocalamus latiflorus, assembly GCA_017311315.1. Classification (NCBI taxonomy): domain Eukaryota; kingdom Viridiplantae; phylum Streptophyta; class Magnoliopsida; order Poales; family Poaceae; genus Dendrocalamus; species Dendrocalamus latiflorus. The sequence goes on along the minus strand of CM029647.1, from coordinate 14,451,803 downwards.
CAAATTTATTTTATTTACTCAGAGAGTGCTGGAGCATTGCACTGATCCAAAAACACAGCAAATAGTCATGGATGAAATATTGCAATCTGTATGCATGTTGGCACAAGACCAATATGGAAATTATGTTGTCCAGGTTTGGTACCTCTTCTGAATTTTTGAACTGTACCGTTGGTCTTGCTATGGCGTTCTGATGTTCATTTCTTCAGCTTCTTTATTTTAGCTTCATTGGCCTTGTATGAAAATAGATTTGAATCGTTTCTATGGTAATTGACCACAATTATTTATGTGTGGATTTGCTTCTATAGTGAGGACCTATTATTGTTCAAGGAATAAAAAAGTGAGTTCTTGAGCAGGGCTTGCAAAACTGGTGTTGTACTAGTTTTTACTGGTGACCTGTATTGGCTTTTAAGTTCTAACTACTTATCACTGTTAATTAGACGTGAACCAGCTTTAGATCATATGTAAAATCGCTTGGTTGTTGGTACCAAAATGTGGCTTAAATTCAACCACTAGTCGTCTAGAAAACAAAGATAATGATATTGAAGCTTTTTCCTGTAATTTTACTAATTTATGACAAAGTGCAGTTGAGTTATGCAGTTAAATTAAATTCCATCTAGTCTTGGCCAAAATGACTTCAAAAATCAATTGGACCTGATGTAAAGTTATCCAAACTTATCCAGAACAATAATTCTCCCATCAGAGTAAAATTGGACAGTCGAGCCCTTGCCTGCGCTGACCATTTTGACTTGTTACCTGGTGAGTGGTGATTAGCGGCAGGTTACCACCAATTCTTGTGAAGCTTGCTCTTGAGTCTTGATCGAGTTGTGCATGTAGGATATAACATGAGTCACGACTGATTGTGCCTGGCCATGTTTCTGTATGTACATGAATGAGGATTAAGTGGATATTTATGTGATGTACTGATGTATCATTTCTATCATTCAAGATGTCATGTTAGTGTGGAAAAAGGTAGATATGGCATTAATCCACCATGTTGGACTGAAGTAGGAAGATGACTCATTAATTTGGGAAGAATAAATTTTACCATAGATTTTATTGGTCTTGTATTTATGTAGCTTTTTTTAAAATAAAAGAAAGCATATAGCATGTTTATGTGTTGGAGTCAAGTAAGAACTTCAGTTAATATGACAAATTCTACCTAGTAGATGAAGCGTGGGGACTAGGGCTGGATTCTTTTGGGCTTTGGCTTATGTCTTTTGAATTCTAGCTGTTCGTAAGAGAGATTACGAAGCGAGGGACAGTTGCATACGATTTTGACCGGTATAGTTGAAGTCGGTATAGTGTATACTACAATTGACTAGGAGACTGCCTTGAAAAAACGCACCATTTGAAAGCTAGTTACTAATGCTAAAGTGAAAAGCCACAAGCCCATCTGAACCCACCCTAGATGTGTTTCTTAGGTACGGCATTGGAAGTTCATGAATTATGATGTCTCTTCATCGCCAATTAACTGATATACACTGAAATTACCTTGTAAGCAATATGTTATGAATAGCACTTGTATTCATCACGAGGCCAATGGCCAATATATATATACGTGTACAGGTATGGTATATATGCAGGAAATCCCTCGAACAGAGGTCACAGCAAGATGAGTGCGAACGGTGGTCATGTGAGCAATAAGAGCAAAGGTCTCATCAAAGTCATAACCATGCTCCTGCTGAAAACCACACGCTATAAGACAAGCTTTGTAGCGGTCAAGAGAACCATCAAAACGGGTCTTAACCTTATAGACCCACTTGCAGGTGATAGGAGTAACACGTACAGGAAGAGGAACAAGATCCCACGTGCCAGTACACTCAAGGGTAGCACTCCTCTACCATCGCATACTGCCATTCCTGGTGAACATCACAGTAAGAAGTCAGTTTGGCAAGAGCAGCGGCAGCAAAACCAAAACGCTCAAGAGGTCTAATAGACTAGCGATCGCGAAGAGCATAGCGAGGAGAGGCCAAAGAGGATGACTCGTCAGAAGGAGAGGGCACATTAGAAGAATTCTCAACTTGCGGACGATGAGTATAGTAGAGAGGATAAGAAGGAACCAGGTCAGGAGTAATCTCGGGAGGGTACCAGTGGTGAAGAAGGTGCCGACTGGGAAGAAGGCACTGGTGAGACCAAAGGCTGTGGTGGAGTGGTGACTATAGGGGTGGAAGGAAAAGTCAGGAAAGAAAGCGGCTCGACAAGAGATGCTAAAGTGGATGATGGAAAAGGGCGAGAATAGAAAGGGCGAGACTCATCAAAAGTAACATCTCGAAAAATCCGCATCCGTTGACTAACAGGATCCCAACAACGATATCTCTTGTACTCAGCACTATAGCCTAGAAAAACGCACTCAATAGACTGAGTGGTCAACTTGGTGTGTTCACAAGGTGAAAGAACATAACACACACACACCCAAAGAGGCGAAGACTAGAATAATCAGGAGTCTTGCCACAGAGGCTCAACTGGGATCCCACCCTGAAGAGCAGAGGAGGGTTGAATGTTGATCAGAAAAGTGACAGGAGAAACAACCTCAGCCCAGAAGTATGGTGGAACAGTAGAAACAAGTATGAGAGTACGAGCTGTCTCAAGAAGATGATGCTTACGTTCAACCACACCATTCTGAGCATGAGCACTAGACAAGAAAATTGAGAGAGTGCCCTGCTCAGCAAGAAAACCACGAAGAACTCTCGACAAGTACTCCCCAGTGGAATTAGTACGAAATACACGGATAGGAGAGTCAAACTGAGTACGGATCATGGTGGCAAAAGTCTTGTAGATGGATAGAACCTCAGTACGAGATGACAAAAGTTTTTCCATGTATACCCTATACATCAAAATTAACAAGATCAAAAGGATGCTGAGACACTGACTCACTGGAAGGATAGGGGAGTTGAAGCTGTTTGCCAAGCTTACAAACCTGACAATTGATAGAAGCATCACCAGACAGACCCTAAAAGACCACGATGAAGTAATGAAGACATCGTGATCCATAAAGATGGCCTAAACGATGATGCCACTGAGCAAAGGATGCGGTGGAGGCTGTAGCAAATGCGGAGGCAATGGTAGGGGTGACAAGATTGATAGGGGCAGTGAAAGGAAGATGAAGGTAGTCAAGCTCCCAGAGCCGTTGGGAGTCACGGCGGCAAGGCCTAGTACCAACTAGAGTCCTCATTCGGCGATTCTGAACACAACAAGAATCAGGATTAAGAATAACATGACAACTATGATCAATGAGCTGGCCGGCAGATATGAGCTGCATGGTTAGTTTTGGAACATGAGCAACAGCAACAACATGAAAGGATGAATTTGAAAAGAGTGCATCGTCTTATGACTGAAAGAGGTACCATCTGCTGTTTGAACAGTGATAGGAACAGCTAAACGACCAATGGAAGATTGGTGGAATCAGATGTCATATGAAAGGAAGCACCAGAATTAAGAATCCAAGGTGATATACCAGAGGAAGGAGAAGTAGAAGGTGGTCTCTCACCAGAAGACTGAGCAGCAGAACCAGATGATGCAGAAGCAACCATGCAACCTAGCACTACGAGAAACCGCTGAGTGTCAGAGGCACCAGGACTCCGATGAGAGGAGAAAGCTCCAGTGCCCCTCGGAGGACGAGCACCATGACGAAAATCCTTCTTGTAGCAAAACTTCTCCACATGTCCGTCCTTGTTGCAATAGGCGCTGTGGAGTCCCCTACCAACTGTAGCTGTCACTGGTGGAGGTACATTTGGTAAAGGAGTAACCGAAGGCGCTGTAGGTGTAGAAGCTGGAGAGGCCACCAAAACCGATAGAAACGATGATGACGACAGTAGACCCGCACCACGAAGGCGAATCTCCTCACTACGAACAGCTACAAGGGCCTCCAAAAGAGGCACGAGGGTGGCGAACCAGCAACTGAGCATGAGTTTGCTCAAACTCAGCTCGAAGACGTGTCAAGAAGTCGTAGATGCGGCGAAGCTCCAGGTGAGATTGCTGACGTTGACAACACTGACAGGTCCGGCAAACATCTGGCCCCAATGAGTCGATCTGACGTCATACCGTGGACAGCTGAACATAAAACTCGTCCACAGTGGCATATCCCTACTGCAACAACTGCTCCTGATGCACAATAGTAAGGTACAAGGAATCACCAGATGGCTCATAGCGACTGCGCAGATGCGCCCACATCGCCTGTGCGGAAGCCAAACAAACAATATCACCAGTGAGATGCACCTCCATGCTAGCAACCAAAATAGCAGAAGCACGAGCATCCTCATGGATCTATGTCTTGTAAGCAGCATACTGAGTCTAGAAAGTCTCCATGACATCCTTAAAAGCCTTAGATGCCTTGTACGAGTGCCTTCGGAAGCATCTTTCGGAAGTATAGGCTCAGCAGGTGGAGTAGGGCGAGATGGACAAGGTAACTCGCTAGTAAGAAACTCCTAAAGGAGCTGACCACGCATGTGGAGGCGTATGTGTTGAAACCAGTCCCGATAATTGAGACCATTGAAGATCATCGGGCAATGAGAAACAGAAACAGTGTATGCAAAAGAAGACATTTTTCTTTTTTTTCTCTTTTTTCTTTTTTCCTTTTCCTTTTTTCATTGGTCGCTTAACAAAAAGGATCGACTAAACAGTCAGTCACACCTGACCAGCAGAAGGCGCCGATGGTCTCAGGCGTTTAGATCGACAGTCCGGCGACGGCTGTTGAAAGAAGCTTGGATCTCATGGCGACTGCCGGTCGGCGGCTCCTACGGGATCGAGGGTGGTGAGAAGAACTGGCAGTGGCTCACGGCGATCGGTTTCAGCAGAGGCAGATCCGACGACCAGCGGCCGACGGCTCCAACGGGATCGAGATGGCACTGAGCAAGTCGAGGCGGCGCCGGTGGATCGAGGTGACAGCGCCTCGGTCGGTGAAGGCGGCGCCGGTGAAAGACCTCGGTGTCGATGTGGAAGAAGACGGATCAGCGGCGGCCCGAATGAAGGCGCCGACAAGGCTGCCGGAGGATCAGACGGCGGCGGAAGACCTCACGAGATCCGGCAACAACACACATATATAATACATAGCTAACACAATCTACTCTAGATATAATACATATATAATCCCTCTACTCAGAACACACTTCTGCCTATGAGCTTACCTCAGTTTATAATAGGCCATCTCCTTGGGCTTGTTTGGATAGGTGGGGATTAGACCCAATCCTCTCAGATGGGAAGGGAAACTGAACTAAAATTCCCACCAATCCCTTCTAATCCCCACCTATCCAAACAAGGCATTTTGGTACACTAGGTTGGTCCTATTTTTTGTGTTTCCTTAGCAATTGTTTTCATTTGTGAGGCTGATTTTCATGTGCAGCATGTTTTGGAGCTAAAAGATAATAATTTATTAATGGTGCCTGATTTATTCTTGTGCAGCATGTTTTGGAGCATGGGAAGCCTCATGAGCGATCTATCATTATTGAAAAACTAGCTGGACAGATCATTCAGATGAGCCAACAGAAATTTGCCTCAAACGTTGTTGAGAAGTGTTTAGCATTTGGAGGACCTACAGAGCGGGAAGTTCTCATAAGTGAAATGCTTGGAACTACTGACGAAAATGAGCCTCTCCAGGTTCCCCCATGATCCTTTTGTTCAATTAGTGTTCAATAGAATTATGGATTATATGTACCCCTTTATAAATGGGAGCGGTATGGGAATTCAATGTACATTTGAAGTTGTTGAACTTAGCAGAGTTTTCAGATAACTATTTCTGCCATGTCCTGATACTGTGATGTGATTAGCCTAGCAACCGGCACCTGGTCCCACATGGGGAGAATTTTGTTGGCACCAGCAAATTTTCAAGATTTCATCCGAGTGGTCATCACAAAATTCCAGCTTTTTCTAGAAAGCCATATTAAAACCATTTGGTTTTGAACATGTGAAGCTTATTAAAGTAGTACACTGAAGGACTGTTGAAAATGGAACTAATATTTAGGATCGTAGCTTGTCATTTCTCTATGCTAATGATTTAGCAAACAGCATGGGCAAGTTAGAAAGTGATTATTTTACAAGCTAAACTTGCGTCAGATGTGACTGCCATGTGCATTTTGTCTAGGCTTATTTTTTTCCCGACTCCTGAGTTTAGATAATGTACTTACATGGTTTCTAATCAGGTAGCTTATATTTCCTAAAATGACAAATTTGTCTTCTGGTAAAGAGTTATTCAACTTTCTGATCTCTCTTGCTTGACCACTTGCAGGCCATGATGAAGGATCAGTTTGGTAACTATGTTGTACAGAAAATACTGGAGACTTGTGATGATCAGCAGCGAGAGTTGATCCTGTCACGAATAAAGGTTCATTTAAATGCACTGAAGAAATATACATATGGGAAGCACATTGTTGCTCGAGTAGAAAAACTTGTTGCTGCTGGCGGTAAGCTTCAATGGCCAACTTTTGCAGATTCATGATTGAAATAAATAATATTTGGTATTTGCACTGATTTATCTTTATTCTGCCATACCCTTTTTAACATGGTTTACTTTATAATTTAAATCCAGAGAGGAGGATTGGACTTCAGTCACAATATCCTTCATAATGGCATAGTAATGACCATGTACAGCTAACCACGGCTAGCCAGATCTACCTTCTGCCTTCTGCTTTGGGCTGCTACAAGCCAAGTTAAAAAATAAACATGTTTGTACTAAGAAGTTTGTACATTTTGTAGTTTGAGCTTATAGTCACGTCAGGGTGAGGCTCAAGACAGTTTATTTACCTGATGCCGCTGCAGAGAAGATAGGCGTCCTGTATAAGTTGCTTAGGTGTAAAAAGAGGAGGAAAGTTCATATTTTGCGATGAGACTGTACAAATCTGCGATCCTGAGAGAGCTACCAGCTGTTTAGGACAATATTTTATTGCTGTCCCGTGTTTATCACTAATGGATATTGGCAGTATTGATGTAATTTCCAGCTTCTGAAGTCAGTTGGCCCTTTTTCAACTTTGATGCCTGCTTCTCGTGTTGGATCAGCATGGTGCTATTTTCCGGCCGTTGTAGTATGAAGTGTTATCATTGAGTGTTGAACTCGGCATTATTCTCGACCTCATTTAATTTAGGACGCGACTAGGGAGCGCAAGGATGCGCGCTATAATATTAGGGGTGCTCATGCTCTCTTATAAGTGTAAACTTTTAGGTTTTTATACTGTAGCAGTTTTTTTTTCAATGTAGTTTTAGTAATTTTTTAGCGTAATTAAACTTAAATTTTTTAAAAAGGATTATATCATCACAAACAATGTAAATAAATAAAAGTGAAAATACAAAACACCTAAAAATACTAAAAAAATTAAGAAAAATAAAATTAAAAAGTTAAAAGCTGAACAATGTAAATAAATAAAGGTGAAAATACAAAACACCAAAAAATACTAAAAAATTAAAAAGTTAAAAGCTAAAAGCTTAAACAACACCACGTACCAGCCACCGGATTTCTTTTTCGTATGAAGCGCGTTGACGTCACTCGTCACCTCGTGGAGCAAGTATGCCCCGCACACCTATCTTATCTATTCCTTTTTGGCGATGGCTAATAGGTTCTTACCCTAAATCGTAGCCATTTCTTATCATACCTATTTATACCCGTATAATTGAAATCTGAATATCAAATTAAATCAAATTTAGCACATTTGAGATACCATAAGCCAACGCTAGAGTAATGCTTTAAATATCTAAAAATTCTTTTTACGGCTACTAAATGGCATTCTTTTGGTGATGTTTGAAATCGTATACACATACAAACACTAAACAAGATATCGGCCTCAAATACGGTGAGATAAAATTAACTACCAATCACTGATTAAAAAACTTTAAATCTATCAGTTTACCTTTCTCATTTAAGTCAAGATAACCATGGTAGTCATGAGAGTTTTAATGAGCTTGGCGTCTTCCATATTGAACTTCTTAAATAAGTCCATTACATATTTTGTTTGACTCACGAATGTCCCATCTTTGAGTTGCTTTATTTGAAGTTCAAGGAAGTAGCTAACCTCCCCGATCATAGACATCTTAATTCTCCTTGATATTATATCACTAAATTCTTTGCAAAAATCTTAATTACTAGACCCAAATATAATGTTATCAACATAAATTTGACAAACAAAGAATTAATCATCTATAACTTTTGTAAATAGTGTTGTGCCAACCTTCCTAATTTTGAATCCTTTTGAGAATAGAAAATCTCGAAGGTGCTCATACCATACTCTAGAAGCTTGTTTAAGACTATATAGTGCATTAGAGACTTTATACACATGATTTGAATTCTTAAGATTTTCAAAACTAGGTGGTTGTTTAACACATATAAGTTTAGCTATTTTGCCATTTAAGAAAGTACTTTTAAAATATATTTGAAATAATTTAATATCAAAGTATAAAGCAAAGACAAGTAATATACAAATGGATTCAAATTTTGCTACGGGAGCAAAGGTTTCATCATAATCCAAATCATCAACTTAAATGAGTCCTTGAGCGACTAATCTTGCCTTATTTCTTACCACAACACTACTCTCATCTTGTTTGTTTCAGAAGACCTATTTTGTACCAATGATATTGTGTTCTTTGGATCTTTCCACCAACGTCCAAATATTATTTCGGGCGAAGTTGTTTAATTCTTCATGTATAATATCCACCCAATTCAAATCATTTAGTACTTTACCTATAAGTTTAGGCTCAAGAGAAGAGACAAACGAGTAATGTTCACAAAAAAGCAACATGAGATCGAGTTTGAACTCACTTATGCACGCCGCCCAATATTTGATATATTGGATGATCTTTTGCAATTGCATTGTTGATCTTTGGGGGTAGAGTTGGTGGTTGCTCTTCTTCCTTTTCTTCTACATCGTTCACTTGAATGTTTCTTGTTGTGGAAGTGGTGGGAGGCTTGACTTGAGTAGAGAATGGTGAGTCAATTGAATCTTCTTTTGGCTTGATGTCGCCTAGTTGTATGTTTTTCATGACTTGCCTCAATCCTTCCTCACCTACATCATCAAAAATTTTGTACTCTTTTTGAGAGCCATTAGTTTCATCAAATTGTACATCATAAGTTTCTTCAACTAATTCAGAGTTTTATTGAAGACACGATAAGCTTCGCTAATGATGAGTAGCCAAGCAAAAATCCAATATCACAACGACTTCAAAATTTTGAAAGTCGAACACTTTTCCTTAAAATATAACACTTGCAATAAAAAAATAAGTATGTTCGGTTTTCTTCCAATTAGTAGCTCATAGGAAATCTTTTTCAAAAAGCGATGCAAATAAAGACGATTTATGGTATGACAAATAGTACTGATTGCTTCCATCCAAAAATAATCAGAAGTATTATATTTATCATGCATTGTCCTAACTATTTTAATTAATATTCGAATTTTCCTTTCTAGTACTCCATTTTGGTCTAGAGTGTAGGTTATGGAAAATTTATGTTTTATTCTAAGTTCATCACAACAATATTTAATTTTAGTATTTTTGAACTCGAAACTATTATCACTACATATTTTCTTAATTTTAAAATCAAATTTATTTTGGATCCTTTTTGCAAAACTTTTAAAAATACCAGAGGTTTCGGCTTTGTCATGTAAAAAGAAAACCCAAGTACATCTTAAGTAATCATCTACAATGATCAAATAATAGCTATTGCCCCCCAATGCTCTTATAGATTGTTAGCCCAAATAAATCCATGTGTAAGAGCTCCAATGGCTTAGAGGTTGATATGATACTTTTAGAAAGATGAGAGTTTGTAACTTGTTTTTTAGATTGGCAAGCGCTACGCAATCTATCTTTACCAAACTTCACATTTTTTAAGTCAACCACTAAGTCATGTTTGAAGATCTTTTTGAGTTGAATCATCCCAACATAACCTGGTCTTCTATGCCGAAGTCAACTCAAAGAGATTTTTGTAATTAAACAAGTTTTTAAACATGAATCACTTGAAAAGAAATCAACCAAATAAAGATTTCCAAATTTTAAACCTTTGAAAACTAACTTATTTTCTTTTTCTTTGGAAACGATAACACTATATCTACAGAATGTGCAAGTAAGACCAAGATCACATAATTGAGCAACGGATATCAAATAAAAATTTAGTGTTTCTACTAGAAATACATTAGATATGGGAAGATCATGAGAGGTAGCAATTTTGCCCAAACCTATTACTTTTCTTTTGCTATTGTCTCCAAATATGATTTTCTCGTTACTTCCGTTTTCAAAAGTGATGAACATTTTTTGGTCTCCGATCGTGTGTTGAGTGCATTCGCTATCAAGAACCCAATGCCTTCCACTAGTTTTGTAGTTCACCTACAAAAAATTCAAGTTCTTTTAGGTACGTAAATTTGTGTGGGTCCTTGGAGATTAGTAACCAAGGTTTTACCGTTTTAGGCATCCAAATAGCATTCTTTTTATTGCCTAAAATTGTGGTGGTAATAAATTTAGTAATAACTTTACCATCCCTAGATTTTCTAAATATGTATCATGTAGCATCAATCATAGATACCAATGGATGGAGTCATACCAACGGGATATGATTGTTGCGAATGTCCCACACCTTGGCACTTGTGGCAATACTTGTCATTTTCTTCAAGTTCTTGTTTATTGAGTGAGCACCTTTGCTCACTCAATAGCTTATCAAGGGTAGCTTTTCCCTTGAAACATCTTTTTATGCTTTTGCTTAGCTTGGTAACCCACTCTTTTAATTCATTATTTTCAACAATAAGCATTGCATTACATGACTTAGCCATATGATGATTAGTATCAATTTTGGAATTGCATGGCATATCTAACAAATCATCACAAGAAGTAGAAGTACTAATCTTAGAGATGTTATTGGTAGCAACTTCTATACTAGGCATTTCATTAATAATGTCACAAGTAATTCCTACACTGAGTGAGATTTGTTTGAATCCTTCAGAAGGAGTAAATCATGAGCTTCATTTAGCTACTCATAAGAGTCTTTTAGAGAGAAATGTTCTCTCTTTAAGACCTTAAATTTTGACCTTTTGTTTCCAAGGTATTCATTCAATTTTTCAAGTATGTCCATTAATTCATCATAAAAGGGCTCATCATCATCATGTGATTTTACCTTATCTCCTTTTGCCATGAGGCATGTACGAGATGAGAAGAGTGATGACGTCTCCTTAATGGCAATGCTGACAAGACCCTTTTATTGGAGGACTCATCATTGTCAATGTCGGAGTTGGAATACTCCTCAACGGAGTAAAAAGGGTAAAAACCCTGATTTTTTGGAAGGGGCCACACACAAAAAGGGTAAACCCCTAATCAACCTTTAAGGCTATTTAGGGTCCTCACCCGTTTCCCTGTATGCTCATATCTCTATTCTTCGCCAACAGGTAAAAACCAATTTACAACTCTCTCTCTCTCTCCCCCTCCGTTTTGGGCATCCGGGCCTGGTGGCCATCAGCGGTGGCGTGGCACGTGCGCGCTGCGGGGAGCAGCATGGCAGGGCAGCGGCTGTGACAGCCAGTGGCAGAGGCACGCGTGACGGCTGCGGCGGCTCACGGTAGCGGAGGTGGCCGTGGTGGCAGCTCGCAATAGTAGAGGCGGTTGTGGTGGCGGCGGCGCGGCATGCACGCGCGACAGGGCGACGGTCGGTGGTGGAGGTGCGCTCAACGGCGGCGGTGGCTCGCGGCAGTGGCCACGGCGGCCGGTGGCAGCGGCTCACTGTAGCAAAGGCGGCCGTGGTGGTGGCGACAGCGCATGGTGGCAGCGGTGTGGCATGCGATGGCAGAAGCGCGATGCAGCGACAGCGTCGGCCGGCGGCCAGTGGCAGCGGCGATGGTGGCAAACACTGTTCAAGCGGCCGAATGGTGGTTTGCACGGCTGAACGCTGTTCACGCGGCCGAGCGGTGTTTCACGCGTCCGAGCACCGTTCGCACAGCCGAACGGCGGTTTGCCCGGCCGAATGGCATTTCACATGGATTCTTTTTGACGAAGCTTATTGTATGTCTTTTTTTATCAATTCTAACTGAGCCAGACCTAACACACCTCTGTTCCATCATGTAGGTCCACATGCAGCTGTTGAAGGAGCGGTTGGGCGGTTGCGCATTTCAGATCCTTCGTGTTATATGTCCGTTGAGCATGCTCAAGGCATGTACCTTCCGGCCGTAGCCTATCTATTTCACACATTACCGTTTCAAAATTAGCTGTCGCCATTACCTTAGTACTCAATTATTACATTGCAATGGTTGCCTGGTCGTATGACGTTAGTACACTGTTATATCATGATGTGCTAGGCTAGCTGGTGTCGTATGCTTCTAGGTTATTAGAATGCTCAATCATAGGATACATGTTTTTAATTTAATGATTAGAATTGATGCTTAAATCATTGATAGGGGTAGCGTATAAGCATGTTCGAATTTAAGGTTAACCACTAGTAATCTTTTAACATTAGACTGCTTTATTTATATACCTTGCTTCCATTATCTTTATTTGTACATTATTGCTTGTGAGCCTCAACTGCTTGATTTGTGATACTCATTAAGCTGACTAATAACCACTTATCATATAATAAAACCTGAATGATTGACAACCTTGTGTGAACTATGTTAAAAATGCCCATTTAGAGTAATTTCTGGATCACTACCACCATAGTATCGTCTCCCATTGTCTCATATCGAAAATTATGCCTTTCCTTCCCAACTTTAACAATCCTTTCACTTATCGTAATCTTATCCGGTCTTATCCTTAGTTATTCCAATATCTCATCATGTTAACCGTTAATAATATAATTGTTACCTGGGCTGGGGTTACCCACATATGGGGGTGATTGCCACCCACCAGTAACGTATTGGGGCCATACATTTTCGTTACTCAGGATATTATATCTCGTCTACGGTTATACAATCGAGAACAAAGACATGCCTGACTATTATCGTATAACCGGGTATGTGGGAAGTGATTGCTAGTATTATTGCCATAACTTGTTAAATAACCATTACCTTGGTTCCACATCTCCGTTATCTCTATCCCTGATCGATATCATTACTTTTGGTAACTTAATTTCATTGCAATTAGCATGTCAATTACTTGTTGCTTTCTTGTCCTTTTCTCACTGTGTTGCGATAATTATTGGGTACTTGCTGAGATTCCAAATCTCACGTTTGCTCTTTCCATTCTCAGGTAAAGGGCCAGTGGAATAATAGCATCATGCATGGGTGGGAGCACTCAAGTTTTTGACACCGTGGTTTGCTACTATTTATGTTATTTCATTTATTTTTTTATTAGAAGTAGACCGGTCCCATGTTTCAAACATTTATTTTAACTTTCGCTAGTCTTTAATAAAGTACTCTTAAGGTTTTAATTCTTTTGAATTTCTATTGTTGTTTTTATTACTTATTATTTACTTTGATAATGATGTTTTATAGTGTTATCCTAGATTAACAGTGTGTGAAGTGCTACAAGCCTCCAGAAACCACCACTTGTCATGTGAAGCGAAAACATGCACGCTCCCACTGACTCGCTCCACGGAGAGGAGCAACCGAACAACAACCACCCTCCGCGCGCCCACCGATCAGATCAGCAGCATTACTCACGCCGTCAAAAATCCAAACCTTTTCCATAAGCAAATCCATGGGCCCAGCCGGCTGCAGAAGCCTGGCCCCACCGGAGAGTATGTTATGTTAACATCCCCTCGCGGCGACCGGTGCCACGACGTCACGGCCCCCGCCCCTTCGTCCTCGTCCTCGTCACGACGCCACATGGTGGACGCCGAAACCGGCGGCGCGTGCGGCCGCGTGCTCGAGTGGGAGGTCGGCCTCCCCGCGGCCGGCGAGCTGACGCCGGTCTCACACCACCTCATCCCGCCGGCTCTCGCCGCCGCCTTCCGGATCGACCTCGCGGGCGTCCTCCCCACCTCCGTCGACGCCGGCCTCGCGTACGACTCCCCCACCTCCCACTTCTCCTCCCGCTTCGACGAGGATGACGGGGAGGACGAGGGGGAGGGGGAGACCGAGGATGCTGCCAGCGGGGGCGGGGGAGGGCGAGGTGTGAGGGGCGGGAAGAAGGCGAGGATGGTGTGGACGCCGGGGCTCCACCATCGGTTCGTCGAGGCGGTAGAGCACCTTGGCGATAAGGGCGCCGTGCCCAAGGCCATCGTGCGGCTTATGAACGTCGAGGGCCTCACGCGCGAGAACGTCGCCAGCCACCTCCAGAAGTACCGCCTCTACCTAAAGCGCACGCGCACAGCCGCCACCGCCGCCACGCCGCCTCCTCCTCCGCCGTACTTTCCCCGTTTCGGCGCCCAACCGCGTCCCGACACCGCGAACCGGAGCGGTTGCTGCGCGTTTGTTTCCTGCGAGAAGCTCGGACGCGAATAAGCAGTAAGCTCTATGGTTTGCAATTTTCCCATTAGAAATAGCATTGCATTTTGCTTTCCATAGAAAAGAGTGAAAACCATGGGAAGTGATCCAAGATTTTGAATGTGATCCAAGATTTTGAATTCACTCGTATCATGTGAAAAATGGAAATTTTCATTACATGTACCGTCCGTCATACGACGCCTGTGGGGAGACATTTCAAGTACAAGTACATACATTTGGAACGAGATATAAACCACACTACATAGCGCTCCTCTCAAAATTTGTCAAACCATGGATGGGTGTTCCATTATAGAACTGCCTTCAGTTCTCGTTTGCTTTGTCCTGATTGCTTGTCGATAGTGTCGTCTTCTTTTGAGTATTAGTAGTTTAGCCGTCTAGCATCAGTCATCCATTTTTTCTGCTCATGATTTATATGGAAAATTAGCTGGCTACTTAACATTCCAGTAGTGCATTTCTTTTGGCAATTTAATTACTAGATTATATTAAAAAGTTTGTCTATCTTCATTCTTTCTTGAGTTATTAAAAAGCCAACTTTTATGTTTGCCATACATGATTCATTGTTGTTGACATCAAAAGTTTATCAGTAGATGGCAAAATTTAGTAGTAGAGTAATGCATATTTTCAGCAATGCGGTGGGCAGATATTGGAAGCAACTTTATGTCCACACCACCTTTCTTAAAGAGCAAATTAGTTATTTCAGTTCACTGAGGGAAGTTATGTTGCCTTGATGTAATAACCAGTTGATCATTGGTTGTCGAAGTTGTCCAGATTTTGCTTCACTGAAGCAGAAGAGTTGGATGTTTGGTTGGTAGGAGTGCTTGGCACCTTGCTGCCAACTCGATCTTGAAATGAATTGATCGTTTCAATGAGAATTGATTCTTTGTGGAGCTATCAATCCTTGGTTGAGGGATGTTTTGCTCTTTACATCATCTGTACTTCCGTAGAATTAATATGCATAAAAGCCGCTACTCTGCTGATTCGTGGTTTGGGGGTTGTGGCTACTTTGAATCTAGTAATATTTCCTACATTCATGGAGCTACCTTTTTCTTATTTATGTTCGTTCTCCGTAAGTTCAGTAACTGAATTTTTTTTTGCCTTGATCTCATTGCAATTGCTTAGCTCAAGGATACAGGAAGGAAATGCACCAATAGTGAATTTAAGGAGCTCTGTGTCTAAGACACAAGGAAATGCACCAACAATGAATTTAAGGAGCTCTGTGTCTAAGACACAAGGGCAAGGATGTCTTTTTTCATGAAAATAAACCCTTCTGTTCTTGGAACTCTCCTAGGATAACTTGAGGTGCCTTCCACGGATACTTTCTCATGAAAGAGGCTTGCCTACGACTTAGTGAGAACACAGCAAATAAATATGACAATGCTGCCCATATCCGAGAATCACTTTAGTGCCTTCCGGAAGATGCAAAGTTTTGTGTGAGTTCCTGAATCCTGATGTTTAAATTGTTCATCGAAGGCATTGTGAATCCTTCTTCAAGTGTTAATGTGAAATATTCATGCTGCTTGTTGGATTGCATGCTATCCGGCATATGTAACACCATTTTCTGCATCATGTATAAGATGCTATTATATCTTCTTGTTAATTTGTTGACAGCTTCCCTCGTGAATGGGTGTGGCTTTTTCAGAACATAACACAAGCTCTACTCTCAGGAATCCGGATGGTGTGACTAGTTGCATAACGGACCAATTTCCTTTCAAGTTCAATTTCCGAAGATCGCTGGCAGTTTTTATTTCGAGCAGAAATTTTGACGGTTGGAAAATTCCCAACTAATTGTGGAGCTCTGTATCAGTGTGTCCATGCATGCTATATACTCCACCGGCGGATCCAACATGGGGCATGGGTGTTCAGCTGAACACCCAAATTTTTTTATAAAATACCAGGTATATAATAGATATAATAGATATATATATTATTAGTTGTGTTAAAACTATATTTTATATCTGCAAATAAATTCTGCCCGCACTCCTCGTATCTCGCGCAGCCCATGTAATATATTAGACCCATTTTTCTTTCCACCTCAGCCCTCCTCACATCCAAAGAGGTAAAGATATAAACAAAATCCTAATATTTGTTCTATTTCTCATCTTGTGGCTGTCTGTGTGGGAGGCGGCTTCAGATAGAGTCTACAGATATATTATAGTAGATATTTACCGAGTTCAGTTATATCGGTTAAAAGAGTATGCGACTATTTGTCTCTATATAATGTCTCTTGTAAACAGTCATAATTCAAAAAAACATAAATTAAAATCATAAACCAATTGAATCCACGTAAATGCTTTATAGGGGCACTCATAAACCAATTATGCAAGCAGAATGATTGGTACAAGTGAGTTGTATGCGCGTATCTGCCTCTGCGCGCCTGAAGAAGATACCAGTACGGCTTCGATGGCCACGAAACGCGGTGAGCGAAGTTCGTTTTGACAACCGCGGTATTCGGCGGAAAACAGATAGGACGTATTGACCAAAATGAGATGACGGTGGCTTGCTGCACGACGCTGCAGGCTATAAATATATTTTGATATTTTCACACCCACAGGATTAGTGGTAGCCATTAGGATATATATCATTGTTTTTGCCTGACCTCATAAACTGGTAAGCTGTTGCTGCTTTGACTAGCAACTTTTTTTCTGAGGCGTGGCTTGTGCATTAAACTAGGGAAAATTATTGATTAGTTTCGAGCCATGTGGATTACACCAGTCCTCTCAGTAGGTTCATTCTTTTTTATTGTAGGCCTTCCTAATCGTTGAACTTCCCCCCTTTTTTTTATGGCCTCTTAACTACCGAATTGCGGCGATTAAGATAAGCGGCGTGTGAATTCAGTGTTCGGTGTCATGCCATTACGAAACGTACGTCTGTAAATGAAATCAGTCACCTTAGGCAAACGGAGTCTGGAGATGACGTTTTTGCTCAATCCATGCAATGTTTCATATCAAACGGATTCTGAATTCCACAGAATACTATAAAAGCTGCTATGAAATTCCCATGCTCCAAATTAAACGTTCATTGGTCGTCCATTATTGGCTAGCACGTTTCTTCATTCGTAGAGAGACTTCGAACTGTTCAACAACGATAGCTGCTGAGAGCTGAGACTTTTGCCTAGCACCGTGCAAAGAGAACCGTGGCCGTTGTCACGTACAAAGGACGGTACAAATTTCCTGCTTGAACAGACCATTTTCAAAGAATCAATCGCGTAGTACTATTATACAATCTTTTCGTATGACATCTTATACTCCGGACGCTGTCACCAATGTGAGGCCAACACGGGGCCAGCATGTCAGCCTCAGGCAACTGGAGAAATTCTACTGTGCAATGATTACACAATCAGATTTGTGTAACAAGCCAATGACGTGTTGACATGTGGCGTATAGCCCTCTCCGTTGCTCTGCCTTCTCCTTGGCGACGCACTCCCTCACACAGTCGCCTCTGGCCGCACCCGCCAATGTGCTGCCTAAGTCCCCAAAGGCAACGGCGGCGCCGGCTAGCATGCCCACCGCGACCTTGCCCGCGCCTAAGTACTCCTCTGCCACCCCTGCACCAGCCGCCGTGGGAGGGGTTGGCGGGCGTCACCGGCGGGAGGTGGCCGAAGGGGTAGGGGCAAGCCCAAAAATGGGTCACCGAGGTAGGATAGTAGGCAAAGGAGACAGTGTTGCGGTCGGAGCGGTCATCCTGGCGGCTGGTGGCTGCACGGGGTGGCCGGCAGCGGAGTAAGATTGGGGAACGGTGGTGGCGGAGTATGAGGGGGAAAACCAAGGGTGAGCATGAGTAGTACGGGGCCGAGGGGAACTCATCCATGCGGTCGGGGGAGCCGAGGGAGTACCGAGGTGGGCCGACGGCGTCAACCAGGGGCGACGCGAGGTGGTCGCTGGTGCCGATAGCCTAGAGTGAAGGAGAGGCCGCGGCGACGCTGGGAGATAGTAGAGGATGATGTGGGGGTGCCTCTATCCAAAGTAATTACACCGAGATGCTATGAAGGAGGAATGGTGGTGGTGGCAGCTGCGACGGTTGGCAGCGAGGAAGACGTGGGTTTGGTGAACTCCGACGGAGATGGCTCCAAATCAACCGGGGATAGCGTGTTCTCGGTTGCCCCCTACTGAAGAAGAAGAAAAAGGACACCTCTGCCCCCGGCTCCGGCAGCCGAGGCCCTCGTCGCAAGGCCTCCAAAGTGCCTACATCCGTCGCAGAAGCTCCCGGCCCAGCGACGACTCCGCCGCCGTCCACCACCTCCGCCGTAGAAGCACCATGGCCCCCACACCGGCACCCCCTACCAAGGAAACCGCCCCGACGTCCCCTCCGCCGTAGGCTACCCCTGCCCCAGCCACCCCTCCCACGGCGGCTAATGCAAGGGTGGCAGGGGAAGACTTGGGTGCGGGGGTGGCCGGGGTGGTGGACGTAGTAGCGACGAGGAAGGACGTGTCGACCGGCAAGGCAAGGGTCGCGGTGGGCGTGCCAGTCGGTGCTGGCATTGCCTTGGAGGACTTAGGCAGGGCATTGACAGGCGCAACCGCGGGCGACTACGCAAGGGAGTGCGTCGCCAAGGAGAAGGCAAAGCAGTGCGGCGGAGATGTCTATATGCCATGTGTCAGCGTGTCATTGGCCAGTTACACAAATCTGATTGTGCAACCGTTACACAATAGAAATTCTCCAGGCAACTGATAGTCGCTACATGCAAACCAACCAACCAACCTTTAGGACTTGTTTGGGAGACGTATTTCTGGCCAGAATCCATGTAAATAGAACCGGCCAATGCATATGGATTCCGGCCGAAAATTAGTCTCGCAAATAAGGCCTTAGTTTCTCCTTCCATCTGTCAAACTATTATCACCACTACGGTCGTCCTAATTGAACAGTCCAACCGTTCTAGCCTGACTAACAACCCAAAAATCAACTCTTCAAGTTAAAGCTTTGACAAAACGAAGAGGGGGAAGGAGAAAAACCAGGTAATATCTTTGGACAGGGGTGCGTTTCCCATATTTGAATTTGAGACGTTGAACGGTTCAACGAATGGTGAATCAGAGGCGGACGGAGCCGCGCCGCCGCTCCTCGTACCAGCAGACGCAGCTGAGCGCGACGAGCACCTCGACGATGGCCGCCTCGGCCTTGTCCTTGTCCGCCCACCGCAGCGTCTGAAGCGCGTACACGCGCGGCCCGCCGTCGTACCGCCGCGTCCGGTCCATGTTGCGCTCCGCCTGCCACTGCGCCGTGTCGCGCGCCATCGGGCCCAGCCACGCCATGATGCGGTCCACCGCGTCCTTCCACCCCTGCGCCAGCCCGGCGTCCAGCGGGCCCGGGTCGCGCCACCAGTCGCGCAGCTTCGACCGCACCGCCGCGCGGAGCTTCGCCGGCAGCATCTCGTACATCTCCGCGCGCTCCGCGTTCGCCTCCTCCTGCCGCCCCTCGGCCTCCATCTGCAGCAGCTGCTCCGCGGAGACCATCACGTTCGCGTACAGCTGGTCCAGGCCCGCGCCGCCGACGGTGCTGGGCGGCGCGTCAAGGAGCTTGCGCCAGTCGGTATGAGGCTTCTGGCCGGACGGCCTCAGGCCAATGATCGGGCACGAGCTGCTCAACATCGGCGGGTGGACTCGGGACGGCCCGTCCCGGCGCGTGATCGGCCCGGACGACGCCTTCGCCGACCGCGGGTTCAGCAACTTGGACAGTCGGGTCTGGACGCTGTCGGTGGCGGTCGATGGCAGTGGCGGTGGGAGGCCGGGCACGTATGACCCGAAGATGCTGCAGATGCGGACGAACACGGCGCAGGCGGCGCGCGCCATGAGGCTGACGGCCTTCTCGTAGCTCTGGCTCCACAGGGATTCCTGCTTGAGGCGCCGCACCTTGAGCCGCTGCGTCTTGAGCTCCTGACAGAGAGAGTCGGCGCCGGGCGACTCGCCGGCAGGCTGCGGGGCCGCCGGCTGCGCAGGGATCGGCCCGCTGAGGCGGCTCCACCCGCGGAAGTTGAGCTTCCGCTCGGCGGCCTCCAGCTCGTCGAGCGCCTCCATCTCGGAGCATAGCTTGGCCGTGGCTGCGACGAGCCGCTCCATCTTCTTGGCCTTCACCTTGAGCCCCTTGGCCACGAGCGGGTCCAGCCGCGCGTCGGGCACGCCGTCCTTGAGGCTCGCGTACACCCCGCCGAAGTCGAGGCCGCAGCGCAGGCCGAGCCGCGCGACGGCGGCGGCCGCGGCGTCGAGCGACACGACGAGCTCGGCGCACGCCAGCCTGAGGAGGAACGCCTGGTCGGTGGAGTTGAGGTACGCCACGCCCGGCGACCGCATGGCGTCGGAGCGCAGCCTGGCGACCTCCTGCTCCGTCAGCGACCTGTGCAGCGACAGCAGCTTCGACATGGCCGCCGCCGCCTCGAACGCAAGTATGTCCAGCGCCACGTGCGGCCCGGCCGGCAGCCGGAGATCGACGGGCAGCCACGCCTTCTGCACAACCATTGATCGATATCCTTATTACAATCCCTTCACGTCCTCGCACTTAGCGCTCGGTTTCTTGCGACCGTGGAGGTAGCTTCGCTTTTCTCAGATATTTTATAAGAGCGGGCAAGTCGTTGAGTGATTCGCGGGCTAGCTTCTCCTCTCTCTCGTTAATGGCGTCCGTCTCTGGTAGTACCAGCTCGTCGACGCAGCGGGTACAGGTTTAGTTGTGTTGGTATGGTCACAAACTCTCTTATATAGTATTGGTACTCTAGCTTCAACCGTGTTGGACGGAGACGGCGAAGGCGATGGTGTGATAAGTCGCAGAGCAGCAGCGTGAGGAGGCCACGGTGGCCTCGTGCGAATGCTCAAGCACGAACGGTGGGCGCTTACCAGATGACGGATCGTCTGTTGCATTTGCAGCGTTTGATTTGGGTGTGCTGGGTTACTTACGTTGCCTCGTGTTATTTTACTAGCCACGTAGGCGTGGCGCCACGCCACGCCAGCCACCGTGTGGACCGAAGTAAAAGAGACGACAATCTGCAGGGCTTTAATAAAAAAATCGAGGACACATGCGTAATTTAGGAAAAACCGAAGGTCTTTTTCGTAAAAAACCGAGGACCTGTAAGGACCTGTACGTAAGTAAATAAGGACCTATACGTAATTCTGGAAACCCGCGGGGCGCAATCAAAAAATTTTGTAGGAAAAAAACTTGCAGGGGCTTTTTCGAAAAAATCCAGGGACCTCTTCGCGAGAAAAAAGGACCTTTACGTAATTTCCGAAAACCCGGAGGGAATTGCCTCCCCCGGCCGTACGCCAAAACGGGCGACACGCGCCGGCCGGGGGGAGCGCGGGGGGGGGGGGGGGGACGTGGCTCGGCGCGGGGGGCGGAACCCCCCCGGCTTTACTTCGGTTACGATGCGAGAATTGGCTTGGCTTGGCTTGGCTTGATTGGTTTGGTCCGAGGTTACGGTGAGATTTGTTTAAACCAACCATTGGATTCGAGAGTTAGCTAGCTTAAGCTAGTCCTCCTAACGAAGAAAATCATGGAGTTCTAGTATGAGTCCTGTTCCTACGGAATTTCTAAGAATTTTTTGTGTCCTAAATTAAAAGACCCATGCTAGTATGTGATTTTGGATTTGAAATTGTAGTGATGAACAAGGTTGACCTTCATTTATATATGGAAATTGCTATTGCTTTTACGTCCGATGCAAAATAATAATATCGGGCGCTTTGAGTGGTCCAGCCCCACTCATCGACCAAGTACTAAATCTTATTTAATTACAACACATTCCATCCACCCATCTGTCTCAGCACTGGTCCTCCCCCTCTCAAGCATGTCCTTGATCTCCAGCAAGTTCCTCTAATGTGCCATGTCTCTTGACGCATTGCCAAAGCTCGAGCTAGCACTCTAATACTTCATCCTGTATGGTGAGGATGAGGGCATCGAAGCTTGCTGAGATTAGGGGCAAGTGGTGGTGGAGCTCTACGGTAGGAAGACGATGTCTCCTAAGCTCCATGGTAAAGCAGCAAGGCATCCCAAGCTCGGCTATAGAGGTGGTGGTGTGGGCTGGCCCTGTCCTCGCCACATTGAAGCTCACTGGTGACGAGACACCGAGCCAACCTCCTCCCCTCCTACTCTAATCACAGTCTCCTCATGCTCCTACTCCGAGCCTCTTACCGCCACCGCTGCCTACTTCCTCTTCGGTGGGTTCATTGCATATGCTTCGATATTTGTAGCATCTAAGATGCGAGATATTGCGATAGGTGATTCAAGATGTTGCATCTATTTATTTTGGTTGTTGCAACAATTCTTCTTGAAATATTGAATTAAGATTCTCAAGATATGTTGCAGGTTAGGGAGGAGGAATTTCCCCCTTCTCAGTTGCTCTCTCCAGCTGCCAATCCTAAATGCCACCCTTCACTTCCTAGCCACTCTCTCTCCAACTGCCTCCTCCCCTCCTCAATCCTCCACCTTGGGTGGCTTGCCAACGATCAGAGCTCGTAGTCAGAGCCCGACATCAGACCACGCTTCTCACTCTCTCTTCATCCCGCGATCTATCATGCTCTCAGGACCACACGGTAAGAGGATGTCACATTGAAGGAGTCAAGGCAGCTAGCAGCATGTAGCAGGGGTAGCGGATATGAATGGAGGAACTAGGTCGCTGGCGCTATCTCTTCTCAATGCCGCCCTCATCGAGGACGTGCAACACACTCAGTGACGAGGAAGCCTAGAAGTAGGCCTACATGCGATGAGGAAGCGGGCGGCCTCATCCAACGAGCTCCAGTGACAAGGTGTTGGATTTGGTCAAATGTTGTCTCATCCTTTGTGCTTTTCCGAATTATTGCAACAAGTAAGTTAAGTCATTGTGGCAGGTCTTTTCCAAGTTACAATACATTTTCTAAAATATTGCCAGTTATTTTGATGAGTGCTTCATTTGTTGTAACAACATCTTCTTTTTGTTAGGGTAGTTTTCTTATATTGTTGCATAAATAATTTTCATTTTTTGTAATTTTTTAGTCATGTATTGTGTTTGTTGCAAGAACATTTTATTGGGGTAGTTTCTTGTATTGTTACACAAATAATTTTCGTTTGTTACAATTTTTGGGTTGTGTTTTGTGTTTATTGCACATGAACCGAGTTTTTGTTGCAAGCCATGTAACTTATTGTTGTGTTTCACAAATTTTTATTGTATCATATTGAATGGTTGAGATTAATCGTTTTAAGTGAGATCCAACAGTGGCTGAAGCGTACGATAGGAGGGCACCATGATTTCAAATATGCGAATTTAACCCAAATTCAAGTGTATTTTTTTGAAAATATTAGTTTTAGGGTATATACATATCTATAACAATTTAAATAAAACATATACCTTTAAAAAAACATATACTCAAATTCAAAGTTTTGAACGAATTTCGATAGCATGCTTTGTCTATTTAATCAACACATACCTACAATTCGAATTTCAGTTCAATCTTATTTGATCTACTTAGTAAACTAGTTAAACTCGTTATACAAAAATGCTAAAATTTTTCACATACGATACATAGGGAAATGACTATTTTAGATCACGGTGCCTTGGTATCATAATGTCCCAGTTAATTATAATATATATAACGCTGAAATGTAACACCATGGTATCTGAGCACCAAGCCTCCCTGCCTTTCGATTGCTTTTAGATGTGTGCAAGTATAATATATCAGGCAAACCCGTTAACATTCATTAATTCGAAAATACGTCAATTTAGAAAGAAAGTCATTGGTTTAGCATGCTAAATCAATCATGGATGGAAAGTCTCAATCATGAAGCCTGAGCACCATGGTGCCTATGTTATTTATAATTAATACATACATACATACATACATACATACATACATACATACATACATACATACATACATACATACATACATGATTGATTCAGCATGCTAAATCAATGACTTCCTTTTCAAATTGATGTCTTTTCCAATTAATGAATGTTAACGGCATTGTCTGATATATTATACATCATTGCACTTACATATATCTAAAAGCAATTTAAAGACAGAGAGATTTAGTGCCCAAACATCATTGTGCCTAAGCTCTATGTATGTATGTATGTATGTATGTATGTATGTATGTATGTGCGTGCGTGCGCGTGTGGGAATTCGGAGGTTTTGCTACGTGTATACGAAAGCTATGCCGGATGCGTGTTGATTATCTTTTCTTCATTAATGAAGCTAGGTTTTAGGCATGGCTTTATTCAGATAATATTGCCCATGCATCCTTTCTGCAAAGATGTCCGAAACATGGAGCACATGGCCGGAGTGAGCATTCAATTGCGTATGTACAAGGCAGTTACATGCGTGCATGTGTTAATTAAGAAGTAAGATACTGTTATAATACATTAGACAACTCAATCCCCATACTCTAGCACTACCAGTACTGTATGTCTAATTGTCTATATATACATACATACTCAAGCAGTATACTAGTTAATATATAGACCGGAGGAAACTGCAAGTGTCCACTTTTCCATTTTAGAGGAAAAGGACGTATAGCTTGTGAACATATATGCTTGCCAGGTTGTCAACCAAATCCATAAATTTTATTTTTCAGAAACAACTTCATTTTCGTTGAAATAGTCGACGCTCCTTATGTGTGCTATAAAGACTTCTGACTTATGTTTTACTATTCATAAATTTTGTCTTTTCTAATTTTTTAGCTTTTTCAAGTTTTTTTTCCGGTTCTTTTTTTCCCCGTATTTGTTTGTATTGTTCGTGATGGGCTAATTTGTTTTTCTATTTTTAAATTTTTTAAAATTTATTTACGTCAAATAAACCAACATCAGCTACAGTGTAATTTCAATCAATTATAGTGTAATTTTAACTATAAGCTAGTTTATTCTAGCCTAACCGAGCGGCAGCGGCACCAAATTTCTACGGCGAGTGCGTCAAAATCGCTAAGTATGAGAGTGGTTAATCTCGACAATTTACGAGCCAGCTGTTAGGCTCAATGCGTTCAGTTTAACTAGGCCACAGCCCACTGTTTGTTAGTACGTCGTTTAGCCACAAAAGTCAAGCTTACATTAATAACACACAACCTGATGGAGTGATGGGATCGATCGAGTTTATTTCCAAGTCGTCCACAGTGTCGTCCCCTCTTCATTACACACGGGCGTTGACATCTCGATCGTGCCATTGGTGAGTACTTGGAAATTTCAACTCGTCTCCTCATTTCTAGAAATGGGATTTGTTGAACATGCAGAATTGGTACAGCGTGCATTTTTTCCTACCAGAGTCTTGGGCTGTTTTTCGTTTCATTCATTTTGTTCTTGCAAGACTTTTCTACTAGTTTGTTCAGAACTACTATTGGCCTGGCCTGTTCAGGTGTCCTCGATCGTGGTGATCGGTTGGGCTTAAAAGCTCATGGCTTATGGCTGAAAACACTGTAGCTGGCTGAAAAAACACTGTAGCTGACAGAGGCTTATTTCGCATAATTAAATTTAAAAAAAATTGAAAATATAAAAAATATGTTACCCCAATATGTATAATACAAACGAATACGGGAAAAAAGAACCGGTAAAAAAGCTCAACAAAAAGCCAAAAATTCAGAAAAAGACGAAATTTATGAATAGTACAAAAATAAGCCAGAAGCTAGAAACTCAAGCCGAACCGATCAGGGCTTCCGTGGATTCAGATCCTGTTTATAATGTGAGTTCATAGAAATTTTGCAAGATATCGTATGATTTGTTTAAATTTTATAACAGAATCCTCAGTTTCAAACGGTCTTGGTGTGGGGAAAAAAAACTTCCCACGTGCTACTACGCGGAGAGTGTTTTTCCGTTCCAAATTAGTGTACACATAGTTGGCTAATTAATTATATTATTAGTTAGTTTAAATTAAACATTTTTATAATATATTAGTAGTAGAAATAAAATTTAGCCATTGATTTACGACGGCACTTTTATTTTTCAACCTTGTTTTTTTCAGCGAGGTCCACGTAAGCATCCGGCGGGCCAAACGCGGGTTCTGCAGCGCCACCTTAGATGGGATGACCCCTACGTGACGAACTTCTGTTGTTCGTCGCAGATCAGCTCACCTTGCCTGTGGCCAAATGGTTAATTATTGTTTCCACCATTAGCTATTGCCATTAGATTAGCTTTGATATGCACTCTCGTGATTCTACCATGGCAAAAGGCCATGGCTTGCGATTGTGGACGTTAACCTAGCCGAGTGACCTATGGATGCCATCATCGAAAGAACTTTTCATTCGAGGATTGTTATTCTCGCGATTAGCCTGTCTTTGTCACTGCTCAGCCCTTAATTTCTGCCATTTACTGCATAATTAGATCAACCACAAGACGAATGGCGGAGAGACGATGGTTCTATCTGGCATGGCTGCTGGTCGCTGACTGCAGTTTGTGTAGTTATGTCCGCATTAATGATTTCACCTTTTGGTTTGGCCAATCACATGCTTGTTCCCATGATCGATTAGCTAATTTCTCCTGAAATCGATTTGCTAATTACATCCTTGTTAAGGATTATAACAGATGTATTATTGTACGTCCTTGGTGACTTCTTTACAATTTTACCTCTTTAGAGATTCTACTATTAGTAGTATAAGTTGTACTATAACTAAATCCTAAGTAATCTGAACCATTAGATCGTAAAGATTGAACGGCCCATATTTATTTGAAGGTACCGTAAAAGAGCTCTAAATTAATTACTGTACAAATAGTTGGCTAATATTTTGTGGGGCCTCATATACGTTATTTGTACAAAGTTGGAGTGTGCATAATTGGGTACATTAGGTATATAACATAAATTTAGTTACACGTTGAAACACGTAACATAAATTATAGGAGGAACTACATGTCTTAGTAATAAAGCAACAAAAGGCACCCTAATTCAAGCCAAAAATGACCCAACCTGGGTGATGGGATTGTACATCCATGCACCCAACCAACTCAGGTTCAGTTCTTTTAGGCTGCGACTAGTGACTTTTGGTTGATCGTGAGAGAGAAAGAGTACAGAGCAAGAGATACTCGCGTGCGGTTTTGACCGATCTAGATGAAGTCGCTATAGTGTCTATTACAAAAAACTTGTAAACTTCATCTTAAAAAAACACTTCGTTTGAAAACTAGCTACTATAAATAAGCCATAAGCTAGAAGCCAAAAAGAAGGGACCCTGAGCTAGGCTCAGTTCCTATTTTAAGTACGCATTGGTTGCTTCAAAATTGTTAAAGATAATTTAGCAACAAGGATACGACATGTGTTGACTTCTTAGTGCTAACGTGCTAAAGGTCAGTTTTTGGTTGTTGTGTTGTGCTATGTTCCGTTGTGATATCTAGTTAGTTACAGAAATCTTTATACTAATTCAAGTAAGATATTGTTAGGGTGAGAAGTACTTCAAGAGTAACTTCAGGAGGCCTCAAGATGGTGAAGCTCTCTCAAGCCTGCTCTGGCGACTCCTATGGCAATCTCTCTAGCTCTGCGGTCTCCCTTCTCTGCTAGCTCTCTGGTCACTTTCAGCTCCCCCCAAGGCTTCCCAGGGATTTCCGTCCATGGCTAGTGAACTCTGTTCGGACTGGGACTTCTCTTTGGGTAAAAGATTTCAGGAACAAGTTGGTTCGAGGTATGGTTCGGGGGTTCATCCTTCTTCGCCTGCAAGCCCTGGTTTCCGGATGTTGGCCACTTTCTCGCGATTCACCTTCCGTCTCTATGAAGAATCAATTAGTAAAGTGCTCCAATGCTACCTAGGAGGTGAGCAACTGGGATTTCAGGTTAAAAGGGCATATGATTTTGGCTTTTGTTTCTCTGTGATGTCCAAGCAAGTTGGATTGCTAATTCGTCGCCTTAAGAGCTGCTCTACTAAGCACTTGTCTGTTCACTTCTATCTCTAGAGGAATAGAGGAGTGTATTTCTGATTGGAATATCATCGGTGGTTATTGGAGCATCACAATGAGTGAACAATTATGTCATCCCACAAAAAGAACCGCTTAGAGAGTTACTCCAAAGTCTAGAAGAGAGTCTCATTTGCTAAAAATCTGTTGGTTCAGAAGAGAGTCTTTTGTTGGAAAGCCGATGGTTTAATTCTTCAAAGATCATTGTTAGTCAAAATTGGATCTATTCCGATGCAAATTCCTTCTCCTTCTGTTTTCAAGGCTTTTTCTGGATGGGCAATCGGTTCTTACTCCACTCATCCTCACCTACCCAAGTCGGACAGTTTGAATTTGGGGTGCAACCATTGCAGTCTATGCCTGCTTTTAGAATCGGTGAATTCAAGGTAGTTTCTTGCTCTCAGTGTTTGCGTTTGGGTCACTCAGTGGTGTCTTGTTGCAGTCAGATTCGCTATTAGGCCTGCTCTAATTATGGCCACAAAGCCTTGGTTTGCTTATCCTCTCAGTTACTTGCTAATAAGAAGTGGGTTCCCTCCCATTGTATATCTAATGAGTCATTGGCCCAAGAGAGAGGCGGGAACTCTCAAGGCCTGTCCTGGGGAACAGGCACGACTCCTAAAGCTCCCGTCGGTTCGTCTCCCATAGCTACTTCCTGCCACAACTCCTCACCAGTCCGCAAACCTCCCCCCAAAGACTGCTCTGGTTCCCCTCCTCCTCCCATGATGGCCAACTTCCAAACTCTTAATTCGGGTCGATTCCTTCCAGTGGGCCTCTTCATTGAAGATGGAGGCCAATTCTGGCTGCCGCGGGTGGACCTGGTGCTTCAGGAGCCACCGCAACCTCAGCATGAGGACTTTACCATTGTGACCATGGTCCCGCCCCCAAGAATAAGAGATAGCAGAAGCAGTGATGGATATTAGGGATTTCATCCAAGGTGCTTTCAAAACCAATGTGGTAAGTTGCTCCCCACACTCGCTTGGTGTAGGTATCTTTCAGCTTAACTCGCCTGCTAGTTATTTGGAATAGTTCAATGTTCTCTGGTACTCCTTTACTCAACACATACTTTGCCCAAATAATAGAGTTCTCTTCAGTCTGTAACTCAGATAAGTGGGCCCCTGTCAACATTTACGGGCCGTGTGAGGGGCACAAAAGGGAAGAGTTTGTTAATTGGCTCCTTCAGCTAAATGTTCCTAATCAACAAATCTGGATTCTAATGGGAGACTTCAATTTCAAACGATCGGTTCAAAACTATAATAAACCAGGGGAAATGTAGTTGATATCCTCACCTTCAACTCCATCATTAGTAGCCTTGACCTCACGGAGCTACCACTTAAGGGTAAGTCCTATACCTGGAGTAACATGCAAGAAGATCCACTTTTAGAGCAACTAGACTGGTTTTCACTTCAACCTATTGGACCATGTGCTTTCCTCACTATGAAGTACACATCCTGCGTAAAGATACTTCTAATCATGCCCCTAGTGTAGTGCATATTGACATGGTTATACCCAAATATAATCTCTTTTGGTTTGAATCTTTCTGGACATAACACCGGGATTCTATGATGTAATCGCTCTCTTCTAGAATCTGCCAATCTTTCAAACAAACAGCGCGATTAGAATATCATTCGACAGGATTTCTACCTTCTATGCCAAGATTTCTTCAATGACAGGGTTAACATCGAAAGTATAAGTGGCTATTTTATCACTCTTGTTCCAAAAAAGCTGAACCTGGAATCCCCGAACGATTACATGCCAATTTCTTTGCTCAACTTGGTCTTAAATTTCCTCACTAAGGTACTGGCCAATAGACTACAAAAAGTTATTTTTGGTCTAGTTCATGCTAACCAATATGGCTTCATCAGGACCAAAACAATTCAAGATTGTCTTGCCTGGGCCTTCGAATACATCCACCAATTTAAGCAAAGTAAAAAAAAGAAATTATAATTGTCAAACTGGACTTCAAAAAAAGCTTTTGACACAATCAAACATGAAACAATAATGGAAGTGATGAGAGCAAAAGGTTTCCCTGATAAATGGATGTCCTAGATCGCAAGTATTCTCTCATCCGGTCACCCTTCAATCCTCACAAATGGGGTACCTGGAAGTGTTTTTCGGTGCAAGAGAGGACTATTTGTCCTTGGAGCAAATATCCTCCAGTCCATTATTAATGAAGTAACCAGAAGAGACCTTCTCAAGTATCTGATTCCGCCACTGGGAAATGAAGATTACCCGGTGGTGCATTATGTAGATGACACTTAATTTTCTGCTGGCATGCTCTAGGCAGCTTCTCTGCTTAAGAGGACTTCTCCACACCTTCTCTGATTCTACTGGCCTCAATGTGAATCTACATAAGTCAGTTTTGATCCCCATCATTGTCCTCTTGACAAAGTGGTTAATCTGACAATAGTATTTGGATGCAAAATTGGAACTATGCCTTTTACTTACCTTAGACTTCCGGTGGGGACGACAAGACCAAAGGCGAAAGATTTTTTTACCCCTTATAGATAGGGTAGAAAGACGTCTAGCTAGCATGACGAGCTTACTGTCTTATGGAGGAAAATTAACAATTGTCAATGTTGTCCTCTCCCTACAATCCATCTACCACATGAGCATGCTTCGATTGCCCAAGAAGGTGATAAATCACATCGATAAAGCACGACGACACTATCTTTGGAGAGGTTTCAGGGACTTGCAAGGACGTTGTAACTCACTGGCAGCATGAGAGAAAGTCTACAAACAGAAGACTAAAGGAGGATTGGGAGTCCTCAACCTTCGGGTTCTTAATGAAGGACTGTTATTGAAACTTTTACACAAGTTCTATGAAAGAATTGAGGTTCCCTGGGTCAGCCTGATCTGGCGCAAATACTACCCAAATCCGGTTCCTCATGAGGCTACCACCTGTGGTTCTTTCTGATGGAGAGATATCATAAAAAGCATGAACCAGTTCAAGGGCATTGCAATGGGGCAGTTGGGAAATGGTCAGGACATACTATTTTGAAAAGATTGTTGGAACGAAAATTTATTGTGCTCAAAATTCCCAAATTTGTACTCTTTTGCTTCGAATCAAAACATCTCAGCCAAACTACATGCCGCTAGATGAGCCCCACATCACATTCTATGTGCCCCTCTCACAGCAAGCCTATCAAGAATATCTCCAGCTTTTATAGCTTATGGATCAAGTGGTGATCAACCAAAACACCCCCGACCAATGGACTTATATTTGGGGGAATTCATACTACTCTTCATGGAACTGGTATGCCTACCAGTTCAAGCAACTCAACACCTCACCGGTCTTCCCGCTCAATTGGAAGAATAGATGCTCTATGAAGCACAAGGTTTTCATGTAGCTATTCTAAAAGAAAGACTCAACACAAAGGATGTGTTAAGACGGAAAAACTTCATCACTGATGGTGATATACACTGTGTTCTTTGCGATGACCAAATCGTCCAAACCATCAATCATTTTTTTCTTCGAGTGCTCCTTCTCATTACAATGTTGGAATGCGATTTGGTTTCAATGGGACACTAATCCGAACACCCTAATGAGAGTCCTAAATACAAAATCAATCTACACAGGGTGACTCTTCATGGAGAAATTCATTTTGGCAGCTTAGATAATTTGGAAAAATAAGGAATGAGCTTATTTTCGAACAACAATGTCACAATCTCACGGATTGGCTCTCTCGGCTCAGATTGGAGGTGTCTTTGCTGCTTCTTAGAGTCAAGCCGGCCTTCCACTCTACTCTTACCTATTGGATTAGCTCTCTCTGACTTTGTCCTTGTTTAGGGCTCCTCCCCCTTCTCTCTTTTCCTTCTCTCTTTTTGTACATTATTGTTTATCTAATATAATGTTGTAGGAGTCTCTCCTACTGTTTACCTTTAAAAAAAACGTAAGATATTGCTGTTACAGCTCAAAAAAAAAATGCTTTCAACTAATTGTGCCGTCCAAAAAGAGAAGTGAATGGATACTATTGAAAAGCCACCACAACGCCGAACTGAGCCTAACTCGATTTGTTTTAATCCATCTAATCAACATAAAAATGTTTATTCATTTTGAAAAAGCTAACAGATAATGTCCATAAGGAAGCTAATAATGATAACACCCAAAATTAATATCAATGAACGAGGTCTATTCCCTTGTTGATCGGATGTCTCAGGGCAAAGTTAGCGTGTTAGCACTAAGGTTGCTTAACATGGGATTGCATCCCATTCTTAAGGCACTGATCACCTCGGCTTCGGCTTCTAGCTTATTTTTCACTATTCATAAGTTTCGTCTTTTTCTGAACTTTTGGGTTTTTGTTGAGCTTTTTTGCCGGTTCTTTTTTTCCCGTATTTGTTTGTATTATACGTAATGGGCTAACATATTTTTTATATTTTTATATTTTTTTAAATTTAATTATGCTAAATAAGCCTCTGTCAGCTACAGTGCTTTTTCAGCCAGCTACAGTGTTTTCAGCCATAGGGCATGTTCTTTTTGGCTGCGGCTTATGGCTTTTGGCTGAAATTTTTGAATTTTGGCTGTTTACGGTACAGATTACGAAGAGATCGATACTCACTTGCAATTTTGGTTGGTACAGATGTTGAGCTTTTAACATGTACTACGTTTAACTTGTAGACCCTGTCTTGAGAAAATACTCCGTTTAAAAGTTAGGTACTGTAGCGGCTGCGAAAAGCCGGCCGGCTGGAGGCCAGCCGAACAGGCCCATAAGCCATGAGCTTTTCAGCCGAACCAATCACCACCTTAAGTGATTGCAGCCGTGAGATGATTATATTTGCAGTAACCGACCGGAATGTCATTACATCTACTGTAACAATCTGCTATAAACAACACATTTATACCAATATGCAAGCTAGCCATATTGCAAATAAACTTTAATCCACCAAATGCTTCATATTTGTCCAATTTTCATGTTCAACCAATTAAACTATGAACAATTGACAACCGATTTCGGAAAATAAAACCAGAGTCCAGAGAGGATTGGAATGTTGGAACCGCGAAGGATGAATGCATGATTGAATACTAATACACGACAAGTGTCGCATCTCAAGCGGCAAAGGACTAATGCATGATTGAATACAAATATACACAAGTGTCACATCTCAAGCGGCATAAATTTCCTCGGTTCCACACTTGAGGGTTCCTCTATTTGACCCGACACTTGTACTGAGGCACTGCGTGGAGGCGGAGAGAAGATTGCGGGTGAGAACTGAGAAGCTGCTGGTACGGCCCGGTCTCTCACTCAAAAACATACTGAGCCTGACGTGCATTGCACGGCTGATGCGGCCTGGTCTCTCACTCAACCCCAACTCCGTGTGGGTCCCACCCCGCCCGATCGTTGACGCGATTGGCCTGGGCCTGTCCGTGAGAGAAAATTGATAGATACGGCTGCGGTTTTAACTTCGGTCTGCCTTCTTCTCCGCTCCGCTGAGCTGATGCGGGCAACCGATTACCCCCTTATTTAACTTTGGGTCCCACTCGATTTGGCTATAAAGCTGTGATTTATGGCTGAAATTTCACCGTAGTTGAAGGTGGTTTATTTAGTGTAATTAAATCTAAAAAATTTAAAAATGGAAAAAATATGCTAGCTCAACACGGACAACGCAAATGAATATAGGAAAAAGAACAGGCAAAAAAAAGCTAAAAAAGCTAAAAATTTAGAAAAAAATAAAATTTATTAATAATGAAAAATAAGCCAGAAGCTAGAAGCTGAATAGTCATTGTAATTTCAATGTAGCATGGCGTGATCTTCACGAGTGTAGAGGTGGAGTTCAGTTTGCGTTCTAAAAAATGTAAGCTAAGGTTGATAGAATGGATGGTCTCGACTGCATCTCTGATCGTAAAAATGACACTTCACGAGGCTAATCCACTTTTTCTCATATGAGAGTTGAATGACAAGTCAAGCACTCGAGTTACAGAGAAGCAAGTCGTTCCACAAATTAACCAACCAAATGTGGTTATCTAGACATTTCAGTACATCGACTTTTGGGTTTGGCTGAGACAAAAACAATTTCGGTAAGATCAGATTCCGTTCATTTCGATTTTAACTTATGACTTTTGGTTTTTAATTCACTGTTCCATAATTGCATCTTTTCTTGGTGTTTTCGCTTTTTTACATTTTCTTTTTTCATATATTTGTTTATATTATCTGTGATGGATTAATCTGATTTTTCTATTTTTTTAATTTTTTTAAATTTAATTACACCAAAAAAGTTATCAGCCGTTATAGTGCTACTAGTTATAGTGTAAAATAAACTATAATAAAAAACCTAAATAAACAGCCCTCATATGCTGAAAAAAGGTACAGTGACAAGTCCGTTAATCCGGTCTTCGCGCTCGAGGATAAAATAGTAGCTTGATCAGAACAAGAACAGGAACGTACATGCATGGCAACGGGAGACTTTGTTTTGGCTTTAATTTATGTTTAATGTAGTAATTAGATTTTAAACGGTTTATTTTTAATATAAGATCTACAGATAAATTATAGTATAAATTATACCGAGCTCAGTTATACCAGTCAAAATCATATACGGTTATTTTCTTCTGTATACTATCTCTCACAAACAGTCCAACTTTAAAAACTCAAAAACCATATATCAAATCCACCTGTAATTTGTGCGTGTACCTGCGCCCCGCGAAGGTAACACAGACCAAGAACGCAAGAACTTCTTCAGTTCCCTATCTGTTCAAGCAATAAGAACGCGGGAACTTGGTAGCCATTGATTCTTAGTAAACGGTGTCGCGATCAGTGATGCGTTGATCAGACAGAGCATCCATTGTTTCTCGGCACGTCTTCAGAAAAGGTTTCTTTATAACTTCTACGAGCAGCCAGGAAACGAGTGAAATGACGACTGGTGAGTGTGCCTGTGACCCTTCGTGGCAGTGGGGTGCTTCCGTGGCATTTCTAGTCAAAGGCGAGTCCATGTTCAGACCGAAAGGGTCATCGGCACACGTAGATGCACACGACGGGGTCTGAATCGAAAGTGCCGGAATGGAACGGGAAGTGACGACTCAGAGGTAAAAAGGGCCAAAAAGTGAGTAACCAAGTTGCGTGGTCAAGAGTCGCGGGACAGAGAAGGCAAGAAATCTGGCTGATTCGCGGCACTGAGCTACTTTTCCGTTGGATTTAGACAGGTTTAGACTTCTAGCTTTTAATTTATTTTTTATCATTTTTACATTTTATCTTTTGGTTTTTTTAGCTTTTTTGTCTATTCTTTTTTCATATTCGTTTGCATTATACGTATGGGCTAACCCGTTTTTGCTATTTTTATTTTTTTTAAAATTTAATTATACTAAATAAGCCAACATCAGTTACAGTATAATTTCAATCAATTATAGTAAAAAAAATACAGCCATAAATTATTAAAATTTAGTCAACTAAGCGCCTCCTTAGTTACCTGGCCCTTTCAGTCGCCTTTTTCAGGTTTGATCAAAGCAACAAGTGCACGAAGGCTCAACGCGGAATGGTGAATATCTAAACCCTGAGCTGAGCATTGTAAACGATTCTTTGTAACAGCTTTACACTAAAACCGTATCCTGATGGCAATGTTCCTTCTAGGAAATTCGACGGCAGACGACTAGTTCCCAGGTAACAAAGCCAGCGTATCAAAGACGTTAGCTGAGGGTGGTGAATCCATCTAACACACACATTCTAACACCTCTCGTCAGGGGCGGATCCAGCGGTGGGGCGGGGGGCTCGAGCCTCCCTACCGCTACCGGACCCTTGGAGCCCCCCCTAAATTTTTAGCCATGGATGTATAATGTAGAAGGGGTTGAGGTCGAGCTGAAGGTACTTCAGCCCCTCCAAAAAATTTTCCTGGATCCGCCACTGCCTCTCGTTCTCCGCACCTCTTCTTCCCCAATAGAAAAAAGTCGTTGCCTCAGGTCCACAGTCCATTCATTTCGACTAAAAAAATAAATTATAGCTAAAATTATACTATAGTTAACTATAATGTAAGTATAGTTAATAGTGATTTATTTGGTGTAATTAAATTTAAAAAAATTTAAAAATAAAAGAAATATGTTATCCAACCACAGACAACACAAACGAATACGGGAAAAAACCAGCACAAAAGCTCAAAAAACTAAAAAGTCAAAAAAAGATAAAATTTAGAAATAATAAAAAATAAGTCAGAAGTTAGAAGATCAAACCAAAATGAGCGAGACTTAGTTTGGCCCCTCCCCTTTCTTCTCCGGCTTGCTGCCAATGAGGTTAGGGAGAGGGACCCGTTCCTATAGCAGTAAGCTTTGGGTTTTTCCCCCATTTTCTTTCTCTGTTCAACTCTGGAGCTCCCTCTCGTCGCCTTGTCACCATCCATCATCCTCCCTAAGGCAATGGCTGCCTTGGTCTTCGGCTCAGGGGAAGTTAATGAGCTTCCCCTTCATGTACAAATGGAGCTTTCCTTTGCTCCGATGTCATTCACCATCACTGGTGGCGTCTTTGTTGTGGTGACGATTTGCATCTACATTAGCGTTGGCCAAGGTGCTCCCCCGCTACTACCTATCTTGTAGGCAATATGCCTTATGTAGGCTTTGATGGGCTCTTTGGGAATTTCTCTAATTTTTGCTTAAAGAAAATGAGAAAAGGTGAAATGGTAGGGCCGATTTGTAATAGAGAGGGGAGAGGATATGGGTGAAGTGAGCTGCGG
The DNA here is from genome assembly GCA_017311315.1 of Dendrocalamus latiflorus. Classification (NCBI taxonomy): domain Eukaryota; kingdom Viridiplantae; phylum Streptophyta; class Magnoliopsida; order Poales; family Poaceae; genus Dendrocalamus; species Dendrocalamus latiflorus. The sequence continues at coordinate 14,415,020 of CM029647.1, read as the reverse complement.
TCTCACTGGATCCCAATCCATTCGTTCCTCTTCTCCACTCGCGCGATAAGGGTGGCGACCGTTCGCCAGTGCCATTTGGCTCAACCCTGGTTGCTATTCTTTCTGTTAAATCAAGAGAATGAGGAGGCCAGTGGGGAGATCGAAGAGTTCATCACCCGATCTCAAATCTGGTGGCAGAGATTTGATTCCCGTCATTGATTTCGGCTTTTGTGGTGGCTTGACTTTGGCTACCTCGTTTGTCTTTGCGATCCAGATCTCTGCTTCGGTGAGTCTAACACTGATCTATGTTCGTGTGCATTCTTGTTGGCTGTTTGGCTTGGCTCTCTAATCCCTGGGTAGTGTGGCATCTAGTGTGTGGCTTGTGCGCTTGGTGATCTACCGAGCTCTCTGTGATCTTTGTGTGGCAACAACCTGGGCCTCGACTTCTTGATTTGGTGAGTATTGGATTAAGAAGTTGGGCTTTGTATCTTCGATTGCCTCTCTGATGATTCTCTAGCATTCGCTGGTGATTGGTTTTCTCGGACATCTTCTCCAACAAGCCTTGCCCCTTTTGCCATCATGGTGGCTTGGAGTGCTGTCGATCTGTGAGCTTGCTCTTTTCTTCTTTTATTGTCTATTCTGTATTTGTCAACCGTACTAGTTAATATTTCTAAAACTTGTGGTTAGATCTACCACTGGGAGGACATTTGCATGTTGGATTGTGGGCTTATGAATTACTCAATGAGAATATTTGTCAATGTTGAATTTTCAATGGCAATCTAATTGGTTATGCTAGGTTGATTTGTTATATACTAATTAAATGCTTCACTTGTGTGTAGCCGATAGCTTTGTCAATTGCTTATGCTAAATATGTTGCTTAGTTTTCGCTTACTGTTCTTATTAGACATTGTTGAATAGATACATTCATCTTGATTTCTGCAATTGCCAAAATAGATGTTGTATATGTAGTAGCATTTCTCTGTTACTAATCACTAGTTTTAGCCGAAATATGTACTGTTAGCATGTTATTGACATTTGATAATGCACAAAGGTAATATTCAATTAGTTTGACTAGTAGAATCTTGAAGGATTATCACTGCGATAATTGAAAATTTGACAAGAGTGGAAGAAGGCCAATTTTTCTTAAACTTGTGCAACTCCTCAACTGAGAGCAATATATAAATTGTTAACTTTGTGCATTATGCAGATTTTATATGCCCACATATGTGTTTTATTAAGTATATTGCAATATGTAAATGTTATAATACATGTGCTTTGTATGCATCTGTACAGTTCGCCAGCAGCTCTTGGCACCGTGTCTTATCTCAGCTCCTGACCCGCTATATGGCGTTAGAAGGTCCGAGGAAGGTTAGTGGTGGTGGCCGAAGAGAGAGCTATTTGGATGAAGAAGTTGAAGTGCTTGCCGAAGGCCCTCCCTGTTGAGCGTGATGTGATGCATCGAGTGTTCTTGTCTTCACTTGAGGAATACAGTCATTTGGTTGAAAGCAAGGACGGAGAAGAAGTTCTGAAGCTTAGTCTTTCTAGCTTTTTCATAGTCCTTAAGCTCTCTTTCTTGCTGTTGTGTACTCCTCAGTGTTGAGGCTTTGGGCCTAAGAGCTCGTGTAACTTTTGGCTGTGTATATCCCTTGTGGATATAGAGGCCGGATTTTATATCCATTATCTAAAAAAAATAATACATGTGCTTTCATGTCATTTTCATACTGCTATATATATGTTCTCTTATGCTTCATCATAATAGGAATTAAAATGAAAATATTGCTAAAACAGCTTATTTTCCAACAGGCTTTATGCCTGGTCTAGGTACCATGCCTTTTTCCCCTCCTCAATGGAAGCTCGGTCGTTGGATCGAGCTGCTGTTGAGGCCTTCTCCCCTGCTGTCAAGGCACATCCTTCCACCACCACCTTGACATTTTTCTAAAGAATCTAATCCAGATCTGGACGGCTTAGGGCTTCTGAGGAAAGATTTGAGATCCGGTATCTTACCGACCCCAATAGACTTCTCATCGGTGATTCCGATGATTATTACCTCCTCTAGGGACGAGTTCTCTATGGGAGGTAGTCAACCTTGGCAGGCTCATGGTGGTCTCCACACGAGCTACGCCTCATGTCCGTCTCTACCGCAAGATCACCACCGATTGTCCCCCTCATCATTGCAAATAGTACAGCAACAGGTTTCATGAAGTTTTAGAAAGTTTTATTAAAACATTTGAAAAGGCTTTACATTTCAGTGAGTTTTATGTGTTTCTAGAAAATTCCAAGAAAGTTTCACGACCAAGTTTCAACAAGTTTCATTTTTTCAAACTTAAATTTCAATAAGTTTTAGCCAAAGAGTTTCAAGAAGTTTTAGCAAACTTCAACACATTTCATCAAGTTTTAACCCTAAGGTTTCAAGAAGTTTTAGCAAGTTTCAATAAATTTCAATAAGTTTCACCAAGTTTCAACTCAAAAGTTTCAAGAAATTTCAACAGGTTTCATCAAATTTCAACCCAAAAGGTTCAATAAATTGCATCATGTTTCAACCCAAAAGTTTCACAAGCTTAATGAGTTTCAAGAAGTTTCAACCAAAAAGTTTCAAAAAGCTTCAACAAACTTGACAAGTTTCGATAAGTTCTAACTAGAAAGTTTTGGCGAATTTTGATGATCTCATCATAGCTACGATAGCGGCGGTGCTTGTGCCAGCCTTCGCTAGCACCACATGGGGACGTGATCCGGATTTGTACTCAAGCTCCACACTGAGCCTCCGTCACTCTCTCCCTTCCCTGGTTCTATTTTGAGCTCCATGCTTCGTCGCCATCAAATTTGATCAGATTTGATGTTAGTGTCATCGGATCTACTTGATCTTGTCGTTGGCAACGGAAATGATGGTCGGCGCCACCACGTCCATCACTAGACTTGGATGTGGCCTCGTAGCCCACCGCCGCTGGATGTGAGCTCGTCTGAGTCACCATTGCCAGATGCGAGTCGTTGGACTCACTGCCGCGTGGAAGTGCTTGTGTCGGCTCACCCGGGCCTCGCCCCCATGTCGAGAACCTATGCATCCATCATTGTTGTTACCACGGATCCATATTTATCGCCTTCATCCAACTCCCTCACCCGTAGACACCGAGCTTCTCCATGCCACAATCACCACTGAAATACGGAACACCCAGCTAGCCACCGTGGTCTTGTTGCTATGTGCCTCTTCTCCCAACTCGACATGGCCTTGTTGTCGCACACACATGTTGCTAATCTACTGTGACATCGCTGGGCTCAGATTGAAGAGAGTATGACTCCAATGCCTAATTGGTGGCAAGGTTAGCAGGCTGCGCTGTTGGATTTGGGGATGTTAGGGATTGGTGGCAGAGAGAGGAGGGAGAGAAATGAGGAAAGTGAGCAAAATGTTTATGGTGATTTGGGAACAATGAGACTATTTGTGCTTATGTGGTGCATATGGACAGCATCATGAAGCCTATATGAACAAGATGAAACGGCTTGAGCTATTGTGTTGATTTGGAGGGCAACGATAAAGGTTGTATAGTATTGGTCTGTAAGAAATAATTTAAAATCGGCACGAATAGAAACTAGACAGATCCGCTGGTCAAGTCCATTGCTACTGGATCTAAAAAAAAGTCCATTGCTATTGGTGTATTAGATGCCCATGTAGCCCAAGCCAAGTTACGACTTATGGGATGCCAGTTTTGCTTGCCATACACAGCGAACGTGCTGGCTCGCAAAAATGATGGGCCTCTATGGACTATCACTGTGGTCGTCAGTGATAAATTCGAGTATGCCTCTCAGTGGCCCTAACGCCCTGTGAATTGTAAGCCTTTCTACATCTTTTGATCTTCCCCTCATCTGGGTTGGTAGATCATAGCTCATGACGGGCCCAGATTACTCTCGTATAAGTCGTAGTAACAATTTATAGCCTGGGCTAAAAGGCCCAAGACGCAGCCCATTAGACTAGTATCTTTTTAGTTGGAACAGGGAGAAAATAATTTCCAGATGGGTGATTGCGATTTTTAAGATCCCTTGTATCGTATGTATGGACTTAAGGGTGGACGTGAGAAGACTCCTACAAAGCTTGAAGGTTTCTCTGTGCTCGAGGTGCTTTCGCAAATCGAAATTGCAGGTAAAGACTTTTTGAATGAAAAAAACTTGGAAAATTTTTCTTCCTATCACTTAAAATATGTACAATTTTGTTTTTACCATAAAAAATCTGTTCATTTCATTTTTGTCATCCTTCTATCTGTGCATATTTTATTTTTACCACTTTGTCCAATTTTTCGTCAAATCAATCGACACGTGTCACCTACCATGTATGGTCAACTTGACGAAAAATTAGACAGATTAGCAAAAATAAAATAAACATGAATTAAATGATGGTAAAAAAATAAGCATATATATATAACCGTTTTTACTGTCAGTGCTACTGGTAGATACGTAAAGGGAGATTTGATGATTTGCCCTATCTTTCTTTGCTACTTGATAAAATGCCCTGTGATGTCTCACTGACATGTGGGGTCAAGACTCGCATGTCAGTGAGACATCATTTACCATTTTCATGAAAGATAGGACAAATCATCAATTCTTCCATACGTAAATGGTAGCATTGCTACCTGTTCAGTTCTGACTTGCGCAGTTATTCAGGGCGTAGAGATCGTGCGTGCTATAGCGAGAAAATTGATATTATGCCACTCCTTTAGAGTGGCTTCGATAAAATACCACTCTCTAGATGGCAATTGTTAAAATGGCATCCAATACATGATTAGCTCTATGATTTGCCATTTTTGGGGGTTTTAACTATTTCTTTTTCATTTTTTATTTTTTCCCCCAAAATTACATAGCAAATGTCCATAATACCCTCTTGTAGCCATTTCTTTGGAGTCTTTCTTTGGAGACGCCGAACGAGGGCTTGGTGATTGGCACTGCATACAACATTTGGAAACTTTCTATGATTGTATTTTTTGTGCTAACATTTACCAAAAAGAGCACAGTTAATTAGTGCTTACAAAAATAAAAAGAAAAGAGAAGTTTGGATTTGTGCCGATGATTGTATTTCTGGAGGACCTTGCCGATGCTGTTGTCGGCGGCGCCGGCCAGCGCGAGCGCCACCGACCCCCACATCTCGCGCTCGCCTCTGCCGATCCGATCCGACTCACTGAGAAGACCACGAGGGGAGTTGGGAGGGAGGTGGTGGCCGAGTCGCGTGGCAGCGTGCGCTTTTTCCGGCCGCGCGCCCGTGCCTGCACCACGACGGCACGTAGGTTTGTTGTCTTGCAGCTGCCGCGGCCCGCGTGACTGCGGGATGGAGGGGAGCTCGATTTTGGTCGGTTTGCACTTACAGTTAGTAGCATCGGCAATGAGTGGACATAATTGTGATCACCATTGTTGCCTGATAATGGAAACGTCTCGATTAAATCTGCAAACGGAGAATTCAAGACAACGCAGAGGTAATGAATCGAATTATGAGAATGGACATTGGGAGCGGGAGCCGCAAGTTCATCATTCTCCAAACAAATCCCTCTCATCCAAACACCTCGTGAGGCCGCAAAAATAAACCGAAGTTGTCAATGCTGAAAAAGGCAAAACAATACTAAGGCACTACTGCTTCCGTGCGCGCGGGCGCGGCGGCGAAGCTCTCGTTCGGCCTGGAATGAATCGAACGGAGGTTGTTCAAAGAAATGGCTACAAGAGGGTATTATGGACATTTGCTATGCAATTTTGGGGGGAAAATAAAAAATGAAAAAGAAATGGCTAAAACCCCCCAAAATGGCAAATCATAGAGCTAATCATGTATTAGATGGCATTTTAACAATTACTATCTAGAGAGTGACATTTTATCGAAGCCACTCCAAAGAAATGGCATAATATCAAATTTCTTGTGCTATAGCTAGCCTATAGGCCATAGCCGATCGCGTTAGCGCAAGTCGCAAACGAGCAGGAAGAAAGCGTTGGCCAGTCCGTCACTTCAGAGCAAGTACAATAGTATAGCCAACTAGTGGCTATAACACTTGTCCATTTCATCTATAGCCTTCAAAAAATAGTTCATACAATAAGGTAGCTATTACAATAACTATTTGGCCCCACGTGTAAGAGAGTGAAATGCATATTTTTACGTGCTATAGCTAGCTGTAATTTAGTAGCCAGCTTCCTTCTCTCTCTTCTTTTCTCTCTCTGCCACGTAAGATTTGGTTGATATTATATTTGCTATAGCCTGCTGACTAAGGCCCCGTTTGGCAGAGCTCTAGCTCTAGGAAATCTGTAGCTGGTCATCTGTAGCTCTAGAAAATCCTGAATCTAGAGTTGCAGGCATGTTAAATGCATTTGCATGACTCATTTCATTTATATTATATATTAAATAAAAATATTTAAATCACTTTAATTTAGTCAACAAACTACAGATCCAGCATAGATCTCGGAGCTAGAGCTGTGCCAAACGAGGTCTTATTGTACCTGCTCTCACTACCCACCCCACCACTCTTGTCACCCGTGGTTAGGGATGGCAAAATTATCCGTGGAGCCGGGTATCCGCGGATATCCAACCCGAAAATAGTGGGTTTGGATGGCATTTTCTATTCATGGATAGTTCGGGGCGGGTACCCGATAAGAGTTCGGGTTGGATTTGGAGGGCAAACCCTACCCATGGATATCCATGGATACCCGAAGTGTATATGACATGTGGGCCCTTCCACCTAGTATATAAGCAAAAATGGGGGTGTGAAACCCTAACCCACCCACCCAGCCCCAGCCGCATCTCCCCGGCTCCCCTTGCGCTGCATCTCCCTTCCCCTTGCGCCGCATCTTCCTTCCCCTAGCGCCGCATCTCCCCGGCTCCCCGCGGCACGCCCTTCCCCGCGGCATCTCCCCGGCTCCCCGCAGCCTTCTCCCCGCCCACGCCGTCCCCTTGCACCGCCGGCCGCCCAAGCCGTCCCCTTGCGTCGCCTGGGCCGCGCGCACGCCCTGCGCCCCTGCCGGCCATCCCCACGCTGACGCCGTCCCCTTGCGTCGCATCTCCCCGGCTCCCTGCGGCACGCCCTTCCCCGCGGCATCTCCCCGGCTCCCCGCCCACGCCGTCCCCTTGCGCCACTTGGGCCGCGCGCACGCCCTGCCGGCCTTCCCCGCTGCCGGCCACCCCCTGCCGGCCTTCCCCACTGCCGGCCACCCACTGCCGCAGTTTTGTCCTGTTTTTTGGATATCCATTGGATATCGGGTATCCGCGGGTTTCGGGTTCGGGGTTCCTATTCGCCCCGAAAGTTATTTTGGGTGCGGGTTTGGATAGTACTTTCGGGTTTTGGATTCGGGGGGAAAGAGCAGAACCCGGAGATATCCAACCCGTTGCCATTCCTACCCGTGGTACAGTAGCTGTGACAACTGCCACTCTACACGTACCGCATCTGCAGCCGTCGGTGCCGTGCGAGGTGCGTGCCGACGATCGGTGGATGACGGCTCAGTGCCTCGTCATGGCCGCCCTTTACTTCGGCGCGCGCGTGCACGGGCACGGCTGCAGCAGCAGTGCTCCACGGCACGAAGCGTGCGCCACACCGGCACGGCACCCCGCAGCAGCAGATGAGATCTCGCCTCGGCGTGGTCACGTCTTTCCGCCCGGCCGCCTCGCTTTTCCCCAGGTGCACCTCCCCTCGCCCCCACCAACGTGGCCACGCCAGCGCCCAACTACCGGCCGGCCGCCCCGCCTCCCCACCACGCAAGCCCCCTCCCACTGATTGCGACCGCCCCTCACCACGTGTCCCTTCCCCTCGACCCCACCCACCTCCTTTCGTCGTGTGTTACTCTCGCGCACTGCATGGTGGGACACATTATACACCAGTCCCCACCGGTCATTGAATTGAGGCTATGCGTTGGACAGAGTAAAATGGAGCCCTGATATTTCTGGGCGGGCCGAGAGACACAGGCGCCCATGTGGTGCGGGCCCCACAAGGCATCAATAAATAAGCTGTCGAGGCGCACTGCGCCACGTGTGTGCGGCACGGGGGGTAGGCGATAATAGCGGCGTCGTTGTCGCAATTAACATCGAAACCGCTACGTACCCGGCGCCCGGATCGTATCCACGTGTCCGCGACCAGGGGCAGGCACCCCCCACGCGTCCAGATCGGGCGGAGACGGACGGCCCGGATGCGCCAGACCGCGCGCAACGGGCCAACGGCACAACAACTGTACCTGTCGGGCGCTGCCCGTGACGGCGACGGGCACCTGCCCTGCCCGCCCGTTCTCTTCCTCTCCACTTCTTCTTCTGGCTCAGCCTTCGTGTCCGCGTTTCGTTTTGCCTCGTCCTTGTGCTGTTGCTGGCTTGCTGCCGCTGCTAGCCTGCTACTGCCATAGCGGGGGAGAGGGGTCTGAAGGGGACGGGGGGGGAGAGGGAAGCAGGAGGCGTTGCTGTTTCGCGTGCGTACCGTTCTTCGTTTAGGCCTCACGACTTCCAAAGTCGACGGCGACGTGCGGGGGAGGGCAGAGGAAATCTAGGGGGAAGTCGGGGTTGGGTGAGGCCCGCGCGGCTGTGCCTTTGTAGGGAGACTACTTGCGCCAACTGCCAATGGCCGAGATCTGCTGCGAGGAAGCCAAGTCGACGCCGGCCGCTACCGCGGCAGCAGTCTCCGCGTCCGCGTCGGCCGCCGCGGTGGCGGTCGCCTCCTCGGCGATAGATAGGCGGCGGCGTAGGCTGGAGATGAGGCGCTTCCGCGTCGCAAGCGATCTCGAGCTGTCGGCCGCGGAGGACGCCCGCTCCGGCAAGCGGAAGAGGCTCGCGCGCACTGTGTCTGGATCGTGCCCCGACGCTGGCTCGGTCTCCCAGCAGACGGCTAGCGGCGTGCCGGAGCGGTGGCCGAGGTATGGGGTCACATCAGTCTGCGGCCGCCGCCGCGAGATGGAGGATGCCGTCTCCGTTAGGCCGGACTTCTTGCCTGGCTCCAGCAAGTATCACTTCTTCGGCGTCTTCGACGGCCACGGCTGCTCGCACGTACGGCAACTTTACATACATATGAACCTGAGCAATTCTTATTCATGTGCAGAAGTGTGCTGATTAGAGCTTCGTGGTATCAGGTGGCGACGACTTGCCAGGACAGGATGCATGAGGTGGTGGCGGAGGAGCACAAGAAAGCGGGCTCCGGCGAGGAGGCAACGTGGAAAGAGGTGATGGAAAGGAGCTTTGCGCGCATGGACGAGGAGGCCACGAACTGGGCGGCCACCCGCAGCCGCGACGAGCCCGCCTGCCGGTGCGAGCAGCACATGCCCTCGCGGTGCGACCACGTGGGGTCGACAGCCGTCGTCGCTGTCGTCACCCCCACCCAGGTCATCGTCGCCAACGCCGGCGACTCCCGGGCCGTCCTCTCCCGCATCGGCGTCCCCATCGCACTCTCCGTCGACCACAAAGTACGAATATATACTCGCATCACGGGCTCACGGCGCCTTGCCCGTTCAGCTTCTACGTAACTCTGTCCATGACCATGAAATTGACGTGGTTGACTTGTGGATTGGCTCAGCCCGACCGGCCCGACGAGCTGGAGCGCATCCAGGCGGCCGGTGGCCGTGTCATCTACTGGGACGGCGCCCGGGTCCTCGGCGTCCTCGCCATGTCTCGTGCCATTGGTGAGCTCTAGTTGAAGTTCTCATCAAGAATTTGCTTTGACGCTCGGATCCGAGCTCATTGGCTTTGGGCGCGCAGGGGATGGGTACCTTAAGCCGTTCGTGACGTCGGAGCCGGAGGTGACTGTGACGGAGCGCACCGACGACGACGAGTGCCTGATCCTGGCCAGCGACGGGCTGTGGGACGTGGTGACCAACCAGATGGCGTGCGAGGTCGTCAGGGCGTGCTTCTGGAGCAACGGTCCGCCGGCGCCACCCGCGCGGCCTAACGGCGTGCTCCCGTCGACCGAAGCGGTAGCCGAGAACGGAACCGCATCGGTGAAGGGCGTAAGCAAGGCGGAGTCCGACAAGGCGTGCTCCGACGCGGCCATGCTGCTGGCCAAGCTGGCGCTGGCGCGGCGGAGCTCCGACAATGTTAGCGTCGTCGTCGTGGATCTCCGCCGGGGGTTGTGATTCTTGGAGCAAAATTGTATGCTCCATGATTGTTTTCTTTATCCTTTTTTCAATCTAAGCTAATTTCCTCCATTTTTACATTCAATCTGTTTGGCTTTAGTTTTACTACTGGTTTCTACAAAAAAAAATGAAATGAATATAATGGGTGGGTTTTTCTAGGCTCTGGTTTTTTGTTTAGATTCTTGAATTTCATAATAGAGTACAACGATAATTATTTACATAGGATTTTGATTGATATAGATAAAATTAGAATAGTATTTACTATAATTATTTGTAGATCTTATCTTAAAAAGGTGATTCTTTTAAAATTAGTTATGAAAAAAGTTAAACCATAAACTAAAAGAACGCATCCAATAACTCTTTTTGGCCCCATCCCAAACACGAACCAAAATAAAATGGAGGAAGACGACCCAATTGTTAAGCTTTTGCCTTCTGATGGCTAGTTGAAGATATTGGAAGGACAAATAGATATGCATATCTTTTAGCCATTTATTCGATCCTAGCTGCCTACGTCCCACCCAATGGTGGAGTTTGAAAATTTTGGGAATCTAGACGATCTATGAGTCTAAGTATAGCTTAATAAATATAAATAAATTTATATACATATGACACAAATAAAGTTGATAATTATAACAGTTTTAAAATCTAACAAATATTTGAATGTCTACAGTTAAAAAGAAAAAAGATATAATAACAAGTGTATCAGTATGACATCAAGAAAGCTTTAACGACTCGCTAACAAAATTCTAATCAAATATCTAAAAGATAATTTATAAAATAAAAATATTTAGATTAGTGTATTATGTAATATCCTTATTTTTGAAATTTGATAATTGAAATATTTGATATTTAGGGGAAAAAAGGATAGAACTACTACATAACTAACTCCCATCTAGTTGGTTAGCAGCAGTTAAAATCTCTACCAAGAATAAACGCAAAATTTACAGAAACATCCAACTTCATTTGGGTGGATTCCAATGGATTGTCCCTTTCACCTAGTGGCCTGCAGGTAAGTTCGAATATGACTACAGTCCTTCGGTTAGACTGAAATAAGTTGACTTATGACTAAAATTATACTGTAGTTAGCTAAAATTATACTGTAGCTCATGATGGCTTATTTGGCATAACTAAATTTAAAAAATAAAAAATATAGTAGCCCACCACAGACAATGCAAACGAATATGGGAAAAAAGAACTGGTAAAAAAGCTCAAAAAACTCAAAAGACCATAAAAGGACGAAATTTAGGAATAATAAAAAATAAGCCAAAAATTCAAACCGAAATGAGTATGGTCAGAGATTGTGATTGTTTGCACGTAACCATACAACAATGCTCCAATTCTAAACAAAGGTACCAAAACAAAAACAGTACTCAAATCGAACACCTTATATATATACTTGCATATCTGTAGTAAAATCTAAAAGAGAAAAATGAATGCAAAAGCCAAAAGAAGATATTCTCAGCGCTTCCTTCCCCTTTGGCTTTGGCCTTCAACTCTTCCCGGCTTTCTCGTTGGCACTTCCCCCTTCGACTTTGGTCCTTCCCCCTTTCACCCTTGAGCCTTCCTCGCTCTCTGGCAACTGGCCATTGGTGCACTACCCCCTACCAAATTGCCCCTTCCCTCTATGTTCGTTGGCTGGCCGCTGGTGCCCACCCGCTGCCTGGTGCCCTCCTTTCAGGCTCCCGGCTCCTGTCTCCCCCGACCGTCTGCCCTGCGTGCTTGCACCTTACCGGCTTGTCGCCCTGTTCGCCCGTCGCCCACTAGCCTGCTGAGCCTACGTGCCACCTATAGGGCTATGAGTGATCGAGGATCGGAGATTTGGGGGAACCAAATTAGATATTCAGAGTGGAAGGGGACTGGCAAATGGGGATCGATGGAGATTTTGGAGGTCGGGTGTCAGTTGGGCGTGACGTATGGCCTCATGAGATTTGGCCCATGTAACGAGCTAACGACCCACCTGGCTCTCCAAGCCCATCGGCCCACCGCGACGCTTGTCTGCCTGGGCTAGCTCCATGGCGTCTAACGGTGGCAGGATGAACAGGAGATCCACGGCTCGTGGCAAGTTTGGGCAACCGTCCAGGCTCGCCGGACGGTGGGTTCGCCCCTAATCCCATTTGGGTAAAAAATTTACACGATGATAAGTACCAAATTTGGTGGATCATCACGAAGGAAGCATGAAAAGCTCACTACTCATGTCTAGGGTGCCGCTTAGTTGGGCTGAAATAAGCTGATTTATAACTGAAATTGTACTGTAGCTGACTGAAATTATACTGTAACTAATGGTGGCTTATTTGACGTAACTAAATTTTAAAAAATAAAATAAAATAAGGTTAACCCATCATATACAATGCAATACGGGAAAAAAAACCGGCAAAAAAACTCATAAAAGCCCCAAAAAACTAAAAAAAGATAAAGTTTAAAAACAGTAAAAAAAAAATAAGTTAAAAGTTAGAACTCCAAACTAAAATGAGCTAGACAGACTAACAGCACGTTTATCGGGTGGTCATTCGGTGGCCGACGTAGGATTAGGACAGAAAGCAAGCACGGAAAGAAACAGATGTTGCTGACCTATTCGTGGGGCCGTACGTCACTGACGGACTGAACTCGAATGGAATGCCCCTACTCCACGATCTTCAGCGTGGAAACGAAGGGCGTTCGATAAAGTTTGGTCGTATGATGCGACTCACGAGCAACAGTTGGGGTCTACGTGTCGAAGCGGATCGTATGATGCGACCCACGAGCAACAATTGGGGTCTATGTGTCGAAGCGCTTTCCCTTTCGTCCTCCCTATGCATTGGCGACGGGGCACTTACACGTGCGCCTGTGTCTGTTGGGAGACTCGGAGGAGCGTCGCTGAGTTAGGCGCGGCGCGGAACCATTATTGCGCCCCGCACCGCACCGCACAGCATGTTTGGTCCGCGGCGATGGCTTAACACGTCGACGCAGCCGGACATTCGCACAACTGCACATGACACGACACGACCGGAACAAATGAGCTGCTCATCATAGCACGCCTCGATGACTGTTTGATGACTGGATATGTGCTAATTAACTGATCTGGATTCCTTCTCGTGTGATATCAGCGCTCCATCCAGCCCCGTGCGTGGGCGTAAACCGAGAGGCGAAAGCGCCGGGCCGCGGCGAGGAGGAGGGAGTGTCGGAGACGCAAAGATGTTTCCAGGCGAAGTTGCGGGCACGTTACCCGGGCGTAGGGTTGACACGAAAGCAAGCGCATCGCCGTCGCGAAATCTGAAATTTGGACCTATTTGGACCCCTGGACACTACAAATTCCGGTTTTGGCCCCCTATGAAAATTTATTTCACTTCTGGACCCCTGTTGAGCGCGAAATAATGGGAAGGTGACACGTGGGCGGGTCGTGCGGAAGCTGGCCGCGCGACCGAGCTGGCGGCGCGCCCGGGCGCGCGACTCCACGCCGACCGGGCGAGCGCCTCGCCCCAGCGCGCGACCGCTCAGCCCAGCGCGCGTCCCCGGTCCCCACCGCGCGTCCGCTCAGGCCAGCGCGCGTCCCCGGTCCCCACCGCGCGTGTGCCGCCCCCGACCGCGCGTCTTGCCCGCCGAGCGCGCGTCATGCCCGCGGACCGCGCGACTTCAGTCCCAGCGAGATTCGCGTTGCATGCTGCGCCCGACCGCACGGGAAGTGGTGTCAAATCCATCCGCCGAAAGCACCCGAGGCGTATTTTTTCACGCCGGTTTGCACACGCGTCTGCAAGAGGTTTGCATGGCCCCTCTCCGTGAATACATGCAGCAGGCTTAAAGAGGTTGAACAGCAGCGCATATGCTCACATAGCAAGCGAAGCAACTCATTTGCAGTTCGCGGTGCAGTTGAAGTGAAGACAGAGCGAGTGAAGGGAGGAAAAAAGAGAGTGCAAACTCAGGATTTCGAGTTGGTTTTGTTTCGAATCAACGGATTTTGCAAATACAAAAGTTGTAGATCGTCTCGCGAGCTTCAAGAAGAGGTAATTTTTGCCCCCATGCAAGTAATTTTCTGCGAATGTCATTAGCCCGTAATTAGCCAAACCGTGTATCGGTAACGTTGTTATAAGCCAATCTTTCATACGGTGTGTATGTGTATGGTGCATGATTTATTGTAGTGTAAATAATGTCGTATTTCATGTATGTGATTAGTCCATAATTAGTCGATTAGCACAAACCATCGTTTGGTAATGTTATTTTATGTGAATGTGTGATACGCGATGTCAATATTTGGTACGTTATGTATTTGTAGGTAATCTTTATGTGAATATATGTATTATAAGTCAATGTGTCATACAGTGTGTATGTGTAGGTAAAAATCAACATATGATGCATGCTTTATTGTAGTGTAGATAATGTTGAATTTTATGTTGAAGTTACGTATTGTAATGTAGTTAGTTTTTGCTGAAGAAAAGAGAGGAGCGAAAGCCGGAAGAGTTGAATTGTTTTCGTTTGGAATCAGTGGACTTGGCAAGTAGAAAAGTTGTAGATCGTCTCGTGAGCATCAACAAGAGGTAAGTTTTGTGCCCATGCAACTATAATTTCTCGTGAGCATCAGAAATGGCATGGCACCCGCCACCACGTCTACTCTACTCTAGCCCAGCATCTTTTAGCTTTGAACTTTTCCCAAAATCAAAATAAACGGATACCTTTTGAAGTGAATATTTCGAATGGTTTACAGACTTCAAATCTATATACGCTGTTTATGTCGTTTGCTGCGTCTCGAAAAATGTTGACCGTAGTTATTTGTAGTGTTTATGTCGTTTTCTATCTATATACCACTAGAAATTTACATAGACATTTACTTTTTCAGAAATATTTGCTGCGTCCAAATGTCGTTTGCTACATAGACTGTTTATGTCCAGAGTTAGAAAAGATTATAGTTTAAATAATGTGCCCATGTGTTGAAAAAGTAAATATTTATGTTGGAGCATTTGTAGGTGTTAGATTAGAGACAATTTGTATAATTAGTATGCTTAGTGAATGACCGTAGTATGAAGGTCATTTGATGGAAATAAAAATGATATGTATATTTAATTTGATGTATGGTACAATTAGAAAGTAAAATAGTTACAAATAAATCGTAGATTTAGAAATACAAAACATATAATAATCGAAACTGTTAATTACATGATACGATTGTTACATACTGTGTATTAAAATGGTTGATTATGCACTTATGTTAGGTACGCAATGGCTGGCATTGAACAATTGATGGTGTTTTATGGGAGTGGTCTCGTACGTGATGGGCCGTATGGGGCGGACCTGTCAAATTGCGAGCGGACCGTGATCCGGGCACCCGGTCTGAGCGCCATGAGCTTGTCTGAGCTACGGAGGTGTGTCCGTTCAGCGTTCGATCGAGAGACCGCAAGGAAGAAGTTACGGATCGAGGCAGTCTATGCCTCAATGGTGGATGACGGAAGGGGGAGCATATGGCAACTTCTGAAGGTGACCAATGACGCGTCATGGGCGAACTACATGGAGGTCGTGCGCAACCCTGATGCTGCGATATATGGGAGGCCAATGGTGTATGTCGAGTTCGTGGAGATGGCAGAATCATCAGGCATGGTTGGTTCAGATGCCGCTGGTGGAGATGAAGTGGCCGGCGGTCATGAAGACCCTTCTGCGGGAGAACATGTGGGCGAGGAAGTGGGTGATGAAGACGACAGGAGGCGTGCGCAGAATTTCCAGCCCAACGAAGGTGTGCACGACAGGTGGTGGGCCGCCCGTATTGACTGTCATGAGTATCTTGGGGACCGGGTGGAAGAAGAGGACAGCGAGGAGGATGAGGAGGTTGAGACAGGCAGCTCTGGAGAGGACGAGGACGGCGAAGGTGCAACTGGAGGGGTGGTAGGTCGTGTTGTGACCACGGACGGTGCGTACGTGTCGTCCAGACTGGACGACATCGCAGCGGCAGCCCTAGTTCTGCCACAGGCGGAGGAGGGAGAATGGGGGTTCAGCGAGGGCGCACTCTTTCTGGGGCAGTGCTTCCGTAATAAGAGTGCTGTCCAGCAGGCTATTGCTAGACATGCCGTCAACATAAGCCGGACGTATCGGGTCCACAAGTCAAAGCCGGACACGTACGTTGTGAAGTGTGTGGACGGGTCATGTGGTGGCAAAGTCCGTGCACAACGGTACAAGGGCGTTGGCACGGAGTTCCGGATAACGGTGCTGCAAGATCACAGTTGCGAACTTGCGGGGCCAGTACATAGACACCGCAACATGACATCACGTTATGTTGCGGAGGTGGTCACACACCTCGTCCAGGCGGATGTGTCAATTACCCCGAAGGTTCTGATGGCAGCAGTAGCGAACGAGGCGGACTACGAAGTGAGCTACAAGAAGGTGTGGCGGGCGAAGCGAAAGGTGCTGCACGGTATGTATGGGACGTACGAGGAGGCGTACGACCTGGTCCCAAGAATGCTGGATCAAATTGCACAATCAAACCCAGGCACTTACATAAACAGGCAGGAGAGGGTCCATCCTACGGAGGGCCCGAACTGTTTCATTCTTGACAGAGTGTTCTGGGCCTTCCATCAGGCGATACAAGGGTTCAGGTGGTGCCGTCCAGTGCTAACCGTGGGTGCCCATGAAGACGTGCTGAGCTGACTCATTGCCTAGTCTTGGGGAGTGAGCACGAAATAAAACTACACAGATTGTGAACAACTTACTCAGGAGGTGACTGATAACATGGCCAGGGAGTATGTGAGGGATGGCTCCGTTTTATAGGCTGTGTGGGGGTAGCCTCACGCACAAAGACCACAGACAACACAAATCTTGACCCCACACCATGCTCACTGAGGAGACAAAACATGCCAGCTTTTGATGTGACCTCACAAAAAGGGCCAGCTTTGCTCAGTGACATGACAAAAGAGGTCAGCTTTTGCTCAGTGACTAGACAAAACAGGTCAGCTTTTGCTCAGTGACTAGACAAAACGGGCTGCTGTTGAGCTACCGCCTACCGAGCTGCTTGATGACTCTGGCTAGGCCATTACGACATATACATATTAGGCTAACACTTTAACTTGGCAGAATGACGTGTGGTACAATTTTCTACGTACACGTAAGAGAGTGAATGCACAAATTCCTGCAGGTCTTCAGGGGACGAGCCTATCTCATCAATTATCCATTTTCAGTCCCTGAGCTAGTGTCAAAGACAATAAGTCATTCCCTGAAAGTCCCAAGTGCAATAATACACATCACATTCAAAAGGCATTACATAAGAAAGCATAAAATGCATACCGGGACAGATGTACATAATATTGACAATGAAATAAATTTTAATATTAGATCAAATAACACCTCTTACCGAATGAGGCCATCATCTTCGGTTCCCCGTGGCTTGAATAAGGAGGACATCATTTCTAGCTTGGGTGACTGAGTGTGCACTGATGCTCTGTATTTAGAGATAAGAGGCCATTGGCGAGAGCTAAACACCTAAACAATGCCAAAAGGCATGAGTATAGCCAATTCGTGATTACTAAAGAGAGCAGTTGTCCTCAGTGGGATGCCAAAAGATGCCAGCTTTGGGCAGTGACATTACTAAAGAGAGCAGTTGTCCTCAGTCAAATGACAAAAAGAGGCCAGCTTTGCTCAGTGAGATGACAAAACATGGCAGCTGTGCTCAGAGACATGACAAAACGGGGCAGCTTTGCTCAGTGAGATGACAACACATGCCAGCTTTGCGCAGTGACATGATAAAACGGGGCAGCTTTCCTCAGAGACGTGACAAAACGAGGCAGCTTTGCTCAGTCAGATGACAACAGATGCCAGCTTTGCGCAGTGACATGATAAAGCGGGGCAGCTTTGCTCAGTGATATGACAAAAGAGGTCAGCTTTGCTCAGTGGGATGACAAAAGATGCCAGTTTTGGGCAGTGACATGACAAAACGGGGGCCTTTTTTCAGTGATATCGCAGCACTCCCATCTTTACTCACTGCTACGACCACGCGGACCATCTTTACACGTACGAGTAGACACAAAACAGCCCCTATAAATTGGTATGCATTCCATTTCCCAGCGAACATTGCACATCCAAACCCCATACTCCATCGCGCTTCCCTCACCCAACCGGGATGGACAAAGGCAAGAAGAAGCAATGGGACAAGATGGTGAAGGATTGGGAGGAGACCCGTGACATAGCACGGTCAGCTGCAGCCCACGATGCCGCCCGCGATGAGAAAATAAGGGCGATACAGGCCCGGGTAGAACAAGTCCATCGTGCTACGATGAAAGGTCCCCCCTCCAGAGCGCCCGCGTAGCAACAACCCCATCCCGGACGTCCCCACCGAGCGTTCGCCACAACTACCACCTGAGGGGGAGACACCTCCCCTTTGTTGGTGCGGGGACGTGTGCAAGTTCTTCAAGTCTAAGCACCGCATCAGTCTAGGTATGCGGTACTGGGGTTGCGCAAACTACTCCAGTGACTACCCCAACCGCCGTTTTGACACCGCAACCTATCGGCAGCCGGTAACGACCACATGCACCATTTTCCCCTACCTTTTCTCCTTCACAACACGCACTAACAATATCTCTCTTTTATTTACAGTCTCCGGAGCCCCTATGTGCCTACCGCAAATGGATCGATCTTGAGATCCACCCTGAGGACCAATGGACCCTCGACTTCGAGGAGTGGAATGTCACAAAGGAGAAGGAGTTGCTGGAGGAGGAGCGCCGCAAGCACGAGCACACCCTGCGTATACAGCGCGAGACGCAAGCTCATCTTGAAGCGTGCACGCGTAGGGATCGGGAGGCTCGCGAGATGGAGCGCGAGAGAAAGAGGGAAATTGCGGCTAAGGCAAAAGAGGCCGCGGAGGAGTTCAACGTCGAGCGGGCAAGGAAGGGAAAGTGGCCCCGGTCCACACAGTAGGTCGTACGAGCAGTTGGGTGGGTTAGTCGCATATCATGCTATATGTTATGCATGTAATAAAAATCTACGCGGCATGTTACTCCCAACTGTATTATGAAATTTAATATCTAGTATTTTCGCATTCCATGATTCACGTAGCACCTCATTTAACAATATTAAATGTACCAAAATTTATGTATCGCATTCCATGTTACTCACCTTCACAATATCACTTACCACTTTATGTATCGACCGTTCTACGGTCAATCTTTCCTACAAAAAATTTACCAAAATTTTTTATGCATCTACAACTTACAATGAACATAATCTTTTATTACAACTTTATCTGATTTTTATCCAGTTTATAACTACAAAATTGCCAAAACTGAAAACAATCACGGAGATTGCAAACCCTAAAAACACAGCAAACCTTAAAAGTCACTTACCACTATTTGTATCGATCATTCTACGGTCAATTGTTCCTAAAAAAATTTACCAAAATTTTATTGGCATCTACAAGTTATAATGAATATAAACTTTTATTACTACTTGGTCAGATTCTTTCCGAGTTTACATTTACAAAATTGACAAAACATACAAATAACATGGTGATTGCAAACCTAAAAACCATACGAAACCCTAAATATCACTTACCACTTTACGAAACGATCGTTCTATGATTAATCGTTTTTAAAAAATATTTATCCAATTTTTTTTACATCTGCAACTAACAACAAACATAAATTATTATTGCAATTTTATCTATTTTTTCTCAGTTTATAACTACAAAATTGCGAAACCATACAAATATTCACGAGTATTGCAGTCGGGGACATGCGGTCGGGGGAGCAAACGCGCGCTCGTGCGACCGCGGGACCGGGGACGCGCGCTGGCGGGGCGGGACGCGCGCTGGCGGGCGCGGGACGCGCGGTCGGCGCGGGGGACGCGCGGTCACGCGAGGCGGTCGCGCGCTGGGCGGGAGCTCGCGCGCTCGGGCGCGGCGCCAGGCCGGTCGTGCGGTCACAGACCGCACGACCGGATGAACAGTGGCCACGTGTCCCTCTCCCGTAAACGCGCGCTCAAATGGGGTCCATTTTTGGAATTTTTTGCTTTGGGGGGCCAAAAAAGGAATTTCGGTGGGCTATGGGTCCAACAGTGTCCAAAGCAAGGGGAGATATCGCACGATCCATCAGCGGTGAGGACGGGGCGAAGCTCCTGCAGACGTGTTTCTAAGCAGAACATGGAAGATTCTTTCATCGGGTTAATTCAACATGGTGACTATTCTCATCAGCCTCTAAATCATGATCTCACGAATTTTGAGCCATGGTGGAACGGTCACGAGAACATTCCCCGCACAAGGATTGGCCCCTTAAAAGTTCTCCGCAGAAATCTGGGCGTGTTAGATATCTGGCAATCGAGCCAAGTCCGAGTTTAACCGAGTTTTGTTTAAATTTGACTAATTTTTATTTAATATCATCTTATGTATAGGTAATAATCAATTTTCAAATAGATCCAACAAAACATAACCGGGTGAGCCTGAGTGTAACCAAGTATCATTCGAAATGGACTTATTTCATATTTGAGGCCATTAACGAGCATAAACAACTCAGTTGAAAAAGCTTCTTAATTACGTGATCTGCAAACGGAGATGCATTTCCTTTGACAGAAAAACAAAATAACGGAATATCGTTCCTTCCAAAACAACAGCGTAGCAAAAGCTCGTCCGATCGTGTCATATGCGCACGCATCCTAAAGTGTAATAGACCCAACTATTTTGATCCCCATTCACCCATTGCACTACAGTCCTCTTGCTCTCCTCGCTTAGGTCTCTAGCGTGTGGTTGCGACAACGAGGGCCTGGCGTGTGGACCGCCGGCTATCGCGAGCAAGCCCCTCCTTCTCTATAGGATCAAGGATAACCGACTAGAAGAAGGTGAATAGGAGTTTCTAAAAATTCTTACGTTCCAAAACTAATTTATATTGCAATTCAAGACTACTCAATTCTAGTAAAGCTAAAGCACCACAAGACAAGACGCTACAAATATATTTCTAGCATAACTAAACATAACAATCTCAATAATCTCAATTTGCAAGAGATATAAATGCAGAAAATAGAGACAACGATATAACCAAAAGATGACATGAGATGTTTTGCCGTAATATCGAAGACTTGCCGGTCTTCACTAATCCACGTTGTGGAAAGCCCAACCAACTTGGACCGGCTCCACGAATTAAGCCTTGCTCCTTGATTCCACTAGTAGTTGTTCTTCCTCCACTCCGGAGATGGCGAACACCGAGCCACTCACAATATGGCGTTGTGCCTCTTCATAATCTTCTTGAAGAGATTACCGCACGAACTCCGGCCAAACCATCTAGGTGTTGGCAAACACCAAGAGTAATGAACCACAATCTTTGTTTGATGGCAATCAAGTGTAAATGATCAATATAGAATAAATTTTCTTGAATTTGGCTCAACTATCTCAATTGAATGCAATAAGTGTGTATAAGGTGTAGAGAGTGTGCTCTAAGATCAAAGATGTTAAATGAGGTTTCTTACTTTTGTCTTGAGTTGATAAAGGGGTATTTATAACCCCAAAAACCAATTCAACCATGAGAGGCAAGATCTTGAAATTTTCAGCATGAGCGGTAGTACTGTCGTTCATCGGCTGGTACTACCGCACCTGTACTGACTGCACAGTAACGGCTATAGCAGACGAAATAAATGTCTCTGAACTAGCTGTTGAATTTGCAGCACGGTACTACCACCATTGTAAGTACGGTAGTTTCGCTATATCGATAGTTCCATTTTCTGGTGTGGTACTATCGTTTGTCTTGAGGACCAAAAATGATCCTCTCTGGAAATAATGTATCACCCATTCATTCGGAACTTCCAATTATGTAGTAGTACCGTTAGAGATATGCAGTTGTATCGCGATGCGGTAGTTTCATGACTAGGTTTTGTAAACTGCTCAAGTTTTATGAGGTTTTATGACTAGGTTTTCATAAATATTACTAAGGTTTATTGTCTAAGTTTTATCATATTTCAAGATTTGTCATGACTAAGTTTCGTAAAGCTTCAAGACTGACTTGAAGTTTTATAAAGTTTTTTTGTAGTGGATTCATGACGTTAAAAGTTTTTGGTTGCGGATTTATGAAGTTAAACTATAAGTTTCAGAAGATTTCATGACTAAGTTTCAAGAGGTTTTATGATTAAGTTTAATGGTATTTCATTAAGTTTCTTAAAGTTTCATGCCTAAGTTGAGTGAGTTTCATAAGATTTTATGTCTAAGTTTGATGGTGTTTTATGAGGTTTAATGAAGTTTTTTATAGTGGATTTATGAAATTGAAAGTTTCTCATAGCCGATTCATTAAGTTGAACTCCAAGTTTCAGGAGGTTTCATGCCTAAGTTGACTAAGTTTCATAAGATTTTATTTCTAAGTTTTATGTTGTTTTATGATGCTTCATAAAGTTTCACGCCTTAGTTGACTAAATTTTATGAGGTTTCATAACTAAGTTTCATGACGTTTTCAAGAGGTTCCATAACTAGATTTTATGATGTTTTCATGCGAGTTTTATGACTATGTTCACAAGGTCATATGTTCAAGTCTCATGATCAAGGTTCACAAATTTTCATGAAGTCTTAAGTTTCACAAAATTTTCATGAATTTTCCTATATCCAATTCTCATGATTATGGTTCACGAATCTTGTCGATCTATTTCTTTGTTGTTTGTATCCCCATCCCTCTGATCATTACTTGTGGCTAATAGTCTCTACAAAGGCATCCTTCAATTTATTATCTCGTGCAGTACTAATCTTATGTAAGGTCATGTCGACACCTTCGACCATGGGCAAAACAGCTTGCACACGCACATCAAACAAACAAAATTTTAGCACAAAAACCAAGTGAAACACCACACAAAACATCCAACTGAAAGAATTTCAAATATAATCAAACTAGGCATTTCGTTGAACATGGTGCATGCAAAGTAAGCACAGGGAGAAAAGTATGAATCTTACCTGAGACATGGCGAAGTAACAGATAGGGGGCAGATTGCGAACACCATTTCAAGCACGTCTGAGGAGTTTGAAGACGGTGATTGAAGCCGGCAATGAGAGGATTCGGCACAGAGGAGGACGGTGTCGCTCATTCTCTGTTCACGTGAATGGAGGAGGATGGCTGTCGTGGGGTTTTGGCCAGGACAACGAGGTTTTTTGTGTGCACGAAACCGAGGAGGTCGGCATCGCTCGAGCTTATGCATGTGATGAAGGAGGACGGCAAGGCATGGGGATGAGAAAGGACGGCGAGGTTTCGCACACGCCGAGGAGGACAGTGCTGCTCACGCTTCACACACATGACGGAGGAAGACGGCATGGCTCAAGGATGAGGCAGGACTGTGGTCGAACGAAGAAGATGACACAGTGAGCTCCCTAGAAAGGTAAAAGCATGTAGGAGAATGGGAAGGAGTTCCATGCATCCAATCGCTATCTTGGGATGGATGGTTGGATGCTATATCGTTCGGATTAAATCCGAATGGTATACCATGCTATAGTCATTCTCAATAAAATACAGTTCATTGTATGTTATGGCAGTTGCATACAACCAGCAAAGACGGTCACAATGGAATTTTGTGTGTGGAGGATGAGGATGATGAGGTTTCGCACGTTCTCTTGTGCAGAGTGTAGGTAATGGACGGCGGCGGCGGCGAGGTCTCATGCATGGTGGAGCGTGATGGATAGCTAGATCAAGAAAGGCTTCGCGCATGCTCTACGAGCACAATGGACTGTGGTGGCAAGGTCTCGCACGTACGGCGAAGCACGATCAATGGCTCGTGCGTGCATGGAGTAGCCTCACGGAAGGAGCGGTGGAGCAAGATCGACGACGGCAAAATTACTGCAGGGCTCGCACGTGCACAGAGCAGCCTCGTGGAAGGAGCAATGACACCGAGCAGATACGTGGAAGGTGTCAAGGCGTAGTGGTCCAATTGTATGAGATCCTAATAGCTGAAACCAATCCCGTTAAATAGGATTTGCATGGTATACCGCTATGTCCTTTGATTCCCGCAGGAGCCTAGAAAATACCCGCTCTAAACGGGCCAGTCTAGGTTGTGCCACATCCCCAAGTCGTCCTAAAAAGGCCTTCGAGCCCCGCTTTTTCTCCTCTAACTGGGCCGCCACTGAATACATTCACAATCATTGTGTGACCCGGGCTTTAAAGGCAAGCGGTATTATGGATAACCGGGCCCTCAAGTGGAGGGGAAAATAAAAAATCTCCGGTGTGACTGCGGGACTCCAAGGCCTGGTCCACCCATGAGTCGTTTTTGCAGAACCGGCCCCCGGGAGAATAGGTAGGCGTGTCAGCATGCTTTGATGCTTCAGTCAACTTGTCCTAAATTAATAAAAGAATCACAACATTTTAAAAGTACCTTCAACAGCTAAGTATGGTTTTTGTATGTTCAATATAGGTACGAGTATATCTATACGTGTATCGAGGTTCAAATTTCGAAAAGTGGTTATAATTAGTTGAAAACAGCACATTAGTTTTCTTATTTAAAAAACACGATAGTTAAGACGTATTGCTTCATACTAAGTGCCATTTGCAACGATTGCAACCTGCTTGTTTAATACAAAGCTATGGTAGAGTTTTTTTCCATAGATTTCCTGTGAATATTTGGACAACTCAGTATCTTCTATCTGTATTGCATATGAAAAATATGATCACTTGCATGAAGAACAGAAAGTAGTCTGAAGTAATCATCATACCTGGTTAACATCACTCCAAATTACCACATTTCGAAGACAAATTTGTCACGATCTTTCTTCATCCGGACACATTCACTTGATTGCAACAGATGCTAAACTTTTTTCTTTTGTGCAGAGATATATCTTGGAACATATCTTCAGGAAACCAACAATTGGGCGGAAGAATGGAAACCCTGTGAAAAATCAAAACCGCTTATACACATATTTATTATTATCGTAGGTGTCTATTATGCTCCAAGATTCGCGCGGCTCGTTCAACCCCCTCTTCCGTCAGTCCTCGCTCCAAAGCAAGGGGAGGGACGGCAGCATGAATCTCGGAGCACGCTGAATGATAGGGATAGTGCATGCGCATGTGCCAAAAGCACACTCGAAACGCTGAGGTAAACCGTCAGATCAACAATGGACGGGGCATATATGAGTGTGGGTCCGGCCCACCAATCCTGAAATTAGTTCTCGTTTGGAACGCTGCGATGTTCTTGGATTCTTGTGGGAATTTAACTATTATCTAGTACAAAATTCTTGCTTCCAAATAGGCCTCGCCTACACGGTCATAACAACTGCCACCAAAGGGCATGTTTGGTAACGGCTGTGGCTTATGACTTTTGACTAAATTTTTTGAATTTTGGTTGTTTATGGTACAGATTACGGAGAGACAGATACTCACTTGCGATTTTGGCTGGTACATATATTGGGCTTTTAACGTATAGATCGTTTAACCTGTAGACCCCGTCTTGAGAAAATACTCTATTTAAAAGTTAGGTACTGTAACAAAAGCCAAAAGCCGCCAGCTTCGGAGGAAAAGAACAGGCCCAAAACCAAATCTAGTTCTAGCCCCCTACTGGTTATATATATATATATATATATATATATATATATATATATATATATATATATATATATATATATATATATATATATATATATATATATACTTCTAGTGTTACGTATCCTGCTTTTTATATATCATTTAAATAATGCTATTATAATTCTTTACCCTTTGGAGTATACTCTAACAATGATTATAAGATATTCTAAAGTGAATCTATGAAAATTTTCATCAAAATCCACTTTATATAACATAATTTGCATATATACTCGTTTTATATATGAAAAGATATATAGCAAAAATAAATGGTTCTCATAAATTTTTTTAACCAAGTTATATTGAAGTATTTTAGAATTAATATTTAAGTATACCAAAAGTGATAAAGAGATATAACATATTTGTTTAAGTAACATATTAAAAATTAGAGTATGTACCCGAGAGGACGAAAAGTCTTATTCAACCTCTATGTACACATTTCCTCCTACTCTGCATTTCATTACAATCAAAGTCTGCGTCTCATTATCACACCATGAAGAAGCAAAATCATAAGTGGTTGGTCAAGACGCAAGTACAAGACCAAATAGTAATCGTGCACCGTCCATAAATTAAGGATTTGTTTGGTTCATAGAATAGAAGATGGATGGGATCATTCCATCTAGTTTTTTAGGGTATATGTTTGGTTGGGTGGGTGACACTAATTCATTTCGGATGGATTCATTCAACTATAGAGAATAATCTCTAGAGATGTTGGACAAGATGATAAGGCAGATTTTGGCGGACTACCTCGTCCAGGTGGTGGTGCACTCGTCATGTGAGCACGCGTGAGGATTCAGTCACCCTCGAACTCCCACTCCCCTACCCTCCTCGCCGTCTCTTCACACCACTCGCCCTTTGTCGAGACCCGAATATAAAATCCAGACTCTCTGTGTATATCACACTAGTGCACACAGTAGAAATCTAGATGAAATATCAACCATATCATGCTTTTACTAAGAAAAGACTCAAATGTTATTGATTATCAGGGTTGCGACCTTATGGCTAAGCTTACAGATAATAGCCTAAATGGCTTAAAAAACTTGCAGTGGAAAATAGAAATAAGCGTAGTAGCCATTCGACATGCCCACAGGCAATTGACTGGGGAGCGAAGTCCTAATCTGCGTAGTCGTTAAAGTATCCTCCTTCAGGTACCTCTTGCTGATATGACTCTTCTCATTCAACTGAGCAAATATGGATATACTTGTGAGTACATAGAGTACTCAGCAAGTCGTTTGTAACAAAAAAATTTAATATAGTATGCAGGACTTACCAATGGATGGCTGAAAAGTTAATTTGCAGAAAGCAACAATTTAAAGTAAATATAATAAAGAGATTGAAAACGTAATTTTGAAAATGATTAGTAAGTAAATAATTAATGGAATTGAGAGTAACCACAAGTGAACTGACCATCCACTCTAATGAGCCACACATGAACTAATCATTCACGTAATAAACCACCAGTGAATTAATCATTCACTTCCTAATTTAATCCAACTAAGTTTTTATGAAAACTCTACCCCTTGTGTGAAATCACCCAACATTGTCCATAACCGGGGACACGGTTATTCGAATAGTTTTACACTCTGTAGAGATTGCACAACTTTACCCACAAGACATGATAATCTCATATTGCCACATGATCAACACACTTTCTTTGGTGTGCGGCGAAGAAATCATGATAAGGCCTTTACAATACTTAATCCCAACCTAGTTCCGCCTGCTAGGGTTTTGCATCACACCCCCCTTGGGTCTAATGAAAATCAGCAACCATGTTCATCATAAATGGCGGAATCGAAATTGAAATATTGCAAATTAGTCGGTCAGGTATATCCCATACTAGACAAGTGGTTGTACGATAAGGCTCAGATCAATAGCGTATAAAGTTAAGCCCTTAAACATTACCCAAGCAAGACTTCCATATCCCTTGAAGTGAATCCACACTTTCCCCTTTACTGCACGATCACTCGCGCCAAGTGAAAACCAATATTGTATAACCAATACCAATGACACCTCACATGTCATAGTACTCAAATTTTATAATTGTGGCTACAACCATGATTCAATATCACATTAAGTTAGAATTAATTATTTGATTACATATGATAATGAGCCTAATCATAACTATAAGCATGGCTAAGCAATTTAAGCATACAACCCATGTGACAACTAATATTGCATCACTAGATAATTGCCCATACTATGGTGATAATGGAATCATGGCATTCAATTTATCAAAGAAGAATTAATCAATTTGGATAACAGCTACCATGTACAAAGGTTTTATAATAAAATAGCGATGCATGATAATTTAAAACAAAATAATAAATAATAGATTTGAAAACTAGGTCAACATGATCAAAGGATACAACTTGCTTTAGCCTTGCTCATTTAATGGCTCTTGATCTTCAAATCTTGCTTCAGCTCATTCAAATGCGTGATCTAACGAGAGAAAACGAAATGATACATAAAATAAAATCAAATAAAATTCAAATGAACTTCAAAAACTTTAAAATTAGAACCAAAAGATAGAGCTCAATTTTAGATTAATTTAGGAAAAAGAATCAGGTCAATCGGAGCTAGGACGGAGAAAAACGGGCTCTCTGAAAATCTAATCTAAAGAAAAAGATGGAAATTGAAAAAGGCTATTACATTGTGAACCGGTTGCACAAAAAGGCTAGTCTACGGTGAACTTGGCTTATAGAACAGTGCACGTGTGACTGGGCGTGCTAACATGGCAGGTAAGGCTGATGTGGCGATGATGTGGCACTGACGAGTCACAACACGTGGTGACACGTCAGATCTAGGGCTAAGGTGGCGGTTGACTCGGCTAGGGTTGACAAGGCTCGGTCCACCGGTCTACGGCACAGTGCATCTAACGTGTGGACCCCAACTGTCAATGGCACAGTGCACGGTGGACTGGGTCTACAGAGAAGACGAAATGATGTCGGGGTGCGGGTGTGTGAACTGAGGAGCGGCGCAGCGGGCTGACCGACAAGGACGGTGGCAAAAAAGAGTGAAGGCACGGTGAGGTTGACCAATGAGGATGACGAGGCATGGCAGCGCGAACTCATCGACAGCGGCGAAGATGGGTGGGGCGGGCCCCGGCGATTACTCTCGAGACGACGACACTTCGCAAGCTTGGCGGTGAGATGAATTCCGATGTGGACGGCGAGCTTAGCGAGAATAGGGGCTGCTCGGGATGGGAAAAAATGAGAGGGACGGCTAGGCTTTATACACGGACGCTAAGGAGGCGAGGCCGGGTATGGCGATGAGTTCGACTCGAAGATGGTAGCGGAAGAGATCAGCTCGGGCATGAATGCCAAGGCAGCCGAGATGGGCACAGTGGCGTCTTCGGGAAGGAGATGAACAACAACTTGGGTAACGGATGGATGACACGTGGCAAGGGATGAATCGGATAGTTGGGTTTCAATGGCATAGATGAGCAATAACCTTGGTCCTGATGGCAGCCACGTGGACAACGACGGAAACTAATGTTTCTGAACAAGTGGCGGGTTGGACGGCTCGGATGGCGACACATGGCCAACATTTGGCGGTGCGAGACAGTTGCAGACTAGGCTGGATGAACAGTGGTGGGCTCAGCCCATTGGGCTTAGGGATTTTTAAAGAGTTTTCCTTTTTAAAAATTTAGATAAAATCAAATGAGCTCTTGAAAATAGCAAATTAACCTGAAAAAACTCATAAAATTCCTTGAAACACAAGGAACCCAAATAAAATACTTTCACCATATGTTAATATTTAATTTAGTGATGTTAAATCCTTTTAATTAATAAGAATTCATTTTAAGCTTGAATTAACTCCAGAAAAATCCAGATAGTGGATTTTATTTTTAAAAGCTTCAAAAAGGCTTTGCAAATCAGGATGTACAGCCACTCCACATCGCGTCGATCTCCCACCCAGTCACCCCTCATGCTGCCTTCCACCTCGAACCCTAGCCCCTAGCCTAGAGCCTGCAACCACCAGGGCCAAAAGGCGCCACACTAGGATACTCAACGCTGGCAACGTTGACCCCAGCACCAAGAAGCCCCATTCTCCCCATGTCACCGCGATCGATGGTGACCTTGCGAGCCTCGCCTACACAATCTCCACTGAGGCAAGCGCTGTGCTCACCGTCATGTGCCGGAGCCTCCGCCACCACGCGTTGCTGCCGAATCCACCACCACCGACCACCCGCTCGTGTCGTCCCTGAAGGCGCTGCAAGTTCGTATGTTCATGGATTGCCATTAGGCCACTCCAAGTTCATATGTTCATGGACTGCTATTAGGCCATTTACAGTTTTCATTGCTAAAAATGGATAGAAATGATTTCAACTTCATGTATCATTAACTGACTATGACACCCCGGCCCATGTTGGCCCATGTGTGTGTGCACATGAATTTCTGAGTTAGTCCCACCTTGCTAGCTTACCTTGAGAAGCACTTACATATAAGCCTAGGAGTTCCAATGGTAGCACTCCCGGTTAACCGTTTTGCGTGAAGCGAGGACGAAAGTGCAAGCGGGTTGCTACGTGCGCGTGGCCAATCCAAAATGTGGTTAGTTCTGAGCCAGTTTGGACCCTAGGGCGTTACAAATGGTATCAGAGCCGACTCTCGCGGTTACATGGGCGCGTGCGGGTCAGGGGCGCGGGCATATGGCGCATGGCGCGTGTGGGCCCGTAGCGGACACACGGCATGGCATATGTGCTGGCACTGAATGTACGGACATGTGCCAAGAGAGGAGATCCTTATCATTTGCCCCGGTGTGGGTATGTTGGTCCGACGAGGACGTCGGGTCCTTTGAGGGGGGGTGTATGTGACACCCCGGCCCATGTTGGCCCATGTGTGTGTGCACATGAATTTCTAGATTAGTCCCACCTTGCTAGCTTACCTTGAGAAGCATTTACATATAAGCCTAGGAGTTCCAATGGTAGCACCCCCGATTAACCGTTTTGCACGAAGCGAGGACGAAAGTGCAAGCGAGTTGCTACGTGTGCGTGGCCTATCCAAAATGTGGTTAAGTCTGAGCCGGTTTGGACCCAAGGGCGTTACACTAACATTAGAATTGTCATCAAGGTTATATGGAAATTGTATATAGTGCTTGTGCAAACAACTAGGCTCATTGAGGAACCTTAGGGCCTTGGATTTAGGTGTAAATCGGCTTACCGGCCCTATACCTCGTGAGCTGGGTGGATTGAGCAGCGTAAGCGTAATGTAAGATATCTATTGCTCTTGTTTGTATATCTGGAATTCTCCTATTTGATTATTTCAGGGTGTGATTATTTCAGTAGGATGCTCATTAAAGGTTATTACGGACAACTTTTAGGTGTCTTGCTCTAATAAAATTGTAGTTACAGTTTGCCTTGTAAGGTAATTACATGTTATATATAACGGTTTGAGTAATACTGTGTAAATCATGGGGAAGTTTTTGTTCTGACTCTTTGTTCGTGATCTATGCCACAATAGTGAACATTTAACATGATAACCAGTTGGTCCTAATACTCAATAGGCCTGTCATTATTGATGTCGACTAGTGGCTACCGCTAGTCCTACCATTTGTTCCATCTTGCCTGTGTCTTCAATTAAGCTTTATACAATGTTGATCTAAAATCTCACGCAGGTGATCATTGGTGCGGCTGAGGCCCCCAAAGCCAAGAAGAAGAGAAGGAAGAAAGCGAATACGACATGGGCTTCTTCCTATTTGATTAGATCTCCCTGTTTTGCTATTTCGCACGAAGTGACATGGTCCTATTACAGTATTTTTGGTGTGTACATGATCCAGTGGCTTATGAACCTGCCTTGTCGATCAACTCTTCTCCATGAATGTTGAAGAGATTTATGTGTTATTCTCGGTTTCAGTATACAATTTGTATTTTTTTTCACGAGTTAAATACTACTCGGTAATTGGAAATCGTATTTGTTTTGCTTGTCTTGGTAAAGCTAAATATCATAGATCTCTATCATCCCATCCACCCAACTAAAAAGGCTTTTATATCATCTCATCCTATTTCACCCCCACTAAATTCTATATCATCATATTCTATCTACCCTTGTTCATTCAACTAAACATATCCGAAAGACATGGGAAAGGAGATGCCCCATGAGAGGGAAGAAGAGAGCTAGGTCCACGTTGTTGCAAAAGTTGGCCACGTGTTAACTCTCAAGCTGTTGTTAAGTGAAGCAAGGAGAAGAAGTGAGCAACATCGTACACAGGTCGCTTTCTACTCACCCGTCGCCAACGACCGGGGAGTACAACCACCGCACGTTACAGCGCGGAAACCGGCGGATGGTTACGCGTGACGTTTCACGTTGTGCCTCCGCCTGGTAACATTTCCGTGCCTGGACAACGGCGAGGCGTTGCTAAGCTAGCTGCTGCTTTGGAGGTGTGGACTTTTTTTATGCCTGCGCCGCGCAGAAAAATGCTGGAAAAGCCGAGGTCTGCACGCGACGCGCGGATTCCCGAAGCTTTCAGAGCGTGGCCGGTCGCCGCACGCGCAACGACCGCCGCGCCCGGCCCCGCCACCGACGGGGTTGGTACGGTGCCGCTCGTGTCGCGACCCTTCACACCGCAGATAAGAAACGATGCGTAGCGCAGGGCAGGTCCTCGGCCGGAGCTAAACCGGATAAACCATCAGCGATGCTACGTGCACCGAAGCTAACATCTGTTGATGACGCGTTCGCAGACATGAAGGACAATGATGCGTGCTAGCTAGGTTATGGTTCGAAGTTTTTTTTTTTTTTTTTTTGCCATACGATCTGAGCGATTAGAATTGCATCGCATAAATGCTGTGACAAGTAGCAAAAGAATCTGATCTCCACGGCAAAACAATGATGCAAAAGGATATAGATAACAAACTGCATCAAGAATATTCTGTGCTTGTGCGCTTACAGTGTATGTATCTATACGACTAGCTCGATACAAAGCATATGGGTGGGTTTTTATTAGCCTTATAATTTAACTTTTTATAGTAACTAGTTATCAAACGAAGTATCTTTTTAAGACGAACTATATCGGTCAAAATCATACACAAGTATCTCTCTCTGTATTCTCTCTGACGAATAGCTAGAATTAAAAAATTTAGGCCAAAAGCCATAAACCACAGTCTAAAATAACCCACCTTATGATATACCTATGTTAAAGAAAAGCGTAATCATATGACTTAATATTCTAATACTTGGATTAATTTAAATATCAAAGTTTCAAACAAACCCGCTCATTTAGGATTTAGCTTTTAGCTTTTAGCTTCTATCTTCTAATTTCTTAATTTCATCTTTTTGCTTTTTTTGCCTTTTCTTTTTTTTCCATATTTCTTTGCATTGTCTGTGATAGGATAACATGATTTTTCTATTTTAATTTTTTAAATTTAATTACGCTGAAAAGTTACCAGCAACTATATAAAAAAAGTCTTATATAGTGAAAAAGCCATATATTTAAGTTCAAATAAATCCACCCAAAATATAGTTGGTATTTTTTTGAACTCAATAAAATATAAGAGTTGCTGGTTGGCATCTCCAAGTAATCTTATCATCCGCAGTAATTCTAGCGCCAATGTTAGGCGTCACCGCATCAGAGCAAGTTTAATAGTATAGATAGCTGCTACCTCCAATACATTTCTATGTCATCAAAAGATAATGATGCAGTCAACTCATACAATAAGCTGGCTATAAGTTGTCTCGACAAGAGCTCTCAATCATTTAATACATACATGGGTATTGATAATTTAATACATGTATGGGTATAGCAATTAGTTCTATTGGTACATGCATGGATAATGCATCTTTTCCTGTGCTATAGCCTGACTCTTGCATGTGAGTCGACTTGGCTCTCTCTCCTTTTCTCTCCCCTCCACATAGGACTATGCTGATATAGATTACCTTATAGCTAGCACAGTCAGCCTTATTAAACTTGCTCTAACCATGGGAGCACCATTCGGCCAGGAATTTTAATTGGTGGATGCGGCGAGCGCCGGGGGTCAAATCGCGGTAGGCCACGTCTCTCGGACCTCCGCGTCTCCTGGCTCCCATCGCTGCGTCGTGGCCACCTCCACAGGCCGACAGACCTTCCAGAAACTTCTGGCCATTTCCTGGCCAGGAATCCCTGTCCCAATCAAGCGGCCCTGCGCGCGCCATGTGTCTGGGCCCGACCACGTCGGCGTCCGACGTGGCGCCCCCGCCCCCGAAGAAACTGATACGCCCAAATCTCTATGCTCCATTGCTCCCGGCCTCACGGTTGGAAAGCAAGTGGCCGCCGCTTCCCATTTCGCCAAGCCAACGCCATCTTCCTCCCGTGGCCGCGAGCGAGACGGAGAAAATAGCGGGGAAATCGGCGGTTGATACGGAGAGGCCGGGGATTTCTGAGGAGATGAACGGCCGCAGCGGCGGCGGCGGTGGAGGGGTGGTTATGGGAGGGGGAGGGGAGGAGGAGATGGAGGAGGACGGCGCCGGCCGCGCGCTAGGGTTGGGGAAGGAGCGGGTGGTGCTGATGTGGGGGTACCTCCCCGGCGTCTCGCCGCAGCGCTCGCCGCTGCTCGGGCCCGTGCCCGTGAGGCTGCCCACGGCGGCCGCCGCCGGCGATGGGTGGAGGGACGTGTGTGGTGGCGGGTGCGGCTTCGCCATGGCCATCTCCGGTGACGCCTCGCGCTCTCCCTTCGCATTGTCGCTCTGTTTGTGTTCTGTTGCTTCCAGTTCGTTCGTTGGTTCTTCGTGTGGGTTGCGGTAGATCTGCTGGGGATGTCGGATTTTGTGATTTCTGTGGCGGATTGCTGGTAAGACTCGTTTAGAGGATTTGGTGGAAATTTGCGAACTGATGAGTTAAGGATGGGCTTCTGAGGTACAAGCAATTCTTAGGAGGATTGGTTAGGAAAATTTCTAAAACTAGCAGTTTTGCAGACATTTGAAACAGCTTACTGCCAGGTGCATTTTAAGGGGAGGTTGATGTTTGAGTGAGCAATGATTCGGGTTGGGAGGTGTCTCTTGAATTGGTGCGGCAAGGCTGAGCTCAGAGTGGTTGCATATTCTGATTGTGCTGTAAGTAGGATCATTTGTTAGTGGTAAGTGAATGTGTTAAGTGGGGATTTGTTTCTCGAGTGTGAAATGTTGAAAGAGGACTAAAGCACGGATCAAATTTGTGAAGCAAAGCTTATTTCCGAATTTTCTGGAACCTTGTTCCCGCGATGCTCTCAGGGATCAAATCATAGCGGGTGTGATCGAAGAAGAGGAAGAAGGACCTTAGATTTTTAGTTGCCTTTTAACCATGATGATATGACTGGCTGTTCAAATCTTTGTTCGCTTGAACATGATTGGAAATTTGTGCTTTTGTTGGTTGGACCAATTTCCACAAAATTCGTTGAAGGACCAAATCAATGTCAAATTCAGACTGTCAGTTCTAGCTACCATCAGGAGAATGCATTTGTTCAGTGATATGCTAAAATGAACTGTTTTTTTGGGTCATTCGTACTGTAATCTAGTTTGACTTTATACTGAACTTAGGGTTTTCATTTGTTGCAGAGTCTGCAAAACTCCTCACTTGGGGTTCTGCTGATGATATGGGCCAAAGTTATGTGACTGCTGGGAAGCATGAGGTAAAGTTGCGATATTGATGTTTTATGCTCTCCTCTTCACTATAAGAATACTCAGAAGCTATTATTAAAGAAGCATCTTATACCTCTCAGGAGACTCCAGAGGCTTTTCCTCTTCCTAGTGACGTTGCAATAGTTAGGGCCGATGCTGGGTGGGCTCATTGTGTTGCAATAACAGGTATGGCACTTATCAAACATGCAAACGTCGTACTTTGGGACTACAAAGAACTCATAATTTTGGTATTAGTAGTTATATTCTTATAAACGTTATGCTGGACCAGATGAAGGGGATGTCTATACATGGGGTTGGAAAGAATGTGTTCCAACTGGAAGAGGCATTGCAGACCAATCTTCGGTTGGAACTTTGGAAAAAGATGAAAGACAGAATGCAATGGCCACTGACCAAGGTGGCGATGCTTACTACCAACCTTGTTTCATTTCTGTGTAAAAAATTTAAGCTTCTCTACACCAATTGTTTTCAGAGGTGTCTAGGACAAGCAGCGGAGCGGCATCTGGTCCTTCTGAAAGTAGAGGTACCGAGGATAGCACAAAGAGACGTAGGTTGTCTTCGGCAAAACATGGACCTGAAAGTTCGACATCTAGTGATGAAAGCCTATCAGCCCCCCCTTGCGTTGTGACATTTAGTACGGGAGTGAAAATAATGGCAGTAGCTGCTGGTGGTCGTCATACATTAGCATTATCAGGTAACCTAACGTCATACATTAGCACTATCAGGTAAACTACATTTGGCACTGTGGCACTATTTTTAACCTGGCTAGGGAACTTTGCTGAATAAAACCAAATGTTTTCTCGAAAGCTTCAGATTTAGGTCAGGTATGGGGTTGGGGCTATGGAGGAGAAGGGCAACTAGGTCTGGGTTCTAGAATCCGGACAGTTTCTTCTCCACATCCCATACCGTGCATTGAATCGGCATTGTACAGCAAGGATCGGCCAGCAGCTATGAACGGCAACAAAACTGCTGAAGGACAGATTAATAAAGTCATGGGAAATTGCGTGAAGGCCATTGCATGTGGAGGCCGCCATAGTGTTGTAGTAACAGGTCAGTCCTTTCTTTTAGGCTCGTTCTGGGTTCTTTTTTACCATATTCATGTAGAGACAATATCAATCATCTTTGGCGTCAAGGTGGCATGGGTCAATAACTCAGTTGGACACATTCTGTGTGGACAACAATAGATACTTTCAAATTGACATTTTTGGTTTGCTGTGATACAGTTTATAGTAATGCTTGGTTATGTATTTCAAGAATGGAAAAACATGTTTTTACCAGTTTGTTCCAAAGTAGAAAAATGCTGATGCTTAGGGCCAAAAAGGCGCAGTACTTACTTAGGCCCTATGCAATAGTCAGCCTGTAAGGTACTACTAGCTTATTTATAAGAGAGGAAAAAGTATACCTTTGGTCCCTGATGTTTGACGGTTGATTGATTTTGGTCCTTAACATTCAAAACTGGATAAAAGCATCCCTCAAGATCGAAAACCATTTATGTTCGGTCCTCATGACCGGGTCAAAGTGGTATTTTAACATGTGGGTTGCCAGCGTGGCAGACTGGGTCCTCACGACCGGGTTTAAGCTCTCTCCTTGTCTCCCTCTTGCACTCTCCCACGCATTCCCTCCTCTCCCGTGAACCCTAGAGACGGCGACGAAGGTGACTCAAGCGCCGCCCACTTAGCGCTTTGGGCATGGGTTGGATCTCCGCCGTCATCAATTCCAGTCGAGAGAGGCTAGGTGCTTGCGGGCTATCGGTTTCCCAGGTATTTCCAATCCGGCCCACCTTTCGGGTGAATTGGGTTGTTCTTCGTGCGGTTTTTATTGGAGTGCTTCTCGCCGTCGTGTTTTCATGTGGTCCAGGGCTGAATGAGGTGGTGCGCTGTGTTCAATGGCTGGAATCCGGGGGTATACAACAGTTGGGAACGCTGCCATGAAGAGATCGTTCGTTCCCGCATGCGGGCTACGGGTGATTCGGCACCAAAGAAGAGGCATTAGAGGCGTTCATGGTGTATGGGTCATTGCTCAGTGAATCAGCTCAGAAGGGCAGTGCGATTGTGCGATGCCAACGTTGAAGTCATGCCATAGATGTGTTGTACTCAACCAAAACCATAGTGATTCTTGTCCAGTTCATGGTGATTTTTGCACTTTTGTATGTGCATGTGTTGCCGTGAGATGCATTGCTGGTGATAGAATGCAAATGTTGCTCTGTTTGTGATGTCTTTGTTGGAAGAAATGAAATGGAATAGTAATGTATGCTGCACTTTGTATTAAGTCATGCGGTTGAATGTACAATTTTATTTTGGTTAGCTTATTTGTAGCAAGTGATGTGGTCGAACGAACGATTTGGAACATGATGTGTGAAAGTGTCTAAAATGAAAAGAATTGGAATTAGAAAATGGTGTCTGCAAGTACAAATAGATGAACTGAGTCCTGTCCCATACTTGAACAACCCACCTTTTGGATTTACTGGGAATCTATGTTTGAGTTTCTTATCAGCATGTACTTTTGAGTATGAATTGTGCTACTGCCTTGACTTGTATGAAAGAAAAATCAGATAATTTGATGCCATGGTCAAGTGAACTGAACACATAGATGAACTTAATATCTGACATGATAATTAGGCTCTTACATGCATCAGAAATAGTTGTACTTAGTATCTGATATGAGAACTTAATCTTTTACACAGCACTGAGTACACCCTATAGCCCTAGAAGTTTTGCCAGCTTTGACGTGCATTGTTTCCTTCTCTTCGATAGACCAACTTCATTGGACCTAGGGGCAGGTTCCTGAGCCATTGCTTGTGCAAAAGCAGAACCAGAAGTGGACACATTCGCCCTAGACTGAGCGCTTGCTGATGCCACATTTGCAACCAAGTTCATGGTGCCATAACCCCCTAGTGTCCTCACTCTGGCAGTGGCAAGAGGTTGTGATACTGCTCTGAGTTGGTATTACAGGCTGCACCTCTTCTTGCTGAACAATAGAACTCATACGCTGAGTTTGTGTGCTTGATCTGTCCAAGTGCATCACACCAACACCACTGCACCTCTTGTTGCTCTGTGATGGGGGATTGGAACCAATGGACTCTCTCTTCCTCTTTTGCCTAGGGTTGATGTGCTTTGTTGTGAGGTAGAGAACATTACTTGCATTGCAAAAATTCAATCAGCAAGGCAACATAAGTGCATTGCACAGAAATGGATAATTTTGACATACCATTGGAGTAACTTGTGACCTCTCAGAAGTAGTTACATTTGAGTGTTCTTGCTGGTTACCTCCAGAGGAAAGCTGTGTCCTCTTACAATTCCTCCTGTTGTGACCAATCTCTTTGCATACAGTGCACCCGCTGACTATGCCAACCTTGGACAATTTGGTCCCATTAGGCTTCTTAGATGGATCCCTCTCTCTTCTTCTTGGCCTGCTAGGCATTTTCTCAATTTTTAGTGCCCTAGGCCTTGGCCTCTCAGAGGTGGACCAGCAAGTCATGCCCTCCACAGGTTGCAGGCAGTGCTTATAGGTCTTCTTGTATTGCTCAATACAGTAGCAAGGAGCTATGTAGTCATCCAGGTTGTTTGTCCTCCAGTATATGCATGAGATAGCATGAGGGCAAGGGAGGCCAGACAATTCCCAATACCTACAGGAATAAGTCCTTCTATCCAAGTTGACACTGAACCTATGCTCCTTGTGGATCACCTCAAAGGCATCTTCACCATTGTATACTACATGCAGATCACATACTTAAGAGAAGAACTCCTTGAGCTTCTTGGTGATGTTTGGGCATATAGGTCTAGTCCACTTACCAGTCTTGCTCTTATTTGCTTGTATTCTAATCATGACTTTTATCCTAATGCACTCTAGCATGCTGATTATGGGAAGAAACCTTGACTCAATTATCCAATGATTGAAGGACACACATATTATTGTCCAGAGTCACAACAAGATCCCACCTTGAACTAGGCCCTACTCCAGTGCTCTGGATCTGTCCTCATAATTGCCTCAGCACGAGCAGGTGTGTCCTCTGCAAGCTTTGCCTTATGGTAATTGAAAAGGTTGAGGCATGGAGCTTGAGAACTTCTTCTGCCAAGCCTTGTTCTTGTAGGTTTTCTTTCGATTTGCATATATGTGCCTTGCACACATCCTGTGCTTTGCCCTTGGTACCCAATTTTGCACTGCACTGATCTGTCCCTGAGTTCACAAGCATCATAATAATATTAGCTGCAGTTATGCAAAGGAAAAACAATAGCAAAGAACACTGATGAGATACTTTCTGATGATCTGAAATTATAACCTAGCCATCACCATCTCCAATCTGGATATCTCTAAAGAATATCCCACAAAACCAGTCCCCAGGAATCATTGTTCTCTTTTTCTACCACAGCCCATGCAATTGGGTACATTTGATTGTTGGCATCTCTGCCCGGTGCACATATCAATTCTCCAACTGTTGGACCTTTAAAGAAACTGCCATCCAAGCCAACCACCTTCCTACAACCAGCTAGGAACCCTCTCTTGCAAGCATCAAAGCATTTGTAAAACCTTTGGAGAACTGGTTCAGTAGCATCTGGATGTAGCTTGACCACACAGGTGCTCCCTGGATTGCTCCTAAGCAGCTCCATCTTGTAGTCAAATACCCTGCCATACTCCCCTTTCTTGGAGTCCAACATCTTCTGCATAACAAGATACTTAGCCCTTCCGCACTTGGCAAGGTTGACATCTGCATGCATCTGTTCTTGGACAATATGCTTCATATGCTCTATCTTCCATGTGGGGTTAGCTGTGATGGTGTTCTCGAAGTTCTTAGCTATTCTCCTTGAGGTGACAAGCTTGTTGTCCCCCTTGGTGGGCAGTTGTGCTCATCCTTCAAGCTATTAACTTGCCATGAGTCTGTCCTACTGGTCTTTGACAAAAGAATGTACCATGGACAATTTCCCCACTCACATTTGGCCCTACACCTCACACTCTCTTCTTCCACATTATTTGGTAACACCAACAGTCCTGAATCAGCAGGCATTTTACCTGCCTCTGCCTTGCTCTTAAAAGACTTGGAAGTTTTTCTCCTCATCATCTTCTGAGCCATCAGCATCTCCATCAGTGGATGATGCCTCATTCCCAGTGTAAAGCTTCCTTTTCACTCCAGAGGCGGACAATGCACTGTAGAAACCCTTCTTCCTAGCTATATCCTTCTCAGTATCAGCTGGTGAGATTGATAACACCTCAACCTGTTTGCATTTATGCTTGCCCATATCAACATCATCCTCTTCCTCTGTGCTTTCATCCCCTAAGCATCAGACTCATCTTCCCAGTCAGTGATTTTTTCTTCTCCTACAGCTGCTTCATCTGTGGGAGCATCTACGAATACTGACACTACACATAAATATCGGCAACACCCACCTCAGTAATACAATCGGCCATGGTCTGGCATGATTTGTCATCTGTCACTACCCTAAGGCCATCCTTCAACTCTTTCCTAGGGAAAAGCCAGTGCAACAACGCTACTTCTTGGTCAGGACAATGGTTCTTCAAGTGCCCAAGAATCTCTGGTAGAGATATCCCAATCAATGTAAGACAACCCCTAAGTGCCTCCAGTATAATGCAATTCCTTCCCACCGTCAAAGAATTCCCCGTTGCAATGGAAACTCACTACAAGTTTGTTTAGAACATCCATGACTCACTGCCTAGTGCCTACAGAGCACGAACCAGCCCAAATGAACAAGGGCAAAATCTATTGCACTACAACGAATGCAACCTGGGTAAATCTATCAGTGCATCTACGGATTTTCCTAACACCAACACCAATCACTAAACAAGCTCCTAAATCAGGACGGACTCATCACAAATTACAGTCTATGGAAGATAGGACTTACCTCGATCCCGTGACTAGCCTCTAGCGTCACTAGGGCAAGGCGGAGGTGGCACTATGGCATGAATGCGACATGGCGGAGGCACGAGTGGGGTGCTGCTCGGCCGCCTCTAGGGTTCACGGGATATACAGTGAGAGTGAGAGCAATTGACAGAGGGAGGGAGAGCGATAGAGTGATGGAGATCCAGCCAAAGCCCACGGTCTGTCACGTTGGCAGCCGATGTGGCCAAATACCGCTTTGATCTGGTTGTGAGGACCGAACATAAATGGTTTTCGAACTTGAAGGATGCTTTTGTTCAGTTTTGAATGTTAAAGACCAAAATTGATGAACCGTCAAACATCAGGGACCAAAGGTATACTTTTCCTGTAAGAGATTGGGTGGGTTCTTTTGGGCTGTGGCTTATGATTTATGGTTTTAAATTTTGAATTCTGACTGCTCACGAGAGACAGTACGTAGTGGAAATAGTCGCACGTAATTTTGATCTCAGTACACTTTTTATTACAATCCTCCTATTGATCTTGCCTCAAAAAAACACCGTTTGAAAGCTAGTTACTGTAGGATAAGTCATAAGTCACAAGTCATAAGTGAAAAAAAAACGCACCCATTATCTATCTAGAAGGACCAACACAATTGTTAAATAGATTTTTTTAAAAAACAAAACAAAATGATGCGCACAAAGCCCTCATCACCAAAATTATAAATATAAGACAAGTTGCTTCTAGGAGGAATTTCTCAGTTCAAAATCCAAATCACAATATTAGCAACTGTTCAGCTGTAGCAAGGTTGTATCTTCATGTGATTTTCAGCCCCTTTATTGAGGGACAACTTAGCACCCTCAATTCTAGTCAATAATCTCCCCCCTGCACTTTTGACAGCTAACTCTTGATTGCAGATTCAGGAGCACTTCTTACATTTGGATGGGGACTCTATGGACAGGTTAGCTTTTCTATCTTGCCACATTGATCACACCAAACAAATTTGTGATTCCAATAATTGAGTATTTCTTGCATGATTAAACACATTGAAGTATCTAACAAAATATATAATCAGAGGATAGAAATGTATATGGCTTTGTATTGGGTAATTCAACTATGGATTCAACAAGATCAGGCATGGAATAAGAGTTGTTTATTCAAAAAATATTGTCCTCATATAAATCTATGCCATAATATGAACAAATAGTTTATCCTCGATCTACTTTCCAACTGAGACCAAGTAGGTCAAAAAAAACTATATGCTAATTCCAATCTGATTTTATTTGTATATAATGAAATTTGTGTCATAAAGTAGTTGGATATCACATTTTTTTTTTCATAATTTTTACTGTGACATCTTCCATATTAATGATAATGATATTTATGCTTATTTACTTGAGTTGTATTATATGTTTTGACACCACACATTTCAGAATATTTGTCCAATGATCAAGGAATAATGTTGTCAGTATTCTTAATAATTGTTATCTTTCTTCTTTAGTGTGGACAAGGGAATACAGATGATGTTTTAAGTCCGACATGTGTATCATCTATCCTGGGAGTCAATATGCAAGATATTGCTGCAGGGTTGTGGCATACTGTATGCACATCTGTAGATGGCGATGTCTATTCCTTTGGAGGCAACCAGTTCGGACAGCTGGGGACTGGTTCTGATCAAGCTGAGGTAGAAATTCTATTCTTTTTTCGACGCTAATAAATGCTAATTGCATAAACTGAGATTTAGGGCCAGATAACTACACAACATGCATAGCTGTCTGTTAAGTTCACCGATTACATGATAACCATAAGACTAATGTTTTATCGATGCAGACTGTACCAAAATTGGTAGATGCCACAAGCCTGGAAAATAAGAATGTGAGAACTGTTTCTTGTGGAGCTCGTCATAGTGCAATAATAACAGGTACTTTTATGTTGTCTTGCTTTTTTCTGGAAGAAATTTTCAGTTCTATGTGCGCGAGTGCCTA
This sequence comes from Dendrocalamus latiflorus, assembly GCA_017311315.1. NCBI lineage: Eukaryota > Viridiplantae > Streptophyta > Magnoliopsida > Poales > Poaceae > Dendrocalamus > Dendrocalamus latiflorus. The sequence continues at coordinate 14,372,134 of CM029647.1, read as the reverse complement.
TAGAATTTTGTCTTGTTCTCTGGCTATTAATTCTAACCTTGTTTTATACCATGCTATTAGCTAGCCCGTATCAGTGCCTTATCGCAAAGATATCTGATACCACGGCATCCTATGATGCTCTTGTGCGGGCTCATTTAAACCATGAAAACTGATCTGTCATTGTACAGCGCCTTTAAGATGAGTGGCGAGATAAACAGACACAACTTAGTATTTTGGCTTATAACGTGAAACAAAAAGGAATTCTACAAGCAATATGTGAAATATTATATAGCAGAATGGAGGGAGTAATTATTTTTTCCACTCTTGGGGCTTCCTGTCTATTGTTGAAACACGGAAGTAGTTTAGTGGTGTTTCTGGTCCAACATCTAACGAATTGTCTTGAAATTTATGCAGATGAAGGCGAGGTCTTTTGCTGGGGATGGAATAAGTACGGCCAGGTGGGTACCCCTCTCTATCTTGGAAAAGAATCTCTGCATTTTACACCGGTGACGTGAAATAATCTGCTGTGGTTTCTGAACTTCCGAGTTTTGCGTGCAGCTCGGTCTCGGTGACTCGATGGACAGAAACGTGCCTTGCAGTGTTCCCGTGGACGCATACCACTTACTGAATGTGTCGTGTGGTTGGTGGCACACCCTAGTGCTCGCGGAGTCTCCTACATAAACCTGCCGAAGAAGAAACTACCGTAGTTGACAATTTTGTTAGGAATTTGGTAGGATTATCCAGGTGAGGTCATGCTGCATTTCGTGCACATACATGGCAGTGCATTCAAGTGTGTTCTCATTCTTTCCGGTGCGCTCTTCAACGTGCAACGTAGACAAAGCTTGTATTGCACTGCGTATACAGTAGGGATGCCTGTACAATTGTTGCTTCAAAGTGGCAGAGTGCGTGTGATGATGCTTACGGTGACACTGCTCGCGCGTTTCCAGTGGCGATATGAGGAGACCAACCAGAACGCTGGCTAAACAGTCCGCTAATACAAACGAAAGACAGGACGTGAAGCGTGGGTTTCATCGATCTTTGCTCTCGGTTTGTTCTGTTGGTTCTCCCGGAGTCACCTCGTGTTGGTGACATACTGGTTATATGATATGGGCGTTTCTGCTCTCTTCCCGGCGATGCGAAACATCAGTTTGAAAGATGAAACGGCGTGACCACCGCCAAGATAGCTGAATTGTGGTTAACACGTAGGCACAACCGCACAAGGCCCACTAACAAGATATTACACCTTATAAATCATAAATTATGAGTTGGTGAAGCAACAACACAATACCAGAATATAAGGTGCTCATCTGCATAGAAGCATCAAAATCTTAAAGGGCCACCCCATTTGCCAAAAACAATATATATGTACAACGAACGGGGGAGGATACAGAGATTTGATGATAAGGTTACAGATAACTCCTGCGGCAGCCTGTCGCGAACAGTGTCAGTAACTGCCTTCCTTTTTGAGTACACAAGCATCCGCTGTTTGCCCAAATATGCTCATAGATTTATTGTGCTTCCATTTGCTAGCAATCCTCTCAAGTCAGAGACTACTGGCGAGTTGTATGTGAAATGTCCTAGAACCTGGACTGAAACCTTCAAGCGGTTAGTTGTGACAAGAATAATTCCACATTCTGATACACAAAATACAACAAGCAAGACAGGCAAGGAGAAATATTTCACTTTGGAGTGATAGCTATTTGAGATTATACGAGCTTTGTTAGAGCTTATAAGTATCATGTATTTTGTGGTAGCCGTGGTGGTTAGACTGAATACATGGCTTCATCAAAGACGAGCGGAAGCCTGATTATGACCAGGAAAGCCAATAATCTTGCATCACGTTACAAAAATCACTACCAGGAGAATGAAGCAAATACTAGAAGGTCAGCAATTAACATTCAAATTTGGATTTGTGTAGCATATATAATTATCGCAGCTTACCATTATCCACAAATGACCTAAAATTCATGAGCACACAACAACTAATGGCATCTAATATTTTGAATACTAATCACTTGGAATGCAGAAAAGATTAAGAGCCATCATACCTAAGAAGGTCCTCCCTAGATAGTCAAGATGCACATATTCCAACTTCCAACGGGATAGTAGCATTAAAGAATATTCCGGCATGACCAGTATTATTAAAACAAGAAAAGAAATGCATTTATCTGCTGAATGGACATACAGGGAATTTTCCTTCCACTGAGGAGAACAGCGTAACACTCAGAAACGGGGCACTTTTGACAGAGGAGGACCCCCTATGGGCATTAGTGAAGGCTCTGCAACTGGAGCTCTTATTTGATGGTTGCCAACTGAATTATTAGCAACAAGTTTATTGCTCACGCTTCTAACACCAGCAGCTTCACATTCCGGTTGTTGGGGGTCCACCAATGGTTTTACCTGTTGCAGTTTTATAATCCAATCAACCTTTTGTTTGTGCATGTTGATGAAAGCAATAGTGCAGATGTGAGAGTAAAAGCGATTAAAAAGAAGGGTTCTGGGAAATTTTCATTTAAAAAATGCAGAGCAATACCAAAGTTAATATTCTGACCATGATAAATACTCAGAATACAAAGAACTAGGTTTTGGTAGGAGCAATATTTTTATACAGCCACATAGGGAATGGGTACACCATGGCGGCGGCGATAGGTGAAAGTCATTAGTATCTGTTAAGGGTATTATTGGTATTTCCTATTGTACTAGGATTTAGTCGTGTCTACTTTGTACTCTATATATATTCATAACGTTGTATTAGAGCTCTAGGTTAGGGTTTACCGCCGCCACCTGGAGGGGCAATCTCCATTCCTAGGAGCGGCCACCTCTATTCCAACCCAACTCGGCTAAACTCCGGCTCGGTGCTTGGCGACACGGAGACCGGCACCCCGCCCGGATCCGGGTACCGCCAACCGAGCTTCGCCACGTCGCGCCCAGATCCGGCCGTCTCCGAGCTCGCCATGCCCGGATCTAGCCGCTCCGAGCTTGATCCACCGTCGTCGTCGCCAAGGCCATGCCCCTGCCCGCCGCTAGATCCGGGCTCCCCGCACCAGATCCAGCTCCCCTCGCTGGATCGCAGCCTCGCCTCGGCCCGCCTTGGGCGACGGTGACCTCTCCATCCGGCTGCTACGCCATGCCCGCACCACCGCGTCCGCGCCTCCGATTGAAGCCGCCCTCGCCTGGCCTTCTCCTCCCACTGCGCGCTCTGCCCTTCCCGGGCCACTGCCCTTGGGGTCACCGCCGTCCCGGGCAACTCCGGCCAACACCGTCTTTTCCCCCAGATCCGCCTAAACCCGGGCTTGGCCGCCACCTCATTCGCCAGCCCCGTCGCTTGTCTCTTCTTTGGCATTACAGAGGAGAGAGACGAGGGGGAGGGCGGAGTGGAGCCTCTGTGTTTAGAAGCTTTTAAGGCCTACTGCCGCCAAGGTTATCACAGCGATAAGGCGAGGCGAGGTGCCAGACTACCTTCACACCTTTTAGGCGAGTATGGCGTGCGGCGAGGCGACGCCATACTCACATCCTAACCTTTTATAGCAGCAAATTTGTTGAACATATAGTGTGACTATTTTAACTATGTAACAAAGCAAATAAACATGAATAATGGTGCAGCTAGAAAACATGAATGTTGAATGCATACCTTGACGACATTGTCCATTGTTTGTTGGCCACGATCTAAAATCCTCCTCTCCCACGATCTAAAAACCAACCGGCCAGTTGGCCTCGGCCAGTCGGCCTCGGCCCGTCGCTGTCTCTACGTAGCGGCTCGGCCGCTGTCGCCCGTCTCCGCTCCCTCGGCCGTCGCCCGTAGCAGCTGCCTGGGGAGCCGTCTCTGCGTCGCGGCTCGGTTGTCGTCGCCCGTCGCAGCTTCCTCGGCCGCCGTCGTCCGTCGCGGCTCTCTTCGGCCGCCGTCCGCCCGTCGCGGCTTCTACTTCGGCCGCCACCATCTGCCGCCGCCTGGGGGAGCCGTCCCTCGTCAGATCCGGTGCCGCCTGGGGAGCCGCCTCTGCTGCGCCTCGTCGGCGCCGCCTGGGGAGCCGCCGGCCGCCTCTGTTGTGCCTCGTCGGTGCTGCCCGCCGCCTCGTCAGATTCGGCGCCGCCTGGGGAGCCGCCTCTTCTGCGCCTCATTCCCCCCTTATTCCGGTATCCCCTTATCCCCCCCCCCCTCACTTGTTTCTCCCGCGCTCCCTCCCTCCCTCCATTTTCCCGTCATTTCCCACCTGGCACAGAGGTATGGCGCCCGCCTTGCTCTTGCGACGCGGCGTCGCGGCCATGGCGACGACTAGGCGACGTCATCCCGTCCGAGGTGGACGCCATATGCACCCAAGGCAAGGCGACGGCCGTGGCGGCAGCTCCAGGCCGCTCCGACGCCAAAGCGACGATTAGGCGACGCCTTAATAACATTGACTGCCGCACAGTACTCTTGGGAAGGATCAACTGTATGCATTTGCTTTGGAGGGAGGCATTGTGCTACAGCTGTCAGTTCGGCTGCTTAGGCAGGGCACTGTGCGAGAGGGGAAGCAGATCTTCTGTGTTAGTGGTGGAGCTGAGGATGCTAGAATCCGCTGCTTTTGAGTCTTTTGTTTGCATCCATCCAAGTCTGTAGCATCTATCTTTCAGTTCGTCATAACCGTGTGAGTTCACAAATTTATTGTCGGTTATAGAAGCATGGGAATTTCCTTTTTACATGGCAGCAGCCGCTGCTCCTCTCTGAGCCGCATGCAAATCATAGAAGTCGTTATGATGCCGCCACTTTTCTGTGAGCCGCCGCCCCAAGCTTTTAAGACCGCTGCGCTTATATTGCGCTTGTTGTGCACTGCGCTGCCGCTATCTTGAGCTTCGATCTACGCTGCCATGCTTCTATCTATTCCTCTTCGACTTGACATATTTTCCAAGAGCTGCACGCTACAACGACATCTTCAAGTCTTGGACTTCGGATTTTTATTTGTCAACTCTTTTCAAATGTAATGCTATTGCATACGCCTTGCATTTGAGGGGGTGTTAAGAGTATTATTGGTATTTTCTATTGTACTAGGGTTAAGTCTTGTGTCTCTTTTGTACCCTATATATATTACCCATTGGGCCTCTTGAATACATACACAATATTCATAATAGTATCAGCATGCTAAAGTATAGGAATGAACATTCAACTTCTTTACTAGACCTCTTCTCATCAGTTGCTTCTACTTTTTGAGATTCAAATAGCCAACATTCAGTTTCAGCCATGGTCACAAAATAAGTAGATAACATGAGTCAATTGTTATAATAAAATGCTCTTTTGTGAAGTTAAACTTCGATAAAGCAATAAATGTTTATACTTTGAGAGCAATTACACAGAAGTTCCAAAGTTAGAAGGCCCACAAAATAAACCCAATAAATTCACTACAATAGTGAGGACAATGCCATCGTAAGTTGGGTTCATTGGGCTTATTGCATAGCACAAATGCATAAGTACGGAAGATAAAGGAACCACAACATTGTGACGAATTCATAAAGAATAAATAAAAACACAAAGTATCTCTTAATCTTCATTGTGGCGAATTCATAAAGAATAAATAAAAGTAAACACAAAGTATCTCTTAATCTTACATGATTTTTTTGTGGGTTCTTATCCTCCCTTGAGAAACCAGGAACAGATAAATGCCAATTTCTCTCTGCATGAAATCAATATTGAATTATATAAGCACAAAAAATTGCTTGCAGCAGTACATGAGGGAGGGAGGGAGGCAGAGAGGTGCAGCTACAGACCTAGGTGCAGCAACACGTCCTTGGCTTCCAGAACTGATGATTTCCTGTGCTTTGCCAGGCTGCACGCGAATGCAGTTACCTAATGACAAGATGAAGGTTCTCTGATTCTGAATCAAATAGGGAACCATACGTAAATGTGATTTACTAAGCACAAACATGTTACCGAGTCAATGAAATCATCAGCGATCTCTAAAAGCAAATCTTCCACTTCTGGATCAACCTTGCCAAGGGGATCTACCTGTAATAAGAGTTTACAATTTAAAGATACACCAAAGTATTATATTCAATCAAAAAAGGAACATGCTTCCAAACAAAACAGTGTGATCCTAACATTTCCTGAAAACATGATCAGTAACATGAATCACATATCACCACTCACCAGTGGTACAGAAGTTAAAAAGCATATAGCCAGAAAAGGCTAAGTTGTTACCTGTGCAACCAAATCTTGTATTTTTCTCTTCCCAAGAAGTTGGTTGGTTCCTTCTGGTCCTTGATTTGCACTTCCACCCACCATAGTTCCACCTGACAAAGGTGTGCCCGGCTGTGATCCTGCCAAGTTCGCGGACTTCTGAGAACCAGATGCTGATGTCCTTGGAGATTGTTGCTGTTGCTGCTGTTGAAGTTGCTGCAGAATGTGTTGCTGCTGCATTATCTGTTGGGCATTGAACTGTGGATGCTGCTGTTGGGCTTGTGCAATTTGGTGTTGACTCAATCCTGACTTCTGCTGAAATTGTTGCATCAACATCATCCTTTGTTGCTGCTGAAATTGATGTGGAGAAACAGATGACTGCATTTGCTTCAACCATTGCTGCTGCTGCTGAGGCAGAGGCATTTGCACCATCTGTCCATTTTGCGATGATCCAGGTAGTTGTGAATTTAATGCTGCAATTGATGCTGTTCTCGACAAGCCTTGACCAGCTACCTTCTGATAAATGAATCAAGATAAAAGTTAGCCCTTAGTCCTTCCAACCACGTAAAATATGAGCATTGCAAAAATTGATATAAACAAGTGACTTGAAGCAAATTCAGCATATAACATGTGCAATGCGGATTTAATAAACTCTGGCTCTGATAACTCCTAATAGAAAAAAGGAATGGGCACTGTTGTGGCTACGGGGCAAATAGTAGAAAAGGGGACTAGTAGAGTGGATATGAGAAAATGAGTTATACCCTCCTTTGTTGATCCAAGAAAGTACATATACATAGTCACAAGGTCTTATTACAACAATACCCCTACCGTATGTACTATTCTAAGGATACACATGTCTTTATGCTTCATTGGGGCCTCTTGGCCCAGCAGGCCAAATGGATACCGGTGGGGGCCATACCCACAACAGGCACACAAAGCCACAACTCTCAAGCATCTTTAGTAACACACTGTGCATGAAAAATTGTCAGAACAATGCTGCCAAGAGATTGTTTATCGCTTCTTTCAGCATTAACTTCTTAATACACATGCTTCCAAAAAGGACCTTGGTTAATTATAGCATTTCTTAACACTAGAACCACCACAAGGCCATGGACAGATATAACACCAAATATGACGAGTACATGAGGAAATGAATGCAGGAGAACCAAAGATAACTACTTTCACTTGCAGATAAAAATTAAATCATCCAAGATACCTGTGGAGATAGTGCAGCTTGCTGTGACGCTTGCTGTGGCCTCATCTGTGCATGGGCAAAACGTTGTTGAGCACCATATGGAATAGTTCCATTTGGTCTCATCTGGTTCATCCCCAAAGTACCCATAACTCCCATGGACTGCATCCCTTGCAACGCTTGAGCTGCGTTGGCAGTATTAAATTGCGCACCTTGTACTATGCCCTTTTGCCTTGGCTGCAGTAAGAGGAAAGGTCGATTACTCTCCTAGGATTATAACCAGCTGGTTGTAGTTACCTTAAACTGAAAATGTTTTCCCCTCATAATTATAATTTATAAGCAAAGGTAAAAATGGGCAGTATTGTTCTTCTTAACAGGTTTTACCATTCAAAAACAGAAGGCATTTCATTCACTTGTTAAGCAATTCTACATCTAATACAGATATTTGAATATTTGTGATTGGTCTTGTAAAGACTTCAAAAACAGAAGGCCCTTCATTGGGGTTAAAATGGGAGTCTTGGCTCAGTTCTTTGGGGCTTATGCTTAGGCTTTCGCTTTCATTTCTACGGTAACTTGCTGTGAAACAGTGTGTTTTTCAAGGCGAAGTCTATAAGCAAAGTGTAATACAAACTGTACCGAGTTCAGATGTACTAGCCAAAATCGCATGTGACTATTTTCCTCTATGTACTGCTTCTTACGAATAGGTCAGAGTTCAAAAGCCACATCTATGAGCCAAAAGCCTCAATCCAAAAGAACCCACCCTTGAATTCTTTACTAGCACAAAGACAAATGTTACTAATAGAATAAGTTGTTGAGCAATTAAATCTAATACATATCTTCAGTTTTATTTGTTTTGCAATGCACCAAAGCACCCAAGAGGTTACCTCCTTCCATCCCTTCATGTCATGGAAACAATCAAAACATATAAAAGAATTCAAATTTCTGGATCCACGACTGCTTTCATTTTAATTCTTAATTTATGGGTAAATGTAAGCTTTAGCCACTCTCTCACTTCCACTTAAATAGCTTCGATTTTTCATACCTACACTTCCACAATTCTTTGTCTGGGCATTTGGCTCATTAATTCACTATGTGATGCTACGGAACTGAATCCATGTATGAAAAGCTACACAATTGAACTGATTAAAACAAGCAATTTCTAGCCACAAATAATCGAGACCTCCCTAGCATGAGTAATTCACAATTAAAAGAATCGGTGTGTCTTCCTTCCTTGCTGTTACAAGTGGCTTTATGCATGACGAGGTGCAGAATTCAGTTTACTTAATCGAGCCCGAGACCCCAAATTCACCTGCGCCATCATCTGTGACTGGAGCCCATAGTGCGCCGCAGAGGCCGCGTTGCCCTGCACTTGCAGCATCCCCGGCTGCCCCTGCCCAAGCATGGCCGCGCGCGCTGCCAGCTGCTGCTGCCCCACCTGCCCTCCGCCGCCCGAGAAGCTCATCTGCCCGTTGTACATCCTAGCCGCCGCAGCGGCATACTGCGGAAGCTGGGCGACGGCGGCGAGGCGGGAGGCCGATCCAGAGCGGTGGATCTGGCCGAAGCCCCCGGCGCCGGAAGCCGCCTGCGTGGGCGAAGGCGCCTGCAGCTGCGGCGGCCGCGGCGGAAAGTCCATGGATCCGCCGCCTCCGGCAGCCGCGGCCGGGTCGAGCTGCGGGGAGGAGATGGCGGACAGGTCGGAGACGGTGGGGGACGGGGGTATTTGGGGGGAGAGGAGGGGGTTAGGGTTGGGGTTTTGCGGGGTGGAGGCGGAGGCGGAGGCGGCGAGCTGTTCGGGTTGCGGCGAGGCGATGGCGGCGACGGACGGCGGATCCGCCATGGCGGGCGGGGTATAGGGTTTCGGCGGCGGTGGTCGGAGACGGCGCTGGGTGGACGGTTTCGTCGGGGGCGGCGCAGGTACGAAGGGCGTGTGGGACACTTCGACGTGTGCGCGTAGTCTTTTCGTGGTTGAGTCAGGTGGTGTTTGGGCCACTGGTAGGTGGCCCCATGGGATAATTAAGAGGATAAGGATGGTTTTTTTAATGTGGTTTATGTCTTATGACTATAGTTTTTGAATTTTGATCTGTTCATAAGAGACAGTAAGAAAAATAGTCACATACGATTTTGGCTGGTATAGTTGAATTCGATACAATTTGTACTACAGTTTTTTTGTAGACCCCGTCTTAAAAAATGCACCGTTTAACGGTGAGTTACTGTAGAAGCCTAAGTTTAAGCAGTACCGAACCTGCTAAGTTTGCTACTACTATCACATGTCTATGCTAAGAGCAGTATATATCAACAAACGTGATCCAAAATCGTTTCATAAATATTTTGTTTATCTTATGCACATGTATGTTCATGACTTGGTTTTCAAGTGGGTTTTAAATCTGATAACTCAATTAGTTTTCTAGAAACTCAAATTCATGCAAGGACAATTTGTAGTATTTTTTTCAATGTATGAAATTTGGACGGTGATATCAATTTTCTATTTCAATGTCTATGCTTTTGTATGAACTGAACGTAAAAACATTTATTTCTAAAAGCATAAATTATACATAAACTATAAAAACAAATTCTATTTCAGACCTTCTGTCATTGTTCGCTCGATCTAGGATTCATTTATTTACTACGCCATAAGGTACTTACGAACAACATAGAAAGCTACCTTATAAAGCCATACTTACAGCAATGGGATATTTTAAACTGTGAGTAGCTTCTTGCCTAACTTTATAATCTTGTGGTATATTTCATAAAGGACTTCACTTTGATTATTTTTATTGCTACTAATTCGTTGACTCAATGCCTCTAATAATTCTTGTTTAGCAAGAGAAGGTTGTGTGGAAATATTCTAAGGAAGCTAATGGATCACATTGTGGTTGGCTTTTTCATAAACCAGTCGATTCAGTGGACTTAGGTACTGCTAAGAAAAAACTCTCAAACAAGCAATACTTTAGCATCAATGAGTTTTGCACTAGATGAAATAATTTTAAACATTGAATGCCACAGGGCCTGCGAAACTCAAGAGAGATATCTTTTTCCCACAAAATAGGCAAGTCAACAATTGCCAATTATTATTTGCCACAACATTAAGCCATTTGATCATTTTTACCAATTAGCAGTTTGTGGTTGTGATATGTCAAAATAGTAACAAGTCATGGCTACGGTATTTCCTTTTGGCTCCCCGAGCTTCGCCTTCGACCCTAGCACCACCCCATATATCATTGTACCAGGTAGTATAAGTAGGAGAGTTCACAAGATTTACGCAGGCAGTATAAGCAAGAGGGTTCACCTGAGCTACAAGGTTAGTTGCTTTGCTCCTTGCATTTCCACCCCCTCCCTAAACTTGAGACTTCTGGTGCTTGACGTACTGGAGGATCGGCTCCTTCACCTGCAACATTTGTTGGGAACTACAACTTATTATCCATGTGATATCAAACTATTATCGATGAACAAGTCGATACGCCAGATTTATGCATCTAGTAATTAATTATAGTTCAATGAAGAAACATGATGTTTGTACCATGCTAGCCTTCCTAGATCGCTTGTCCTGGGTGGACTGCGTCTCGTCAGCACTAGCCAAAGACTTTATGATCCTTTGCCCAAGCACTCCACTCTCCAAGGAACAAATTGGCGTGGTCGGCTGCAAGAAAACATTGCAGCTCATCACGTTCAAACTCTTCATTTGTGACTGCCTATATTCTCAAGTGTGGAAAGTTATTTATTGACTACTTAGGGGTTCAGATCAGGCTTTGGTTATACCTCGCGGACGCTGGTGGGAATCCTGCTTGGGTCCTTATCCATCATGGAAGCTCCTTGCATGCTCTGCATGGCATTATACTGTAGCTCTGGTAGCTCCCGAGTGCGAGTAAGATTAGATCCGATGGAGTTTAGGCAACCGATTGTCGAGCCGTCTCTCATTTCTTGGCCTGTGGAAAGAAAAGAGTTGGATAATGTCATGATGTCACTGCAGTAAAGACTGTTGCTACATCCATGGTAAAAGGGACATGGAGATGTGGATCACTGTTACCACTTAGGAGATCTTTGCACTCAAACTCAGCAGGCTTTGGATTGGTGTTAATGGCTTGCATGATGTAGTAGAGTTTGAGATTGATCGGGAATACACAACAGAGTGGTAGAATTATGCCACAAGTAATAGATAAAGCTTGGTGCTCGAGTGCTGATACTCAGAGGACAACATTAGAGAAATTATACTATACCATTTGTTCGCGAACATTAACCCCTAGTACTTTTTATTTCATCGACGACCGAGGCGAAGTACGAGTTGATTGGGCGCGACCCGTCGATGGCCAACAAACGATAGAACGCGGCAATGAAGTTGAATGGGGTATGCATGAATCTGCTGGGGCAGAGTCTGGCGACCAAGGAGACAATCCGGTCGCTAGTCCGCGAGAGGAAGATCTTGGACCGCGACGTGGTTCAGTTGCCCTCCGCTAATGAGACAGAGCCCTACCCCATAGAGTCTGAGGCGGTGGTCTTCGTCGCCTATCTGGAAGCCGGGCTCTACTTCCCCTCAGCGATGTTTGTTGGTGAAATGCTGAGGTTGTATGGGCTGGAGCTGCCGCAGTTGACTCCGAACGCCATCGTCTGGCTGGCTGTATATTGCAGGGCTTCGCGGATATAGACAGTGTGGCCTAGCGCGTCCCTATTTGCATTTCTTCATGATATGCGATGCCAGCCGAAGAAGCTGTATGGGCAAGAATACTCCAACTTTGGGAGTGTAAACTTCGTGCTCCGGTCCACATGCATCAAGTTGTTTCTGGCGAACGTGACCCAGACGAAGTGAGAATCCAACTAGATGCGGCGGTGGTTCTACCACTGCGTGGAGAGCGGTAGCAGCTTGAGGTGGTCAGGGTACCTGATGGACTTCAACACCTCCCCATCAATGACCCTCGACCGTGACAACAAACATCGTGCACGGAGACTAGTGGGCATCACTCTCCGGTTCAACATGCGGGACCTCGTGAGAGGCATCGCAGTAACGGGGCGCAAACCCCGTACTTATAGAGAATGCCATCCAGGACCTTAAAAGGACCTAGCAGCCCCTGTGGGTGGAGGGATCTGTTGATTGGCAACCTTGGCGAGCGCATCAACGTGGTCGTTGTCTGCCCGCAGAATAGCTTTCACCTTGATGCCTAACAAATGGCGCTCCTTTGCCCTCACAGCGGCTAGATATTTGGCTAGGTCGGGGTCATTGGCCTGGTAAGATTTGTCCACGTGCCCCACAATCAAGCGAGTCGGTATACACGAGCACCCTTCGCGCGCTGAGGGCCTTGAGCTTGGCTAGGCCGAAGAGCAGTGCCTCATACTCAGCCATGTTATTTGTCATCAGGAACCCGAGACGTGCTGAGTACAGCAGGTAATAGCCCTTTGGCATAGTGATCACTGCCCTCACCCGGTGCCGGAGGCGCCGTAGGCTCCGTCGGTGTGGAGGCTCCACACCGGGTCAACTGGTAGCTGGGCTTGTGGCTGAGCTGGTAGAGTCCATTCAGCGAGGAAGTCCACCAGAACTTGAGACTTTATGGTCGTGCACGAAGTGTATGTCAGGGATAAAGGCGCGAGCTCATGCGCCCAGTTGACTCCTTATTGTGTAACATTTCCGCCAAAGGGAATGACAAGGGCACAATGATGTGATGAGCTAAGAAGTAATGGCGGAGCTTCCATGAGGCCATGATGAGGGCATAGGCCAATTTTTTCAGCTTAGTATACCATGTCTTGGCACCCTTAAGGGCTTCCAAGATGAAATAGACTGGCCGCTGAAGGGATCCCTCTTCGAGGACAAGGACTGTGCTGACTGCTGTTGCCATAGCCACGAGGTACAACATCAACGGAGCCTCTGGTGCAAGGGCCACAAGGGTGGGAAGCCTTACAAAATGCTTTTTGAGGTCATCGAAGGCCATCACACACCCGTCATCCCAATGAAACCCGTCACACCCGCGAAGAGTTTTGAAGAACGGAAGGCCTCTATCGGCAGCCCTAATCAGGAAATGGATCAACGCAGCCGTGCGCCCGATAAGCCTCTGGACCTCTCTTATCATATTGGGCGGTTCCATGGGGAGGATCGCATCGACCTTATCAGGGTTCGCTTGTATCCCTCATCCTGACACCAAGAAGCCGAGCAGCTTTCCTACATGCACTTCGAAGACACATTTGTCTGGATTCAGCTTAATGCCCACCCGCCAGAGGTTGTCGATGGTTTCTTGAAGGTCTTGGCCATGGGAAGCGAGTTGTCTGGTCAATGTAAGCTTTGACATTCTGTAACATCCCCAAAATTTTGAAATTTAAAAATGTGAAGCTTTTGAGTTATTTGTAATATATTTTATTTGAATTTGGAGTTTTATGGTGTTTTTATGGAATTTGGTTGAGGTTCAAAAAATTTAAGAAGCTTAAAAAGAAACAAGCATTAATAATGCCCTAAAAGGGAATGTACAAACAATAGAAAACTAAAATTACAAACACGAATCTGAAAAGATGATCCGGTATAAGAAGAGGGAAACCTGAGTTAAAAATATAAAATCTCATTTTGAGAATAATGGCATAAATAGCAATAAGAGTAAACGGATAAAATACAAATAGCATATACAAATTGTGCAAGTGAGAGCTTAGAAATAAAATATGCAAAATGAAATAAGCCAGCAAACTAACAATGAATGAAATTATATATATACATATATATATATATATATATGTATATGTGTGTATATATATACAAAAAAATGGATGGAGTTAGGCCGGCCGACACCATCCAGCCCAACCCCATCCCTCCTTCGGCCGTGCGGCCCAATTTCCCGCCTGCCCGGCCCCAGCGCGCAGCGCACAAGCGCACTCTGACGGGCGGACCCCGCCCTCACCCTCGCCTTCTCTCCCAGCCAGCGGGCCCGGCTTCTCTCCCCCGTTCCCTCACTGGCCGGTGGCCCTCCTATCGCCCGGCTCTTTCTTCCTCCTCCTCGCTCTTCCCTCTGCCGCGCGCAGAGCTTTCCGACCACGTGGCGCGCGCTTCCTGCTGCCCCAGCGCGCGTGCGGAGCAAAGCAGCGGAGCAGGTAAGGGTGGTCAAGCGCCAGGAATCCCACGCCTGCCCTGTCGACATCGCCCTGTGCCCTCCGTCGCGTCCCCGCCTGCGCTCCCGCGTCACCACCGCCACGCCCATGCTCTGCCGCCCGTCACCGCGCGCTCGCATCGCCGTCTTGTCCTGGCCACTGTGCCATGGTCACCGGTCACATGGGCGCCGCAGCAACCCCCTTTCCACGCCTATAAAGATCTCTCCCGGCCGCCCACTGCTTCCCGCGCCCCTCCCCTCTCCTCAGCTGCGCGGCGCACTGATCGCGCCGGTCCTCCACGCCGCCCGGTCGGCTCCCAGTCTTTAAAAGCAAGGGAGAACCTCCATTAGCCTCACATCATCCCCCACATCCTCTCCTCTCACGGAATTGAACCCCCACGACCGGAGCTCGCCGGAATCGGTTTCCTCTTCACCGCCGGCCAAGCGCACCACTGCTGCCGCCGGCCTCTCCACAGCCCGTCCCCGGCCAATTCCTCCGAGTAGGAGCACCCTCGGAGCACGGCGAAGCTTCCCCCGTTCCCGGCCGAGCCCCTCCTGGTCCACACTTCGCCGGCACCGTGCACCTCCTCCGTTCACCGCCGCCGTACGCCGCCAAGCCGCCACAGCTGCCCCCGAGTCAAGCCGACCCCCGAGGTAGCTTCCTGTCCCCGCTGAGATGCTCTCTTGCGAATTAATTGAGTTCCTATGCCCTGTGCCGCCGTAACACCCGTTTCCTTGTTCCGCCGCCGCTCCGGGTCGCCGCCGGCCCGCTCCGAAGCTCCCCAGGCTCCGCCGACGCTTCCACCAGCTTCCCCTGGCCGCGGACAACCCGTTTTCGCCGTCACACCCTCCTCTCCGACCACCCCTCGCCGGCACCATCGTCGGCCGAGCACGCCCCCGAGCTTCCTCTGCTTCAGCCTCCCCCACGTCCAGCTCAGCTGCGTTCCTTCGCCCGCTTCGGTCAGGTAAGACCCGAGCCTGAGTGGCTAGCTGCGTGCGATGTCGCTTCAAAGACCTGAGTTCGATTCCTCTGGCCGTAATACTTAGGATAGGTTTTTAGGATATTTTTGCCGAGCTACAGTAAACCGAGAGAATGATTAGGAGATGATTAACTGTGATTAGGAAATATTAAAAGTGATTAGGGAATATTAAAAAGGATTAATGGGAATATTAAAGATTAATTTGAATATAAGTAAGCTCATTTAGTTCATACAGAGGTTAATTAATGTAATTAAGAGTTAATGACTGTCATTGGTTTGTTAATTAAAAAAACCCCTCACTGACATGTGGACCCCCACCCTTAATTAAAGAGCAGTGGCTGGTCCCACATGTCAATGGTACAAAGAATGGAAATAAAGATAAAACAGAAATTAGAACTGGAAAGTGGGACCCATCTGTCAGAGATTTAATATTTTCTAGATTTAATTAAACTGAGAATTTAAAATGGGCGTAACTTAACCATTTTAACTTTAAATTGGGTGAAACAAATTTCTAAATTCATATAAATTCAAGATCTGTCCAGTGGAACTGAAACCATAAATTTTAGAGTTCCATTGAATTTTTGGTGATAGTTAATGTGGTTTGCATAAATAAGTTGAAAAGACTAAATATTAGTTATGGCATTGATAAAGAGGAACAACTTTGGCTAAACATCCAAACTTAGTAAAGATGCTCTTAAATCATAATTAAAACATAAGTTCAGTATTTATCATGCTGTCACCTAATAAATCTCAGTGATGTACCTTATTAAATAGAATAATAGAATACTACCTTGTACAAAGATCTCTGCCTAGATTATAACACCAGCTTATTTAATATATAACTATAGATTAGTTATCACATATGAATAAGTAATATTTAACTCAAGGCTCTAAATTAGAAACTACCCCTAATTATACTTAGAACCTAGGTCAATATTTAAAATACTGCCAATAAGTAAATCCTAATGGAAGATTCTGCTAATTAGCAAACACTGAAATATAACCCTGTATGACAAGTTTTGCTAGGTAAATAAAAATTAAAAATAAAGCTAAGCCTAATAGCAGCTAGAGTATGAGCAAGCTACTAATAGTGCCATTAATTAAATCTTAACGCTAGCTTTAGTACATAATAGTATTAAGCATAATTGTATATATAACAAGTTAGGACCCATATGAGTGGATCCTAATTCAACTTAAAATTAGCCTAGCTATGAATGGAGATACATAAAATATGAAAATGGGATTATTAGAGATTTAAATTCTACTTAATTACCATATAAGAATAGATATTGAGCCCTTGCTATTTATCTTAATCTAATTAATAGTGAAAGCCTATATCAAAGATTGGTCTAAAAACTTAATAAAGATATCCAAATATTATAATACCTTCAACTAAAAGATTTATAGAATAAGTACAGATCTCATCCATCAGTCCAGTTTGCCTTTACCATAACCTGAGTTGCAAGGAATGCATACCCTAAAGATAGAATTTGTCCACTAAACTCATGCACCAGTCTATAGGTCTAACCTGACTCATGGAACTTCCTTGATAAATACAAAATAATAAAAAGAGGTTATAATAGTAAAAAGATCAAGTCATCATATTCTACCGGCCTTGCCTCAAATCAGTTGAATCACCCATTAACTCATAATAAAAGTAAATTGAGTTTATTCGGATTTATTTGGATCTGTTGAGTTATTCGCCTTTATTTTAATTCAGTTGCTTAGCACGTAATTAGAAATTGGAGTTCCGAAGTATCAACGGATCAAGCGTAATCAGTATCAAAGTGAAGACAAAGGACCAAAAAGCTCAAGCCTATCGAATGAGAAAGCATTATGTGAGCTCAAGACTGCGGTAAAACCGCGCCAGGCGAGTCAATACTTTGATCATGTTGAACCTACATTTTTTGCAAATTATTTTTGTTTAAATTATCAAATTGCATGCTGTTATCTTATATGTCAATACATGTTTAATTTAAGATTTTAGTTATATGCCCATTGTTTGCTTGATTAATATTACACCTCCTTTGGAATCATTGAATATGTGAACCTTGTCGCCCTAGCAAAATTATAATGGTACCTTTTGAAAATAAGTCCCTAATTATATGCCATGCTTAGTACTGCATAAATACTCAGGGGCACTGAAATGTCCCAAACATCATTGTCATTTGAAATCATGAGAAACTGGTTTGGGCAGTCATGGTGGGAATGACTGGTATATTTTGACATGATTATTTTATGCTCCCAAAAATCCCAACTTGCTTAAATATCTGAGCGGATGGTTTGGGGGCTGGTATGTGGTGCGGTGGGAGCACAAATTGTGGAGTGTGGTAGAACCGCTCAGATAATACTAAGGACTGAATCTTGTGATGATCTCCTGATGTAAAACAGTACAACCACAAGTCTATAATGGGTACGACCTAGCTGAATAACTTGCAAGGGTTTAGTTCAGATATCACTGAGGAAAGTGGGTGCCAGGGTGTACTGATTTACTCACAGTGAGGCACAGGGTGTACTGTACTCGCACGGCGCAAGAGAGGGCTTCTGACTGTGGTGGTGTAACCCTTCAGCGGTGAAACCTCAGCGTGGGTGGTGTCTAGCTAGATCGGAGTAAGGTAAAGGCTTTGTGATAAATTATCTGGGTCTCATGCCTAAGGAAGCATGTTGGCAAAAAGGATAGTTCATCTCTTGTGGTGAAAGTGTACAAACTCTGCAGAGTCAAAACTATTCGAATAGCCGTGCCCACGGTCATGGGCGGACATGGGAACTTAACTGGATATAGTTCTGCTTTAAAAACATTGGAAACTGGGAATGGGAAACTTGAGGGGCGAAGGACTGCCCTGGTTTGGAATTGTCCTGGGCGTCGTCCCAGTGGTAAGTTAAGCGGCTATAACGCTGAAGAAATTGCTATATGGTGCAGATGCCATGTAACGGTGGATGGAATCTGAATCGATATTAATAATGCATTTCCTTGTACATTATGATTTGTTCCAAAATTGCTAAGTCATAGGACTTTTTAATTAATTGTATTCAAAAGCACTCTACGCAAAATAAAATAGCCCGAGCCTCTCCTTTGTTAAGCCATGCATACTATTTATTTGCATTCTGTGTATTGGCTCGCGGAGCACGGGGTCGGAGTGCTCATGCTCGCTTTTGCGACAAAAATTCAGAATCAGGAAATCAAATCACCTCGCCTCAGCAACAAGATTGGACAAGCTGGCCAAGAAGATGAAGATGTCAAGGGCTAGGTCGCGAACCTCCAGTTGGCTGCCTGTGGGCATGTCCTGAAGGTCCCACATGTGTGCTTCGTTCTTCCGCTGCTGCAATTTATTGATTTCGGCCTAATCGGCCCATGAGTAAGTCTACTATTATATTTACGTTTCCGCATGATATGAACTTTGATATTCAGAACTGTAATCTGTGAGCACTATCTTGAGGAATCCGGATGTTAATATCTGGGGCCCTACACATTCCTTCCGAGCTGAGAGACGAGGGCAAGGGCCACCAGACGTGTGAACGTAGCTCCCGCGTTCTTGAGGCCGAAGGGCATCCTGATAAAGCAATATGTTCCTGCTAGGGTTATGAAGCTTGTCTTGACTTCGTCATCCTTAGCCATATGGATTTGGTGATAGCCGGTGTATGCATCCAATAAGCTCATTATCTCATACCTTGCCATGGCGTCCACCAGTTGGTCTATCCGAGGCAGCGGGTAGTTGTCTTTTGGACATGCCTTGTTGAGTGGAGTGAAATCGACGCACAAACGCCATGCACCACTAACTTTTTTTACCATTACTAGATTTGCGAGCCACTCCGAGTGACGCACCTCGTGGATGACTCCGGCCTAGAGTAGCTTCGTGACCTCTGCTTTGGCAGCCTGCTGGCGCTCGAGGGACATGCGTTGGAGCCTTTGCCTGACTGGTTTAGCGTCAAGGTGAACCACGAGGCTATGCTCAATTATGGCGCGGTCCACCCCCTTGATATCCGCGTTGTCATGAAGAACACGGAGTAGACCCTACTCAACCTCTAAAGGGAGGCCATCATCGATGGAAACTTGTTGTTCTATAGTATGCAGGGAGATTCTCTTGACTCCACCGTCAGGCCTGGGCTTGGGCGTCCACCCCAGGGTGGAGGGCGTGCCTATGCCAAGGGTGTCCCTGATGGCGTGCATCTTTCGGAGGGGACCTTGCGCACCGAGTTTTCTTCGACGGTTGAGGTCTTGGTCTCTAAACACGGTAATGATGCCCTGTGGACTTGGAAGTTTCATGCACAGGAAGTTGTGGTGCAGGACCGCCCCGAAAGCGTTGAGGGTCGGGTGTCTCAGGATAGCGTTGTATGGGTAGGGAAGGTCGACGGTGTCGAAGGTGACGTCCTCACTTCTCGCTTGATAACCCTGCCCGAAGGACACCTGTAGTTGTATTTGGCCCAGGGCTTTCAGTGGTTGACCCCCGAAACCCTGGAGCAGGATCCTCAGAGGCACGAGCCTACTGCGGAGATCCCCATCTGGTCGAAGGCCCCCGCGAATAAAATGTTGGCAGAGTTACCCCCGTCGACCAGAATGCGCTTAACGTGGCATCCTGCGATGGCGATCTGGATCACCAGTGGATCCTGGTGAGGAAAGTCTACTCTGTCTGCATCGGCGATTGTGAAGGTAATGTCATTTTGTGCCCAGGTCGACGGCACCTAGGCAGGGTATGCAGCCATGTGATGCAGCCAATGAGTGTAAGCCTTCTACTGTCGTGCAGATGAGAATTCTAGCAACGAACCTCCGGATATGACGTTTATGATGTGGCGCTGACCTCCCTCGGCAGACTGTATCCGCAGAAGGTCCTCCGAGGGCTATTGTACGTGAGCCACCGCTTGGGTCCTCATTTCCAAGCTCTGTCCGCTTAGGCAGGTTCGAGTGATGTGGTCGCCACGTCCGTGCACTTTACACCAAAGCTCGTGCTACTGGCGCTCCTCCTCATCACGCGCTCTGCCCTCACGGCCCTGGCCTCATCCGCGCCCTCGACCTCTACGACCCCGTCCCCGGCCAACGGGGGTGCTATCGTCGAACCCGCCTTCAATGTCGAAGACATATTTGGCCCTTTGGGCTTTGCGTTGCTTGTGACTGGAGGTGTTCTTCGGTGGGTCTTGTGCTTACTTGGTGTCGAAGGTGTCGCTCCTGCGACGCTGCATGTCTTCCTCTGCTCTCGCATACTCCTCTATCTTGTCGAAGAGCTTGACAACCGTCTTTATCGGTTTGCACGCATTATATTCGGCCAGCGGCCCTAGGCGGAGGCTCCGGATCGCCGCGTTGATGATCATGGTCTCGTTCACATTTTTAACTTGACAACGAACCTTGGCAAAGCAGTTGAAGTACTCTCGGAGTTTTTCCAAGGGCTTTTGCTTGATGGTGAAGAGTTGATCTGCGCCAACCTGCTCAACGTAGTTACCCTGAAAGTTGTTATATAAGCGATCGTGGATCTGCTACCATGCATATATGGAGTTTGGCTCTATGGTGAAGAACCAAGAGAGCGCTATTCCCTGCAGACCGAGCGGCAGTCCCTTCACTTTAGTGGTGCCATCCCTACCGGCGGCCTTGATGGCCGTCTCATACACCCGAACGAACTCCGTAGGGTCTGTATCACCCTTGTACGGCTCGATGGTCAGGAACTTGAAGTCTTCCGATCACACTGACTGTTGCAGGCCAACGGAGAGTGAGACTCCAGATCTACGCATCGGAGTGTGCCGTGACCGAAGGTAGGGGCGTCGCGGTTGTTTGTTCGGTTAGGTGTGACCTCCACCACCGCTGCCGGTGGCGTTTGCTGACTTCGAGCCTCTTGCATCTCCCGTATGGCCCCTCGGAGGTCTGCTAGCTCGTGTTGCAATGTTCTGAGGGCCGCACCTGCTTGGGCGGAGGCATGCACTGCGAGGTTGCTGGCGATAACAGCTTGCGCGCCAGAGCTATTTGGTGCGTCGGCGCGATTGGCTCTACATTCGGCGATGAGGCCAACGCGACCGTCACGACCATATGTCGCCCCCGCGCTGGATCCAGGATCACTAGGCATGCCGGCGCGAGTGTCGGCGCTGATGATTCCGTTGACACGAATGCCGCTAACGGGGTCGACCATTGCACCATCAACGGGGCCGACCGTCGCACCTCAACGATCCTCGTGGTGGCTGACCATACCCATGCGGATGTCAACGCTGGCATTCGCCGCACCGATGTCGCCCTCAATGCCGACCCAAGTGTTGGCGCCAACGGCCCACCATCTGAGGCCCTGGCATTCACGACCCCCGCCATTGTGCTCCGCTTTCTTTTCGCTATCGACGATGCTTTATTGGGCGCCATCACCTTTCAAAGTCCACGACTTGTTCTCTGTCGTCCCACAAACAGCGCTAACTGTTGTGGCTACTCGTTAAATAGTAAATTAGGAGAGTAGTGGAGTAGTTGTGGTGGATGAGCTATGCTTGCCCATTTCCCATGTCCAGTGCGCATACACACGCATCCATAAAGCATTATTACAATATTGCCCTTACAGTTGTGCACCCCTAGAGGGGCATACATGTCATTACACATATCTCACTAGGCCTTATAGCCCCAAACAGGTCGGATGGGCTCACGTAGGGGTCATCCCTACTATAGATACAAAGTACAATTTTATATTACTTAGGCATCCGATCTAAAAATAGTTGATTTTTAACAATGATATATTAGATACGTTTTTTTGCCGAATTGGTTGCGCCAATATGAACTATACATTGCCCAAAATTGATGGCTTCCTTTTGCGCTTCCCCATGTAGAAAGCTCCGAATTTGTATTTCATTTTGCCTCAAAGTTCTAACCAGGTTAAACTAATTGATACTACCTAATCCAGTGGTGTTATTCAGGTTTCATGTGTAAATTGTAATCATGCACTTTTTTAAAGGTTGTAACCAAGCAACTAACTACGAACGAAAATTCCGGGCCTGTCTTTCGTTGCTTGAGAATAATGCTACAGTGCAAGTGCATGTCTTCCTGGAATGAAGAGGCTGTGCATGAAGTACAACCCTTTGTCAGAGTTCCCATTCCAGTTTGGAGTTTGGACCTGCCGAATAGATGGGCCAACCTCCTGCAGAGAAGAATTCCACGCGCACGTACGGCAGCATATGGCCGTTGGAATCTGCTCATGACGATCCTCCTGACAGCGTCCGAATCGAAGCACCGGTTCAAACAAAATGTTATCGTAGCTATATTTTTTCAAATTTATTTTTTAAAAATTAGTATTTACAAATCTAGTTTTCTTTGTAGATCTACCAAACTCGAGCTCGGCAAGTCGCAGGTGTCCGCACTGTATAAACTTAATTAATGCTAATTATATTTAATTAGTACTAATCACACGCTTAATTAAACACTAATCATGAGCCATTAAATGCTGCTGTGCTAAGGGGGCTCGACAGCACACCTGTCAAGCTCATTAGATTTATGAAAAGAGTTAGATTTACAAAAACTAACGTCTAGATATTAAATTTTTAAAAAATAGCCCAGTTATTTACATAAACAATTCAAAAATCATTACCGGGGCAGAGACCTTGACCGCCGGGGCGTACGTGCAGAAGAAGTCGTCACTTGCCACTGCCGACACCGAGGCACTGTCTCTCCTCGCTGCCAACGAGCAAAGCACGGCACGTCCCAGCAACGCCAATTCGCCCGCCCCATCTCCATCAGACGCCCCGAGACCGGCGGTCTTGCCTTCATTTCCTAGACCGTCTACAAGGCGGCCGCAAAAAGTCGACGCGCACGGCCCCGCTCCGCGCGGAGAGCAGGGCAGCTGGGACGTGCGGTGCCATGCCGGCTGCCGGTCGATGCGCGCTCGGGTCGCGTGCGAGAAACCTCGCGCTGCGGTCGGCTGTACGACGCGTCGCGCGTACGCGCCCGGTGCCCGCGTTAAGCCAACGCGCCGCTCATTACAGATTGTGTTTCCGACTTCCAACTTATTTTTTATTACTTTTAAATTTATTTTTTTGGCTTTTTAAGTTTTTTGCTCAGTTCTTTTTTTACGTATTCGTTTGTATTATGTGTAATAGGCTAATCTGTTTTTCTATTTTAAATTTTCTTAAATTTAGTTATGCTAAATAAGTCACCATCAACTACAGTGTAATTTCAGTTAACTACAGTACAGTTGCAGTCATAATCTAGCTTATTTCAGCCAACCGAACGGCGCCTAAGATCGGCAGTGGCTTTTTCAGTCACGCTTATCTCATCTGATGAGGTTTGATTGGGTCCCGGTTCCATGCCAACGTACCGTTCCGAGGTTACACGATGAGAAAGTGCAGCACAAGAACCCGTGGCGTCCAAAGATTTTCTGTAATGCCCTAGGGTCCAAATCGGCTTAGTCTAACCCCATTCTGGATAGGCCACGTACACGTAGCAACTCTCTTGCACTTTCGTCATCGCTTCCCGCAAAACGTTTAACTGGATGTTGCTACCATTGAAAGTTCTAGGCTTATATGTTAGCGATTCTCAAGCTAAACTAGCAAGATAAGACTAACCAGGGGCGGTTCTAGTGTAAGTCAAGGGTATTCAGTCGAATACCCAAAATTTTTGCCAAAAAATCTACTATATACAAGGTATAATATATATGTATATTAGTAGTTAGATCAAATTTATTTTGTTCATACCCAGTCAGCCTAAATTATTGCTAGATTCTTTTGGCCTATTTCTCTCTCCTAAACCCACATTGGTACCAAACACTGACCTAGACCCACTAGGCCACTACCATGATTCACATGACACATGATAGAAACTCTAGGTCTCACTCAGTCTTTTCTCTCACTCAAGTCTCTCCTCTTTGTCTCTCTATTTGGTGGCGCAGGAGCTTCTGGTCTTAAAGGAGCACTGGAGCGGCCGTTTCGCACCGCAAGTCACCTTGCCATCGTTGCTCGCCAATGCGGTGCAGCCGCATAGGTTCACCCTCCCCGACCTAGTGACCTCCATGGCGTCATGGCCTCATATATCTAATCCGATAATCCCTCTGTCTCCTACTCCCTTAGCGATCTTTGATTTGAAGCAAAATTATGTGTCAGAAAGTTCAGAAACATGAGACGGTGGAAAAGTAGCTCTTCCAAAACCGCAGGTCATGGGCACACAATTTAGCTTTGCTCGATGATCGTTGCCGCGGCCAACAGTTGAACTATGCTCATCGATCTTACGTACGCCGGAAACTGGCAGCGGCACAGGATTAAGCTGGAAAGTCTTAGCACTCGAGCTAATTTCCAGCGGATCACACCACAGCCGAGAAGGTCGAATGTTTCCACCGGATATGGATGTACATATCAATGTATCACGATCGTGGTTTAAACTTGCCTTTTTTTTTAATTAAGCTGTATCCTGTATAGGAGCGAGGACGAGTTTCAGGCGCTGAAAAGGTCATAAACGTTTGCATCCCGACATGATCACTGTCCAATCGTAAGCTCGCCTTGTAAGACTAAGGGCAGCCCCAATGGGACATTGATGGTAGTTTCTATCCCTCTTAATTATGCTGACAGCTCAGCAATTTGATGATGTGGCAAAGGAGTTATTGAGGAAAGAGAGTGCAGAATCAAGAAATCGTTTCCTCCTCAAGAAATCGCGTCCTCACGCGGAACGATGCACGAAGAAACGAGAAAATATGCGTTGGGGAGAAACTACCAGTTTCCATCGCTCGCTCGCTCGCTGGCCGTGCTCGCTCGCTGGCCGCGCTCGCTCGCTGGCCGCGCTCGCTCGCTGGCCGTGCTCGCTCGCTGGCCGCGCTCGACCACTCTCCACGCTAGCCCGCGCTCGCTCCAGCCGTCGCGCTTGCCGCGCTCGCCTGCTGTCCAAGCTCGCTGGAGCCGCAGCGCTGGCCGCGTTCGTCGTTCGCGCAGGCCACGGTCGCCGCTCGCCGGCCACGCTCGATGTTGCTTTCCTGCCTAGGCTGGGACCATGCTGCAAGCAGCCGAGCATGCGGCCCTCCATGTCGAGAGAGAAAGCAAAATAACTCACGCTGTGCTTAGGATGAAGCATGTCGTCTGCACAGGCTCCTCCATGGTGAGCATGAGGTCACGCGGTGCTCAGGACCAAGATGATGGAGTTGGGATAGAGAGAAAAAAAAGTCACATTTATTAGCCCAAGAAACTTGCATTGTGTAAGGTGATTTCTATAGATAGTTTGTTGCTGATGTGGCCACTATGGAAACCATGCATGGTTTCAACCATTGGGACTGCCCTAAGAAGATACTCGAGTCATGACTTATAATTGCAGAACATGTGAGCAGACACTTTGAATATTTTGATGGATAACTAGAATGGGATGCCTAGGTGTACCTTATGATTCATGAAGGCAACTTGGAAATTACCAATTTAGTTTAAAATCTGAACCAGTCTGTATAATATATATTTTTGCCATTCCATTTTATCTTTTACTAAGGTTCCTTTCCAATTGTTTCGATGGTTTGCAGTTACAGGACAAACTACTTCATCATGATCGCGTTCATTCTTGGTATGCAATGAGGCCTCTGCCTGTGGCAGTTTTTCTGGTTTGTATTTAGCTGGGTTTTGGTTTTCATATTTCCTTCCTCTTGTGTTTGCACTATGCAGGGATGGGCTTTCTTCGGAAGCCAGTTGCTATCCTTGCAGCTTTTGCAACTGGCCTCAGCATTGCATTTCTCAATGACAGGTGTGTTTAGCTATGTCCGAATACTCATGTTATGCTTACAATAAGAATCCTGTGAAAAAAGTTTTCAATTGTATATGTTAGTCTTCCTGTTGTGACCTGGAAGCCATTGTTGTACTCGGTGAAGCATATTTAACAGAACTTTGCTTAAATTAGGGTGAGCTGGTATTACAAATTTCCGTATCTATAGTTATCTTTTTACGATTTTATGCCTACTCCTTTTCATCTTTGAAATTACCTGCAAAGCTCCATATTAATGTTTCAAAATAATCAGATGTTAGATTCTCCACACAAAAAAGTTATATACAAAATTGTAATAATCTGGGTCATTTTCAGTCGGTAACAAAGTTGGTGACATGGTTGTCATGGCGCTCCTGCCAATCGTGGCGACCCCATGGCACCAGGACGTCTAGGCGCTTAGGCGCCCACCTAGACGGAGAGTAGACAATGAGGCATATTGGCCAAATCAGCTCATATAACACACATATAACAAAGAAAATAGGAAGAATAGATGACTGATGGGCCACTACCCACTCAGCCCACAACCTCACTAAAGCCCAAAGGCCCATCTAAGTCATCCCCTCCCTCCTCCTGTGCCCTAATAAAGTAATAATACCACCAAGATGTCACCTCCAGTTGCAGAGCAGAGGGGCAAGTGGCAAAGCAGAGAGCAGCAGAGCAGAGCAGGGTAGAGGGAGAAACAGAGAAGAAAGGAGAGGGAGAGAAGAGTAACTGTGAGGTGAAGGTAGAAGGCAGGGAGACGATGATGTGCTCTGGATGGCGGCGGCGGCGGCAGCTCGGGTTCTCCCAGGCCATCTCTTCCCCCCTCTCTCAGGTCACCCAAAGGCCAGATCTGAGCCCCCCCCCCCCACCCCCCAGACCGCTGCCAGTCGAGGCGAGCAGCCCAGTCATCCTCTGCTGGTCTGACTGGATGACATGTCGTCGACTAGGTGACACCGTGACAACTATGGTTGACAATATAACATTCTCATTTTATTTGATAGAGATGCTTCTTTGCAAGGGTAATAAAGGGTAATAGAAAGACTTATTTGCTTTGGCTTATGAATGATACATACATGGTACGTTAATTCAAATGTTACTTGAGAAATCATATTCATCATCTCCACATTCATTAATCAGACACCTACATTTGTGTAGTTATCACTTATCAGGTATTGCAACTTGAAAATTGTTCTCATATTTGATTACCTACCATAAACTGAAATGTTCTGCAAACTCTTGTGCTGTGGTAAAAATGACTTAGTAAGATTGTATTATGAGTGTCATAAGTTTTCCAGTCTCAAGGAATTTTGATTTGGACCAGAGTGCATTAGCTTATTTGAGGGAGCTAATTTGACCATCATTCATTTGAAATGCTAATATCTTATTTGTTAATCATTTGGAGCATAAAATTCTTGATCCAATCACAAACTCACACAATTCATTCTGTTATAATTAGAAAAGCCGCGCAAACACTAGTTGTTCCTAATGGTCATCTACTGTGTATCCATTGAGTAAAATTGAAGTCAGGTCTACATGCCGTTTACTCTACCTTTTACTTATTTTTTTTTAACTGTAGATATTTACAATCTATGATGGTTCAGAGTGTGTGGCATTGTTTACTTGATATACCATTGTTGTCTTTTCTTATCTTTATGTTTACTCCTTTTCCTTCCAACCAAATGAGCCCATGCTTATCCACTAGAGAAATAATGATATATTTCCCATCAGGATGATTGTTATCAATTACTTCTCGTGTTTGATATTGCAGTTTTGCAGTTACTTTTAATGAGAAAGTCACAAGGACCGTTAGACAATTTTCACCACATTTAGCTGCCAAGATGAGACCACCCATTACGTGAGGATTTTGTTTTTCTGGTTTTTCTTTTACTATTCTTCTTTTACTAGGGATCTCAGAAAGTTATGCTAACACCATTTTCAATGGCATTTTCAGCCCTGTCCTTCGTAACCGACCAAGTAGAAAAAGATCAATTCATATTTGTGGCCGACCTCGGTGGGTCTCTGTCTTGTTCTTTTCTGCAGGTTGGTAGAACACCTACCTCCATATGATACCATTTTGTACCTTAGTTTTCAAAAACTTCTGTTGCAATGGACCCAGAAAATAACTGATTTTATGTTGCAGTTAGCTGCACGCTCTGGTTGACCTCCTGCAGCCTCCTCACGGTTCTGTGCTCATTACTTATTGGTCTACTTGGTAATGCCAACATAATTTGGATTTTTAAAATATTCATATACAACACTATGCCCTAATAATTGAGTTCCTGCCTTGCAGCAACCTTGCTTCATGCAAGCTTCAGAACACCTAATCTGAAAGCTCGTCTGAACACATTCAGGGAGGAATTCCGAGCAGTATGGCGGAACTATAGCGAGCTGTAAATGTCCATGTGAGTGCCTTCATGGATATCTTGGCTCCTCTGTAGCTGAAACTTGAAACTGTTGCATTGCATACGTGTTTTGCGAGTGTATCATCATAGTGGGTACAATGGGGGACACACACCCACTCACACCACAAGCATGCACACTCGTGTGCATCTGACTGCACACGACAGGGATTGCAGCTTTCCCAACCCGTGCTCCCACCACTAGGTCACTGGCCCGTCTTTATTGCAGAGTTTCCTAATAGATACCTGCATTGATATGATGTGGAAGCACAATGCATTAGCGCGCTTGCTTAATTCTTGAAATTTTTTCTGTGCAGGTTTTTGTGATAAAAAATGGTTCCAAGTGCCAAAACTGCTCCTGTTTGTGATCTCTTTTGGCTAATCCAACTGTGGATCTGGCCTTTTATCATTAGATGATGGCACTGGTATATCACACTGTCCACCCTACAGATCTCCATAGTTTTACCTTCTGATCTACAGTTTCTACTGTATTTTGGAACATTTGGGGGAAAACAGCATGTAAAGATTGTACACATCTACCCTCAAGTGAAGAAAGCAGACATTGTTTGGGTCTGTGAAACGCCTTCTATGCTTCATCACTCTGGACCATTCTGATATGTATCTGCCATCAAAATTCTGCCGCTCGAGCTTACATCAAGGGGGGCGGGCTTCGTTCAATTTCTACTGCGTTGCCAATAGCAATGATTCAACCGAAGGAATGTTTTTCCGTGCAATCCTTGCTATCCCGGTTCTGGCATCTGGGTTTGGCCGCCCATTGCTGGCGACCCCGAGCCAGTGGCGGCGCGAGTGACGTTTAGGCACGGTGCGGGGCGGGTTAAAACGGTTCAGCGCCGTCACCTCTGCTGGGGGAGGAGCACGGTGCGCGCAGGAGGTGGTGCGGGCTTTCGTAAGGGAGTTAGCGGGAGGACGACCGGTGACGGGTGGCCGGCTGGCCAAGAGGTACGATCTTGCGCTGTCACATTTGAAGTTTTCACTTTCCCTACCCAGGTCTGGGCGCCTCACCTCTGCATCTCGCATTCTAGTCCCGAGCCATTTCTTACTATCTTAAAGTAGAGCGAAGCATACTAGGCTTCCGCATGCACAGAGCATGTGAATTGCTCCTCAGCTGGTTGCTTGGATCTTCCATAGGATGATGCTGATGCCACCTATTTCTTTCGGAGAAAAGAACAACAATGAGTAACGAGTATCAGCTTAGGTTTGCCTGAAGTTATTTCTCAACGGCAACATGGTGCCTGGCGGCTTAACCTTCCACTCTAGCGATACATCCAATTTCACACGTCGGCGATGTTTTCTTTTAGATTTCTCCGTCGAAGAGTTCCTCGTAGGTTTTGTAAACGCTCTGAGGGTGCACAAATGAATCGCCTCTGATTTGCTTAACCTGTTCAGCGTGTGCAAGGCATATTTCAGTAACAATATTCTTACAAGGTCCATAAGAAACGCAATCAGACATATACTAGCATGTTTTTTTGAGGACTAATTATTAATCAACCAGAACTATTTTCATGTTATGAAATTTCATATATGCACACTTGCAAGTGTCAATATTGTAGCAAGAAAGCAAACTAGGTTGTGTACTTGCCTGTTCAATTTCAGAGAACTTGGCACAAAGTTCTTCAGGAATAGACCAATCAAACAGATCAATATTCTCCTTCAACCTCGATTCATTAGCACTCTTGGGAAGGACACTCTGACCCTGTTGAAGACCCCAGCGTAGCGCAATCTGCGCCGGAGTTTTTCCTAAGCTCTCGGCTACTGATGTCACCACTGGATTACTCGCGACAACTTTCATCCTGCCCAAAGGAGCATATGCCTGTAGAAATAATATCAGCGTCAACACTCCAGTGTTACATGCCAAGCAAGCTTAGAAACATGCTGACTCACAGATAGATGAACTCCTTTGGAGTGGCAAAATGCTCTGAGTTTCGCCTGTTGCCAGCCAAGGTGGCACTCCACCTGATCAACAGCCGGAGGTACACGGGCAACGCCAAGCAGATCACCTAGTTTCTTGCAAGAAAAATTGCTCACACCGATCGCGCGAGCTTTGCCTGAATCATACAACTGCTCCATTGCTTGCCAGGTCTTGGGTATATCGGGCTGGACGAAGTTTTCAGGACTGATCTCAGTGCCTTTCTTGACCTGAAAGGGCCAATGAATCTACAGAGATCCCAGAGTCGCTTGTCAGCAGCAACGGGATGGCAACTTTTCTTTGTGTGAATCATGATGAACTTACTAGATACAGGTCCACATAATCCAGCTGCAGATCTTTCAATGTAGTGTCAATTGCTGACGGGACGTCTTCGGGTGCGAGATCGCTGCACCTGCAGAGTTTGATTCTCTAGTTGTTATAAGAGGAAGGGAAATGACGAAATTCGAAACAATATCCTGAGCTTCTAATGTTCAGAGCCTGAGGTCACTAGAACTCTAGAAGCAATACCATATCTTGGAGGTGATGAAAAGGTCTTCTCGCTTGACAACGCCATCATCAAACAACTTCTTCAGAGCAACACCAATCTAGGAACACACAAAGTTAACTCTCGCACCAATCGCCAATGCAATAAATGGCTAAGCACATATCCGTAAATCAAAGCAATGTACTTGTAGTATACTAGTATGTGATTTACTGGGTTTACTACTACCTCCTTCTCGTTCTCGTACAGTGGCGCGCAGTCTATGTGCCGGTACCCTGCCTGCCATAGCAAAGCAAATCTCTGGGTTAAGCAAGCTTCGAACAGTATATTAATACACATATGGGCAAGCAAATCACTGTCTGTGTGCTTCGTTCGTGTCTCTCTTCTTCCTAATCGTGTGTAATAAAAGAGCTAGGTGGACACTGTGATTCTTGATTTACTGGTTGTTTGGTACAACTCGGTAATTTCGAGAATCCTACTCTACTTTCCTTTTTATTTATCAATTTCCCTCATGCTGTAATGAACTCATTTTCCGAAAGTAATTGAAAATCGCGTTGATCCCGGGTGTTAAAAAAATGGGCAAGAAAGAAACAAGAAGTGTTTGGAGAGAGAGAGAGAGAGAGAGATGGTGAGAGGTCGGCTGGGACCTTGACGGCGGCGCTGAGCACGTCGGCAACGACTCCGGGGGCGGCCTTGTAGGTGCCGAGGCCCACCGAGGGGATGTGGGCGCCGGTGTTCAGCGTGAAATGGGCGGCGGCCATCCTCTGGCTACTAGCTACTGGTTACTTCCGCTCTTGCTTTGCTCTCTCCCCCTTCGCCCCGAGCGCGACAAGGATGGGGACACGCTTCGGAGTTGAGAGCACATCCCCCTCGCTAGCACGGGATATATGTTCTCGTTTGGAGTTGCGTACTTGAAAAAAACGTGCTTTTTCCCAAGAATAAAATGGTAACATGGGCTTGAAAAATGAGGAATTTTTGGCTTTTTTCGGACGTTCGTGTCACTGAGGTACCAGATCTTATCCTATTAACGAGAAATACCGATTTTGGCCCTCTTCCACGGCAGCACTCGCTCCTGCACCAGCTCCCTGCTCAGAATTCTACCGGAATCTCCTCTCTTTACCTTCCTTTGCAGAGCAGAGTTAGCAAAGGAAAACAGAGATACATCAGTTTCATGCGTACAGGGCAGAGGGGAAACCGATTGTCGATTGCAACCGATTCACGACTACACCACCAGCTATACGCTTCATACAAAGGAAGGAAAATAACTCAGAAGAAGAAGCGAAGGACTAGTTTGAAGCGTGGAACACACTCCAAAAGGAAGAAAATAAATTAACTACGGACAGGACAGTTCTGCCATCAACAAGATTGGCACGATCAGATTTAATACGTAAACGACCAAGGACGGGTGACGTGTCCCGATAATTGAGTGCACAGCCCGAAGCACGGCGAGATGCCGCCCTTGGGCCCGCGCGTCAGTGCACGTTGTGTGTCGCTGGCCTGCAGGTCCCCCCTCCTGGAAGAGCCAAACGTTCGGACAGGGCATGTTAAACTAGACTACACTACGGTTCACGGCTTTATACTGTAACCGACAGCTTTTATGAATGGTTTTTAATATAACAGCAAATAATAGAGACACTAACATAAATAATATACATATCTTTAAACTTTAAAAGTTGTTTAGAGAATCTATCTAAAAAATCACCATATTTATTTTGACTTTAGGATAAACTAAATAATAAGATCCCAAAAAGTAGGGCGCAAACCCTGCACTGTCACGCTGCTCTGTCTACGGAATGAATCTAGAGCTTCACGTACAGTATTGGCAGTAGTATGCTAGCTACAACCCTGAACACGAACCTCTACACAACGGTTTTCATTCTACATATCATGAATTCATGATATAGAGGTGCGAGTCAACGGTATGGTTCAACACCAATTATTGAGGGTGCGGAGTGCGGACCATTTGTTTGTATATTTCGTTAGCATGTGAAATAATTTCTCGGAGGAAAATAAGTAGTATAGCAAACAAACGAGCAGTACAAGACAAACAATGCCAGGGACAGAAACGAACTAGTAGCACATGATAGATCATGCCAGGGGCAAGTCTTAGTTATAGCAGAGAAACATGATCCAGAGGAGCACTACGACTACAAAAGAATTCCTAAGGGAACATAAAGCTGCCGATCAAGGAGTTCGTCATATAGGAATAGGATAGCAATCGAGCTCAAGAGCACCGAACCATACATTTCTTAAGCGCAAATTTGGGAATGCACAATAAGCGAGTGGCACTAATGTACGCTGTTCCCTCAGCAGAATCAACCGCGGAACTGCTCCTAAATTTCCCCGTCCCAGAGCTCCTCATGGGTCTTGTAAACGCTCTGTGGATTAACAATGAAGTTGCCCCTGAGCAACCTAACCTGAAGATCACAAAACAAGAAACGTCAGAAATAACTGGTGCACTGTACTCACGCTGTGCTATGAGAAGGTCCTGCAGATAGTTAAGAGCCGAAGGGGTGCAAACTAATAATGAACTACTTGATTAAATGAAAACAAATCTAGAAATTTATGCTATACAGTAACCTCCACTCTGAATGTAACACCTGGAAAATGCATGGTGTAGTTCTCTGCCGATTAGAATGCTAATCACTAATAAGGTGATGATTAGCATGCTATCACTAATAAGGGGTCACAAGGACTTCATCGGCCGGTATCTTATCTTATGGATCTATTAGGACCCTGAAGCCGTTTTGAACAACAGTCAAGCTGTCAAAGGGACACAAAATTGCCCGGGTAAGGTCATGCAGCACGTGATAGCCACCACTGGACAGTGAAGTGGTAGTTTGGTTTCTACAAAAAAAAATGCTAATGCTGCTTGCTTAAAAAAATAATGCTGCCAGTGACAGTGAATAAAACAGTAGTCCATCCAGACTAGGCGGTTGGGTGCCACAGCACATAGTAACATAAAGTAGAACATGAATAAGAAGTTTCCAATGTCATGTTACATTAAATCCTAACACATGTAATGAGAAATGACATTGACAACAAGCAACACAATCTTCAAAGACCAAAAGGGAGTACATAACCATTTTTCAAATCTCATAATGAGTAACCTTAAAACTGTTAATATTAGAGGAGGAAAAGAGGGATGAATGGCTTGTTGTATATTGCAATAGCTCATAGGGCTTATATAGTACAAGGACTCAAACCCTAGAACAATGGAAAAGGACACATTTACTCTTAACACCCCCTCAAATGTAAGGCACATGCAATAGCATTGCATTTGAAATGGTTGACACTAAAATAGGGAAAATCCAAAGTCCGTGTCTTGACGATGGGCCTGTTCTTTTCGGCTGCGGCTTATGACTTTTGGCTGAAATTTTTGAATTTTGGCTGTTTACGGTACAGATTATGGAGAGACAGATACTCACTTATGATTTTGGCTGGTACAGATGTTGGGCTTTTAACGTGTAAATCGTTTAACTTGTAGACCCCGTCTTGAGAAAATAATCCGTTTAAAAGTTAGATACTGTAGCAAAAGCTAAAAACCGCCAGCTTTTGACTTAAAGAACAGGCCCGATGTCGTCATAGCGTGCAACTCTGGGAAAATTGTGTCGGAAAAATCGCCTCCCATCCGAAATCGTGTGGCAACCCATAAAGCACAAAGTGCAGGGGCCGAGAAGGTAGAAGTAAGCGGGAGCAAAGTCGACCGCAGTAACACGATGAAAATGATGTGGAAGGTGACACAAGTAGAGAGCTGTCAAATCAAGCTGAAGACGGAGATAAAAGCATAGTGGCACAGATCGAAGCTCGAGACGGCGGCGGTGTAGTGCACAAGAAGCGCAACGGAGGCGCGGTGTAGAAGAAGCGCGGTGGCGGTAGCTCAAAGAAAAACGGCAGCATCATAAAGACTTCTACGATCTGCAGCAGCTCAAAGAGAAGAGCGGTGGCTGCGGCTATGCGAAAGGAAGGAGAGGACCACACTCATCCGAGAGGATGGACTGTGGCTAGCAAGCAGTCGGCTGACTGACAGGATTTTTTTTGTGGACTCACACGGCTTTGATGAACTAAAAGAGAGAAGATACGGACTTAAACGGACGCAGCGGAAGACTCAAAAAAGAAAAAGACTCGAGGCAATATTAGTAGCAACATCTTGGGCAGCTAACCACTAGACTAAAGAACCAACCTCCCACACACTCTTTTTTTAAGAATCCGATCTGCTTTTCTCTCTCCTTTATTTTCTTCCATCGGCCGAACGACCTTTTTCTCCAATCAGCCAAACAGCCTGGGGCGGCGACGGCATCCGAAGACAGCGGCGCGAGCGTGGTGGTCAGGAGGCGGCGACGGCCGAAGGAGGTGGCATCGGGGTGGCCAAATCTGGGCGCTAGGAGACCGCACAAGTGCGGGCAACTGAGGCGATGTCAGGACGGCCGGATCCAAGGCGGTAGCGGTCGGAGAGGGCCATATCCGGGCTAAGGCGGCGCGGTGATGGCGGGATCCAGCGGTGGCTGAGCTCGACGGAGAGGCGAGGGACGGCAGCAGGAGTTCGGCAAGCCGGGATCCGAGTGGATCCAGGGGAGAAGACAACGGTGGCCACTGGTAAGGCTGGCGACGACCAAAGAGCTAGCATCGCGTGCATCGAAGCCGGATCCGTGCGGTGCCAGGCCGGGATGGCCAGATCTGGACGGGACGACGCAGATCCAAAGCGGAGACGGTGTTCAACGGTGGCCACAGAGGCCGGCAGGCCCAGATCCATGCGGATCCGGCGTCGGCAGAGTCTCCTGGGTAGATCCGGCCGAGCCAGACACCTGCGCGATGGCGGCCATGATGAGGAGCATACAGACGACCAGGAAGCGGCCCAGCGCGGGTGCTAGAGCGGCGCGAGCGCGTGGCGGCCATTGGGACGACGCCAAGGAGGCCAGATCAAGGCGTGGAGAGCCAAAGGTGACCGGATCCGGGAGGAGCGACAAGGATCCGGCGCGGACACGACGGGCGTGGATGCGGCGGCGCGAGAAGAGGCGGGCCTCGCCGGATCCACACGTGGGCGAGTGTGATGGCGACGGGCTCATGCTGGCGGCGCGGCATCCTGACTTAGACACGTGAGCGTGGGCGGTCGAGAGGTGCGGCCCGACGGTCGGAAGAGGTGGCTACCCCTGGGAGAGATCACTCTTCCCGGGGGCGGCAGCAGCGGAAGAAGGCGGCCGGCGACAGCTTGGATCGAGGTCTAGTGCTCTGATACCATGTTAATATTAGAGGAGGAAGAGAGGGATGAATGGCTTGTTGTATATCGCAATAGCCCATAGGGTTAGTACAAGGAATTAAACTCTAGAACAATGAAAAAAGACACATTTACCCTTAACAAAAACGCACATGTGTGTGATGCTATATCTTTTAACTACTATTGCTGCTTGTTGATGCACTTGTATCTCTCTGAATTCTGAACAGGCATTATCAAGGGAGAAAAGAACAGGTCCTTACGATTATCTTGGCACTGGTGTTCGAAGCCAAGTAGAAGCTACGAAAAGAAGATATAAACCTTAAAAAACACAAATGCTACTTAATTATAGAAATTTAGCATGCTCTAAGGAAAACAAATGACGTCTTCGGAGAGCATCCACACATGCACTTGTTTGTCAGGGTAAAGGTCACCATAGGAAATTTAAAAGGAACATTTTGTGATCGAATTTTGGAACATCACTTTATTATATATAGATTTCTAATTATTGTTGCCAAATATCAATGTAATTTTATCCCAATCATATAAAGCAGCTCCTGTCTGCTAAGAAAAAGTCCACTGAGGCACAGTACAGCCAAAAGCATAGACAATAAATGTTGGTGTTTAATGCAAGTTGTATAACTCACCTGCTTAATCTCAGAGAACTTTGCAAGCAAGTCGTCTGGAATAGACCAGTCATAAACATCAATGTTCTGTTTTATCCTTTCTTCACTCACACTCTTTGGGAGTACACTGTGACCCATCTGAAGGTTCCAGCGCAGCGCCACTTGTGCAGGAGTTTTGCCAAGCTTCTCTGCAATTGAGATGACGATGGGTTCTTTGAGGGCATTACCGTTCATCCAAGTTGTACCAGGCGAACCGAGTGGTGAGTATGCCTGCAAAATTCAGATGCAGAATTATATGCGCAAGCAACAAGTTTTCAAAAAAAAAAAAGCACAATAACCACTAGGCAGCTCCTTGATTCATAGGAAAAATATAGTTAAATGTACTGCGAGCTTACAGAAAGATGAACACCAGTTGACTGGCAAAAGCTATGGAGCTTAGTTTGCTGCCAACCAGGATGGCACTCAACCTGGTCAACAGCTGGAGGCACACGAGCTACAGCAAGCAAGTCACCCAATTTCTTCGATGAGAAGTTACTCACACCAATTGCCTGAGCTTTGCCAGCATCATGTAACTTTTCCATTGCTCCCCATGTAGCTGGGATGTCAGGTGGTATATAGTTCTCAGGGTTACTAATGCTGGTTCCCTTCTTGACTCTAAATGGCCAATGGATCTACAAAAATGTATGCGATTAAAAGTTTTAATTGACATTACTGGCTAACAGCATGCTAAAACATTTCAGTAAGCGATCATCTAAAAAGTTAGCCAGAGGTACCCCCCCTGTCATACGTGACGAGAAAACTTCAATTCATTATCACAAATTTGTGCAGAACAATATAATTAAATCGTCAAACATATATAATCTTTTCTATAATGCATGCAAGATGACTAAACAAACCGCAGAAGTAACCTTAGAACAACCAACCAAGGCCAGCAGAAGTCAAGAAAACAATGTCAATCAATACCAAAGCAAGATGGAGAAACAACCATAGATTTAATAAGGCTAATTGAATATTATTTTATTGAATATGGTTGTAGGATAGGACTCAAGGAATAGCTTCCCACATATCCAATGGATGATAAGAGGAAACCACATTTCCAGTCTCCACATCACAAACTCTGAATAGAATCATCATGCAATGAGCTAGCACGTGTAACACAGACTGCTGATGATTCACAGAAACTTTGAAGGGTAATGTATCAGTCTGTATCAATGTTCATTGATTGAGAGGGATGCTTATTTTTTAAAAAAAGAATGGAAATATGGCATATATAAAACTAAAGTAGCTACTTTTTGTTGTTGTTGTAAATTGATGTCAATGGTCATGAACCAAGACATTGATAATACAGAGAACAGAACCCTACAAATGACATATTGATCTAGAATTCTTAAAAGGGATGATGCATACAAGGTAAAGATCCAAGTACTCAAGCTGCAAGTCCTTCAGGGTTTCATCAAGTGCCTCAGGCACATTTTCTGGGGCATGATGACCGCACCTGAAAAGCATGCCCACACCAGAAATCAGTTGGATTGTGTGGGCATAAAGGATTAAAAGCTCCAAGCAGGCATCTACGTATTCAAATTGAACTGCAAAGACATAAGTACAGGGTTATCACCAGAAACTTGGGCTTACCATAGCTTGGAGGTGATAAACAGATCTTCACGCTTGACTACACCCTCTTCAAATAGCTTCTGCAGAGCCAAACCCACCTGTAAAAACAAAAAAAAAGTTTTTTTT
Source organism: Dendrocalamus latiflorus (assembly GCA_017311315.1). Lineage (NCBI taxonomy): Eukaryota > Viridiplantae > Streptophyta > Magnoliopsida > Poales > Poaceae > Dendrocalamus > Dendrocalamus latiflorus. The sequence continues at coordinate 14,333,726 of CM029647.1, read as the reverse complement.
CTTAATTGTTACGCAACTTGAACCGAGGCAACATTGGGCATAAAGCATGTACTAACGTAAGGCCATGCTACTTTTGAGTTTTGATTGCCATCTCAATTTGGACCATGTGCTTTAAAGTAGTCCAAATTGGTCCTTATACGTTCTTAACCAGTTCACTGTTAGCCCACACGTTCAAATGGATAGACAGAAAGCAAGTTATTCCACATGAATGGAGATTGGACAGATTGCATGCAATACTAGGATGTTATGCTCCCCTCCTGTTGTTTCTTCTGTTGTTAATGTGCTAGAGCGTGTGTTCGTATTTGCAGGAAACAGATGCAATGTTTATACACGAATATTAGGATCATACATATATAATCTACAGGAGGGATTCCAAGCTTTGGAGAAACCAAGTTACCTCCTTCTCGTTGTTGTAAGCTCTGGCGCAATCGATGTGCCGGTACCCCGCCTGCACGAAAACGATCATACATTGATTCGCCGGCATTCTCAAAGAAAACACCTACCCAAGCAAGATTGGAGAAAGGGGAGAGGGGAAAAAAATTGAAGCCGAGGAGGTGAGAGAAAAAGGGGGGGAGTGCAGAGGAGAGGAGACATTATGGTGGGGACCTTGACGGCGGCGTAGACGGCCTCGCCGACGACGCCGGGGTCGGACTGCCAGGTGCCGAGCCCCACCGAGGGGATCTTGGCGCCGGTGTTGAGCACGAAGTGCGTCGTCATCTCCGCCTCTCGACTCCCACTCCCCACACACAGACGGTCACAGACACAACAAGGGATAAAATGGCACGCACGGCATGGGAACCGAACCAGCGATTGTCCAGCGGAGGCGGGGAGGAGCGAGTCGTGCGTACTGCTTAATAGGCCGCGGGAGCTCGGCACGGCCCGGCCACGGGTGGTTCGTTCTGCGGGCTTCGTGGTGGTGGCAGGCACGAGGCCCTATTCATTTTGACTTAAGTTTCTGATTTCTGATTTATTTTTTACTATTTAATAGTTTTATTTTTTTTCTGATTTTCTGATTTTTTTTAGTATTTTTTATGGTTCTATTTTTTATTCGTTTGTACTATCTGTGATGGGCTAACATGTTTTTTCTATTTTTAATTTTTTTAAAAATTTAATTACGTCAAATAAGTCACCATCAGTTACAGTGTTTTTTAGCCAGCTACAGTGATTTTTAGCCAAAAGCCACTCAAAATAAGCCCTTTTGAGTAGGGCCCTAGGCTGGGTGTGCGCCAAGTGGCCGGATGAGCCAATCAGTGGAGTGGCCTGTGCCCTATAGAGTCTGGCTCATGAAAAGTGTAGGACCCAGGCCATTAATCAGAAAGCATGAATGGTTCGCAAATTTTTTTAATAGTATTTAAAATCTTCACTTAAATAACTATAAGAGTCACTAAATTTATATTACACCATCTACGCTTAACAAAACAAGGTTAGAAATCTAAACCAACAAAATCAGCGATATTTAGCACAGAGCTAAATCCCTTGTAACTATGCTGTTAAGTGGTATGTGAAAAGACTGTTTTGCCCCCTCTTCCTTCCCTTCCTCTTCTCGCCACCACACAACCCCTCCAACCACCGACTGCCTCTTGCTAGCAACACATGTGTCGTCCCTAGACACCCATCTGTCCCTTCCTCGCCCCTCCCCCATCATCGTCGACATGCAGGCGAGGTGGTAGCGACTTGGAGAGGCGTAGATATGGACCCAATGGTGTGGAAGACGAGCCGGTGATGATGTGATCTAGTGTATCCGACTCAGGTTGTTGCTGACGGCGAAGGGGAGGTTCGAATCTGACGCATACAGGGGCCGACAGTGACGATTTTTAGCCAAGATCGAAGTCGATGGCAATGGGGGAGCTCGGATCCAATGCCGCTATTGCTTGACGACGAGGCCAAGAACAAGAGTTGGTGGCATCGACAACCAACGCGTGGCAGTAATCCTCAGCGATGAAGCAGCTTGGAAGATGGACAACGATGGGAATGTGGGTGCGGCAATGGGGTTGAATCCAGTCAGAGAAGGGATGTGGGATTGGAGCCTTGGATTGCTACGGTGGGCTCCCACTGCCTTGCCACTATGGTGGGTCATCGCCTGAGCTACACGTGCACCACCTCTGTCCTATCTCGTTGACGATTGGCAGGAGTTGCAGGTGTCCTATCTCGTCACCTGATATATGCATCATCTTCAGAAGCTTCTTGGCGTGGAGGTTGAAAAGGTGGAGGGCTGCACAAGGGCATGAGAAACAACGAGAGAGTAGGGAACAGGGGTGGAGAAGAAGGTAGAGGGCAAGATGACAATTTCTATAAAACCCTGACAGGTCTGTGGGCTCTAACGATGACTCTAACTAACAGAACTAATGGAAATGGCATGAAGGGGATCAAGGAAGAAATCTAGTGGCATGTAGGAAATTGAACTTTTTTAATGGCAAATTCAGGATCGAGTCATCTCTCAGTGGCATGCAAGGAATTTTTTGACTTAAAAACCTCTCAAATCTCATCCAAGCACTTCTAAATTTTGCATGAGACTTGTTCAAGGCATTAGGAACATGAACCATTCAACAATCATAAGGTTCTTGGGCTTGGGTTCAATAAATTGAAGGAAATCAAATCTAAGTTACAAGAACACCCAAAACCCTTAAATCCCAATGAGTTCTTGCTCGAGGAGCTTCTAATCGAGGATGATTCAGATATATTTCTACATGTCATAGTAAGTTAATTTAGGCATGGATTTGGAATAAAATTATCTAAATCACGAAAATCCAAATTTGAGCTAAGAACAAGGAAAATCAAGTTTGATCTTGAATTTTGCTATATGAGTAATCTAGATGGGTGAAGATTGATCAGTAGACTCATCGTCTACTTCTTACTCATCATATATCATAGCAAGACAAAGAGGGAGCTTGGGAGAGAGGAAATCACATCAAGAACACAAAATACAAGCAAAGTTCAAGAGCATGAACAACTAGCAATTTGAGTTACACAGTTTATTCTTCATTACCACATAGAGGAGAAGGATTATAGCGGTATGGAGATCACAAGATGCTCCCAAAGTACCTCTCTTTTCTCTCCAACTCTATCTCAAACCATGAAAGGAGGTGAGGTAGAAGAGCAAAAATCTTAACCCTACACTTCTTGAATCTAACACCTCCTCTCATTCCCTCTTATAACCAACACAACCCTAATGGATTCTTACCCATTAAGATTACCAGGGAAACCTGTTAACCCCACTAACATGGGTTTTACATACTCACGTATGCTTCTAAAAGTGTTTCAAGACTAAACCTACTAAACCATTAGTGATTGATCCACTTAGCAATTCTAGCTCTCCTTAATCTAAATCACTTCTTTTTTGAGCCTCCCTGCGTCGTGGTATTGATCAAGGCACTAACCCAGTATTTGGTCAACTATCAAAATACAATCGATGAAGCTTTTTGGGTATCTTCCCTTGACTCTGTTTTCACCTTCACATCAAAATATCTCCACGTGCTTTGACACATAGTCCGTAGTATTCAATGACTAGCCATCACATCTTTACACTTTAGTATTCTTCGAACCATCTCTACGCGCATCGGCCTCGTCACTCTGCGAACTACATGCACCAACTCAACTCTTTGCAATCCTCATCTTCTCTGTACTTCCCACTTGAGCCACGTAGTTTCACCTGGACTTATACAACTACACAAACCTCAACTCTCCCATCTTGTCCCGATCCTTTGTCGTTGACCACTAACGTTTTCCAAGCCACACGCACATCCAAAGACCAAACAACCATCTCGAGCACAAGTTTTATGCACTTGACTCACATTAGCCAAAAAAATTGTATTATGCAACACAACACAACTAATCAAAGGTATCCATGTCGTGTGCACACTCAAACCACTCAAAAACATCTCTCACTATTATCTGGCCGTAGCCACCGATTTGACCGCTCTCCCATAGTGGTCAGACCGCATCAGTCAAACTGTCAACCACTGACGGTCTGACTAACCCACCGGTGTGACCACATCTTCAATGTTGGTCACACCACTCCAACTCATTTCCAATCCGATTGCTAACTAACGGCTGGTCTAACCGCACATGTCCAACTTTGAAACATGCTCTCACAAAAAAGCAACCGTCAACTAAAGTTTGGTCATACCGCACCAAAGTTTAGACCGCTAATCAAGTCCAGTCACATCGGACTGGCGGTCAGACCGCTAACCACCAGCTAATCAGACTGCCACAACAAGAATTGATTTTTGCCAAGGTTTTCAAAAACAAAACTCAACTCCCTAAATATATCAATTATTTATCACTAATAATCTATGGATCTTCTCATGTGGTCTTTAGAAAGGACCGCCCATTAGCACCAAAAAGCATTTTCACCTTCCTCCTCTACTGGGCGTTTGACAGGGAAAAAAGTTGGCACTCCAAAATTGGACTGGCTACTGGATGATTGGCATGGCTGCTATAGTATCTCTACTATTATATAAAGAGGAGTTGGTGGTCATCGGTGCATTCTCCTCTCCCCTCTCTACAGTCATCCGATTTGATCTGGACCATTCATGTCTCTCCTCCTCTCTCTCTCTCTCATGATACAACCACCCACCCCTCCACTTTCTCCATCTCCTCGCGCATTCTGGCCACCTTTCCATCTCTGTCGCTTGCTCTCCAATGTTTGATGTGTAAAATTGGTCAGACAGTAAGTTCTATCTCACCATTTTTATGACTCCGTTGCAACACACGGGTCTCTAACTAGTATCTCAAATATACTTCACAATGCATGATACTCAAGTAGTAAATGTTAAGTTTCTTGTTTCTCACACTTTCTGTCCATTTAAAATTTCGGAAATCTTTGTTTCCTCGCGTGCGCACGTTGGCTCCACACGCGAGCACCGTATCCAATCAATCCTCTTTACCTTTTGCTTCTCTGACATAAGAACGCCTGATTGATTGCTGCGCAAACGCCTGTGATTCACCACCTACTTAATTAATACATGCCTTTACTCAAATCAATAGGCAAAAAGTAGAGAGAGTTATTATCTTGAATTTGCTCTTGGAATTATGCTGATTTGTCCTCAAACTTATCCTGAATTTGCTTATCAAATTTATCCCGATTTTGCTTTTGAATTTTATATTTGGTTTGCTCTCAGAATTATCCTAAGTTTTGCTTTTTGAAAATATCTTGAATTTACTTTTGGAATTATGTAGATTTGCTCTAAAACTTATCTTGAATTTTGCTCTATGAATCCCAACATTATCCTGAGATTGCTTATTTCTTGAAGCGTCCAGCCAACGAGAAACTAGCTACGGTACATACGGAATTAACATGACAAGGTGGATTGGATGGAAAGAGAAATGGATTTTATTTGATATTTTCTGCTATAAATCACATGTTTCCTTTTCTATTTCATCGTTTAGTTTTTTATAAGGTGTACGTACGAAACAATCAACTGACATGCGACCGAACTGTAGCCACGTCCTTAAAATTTCATGCCATTTGTATGTGTCACGGCCAGGATGAAAACTATGGTTACCTACCCTTGGCCGCTTGTGCTGCCTTTTCCGGATTCGGTTGGCATCTCCCGCCTGAAGAAGGAAGCCGAAGCGGGGAACCTTTTTTGTCGACACCGTAGATCATATTAGCAGCTAGTCCCGTAATCTTTGACCATGCAATGCAAGATACCGGACGCAGGGGACAGCATCTGCCTATCTCGAGCGACGCAGTGACTAGTGACCGGTCGAATCGTGACGTCTCCATGCCACGAGCTCAGATCGAGTCGAGGATAACACTAAACCACGTCGGTCATATTAACTACGGAACCAGCGACGCAAGCTGCACTGCGTTACCTAATAGCTACTACTAGACTTAACACAGAAAGAAGCGTAAGCAGCGACGCGATAATTTCAGCTTCTAAAAATTATTTTTTAGTTTTTTTATAGTAACTAACTTTTAAATAGAGTATCTTTTCGAAATATGATCTATTAGTTAATTGTAGTACATACTGTACTGACTTTACTTATATCGACAAAAATTACATGTACGTTTCTGTTATTCTATAATCTCTCACACGAACAGCTTAAAAATTATAAGTCATAGTCAAAAGTCATAAGCTTCAGGCAAAAAGAATAGTCTCAAAAGTGCTCATATCCCTCCGTTTGAACTTTTGACACGATGCCATTGTCCCAACAGTGTCCCTTTGCTATGTCCTTTCGGGCTCTCTAGAGTCCCAGGTACGTCGGGCTCAAAAGTGGCCACATATCAAACCCACCAGCATTGACGTCGATCTCTGACTTAACTTCTATCAAACTCTTCTATAGATGCCGTCTGAAATGCGAAAGCGTGCAAACGGAAAAGCAGCATTGATGCTATCCTCGACTCGATCTGAGCTCGTGGCATGGACGTCACGATTCGACCGGTCACTAGTCACTGCGTTCGGTATCTTGCTTTGCATGCTCTACGGTTGCTTGTTTCGAGCAGGAGACTTGTGCTCAGCAGGCCCGCTCGTTCAATTTCGCCAGGGAGCCCGGAAGAACATGTCATCCTCGGCCTATCCTCGTAAATGGGTCGAGAATTGTGGGCTGTCAAATAAGGCCTGAGGCTAAAGTTTTGCCTAGCTTTTCCGGGTGAGAGAGCCAAGAGTGGAAACATCTGACACGCCCGGTGTGTTATTGACAGATTGCTCGCCTTGCCGAAAGGGGCAGCCCACGGCCTAGCCGCCTAGGACAAATGAAGCCCATGGCCATAGAATTTCCGCCAGCTTACATATACAGGAGCTTCTCGTCTCAATAAGAGATGAGAGAGCACTTTAACTTGTGTGGGCTCCCAACGGGTGGAGCCCAGTAGGCGCCATCAGGTATTACAGGATATTATATCTAATTTTTTTAATAAATACCAGCCCATTTGTACTATTTGTGAACTACCAGACCAACCTTGGTGCATTTCTTCGAGGCGTCTAGCCCATACCGGCCCACCCCACTATGAAGCCACGCCCACACACCAGCAGCTTGCCCTTCAGCTTGGGTGGCTTGGCCCACCCGCACGGCTGACGACCCAATCCCATGTGATGTGGCCCATGTGCAACGCCTGATGGCTTCGTCCTTGGCTCTTGCTATTCACCTTGCCTAGTCACCTAGTCAGTTGCTGCGCTGCCCATCGTTTTGGCTGCCCGCCCCAACTCCTGAGCCAGCTAGCTGGTCGTTGGAGCCTGGAGGAGAGGCGGTCAAGCGGAGACCTCAACGGCGACATTCACCTCGGCCCTCACCCATCGTCGGCCACTACAATCCGCAACCTCTCGGATTCTCTTGAAGTAGTGTCGCCGCCGCTAGTCACGTACTCACATCGCCACCGGCTTACCGAGGAGTCACTACAATATTGGTGAGTTTCTTTTTCTTGGTAAGCATTTTGATCATTACTTCTTTATTATTGTACATTATCATCGTTTATGTTGAATTATTGATGCTAAAAATTATCGGTTGTATAACTATTTAGTACAATGTTACTTAAAAATTATATATGTTATTATATATATGGTGAAATAGTAAATCCTGATCACTTTCGTTCTAGTTTTACCCTGCTCCTTAACATTTTTGCGTCAACTCTAGACCTTTGAGTTTAATAGAAAAACACCTCCAGGAAATGTTTAACACGAAGGACTATAGAATGATTTTATCCCAAAAGACTTCTTACCTTTTGTCCGCCACAATGATGGATGATTATGAAAGTTGAAACTTTTTTCCCGTTTGAGAGAGCCCTTTGCTCTCTCGCCACAGACAGACTTATTATGCTCTCAGAATAAGCTCTCGCATGATTTATCGACCGGTTCTTTTGCTACGGATCTGTTTATACTAGCTACGACAAATAATTTTTAATTGAAAATAAATAATAGTTACTAAAAAGGTAGCTTTTATAAGAAGATAGTGAGTAGTAGAGAAAATAAAGAAGAGATGCGTACACGAGAAAAAAACGAGAGAAGAACTGACGAGACACACAACCTCACTAGGTAGATTCGATTGTTGTTAATCTCGAAAGAGAACCCAGATTGCTCGGTTTTCTCATGGGAAAAACTCGTATGATCCGCACATCAGAGCGAGTACCAGCATAACCGGTGAAAATTTTCGCCGTGTTATCAAGCAAACCATCAACGCAAGGACCGCCGCGTCCGGCCCAAGTCCCCATCGCGTCCCAACCCCAAGCTGCTATCACCGCGCACCAATTTTTGTCGCCGCCGGCGGCTCGGCAGGGGTCGTTTCCCAAACGCGCCACCTCTCTCCATCCATCGCAAAAAGTCTCCCCTCCTCGCATTGAAAAATTCCAAAAAGTAAACCACCACCCACTTTTCGTCTTTTCGTCGCTTATTCGCGCACGCCGCCCACCACCGAGACGAGAGCCGCCAGCCCGCGCTTGCGCCTAATCCGCCCAGCCCGCACCCCATGGCCGCCGACCGCCGAAGCGGCGTCTGAGTAGGCGGCGGTCGCAGGCCTGGCCGGCGAGATGAGGGAGCTGGCCGGCGGCCCCGGGACGTGGAGCGGCCTGTCGCTGCGGGTGGGCCAGTTCGCCTTCGCCGCCGCGTCCATCTGCGTCATGGCCTCCGCGCTCGTCTTCGCCAACTACACCGCCTTCTGGTACCACCCCCTCCCCCTAACGCCCGAATCTGAGCCTTATCTATCGCCGACTACCGGTAGCCGTCGATCACCGCGTGCTTAGCTTACCACTACCTATATGTTTTGTTGCTATGAACTTGAACGCGCTTTACGGCGTATCGCGTGCTTACTGATTAGGTAGTGCGATTACTACATTAGAACTATTATGTTGTTTTGTGTACCGTAGCTAACAGCCTTTGATCATGGCAAAGAGGTTTACAATCCTTGGATACAACTGAAGAAAGGAAATCCGGAACCCCTATCTAGCCATACATTCCTCGTATTGCTCAACATCGCATGCTGGCCATAAGTGTGAGCTGCAGCATTTGCCGTTCTACGAACAGCAGCAAAAGAGAATTCTTCAAAGCCTTTGCTCACTCCTTCGGTGTCACTCAAAAAAGCAGAAATCACCAATCTTCCATAGTGACGTTGGCCCACAAATTCAGCAATACTTATGTAATACCTCGGCCCATGATGACCTATATGTGTGTGCACACATGAGGGTATAGATTAGTCCCACCTTACCAGTTTAGCTTGAGAATCACTAATATATAAGTTTAGGACTTCCAATGGTAGCAACCTCTGGTGAACCGTTTTGTGTGAAGCGAGGATGAAAGTGCAAGCGGGTTGCTACGTGTGCGTGGTCTATCCAGAATGGGTTAGGCTTAAGCCAGTTTGTACCCTAGAGCGTTACAAATGGTATCAAAGCCAACCTTCGCAGTTACATGAGCACGTGCGGATCAGGGGCGGGGGCATATGACGCATGGTGCGTGTGGGCCCAGAGTGGATACACGGCATAGCATATGTGCTGGCACTGAACGCACAGACATGTGTCAAGAAGTAAGATTATGATCATTTACCCCAATATAGGTATGTTAGGCCGACGAAGACGTCGGGTCCTTTGAGGGGATGTATGTAATACCTCGGCCTATGTCGAATTAGACTTATGATGATCTATATGTGTGTGCGCACATGAGGGTATGGGTTAGTCCCACCTTACTAATTTAGCTTAAGAATCACTAACATATAAGTCTAGGACTTCCAATGGTAGCAACCTCTAGTTAACTGTTTTGCGCAAAGTGAGGACGAAAGTACAAGCGGGTTGCTACGTGTGTGTGGTCTATCCAGAATGAGGTTAGGCCTAAGCTAGTTTGGAATCTAGGACGTTACAACTTGTGAGTCTGACTCCAAGATAACTCTCATGAGCCCCTTTCCTCTAGCAAGGGACAGGCCATCTCTGCATGCCATCGCCTCAGCCTTTGATTTGATGAGTGCTTTCGTCTGCACTAAGGTTGGATGTTGGTGATAAGATTGATGCATACATTTTGTGGAAGGGTATCGGCCAGGAGTGTGCACTTGTGCATGTGTGCGCTTATAAAAACATCTGTCTATGCAACTACCTGTGCCCATGTAGTGAAAAATTTATCAACCTTTTGGGATTGGGACTGTAGCCTTCGTAGAGCTTACAGCACGATTTCCAATTTTGTAACAAGTTTTTTTAACTCAAATTTCAGCTACTTGATAGTGTCATGGTTTCCAATTGGGTAACCAGTTCTATTACAACTCTCAAATTTCAGCTACTTGATTGCGTCGATGGGACTACAAGCACTCTGGAGCTTGGGACTTGCCTGTCTTGATGGCTATGCCTTGAAATTGAAAAAGGATCTCCACAATGCTGTTCTTGTGAGCTTATTTGTTGTTGGCGATTGGGTAATTCCTTAACTGTTTATCATATTTTTGCATGCTATACTTTTTTGCACTTCATTTGTTCCCACAGTCATCCTAAGTGAGCATATTCTGAAAACCAAATCGTATAAGTTTCTCGAATTTCTTTGGCATTGTTACTGAATTATAGATCTTATATTAGGATCTCATATTCCTGCAGTATTTCAAAGCATGTTAAGTATTTCTGAATCATTTTGTTTTGGTTTGTGTAATCACATCATATGTTAAGAGACAACAATATTAGTCAACTTATGTTGGAACATTACAGACTAGCAAAATTTCAGCTACACTGTATCGCAGTTGCTGTCCTGCAGATAGCATTATCTGTTGGTGAAGGTGGATCTTGTTTTCTTAGTTTCAATTAATACTTTCTGGTCCAAATGATCAAAACCAATTTGAGGCAGACGTGAAAAATAGAGTTAAGTGCTTGAAATATTTTCATGGATTGCAATTCATTTGCATGAGTTTATGCGCTGGTTTCATTATGACCCTAGGATCAGACCCATCCAACCACATTCTGCAGTTTGTATTAACTTGGATGTTGGACACAAGTCTATGAAAACATGTTGTGCATCTGGTGTTTGAACTTTTTAAATGTTCCTTCTGCAGTACTGAGGCAATAATTCTGTATGATGCAGGTAACAGCAATCCTGTCATTCTCTGCTGCATGCTCAGCAGGAGGTGTAGTTGTTTTTTTCGATAGGGATGTATACTTCTGCAGGAGGGATCCGCAACTCCCTTGTGGGACATTTGAACTCGCCACAGCATGTGCTTTTCTTTCTTGGGCGTTTAGTGCTACATCTGCCGTTGTAATGTTTTGGCTCCTCGCTTCATTGTGAATAGCTTTGTACAAACTCTGTCCGTGGTGTTGTTTGATCCCCTCTCTTTGTATACGATCTGATTTTCCAAGCAGACCACACAACAAAAAGGCCTGAAATTTCAGAGATCTGCAAGCTCCATGAACTCTGTCTCAAACAGCATTTCATTGAATGGAACATGTGCAAGAATTTTTGTTCCATATGTTGTATATGTGAGGGCAATTTGGGAATTTCCCAATTGAGAAACGGAAAAAAAATGCTGGTGGGGCCCACCTGTCGGTGGGCCGTTTGAGGAGATAAGGAGGAGACGGTTCGTCTCCTCCTTACAGGCCGGTGCGGGCGTGCGATTCATCCGGATCTGCGCCTTCTTCGGGGCGACGGCGATGGCGGCGACCGAGTCATGGAGCGCTGGCGCTGGCGATGGAGGCGGCGTCGGCGAGGGCGTTACGGCGCCAGCTACACCGCAGCCCGCCGCTCCCCTCCTCTCTCCGCTCCGCTATAAAGCCCGGGCCTCTCCTCTCTTCGGGAGACAGCGAAATCTAGTGAGCTCTCTCCCCTCCTCTCTTTTCTCCAGTGGTGATCTTGGGTTCTTGGACGGTTGGCCGGCTCTTTGTGCTCCGCCGACAGCCGTGAGGCTTGACCCGTGGTTAGAGTTTTTGATTTGAGCTTGAACCGGGAGATTCACCGTGAGGTTTGAGTTGTGCTTTGAGTGTTCTTGGTCGGAATACTCGCGTGGCGTGTGGTCTTGTGCGGCAAACCTCTACCTCGACTTCCTGTTGATTGCGACTGAGACGGGAAGAAGGGCATTGTATCTCCGGCAACCATCTCCCTGCTCGGCTTGTGGGGGGCATTGGTTTTTTGGGACAGCGCAATCGCGTGCCTTGCTCATTTCAGTAACTTCGGGTGATTTCGAGTATCACCGTGTTGTGAGTATTCTGGTGCTTGATCTTTGCAATTTGGCGATATACCTCATATATCAGTGAGTTGTGTTATTTTGCAAGGATTGAATTCTGTGGGCCTTTAGCTCTATGATGAAATGACATACTGCTGAAATTTTATATGAATGTGAGGGTAGAGTTACCTTGAGTATCCAATTGAATCTGCTATTAGATTGTTCACTAGTATCAAATCTGCTAGCTGCTCTAGTTCTAATATCTGTGTGAGGTCTAGATTGGTCTTTCCTGACCTCTGCCGAACTTGTTAATTTGGGGTGCAGCTAGCTTTGTTATTGTCTGGTCTGTGCCAAACTTTGTAATTCAATAGGTTACTCTGTCAGGTTGAATTCTTGTAAGTTCGGCTCTGTCCAGTCAGTTTATTTTGATATGGAAATATTTGTAAATAGCAAGATTCAATTGTAGCTCAAAAGTAAATCTACAACTGTCATATAAAATTAAGATTAGGCATTGTCATGGCGGTGATGGCCAAGATTGATTCTTGTGCAACTCGCTTTCTGAGAGCAATTAATATTTCTCAAATTGCAGTTCATATGCTAGGTTTAAACATATATGTTAATGCTACATTAAGATTAGCATGCAGATGTTCATGTCTACTTGTTGACATGCTAATTATGTTCATATATGTGACATCTATGTTGAGCATATGTTACTTTTGTCATGGCTTAATTAATTCGTATGTTGATGTATTAGTTAAGTCATTTATATGCCATGTTCATGCTTGGACTATTATAATTTTTGCTGAAATTAAATTATGCTTATACCGCATTATTTTCAACACCATATGCTCAAACATATGCCTTATTTCACTCTTCGAATAAGCAAGTATTCCTCATGACATTTTTTGGGGTTGATCTTTCGGGCAAAAGATTAGCTCCCGAACTTTAGGCCAGTTTTCCAACTCACTTTGCCTATTGGAATTTACAGAAATGGCACATTAGGCAACCTCATAAATAGGTTCAACTCATTTTGCCTCAATAATTTCACCGAACAGCGATGGGCACCTGAATAGTGCCCAAGCAGGTAAGGGCGTTGAGAGAAACATTCTCTCTTGTCAGGCATTGCAAGTCGCCGGGTATTTTAAGGCGATAGGCATACTGAGATCTAACAGCTCTTATCTAAAGAATGCAAGGACAAGGACTTGCAACCGTAAGTGATGTAATTTCAATTCTCTAGAAACACCAGTCGACATGATCTGAAGTGATCCTGGTAATTACACCATGATAGGTATTTTTTTTATCCCAACAAAAAAGGAACAAGATGCAAATTTATGCAGCCGCGTTTCACATTCATACTCTCCAGGTCCAAAGCATATTCTCTTTTGTGCATTTCTCCTGGCCATCATATGTCTAGCCATTTCTGGTAAGTAATATGGAACAGTCCCATCCACGCAATCTCTAGAGTTACAAGAGGCTCATGGAAGGGCAAGTAGCATGACCTAGGATGGTTTCTCATCTTGTTGGCTACAATTGCAGCACTAACTCAAATCTGATTTGCTTATTGATATGCCTACAGAAAAAGCTTCAGATCCTCAACCCATTCACCCGTTGGGCATAGAGAAATCGACAGGCTTTATTAGAACGACGTGTGAGAGGACGAAAGCGAGAGAAATAGTTACAAGTACAGAGAAAAACCACCACCACAACTCTCAGCTGCAAAGCCCGGCGCAGCTGCAAAATAAAAAAACAGGTTAATCTATTACGGATAGTACAAATGAATACGGAAAAAAAGAACCCACAAAAAAGCTAAAAAAAATCAAAAACACAAAAAGATAAAATTATTGAATAGTAAAAAATAAATTAGAAGTCAGAAACTTAAACTGAAATGGTGGGGTGGCGAGCGACGCTGAAACAAGCGCAGCGTGATACGCACGGAGCAAATGTCATGTCGGTGCTCGCTGCGTTGAGCTTGTCCTCTCTTTTCTGTATTGATCTTGTGGTTAGGTACTTAATCTCGCGTAGCGCCACTGGAATCTGAATATGTATTTTTTCTGTGTTTCTTGTTAGTACGATTCAGGACCACGATGGTGAAATACTAATACTATCTTTGTGATAGGAGGAAGCGCTAGCATGTGTTGGGCCTTTGGCTGTTCATCGAGGCCAGTGGACTTCCATTTTGCTGTGTGATACTGGGCCTTTGTGGATATAACAACTGGGCCTGCAAACAGCAGCTTGGGAAAGACTAGTCCAATTAAGCCCAACCCAAACAGCCGACAGAGTTCCCAACCCAAACAACCAACAGAGTTCCCATCTGGTATTATAATACCCCTTAGGGCCTGTTTGGAACAGAGGAATTTCACAGGAATTTTGCAGGAAACAGTTCAATTCCCGCAGGAATCGGAAAAAATTCCCGCATTCCAAACAGAGCCTAAAAATCTGGTATTATAATAGAACCTTTTATAGATAAGAGGTAATCATGATGGCACCACTGTTTGGCAACCATGCTTGCATTTGCATACACGCGCTTTGTTTGTGCACACAGCATCTATTAAAAATTTATTTTCTCATACTACAAGCATTCGCTCTTCAGCATGCAACGCCTACTTTGGAGACCTGCACCTCATTACATAGCACAAAACTAAGCTAAAAATAAGGATGCACATAGAAACCTGAAAAGTGAAAATTAATAGGCTCGTTTCCAGTCTTGCTTACTGTCTGCATATCATCGTAAACCATACACCGCCTCAACGATTGGTGCCTGTACAATTTTCCCTTCAATCAGCCGTCGTATTATTATACTCCTTTATTGTACCAACCTGCCCTTTGATCACCGTAATTGTTCGTGTGATCCTAGGCTCGCCGGCGCAGTGTCGAGCACCGGAGGGGAGACTGCCGCGCGGTGCAGGTGGTGACCTCCTCGACCTCGGACGTTGGACGACAGAGCAGCTGAAACTTCTCCGTTCGCCTGTCGGAGTCCCCTGGCAGGAGCACGTACGACGCCGGCGCCGGCTCGTCGGAGATCATGTCGCCGAAAGAGACATGCCCTCCTTCTTTGTATTGGGCCATGGCCTTGAAGACGAATGGAATGACGCCTTCCATGAGAGCAGCTCAGAAATCAGAAACTTTTGTCTTTGTGACTTGTTGTGAGAGAGCTAGAATGCTGGCTAGGATGAGTGGTAGCCGGGACACTGGAGGTGATGGGGGTATTAAAAGGGCAGCTAAAGTTGCCGAGAGAGTGAGATACACGAGCTAATCCAATAGCCCAGCAAAAATACTTCGGAACGAACGACACTGTTGAGCCAAGACCGGAACCCAAACAACGTATCAAATCCCACTAAATGTTGCTGCTGTTCTCTGGCAGCTTGAGCCTAGGCGTTCTTTTCAACCATGACTGATGGTTTTTTGTTATTAGCATCAACGCTTGTATAGATAAATTAAATACTCATTAACTAATAAGTTATTTTAAAAAAATTATCTTAATTAATCATTTCGAAGAAACGAGAAAAATCCATCGTATTTATTGACTGGAGAGAGACATGAGCCATGATAACTTTGACTGGTATTATTTCCGCGGAGTGGATAGCCAATGGGTTTTGTGCCAGTGGTATCAGGAGACTCGGAGGAAAAGGTCGATATGGAATTATGAAGACCGAGTAACAACTCCGATACATGCAGAAGCTAGCAATTATGTTGTCGCATTCCAGCTCGATATTTATGGCGTTGATCGGTGCTATCTCAGCGAAAACAACACACATGTACGAAACTATGTAAGTGCATTATATAGAGTAACATTAATTAGTAACATATCTAATGAACACCGAGTAACAGCTCAGATACATGCAAAGCTATAAAGTCTACAAAAGAAATATAACAACGCGCAACAACTATCCTCTTATATGTTTCTACAAGTGAAACACAACTCTGCTGTGAGTTTCTTTTGGTCACATCTTTGATCATATTCATATTAATTTCTAAAAACTACTTCTCTATAGTAAATAGTTATTTTATAGTATTTATCTTTTAAATGAAATATCTTCTCAGAGTGAGGTCTACTAGTTAATTATAGTACACACTATAATTACTTCATTTATATCAGCAAAAAATACAAGTAAATATCTCTATCTATAATCTACTACTATTTGTAAGCCAAAGCTAAAAACTAATATGAAACGACCAAAGGGGCACATGAGGCAATGACAGGCTGTCACGTAATATATCATAAGTTTAAATAACATAACTAGCGTATGTGGAACAACATTATTTCTAACAATGTAATGCCTTGTAACGCATGGGCATGAACTGTTCAAATTCAAACCCCTTGCCGGGTCGACTTAAGGCTCAACGTTAAAGAGCCCAGTATGCAAAAGGCCCATTTTATTATTTCCCTACTTTTCAAAACAAGATATTAATTTCACGTGGGAGTTGTATAAGGAGTGTTCGTATTATCATTTAGCTGAAAATGAATAATAGTAGCAAAACAAAATGAATTTTAGAAGGAGGAGACAAGCGGTGCAAAAAGTGAGGGAGAGATGCATGCCCGTAACGGGAGAGAGAGGAGTATAATGTGTGATGCACCCATGACCTCCTGTTTTATTCTCGAAGCGAGATGGTACTGAGAGGAGTGAAGAAACCACTTTAATAAACTGAGTGTTCGTATTGATTTCTGATTTTTTTTCTAAATAGAAACCAGAATAGAATCTAAATATATATTAATACATATTGTCGAGCGCGGGCCTGGACCGGATCTGTGCCCACGGGCCTAGAAATCAAGGGGTAAATGCTGGCCCACGCCCGGGCTGCCCATGGACATCTCTAGATACAAGTACACGTATACAACTCCGTGCAATCACAGCTCCACGATATTTTCGGTAACAGCTTGTTAATCCACAAGCGGAGCCACACGTGGTAAATTTTCGGAGGCCGTTGGGCGATGGTTACGGGCCTGCTCGCCGCAGATAGGATTCTAGGCGGCGGATCTCGCCACACACGCATACTACTCCCGTGGCCGCGGCGCGTCGCGCGCCGCGGCCTTTAAAAGCTAGCCCCATTAGTATCCCCGGTTCAATCGCGCTCTGTTTCACTTCCACAGTCTCATCCATCCGCCGCAGCACGGAGCGCTCGCGCAGCCGCCACGGCGAGGGGAGAAGGGGAGGGAATGGGGAGAGGAGGGATCGGAGGGGCGGGAGCGGCGGCTGCGGACATGGAGAGCACCGACCCCACCCGGAGCTTCGTCAAGGACGTGAAGCGCATCGTCATCAAGGTGATGTGCCGTCGCTGCTGTTTCACTCGATCGCGCTCTCTCTCTCTCTCTCTGATGATGATGATGATGATGCGACCCGTCTTCCCGTCTTCTGCGAATGCCGCCGTTGTTCCGTTTTTTCTCTCGCCTGGTCCTGGCTTGGGTGATCGGTGAAACGCGAGGCTAGAACGAAATGATTTTTCACATGGTTTGTGGTGAGGAAGGGCGAGAAAATGGCCAACAAAGGAATATTTTCTCCAACCAAGTGTTGTTCGGTTTGCAAACTGCAAACGATAATTTTTTGGGGGAGGTGTGCGCGATTTTTGCGCATTCCAGTAGTTTCAATCTGGTTGTTCATGATACGTGATCGGTGAAAAGCGAGACTAGAAAAAATCACTGCAGATTTTCCAGGAATTTTTAGGAGGGTCATTAACTCGCTATGATAGCATGCTGCCACATCTGATTTTACCCCCTTTTTAGTTCAGAATTACGTTCTAGATTTTTTAGCACTTCCTGCTAAATAACGAAGGAGGAGATTATTGTTGTTCTGTTCGTTGGCTTCATCTAACTACTATTTCCTATGACAGGTCGGCACCGCTGTTGTCACCGGGCAGAATGGCCGATTGGCTATGGGCAGGCTTGGGGCTCTGTGTGAGCAGGTAAAATTTCTCAAAAAAAAAAAGTGCTTTGACCAATGGAGCTTGTGGTTTGCAGTACCACTTAACTGGTACAATGCTTCAATCTTCAGTTGAAGCAACTGAATTTTCAGGGGTATGAGGTGATTCTGGTCACCTCGGGCGCTGTTGGTGTCGGGAGGCAGAGACTCAAATACCGGAAGCTTATCAATAGCAGGTTGCAGAGATTTTGGCTCAGAACACTTTGTCGTCCGTCACTAGCTTTTTTGGTATAATGGCATTGCTTGCTGACAGTTCTCCTCTCTTGCAGTTTCGCTGATCTGCAGAACCTACAGATGGACCTGGATGGGAAGGCCTGTGCTGCCGTCGGTCAGAGCGGCTTAATGGCGATCTATGATACATTATTTAGCCAAGTGCGGTTTTCTAGCCCTGATGAATTTGCAAATTACGAGATGCTGTTCTTCTCAAATTGTTGTTGCTAATATGCTTCTGACATCGAACTTCTTTCATTGCAGCTTGATGTAACGTCATCTCAACTTCTCGTTACGGAACGTGATTTTCGGGATCCAGGTTTTGGGAACCAGCTTCGCGAGACTGTTCTCTCTCTGCTAGATCTTAGTGTGATACCGGTGTTTAATGAGAATGACGCCATCAGTACTAAGAGACAACCATACGAGGTCTGTTCTCTCGTCAAAACTTTGCCTTGAGCACTCAAAACTTCAGCGTTTTGTGTTTTTAGCATTTCCACTTTAGTGATTATAACAATTAACTTAATGTGTAGGATTCATCCGGTATATTCTGGGATAACGACAGTTTGGCCAGACTGTTGGCAGAGGAGCTGAATGCTAATCTTCTTATCCTGCTCAGTGATGTGGATGGACTCTATAGCGGTCCACCGAGTGATCCCCACTCCAAGATTTTCCACACGTACATTAATGAAAAACACGGGAAGCTAATTAATTTCGGGGAGAAGTCTCGTGTAGGAAGAGGTGGAATGCAAGCTAAAGTGGCGGCTGCTGTTACTGCTGCATCAAAGGGTATACCTGTTGTAATTGCAAGGTGAGTAAGATTTTTTTGCTGCTATTATAGCATGAAATGTAGCCATATGCATAGATACTAGATATTCCTATAAGATAACATACTGCAACACCACCTTCTATTTTTTTTTCCATTGTAAGAATGCTGTATTCTACTTATTAATTATGGCTAGCCACAGTGCCGGCTGTTATCTTTGTACAGTCAGTTCTTACACATTGACTAATCATTGTTATAATTGGGTATTTCAAAAGTATTAAAGTGAAGAAATTTGGTAATTTATTATGGAGGCTGGAGAGTTGGTGCATGAAAATTTTGCACTAATCCAATAGGGAATTACTGTGGCCAGCTTGTGTTGAATTTAAATATTTAATCTGAATAGCGTTCGAAAGTACTATCAAATTTCGCATCTTGAAAATTCTGCTCGCCACAGTTAGTGTTTGATTGCTTGATTGAAGCAGTTATAATTTAGGGAGGCTTGACTTTTCATTTTGATAAGTAGGGAAGCATGTTGTGCATTTTTGCTCCTATCAATGCTTCAACTGCCAACAACAGCCTTGTGCTTGCCACTGTGATCAAATTTACTTTTAAATCTACTTGTAAGGTACTTCAGTTCCACTTTAACTTTTGTTACTATCCATGAAGTGGATTTGCAACAGATAGCATTATTAAGATTCTCCGAGGAGAGAAAATCGGTACGCTTTTCCATAATGAAGCAAACTTATGGGATTGTTCCAAGGAAGTGACAGCCCGTGAGATGGCAGTTGCTGCAAGAGATTGCTCAAGACATCTACAGGTATTATTTCTTTCTTTTCTCTGGAAACAAGCAAGCATTGACATTTCCAAACTATGATGTACTTAGTTTCTGTTTGTCTTGTACATGTTGGAGGGATACAAAAATATATCGTCTTTTCTTTTGGAATAATAGATATCAAAGGAAAGTTTATATTATCTCAATAGTTTGGTTTTCTTGCTGCCCTTGCTAATTTATTGTGTTTGTATGTGGCCACCTATACAGAATTTGTCATCGGAGGAACGTAAAAAGATATTGCTAGACATTGCAAATGCTCTAGAAGCAAATGAGGATTTAATTATATCTGAGAACGAAGCTGATCTGGCTGTGGCACAAGATGCAGGTTATGAGAAATCATTGATTGCTAGGATGACCATAAAGCCAGGAAAGGTAGGTCAAATATATATCTTTGGCAGTATCTCCTTCACGTTCATTATTTATCTTTTTAATCTTTTTGGTCATTTAAAATGTTCTCATTATATTATCTATGTGTAGATAACAAGCCTTGCGAGATCCATTCGTGAAATTGCTGACATGGAGGACCCTATTGCCCATACATTGAAAAGAACAGAGGTTAAAGCGATGAACCACATTTTGAAATCTGAAATGAAAAAAATAAGACATGTGATATATGTTGCACTAAGATTTGATGATAACTACCTGTAATTCAGGTTTATAACCAATCAAGGACTCCTTTTGTAGGTTGCAAAAGATCTAGTTTTTGAGAAAACATATTGCCCATTGGGTGTTCTCTTAATTATTTTTGGGTCTCGTCCTGATGCCTTGGTCCAGGTAAAGAGACCTTTGAGTTAGAAAAAAACTGTTTTAACAATTAGTTGCAAAGTCAATATTTATTTACAATCAAAATATTATTGTACAGATCGCATCTTTAGCAATCCGAAGTGGAAATGGTCTTCTTTTGAAAGGAGGAAAAGAAGCTATGAGATCAAACGCAGTATTACATAAGGTATCATGCATTTAGCTATCTTATTGAGTTCCTAGTAAAGCAACAATGTATTTTTAGCTTAAGTATGGCTCAGAAATATTGATTTCTTGCTTTTATTAGGTCATAACTGACATGATTCCAGATGTTGTTGGTAAAAGGCTTATTGGTCTTGTAAAAAGCAAAGATGAAATTGCTGATTTGTTAAAGGTGAGCATGTAATGTGATTCTTTGGATGGTAAGTACATAAATGTCTAAACTGGATGCTCATTGTGCAGCTTGATGATGTGATTGATCTAGTTATCACAAGAGGCTGTAATAAGCTCGTTTCTCAAATCAAAGCAGCAACCAAGATTCCTGTTCTTGGTCATGCTGGTAATCTATTTTTTATCACCAATTTTTTGTCACTCAATTTTATGACAATATTGTTTTAGTTTAGCATATGTTATGTAAATTATATTTTCTTTGTGATTTTAGTATACATTGAATGAAGTTATTTTCATTTTTCTACAGATGGTATCTGCCATGTTTATATTGATAAGTCAGCAAACATGGATATGGCAAAACGTATTGTATTGGATGCAAAGGTTGATTATCCGGCAGCGTGTAATGCCATGGTACTTCTCTATTTTAAAAGTTTACTTAGTGCAAAATGTTCAATGCCCATATCCTTCTATCTAAACTAAAATTTAAATATTTATTAAAACACTTTCCAAAAAAATTACACCCTCATAGAAAGGTAGTTTAGATTGTTTAGTTGATATCATGTCTTTGTTATTATTATTTATTGTACTTTTAATTTTTTTTCATAATTTGTGTTCTACATCATTGTCGGCTACTATGCTAAACTTCGGTCCGAAAGCAGGTGTTTACAAATATCATAATTTTTTAGTGAGGATTTAATATATTTGTCCTCATAATAGATTTAATAGAAATTATTTTATTATAATTTTAGCATAGCATTGGTTTTATATTCAAGCAATTAGTTTATGTTTAAATCTGATACACCATTTGTGACATGAATTCCTAAATAAATACTTTTATAATATACTCTGCAGGAAACACTACTTGTTCATAAAGATCTGAACAAGACACAGGGTCTTGATGATTTATTGGTGGAACTTGGAAAAGAAGGTTTTATCTCACATCCAATCATTATTCTTATGTATTTGTATTTTACATGTTTTGCAAAAGTGTTATTTTTGAATTGGAAAATATTGAATAGTTTTGTAATTACGCTTCATTAATAGATCTATTATATGTATCTGATGCTCTGAATATGCTAAATCAATATTAATTTAAATTTTATCATCTTTCACCCCCAAGAAACTTAACACTCCATTGAGGAGTCCCTGTCTTAAGTCCTAGACACTAATGAATATTGAATAGTCATGATCATAATATCATTACCTTTAATCTTTTAATCGATGTCATATTGCAGGAGTTGTTATCTATGGTGGGCCTGTTGCACATGACACATTGAAAATACCAAAAGTAGATTCATTTCATCATGAGTATAGCTCAATGGCATGCACCCTCGAATTTGTCGATGATTTACAGTCCGCGATTGACCACATAAATCGTTACGGAAGGTAGTTTTTCTTTTGAGCAATCTTCATTAATTGCTATTTTTTTAATTACGTTGAATTTGATTGTCTTGAACAATTTCTTTTCAGTGCACACACAGATTGTATCATCACAACTGATGAAAAGGCCGCAGAGACTTTTCTACAGCAAGTTGATAGGTATTTAATCAACTTGCTTTTTGTAGTTCTTGTGGTTGCAACTTTTAGTTTTCCTAGCTTCATTTGTTATTGATTCGTTTGATTAAACTTTCACTTTATAATCAATATGGATGTGATGAGTGACATGACATTTCATCTAAACTGCAACAGTGCTGCTGTGTTCCATAATGCAAGTACACGGTTCTGTGATGGGGCTCGCTTTGGTCTGGGTGCGGAGGTATTTCCTTTCGACTATTTGTGCGTTGCAGTTCACTTCTTTTGTCACTTTATCTTGAACATTTTGGTTTTAGATGCCAATATCATTTGTGTTTTGATTATTTTCACTTCCATCTTAGGATTTGCTTGAAACAAATTTATACAATTAGATAAATAACACTATATAAATATTTATATATATAACTTAAATGTTAGGTTGGTTTGTCAGGTTGAAAAATCGGAAGAGGAAGAAAGCTAGGAATTTGTGTGAAATATTTTAATCTAAATTATTTGAGTAGTTGGTAGATGAAATTCCAGATTTCAAGAGGCGGGAGCTTAATCCTGAAAAGAAAGATAGGAGTCAAAGATAATAAAAAAACATTAGTTTTATTTTGCATTTTAGCATTTGAAGTCTATTGTGAGAATATTTAAAGGATAAAAATTATGAGTTTTTTCAAACGTCTTTCCATTCCAACCATATTTCCCCTCCATCGAAGCACATTAATCTAGGACAATTTATTATCCACTTACTATTTCAACTACATAATAGATATCCATCTAAGTGCATCAAGCAAGGACAATATACTTGTTGACTTTTTTCAGAGGACGCTTGTTGATTTTTTTTAGAGGACGATTGTTGATATTTTGACCATTTAAGTGAGGGATATGGAAGTTTCTAGCACTCTTCCCCACACTTTATGAACTAATACGCACCCATGCATTCATGTCTGTTGGATGCAAATCAGGAGGGAGGGATGAAACATGATGATGTGGCACTATCTAATTTCTTTTTTTGCACTTAGCTTTAATATAGAATTAAGATTAATGAAACGTTTGTAGTTTGTGAACTTCATATTATTTATATATTTAGTTGGGTTAGGGTCGTACGTTCAAAATATCATGTTTGGTAGAAGATTTAATAGTTCACAAATTTCTTATAAACTTGCTAAGTACACATGCATTGCTAAATTTGGACGCCTAGCACAGTAACTTCATCTAAACTCTTAAGTGCGATTTTGTAGAATTGATTTTTTTACTGGCTTCCTGGTGTGCATGCGCTTCACCAAGCCACTTTTAAAACCATCCTAAATGGACCATCCAGAAGACCGTAGAATATAAACTACTTCGGTGCGTTCTACAGGCAGCAATGTCTCTAGAATGAGGCTTGTAAGAAATTGAAGTCGGCTGTTGCATGCATTGGTGTAAATTAAAAGTTTTATGTTGTCAAAAGCTAAAAGGTTAAGGTTTCAAATGGCTCTGATGCACAGATCTTTCAGTTCTCTGTTTCTGAACCTTTACAAATGTCTTAGGTGGGCATAAGTACAGGGCGCATACATGCTCGTGGGCCTGTTGGTGTTGACGGGCTTCTAACTACACGATGGTAGGTTTTATGTCGTATATTTGTCTGCAATTATTTTTCGTCATTGCCTTGTCTCCAACAAATATTAGGAAAGATCATGTGAGGATGCTTTCTGCTTGTAGCTTTTTTCCCTTCTAGTTTCATCAATTTATGCAAGATTTTTTCAGCTGCAATGTTATTATCACACACACAACACAACAGAGAAAAAAATCGCTAGTTTTACGCACTATTATTATCTCCATGTAATATTCATCCATTGTCTCTTCATTATATATAGCATTCTACGAGGTAGTGGACAAGTAGTGAACGGTGACAAGGGAGTTGTATACACCCACAGGGATCTTCCTTTGCAATGATGTAAGTCATGGTTTGCTTCGAAAGAATGCATTACTATTACTATTTGCCAACCTTCGACTTGTATGATTGCAGGTAAAGGACCTTTGTTGTAGAGCAGTTTTTGCAGACGAATCGCCATACTCCCTCTTGAAAGCTCCTCTCTATGCCATGCAAAGAAAACGAATCCCAAAACATCGGTGTAATAGGAAGAAAGACAGACACAGAAACTGATGTGTAATTCTGCGACGTCTATTATTCATTATACAATGGTTTATTCATACCATTTTGGTGCGAGATTACTTGGTAACTTTAGGATTCCGCCAATATATTTATACTGGAGGTGAGGTTTTAGTCTTTTAGATGGAACCACCTTTAGATGACGTCTCAACTCTCGAGTCCATCTACTCTTTCCATAGCGTGTGCGCATATGACGAGCGGCTGAAACCTGTGAGGGGCAAATATATACCTTTAGAAGATGCTAACTCTATTTTATCTTCTAATAAAAAATGATCGATATCATCTGCAAAACTGCATCAAGTTTTGTTATGCTTGTAGAAATTTCTGCATACACATGCAGCCGACGTTTCCTTAAATCAGGCAAACCAAAATTCAGGCATACAGAAATGAAACCTGGCATCATCTAATCTGGCTAGGGTGAGCGCATGCTCCCATCCGATGAGCCGATCACCCCCGTAGAGAACTGAAGACCGACGACGGATCACCTCAATCATTGGTCGACACCTGAGAAAAGGGTCAGAGAAAAGAAGCAAAGCATGTACCCGTACCACTAGGCCTAGGAGCAAGAATTGATGGGAAAGGGAGGGTGCAGCGACCCATGAGGAATCCCCCGTTGATGCCTACTCGCACTGCGCCGTGTCATTTCCGAGAAAAGCAATTATTCTATGCAAACAGTATGTCCATGTCATTTCCAAGACAAAAGCAGCAGCTGTGCCACAGCCATTGCCATCGTAGGTAGTTCAGTGGTGGGAGCAGCAGCAGCAGCAGCAACAGCTGCGACAGACCACTGGCTTGCGCTGGATTGGATTGGGTTCCAAATCCAAAGGGGGATCAAATCAGTCATATCTTAAGAGCGGAAAGAACATATGCTTAAGGAGACTAAATCAGATATTAGATTAAGGAAAGGCCAGAAGGCCGCTGCCTCAGCTTTTGATCAGCGGCTATGCCCATGCAGATGCAGAATGCAGTGCGCCCGATATCTGTAAAGGAAAGTGAAGACGTAAGTGGAACAAAATAAAGCTTTGCTTTCAAGAGGCATGTACCTGGAGACACAATAAAGCTTTGCTTTCAAGAGGCATGCACCTGGAGAAGGAAGCAAGGAAAGGCCTAGTTACTAAAGATTTGTAGAGCCAGGGTGAGCAAAGGAACATCTCCAAGGAGTAATTAAGATTTATGAATGACAAAAATTAAGAGATCAAAGTATATATAAGAAAAACTCTAATTGGAAGCGTGAGGTTTATTACCATGAACTAGCAGAGGAAACAAACATAAACAGAGGAAAATCGAAGAACAAGAGGAACAAAGCATCTCGTAACAAGCTTCTTTTTCTCTACTTCTACCTTGTAAATAATGTATTGGCGCTGGGCGGGTATGGACGGGCTACCGACACTCACATGACAACCACATCCTGCTCTCTTATTCCTTAGCCTTCCTGCGTCGTCTACCTTTCTTCCTCTTTCCGTCTTACCTTCTTGTAGTCTCATTTCCTCTATGCTTTTTGGGTTTCTCATTGTTCTTCTATCTTTCTCGAAACACTAGGCTTCTTAGGGCATCTCCAATGGTTTGAGTCAGCTAGCTAGAGCAAGTTTAATAAGGCTGACTGTGCTAGCTATAAGAGAATCCATGTCAGCATAGTTCTATGTGGATGGGAGAGAAAAGGAGAGAGAGAGCCAAGCCGACTCCCATGCAAGAGTCAGGCTATAGCACAGGAAAAGAGGCATTATCCATGCATGTACCCATAGAACTAATTGCTATACCCATGCATTTATTAAATTATCAATACTCATGTATGTATTAAATGATTGAGAGCTCTTGTGGAGACAACTTATAGCCAGCTTATTGTATGAGTTGACTGCATCATTATCTTTTGATGACATGGAAATGTATTGGAGGTAGCAGCTATCTGTACTATTAAACTTGCTCCTATATGCATGTACACATCAACATATATCTTATGTGGAGGAAAGAGAGTATGCAAAAAAAACCGAGCCAGCTCTTCCTTAAGCACTAGTCTATAACGCAAAACGAGGCAGCCTCTATAAATGATAGTCATTTTCTGCGTGTGCATGTAAGTATCAAATAGCTATCATTATAGATAGTTCTTTAGAATGCTAGCTTTAGTGTGTACTATATAAATGATGTGGAAATCTTATAGTTAGTTGCTAGCTATAACCATTGGAGATGCCCTTAGAGTAAGTACAATAATGCTGACTAGGTCGCCTCTAGCGAAATCCACGTCAACACAATCCTATGTGGAAGAGAGAGCCAAGAGGAGAGAGAGGCAAGCTGTCTCCAATGGTTATAGCTAGCAACTAACTATAAGACTTCTACATCATTTATATAGTACACACTAAAGCTAGCATTCTAAAGAACTATCTATAAGTATAGCTATTTGATGCTTACATGCACACACAGAAAATGACTATCATTTATAGAGGCTGCCTCGTTTTGCGCTATAGACTAGTGCTTAAGGAAGAGCTGGTTCGGTTTTTTTTTGCATACTCTCTTTCCTCTACATAGGATATATGCTGATGTGTACATGCATATAGCTAGCTGACTCAGACCATTGGAGATGCCCTAATATAAGAGGTGACCTCTAGCACATCATACGAGGAGAGAGAGACAAACTACCCCTCATGCAAGAGGTGACCCCTGATATATTTATGTAAGTATTAAATGTTTGAGTGCTTTAGTAGAGGTAACCTCTACTCAACTTATTGTATTAGCTACCTCCACATGAGTCACGTGTACTCATTTTGCTTATTTGGTTAGTCCTAAAGGTGGCAGCCACCTCTTCTATTAAACTTGCTCTTAGTGATTGTATCTTATTGTACCTTTTAATGAAATGACGTACAGTTCTTTTGCATGGTCCCAAAAAATATACTTCGAAATTGACTTATGTTGATGTATAGACTCACGCCGCATATACATGGCTTGCTTGATTTTGATTCGACATGAGAATATAGAGACTTGTGATAGTACCTTTGAGTAATAACTCAAATACTCCACCCATGCGTAGCTACAATGGTTACTGCATGACAGAGTGAAAGAAACAATAGTGTGCCCATCCACCACCTGACGCCTAAGAAAGGAAGTAACAGTGCTCTTTTTATACGTGAACAGTAGTTACAGTAGTTGCTACATTTTCTTTAGAGGCAACTCTGGTTACAGTAGTCAATGACGTGCATGGATTCCCTCAAGCAAAAACAATGTGCATGGAGCCATGGACGATGGAGCCCCCAAGCTGCCTATTTCCAGGTAACACTGGATATGTACAAAATCATCGTGGACACAAATCTGATGCTGCAAAACTAAGAGCACACAGTTAACTATTCCCAATTGCCCAGGTAACATGGGCGTAATATAGTACACCTCCACACAGGCAAGACAGCCAGACTCCAACATAGCTTTGCCATTTGAGGTACTGTGCCAATAGTTTAATGCATTGATCAAAAGATAAGCCAATCTACCGCAGGCACCCCAATAAAATTTGTTAGTGTGACAAATCCAGTTACAGGTTAACAAGTGGCCT
Source organism: Dendrocalamus latiflorus (assembly GCA_017311315.1). Lineage (NCBI taxonomy): Eukaryota > Viridiplantae > Streptophyta > Magnoliopsida > Poales > Poaceae > Dendrocalamus > Dendrocalamus latiflorus. Next base: position 14,305,631 of record CM029647.1, on the reverse strand, counting down.
AATCATGGTTTGTCCAAACTTTTGGGGGCTACCCCCAGCTAAGGATATAAGATATTACACAAATGACTGCTTGCTTAGTTTAATACACATAGAAAGGCTAAACAGGCTGAAAGAAAAGGCTAGATGGTCATATTCTTCAGGGAAAAATTGAAGCTTCAGGTATAGTTTAGTAAATCATCGCCCCCACGGCCATAAACAGGAGCTGCCTTTTTCTCTGCCGTGTGGGAACACTACACAGTAGTACAGTACCCAAGCCAAAGGCTTCCAGTTCATCTTCGCAGGTTAATCTAAAATCTTAGAACAAATAGCAAACGACATATGCCTTGGGAAGATGTTGTCATGCTCTCTATAGCCCACAAAGTGTGGAATATTTGACAGCATACCTGGATCTACATGAAGGGCATATCAATGTTTTTTCCACCCTCCAAAGAAATTGATTCAAACCGATCAAGCCAAGGCGCCAAGTGATTGACTTTTATACCATCCTAGCATACTAGTAGTACATCACATGTGCCATCATCAGCAAGATGAGCCAGCAGCCACCATCACCCAACAAAATCATGGAGCAAGTGGCCACCAATCTCCTTTGCAAAATGCCGATCCTGGCCTCCAAATGAGCCCATCACATAGGCGTCATTGACATCCTCAAGACCGAAACGATGGGCGAGGTTGGGTGGGAGAGTAGCTGGAAGCGGATCGGTGATGCAAACCCTATTATTCTGGTGGAGACCGAGGGTGAGGGAGACGCCACCGTTCCCCGCTCCACCGACCCCGACTCCGCAGACTTGCTGATGTTGTGATGATCCGATGCTGTGCTGTGTGGACAGTCCGTTATATGCGAAGCTCACCTGTCCCGGGATGGAGTGGGACATCTGGGAGAGTTCATCCGGGAAACTCTGGGAAGCAGGGGCGTTGTGGTTCCTTGTGATGCTGCTACTTTGTCCGGGCTGCGAATCAGAAGGATCAGAGGGCTTCCCGCTGCACTGCGACGAATGCTGGGCCTGATGATGCATGACATGCTGACTCTTGTCGATCGCTGAATGCTTGTGCATCTGCCTCATCTCAAGGTTGTGAATTTCTTCCACCATCGGCTTCCAAAGTCTAACCCTTGCATTGATAAACCAATTTGATACCTGCACGAGCATTACCCAATCTATGAGAAAGTTTCAGAAACAAAGGACAGATTAGAGTTCGCATAAACTAGTAAAACCAGTTAGAACAATCACTGCAACGAGCAAGCACCGTTGCTATTCACCTGATTCCGTGTTAAGCCTGTTTGTTTTGCCAGCATTTGCTTGTCGCCATCAGTAGGATACCTGGATAATTGAAATCTGAAAAATGAGACTAATGTACTAGTATAGTAACACACTCAAAAGGGAAATGAATCAACCAAGAAGCTTTCACGCATCACTATACTATTCGAAATTTGACTATTTCATCAGACTGCCCCGCAGTGCAAAGAAAGGAGTAGAAAAGGAGCTAGGTGAGATTAGATCAGGAGACCAAAGACAATTATTGTGCTTGAGGTGCTACTCATGCTTTCACTCAGTCCAAAACTTAAAACACACATGACTTTGTAAGGAAGACAAATGGGTTCACATCTTTGTAAATTTCTCTTATGGCCCCATCTCCATGCGAGCAAGACATTGTAAAAACCTCTGGTATCCAAGTTGATACTAACAAAAAGTTAATTATAAAAAGGGAAGGCTTCTGAAAAGAATTTTGGCCAATTTAATGAGCTGATTGATATGGGATCTAACAAAAGGGCAAGAATTGACAAGTTATGGGCTTAAACTTATTTTTTCTTTCTCTAAAGACCAGGAAAGATTGATAGCAATAATTAAGAAACTGGCTGAACACCATATAACAGCAAAATCAGTACAAAATGGAAAGGACTAGCATTGAAGTCATAATGATCAGCAACTGAACATCTTGACACTGTACCAATCAACTTGATGTAGCCACTGGGGCATAATAACAGCTTTTAGACCATACATCATGCAAAATGATCGTACTACAAAAAAAGTAAATTTAACATGCAAAACAAACTAAATAATGATAATGTTTAATGAGTAAAGTCCATTACCGGTCCTTAAACTTTTTATGCTGTGTCATCTCGGTCCATAAACTTTTAAAGTATGTCATCCCGGTCCTTAAACTTTCAAAGTGTGGCAATATCCTATGTAGTTGTAGCAGTGAATTGTTTATGCTGTGTCATCTCGGTCCATAAACTTTCAAAAGAAATTGCCACACTTTGAAAGTTTAAGGACCGGGATGACATACTTTAAAAGTTTATGGACCGGGATGACACAGCATAAAAAGTTTAAGGACCGGTAATGGACTTTACTCATGTTTAATATAGGTAGGTGCCACTAAAATTTGGTTGGAAGTAAAACCCACTGGCAAGTTGTTTCACATCAGCATGTACTAAAAGCTACCCAATATATGAGAAATTGGAGCTCTTACAAAACTCATGCAACCAGGCACCTGACGATACTGATAAGTTATGTGATTGTATCTAACAAGAATGCAATGGCGTACTAACTAGAGTACTTCAATCCAATACGGCAGCCGCTCCTTTATGATGTGTACAGCTCAAAATACACTTTTAATTTCAGGCTTAAAAGGTGACCATCCATCATGTTATTAACTCCAATATAATGATTTGGAAGCCATGAACTTCCATCATGTAAATCTATCGTAATGATTCAGACACCCAGGATTGCTTGCTATCGCCATAACATCTATCCCATGCTTGTCATGGATTGAAATTCTAGCATAAAACATGTCGAAGAAACAGCGACTCATCATCTTGTGTAGCCAAGTCACTATTACCCAACTAATAACTATTTGCAACTGCAAATCACAGCCCTCGGCTGAAGCAAGCAATTTTAAATTGCATCATCAGAGTCACAATGCTTCCAAAAGTGAATAGAGCCATCATCCTTGAAAAAGGTGTGAACTCCCGTAGTCAAGTGCTAATGACTCTTGATCATGATTAACACAATCGGCAGTAATTTAAGTGGACAAATCAACTTACGGATGCAGGAAGTGCTCGAACAACCAAGCGCGGAGAACAGACACGGCGCGCTCGGGAAGCCCCCTCTGAGGCCGCCAAATGTTGTGCGGCTGACCGAAGGCACTCACGTTGTTCCCTCTCTGGAGGCCGGCGCTGCCGCCCACAAGCCCAAACATGGCGATGTCCTTGTTCAGGCCCTCTTTGACGGCAATCTTGCTTGTGTTGCGCAGCTGGTTCAGTATCATGCCCTTCAAGCACTTGAAGTGCTTCGCCATCGCCCTCAGAGCCATTGCCGCGAACGGGGCGGCGTTGCTGAACCCCGCGACGGTCTCAAACGAGGCGATCACAGCTTGGACCTGCTGATAGTACTGCCGGTATCTCTTGCAAACCTGAAAAATCATTGCAATTGGATTAGAGCTCAATGAGAAATAAACAGCTACTAATTACGTTTAAATAAAAAAAGGATTTCCATCTTAGGAAAAGGAAGCAGCACGCTTTTTGTTTTCATGTGGATATGACATCAACAAAGCAAGCCTACTTCCCAATTATGGAAATAAGATGCTATTAAAGAACTCTGGCCAATAAAATCACCTATTGAGGGTACCGAAAATAGAAGCTTTCTACATTGTACGTAGATGCTCATGTATTGCCCATGTTCGGAGAGGACGCTACGAACGAGTCTAGTACGAACCATGTGAAAGCATTTAGCAGCAACACAATTTGTAGACACTATTCAGTTATAATTTCATGTAGATGACATTCAAAAGTATTCTTAGTGCTAAACACCCGATCAAAATCTAATCTTTCATGAGAAAAATGGAAGGAACACAAGTGTTCCACATGAACAGTATAGAACTGCAAGGGGAAAAAGAAGAGAAAAAAGCCAAAAGATGTTGCGACAGCAAAGGAAATCATCATCAAATCAAAAGCACATGCAACCACAGTAAATAAAAGCAAGACACAACTGCATCGGTGATGTGACCATTATGTGCAAGATTCTTCTCCACCCAGAAGAAGCGATAATTGCGACACTGAAACGAGGTAAAAAAAATATGCAAGCCACAAGGAACCTGGGAGGAATTTTCAGACGACGAAGCCACGAGCTTAGCTTAGCTAGCTCACCTCTTCCATCATGGAGATGAGCCTCGTCTTCTTCCACTGCTGCTCGGCGCCCGAGATGGGGCCAGCGTCGGCGGCCGCGCGGTGGGCGGCGTCCAGGTCATGATCGACGGCGTCGGTGCCGTCCATCGGATCCGCGTCGAGCAGGCCCTCGTCGGGGACGCTGCGGTCGATGTGCGCGGCAGCGCCGCTTATGTCGCAGATCTCCTCGAGCAGCTTCTGCGCCGGGCCGAGGAACCTTGACCGCCCAAGCACCGCCGCGTAGCCCGTGAAGGGCCCGTAGGGCCCCGTGGCAGGCGCGGGGCCGCCGAACTGCCTCCTGGGCGGCGTGGGAGGATTCGACGACGCGGAAGACAGGGACAGCGAAAAGTTCTGCGTCGGGATCTGCGGGAGTGGCGCGGCCAGACCGTGCGCCACCAGCTGCGCCTGCGCCAACGTCGGACTATGCGGCGAGTACGACGAGGAGGAGGACGCGTACGAGTAGAACGCCGGGGGAGGTGGCCACGCCCCGGGATGCTGCTGCGGGGCAGAAGGAAGCGGGGGCGAGTCCGCGGCGTCAGGCGGGAACCGGAGCTTCTCGCGCCGGCTGTGCTGCGGCACGTGGTACAGCTGCCCGCCCGCCGCGGCGCCGGGCACGTGCTGTGCATGATGCTGAAGCAGGAGGTGCCCGTGCGGCTCGGCCCCGCTCCCCGCCCCGCCACCGTACCCGCCCGCGGCGGACGACATGGCGAGCGATCAAGCTCGCCCGCTCCTTACCTCCCGCACGTACGCGCGCTCGCGTCGGTGGCCTCCTCGGGGTCGGTGCCGGCGCGCGCGGTACGTACGGGGTGGTGAGCAGTGCGAGCACCTGGCCCTGGAGAGAGTGGAGATAGAGCGGAAACGGCTCCGCACTTTCCGAGCGCGGGGCCTGGCTCCCTCGCTGGCTGGTCTCTCTTCTGCTGCTGCTGTAGCCTTCCTTCTTTTGCTTCCCACCCTCGCCTTTTATTTTTCCCTTCTTCTTTGCGAGGTGCTGCTGCTGCTGCTGCTGCTGGTAGTGTTGTTGTTGCGTTCGGGGTGCCTTTCTTTCTGCAAAGGCGAGAGACCCGCGAGAGAGAGGGAGAGGGTGAAAAAGAGACGGAGGAGATGGTAAGCCGTGAAAGCGAAAGCAGAAAGGCCGAGCTCGCCGGTGAGATGCAGCAGAGATGGAGATTGGAGCCGAGCGTGTCCAAGGTGGAAGTGGCTGCCGAGACGTGGCCCGTGCGTGTACTTGCCCTTGGCGCGGCTCGCTTTGCGGTGAGATGCATGGTGGTCACATTTTTATCGCTGCTGCTGGGAGCCAGATGCCAGTGTCAGCGTGTGAGTTTTTTTTAAAAAAAAATTCTCTCCTCCCCTTGTTTCACTGCGAGTGGGTTGGTACACTTGTGTAGGTTTGACCACTAGTCAAGGAGTAGAAGACATTCCATGTGCAGCGCGATTAAGTCCCCTAATAAATGTACTCCACTGGTACTACTAGTAACTGGCTTCGCACCTCCTAGCTGCTACAGCAAGCCGTGCGTGTTCCTGAATGTACAAATCAATGCACCCCCCTCGTCCTGTAATCCTCCAAAGAGGAATGCCTTACATTTACCCCATGTACAGTGTCCAGAGGTATCTCAGGGAGACGAAACAAGAGGGTTTGCCGAAAGAAAGGCGGCGTTGGTATCGGCTTTTTAATGGTTTTTATTAAAAATAAATAGTAATAACTAAAAATAGTTTTTAGAATGAAGAGAAAAGCTATGAAAAAACAAGGGAGCGATGCATAGCATGATGGAGGGCAAGAGGTGGGGTGCGTGATATAACCATAATCTCTTATTTTATCATCAGAGCGAGACGATAACAAGAGAAGTGAAGAAACCGTTTAAAAAAATCGAGTATTCATATTAGTTTTTGACTTTCTATAAAGATTAAAAAACAAAGGCAATACAAATAGAGTCGAGGACGAGGCAAGAGAGCCATGGCCTTGTTGAATGTGATTTCTGATTTTTTTGTACCGTAGCAGATAAAAATATACTGTCCTAGTTAAAAAATATACTGTAATATCTGTTATCTTTTTTTAAGTAATTAAATTTAGAAATGTAGAAAAATAAAAAGACACTTACGTTATGACGGATAATACAAATATAAAGAAATAGAAAAAAAATAAAATTGAAAAGCTAAAAGTAAGAAGCCGCTGGAGCAGGACAGAACCACCCCCTTGGCCGCTTGTGTAGTCGCGTAGACTACCCGAGTGTGCGGGTACCGGTGGCCCTTCACTCCAAACTCTCGTCTCTCGCCACCCGAGGGTGTAGTACTAGCACTACTGCTCTAGTCGTGGCGCAGCGGCCGCAAATCATACGCGCCCTTCAATGCATCGCATCGCGTTGCCTTCCCGGACCAAACCAAACCACCCGTGACATGACCATACATAGCGCAGCCCCTGCCCCACACGGCCCGCCTCCGCGCACCCCCCCACCTACTCCCCCGTCGACACACCGACGGGTGGGGCCCCTCGAACCTCGTCTCCGGCTCTGTAACGCGGCAGAACGTAAAATCATCCGCAAGGCCATCGGCAGCGGCGCTTCCCGGGATCGGGGGGGTCTCGCTACGATCGCTAGGGGCCACGTGTCACCGCCTCGTACCAGTGGCGTAGCCAGGATTTGTAGTTATAATGGTCCATTGTCTAAAATTTATTTAACTACTATAAATTTAACATGTTGGTACACAAGTATATGAATTACGAAATGCAATTAAGGGAAAAAGGATATATGAACTTCATAAAATAGACGAATATAGCTTTCTTAACAAAGAATTGAAATATTACATACTCATAGTAGTTGAAGAACAGTACGTCACTACTTTTTCTTCTTGTCAGGATATAAAAAGAACATCACATTAATTTTATATTAGAACATTAAATACATTCTATATTTATGGACAAAGCTATTTAAAAAATACATTTTATAAAGGAGTAGATCAGAAGAGTTTGCTTGCATGGGTAACTTCCTGAAAGACGCATTTGGAGCAAACGCAAGCTAAGACAACAAATACCTACCTCGGCAAATTTACGAGACCGTTTACACCGACTTCTGTTCACAGAAGAAAGAAAGTAATATAAATATTTAACTTTCTAAAATAATTTCTCTATTTCTCTCATCCTGAAAATAAGTTATGTGACACAGACATATCACTACCTCACTCTTCTCGCTCCTGTCTCGCACACGCATCTCTTTTTTATTTTCCCCACCACTCGTATCCTCCCACTAAAAGCTTTTTTTTAGTCCTTACTATTTATTTTAGCTAAAAACCATCAACTGTCGTTCAATATGAACATGCCAAGCTAGTCATCGATTTTATTGTACATCTAGATGCCAAGCTAGCCAACGATTTTACTGTACATCTAGATTCCCAAGTTGCGTGTCATTAGCTTGACACATATAGAACAAATTAAATGATTTAGCAGGAGATAAAATGTAGCTGTAATTCAACAAGTTTTTGCATTATGATCAAATACATGAAGGCCTCATTATCCGAGCGCAGGGTGGTCCACGGCCCACACGGACCACCCTGTAGCTCCGCCAGTGCCACATACGGCGCGGCTAATTAGCAGGCGCGAGAGCGCAACGTAAGAAGTACAATAATGATCTTATAGCCAAGCTAGTCAACATTTTTACTGATGTAGAAGAGAGAGATGAGAGCTTGGCTCTCATGCAAGGAATAAGCTGGGCACGGAAGCCTATGCAGTGGTGGGCTCAGATAATAAATGTATGTGAGGAGGAATAGGAAAAAGAATGTCAGACATGATACCATATAAAAATAAAAAATCTTTTGTAGATAAATAGAAGACAAATTATTGTATAACTTGGCTCTTATAATTTGACTTATAGCCAAACACTTGACGTTATTATTGGACTTGTCTAATAGCGAAGGATTTTACTACTAGATGCGCGCAGGGCTAGATAGCTAGCTAGGCTAGGCAAGGAGAGGAGGGGAAGTGACGCGGCTGCTGTTTCCATTAACCTCACATCCACCCATCCATCCGTCTCCGTCCGTAGCAGGAGAGAGGGTTAGGAGCCGAGAGCAAAGATGCGAGGGGTACGAAGGCACGGTACTGGGTGAAGGAACTACTCCTCCGGGGTTATGCTTTTGTTGTCACTGTAGGGCTCCGGTGTAGCATGACCAGCTAAGCTACCTAGGCAGGTACTACGTGCACAAACAGGTGAAAGCGAAGCCCTGGATGCGTACAGTGGCAGGACAGTGGCGCGCTCGAGGGGGACCCATGCTACTTAACGACACTGCTCAATCTTTCATGCCAGCACATGCACAGACAGAGTGGCCGTGTACGTAGAGCCGCACTGCTTCTGACACTGTATCTGGGACCGGAGGGGTGTTTTTTTTCCCTGGACTGGCTATGTAAAATGATTGTACTACTAGTGAAACTTATCTTGACCATTCTTCGACCGAAGCCAATAGCCAAATAACGCATGGCCTCTCACACACAAAATTGTCCAACCATCGATCCCATCTTCAGCCGGCAACTTTTGTCTGTACCCAACAGCTTTCTTTAAGATTATGCTTGCAATGCATAAATTTTATAAAAATTTTATAGGAATCACATAACAGTCCTTCAAAATCCTACCAAAAGCATGCTCTATTTCATAGAGAGGCTGAAGGAGAACTATTATGGGTCTGATCCCGATGGAGAACTATCCCATTACCATCCGATCGTGATCTTACAAATCTCAAAGCATCGAACGGTATAGAGACGGTCCCCACGCGGGCATCGTCCCATAGAAGTGCTTTCGGGGATGGCAATATGCATGCATGTCTGCATGATGTCGCCGGCCTGCTGCGGTAGAAAAATATATCCGAACAACACATATCGGTGCCAGCCTGCCAGGTGTTGCTACCACCATCCTATCATTACTTTTCCCACCGGAGCAGTGCATCGGAAACCGTTCACGGGTGAGGCGTGAAGCCAGCGGCAAAGCGCAAGCACGCACGTACAGCTGCTCCCTTTTGCGTTTCACAGCAAGTGCGCGCGCTGCGTCCACTCCATCACGAACACAGGCCTGCGTTGTTTTTCTTGCCCCCATAGGTGGTGGACGGAGAGCTAGCGTGCTGACACACTGGCCCAAGCTACGCTCGCACGGATACATGCGTGTTTAGCTCGGCCGGCAGGCGCGTACATATCGATGGGCCGGGCAACGCCAGCAAGCTACCGCTGCAACGTGATCTTTTCCTCGGTGAGAAGGGCACGGACCAAGATCTCTCCACAGAGAGAGAGAGAGACAAAGGCGAAAAGCGCGGTGGGATGAGGAGTCGATCGCGCGCGCCCGAGCTTTCCGTCGAGCCGCGCGAGCCTCGAGGAAAGCATGCGAGGCAGCGAGGGGTGCCTGCGCTCCTCTCCCCTCCACGCACGCCAATGCGTGGCGTGCCGTGCACCGTGCGCGCGAGCGAGCGGCCTGGTGCGTGGCAGGACGCGCCGCGCTTTTCCTCTTTGACGCAGCCCACGTGTTGCCTTTCGTCTACCATCGCTGCCGCGTACGCCAAAAACGTACGTGCGCTTTGAATTCCGACGGGCTCGTCGTCCCCTGCTTACGGAGCAACTGCCCACCCGGCCAGCGAATTGGTACGCAATTAATTAACCGTGCCTGCAAATAAAGACACGTTCTCAAAGACGGCACGATAAGGCCCTGATCAATATGGCTTCAGCTTCTGGCTTCAGCTTCTTTTTGCACTATTCATAAATTTCGTCTTTTTCTGAATTTTTGGTTTTTTTTGAGTTTTTTTACCGGTTCTTTTTTTCCTCGTATTTATTTACATTATACGTGATGGGTTAATATGTTTTTTCTATTTTTAAATTTTTTAAATTTAATTATGGTAAATAAGCCTCTGTCAGCTACAGTGCTTTTTTCAGCCAGCTACAGTGTTTTCAGCCATAAGCCATGAGGCTTTCAGCCGAACCGATCACCACCTTGATACCAATGGTGGGAGCCCTACTTTTGTGGCATGTCCGCGCGCGACAAGTGGAACGTGGACGGAGGGTACAGCGCGCTAGCTAGGCATGGTCGGGGGCCCATGCATGCATGCACGCACGCACGCGTTTTTGTATGGTGCGTGCATGCACAGGTGCGCGTATTATGCATGACGGAGAGCGAGAGAAAGCTGATTGATATGGGCACACCCTTTCGTGGTTCAATCATTTGTGCCCCAATTATTACAGCAGTGAAGATTACCGTGTAGGGGCAAAACCCGGCCCAAAGCAAAGCGCCTATATAATGCTAGCTTACGAAATGATCATAACCAAGATCTCTCGTTTTTTCGATCGAAGAAGGCAAGCTTTAGCTTTTGGTTTCTTATTTGTAACATTTTAATTTCGTCTTTTTTCAATTTTTTAGGTTTTTATCTTTTCTTTTTTTTCCTCCTGTTATTTCTTTATATTGTTAGTGGCGATATATTGTTGTTATTTTTTATTTTTAATTAATTATGCTAAAAACTATCAGTAGTTTTAGTTATCACCACAAAAAACTATAAACTCAAGCTTCTAAACCTAAATAAACACCATCGAAATGCCCAGGAATGTTGCCCATTCAATTTTTTTTATACTTTCCGGATTAATCATACAAGTGGACTATTGGAAAGAGAAAACGAGTTGATTGTCAGGTAGGAGTACATCGAATGACGCTATATGACACCGGCTGTAGTTAACTGGTCATACATGCATGTCTGACGTGCTCATAGAACTAACGTATACGATGATGCGTAAACTGTAATTTTCCTTTTGACGTGCGTTATACGCCTGCTTCTCGTAGTCTGCAAGAAATGAGTACGTAGTAGATTGCGTCTCCCTGTAGAAAATTACTACTCCTGCTAGTACTAGTCCATCTGCAGAGGGAGAGGCCATAGAATAATACTCCTAGTTAGTAACGACACTGAGGTCAAATCAGAGGAAGCTAGCTGCACCGTTTCTTTCTCTTTTCTGACTGATGGACGCATGCCATTGTACGTGTATGTTTGGTTCCTTCTCTCTTTAAGGAGGCTGGCTAATCACAGTCCCGTCCATGTACGTACGTACCCCGTCTAGCATAGCTACTGTAGCTCTCTGATGCCGACTCCCGTGGTTGTCAGGGACTACAAGGCACCACTAGCATTCAAAGCACAAAGCGTCTCTGAAATCTGAACCCTCTCAGATCAGACGAGATATACGTAGTGGTAGCATTCGATCGACACGCAGCGGCAGGAGTACGTAGGTAACGTGAAGTACAAATCTTTGCCTACTGCCTTACTCCTGCCTCATCATCCCCTTGTCATTAGACCGACGATTTGACACCTTGTTCTTCGTTGCACACAAGATCGATTTCAGCTCGATGCATCATGCAACGCAAGGCATGCAGGACACGGAACGCATTGCAAGTATCGTGTTGCATACCATGCGTGCGTAAAACCAGCTGCTGCTCGTGACGTTAACACGTTGCATCGGTAACCTACCACATTACGTGCTGTCTGCAACTGCGAGCAATGCATTTAAGTTTTGGCTTCTGCCAGTGCCTCAACTTAAAGCCATGCATGCATGGAGCCAAGTAAGCCGCTGTGCCACGCCGTTCCATAACTCAAGTCTATTCAATGGACTACAACAGGATGGTCAACATCCATCTGCATGCATGCATGCATTGGTCCCTTGACTTCAAGAGGAGAGCGATGCTAGTATGATGTGGCTGTAGCAACGTTGCGAGTGATGGCCCTGACTTCTGAGCATTTTGGTCGTGTGACGCAGCGTCATGGGCTCACATATCGATCGCTAGTGTAGTACTAGTACCTTTCTGCGGTGGTTCACACGTTACACGAACAGTACCCGTGCCATACCAACGGCGAGCACAACTACTGCTGCTACAGTCGACGTTATTGTTATAACTTTACATATATTGCATGGATGCTTAAACACTTGGTTCAACCTTTTCTCTTCTCTTCTATCTTGATAAGCATTTCGGTTCATATATCTTGGTGAATGACATGTCTGGATAACTACCAGGGTGGCCCCCGGGTTTGGCCGCCGGCCGGCATGTGCGTACATGCCTTTTCTTGGAATTTAAAACTGGGCGGGGTCGCTGATCGGATCGATCAGGCCGTAATGCACCTATAATAATACTATAATGCGACGATACGTACCACGTCAGGTAGGGTTCGGTGATGGAACTGGACATGCGTGCTATACCTAACGCTAAGGGTTTTTGGACACACTAGTATCTGGTGCAAGATCTAGTGATTGATGCGGTATCTGGTTAATCAAAGCAGCCCAATAATAGGAGAACGACCCCCACTACGATCGCAGAGCGAAGGGGCAGTAGCTATGACGTGATGCGAGTGCATGCTACACCAAGCATGCCTATGACAGAGCGGTTGGTACACACACCATACCTTAAAGGAAAAAATGTACAAAAAGGTTGAGATGGGTGCTGCTGATCAAGGACATGGCTTAAAATATCCCTGCAAGGCCCCAATAACATGTTCGTAGTAAAGGATCTCTCTCTCTCTTGGCAAAATAGAAAATAAATGGTGAAGCGTATGGTTCAAATGATCCAATCAACATATGATGCAAAGTGTGGAATGGCCCAGTCCACCCTTTTGGCCCTAGTTGCCAAAACGGTGGTGGGCCATTAATCGACGGCAACTCCAGGATCAGCGAAAGGTACTTGTATTGAAAGTAGTCGCGGAAGGGGTACTACTGAAAACTGCAATGAAACAACCTGTATCTCCTTGTGTTGCTAACGAGGCTAGTGGCACAATATGATTAAATTAACTATAGTTTTAGTTGTTCTTATCCCCTTTGTGCCTACCAACCCAACAAGAACAACTCTCCTGGAGTTGTTTTTGTTACCAGGGGTGCAGGTGCAGGCAGGATGAATCAGTAGAGGTCGGCAGCGTGGTAGGCCACGGAGAAGTTACTCATGGTCACATCTGCACATCCAGTCCAAGAATGAAGCGTGAACAACCGCGCAAACGAATGGAGCAGAGAGCATGCGTCCAGTAGAACACCTCGATGGAGGATGGTTGCAGTGCAGATGGATAATTTTGCAGGTGGTTGTGGGGAGGCCATCATCTGATGTGAAGTCCACTGTAACACGGCTGGGACTCTTGAATGGCATACATGTCAACGAACAGAGGAGCCTGAGCTTAAAGCACGCTAACCAAGAGTCCAAGGACCGTCGGTATTGGTTTTTAGGTTTAGCTTATGCAACACCCATATTTCTAGGGGCGCCGTGAATCACTCGTAATTGTCTAAAATTGTTCAGCTATAAGTTACATCAGTCAAGTGTATAACATTGTAAACACATGCTCAAGAACAAAAGCCAACTTTATTACAAAATAAAGGCTTAACAACCAAGTACTACAATGGGGCGAGCGACCCTTAAGTACAATATAAAACTAAAACATACCACAGGCAGACCTGAGCGAAGAACAACTCTAATCCCATTAAACACAACTTCATTTTTGGAAGCACAGCGTATTCAAATACTCTTCATTTATGACTCTACAGAGCTGCTTAGCTTTATCCACAAGATCTCTTAACTCCCGCGACAGAATTAAGAAAATAAGGCTTTGCACCCATTAAACACAACTTCATTTCTGGAAGCACGGCGTATTCAAATACTCTTCATTTATGACTCTGCAAAGCTGCTTAGCTTTACCCACAAGATCTCTTAACTCCCGCGACAGACTTAAGAAAACCTATATTTTAGTGCCCACTGCACTGCCACCTTTCCAGTTCAAGCCTCCACCCTAGAATAAGATCATGGGACCCCGCCAACTCATGGCTTCTCGTGAAACTTCGTTACCCTAGAACCACTTTTAAACTTCTATCAGCAAAATGCCAAGTCTCTTAGTAATGGAAAATTTGTTAAGCTCCCAAACTACCATGATTACATTAATAATACTATAATATTACTAAGTCTTGTCAAGGTAAATAAGGCCATCAAATTAAACATGCCTTTTTGGGTGGTAGGACATTAGCTAAATCATGTCATTCTAAACATTTATTGTATAAGAAATAACAACTTGTGAATAACATAATGAAAGTACTAATAAATAAATAATTAAAGGAATATAGGTTCAACATGATCAAAAACATGTGATTTACCTTGCGGGTCTAAGTATTCAACGATTTCGAATTCTTCTGATTCTTGATTTGGAGCTTGAGCTTCTCCCTCCTGGTCTAGCTGAACTTCAACGTCAAGAGCTAACATAAAGCAAAAGAAAATAACTCAGTTCCATGCTCGAAGGGCTGAGCTAGGAATAAACAAATTAAATAAAGAAAGAAAATCCAAGAAATCCTAATAAAAAGGGTTTTGGGTTTATAGGAGGTCCGAATAGGTGAAACAGAGCTGGGGAATGGATGGCGGGCTCGAAATGGTTGAAATGGGTATAGATATGCATTTTTCGGGTTTGGGTGAACAATAACGGGTCTGGGCAGTATTCATTGCAGGTCTACTGTTCATCGTGGTTTCGGTCACACCGAATCCACTACTGTTCATTGCAGGTTGGGTTCAAAGTTAACGGGTCAGGTGAACAATAACATACCGTTATTGTTACTAAGAGAGTGGAATTGAGGAGGCTATGGGTGAAGGTAATTGGAAAGCAATCGACTAAGAGAGTGGAATTGGATCTGGGCTTGCCTTGATAAATTTCGACGATCGTCAACAATGTCTCGGTCGAGGGCTCAATTGGGTATGGGGGAAAGCTCACTGGAAGACTATGCAAGGTCTAGAGGTCTTTGGCTTTTATAGCCGTCCCATGGCAGTTTGACAAGACAGGGCTTCAGCGGCGGCGGCGTGTGGCCAAGGTTGGGAAAGGTTGGGGAGGTGTGGCTAGCGGGCAGTATTGGTGGCCTCGGGTGTAGTAATGTGGCAGTCAAAAGTGGTATAGGGGTGTTAGGTCGGCTGTGAGAGCAAAGAGAGCAGGGGGGTCAGCGCGGTGATGGCGGGCATGGCCAGTGGCTCTGACGCACGGTCAGGGCATTTAAGTGGGGGGTACAGCCTCTAACAGGCTGCATAGGAGTGGCAGCAGTGAGATGGTGCGAGAAGGCGTGAGAGCGATCGGGCGGTGGCAAAACAGGGGCAGTGACGATTTGTTTTCGGGTGATGAACAGTGCCGGCGTAAAAAATCCTTTGTTCAGTCAATGCTAGTGAGAATTTGTGGCTTGGATGGGTGAGATTTGAGTTGAATTAGGCTAAGATTCAAATTAAATCAAATTCAACAAGAAATCAAATTTCTTTTTGAAAATTTGGTTTTGTTTCAGCTTATGAACAATAGCAATTTATAGAGAAAGACACTCGCGTGTGATTTTGACCAATGTAAATGAAGTCACTGCAGTGTATATTATAATCGACTAGTAGACCCAGCCTTAAAAATACCCCGTTTAAAAGATAAATGCTGCAAAAAAATCATTTACTGTAGAAAAATAATTTTTAAAAGCCAATACGAACAGTGCAAGACTACCGAAGGCATCAAGGAATCCGAGGAGGGAGACTAACACCCAGATTAATGGAGGCATCAATGAATCCGAGAAGACAAAGTGTCGATCAAAATGGCTTTTCACTGATGGAGATTAATGGAGGCATCAATGAATCCGAGCAGATAAAGCACGTTCAAAATGACTTTTGCTGATGGTTTTTGGTTGTGCTTATTGACTTTTAGTTGAAATGAGTACTGAAGTGTCTATTAGCTTTTAAAAGCTAAAGGCCAAAAGCCGTTTTGAACAAGTCATTTGGTTGCGGCTGATGGCTTTATCCGCACTTTTCGAGATGACAGCAGACAATAGAGACACCGATGCGGATAGCGTACATATTTTTTAGCTTAAGAAGCTATTTTGAGAATCTGCTTTAAGAAGCCGTCTAATTTGTTTCGACTTTTGAAGAAGCTAGAAAGCAAAAGCCAATAAAGAATGTGACCAAAGTTCAACTTGATGAAACAGTGGGACAGATAGGCATTTCAATTGCAAGACCTTGTGGTGGCAGCCCTATGATTCTAATAAGTATTTAATTTTGCTTGTTAGACCATGATAGCAAGGCACAAGCAAAATTAATTTTGCAGTTTCAATTGCAAGATCATGTCGTGGCAGCTCGATTTTTCGTGCCATTGAATCTCAGGTTTTTTCTATCGGAGTGGCTGCGGTCTGACTGGCCTTTGGCTGTTGGTCTGACTAGACGGCGATATGACTAGCCAGTGCATGAAGAATTGATTGGTATGAAGTAATACTGACTCGTAGTTGGTGGTAGCTATTTTCAAAGAAGTTTGCATTGCGTTGCACGAAGGAATTGAGAGTGGTCTAACCGGCACGGGTGACACGGTCAGATCGGCCCTTGTGCCAAGTTGAGTTGATTTTGGTTGTAAGTCATGGTAGTGTCTATATAAGTGTTAGTCATGGGATGCCCATGTAAGTGTTAGTCATACGGTGTACATGCAAGTGTTAGTCATGGGTGTCCATGCACGCGTGAGTCTGATGTGTTTATGCATGTGATTTACTAATGAGAGAAGTGAATGTTATTTGTGTTAGGATCGATTGCTTGTTCTTTGATGTTCAGGTTGTGGTTAGAGGCAAGACCAAGAATTGGTGGCCATGGTATGTCACATAAGTCTGGGTGGGGCATCATCTTAAGCGGAGGAGCACGGGAGAAAGACATAGATCATAAGGAGACGAGTGCATACATGTGGTGTGCCAACTGGACTTGTGTGTTTCACGGTTCTCAAAGTAAATGTATGATCTTAGTGAAAAGTAATTAGGCATCACAGACTATGGCGTGATGTAGTGTGTCATAAGGCTCGGGTGTTTCAAGTGGGATGGCATCGAAGCAAGTGTATGATCTTGGCGACTTCGTGGCATTGGACATCGCATCTTTGTGAAGATCCATGGGTGGCAATTGGGGAAATTATCCATACTGGGTGGATTGATGGTTTGCAAAATTATGACATTGGGCTAAGTGGTTTAGGTCAATCTTTGAGTATGGAGTGTCTTATCGGTTATTGGAGCTACCTGGAAGTCATGCTTTAAAAAACGTGTGAGTATGTGAAATGTAAAACTCATTTGTGTGGGGCTTATCGGGTTTTTCCAATTGTAGGTGGTTGTTATCCATTAAGTATTGTTGGTGTTAGGGTTTGGTGTGAGGTAGAAGTCTCCATTATATAGTCCTTGTGTGCAAAGAGAGATTTAACACTTGAGAAATAAGGTTTTCTTGTATTGGAGTCTTTTTTGTGTGCTATAGGCGAGTTCTGCTATCTTAAGGGAGTGATTGTAAAATATTTCTCTACAAGCGAAATGAATATCCAAAATTTTCCTAAGCGAATTGTGCCATGTATATTTCCTTGTGCTTTTGATTTGTATGGTTTTTTGTTTAAATTTCTTTTTTCTTGATCTTTCCTAGTGTCAAAGACGTATAAGAGGTGGAGATATATTTTAGAGATCATATTGCATCCATCTAGTCATCTTCTTCTAGAGAGAGTTTTTGAGTTTGTCCGGCTTTTCTTAAGAGAGGTGATTGAGGTTTTGCTCTTTGTGAGTGATTTGGGTTTAGTTGTGCTGAGATCTAACTTGCTATGACATGTGAGAACCCATCTAAGGGTATCTAGATCATGTACGATTCACGACCAAGAGTATGTCAGTGTTTCCCTCTTTTGTCCGATTATAGTCAACTCTTCTTGTTTTGGATAACAGTCGGAACTTTGACATCGATCTTCATGATCCATGATTGTAATGTGTTTTTGACATTTTAAAGAGGACTTGTGTCAAATTTCACTATATTTGAATCTGTGCTTTAGAAGTTAGCTCTTTTTTTGGTATCGAGTGTAATGTTGTTTGCACTATTTCTCGGCAAGTGGTCAGACTGACACAATTAGACCAGTTAGCGGCCATACCATTTCTAGGCTGACAGTCAAAATGATTGAGATTGAAGTCTTAAGTGATGTTTATGATCTTTGACGCTTGATTTTGATAAACTTATGAGTTCATGCTTCTGCTACGAGTTATTGTTAATACATAAGAGAACAGTTTGTAAGAGTCACTTTCCCATCTCACTCGTAGTACTGATCGTATCGTCAGTTCGCAACAAATTCTGAACAGAATCCAGGACAACTCTACTAATCAACTATTTCTTTCGCCAGACAGGCGAGCAGTGCAGATGCGGTTGATATCTAAAGTTGCAGCTTGTAAGTTATCCTATCCTCTACTAGGCTTCTGGACTACCCATCTAACAGCAGTACAGCCCGTCAAGACGGGACAATGTACGTATCACATGTACCCATCGTCTGTCGTGACTCGTGCTCTGCTTTACTCACTGTCATGTTGCTGGATCAATACATCAGTGTACTGAATAACAATGAAATGACTATTATTCAATTACGATGGAATTCGAAGGCAAAATGATACTGGAAAGAATTATTGTTATCAGGAAAAGAATCAGTGTTGCAGAGTACAGCACGTTCTTCGATTCCTCCCAAGTGTACAAGCGAACTCCATGATAAGTTAAATAATAAATACAAAAGGAAAATGCTTTGATTCAGGCAGGTTATAGAGTATGGTGGACATATTTCTTGTGAAAAAAAATCACCGGCCATGGGCTCCGGTGCGAGAAGGCACACAATGTGAAACCAACTAGAACCTATATGTTGTGCTGCAGTTCTGCACAAACAAATGCTTCCAAAGAACTCTATCATTGGAAGCAGTTCTTTAGCCGGAACAGCGAGACTGCGAGAACCTTTTGTGCTGCTGGATGGTTCAGCCACGTTAATAGTAGTTCCTTGCATAGAACGCCCATTCGTAGCTGCACTCTTGCGCAGCAAGTGCCTTCTTGCTTACAGTCTGGTGAATTTCACTCAATACGGTATGGAATGCCTTCTCCACGTTGACTGCCTCTAGTGCAGACGTCTCAAGGTAGGAGAGGTCTTCCTTCTCAGAAAATGCTTGGCCGTCTTCCTCGGTTAGGATCTTAAGTGGTTCAGGTCTGACTTGTTTCCGACCATCATGACAACAATGTTGGCGTCTGCATGGTCCCGGAGCTCTCGGAGCCACCTCTGAACATTGTCGAAGGTCTGCTTTTTTGTTATGTCATAGACTATGATTGCTCCAACCGCACCCCTGTAATAAGCACTAGTGATTGCACGGTCTCTCTCCTGACCAGCTGTGTCCCATACTGTTCCTTGATAGTCTTTCCGTCTATCTGTCTCAAAACGAAATAAACGTTTGCTGAGCTGCACTGCAGAAAAATATGACTTTGTAAGAAGCATAGAACAATAGCGTTCGTATTGGCTTTTGTTGATAGCTTTTAGTTGTGGTCAGTGATTGATCCAAGAATTTCAAGATGGATATTCAGAAAAGCACACAAAAGGAACCAACTTCAGCATTAAGTGAAGAACATAACTAAAAGGCTAATAATTTTAACCATGATGGCTGGAATTAAAGATAAATTGTTTCCCTATATCTACTAACCTGAGTCAAAGTTCAAATATAAATAATCCTACTAACCTGAAGCAACTTTAGCAATAAGTGAAAAAGATAATTCTCTTTGTTAGATTTTTATGTTCACCAAGCAGAAGTTCAAAAGTGCTTTTATCATTAACATACTTTGTTGAATAGTTCTTAGCTAAGCAACTTAAGCAATGTTACCTAAACCGCTAAACAAAACATGGAGCCATGAGGTTGATGTGTCCAACATACCAAGCTACAAGAATCAGTGAGGACAAGAATCAACGACCGGTAGGATTTTGTAAAAATGGCTATAGGGAGTGGTGGGATCAGTGAGGAAAATTGCCAGGGGATGGAAAGGTACTGAATTGGGCCAAGAATCAAAAGAAATCAAAGTTCAAAGCAATTAGGTTGAATTTGAAATTTTGGGGTTGTTTCACCTTACCATAAATATACACATCGAAAAGTCAAATTCAGTTGCAAGTAATTGCAAATCTCGCAGGATATCTTCACCAGCACTTGTCATGGGAATGGTTAGAAATCTCAGTACACCGCAGATTACTGAATCTTGATTGACAAGTCGAGCTCCAAGAAACAGAAAAATCTACCTATCATTGTTCTTTTCTTTTTACTGAAGTCCCCGATTTTAAACCCAGGCAATGAAATGCCCTGGCCAATAAAAACTTGTGGATATACTTGTAACAAAAACTCGTTACAATGTCTGTTCAAATAAAAGAGAGATTGTCTTTTTGTCCTAACTCTCAGGACAGGATCAGGAAAAATAGAGCTTAGCAATAGTTCATTGTTCAATAAAACCAACGAACGATAAGAAAAAAAAAAGGAAAAAAGGTCATTTCATCCTTATGGTAAGTTGGTAACTGCACAGAATTGGTATGCAACTAATCTAACTGCAATTCATCACAAAGACAATTCATTGCTCAGTACATGAGTACATGCCAAACATAAGGAAAAAAAGGGTCCTACCAATCAATCTAGGTTACACCAGCACTACTACTAAATGGCACGAGGCTTATGAATCCAACAGGTTGTGGACACCAACTCTGCTCTGACATATATGGTGGGACGTCGGTCTATTTTTGTAATTTTGTCAACTAAAATTATTTTTCCCTTCCAATGCAGCACCAACATGAGATAACAGTAAGATTATGGTACAGTCACTTTTAAATTTCTTAACAGTATTGTACTTGGGGCATGATCTACTATCTGCTTTTAAAGGGAAAAATAAATCATGGCCACATTGGATAGGAACTCTTTAACAATCTAACCTAATACTGCCACAAATGCAGAAGGAACTGAAGAGAAAACCCCCGTCCTAACACAGGAGAGGGCGACACGAGACGGAAAATTCAGCACGCGGTGCTCTCAGTCTCGCACATCACGTCAAACGAAGCCCCTGTTCAGTAACCTAAACCGCAATCCAGCGCAGGGTCACAGAACGGTGACGCGCAATTGCAATTGTACCACATGGGGACCAACCAGAAAAAGGGAAACCAGCGACGCGATCAGATCGGCGTGCGGCGTTGCGTACCTGGATGGCTCGGGTGGCGAGCTCGCCGGCGATGGTGGACTTGGACTCGAGGAAGAACTCGTTGCGGGTGAAGCGGGAGAGGATGTTGGACTTGCCGACGCCGGAGTCACCGATGAGCACGATCTTGACCACCCAGTGCGCCATTTCCTGATCTCCTCCGCCTCTCTTCCCCCCTCGCTCCCTCCCTCCCTCAAACGAATCTTGGAGTTCTCCGAGCTAGGGCGGATCGGATTCTGGCCTCATCGGCGGCCTGCCCCAGCTGGTGTTGCGGGGGCTGTTCAACTCGGCCCAGTCAGATATTGCAGAAGGTGGCTGCGGGCCGGCGTGCTGTCATGACCCAGTAACTAGAAGTTTGGATTTTACGGGTCAAAACTTCGTAGTTTGGCCGGCGAGAGTTGCAACTTCGCATTGAAAGGTGCCTGTGTCGTGCTGGCGTGCCGTAACTAGACATGTCTTCCTCTCTCTCTAAAAAAACGAAAGAAAAAAAGAAAAAAAATTAAAGGTGACAAGAGACGTCTAGGTTTGGACTTAGGTCTCAAGAGTTCATACAATGTTCTAAGGACAACAAATTTGAAGTCCTGTTTTACACGATTTTCTGCTCGCGTACGATCCTTTATCAGGTTCTGTAAAGTACTTTATATTTATACTACTTTCTAGGACTCGTCCAACGTTTAGTTTGAACCTCTACGAGTGACGTTGAAATCATTCGAAAGAAATGTCGTAACAATTGCCAAAAAAGAATCACCACGATATTTCGACGCCCGTGGGCCGACGTCACAATATGCGCTGCTGCTGACGCCCCGCCACAAGTTCGATAACCAAATAGATGAATAGTTCGGCCCATTAAAAGTACTAGCAGCATAGGCGCGGCGACACGCCGCGCCAGCCACCGTGTGCACCGAAGTAAAAGAGGCGATAATTTGTGAGGAGTTTTTTTAAAAAAATCGAGGGCACATGCGTATTTTCGGAAAAGTTAAAGGGTTTTTTCGTAAAAATTGAGGACCCGTATGTAATGAAATGAGGACCCGTACGCAATTTAGAAAACCGTGGGGCGCCATCCTGCAAATTGGAGGGGGGTTTTCAGAAAAATCCGCCGCAGAAAAAACCGCTAGGGACCTTTTCGCGAGAAAAAAGGACCTCTTTGCGAGAAAAATGGACCTGTACGTAATTTCCAGAAAACTGGAGGGATTTCCCTCCCCTGGCCGTACCGAAATCCCGCGCCCGCGCCCCGGCCGGCGCGGGCGCGGGCGACGTGGCGGGGGCGCCTGGCCGGGAAACCCCCCTGCTATAAGAAGGGGTATTATATGGACCGTCCATGGAGCACAATCGGATGAATTCTGTGACTCTCTAACACACACAGGGTTTACACCATGTGCATTGGAGAAGTGCTGCTAAAAAAAGGGGTATATAGGTAATTTTTTTCTTACTTCTTTTGACAATTCCCTTTGCCAATATGGCATGCCCTGGCACGAGCATGCCTGCCGCCGTCAAGCCTCTTGCCGAATTCTTATCCTTCGATAGTGATGTGGTCTCCTCCGACCTGTGACCAGGTGGGAGATTTGATCGGTCCTCGTCTTATCGACCGCTTTTGTTTACTGTTATCTCGATGTGACTGGAAACAAAACGAAGGATTGAGGCCGACGGAGCATGAGCGGCGGCAAAGGATTCAAATCGGAACTGAACGTGGAGCATTTCCTTTCCTTCTTTTATTCCCGGTAACTAACAGCTGTCCTGTAACCCCTTATATAACAATATGACATATTACTATAAAACGTCATCGTCAAAGTAAAATAATAAAAGCAACAATACAAATCACAAAAAATTAAAACCTTGAAGGTACTTTATTAGAGAGAGCCAACGAAACCTGAAAGTAATGTTTGAAATATGATACCGGTTCACTTCTAACCAAATGAAGACAATATAAAATGACATAAATAGTGGCAAGCCACGGTGCTAAAAACTCGAGTGCTCCCACCTATGCATGTTGCTATCACTTCACTTGCCTTTTACCTGAGAATGAAAAGGGTAAGCGTAAGATTTGGAAATCTCAACAAGTACTCAACAACGGTCGCAACACGGTGAGTACAGGATACAGTAATACAAGCAAGATATGTAAAGGACAAACAATATAAGTAAATAATTGGCATAGGTTAAACGTAATGAAACTAGGTTACCAGGGACACTAATACCTATCAGGGATAGAGATAATGGGAATGTGGAACCAAGGTAATTGTTATTTAGCAAATTATGGCAAAGGCGTCGGCGGTTGTCTCCCACATACCCAGTTATACGGGAATAGTCAGGCACATCCTTGTCCTCGACTGTATAACCGCAAACGGGGTGTAATGTCCTGAATAACGAGGGTGTATGGCCCCCCATACGTTACCAGGTGGGTGAAAATCTCCCCTATATGTGAGTAACTACGGACCAGATAACTGTTATTTCATTTATTAGTGAGTTAACCGAAAACACTGATAACATCCAGAGATAGAGGTAGTAGGAACAATGCAATTAGGGGTAATTGTTATTTAGTAAGTTATGCCAATGGCACTGGCGATTACTTCAACATACCCGGTTATACGAGAATGGTCAAGCACATCCTTGTCCTCGACTATATAACCACAAACGAGATATAATATCCTGAGTAACAAGAATGTACGTCCCCCATACGTTACCAGGTAGGTGGAAATCTCTTTTATATGTGGATAACCCTAGGCCAAGTAACAGCTATATCGTTAACATGTTATATGATGTGAATTTAAGAGAACTGAGAGAAGACCAAGATAATGTTATGAGAAGTGACATGATTTGGGGCCTAATACCCGATAGGGGTGATGTGAAATGATAATGTGGTGATAAGGTAACTGTTACATCATAGGCAGGTTATATAATATGAATTTAAGGCAACTAAGAGATGGCGAAGAAGATAACATAGAACATCATGGTATGAATACATTATTAAAAGTCTACACTCATGCAAGCATTAGTAGTGCAATAACAATAGGCAAACATTAATAATGTGATAATAACTAGGCAGCATAAGTAAGACGATAATAGCCAGGTAACTTTGGCGATATGATAATATCCATGTAACTTTAGTGATGTGACAATAGTCAGTTAACTTTAGTGACATGGTAATAGTCAGGCAAACATGAGTGATATGATAAATGTACTCAGTGGCAAGGTGATAAGTAATCTAAAAACGCATGATATGTGAAACAGAAAGGTCACAGTCGCAAGGTACTTGACTTGAGTACATTCAGCGAACTCGTTGCATGAGGATTTGGGGTGCGCAACTGTCCAAATGTTCCCTCGAAAGCCACGTGTGAACCTATGAGATGAAACGGAAGTGATTCAAATGAGAGTTATGATAAAATTGTGGGTAGAATAACAGGAGGTTGGTCGGTCAGAAAAGATCGCGTTCAGTAAGATTTCGCCACGCGAATCACCGTTCGGCCATGCGAACCACACCCATAGCACGATCCCCCAAGAATGTCGTGCGAAACGTGATTCGACCATGGTTCTAGGCCAACCGAATCCAACGGTCGTGGAATCGCTTCCGGCCATCGCCGTTGGCCACCGTCAGCCTTCGCCACTGGCCACTGCCGCCACCTCAGCCATGGCGCCCACCGGCCACGCCTCCATGGCTGCCACACCGACTCAGCCTACGCTCGTCGATCGCCATCGCTCAACCTACCGACGCCCCGACCGCCTCGCCTCCTTCGGCCATGCACGCCGTCATACACCACCGCCTGCAGCCGCGTCGCACCGGCCACCGGTGCCTGAGTGCCATGCCACCGCTGCGTGGCCCTAGGTCGCTGTCGCCACCAGCCTGCGCCGCCCTAGGCCGCCGCACCGCCTCCCGGTCCGCACCGTCGCCATCCACACACTGCCTGCCCGCGACATCGCTGCCACCTACCATGGCGATGCAACTGTTGCCGCCGCCTGCTATGGCGTGCCGCCATCTGCCATGGCCGGCCTATGCACGCTCGCTGCCTGCCATGGCTGGCCACCGCATGATGTAGCACTATCGCCGTTGCTGCCACAGCCTACTCTTGACGGGAAAGGGAGAGAGATTGGATGGAAGAGAGATAAACACGGGAGAGAGATTGGATAGGAGAGATAAAGATAGAGATGGAAGGGAGAGAGGGGTAGAGATCCTATTTTTTAGGTGCTACACATCCGGTAATTGACAGCGATCCAACAACCGTGAGGCTTATGAAGCAACAGTATAGTTTTGTCCTTGATCAGTTAATGGTAAGATGCGATGGAGGGGCTAACCCCTCCTACACCGCTACGTGGACCGGACCAAACCACTACCAAGGAGGAGCTAAATTTCATATATCTTGGATGCACAATGCTTAGTAATGGTCCTAATGTAGTAATGGGCAGTTACAAGTCAAGTCGTTGATTAGCTGTGAAATTTGTGATCTTCAGGGAGCACTGAAGCACCTCCCAAAATAAAACTACCTTCAATTGCAAATACAAGCCATTCTAAAATCCGTGCATGTAAAACATCTCTAGATTTGACATTCACTACCAAAAAAAAAAGCTAGATTGGTCACATGAAAATGGATCATTAGATTCATCATGACATACATTTTCGTAATATATATTTTGTTTCAACTTATTATTTCCTCGCAAAAAAGATAAATATTAGTGCTCCGACTGGTATCTTGGAGACTATCAATGTTCAAAATTAACTTACGATACGATAATAGCAGGCGAAGTGATACCTTGGATGCCGTCTCCATGTCCAAAACAGCTTATACACGCAATCGGATGACACAACTACAAACCAGTCTTCCATTGAGGATAAGCTTGTCGATCACTACCAGGAACATTGTATGTTGCCCTTACAAACACTGGTCCCGATTCCAGCCAGCTCGGCCAACTGACAACTCCGTAGAGCTTGCTGAAAGTTTGACTAGCCCGATATGAGCAAACGACGTCCCGAATCAATCCGAGCCACTGACACCTTTCCACGAGAACATTCTGCTTATCTCAAGCCAGATTAGACGTCTCCCACAAGGTTTCTACCTCCTCACTCGCCAGAAAGCTTCACGTTGAATTCCTCTCTTATGATCCCTTGCAAGTTCCGAGCTCCGAAGCCAGCAACCTGACGTGTCGACCATGGATACGACCCTGCCTCTCAATCCGCAAAATAGTTCTCCCCCTCTCTGGATCCGCCCCCGGTACTGCGTTCGGTGCTTTTCCGGAATACAAATCTCTGCCTTCTCCTGTGCGGCCCGGGACAGAGACGGGTCTCGGTTCGTTGGCGGCATCGGCATCGGCATCTGCGCATCGCTGTCGTCCTCGCCACCGTGCCGTCGCCCTCCGCGGCAAACAAGATAGCAGGCGGGCGGCGGCAGCACAACATCGCCGCATCACTGACACGTCGGCGTGGGCCTCCCCTGCCACTGCTACACTTCTAAGCTGGAAAGACGCATGCAGGGTCGAATTATTGGGCCACTACGTATGTCCTTGGCGCATTGTTCGGGTCTCGTCGTGGAGCTCGCCGCGTGACGGGAAAGAAACGCGAGGGCGAATTTGTTGTGATGGAGGCGCGGGGGCTGCCGGTTTCACGGTGATTCTCGGTGACGCCGCCGCGCGCCAGGCCGTGCGTGGCTTCGGCTCGGACAAATCGATATCGGTGGCGGAATCTTGGACAAGATATCTAGATAAGGATGAACCGTGAGGCCGGTGCTAGCCTTTTTACGTGTGCAATTGGAAGGGATACAAACTGATATTATATATTATATTTTACATTTTTTTAAGTTACAGTCGAAGACAAATAGTATTGGATATCTATTTCTCTGTTTTGTATTTACTCTGTAAATCTTCAGTCAGATATTAAACTCGTACACAAGATATTGAACTCGTTGAGATGCCGTATGAGGAGCACTTAGTATTCTCCGTCCGATCAAATATGACAATCCATCTATCTTATCATGCTCTTAAATAAAGTCACAACGTGCTTTCTCATATCACCTGACATACATTTATATACAAATAGATATTGTTTATACTTATTCTATTTTGTATTTTTTTTAAGTTAGAGTCAAATACAAATTGTCAGATATTTATTCCTCTCTTTCGTATTTATTTGGTAAATCCTCGGTCGGTCAGATGGGAATTGTGTACCCCGTTTGCACCCCTACTGCGTGCATCATGTTCAGATTGATGTTCTCTCGCGCGCGCTCTTCAAAAGCGGCATCTTTTTTTAAGGAACACAAATCCAGCTCAGATAATATCTCCACTAGCTCTCTTCAGGCTCCGCTCTCCGCTGGTGTATGTGTCATGCTCATGTCACGTACGCTTGCCCGGTATAATTAGTCAAGACATGCTGCATGGCATGGTGTTTCTCTGGAAAGTCTTGGCTTAATCGCTTGTTTAGCTTGTTGACCTTGATGGAGTAGAGCTAATCAGTATGCGTCTGGAGAGCCGGTAGTGGCGCGAGAGGTCGGCGGGGCAAAAGGCATGATGCGTTGCG
This sequence comes from Dendrocalamus latiflorus, assembly GCA_017311315.1. Lineage (NCBI taxonomy): Eukaryota > Viridiplantae > Streptophyta > Magnoliopsida > Poales > Poaceae > Dendrocalamus > Dendrocalamus latiflorus. The sequence continues at coordinate 14,278,003 of CM029647.1, read as the reverse complement.
TTGCGTGTGCCGCCTCGCCAACGCAGGCGAGAAGCAAGAACAGTTTGGCCAACTTCTTGGAACAGGCTAGAGTAAAAGACTGCACTTCGCATGGCTCCTGTAGTCCTGTTCCGCTCGTCCTTTTGGACCAGGCCGCTCGAGCCAATTGAGTTCGGCCGTGTGCCTATAGGCTGGTGGTCTCCACACACATATACTCCAGCCAGGTAGGTTACAGCAAGTCAGAAAATGCGGCGACGACCACAGGTGCCATTGCCATGCTTACCGTGCGCAGACCGGGCAATGCAAGCATCAGTTTGTGTCGTCGCAAACTCTTCCTCTTAGAAAGCAATCCTCAATTTAAGTGCTAGTGTCCTTGGTTATCTTTTTTTAATAAAAAAAGGGGTTCTTGGTTAACTCGAACAACTCTTGAGACACAGTACCGACACTTGTTGACTCGTGCGTTAGAAAGCTGATGGAATCATGGAAAGGAAGAAGCTAGCTAGCTACGTGCGCGCGCGCGCAGGTGGAGCGGATATTCGTTGTGGCAATGGCAGGGGTGGAGACGACGGAGAAATCGAAAGAAGAGGCGACGATGAGGCCGGGGATCAACATCATTGGGGCGGGGAATGGAATCCTCCTCGGAGGAGGTGGGTTAGGTCAAAGGGTGCAAGGGCTGGGTATATGCTATGCCCGCCCGGCCCCATGGGTGGGTGGTTCTTCTCATCTCAAATGCAAAGTCAAAGTGTATATGGATGTGATGCATTATGCCATTGCGAATCTATCTAATCTACTGGTTCCTGCACCCCTGTCCTGATCCTCCCTTTGTTAGTACTTGTTGATCCGATCTGCACTTCTCTCAGGGGATAGAAATGGACGTTCCAGATCACGCTAAAAGATTTTTTTTCCCCGCGAGGCATTTGTATTTATACTAGTACATTGAACAATTCCAGCTGATTGAAAATACAAATTTGAGACCAAATTGTATCGTTAACTGAAATCAATTTTCAGATGGGAAATTGTATAGTAAGCTTCTAGATTCACTGAATCGCGCCGTTAATTGTACTCTTTTAGGTATCTTCAACTGGATATGAGCCATCTAATTTTTTATCCAATAGATCATATCAATTAAGTTATTTTCCCCGATATACTACAGGTACAAATCCCACGAGGGCTAAAATTGTAATTATCCAACTGAGTTTGAAGTAAACACACATAGTCGGACTAGTAATAGGTTAAGTGAGAAGTCTTTAATACCCTCACCAAAAAAATTACGGAGAAAAGTCTATTATACTCTCAATAAATCAATGACCAGATTTAATTTCTAGGAAAAATTCCTTGCATATACTGAGTTTTGATCTGATTCCTAATTTGCCACTAGAAAAAATGTGCTTCCTCCTATGCCACTGAAAAACTTTCTGCGCCCCTTCCATGCCATTGCCATTAGCTCTGTTAGGGCAATCGGGCATTAGTACCTAAAAACTTATCATTTTTTAATAAATACCCATCTTGCCCTCTCAAAATTAGGGGCCCACATGTCAATGCCATTCTCCAATATCCACACCCGCTCTCTCCTCCCTCTTCTCCAATCTCCATGCGCATGGTAAGCCAGATTGATGCCGGAGTTGGTGACTGCACCAAGCAGGGGATGGGAAGGAGGCGAGCAAATTGCATGGCAGAGAGCATAGCATGATAGAGGAAGTAGAGTACCATCACAAGAACAACATGCCTTGAATCCTTCTTGAAGAAACACACGTCAAGGACTCCTAGATCCAGGAGCATAGCAATGGCAACGGTGGTGGCACCCACCACCAGGGTACGAGTGGAAGCTGCAGTGTCGATGTTGGCGAACATGACGAGCTCTTCAACATCACCATGATCCATCCTGTGTGTGGAAGGAGGAGATGAGGCCGACTGGGGCGGTGAGAGGTCAGGAGGAGGCTGACTACGGCGAGAAGTGAGGAGGAGTCCGACAGTGGTGTTAGATAGAGGAGGCTGACTAGAGGGGGTGAATAGGTGGTCTAAAAAATTCTACTCTAATTAATTATCAATTTTTATTTGGCTAAACCAAGCAAATAATGCGGAAGTTTAACACAAAAAGGTTTAGCACAAATAATACCTAAAACAACCGGGTTCACCTAACTGCACCAACAAGATAAGTCTATGTCAATGTTTGCAATCTTAGGATAACAAGCAATCAATTTAATTCTATGAATGTAAATTGAGTACAAGAAAATAAACCACAATTGACACAATTGCTTTTTACCGTGGTGTTTGGAGACTTATCGGTCTCCCTAGTCCACGTTGAGGTTAACCCAAACAAATTGGACCAGGCAAACGAATTAAACTGAAATATTTCAATCCACTAGTGGTAGCGCTTTCCCGCTCCATGTAGGTAAGCTCTGACATTCACAACTTCGTCGAGTCTTCTCATAATCTTCTATGAGAAGATTGCCGCGCATGACGCCTCTAACGCTGTCTAGGAGTCGGCAAACTCCAAGAGTAATAAGCCAAAACCTCACTTGACTCTCACCATGTACAACGAATGCACGAGCTCGAGTAGATATACAATCCACCTCTAGATGCAACACATACAATTTAGAGCATTCCTTCTTGTTCACAAGGTGCAACACATGCACAATTAAGAGGAAGACCTCACACTAGCTTAAGAGAGTGAAATGAAGTGCCAAAAGCCATACTCCAACTGGCCACAAGGGGGTATATATACCCCACACCTCGAAACTAGCTGTTGGGATAGAAAATAGGATTTTTCAGAAGTACCTCATGCAAACAATCGGTACTTCATCTCCCCTCAGCAATGGTCAAAAACTAGCCATTGCAGACAAATCTGGTAGTTCCGTCATGCAAAGTCTGGTACTATTGATCATCGGATGTACCACAGCACTTGTGCGGAACTACCGATTTCCTCGGGGATGAGAAGACTCCACACAAGTGTTGCTCTGGAAAAAACATGTCGCTAGGCGCTCATCCTGGACGTGACACAATTTGGGTACACCAAGGTGCTGGGCAAGGGGCTGGTGCCGCCTGAGAGGCCCATTGTCATCAAGGCCAAGCTCATCTCCAAGGTTGTGAGAAGAAGATCAAGGAGGCGAGGTCATGAGGCTGAGGCAGCCGCCGGCATGTCGGCGTGCCCACCATGCTTGTCATGTTGGCCATGCCCTCCGTACCGGACCAGCCCAAGCATGACACGCTATGTGTGGGCTAGGCCGTGTCACCTGTTGGGCCATTTTTCTAGGTCTAACCCGGCCCCTATCTATGCTATGCCAGCTCAGCTCACCATATGGCGTGCTTGGGCCGTACTGGCCAAATCTCAAGCTGGCACAAAATGGCCCGGCCCAACTCCCACATCTAAATGGAGCTTAAGAAGTCTCCTCCCTGTGCTGCTGCTATAGAGACTAAGTGATCATTGAGTAGCTTGTTCTACTCATCTTTGCATGAGGTACCATTTTTTGACACCTTGCGCATATAACGTGTTATTAGGTGGGTTCTGTTAGATTTATAGTTTGGCTTTTACAGTAATTAGCTTCAAACAAGGTGTCTTTTTAAGGCAGGGTCTACAAGTCGATTGTGGTGACACTGCTCCGACTATATTTATATCAGCCAAAATCATATACGAATACTCACAAATAAACAGAATTTATTTTTTTTAAAGAACTATAAACCACTATCTAAAAGAACACACTCCTTATATTTCTATATGACGTCTCGGCTCAAAGTGATCGGTACTTTACACGAGGTATATTTTGTTAAAGTTTCAGAAAACCCCAGATCCAGGCTGTACTTTTACTTAACCCTAGCTTGAAGGTACATTGTTGCACAAAGACCCAGCTCCGTTGCCCTCCGTTACCTGTGACAGAATTATTCTTGTGGGTCCCTGTGTCAGTGACACACCTCCTCTACCCCCATTTCCTCTCTCTCCCCCTCTCGCTGTCAAACCGGTGGACGTCGACGAAGGGGAATCTCGTCGTGCATCACATCCTTTCCGGCCACCTCTCGTCGTCCTCCTCCCACTTGCGCCGCCACTCGCCGCACCTACCCATCTCGCAGCCCTGCTAGAGGTTCATTGTCGCAGCCGCATCTGCCCTTCTTCCATTCCACTCTGGTGCGACGACGGAGCGCCAATGGAGATAGCCGCCGGCACATAGAGTGAGGCGAGGAGCAACAGATCAATTCAGCCGGCGACGACAGCAAAAGAGTAGCGGCCATCGCGTGAGATCGAGCCATGGGTACCAATCCAGTGCCGCCGTCCACAGATAAAGAGCGAGAAGCCGACGGCAACAGGTCCAGTGAGGCGAGGCCAGCGGCGGCGCGTTCATTGAGGGTATTTACTTTTTTACGTATAAGCCCTTCAAGATCTACGAAATCACGCGACGTAGTCCTCGGCCCAGGCCTTTAAATGCGGGCACGCATGGAGGCCGGAGCAGAGCGCCACGAGGCGAGTTGTTGAGTGTTCCCTAGTCTCCCCGTCTCTCCTCTCCCGCCGCCGCCTATAACCGCTTCACGTGCCCTAATCCTCCTTCGCACCTCTCCTTTTCATCCCCAGATGGAGCCCAAGAAGACATCTCCTCAGCCCCAGCCCCACACGGAGACCAAGAAGTCCCCTCCCCACGCCGCCGTCGACACCGCTGCCTCCGGAGCCGAGTCGCCGTTGAGCAGCCTGTTCTATCCGCCGTCGCATGGGGTACCCGTTTCTTGATGCCTTTTGCCTGTTATATGTTATGCCTCTGTGGCGTTTGCGCTCGACGTGATCTTTTCTTTAGACGGAACAATTTTGAGGTTTTTTTAATGATGATGCAGATGGTTCTCTTCGTGTGCAGGGCGTTACCAGATATTAGATTTGCCTTTTTATCCATCGTTGTTGAATATGCGAAATTTTATTTTTTTTTCTTAATCCTCCTTTGAAGTGAATATGCGAAAAATTAGGTTTTTTTATGTGGATAAAAAAAACTCGACTGCGGGGGAAGAAGCCCCCGGGCTTATCAATTAAGAAGAAAATCTTCTCACGCAGATCGAGAAATCCCCGAACCCTTGCCCCACCCTGACACAGCCCTGACACAGCGGCATCAGCCCATGTGAGAACGACCAATCCAGGGTGATCCCTAGACCAACAACCTGGGCCAGCCTTTAGACCTGTGCTTTGGCTTATGGGGCAAGCGAGAGGATTTTTTCCCTCAGCCTGAAATTCGCTCCCAGCGGGAGTCGAACCCAGGACGTAAGGGGTGCTACTAGAGCGCTCTAACCACTAGGCTAGAGGCCCGTTCGCTTTTTTATGTGGATACACCCTTCTTTTCAGGTGGATATAGATTATTTTAGAGTTTATTTCTAAAACTTAATTTTAGAGTACTAATATTGTGATATTCTTATCTAATTTCGATGTATTTATTTTTTCGTTTCCTTTTTTGTTTCGTTTTCAAGGCAAACGGCAAAGAGCAGGACTTGTACGCCATTCTTTTCAAAGGGCAGAATGGGAGCGCACAAGCTGGTATTACAGGTAGTTGTGGAATTCCCCCGTCTCGTCTTATTCCTATATGCCATTAGGACACTTGTGAAAATGAAACGGAATAGTACATCGCACCTCTGTATCAACGAATTTAAAGCACAGAAAGAAATCCAAAATATTGGTTAAAAAATCCATAATCAGACAAATCTTGAAAGTTAGGAGCCCATTTTTCATTTGTATTTACCATTCTCATATATTAAGTTTCATAAGTTTAGGTACTGTGTGCGCATATATTGGTTATATTCACAGACAACCAACCTGAAATTACTTTCCATTTCAAACTCTTCTCTCCACTATCATGGACTGTTTTTCTTTTTGAAGTAATATAATGGACTGTTTATCATCTGGGTGATCATCTTACTTGGTTTGGAGCACTGAGATATGACACAACAGCAAATTAACTGCAAAAAGATTAATTTGTCTTCCAGATGGTAAATCCCATTGGACGACGACTCCTAAAAGTCGCACTGCATACACCAAGGATAACAAATACTCGCATCCATGTGACTCGGTCGATACCTCTTGTTTTGGTTCTTCTGTGCACTATGGTGGTCGAGATTATTTTTATGGCAGCTCTACACCCAAGCAAGCCACAGAATCCAATGATGTAAGAAATTGCTAAACCCAAAAATACATCTAACGTTTGTAATTCATAATTACTTTGAATTTTTTAAATCAGCATGAACGGCTCTATATCTCAACAAGGCTTTGAACATAATTTCAGTATAAGGTGGACAATAAGGATCCCGCTGCAGATTCTCATGGCGACTGGTGGCAAGGTATAGTGTTATTGTATATTTAGATAGATATTATGACTGAGTCCATGTTGTTGACTAGTATGTTTTTCGCTTTCAGGCTCATTTTACTACTAAGCAAAATTTGGCTGCCTCTCCCGAAGTGGACAAGGTAAAAGGGAGGAGCTTACTATTGTTTAAATTAGTATGGTTTGGTGTTATTCTCTGCTTGTTATTCAGCTTACATTTTGGCACCATTGAATTTCCTTTTGCAAATCCCAGATGAACATCGGCAACTGATAGTTCGTATACGTCCACGTTGGCTATCAATTATCACATACTCTTAGTTCTTTATTTGGAAGAAAACATATGCTCTCTCTCTCTCTCTCTTATGTTTCAAAAGTCAGAATAGTATAGTATAATGTAAATTGCTCAAGACTTTTCTATGCAAGGAAAAATGAGTTACTAGTGATATCTGAGATGATGTGCCGTGCCAACTTTTCCCTAAAAAGGTGCCTAAACAACTCCATTTTTATGAAGAAAGGTTGCTTTCTGCTGCATTTCAAGCTTCTCCAGTTCCGCACTCAGTCTATTTCCCACTTCCTTTCTTATTTATAATGTTAATATACCCAAAAAAAAGGCTATTCATTCGTGTGTCGATATCAAAGTTTTGGCTTCAACAGATAATTAATATTTCTGCACAACTAGCTGTGAGATTGATGTACAATGATGTAGTTGTGGAGATAGACAAAGTTCACTTGGAAGGAAACAGATTTAACTGTCCTGGAGTGAAAACCTTAGTTAACTCCCTAACTTTATATGTCGCCATCACTGTCTTAGGGCCAACAATTAGTTACATCATTTTCAATATAGTTTCACGACCTAGCATCGTATTATATAAATTCACTTTGGGTGAGAAAGCAAGCACGAAAGTATGCCCACCTCTTGTGCAGATGTTCCATTGCTTGCTGTTCTATGCCATCATTTTTTTCTTGAGAAACATAAATCCTCCATAGAAGGACAAGGCTCAGGTTCATTGGTATTGCGGTATTAGTGCCATGCTCTATGGTAAATCACTCGAGTAAATATTTTATTGTAAAAAAATGATGAATATATATATTTTCTTAAAAAGTCTTTGTATGAGAAACAGCATGTTAATCCTAACTTTAACTACAGTCCAAAGAGGCTCAATGATGAGAACATAGTCAGAACCAAGTTACAATACCTAGCTAACCAGATGCCACATGTCTAGTGTATCCTGATGATTATTTACCTACAACATTGTCATTGTATCATGCTATTGTTGGTTTTTTCTATCATTTCTTACCATTTTATTCTGTTGTTTATGGCAGGAACTGAAAGGGGAGGGAGTGAAGCTGGTTTCCTTGATTGGCCTTGTTGGTAGTCAGTTACCTACATCATAGTGGAGTCTCATTCGTCCATTGATGGTGGCAGTATTTGGATGCATCATCACACCTGGGCAGATGTAGCGTCTCTTTTTCTTCCATAGGTCGTGCTCTAGATGTGAAATGTAATGAACTTACAAGCACAGTAAAAGTTAGGTCGCAGGATGCATAAAGGGTCCCTTTCCATTCTGCCAATTCTGGTCAGTTTGGTCTCTGACTCCTACAAATCAAATCTATGTTTCTTTACTGTTGGATCCTGCTTCAGAGCAAAAATGCTGGAGAAGCGGAGATCACTTTACATTGTACACCTGTACTTCAATTTCACAGAAGTTTGGAAAGTTATGTTCTCATTATAGCATGAAATTCAGAAAGGTGCTTTATTCCAACAGAGGCATTACAACCACATTAGTTTCACATGACAAAGATCACATCACTGTTACAGCAGATGTTGGACAGTACTCAAGAGTTTGACAGCTTCCAGTTCCATCCCTTTGCTCCTCATGGCAGAGTATACGCTGCGCGGTAAAACAAAATAGAGCAATTGATGTTGATGCCATGTACTGAAAACATTGAAAGAGAGGAACTAACTGAAAACCGCAGGGATGTAACTTACGGCCACATTTGTAACCAATGGGGCGGTTGGCGATGGCGCAGCGCTTGGGGATGGTCATGGCCACAGCGGGCTTGACGCCGGCCCTGCGCGCGGTGTCGGACAGCATGACGGCGCAGAGGCACTTGGGGTTGCGGCCGATGCTGCGCACCTGCGCGCAGCAGCTCGGCGGCACCGCGGCGCGGGGGTTCTGCGTGGCCGCCGCGCACGGGGCGAGCTTGAGCGCCTCCTGGTCCACGGGGACGCGGCCGCACTCCCCCGCGCCGTGCGCCGTCTCCAGCCCGGCGAACCCGGCGACCAGAAGCATCATAACAAAGCAGAGGCACCTCGCCTTGAGCTCCATTTCTTGCCGCTGCACTTCACACTCTTTACTGCCTGCACCGCACTCTGATGATGATCGTCTCGACGTCTCGTAGAGGTGGTATATATACAGCTCTGGAGCCCGGAGCGTGAACGGAAACCATCATGGGTTGCTTGAGATTTCACGGGCAGGTCATGGTGTGTGGAAGGCCCGAAGTGGAGGTCGCACTAACGTTCTCTTTAAGTCGCGCAAATGCACTAAGCGCTCCATTTAGAGCATCACCTACTGCGCTCCACTATGCTGAGGGCAGGCTTAACGTCCACGAATTTTTCTCTCAGTCTCTCAACATCTGCCACGCAAACGGCCTGCGGTGGAAAGATTCGGCTCCTTTATCGGTTCACAATCATTACGGGTATGTCGGCGGCCTGCTTTACCCGGCCGGAGTTCTTGAAAACGCGAGAACCAAGCCACACTGCCTTTCTCCGATCTTCAGAAACCTCAAATATGTAAAGCAGTAAGAACTTGCAGCAGTAAAAGCTGCAGGTTTTAACTGGAGTCCGTACCAATTCAAGAAATGCAGATATGTAATAACACAGTCGAGTGACAATCCTCCTCTCCCCTGCCCGGTGACGGCGCTCTGCCGTTACCGGCCACCGAGCTCTAAGCTCGTCGGCCCTGGCCAAGGCCGTGAAAAAGGAGAGCGTTGGTTGGATCAAAGCCCCCCTCTCTCCGTTACTAGCCCAGTGTCTAGAGCACTTAACGCGTGTTCCCCTTCCTACCTAGCGACGATGCTCGGCACCGCGTCATCGGTGATTCCTCCGCCACCGGCATCGTTGCTTGGTCCCCCCTCCCTCTTCCTCGCATCTTGCGAGCAGGGCACACCCCCCTCAGGCTGACGATGGTTGGCGCGTTGTTCATAACAGGCGTCGATGGAGACGCCTCGACCAATGCCATCCTCCGCCGTCGGAGCAACGCGGCGAAGTGCCGACGGACCTCGTCGATCGATGTTGGAACCGCATCGCCTTTGACCATGTTAAAGCTGACTGTACCAACCCCACAAGATGCAGACGTTGCCGGGCTTTCGACCATCACCTCAAGGACTGCAAGTGCCCTCGAAACCCTCCTTGAGGTGCACGGCCTTTCCTCATAAAACTTTGATCTAAGAGAAAACACACATCATAAATAAACAAAAGAACATAGAAGAATTTCTGAATTTCTCTATTCATTTATTTGCTCCTCTTTTTTCTTAGTTTTTTCTTACAAAATTGGCTACAAATCTTCTCAATATATAGGCTAATAATCTCCTACTAGTATACGTATTCGGATTTCAAGTTTGACACAACTTCAACTTGAGTTATACACAGAGACAGACTCTACTACGTCTTGAACTCTAAGTCAAGATTATTTCTAACAATTTCCCTATTAATCTTGACTCAACATACTCTACTTTTAGTTTCAATGTATTATGAACTACCAGTAACGCCTCCACATGAAACATTCTACATGCAAGCTACATATAGAAACTCAACTTAACTGACACAGGTTTATCTGGATGTAAAGATTCTAAAACATTGAGACGGTCGGTCTCAACTACGACTTACTAAACTCATACTTGATACAGAACGGTGACAGCTCCTCAACGTTCCGTTTTCTTTTCACCTTACTTGAGTTTGGACGGTGTTACATCTTCTCGACGTCTCTGACTCAACTCATTATCAGAGCACTGTTGATTCATCATCACTGAGTGCTTTAGCAAGAAACGATTTCTTCATCTTAATTGCCTATGCTGCATAATTGCTCGTCGTGAGCATCGGATAATGCAGCGAGACAGCGGAACTCTTATTTGTCATCATACTAGATGATGCCTCGTCACCGGTGACACCACTTTCCGGAGAATGCTACATGATCTTGAGCACGAATCAAGATATCAAGCTATTTTGAAGTGGCTCTTGGACCGAGGGAACGGAAGGACGTGCCACGCGCGTCTTTCCCGAGAGAGCTGTGCAAGACAAGCGACGTGCGCCTCAGAAGCGCCGCGTGAGATGCGCTGAAAACGGAATCGATGAGACGATTTTTCCAGCGACTCGGTTCTCATCTAGGCTCTGATACTACTTGTTAAAACTTTGATCCAGGAGAAAACGCACACATCGCAAATAAATTAGGAGAACAGAGGAGAATTTCTAAATTTCTCTATTCTCTTATTTGCTCCCCTTTTTTTTTGCTTTTTTCTTACAAAATTGGCTACAAACCTTCTCAATATATATGCTAATAATCTTTTACTAGCATACGTATTCGGATTTCAAGTTGGACATAAATTCAACTTAAGTTACACACAGAGACAAACTCTACTACGTCTTAAACTCTAAATCAAGATTATTTCTTAACATCTCCATTCTCATCGTCAGGACCTCCAGGGCGTCGGTGCCTTGTAGCCCCGCCACAGCCCAGCCGTTCATTTGGGGTCAGCGTCTTCTCGGTCTAGCTCTTTGGACTCTCCAGGGACCGTCTTTGGCTCAGATAGCCATTGTGTTTCTACTCTAGAAAACACCTCCGAGGTCATTGTGTCTCGTCAGACGTTCCTGTCCTCTGCCATCCCTAGACATCCATACGCTTACTAATAAAAGTGAGAGCAAAGAGGAAATTGGCTTTACTAATAAAAGTGGGCATATCCAAGGCCTTTGACTCTATTTCTTGGCCATTCCTTCTTGAAATGCTTTCCTAGATGGGTTTTGGTTCCAGGTGACGGGAATGGATATCATTTTTGCTATCTAGTGTGTGTCCAGAATCCTTCTCAATGGTTCTCCAGGCATGTCAATTAGCCTACGAAGGGGTCTTCGTCAGGGAGACCCGTTGTCACTGATGCTTTTCATCTTAGTCATGAAAAGGCTCAATGCATTGTTTCGCAACACGAGCTCGTTGCATATTATTACCCCTCTTGGATCCTCAGGACTTCAAGAGCACATGTCCTCATATGCTGATGATGTCATTTTCTCTATTGCTCCGTCCCAACAAGACATCTGAGTTGTCAAATACATTCTGCAAATATTTGGACAAGCTTCGGGCCTTCAAGCCAACCTTCACAAAAGCTCCGTGACCCAAATTGCATGTGACGATACAGATTTAGCTATCGCTTGCGAAGAGTTACCTTGTCAACTCTCCTCTTGTCCTCTCAAATATCTGGGTTTGCTATTGTCCGTGTCCAAGCTAACCAAATCTCAATTACAGCTGCTGCTAGAAAGATTCACTGCCAAACTTCCAAGTTGGAAAGGGAAACTGCTCTCCTCGGCTGGCCGCCTCGTCCTGGTCAAGCACATCCTCTCCACCACGGCTCTTTACCACCTTCTTTATTTGGACTTGCCGGTATGGACAATTAGGGTGATTGACAAGAGGCGTAGGGCATTTCTCTGGAAAGGAACGGATGAAGTCCGTGCGGGTCACTGTGTGGTCGCTTGGCAGACCGTATGCAGGCCACTTCCTCTCAGAGGCCTAGGTATCTTAGACCTAAAACTGATGGGGTTTGCATTGCGATTGCGGTGGCTCTGGTGGCAGAAACTGACCCCTCTCGCACATGGGCGAACCTCTAATCTTCTCATGAACCAGCTATCTATTCAATGTTTCAAGCTGCAACAGAAATGTCAGTGGGAGATGGACAAAAGACTCTTTTCTGGATGGACAATTGGTTACATGGCATGTCAATTCAGTCCCGCTGGCCGTCACTTTGGAACATCATCCCGCTGAGAGCAAGAGGATCCACAACGGTCTCCCAGGCCGTCACCCTCAAAGCCTGGGTCGCCGACATCCGTGGCGCCCTTTTAGCTCAAGCCCTCATCGACTATCTTCAGTTGTGGGACACAATGACCACGGTGACTTTACAACCACAATCTGCTAACAAGCTTATTTGGAATCTGAATCCCTCGCTCAAGTACTCAACTAAATCAGCATATAATGCGCTTTTTATTGGTGGAACCCTCCTTCCAGGCTTCAAGCAGATTTGGAAGAATAGGACGCCGTTGAAATGCATATTCTTCATATGGGTAGCGTCAAGTGATTGTTGCTGGACGGCGGACCATCTGGCCAGCCGAGGGGTGTCAGTCAACCCAACTTGCGCCCTATGCAAGCAACACCCCGAAAGCATCGACCATCTATTTCTGCATTGTCCTTGGGTGCAATTAGTGTGGACAAAAGTTCTGAGAATCCACACCCCCATACCGATCATTGACCCCCTGGTAAGGAAATTTCATGGATGTTTGGACTGCATGGAGGAGTCTCGGTCTCCTACCAAAGGCCACTTCCTCTCAGAGGCCTAGGTATCTTAGACCTAAAACTGATGGGGTTTGCATTGCGATTGCGGTGGCTCTGGTGGCAGAAACTGACCCCTCTCGCACATGGGCGAACCTCTAATCTTCTCATGAACCAGCTATCTATTCAATGTTTCAAGCTGCAACAGAAATGTCAGTGGGAGATGGACAAAAGACTCTTTTCTGGATGGACAATTGGTTACATGGCATGTCAATTCAGTCCCGTTGGCCGTCACTTTGGAACATCATCCCGCTGAGAGCAAGAGGATCCACAACGGTCTCCCAGGCCGTCACCCTCAAAGCCTGGGTCGCCGACATCCGTGGCGCCCTTTTAGCTCAAGCCCTCATGGACTATCTTCAGTTGTGGAGAAAATTGCTCCCATGCCACAAAGTTAAGTGACATACTCTCATTTGCCACAAAGTTAAGTGGCTTTGTTATTATGCCACAAAGTTGGACATTTTATCCTCTGTTTTGCCATTTTCTCCATTTTAATTTTATTTTGCATTTCAAAAGACGCTTTTGCCCTCATCCCCTCCCACTCCGGCGCTGCTCGGCCACCTCGCCGCCAGCGACGCGCGCGCTGCCGGCCGCTCGGGCAGCGCGACGCGGGGCTTGCCGTCGTCGGCGGCGCTGGAGACCTCCGGGTCGGAGGCGGAGAGGCGAAGCACGGGGCAGCCTCCCCCATTCCCCAGGGCAACTGCTCCCCCTCGTTGCGCCGCCGCCGCCCGAAGCCCGAAGCTCGGAGGGCGTGAAGTGCCGTGGATCTGGCGAGGGTGTAGGGGGACACGGTGGTAGCAGTGGTGGCGGTGGCGGCCGTGCTCGAGGCGGTGCGGCGCAAAGGCGGGGACGAGAGGCTTCGGGCGGCGGCGGCGTCGGGCGGCGGCGGCGCGGCGAGGGGGAGCAGTTGCCCTGGGGAATGGGGGAGGCCGCCCCGTGCTCCGCCTCTCCGCCTCCGACCCGGAGGTCTCCAGCGCCGCCGACGACGGCAAGCCCCGAGTCGCGCTGCCCGAGCGGCCGGCGGCGCGCGCGTCGCTGGCGGCGAGGTGGGCGAGCAGCGCCGGAGTGGGAGGGGATGAGGGCAAAAGCGTCTTTTGAAATGCAAAATAAAATTAAAATGGAGAAAATGGCAAAACAGAGGATAAAATGCCCAACTTTGTGGCATAATAACAAAGCCACTTAACTTTGTGGTAAATGAGAGTATGTCACTTAACTTTGTGGCATGGGAGCAATTTTCCCGTTGTGGGACACAATGACCACGGTGACTTTACAACCACAATCTGCTAACAAGCTTATTTGGAATCTGAATCCCTCGCTCAAGTACTCAACTAAATCAGCATATAATGCGCTTTTTATTGGTGGAACCCTCCTTCCAGGCTTCAAGCAGATTTGGAAGAATAGGACGCCGTTGAAATGCATATTCTTCATATGGGTAGCGTCAAGTGATTGTTGCTGGACGGCGGACCATCTGGCCAGCCGAGGGGTGTCAGTCAACCCAACTTGCGCCCTATGCAAGCAACACCCCGAAAGCATCGACCATCTATTTCTGCATTGTCCTTGGGTGCAATTAGTGTGGACAAAAGTTCTGAGAATCCACACCCCCATACCGATCATTGACCCCCTGGTAAGGAAATTTCATGGATGTTTGGACTGCATGGAGGAGTCTCCTACCAAAGGCCCTCAGGAGGGGTTTCGATTTGCTTGTCATTTTTTTCTATTGGACAATCTGGAAGGAATGAAACTCTCGCATCTTCGACAACGCAGAAAGGGACATTCTAGCTTGTTTGTCCACGATCTGCGACAAAATAGTTTGCTGGCGCCGTGATGGGGCTGGGTCGCTGCTATTGCCAGACAGAGAAACAACACCACCACCTCTTTAGTTCTTGTCTAGGCAGTTCTTTCTTTCCTACCCATTCTGTTTACTCTCTGAGTTTTGTTTGCTCTCTGTAAGCTCTGTTTTGTTGTTTCTCTCCTTCGTTTGACTTGTATTCGGACTTTAGTTCTGTACTTTATCTCTTCTTAATGCAAAGGAGCGAGTGTTTCTGCGCGTTCCCTAAAAAAAATTCAAGAAATGCAGCGAATTCCCTCTGATTTGATAACGAGGTCAGCAAACAGCAGTACACATAGGAGTAGCTTAGCACCAAGAAATCAAAATACAGTAAGAAAATAGGCACACATAAATGACGTAAGTATACACAGAGACTAGCCCTTGGCAATCTTATGAGCAGACAATTAGCCTAGCTTTACATCTCTGTAGTCGTCGAGACATCGATCATCGTACTACTGTTGATTATCATCCCCTTGACTTCTGGACCAGCATGATCTGTGAAGGCTTTCTTTGAGCCAGCCCCCTTGTTACTGTGAGACCGTCTGCCTAAGCGAGGTCCTCTCCTTCTTACATGGGCTTGACAGCTGCGCTGGCGAGAAGCTAGGCGTGGCATACGCCGTCACAAACGGTGTGCCTGAGGCAGGCACTTGGTAGGGTGGAACCACGGCCTTGTTGCAAGCAATCTTGCAATCTGCAGCACCTGGTGGAAAATGCTCCGCGTGCCTGTTCAGCTCATCGATGCTAAGTAGATCGTCGATGCGAGCCACAATGTTCGAAGCCAGACTCTCCATAACCCTTGAGAAACTCTCCAAGATTGATTTGCCCACATCCTGAAAAATTGTTCACCACGCAGGCAATTAGGTTGACTTCAGTATTGACTTGAAAATGGCTAAAACAAAGGGAGATGCAGAGACACACAAACCTTGTTGTACTGAATTTTGCTCATGTCCAAGCTTGTCTGCGTCAGCCCAGGAAACCTTTGCTTCAAGCATATCAATAGGCCCTCTGCTCGTTGGGCGAGCAGCTCCCTTTTCTCCGTATCTATTATCATGTCTTTCACCATGCCCCAAGAAGATCTTGCACTGGCCGCACGGCCTAGGCCATTCACTGGTTTCGCAGAAACCCTCCGGCGCCACACATACACAGATGCCTCGACACGGTTGGCAATTTCCAGGGCTTGGTACTCCGTTGACAGGTCCAGGGAGTCGAGAAGGCACTCAGGGGAGAACTGATCCGACGTTATGTAGCGGTATATGATGTCGCCCAAAGTCGCCCTTCCGTTCTAACATCCAAAGTTTTTCATGATAAAAACAAAGTTAAAAGCAACAAGTTGAGATCAAGAAATGTACGAGGTTAGATCATGGACTCATGGTATACCTTTGGTAGTGAGTCAAGGTACGATTCAGGGACCTCCATCTCAGCTAAAGCATTGCTGTTGATAGCCATGGCAGCCTTCAAGATTTGATTTGCGCAATCGCGTTTGTGCTGCAATTGCTTCCTCGTTTTGTCACGAAGGCCCCCAGGGGGCACATGAGGCACCGGTAGCCACCATTTCTCATAATGGCGGTGGAAAGCCGTCCTGAAGGAAGCAGAGCCATCACAATCCGGTGTGCATATCCCTTGGTCGACGTACCAGAACTCTGGGTCTCTGAAGCTGTCCAAGATTTCCTGTCAAGAGATGTTTTTATGAGAACTACCGAATGTCCGCGATTAGTTTGTAATGAATTTACTGATGTGAAAACTCACAAGGAGCATATGGTCTAGTTTCCGAAGTGCTGGCAGATTGATGTATAAATCAGACCGCGGCCTGCTTGTCATGATCTGCAATGTATCATCCAGGAACAATTAACAGTCAGTTCTGAGAGGTGAAGGCTAAACTTGATCACCGAGACACCACAAAAATACTGTGCTTGAAATTACTTCATGATTTATAGCACTGTTCTGTTTGTAATGCATATGCAGTAAGTAGAGGCATTACTACTCGTTAGTAACAAGTTGACCCACTGTTAAAGAGCAACTGCACAGTATGAAATGCAACTACTTTTCAACTGGAAGCAAACTCATTATCTGTGGAGTCAGTACTAGCCGGGGACAAGGATGCAATTACTATTCGCCAGGCGCATAATATGTGTACGAGGGATTTGGTTTGGTTTCATCTTGCTGTGTTATGTCTTAAATTTTCCTTGTTTCTTTGCTTAATTACCCTTGTACAGTTGTACGTATCTTTGTTTCTTTGCTTAATTACCCTTGTACAGTTGTACGTATCATTGTCTTTGTACTATTGAACTTATTGATCGCTTTAAAAAGGATTTTCATTGATCTGGACCATTTGCTGTCTTGTACTAATAATTTAGAGAAGATAGAGCGTGCAGCAATTACTCTCATCTGGTTACAAATCACGAATAACAGCAACAATATGGAACCACAAAGTTCAGATGTGAAAACACTACAAGCACCAAACATTTCTCTCCTTTTTTTTGCATGACAATGAATCAGATAGATAAAAAAATCCAGGGTTGCTAAGCGCGTGTTTAATAGCGATTCCTACTGGTCCATGTGCAACTAAAGTCCCCATTATAAGATGTTCCCGTACACTGCGATGCTGTCACGCTTCTATGGGAAGCCAGCAGTTGCACTTGCTCCTGAACAACTACGTTAATAACTCCGGTTTCTGAACCACCGCATCTTCAGCGTGGCGGTGTTCAATAATCAAATGTGCATTCACCGGACAAGCAAGACATTTGATCGATAGTTTGAATTTCCGACTCCTGAATTGAGCCGGCCTACACGCTCGATCTGTCTTGCATCCGTACGCTTAGGGGGGGAATGCGTGATGGCAGCTGAAAATTGCAGCTATGGACGCTACGGCTGAAGTGTTAAGCGATGAGCTGAGCTAGCTGCCGTTGTTGTGTACGTACCTCGAGCCTGGTCCCGTCGGGGAACGACTGCCAGTTCGGGACCAGTTCGACAATGTGGTCGCTGACGCAGAGCAGCCAGTCCATCTCGCGCCGCCACATGGCCTTCTTCTCCGGCGGGAGCGGCTCCAGCCTCCACAGCTGCCCGAATATCGTAGCTGCAAACGGGAACCTCCACTTGGTGACAACAACTCCTACCAAAATCACCAAGAAGTTGGACGAAAGCAAGGCAGAGAATTCTCACCGCAGAGGTTGGTGATGGCGTTGGAGATGGCGAGCGCCGTGCACACGCCCTTGCCGCTCCCGGACATGTCCTCGCCGAGCATCAGCTTGGCGAACCTCTCCTTCATCATCTCCATCTCTGCTCACCACGCACGGACATCGCCACATTAGCACATTGTTACACACTTCGCCGCTGAGAAGTGAGAAGGAGACAACATTACTCTAGTTAGTGCCATTAAGTACCTGATGCAGCTCTGCGCCTCTGCTTGTGCTGCTTGTCCACCTCGGTGTCGGAGGCGCAGCAGCTCGTCTTGTTGGGCGCCGGCGCCACGGGCCAATCGTCGGTGGAGGCGGCGTCGGAGCTGGAGCTGCTCCCATCGGCCGAGTCGGTGAACGCCTCGCTCCCGGCCTCCCTCTCCTCCTCCGTGCTCCCCATCCAATCGATCGCGGCCGCGTGCCCGTACCGTACGCGCGCGTGCGTGGTGTACCGTGCACGTACGTACGCCGTTGGTGCGCGCAGGCAGCGCTGCTAGCTCCGTTCCTCGGCCGGCCCGGGCGGGTTCAGATCCGCGCGCGACGAGACCGGCGCGGGGGAATTAGCATGGCATGGCGCGCGCGTGGTGATTTGAGAGTTCTTTGTGCGGTGGTTTTTGGCGTTTCGGTCTCGGGTGTGGCGCAAGGGAGAGAGGGGAAGAGTGACAAACCGGAGGCGGCTTCTAAAAGTTTAGCTGGTTCGTTGGCTGGTCGATGGGGAAGAGCGACCCCTTTGGGTTTTGAGCTGCGCTGGTGGCCTTGCCCTTTGCACCGGGGGTTTAGGCCCTGTTCCGAGCGTCTTCTGTTTTTAGTTTTTAAAAATCAATTTTTGGACGGAGTGTTCTTATAAGATGTTTTCTATAAGTTACATATAAGAGTCACTGTAGAAATCGTGTTGAACAGAGTAATTCCTCAATGCGTGTGTCCCTTATTTCCTTAATCTCTCTCGTGATCAACTAAAAACTAAAACCTACAGTCAAAAGACACATCACTTTTAAACAGTACCTTACTTTTTAGAGAGAAATGGCATCTAATGGACGGACGACAACTGATAGCAACAGCAATGGTTAGCAAGTGATGGAGAAGGCGTGCGAATAATAGAGGCTGGATCGACGTGAGGGGTACACTCCT
Source organism: Dendrocalamus latiflorus (assembly GCA_017311315.1). Taxonomy (NCBI): domain Eukaryota; kingdom Viridiplantae; phylum Streptophyta; class Magnoliopsida; order Poales; family Poaceae; genus Dendrocalamus; species Dendrocalamus latiflorus. Next base: position 14,259,030 of record CM029647.1, on the reverse strand, counting down.
GGTGTGTTGTTCCCTTTCTTTCAGAGTTTTGGACATTTATAGCACTGTGTACTCTAGAAATTCCAAATGTAGCTCTCTAGGCCCAAAAATTCCATTTTTAGTCCCCTTTCCGACCCCGGCACTCCAGGACGCCAACACGTGTTAGTCATGCGGTCCCGGACCGCACGATAAACACTGCAGCTTAATCGTGCGGTCGGGACCGCACGATTACACTGTAGCAAGAAATCGTGCGGTCCTAGACCGCACGATTAACCGGCTATTTTTTTTTGTTGTTCTGTATATTGTGCGGCTTAATCGTGCAGTCCCGGATCGCACGATTTTCTTGCTACAGTGTAATCATGCGATCCCGACCGCACAATTAAGCTACAGTGTTAATCGTGCGGTCCGGAACTGTACGACTAAGACATATTGGCGTCCCATAGTCTTGCGGTCGAAAAGAGAGATAAAAATGGAATTTTTGGGCTTAGGGGCTACATTTAGAATTTCTAAGGTACACAGTGCTATAAATGTCCAAAATTCTTTCTTTCACTCTCCACTGTTGCCGCTGCATGCATTACAGTAGCACTAATAGATGGTCGAGTGGCTTGGACTTCAGACAAAGAAATACTAGCAAAATTGAGTTGTAACAATGAAATGGCTTGGATTGTGGAAGTAGGAATTTTGGATGGAAAAAATCATGTACTTGCATTCTTGATGTTTCCTCCCCTAAATTTATCGAAGTTCCTACGTTCTAAATGTGAAAGGAAAGGAATGTCCCATCCACATTGAGTTGTGAGTTGTGATATGGATAAGGCCCATTCGAATTGCTAAAATTTTTGGAATCCCACGTGAATTTAATTGTTTTCTTCAAAAATACTATGAGATTTCTATTCATGCGTTTTAAATGGATCACACTCCATCTGTCCTGCAGTATAAGTTTATTCTCTTGGGAAATGTTGTCCCACAATATAACATTATTCTCTTGGAAAAGAATGATACCACAATATAACTCCACTAAAGAAATTAAAGATAGTTATTATTATTGCAATATTTTAACTCTATATCTCTGCTGTAAAGCATTTAAAAAATGATTGAGTAGTTACAATATATCATTTAATAGGAATATATATTCAGAATGTAACAACTTTTTTAGATTTATTATTTATTTGATTTTTGCACATAATAAGCATAGACTTATGTTGGGAGACAGATAGACAGTGAATCATACCCTATACAAAGTCGGGGGATTCCCGGCCAGAGCGCCCCGCCACGTCGCCCACGCGCGCGCCCCGGCCGGCGCGTGGCGCGGGAATTTCGGTACGGCCGGGGGAGGGGATTTCCCTATACTTTCCGAAAATTACGTAGAGGTCCTTTTTCCTCGCGAAAAGTCCCTACCAGTTTTGTTTTTTAAAAACACCCCTCCACTTCACCGAAAATTCGTATCCTTTGCAGGATAGCGCCCCGCGGTTTTCTAAATTACGTACGGTTCCTCATTTAGTTACGTACAGGTCCACAATTGTTTAAGAAAAAGACCTTCGGCTTATTCGTATCATTTGCAGGATAGCGCCCCGCGGTTTTCTAAATTACGTACGGGTCCTCATTTAGTTACGTACAGGTCCTCAATTTTTTACGAAAAAGACCTACGGCTTTTATGAAAATACACATGTGCCCTCGATTTTTTTAAAAACATCCTCACAAATTATCGCCTCTTTTACTTCGGTACACACGATGGCTGGCCCGGCGTTACGCCGCGCCTATGAGGCTAGTATTATATATTCAAGCTCACGCGGTTGAAGCGTGTGAGTTTCAATATGTGATTCAGAATGTAATAACTTTTTCTTAGATTTATTATTTCTTTGATTTTTTGTACAAAATAAGCTTGGACTTATGTTGGGAGACAGATAGAGCAGTGAATATTATATACTAGCCTCGTAGGCGCGGCGCCACGCCGCGTCAGCCACCGTGTGTACTGAAGTAAAATATGCGATAATTCGTGGGGAGTTTTATTAAAAAAATCGAGGGCACATGTGTATTTTCGAAAAAGTTAAAGTTTTTTTCCGTAAAAAATCGAGGACTTGTACGTAAATAAACGGGCATGTACGTAAATAAACGAGGACCCGTAACCGAAGTAAAAGAGGCGATAATTCGTGAGGAGTTTTATATAAAAAAATCGAGGTCACATGTGTATTTTTGAAAAAGTTAAAGGTTTTTTCCGTAAAAAATTGAGTACCTGTACGTAAATAAACGAGGATCCGTACGTAATTGAGGAAAACGCGGGGCGCTATCCTGCAAAGTGGAGGGGCTAAAAAACTGGCAGGGACCTTTTCACGAGGAAAAAAGACTTTTACGTAATTTTCGAAAAGTACAAGGAAACCGACTCCCCCGGCCGTACGAAGATTCCCCGCCACGCGCCGGCCGGAGCGTGCGGGCGGGGCGACGTGGCCGCTCTCTCTCCTGCGCGGAACCCGTGGGGTGTAATATGGGGATGATTCAAGCTCACGCGGTTGAAGCGTGTGAGTTTCAATATGCGATGAAAACAGGAAAAGAAACAAGTCTGTTTAACTCTGCAGTCACTAGCCATGGCTAGCTTTTCTTCCACTGCTACAGCTGAAAAAGCTACAGGAGTCGCTGTCGTCACAAGTGGGGCAGAAAGAAAAGTAATGGATCGAGAAAAAGAGTACTGATCAGCACAACTAATCTGTTCCTAACAATATTAATTTTTTAGTGTTGGATACCTCACTTTCACTGGAAGCGAAGAAACACTCGTAGGTCAGGCCTACTGTGGACCATGTCCTATCAATTAACTAGCACCAGTACCACCTTGCCGCATAGGCGAAACTCTGTTCTGTTTGTCTGAATAAAATCTTCTAAAGCTGCCGGTCACAAATATTTTCGACTTTATCCGGTTTGAAATACAAGAGCTTCACATAAAATAGTTTAATTCATAAAACAAAAACGGAGAAAATTCCCGAATTCAGTCTGTGCACTGTCAGCCCCACTCATCATCGAAATGCAAGAGTTTCACGTAAAATAGTTTAACTTACAAAACAAAAAGGATAAAATTCCCAAATTTAGTACGTGCACTGTCAGCTCCACTCATCATCCCATGTCAGTCAGAGGCTACCATGGACCTGCTTACTTCGGTTTGAGCTTTTGACTTTTAGCTTATTTTTTATTATTCCTACTTTTTGATTTTTTTAGCTTTTTCTGGTCCTTTTTTCCTCTTATTCGTTTGTATTGTTCGTATTGGGCTAACCTATTTTTTCTATTTTTAATTTTTTTTAAATTTAGTTATGTCAAATAAATCACTATCAGCTACAGTGTAATTTCAGACAGTTACAGTATAATTTTAGCTATAAATCAGCTTGTTTTAGTCCAATCGATCGGCACCTGTTATTGGACAGGTTCTCTAAACAGGTGAACAAGCAGCCTGCTCAGAAATGTGGAAAGGAAGTAAGCACTGTGTGCCAGTCAGTCTGTTACTCCATGTGAGACTTCCAATCATTAGGGACCCATTGTCAAAGGGCACCATCTTCCACTGATTGACCTGCTCATTTCAGCTTAAACTTTTGGTTTCTGATTTATTTTTCACTATTTCTACATTTTATCGTTTTCTAGTTTTTTGGCTTTTAAAAGGTTTTTACTGGTTCTTTTTTCGTATTCGTTTGCATATCCGTGATGGCCTAACATATTTTTCTATTTTAAATTTAGTTATGCTAAATAAGTCACCACCAGCTACAGTATAATTTCAGCCAGCTATAGTGCAATTTCAACCATAAGCCAGCTTATTTCAGCCCAACCAAACGACACCTGAGTACTACCCACAATACACAGAAGCTACATTCTTTTGCTCTTTTTTTAACTTATGTCTCTTTTAAAAGTCAAAATAAATATGATGTTTCTTAAAGTGGATTCGCTTTTTGAGTCTAAAAAAGTATGCTTCTTCTGCTGACGAATCAAAAAGCGCAAATAAAAGTCATCAGCTGTAGCCATGAGCTACAGCCAAATAAATAGGGCCTAACAACATTCCAAAGTCTCGCTGTCCGAATATATGGGGGGTGTTCGTATTGGATGCGGCTGATGTTTTTTGGCTGAAAATAAATAAGTACTAACTGAAAGAAATAGCTTTTAGAAGGGAGCGAATGGTGAAAAAAAGTAAAGGAGACATGCGTGCGCGAGAGGAGTGGAGTATGTGATACGTCTGTTACACCCTGTCCTATCCTCGGAGCGAGAGAAATAGAGAAACCGCTTCAAGAAGCTAAGGTAGTGCTAATTCTAGCTTAAGCTTTTAGCATTTGGGCTTTTTTTTTGCTTTGTTTGACACTATTTGGGGGGGGGGGGGTTCCACTATAGCTGCTGTAAACTATTTTGACGTAATTAAATTTTAAAAAAATGAAAATAGAAAAAATATTTTTTTTCATTATGGACAATGCAAAGGAAGACGGGGAAAAAAGAAAAAGCAAAAAAACCCAAAAAGCATATATATATGTGGGCAGCTTGGGGTGGAGGGCACATTTGAGATCTGAGGCATATATATGTGGAGTAAAGAGACATTTCTATCTCTCTAAGTTTTGTACTTATGCTATTAAAGGTGAAGATTACACCGGGTAGTTATATTTAAAAGGATGATTTTGTTACAAACAAACCTTCAGTTAGTTTTACAATATTAAAAAAATTCATAATTCAAATATACAAGTTCAAATTTTCTTGGGTACTGGGGATTTACAAGTTCCAACTCCCAATTGCTTCTTAACCTAGGTCCAAATTTTGAGTTGACAAATAGGGGTAAAAACTCTTTCGAAACAAATAAGTTACAATTTCTCATATTTCATAGCATCAATTTTTTAAACGAGGAACCAACCTTCTTATATGACCCGCAAAAAAATAGAAATTAGGAATTAAAAACAAAAGGAGATTGGCCATCTTACTTTTATAGAACTACAAATAAAAACCCACAGATAGCTAAATTTTAGAACAAAAAATAAATAAAAATTCGGAGTTGAATTTGTATATGAATTCTAACCTAAAACTGAGATAAAAAATAACAACAGAAATCAATAGAATTTTGGAATTAAAAATAAAAGGAAATTAGCAATGCAATATTTCATACAAACTCCCGATTAAAAACCCATACATAGCTGAAATTCGGAGTAAAAATTAGTAGTTGGATTTGTATCCGAATTGTAATATAGAAATTGAAAATTGAAATTAAATAAAAATAACAGCAAGAAACAACATAATTTTGGAATGAAAAATAAAAGGAAAGTAACAATTTGATTTTAATATGAACTACAAATAAAAACCACTACATAGCTAAAATTCGAAATAGAAATTAGATGAAAATTAGTAGTTGGATTTGTATCTAACCTAAAAGTAAAATTTAAAATGAAATAAAAATAAATTTGAGATTAAAGAAAGAGTGCATATCAAGTACTCTCAGGTTGGCGGCGCGTGGCAGCGACCAACGGTTGGCGGCGGCCGGTGGCGAAGGCGCGGCCGAACAACATTTCGCTCAGAGAAACATTCGTTCCCGTGGCCGAATGTCATTTCGCTTGGCCAAATGGCGTTTTGTACGGCCGTGGGGGCTAGCGAACCCGTTTCCTTTCCAGTCAAATTTATCTCATATTGTTCCTTTATCAAATTCATCTGTATCGGATCGATTGCCTTCCATTCCATCCTGTAGGTTTGCACGCAGCTGTTGAGGAAGCAGTTGTGTAGTTGCGCATTTCGGATCCATCGTGCATCGTGTCTGTCGAGTGTGCTCAAAGCAAGTACCTCGCAGCCGTAACCTGTTCTTTCGCACATTACCGTTTCATGATTACCTGTTGCCATTAGCCTAGTATTCGATTATTGCACTGTATTGATTGCCATTATGTGTTGCTTGTAGAATTAGTTAGATTCTAATGTGCTGGGCTAGTTAGTGTTGTACACTTGTAGTTGGTATAATGCTAAACTATAGAATTTATGCTTAGTTAAGGATTGAAATAAATGCTTAAATTATGGATAGGGTAGCATATAAGCATGTTCAAATCTAAGATTAACCACTAGTAATCTTTTAACATTGGACGACTTATTTATATATTCTGCTTCCATGATCCTTTAACTGTTCGTTATTGATTGTGAGTCTTGACTGATTTAGTTGTGGTACATTAATATAACTAATAATTTTTTATCATATAATAAAACATTTTTTATGATTGACAACCCTCGTGTGACTCCTAGTCTCTTCTTTAGGACAAGCTCTAGTATGCTATCATCAAATCTTCATTCTCCATCGCTTTATATCACAAATCATGTCTCTCTGATCTCAACTGTATCAAACCATTACCTTCATAACTTTACCTTAATTCACCTTCGACTCTCTAATTCCATCTTGGATAATTCATTAATAAAAGAAATGACAGTTATCTGGCCCGAAATTACCCACATATAGGGGAGATTTTTACCCACCTGGTAACGTACGAGGGTCGTACATTCTCTTTACATAGGATATTACACCTCGTTGGCGGTTATACAGTCGAGGACAAGGATGTGCCTGACTATTCTCGATAACCGGGTATGTGGGATGTGATCACCGGCGCCTTTGCTATAACTTGCTAAATAACAATTATCTTTAACTACACTGTTTTCTGCGATCTCTATCTCCAATCTATATCAGTATTTCTGATAACATAAGTTCGTTGCCTTTAATCTATGTCAATTGCTTACTTACATTGCTTGTCCCTTTTTATCTTGGTTGCATTACCTGTCTTTACTCATTGTGTTGTGACCGGTGTTGGGGTACTTGCTGAGATTTCAAATCTCATGCTTGCTCTTTCCATTCTCAGGTAAAGAACAGTGGAGTGATAGCAACATGCATAGGTGGGAGCACTCGAGTTTTCAGCATCGTGTCTAGCCACCATTTATGCCATTTTATTTTATTCTTCATTTGATTAGAAGTGGACTGGTATCATGTTTCAAACATTTATTTCAGCTTCCGTTGATTCTCTAAATAAAGTACCTTTAAGGTTTTAATTTTTCTTATGATTTCTATTGTTGTTATTATTATTATTTTTCTTTACTTTGGCGATGACGTTCCATAATAGTATCCTAGATTGGTTGTATGTGGGGTGCTATATTAGTGTTTGTTTTTAAATTCCTAACTAAGTGAAAAATAGAAAATTTGGTTTTATTCAGAATTAAAATTACAAAAAATCTAATTTGAGAAAAAAAATAACATAATGAATTTGATTTGTATACATATAAATTAGAAATCAAAATCCATTATATAATAAAAATTGATGACAGGTAGTTTACACTCGCTAAGAAAAAGATAATTGCTAAAAATTCTCACAAAAACAAAATATTATGACTATTTGTTTGGTGGACCTCCACGGGATGGAGGGATTGAGAGTGAGATCATTAACGGATGTTCACTCAGCTATACTAATATAAGCTATATGATATGTGTTATGAGCATGTAATATAGATAAGCATTGCAAAGATGAAAAAACGATGATAATACAAATGAAAAATATTATATAATGCTATATTCACTATTTCTTATTCAAGTATTTCCATAAAAAAGTATCTGGGGAAGAATATTTTGGTCATATGTGACAAGTATTGGGGAACAAAGTGAATATTTTCTTTCTTATAATATATAATAGTAAAATATCACAAATGAAGTTCCGCAATAATCTATTTTTTAAAATGCAATACATATGTATTGCTAAGTTATTTAAATGCAATACATACACAAGTATGCAGACCACCTTGCTAGTTAGAAATAAAAGCTAAAATAAAAGCCAATAAGAATACCTCGGGGAAATGGTCGATAGTGTGATGCGTGCTACTGCAATCTGCATCTTGCAGACCTAGAAGCAGCAGAAGCTTTAGGGGGTGCTCAAAATGGTTTTTTAGTGGTTTATGCTAAAAAGCATTGTAGCTGGCTGAAATTACACTGTAGCTGATGGTGCCTTATTTGGCATAATTAAATTTAAAAAATTTAAAAATAGAAAAAATAGGTTAGCCTATCACGAATAGTACAAATGAATACGGGAAAAAAGAACCGACAAAATGCTCAAGAAAACGAAAAAATTGGAAAAAACAAAATTATTGAATAGTGAAAATAAATCTGAAGCCTGAAATCTAAGGGCCTGTTTGGCAACAGCTGCGGCTTATGGCTTTTGGCTGAAATTTTTGAATTTGGCTGTTTACGGTACAGATTACGGAGAGATAGATACTCACTTACGATTTTGGATGGTACAGATGTTGGGCTTTTACCGTGTACATCGTTTAACTTGTAGACCCCATCTTAAGAAAATACTCTGTTTGAAAGTTAGGTACTTTAGCAAAAGCCAAAAGCCGCCAGTTTCAGAGGAAAAGAACAGGCCCTAAACCATTTTAGACGGGACCTTACTCGGAGGGTCAAACTCCAAGAAGCTACGCTTATCGTGGCGTACCTGTAGCCACTGCGCACTGGCTCGACTCGTCTCGCCTGCACGCAGCACGGAGCGTCGGGGCTCGAGCACCAAGGGCATGTTTGGTTGCCTGCATCCGGTTGAACCAGGCTGGCCGGATGCAGGATCTCCTTGTTTGGTTGCCTGGTCGCTGGGTTCAGCCTGGCTCTGCTCATGCAAGATTCCCCCCGCAGCCAAGCTCGGAGAAACGTGGAAATCGGACGTTTCTGGGGAGCCAGGCTCGCGGGATGCAGGTGATTAATCAGTTGATGATGTTATTAGTGTAGATTAGTAAATATCAAGTATTATTAACGTGTTTTGAAGAAGTTTAAGATATAATAAGATACGAGCATGTCATATAACATATCTTCATAATCATAATCTTATATTATTTTTTATCTCATGCAACATATCTTCGTACAGGCAACCAAACAATATCTCTTCTCAGCCAGACTCTACTCGTACGTGAACCAAACACGACAGCGTTGCATGCGCTCAACCTGTCCCACGAGAGCCTGGCTCTCAGATGCGAGCCAGGCTCTACTTGTACGTGAACCAAACAGGCCCCAATTGATTTCTTCCTCGGTGACGCGCGTCTCGCTCGGCATCCGACCGGCGCGTTGTGATTTCTTGCAGCGGCGCGCGTTTGGGACGAAGGGCCTGTTTGGTTGGTGCCTAAGCTTGCCATGCCTAAACTTAGGCAATGTGTGGCTGCCACAGAAAGTGTGGCTTACAAAATCGAAGCCACACTTGTGGCAAAGTTTGGTAAGAAACTGAGTCTATGACGTGTGGGGCCGGGTGCTAAGAAAGTGTGGCATGCCACAGTTGCGTCAGTGAACCAAACAGCTACCTAAAAACTGTGGCACGCCTAACTTATGGCTAGGCAACTTCTGGTCATGAACCAAACAGGCCCGAATTGTTTTGGCTTGTTCCGTTCGCATCTCGGGTGCATCGCGTGGCAACTGCCCGCATCGTACCCACATTGCAAGATCGGCAACAACTCATTGTGATAGGGTAAGATCTCTTGTTAGTGCTGCCCGTTCCAAGTAATTAAGCTAAGCAAACTTGTTCCGTAACCCTGAACTAGCACTATCTGGCCTCTCGTAAACCTGGGACCAGATTGGGCGGAAAGAAAATGCAGGCTTCACTTGCAAGTGGTGGAGATGTGCTGATGTGCATGTCTAGGTTTAACGTACTTTGGGGCTATAGTAGCCGGCTGAGAGAAGCATGTACTCGCCGTGTCCCCGTGGCAGGTGACCGACTCTCCATTTAATGTGCGACGTACTGATAGCCGGTAGATGGCCACAATGGCTCCGTTCGTTGAAGTTACTCTATTATCTGTGCTCATTTGGGCTTTCCGGCTTATTTTTTTACTATTTATAAATTTCATCTTTTTCTAAATTATTGACTTTTTGTTAAGCTTTTTTGTCGGTTCTTTTTTCTCGTATTTGTTTGTATTATACGTATTGGGCTAATATATTTTTATATTTTATAATTTATTAAATTTAATTATGCTAAATAAGTCTCTGTCAGCTACAGTATTTTTCAGCCAGCTACAATGCTTTTCAACCATAAGCCACTAAAAAAGCCCAAATGAGCACCACCTTAAATCGCAGAATCAATATCCAAGGACGAGTGATCTGAGGCCCCGCTTATTTCGGCTTCAGATTCTAACTTATTTTTTCACTATTCATAAATTTCGTCTTTTTCTGAACTTTTGTTTTTTTTTTGAGTTTTTTGCCAGTTTTTTCCGTATTCGTTTGCGTTGTCCGTGATGAGCTAGCATATTTTTTTCTATTTTTTATTTTTTAAATTTAATTACGTTAAATAAGTCACCTTCAGCTACAGTAAAATTTTAGCTACTATAGTGCAATTTTAGCTATAAATCATAGCCTTTCTGTCCAACCGAAGAGACATGAATCTTTAAGAGTAGGAGCGGGTTTGGAGCGATGAGAGCATGTGGATCCATGAGGCTATGGGGCAGGAAAGGATGAGGAAAAGCATGCCGTCATTAATAAGCAGATTTCAAACATCACCTCATCGCGCTCACACGCCAGATGTGAAGCTCCGAAATGAGAAGGCACACGTATCGCCTGCTTCCCTTCACCGTGACGCCCGTCGTGCAAGAATGGCGACACGCAACACCTTCCATACTGCGGACACTAAAAAAATACTGAGTTTTTTTTGTGTGATATCCGTAAATGCAGTTGTACACTTGTATAGTCAGCTTCAAATCACAGCTACTAGCTGCATAAGCGCGGCGCACGCCGCGCTAGCTACCGTGCGGACCAAAGTAAAAGAGACGATAATTCGCAGGGAGTTTCATAAAAAAAACAAGGACAAATGCGTAACTTTGGAAAAATTAAAGGGTTTTTTGCAAAAAATTGAGGACTTGTAAGGAAGTAAATAAGGACCTATACGTAATTTTGGAAACCCGCGAGGCGCCATCCAAAAAATTTTTTAAAGAAAAAACTTGCAGGGACTTTTTCGCGAGAAAAAATAACCTTTACGTAATTTTCAGAAAGTATGAGAAAAGTGCCTCGGCCGGCCGTACGCAAATTCTCTTGCCACGCGCTGGCCGGCCGAGCGCAGTGGGCGACGTGGCGTGGCTCGCTGGCGGCTGGCCAGGAAGTCCCCCGCTAATATGGCTGTTATGATACAGAGATCGTCGTCGCAAAACAAACACGCCCACACATACTGCAGCGGAGAAATTTTCCAGTTGTAATCTAGTGCATGTTTGCATGCCCAGTAGTACGGCCGAATTGTGTAATTGGAAAAGAGGTGAAGGGCGGGTACTTTTTTAGCTGGCTAATTGTTTTTTCTTAAATAAATAAATAGGACAGTTTCTTCGTTGTCGTTTTAAACTGATTTATCAGAATAGCTTTTTTTAAATGTCTTACCGGTATTCAATTCGTTTACATATGTTAAGAGACAAAACCATAAGCCGCATTAAAAAAATCATTCTAAGTGGCATCGATGTAACTCGGCTGACGGCCTCAGATATTCAGCACGGCTACAGAATGGAAATCCAAGTTATGAGTATGACCTATGATACTTAGGCTGGGTCTAATCCCACTCCAAAAGCCACGTTTCCATGTTCAAAAGTTTCGATTCGCCGCTACGTTGACGCCTCCTTATCGATCGATCGGTCAGTCCACTGATTCCCTCGCCACCAGTGGTAAGGTAATGTGCTCGGTGCTCGATGCCCTACTTTTCCTCATCTTTTTATCTCCGGAGCATATTTTTCGTGTCGTCCTCTGTGCCGTGCCGTCTTAAGAACCGTAAGTGCATACACTTGCACTGCCTTCTCCCGGTTCTTCCTCTCGCTCTCTTGCCTGCCAGTTGAACGGAGCTGTAGTAGCGATGAAGGATTGGGCGCCGCCGATCATAGCGTCGGCGCTGTTCGCTCTTCTGTGCCCGGGAGGCATCCTGCAGATGCCCGGCCGGCAGCGGCCGGTCGACTTCATGAACATGAAGACCAGTTGGGCGTCCATCCTCGTCCATGCCGTCATCTACGGGCTGCTGCTCATGCTGTTTCTTGTCATCTTGCAGGCTCATCTCTACATCTGATCTGAGTGTGTTTGCTTGATGATGCCTTTCTCTGTTTTTTATCTACTCCAGTCTTTGCGCTTAGTTTTGGAACTTGGAGCTCAGAGGATGTATCCTTCGGCCTTGTGTGCGAACTGTGTACCTCCTGTTATGGAATAAAGAAGCAATGATACTTTACCAGTTTAGACGGAATTCAGATGGCTCTTATATTTACTCATTGTTTCAACTGGTTAAGTCTCGTTGATCATATGTTCCTGGAAAAAAGTAGTTTGTTTCGACAAGAATTTTATATCTGTTTTCATGCAAAAAAAAAAGTGATGTCTGAAACTCTGAATCAGAAGGGGAAGACAGCACAGCACAGGATGGTGATCTTCGCAATGTGAAATCTGTCAGCACTTGGCCTAGTCCAAATCGCATAGGTTTTGATGGCTCCTATAGTAATTCTAATTGAACAGGGCCAATTTGGATTTCCCAGTGTAGCCAGTGCAGATTTATGTGTGTGCAGGTATAACAGTAAAATGTTCAGAAACAAACGACATGTATTACAGCTTGAAGGTACATTGAGATAATTTGGTTAGACTGCACAGACATCCAGGTCCACTGACAACAAATAAAAGTACAATGCAATATTTTAGTGACAACAAAGGTATACAATGCATTACATTGGAATGGTTTTGTTAAGATTGAAGATTCATATTGCTGGAAGACCAGCGACTACTTCGCCTTTACGACAGTCCCAGGGCAAGATGCATTCGAGAGCACATAGTTCGTCACACTCCTAGCAGAATCCTGCAGACAAATTCTAACTGTCAAGATAAGAAAATCAAGCAAATATAGTCAGAGTTGTTATTCATGTCATGTCCTAAGCATTATGCTCGTACATGATTCCAATTTTCTGGTTACAAACAAGCAAGTATGTACTGATGTTTTATCATGTTAACACCAGCAAGGTAGATAGGTATGGTTGTCTCCAACGGATAGCATTTCTGATGATCCTCGAAACGAACAGAAGTACCAAACTTAAAAGTTTTCAGAAAACATGCCGATGCTAGCTGTTGTATACCTCTGGATCTGGCCGAGACCACGGTTTCCCATGACTAGTGATTCGAGCTTGAGCTCCTCCACCGCCTCGCACACCTTCTCCCTCGGGCCGTCCCAATACATCTTCAGCACCAACGAAAACTGACCGAGCACGTAACATGATCAATATCACCTCAACTTGAAAAAGCAAAAGAATGACACCATACATAGCAATGGCAGGAGCACACACCTCCTTCTCCCGGGCCACAACGTTGAGCATGTCGAACACATCGGCTTCCGACAGTATGTCGTAGCGCTGCCTTGAAAAGAAATAGAATAGGAGGTAGAAGAGGAAACGAGTTCAGGAGTTTCAGTCAATGGCGCACAACCAAAACGTTGCCGCTGCTCTGCCTTTTATACTCTGTTGCCGTATAATGACCAGTATATGGGATTACAAGTAACAGACACTGCAATATCTGCAGTTCCGAATCTAATTAGTTACAACAGACAGGAGATATGATTCTATCTCTAGATAACATCAGATTGCCAACAATCGATTGATCTCTTTAACATCATCTCTCAAGCTTAACCATTAACAATAATGTTAAGATTGCGACATAAAGTACTGAACCTGTGCCCTGACAAAGGTTTTGTGAGGGTATCAGCGAGCTGATCATCAAACGCGATGAAACGAACATCCAGTGCTCCCCGCACAACACGTTCTCCCACAAAATGGAAATTGACCACAATATGCTTTGTCCTGGCATGAAACATTGGATTTGCAGAGAGATACTTGGCGCCCCGATTGTTGCACCATAGCACAGGCAAACAGGACTGAAAAACACCAAGTTCAGAGAGCAACAACTGAAGCCACACCAATTTTGTCGTGCCATTTGCCAACGATTTGTACTCAGCTTCCATGCTTGATTGCAAGACAGTGGCCTATTTACGTGAGCTCCATGACACCAAATTGGAATCGAAGAAGATGGCAAAGCCTCCCGTTGACCTGCGATCATCTGAACATCTGGCCCAATCTGCGTCAGTGAAAAGCGCTGAGGAGCATGGACTGTGAATATCGTATGAGCAGCACCATATCTTGAGAAAATTTCAGATAGCGTAGAATACGCTTCACAGCAGTCCAATGACAATCAGTAGGAGCATGAAGATATTGGCATACTTTGTTCACGGCAAACGCTATGTCAGGTTGTGTGAGCGTGAGATACTGCAATGCTCCTACGGTGCTCCAGTACTTTGTCACTTCTGAATCTGACAGCAGACAGCCTCCATCCTTGGGCAGTTTCTCAGTGATAGACATGGGAGTCGAAACCGGTCTGCATTGTGTCATACCATTGTAACAATTCTATAATGTATTTTTTTCTGAGTCAACAACAACCCAGTTTTCTTTTGAACAGCCTCAATTCCCAGCAAGTAGTGAAAATGACCAAGGTCCTTAATGGCAAAAGCTTCCTTCAATTGCTGAAACAAGTGATCTGAGCCTTGAGAAGATGAACTAGCTATAATCAGGTCATCAACATAAACAAGTACAAACATGGTTACTCCCTTTTGCCTGAATATGAATAGTGATGTATCTGATCTTGATGGTGTGAAGCCAACTTCCTGAAGCTTCATACTAAGCTTGGAATACCAGGCTCTAGGAGCCTATTTCGGGCCATAAATCGCCTTCTTCAGCTTGCATATGTGATGAGGAAAGTCCGAGTTCTCAAATCTTGGAGGTTGTTCATATATATTTCTTCTAGTAAGTCACCATGCATAAATTCATTTTTAACGTCTGCTTGCCGTAGATTCCATCCTCTGGACACTGCCATGGACAACACCAACCGAATTGTAGTTGGTTTTACCACTAGACTGAAAGTGTCTTTGTAGTCTATTCCATACTGCTGCCTGAACCCTTTAGCAACCAGTCATGCCTTGTGTCTCTCCACGGTGCCATATGCCCATTTTTCAGTTTGAACACCCATTTGCTATCAATTATATTGATTCCTTGCCAAGGTGGAACCAGCTACCATGTATCATTGGCTTGAAGAGCCTCAAGTTCTTCCTTCATAGCCTTGGTCTAGTCTGGATGTGTGAATGCTTCAACATGATTTTCAGGTTCAGCTACAACAGAACAGACCAGGCTTCAGCAGAAAAAGCTCGTTTGTTTGGATCATACCTTATGGTGCCATCAGTCACCTCCTTGGACTATCGAATACCCCTTGTGCGACCTCCAGATGGTGCAGTGTCCATATGAGTTCTGTTGTCTGCACTTGACACAGGAATATTAGCAGCAGTAACATGAAGGGAAACAAAAGCACTATCCATAAGTTGGCCATTGTGAATATATCCAGTGGGCAAGACTGGAGGTAGAGAAGTGTTATATCGGTATATGCTAGAGAAAAGAGTAGAGATGTGCATGTGCATTTATATTGCATTAACGATAATAAAAAGTTAATGCAGAATGAAATGTTAATATATATGAAAGAGCTAATGGATAATAAACGAAAGATGAAATGTGGTTTAAGATAGTCTCATGTGTATACTAATGTTTACTGTTTTACTATGTACTTATTGAGTTTTGGACTCATGCTTGTTTTATTGTTGTTTTTAGGTGACTGAAGCACCGAGAATGAGAGTAACACCACATCCAATAATAATGCTCTATGACGTTAATTTTATTTTTCTTAATATTGTCTTAGTAAAATAGCTTACCAATCTAAAACTTAGTTAATACAACTCTCGTGACTAATGATGAATATTAGGAAGTTTTTATGGTAATATATATTTCCTCAGCAATGTTCTATTTGCAAATTTAAGTATGCTCTTTTTTTTTTTAGATGAAGGAATATTGAAATATTCCGGCCTCCCACATTCACGCATGAATGAGTATAGCCGTTCAACCAAACACACCAACCATACACACAGCACTTAGACTGTAACTTGCTATAAAGCGAAACAAAAAGCCAACATCAAAAGCTCGAAACAGAAATTAGGCCTCTACCCTATTCCTGCTTCGCCAACCGAAATTGTTGAAGATTTCCAGCATCAAAATCTCCATCGCACGGCAACCTTCTCTTAAAGGTGTTCTCTCTTCCTCTTTAGATAGCACGGACCACTGCCTGATCCAGTAAGTCCCCCTGAAAATAACCTGCACGAAAGAGTTAGGCGCTATCCTCCTAAAAACAACATCATTTCTGCATAACCACAATGCCCAGTACATGGCTGCCACTCCTAGTAAAATTTGCATTCTCAGACTTGACGATAAGCTCGCCAACCAAGAACCAAACAAATGGTTTACACTAGCAGGTTGCTGAATATTAAAAGCAACATAAACCGCATTCCAAATAGACCTAGCCACATGACAATCAAAAAAGAGGTGTTGAATGGATTCCTCGGCATTACAAAAACTGCACTTAGTACTCCCTTTCCATCCTCTTTTAACCAAGTTATCTTTAGTTAGGATAACACCTTTGTAAAGATACCAAAGGAAAATTTTAATCTTTAAAGGCACCTTCACCTTCCAGAATAAAATTCTTCTCGACAATCTACCACCATTCATTAAATCTTTGTATAATGACTGAACCGAAAACGATCCACTTTTAGTCAAACTCCATACTAACTCATCCTTCTTATCGTTCAAGGAAAGAGGCACTACTAATGCTACCAAATTAAGCCAATCTGCCCGTCTAGTGCTCGACAAAGCCCGCCTAAACGAGACATTCAGAGGTATTGTACTTAGTACCTGCTCGACCGTGGCATTTTTTCTTCTCACTATTCTATATAATGAGGGGAATTTCTTCATCAGAGGTTCATTTCCTAACCAATAGTCTTCCCAAAATCTAGTTTGGTGACCATTGTTGACTTTGAATTTGCCTTTTTCCAGAAACTGATCTTTAACATCCATAAGACCCGCCCAAAAGTGTGAATCGCCCGGTTGCTTTACCACTTGCGATAAGGTCTTGTTCTTCAGATATTTTCTTTTGAGAACATCTTGCCATAGTCCATCTTCGTTTAGAAGCTTAAAGAGCCATTTGCTCAGAAGACACTTATTCTGCAATTCTAAGTTCAAAATACCCAACCCCCCCACACATTTCGGTTTACACAAAATACTCCACCTCGCAAGCCTATACTTCTTCTTATGTTCTTCGCTTTGCCAAAAAAATCTGGATCTATAATAATCCAGCTTTTTAAGGACTCCTTTAGGAATAGCAAAGAAGGACAACATGAACATCGGGAGACTCGATAAAACTGAGTTGATTAAAACCAGCCTACCCCCCACTGACAACCACTTCCCTTTCCAACTACTGAGCTTTTTCTGAAATCTCTCTTCAACTAGCATCCAATCCTTGTTCAAGATCTTGCGATAGTGCATTGGAATACCCAGATATCTAAAAGGAAAACTCCCCTCCTTACACCCAAACAAAATGTTGTACTCCTTACTTAAAGCCTTGGCTGCCCCAAAGCAAAAAAACTCACTTTTATGGAAATTAATTTTCAGGCCTGACAACTTTTCAAAGGTACATAATACCAACTTCAAGTTTTTCGCCTCTTCTAAATCATTTTCCATAAAAAGAATAGTGTCATCTGCATACTGAAGAATGGAAAGACCTTCATCCACCAAGTTTGGTACCAAACCCCTAACTTGTCCATTTGATTTTGCTCTGGAGATGAGGATGGCTAACATATCCGCTGCTAAATTAAAAAGGATTGGCGAGAGAGGATCCCCTTGCCTCAAACCTTTCCTAGTCTGAAAATAATGACCAATCCTATCATTCACACTAACCCCCACACTCCCACCCGAAACCACAGTCTCAATCCATCTGCACCAAGTCGAAGAAAACCCTTTCATCCTTAGTGCCTGCTGCAAGAAGGACCAATCAACCTTATCATAGGCTTTCTCAAAATCTAGTTTGAGAATAAGCCCTTCTTTTTTTTGTTTATGCATTTCATGAATCACTTCATGCAAAATAACAACACCCTCCATTATGTTTCTTCCCGGCATAAAAGCTGTTTGTGAAGGCCTTACCACCCTATTCGCCACCCCTGCCACTCTGTTAACCAGAACTTTCGTAAAAATCTTAAAACTTACATTCAACATACAGATCGGCCTATACTGCTGAACTTGCGTAACCTCCTTTTGCTTTGGTAGAAGAGTAATAATCCCAAAGTTCAAGCTATGAAGCGGGAGGTCACCCTTGTGAAAGTCTTTAAACATGGCCATTAGGTCATCTTTAATTAAACTCCAGAAAACCTGATAAAATTCTGCTGGAAATCCATCAGGACCCGGCGCCTTATTGTGCTTCATTTGAAAAATGGCACTTCTTACTTCCTTTTCAGTGAAATCATTGACAAGTAAATTGTTCTCCTCTTCCGTCACATGAGGGATATCATCTACCTGAACCTCATCAAGGGAAAATTCATTCCTCTGAGGGGAGCCAAATAGCCCCTTGAAATAATCAGAGATGTACTTTCTCACATTTTCCTCTCCCTCGATTACCCCCTCCTCTTGATCTAGTCTAAATATTCTAGTCTTTCTCCGTTTACCATTCGCCACCAACTGAAAATATTTTGTATTACTATCTCCATGCAACAAATCTTTAGTTTTAGCCCTTTGAAACCACTTCAGCTCCTCTTCTCTAAGCAAGAGAGCTATTCTTTCCCTAACGCTTTGCTTAAGATCAATTTCTTGCTGGCTTAAAAGATGAACCTCTGCCTTCTTGTCAAGCTCATCCGCGGTCCGAAAGAGCTCAACCCTTTCCCTTTTACCCTTCCCTTTTGCGTTCATTGCCCAACCTCTCAAAAATTGCCTTACTTTCCTGATCTTGTTTTGCCATTTTTGCAATGACGAGGAACCTTTTTTCTCTCCCATCCACACCTTTGCAACTAGATCAAAGAAACCTTCATGCAAGAACCAACCAAGTTCAAATTTAAACAAAGGTACATTCTTGCCTTGGGTTTCTTCTCCAGTGTTGAGCAAAAGAGGAGTGTGATCCGAAATTTCTCTATTCAAGGCTTTCACCGTGGTTAGAGGAAACTTTCGCTCCCAGTCCGAACTTATAAGAACTCTATCTAATCTTTCATAAGTTGGCACACTTCTATTATTAGCCCAAGTGAATTTGCGACCTGACAAAACAAGTTCTCTTAAACCCAAACCATCTATGATGGCATTGAATAAAAAAGGCCATCTATCATCATACTTTTCATTACTTTTTTCACTTGGACTTCTAATGATGTTAAAATCACCCCCGATCATAATTGGTAAAGATACTTTACTACAAGTCTGTACCAATTCCGTGAGAAACACACTTTTGAATTCAGGTTGTGCTGCCCCATAAACAGCCACCAAGATCCATTGGAATCCATCCCTTTTAAATCTGAGGTGAAATTTAACAAAAAAATCTCCTTCCGCAATGCTTCCAACATCAAATACATCTAAATTCACACCCAACAGGATTCCCCCAGATCTCCCTTTAGGTTCAGTCCAATGCCACAGAAAGTTCCTTCTACCACAAAGCTTATTGAGCTTTGCTTGAGAGAACTCTTTTTTCCCGGTTTCCAAAAGAGCGATAAAGTCTAAACTTTCCTCCCTGGAAGTATTAAACAAAAAACTGGATTTAGCCAAGTCCCTAAGACCTCTGCTATTCCAAAAGAGTCCTTTCATATTAAACCTCTTTTTTTTAAAATGACACTTTTTTTCTCACAAGTCCTTTTCTTGAGCGACTTAGCGCTGGACTTTTTCTTTTTTAGAATAGCCTTCGCTTCACAACTTAGGTGATAGCTGCTATCATCAAAAACCTCCTCCATCAACTCTCCACACAAATAACTCACTGCCTCGCTCTCAAGATCCTCTAACTTCTCAGAGTCACTCTCCGAGCTAAAAACCCCATCCGAAAGCACTTCCGGAATTACAGAAGTTTTGGTTCTGTTGTCAACCAACAATTGATTTACCGAACATTCAAAAGAAACACCCCCTCTGCCCGCCACTATTCCCAGTTGTTCTAAATTACTAATTGCAACAGATAAAGGCAAAGAACAAACTGAATTACTCGAAACATTACCTCCAGTTTGCTCCAGATTCCGCGCCGCCGCTCGACGCTCTGCCCGCTTTAAAGCATGTTCATCCGCCACCCCGACGAGTCTTGGACTAGCCCTGGACGGCGACACCATAGCCTCAACAATTGTTGCCGCTGCCTTCAACTTGCCTTCAGATACCACCTCAGCCTTCTCGGTCACAATACCACCTTCCCCAGCCGATTCTACCCCAGGCGCACCTACAGCCGGGCCCTTCAGACAGCTCGCTCGCTGCTCAACAACCGGAACCAAAAATCCACCTTCATCCACCGCTCCCTCATCCAAAACCGGATCAGCACCACCACCTGCATCCTTTGATAGCCCATCCATTTCCAACTCTTCATCCATAGGAACAACCTCGCTAGCCGCCTCCTCCAATACTCTGCTAACTGAAGCATCCAAAATTTCTGCAGCTTTCGATTTCAAAAACTCTGCAAACTCCACCACACTCATGCTCTGCACCTTCTCCTTCATTAGAAGCAGGCCGGCACCACTTTCCTGCAAAGAGGATTCCCCCCTCTTCCCACCCCCTTCACTTTTCTGGCGCTTAACCTCCCTGGCCCCCTCCAGATCATCACCTAGCAGATCATCCTCATCAAAACCACCACTTTTGCCATTTCCACTACCACCGAACTCACCATCCTTGCTGCTGCCCTGCTTATCAGAGTCTCCTCCACTCCACTCAAAACTCACTTCCTCCCCATTCTCGTCAAAACCCCTCTTCTCTACTTCAAAAACCAGCTCGAAGTAGTGATCCCCGATGACCACATCTAAGCGTGGTGGAATCAAGTTTGGATTTAAAACAGCCACGAAAATTCTTCCAAAGTTATTTTTCCTAGTCATTTCCATGTCAACCGATTGGGTGGATCCAAGCATTGAACCTACTGCCCACAGATTAAGAAATTCCCTCAACGCCTTTCTTATACCAAACACCCTAACCCAGACCTTCGGAAGCAAAAAGCCTTCTTCTTTCTCTTGCCACTCCTCAAACTTCAGTCTCACCCCCTGGGGAACACCAGCCTCCCGCACATCAGCACCACCAAACGCAATTGATCTTTGCAATTCGGATTTAGATGGGAAATGTGCAGTGAACACCCCCTCACCCTGCTCCTCCAGAACCCAAACCCACTTCCCTGGCACTATTCTCTGCAACTGAGAAATCACCTGCTCCTTTGTCAAAGACCCCCCGATAACTGAAATTAAGGCCATCTTAGAGTCCTTCTTACCTCGAGGAAGCGGCCGGTGTGGAATGTGATAAAACCCCAAACCATGAACAGCATAACCTACCGCATGAGCCACCGGTCTTGGCATTTTAAGAATCGGGCATCTGTGATTCACATGATCATGGCTGTCACAGATGACACAAAAAACCTCCGCCGAACAAATAGCTGCCCCATGACCCTTCTTGGAACATCTTGGGCACCTAGCTCCAGAGCGCGCCACTTCTACCTCCCCATCAGCCTCTCCCTGGACGGCCTCCGACTGCATCTCAACAGGGCCATCCTGCAAAACATCAACCCCTGCCTTCTCATTCCTCTGCTCAACCCCCATCGCTTCCTCAGAGCACACCCTCGCCTCCTTAGCTGCGGCCTGCCAGCTATGCCTGCCCGAACCACGCCCACCAAAAAAGCCTCCAAAACCCCTGCCGCCCTCCCTTCCAAACCTCTGAAGCGCCCCTCCACGCCCGCGACCTCCACCGCCAAAACCGCCCCGGCCGCTTGGCCTAAGACCCCGACCACCGCCTTGAAAGCCCCTTCCACCTTGGAACACTGGCCCCACAGCAGGTCCCTGGCCACAACCCCGACTCCGATGGTTCCTTCCCAAATTGTGAACCACCGCCTGATTGAGCTGAGACATCCGACCTCCACAACCTCCCTGAGGATCCGCCGCAGGACGACCCCCTTTCTGCGCCATCCCTCCCCTCCTATCCTCTTTCTTCAGCGCCTGCACTGACGCCCTCACAACTGCAGCATACGAAAGAGCGCGAGGAGCAACGCAAGAAAGCGCCGCAGGTCTAACTCGAGACGGCGGCACAGAGGATACCCGACTTCCCAGAAGACCCCTCGGGACACCCTTCCCAGCCAAAAGAATCCCTAAACCTGGAGTGCACCGGAAAGCCGGATGGGCCCCCATTCGAATTTCTCGGCCCACACCGGTAAAAGCCTGCTCCACCTTTCCAGGAATCCGGACCGCCTTTCGAGTTTGAAAATCAGATCTCATCTCCACTGAAGCATCCACCGACATCGCCTGTCCCGCACCTGGCTCCTCCTCCAAGCCCTGCCTACGAGACCCCGCACCACTAGAAACGAACTCCTTCAGCTTCAACTCTTCATTAACCTTCCCCATGGTCCTTGAATCCTTGACTCTAAAGTCTCCCAAAGACAACTTCGGCGAAAATCTTGGCCCTGGAAGAGGACCCTTCCATGGCCTGATACTCGGCGCAACACGCAACGCAACAATGCCTTCCGAAACCCTAGTTGCCCAAGAGCGAGGATGTCGAACATGACCTGCACCACACTCAACAGAACCAAACCTGGGTGAAGAAAAATTGCTCAGAAGTTGCGATTCAGCTCTTACCAGATTATCCACCGTAAAGCCGGCCTGAACTGCATCACGCACAAAGTCCTCATCTGACGTGGATGAGCTCTGGTCTACAACCCCCTCCTCCACACCTGCAATCTCAACACCTTCTGGATTCTCTAAACTCGACTCACTCTCCTTTTGCCAATCCCCGACTAGCGGGTCGGTTGACAGGAAGAGGCCTGGCGCTGAATGCCGCCGGAAACACCGAGCGGGCGATCGAGACTTCGGCGCGACAGACGTCGGCTTCTGTCGAGAAACAACCCCCGGTTCTGGCCACGGCGGCTCGTCGACCGCCAAAGCTTTATCGCCCTCTAAACCCTCCATCACATCCCATGCAGTGGTTTAACTCTGAATTCTCTTCATAAATTTTGTTGGAACGAGAATGATACTTTTGGCAAAAACTTGCCGCCTTTTTTTTCTTCCTTCACCATACTGTTCTTCTGAGGACTAGAGACACGTATAATTTCGGGCATTCTCAGACACGAGGGTTCTCAGACCCGTGGTCCTTAGCGTTCTCGAGTATGTGGGCTCGAGCATTCTTGGGCGCAAGTTACCTAAGTTTCAGTTGCGACGTGTCTACTCTTGTTTAAAGAACAATTATTTTAATGCTTATTGCCAAACATATGTTGTTTACTGTTTCGTTAAGGTATAACTATAAGAGATGTTGCCAAATTATAGTAACGATAGATATAAATTAGAGTGTTATAGAGTAGTGGTAACATTTTGGGCTCCAAAGTTAGATCGGGGTGTTACACAAAGGACGTGCTTGGCCTCATCACGGCCGGGATGCTGGATGTGGAGGACGACGACGGTATTGCCCTTGCGGAGGAGGTTGTCAGCCGTCCACTGTAGCGCCTTCTTGCTGCTTGCCGAGAAGTCCATCGACACGCCGCGCCCGCCATGGCGTCAGGCCAATCGGATCAAACGACGATCTCATCCGCTCTCCTTTTGTTTCATTTTGGTTCGGTCTCTCCTGTACGTGGCTTGTGCGTGCTCCCAGTTTTGCCTTTGGTTTGCGGAAGCCACTTTGCCTTGTGATGGCGGGCATAGCGCGAGATGAAAGATGCGCCGGTGCGCACAAGTTGCGGCACGTTAGCACGTACGTTCATTTTGCCATGTGTCGTGGCACTTGGCGAGAGACGAGAATAGCACGCTCAGGAGTCAGGGGCGGACACGACACGGCCTACCAGGCAGGCAAAGAAGCCTCCCGGGGATGGTGAGTTCACGACGTGTGGCACACTCGCCGACCAATGGTTTGTTTTTCTATCATTTTCGAATTCGAATTCGCATTAAAAATATAGATACGAATATGATACGGATATTTAGCATCCAAAAATGTTATTTTATTCGGACTATTCATATCCATATTCGACGAAATAATATACATATTTTATTACAATATGACTAATTAGTTCGACAAGTTTTTTTAATTGAACGAGAATCCGTGTTTCTTTAGGTGAAGTAAATGAATTAGAATGATCAAGTGTGATTGTACGAAGATAAAATATCATTAATATTTTCATACTACATAAGTTATGAGGATATTTGGATCCGATCGAATTGGATATATATTCTATTCGAATTCGTATCCTGCATTTATCCGGTCCGTATTCGTATCCAATGTTTGTTCGATTTATATTTGAATCCAAGAAAAAATGGATGCAAATATGGTTTAAGCAGTATTCGATCTGTATTTGATCCGTTTTCACCCTTACACCAATGGTTGTTTCTGTCGTCTAAAAAAACTACTGTTTCATTGGCACGTGAGAGTGGCTGGGTTATTAGTTGTCAGTAGCCCGAGGCTTGGCAATCAAAATCTATGCAAAATTCATTAAAAAATTATTAAAAAAATAAAGTTAACCTAAAAATTGGTTCAAGAGCAGCTGGCCCAGCCCGGACCTTGGGCTTGGGCTTGGGCTGGTTCCTCCCCTGTTAGTTGCCATAGTGAGTTAAGATCTCTCTCTCCCTCTCCTTATATAAGACGGCAGGATCGGTTCTGATTTCACCCCGATCAAACCCTAATCCGTGACTACAAATAGAGAATCATCTGTTGTTCGGTTTTCATGTCCAGTCTGCCGCCGCCGCCGCCTCCTTGTTCCCCTGTCCAGGTATGACGATAATCGTTTTTCCTTTTGAGTTTCTGCACTGGTTGGTCAAATTAGATTTCTTGATACTAGTCTACTAGCATGTAGTGGAAGATTTCATTTGCCCGTTAAACTTAGAGAGATGGCAGCGATCAGTGGCAAGTTTCGTAGGGCTTAGTTCAACATAGGCTGCATGCTATATAATCTTGTTATAAGATGCTGCCATGCTGGTGTGGTCGACGACGTTATAGCTATCAACAATCTGTGAGACTGTGACCCAAAAACTTCGTTGCAAGTCAAATAGATGCCCCAAATTCTATCTGTATTGCAGATTCGTATGTCGGTCTCCTTTTTTTCCCCGAATAAGGGAGTGTTGCCTTCGATGGTATGTTTAACCTCTATCAAATTATGGATAGAGTTAGGGCTTTGTCCGGAATTGAATTAGTACCCAACTAGCTACATGTCGGCGTTTCGATTGTATTAAGGGGAAAAGGATCAATACTGCGTCCAATTTAAGACAAAATGTACCTTTAGCAAAGAGAAACGTTTTGCCATAAAATAGAACTTGTGATGGCTCTTGGCTGTTCGATCTTTTCCTTAAAAAGCCTACTAAATACATGTGTGGATTACCTGATGCTTTACTTTTATTTACTACTATTTTGTAGATTATTCCTATTGTGGTATGCACGTATCTTGAACAAGGTGTGAGTAGTAGTTCTGTTCACAGTAAGAATTTTCTATCGTTTCAAAAAAAAGGAGTAAGGGTGATCTGTATGTATTTTTTTTTCTTTGATTTATACCAGTGCTATGCTGGAGTGTATGCAGTAAGTGCATGCTGTTGGCTTGTTTTTGTCAAACGGGGCCTAAGATCTTTGTTTTTCAATAGGACGCCAATTTTTACTTGATCTCTGCCTCTCGTTAGGTTCGACGAAGAAGGGTACAGACTGCGAGGAGAGCTGTTCCGTGCCCCATGTTCTACGGATGCTCATGGCCGGAGGTTGTTGGCCTTACGGCAGATGAGGCCGAGAAGATCATCATACAGGACAAGCCAGAACTCCACGTCGAGGTTCTTTCGGTGAATGAAATGCAAACCATGGCTTACCATTCTCTACGTGTTAGGCTCATCGTGGATAGACAAAACAAGGTTGTAGAAACGCCCCACGTTGGTTAGGCTCAAAGTCCTTACGAACAAATACAAGGACCATGCTTTTATGTTCTCATGTAGTACTAGTGTTTTCGGTACTCAGAACCATCGTAAGGATGCTTGCGATTTTATACCATCGGCGTAATTACTCTGTTAATCTTGCTTTAATTCTGAGATGGCTTCTGTCTTGGATGAGGAAAAATAATCTGAGATGGTTTGACTTGTCGGAACTCCTGCAGACTGGAGTTGTGGGTTCTGCACCGGCATATGTGCGTCACGGCCCACGTGACTGTGGGCTCTGCCGCCTTCGAGGCCCCAATAAATTGGGCCTTGTTTACTTGCAACCTTAGGGAAATAAGGAAGTTGTTAACGTTCGGATGTTCGATTTATGTGTTAGCTCCATATGGTCAGTTGTAACATTTTTTTTATTTACGTATGTAATATTTTTCAACCATATATATAATAAAAAAATTGATAAAAACCTCAATGTTGTACACATAAAATCAAAATATAACATACATAAAATCAAAATGTTACACACAGGAAATAAAAAATATTGCACACATGAAAACAAAAATATTACAACAAAAAACAACATCTACCTCCCATGATAGCATCCAACCTGCATTGTTGGGGTCGTCAAGGAAGCGGAGGGTGGAGAAGCCGTCGTTGTAGGTGGCCAGGAACCGATGATCTGGGGAGCGGCGGTAGTCCATGGACAGCACGGCCGCACCGAAGTATCTAGCAATGCGGCATCATAGGCAGGCGGGGGAGGCGGCCGAGAGGGAGGCAAACCCACCGTCATGGAAGAACGCGATGGCAAGGGCTGGGCCGTTGGCGGCGACGGCAGCAAAGCCCATGGGGTGGAAGAGGCAGGCCGAATTGGGAGCGCGGGGTTGACACCCATGTCGCGGGAGGCAACGCTGTTCCGGGGGCGGCGGAGGCCGCGACCCCTGGGTCGAGGAAGGAGAAGTGGACTAGTTGGCTGAGGCCTGAGTGAGAAGTGGATAGTCATATGGGAGGAGTGCTGTGTGAGTGAACCATCTGGGTCAACCACTACGCTTCCGACATCTGAGTTATATCATTTTCCTTTGTAAAAAGTTCATTTTTCAAGCATAAACCTTGGTATCTATTCGTTTTTCTCAATTATTCTCAATCATGAGACTGTACGAATTAGAACCTCCAATCTCAAACATGGTATTTTGTCTGATATGGCATTAGTTTTGGTTAACATGGCATCTAAGTCCGAAGACGACGACTGGCCACGGCGGCTCAAGGCGGTGATGGCGTCGCCGGATCTGACGAAGACAACGGCGAGAATGTCGGATCCGGCGATGAAGTGAGAGCCCACCGGCAAGGATGGCATGCGGTCTCTGCTGGCGGCGCGCGTGCCTAGCCCCGTCTGCCTCCACGGCCCGCTTCCCCGGCCTGTCCGCCCGAGGTAGTGGACGCGGCGCTCCATGGTCACCGGTTGCACACACCTCCTCCCCCTCCATCTCTCTCCATCCTTTTCTTTGTGTCCTACACACCTTGATGCATCCATGGCCGGCGCCGGCGACGACTTGGACCTCCTACTCTCTCGGCATAGGGACGGCAGAGTTGGCATCTTGGTTCGAGCAATCCATCGAGCACTCCGCCATGCTCATTGCCTCGTAAGCACCTATTTCATCCCCTATTGCAGTGCAAAATGTTCAATTAGTTTGAGAATTGAGTTTGAGTTTGGATTGGTTGGGTGGATTTTAGCAAGTATGAGGAGATCAGCCCCCCCAAATGTGGACTTCTGATATATCACCGATAACACCTACATGAAGCAGGAGGTGGGTGTTCATGTCTTCCGTGCCTGGCTCATTTTGATCAAGTGGTCATGGTCAATTTAATTGTGTGTTTTCACTTCTATGTATGTGTTCCTGAGTTTCTGTCTGTATGTTTCCATCGAGAAATAAGAGCAAAGAGAAGCTGAGCAGGATGGTGTGGTAAACCCCGGGAGGGGGGGGGGGGGGGCGCCCCGTGAGAGGAGTAAAGGCGTGTCCAGATGCCTGATCAAGCGGATTGGAGCAAAAAAAAACCATTCAAGTAACGGGAGGAGAGGCAAAAGTGGTATATTATCATAGGTATGTATATTTCGGTGGTATTGAAGTGAACCAAAATTTTTGCTATGGTAGATATCAGTTGGGCTTAAAAGCTCATAACTTATGGCTGAAAACACTGTAGCTGGCTGAAAAAAATACTGTAGTTGACAGAGGTTTATTTAGCATAATTAAATTTTAAAAAATTAAAAATATAAAAAATATGTTAGCCCATTACGTATAATACAAACAAATACGGAAAAAAAAGAACCGGCAAAAAAGCTCAACAAAAAGCCAAAAGTTCAGAAAAAGACGAAATTTATAAATAGTGAAAAATAAGCTGGAAACCAGAAGTTTAAGCCCAACCGATCGGGGCCATATGACTGTTGTTTGCAACGTCACAATGGTGATATGGTCAAATGAGCTAAATTTGAAAACAAAATGAACAAGATTTTTCTTTTGTGATTACAAAAAAGATGTACACGTATATATATTACTATGCACACACATAAATGTGTCCCCGTAGTATACGTTCTAAACAGAGACTAGGGACTCAAAACTATTATTGAAGTGCACTTGTATATGCTTAAAAGGGAAGCATCAGGATTTGAACCCTTACGGATAGAGTCGTACATCCACCACTGCAACTCTCCACCAAGTAGTAGTTCCCAGGCGAGAGATTATTAACAAAAATAAATTTGAAAAAATGAATAATAAAAATTGCTCTATACACAGAAGGTAGGGACCCTTTAGGAAGACATATATTTGTCTCTACTTGAGATCATACAGCATATAATAATAATAATAAAAATATTTTTCCGCTTCTATACATCAAATAAAAATAATTGACGGAATAGTATCAGTGATTTTTAGGCGCACTAATCGAGGATAAATTTACTGGGTTTTTTTTTGTTATTGTGGCCTTAGAAAAATGCAGCAGTTTGAGAGTATAGTACTCGATTTAATGAATGTCTTCCCTTTTTTTTTGTCGTATTTGTGTTCGTTCGATTGAATACTGACAAGAAAGAGAATATGTTCATGTTGCACTTCTCATGCCGTGTTTGGCACTTTCTTCTTCTTGTTGTTTTTTTGAGGAAAGTAGGGATTATTATTGATCAGTTCTAGGGGCGCTTGGTTTGACGATGACTTATGATTTTTTTACTATAGTTGATTTATTTTTTGCTGAAGCTACTGGTTACTTATTTGATATAATTAAATTTAAAAATTTTAAAAATAGAAAAAATAGGTTAACCCATCACGGACAATATGAAGGAATATGAAAAAAGAAAAACCAAAAAAGTCAAAAAAAACCAGAAAAAAAATGAAATAAAGAAATAATAAATTAAAAACAAGAAGTTAAAAGTTAAAAATGAAATGAGCGGGATTACATCCAGCATGCCCGAAGGAGTAGTCAGCCACAACCCACAAATGCCGACCCAACCCCAGAGTACATGAAAGTTTCGAAAGATTATGAGCTTTTCCCTATTCGAATCCCAACCTTCATGCCTAAACATGGCAATGTCAAAATACTTCATCGTCTCCTTGATTTCCTGGAGAATCGTCGTATAAGGGCGTCCGCAATGGTAATAGCTAGTACTAGCTATATAGTCAGCTGACGTGGAGGTGAGAGACAAAAGCAAAGACTATTTTATACTGTTGGACCCACATGCTCCTCTCTCATGTTCTTGGACTACATGAAATAGATCAGCTATTTGCTCGTCGCTAGTGACTACTCTCTCTCCTACTTTTTCCTTGCCACATCAGATCTAACTAACTAAATAGTCAGCTGTTGGAGACGCCCTAAGAGCATCTTGGCATGTCGATGATATTACGTACCACCTGCTGGAATTCAGAAGCCACACAAATCCTCTTTCGATTACAATCCATTGCCAGCGCCAAAGCCTCATTGCAGGCCATCGGTTCTAAAGTTTCAGGGTCTATTAGGCCGCTCCATGCCACTGAACTTGCAGCGATAAATTGGCCCCTTTCATCTCTACAAACAGCTGCGACTGCTCCTTTTGTTGATGAACGCGAGACAGCAGCGTCAACATTAGTTTTCACTGTACCTTCTACTGGAGGGATCCGTTCGAAACAGAAAGCTTATTTGTTTTCATCTGTGACCGGCCTCTGTCCTCAATAGTTGCTACAGTTCTAATTCCAATTACAGTTTATTTACGAAGCCAAAAGTCTTCAGAGGACTCTGAAACGCACCATCATGCAATGCCCTTCTTCTAGCCAACCATGTCACTATGTTGAAGGTTTTCACAGACAAATATTAGGCACCGCTTTGGGTCTTCAACTCTCGTCGAGGCAATTAGCTCAGTCAAGCCTTCATCCATAAGCGCCTAGACACATCTTGACATAGTACAATTTAAGATTGCATGGTCCCATGAATCATTAGCTGCCTAAAAATATTACAAACACTTGAGGTCGCCATATGTCGTCGAGCTCGTACTTCGGCTGTTGGGATTGAGTTCAGCGTACTTCTTCTGGGCTGCAGATCAAGTTACGCAGCTGTTGGCCCTGCCGCCTCCGGGCCCCAAGAACTGGGGCCTGTTTTTACAATTGTACTGTGGGCTTTGTTATTTGCAAGATGGCCCAGCCCGTCATTGTCAATGCTCTCCGCGCCGCGGCCTAAGTCTTTGTGGCCCGTTGCCGAGTTCGTTTCAGTGCCTTTGTGCCCTCAGTTACCCGCGAAAAGCAGAACCTGAAGTACATTTTTGCTCGCTGCAAAAGGGCATAGCAGTAAAATGCCCCGCATGGCCGCATGTCGCAATTTCTAAGTGAAACGAGGGGAGAAGAATTAGGTGATAATACACCGTACACGCACTGATACCTCTACCAGCTTGTCCACAAGAAAAGCGTTTGTGGGAGAGCCAAGCCGTCCCATTCTTGTCTCCGACCAGTTCTGACGGTCACTCACCAGTTCTACGTGTTGAAATTAATCTTATTTTTTTATTTAGTCTGTAACAATATTTGAGCCGAGCCCATGTACAAGTCTATAATAGAAGTCAAGTCGTGTTGTTGAGTGTGCTTATGAGTTCTGTAACTAGCTTTTATAAGGTACAGTCTAGTTATGTAATCAGATAAAAGCGAACAAGAGCGATCGGTTGTGATCGAGAAGTTGATGGAGAGAAATAAGAGTAGGAAAGCGGAGTGCTTTTGGCTCTCGAGAAAACAATATGTGTTCACGTGTTTTATCTAGTGCATATTTGAGGAGCAGAAGAGCTGCATGAGGAGTCGAGGAGCTGCGCATTGGAAATACGAGTGCTTGGGGTATCGAGTGTTTGGCGTACTCGAAGGTTACAAGACTGTAGCACTCGTGACTTACGAGTACCACAGCGAAGAAGATGAAGCATTCGAGTGCAGACCAGTCGTTCCCAGAGTTTACAAATACCGAGTGTAATCTGCTCAGAGATAACGAGTAATTGGATTACTCGAAGAAGCGGAGTGGTCATGGTCGAAGGCGCAGGTGTTTGCAGTCGAAGTCTCAGGGACTCTAATCTGCTGAAACTCGGTTACGAGTACATACAAAGCACTCAGAAGGAGTGGTCGTAACAAGGTTACGAGCATGTCAGGAAGGCACGGTTGTAACACTAATCTCTTGAAGTGATCAAAACTTGGAGTGGTCGTAGCCAACATTAATTGGTCATAACCAAAGATGGAGTGGTCATTTTCCAACAGTGGCATCAGAGCTTTAGCACACCTGAGACCTTGTGGTCCTAGCCATGGCGCTCACCATCTAGGCGAAGGAATGCGACGACGTGCTGCATCAATACCCGACGTTGACGGCGACGAATTATACCACATGGGCGATCAAGATGGAGGCAATTATGGATGTACATGGTGTCTGGGAGGCAGTAGCACCTACGGTTGGACTAGCCGTAGACGAGAAGAAGAACAAAGCGGCACAAACGTTCATCTTCCAAGCCATCCCGGAAGACGTCCTTCTGCAGATCGCAAAGAAGAAATTGGCAAAGGAGGTATGGGAATGTCTGAAAACACGATATCTAGGCGCCGATCGTGTGAAAAGGCCCGTCTATAAACATTGAAGAGTGAGTTTGACTCGATTTGTATGAAGAAATGAGAGACGATCGATGAGTTTGTTGGGAAACTGAGTGGTATGGCAGCCAAGTACAACGCCCTTGGCGCCACGTTAGAGGATGTCGCATTAGTCAAGAAGCTTCTTGACTCGGTATCTGATAAGTTTCTACAATTTGTGGCTTCAATTGAGCAGTATTCAGATTTTGAAGTGATGCAATTTGAGGAAGCAATAGGATGGCTAAAAGCATATGAAGAACGACTCAATCGGCAAACCAATAACAATACGGACGGACAACTAATGTTCTTCCAAACCGAGTGGGAAGCAAGGAACTCGAAGACTGAGAGAGGAGGGTGTCACGGGCAAAGGCGGCCAGAGTGGATGAGGTGGCAGAGGTAGCCGTGGAGACAATGTTGGGCAAGGCGGTGGTGAATGATCCCATAACACGTTGTATGTCAGGTGCTTTGAATGTGGTGAATACGGGCACTACGCGTCAGAGTGCTGCAGCCACATAAAGTGTTTCAACTGCGAGAAGTACATGCATTACGCTTCAGATTGCCCAAGCAAGTAGGATGAGTAGGTGAACCTCACCCGTGCTGAGGAGGATGTTGAGCCGGCACTACTTCTTTCCTTATATGTTGAAGAGAAGCAAGGCTTGGTGATGTTAGACGAGACGAACATAGTTCCTAAACTACGCACGGAGAAAGGCAGCGACGATCGCACTAATTGGTGGTACCTGGACAATGGAACCTGCAATCACATGGTGAGAGATCGCTTCATGTTCCATGAGCTCGACAAGAAGATTTCAGGCAAAGTTAAGTTTGGCGATGACTCCACGGTGGAGATAAAAGGCAAAGGATCAATGTTGTTGCAATGCAAAATCGACAATCAGAAGTTAGTGTCTGAAGTTTACTTTATATCAAGATTGTGCAACAACATACTTAGTCTTGGATAGATGACAGAAGAAGGGTGCAGGTTGGTACTGTAGGATGAGTTCTTGCATGTCTATAACAAGAATAATGATCTCTTAATGAAGGATAAAAGATTGCAGAATCATTTGTATAAACTTTCTTTCGAAACTTGTGAATCGGTTTGTCTCAAGAGTAGTCTAAAGGAGCCAGGCAATGAACTTGACGCGTGCGGATCCTAGGGGGGACATACAACCGGCACAGAGCATGTATACATATATACATGCAGGTAGCGCAGTCGCGCATGCTGCAGGTGGCAGCCCGGATGGACGAGGGCAGTACCATCGACATACAGATGCACAAGTTCTAAGAGGAAGGTTTGGAGTACAGGTTGGTGCATTTTTCTGTGGTTTGTGGAAGGAATGTGGTAATCGTTGGAGACAGGACGCATAAGCGCAAGAGTTAGATGCGGTGTAGCCTCAGTTGAGATGTACACGGGAAGGCGGACGGATTTGGTCCAAGAGAGAGGAGTGGGAGGCTCAGGTAACAAAGAAGCTAAGGCAGTTGTGGGAGCAGGTGCTCCAGCCTAGGCAGGCGTACAAAGAAGGACAAGATCGGTCCAGGTGCAAAGTATGGAAAGTATTGGTTTGTGCGTAGCTCGGGATGGAGCAAGCACAAGCAGTAGGGTGGTGATGAACTAGGAAGGAACGACGCACCGCACAGTAGTGCAGGTAAAAAGGAAGAAGCAGAAGCTAGCAGTGCGGGAGGTCAAGGTGGACCGCATGTGTAGGCAGGCACGGGATGCAGGCGCTCTGTGGGTCATGGCGGGCAGATGGCTCAGGACACGTGCAATAGATTGCAGCAGAGCCAGCAGCAGTAGAGCCAGAAGTGGCAGTCGGAAGCGGTCTCACGCAGAGGAAGAGGTCCAAGAGGAGCATGTGGCGCCAGCAGAGGAAGAATATGTAGGTGTGAATGCTAGTGCGGCAATAGGGGAAGATGAAGGGCATAGAGTGGCAGACAGAGCATCAGGAGCAAGAGGTCGATAAGAGCCCCAGACATGGAAGCGCAACAGAGAGCGTTCGAGCATGAGGTGTTAAACGAGTTGGGACGCAAGAGCGGGAGCAAGAGAGAAGATCGGTGTGATCAAGGTAGAGAAACAATATTAAGGGTAATTGTTGGAATTAATCTTGTTTGTTTATTTAGTCATATCCAAGTCTGTAACAGCGTTTGAGTCGAGTTCGTGTATGAGTCTGTAGTAGAAGTTGAGTCGCGTTGTTGAGTCTGGTTATGAGCTCTGTAACTAGCCTTTATAAGGCATAGTCTAGTTGTGTAATCAGAGAAAAACGAACGAGAGTGATCGGTCGTGATCGAGAAATTGAGGGAGAAGTTGAGTGAGAGAAATAAGAATAGGAAAGCGGAGTGCTTTTGGCTCCTGAGAAAACAATCTGTGTTCGCGTGTTTTATCTAGTGCATATTTGAGGAGCAGAGGAGTTGCGCGAAGAGTTGAAGAGTTGCGCATTAGAAATACGAGTGATAGGGGTATCAAGTGTTCAGCATACTTGAAGGTTACGAGTATTGTAGCACTCGTGACTTACGAGTACCGTATCGAAGAAGTTGAAGCGTTCGAGTGTAGACCGTTCGTTCACGAAGTTTATGAGTATCGAGTGCAATTTTCTTGGAGATAACGAGTATCAAGAGATTCAGAATATTATGAGTAATTAGAGTACTTGAAGAAGCAGTGGAGTGGTCGTGGTCGAATGCGCAAGTGTTTGCAGTCAAAGTCTCGAGTACCTGTAACCCGCTAGAACTCAGTTACGAGTACATGCAAAGCACTTAGAAGGAGTGGTCGTAACAAGGTTACGAGTACGTCAGGAAGGCGCGATTATAACACCCATCTCTTGAAGTGATCGAAGTTTGGAGTGGTTGTAGCCAATACCATTGAGTGTCGTAGCCAACACCACTGAGTGGTTTGTAGCCAGCATTGAGTGGTCGTAGCTAAAGTTGGAGTGGTCGTTTTTCAACTCTACCTGTGCATTCTTCTGTGGTTTTGATGGCGGCCATCGTCAGGTCAATGTCCCAGCACTGAATTGGGTGAGCTCTTCCAACTGTAGAGAGATATTTGGTCTGAACTATTAATCTGCAAATCCGCCAACATCGTTGTCAGAAGAACTAGTCCCAAATTATTTGAGCTTGTCTTGCTGAGTAGTCATCGGTTAGGTCGGCGGAAGTAAACTCACACCAACCGCGCATCGACGGGTCACTTTACAGTGACCGAAAACCGAATATAATAATTGGATGTTGCATTTGGCCTGTACTATATGATTTGGTGTTTTTGGATTTTTGGTATTTGTAAGAAAGAGTACATATAAAGATATTTACATATAATTTTAACTGATATAGATAAAATCAATATAATATTTACTATAATTAACTTATAAATTTTTATTTTAAAAAGGTGTATCGTTCAAAAGTAATAATCCAAGAAGCAGAGAGCATATGCCTGGCAGAAAGAGGGCATGTTCTTTATCTCACAAGCCGGCGACTTTTGGCTTTTGCTACAGTACCTAACTTTCAAACGGAGTATTTTCTCAAGACGGGGTCTACAAGTTAAACGATCTACACGTTAAAAGCCCAACATCTGTACCAGTGAAAATCGCAAGTGAGTATCTGTCTCTCCGTAATCTGTACCATAAACAACCAAAATTCAAAAATTTCAGCCAAAAATCATAAGCCGCAGCCGAAAAGAACAGGCCCAGAGACGCGCTCCTCTGATTGTCATTAACTTTTTGCGACGGTTAAGATGGCTTAGCGGGATACGCAACGCGATGTGCCTTCTGGAAGGGCTGGCATACTCCGTCTGAAATGACCGGATGCGTCCAAAAATTTGGTGTACGACAAGCGTGGATTAGTTATCATGTCGTGTTCTCGTCTGGTTGATTTGGTGAGTTAGCGGCTGATTGTGGAACAAGTCGTTTTTAGTGGTTTCCGCTTGACTGGACAACGGAACCATTTTTTGAGTGTAGTTGATAATTTTTAGTTATGATTAATAATTTTTATTGTATTTTTTTAAAAACAGTAATGGATAGTAAAGATATTGATATGAATAGTATATACGATGTAGATTTAAGATTTTGTTTGAAGACGTGGTTTCAAGAAAATACTTAAAAAACCGTTCATTTGTTTCGATTTCTAAAGGAACTGGGGCTAAAAAAACATCTCAAAAGCCAGAAAGAAAAGACGTTAATATTTCGTCACCCAATACCTAATGGAGTGTGTACAGTGGACGTACGTAGGTGCAACAGCTGGGAAGATGGTTGTTCTCCGATCTCCATGTCTTGCCGGATGTTCCTGTAGTAGACCTGTCAGTGCACGAGTGGAGGTTTAGACCAATACTTGAATAGCACTTCAACCATGAGAAAAGAATGCCATTTGAATTTTTTTTTAACTGCTTCGTTGAATTTACGTACTAAACCTGGAATCAACTGGATGCGTTCGTGGACTTCATGTCCTTCAGATTTCTCAAGAAAGCATTTCAGGTCAATTACGGCTGCTAACTCTCCCAGTTAGCAGACAGGTGACTACTAGACAATGATTATTTCCGATACAGATTATCAGTTTATCAACATCAATTTATTTACATAAATATTTATACTAAAATAAAACCATAAATCATATATATAACATAAGTTACAGTTAAAAAAGAACACCTCCACCAATAGCTTCGAATCGCATCAGTTCAGAATGGAGGAACTCAAACGCACGAGAGCAGCAAATGAACGCAAAGCATAGAACAGTCAACCGTGTGTGTGCACGCATGTTGCCAAGATTCCCGTTGTGTAAAGCAGCAGGAGATTTGATTTTCCTTACACCAAAAGGCTAGAACATCCGATCCGGACCGACCGACTTTCTTGCTTTTTTGTGTAGAGGTGGCGTGATCGACGGTCCCTTGCACAGCCACGTCGGCCGACCAATGGAAGCGACGGACCGAAAGTGCGCCGCCCCGCCCTCCCCTCGCGAGAAGTGCGAACCGGCCGCCGCCGCCGCACCTTACCACGCCATGCCACGCAGCGCTTGTCGCACGCCCCCGCCGGCGTGGGCGCGGAGGTGCGCCGCACCTGCACACGCCGCTGCGCGCCTTTTTCTCCGGCCGTGATGCGTCGCGTCCTGCTGCCCCTTTTTTATTTTTCTCGTGCGTACGTGTGCGCTGCTGCTTCCTTAATCAGGATCCGGGTGCGGTCCCACTACGGCGCGGCGTCTCTGATAGAGTGATACATGCATCATGGTCAGTATGTTTGTCTGTACATGTGAGTAGATCTTTTGGTTAGACTAGTTATGTATCATGTGTTGCGATAGAACTCATTGAATATATAAAGAATCATATAGCTAGAGTTGCTCTGATTAATTAAAAAGTGAGAATAGTGAGAAGTTGAGGGAATAAAGCGGTTAAAGGAGAATAGACGTACAACCACCAACTTATTTTTTATATAGTAATGATGATATTTTTGCGTATCTATGAACTTGATTTTCGTACTTTCATAGTACAAACCATGGTACCAACTAAGGCGCGTTTATACATGCTTTTGACTTCGACTTATAAATAATAACTTTTAGAGAGATATTTATATATAATTTTGGTTGATATAAATAAAGTCATTGCAGTGTGTACTACAATCGACTAGTAGACTCCATATTGAAAAGATATTATATTTGAAAGTTAAGTACTGTAGAAAAACAACTTTTAGAAACCGATATGAATAAGGCGTAAATATGAAGTGTATGGGGGCGTTTATATTATCTTTTGCTGGTGCCTTTTTGTTTTGGTTGATGAATAGTAACAGTTTGTAGAGAAAGACAATAATTTTTGCCGATACAGTGTCTAGTCCAATCGACTAGTAGATCCTGACTTAAAAGATAATTTATTTAAAAGTTAGGTACTGTAAAAAATCATTTAAACGATTTTTAGAAGCTAATGCAAATACGACACATCATTACATGCAAGCCGTGATCGGAGAAATGAACTATACTCAAAATTAGTACTACTTCAGAGAAATTGTTTGAGAGATATTTTTTGTTTCATGCCGTGGCAAGTGAAAGTGCAAGTCCACCGGTGGAGCTTCGTGCAAAACAGTGGGTACTCATGGCCCCTCCATCACTTAGCTAAACCCTAAGGGAATTAGGGCATCTCCAATGGTCTAAGTCAGCTAGCTATATGTATGTACACATCAGCATATATCCTATGTGGAGGAAAGAGAGTATGCAAAAAAACCGAGTCAGTTCTTCCTTAAGCACTAGTCTATAACGCAAAACGAGGCAGTCTCTATAAGAGCATCTCCAATAGTGACTTATGAGCTAGCTCTAAGCATATTATTTCATATTTTAATAGAAGAGAGAAAAAATTATCTCTTGATCAAGAACTAGTCTCATACACATATTCCAAGATTATGTGAGAGTGTCATGTGAGGCCATTTATGTTATGAGCTATGTGCTAAAAGTTAGTACTACTGGAGAAGTTGTCTTAGAGCTAGTAACTAGCTCATACTGTTGGAGATGCTCTAAATGATAGTCCTTTTCTGTGTGTGCATGTAAGCATCAAATAGCTATCCTTCTTTAGAATGCTAGCTTTAGTGTGTACTATATAAATGATGTGGAAGTCTTATAGTTAGTTGCTAGTTATAACTATTGGAGATGCCCTTAGAGTGACATCATCTACTTCTTTCCAACTCTTTTAAGGCTTGATTCGTTTCAGTTTCATCATCTACTTCTTTGCAATTCTTTTAAGGCCCAGTTTGTTTTAGCTTCAACTTTTAGCTTTTAGAAGTCAAAATAAACATGTTACTTCTTAATTTTGATTATTTCTTTTGCTTTAATTCTTTTTTCCTTTGTATTATTCGTGAGATATAATCATATTTCTTTTTTTAGTCAAATAGCTTAGAAAAACTAACAGTCTTTATAGTATAATTTTAGCGAACAATCAATAGCTAAAAGACAGAAACCGCTAAAAATTGCAGAAAGAACGGAGCCTACGGGCATGTTTTTTACCTCAAAAGCTGGTGGCTTTTGGCTTTTGCTACAGTACATAACTTTCAAACGGAGTATTTTCTCAATACGGGGTCTACAAGTTAAAACGATCTACACGTTAAAAGCCTAACATTTGTACTAGCCAAAATCATAAGTGAGTATCTGTCTCTCCGTAATCTGTACCGTAAACAGCTAAAATTTAAAAAATTTAGTCAAAAATTATAAGCCGCAGCCGAAAAGAATGGCTCTATTGCTTGAAGCTTCGCCACTGTGTAAGCTTGTTGGGACAGATATTAGTGATACACTGCTACTACTAGTACATACGACATAGTGTAATACTAGGATCTTAACTTTCGATGGCCATATCTTTGTTGACATCAGTGATATACTGCTAGTAACCAGTATACCAGTATACCACAAGGTGTCCCTGGTACTACCATTTAAGAACAAGACCGCAGTGCCGTAGCATATCGTCCTGGCCGTCCCTACTCCCTAGCCCCGCTAGCATGGCGCCGTATGGTTACACAGTTGTACCACGATCAATTCATGCCGACTCGTGCTTATTGCATCTTTGTAGGATGGCTTTTTCGTTAATTTTTAAGGCTCACTTATTTCAGCTTAAATTTCTGATTTATTTTTTTATTATTTATAAATTTTTTCTGAACATTTGACTTTTTCAATTTTTTTGCCAATTCTTTTTTCCCATATTCGTTCGTGTTGTCGTGATGAGTTAACATATTTTTTCTATTTTTAAAATTTTTAAATTTAATTATGCCAAATAAGCTACCTTTAGCTACAGTGTAATTTCAGCCAGCTACAGTGCAATTTCAGTTATAAGCCACAGCTTTTCAGCCCAATCGAGCTGGGCCTAAAGCGATTTATCGAGTAATTTTTTTAAGTGGTTTATGATATTCAATTTATTCACATAAATACTCGCACTATGTCAAAAAAATCATCAGACACAACCGCTAAACAACCACAAACCATTAGCTACACTCGGCAAGAATCCATCCATTAAGCCATTAGACAGGTAACTCCAGACAATAAGCAACAAAAAGAACGGGCAATGGCTGGAGAAGAGCACATGATCCAAGCGAGTGCCAGAAAGCCACGGAAAAAATCTCAATGCACCGTGCCATGGGTCACAAATGGACATATATCAAGAATTTCGCCTTTTTTGATAGCCGCTGGCCTACCAAGTCTACAACTAGAATGCCCAAAACAGGATTAAAACCTCCCCGTGTCACATTTTCATAGGGGTTATGATCTTATCCCTCTGCCCAGAAAAATCTATCACAAGGAGAAAAGAGACTTATCGCTCAATTCTTTGCTTCCACTCGAAGATCTAGGATTCCAAGCAGGGCCGACGCTTTAGTAGCACGTAGTATACAGCATGGACAGCATCGTTGTGTTTTGATGGATGCACTACAGCGACATGCGTTCTTAATTTCTTAAGGGACAGCCTTGCACATGGATCCACTGGTGCAACTATTTTCATATGGGTTATCATCTTATCCCCCTGCCCAGAAAAATCTATCACAAGGAGAAAAGTGACTTATTGCTCAATTCTTTGCTTCCACTCGAAGATCTAGGATTCCAAGCAGAGCCTTAGCGGCCGCTCAGTTGAACGATGGCTTATAGTTTTTCATTGTAACTGCTGATGGCTTATTTAGTGTAATTAAGTTTTTTTTAAAAATAAAATAAAATAAACAGGTTAACCCATCACGAACACTGCGAATGAATACGAAAAAAAAGAAAAGACAAAAAACTAGAAAAACAAAATAAAAATAGTAAATTAAAAGTCATAAGTTAGAAACCGAATCTAAAACGAGGGGGCCTGGTAGCGCGTAGTATACAGCATGGGCAGCAAGCATCTTGTGTTTTCATGGATGCACTACAGCGACATGCGTTCTTAATTTCTTAAGGCAGCCTTACACATGCATCCACTGGTGCAACTATTTTTTTTTTGAAAAAATCTTCGCGCTTGCATACGAAGAGAAGAAGAGATTTTTTGTTCCTGCATCCAAACGGCATCGTGGGGGAAAATATCTTGTTAATGGGTAGTACATGGCATTTGACAGGTATTACTAAGTTCAGTATTTCTGTGGGTGTAAAAAAAAGCAATGCCAGCACAGATACGATGATTAGATAAAATATTTTATATGTATCCTTAATTACTTTCAACCTGCCCATACATTTGCCCTCCCATAGTTGATGTCTACTCACTCTCATACCTCCTCTCTCTCCAATTTACCTAAAATAGCGAAGCCTAATAACCCATCAGCTCCTCATCAGACTAGCCTATTGGTCCATCCGTAGACCCCACAAACCATAACCTATCACTTCCCTCTCTCTTTGTGTGTCTATCAGGCTCCATTAATTGCCAAACCCAGTGGCATTGTGCACGAGATTGAGGGATAGTTAGGCGCCAAGTGACTTGGTGAGCAGTTGAGAGCAACTCTGGCCCCTAACTTGACCTCTGGCTTGGCCTCAGTGGCCAGAAGCACAGCCACAACAAGCAACAATATGTCTGCAAGGAGCAAATAGGCGACAATGGTCACCTAAGAGCCGAGGAGAGAGCGTGAGACGACAACGATCAGGTCGACGATACATTAGACACTAGGCAACAACCACACATTGCCATGCACTGGTGCACACAGACCACACACATCAGATTGCATTAACATAGTTTTGTCTTAAGTTATTTCATAATTTCTTTAATTTTTTAAAATTTATCTTAGTTATCTACATATGTGTATCTAACATGAAATATTTTATACTTTCTTTTACTATTACAAATTTTTATATTTTGCCAACTCCAAATATCTGTGATAGAAATCTTGCATCCGCCGCCGCTGCGTACAAACGACTTGTTGCGTAGGGAATCGGTGGAGTAATTTGCGAGTGTCCTTACTCCTATATACTGTTCAGTCACACGATCAACCTCTGCATCAAATGACTACATGGGCTTGCATCTACAGCCGAACAGGGTCCTCACCCGTAGAGTAGCATTTCATTAGGTTTGGTTATTTTAGATATCGGTCTTTATAAGAAATCTCTATTTTTTTAATTCTAAAATATACATGGTTTAATATATATACATGGTCACTAAGGGTGTTTGGGACTGCTCCACTCCACGTTTTTCAGCTCCGCTCTATGTTTTTTAGCCAAACAGGTTCAGCTCCACGCACTCTGTTCGAGGAAAAAAAGGTGGAGTTGTGAGAGCACCTAAAGGGGTGCTCCACAAACTCTAGGTTTTTTGTGGAGCTGCTCCACGGTAGAATTCGTGGAGCAGAGTTTGTGGAGCAGTCCCAAACACCCCCGGCAAGATGAGAAAAACTAATTTATAAGTTGGAGTTCTCACCACTCTTTGAATACGGATAGAGATGACATGAAGAGAGCTTTGGCTAATCACGCGCGTGCGTATTCGCGCATTTTCGGGTGAAAATTGTGTGACTTGTGACTTTCCACTCCAGCTTTTTCAACTCTGCTCCAAACTTGTCTAGCCAAACGGGTCCAACTCCAAGAACTCTGCTCCAAGAAAAATGTGGAGTTGAAGGCCAACTCCACGTTTTTTCTTGAGCTCCTCAAGGGGTACTCCAGAAACTGAAATTTTGTACCTCCTCGTGGAGTTGGGGGAAAATTACCCACCACTGCCATTACACAATTCTCTCCTCCGTACCGATTCATCCTTTTCCGCCCGACGCTCCTTCTCCGACCCCCACCTGCTCCCCACGCCCGCAGTGCCTCCTCTTCTCCGACCCCCACCCGCTCCCCACGCCCGCCGCGCCGCCTCTTCTCCGCCCCACGCCCGCGCCGCCCCTCTTCTCCGCCCCCTCCCCGCGCCGCCCCTCTTCTCCGCCCCCCCGCGCCGCCCCTCTTCTCCGCCCCCACCCCCGCGCCGCCCCTCTCCTCCGCCCCCACCCGCGCCGCTCCTCTCCTCCGCCCCCACCCGCGCCGCTCCTCTCCTCCGACGCGGCGAATCCGACGAGGAGGACGACCCCGTTGAGAGCTTCCTCCGGTCCAAAAGGACGCCGGCCTCGCACTCGCCCGCCGACGCCATGCGCGCTGGGTACGACTCCGACGAGGAGGTCTACGCCGCCGCCAAGGCTGTGGACGCCGACATGATGGAGTACGATTCCGACGATAACCCCATAGTAGTGGACAAGAAGAAGATCGAGCCCATACCGCCGCTCGACCATCGATTACAGTGCGTTCAATAAGGATTTCTACGAGGAGAAGTCGTCGGTTTCAGGTGAAGCACTTGGGCGCCCCATGATAGCATGCTTCAATAAATTTATGATGTCATTTGATTCTGCATATATGCTGTTAACTGCTAAGTCTCCCGTGTAGCTTATATCATCGAAATACTTCTCTTTGAGCTTGCGCTAGGAAATCTGACCAGTGCTCTAGCTTCTTTGCTCTGCTTAGTAAAATATGCGATGAACCAAGCATCAGCTATTTTGATTGGATGCTTAAATCCGAATGTTCTTTTATCTTGAAATGGAAATGATGCCGTGTGTAGTTTTGGTATCACTATTAATTATGTTGATGGCGTGCTTATAGTTTCAGTGTTGGAAGTTAGGATATATATATACCTTGTTGCTTTTGTTATTTTGGAATGGCATGCACTGGGTTATTACATTTTACAATTTTGAATTTTCTTGGACTGAAGCTAGTTTGCATCATTCTTGTGACACAATGCATTAGATTTGTTAGTTAAACATTTCGGTATTGTCTTGGACTGAAGCTAGTTTGCACTTTATGGTAATGAGCCAATGCAACTGGAGTCGTGTAACTATTTGGATTTTGGTCATATTTGGTTGCAATATTTACAGGTGGTTGTTTATCATTCTTTATGATATGAGTTATGTATTGAAATTTTACTTTTCTCTTGTAGGGATGAGTGAGCAAGAGGTGGCTGATTACATGAAAAGTTTGGCAATTCGGGTTTCAGGCTTTGATGCACCAAGGCCAATCAAACACTTTGAGGATTGCGGGTTTCATGTACCATTAATGAATGCTATTGCCAAGTAGGGCTATGAAAAACCAACAACAATCCAATGCCAAGCTTTACCTATTGTACTTTCAGGCAGAGATATCATCGGTATTGCAAAAACTGGTTCTGGCAAAACCGTAGCGTTCATACTTCCTATGATTGTCCACATTATGGATCAGCCTGAGCTTGAGATTGTTGTGGCTACTATGGAACCCAATGCGTTTACTAGTTAAACAATTATTTGTATTCGAATGATGGACTTTGTTACTATCTATCATGCACGTTGCAATTTATGGGGCAAAAGGATGTAATTATTTGACCAAAATATTTGTTTTTTGGTTTCTCGAATAAATTAATTGCGATTATAATATTTTACATCATATTTCAATTGGCAACAAAAAATATTCAGTTACATATGCTCCGCAGACATCAAAACATACACCAAACATCATTCAGGGGCACATTCGACCTTTCTCAGGGAAACCTCACATTCCTAGAGCTGGAGTTAGGCTGCGTGCCAAACAGGACCACCTGCTCCAGGAACTCCACAGTGGAGCTGCTCCATGGTGGAGTTGGTGGAGCAGAGCTGGAAAAACTAGAGCAGAGCAGTTCCAAACAGGCCCTAAGTCCATCTTTATTTTTGCTGAATCATGCATCACTCTATCTCTCTGTTTAAATGAGATTCAAACATTTGAATTTGAGACTTTATTGGTTTTGATAATAGGCAATTATCAGTGGGTAAATGGCTGGTTAAATATACCAATTACTAGTGGGTAAATGACTGTTTAACTTGTCAGTTCACAATCTGTTTATATATATGTCTGGAGACGTCCAGAGTATAGTGTGAAGAACCTCACGCCCTCCATTTCTTTTCTCCTGTGAACTTGTGCTGTTGTGCTACACCATCTAAACCTCGCCGACTCTTCTTTCCGGTGTGCATCGTGAAGAGGGGAGCAAGTATCTCCGAGCCATTGCTGCCGTGAAGACCTACATGGGAGCAGCAATAAGATTTCTAGAATGTTAGAAATATATGGAATATTTCAATTTCAAGT
Source organism: Dendrocalamus latiflorus (assembly GCA_017311315.1). Lineage (NCBI taxonomy): Eukaryota > Viridiplantae > Streptophyta > Magnoliopsida > Poales > Poaceae > Dendrocalamus > Dendrocalamus latiflorus. The sequence continues at coordinate 14,214,077 of CM029647.1, read as the reverse complement.
TTTACAAGGAGACAAATACAATAAATTAGTGATGCAAAATTCACAACTAACAGCAGGCTACCCATTATCCTTTTGTTATATATATTCTGAAGTATAATGAGTAGTCTAATGTTATTTGCATGTTTTACATTATTAATGTATTATATTCGAGATATAATAAAATTTAAAATTAAAATATTACCTATATTACACCAATTTGCGTGATGCGTTGTGCGAACAGTCTTTTTGTTGTGGCTAGGTCAGCGATGTGATCTGTCACGTATTCATGTGCAAGGCTCGTTGAATTGATGGCTTGATGCGACATTACGCGCACTGCGGACGCTGCTCATGCGAACGGGGCACCACGATTCAAAGCAGACACCGATCAACCATTCAGAAAAAAAAGTTGACATCGATCACAGGCACACCTATGCATGGCTGCCTGCCTTGGCCACCATGCACTCCAGTGCCAAGTTGACCCAGGAAAGCAGCAGCGCATTATTTAACGTGAAAAATATTTGTATTTTGCCCAGCATAATGGAGCACTAAATACCATCTCAATGTTAGCTTCCGCTCATGGTCCACTCGTTTCGGTTTAAGCTTCTAGTTTCTGACTTATTTTATACTATTTATAAATTTCATCTTTTTTTATACTTTTAGCTTTTTTGAGTTTTTTTGCCGGTTCTTTTTTCTCGGATTTGTTTGCACTATACGTGATGGGCTAACATGCTTTTTTCTATTTTTAAATTTATAAATTTAATTATGCTAAATAAGCCTCCGTCAGTTATATATATTTTTTCAGTCAGCTACAGTGCTTTTTAGCCATAAGCTATTAAAAAAAGCTCTTTTGAGCAGGACCTTGTCAGCTTCTATCTTATTTTAGTATTCGATTTATTTAAGTTAAAAACTATTTAAAATATCTCAATTTTTAATTTTGACTTATTTTGGTTTTTAGAGCTTTTCTATTTTCTCTTTTATTTCTTTACATTGTCCATCATGGTATAACATTTTTTTATTTTTTTGTTCATTTTTCTCAGAAAAAGCTGACAGCCGCTACACTGCAATTTCAACCAGAAGCTAAAAGACATAGCAAGAAGTTTAAGCCATAAGCTAGTTGGAGTGTACCAAAAGTATAAGTTGTAAACCAAAGATACATCCCAATATGATGCTATTTTAGGTAAAGAAAGAAGTAATGGCTTTAGATGTGATTCCTGTAGATGCTATTCTATCTTTATACTCAAATTATGCTTTGCTTGAACTGGAATTGGATAGTGCTACTTAGGAATTGCATAAATTTAACTTTGATCATACTCGCTCTTATTGTAAAGATAATAAAATTAAATTGATGGAAATAATTGAAATAGTTCTTTATTCTAGGACCGTTCCTTGTGAAACTGCTTAAAACTCACAATTGAGAATTATGCTCTTAACAAGTCGCTAGAGGAGAAATCTAAAATTGAAAAATCTATATCCATTACTGCTTCCAAGAAAGTTATTATTCTATTTCTTATGCATTTTGAGCTAAAATTGGGAGCAATTTAGATAAGATGCACGAGATATTTAGAGTCAAATTCAAGGAACAGTTGGCTAGGGTTAGAAATTCACCCAGTGTCTTGTAAGGTTCTATATCTTGATGTAGATGTTCATTAAGAAAGATGCGATAGGGCAACCAAATCAAATGAGTGTAGCACATGTGAGAACGTAACCCAAGAGAATGATTACCAGAAAATGACCCTTGGGAGATTTTTTATGGGAAGAAGAACCTCGGTATTATTCTTAACCAATTTAAGGTAAGTGTGAAGAAAAGCGGTCTAAGATTTAATCCTCTAGTGTATTCCAAGAACCACCAACCTAAGGTTACAAGAGTTGTTAAGAGTGGTAAGTTTGAGGTAGAACCCTCTTAGCCATCTAAGACAATCTTTAGATCTACAGGTTTTGCTCAAACTCTTTCTAGTAAGACAAGTGTTTCTACTTCAGCAGGTTAGACCCTTCAAAAGTTCAAGTTCCATTGCACATTCTGTAACAAGCATGGCCACATAGTTGAGTTCTACTTGCGTAGAGCCAAGGTTAAGAGAAAGAAAATAGTGTGTGCTTTAAGGTCTATTAGAAGAGTTCCTTCATTCATGAGTGTCTCTAGAGCCAGGCAGCCAGTCCTTCCTATTAAACATAGGCCTATGTTTGTAGATGATTTTTTTGACTCCTTTGGTGGCTCTAGGTAGCATTTTGGGTTAGAATATCATAAGAGCATATCACAGGTAGCATCTAGATAGGGAGTACTAGCCTTTTGGTAGGCCGCTTCAGAGACGTCTACGTGGTTCATGTGTGTATTCTCGTGATTATCTGTCTAATCAATTTATTTATGCTTCTACTGTTGTTCCTAGACTTAATATGGCTTAGCATTGGATTTCCAAGTCTTATATCATTAACCTTAGTACTGAGTCACAGGTGTTTTTTGCTTATACCTTGTAGGTCTGGCGTGCGAGGAAGATGGACGTGTGACTTGTTGACTTCGAGTGTTCTTGACACATGACCGGAGATTAGATATGGTTCTCAACCCTTACATATGCATCCGGCAATGACTTGATCACGTTGGGGATGCTTCTACCAGGATCGTGATAGCCAATGACGTTGTGCGCGTTAACAGCAACTTCATGCTCAAGGATATCACTTTGGTAAGTAAGTTGAGGTATAATCCACTATTTGTTTCCCAGCTTCTTGATTAGGGTCTAGAAGTGAGGTTCAAGAGTGGTGAGTGTAGAGTTCTTGACTCCTCAAGTAAGTGTGTCTTTGGAATCTCTAAGTTTAAGTAGATCTTTAGTGCTTATTTAAATATCTCTTCTACATCTAGCTCTAGGCGTCTTGTTGCTTCTGAATTTCATGACTTAATGTCGTGGCATCGAAGGCTTGGACACATAGGCTTCGACCACATGACTAGAGTTAATAGCAAGAATCTAATTAGATAATTGTCTAGGCTTAAGTGTGCTAGAGACCTAGCGTGCATATTCTATGCACATGGTAAAATGGTTTCTGCTTCTTATCCACCTCTTACTTTAGTGATGACGGATAGACCTGGACAGCTAATTCATTTATACAAAGTTAAAGAAATAATTAGTGAAATTTTGAATATACCATTCACTTCCTCTGTTATTATACCAGTCTTACAGATTGCTTCTATCTTAACAATTCTTGTTGATTTAGTGTAAGTAGATTGATCTATCTCGCAGCTACTTTTTTCAGTATGCTCAGTTGGGCTTATTTTCTGTGGTTTATGGTTGAATTTTAATTGTAACTGGCTGAAATTACACTGTAGCTGATGATGGTTTATTTGGCATAATTAAATTAAAAAAGTTAAAAATACAAAAAGAGTTAGCCCAGTACGTATAATGCAAACGAATACGGGAAAAAAGAACTGGCAAAAACTTTAAAAAAAATTGAAAAGTTAGAAAAAAGTAAAATTTAAAAATAGTAAAAAATAAGCCAGATATCAGAAGTCAAAGTGCAAAGAGCGGGGCTTGTTTTTAGGTTTGCGTTAGTCAACCGAAAACACTAAAATTATTGCTGCCGCAAAGAGAAGAAAAAAATCACTGCTATTTATACCGTGATTATCGGATCATTCTGTGTATCAGCTAGTATCAGCTGGCCTGCTAGCTGAGAATGCTGCAGCGAGCCAGCGACGCAACCAAAAAATCTTACCCTTGCCGATCTTTTCCGGCCAGAGAACAGTGCGCGGTGGGGCACACGACGTGACCGCGACCGTCCTGGTTTCGTGACGATGGCCGGCGTTCGGTTCGTCTCGTCTCATGCGGCGGGATGGGCCTCGCCGGAGAGGACAGCCGCGCGCTGTCAGCACAGCGAGCTCCCTGTCCCATCAATCTCGCACCATTGCCCCCGGTTATAGGCAGACAATAATCACGGATATGCCGCATATGCGCGACATGACAGCCGTCCGATCTCCCAGCTCAAAAGAAGGCAGGCGAAACCCCACCTTTCGCGTAGGCCGCTGTCGCCCGCTCTAATCGGCAACGGTGAGCGTTTGATAACACGATCGAACGGTTTAGAGCTGCCGTAGGAACGTAACGCACCTGATCCTGATGTTTCGTGGGCGAGCAACGTGGATATACGAGTATCATCAGGTTTGTTGTGCTTGGACGGCCGTTGAAATCGTGAGCAACGGGACAAGTGCAGCAGGCACGGCATGAGGACTTTGCAAGGATCGCCATCCATGTGTGCATGGGATGCGTAGCCGGCTGGCAGCGTCGCAATAATTGGGCCCCGGCCACCGTCAAACTAGGCGCCGGCATGCTTCAAAATTTCAACCGGCAGGAGCAGGTATATTGCATTGCAGGAGAACATTAGGTGAGGTGATAAGTTATGACTTATGAGTGTATGGATTTATCTATTAGGCTTAGGATGTGTTTGGTTCGAGAGATAGGGTGTGATGGAATAGGATGATTCCTTTGACCAAGTCTATCCATGTGTTTGGTTTGAGGGATGGGATGAGATGGAATGGTCCAAAGTGGGATGAACTTGTGCAAATTTAGAGAATATTTTTCTTCGATGCTGGACCATATAGTTCCACCTTTTTTGTGGAACTATCTCATCATATTCCATCCCATCACACATCCTTAAAGTTTTAGTACCCATCTGTTACGTATATATTGATATGTTTTAGTATAAGTTTTATGAGGTGACGAATTTATTTTAGCCCCCGTCTATTTAAACGTGTATTAACAAAAATACTCATATATACATATAGTGAGTGTGGTAATATGTGTACATATACGCGTTATTTGAAATAAAAAAAGGCTACATTGCTGCTAGAGGTTTTCCAGCCATTCTCGAGTTGTGTTAGCCCTCCTGCTGAACTCTGTCGATCGCATAATTTGTAAGATGAAATTATTGTCACTACTTAAAACATATGATATATGGTATGAAGATAACTTAAGAGGTACTTTGTCTAAACACACGCGCCAGCGAATTCGCGTATTTTCACTTAGTTATTATCTTAGCACATATAGATACACATCCTGTAAGCCCGGCTCGTCGAGTTTGGTACGCACGTTGGCCGCCCCTGCCGGCCTTGCACGTCGGCCACGTTCGCTTTCCCATCTCTCCTCTTAAACCGGACCATGATCCTGGCAAAAACGTGGAGCCCCCAACGATTTCGGCTTCTCGCTTACACGCTTCTTTCTTCCCGGAATTGCTGGTGCGTCACGCTATTTTTGTCAGCCCGCGAAAAAATGCGACCTCTCTAAGGAAAAAGCGTGCGGTGGAGAGAAGATTAGACAACGTGGTACATTAGGGCCTTGGCGTCCGCGTAGTGCGGCTTACGGCGGCCATGAGCCTGGCGCGCCTCGTCGGTTGCCGAATCAATCCGACAAGCGCGCCGTTAGAGAGGGACGGCATGGCTGGCAATTCTATGCGCGGTGCCCACCGGACAGCCAGGTGATTCACAGGAATCTCCCACCGCCACGTCACCCGGGAAGGGGTGATCCAAGGAATCCGAGAAAAAAAAAGACTCATTCAAACCACTTCGGCTGCTCTCCTCGGCCATCGACAAAAAAAGATACAATGCTTGATTTGACGCTTGTATTAGAGATGGACGGCTCCTACATGTTGCGCGATCTAGAGATGCTGTCACCAGGTATTTTCACTGCTGCATTGGCACTGAAAATAAAAGTTGGATGAAAAAGTCCCAATCCAAGCGGTGACCACGGCTCACCCCACCCTACGGAGGTGGCTCCTGAACCGCAGAGCCACCGGCGAATGTTCGGCTGCGTTTTATCCATATCTACTGTCCACCCCACCGGCCCCGTTTCGCACGTCGGCCACTCCTCCGAACTCCGGAACCGGGCATTCGGCCGAGCCCCGCTCCGGTTCTTTGGGTTGCGCGTAGCGTTTCCTACGTGAGCTGTACTACCGAGTACCGAGCACGTCGGACACACGCTACTCGCACAAAACTCGCGCCTTTCCATCCCGTACTTGCCTTTAAAGAGCTGCTCACGAATTCAATGCGCTGCTAAAATTTAACATGAAGCCCAACAAAAAATTCGGTCCGACGCGAGTCTCGTGACGTTTGCGCTTTTCTTTCGCGTACGCCAGATCGACCAATTTTAGAGTCACATTCTTTTTCAGCTTTTTATTTCTGTTTTTAATTTTTATAGTAACTAGTTTTTAAATAAAATGTATTTTCAAAATAGGGTATACTATTTAATTATAGTACATAATATATTAACTTCATTTATATCAGCAAAAACTGCACGTGAGTTTTTGTTACTCTGTAATCTCTTACACAAACAACCCAAAAATCACACCACAGCCAAAAACTATAAGGTTCAGTCAAAAAGAACATGCCCTTATTCCTGATGCACCTGCGTTTTGCATGTACTTTCCGGAATAATCGAGTGAGCTGGCTCGTTATTTTCGAGTACCACTTGTAGAATGCTTTGCTACTGAGCGCTTGATGTGAACATAAAAACTTTAGCGTACTCAATGCCGTTTATATGTGGTTTTGTCACACGTTTGTTGAGCTGCCATGTGAGAATGAGGAGTGGGTGGGTGCACCTTGCATGACATTTGTTCGGGAGGACATGGAGGGGAATAACAACCGGGTATGATTTGCCGTAATACAGGAAAACATAAAAACTCGAAGTTACCATTTGGAATGCAGGATTCTCACAGAATTTCCTAAGAAACTAAGAATAGATGTTTCATTCCCTACGAAATATCTACGTATTTCACATTGTTCTAAATGGTACTACAAACTACCTTCTCACATTGCGCAAAAATGTTGGTTATTTGGAATGATGCACAACTCCACGACAAGCACGAAATACGCCGCCGCCGCCGCCACCACCACCACCACTGATCTGATCTCTCGTTAAGTTCCATGCCTCTCTCCTCTGCGCGCTTTATAAACCACCCACACATCCAGAGAGAAGTGGTATGACCTCCACCACATCCACAGCCGTCCTTGGACATTCTTCTTCGCCCTCGCCGCTTCGCTTCCCCTCCGTCCATCTGCCTTTCGGGAGATAATATATTTGACCTTTGCCTTTACGGGTCCCCCACTCGTCTCACACACAGCAGAGGGGAGAGGAGCAGTAGACATCAACCACCCTGTACCGTGCTGCTCGCTGTAATTACTTCTTCCCCGAGCGGCAGTTTGTGGCCACGCTTGCAGCAGCGGAGGGTTTCTTGGACGGAATGGCGGAGGAGTGCCCCCACGCCGGCGCGGAGCTCTGGCTCCCGGATGAGTTCCTCGACGACGATTTCTTCTCCGAGGAGGAGAAGGCGGCCGTGGCAGCTAAGAGCGAGAGCGACGAGGAGGACGGGCTCGGCGGCCTCTCCCGCCGCATGGCTGGCCTCCTTGACCGCGACGGCGGCAACAGTACCACTGCGAAGGTTGGTTTTCTGTTTTGTTCTCCTGGTTTGGGGGAGCTGTTGTTTTGCGCTTGTGTTTTGGAAGCACCTGATTGTTTTTTCACTGTTTTGTGATAGGCGGAGGTGATCGCTGGTTCGCCGCAGTCAACGCTGTGCGCGCTGCCGGCTTTGGGGGAGGATAGCCCCAACGGGGGGGCGTCGCAGGTCAGCTCGCAGCCGTCGTCGCCGCTGGAGCAGCAGCCGGCCGACCCTTGGGACCTGCTGTACGAGGCGGCCGGGCAGGTGGCCCGCCAGCGCATGAACAGCATCCCGGTGCCCAGTAACCCACCTGCCTACCAAGGTCAGGGCTTCGCGCCGCCGGCGAGGAAGGCCTCTCCGCCGGTGCCGGCCCCCAAGGCCGCCGGCGCTTATCATTATCCGCCGAATCACTTGCTCACGCAGCGCCAGGTTCAAGCGTCTCGTGTGAGTTCCTCTGTTCATTCACCACGGCGTGCCAACCTTTTCCGCTTTGTTTCTGTTGGGATTGTTCCCTGACGGTGTGCTTTGTTCGGCTTGGTCTTTGCTTTCCAGTTTCATCTCCTGAAGCAGCAGCAGCTGTTAAAGCAACAGCGGGAGCAGCAGCTGGCCGCGGCGGCGGCGGCGGCCTGGGGCACGCGCTGGGGCGGATCTCCGCGAACCACCGGCGTTGGTGTGCCGCTTGGGCCGAACTCGTTGGCCTGGCCGCCACTGCAGAAGCCCCAGCAGCAGGCTGCATCCGTGGCCGGCATGCGCGCCGTTTTCCTCACCCCTCCAGGAGCCAAGCGCGAGTGCACCGGCACCGGCGTGTTCATCCCCCGCCAGGCCGGCGCCGCCGCCGAACCCAAGAAAAAACCAAGTGCGCGCTCCGCTACCCCTTTTGCTCCCGTTTTTTTACCTGCCTTTTTGCGTGAGACCCCTAGTATTTTTAGCTAAACTCGTGTGGTTCTGCTTGCCTTCAGGCTGCTCCACCGTTCTTCTCCCGGCGCGCGTCGTGCAGGCGCTCAATCTCAACGTCGAAGACCTCGGTGCCCGTCCTTGCCATCCCGGCGGTTTCGTTCTCGATCACGGTAATTAATTTCTCTCAATACTAGTGCTAAGTACCTTAAGGATGTAGTTTCTTCGGGCAAATGAATAGCCACTAAAGCTTCAGACTCATGTTTTCTCACAGACGCGCTCGTCAGCCGGAGCAACGCGCTGCTGGCTAACCAAAAGCGCGCGCACCACCTCCGTGCCGCCGCCGCGCATCCCCCGCAGCTTGCCGCTGCTCGTGAGTTCAATCTCCCCCAGGAATGGACGTATTGAGGCTGCAAATTGCTCTCCGCAAAAATGCATCGTCTGTTCTAGCCCCCAGCTTATTGGAACATATTTAAGAAAAATTACAATTACAATTAGTGCTAGTTAGGTGTTAGGCTAGAAGTAGGAGGTAGTGGCGGTAGCATCAGCGTTAGGTGTTCTTTTGCATGGTGATATATTGGTTATTTTGGATGGTGTGTGATGGATGCAGATGAACAAGAAAGAAGAAATACATGGCTTTCGTAGGTTGTCGGGGGTGGCATTTGGGGGAAATAACAAGTGGTTCTTTTGGAGAAATTGGGAGGTATGGTAGCTAGTTCTAGTTGTTTGATGATTGGGGAAAAAATCATCACAAGTTCGGCGTGATGTCGTTGTAAGAAAGAAATAAGAGCTCCAGATTTCCGTACCTTTGGATTTCATTTGTTGCCATACAACGTCAGTGTCTCTTGCATCCTTTGTGCATCATCGGTTGCTTCATGCATACGGAATTCCCTTGCGGCAACGAAAGTAATATCCATTTCATTCCTGTAATCTTTTGTTTGGTGCTTCGCTTTTGAACTTCTTTTTCGCTGTTTTGGTTTAGCATATGATTTGGTTGAGTGGTAGTGTTGAGTAGGAGGAACAGAAGTAAACGGGTGGTTGTACTCTAATTCTACTCTACCTCCGTGCAAAAGTCTAATGTATGACGTCTAGTTGCTTAATTTGGTGGTATGTTCTTTCTTTATTGTATTATTACTAGTCTCAGTCGAAATTAATGGACCATGTACCTCCGAAGAATCTGCCCGGGTTGGGGCCCGGGATCTTGCATCTCCATGGCTCCATGTCATTTGTCTACCATGACAGTGACGCATGTGAACAAACTCCTGTAATTTTTGCTGCATTATTTGCGAGATCCACAGTTTTTATCTTGGGACGACTTGTTCAGTTGTTCTGAATCTTCCTTGGTCCCCATCCAGACGAGCCGGCGTGCCCGTGGCCAGAGATGAGAAGCGTTTGGAGGAGATTCCGTTTTGCCTTGTCTGTCTATTTCCTGTCGTCTTGTTGAGCGGTGTCACGGCTTGGTGAGCCTCTGACCCGGTCAATGTGTTGCCTTCGTTTTGTGTGGCGTGCGTCCGGCTAAGGTCATGTACAGTATCATAAAAAAAAGGTCATGTACAGTAGTTTCTTTTAGGATGCTTTTAAGTTTTAACCCTTTTCTCTCGTATAGAGACAACCTTATATACAACTATTTTAATATATTGTCTCTTATGTTCTCTCTGAGGCTTCACAAGCGTTTAATCTTTTCATGAACCAAGTAAACATGCTGCTCAACACTAGCTTCCATTTTTTGTGACCTACATGTATTGTTCGCTTGCAACTATATATAAACAAGCAGCAATTGAACTACGCATCCGTCTTAATGTATAAATTAATTTTTGCAACCAGATTCCAGTAGTAGATCAATATAACAGGTAGCTGGAACTTGGCAAGTATACTTCATCCATCCATCTACTTGGTAAATACGAGCCCAAAGTATTATAAACGTACACTATACCATGTACCAATTACTATCATCTACTACTACAGCATAGACTCGATACTGCAATAAACCCAACTAAGCAATGTTGCAATAAACTAAAACTAGTCCAACAAAGTATAATCAAATAAGGTCTGCCACTGTTTAGGCATAAGCAAATGTAGCACTAAATAAACTGCCTAACAATGTAGCCATAACTAGCAGAGTTTCTTGAGAGTGCACACCTAACTAGCTGCAACAAAAAGAGGCCATCACTAACAACTCTTAAGGTTTTTTCAAATAAACCTGTGTAAACACCAAAATAGTATGGTTAGCAGCAACCATGGAAAATCCAAAGAACAATGGAAGCATGCACACTAGGATTTGCATATATTTTATTGAACTAGTACATTTCAAAATAATCCACTGGCAGATAAGAAAATTGCATTAAAAAAGGTTATTAAAACTATGTCTAATTATTTAGCTAGTTGCCAAACTACTACCAAATGTGCTCAATTAATTCCCTCTTAGTTGAATATATGTTGGTTGAGCACGAATGGTGGCGTTTCTTTGTAGCATATCGGCAAAGCATGGATCAGAGCTGTTGTAGATTTCCGGAAGTAGAACAATTGATGCCCCCGGAGCCTCTTTAAGAGCATCTCCAATGGGTCTATAGCAGCTATCTATAAGAGAGTCCATGTCATCAACTGTCCTACGTGGAAGATATTAAATGAAGAAAGAGAACGCAGCTCTCTACAGCTCTAGAGATAGTCTATAGCGCCAAACGAGGCAGCCTCCATAAATTCTGTGTGTGCATGTAAGCATCAAATAGCTATCCTTATAGATAGTTCTTTAGAATGCTAACTTTAGTGTGTACTATATAGATGATGTGGAAGTCTTATAGTTAGTTGCTAGCTATAATCATTGGAGATGCCCTAAGGCCCTGATCAATTCGGCTTCGGCTTCTGACTTATTTTTCACTATTCATAAGTTTTGTCTTTTTCTGAACTTTTGGTTTTTTATTGAGCTTTTTTGCCGGTTCTTTTTTCCCGTATTTGTTTGTATTATACGTTATGGGTTAACATATTTTTAAATTTTTTTAAATTTAATTATGCTAAATAAGCCTCTGTCAGCTACAGTGCTTTTTTTAGCCAGCTACAGTGTTTTCAGCCATAAGCCATGAGGCTTTCAGCCGAACCGATCACCACCTAAATCAAGAGGAGTGATAATTATTTTTTTCTCATCTAGAATGATGTATACTTTCAACTATCCGATTCGTATCCTTTTACAGGGCAGTATGGCACGATGACGATCAGATAATCAGATGATTGCATGCCCCCCAGTGTTCCTTTCTGGAATGCCTTTTCTTTCCTTTGTGGATTCTTATCGTACTTCTTAGTAGAAACATAAATTCTTAGGTCACTTTCAGAATGTTTGGGCCTCATTTAGAATGTGGTAATTTTCCCAAAAATCCCGCGGGAATTCAATTGTTTTATGTGCACTTTTTGAGAAATCTATTTCAGATTCCTACAAAAATTTGTGACTGGTAGAAACTGGAAAGCGGCTCCCGTCGGTCATGTACTCCCCTCGGTAGTTCGATTTGCTGCACAGAACGGTACTTCTATTGTGTAGGATGGTTGTGTACGAGGAAACGAGGAAGGCATCCGGCGTTGGGCTGTCTACATCGGTGGAAAGGTGGTTGCGTCCGGGCTGGTGCAACCGGCGCCCATGTGGCCGTCACGGTGCCGAGAGCCAGCGGCCGGTTGGTGGCACGGCCCCCCTAGATTGGACACCCTGTCTCGATGTAGTTAGAAAACCTGAGCTTAGACTTGCAAATCTAATTTATTGGCAGACATCTTTTACTTAATCTACAAATATAGGTAGGGGTGTAGCTAGCCCGAGGCCCAGCCCACTGAAACAAAAAATGTCAAAGCCTTACATCGGTGGCCCGAGGCCTAGATCCGCCCCTAAGTAGAGGGTCTCAATTATCATCACTTATACCTTTTAAAAGAAAAATGCAACAAAAAAGAAAGAGCACCTCATCTCTCTGTGTTCAATCTTTTATTATTTTCGCATTATCTGTATTTGATCCATCTCTATCGCATAGGAGGAATCGTTCCGACTAGATTCACCAGTGATGATTCTTTAACATGTTATCAGCACGAATTGCTCCGGTGGATCGTAAAGTAATCATTCGTAGATTACATTACCTATCTAGATCGCTTTAATTCCGTAAATTTCCCTTTCTAGATTATTTTCTACGGTGCAAATCCGCTCTAATCTACCACGAGCACACTTGAAGTCGCTGGCAAAGCTGATTCGTAGATTTGCTCAAAGAGTATATGTTGATTGCACTGTAGATTGAAAAAACGACGCATGGCCGTGCTATCTGCACGTGATGCGCCGCACGCATGCGGCCGCATCGCCAGGCTGCCATGCCTCGCCACCCGCATGCAATCGAGCCACATCGTGCCGCCTGCATGCAGGCACGACCGCCGCGCCGTGCCGTCGCACCTCCCGCATGAGGATACGCCGCTGAGCCACGGCGACCCTCGTTGCCTAAACATGGCCAAACTCCATGTTGTGAATCGGCTGAAGCCGTGCCACTTCCACGCGACAATGACCGTGCGCGTCGCCCATACACACCGTTGCGCCGCATCGCCGGCACGCGCCATGCCACCCACACATGGCTGCGCCACCGCCGCTGCCGCACGGCTCCTAGGCGATGCGCCGCCGTCTGCCTCTCGTACGAGGTGCAGCGCCGCGTTGTGCATCGTCCTCGGCACGGAGCCACGCCGTAGTACGGCTGTCGCCCACCTCTCGCACGAGGCGCCGTCGGCCTGCTGTTGCGCAGCCCAAGCCACCGCGCCGTCGGCCTGCTGTTGCGCAGCCCAAGCCACCGCGCCGTCTGCATACGGCCGCGCCCCCGTAGCCGCATTGGCCTTCCGCCGTGCTAGCCCGCAACTGCATCGGCCTGCCATCGCGCCAACTCGCAGCCCTACTAGACCGCCGCTACGCTGGCCAGTAGCAGCGTCGAGCAGTGACCCTACAAGTGGTGTCGGTCTCCTGAGCCTCCCGCGACGTCGGCCGCAGGTGCCGCCCCGCCACTGGCTCGAACGCCACCTCCGTCTCACGCTCAAACGCGGTGCAACCGCGTGTGTGAACGGTGGTAGGGGAAACCCTACCCCTTTCCCCTTTTTGTCTCCTGGCAATGGGCCAGGGTCGAATTGGGCCAGAAATGAAAGAAAAAATAGGGGGCCCCGCCGAAAAGTGGAAAGAAAAAAAGAAAAGGGGAAGAAGGGCCAGCGGACAAATTTGCAAAAGAGCCCTCAAAAATTGAAAAATTGCGCAAAACATTTTCTCAGAATTGAAAATTTGCGAATAAGCCCTTGGAAATTGCAGAATTTGCTAAAAATTTATATTCCAGCATAAAAGGGCCTCGAAAATTCAAATTTTATCATTACATTCTATACTTTTCTGTATTTACTTACAGTTTTGATTAATTGTAATTTTTAAGTTGTCTTTAATAACAGAAATTAACTAATTAAGATAATTTAATTTATTGCACAACTGCTTTTGCAGAATTATAATTTACCAAGCACGACCAAGTCATATGTGCCTGCACGCAATGCATCGGAGAGGGTTGAAATACCAAACAAAGTTGAAGGTATCCCTAATCCTATCCAGAAGTGTCAAAACAAAAGAACGAGAACTCCAGTCCCTTGAATCCCAAGTAACCGGGGACGCCTGGTGAAAAAGGATATGAAGGACTTAACACAGCCAATCAATGATATTTCTCAGAGCTAGAAGGGGAGCCAGTTGAGACCTGGGACCAGTATGGCACCTTCAGAAAAAGACATATCGGATCTGAACTTTCCCACCGAGGGAGAAATCAGTATGGATGTATGCGCACACATTGAAGCTGAAAAACTAAAGGGACTTGGCCCCGTAACTGGAAGGTGCGGTGAGCAAGTAAAAGCACTAGAATAATCAAGCATAATGAATATGATAGCTGCAAATGTTGATAATTATTTTGCAAAAAAATTGGCACAATCATCGATCTTGAAGCAGAGACTGCATCGCTCGCTGAATATAAAAAAAGATCAGATTGGGAGGATTGGAAGAAGGCAATAGAAACTAAATTATCAAGAAGGCAATAGAAACTAAATTATCTCTGAATAAAAGAAAGGTGTTTGGGTTTGTAAGCCGCATGCCTCCCGATGTGCACCCCGTACGGCATAAGTGAGTATTTGTTTGAAAAAGAAATTAGAAAAATGAAGTTGTAAGATATAAAGTAAGGTTTGTTGCACAAGACTTCACTCAATGTCTAATAGTTGATTATGAAGAAACATATTTCCGGTCATGGGTGGCATTACTTTTAGATGTGTAATCTCAGTGCTAGTGAACTTGAATTTAGAAATGAAATTGATGGATGTGGTAATTGCATACCTTTATAGAAACTTGGAATCGAACATTTATATGAAGGTGCCTAAAGGCATCCCTGTCCCGAACCAAGACAGCAAAAAGAAATCGTTACAGTGTGAAACTCAGGAAATCACTGTACGGACTTAATCAATCAGACATGATGTGGTATATCGCTTAAGTGACTTTCTATGCTAGGAAGGCTACACAAACAACGAGGATTGTCCCTGTGTATTTATACGACAATCCAAGAATGGATTTTCCATGATCTCAATATATGTAGATGATTTGAATATTATTAGAACCTCGGAAGATATAAAGGAGGTAAGTTTTTACGTGGTGTGAGAATTTGAAATTAAAGATTTAGGTGAAATCAAATATTGCCTAGGCTTGCAGCTTGAATATTTCCTTGAAGCAATATTAGTACTCCAGTTTGCATACACCTAAAAGGTGTTGGAAAGGTTCGGCTTTGGAAATTCGTACCCATCAAAGTATCAATGATCGGGAGATCTTTATTGCAAGATAAGGATTTGTACAGACTTAGAGAAGGGGGAGTTCTGGGACTGGAATTCTCATACTTAAATGCAAAAGAAGTATTTATGTATTTAGCAAACTGCACTAGACCAGATATTGCATTTATTGTAAACCCATTAGCAAGGTATAGTGTAGAACCTATCAAAAGGTATTAGCAGGAAATAAAGAACATCTTTCGATACCTCCAAAGAAACAAAGATCTTGGACTATTGTATAGAAAGAACCAAGACCTGAATATGACTGGCTATGCAGATGCTGGGTACTTGTCAGACATGCAAATAGTTAAATCACAAACAGGCTAGTATTCCAATGTGGTGGAACTGTAATTTCGTAAAAATTGTCTAAGCAAAATCTTGTATCAAATTCAACGAACCACTCAGGAAGCATAACACTATATAAAGCCACATGAGAATATGCTTGGCTTCGACAAATGATTCGCCACATCCAACTGTCATGTGGGCTGAATATCGTGCAAATTTCCACAACTTGTGTTACATAAGCACCGACGAGTTACGTGAAAAGTTTCTTACAAAACATATCAATCCCAAATTCTTCTATGTTCATAAATTGCAGAAGATGGACGAAATTAAGATACTGCATACTAAGTCATGTGAAAACCTTGTAGATTTATTGACTAAGTCACTTTCAGTATCTAATTTTGAAAGGTGTATATATGGCATTAGAATGATGAGACTTAGAGAAGTGCAAAACTCGGGGGGGGGATTCTTCTCGAGCTCACTATTAAAACTTGGTCATGAAAATTGAGTACTCAAAGAATAAATTCTGTAAATTAAATGAAATTGGGTGAATTGTACTCTTTTCCCTTGACGGGTTTTTCCTATAGTTTTTCGGCCAAGGTTTTCAATGAGGTAATTCATGCAACACAACATAACATATATCATGTACTTTTTCTCCAAAATTTTCACACTAAATTTTTACGAAGTTTTGATGAGGCATGAACATGTTGGATGAGTGTCCAAAGGAGTGTTGGGAAACCTTGATCTAAGAGCAACTCCAGCAGTACTACTCAAAACAGGGCCCCTACTTTTTATTTGAGGGCTCCCCCTACTTTTGAGGGCCCAATTTTTTTGCTTCTACTCCAACAGCACCCCTCAAATCTATTCACCACACACTGACACATGGGACCCACTCCTGACAAATTTCTTCGTCCCCTCTCTCTCGTCACCGTTCCCCTCCCTCACTCCATCGGCGGCGGCGGCGGCGGGATCCGGCGGCGGCTGGACGGCGTGGAAGCCGAAGAGGGCGTCGACGGCCTTGGCGAAGGCGGCGGCGGATGCGGCGGAGGAGCCGAGGGGGAGGCCCTTGGTGAGGTGGATGGAGACGGCGTGCGGCGCCGGATGGCGTCGGTTCCGGTCAGATCTGGGCGGGGAGCGGCGGCCTCGGGCGGTGGAGGCCGACGGTGGAGGAGCTCGGTCGGTGGCGCCCGGATTCGAGGACGACGGAGGCGCGAGACGAGGAGGCGGCAGGTCGGCGCAAGCGGCGGTGGAGGGGGCGGAGGCGCCGGGGGAGGGGGCGGAGGCGGAGGCGCCGGGGAAGGGGAAGGGGGCGGTGGGGAAGGCGGGGAGTCGGGGGCAGAGGCAGAGGGGGCGGAGGCGGCGGTGGAGGGGGCGGAGGCGCCGGGGAAGGGGAAGGGGGCGGCGGGGGAGGCCGGGACGACAGGGGAAGGGGGGAGTTGGGGACGGCGGGGAAGGGGGCGGAGGCGGCGGTGGAGGGGTGGAGGCGCCGGGGAAGGGGAAGGGGGCGGCGGGGGAGGCGGGGACGGCAGGGGAAGGGGGGGGAGTCGGGGACGGCGGGGAAGGGGGCAGAGGCGGCGGTGGAGGCGCCGGGGAAGGGGAAGGGGGCGGCGGGGGAGGCGGGGACGGCAGTGGAGGGGGCGGCGGCGGGGGAAGGAGCAATGAGGGAGGCGGGGATTTTTGGCGAGGGAGGCGGGCGGGCGAGGGAGGCGGCGGGGAAAGATGCAGGCGGGGGGGAGCGGGAGAAGTTTCACGGTGCGGGAAAAAAACAGAAAAATGAGGGGTGGAGGGGGAGCCCCTAGGAATGAGGGGTGGGAGGGGGATTTGAGGGGCTACTCAAATTTGAGGGCTATAGTAGGGGCCCTGCTGGAGTTGCATTTTTGCCTCAAGCCCTCAAATATGAGGTTTGAGGGCTCAAGTAGGGGCCCTGCTGGAGTTGCTCTAAGCCTGCAAGCTAAGCCCATTGGTAGGCACTCTCCAGTTAGACTATAAATAGATGATCCTAATTATCATCACTTGTACCTTTAAAAAAAGAGCAATAAAGAAGGAGCTCTCTATCTTTTTATGTTTAATCTTCTATTATTTTTATATTATTTATGTTTGATCTAACTTTATTTTTTAAGGAAGTATCGTTTAGACTGAACCTGTCAATGATGATGGTTCTCAGCGGTTGTCACGCCGATTGCGTGATTGCATTCGCTGATTGCTGTCCCGTTCCTTTGACCCAGTCCCGGACTCGCGGAGTCGCTCCAGAGGCCCAAACTGCACCTTCGTTATCAATTTTTCACCCGTTCCCAATCATCAAGGAGTGCTTAAAAGCGTCCAGTATGGAGTATTTACGTGCCACTCAGTATTTTCTTTTTGAATCTACAGAAGGGGGACTTCAAAATGCTTTGGCGGGTCCTTGGATAGTCTGGGAGATCTGGACCCGGAGACTGGAGTGCGTGTCTAGAAATTTGAAATGGCACAGGCGGGTTTTATGTACATTCTGTTAGGATAAGATATTAGATTTAAGCATGATTAGTTCGCCGCTTACGTCCCACATGGTTGGAGTCCTAGCCAAACAACGGTCCTATTCTTTTTGATTTTTTGTGGCTTTGGTTTCTTTGAAAGTTGAAATGAATATGATGGCCTTTTCAAATAATTTTTTAAAATCGTTTCTCCAAACAGTTTTTCAAACTGAAAACCACATGTGTAGTCTACGCCGACGATTCTACCGTCCGTCACTATTTCAGAAAGTTAAAAAAAAACTATCCGATTCAGTAAAAAAACCGTACTTGTGCTTAGTACTACCATTATTCAACTCATACTGTAGTATAGAAGTACAAGTCAAATAGCTGCCGTTTGGTCCCTCAAGCGTCTGCTCTGTGTAACCACGTGAAAACTTTGGATCGTTTGAAATTTCCCTCCAACAGAGGCCGAGACACACATACGCGAAGACAAAAGTGGAAAAGCTGGCCCGTCCTAGGTATCCCTGATCTACCGTTTGGCAGCTCACCAACAGTTTGGTTTGGACTTCCATTCATCAAGCTTGGTCTGTCCTTGAACGATAGCCATAGACTCTTTCCCGGCCAGGACAGGCTATCTGTGGTAGGGCTGAAAACGGTCGGAAACGATCGGTAGAAGGTCAAATCACTTTCAGTTTCACGTTATTTTTTCGAAAACGAAATCGATACGATATTGTCGGAAACGAGAACGACATCGATATTCCGGTAAATTCGGAAACGAAACTATTCGATCAAAAGTGCATCGATAACGATCGAAAATCATGAAAGCGATAGCTAAAATACGATATTCTCCACATCTAAGGAAGCCAAAACATGCAACCATAATCAATTCTAAGCCATGAACTCATATCATCATATCACAAATTCTCAACTAAATGAAGCAGGCATACTTCAACACTTCAGTTCGATCCCATCCATCACACGAACAGCGAACTCATACTACCACAAAAGGTCATTCCTTTCATTGCATAATACTTAAAGAAACTACTACTACGGTACTACTAAGAAGATCATAAGCATATCAAGAACGAAACAGAACCAAACACACATAAGCACACTGGCATGGTCACACAGGCAGAGGAGCCTACGCACAAATTAGTGTGCTCTGTTTGATGCATGCAAAAAGTTGCTTGGTTTTGTTTCATCGCTCCGACGACTAATACTCAGCAATTCATAACGCACGAGTCCTTATACCATCCGTCCGTCCGGTCCATCCAACGACGCAGGACGCAGGGGAGTCCTCATCTCTTCGGTGTCGTTGTCATCGCCGGTCCACCGCCGGCTCATCACCATGCGCGAGATGATGTCGCCGGTGATGCCCATGAGCGCGGCGTCCACATCGACGGTGCTGCCCTCGGCGGCGCTTCGGCGCAGGGAGTCCACGAGGCGGGCCACCTCCTCGCGGCGTACGTGGCGAAGCCGGTCGAGGGTGCGCCCCGCGAGGAGCTCGTGCACGCACGCCCGCTTCATGAAGCGCCAGTATGGCCCGTACGCCGAGAAGGAGAAGTCCTGGCCGCCGTACGTGAGGCGGTGCACCGCCGCGGGCTTGGGGCGGTCCAAGAACGCGGGCTCGTGGGTCTTGAGCACCTCTCGGGCGGCGTCTGGGGAGCAGCCGGCGACGCAGGGAACGGAGCCGGGCCGGAGTAGAGAAGCGGGCCGTGGCGCTCCGCGAGGCGGTGCAGTGCCTGGTGGGGCAGCGGAATGGGCCAATGGGGAGACTAATGGGCCTGGCCGTCTGGGCCTGGGTGCTCTGATCGGTAATTACCGACGGTAATTACCGATTAAATACGGTATTTTTCGAAAACGATCGGAAGAGAGCTAAATCGTTTTCGTTTTCGTTATCGGATATTTTTACCGTTCTCGTTTCCGTTTTATCGGTTACCGTCACCGTTTCCGTTTAGGGGAAAAAATCGATAATTTCTCGAAAACGATTTTCGGTAACCGAGAATTACCGTTTTCGTTTTCAGCCCTAATCTGTGGTATCTGGCCGTGAGGGGACCGCTAGTGACGCCAGATCAGCAAAGCACAGCTAGAATCTAGTGAGACAACCCGCTAATTAAAATTTGCGAGCCTCTCTTGTTTTCCTTTGGGACCATCAAAGCTACTCCCCGTCCAAATTTATATTTAGTATTTTATTTTGACACATAGATCAAGAAAATATTAAAAATAATTAGAATATTCGTAATTACTATCTCTAAGCACTATATTCTATAGATGCATGTATGCAGATAATATAAAGCAAAATTAGATATTTATTAGCGATATGAAGGAAACATATTATTGATTTTTCATTGGAATATAAAATATTAAACACCATATTTAATGCATGAATGCAAATAATATAAAGTAAAACTAGATATTTATTAGGGATATGAAGGGAACATACTATTAATTTTACATTAAAATATAAAATATGCTTTATATTTATGGACAAGACTATTCAAAAACATATGCAGTTGGTATAACAGATTGCTGTTACTCCCCATCAAAAGTAAACATTCACCACTAATTTATTTACAGTGTGCTACTATATTGCGAGTAACCATACATTTTATGACCATATAAAATGTTTTCGAATATGAATGTTACTGTACCGTTATTATTTACAGATGTTAGTATGGCAGTGCTAATAAACATACCTATTACTTTCTCGTATGCTGTGTACATTTCGTTTCATGCGGTCATCTTTCCGCAGGACATGCCATGCTACACCGACAAAGAACATGGACACCGCGTCCGCATGGGCTGCACAAGATGCTGTGTTCCATTCCTCAATGCTAGCTACACCCAGCAGAGCGGTGTGTACAGAAACTATACACGCATCAGCATTCAGCAAGGTTCCGCCGGCGACGGCGCAAGGTGTTTGGATCCGGGGCTAACCACCGCTCCCTTCAATTGCCAGTTGGTGATGACATACTGCTCCTTCATGGCACTGGCGGATCCCATGTAGCTCATGGTTGTTCAGTCGAGCATCCAAATTTTTTAGGCGAAATACTCTCTATTTAGTAGATATATTTGGCTTATATATTGGTAATTGGTCTACATATTTCATATTTATACCTCCAATAGATTTCAGCCCACTCAGACACCTCCCCCTCTCAATTCATCTAAAAAATTACAACCCAATTGAAGGTTCAAGAAGGTTAACTAGAGGGGGCAGGTGAATAGACAGTTTAAAATTCTTTTGGCTAAAACTAAGTTTTATGCAGAATTTTAAATTCAAGGTGGCAAGCGAGCCGCGGTGAACGCCAAGTGTGGCTTAGCCGGATCACCTACCGCCAAGGTCCGGGAGAGAGCGTGTGACGGCGGTTAAGCCATCGGGGGCTAACAAGGCAGGTCGCGCACGTCGACAACAGCACAAGTGCATCCCTATTTTCAGGTTCCAAATCCCATATTCTCAATTCAACAAATTTTTCTAAATTATTTGAGATGGTGTTTCTACTACAGATAATTTATACTTTGATTTTGTTACTAGCCTACTATAGATCTCTACTTTAACTTTGAACATCGATCCTAAAAATTCCGGATCCGCTTCATGGAAGTAGTGTTCAGGCAATCTTGAAGGAACACCTGTCGCGCTTGGCCACCGCGCGGGTCGTGTCCATGCGCCCATATGCGTGCGATACTGACCGACCTTTCGCCGGCACGCCAGGGTCCCGGCTAAATCCCTCGATTAAACTTGGAGTACAATAATTTAGCAGTATTCGAAGTGCATGCATATGCGGATATGCCTTTCATCGATCGGCCAAGAAATGTATATATCTTCGATCCGGTGCGTACATCGCAAGCAGGGTTCATTCGATGCGCGCGTACGTGCATGCACACTTGCGGTCCACGCTTTGTGCTGTGTCTGATTGTCTGTGCCAGCGCTGTATCCTGATAAGTGCTTAACTTGTTTCTCAAGGTGCATGGATTGGTTTACGTGTGCGTCCAGCTAAAAAGGCGTCTGTGCCATGAGCTCCTCTAGTCACTACGATGATTCGTTTGTTCACCGGTGCACCCTTTCGATATAAATCGCACACATGTTAAAGCAAGAAAAAGAGTAAATAATTACTATCCATCATTCATCCATGCTCTAATATTTATGTAACTTTTAAAGCCGGCATTGCTGCGGTGTGGTGTGGTGGATGTTTCTGGTTACTTTCTAGCCCGGTGCTTAGGCCAGCTTTTCTGATTAGTTTTTCTCTCTCTATCTTTTCAAAAGAGGATTCTGGTTACTTTCTTGTGATGGAATTGCCTGACTCTTGAGGCCCAGGCTCCTGTTCGAAACGGTACGACCGGAGACCCGGAGTTCGCGGCCCATTATGCATTGGCCTGGTGCCGTATGACCGTCATGGGCCAGCAGCATAGTAAAGGCCCTATAAAATTCCGCTTGCTTGTCCTGCAGAAAGAGAAAAAAATCGTAACGCGTCATGCCGAATAAACGCTTTTAATCCACTGGCTCTGTTTCCTTCAGGCCCATCACTGATAACTCGTAGGCTCCGTTCTTTCTTTCATCCATAACTTGATAACTAGGCGAAATATTGGACTTGCAGCCCGTTGCTAACGGCTGGCTTGATGCTCTTCTATTTTAAAAGCAGATGAGAGCTTCCACAAAGCAGCATTCGGAACAAAGAATCTCTGCCGAAACACGTTGGTATCTTGATTAGGTGAGCCGATCGCATCAGAAGTATATATTTGCTTCACTCAGACGACACAACAGGATCGGGCAGGAGGAATCATCGCTGTGTCAAAAACCTCGTCAGCTCCCTATCCATTGACGTGCATTTTGTTTTCCGAGTACTGTTCACCAGCAACTTGAGTGGTGGGACTCTACCGGGTGATAAAAACGACGGGATGATTGGCACCTCATAGAGCTTTTGGCCGTGCCCTAAATGATTTCTACTTCTAAAATATGTCGGTTTTTTTTAATTTTTTAAGCTTTTTTCTTATTCCTTTGTTTTATCCGTGATGATATAACTTTATTTATTTATTTTTAAAATGTAATTACTTATAAAAATTAACAATCATTACAATTCAAAAAAAAATCCAGAAGTCTACAGCTGTTTAGAGCACTACCTTTCTCAGGTGATGTACAAGCTTTGTTTGGCAGTACTAAGGACTTGAGAGTGACTGAGCCAGTGATGTAGCAATAAAACTGTGTTGGATGGTTTCTTGTCTTCACCTTGCCTTTTCAGTCTACTTTCTAAAAATTCAAATTTACAATCTCTCCTTTCGTCTGTGAAAAAGGTTAGGGCAAATGTGCCGCATTTTTCTTGCGCGAATGGATTGGTGTCCAGTACAAGCAAATCTGGGAGGCAGGAAGCATTTGTGAAATTGTGATACCGGTGAAGTAGACCTCTACTGCACTGGGCTGGACCATGACATTGGAATTCTAAATTTTCATGCTGGAATTGGCAGCCCAACAACTCCAAAGTTGAATTGGGCCATATTTGACTGTCCAACACCCGTCCTTTCGTTTATTTTCTGCAGTTCTTGCACCTGATTCTCCCTCGTACAGTACACGGTAGATTCGAAAGGTGAAGTGAAGTGCGCCGTGAAGGGAGAGGAGACGGCTTTTGCTTCCTCACTTCACAATCAGATCACATTGACTTGAAAGCCAGTGAGAATGTGCGCCAAAACTTCCCTTCACATTCATGTGGACCAAAACGGGGCGCTGTGAATTGTGATCGAGACCGTAACAGCATAGGTGATGGCTGCTACGCGTCTGTGACACGGACGGTCTTAGGTTTTTTCGGCTGAAAACACCAGTCCAGTTCGAAGAGTTCTTTTACTGTACCTAAAAGTAAATATAAACCATTCAATCTTTACAATCAAACAGTTCAGATTAGTTAAGATTTAGTTATACTACTATCGCACTACTAGTAGTAGAATCTTTAAAGGAGTAAAATTGTAAACGAAACCAGTAGCTTGCAAACTACGGAGTTCGGCCGAGGCTGTATTGGATCACTATTGAATATGGTGGCAACAATGTTGTTAGACCATGTGGTTAAGTCTAGGATATTTTGGTGATGAATAATTGACAATGGTTAATTTATTATGATGAATAATTGGTGATTTTGTTTAGCGTTGTTATGCGAGTTGTGTCACGTGTGTGCAGACTGATGTTGGTCAAGTTGAGACGAACTTGTGTCGGAAAAATATTTTTGGTTTTTGCATGTGCAGGTTGAGCATGGAGACGATCATGGTCGGTAACGAGGTAGACCGGGACTATGATGAGAGATCCGAGGTTCGGATGGTTAAGGAGGTCACGAGATGGTCGGGCTCATGCTTAGGGCGCATGGAGATCAAAGGTGGATGATATATGTAGAAGCTACGGGAGGTGCGGTCTTGGAGGTTTCGACACGTGACGCGTTAGAATAGTCGTGAGTATGAAAAACCTGTGTTAGAAAGGGTTTCGGGTCCCTTGAAAATTAGTGGACCAAAAGCCTAGTTGAGGTAAAAAGGCTCAGGCCTAGTTGGATTAGAATTCTAAGTAGAGATTGAATAGGATTCTGAGTTAGATTAGGGATTCTAAGTTGAGATTGAATAGGATTCGTAGTTAGCTGTATAAAAAGAACGGAGCGCAAGGAGAAAAATTGTACAGAGCGGCAGATTTGAGGAACAGAAAAAAGGGCGCAGCGTGCGGCGGCCAGAACGCAAAAAGGAAAAGCAAAAAGGAAAGGATGGCGCATGGGAGTATACTATTATGGGGATGAACAGTGCTTGGATTTTTTAATAAAAGTTTGTGAGTTTTTTGTTTCGCTTGTATTATCCTTTTTCTTGATTTTTTTATTCCTATAGATTCTCCATGCATTGATCTATGTCTAGGTATTTTTTTTGTGCTTACATTCATGAATTAGTTTGAATTAAAAATCGATTGCAAGATTGAATCAAAAACGTGTTTCACCGATTGGAACGATCGGAACTGCTTTCTTGATGCTACAGTAAATGCTACGGTAAAATCAATTTTTTTGTTTTTTGTTATTTCTGGTTTTTGCAGATTAAACAATTAAAAGGCAGAAAAAATTTAAAAAAAGTTTCCGCTATGCGGTGCAATCATTTACTCTCTCTGATTGCCATCGAAGATCCTACAGATATCGATGAGCTCAGTGGTGGCGGTGGCGAAGGGTATGAAGAGAGGGAGGGATGCAGGGATTGAAGATGCAACTACGGTTTACACATAGATGTTCATACGAATAGGGCTGTAAACGAGCCGAGCTCGAGCGAGCTTGACATGGCAAGCTCGAGCTCGGTAGAAACTCGAGCCGGGCTCGAGCGAGCCTGAGATCGACATTGAACTTTAAGGTAGGCTCGAGCTCGGCTCGTGTAGGTTCGGTGGGGAGTAGGGAGGGAGTACCTGCGGGCTGCGGAGCCGTGGCCGAGGCGCCGAGCTGCCGGATCCGGGTCGAGGAGGGGCGGCGGCGGCGGGGGAGAGGAGGGGCGCCGGGGGGGGGGGACGAGGAGGGGCGGTGGCGGGGGAGAGGAGGGGCGGTGGCGGGGGAGAGGAGGGGCGCCGGGGGGACGAGGGGCGGCGGGGGGGGGGGCGAGGAGAGGCGGCGGAGGGCGAGGAGGGGGACGGGGGGGGGGGGGCGGGGGAGAGGAAGGGGATGGGGGGCGGGAGAGGGGGGCGGCGCCGGGGAGGGGGGCGAGGAGGGGCGCCGGCGGGGGGAGGAGGGGCGGCGACGGAGAGGAAGGGGACGTGGGGGGGCGGGAGAGGGGGTCGGCGGCGGGGAGGTGGGCGAGGAGTGGCGGCGGCGGGGGAGAGGAGGAGGGCGACGAGGGGGACGGGAGTGGGGGGCGGCCGGCGGCGGGGGCGAGGAGGGGCGGGGGGCGGCGAGGAGGGGCGAGGGGGCAGGAGCCAGGAGGGGCGGCGGCGGGGAGCAGGCCGCAGGCGGAGGCGCCGAGGCAGGTGGGGGAGAGGCGCGGGTGGGGAGTGGCCACTGGCCAGTGGGGACTGGGGTGGGGCCGTGGGGGCGCTGGGATTTTGAGAGGAGAGGCGGGAGAGAGGCCGGAGGGGTGTGGGGGAAATGGAGAAGGGTGAAAAAATTTTAAGCTCGCGAGCTATTCGAGTTCGGCTCGTTAAAGCTCGCGAGCTTAAGATGAAGCTCGAATTCGGTTCGTTTGGAGCTCGAGCCAAGCTCGAATCGAGTCTGGAACGAGCCAAGCTCGAGCAGTTCGCGAGCCTCGAGCTTTTTTTACAGCCCTACATACGAATAGTCTAAAATACTCTCCTGAAAAATAAGGTTGAAAAATAAAAAAATATAATATCTTTATAAATCAATGATCAGATTTTATTTCGGTTGCCATTCTTTTACTATCAATATAATGTATTATAAAAAAAATCTTCGAATGAATAAAACAGGACGCGGACGCCCATCTGGGCAAGACGTGGGCTCGTTGCGTTTGTTTGTCCATTTGTGTTTGCTTCGCTGCGACTGCAAGCTTCCTTCCCTTCCCTTCCCTTCTCTCGCCGGACGCGTACAAGTTTAGCACTCCTTCCCGTGTTAAATAGGCTAGCAAATGCGCATGTTAGTTGGTAGGTGCAGACGTGCACTTGTCATCCAATTGTCTCGTAGTAGCATGATCATCAATCACACCACTTGGGTGGGTCTCCGTCGCCAGCGGTGTCGGCGTATTTGATCTGGTCCAACCTCTCTATGACACTGGGGCCCAATCTGTCGCCTCTTCCAGGAAGCAGCAAATAACATAATCACATCGCGTCGCGTTCGAATTTTGCCTTTTCCTTTCCCCCTACAAATTACCTTGTTATTCCTTTCGAATGTGCCGGGTTAGCTTTGGAACAAACAATGGTATCGATAAGTTCAACGGTTTTTTTTTCTTTTTTTTGAAAGACGGTGGCCTTTGCATCATCCAGACTGTTGTGTACCGCGGCGGCGTGGACAGAACATCAGCTTTGTGCCAACCTGGCACTGCTACAGTGTGCTCAGTTAAGCTTATTTTTTTGTGGTTTATGGCTGAATTTTCACTGTAACTGGCTAAAATACATTGTATTGATGGCTTATTTGGTATAATTAAATTTAAAAAAAATAAAAATAGAAAAATAAGTTAGCCTAGCACGTATAATGCAAACGAATACGAGAAAAAGAACCGGTAAAAAAGCTCAAAAAATTCAAAAAATAAAAAAATAAAACTTAGAAATAGTAAAAAATAAATAGGAAGTCAGAACTCTAAACCCAAACAAGCGAGGCACAAGTTATGCTGATAGATTCTGTAAGGTTCGGATTCTCTGGGAGGAGAAGGATGGCACCGGCCTCTATAATTGTACGTTCCGTTTTCAACAATAACTAACGAATCGATGCATCTGAGAGTTCACATTTGTCTAGTAACTAGTAGTGTGCCCGTGCTAACGCTACGATAAAATACAAAACAAGATAAAATTTGTAAAAAATAAAATGAACAATCAGATTCATTAAGATTCACGTCTCACATGGTTCAATACATTAAGTCAAGGTTGATGCAATCCATAATACAAGTAGAATTTTGTTTGTGAAATAGTTAAGACTGAAAACAAGACAAATAAGTACCAAAAGAAATGGCAGAAGCTGCTTAATTGAAAAATATGGAAATTTACCAGGTGTCGAAATTGATCCTTGCTCCTTCCGGGTATCCACGACCTCTTTCTCTGGACCCAAGGTAAAAGGATCTACAAAATAGGTTTATCAGATTTCCAATGATGGCATGCCGTAAAATGTAACAATAAATTTGTCAGAAATGAAAGGAAATAGTACAAAGAATGAAATTTTGGCCAAAGCATCAAGTATTACATTCAACTACATCAGTGCTCGTGAATTAATTATTAACACATGCTTTCTGAGTTAAAAGCAAAAATGTGATTGAAATGTCATATATTTTCCTTTCCATGATATAAATAACTACTACAAATGCAACACATGGACACCCAGCAAAAATGCATAAGTGACCCCATTATAAATTGCAGAAAAGCAATTGGCGTGTATTAATAATAAGCTTTTTATGGAAACAATACAATATGTATTGATTAGTTTTATCCTTAGGAGCCTTAAAGTTTTAATAGCATATAGTAGGATTATAAAGGCTGACAGTCTGATTTGGAGCAGCCCTTTTTTGGGTTAAAACTTAAAACATGGTCATAGTCCTTAATCCTTATATGTTAAGGAATAAACTCAGAAAGTAAAAAATAAGTGCGCTTTTGGTTATATCAGCATGTACTGATGCACGTAAATGTCATACTAGTTGTAAATTTCACAAACGACATCCCAAAATATGGATACTTAAAGAAATATTTCTTACTTTTTTTATGGCACCTGGAGAATGTTTTGTAAGGAAAAATTTCATCATAGCGCTTTTTGTGGGTACTAGAAAATACCACAACAATCCTGATGCATCTACCCTACTCTATAATACACCAAAATTTTCTTTACTAAATCCACGATTCCACCCCCTCAACCACCCCCACAGTCATGCCTAATCTAAGTCCACCCAGGTTTGTGTACCAAAGTAATCCAACTTCATACGAATGAATGGTCTGGATCTCTCCTTAAACCTTCTTTTCTTACTCATTGAAGATCCTAAGGCCAAAATCATCCGGATCATGCACATCATTTAACCTAGAAAACCCACCACCTCCCACTACGCAGAAACCGCTCCGTTCTCCGCCTCCCCCGCGCCTCCTCCGCTCCCTCCGCCTCCCCCTCCTCCCCCGCGCCTCCCCTCCCTCCGCCTCCCCCCATCCTCCCCCGCGCCTCCCCTCCCTCCGCCTCCCCCGCGCCTCCCCCCATCCCCCACCGTGCCACCCCCCATCCTCCCCCATCTCCGCCTCCCCCGCGCATCCGCTCCCGCCGCTCCCCCGTTCTCCGCGCCGCCTCCTCCCCTCCCTCGTCCGCCGCTCCGCCCTTCTCCCCGCGATTACCGCTCCTCCCCCCGTTCTCCACGCAGCCTCCTCCCCTCCCTCCTTCGCCGCTCCGCCCTCGCCTACTCCCCACCCCGCGCCACCGCCGCCGCCGCCTCCTCCCCCCACTCCTCCGCTCCGCCCCGCCTCCTCCCCCAATCCGTGCTTTGTTAGATCCGCCGATCTTGGCGACGGAGATGGATTCCTCGGTCGAGAAGGTGAGCTCCGATCCGTGGGTTTTTCGTGCTCGATCTGTCGCTGGAATGGTGGTTGCGGGTCTAAATCTGCTGGTTTTCTCGCTCGATCTGTGCAGGGGAGCGGGTCGCTAGATCCGGACGATCGCACAGCCTCCGGCGAGCCCAAGGCCTGCACTGACTGCCACACCACCAAGACGCCGCTCTGGCGCGGTGGCCCCTCCGGCCCCAAGGTGAGATCCGATCTGATATTGGCTTTGGGTTTCCCGATCTGTGCATTTATTTCTTCGCCTGTGGTTTGCGGCGGCTGATCCGACCGATCTGTCTGTTCCTTGATCCAGTCGCTGTGCAACGCGTGCGGGATCCGGTACCAGAAGAAGAGACGGGAGGCGCTTGGCCTGGACGCCGGCGAGGGCGCCGAGCAGCAGCAGCAGAAGAGCAGCCGCCTGTCGTTCAGCTCATTGATGACACCCAGTCTCCTCAAGAGGTAAGAACCCAAATCTCTTGTATCAAATCGAACTATTGATGCTATCTGTCCATTCTTCTTAGCCTCGTTCTTGGTTGCGCTGTTTGGAAGTGATATCAATTAGGCGCCCCTCAAATTTCCTCTTTTCAGTGGTTTGATTGTGTTATGTTCGTATTAACAATTTGGTGTATAAGATTACTTAATCGCGATAAATGAGAAAGTGGATAGATTTAGATGGGAAGCCTGTTGGGTTCATTGGCTTCAATTAGGATTTGCTTGAACCATCAATGTAGACAGATGTTTCAACAATGTTGAAAGCAGCCATTAGTATGTGATTGGTCCCTATTTAGCTGATAATGCGATAGGAAAAAATGTAAACTTGTTTGGAATGGTTTTTGTTTGCCTATATCTCTAGAATTTTAGTATGTAGTAGTAGCCGATATAAGTAGCAGACATCTCTTTTACTCTATTTTGTCAGGAAGTAAGGGAAGCACGCCAGATACCCCTCTTTCATTTGCCATGATTTTATTTTTTGCTCCTGGTGGTACAAGGCTCTTTAATTTCCATTCCACGCAAACACTACATTAGGCCCAGATTTACCTCAAGAATATCATAAATCATTTGTTAATGGATATATATCAGTCATGGAAATTGTACCATAACAAACAAGAGTAGTTAATTGCTAGCAGTATGAAAAGTGTTCGAGTTAATCACTATGGAGTGGATATTGGTAGGAAGAAGAAGGCCTCTGCTGCCAAGAAGGATGCTGCAGAGGTATTTTTCTTCCTGATGTATATTTTATTGTGCTTGGTATCATTAAAATAGGCTTGATATACCTTAAGTTGGATGTACATTAGTTGCTTCATCAGTTTAGCTGAACAGAATGTTTTTTTTCTTGTTTATCATGTTATCTAATTTCAGGGTTTGTGTATTCATATTAAAGAACTGTGATCTGCCTCAGAGTATCCACTACCTCATTTTGCATATGATATAGTTTATAGTTGGGATAACTATTTTGTTGGCTGCACTCAAGTATGTTTTTTTGTATGCCCAGGCTGCTGGTTTGCTGAGGCACACATATAGAACTAACTAAGGATGTATCTGTTCTGTATTTGCGTTATGTCCCTTTACCTTTGTATATTCTATGCGCAATTACTTGAATTTGGTAAAATGTTGGTCATTTATCTGATTATTTTAGGTTATGATCTATGCTTAGTGTTCCTAGAAGTATGCCCCCCTTTTAATGGTTGGGCTTCATTTTGCATTTGCGTTTTGCTAAAAGTAAAAATTCATGTGTTAGCCTTTTCCATGTTGAAATGTCTTGCTGTATATGTGTGTTCTTATGTATTAGCATGGGGTACGCATAGAAGCACTTTTTGGTTTTACTTTTATATGTTGCTAAATTGAGGAAACAACTCTCCAGACTTATGGAACAAAATGATTGTTTCTCACTTTGTCTGTAACTCTGTATGGAAGTAGGTTCTCAATATGCTCAGGCATAACATTTGACCTTTACTGTTAAATTTTCAGGGACAAGAGGGTGAAGCTGCCGCAAAGGAAACCAAGAAAAGTAGCCATGTCCTGAGGAAGCTGGAGAAGCACCAACAGGGACGCACACTTGACCCACATATCGAAGAACAATTTGGTGGTGGGAGGTTGTTGGCCTGCATCTCTTCCCGCCCTGGGCAGTGTGGACGAGCAGATGGGTAAGAATATTGGACATCTCATATTCTATTGCTTAACAGTTGAACACTTCCTAATCAGAATAAGCATCATAGTAAAGATAAAATATTGGCCTTAATGTGTTTTTAGTTATATGTCAACATGGAGTATTTTGGTTTCAATATTCACCAAAAATTTCTTTTTGGAGGTTGGCTACTGCTGTATTTGTTGGCTTGTTGGATTCCTATTTCTTGTTTGAACATCTATTCAGCTAACCATGTCTTGTCAGTAGGATGATGTGCTATATCTAGGGTGAAATGCAATGTGTGGCTAACTTTTGTGGGTAATGGGAGGAAAAGATGATGTTTAAGATAAAGAGATTCAACATGGATTAATGTTATGCCTTTTTCTATCTACTACCGCATTTGTTGGCTTACTAATGTACTGTTTGAGTATTTCCATTGATGTTCTGCACACAATTTTGGATTCTGTTTTGCAGTGTTTACTTGTACATGGCCACTAGATCTGTTCTTGCATTTTTATGAAGGTTGTAAGATTTTTTTTATCCATCGCAACGCACGAGCATGTAACTATTATAACACTCTGGCGTATGTGCATGCAGTGTGTTCGCATGTGGATCTATTATACCACGTTGGAGACAAGTGCAGAGACAATCTGGTTGGAGGATATGCCTTTTTTCTTTAGGAGATTTTGATCTGCTTATTGGTTGTAGAACTGATGGTATCCATCAATAAATCTTCTTTTACAAATGCTTTTACCTCTTTATTAAATTTTCAGATAAAATAGCAAGACTTTACATATGCTTTTGACTGCGTGGATGTATTTGTGGAAGACTTAGAGAAACTCAGCTCTCTGCAATGAAGCCCATTGGTGCAAAGAAGGTTGGAGGCAAGACTGGAGGGCTTGGTGTGCAAAAGCTCACTACAAAGGTAATGATACAGATCAAAGGAGCTATTCTTGTTCCTCAATTGGATGATTATCATTTAGTGTGAAAGAAAAAATTGCTATTTTAGTGTTAGTTTTATAGTACCGTTGCAACGCACGGGCACAAAATCTTGGATCTTGGATTGCAACTAAGGGGTATAAAATCTGATTCTACGTTTGATCTTGTATGAAAGGTTGGTTCTCTATTCCATCATATTAGAGTTGATACTAATTTTGACAGAGGAATTGTCATAGTTTTTTCCTTTATAGGTACTTCATGTCTATGAAGCTTCCAGTGGCGAATGGATTTTTTATGTTTGGGATGGAACGGATACTCCTGCGACTGAGTTTCAGACACTGTAGGGTTAGACATTGTCATCATTGTTTAACTTTCAATTTCAGCAATATGCAATAGCTAATAAAACCCATTATGAAATCTAGGATGGTGCTATGGTGTAAAACAAAATTTATATTTATTGTAAATTTTAGAATCATACTGTTATTATATATCATACTGTCAAAGGAATATTTTGTTTTTCTTTCCATTACCAATTTATGACTATGGACTGCTGACCGCGTTGTTACAGATGAGTAGCTTCATATATGAGACGTGAATCTTAATGAATCTGATTGTTCGTTTTATTTTTTACAAATTTTATCTTGTTTTATATTTTACCGTAGCGTTAGCACGGGCACACTACTAGTATGTATAATAACACAAAATTATGAATATGCCAACTGCCAACTTTGCAAAAAAATCTTTATTATTATAAAAGAATGAGTTGGTGGTTGTACATTTATTCTTCTCCAACCACTCTATTCCCTCAACTTCGCACTATTATCCACTTTCCAACTGATCAGAGCAACTATCTTCTATAGCATGATTCTTTATATATTTAATGAGTTCCGTTGCAACGTATAGATATGTAACTAGTACTAGTAAAGTGTTACTAGAATGACACTAACCAAGGCGATTTGACAAGCGTCTTTTCCCCCTAGAGGGAATGAATTGAATGCAATTATGGAAAATTGTTTTGGAGTGGTGAAGTACTCCTTTCTTAGAAACGCATTGAATTGCAGTATGGACATTTGAAATTCGTTTTGAGCTGAAGGAAAGCTACATCTGGGTCAAGTGCACGAGACGGCGGGACCAGACCTGTACAGCTACGCCTTCCCCAATTCGCGGGCCCAACTAACCGAATCAACAAAACACAACACAGCCTAATCTACTATTCATAAATTTCAATTTTTTCGATTTTTTAGCTTTTTTGTTGGTTCTTTTTTGTATTCGTTTGCATTGTCCATGATGGATTAACATATTTTTCTATTTTTATTTTTTAAAAAATTTAGTTACGCTAAATAAATCATTATCATTTACAGTATAATTTTAGTCAGTTACAGTATAATTTCAGTTATAAATTAGCTTATTTCAGCTTAACCAAACAGCACCCTAATCCTGTACTGTCTGCAGCTCCATTGGCCCGCACCAAAATGCCGAAATCATTCACCTTACGGCATTGTGCTTCAATCTCTCTTTGAAACTGACTGTATTTGAACGTTTAGTTCATATAATAATGTATACATCTAGAGACATATCTAATAAAAACTCTTACGATTAAAAAACTCTTATTTAAATGGCACTCACATGTCCACAAAAATAGATAATGCTCGTTTGTAAGCCAAAATTAGTTTATACGCCTTTTCAATAAAAAGAGTAAAGTCCATTACCGGTCCTTAAACTTTTTATGCTGTGTCATCCCGGTCCATAAACTTTTAAAGTATATCATCCCGGTTCTTAAACTTTCAAAGTGTGGCAATATCCTATGTAGTTGTAGCAGTGAACTTTTTATGCTGTGTTATCCCGGTCCATAGACTTTCAAAAGAAATTGCCACACTTTGAAAGTTTAAGGACCGGGATGACATACTTTAAAAGTTTATGGACCAGAATAACACAGCATAAAAACTTTAAAGATTACTCCAATAAAAACACAGTGAGCAACATCGCAAATCGCCAAATCCAACGCTGCTGCCAAAGAAATAACGCTACGACTCAAGAGAGCAACTACTCCGCTCGAAGTGGTCAGTTAAGCCCACTACTTTTACCAAAACGCCCACTCCCCTGCCCCCTTTTTCTCGAACTCACCCTCCAATCCCCGATTCAAACCGTCGACGCCGTCGCCGCGTGACTCCTCGGCGGCGGCCTGACCACGCACTCCCACTCGTAGCGTCCCCGGAGATTGCATTCACGCCCCCTCCCCTCCCCTCGCCGAGGCCGCAAAGCCAGCCACTTCGGGCCGTCGTCCACTCGGCGGCGGCGGCGGCGATCTCGCGGCGGTCCCGAGGTGGCGAATTCCGGAGCGAGATGCCGCGATGCCAGCAGTGATGTGCGGATCGGAGCATGGGTGTGAGCCCTCCAGGCGGTAGCAGTAGGCAGCGAACGAGGAGCGAGAGCTGCGGCCATGGCGATTTACATCGCGCGGGAGGCTACCAAGGTCTCGATTCGTTGGTACCTGTGGGTTTGCCCCCATTCCCATACTCTAGGTATCGTTTGTGAAGAATTTTTCGATTGGTGTCTGCTCAGATATGGAGGAAGGTGAGCGCGGAGACGTCGCTGGAGCTGCAGCTTCTGCTCGAGAATTGGCGCTTGCTCCTTGCCGGATTGGTGTTTCAGGTGAGCCTCCCGATTAATTTCGTTGGATTTTGTCTTCCATGTGTATAATTACCAGATTGTGGCGTGCTTTGTCAGTTGTCACTGCTATTTTCTGGGTGTTTTAAAATTTTCAGGTCGCAGATGGTTCACCCCTTTTCTTTTGCATTTTTAGTTAGCCCTACATTGTATAATTGCTGCTAATTTTATTGTTGGATTTGGGTGCTGGTACGAATCCTATGATGAGTTTGTCTTGAGGTGTAGTTGATTGAACTAAGTGTGCTAAATTATACCTCAGTTTGTGCTAAGGCAGTGGCTGAGTGAACCTTTGCACGAGCACTATCTGTTTGTACATTTATATGCATGTCGATTTGTTGTTGATCAGGAGAGTATCGGAGAAGGATGTATGGCGTGAGATTTGTTCTGTGATGCGTGTTCTGTATATACAGCATTAAGACTTAAGAGCTTGTGAGATCTGTTGCATGCTGTGTCCAATAGCTGCAAATTCACATGGAAAGTATATACAGTATTAAACATTTAAGAGCTTATGAGATATGTTGCATGTTGTGTGCAATAGCTGCAAATTCACACGGAAAGTAGTAGAAGCACGGGATAGCTCTTTATTCAAATGTTGGTTGAGCTGGAGCCAAGGTCAAAAGCAATATATTTTGATACATGTCATGCTGTGGGGCTAAATTTTTGCCTTGTGTCTTCTCCGCTAGTTTCCCTGCATTGAGACAACTAGCATGTTGGTGCCTCCCTGTGAATATGTTAGATAAATTGCTCTTATGTTTGTCTAGATTTTGCAAGTCTTTATTTATGTCTTGAATTCTTTCAAAAATCATACCACACTAGTTAGCCAGTTACTTCGGCATTTCTTCTCATGCATGAACTCTCCTTCAAGCTATTATTGTTCTGCAGGTAATCATGCTCATGCGGACAATATGTAGGTGTAGACTGTTATCAATGACTTTTCTGAGAATGCTCTGGATGTTCATGCAAGAATCTTCAGGGTCCTTCGCTGCTTTTCATTGTAACAGTCCCCCTAGGGAAAACTATTAGGAAACAAAAATAGCATCTCTAGAACTCATGAGAGTTGCTGCACACATAACATCCTTTGGCTAGCTTGACTTCAAATGTAGGAGATGCATGCATTCAAACTAAAGCATTGCCTATATCTCGGCACTTCAATTAAATTGCACAACAATATTCTTTGACATCCCTTATAACTTTGGGTAATGCGCCTTTTGCTATATCCATTTCTGAGATGTCCTGGCTATCTGCCTCAACTGCTAATATAAGTTCTTTCTCCTCATAATTTATTCAGGTCCTCTTTTTGATAGTGGAAAAATCCTAATATCTGGCTTTTCACTATTCTTCATCGTCTTCTAAAATTTACTTATTAACATATTTTTATTAGTTCATTAATGGATGATTTTGGAGATTCATGCAATCGTTTTACCTATAATTAGTACGCTCATGGACTGGCTGCTCGCGGAGTACATTACTTGCATCGGCCTGGGCCACTACTCCAGGACTTGGGATTTATGGCCCTTCCGGTATGCCATCAGCTTATAGTTCAGTTGAAAATATGTAAGAATACTTAGTACTGATTTTTTTCTGCCACTAATGACACTTCCTCATTTTTTTAGGAGCTCGGGCAAGACAAAGGTTATCTTAGTGAGAGTGTATTCACTTTCATCTTCATTTCCTTTCTGTTGGTAGGTAACCCACTTGCGTCTCTACTTGTTGGTTTTTGTTACGAAGAGTGTCTGCATATTTTATAGCACCCTTTTCTTCTTATACTGGGATTAGTTGACTCGAGATCTGAACAAGTAAAAATGTAAATGAAAGATCCACAGGCTAGTACTGAGAAGTAACCAACACAGTTTGAAGGCAATCTCAACGCGAATAAATATGAGAAGTGATTCTTATGTAGGTTGGTATGTTAAACTTACATAATTTTTCTCAGTGGGATTTTGCGGAATGGAGAGTTTCTTGTAAGATTAGGATGTCGTATTGGTCAAATATACTTCTTTGTGGTGGATTATACTCGAGTCATTTCTGTACTTCGCTCCTCTCTGCATCTTCCACAGAATTTTCTTACTGATGCTAGTTTCTTATAATGCTCATTCATATATAAGGGTTATGATCTTTGACAATTTATTCATGGTATTTCAGTGGAGTTTTCACCCTTTTATTTATCATAGCAAACGTTTCTACACTGTTCTACTCTGGCGCAGAGTGCTGGCTTTTTTAGTCGTAAGTGCGGTTGTCCTATGTCTTAACTTCCATGTGTATATAATTATATGCACGTTCCAACAAGTGATCCTTTTTCTCCCTCCAGGCTTCACAGTTTTTGCGGATTATTACATTCTATTCCACTCAGCTTCCTGGTCCAAATTATCACTGTCGTGAGGTAACCTTAAGTTCTCATTATACTGTCACTCATGAGAGCATGTCATGAAGGCCTACTGAAGCCATTTACCTTTGCTTTTATAGGGCTCGAAACAGGCCACTCTTCCACCGCCCAATAATGTACTTGAAGTGCTCCTGATCAACTGTAAGCCTTTCATTTGTTGGGTTGGCTGTTATGAGTGGAGCGTTCTCTTGATTTTCAAATTGTTCTTTGCAGTTCCTCGTGGAGTGCTTTTTGGTTGTGGCGATCTGATATTTTCATCTCACATGATCTTTACTCTTGTTTTTGTGCGTACATACCATAAATATGGATCAAACAGGTACTGAAATCTAGTGTGTGTTCATGTATCTCGGTGGGTGTTTGTGTTTGTAATTTGTGGGTTAAATTTTGCTTTCAGGTGCGTGCCAACTCGGTACCCTGATCACATGCTCTAGTCTCACTGGTGGATGTTGTTTCTCTAGGTTGATTAAGCTCTTTGCTTGGCTGATGGCTATAATTCAGAGTCTTCTTATAATTGCTTCTCGCAAGCACTACACCGTGGATGTCGTTGTTGCTTGGTAGGATAAAATTCCATTGATATGAATTATCTTGCAGTGGCATCTGCCTTCCTTTTGAGACATTCTTTTCCCTCAGGTATACTGTCAATTTGGTCGTATTCTTAGTTGACAAGAAGCTGCCAGGTACTCTCTTTTAGCCTCATGGAATCATATATAATTTTCCGTATGATGCATTTTGTAACAAGCTTTGCTGTCAATTCCGCAGAAATTCCGGATCGTACAAGTGGATTATCTTTGCTTCCAGTAAGTGCAAAAGATAAAGATGGCAGGATGAAGGAAGAGCTCCATAATCTTGAGAAGGACAAGAAAATGAAGGATGAGTTCCATAAGTTGTTAAATGGAAACACTGTTGATTCCACTGATCGGGTATTATAGAACATTTACCAACCATCTCACATGTTCTAGATTTCTAGTTTTATGCACACATTTGTAGATCAATTACATTTTTCGGTATATTTTATATAAATATGAAATATATCACGCTGCCTTTGTAATTCAATTACAACATAACCTCAAATCATCATATGCTGGGACTTCGTATGTAGATTGTAGTATTGTACACATGTAGCTCTTTTGCCATTTTCCTAATGTATCTGTTCCTTATTATTCCAGCGACAACGGGTGCAGATGAACGGAAAGCATGACGAAGACAACAACCACACACGCTCTCATGCCACTCCCAATGGTACATGATCAGCTGCTTTCATTGGGTGCTTGTCTTTCACATCGACAGGGGAATCTGCTGGGGGAAAAAAGATTGCCTGGTACCTCTGTATAATGAAAGGCTTCTCAGGCTGCCTGCGCAGCATTTTCTTCTGCACTCCTATGGTAGTAGTATATAGCCACAGATGAATATATAGTCACAGATGAATAGGTGCAGGCGCGGGCTGAAGTAGTGATAGAAACTGTAAAAGAACCCTGTTCAATTCCGCAGTGTTTTTGGTTGAAATACCACTGTAGCAGCTACAAGATGCCATGGTGCAAGCTGGAAGTGTTTAATTGGGTTGTTGGTTTTCGGCTTTTTGCTGAGCTGATTTTTCAAAGTAATGTATTGGATGTGAAAGGAGGTTGTAGATAATGATATCATTGAAGAACACTACTAATATTCACGTACATAGTAACTTACAAAAAATGCACGGGGCAAGTGCATTGTTTTAATGTACATAGAAGTATAACCAGTGTGGCATGTACGTTACGCCACCAACGATGTTGCAATCGCAGCACGTGTCATGTTCATACCCACAGCCTCCCCACTAAATGCAACGTGGTTTGTAGGGTTTTGTGCTAGACCTATATCCCCTCCATGCTGCTTTGGTAGGCCTATTGTCTACAATTCGCAATGCAGAATAAGAGATATCAAATTATGTTGTTTCATAAAATAAGAGGACATAATACATTACGCACTATAGGGCCATACCCGAGGGTGGAATAGAGAACCGGTCTCTATATTTCACTAGTGTTTCCTATAGGACATGTGTTATGGATAGATTCGGGCCATCAGCACACACAATAGTGAAGCGAGCATTGAAGTTGCATACAACGAGCACATTCCAACTGGTGTACCTATACATATTGAAGTGCCTAGCATACTCCTGGAATGGGACTGTAACTTGCACATGGGTCCCATCGATCACCTCGATGCAATTACAAAAATGCGGATAGAACTTGCGTTGCAATAGCCTTGGATGCACGGTCTAGAAAGTTGGATCAGCAGGTGCAATATTTGCAGCAGTCAATCTGTTCATGCACTTAAGCATGTGTATGGACTTTCTACTGATAGTTCTTGCTAAGTGCTTGAACTGGTTGACACCCTGCCTATTGGACTGAGGCACGCCACAAGTCTACAGGAACAAAACAAGTGCTTCTCTAGAGCGAACTTGTATAGTACATTATAGGTCATAGTTGGCAACCAGCATGTCATGGAGCCTATCAAACATTGATCTTCACATCCTGAACATATTATAGCACTGTTGATCATCGGCGAGTTTCTATTCTACCCATTGAATCCTGTTCATGAACAAAATTCTTGGTGGGGGCCTAGTCAACGAGGTTGCGTCATCGTCTGCGCACGCGAAGGCGGCGTAGGCCAGTAGTGTGAAGGAGCCAATGGAGACATTTTAATTGTCGCTGCCTCTACCGGCTGACCCAGTTACGCTCATCTTTGCACGAAATGATTAATGGATGGATGTTCAATGGCCAACAAAACGAATATCCAAAATATAAAAGCATCCGGGTAACCAAAAAAAATAACACAAACTGTGGATTGAACGATAGCATGCAATTCTGAGAAAACAACTCAAGTTCGAAACAATAGTGTACAACATTACAATGTATGACACAACAATGAAATGAAAGGTTTATGCAGTGCGAGAAACAACTCAAGTTAATGATTGAAAATGGAATGCACAACATGGAATGGCGGCAGAAACATGGATCACCCAAACAAGAACAAGCTTTCTCAAGGCATGTTCTTCAGGCAGTCCCATGTCTTCTTGATCCAACAGAGCCGCCTCTCATCTGTTTTCATGTCGAGGAAGTTGTCGCGGCATTCTTTCTTCTTGAACAGTTGGTTGATATAGTAATACACATCCATGTCCTCTCTAGCCCCAACCTCCTTGACGATTGCCATCAACCGAGACAACTCCTCCCTCGTCGGGTCACGCATAGGGGATGTCGCGCACATACTGGACAAACGAGTTACTACAGTGTATGTATTCTCGTACATGTCAATGAGGCGCTTGAGCTCGGCATCGTGGTCAATTGTTGTGCCCTTATTGTTGTCACACGGGGACGAGGACACCCGTGGGAGCTTGCCTCTAGATGGCCCTACGCTGCCACCTTGCAGGATAGTCCCGAGGACATCCTCCTTATTCTTCGATGGCAAGGTATCAGTGTCGAGCATGAACACGTACTCGCTTGTACATGTCATGGTGTTGAACACGACTTTCCATCATATCTTCATTTTCAAGGGGTCTTTTGTTGAACTTGAGCATGAAGGGTTTGCCCTATAAAAATAAGAAAAATCAGCATGCATCAAATGAGCCATGGCTTGTAGTGAGGAGAAAAATAAAAGTAAGAACAAACGAGGGTTACAAAGAGCATGCATCGTGGCTGCCTGTGCCCACCATCGGTTGTGACGCGTTTGACACCTTTTAATGTTCATCTGGGCAGGTCGAATAGCGTGACGAAAGGCCACCGGGTTCACGAGAGACTGGCGCCTCACGGACATGCCGCTCTAAAGCAAAAGCGCTCGTCTGCGCGTGCGACGAAGGGATAAGTAGCGCACCCATCCGTGCCGTCGCGTGTACGATTGGAGTATGCGTCGATCGACTCGTTTTGCTGCGTCCATCAGCGGTGAAGGCTCATGGCCCGCCCGAGTGCATGGAATGGCATGTACAGCTTGTGGTGCGACAAGTGGCTGATCAGCTGATGGCTGTGCTATTGCTGTCATGGGACGTGCAAGAGACAACACCATGGCAACCGTTAAACAGCGCCTCCCATTCGTGACCTAGCAAAGAGTTGAGGAGAGCAAACATATGGACTTGAGTTCATCTGAAGAACCGGTTTCTGGGTTTGTACTACTAAGGTCCTGTCCTTTTCAGTTTTTCTATAATAACTAGCTTTTAAACGGAATACTTTTTCAAGATAGAATATACTAGTTAATTATAGTACATACTGTACCGACTTCATTTATATCAGCAAAAACCGTATGTGAGTTTCTATTACTCTGTAACCTTTCACACAGACAGCCAAAAAGTCACAAACCGCAGCCAAAAGCTATAAGCTCCAGCCAAAAAGAACATGCCTAATTTATTTGCCTTTCCAAACACCGCCAACATGAAGAATACCCTGCAATTAACTGCGAATTCATGCAGCTCGGGTGATTGCGTCGTCCTTGAATCCCGCAAGCTGCATGTTACCCCTCTGCACTCCCACGCACGTTCTGCGATTACTCCGATACCAACCTTGTCATTTAAACTAGCAAAATCTCTCGACCGATGTTACCTGGGTGCGTCACCAATTCATTCTTGGACAAAACGATTCCATCAAGTAGCTCATATATAGGGTAAA
Organism: Dendrocalamus latiflorus; assembly: GCA_017311315.1. NCBI lineage: Eukaryota > Viridiplantae > Streptophyta > Magnoliopsida > Poales > Poaceae > Dendrocalamus > Dendrocalamus latiflorus. The sequence continues at coordinate 14,172,361 of CM029647.1, read as the reverse complement.
CAAGGCGCAGTCCCATGAGCACAGATTGGGTTTAAAGGGCTTCAAGATTGTTCACAAGCCGGAATCCTACAAGGAATTACGGAGGATTCCTATAGGAGTTAATATTGTTTCCTACAAAAATGATGTGAAATTTCTGTCTTCCACACAAGCACTTGCATTCTGCAGTTCCGCATTTCTCGGTTGTCTGATTGGGATTTGAACAACAATCCAGATAGAGGTCCAGGTGGGTGAGAAATCAGGGATAGTTGATCAGATATTCAGATGCCCGAGTGTATGGAACATGTGCCTTTTGAATTGCAAGAGCAGATGGAGAACATTTAATAAGCACATTAGCAAAAAAAAAAAATTGTTCAAACCAAGCATTAAGCGACGAAGCAAGTGAAATCTTTCCATTATCTGCTTTCATCTCCACCATCGATTACATATGTGCACCATGTCCCAATCTTTACCGAATAGCCCGCCCTTCTTTTTTGCTGGATGTAATACCACGAACTTTCTACAAATTAACACCATCCTTCACGCGACCAGCTCTCTTCAAATTTTCGGTTCAGTTCAGCCCAGTGTGCTTTTTTCGCATTTTTCTGATACTGGCAAGTATTTTACCAGTAATAATGGCTTTGAAGCTTTTATTAAGACCTCTATGCAACAAGGCTCAGCCAGGGACATTAAAGTGAAAGAGCCAAGATATAACAAAAGCAAACACCATGCAGGCAAGGAGGAAGTTGAGAAACCGGTGCCCTTGCCAAAACCTCCGTGGCTCATTGGCTGGTGCTTGTGCAGCTGCAGTGTTGCCTGATTCATTCCACTGCTCAATGAACTCCGCATCACCAAAACCTACCACATTGCATGCAGTTGAGCCACAAATTTCGCAGATGCTACGGCAAGGAAACAAAGGATGGAGCTTTTTAGTTTCTCCACATTCAAGTTGCAAAACCACAAAACGAGGTTATGCTTATATTTGAACAATAAAGGAACACATTTGATAGTCGATGTCTCTTACGCCTCTACAATACGAGGATAATAGCAATGATAGAAAACTTCAACATGGTATAGCTCTGTTAAATCAACAGCATTTCAGCTGAACTACTATCAAAGCACAATAAGCACTGGAAGGGCATAAGTCCAATTTCATCTGAACTCTCATCAAGGAAAAGATCAATTTTTTAATAGGTTGCATACATATTATGTTTGTCATTTGGTCAGGATGCTGAAGCATCTTTGCATATCTTATCTTGACTCTTAAGTTAAATATTTCTAGATGTCTGCCTCAATTTCAAGTGATAACTGAGTGCTCAAGAGAGTCCTCTGTTGGTGCCATGCATAAGAACATGCTCTCACTTTCATAGTATATCCCCTTCTATGCAGAAATTGCGAAGAAGGCATTTGTTACATTTAGTACTCTGATTCTAGCATTTAACAATTGTCAACCTAAACATTTTCTAATGTAATAAAATCACATAAGAAATAAAAAGATTGTTTTTGTAGAAAGAAGGATTGATATAGACCTGAGTAGAACAGCACTACACTAAAATAGTTGAAAATATGTACTCAAATAGAAAGAAGGGTGCCCATCCATCTCTATGCTTGCATTTAAAGAGGCTCTTGCTGATATCTTTTTTCTTGAAATCTTGCACTCAAAGAGGCACATCATTGTAGTTGCTTAAAGATAATAGCTTGTTCCAAAATTATTTTCATGTGTGCCGGTTCTACATGCGCATCAAATGATTTCAAGAGCATGGGTAAAATGAGAAAATATGGTGCATCTTATGCAGCTTACCATTTTTACACCCGGTGCCTTCACCTTCATTTTTCTTCCCACTTCATTTTTACTACTACTATTGTCAAAGAGAATTCTCACACACTAGCTAATTAGCATTCGTTGTCAAGTAAAAGAGCAATATTTTGCCACTCTCAGAAACAATAAGTTGAATTAATCAGCTTGTGAACAATGTTTAATACTGAAAAGCGCAGCTGCTTAACCTTCTTAAATGAATTGCAACCTTTGCTTACTGCTGAAACTCAACCTTCTTAAATGAGTTGCAAGAAAAACCTTTCTGTGGTAGAATCTCCACTCGGAAAACCCCTTTTTCCTCCAACAGTATACCTTAATCACTTAATGCAGTGAGTTTCAGTGAGGTGTGATTGTTGGCCACAATTTTCATGAAGTACATTCTTTTAGTGGAAGGTTACACAATAGCACACCCTCTAGACCACCACAACAAAGGCATGTCATGCAGATCAGACTGAAAAAGGTCAACACTTCCACTTTCGGAGATCAAGAGAATTACACAAGGATCTGCAAGAAAAAGCAGACCAAAAGAAGGAATCCGACTTAATCCTCTCCAATGTTCTATAATATTGTCATTCCTAAGCCTTGCCTATAGCCTACTAGTTATCACACTCCTTGTAACATTTATCACCTACCTAAATAAAGAAAAAAAACACTAGTTCCTGCTAAAGATTCCTTAATCATTTGTTCATACACTCAAGTGCATTATCTTTCACAAAGGCGTCTATCCTAAACAAACAATGGCAGGTTTGCAGTTACACTGAACTCACGACACAGTAAAATATGTCCATTTGAGTTGTATATAACATGAACAGATAATGGTAATTATCCGAAGTGAATTACGGAATTAGCAGCAGCTGGGCTTACTTGTTGCCCCTGATCTTGAACCAGGTGTCGGCACACTGCTTGTGGGCGCAGGAGAGGTCGTCCTTGCAGGAGCAGCCGAGCACGATGCCAGCGCCAGACTCGGCGGCGGCGCCCTCGAGGCCGAGGTGGCAGATGCGGCAGTTCCTCTCGGCCTTGTCGGGGCTGGCCTTGGTGATCTCGGCCAGCCCGGCCTCCAGGTCGACGTCGTCCAGTGAGCACTCCGACACGCACGACTTCCTGCCGCGCCCGGCCGCGCCCTTGCCTTCCTCATCCCCGGTGCCGGCGCCGGAGCGGACGGACCCGCACGTCGAGATGTCGTCCTCGAGGGCGGCGGAGTCCTGGCGGGAGTACGAGTGCCACGACCGGTCCTCCGCGTCCGAGAAGCACTGGCTCCCCTCCTCCTCGTCCGAGCTCTCCTCCGCGAGCCGCCCCCCGCCGCCGCCGCCGAGGCGGCCCCGCTCCACGCCAGGCTCGGCAGCGGCAGCGGCAACGATCGCCGATTGCTCGAGCATGTTCACCATTAATCCCACGAAAAGAACACTACTTTCTCCAAGGTAGAAATGAACCAAAGAAACCTACAAAAAATCAATTCAAGAAAAGGAAACGAACCACTTAAATTGCTCCTCTGGTATCAAATCCCGACAAGAGCAAATAAGGAAGCAAGCAAACAAGAAACGCCGAAAGCGCGCACTAAGTATCACTCTTGCAGTTGCAGGTCACTCCAAAGCAGCGCCCAAGAACCTAGAGCTGCCACCCACAACACAATGCGGCCGATCATGAGAAGCAGCGACGCAAGAAGAATCCAAAGCGGGAAGAGTCTAAGCTCTAAAAGAGAATTGGAATATGCTCATACCGACGAGGCATCAGGGGGGGCCAAAAGATTGGAGTTTTAAGTGGTTTCTTGATCCATAGCTGAAGAGCGCAGCAGGTAAACCAAAAGAGGGGTGTGCGTGCGAGATGGAAGCGATAGACTGGAGTTCCAAAAAAAGAGTAAGGCCAAAGAGAGAAGGGGAAAAAGAAAAGCAGTTTTGCTATTGCACAAGTGACTGAATTTTTTTTATGTTTCAGTCACCTGAAATTGCACTTTCAATGAACTAAAAATTGCAGCCTCCCTCCAAAAAAAACAGCTGCAACTTTAGGTGATTCAGAGTGCAACTTCAGGTGTCCTGAAATTGCACTCTCAATCAACTAAAATTGCAGCCCCCCTCCAAAAAAATATGTGCAACTTCAGGTGATTCAAAGTGCAACTTTAGGTGACTAAAAGATAAAAAAATTCAGTCGCCTGTGCAATAGTCTATCCCAAAGAAAAGACATGATGCGCTTGTCGAGGAGGGGTAGAGAGGAGACATAGTCGAAAACGGTGTCAATGGCTCCGTTTTTTTCTTTGTTTTAATGATTTTTGACTTCGATTTTCTCAAAAGTTAAAATAAATAAAATAGTTTTTTTAATATTTTTTGAAATTGCTTCTCTAAATGGTTTTTCGAGTACAAAACTATATACACCATTTATGTCGACGTCTCCAATATCCATCATTATCTAAAAAAGTACAGATGTAAACCATTAATTATAGTCAAAAATCATTAATCATAGCTTAAAACAACACGACCAATTCATCCCTCTTTGGGGTTGTAGTATTAGAAGCCTAGAAGGGGAAGACTGTATTGTGATTTTGTGGGCATATTTTGATTTGGATTGGAAGGAAAAACATTGGATGTGCACAAATTTTTGACACGTGATTTTTCTTGAAGGCAAACAGGGCTTACAATTAACAGGCCACATACACGTGATCTTTCTTGAAGGCAAAAACTTGTGCACATCCAATATAGGAATTAAATTTTTCTATGAAATTATCGCGTTCTAAAAGGGGCATACGTTTGATCGTATAACCCTTATTTCCTAAGCTTGATCTGCTGTAGTTACATCGTTCAGGATTGGTGGAGGGAAAAGAGCTTTGAGGGAAACAATTCAATTTTTATCGCCTTTAATATCGAAGCCTCGCTTGGAACATTTTTTATTCTTGATCATACGAGTTTTTTCCTTTACTCTTAAGTCTCGTTTGAAATACGAGAATTTTTCCAATTCATATGGGATTTGAGTTATTTCTTATAAAATTCATACGATTATCTTTTTTTGTAAAATTTACAGGTTCTAAACGAAACCTTAATCCAGTGGCGGACGCACCGGTACGTCAAAGCGGCTAACGTCCACCCTACACTCGGCCAGAGAGTAGGTATCTCTCTAGCCCCTTAGCTCCTCCTGGGGAGCCGCTGCGTCATGCTCAGCCGGCCGGTCATCGTCGGAAGGCACACTTGAGAGGAAGACACTAGCAAGTATGCCCCCAGCCATGCCATGCAGCCGGGTCTGGGCGCCTGCCGGCTGCCGCCTGGGCCAACCGGCAGGAATGGCAGTGGCGGAAGCCCAGCCTAGCAGCCAATGTCAACTCCAGGCAGATCTTCAATTCGATCCCCTCATCCCCCATTCCCCCAAATTGCTAAATCCCTAATTAGCTAATCCCGTGAAGCGCTCGGTCGAACAGGCGATGCGATGGACCGACGGCGTTGGCGAGTGGCGGCGGGCGGGCGGCTGACGGGCTGAGTGCTGACTGCCGGTGGGGCCGTGGGGCGCCACCACGCCAAGCAGGGCAGCCGACCGCGACCATCGCCAGGAGCCTGGCAGCCTGGCCGTAGCCGCCTGGGCGCGTCGTCGTCGTCGATCTGTCGATCTGCAGACTGCAGCAGCTGGTGAGTGGTGAGTTGTACTGCTGCAGTGCTGCCTCATGGTCTCATGGATAGCTTGAGTGCTTGACGCCATAGTTCAATCAGATAACATTTTATAGCTTGACGGCTTAACGCCATTGTTCAATTAGATGACATTTTTTATAGTACAGAGACCCTGGTTCACACACTCTGTGGACACACACACACAATTTTCACTTAGAGAATGAGTTCGAGAAGCAAACAGATGAACGCATATAGATGAACACACAGAGTATTTGTGCATTGCAACTTGCTAGTGCTTTTCAGACTTTTCTCTGTTATTCCTCTGTTTCCAGATGGGCTACAGTCTACTGAAAGCTGAAGACCGACTAAACAAGTAAACAAAACACACTCCTCAGATGGCCACCGGCTGATCCGAAAATCATGCCACTACTAAACATGACTTGGCCACATCCCATACAATCAGGATCATGGACCAGAAAACACCTAGACGCAAACATGAATCTGCAGTCATGAACTTCAGCATCTTTGAACTTTTATTGGACTTTGACTGACCAAGCCTCAGACTGACTGGCTGAAGCTTTAAACTGACTGAACAACGCAGAACACAAAACATTCAGATAACCTGAGCAGAACAAGATTATCTTCAATAATTTTATAGCTTGACGCCATTGTTCAAGTAGATAACATTTTATAATTTGACGCCATTGTTCAATTAGTGAACATTTTCTGCCTGGTCCAATTTGCCCTGAGCTTTGCCACTATCCAGTCAATATTCCACAAGTAGTCAAGTAGTGCACTAAAAGGCAGACGATTCATTCTACAGCACAAGTGCCTGAATGTTTAGACTTTAGATTAAACTGACCCCGTTGGATTAAGATTAGATGATCAGAGCATGCTTTAATTGTTATTTTTTTTCTGTTTTTGTCAGCGTTTCCTCCTTTCAAAACAGGCCACGGAGGGAGCCGGCCCATTATTGATGTACAATCTTTGTTGCATCTCGTATTTTTACTATGTACTTATTCTAATTATGTATAATTTAGATTATAAAAGATAGTTTGACTTATATTTAGTTCATTTATCTTTTGTTAATCATATTCCGCTAGTCTCTCTAAAATTTGGTCCTAAGTCTGTCGCTGCCTTAATCAAACATTAGGGTACGATGAAGTGGAGTTGGTGAAAGAAAAAGAAAAAAAATTTGGGCCAGGCCATAGATTATCAACACTGTCAAATGATGTACTCGTGAGCATTTGTCGGTATCCAACGGGGAGCTGGTACATAATGGCGGGTTGTATTTGTTCTCTAACATACACATACACTGAATTTAAAGAAACTGCATGTGCTAGTGCCAGGTTGTTAAGCTGATGCAAGGACCTCAGACAAAATATAGCATATGCACGAAAACACCCTTAAGAAAGGCACACAACAAGGATACAAATGTACGAAAAGAAAATGGAAGTACATCTCTAGTTGCTTTGCTCTGTGTCACTTGTATCCTAGGTAGTCCTTGCGTTGATACTAATGTTACATTTTTTTTCGATGCATACTAAGATTTTACCAATTGATTATAAACTGTTGCTGATGCATAGACCACACTGACAACGGTTGCAATTCAGGGCAGCGGTTTTCTCAAACCCTATATTAATTTTGTAGAGGTTATCCAGTCTGTTCTCTATGCCTTTGACTTTTCTGTGATGCTCCATTATGAGAGTAAAAATCTATTTATAGACTCTATTTTTAGGTGTTATAAAGTGATCTACATGTTTCTGGTACACCGTGACTCTTGAATCATGTCATCAACCACGATCAGACATGCTAATTTTATGAGACTGAAATATATTAGTCCCTAACATACATGTGTGAATTATGTATCATGATTAATTGTTTACGAGATCATATAGGCCAACAGTTTGCAGAGCCAATCTTGCAAAACAAATCCAGCTATTCCACCCTGTGTTGTACCCAGGTTAAACATATACATGCACATTAAATTTTAGTGGACTCGATCTCAATAAATATCTACCATATTTCACCATAGTCATCTTTGACACATCGAGTATTAATTCCTCGAGTTAAATTCCTCATCAAACTATTTTCACTCACTTACATCAATAATATAAATAATTCCACATTGAATTAAACAGAAAATAACTATAATAAATATTGAAAGCCACATAAAAATTGCAACATAGCCCACATCAGGGCGTGTTCTTTTGGATTGTGACTTATGGCTTATGACGTAAATTTTTGAGTTCTAATTGTTTGCGAGAAGAAGTTCGCAGAGGAAAATAGTCACATGTGATTTTTCTGGTACAGCTGAAATCAGTATACTTTTTACTATAATCTTCCTGTTAATCTCGTCTTAAAAATATATCATTTAAAAATTAGTTATTGTAACATAAATCATAAACCGCATCAAATCATGACAGAAAAAGAACTCATCCGATTTGCAAGTCAGTCGCTTACCCCAGTGCATGGAGCCAGCCACCACGGCAACCCAAGCACAATTGCGTGATTTTCCTTTTTCACCCTCACCTTGTTCGCTGCACCAAATCTCTTCTGTTCACTTCACCAAATCATAGATCATTGCGCTAAAAGGCATTACCCTCTGACGAGGGAACCCATCATCAGCTGGAGTCCTGGACTGGATGAAGCTTTCAGTGAAGCAGAAATTCACCTACGGCACTTGGCGCCACCATCTCCAGCTCTGCACTACCACTACTACTGTCTCTCAACCGCGACATGATTTGACGAGATATTTCGGCCGGGCGCGCTTGGAATCCTCTTTTTTGCCGCTCCTTTCCATATATGCATTGCCCGAGGACAGGATAGCTCTGCACTCGCCATCTCTCTGTCATGCATCTTACCGACGATCAGATGCTCCGCATCTCCGGCCATCTTTCACGTGATTCCAGCAGCAAAATTCTGAATGCTGGAAGAAACAAAAAGATTTAAGAAGCGCTTTCTTCCTAATGATATGCGAGTACGGCGAGATGCATAAATGCATTGCCTGATGTTTGACCTGTGGTCAACGGTGCCATATCGAAGGAAACCGCGGCGTACGGCACACAGGCTTAAGGGTAGATGAACATATGCCGTCAGCTGGTCAATGTGGCCTTACAGCCAAATAGCTTCAGGCAGGGCAGAACAGATGGTTTGCCGGTCGGCGATGTTTGTTGGGTTTTGTTGGCGAGCAGAGACATTTCGGGCCTGCGCTCAGTTCAGCTTAGAAAACTGGTCTGGTGCTTGTCGCTGCATCGGCATATCCACATCGCCACATGATCTAGAAATAGTAGAGAGAGAGAGAGAGAGAGAGAGATTCGTGTGGACTGTCAGGAAAGGTAATACTATTGGACAGTAGTAGTACTACAAGCATACAAGCTAGCGTTTCTTCTGAGCATGGATGAATATAATTGAGCAAGAAGTTTTTGTCTGATAAAATGCGATTGTATATGTATGGTTAACCATTGCGGGCAGAATGCTAGCTGCCGGGACTGCACGCAAAAGAAAAGGACGGGATGCCGAATCCGGCTGGTGAAGGTGCTATCTACGCATGCTCCTTGTGTCGTGTCGCGTCGATCAGCTGACGATCTGACTTGGGTTGGTTGGTACGTTTGGTTACGGTTAAAATCGTCGCGTTAACCCAAGGAGAAGTATCCTGCTCCGCTCGTTTCTGCTTTATCTTCTTACTTCTAATTTATTTTTTACTATTCATAAATTTCATTTTTTTAACTTTTGATTTTTTTAGCTTTTTGCCAATTCTTTTTTCCGTATTCGTTTGCGTTGTCCGTAATGAGCTACCATATTTTTTTCTATTTTTAATTTTTTTAAATTTAATTACGCCAAATAAGCCACCTTTAGCTACAATGAAATTTCAGCCGCTATAGTACAATTTTAGTCATAAGGCATAACTTTTCAGTCCAACCGAGCAGGGCCTTCTCAGGGACAAAAGGTGCGCATCGGCAAGGCTTTGCACCAAGAAAGGGGGGGGTGAACTGAACTGCCACTGTTTCTTTGTAGATCATTGCGTCGTGTCCCCAAAAGTTACGGCTTACTTGGCTGCATCGCTGTAAGAGCAGGTGCATCATCGTTCATCGCTGTCTCGCTCGCAGCATGGCGCCGTGGCCTTGGCTATCCACAGCTCAATAATTCGATTCGGCAGATCCATAATACACTAGCAAGATCGCAACAGAAGATTCTACAGGCAAGACCAGCCAAAACCCTATCGAGACTATTTCGGGAAGAGTAGACGGCATCTTCGTACCCCACGAGGCAGACAAATGGATGCCATGATCAACAAATCATCAGTCATCACAAAAACCAGAACAAACCAACCGAAACGAAGACGAAGAGCACCGAGACAGAGGAGAAAGTACGACTTCTCCACGAACCCCGAAATCCTAGCGTGCTGGCAGATGCTGCCTCTGAACTAACACATGCAAACAGGCAGGGAGAAATCGAGGCTGGCAAGATGAAAAACTAACCCAACTACTCCACAACACCATCAAACCTGCCCAAGTAGCAGTCTATATGTAATTGCTAGAGTAATAAACTGCACATGATTTTTCGATGCGTCGAGTAGTTTCCAATCAGCATCCATGGCCGGCCGCATGAAGTACAGAATCTTTATATCAGCATGCATATGATCATATCCTATAATTGAGAGAGTAGGGTCCCCGAAACCCACCAGCTGGTGACAAGCATCAGGTTACTGCAACTTTCATCTTGCAAAAGATTGTGTAACCTGTATGCAACCAACCTTTTGTCTACCAAATGCCTATGGATACCTAACCCTGCGGCCAAGGCAGGAACCATAAAAGTGGTAGTCCAGCACATTAGTACTCTATAGAAACTATAGACGAGCTCCCGGGAAGGTTGTATAATTTGATATTTAGCTGCCTGTACAATCAGTGGCTGGATTCTTTTCTATTTATAGTTGGCTTATGTTTGTATGGACTATATTAACTAACTTTTAAATATTACATTTTTTAAGACGGGTCAAAAGGAAGATTGTATTAAAAATATACTGAGTTCAGCTGTACCGGCTAAAATCATATGTAACTATTTTTCTTTATGTATTACCTCTCATAAATAGATATAATTTAAATATTTAAACCATAAATCATACGCAAAAAAATTCACCCTTTATATAACCAGATCTAAGGTGAGAGGCAAATAAGCTCCAGCAACACCTTAAATACAGATAGAAGCTGCACAGATCCATAAACGAAAGGGTGTACACCCTAGACCCTACCAGAAAAACAATGTGAGATAAACAATACGATTGAACAACAAAAGCTGCCAAGTCAGTGGCGGACGTACTATGTCAAGAGGCCTGACGCCCATCCTGTCTTTGATCAGAGAGTAGGTATCTCTCTAGACACCTAGCTGCTGGGGCGCCACTGCGCCATGCCAGGTCGGCCGGTCATCTTCGGAAGACACATAAGCCCTGTTTGGTACAGCTTTATGAGTTGTTGTGAGCTATTTTTTGCCAAACACATTTTTTGCAAACAACTTCATGATGAAGCTCCTTAAATCATGCTCTCACAAGGGAATGGAATGGGGTGAAGCTGAAAATAGTAGCTTTTCACAGCTCTCTCCCTCAGGCTTGCAGTTCTAGGAACCCACTGTCCTTGTAGTTGACAGAAATTACAGCACTTTGCCACTGGGTTCCCACGCCTGTTTCCTCTCCTCCCGTTCGCACTTCTCTACCATTCGCACTGATTTTAATTTTTTTTAATTTTTTAATTCATACTCATTCAAATATATTATTTTTTAATTCATATGACCATATACAAACATACAACTCCAAATGTTAGAACAAGTCAGGTAGATAGGGGCATCTTGGACAATTGCTCTCTCTCAGCCATGCATGAAGCTGTTGGTGAAGCTGTTTTGCCAAATAGTTTTCCAAAACAGTTTTAGCTTCACCGGTGAAGCTGCTTGTGAAGCTGAAACAAAAAAAAACAGCTTCACTAGTGAAGCTGAGCTATGCCAAACGGGGTCTAACTAGTAAGTATGCCCCTAGCCATGCCAGGTAGTCGGGTCTGGGCGCCTGCAGGCTCCAACCGGCCGAAATGGTGGTGGCGGAAGCCCAACCTACCAGCCCATGTCAGCTCGGCAAGCCACTGATGGCTGAAGCCAGGCAGGTCTTCGACTCGATCCCCTTGTCCCCATTCCCCAAATTGCTAAATCCCTAATCAGCTAATCCCGTGAAGCGCTCGGTCGGCCGGGCGACGCGACGGGCCGACGGCGTTGGCGAGTGGCGGCGGGCGGGCGGGCGGCTTGGAGCCTTGGAGGCAGCTGACGGGCTGAGTGCTGACCGCTGGTGGGGCCGCATATCAGAATTTACGAAAGCAAGCCCAACCAACTACGCACCTATCGTGATTATACTAACCAATTATCACAATTCACACAGAGATAACCAAAACATCTTCATCTCCAACTTTGTATAATCCACAACTGCAACCAAGACAAGGCAAAGAACCTGGTTGTCTTCAACAATTCAAAGTGTAATTTGGAATACAGGAATCTAGCTTTTCATAAGCCTACCAGGACAGACAACAATAGAAACAGTAACACAAAGAAACCTAATCTCTGACAAAGATGGCTCATAGAGAAACACTACAGAGGCATGAAACTACAGTTGCTGCTGCCACCATCATTTTGGATTTCTATGCTAGTATGCTTTCTAAAAAATGGAATGTTCACTAAGACATTGACTTTATGCGAAGCAAAAGATAGAACATTGCAAGATTACTAACATGTTACTGCAAAGAAATAAAGATATACATTAGAAGTACTAGATAAGAAATGAATTTAAATGCACATAGAATAAGCAGATCTACTTATTCTGTTACAATCATATAGTAAAAGCGGATGATGGTTAAAGCTCTCGGGGGAAAAAAGAAAGAAAAATCGGGTGTGTGTAGAGATCATCCGGATGTTTTCTTTCTAACTATCATCCAGTTTTGAGACCGTTGGATTGCCCGTTTTTTTAGGGGGGAGATTTTTTTGAGGAGGGGAGATTTTTTTTGGAGGGGGTGGGGGAGAATTTATAGCTATTGGATCTCTAATCCAACGGTCTCAAAACTGGATGATAGTTAGGAAGAAAATATCCGGATAATGTTTATCAACACCCTACAAAAAAAGCCCTCAATTGGGTGGCAGGGTGGGGCCTAATTACGACAATTCACAACTATTCGATGCTATTGGCAACATTTAAACTGAAAAAATACGGAAGTCCCCTACATCATGAAAACATCTCTCATTAAGATATACTCCAAGTCAAATATTGAGTTATAAAAAATTTGGAGTTTATTTAGTATACTAAGCCACACCACACAATTGTGCAAGCCAAACAATCTAGTTTAACTTAGAAGGGGATATTCATGCAGATGTAATGAAAATAACAAAAATAAATCTCAAGGAGACTAACCTAATGTTTTCACATTTTAATTAAAACTGAACATATGTGCAAGTCCAGGAGGCTGACATAATGTTTTCACATTTTAATCAATACGATACCCCACCATTCCTTTAGATACTCTGTTATTACATGTACAGTAGCACTGTTCTATTGTTAGTTAAGTATGGGCCCTAAAATTAGCAAATCAGTTGATTTGCATCACATGTACCATAATTGTAATTAAACCTTCACCTTTTCTTCCATGGAGTTATTCCTTGGGCTGCCTATTAGAAACAAGCTCAATTTCAGCATACTTTCACTTGGACGATCAGTCCATTGTCAAAATATGTTGGTTGTTTACCTCTATTTTAATCAAATAACATGTGGTGATAACTACAACATCAAATAACACCGATTTCGCTGGCCATTAAAAGGAAAATGAAAAAGGAAGAGAGTCATTATGTGTCACTTGGCATATAATTGTCAATAGGGCATAATACTCTTCTCATAACTGAAAGATTCATTCTATTTGTAACATTCCTTAGTATTCAACCAGGGAACACTGGAAACGGAATGCAATTAGGATTAGGAATGCCTCATAGTTTTTCTATAATGCGACAGTCATGTCCAATTACCTAAGTTGAATATACACGATGCGGTATGAATGTACGATGCTAAGCACCTGAAATATACTAAGAGCTGCAAGTGCCACATGTCATGCCATCTATCAAAGACGCAGCTCAGGATTGTAACCACAGTTTGACTTCATTATGTCTAAATATAACAAACAACAGCAAATATTCTAGCACGCTAATTAACATGATCCCTAATATGTCAGGCTGGCAGAACAGACTGCAATAAGTTGCTGGTGTCACTGCAAACCACTTTTCATCCAGGCAATGCTGCTAATTTCTGATACCAATGAAGCAAAACTACTATTCAAAATCGGTGGATGATCTTCGAACTCATTAAACTCAGGACTCCTTACGAGGTCACTCCAGAGCACTGCAGCAACCATGCCCACATTTGTTTGGCACCTCAGGCCTCAACTGCAAAGCATGTAGGATCAACAAACTTGCAGACCCCATTTTCAGGCTTGAAAGCTCGAGTCAAACTTGAAGATGGAGCTTGACACTTCCTTTTGCGTTGATTGAGCAGGTCCTACGGTCTGAAAGCACCAACCTTTGGAACTGGTCGGGCCAGGTAGGGTGGATCGACTTCAGTGCTAAAATAGTTACCTCCGATTTGCCATGCACCAACAGAATTTCCAGTTACTGTTTGCACAGGAGTTTCCCTTACTTCCATAGCATTGAAGGAACTAAGATATCCTAATGGCAGTTTCCCCTACTTCCATAGCATTGAAGGAACTGAGATCTCCTAATGGCCAATGTTCTTCTGAAACTGCCCTGCTTGCTTGCGCATCGGCCACCGGCGCAGTACCGACGCCTCAGAGTAGAATTCCAGTGGTTCTTGATTGCGTTGTCGGTTCTCCCAACCAAAAGCTTCGCGATAGATGCCCACTAATTCCCATGAACTGCATGAGCAGCCATTATAATGCGGTCCTCCTCTTCTGCAGCCAAAAACCACAGATTTAACAAGTATTAGTGTATTGCAGATGTTGGTGTCTATCTTAGGATCACTAGAAGTAGATCTGCTAGGGTAGGGTTGCTATTCGGGATGAACAAGGGGTAACGCGTCTAGATCTAAAACAACAGAGAGTAATGAGAGGGGTTTTAGGGTTACCGACCATCCGTGGTCTTGGTTGCTGGTGCAGAGGCGTCCGCCATGGAGTCGGTGGAGTCGGGAGACGTCGGTGGTGAAGCCCCGTGGCGGCGCCGTCCAGGAGCGGCGTGGCAGTGGCGCTTCCCGTCACTGGCTGCGCTCCCCCTCGAGATCGGGTTAGGGATTTGTCGGTGGGGTGTACGGCTCAGTCGAACCTCGTGATCAGAGCCGTCGGCCCCCACCTGTATTTATAGCGCAGTGTGACAGGGGCCCACCAACCATTAGGGTTGGGCGCCCCCGATCAGGGCGCGAGCTCAAGGCCCAGGTGGCCGTTGGGCCAAACCTGGGTGGAGATCATCCTAACATTCTCCCCCTTGATCTCATCTTACACTTAAACTCTATGCTTGTCACTCATTGTTTTTCTCATTCCATCACAGATCAGTGCATAGAGCGTGCCTCATCGTCACGGTCTTATGCCATTAGATTGAACAGCTACAATGCACTTCTCTGTTTTGAAATGTACTCTCAACTGGGCCCTTATTGTCCAGGAATCATAGGCTTTCCCGTAAACCCATGCCGGCTAAGTGTTCTCTGAACACATTGGGCGGTAAGCCTTTTGTGAGCGGATAAGCGAGCATCTTTTCTGTCCTTATATGCTCAAGACTGATTATATGATCCCGGACTTTATCTTTCACAACATAATACTTTATGTCAATGTGTTTGGCAGCACCACTTGACTTATTGTTGTGAGCATAACATACTGCTGGTTCATTATCGCAGTATAACTTTAGTGGCTTATGTATGTCATCTACCACTTTCAACCCGGGTATGAATTTCTTTAGCCAATTCACCTGCCCCGTGGCCTCATAACATGCTACAAACTCGGCACACATTGTGGATGATGTAGTGACAGTTTGTTTTGAGCTTTTCCACGATATAGCTCCTCCTGCGAGAGTGAATACATATCCGGATGTCGACTTTCTATCATCCCCCGCATAATCAGAATCTGTATACCCCACTATATGGAGTGAATCTGATCTTCTGTATGTCATCATGAGGCCTTTTGTTCCTTGCAAATAACGCAAGACTTTCTTTACTAATTTCCAATGTTCTATTCCAGGATTGCTCTGGAATCTGCCAAGTAACCCGGTAACAAACGCTAAGTCAGGGCGCGTACATACTTGAGCATACTGCAAACTTCCGACAGCTGAAGCATATGGAACCGCTTTCATTTGATCGATCTCATATTGGTTCCTAGGGCATTGAAATTCCCCATACCTGTCGCCCTTGACTATAGGAGCAGATGAAGGCTTACAATTTTGCATACTATATTTCTTTAGAACCTTTTCTAAGTATGCCTTTTGTGATAAACCTAAAAACCCCTTAGTTCTATCTCGGTGAATCTCTATTCCCAGTACGAACGAAGCTTCACCCAGATCCTTCATATCAAAATTCGAGGACAAGAACTTCTTTGTCTCCAGTAATAGGCTAACATCACTACTAGCAAGTAAGATGTCATCCACATACAGGATTAGGAAAATGTATTTCCCATTCTTAAACTTTGCATAAACGCAATTGTCCTCTACATTCTTCTTGAACCCAAAAGTTCTTATTGTACTATCAAACTTCAAGTACCACTGCCTTGATGCTTGTTTCAATCCGTAAATAGATTTCTTCAGCCGGCATCCCATACGTTCTTTTCCTTCCACAACAAAACCTTTCGGTTGTGCCATGTAAACATTTTCCTCCAAATCCCCATTTAGGAACGCCGTCTTTACATCCATCTGATGCAATTCTAAATCATAATGAGCTACAAGCGCCATTATTATTCTAAAAGAATCTTTACACGAGACTGGAGAAAATGTCTCATTGTAATCTATGCCTTCTCTTTGTGTAAAGCCCTTTGCCACAAGTCGCGCTTTAAATCTTTCTATATTCCCTCTAGAGTCATGTTTTGTTTTGTAGACCCATTTACAGCCTACTGTCTTGGCTCCTTTAGGAATAGTTTCTAAGTCCCAAACACCGTTGGTGCTCATTGACTTCATTTCATCCTGCATAGCTTCAAGCCACTTGGATGAATGAGCGCTTCTCATGGCTTCTTCAAAAGAGGTGGGATCACCCTCCATTTGAAAATCCTCAGTTTCATAGACTTCGTAATCATTAGGGATAGCTGATCTTCTGACTCTTTGAGACCTTCTGAGTCCCTCGCTATTCGATGCTTGTTCTGTGTGAGGCTGTTGTTGCTCTTCCTCTTGGGTTACAATGGGTTCTATGAGATCCTGAAGGACAGGTTCCTCATGTTCACTCATCGTTTCCACAGGAGAACTAACAACAGGTGCTGTCACTACAGTGTCTGGCACTGTTGGTGTAGCAACAACAGGTAGCGTGAAAAATGGTTCCTGAACCATCGGAATGGGCACATGTACCCGCTTTTCCTCTAGGTTAATTTCTCGCGCTACTCTGCTCCCCCTGATCATCTCTTCCTCCAAGAAGACAGCATGTCTTGTTTCTACAAACTTCGTATGTCTGTTAGGACAATAGAAGCGATAACCCTTCGATTTTTCTGGATAGCCAATAAAATGGCAGCTGACTGTCTTGGGATCTAGCTTCCCTATGTTTGGGTTAAAAACTTTAGCCTCAGCAGGACAACCCCACACACGTAAATAGTTAAGTGAGGGTTCTCTTTCTGTCCATAACTCATACGGTGTTTTGGGTACCGACTTACTTGGTACTCGATTAAGAATATGAATGGCGGTTTTTAACGCCTCCATCCATAAACTTATCGGTAGCGTGGAGTAACTTATCATACTTCTCACCATATCCATTAAGGTACGGTTGCGTCTTTCAGCCACTCCATTCTGCTGAGATTCGCTCGGTGTAGAGTACTGGGCAACTATGCCATTTTCCTGTAAGAACCTTGCAAAAGGTCCAGGAACTTGGCCATACGGGGTATGCCGACC
This sequence comes from Dendrocalamus latiflorus, assembly GCA_017311315.1. Classification (NCBI taxonomy): domain Eukaryota; kingdom Viridiplantae; phylum Streptophyta; class Magnoliopsida; order Poales; family Poaceae; genus Dendrocalamus; species Dendrocalamus latiflorus. Next base: position 14,154,898 of record CM029647.1, on the reverse strand, counting down.
GTAGTACTCCCCCCCATGGTCGGATCTTACTATCTTAATCTTTAAATTGTGCTGATTTTCTACTTCAGCCTTAAATATCTTAAATTTATCCAATGCTTCTGTTCTTTCTTTAATTGGATAAATATAGCCATAACGCGAATAGTCATCTGTGAATGTTATAAATGAATCATAACCATCCACACTTTTCACAGGAAATGGACCACAGATATCTGTGTGAATTATTTCTAAATTTCCTGCGCTTCGTTTGGCGTCTTTCTTTATTTTCTTAACATATTTTCCTTTTATGCAATCAATACATTGTTCTAAATCTGAAAATTCTAATGGCGGAAGAAGTGTTTTCTTAATCAATCGTTCTATTCTCCCCCTCGAAATATGGCCTAAACGACAATGCCATAATTTCGACGATGCATCATGATTTATCTTCCGCTTTTTACTTTCATTCATAGACGAAGAGGTATTCTCATTCTCAATGGTCACATGATTCACATTCTCAGAAAGTGATAATAAATAAAGCTTGTCTTGTCGGAAGGCTAGACCAACACATTTATTATTAAACACAAGTCTGCATTTGCCATTACCAAAATGGCAATCATAACCATCATCATCTAATTTCGACACACTTATTAAGTTTCTGCGCAAAGAGGGTACATAAAGAACGTCTGAAAGCCTAAGTACAAAACCATCATGAAATTCTAAAGAGAGATCTCCAATGGCCTCGACTTCGGCTTCAATTCCATTCGCAACTTTAATTGTTCTTTCTCCTCTTTGTAGGGTCCTCCTCGTATGGAATCCCTGTAATGAATTAGCAACATGAATAGTTGCACCTGAGTCAATCCACCAAGTAGATTTTTCATAACTTAAATACAAGGATTCATCTATAAATGTAATGACATCCTTACCATTCTTCAACAGATGCTTCAGGAACTCTGGGCAATCCCTCTGATAGTGTCCTGCCTTCTTCTTACAAAATTTACAGGTGTCTTTGTCTACTGTAAATTGGTTGGGCTTGTGAAACTGGGGAACCTTTCCCTGTGACTTAGAAGAGGAGCTACTATCCCACTGAGGTTTCCCTTGTGGTTTGGCATTAAAGTTCTTTCTTTTGTTGTTCTTCACAAGGTTTGCAAAGTCACCCTGTGAGGTTTTAAGCCTCTCCTCTTCTTGCACACACATTGCAATGAGCTTTTCTATATCCCATTTGTCGGGCTGCATGTTGTAATTAACAACAAAAGTGTCAAATTCTTTTGGCAGAGAAGCAAAAATCAAATGAATTAGAAACTCATCCTTGAGCCCCATATCCATTGAATTTAGCTTAGCTGCCGTTGTGCTCATCTTTAATATGTGTTCTCTTATTCCACCACTAGAGTATCTCTCATTCACTAGTTTCTTAATCAGCGTGCTTGCTGTGGCCTTTGAAGACCCAGTAAACTGATTCTTCACTTTCTGTAGATACTCTGTGGCAGTGTCACAGTCTGGGATGGATCCCCTTATTGGATCTGCAATGGTGGCCTTAGCCACCATTAGGCACTTGCGATTCGAGATGTCCCATTTCTTTTTCTCAAGATCGTATTTCATTCTGACTTCTGCATGATCACGCTTTCGGGCAGTGAAATCAGCATCAGTCTCATTTTCTGCCCTCACCGGGTCCTCTGGCTCAGTAGGACACGGAGAGGTGAGGGCTAAGTCATTCTCGGACAGCGCAAGTGCCAAATCATACTTTTCTCGCCAGACCCGATAATTGTTCCCATCAAGTGCCGGGATGTGCGAGATGTATGCCATGGGGTTGAGTCCTGAAACAGTATCAGAAAAATGAGGAAACATAATAATATAATAATTGCATGCTTTGATTTAACGTTGGTCAAAATTAAAACATGCAAAAAAATTCTTGTACATTAATTCTACATCACCGTTGGGCAGAAGATAGAATTAATGCATAGATTCATGAATAAAACAATTTATAATATTGCTATCATCAACTTTGGTCAGAAAATAGCAAAATTATAAACATGAACTGTAAATAAATGTAACTATTCCTCTAATTTTAATTTTCCCGTTGGTTCCAATTAAAATTAGAGAAAAACTTAAAATTTCTGCTCTTCAAAATTAAATTCTCCCGTTGGTTCGAATTTAATGAGAAGATAATAAACTTTAGCTCGCAGCGGAAAAAATTCTGGTTTTGGATCAAAATTGTACTGAAATTTGATCTCAAACTTAACAAAAAACATCAAAAGAATGCTTCTGAAAAAATAAAATCAATTTTTCTTGATTTACTGTGCAAAACCGGCCATTTGGCCCGGCCTGCGCAACCGCGGCCCACGGCGCACGGCGGCCTAGCCCGCGCGGCCGAGCGCGCACGGCCTGCCTCGCGCAGAAGCAGCCCACGGGGCCGCGCCACACGCGCGCGCGCCCGCGGCCTCACGCGCGGCCCGCTCGGCCGTCCTCTCTCGCGCTCGTCACGCGCCCACGCGCGCCGCACGCGCCCTTCACGCGCCCACGCTCGCCGCCCCACGCCCGGCCACAACCTGGGCCTGGGCCGGGATTTCTCTCGCCCGCCTGGGCCGAAAGCCAGCCCGACGCGCTCGGCGCCCTCGCAGCCGTTCATCGCCATCGGACGGCTGAGCGACGATATCGCCCGAACAAAAACGCGCGGCGGACGCCCCCCGAAAACCCTAACCATTCGACCCACTCCTCTATCTCTCTCCGCACCCGAGCGAGCGAAGCGACGGCGGCGGCGATTTCATCCACGCCGCCGGAGAGGAAGAAGGCGCCGGCGCCGCCGCGGGCCTTCTCGCCGGCGTGCGCGCTCCCCTGAGAGGGAGCGCGCCGCCGTCGAGCGGCTCCGTGTCGGTGCCCTTCCGAGCGCGCACGCTCGGATCTGACGCCGGCGCCGACGGTGGCTAGAACATGGGGCGCCGGCGAGCCCAAGGCTCGGCCGATCGCCCCCACGCCAGCGACGACGACGGTGGCTCCGGTAAGTACTCGGTTTCTTTTCTAGGGTTAGGGTTCGGGTAGGGTTAGGGTTCTTCTTTCCTTTCTTTTCTTTCTTTTCTTTTCCCCTATCTCAGTTCTACGTCTAGGTGCTCTGATACCATTGTTGGTGTCTATCTTAGGATCACTAGAAGTAGATCTGCTAGGGTAGGGTTGCTATTCGGGATGAACAAGGGGTAACGCGTCTAGATCTAAAACAACAGAGAGTAATGAGAGGGGTTTTAGGGTTACCGACCATCCGTGGTCTTGGTTGCTGGTGCAGAGGCGTCCGCCATGGAGTCGGTGGAGTCGGGAGACGTCGGTGGTGAAGCCCGGTGGCGGCGCCGTCCAGGAGCGGCGTGGCAGTGGCGCTTCCCGTCACTGGCTGCGCTCCCCCTCGAGATCGGGTTAGGGATTTGTCGGTGGGGTGTACGGCTCAGTCGAACCTCGTGATCAGAGCCGTCGGCCCCCACCTGTATTTATAGCGCAGTGTGACAGGGGCCCACCAACCATTAGGGTTGGGCGCCCCCGATCAGGGCGCGAGCTCAAGGCCCAGGTGGCCGTTGGGCCAAACCTGGGTGGAGATCATCCTAACAGCAGACACACCGACTACTCAACACAGACTACATCATACTTGAACACACTGAATACTCTACACACAACGAAACAGTACTCGAACTCATCAAGTACTCAACACACAACTATACACAATACTCGAACATACCGAGTGCACAGACTTACAACCACAGTACTCGAATACACGAATACTCGACACTGACCATACTTAACAACATGATTAGTTCCTACAAAGATCACCTACGACCCCAAGGAGATGAAAGGCAATCGCGACGGCAGGTTCACCGTTCTGGCCAACTACATCGGCGTCCTCGGCAGCCCGCAAAACACCAAGCCCGAGAAGATCGCCATGACGGCTCTGGTCATCACCTCCGGCGCTAGAGAGCCCGTGAAGGTCGCCATGACGGCGCTGGTCATCACCGCAGGCGAAGCAGCCGAGCCCGAGCCGGTCGTGATGACCGCGCCGGTGATCACGGCCGGGGACGACCAGGCGGGCAAGGTGACAATGCAGTTCCTGCTACCGTCCAAGTACAATAAGGCGGAGGAGGCGCCGCGGCCGATGGACAAGCGGGTGGTGCTGTGGGAGGAGGTGGGGGAGGAAGTACGGGTTGGTGAGGTTCAGCGGGCTGACGGGGGACAACGTGGTAAGGGAGAAGGCGGAGGGGCTCAAGGCCGCGCTGGAGAAAGACGGGTACACCGTCAAGGGCCCGTTCGTGCTCGCGCGGTACAACCCACCGTGGACGCTCCTGCCGCTGCGCACCAACGAGGTCATGATCCCCGTCGAGAGATCCGGCCGGCGGCCGCGTCGTGTGCACTGTCATAATCTTGGGAGAATTGTTTAGTAGTTTTGTATTTTTCCCCCCTTTTAAGCTGTTCTTGTACCGGTCTTGTGTAAGCGCGTAGTTTATGTTTGGTGCGACGAATAATGGACAGATCAACTGATAGTTTCAGTTGATAAACTTGCATAGTTACACATGACTGTGAAACAAGATTGACGAAGTACAGAATCCTCTGTAATTGAGGCAGCGGTATTGGTAGTGCTTACGTTACCACCGCAAACACCTCAACATCAAACTTCGGTTGTTCAATCTGCTAAAACATAAGCCTGAACTTTGACATCTGAAACTCAATTAAAAACTTGTACTTCGTTACTCCATCCAACAACGGATTGGCCTCTAGACGAGTCATGGATAACAAAGTTTACGCTCTGCTGAAGTGACCGGCCAAGATCGAATTGAGATATACTAGGAGAAATAGAGAAGTCTGCCAGCAAATCGTACCTCAGCCCACAAATTTGAACTACAGGCCGGTGATCCGGACCAAATTCAGCCCAGGCCAGTCGGGCCATCTTCCTTGATGGGCTTTTTCCCAACCCAGCCCGTAAAAATGCTCTATTTCCCTCGTCACGGGCGCGACCCGACATCCTTAACGGTCGCGAAACCCTTACCGGATCACACTGGTATCTCTGGATAGAGTCGAACACTCGTTACCCAACCCCTCCTGGTGAGCAAAGAAGAGGAACGGCTATGGCCATGGCCGCCTCCCCCTTCCTCCTACCATGGGTAATCTCCAAGCCCAGTCTCCTCGCCGTGCCACTCTACCGCAGCCTCCCCCGAACCCGCCATCTCCGCTGCTCCCCCAACGGTGCTGCGGTGCCGGAATCCCCTAAACCCGCCCCTCGCCGCGGACGCAAGAAGTCCTCGTCCTCGTCGTCGCCGAAGGCGAAGGGGACGAGACGCAGAACCAAGAAGACGGAACAAGAGTCAGATTCGGAGGGTGAGGAGGAGCCGGCGAAGCGGACTAGCCGTCGGACCAGGAAGTCGAAGCAAGAAGCCAAGCAGGATGACGAGAAGGAGGCGGTGGCTCAGGTGGCGAGCCTTGGAGCGGAGGAGCCTAAGCGAGAGGCCGAAGAGGAGGTGGGGCGCGATTACGACGACGGGGTTGATATCCCGTACGAGTGGCCGCCGCTGGTGTGCTGCTTCGGGGCGCCCCGGTGGGAGTTCGTGCCGACGGTGCTGGTGTCGGACCGGCAGATGCACCCCGACCAGTACTCCACGTGGAGGCACCTGCAGTGGGAGCCGCCGGAGTTTGCGCGCGCGCCGGGGAGCGCCGCGAGCAACGTAGCCATCGCGCTCACCCGGCTAGGCGGCCGCGCCGCGGTGCTGGGCAAGGTCGGCGACGACGACTTCGGCCGCGAGCTTGTCTATCGCATGAACTGCGAGCGGGTACAGACGCGCTCCATCAGATTCGACAGCGGCGCGGCCACGGCCACCGCGCGCATGAAGGTGGGGTTCCGGGATCGGGAGGACGGCAAGGGCGGAACGAGGCTTGTGGCCGAGACGGTGAAGAGCCCTGCCGAGGACTCGCTCGGCAAGGCCGAGATCAATGTAGATGTTTTGAAGGAGGTGAGTTGTTGATCTAGTGGTAAAAGATTGGATTTTGATGCAAACTCCATGCTTGCATTGCCATTTCTAGGCAATCCATGCCTTTATTCGGATAGCCTCCACTGTGCACAGTGTTGCATTGCATCGAATCAACTCCTGATTAAACACAAAACTAAAACCAATGTGGAGAAACTGCATAGCATGCAATGCTACTTGCCTTTTTTTTTTTGTATTTTTCCTTGAATCTGCTTTGCAAAAGATAAGTTAGCGATGAGTGATGGTGTGATAAATTTCAGTGGACTGCTATGTTTCAAACAAAGTTACATTTTAGAAAATGTTATAGCAATCCATGAAAGTCAGATGTTATATTACAGTAATTGAGCCCTCTGTACTATATATGTTTTTTATGAAGGTCTTTTTTCTTCTACTACTTTTATTTTTTTATTGCCACAACTTTTATCGTCATAGTACAAAATATCATGTTACAATCCTCCTGACTGTGCCCAAGATCTTTACGACCACCTCCTGTCAGTGGCGGACCCAGGATTTGAATCCAGGGTATGACTAACTAAAAAATTATTATCCAATGTTAGTATAATCTAATACCACAAATGATCCTATTAACTATTTAGCATGGAAATGATCTTATATACCACAAATCCACAATCAACACCGCCAGAGCCAACATGCCCAGATAGCACCGCCAGCCAGCAAACTCTCACGACCAAAACCAGAGCACCAATGCCAAAATATCCCACTGCCATATACCAATAGCCAAACCCCGTCTCACACACACACGGACGCTGAAGAGGAAGAGAGGGAGCGGCATGTTAGTGTAATCCGTTGTTTTTTCCAGTTGGTTACGACTCAGTTTAGGAGTAGGACTCAGTTTAGAGTTGGATTCCGAGTATGTGTATGGAGTTTGTTTGCTTCCAGTACGGTCTCTGTTTTGCATATAAATAGAGGATCAATGGTGCGGCTTTGAAGCAACACAGCACCAACAAAAATCTTCTGTGTTCTTCACGTCCTCTGTGCGTTCGTGAAAACGAGGCCAATTTCGTGAGTTGTGTGCGAGAGAGATTGGAGGCCAACATTTGGTATCAGAGCAAGGCTATTCGATCCCTGCGCGATGGCGGCTCCAGCAAGCGATGGTGACCGGAGTATGTCGCCGCGCCGTGGAGGCCGAGGGCGGCGCTTGGCCTCGCCGTTCGTCCCTCGTCGTGGTCGCACTCGCGGCCGTGACATGGTGGTCCAGAAGACGGTGCGGGAGGTTGGAGGCGCGTCCTATCCGATGCTCACGCGCGACAACTACACGGATTGGTCGCTCGTAATGAAGGTCATGCTCCAGGCGAGGGGCTTGTGGGACGCCGTCGAGTATGGCGACGCCGATCTGCAGGAGGATCGTGCGGCACTCGAGGCGCTCCTCAAGGCGGTCCCGCAGGAGATGATTCGCGCGCTCGCCATCAAGCGATCGGCCAAGGAAGCATGGGACTACGTCAAGTCTATGCGAATTGGGTCCGATCACGTCCGCAACTCGAAGCTCCAGAAGCTGCGCACCGAGTTCGAGTTGCTCGCGTTCAAGGAAGGCGAAGATCCTGAGGATTTTGCGCTTCGCTTGAGCTGCCTGGTCGGCCAGCTTTCGGAGTACGGCGAACCCGTCGACGAGCAGAAGGCCGTCGAAAAGTACCTTCGCGTCGCCCCGCCCCGGTTTGGTCATGTCGTCTACACCATGGAGACCATGCTTGATCTCTCCAAGCTGTCCATTGAGGAGGTCACCGGGCGTCTGAAAGGCGCCGATGATCGTTGCATCTCGCGAGCGGCGCCACCGACTACTACCTCGGAAGCTAAACTCTTGCTTACCGAGGAGGAATGGATGGCGCGCCTCAAGGAGAAGCAAAGCGGCGAGGGATCGTCGAGCAAGTCGGGTGGCCATGGCCGTCGCCGTGGTAGGGGCAATCGGCGACCCAAAGGCGAGGGTGGCCGCGACGCCGGGCATGACGGGCGCGATCCAGGGCGCGAGCGCAACGTCAGTCGTGACAAGTGCCGCAACTGCGGCAAAATTGGCCATTGGGCCAAAGATTGCCGGCAGCCAAAGCGCGAGCAGGTCCATCTCACCCGGGAGGATGATGATGATCAGACGCTGCTCATGGCGCAGGTGTGCGCCCTCACCGACGACGTCAAGCAGCCACTGCCAACTTTCGTCGAGCTCGACGAGACGCACGCCCAAGTGAACCTCGGGTGCGAGGGAGAGCGGCGCAGCGACGTGTGGTATCTGGACACTGGGGCCAGCAACCACATGACCGGCTTCGACAGCCTCTTCGCGGAGCTGGATACGGGCATCATCGGCTCGGTGAAGTTTGGTGACGGCTCGGTGGTCGACATCCGCGGGCGTGGCACAGTGCTGTTCACCTGCCAGAACGGTGAACACCGGGCGATCAGCAACGTCTACTACATTCCCAGGCTCAAGAGCAACATCATCAGCATTGGCCAGCTCGATGAGCGTGGCTGCCAGGTGCTGATCGACGGGGGAGTGTTGCGGATCCGCGATCGGCAACGTCAACTGCTTGCCAAGGTGAAGCGCGCCAAAAATCGCCTGTACATGCTCAACTTGAACATCGCGAGGCCGGTGTGCTTAATGGCGCGGCAAGATGATGAGGCTTGGCTATGGCATGCACGCTACGGCCACCTCAACTTCGACGCTTTGAAGAAGTTGGCTCAAGACGGGATGGTGCGCGGACTCCCGGTGATCAGTCATCCCGGTGAGATCTGCGACAGCTGCCTCATTGGCAAGCAAAGGCGTGCTTCGTTTCCAGCGGCGGCCTACTACCGTGCCGAGGGACTGCTCGACCTCGTGCACGGTGACCTGTGTGGGCCCATCTCACCGGCGACTCATGGTGGTCGGCGCTACTTTCTCCTCCTCGTTGATGATTGCAGCCGCTACATGTGGCTTCGCCTCCTGACGAGCAAGGATCAGGCGCCTACCGTCATCAAGCAATTCAAGGCTAGTGTTGAGGTCGAGACCGGGCGGCGTCTGCGCATTCTGCGAACTGATCGGGGGGGAGAGTTCACCTCGATCGAGTTCGGGCAGTATTGTGCGGATCAAGGAGTTGCACGGCAACTCACGGCACCATACTCGCCACAACAGAACGGCGTCGTTGAGCGGCGCAACCAGACAATCGTCGGCATGGCGCGCTGCTTGCTCAAGGCGAAGGGCATGCCGTCAGAGTTTTGGGGGGAGGCGGTGACCACCGCCGTCTTTCTCCTGAACCGTGCACCCACCAAGAGCTTGGACGGCATGACGCCGTTCGAGGCCTGGCACGGGAGGAAACCCGACGTCTCCTTCCTGCGCACGTTCGGATGCATCGCTCACGCCAAGGTAACTCGCCCAAATCTAAAGAAGTTGGATGATCGCAGCGTGAAGATGGTGCTCCTCGGGTTCGAGCCGGGGTCGAAAGCGTACCGGCTGTTCGACCCGGTTGCGCGTCGCGTCCACGTCTCCCGCGATGTGGTGTTCGACGAGAAGGCCAGCTGGGATTGGGCGAATCCCGGCGAACTGGAGAAGACGTCTAGCATGGGCACGTTCGTCATCGAACACGAGATCATCGCTGATCCAGTGGAGGTCCCTGCTTCGGGAGAGCAGCTGCACACACCACCTGGCACTCCGGATCGCACACCGAGTGGGCGGTTCGTGTCGCCAACGGCTGAGGCGCTTGCCGAGCTCGATCACGACGATGACGGAGGCGCACAACACCGGTTCAGGACGCTGCGGGACATCATCGGTCCCGCACCCGCTGGTGCCCCGATACGGTTCCTGGAGCCAGAACCGATCGCCCCTGCCGAGCTGCACATGGTGAGTGCAGAAGAGCCGACCACGTTTGGTGCGGCGGAACGCGACCCGTCTTGGCGCCGAGCGATGCTGGAGGAGATGAAATCTATCGAGGAGAACAACACTTGGGACCTCGTCGAGCTTCCTGCCGGGCACCGCGCGATCGGGCTCAAGTGGGTCTTCAAGGTAAAACGAGATGAGCATGGCGCCATCACCAGACACAAGGCGCGTCTCGTGGCGAAAGGGTATGCGCAGCGCGAGGGGATCGACTTCGAGGTCTTTGCCCCTGTCGCGCGAATGGAGTCGGTGCGACTTCTGCTGGCTCTGGCGGCGCACCAAGGGTGGTGCGTGCACCACATGGACGTGAAGTCCGCGTTCCTGAACGGGGACCTTGCTGAGGAGGTCTACGTCGAGCAGCCGCCGGGTTTCATCGTCGACAAGCAGGAGCACAAGGTGCTCAAGCTACGCAAGGCGTTGTATGGGCTGCGCCAAGCCCCGCGCGCTTGGAACGCCAAGCTGGACGCCAGCCTCCAGGAGCTGGGTTTCAGCCGGTGCATGGATGAGCACGCGCTGTACACGCGGCGGGCACCCGGAGGAACATTGATCATCGGCGTCTACGTCGACAACTTGATCATCACCGGGACAACGCAAGCAGGCATTGACAAATTCAAGCGCGAGATGATGTCCATGTTTCGCATGAGCGACTTGGGACTGCTCACCTACTATCTCGGCATTGAGGTATGTCAAAGCGACAGTGGGATCACGCTCTGTCAAAGTGCCTATGCTGGGAAGCTCCTGGAGCAGAGTGGCATGGCAGAGTGCAACCCTTGTCACACGCCGATGGAAGAGAGGCTCAAGCTGTCCAAGGCATCAACTGCACCGCCTGTGGACGCAACTCGCTATCGGAGCATTGTAGGGAGCCTGCGCTATCTGACTCATACCCGGCCGGACATCACGTTCGCCGTAGGGTACGTGAGTCGATTCATGGAGGATCCGCGGGAAGATCACTTCGCCGCGATAAAGCACATCCTCCGGTACATCGCCGGGACACGGGGGTTCGGCGTCACCTACCCGAGAGAAGAAGGAGGCGGGCTGGCTTTGTCGGGCTACAGTGATAGCGACATGGCCGGCGACCTTGACGGGCGAAAGAGCACCACTGGTATCCTCTTCTTCCTCGGCACAAGCCCAGTCTCCTGGCAGTCGCAAAAACAGCGGGTTGTGGCTCTCTCCTCGTGCGAAGCAGAGTACATCGCCGCGGCGACAGCAGCCTGTCAGGGCGTCTGGCTTCACCGGCTGCTGCAGGAGCTCTTGGAACAGAAGCTTCTGGCGCCGGAACTCAGGGTGGACAACAAGTCTGCTATTGCTCTTAGCAAGAATCCTGTCCTCCATGACAGGAGCAAACACATCGACACCCGATTTCACTTCATCCGTGAGGCGGTCGATGGAGGGAAGATTGTTCTCGAGTTCACTGAAACCGGACGACAGCTCGCGGACATCCTGACGAAGCCACTCGGCCGCGTTCAGTTCCTGCAGCTACGCGACAGTATCGGTGTAATCGGGATCAAGTGAAGACAACAGGATTAGGGGGAGATTGTTAGTGTAATCCGTTGTTTTTTCCAGTTGGTTACGACTCAGTTTAGGAGTAGGACTCAGTTTAGAGTTGGATTCCGAGTATGTGTATGGAGTTTGTTTGCTTCCAGTACGGTCTCTGTTTTGCATATAAATAGAGGATCAATGGTGCGGCTTTGAAGCAACACAGCACCAACAAAAATCTTCTGTGTTCTTCACGTCCTCTGTGCGTTCGTGAAAACGAGGCCAATTTCGTGAGTTGTGTGCGAGAGAGATTGGAGGCCAACACAGCCATGGCGACGCTGCCGCAACGGTTCAAGCTGCTGGCGATGCGGTGCGCGGCTGGGGCGCCCAGCCCGTCGCGCAGCCCAGCTTCGTCATACGCCGCCAGCCCCGGGTACCGCCTGCGCCGTTGCCGCGGGGCCAGCAGGAGCCGCGGCGGCCGCCTGCGCCGCTTCCTCTGCCGCCGCGTCGGCGGCGGCGGGCCCGAGCCCGCGCGCACGCAGGAGGAGGACAAGAGGCCCCTCGTGGGCCGCGGCGGCCGCACGCTGCGGGATCTGTTCGTCGCGCCGCCGCGGCGGATGTGGCTGCGACGACGACGAGGAGGATGATGAGGGGGCCATTGGTGCCGGCATGGCGGCTCCTAGCGGCCACGGAGGTGGCGGCGGGGGAGGGAGGAGGTTCGGTGCCGGTGGGTTGCGGAGCCTTCTGGCGGAGGCGGAAGCGCCGAGGCGGAGGCGGATGGGTGCTGGCGGAGCGGGTAGTCCTGGGCCTATATGGACTACCCGCTGGACCCGCCCCTGCCTCCTGTAGCCGTACAACCAAATTGAAGAGGCTACGACCACCTCCTGTGTCGTTATGACCGATCTGTTGGTTCACCGACCACACTGACAGTCGTTACGACCACGTTATGACCCCTCCGATTACTCCTCGCTGCTCCAACCACGTAGTCGTAACCTTCAGTTGAAGGTACGACCACGTTCACTGCCTCCTCACTGCACTTCTTTTGACCACGGTCGATCATTGTAGTCGTAGCTCCTTACGATCACGCGGTGATTCTGTAGACCACGTCGAAGGCTCTGTCGCTGGTGTAGTCGTAATACTTTACGACTAAGTCTCCTTGCTGTGGTTGCTTACGACCACGCCTTCTCGCTGTGGTCGTAACTCCTTTACGACCATGCCTTCTGCTCTGTGACCGTGGTCGTAACTCCTTTACGACTACATCTACTTCTCCTGCGGACACCTCCGCTCGATCGCCATGGTTGTAACTCATTTACGACCATGTCTGCGATCCTCTGCTCGCCATAGTCGTAAGTTGTTTACGACCACGTTTGAGAACACACAATCGAACTCGATCCTTTTCCCCTGGAGACAAGCCACTCCTTTTCTTTATTTCTTTCTCTCGATTACACCAATCACTACGATCACATCGATCGCCTCCGACCACACTGAACGCCTCTCTCTTCTGCGATCACATTGATCACCTTCGACCACACCGGTCACCTCTCTCTTCTGCGATCACACCAATCGCCTCTCTCTTCTGTGATCACACTGATCGCCTCTCTCTTCTGCGATCACACCGATTGCCACGACCACACCGGTTGCCTCAACTCGGTGCTACCCTTCTCGATACAAAGCTCTGTCCTTTTATACCCTGCTCTTCGACCATGAAGCAGACTCGACTACGACTCGGATACAAAGTCGTACTCGATTACAACTATGACAACTGACTCGAACTCAGAATACGATAAAGTCATCCTCATACACGACCACCACCAAGATTGACTCGACTATGACTTTGACCACCAACTCGTACACGACTACGACTTCCAAATTGAAAGCAAGATTACAAACTCTAACATATCATAACTGTTTAGCCATTCAATTGAACATACAATGGTGCCCCATGGTTACAAGTAACAAGTTTGCAAGACTAAAAGGACAAAAAAAACTTTATGCAGAAGTACATCTCTCGGATTCACATCCTGGCTAAGGAGTAAAAAATATATGACTTTCATGCTGTTAATTACAAAATTACAAAACAACATGTACATGCGGGTACATGCACTATCTTAATCCTCACAAGTGCCTCAAGATTCGTGCAAGGCATATTCAATGGTTAGAAGATGGGGTGGTGGTTTGAATTTTGAAAGGTTACCATCAATTTTAAGGCACATTTGATGGCGATGATAGTGCATGTACCCACATATACATGTGGGAAAACAACATTGTGTTAATTAATGTTTATCCTTAAAAGATTAGTTTTCAATGCAGACATGAAACTACATTGTAAGCCATCCTTTCTTTATTTACGTTTGATGGAAAGCACAAAGTGAATTCAGATCTAATTTGTGGTAATTCAACAGGCCAAAATGTTCCATTTCAATTCAGAAGTCCTATTGACTCCCTCAATGCACAGCACACTCTTCGGAGCAATTGAGTTGTCCAAGAAATTTGGAAGTAAAATATTCTTTGATCTCAATTTGCCATTGCCTTTGTGGAGGTCAAGGGACGAGACAAAAGAGTTGATAAACAGGGCATGGAACGAGGCTGATATCATAGAGGTGTCAAGGGATGAGCTGGAGTTCCTCCTTGACCATGAGTACTATGGATATAAACGAGACACCCCACCTCAGTATTATTTGGATGGTTTTCATCTAACGAGGAACTGGCCACAGTACTACCACTACACCCCTGAAGAAATTGCTCCTATTTGGCATGATGGGATAAAACTCTTGCTTGTGACCTATGGAACACTTCGGATCCACTACTACACACCCAAGTTTCATGGCTGTGTGGTTGGGACGGAGGACGCACTCATAACTCCATACACAACTGACCGGACAGGTTCTGGGGATGCTGTTGTTGCTGCCGCTATTAGGAAGTTGACAACTTGCCCAGACATGTACGAGGACCAGGATACATTGGAGAGGAAGCTAAGATTTGCTGTGGCTGCTGGAATCATTTCACAATGGACAATTGGTGCCGTGCGAGGGTTCCCCACTGAGAGTGCTGCCCAGAATTTGAAGGAGCAAGTATATGTGCCTTCTATGTGGTGACTGGTGAACTGGTCAATCATTTGCGATGAAATGCACATCTATGATACAAGCCTAATTCATAAGTGGTGTAGTGTAACAGAAGTGAACAAGGGAAATTTTTACCACAAGAGCTAACAAGTGCCACATCCCTGATGTGTTCCAGGTACCATCTTATCATCCAATTCGTATCATTTCAAATTTGAACTTTGGTAGGAAAATTGTGTCTGCCACAGAAAGGCTTGTATTGTGTTCAAATGTTAACTACTACATGGAGATACAAAGCTGTACTCTATTTGATATGCTATTGTAAGAGACACTGCTTGGCATTTTAATCTTGCTCATAATTTCTGAAACTTGACTGGAACTCTGTGTTAAAGGAGTAAACTTAACAGGGACTATATATTTAAATAGTACACTGCACACCAGTACTCGGTATGTTAGGAACTGGCAATTAGATGAATGGTATTTAGTGACGATATGGAATGTGGGAAGCCACAAAAACACAAAAAATAATGGAATGAACGAAGTTACAAAATATTTGATGACAGCAAAAAATGCCATAACCCAATTCAATTACTTCAATAGCAGCTAAATGCAAAGACTTAATGGAATGAGTTAGGCTAAGAAAAAATATCTCATTCATCACTTGTCATGTACAGCTTAATCTATAGCTGATAACTATTGTGCATACACAAGTCCATCCAGAATAAATTTGGACTTCTAGAATGAATCAAAATTATCAAGAAAGAGGAATGAATGTACATATGGATATGAACTAAGTACAAACATGGATCGAAGTCTTCGTTCTAGCTAATCCTATCCCTTGTGGTACACCTATCCTATAATAGTACTTGAAATCTCTTTGTCTCTTCATTTTCCCCTAGACTTGAATAAACAATTCGCTGGAAATGCACATCTCGGATGATAACAAGTGAACCTCCCTCCACCACCTCGGTGTAAGAATGAGTGCTACATACATGGTCACTAGGAAAATGATCTGTGGGCTGTCACTGCCAGTTTACCAGGAGATGCACTATTGGTGTATCTCAAATCATTTGAAGAAAATTCTATCTATGTCCATGTTACATTCAGTGAAGCAGGCAGTATGTTTGAAGACTGAACTATCCCACCTCGTTAGAATAATTCCATGTCAATCCGTTGTGTTCTTTTGCACAAGCACCCTGGAAGAGGATTTGCATAAAAATACTCCTCTTGCCTTGGACTTTGACCAGGCAACCTCTGATATGGACCCCCAAGTCTGCTTTCGTGATGCATCTTCACTTCGCTTTGAAACTCATTCCAGGTTATTGCACCTTCATCAAGCTTGTCAATAAGCTCCACAAGCTTCTGCCTATAAACAGTAAAACAATTCAGCACTTAAGAATTGAGATGTAATAACTCAAACTACACTCCTAGAAATGTACCTGTCAGGGTTGATGGTTTTTCGGAATCCTTCAAATCTTCTGTGACCCTGTACTGATTTGGCCATATTTCCATCATATGTATACACAAAAACGTCACTCTGCAGGGCCACATTATAGTCCACAGCAGCTAATCTATTTCGGTACAGCTCAAGAGGCTCTAATTCATCTACTGTCGCCAGACTATAATGTGTGTAGATGTTTGGATATTCGGCCTTTAATGCATCCATGCCATGTCCTCCATATATTTCACCTGCTACAATGTAGATCTTCGTGCTGGAAGGATAACCCATAGCTTTAAGGAAAAGAGCTGCTTCACGTGGAGTCATAGGGCAGCCTCCTTGGAGTCGCCTCTCCTTACTGTTGATTTCCTTCTCTTTCCAGTGCCGCACCTTGAGTCTCATTTCTCTCAGCTCCTCTGTCTCTTGATGTGTTAGGTTATGGCTGCAGCCAGTAAATGAAAGCATGTCCTTCTCATATCTGTCAATTGATAAGAAAAACAAATATATTACTGATCTGCAAATTTCTCTGCAGCAAAATCCTGTCAACTTTATTAAACATTTGCAGTTTCAGTCACCTTAAGTGAAGTGCGATATAATGGTTGGACCCATTCCTCAGTCTGTCAACTAGAGTATTACCTAGCTCTTCAATTTCTTGCTTGTATCTTAGTGCCTCATAATTTGCCCGGCAACGGAGTCGTTGGATAGAAGGAGGGAGACCATTGTTAACAATTCGTGAATCTGTATGTGTAAATTTCACAACTTTGGCCTTCTTCAGTTTCCTTGCGAAAGCTCTGTAATAAGAAGCCTGCAAAAAAGAATTAGCAACCCATCATTGTTCAGCCGTACTAAAAGAAGTCCTCATTTCTAAGCAGCTGTGATGTCCACTTGAGTAGTCCCTGAAGTAGTTGGTTCATACCCTGGACCAGGAGGTGGGTGCTCTCATATAGGGTTTCAATCTTTTGTAAGCAGGTGGCAAGGAGTCCACAATCAAAATATCATCCTCTAAAGTTTTCTTGAAGTGCTCCACATCAAATATATCTTTGAAATCACTACATGTAAAGACAAACATCAGTTATCCCAATAGTTTCTATAAGATCCTCATTATTGGTCATGAAGAGAAGAACCTTGGGTCGGTCCAGAATGACTTGTGATCCAGTGTGGGGATTACTAGTGTTGCATTCATGAGCTTAGCAACTGCAACCATATCACTTATCTGCAAGGATGATTTTGAAGCAATGAAATTATGTTAAGTGAGCTGAAAGGCATCTTCATATGCTAAGTTCTTTTTTTTTTACAAAAAACACAGATGTGTACATACTCCCATTCTCATCTGGTTCAATCCACCATTGGCATGAACCATTATATAACCAGTTGTTGCATTGTTTGTTCCTGAAAAGGAGCATACCAAGTGTTGCCAAATGTAGCCGTTAGGTTCAGGCTAGTATTAATTTGGAAGATGGAAGGCCGTTAGTTCAAACTACTATTGACCTGAAAGATGGGAAGTGTAGCTTACTGTAATTGTTTTTTGGGCGTTCAATGCATTTGCTGTAACCCTCATTATCCAGCATCATCCATATCCGGGGCACCTGTTTGTGCTGTAAGGGAACTTAAGTACAAAGCTAGCTGATAATATCATTTGACATGTATTTTTGCTTTCATGAATGAAAAACAGTTAATTGAATAAAACTAGAAGCTCTAGATTGTAAATCAGGAACATCAGTATCTGACAACATTCATTCTGCTACTTTATTTGCAGGTCTATGGACGCTTTAATTGGCGTGAAACAGGCAATAAGCCACGCTTCATATTGTACAACCAACAGAGAACTCTTTTTGCCCGTGTTCTAGTCATAGAACTCTTTTTGTAGCACTTAGTTGGGATAGCCGGATATGATTGATTGATGTAAAACTCACTTCGTTGGGATAGGATTGATTGATGTAAAACTCTCGCTTTTTTTCCTTCTTTTCTTTTCTTTTCTTTTCGAAGACTGGAGAATGCAGCACTCGGATTTTCTTCCCTAGAACCTCATGTAGAAATTTTGGAGACTGAAGCAACGCAAGGAACCACCAATATTTTGTTCATTTGCAGGATTTAGTGTGTCTACTGGTTATTTCTTCCCTGATTATCTCCATGCATGGCAACTAGGTGATAGTTTTATTGTCGAAAGGAAAAATGCTTTACACTACATATTTTGTAGTTCATGTGTACTACAAGATGATCTCAATCTTTGATTTCTTCTCACATCCAGTCCTACCCATGATCCACACCAACCGACCAAGTGTAGTATACATGTACAACAAAAAAGTTGGTGTGTATAGTACCCATTGTAGATTGATTATTTGGGGCTAGCTTGTGCAAACGAAACGAGTGTTTGTGTTAAAAAAAACTGTTCTGGTCCATATTTATTTCACTTCACTTACGACAATTCCGCTATGTTCCGGTGGCCGTGGAACTTGAACGTGAGTTTCTCAAAATATTGTTGCAAATCCCGGCTTTGAGAACCACAACTTCAACATCAACTCTTTGGAAGTGCCTTCGCTGCACGCGCTAAGGGCCTACAACGATGGCATTAACCACAGGGAATCACACTCCCAAATCCCAATTGAATTTTGCAACGAGTGGACACCAACAATAACTACACGAAAAAGAAGAAATAGCGATGTGCCCAAGAATGCCAGTATACGACACCACAGACGAAAAGAACGGGCACCTATTCATCGACAAAGACACGGACGGAAGGGCTGCCTCTGGAGATACTGAAATGTCGTGTGTGTCCAGCTTGATTCTACAGCTAAAACACAGAACGGCAACTGCGACCTGGAAGTCCTCAACGCCCGCCATGAAGCTTCTCAAGCTCTCTTGCGTACACACGCGCGGTCCACGAAGAGCCAAAGGTCCAACACGTATCTGCTAATTCCATCATTCTATCAGAACAAAAGCTGGAACGAATTCATATCCATGTCTGGTCCAATATCCAACCATTGTTCTCGATCGCATCACAATATCATGCATTCCGCATGGCATCTCTAATGGTCTGAGTCAGCTAGCTATATGTATGTACACATCAGCATATATCCTATGGGGAGGAAAGAGAGTATGCAAAAAAAAAATCGAGCCAGCTCTTCCTTAGAGCAAGGCTAATAATACAGCCTTTAGCTGGCTGTATGGACACTTACAACCCACTTATCAGCCCATTTATATAGTAGTTTACAGCCAGCTGAAGGCTGTATGGCCTACCCCTTTCCCTCACAAAGTTTCTTGGTTCTTGTGCTTCAGCTGGCTGTAAATTTACAGCTCACCTCTCTTCTCTCTCCTCCATCTCAGCATACAGCCTACTAACAGCCTCTTATTATACTTGCTCTTAAGCACTAGTCTATAATGTCAAACGAGGCAGCCTCTATAAATTCTGTGTGTGCATGTAAGCATCAAATAGCTATCCTTATAGATAGTTCTTTAGAATGTTAGCTTTAGTGTGTACTATATAGATGATGTGGAAGTCTTATAGTTAGTTGCTAGCTATAACCATTGGAGAAAAACTCGTTCTAAAAGTTTTTTTCTTAACAATCAAAATTAGTTCTACATGTTTAGTTTAGGTTTAGCTTGGCTTGACTTGCTAAGTACCGGCAGGTTTGTGTGCTATCGAATTAACCGAACAGTGAACGGCGAGACGTACTTACCGTCGGGTCGGGCGGCCGGCGAGCGACAGCCGTGAGATTCTCCTCCCTCCAGCCCAGCACCTCGCCGTCACCGACGTCCACCCTCTGCACAAGCTTCCCGCCAGCGTTGCCGCCTCGGTGCGAGCTCAGGAGCCTGACGGCCACGGCGAGGCAGAGCAGGCACGCCACCGCGTTCCTCATCCAGGCCTGGTCGACCACGGACGCCCTCTTGCTATTCCTCCTGACAGAGAACAGCGCCTTGACCCCCGCCGAGCCGGCGCCGTGTCCGCGGTGCCCGCCGTCGCTGTCGACGTCGTTGAGGCGGCGGCGGTGCGCCGCGGACAGGATGGGGCTGGAGGACGACGAGGAGGACGCCATAGCCGCGGCCATGGAGGACGACGAGGAGACGCCCGTTTACTTTAGTAAGGGCCTAAGAATAGGACCTGATCACGGGGGAGAAAAGCCCGGGAAATAAACGGGCGGTGCCTTGCCTAGTTGCCTTTCGCCGCTTCGTCACCCTCCGGCGCGCGAACACTCGAGGAGCTACGCGGACGCGCGCGCTAGCGATGTGCACGTCTCCGTGCTACTGCCGGCACGGCACGTAAGGAGACGTCGGCGCGGGGCGGGGAATTGCACGTGGAGTCGTGCGTTTTGGTGGCGCTGCGCGCGGCGCTCCAGCTGTGTAATTGTGTTGGTGCCAGGCAGCGGAAAGACAGGAGTGTTAGAGATATATGTATAGTTTGTTATTCCCCATTGTTATGAGGGGTTCTTTGCATATTTGCCACCTGTACTTTGTGTATATATACCGGCCCATTGGCCTCATATTGAATACAAGCGCTATTCATAACATGGTATCAGAGCGTACCTAGGGTTTCCCGTCGCTCCGCTTGCCGCCTCGTCGCTGCCGCCGTCGACTCCCCCGTTGGCCCCGCCGACTCACCCGTCGTCGTCGCCGCCGTCGACTCTCCTGCCGCTGTCGGCCCTGCCGACTCCCCTGCCGCCGCGCCTCCAGATTGGATCTATCGCCGCCGTCGTCGCGCCTCCAGCCGACGCCCGCCGGCCGCTCCTTCCGCTCTCGTCACCTGCGCAGCTTCCTTGCTGAGCAGGGCACTCTCGCTCAGTTTTCTTGTCCTGGTGCTCATGCTCAGAATGGTGTCGCTGAGCGCAAGCATCGTCACCTCCTTGAGACGGCTCGTGCTCTGATGATCGCCGCCTCTATTCCACCTCACTTTTGGGCCGAGGCTGTTTCCACTGCCACCTATCTCGTCAACATTCAGCCCTCTTCTGCTCTTAAGGGTGCGATCCCTGTTGAGCGTCTCTGTGGTCTTCTTCCTGACTACTCTGCCCTTCATCTGTTTGGCTGCGTTTGCTATGTTCTCCTCGCCCCTCGAGAACGTACCAAACTGACCGCTCAGTCTGTTGAGTGTGTCTTTCTGGGGTACAGTGCCGAGCACAAGGGCTATCGGTGCTGGGATCCTGTTGGTCGTCGGATACGGGTTTCTCGGGATGTGACTTTCGACGAGTCTCGTCCATTTTACCCACGTCCTGCCTCTCCTTCGGCCTCCTCTGTGGAGTCTCTGTCTTTCTTGACCTTTCCAGATACTCCTATATCTGTTTTGCCCTCGTCCACCTGTCCTACTGAGTCTCCACATATTCCCCCTGTGGCCTCTCCGCCGTTGTCACCGCCTGTGTCGTCTCCTACGACTCCCCAGGCTCCTCCCACTATCGTCTACACTCGTCGACCTCGTATTGAGGATCTTCCAGATGAGTCATCTCCTTCTGATGATCCATCTTCTTCTGATGCTCCATCTTCCCCTGATGGGTCATCTTCTCCTCGCTACGCTCTCCGCGATCGCCAGTCGATTCGGCCTCCTGTCCGTTTTGCCTTTGCTGGCGCAGCTACTCGTGAGCATGTCTCCTACCGGGATGCTGTTACTCACCCTGAGTGGCAGCTTGCCATGGCCGAGGAGATTGCTGCCCTCGAGCGTACTGGTACTTGGGATCTTGTTCCTTTTCCATCCCATTCTCATCCCATCACATGTAAGTGGGTCTATAAGATTAAGACTCGCTCTGATGGCTCTCTTGAGCGCTATAAGACGCGTCTTGTTGCTCGTGGTTTCCAGCAGGAGCATGGTGTTGACTACGACGAGACTTTTGCTCCTGTGGCTCACATGACCACTGTTCGCACTCTTCTTTCGGTGGCGTCTGTTCGCCACTGGTCTGTTTCTCAGCTTGATGTCAAGAATGCCTTTCTTAATGGCGAGTTGCGCGAGGAGGTCTACATGCATCCGCCACCTGGGTATTCTGTTCCTGAGGGCATGGTCTGTCGCCTTCGTCGCTCTCTCTATGGCCTTAAGCAAGCCCCTCGTGCTTGGTTTGAGCGCTTCTCCTCTGTGGTCACTGCTGCTGGCTTTTCAGCTAGTGATCATGATCCTGCGCTCTTTGTCCACACTTCGTCTCGTGGTCGGACTCTCCTTCTCCTGTATGTTGATGATATGATCATTACGGGGGATGATTCTGAGTACATTGCCTTTGTCAAGGCTCGTCTTAGTGAGCAGTTCCTTATGTCGGATCTTGGTCCTCTTAGTTACTTCCTTGGGATTGAGGTTACTTCCACTCCAGATGGTTTCTTTATGTCCCAAGAGAAATATATTCAGGATCTTCTTGATCGCGCCTCTCTCACTGATCAGCGTACTGTTGAGACTCCCATGGAGCTCAATGTTCACCTCCGACTCTCTGATGGCGAGCCTCTTTCTGATCCGACTCGCTATCGTCATCTTGTTGGGAGTCTTGTCTACCTTGCTGTTACTCGTCCGGATATCACTTATCCAGTTCATATTCTGAGTCAGTTTGTTTCAGCTCCCACTCAGGTCCACTACAGCCACCTTCTTCGAGTTCTGCGATACCTTCGTGGGACTATCTCTCGCCGTCTCTTCTTTCCACGTTCCAGTTCGTTACAGCTTCAGGCCTATTCGGATGCTACTTGGGCTAGCGATCCCTCTGATCGCCGGTCTATCTCTGCTTACTGTGTTTTTCTTGGTGGTTCTCTTATTGCCTGGAAGACGAAGAAACAGACTGCAGTGTCCCGTTCGAGTGCAGAGGCTGAGTTGCGAGCTATGACCCTCTTGACAGCAGAGATTACTTGGCTACGGTGGTTACTTGAGGATTTTGGTGTTTCTGTCACTACACCGACCCCTCTCTTGTCAGACAGTACAGGTGCTATCAGTATTGCTCGTGATCCTGTGAAGCATGAGCTAACCAAGCATATTGGTGTTGATGCTTCTTTCATGAGGTCTTGCGTGCATGATCAGGTGATTACTCTTCAGTATGTGCCTTCAGAGCTTCAGATAGCGGATTTCTTCACGAAGGCCCAGACTCGAGCACAGCATAGCTTCTACCTCTCCAAACTCAGTGTTGTTGATCCACCATGAGTTTGAGGGGGGGTGTTAGAGATATATGTATAGTTTGTTATTCCCCATTGTTATGAGGGGTTCTTTGCATATTTGCCACCTGTACTTTGTGTATATATACCGTCCCATTGGCCTCATATTGAATACAAGCGCTATTCATAACAAGGAGAAGCTAAAGTTTAGTCGTCGCACGACGGCACTAGTGTTCGCGCCTCGGCCGCGCCATGCCTCCACTCGCACGCACGTTCGCCGTCGTGGCCGCCGGTCGTTTATATAGGTCGCTTTTCTTAGTTTTCTTTGGATTTATTGATCATATACCCTCCATTTAGATGGAAATTCAGGATTTACCCTCTTGACTCACGTGTCAGTGACTTATGATGACTCCACGTGTTATTGAGATGAGGATGGTAAATCCTGAATTTCCCAACTAAAGGGAGGGTATATGATCCAATCCCCCGTTTTCTTTTGCTGGTAGACTGACCCAGCCCGGTTGATGCATACATAAGACTAGCTAACACGTATACAGTGCGCGGAGCTGAGATTTAGCGACGAGGAGGGTAAAACAAACTATATATTTAATGAGAGTGTCAAGTAGCGCTAACAACAGTAATATTTCTCAAAATATTTAGGGTTATAGCACAAATCTACCAAAGCATGAGGAGCGTCTGCCCTGTGCCAGCACCCTCTCTCTCCGCCTAGTATATATACAGCTGATCCATGAAAGTAGCCTTTTTGTTGCAAATGCATACAAAAAAAGTTCCATGTTGTGGGTTGGCCTTTTGAACATGATTGGTAGGAGCTCCAACACTCGATGGTTGCTGAGTTGAATTGTCTTGATATGCTTGAATGGTAGGAGCTCCAACATTCGATGGTTGCTGAGTTGAACTGTCTTGATATGCTAGTGGATTCAGATGATCCTATTCAAGCTTCTCTTTCCTTGTTGGCTTGGCTAAGTAAACAGGCTATTGCAGCACTAGAGATGGATGCTATGAGTGGCTATTCTTCGCTCTTTCGCTCTCTTCTCTTACATCTCATTGACGTGTGTCGCGACCGTCCCTTCCACAGCACTGAATAGAACAAGGCTCTCAGAGGATCAATGTTTAGCAATTTTAAAGAAAATTTATAAAGCTGGATAATTTCAATTACTTGTATTTGACTGCAAGTTAGTTCTTGCTTTTTGAGCGCGAGTGACGGGAGCTTTGGCAAAGATCGCATGGACCATGGTGAGGCTGAAGAGCCTATCGTTCGCACGAGTGCAATCCTTTACCATTAATTTCTTGACTTTCTATTAAGTGGAGATGGTCCTGTTATTTAGTGCTAGAGTGCCTGATTTCCCACTGTTATTAGTGCTAGAGTCCCTGATTTTTAAATGAAGATTTTGGTAGTATTTGGTAGGGACGACACTCTACTACGAGCACGTACGGTCTTTGTATACTTTCCTTCCACCTTGAAGTTCAATATACACCGTCTTTGTATACTAGCTACCTAGTACGTCAACGATTTTGGCACTGCAGCCAGTTGAAAAGTCTACTTGGCACTTGGCGACGTGCTATATATCTTTCGCATGGCGTCCTACAGACACTTCTTTGCTTGTTCCTATTCGAGGAATGGACAAAAAGAAATGCCGTGGAGGCCGGGGAACCCCGGAACAGTGAGTAGCTAAGCCTATCTGGGCATCTGGCTATCTTTCCATGCTTGCACCGTCTTGCAGGCTTCTGGTTCGTAACAAGTTGAATCAGTTGTCTCTAAAAACAATTCCGTTGATCTCACCGAGAAACCAGAAAGCACTATCACATGAGTAATCCAACATCGCTAGGAATATTTCAATCGCACGGCAGCTAGTACGTGACATGCCGATGGGCGACACGGCGTCTCTATGGGCAGATTGTTCGGTGAAATCTGGTGTGAGCTGCCGAACGAATGATTGCCCGTATACATGCGATCCGCGGTGTGCCGATGGATGCCCTGAAGGCTGGAGTGCAAATCGACCAAACGGACGCAGATGGTGGCCGGCACTAGACGTCGCTCTCGGCCCGTCCCTTGTTGCATTAGGCTAGTAGCTTGACGGAACCATGCGCGTTTTATACAGTGGGTCTTTTAGACTGTAACTTTTAGCTTTTGATTTAAATTTTTAAATTTTAGTTATCTGTGAGAGAGAATATGGAGAGAGCTACTCGTGTACGATGTTGGTCGATATAGATATATAAAATCAGAATAGTGTCTACTACAATCGACTTATAGACTCCGTCTTAAAAAGATATTCCGTTTGAAAACTAGTTACTATATAAATTTAAGCCATAAACCTAAACGAACCCAGCCTAATGGAGAAAAGCGGACTTGCTTAGTGTTACACTTGGTTTGTTTTGAACTGGGTAGGAGCGCTGCCTTTCATTAAAAAAAAGGAAGATAGAATTACAGAAATTAGGAGAAAAGTGGACTTGTGCGGGCGGCCAAGACCAGCCCACACCCAAGGTTTGAAAACAAGTATATTACAGAGGAGGAGGAAACTCCACTAGCCTTTTTGCCCATGCTAATATCCAGGTTCCGACCTCTTCCTTAATAAAAGCGATCAACAACATGGGCGATGTCTCAACCAAATGGAAAATACAGGAATTTCGTTATTTTTAGGTTTACCAAGTGACAATCAATGTGAGCGTGGCAAGTGCTTTCTGCGGGACACCCGGTTTGAGGATGACGGATTTCCACCACTGTCGGATGGAGGTGAAAGGGGGCCAATTCGCTAGTTCAAGGCAGTCACAAGTGGTCCACCGAGCGGCGAGGGCCCAAATTCTCATTGTGTAAAGGCACTTGGCGAAAAGGTGGAGGGAGGATTCCAATGTGTGCCTGCAAAGGGGGCAGAAGAATTGGTTTGGCCATCCTCTCAAGGAAAGACTGCTGTCCACAGCCTGTTTTGAAGCACTTGCCAAGCAAATAATTTGCACTTTTGGTGAGCTCAAGCCCTCTATACTAGGGGGTTCATGCATGTTTTTGTTTCTTTGAAGAACTACGCTTTACATGCTGATGCCGCACTATAGTTTCCATCAGGGGTCAACTTACACAAAATTCTGTCATCCACTCCTTCCTGAAGGTGCATGGGGGAGATGTGCCCCCAGATGGAGATCAACTCTCGTATGTGGTGTACTATTAGCCCCATTGGGCCACTAAGGTCTTGTAGCCATTTGTTGTGTAGTAAAGCCGCATGCAGAGCACGATTCTTCCTTCTGGAGGCTACAAAAACATTCGGTGCAATGTCACACAGTTGTCTTCCCTGTGCCCATGGTGAGATCCAAAAGGTCGCCATTTTCCCGTCCCAATTGTTATAGAAGTGGCCGCCGCAAAGAGGAGGCAATCCTGGTCATCACATAGTGTTTCCATTCCTTTCCATGTCTTGTCTACAGATCCGTACTCACACCATAGCCATCTAATTTGCAAAGCTCTCGCGAATCATTGGAGATCCAGGAGACCGAGACCCCCAAGGTTTGTGGGCCTACACACCCTGTCCCAATTGACCTTGCATTTGCTGCATGTTGTCTCATCAGTCTGTTTAGGGTCTGAAGCACCCCCTTTGGGGCTCTGATGGCCATGAAGAGGTAAGTAGATTGTGCGTTTAGGATGGATTTTGCCAAGGTTTTCCTCCCCACGAGTGTAAGCAGCTTACCGTGCTAACTCACCAAACGACCCGCCACTTTGTCTTGCAGCCTTTGGAAGTCCAGGCGACAAAGATTACATAGTGCAAGTGGTAATCCTAGGTAGTCCAAGGGGAAGGATACATGTATGGCCGGTAGGTCATGGAGCACAGCTTTCAAGTCAATGTCTTCGCATCTTATTGGTGCCACGTGGGTTTCGTGCAGATTTGTTTGTAGACCCGTTGCTTCTCTGAATTTTTGCAAAAGTGGACGAGGGTGCTGACATCGCCTTGACTAGGGTGAAGGAAGATGGCTGCATCGTCCGCATATAGGGAGGTTTGCAGGGTTGTTGCCCATCCTCACAAGGGCTGGAGGAGTTCTCGATTCATCGCTATGTTGAGGATCTTTGGAGCAGGTCTATTGCTAGGATGAAGAGGAATGTGGATAGCAGGTTCCCCTGCCGTAGGCTTTTGCGATATTGAACGGTGTCCCCGGGGACACCATTTAGGAGAATTCTAGATGTCGCAGTGGAGAGGAGGGGGGAGATCCCAGGGTTAGGCGTCGGATCTGAAGGGGGCCATGGGGGTGGGTGGACGCTATGGCCAGAGTGGTCAACGGCATGTCAGGGCTTAACGCACACCTTGGCGTACGTGAGAGCTATTTTAGGTGGAAGTGAGATCTAGTGTTACACTTGGTGTTCCTAAACTAACTTAGTTTTTTTTAAAAAAAAAACTACCTTAGCTCATCATTTGGCACCACGAGTGGGCACACTTTTTCTTTGTTCTGAACTTCTTCGCGACACGGTAAAGGATTAAGTTCACAATTCTGGATTTTTCCGCTTGTGAAGAGAGACCGGTACGTGTTCACGACTTTCTGAGTTGTGTTAACTCACCACCAGAGCAGAGGACTTGGTCACACTGCAATACGGTTGGTTGGATGCGTGGTAGTAGTAGCAGCGCAAGCAATTT
Source organism: Dendrocalamus latiflorus (assembly GCA_017311315.1). Taxonomy (NCBI): domain Eukaryota; kingdom Viridiplantae; phylum Streptophyta; class Magnoliopsida; order Poales; family Poaceae; genus Dendrocalamus; species Dendrocalamus latiflorus. Next base: position 14,127,458 of record CM029647.1, on the reverse strand, counting down.
ATTCTTCATTTAATCCAAGCAGGGGAGACGCCGCACCACACAAGTCAGCCTAACATGGACGAAAGAAACGTGCCATTGTAGCTGTAGCCACCGAACGGAAAAGGAGAGCATAAATCGTGGATTCCTTCTCCGCGTCAACGCTGTTCTTGATTGGGTCCAACTAGGCCGACAAGGACCGAATTCCCTCGTGTCCCCATCGGTGAGTAAACACCAAACCAACGGATGGGTCCACATGCTTCATTCTCCTGCCTACCTTGCGACACGTATCTTATCATCTTCCCCGGTTCCTACACCTAAGCTCGAGTCCAATCTGAAGTGTTACGGCACGTCTCGGCAGAGCACCGAGCATCCCGTGACCGAACGATCGAATCGCACGTTGGTCTCTGCCCCGTCCGACACTCCAAGACCAACCGCTCGCCTCTGCTCGAGCTCCTAGCCGGCTACGGAAAGCATCCGATCGAACCGAACGAGAACGTGAGTTTAGGGGCATGTTCTTTTCGACTGCAGTTTATGATTTTTGGTTGAAATTTTTGAATTTTGCCTGTTTACGATACAGATTACGGAAAGACAGATACTCACTTGCGATTTTGGCTGGTACAGATATTAAGCTTTTAACGTGTAGATCGTTTAACTTGTAGATCCCATTTTGAAAAAATAATTTATTTAAAAGTTAAATACTATAGTAAAAATCAAAAGCTATCAGCTTTTGACTTAAATAACAGGCCTTAAAGATACTCGTGACCGGCCGGCCGTGCTGAGTAGCTGACGGTTACAATAATACAAAGCCACATCACGCTACTGCTCCTCGGCACGGGCGCACCCGGGCGCTGGCACTGCAGCCCCGCGTGCGCCGATTCGGTGGCGTTCGTTCCCAACGAGGCTGAAGGCAGCCGAGGTGCCCAACAGGTCGGATGGTCACGCGACAGCCAGATGTAGGTGTTACCAGGCTGGTAGGTCAGACCAGATATTGTGAAGGTATCCAAATTCTAGGGCCTGTTTGGATTGGAACACAAGAATTTCGTCAATTCAACGGGGCCTAAATCACCGAAGTGCATCGTCATTTGGTCCCAATGCTAATATACAACTAACTTGGTAATTGCGACTTGGGATGCAGCGCTCATGCTAGGCTCATCCATGCTACATCATGCAGATCAGCAGATCGCACAAGTGAAGTGTCATTTTAGATTTAAACAGACTCCAAGTATTCTTCTTGCATGCTTTAGGTGTCGCTCGGTCGGGCTGAAATAATCTAGTTTATGGCTGAAATTGCACTGTAACTAGCTGAAATTATATTGTAACTGATGGTGACTTATTTGTCGTAACTAAATTTAAAAAAATTAAAAATAGAAAAAAGATTAGCCCATCACAAACAATACAAACGAATATGGGGAAAAAAGATCAATCAAAAAAGCTCAAAAAGCTAAAATCTACAAAAAGACGAAATTTAGAAATAGTGAAAGATAAACCAGAAACTCAAGCCGAAATGAGCGGGGCCAAGCACATCCTTTTTGAAGGACCGCATTACATAAACAATGGCCTTTTCTCAAAAACAAATCCAAACTCTTATCTCTAATAACTATTGAAAGCTATCAAGATCAGAGACAAAACACTCATAATAAAAACTCTAAGAAGAGCTGAGCAAAAACAAGCCTTCATACCCCCGAGTAGTCTGACCTCCTATGCAAACCGATCTGACCGTCCTTGCAAACCGGTTAGACCTCTCCCCTCCGGATAGAGCTGAAATTTAGCACGCTTTCAAATACAAGAAATGGTGTACCTTTTGACCTACAACTCCAAATGACTTGAAACTTAAACCAAACCTAGATCATGACCTTAAGAACCTATCTCAAACAAAGATTTTGAAAGAACTTAAGAAGGTTAAGACCTTTTGGCTCTTGAAGCTCTGCTGTATTAAAACTGAGCTAAAACTACAAATTGAGGTAACTCTCAAACCATGACTTCAAATCTCTTGAAATTTTATATGCACCTTCTTTAGAATGTCAGGAACCTATTCCAATCAATGATTAAGAAAATAATTACCAAAGTTTTGATATTTTTTTTCATTTCAAGAAAGGGTTGTGTTAGTGATATGCTCTAAAGACGATCATAGAGATGATTGTACTACTTCTATATTTTTAATATTTTGATTAATATGTTATTTTGTCCCTTAAATAAATATTTTCGTATTGATCAACAAGTATGTGACTTGTTCATAGAAATCTTTATTCACGATTTGATGTTATTATAAATTATTCGTGATATTATATCATTATGTGGGATAATTATGATTTATAGATCAACACATGTATTGATTAATAATCATGTTTCGCAGATCCTGAATATGTGAATATCAAATCAATATGAACACATGTTAGAGAATGTGATGTTAGTTTGACCTACTATAAGACACTTTGAAAATTGTTATATTCTTAAGTGTTATCAGTTGGTCTCATACATAGCGTACGTAGGATCTTTAGACCTGAGATTGCCATAGTTTCCTACATGTATAATAGTTTATTTAGAGATTGCTAAATACTACTTTATAATTGGATGGTTATAAAGGTCGTTTTTGGGTTTATTATAAAATATGCGAACGAATATAAGCGATCAAGATGGAATTTATCCCTCCTATATAACATGAGATATATCTATGGTTCTTTAATGTGGTTGGATTAATAAAGTGCATGGTCATGCCGAATATGGTTTCTGAGTTATTCACAACTAAGTAATCACTGAAGGTTCAAGTGAATGATCGAGCTATCATAAGATGGCACGCTTCTCGCCTTGAGTTTGATCTGGTATCATAAGACAAAGGGATTGGTACATCAGCGCTATATAGGTTCGTCCGATATGATCTTTATATATATTTGAGAGTCGACATGTCCTACTAAAGACTGGTATTGATTTGTAAACCGAAAAGGAGTTTTTGGGCCACAGCCAAATATACATGAAATACAGCGTCACATACTTAACGGATTAGAACACATCAGTTCAAATTGGATCTGTTGCTAATGGACCAAGTGAGTTTCGCACAATGTTGAGCCCCCAATGTAGCATTTCACTAGGGGGCTATATTAAGAGAGACATAAGATTGAGGGATATATCAAGTTTACACCCACCGAAACCCTAGCCGCCATCTCTCACAGGCCCTGCCGTGCACACTGGTGCCAGCACACGACGTACTATCCCTAGACATGTGGACTTTAGTTGAGATGCTGCTGCGACTGTGGTGCTAATCGGGAGGATCACGAAGAGGTTGTGGTTAGCTAAAGGACAATCAACTACTTCCACTACATCGACACGTGCTACATTGAACCGGCTATTTCAATTCTACTTTTGCTACACTTCGTGTCTAGTAGTAATGATCTATGATCTCTTACTCGTATGGCTTCCTAATTTATGTGGTAGAAAATTTTAATTTGTGATAGTGTAGCCTATCTATATCCCAACGGGTTGCAACAAAACTGGACAAAACTCAAGAACATGAGCCAAGACTTGCTCTGGATAATTGATGGTCAAGATGACCTTAGATCTACTCCCATATGTCCTAGCAAGCCTAAACCTAGCAAGAATCAAAGCCAAAAGTCCTAGAACTAAGAACACCAAATCACCCCTCTCTAGTAAAACTGGGCAATAATAAGAACTTACAAATAATAAAAGCCTAAATGGATGAGATTTGGTCTCCAAGACATCTTCATCATGTACATATTCTTGGCATACAACAAGATCAAGAGGAGAATGAGAAACATCAAAAACCAAGTCAAATCAAGATTTCATCACTTGAACAAAAAAGAGAATGACTTGGACGAATTTGATCTCTAGTGATACTTAGAGATAAATATTTATAGCCACTTCACAAGCCTAACAATAATAATAAACTCAAGACAAAGAACTATAACCCATCTCCCAAATGTTCTCTCCAAGAACCCTAACATCTCTCAAAGACTAAGCCTAAACTCTCCCAAAAGCTTAACCCTAGCCACCTCTCTCCCTCCTTACATATAGAGTCTTATAAGGAAAACTCTAACCAGTACTCTAATTAGGTTTCATCCACTTACATGGGTTAATCCATTAACCCAACATCATATCGGGTTTTACACTTACACATGCATGCTTCTCAAGGTACACAACCCATTAACCCATTAATGAATCAACTTAACAATTTTAACACAACTATGGCCTAAACCACTTAGGCCACCACCGTGGCTTCACATACCACCACTTTTTGGCATTAGAAAATTTACCAATGTGCCCCTCTACCGCCTCCCACGAAGCTTCACGCTTCCTTCACCTTGACCATATACCTTACCTCTTCCCCGGGCCTAATGTATGGTCATCTCCTCCTTTAAAAGCAACCCCAATACTTGTAACATGTATGTTCACCAATTGCTCACATATTAGCAAGTCTCCATATCGGTTTCTCCCAAACCATGCCTCACTTGTGCTGACTGTATCATTCAATGAACCGTTATACCTTCTCTTCAACATCTCTTGTGTTCCTCGTGCCTTACTTGAGGCCAACTATCTCCCTCGGCTTCCTTGACCATACCTCTGTTCACCCCCCCCCCAGCCTAGTCCTGGTCCACACCATCGACCATGTTGCCTCCAAGCTTCACTGCACATTAAAGACCAAAAAAATTGTTTTCAAGTATAAGTTCTTTACAACTTAACCCATGTTAGTTTAAACATGCTTTATGTACCTAAGCAACGGCACCCATGCCGTGCACACACTCAGCCAAGCTCAACTCATACCAATTCATACTCTAAACCTCCAGGACCGGTTTGATCACCAACCAAAGACCAGTCAAATCACTCAAACCGACTTAAAAACTCCCGGCAATAGGGGAGTCAGTCAAACCATGGCACCCATTCCGGTCTAACCGCTCGGCCACCTTGGTCGGACCGCCACCCATTGGTCAATCAGACCATCTTTGCACAACGGTCAGATTGTTGTCTTGAAGACAGCGAAACCAGAGAGCAAATAACATAAAATCAAACTCAAACTTTGATAATAAAGTATAAACAAAGTCAAATACTCATCACACATATAAGATGACCTCTGTATGGTCTCGCACTTTTCGATCTGAAAAAACGAACTATAATAAGTGATGTAATCAGTGCATCTGCATGTGCATCGATGGGCCGATTAAGCCCATTATAGAAGTTAGGGCAACTACAGGTGCATCGGACACGTCCCTGAGCTAAGGAACAACTCCTCTCAAAAGAAGAAAAAAAAACGAATGAACAATAATAGTTTCTTTCAAATAATTGAATAACTAAGGTAGGATTTCTTTGGGAATATTTCCTCTATATTAAAAGTAAAAGAAGCATTATGAACACATGTATAAGGTGCCTCTTAGCTACTCCGTACGACGTATCCAAGCATGCCATTGCAAAGTACATACAGATCACTGCAAAAGCAATAGAAGTGTAGAACATTGCAGCTCTAAGCCAAACGTATATAGACAGACCGCGATTAAGATGGATGCCAAAAATGTTTAGCATTGACAAGGCAAGATTTTGTTGACGAATGTACAATGAGATCGACACAGTTTCCTAGTTTCAAAAAAAAGATCAACACAGTTTCTTCTTTTCCAAGATCCTGTTCTTAATCTGAGATTTATAATCTTTGTATGCTTGCCCACGTGCCTGGACAGATATAGTCCTGATCAACTCGGCTTCGGCTTCTGGCTTCTGGCTTATTTTTCACTATTTATAAGTTTCGTCTTTTTCTGAACTTTTGGCTTTTTGTTGAGCTTTTTTGCCGGTTCTTTTTTTCCATATTTGTTTGTATTATACGTAATGGGCTAACATATTTTTTATATTTTTAAATTTTTTAAAATTTAATTATGCTAAATAAGCCTCTGTCAGCTACAGTGTTTTTTTCAGCCAGCTACAGTGTTTTCAGCCATAAGCCATGAGCTTTTCAGCCGAACCGATCACCACCTAAACCTGGCAATGTGTCCTTCGGATTTCTCCGCCAATACGGGGATGGTGAGAACAATAACAAGGCCTGACAGAACAAAGATCAACAAAATTTGCATCGATCAGTAAGATCAGTAGATTACATTTTCAAATACACGTCCCTTTCTATAGGATGATTCGTGGCGTTCCAAACAAATAAGCACCAATTTTAAGTGTAGTTATTCAAATCAAGTTGAAGGGATCCAATTCACTGCCTCAATGAACAATGAGAGGGATCCCCTTGTCATGTCCTAAACTACACATTAAAGCTTTTCCCTGAGAATCCATCAATCAGTACCAATGTAGAACTGCTGATAAAATGTTTGATGTGTACTCGTATAATATATAAGAATTACTCCCATCTAGTAAGTGATGGCTCAAAAATGATCACATTTTGCCTATACCAGTAATACAAATAACTCATTGTGGTTTCAACTGAACAAGGGACTTGCTGCCCTGTTATCCAACAAATAACTCATTTTTTGCAATAAGGAAGCATTGGACTAGCTCCTCCGCTGTTCAACATATGGGCTCACATTCATTTTTTGTTGAAATCATTGCAGGGTAACATTAAATTTCACCATGACTTAAATCTGGGCCCAGACGAAGAGGACGGCGAGTCGGCGAGCATGATCATGATCACCCGGGATACGAAGGAGAGCAGCGTGTAGCCCGGCACGCAGTACAAGAGGGCCCAAGACGCCGCCACCGTGACCAGCAACCCGCCGGCCACCTCCTTCCTCCTCCACAGCACCACATCCGCCACTGCGCGCGTGCACACACACAAATCCCCAGAGGCTCAGAGCACACTCTCAAATGCGAACACAGCCTAATGAGTAATGACACAAGAACCAACCACGACCAAGACGATCTTCAGCACTCTGAAGGTACTGAGCTCACCAGCGCCGCCACCGAGGAGGTCGTGCAGCGATCTTGGGGGGGCCGAACGGCCGGCAACTTTGGTCGGAGGCATCCATTGTTGCCGGATGCATGGATCTCTCCCCGATCGAAGCTCAGCTGATGGAAAAGGCGAAAGAGGCGACAAGAACAGCGGTGGAATGGAAGAACGGCGGCTACTGAATATTGTTTAGCCCAACTTCTCGAGCTGGAGTTTGGAAATTGCAAAGGGAGAAAGAGAGAAGGAAAAGAAGAGGCGCGAAAGGGTGGGGCACCACACCACGTCACCACCACGAGAGACCAATAGTGTTGCCTCGTCATCATCGCCGTCGTGTTCTTGGTCCTTGCATGTCTCTTTCACCGGACGACAAAACGGACGGTCCGTAAGACCGTAACTCGGGTGTGGCCACCCACCGGTCGCCGCCTTTCGGCTAAGCTAGGCCGTGGGGGCGTGCAGATGCTACTGGTCCTTTTACATGCCACCTCTTTCAGGTGAAGAAAAGAAGAAAGCTTTGCTGCATAGTTTCTGCAGAAGCACTGTAGTTTTAACTACTACACTCGAGTCCAGAAATGAGAGTGGGCATATAAACATCAGATATTCAAGATCAAAGAAGATGCATCTGTAAAAGAAGCATCACATAACAAAGAAGCAAAACCACCATTTCCAGTCGCTATGCAGTTTGCACACAACGGTTACAAAAGTAGAGTTTTAAAGCCAGGCAGGTTCAAACTCTAATGTGTATACGGCACAGAGAAATCAGAAGTTCAGAACAGCATTACTCCTCCAGTGAAATGTAGGGCAGTTTAAACGCATCCCTCCTTTTCGCTTTATGTCTGTATAGTCTAATGCAGTTCCAGCCCAAATGAAACATGTCATCCTAATCTTTTTTTATTGATTCTTTTCCCTCTAAAGAGGGAGAGCTCTCCCTTTGATTACCGCCTGAAGCAGGCTCCTGAATGTTATCGCTGCGGGACTCGCTTGGTTCAGATTGATTAGCTCCTTGCTCCTCCAGGTTGCTTCCTTTGCTCATTACACCTGATGTGGCTTCACTTACAAGAGCATCCTGAGGCCTGCTCTCTTTTTGAGCTGCACCGTAGCTGGCAAATGGACCCCCAGTGTCCATCAGGCTAGCAGCTATAGCAGCATTCAAGTCAGCTTCTTCCTGCTGTGCTGCAATCATGTCCATCTCACTCATGCCTTCTGATTGATCACCAGGCAGAGAGATGTCTGCCTGCTGAGTACGTGTTTGAACCTGGTTACAAGAGGCTGTTATCCTTCGGGCATCATCGGGAGTCAGCCACTGCCCGAAACCATTAGAGCCTTCCGTCGCCATGGGGCACTCTGTAGGGAAATTGCCCCGCACTGCAAAGATACTCCACCCTGACCCCTTCAGGGTGTCAATGTAAGCAGAGAGGTAAAACTTTGATAGATGCTCAGGAGCAGGGTAGAGACTATTGAAGTTGAACCACTCCCCATTCACCTTCCTGATGCAGAACCAGTGGTCCTGCAGGTGGCAAATGAAAGCAATTTCCAGCTCAGGGTCAAATAGGGATGCCCCTGCAACTGGGGAGTCAAGGGGAATAGCTTGGAGGTCCCAAACCTCCAGTGCCTTCTGCAGAACCTATTAGATGACAACATTCAGGTGAGAATATGAACTTGGGAGTGCATTGCAGCAGATGAGCAAAGCCAATAACAACAGATTTAAAACTTGCATTACATAGAATTGTAGTGCCAGAAGCCCAGAACAAAGATTTTGCTATTTACTGCTCCAAGCATCAAAACCACTTACACCTTATCTGAGACGTTATAAGGCTAAACTATAGCTGATGAAGCACATGAACTATACACATGGAAATAAATAGAAGACAAAGACCATGTAACAATTTTCCTTTGGTAATAAATAGACCGAAAATACCCCTACAGGGAATCCAGATTCAACACAAAGGTACAGGCATAAATGCTCCTCTAAGAGGAAAAAGTTGTTTAGATGAAACATGGTTTAAAGGCCATAGAGAATGAGTGAATGACCAATATGAAGAAATTGAAAACCTAATGTATATTATCAGAAAATGCAAAGTCAACATGTTTTCTTTCTTACAAAATAGATTTAAAACTACTTTCATTTAGTTATAGTCAACAATCAGTGGCATACGATGTTTTTAAGATTCAGCAGGATGTGAAGAACCACCAGAACACCTTAAATGCAATATAACATATAAACTTAGGTTTACCAGAGACAAATACAAAGGCATCGGTCACTAGTATGGCAACAATTCCCATGTTGGATAAGAATTTAAACTGGTGTATAATAGTACAAATTTGAAATGGGTACACATCATGCCAAATTTAAACTGTACTGAGATTGCAAATGCCAGATTGATGCAAGTGAAAGCAGAGCAAAAGGAAACCAGATGCCCATGCATCAGCCTGCCTCTTATGCCATGCTGTTTCTTCAAAATAAATTCAGAAGACACATTTAAGAAAAATACTATGTCCACCAGATGGAAAAACGTAAGATGCTAGACTTATAGCAAGCAAGGCCTGGTTTCTCTTGCATTTGACAATCTAATCATGTTTCAGTAACTGATATACATAGGCATATCTAGGGCAGGTTTCTCTTCCTTCCATGGTTTCTATTATTATTTTTTGCATTACAAGGCCTGGTTCTTTATAACAGCCAGGGCCCTAGTGAAGGGCAATGAGCATCGAAGGACGCATCTGGTTGTGTTATTGGCTAGGAAGTCCCTTCCCCAGTTAATATGACAACAGTAAATTCATACTACATTAGCACAATGATATAATTGGCAAGCTGCAAGCCTTAACCAACAAACTCGACCGCTGCAAGCTTTACTACCTTGTAGCCAATTAATTGACTAGGTAAATATTTTTTATTTTTGTTCTTTTGTGTCAATACAAAGTTTGTCGTCATATATTTACCTGAATTTAAAATGTATGTATATTGCTTGATTTGGAAATATAGTTGATTCCACCGAAAAATTTCATATGAGATCTCATGTGTCTCAATTGCACATTTATAATGGTTTCACACTGATTTGGATTTTAATGATATATTGCCAAACACTTCAGAATTTGTATCTCCATAAAGTTTTCCTTCCAGAATTGTTTCCAGACCAATTTAATTTAAAACTGTCATTTAAACCTTTAATATCACCATCAAGCTTGCTCATATGTATTCTTGCTGTACCAATTCAAATTTCCAAAAAAAAATCACAGGCTAAGAGTTAAAGAACAGACCATGGTAAGGTCAAACCATTTACCAACATCAATATTAGCCACCTAACCGACAGTCCGACAGACATGATTTCACCCCAAAGAGGACTTTTTACAGCTAAGATGAAACCTAGACAGCTATAAACCTGAATTTCTTCTTAACGTAAGCAATTCAGTACACGACAAAACGCAAACAGCAAAAATGACTAGAAGCTTGATGACGTATGGCGAGTACATAAATTTGGATAGCATAATCACAGCAAAATTAATAACTATAATTGCATGCAGACACATGCATTTGTGTATGCCAAGTACGTAACAAACTGTTACGAAATCTCTTGCTATCGTTAATACAAAGTCCTCCACTCTTAAGAGGCAACTATGGGTCTGTTTGGATGGACTAGGACTAGTTGTTAGCTAGGACTAGTTGTTAGCTAGGACTAGTTGTTAGCTGACTAGTAGTTAGCTGGCTAAAGATTAGCCCAGTCCTGTTTGGATCCAAGGACTAATAAGTACTACTATCTCAGTACAAAGTCTGTTATACCCCTATGCATGGCGGTCTGGGAGGGTTGGCGTGGGTATCAGCGTCTTTTTTCCATCCTGCTGGTCCTTTAGCCCTCATTAGCTGGGTTTGGCCAACTAGTTGGCTAACAACTAGTTGGGGCTTTGGCTAAACTTTAGCCCACTCATTAGCCCTCCTGTCTGGATCCACAAGGACTAAAAATTAGCAACTAGTTGTTAACCCATGGGATCCAACCAGGCCCTATAGCTAGGCTTTTCTAGTAATGCAAAAAAGTACAAGCCTATACATACTATCTTGCTATCATTAATACATAGTACTCCAAGGCACGATCTATTTCTCTTTCCTTTTTGCTCTGCTGCTACTCTAACCTATGAGCATAACCTTTCCAAGTAGCAAAGCTGTGACCATAAAAAGGAAAAATCATGCATATGCGTGACTATAAATCCATGATGCTACCTAAGTATATATGTGGCTTCATCTACGTTCAAGGATCAGGGTTCTACTTGTAGCGCCTCTCTGTGTGCAAGCTATCAAAGGAAACTCACGGATCATTTTCTAGAACCCTAACTATTACATAATCTTAAGAATACGCATTTCTTCACCATGGCTAGGCCTAGGATCATGCATGTCAAGCCGGCCGATACAGAAGCAAATAGTACGTCTTTCGATTCAAAACTAAAGGCTGCCCCCTTTTTTGGACTCAAGCAAAGCTCTACGTCATTAACATCCATCTTGTAAAACCTAAGATCTGCAATTCTGCACATTATCCTAGAATCTGCAACTAGAATGCAGTCGACAACTTCCCAATAGCAATGCGTCAAGCGAAATCCCCTAAATTCGGAGGTACGACCATACAGGCAACCAAGTTGTTATGGTATCTCCACGACAATCGAACTGACCAAGGGCAAAAGATAAAGAAGGATAAATTTTCCAAAGAGCGTGGAGGGCCTGGGTCGGGAAACCTACCTGGATGCTGAAGTCGCCCCCGAGGGAGACGTTGTGGGAGCCCTCGCCCTCGGCGAGGAAGTCCCCCGCGGCGGTGGTGGCGGCGCCGGAGGCGCCCTCGAGCATGACCTGGCGCTCGCGCTGGTCGAGGTCGGCGGCGAGCGCGGCAAGGTCGAACTCGGAGAAGAAGGGCCCCTGAAGGGCGGTGTTGACGCAGTGCACGGCGCAGAGCTTCCCCTCCTGCACCTCGTGGTACAGCATCCCCCCGTTGCTCGCCGCCTCCATCCCTCCAGAACCTTCTAGAATCCTTCGGCGATTTCTCCTCCCTCCTCTCCCCCTTCTCCCCCTCTCCCAATATATCGCAGATTCGAGCGCTGCTGCTCAGGAAAAGAGAAGCGAAACCGAACCGATGGGGGGAAGGAAAAAGGGAAAGGGGACGCGAGAGTTGAGTGCTGTTCGGGCCAGTGGCGACTGGCGACGCAGATCCCCTGCGCAAAAACATAAAAGGCCTTGCCACGTGGACGCGATCCTCCAAAGGCTACAACCTGGCTACCACGTGGAATTTCTCGAAAAAGCGGCGATATTTTTTTAGGTTGAGAGAAATATATACTTCCACGGTGGGACTTTTTTTTATATAAAACTTGATTATTATTATTCGATTGATCGTCGATACGAGCTCAGACAATACACTTTTCTGCACTCTTGATCAGATTTGAAGATTGTTGAGAATACGAGAGGATATAACGAGAATTACACATGAATTAATGAACAAGTATATTATATATAGATGTCTAGGGTTATAAAAAAATAATATCCTTCTTCACTTACAAAGTGTTATATTTATAAAGTAGAAGAAGAAAATCTTTGGAGCCTAGCTCATCCCTAATAGTAGTTTCGTCCTTCGCAATATATGGATCCCGTCATGTCTGATAGACTCCGAGATTAATCCATGGTTGGCCCCAGACACCATGTGAGGCCAGTATGTGGTCGGTTCCAAACCTTAGCTGAGGTTGGTCCAGAGATTTCTCCGGGTTGGTTCACGACCTCTTCCAAAATCGGCCTCCAAGGTTGATCCCAGACTTCATCAAGCTGACGTTGTAACAGGATACTTCGTCACATCTTGCTAGGCTATAATGCTCCGTTGTCCGAGGTTGCGTGGGCCCTCCTCAATAAATGTAATGGCTGCGAGATGTTTACAGCTCTACGTTGATACGCATACAGCTCGTGCGTCTTCTTCGAGGGCTTCTTTCCTAAACCCAAAGAGGACTGTCGGGCCCGGCCCATTTGTTTTTGTTTTCATTAGGTGTGTGCTGAGCTGGCGTATTTTTATTCGAAATATTTTTGCCGTGCAACAGATGGGTATAATTCAAGGACACAAGCAGAGTCTGCTTTTTTCAGCTTTTAATTTTTACTTTTAATTTTTTATAATAACTAGTTTTTAAACGAAATGTCTTTTTAAGATAGGGTCTACTAGTTAATTATAGTACATACTGTACCAACTTCATTTATATCAGCAAAAACTGCACATGAGTTTTTGCTACTCTGTAATCTCTCGCATGAACAGCCCAAAAACCATAAGCTGCGGCTAAAAGCCATAAGTCTCAGCCAAAAAGAACAGGCCTGCAATCTGATCGTTTTAGATGGCTAGCAGCAAATCTGATGGCTATTTTTTTAGGGAAGATAGATGTATACAACCTATGTATACCCACTCACACCACGTATACATAGATGTGCGTGTCTCCTGCACATTAAGATCTAATCAAAAGCTCAACAGCCCTCGAAGCGTAGATACACACTATTCCACTGGCCGCGTGTCTCCTGCACACTAGGATCTAAGCGGAAGCTCAATATCCTTCGAAGCATATGCACGTGTGTAGAATCAAGGATACCGACTAAAGGAGGGTGAATATGAGGTTTTTAAAATTTTCTTTTCTTCTAAATTAATTCTCTACAATTTCAATAGCAAGAATTTAAAGCAATTAAGTCTACACAATTCTAGTCAAGTAAGCAACAATACTAACTCTAAATCAAGCAAATGATCACAATAATACTAACTAATAACAGCTAGAAGAAAACAAGTGAGAGATGTACACAATCAATATTTTTACCGTGGTGATCGGAAACTTGCCGGTTTCCCCTAGTCCACGTTGAGGTTAGCCCGAACAAATCGGACTGGCTCCACGAATTAAGCCAAAGCACCTCGATCACTAGAGGTAGATCTTCCCCGCTTTGGGTAGGTGAGCTCCGACCTTCATAAGAATACCAGGTCTTCTCGCAATCTCCTTTGAGAAGATCATTTCGATCAATTCTCTGCCCAATCGTCCAGGTGCCGGTAAGCACCAAGAGTAACAAACCAGGACTTCACTTGATTGCAATGAATGCCAAAGGATCAACTAATGAATGCTATGCACTATTTGCTCAACCACCTCAAATTTAATGCATAAAGTAAGAACTAGGGGTGGAGTGATTGTTCTATGCTTAAGAAATGTTCAATGGGTCTCTTCTTGCTGTCCTTGAGCAGTGGTACGGGTATTTATACCTTTTACCTACCAAAACTAGCCGTTTGGAACAAATTCCAAAACATTCAGGGCGAGCGGAACTACTGCCGGCCTATGGCCGGTAGTTCCGCTCCCCTTTCTGGCGCGGCAGAACGGCTATGTCAGAGCTCTGCAGTGACCGTTGGAAAGTCGGCACGGTACTACCGCCGTTGTAAAATCCGGTACTACCGCTCTGCGGTAGTTCCGCAAAGTCGGCGTGGTACTACCGCTTGAGCCGAACTCCCAAACTCCCCAAACTTGGCGCTCTCTGGAAAAAAGCTTCGCTCTACCTCCGGAGCTTCCGGGCTCCGAAAGTGCCGCTCTGGATAGCGGAACTACCGCACCCAGCGGTAGTTCCGGCGTTAAAATCGCCGGTACTTCCGTTCCCGCAAAATCTCAAATGCATTCGGAGGGTACTCTCTGGAAAAAGGCTCCGCTCAACTTTCGGAGCTTCCAGTCGCCGGTAGTACCAATTTTGTCTGCGGTACTACCGCTCTTCCAGACAGAGCACAGTTTTGGTTTTAAAGCAGATTTTTAATGAATGCATGCTCCTGGTACGATTATTTATTCTATAATCCGGTCTTCCACCTTTTCTCCTAAGACCGATAAAAATAAAAAGGGATCCTATTCTAAGTATACATTTGTCTTAAACCACTTTTGATCTTCACATTTATCCTTTGGCTTGCATCTTGTCAACCACATATGGACTTAACCTTTAAACACTCGTTAACACATGTTAGTCTCATATTCACATAAATTCATTAATTACCAAAAATAATTTTTAGGGACCTAGATGCTTTCAACGTGTTGTCCCACGGACTGCGAGCATGCGTTGAGTAAGGCTCAAACATAGGCGGGCAACGAAACGGCGACGTGCTCAGACGAATTGAGCATGGCTCAGTTCTTAAATCGGATGGCTAATTAATTGGTTCTAGCCTGGCACGAGTGGCCCATAGTACTAGATGGGCTCAACTTGGCAAGCCCAACTAGTACAAGACTCACTTAAATGCAAATTTCTCCGTCATGAGCTCACGATTCACAAAATGGATTGGTGGCCTATGTTGCCTTGCCCGCCAACTACTTTGATCCCCTCGTCGTTGCCGTCGGCGGCGGTCGGCCGTGTCCATCGGGCAACTACCCTACTCCAACGCCGTGCAAACTCAAAAGCTCTAAGTAAGCCAGCTATACTGTCTCGGTACAGCACGTTTGTTGGGGAAAGCAGTGACGGATGGGCATAGGCACACGGCTAGCACACAGTGACCCCTCGGACGCCGCCCCCTTAGCGGGGGATTCGGGCGGCGACATCCTTGAGCTGCACAAGCTCGAGACCACGATCCAGGTCAAGTAATGCTCTGGCCTATTTTTTTTGCCTGTAGTTGATGTTTTTTAGTTGTGACTGGTGATTTTTATCTATATTTTTTGGAATGATTATATAATTTTAGAATCGGAGAATCGTTTAGAGAGAAAAATCGCTTAAAGAAACCATCTTATTTGTTTCAACTTTTAAAGAAACCAAAAACAAAAGACATAAGAAAACTAAAAAGAACAAAGTCTGTCATTCTTTTAGTGGAATTGCTGTCTTGTTAGTGTTTGGTCTTTGCTGATGTGTCTGGAATTTTCTTTCTTTATGTTTGCAGAGGTTTATTCTTTTAGTGGAATTGCTGCCTTGTTAGTATTTGGTCTTTGATGATGTGCCTGGAATTTTCTATCTTTATGTTTGTAGAGGTTGGTGCTGGATGCGGAGGATGGGAGCAGGGAGGAGTGTGCGGAGACTAGTCCTACCATGGGATCAACGCAGTGGACAAAGAGCTTTTTTTCTCGGATGCGGATACGAATACCTCGGATACGAATACAAATACGAATAATATCGAATACAGATACGGAGCGAATACGAATTGAAACGAATATTTATCGGAACATGAAAACCCCTTAAACTATACATCCAAAATCAATAAAAACACATAAATAGTTTATCTTGTCAAAACATTAATGAAATCTAAATAAGCATGAGTATTTTTATCCACAATAGTCATACCATTGTACAGATGTTAAATCTTCAAACGGCAGTTAATTTTTTCTAAAGTCTTAAATAATTATTAATGGATTTCTACCATTTACATGTGACTAATAAATTAATTAAGAATTTAAATTTGCATTAGAATTATTTAAATAGCAGTACATCAATTCAATCAGTATAAATTTTAATTTACCGACAATACTAAATTTATTTTTAATAAATATAAATATTTGCTAGTGGGCTGGTGGCAGGGGAGATGAGAGAGGCTGGCTTGGGCTGGGCAATGTTGGGCTGAAATCTCGGATATCCAAATCTGTATTATCCAGATAATCCGTATTTGTATTTATATTCGCCGGATATCAAGCCTACTATATTCGTATTCGTTTCCGACAAAAAATCCGTATTTGTTTCCGATCTGAGAATTATCTGAAGAAAGTCCAATTCGAAACAACCCGTATTCGTTTTCATCCGGATCGGTCGGAAACTATCCGATCTGTTTTCGCCCCTAATCATACGGAACCAGTGTTGACGAGAATTAAATAATATATTAAATACAGTTTTAATATGTAATTAAGACTCTAACATCCATGTAGCTAGAACCTTTTCAAAGCAATTGCCCGAATACCCCTGATCAGAGATCTACTGTACCTTTTGCTCGACCAACAAACCACTCGGAGATTCTATGAACTAGTATAAGGGACCGTTTTTAGGGAACTCCTCCCGTGCAGCGGATAAATCACGTGCTTTATTCGCTCCAAATAACGCGACACTTCGGCTTTGCGTATTTGACAACAATCACCATATAGTTGTCTTCATGATTATTCCTCAGTAACAATAACCGAAGATCAGTTATCATCACATATCTCTTTCTAATACAACCACCCATTCAATCAGATGGGACGATTCAACAAGGTGTCTCCTCATATGAATAATCGACACCCCTTCAACACTATTTAAGGGTTGATGAGAGAAGACATAAAAAAGTCCAAGTGAAATAAATAGAATCGAAACTAGAATCCAAAAATACAATTAATATCTTTCTATTTGTGGGAATGCTGCAGAAATTATGGCTAGTTACATCCCTTTGTAATTCCTTAGTGAGGACATCTTATAATCAGTTCATAGCTACGAAAATTTTGTGTGTGTTATTCCTTCACTGAGTGCTCAATACACTATTTATATTCTCATGGCATGGCCCATATGGGCTAGCCTATGACCGTGAGGTAGTCAGACGGAGTCAACGACCATGAGGTGGTCGAACGAAGTCTACGAACGCGAGGTGGTCGGATGGAGCCTAGGACCATGAGGTGGTCGGACCGAGTCTACAACTGTGAGGTGGTCGGACGGAGTCTAGGACCACGAGGTGGTCGAACGAAGTGTTGAAGCGCGCACTCTATCTCCCACCTTTCGGACTTGGCATCGGCGAAGGCAATGGTGAGATGAAGCTTTGACGTGTGCTCCATCCCCCACTCTTTGGACCGGCGTCAACGAAATCGACGGCCAGACGAAGCCTTGAAATGTGTGTACTCTGTCCACCACCATCCGAACAGGCATCAACGAAGTCGGTAGCTGGAAGCCTTGACACGCGGGATTTGTCTCTCACTGTTCGGACTTGTGTCAACGAAGTTAGTGGCTGGACGAAGCCTTGAAACACGTGTGCTCCATCCCCCACCATTTGTACAGGTGTCAACGAAGTCGGTGGCTGGACGAAGCCTTAACGCGTGGGCTCCGCCCCCCACAGTTCGAACTTGGTGACGACAAAAGCGGTAGTGAGATGAAGCTTTGACCTGCGTGCTCCATCCCCCACTCTTTAGACTGGCATCGATGAACGTGATTGACGAAGTCTTGTGTACGACCACGAGTTGGTCGGACGGAGTCTATGATCACGAGGTGGTCAGATGGAGTCTACGAATGTGAGGTGGTCGGACGATGTGTTAAAGTGCGTGCTGGCGGGCTGAAGTCTTGAAGCACGCATGTCGGGGATTGGATGGCGGGGGACGGTGGGGATTCTCGGGTCGGGGACGGCGGGCGACGTGGAGGTGCAGGTGGCAGACGCGGAGGTGCCGCCGGCGGCGGAGGGAATTGTTGCGAGTCGACCGGGGAGGTGCCGGCGGCGGATGGCGGGCGATGCGAAGGTGCCGGCGGAGGGAAGCGATGCGAAGGAATGGGGGAAGACAAAAGAATGGTCTGCGTGTGCTCGGCTTTGGGTGGAGATGGGCTTCGCGTGAGGAGATTCGTGCGTGCGCGACGTGGAGGCCATCTAAACGCAGTCCTCATTTCCTCTCAATAAGATCAGACCCCAGAGGAGTCTTCTCTATAAGAGGATGTAAGCCTGCAAGAGAAAACAGAACGAAATATCGTGAGATAATTTTGAATTTGTCCGATGAGAAACGGATCTAACGGCTAGACGTCATGCCGTTGGAGTCAATTTTGACGGGATGCCGTAGGGTAGCCGCATCCTTGCAATCAACGCCCTAGAGCGACCGCCGATGCCGCGCAAACCCGCACCACGCACTCCTTAAACGCCCGGCCGCACTCGTCCCCAGACCCAAAAGAGGCCACCTCGACCCAGCCAAAAATGTCCGACCAAGCCGACGCCGGCGCCGCGGCCGCGGGCGACGCGGTGTTCGCGCGGTGCCTGCTCACGCTGTACCTCATGAGTCCACTCACCGTTCTCGCGCTCCGCTACGTCTCCGCGCCGTACGGCAAGCTCTCCCGCCCGGGGTGGGGCCCGGCCGTCCCGGCCGCGCTCGCCTGGTGCCTCATGGAGAGCCCCACCCTCTGGCTCCCGCCCTTCGTCTCCCCCCTTCCGCTGCGCGCCGTGGCGGGCTCCGGCCCGCTCTCCACCCTCCCGCCCGCGCTCTACGCGCTCCACTACGCCCACCGCACGCTCGTCCACCCGCTCCGCCTCCTCCGCCTGCGCCGCGCCCCGGCGCCCGTGCCCGTCCTCGTCGCCGCCTGCGCCTTCGCCTTCAACCTCCTCAACGCCTACGTCCAGGCCCGCTCCTGGGCGCTCCACGCCACCCGCCCCGCGTCCGCCTCCGCCCTCGCCCGCTGCGTCGTCGGGCTGGCCCTGTTCGCGTGGGGGATGCGGGTGAACATCGCGGCGGACAAGGAGCTCCTGAGGCTCAAGGAGGAGGGGGGAGGGTACAAGATCCCGAGGGGCGGGTGGTTCGAGGTGGTGACGTGCCCAAACTACTTCGGCGAGACCATGGAGTGGCTCGGCTACGCCGTGCTGGCGTGGACGCCGGCGGCCTGGGCCTTCTTCATCTACACCTCCGCCAACCTCGGGCCGAGGGCGAGGGATCACCGCCGGTGGTACGTGAAGAAGTTCGGCGACGACTACCCGGCGTCGCGCAAGGCGTTCGTCCCGTACATCTACTAAGCTTCTGCAACTTTTATTCCCCCTCATTTGTTACTGTACTGATCAGAGAGAGAAAAATGTACTACTCCATTAACTAGAGGCTTTCCTCGGACATCTCAGGATGACATCATTGACATGAGCATGCGATTATTACGTGGAATAAGAATGTGTCGTGCGCGTTCGTCCCGTATTTAAATGTCATGAGGTACGAAGAAATAGCCTAATCATACTTGTACTTAGTAATTAGTATTATAAGGCTTCCTCGATCATTTTGCGAAGCTCGAACCAGTCGCTGCCACCGTATCCATTCCAAGTTACTCCACCGCCCGACGGCGACAGTGAATTTTGCCTGTTGTAATTTGTAACAGGCTACCGTGTGAATTTTGCCTGGTGACCTCGGGAGGGTGACAATAGCATAGCAGAAAATTATCCTGGCTACTGACCAGCACATTTTGATATCGAAGATAGCCAAAAACTTGAACCATTTTATATTGTGATGGAAGATTCCAGTACAGACCAAGAGGATCTCGTTTTAGACCAACAATATAGAATAAAAGAAGAGTTGCATTTTCTATGCACTTCGAAACAAGTATAGCAGAATATGCAACAGACAAGCTTCATCAACCCAGGTTTGTGCATCAATGTAGCTTGGGAAGTCATAGCCAACAAGGAAATAATCACCACGCCCAAATCCAGAATTTCCTTCAAGGGAATCCAAGAGAGGAGCATGGTCATAAGTTCATAACTACCAAAAGCACCATTCCTTATAAGCTGCTTGGCTTCTTCAAAACGTGGGTCTGGTTTGAACTGTTGATATTGTAAAAGATAAGTTAATAATAATTCATCCGATAGTGAGAAATATATACTGAATCAATAAACTAACAACAGCAAACATTCAAGTTTAGCTATTTGCTAGTCTAGGTAACTAATACTAGTTGTATGTTGCTAACTCGCTATCGACTAGAAAATATCTTACCAAGCCATTTTCTCTATCCTTCCTCAGACCAGCAACTTGATCTGCTTTGGCACCGAAAAGGAAATTTTCTTCTCCCACTTCTTCTCTGATTTCAACATTAGCTCCATCAGGGTTCAAAAACCCGGCCAGTAACGTTACCGGTTTTACCCGTGGGAAACGGTAACCGAAAAAACCGGCCGAATTCAAATGTTGTTTTTGAATTTTGACCGGTTTTTTTGGGTTTTCTAGTTACCGGATGGTTTTTCCGGCTACCAGTTTCAAAACATCCCAAAATTTAAATTTTGTTTTTCGAAGTTTTAACCCTTTTTTTTGCCGGTTTTCCGGTTATCGGCCGGTTACTGTTACTGGCCGCCGGGCGGGTTTTCTCCTGGTTTTGAGATTTCAGATTTGTATCCTTGAGCTCCATCGAGATTTCCAATGATAACACAACCATTCAGAGAGAATTTCATATTACTTGTTCCACTTGCTTCCATGCCTGCAGTACTAATATTTTGTGGCAATTCCCTACCAGGAATGAGCACTTCAGCCACTGATTGTAATTTGGAATGAAGACCACCTGGGAGGAACAAGGAGAAACTCATTATAAATAAAATTTTTTGTATATTTATGTCAGGACTAGAATATCTCAATAATGTTCATTACACGAGCATGAAATTGTTTTGGATGGATGGCAGATATATTTTAGTTTCCAATGGCTGCTCTGAGAAGAAATTGCCAAGGATGCTGTGGATGTGATAACGTGCTGAAAATTCAATACCTTCAGATACTTGTTAACATCAGGATCATTGTTCACCACAGCACCAACATCATTTACCAATTTCACTGTTCTTTTAGCATTGGTGTATGTTGCAAATGCTTTCCCTCCTATCATGACAGTGCGTGGCGTAACCTTCTGCTTCTCTTCTGTGCTCATTTCCTACAAGATTCGTAGGCCTATTTCAGAACCACAATACCAATAATTTTCCATTTAATGAAGTTAGCTAAACATGGTAAAACTGTAAGAGTAGGGGCATAGTCTAAGAAGCCAAACCTTTAACTTCTTGTATCTGTAAACAGCTCCCAAAATGTTTAACAGCTCTCTTGTACTCATGGATGCGTTTAATTTGTATATCAAAAAGGTTATTTGGGTCAATCGTAACACCTGTCACATCCAACACATACTTGGCTAGGCGCTTTTTGCTGGCCAACTTAGCTGATGCCCACTCAGCATGAAGTTTCTCGTCATCTGCAAACTGTTAAAAGTTTTCAGTTATACTGTGATAGTGTGATGAGCAATAACAAAGAGATGCAAGATTAGAAGCATGCACAAATACTTTCTGAAGTCCAGTAAGAAGATCAAGGTTACTTGTCCACTGATCTGTTTTTAGCCATTTTGTGACTATTTCACTCAACTCAGGGTTGCAAAAACGGAGCCATCTACGAGGTGTAATTCCATTAGTTTTGTTCTGGAATTTGTTAGGCCATAAAGAGAGATAGTCTGCAAATAGCTCTTGCTTCAAAATGTTGCTATGTAACTCAGCCATTCCATTCACCTGTCAGAAGAATTTAGTAAACTTCAGTACGGCCTGCCTCATCTGATATGAGAAGACAAATAATTGTTGAAATAATGGGTGGGTTCTTTTCAGCTATGGCTTATGGCTTTTGGCTGAAATTTTTGAGTTTTAGTTGTTTGCAAGAGAAAGAGTACGGAGAGAGAGATAATCGCGTATGATTTTAGCTGATATAGATTAAGTCAATACGATATACTACAATCGACTTATAAACCCCACTTTGAAGCGCACATAATTACATTTTAATGAAAATACTTAGCAAGAAGCAAACAACTACGATAATGGGATTTAAAGCAGCGTTTCTTCAAAGAAATGAGTAAGAGATAAGAATTTGCTAAATAGATAAATAAATACAATCCTGGTCCATTAGAGGATATATCTGCTAAATAAACAACACAAGTTTTCACTGCTTGTACTGCATCTTTATTATCTACTGAATAGACAAATGGAAACCAACAATAGAAACACAAGAACCTAATACTATATAAATATTAACTTGATATTTTTGAGTAGTGCTTCCATGCTTTCCATTCTAACAAGAATGACACTAATCTCAAAGCACACGAAGAGGTAAGTAATCACTATTCACCATTCAGTTCTGCTTTAAAAGTTGTGCAAATTATTTTGAGAAAAACATAAAAACACCTCCCTTTTTTTCATGCCATTGATAATTATATATTTTCACAATATACTAGAAGAATTAAAAATTTTGACATCTGGTGACATAACAGAGGTGAGCAGAAAAATCAGCTTGGTAGTAAAGCTGATTTAAGTAGTGCTCATTAGAGTGGGCATGATAAACAATTGTCATGCACTCATGCTGTGAAGTAACAGGCTATATAACATGACCATGAAATTGAAATAATTGTATTTACCGTATGGGAGGACATCACACCACACACAAATTTGCCATGCGCACTACTGGCTTCTGGGGATTTGAGTTATCTAAAATTCTCAACGATTCGAGCTTTCCTTCCATTTCTCTCCTGGTGGAGATTACCATTTCTCTGAACCGCAAGCCAATGGAACTTGTCATTTTGTGCCATAACTGTCGTGTATAGAAGAGTAAATGTGGCATGACAATTACCCCGCTTGTCGATTTCCTCAATAATTTCCATGTGTCGTGGAAGCAGTTTCCTCATTACAGTCTGTGGCCATTTCTCAAGAGCTTCAGGAAGAACTGTATGATTGGTGTAAGCAATTGTCCTGGACCATGGAAAATAATTTACTAATTGAATCAAACTTTTTAGTTGAAATACTCTTGTAAAAAGAAATAATAAAAATAAAACCTTGGCGAACAAAATATCAGGAAAGAGATCAAATTAAAATAAATCACTTGTACAAATTGAACTCACCTATTTGTGATATCCCAAGCTTCATCCCAGCCAAGTCCCTCCTCATCCATAAGTAACCTCATTAGCTCAGGGATGGCAAGAGTTGGGAGGTGTCATTCAGTTCAACAGCAACTTTGGAAGGGAACTCACTCCACTTCCCCGAAACTCTGTCAGATTCTCTTTCTTTAAATCTGAAAATAATATCCTGGAAACAATTCACTATCAGTTATGCTTGTCAACATTCATCACAGAGATTAAAAAATCAAGATACTGAAGAAAGATGAAATAAAACCATGAAGAGATAAATTGTAACTAAAAGAAGACAGAAGGAAAGATCTAAATGTCTTGAGACTGGAAAGACTAGTCACGATAAGACAAATATAACTCTACTTAATAAAACTCGGTTGAACATTCTTCTGATGCAAGATGGGCGACATGTGACATAGCTTGTTGCAACAATACAAGAAAACTACGACCATTGTGTTTTTGCAGGTATCTCATTACAGCATGTCTTTAAAAAACAGCAAAGCATGAGGTGGCCATAGGTACATGTTCCTTTTACAGTAACCATGCTTCCAAATAAAATCAATCAATTAATTACCTGAAGTGATGCGCTGCAAAGAAAAAACTGCCGCTTTAATCTCAGAAGCTTTCCTTCTTCTGTAGCATCACCAGGATATAGAACAGCACATATCTACAATGTGATATACAAGATGCAATTTTTTTATCAAACTAGCTAGCTCATAAAGGATGAAATTGGAGAGAACAGATACAAAACACATAGCACATAATTTTCAACTTTTTAGTTAAAAGTTAAAACGGATTAACATCTCACCTATCCCAGTCACGATTGAAAATCATGTCAAAACTACAACAGATAACTCTTTTGCATTTTCCTGTGACCAAGTAAGCTGTTTGATGAGATGGTCGGGGCACGGGATTCTATGAAAAGAAACATAGTCTTGTATAGGGCAGGCTACATTGGATGTGGACAGTTTACTTAATGACATTCCAGGCTCATCTTTTAGGGACATAAAAGATAAAATTACTGGTTTCAGCATGCAATACCATTGATCAGTAGCAGTATTCGCATAATTAAAGGCATGACCCTTGATGTAGTCCCTGCTAGTGAAATACATGGTTTAGGATGACATGTCACCTGTTGTGCCCTAGCGTGAAGTTGAGAAGCTGACTCATGCTGACCCTGACCATCATTGAATTGAAATAAGTTGAAATCCTCAGCACTAGCTTTTGCTTCCCAAAGACGAAGGCTGATTGCATTTTTTGTCTTGTACCCAGGAATTGGCACATCATATGCTAAAGCATTCAAAACTTCTCCTCCTGCCCATTTCCGACTATCACATCATAAAGAAAAACAAAGGAGCGATTACAAGAAGGACAACAAGGCCTTGACATAAACACCCATAACATGAAAATAAATAACAGCTAAGCCTGTGGTAATGGGTTCTAACTGATGTAGGAGAGTTCTGATGTGAAGAGTTGTGAATAAAGTATCACCAGATCTACCAAGCAAAACTTGTTATGTAGTTTCAGACATGAAGCTTCGTTTAAGTTTTTGGATCAACAGAAAACAAAGCATCTACCTTCAAACAAGCATTGTGTTACCAAAGCATTTTCTCATGTTTGTTGGTTATTAAGTCCGGTTGCCATAAGAGAGGATAGTGTAGGCCGAAAAAGTGTACTAAAAATGGCTAGCAAGCATATTCTTCTTTTGGTATACCTGCCAGGTTACCACTATTACATAGAGATGAACCTAGATTGGTAAATCAAGTCACAGAAGAAATGCAGTTCAAGCACCACACTCTTCTTTTTGGATCTACAAGGTATCAAACGCCTTAATAACTTCAAATTAAACTATTAATCACCATTTTCTCAAAAGTAGAACTTCACCAGGGGTCCATATATACTTATGATCCAGTTGGCAAAATCTCAACATGGCCGAAAAATCTGATTGGGTACACAACATCATGCCTGACAATCTCCCATGGGCTGAACTTCTGAAAAAGAAAAAACACCATAGCTAATCATTGAGAGCTAGATAAAAAAATATTATGATAGAATCTTATGTACATTTATAAATGGTACCTCAAGCTAATCTTCAGCAATTTCTTCTTGCCCTTCCTGGGAGATGTGCTGTTTGAATAGGCCATATCGGTAACGCAGGCCATAGCCCCAAGCAGGCAAGTTCAATGTTGCCATTGAGTCCAAAAAGCAAGATGCAAGCCTACCCAGGCCACCATTTCCCAAAGCCACATCTTTCTCCTGAGTATAATCAGTTCAATAATAATTTGCACCATCAATTTCTGATGAAAAAAAGCACCAGACATTTCAATCAGAAGGTTTATTAGGATGCCATGAATAATTCAGTTCCTTGGTAACATTTAGGTTCACATTAAGTCAAACTATGCCAAGTAAAAGAGAAAATATGTACAATCTTGTAGATCCTGAAGCTTTGCTTTTTGTTAATATAATAAATGACTCATTTTCAGCTCTTCTTTACCAATGATCTGGGTATCAAATTGCTATCCAGAACAATCATACTGTCAGTCTGAGTTCAAAGAAAGCAGAATAAACTACAGAACACATATTTTATAAAACGGGTACAATGACAAACCAGTTAAATTTGCAGTTTACATGGTTTATATCTAAAATACTGCATAAGTTAACACCTTCTAAGCTTGTGAAGCTTTTTTTTGGTTAAATAGTAGGGTAAATCTAAGCCATCCAACCAGATACCTCGGCCGTTTCTAAAACAAGTCAAATAAAAACGTTAATCCCATTAGACAATGTCACAGTCAAACAAAGCACTAATTAAATAATGTCACTACCAAGTTGTACTTCTAAAATAGCCTTAACTAAACAAAGCACACTCCAATTTAGGACTAGAGACACTCCAATAGAGCTCACCTGTCCCGCGAGGGCCTCGAGCTCGTACCCGAACTTCTTCACGGCTTCCGCGTAGGCGCCGGTGATGCCGAGGTGGCCGACGGCGTTGGTGAGCGCGCGGCCTTGCAGATACTCCATGGACAGGTAGTACGTCTGCTTCGGATCCGTCTTGTGGAAATGCATGTACGTCTCGTTCCATCTCTGCACGCACGGGAGGGAAAGCACAGATCACACCTGTGCGCGGCGCGCCGGGGGGGGGGGGGGGGGGGGTGAGGGGACGATATCGGCGGTGGCGTAGAAGGCCTGCTCGGGGCCGAACGCGAGCGGCGAGAAGTGGGGGCTGTACTGCGGCTGGCGCGTTCGACCCGTTCGGTACGAAACACGCCGTGTCGTCGCTGCGCAAGGAAGGGCGGCTACCGGTGTACATGGCGAGTAAATGGGATTGGTTTGCTTGCTGGTGTATGTGGTGGGTAAATGAGTATTTAAAAATCTGATTGCTTTGGACTTTCGCTTCAAGGCACAAGATACTCCTAGAATCCTCCTACCAAACATGTGTCATTTGCGTTTGGTCTCTTGCAGCCATTGCGATTAAAGAAAATCTTTGTAGGGAGTTTCAGCATCAAAACAAAATGCTAAAGGTATGTTCAAAGAGTTTGAGTTGTGAAATGAGTATTTATAAGATTTTTTTGTACTTTCGTTCAACTATGATATCTTTTCGACAGAGGGGCAGAACATGCGGATGGAATTGTCTGACAAATTCAATATTGCTATAAAGGTTAATATACATTATTTGATAGTAGTCTGGAATATATGTGTACCAGTGTTCTTTTTTTATTTCATTGGATTATATGTCTATGTTTAGCTTTTATTTATCATATATTCACAATATTTTATAGGATGTGAGCGTCAAGCTTGAGGAGTAGAAAAATGAATGAATTGCTCAATTGGAAGAGAACTATTTGTAAGATACTAAGCTTAGGCATATCTTCAATGTTAAGTGTTTCACTAATTGAAATTGCTTTTATTAGTAACTCCACTACATCTATGGTGAGTACATTATATTCTTCATTTACTACCAATTTATATTAAAGTCCCTTTGACCTTTTTCTATCTAGGCACATTGATGGTTGCTGTTTTGTAGGCTGAGAAGTAAAAACTCAAAGATCTTGCTGATCACTATAATATCACTCATAGCATAGTGTTGACTGTGGAGTACTTTTTTGAAGAATTAGCAAAGTGCTATTGTATCATTGCGCCAAGTCAAGGAGTGGTCAATGTAAAAAAAAATCTTAACTACATCATTTGCCATATTCATAGACCTTGCATGATGCTATAATCAGGGGCGGACCCAAAGTATAATTGTGGGGGCCTTGGCCCCCAGTCAATTTCGTTAATCACTTGTACTCTCTGGATTTAATCCATATAGGCCCCTAGTCCACAACTCATCAGGCCCCCAGTGGCCCAGTGAGGCAGCCGGCAGGCCGGCCGGCAGTGCCTTCTCAGCTATGCGTAGCGCTGCGCTGATATGCATGCCCCCACTCAATTTTAGTCCTAGGTCCGCCCCTGGCTATAATTTTCCTACAGCAAGAAGCTACACAGATATAATCTTAGTAGGGACACTATTGTAATACGGCAATAACATGAAACTTCTCGATCAAACATTGGTGCACATTATATATGAAAGTCTGAACTTTCCACACTCTTGCATGGAGATGTGATAGGACAGGTTTATCAAAATATCACCATTAGCAAGATTTAGGAAACTGTTGCAAAACACAGTCACTCTGATAGCTACTAGAAAGTGAGGGTGGAGGCGGTTGGACAATCTAAGAGCGACGATGGCTTTAGTTTATTTTTGGGGAGTTTAGAGCATACAATAATTTTTATTATTTTGATGATGTAGGCCCTGATGCGTGTAGAGTAAGAACAGAAAGTCACAGATGATGCCTGCATCTTTGCTGAGCAAGGTGCTGCTGCTCAGGAATATGTTGCACATGTGCTTCAGGTTAATTCAGATCGTATTTTTATGTGCTATTGTATGCTTTCATCTTAATGTCATATTCACATTTGAAAAACCATTCTTTGTTGATAGTACCTGGAGGACAATGTTAAGTTTATAGTTGCCTTTTCAATAGCTGTTCCTCCTGGATATGTTCATATAAGTATGCATGCAATGTACATGTACTTATATGTTATATTTGGGTTGCTCAAAAAATAATATTTGCTCTGATGGCTATATCTGGAGTTATTTTGTTTGAAATCTATAAAGCTTCTATTTGGAATTGCTAAAACTCCACCTTCATTATTTTTAATTGTTGGTCATGAATATTTTCCTTCATTGGTTATTCGTCTAGGATTGACATGCAATCAAGCAAGGATGAGTCTGCTCGTTTAATTTTATGATTTGCTTGTTATTCATTCAACTTTGTGTGCAGGAAAAAGTACGAGGAAGGTTGCACAAATGGAGAACAGAGCAGTCATTGCAGAAACAATGTTGGAGGCAACGCTTCAATATCAATCTAGCCAGCAAAAAGCACAACTGCCATCCCCCTTCCCCTTCTTCGAGGTATCATGATCTTGTTTAATGGTATTAATTCCGGATTGCTACTCAAACTGGCAGGGAAACAATAGGAATTTTCTAATTTATCGAATATTTTCATTTCTCTTTATGCTTTGAGACTGGTAGTATGATATTGCATATTACAATAACAAAAATGAGTTACCTATCCTAGCTAAGGGTTTTGCGAAAATTTCCAATCATTTGTTGTCATCGTACTCCAGTGCTAACTTGATATTTGTCTTACCTATTTTTCTTCTAGGACACCAACACATGATGCATCACGTGGCCAAGTGAACCAGGATTCATCGCAAGTGTTCCAGCCTAGAAGAATAAGTTTACTTGCCCTATTTTCTCAGTGGGCATGAAAATAACAGTTGGAAGAAATAAAATTAGATTGATGATCACAAGGTCATCTTTCGGTTGATCTTCACGATGTGACTAAATAATGCCTTGATTTTGAAAGTGTAGGTGAAGTGTGCCTTGAGTTTGAAAGGGAAGGTGAAGTGACAACATACGGATAGACACATGAAAAATGTACCAGATGAATGAAACACGTGCAAATTTTGATGCTAATGTGATATAACTTGTAAGTAAGACCAACCCGAACGCATAAGGGCATAGCTTGATTTGGATTGACCTTAGACAATTTTCAGGATAGAGTGGTAATCCACGTGTCGTAAGGACTAGTGTTTTGTAATCTTTGCTACTTCAAAATAAAAGTTTGTGGTGGTCTCTGTAATCTTACAGTACTGCTTAAAAGAGAAAATTGGTGAATGGTACGTTTGTTCGTCTCCCTCTCCTACTAAAAAGATCACTGATATATAGGCCGTGGCACGCTTCCGTTCTCTAATTCCTTGATTTTGCATATATTCATCATGGTTTTATGGTATCATATTATTATTTTATATTATCTATATGGTATTTATTTGTCCGTTGTAACACACTAGCATGTGACTAGACATTGAAACTTTAATAAACTTGGAAGCTGTAATACCACTGTACACGAAAGTTTTCGTGATCTGTACGGTAATCAAATTTAAAGTGTGCTCCATCACAATTTGCCAAGCACCATATCACTTCTCTTTCAAAAATCTCCAAAAACGCGGACCATTTTGAACTTACGATCCCCTCGTCAACAAGCATCCTCGGCCTCTCCTACTCCCTCAGACTCGTAACCGACGGTCCGTACGTGGAGCCATCGCGCCGCCTCGCCCCCGCGGCCGCGGCCGCGGCGGTGGCGGCGGCACGCTGCTGCTCGTGCTGGAAGTCGCGCCTGACAGACCAGAGCACCTCGGCGCACCGCCGCATAGCCGGCCGCGCCGCGCGATCCGGAGCCGTGCACTCGGCCGCCAGCGCCATCACCCTCTCCACCGCCGCCACCGCTGCGCTGCTCCTCCGCATCCGGGCGTCCATCGCCACCACCGCGTCGCCATCCCGGCACTTCCGCAGCGCCTGCGTCCACGAGGTAATTTCGTCGAACACCTGACGTGCAGCACGTTTCAATGCTCAATGTTACTAGTTAGGGTGTGCTTTTACCCATTGGGTGGTGAGGCGTTGGTGGCGGCCGCGCCCGCGCTCGATGGGGCGTCGGCCAGTGAGGAGCTCCACGAGGAGGACGCCGAAGGAGTAGACGTCGCTGCGGTCGGTGAGGTGGTTCGTGCGCAGGTACTCAGGGTCCACGTATCCTGCTGTGCCCTTCACCATTGTTGACACGTGGGTCGCTTCAGGGTTGTCCGGGGCTAGGCGCGCGAACCCGAAATCGGCCACCTTTACTCTCAGCTGGTCTGTTAGGAGAATGTTGGACGACTTGATGTCGCGGTGGATGATTGGATGGTCTGCATGCCCATCGGATGGTCAGACATCAGGATGTTGGCAATTTGGTATCCATATACTGTAGATGTAGATACATAATACATTCTGTTGGGGTTCAAAATTATGAATGTGTACAACATGTCGACAAAATTCTGATCAAGAGTGTGCTGAACTGGTGATCTGTGGTGCTTCTTATAGAATATAGTGAACTGGTGATATATGGACTTCAGGGCTTTGGCCATGTATGCGTTTCACATAAGTATGAATATAAACATACGCATGCTATGTGCACGGTACGGCTATAAGTTTGTTCATAACGTTGCACATTTTCCCCTAGAAATGTCCAACAGACATTTCAAAATAAGATGAAACATGCTTGTGAATAAAGAGAGAGAATTTGAAATCTGTACATTCTGTGGGATAGCAAATATGACAATTGAAATGGAGAGTGGTGTCAGTGTTGTCATGTAGAAATGGAGTATGGTACCTGTGTATCCGTGTAAGTAGGCGACAGCATGAACTATGTCGATAGCAATGTTGAGACGCTGTGAAAATTCCAATGGTTCCCTCCACGATCCTGCATACAAAATATATGCCCCAAAAATTCTTTTAATCCAACAAAAAAATATGAAAGACAAATAGCATTATATCCTACAACGTAATTTCAGTCCCAAGAAAGCCTTTGTAACAAAAGGAACATTGACCAAGTATGGTTATAAACAAAAAATTATAGTACATTGACCAAGTATGGTTATAAACAAAAAATTATAGTACAAACTCTGAATTGTATACTAAAATACTTACATATGTACATTTTTAGGGGATTAACATTTGGGAGATTACAGGTGCCTTTTGTATTTCTATATATTATTATAATATGTTTTATTTCATCCAATTTCACTGCCTTTGGTGGATGTCAAAATTAGTGGGTTCTATATTTTGACCTATTTTAACAATACTGTTATGATTTTAAGCATGGTTGTTGCGTATGTTTGACCTACCATCCAAGTGTTCACGAAGTGTTCCATTGTTGACATACTCAACCATAATTAGACGTTCATCCTCATGCTCCAGGTACCCAAGAAACTTCACCAAGTTCAAATGTTCGACCTTTGATAACGTCTGAATTTCATTTCTGAACTCTGCAGATAGGTGCCTGTCATACATATTCTGCCAATTCCAGATGTTGTGTGAAGAATTTTCATTTATTTGGTTGCTGGAAGTAATTTTTTAAAGGGAATTGCTGGAAGTAATTTATTAGTAAAGATGCACGCTTTTCCTTGTGATAAGAAATTCACATACAAACCTTAGTGGCTCGCTTCACAGCTATGATGGATCCATCTCTGAGCTTCCCCTTGTACACAGTGCCAAAATTTCCTAGCCCAATTTTGTTTTGTTCACTGAAGTTTGAAGTAGCCAGGCAAATTTCCTGAAATGAGAACTGTTCTTGCCATGACTTCTTTTGACTGTTGTCACCCATCTGTCTGGATGTATTAGTGCTTGCGCTACTTGCTGATGAAATTCTTGAAACTGCTCGATACCACTGGAAACCTTCAGCATCTTATTTGCAATTAATCACACTTAATTTTGCTTCAACAATTAAACAGCTGATCTTAAAAACACATGCATGAACACTATTGATGATTGAGCAGTTACATCTGCTGGTTGGTTGTTTTTTGAAAACCGTTTGACCTGATTGGCAGAATCATGATTGGCCAAAATATGTGGATAGAAATGTTAGTTGAACAGCAGTGTTAACTTGAAAAACTTTAAATTAACCTAAGCTTATGTGTGTGCAAGATTAACGGAAAAATTACTGACAAGATGGCAGACCGTGTTAGGGCCCAGGGACCTGAGGGTGTAGCGGTGGGAAGCAGGAAGATGACCTGGGCCGCGGTGACGGCCAAGCCTCCCCTGATCCTGAGTCGCCAGCAAGAGATCAGAACAGAGGCAAGTAAAGAAACTGAACTCTATTGTTATTACTTAGCATGAGCCAAAACCCTGAGATTACAATGCTTATAGAAGATACTACTGCTATTCCGAGTCCGACTCATATTTAGAGTCCTAACCGGAAAAAGAAGAAAACTTGTATTAAACTAGGAAACTGCATTAAGACAGCAAAGAATCAGAACTAAGTCTTGGGCCTGCGGCCATAGACTATAACATCTCTCCCCTCCTCGCGAAGCAGCTCGTCCTCGAGCGGAAAATCAGGGTAGCTCTCCTGGAATCGACTCAGCGGAACCCATGAAGCATCGGCAACAGTAGTGCCCTCCCATTGCACTAGGACATGCAGCTGATCCTAACGCCGGGATGACCTCAAAACACGCAAAGGAGTAGGAAGCACCCGGCCATGATGGAGCAATGGCAAAGGAGGCGGACTGGATGGCGGATCACCTTGAAACTTTTTCAATAACCCAATATGAAAGACATCATGTATTTTAGCAACCTTTGGTAATGCCAACCGGTAGGCCACCGTCCCAATACGTTCAATGATCTTGTAAGGTCCAAAATATTTTGGCCCCAACTTGCCACCTAGTGAAAGACCAAGAGAAGCCGCTGGCCGATGCAGAAGTCGTAACCAAACCAAGTCGCCCACGGCAAAAGAAATGTCACGGTGATGTTGATCATAGTGCTTTTTTGCATACTCCTGGGCTTGACGAAGATGGTCTCTAATATCGTGCAGAAATTGATCCCGAGCCAACAAAGAGACCTCCACAGCTTGCACTACAGCTTCACCCTTCTCATAAGTGCGCAAGGAAGGTGGATCCCTGCCATAGACTACCTTAAAAGGGGTCTCACGAAGGGCGGAGTGGTAGGCCGTGTTGTAACAATACTCAGCCCAGGGCAGCCATTCCAACCACTGACGCGGGCGATCTCCCGTTAAACAACGCAAATACATGGCAATTACCTTGTTAACCGCTTCGGTTTGACCATCAGATTGCGGGAGATAGGCTGAACTGAGATGAAGCCGAATCCCCGCAAGGCGAAACAAATATTGCCAAAAATTGCTTGTGAAAACCGGGTCTCGATCACTGACAATCGAAGATGGTATCCCATGGAGACGGACTATCTCATCGAAAAAAACTCGGGCAACAGTTGTAGCGGAGTAAGGATGAGCCAATGGAAGAAAATGTAAACGGCGTGTGGTGAATCATGAGCTGGAGATTACGGCATAATCCGGCACAGTCGAGTTGCTCTCCATTGGCTATCTTGACGCGGAGGCCGTGGCAGGGGAGCAACGGTAAGGCAATCGCTTGGACAACCCGGGCACTTAAGAAGTTGCGCGTAGACCCTGAGTCGACGAGGGTGACGAAAGTCTGGGTGCCGATGGTCACCGAAAGCTGCATGGTGCCCCCAGTGGATGATCCCGTGACTGCATGGAGTAAACTTTCTGGGGCAGTGTCTTCAATGTCTATTGTGTGCAGACTCAGCAGATCGTCTCCTGGTTCGCTGTCCTTGTTCATATCAATATAGGTTAAAAAGGGTTGCTTGCAGTGGTGTCCGGGCTGGAATTTGTCGTCACAATTGTAGCACAATCCTTTGGCGCGATGATCTGCCAATTCCGTTGGTGTCAGCCGCCGAAACGGCTTTGCAGGACGGTGCCCTGATGTCGCTGTGTGTGGCGCCAACTCCTAGGAACGGCCGGCTGATGGAATTGGTGTGGATGGCCGTTGTGGTGGTCGCCCAGGCCGAGTTTGCGGAGTGGAGTCACCGGCCACCGTTTGTGCACGCCATTCATAAGCTCAGGCTAAACTCATCGCCACCTGCAGATTGCCTGGCTGTTGCAGTTCAACGTCTGTTCGGAGAGGTTCCATGAGACCAGCCATGAAGATTTGAACTTGCTGCAGTGGTAGTAATCGATCGACGCGGAAAAGTAAAGCCAAAAACTTGGTCTGATAATCATTGACGGATCCCGTTTGTTGCAAGCGAGTCAATTCCCACAATGGGTTACTCCGAATTGGCGGTCCAAATCGCATGTGGCAGAGTTCCTTGAACTGTCCCCATGTTGGCTGTCTGCCGTCTCGTTCCAGCTGAAAGTACCATTGTTGAGCAAATCCCGTGAGGTGGTAGGACGCAAGCCAGACTTTATCTCCTTCTTCAGTGCGCTGCCCGCGGAAGAACTGCTCGCAGCGGTTTAGCCAGGGCAGGGGATCGTCTAAGCCATCATAAGTTGGGAATTCCAGCTTGTGGTAGCGCAGTGTGTTGGAGTACGTGCTGGGGGCAGTATGGTAGCGAGGAGACAAGGCTAATTGCTGCGGAAAAGAGGGCCATGGAAAGAAATGTGGCATGGAGGGTGGTTGGCGAATCATGGGGTGGGTGGTGGAATCCTCTTGGCTTGGAGTTGATGCTGCAGGTGGGGCGTAGCCAGTGGTGAATGTATCCGCCGGTGGAGCGGAAGAAGCGTTGATGATGGATGGGATGGCCCCGGATGGAATCGGCAAGAGCCCTGGCGCAGAGACGGCAAAACTCCCCCGGATTCAAGTGCTGCAATCTTGGCGTTGGTTGCGATGCTCTGCCGTGTCAAATCTGCAATTTTGGACTTCATCTCGGTATTCTGTTGCATGATCCTAGCCATCTGCTCCTGGATTGCTTTAAACATTGGCCCTGTTCTTTTCAGCTTCTAAAAGCTGCTTTTCGGCTTTTCTACAGTAACTAGCTTTTAAACGATGTATTTTTTCAAGATATGGTCTACTAGTTAATTGTATTACATACTTTACTGACTTCATTTATATTGGCAAAAACCGCACGTGAGTTTTTGTTATTTTATAATCTTTCGTACAAACAACTCAAAAGCCACAAGCCGCAGCTAAAAGCCATAAGCCGCAGCCAAAAAGAACAAGCCCATTGCGTTCACGGAACTGGCCTCCTCGCCGGAATCGGAACCTGGCATCTCTGATACCACGTTGTTAGGGACCTGAGGGCGTAGCGGTGGAAAGCAGGAAGATGACCTGGGCCGCGGCGACGGCCAAGCCTCCCCTGATCCTGAGTCGCCAGCAGGAGATCGGAACAGAGGCAAGTAAAGAAACTGAACTCTATTGTTATTACTTAGCATGAGCCAAAACCCTGAGATTACAATGCTTATATAAGATACTACTGCTATTCCGAGTCCGACTCATATTTAGAGTCCTAACTGGAAAAGAAGAAAACTTGTATTAAACTAGGAAACTGCATTAAGACAGCAAAGAATCAGAACTAAGTCTTGGGCCTGCGGCCGTAGACTATAACAGACCGGAGTCCGTATAAGCTGTTGACATCCTGGTCTGGTGAAAGAAGAACCATCATTCCTCTAAAAAAGACGAACCACCATGTCATATTATGATATTTACCCCAGAAGTTATAATCTTGATCAGGACTGACTCCTTATTGTTGTTTGATGCTACAATTTTGCAGTGTCACAATTAGTAACTGTTTCATGGATCAAAATTTTTAAGGCCTGCGCCTGCCACATCTTATTTAACCAGGTGTCAGGTTAACATACATGTCTTATTTCTGATGCAATAACAATTTAATGACTTATAACTAAGTTAATTGCAGAGGCAGATATGGTTACATGATGGGCGAATCAAGAAAGGAAGGTGAGCTTACTGGAACTAATAGACACGTCATGGCCATCATTTGAGGGTTTGTTGTGGCTCTCCCTGATTTTAGATTGACGAGGAGCGAAGCAGCTTGTGCATGCCTCTGCAATTGCAGCAGCTACTTCCCAGGAGGATCTTGAGCTCTTGACCTTCTTGGCAACTATATGGGAACGAGCGGTATTGGTGGATGTCCTGGAGAAGCCAGGATCTGACTGAAACTCATGGTTGAAGCCAGAGAGATCTCCTCCATGGCTGGTGCTGAATGCCCTGTGGCGTGCTGCCTGCATAGTTGATGGGGTTCGAAGATGGTGTTGAAAACTGCTCTCACATAATCAGGTAACATGTTCATCCGGTTATTTCCTCTACTTTGTAGACGCAAGGCAATGGACTGATTCTAGTTTGACCGGGTGCATTCTTATTTATAATTACGAAAAGTGTGTTGATTTGGGCTTCAGGTCAAGCCAATGGAGTTAGAGGTATTTTTGCGTATGACAACTACCGTTCACAGTAATTTAATATTGGTTTTGGGTGTCAGTGTCTAAATGTTCAGATTCTATGCCAGAGAGACTGAACTAGGATCGTCCTATGTGCCATCCTCTACTCTGAAGTTCGAACGCCAGCGCCAAAGCGTTCTATTCTCAGCTGTCACAGGATGTCACGTGTGAAATCACTGTTCACATATACTGTTCATATACATGAACAGTACCATGTTAGTGTAGTGGACATATATGTTATGATTAGATGAATTAGAATAGAGATAAAAAATAATTAGTTTTCTTATTAGATAAGTTTACTTTCTTATTAAATGGGTTTACTTCTTTAGATATATTCTATTTATTAGAGATAGAGATTATATTCTTAGATGTCAACATCGTGATAGGACATGGCACGGTTGCAGACGTAAACATCGTGGAAACGTTCCTGTCGCGGTTGTAGATAAAATGATTGCAACCACATCGTGGAAACCTACTACAACGTTGTCATGGTTGCGACGGCATCTGCCGTGATGATTGCAGATATCATCAATGTTGCTGCACCTATACGTGGAGGCTACGGTCTTCAAGGCCACCAGTAAACGTCATAGTATCTCGTCAACTTAGGGTTTCCTAGGGCTGCAGCTATAGCCGCCACCACAGCTCGAGGACGAGCTGCCGCCGAAGGGGAAAGAAGTTGTCACGTGCAAAATCGCTGTTCATGTTTATTGTTCATATGCGTGAATAGTACTGTGGTATTGTAGCGGGCATGTATGACATGATTAGATGAATTATAATAGAGATAATAATAGTTAGTTTCCTTATTAGATGTGTTTACTTCCTTATTAGATGGATTTACTTTCTTATTAGATGAGTTTACTACCTTGATATATTCCATTTATTAGAGATGGGTTTCCTTAGAAATAAAGTTTATATTCTTAGAGATCAAGTTGAGCTATTTATATAAAAGGGGTAGTATGTATCTATTATCAATCAAGTAATTAAGATGAATTAATCTAGTCTCTTCCTCAGGTTCTATCATTCCAATCCATACTCATCTCTCATCCCACCAAGTCGACGTCGTCCGGCTTTCCTCCCGTTGGTGTTTACCCTGATGAACTAAGGTTCATCACACAAGAAGTCGTTGTTGGTCATCTGAACTGTTCGATCCGGAATTACTTGCCGCATGATCTCTTTGCGCTACCATAAGAGCTGCTTTATTTTTTTGGGAAAGTAGCTGAAAGCATGTGCTTTGCTATAAACAAAATATATAATATTACCCTTGTACATTAAGTAAACATCGTTGGGATCGACCTGATTCACGTTCTCGACTTTGCTTCCATGTTCGGTCATGTTTCGACCAAGCTGATGCTGCGCCTCCACCGATGTGATTGACCTGATTCACGTCCTTGGCTTCGCTTCCATGTTCGCCTTGGACTTAGATCCGTTCGTGACGGCATACTCAACTAGTGGAGTCAAATTTTTAGGCTTTTTTTAGCCGTTTGCGCCACTAAAATATTATATCTAGCTTCTATTCACAAAAAAAAAACTATTTTTGGTCTCCTCCCGTGGTCACGTGAAGCCTTCTCACGTGCCCGGACCAGAAAACCCTACCTGGCGCGTTCGAGAGCCGCGCGAGGTGGATGAGAGCAAGTATAATAAGAGACTGTTAGTAGGCTATATGCTGAGGTGGAGAAGAGAGAAGAGAGGTGGGCTGTAAGTTTACAATCAGCTGAAGCACAAGAACCAAGAAATTTTGTGAAAGAAAGAGGTGGGTCATACAGCCTTCAGCTGACTGTAAACTACTATATGAATAGGCTAATAAGTGGGTTGTAAATGTCTGTACAGTCAGCTGAAAGCTGTATTATTAGCCTTGCTCTGAGACGCTTCCTGGGCGCACTAGCTCCCCTGCCGACTAATAGAGACATCGATCTTTTTCAGTAATGTTGCGTGCATGCATGACTGCATGTACATCTGTCTTTTGATGTGAACTCTGTTTGGTTTTGTTCCTTCCGGATGTAGCTTTTCTTGTATGCAATATGTACTTTATGTAACGCCTGGGAACGTTAAAATTTCTTCACAACTGTTCAGAATTATTCAGCTATGAGTACTATAAATGAGTGAACACTATTGCCACAACAAGCTTAAGTATAAAAAAAATCAAACTTTATTATAAAATTAAGACTTAGCAGTCAAGTTTTACATAGCGGGACGTACGACCTAAAATTATATTACAATACAAAAGAACTCCATAGGTATGCCTGAGTATAGAATAAAATCTATAACACCAGGCGTCGTTTATATCATAGTGCTCCTCAGCGTCATCTTCGTATATTTCTTCATTTTCTTGGCAAGCATCTTCTTCTGTTTATGATTTTAGCAAGCATGAGTACAATCAATCATATTCAACAAATCACATGGGAAAATGCTATATAACTACTTGCCAGGATTTTCAAAAGATGGGAGTATAGTGGTTTTGTTAAAATATTTGTGGATGCAATTTTATTTATAAACATTTTGTTTTTAAACACAAGATACCAAATCATGAACTTCTGAAGGAATTTAGGGTTTCAACATCTTGTTTCTAGAGCAGCGCGCCTCGGGGATAGGGAAGAAGGAGGCTCGAGGAGCTAGGGTAATGGCTCAGGGAGGTTTCTGGAGGCTTGAGGAGGGCTATAGGCGAAGGTAATTGGAAAGCAATCGACTGAGAGTGGAATTGGATTTGGGTTTGCCTTGATGAATTCTGGTGATCGTCAGCGATGCTCCGGTTGAGGGGTCGATCAGGTGTGTTGGGTGGCTCACTGGGCACTGATGCACCTCTCAGGGGGAGCTCGGGGCTTTAAATAGAGTGGGAAGACGGTTTGGCATAGGGGGTGGGTAATGGCGATGGCGGCGTGTGGCATAGCCGAGAGGGAGATTGGGTGAGATTTGGTGTAGGTTTTGGCTAGAAATCAAAGAAAACCGAAGTCAAATGAGAATTTTAAATCTTTTTGAAAATCGATTTTGTTTCACTTTGTAACGAGGATTGATGTGCATATAAGAAAAAACTTCTCACAAGCTGCTTGCTCATGTAAAAAATATATTTTTTCGGAACACGTTGGTGGTGGGCTCTATTGATAAGTGCGATTTAAACGCTGTACTAATGTAGCCCTCTTCTTTTGGAGGTTTTGGCTTCACCACAAATCGAAATAAATAGGTCGACTTTTTAAAACGGATTCTTCAAGTGATTTTTTAAGCATAAAGTTATGCGTGTCATTTGCTACCATCTTAAAAACACAGTAAAAAACTATCAGTTACAATCCAAAAGAATAAACTTTGTACTCCATTGTCCTTAATTTGGTTGCAAATCAAAATGGTACATAAACATTTGAGTACCCAAAAAAATGGTACATAAACATTCGGCTACCCAAAAAAATGGTACATAAACATTCGGCATTTCAATAAAGCACATTCGGCATTTCAATAAAGCTATCCATAAACGCCATTCGTACAACCACGTACGTAGTAGCACTTGTTCCAGATGTAGCATGCATATATTTCGAATTGTTCTGCAAAACGCAAGGCACCATGACATCGATTAAGTACCTCACGTAGCTGAGAGGCGCGGTTGGGGCGCTAGTGCGCCCGGGGAGTGGGGAGCGCGTCATCGACGTCGCGCAGGCCCTGGACGCGCCAGGCGGGGTCGGGGGCGCGTGAGAGACCTCGCACGCTCCTCAGCCGCGGCCCTCTGGAGGAGACTAAAAATAGTATTTTTCTCATGTATGCGATCAGATCTGGTATTTCAATGGCACAAACGGCAAGAAAACTAAAAATTCAATGGAGTCCATTGGGGGAGGGGGGGGGGGGTGGGTAGGATAAGGTTTTGAGTAGGATAAGGTCGCGTGTGCACATCGTATGACTGAATCAACGATTAACTATTTGCTATCCTGTTAGATTGGTTGCCTACGGTACAGCGCAGAGTAGTTTTTCTCAAATTGTATTAACACCCTTTTGCATTTTCGTCGTAATCTACTAATCTACAAAACCCCTCCTAGAAGAATTTTTTGGCAAATCAAACCACTCGCATTTCCCTCCGAGTCCATATCAGTATATCACCTCCCTACCGTGAGTTGGACACCGTAAGAATAGTCGTCTACACATGTTAGATGTATTTTTGGACTCTTCACCACCCTAAAGCCCTGTTTGGCATCAATGGGGAGCTGAAAGTGGTGTTTTAATACACAAGTGAAGTTTTCAATGGCATTTTATTAATAATCTAATACATCAATTTGTAGTGACATTCTCAATATTTAACAACTTTACAGTGGTATTTTACAAATCTCCACCAATATACCTATCCTTCTGTGATCTCCAGTCAATGAGCCTTCTATCTTTCACTCTCCATCCAGTGAGGTGAAAAAATCCCCAAGTCATGATTTTAAAAGCCCCTTGCAACTTTTTTTTGTTTCATTTACACTCCCAAGGCCCCACCAAGTAACCTGTTTATGTAGAACTTATGTTGCTGTTTTTTTCATTAATTATAATGGTAAACAGCATTACATCTACTACTTGTAATTTTAAGCAATGGCAACTCTTGCCTCTCAAAACCATGCTAGACTCCAAGCTTCCAACTATCCCGCCAATCAATGTCAGTTCTCTACTACTACCAGTGTCACGACTAGTCTGACTCCTGCTCTGCTACTTCAGATTTCCTTGACTCGTAACATTCACATTTCAGACTCGCCCAGTAGAAAAATTCAAATAACCACGGTAGCTGGTTCCATTCCATCGCTGATAATTTACTTCCCAGATAAGCCAACCCACCGCATACTTCCACAAAGTTGAAGCACGAGGATGCAAATGTCACAATTAAAGCTGTTTATCTCTAGGTGCATGAAACTTTCCAATAGTATCCCAGAAGATGATGGCACAGCATTCTCCAATGATGGCAATGAATCATCATGTTATGTTCAAAGATAAACTGTAGATTTGCTTTCAGGTGCTAGCCAGTGCCATCAAAATCAACACGCTCTCCAGTAGCAAAGATATCCCAAAAAAGTGTGCTGCTGAAGTATAGAAGTGATGTTAATATTAAAAATCCACGGAAAGAACCCATCCGATCAACAAAGAAACCAGCTCCAACAGTTCCTAAAATAGCAGCAAATGTTCCAGCTGTATTTGACATTCCTGTCACCACACAATCATAGATTAAATATAGCAACTCCAACAGTATAAAATCTATAACTAAAGCAAGGAGGGAATATATTTAGTACCATGTAGCACTCCAGCATATTGTGGGGAAATCTCCTGATAAAGAGTTTTAGAATGAATTGTATCAAATGGGGAAAGAGAATCCAAATTGGGAAAAAAGAGAAGTGACTACATTGCACACTGAGCTCAAGTATCAAAGTTTAAATACCTGAAGATTTACTAGGAAACCTGAGTGACCAAAGGATTTCAAACCAACAGCAATTGTAAGCCAAGCTGAAGCAATGATTGGGTTCTTTGCTGCATTTAGACCAAGAAGAGCAATACCAGGACCCACAAAGCCAATTGTCTGTAAGAAGCAAAGTCAAAGAGTTAGTTTCAGTTTTAATCCCAGCAGTAAATATCTACATTTGAAATGACAAATTGGATTAAAAAAACTTAATATTGATTAAAATAAATTGCCTTTTATCACATAAAACTTGGCATTTTTAATTGAACAGTAGTACGGCTTACCAATGTGAGAAAGGTGTTATGGATATTTCATCAGCTATGGCTTTAATTTAATCAAGCTTCAATCAACAAAAAAAGGGTAGCTTGGTAAAGTTAATATTAATGAGGTTTCCAGTATGTTAGTAATTGAGGTGAAAAGGTCCATTCCTTGCATTTGAAAAATATTCCATGGCTTAACAAATTTAAACTATTTTGGTTGATGTATCTTGTGAAACCAATTGCCAGTAGTTAAAAGTCAGCATATCACAAATTATGTTACATTTGGTAAGAATGTGGAGGTGCGCTCACAATCGTATTAAATAAAATATATGAAAACTACCCTGATTGTTCTTCTCTTTTCTTTAACCTGAAATTATTCAAGCAACGCACCTGCATTATCTTCCGAGTTAAAGTAATGCTTGTACCATTTCGGATAAGCATATCTGATACAACACCAGCCACATAGCCCAAAACTGCCATCATGACCCAGGGGAGTGCACTAAACCATGCAGCTTCTCTCAGATTGACATGATATATCTGATCACCATCGAAGGCAAAATATTAAATAAAATACAGGGAGAATTAGTTTCTTTATTCAAGAAACATGAAGAAGAATCAGGACTTACCGTTTTAAAATACACTGGCATCCATGAAAGGATGACGAAATAGCCCTGAAAAAAATAGCATGGTAAACATTACCCCTAAACAGTGTTCTTCATATGGCACAATCTAATCAAGTGTTATTGAAAGTTATGTTTATAGGAATTACCCAACTATGCATAGCATTTGCAGAAATTAAAGCCCATGTTGGCCATTTAGAAAGTAGTTTGCCGAAAGGAGGGACCTTTCTTAGTTTTTCACCTCCAATTCGAGGTTTCATCAATTTCTGACCCTTGGTTATATACTCTAGTTCATATGCTGATATTTGTGTGTGTTCACCAGGAGTGCCCGATATAGCAGATATCCACACCAGCACCCACAGAAATCCAAATAATCCAAATATCACAAATGGTCCAAAAATACCAGCTCGTGACATGATAATAGGTGAAAGAAGTAACCCAATGGTATTGCCAAGCTGAAAGCCAGCCATTGCAATCCCCACAGCACTAGATCGTTCTGTGCGAGGAAACCACCTATAAGAAAAGGCCCAGTGCAAACAGTTTCATAGATCTTAGCAGGCAGTGCAACGCAAATAAATAATATTAGGTTGTGGCAAAAGTGCGAAGATTAATCAAGTGATCAAAGGGAACAGAATTCCAAAGAAATACCTCAACACCATGTTGTTCATACTTGGCAGTGCCACTCCTTCTGCGATACCTAGCAGAACTCTAGTTGAGAGGAACAACCACAGAGAGCGAGCAGCCGCCCAAGGGGACAAGAATGTAGCCAAGGACCATAAAGCCACACCATAAGTCATGACTCGCTTCCCGCCATAGTAGTCGACAAGCGCTCCACCAATTATTGGCGACATCAGATATCCCCAAAGGAAGGATGACTGTTTGAAGTGTCAACAACACAATGGCATCACCATACCTTCAAGGAAGATGCATACATCCATACAGACAGTACAGGCAGTAGGCACTTCATATTTTGGTTAAGGGGTGAACAGACAACTTTACTTCCTCAGAAATTAAAGTTGGTACATTACTTTTACTACATCTGCCTGAGTGAGTTAATCAGGAATGAAGTACAGCTGAAGAAAATGAAGGAAACCGAAAAACTAACATCTGGGTCCTTGATTTGATGGGAAATGAACCAAATTTTATACCAACATATGAAATATAAAGCCATGCCACCACACTTTCATCAAACCATAGTTGCAGTTGAGCATTCGACCACATCGTTAAACTTTAATCGTTGCAAGTGAGCATTTCTAACACCACACACAATTCTGTTCCCAGTCACTAGTGCTACAGTGCAGCCAAACAAAAGCAAACAGAATTAACGAGAGCTGGGGACCTGCACGACGCCGGCGAACGCCGGCGTCCATCCGTATGCCTGGGACAGAGGGACGATGGCGACGGACATGACGACGCGGTCGGCGTTGCAGAGCGCGAGGGCCAGCCCCAGCATCGCCGCCACCTT
Source organism: Dendrocalamus latiflorus (assembly GCA_017311315.1). Taxonomy (NCBI): domain Eukaryota; kingdom Viridiplantae; phylum Streptophyta; class Magnoliopsida; order Poales; family Poaceae; genus Dendrocalamus; species Dendrocalamus latiflorus. The sequence continues at coordinate 14,083,027 of CM029647.1, read as the reverse complement.
CACCCTCTCAGACGTCACGAACTCCGCCGCCACCGCCTGAGCCTCTCCCCCACCGGCGGCGGAAGCCGCAGGAGGCGCCGCAGTGGTAGGGGTCCTGGCCGGAGGCCGGAACGGCTGGGGAGGGGGAGGAGCAGGAGGCAGGAGGCGGCGGTGGAGGCGGTGGGGCTGCCATGGAGGCGGAGGCGGGGTTTGAGCGCGGGCGGGAGAAAGGCGGCGGCGGCCGGAGAGGAGGAGGGGAGCGGAAGGGGGCAGAAGCGAGCGGGTCAAGGGGAGCAGTTGGCCGGGAGGGGCCATTGTTTGTTTTCTCCTCCGTCTACGTCCGGCGAAGGGAAGCCGGCCAGAGCGGATGTGGTGGGTGATTCTCTGATGAAGTGGGTTGGTGGACTGACATGTCAGATGCACGGGCCCTCTTCGTTTGTCGTGGTCAGTGATCTAGGGATGGGCTTCAGGGCTTGTCAAGGCCTAAGCTGGCCCAGCCTGAGAAGGAGTCGGCTCGGGTAGCCCACTTTGTCTAGCCTCAACTCTGAAAGACCGAGGGCCTGTTTTGTTGCAGCCTGGGCTCGTATGCCTGACCGGACTGTGCCGGGAAACTGCCGGATGTGTGTGTGGTTGAACTGAAGCATGGAGGATGGAGCAACCAACGCCTGCCTGGCCTGGTCTCACCCGGCACCTTCGTTAGCCTGAGCCAGGCGTCCGAAATCGTGCGCCAGAGCTTTAGGCAGCGGCAAGAAAACACAATCAATGAGTTAATCAAGCGTACCCATATTAATCCCGTTGTGGTGCGCAGCCCGTTTGTCACCGTCGCCGGCTGTTCCATACGACGGTCGTCGACATCGCCGGCTGCTCACCCAGACCTCGCTAAAATTTAGAGCCGACCGCGTTCGTGGGCACGGCCGCCGACCACGTTCTACGGCGAGTCGCTGCGGGTAGGCACGGCGAGGTCGCTCCCGTCGAGACAGTCCAAGGCGGCGAGCCGCGCGGCGCTCAACACCCGGTGCGAGATCGGGGACAGCCTGGTGCGTGTGCATCAGTACCATAAGGCGCCGTGCATCGGCGCACATGCCACGTGAAGCTTACGCTGCTGTATCTGTTGGGGTTTGTGTGGTGTCAGGAGGAGTTCCTGACCAAGGCGACGCCGGACAAGAACCTCATCAGGCTGCTCATCTGCATGGGGGAGGCGATGAGGACGATCTCGTTCAAGGTCCGGACGGCGTCCTGCGGCGGCACGGCGTGCGTCAACTCCTTCGGCGACGAGCAGCTCGCCGTCGACATGCTCGCGAACAAGCTCCTCTTTGAGGTGAAACGATCGGATGCTTTGTGCCCGTGCATGGCTCATCTCGCGCGGTTTGTCACTTCGCTTATTTCTGTACTACGATCCATGTAGGCTTTGGAATACTCCCATGTCTGCAAGTATGCGTGCTCTGAGGAAGTCCCTGAGCTGCAAGACATGGGTGGCCCAGTCGAAGGTACTGCCATTTCTTCTCCCTGTACATAAAAGCAAAGTCCAAAGTACATATATGAGATATGACTCGGTAATCAGTACAGATAATTAAGAGTAACAACGACCACCTAAATGATTTTAAGTTCATCCATTCATTCTTAACAGAGTACAGGACAGTGTTCAGAAATCAGCACCACTGCTACTGAACAAAACATTTGTTCCCGTTCGCATATTCAGAGCACTGTAGCAATGGAACTGCATATCAGTATACGTTACCATGCTGTCTCTTCTTGGATTCTAGTTGTCGATGCAATCCGAAATGGAGAGAGAAATACGAACTATCCAATCACCAGTTGTAACATGTTTGAGCACTCTAAAGCTTATATTGTTAGAAATGTGAGCAATATTTTAATTCCAAATTTTATTAGGAGACAAATACAATAAATCAATGATGTAAAACTTACTACTAACAGCAGGTTACTCATCATATTTCAGAATATATACAAGAAAAATATATAAACAAAGTCGAACAAATGAACGAACGACTTACTTTTTCGCCTGATGAAGAACAGGAAGCAGCGCAGGCTTGACGCAGTGCGGAACGTAGATGACGTAGTGCAGTGAGCGGTCGCGCAGATGTGCGCTACCCAGAAACCTTATTGCCGCCCCGTGCAGGTACTCTTTGCGGCAATGGTTCGGAGATAGACGCTCTCCCTCCTTCCAGGTGCACGCCGGGAAGAAAGGTTGGCGAAGTTCAAACAGCTCAGCACCAGAGCACAAGACCGCAGAGAAGAAAAAAATAGAGGCAGTAGAATTCTCCCTCATACTTTGGACATCTCCAAGCATATAAATAGACAGACTGATAACTAACATGATTAAAACAACCCATTTACCCACTGGTAACTGACACATTCAACCAGTCATTTATCCACTGGTAACTGTCTGTCATCAAAACCCCAATAAAGCCCCAAATTCAAACGTTTGAATCTCATTCAAACATAGAGAGAGTGGTGCAGAGTTCAGCAAATAAAGATAGACTTGGTTCGCCCCGTGCAGTTACTCTCTGCGGCAATGGTTCGGAGATAGCCACTCTCCCTCCTTCTAGGTGCACGCCGGGAAGAAAAGTTGGCGAAGTTCAAACAGCTCAGCACCAGAGCACAAGATCGCAGAGAAGAAGAAAATAGAGGCAGTAGAATTCTCCCTCATACTCTGGACGTCTCCAGACATATAAATAGACAGACTGATAACTGACATGATTAAAACAGCCATCTACTCACTGGTAACTGTCTGTCATCAAAACCCCAATAAAGACTTAGATTCAAATGTTTGAATCTCATTCAAACACAGAGAGAGCGGTGCAAAGTTCAGCAAAATAAAGATAGACTTGGTCTGCCAAGTGGCGTACCACGTCACGATTACAAGTCACGCGAAAATACGCGCGCGCGCGTGTGACTAGCCAGAACTCTTCTCATACCATCTCTATCCAATATTCAAGGAGTGGTGAGCACTCTATAAATCGGTCTTCCTCAAGTTATCTTAGCAATATGGTACTAAATCATACATATTTTAGAATTAAGGAAATGAGCCATGCTCAAATAGGCCAATTTCTAACATATATAACCTGCAATGACAAAATTGATGCCTAGAAAATGCCGAAACAACTTGAGAAATTTAGCATTTGTAATTCAGACCGGCTTAATTTGTCACCTAATCTCGCAGGTGGTTTCAGTGTTGCGTTCGATCCACTTGATGGTTCCAGCATTGTCGACACGAACTTCACCGTCGGAACCATATTTGGTGCCTGGCCCGGTGACAAGCTGACAGGCATCACCGGTGGAGACCAAGTTGCTGCAGCCATGGGAATCTACGGCCCTCGCACGACTTACGTTATTGCCCTCAAGGACTGCCCTGGAACACATGAATTCCTTCTTCTTGACGAAGGTTTTCTTCGATTGTAAACCAGAGGAAGTTGTGAAGTTACAATATGCATGTAATGTAATCGTAATCGAAGTTCTACAAATGCTGCAGGTAAATGGCAGCATGTTAAGGACACCACGTCCATTGGAGAAGGGAAAATGTTCTCTCCTGGTAATCTGAGGGCTACATTCGACAACCCTGATTATGACAAGGTACTCCCTTATTATTGTTTTTATTACATTTTTTAGCAGCTGATAATTCTCTGCGTATTTGGTTATATACAATGGGTGTGATCAAAATGGCTTGAGCTTTTGGCTTCAGCTTATTTTTGCACTATTCATAAATTTCGTCTTTTTCTGAACTTTTGGCTTTTTTTTGAGTTTTTTTACCGGTTCTTTTTTTCCTCGTATTTGTTTACATTATACGTGATGGGCTAATATGTTTTTTCTATTTTTAAATTTTTTTAAATTTAATTATGGTAAATAAGCCTCTGTCAGCTACAGTGCTTTTTTCAGCCAGCTACAGTGTTTTCAGCCATAAGCCACGGGCTTTTCAGCCATTTTGATCACAACCAATGGCAGTTTTCATCAGAGTCTTAACTATTGAAAAATGTAACTTCTCAGCTCATCAACTACTACGTCAAGGAAAAGTACACATTGCGTTACACTGGAGGAATGGTCCCTGATGTCAACCAGGTATTTGTCAGCAAATCTTCAGTCATTAGTCATTACAAGTCAGTTCACAACCTTTGGAACCACAAATGTTTCTGATAACTCAAGCCGAACAAAAACATTACCTTATGCTGGCTTAACATTTTCTGTTTAGTGAGCCACTTGCATGAAACTCTGAAATGTCATGACTCATGGCACTAGTTCAGTACCCATAATCAGTAGTATCTGCTCTACCATTGAACAGTGCCATGACCAATATGTCATGTCAATTCTACTTCTACATCTTTCGCACCAAAGAGAACCTTTTAGAAGAAGGCAAGAAAAACTTTTGGGAACAAGAATTCGGTCTGGTGCTCCCAGTAAGTGCCTCAAACTGTAGTACCACTGCAAAGCCCATGCTATTGACTATTGAGCTGTACCGGCGTCTGCTGTCCCGCTCGTTACACGTTTAGGATCTGATTTTTAATTCACTATTTATTTTTTTTAGCTTTTTATTTTTTTTCTTTTTCTTTTTTCTTAATGGACTTTTGCATTATACATGATGGGCTAACCTATTTTTATTTTAAATTTAATTATGTCAAATAAATCATATCAGTTACAGCAAATAATAAATCAGCTATAATAAAAAATCATAAACCATCGTTAAACTGAGCATAAGCTTAAGGCCCTGATCAACTCGGCTTCGGCTTCTGGCTTATTTTTTACTACTCATAAGTTTCGTCTTTTTCTGAACTTTTGACTTTTTGTTGAGCTTTTTTGCCGGTTCTTTTTTCCCGTATTTGTTTGTATTATACGTAATGGACTAACATATTTTTTATTTTTAAATTTTTTTAAATTTAATTATGATAAATAAGTCTCTGTCAGTTACAGTGTTTTTTTTTCAGCCATAAACCACGAGCTTTTCAGCCGAACCGATCACCACTAAAGGCCATACTGTCGGCACGGCACATAGTGAACGCACTTTACTTTCTGTACTTTTCTACACTTACAGTACACAGAATTCGCGTGAGAACGCGTGAATCTTTGATGATGCAGATCATCGTTAAGGAGAAGGGAATCTTCACCAACGTGACGTCCCCCACGGCCAAGGCCAAGCTGAGGCTGCTGTTCGAGGTGGTGCCACTGGGTTTCTTGATAGAGAAAGCCGGCGGGTACAGCAGCGACGGCAAGCGGTCGGTGCTGGACAAGGTGATCACCAACCTCGACGAGCGGACTCAGGTGGCCTACGGGTCCAAGAACGAGATCATCCGGTTCGAGCAGACCCTCTACGTACGGCTCGTCGAGGCTCACGGTCGGTGCCACCGTGGGCGCTGCCGCCTAAGTTTTTGCGGCATATGCAAGCCGTCTCACGAACCTGAAAAACTGAAACTGCCGTGCGTCGTTTTAGAGTCCAGGCATCTTGGGATGTGTAACGGTGTACAGTGGACAAACGGGGCTTGTAGAACTTTCTTTTATCTCTCTCCTGAAAAGTAATTTTGTACACAATTGTATGCATGGCAGCCCTTGTGTCATCGAATGTCTGGATTTCGATCTTCTAAGTGGGCATGCACAATGCAATCTCCATCTCTGCAACCTTGCTTCTCTCGGTACTGTCATGCAATAATTAATGCATGCAGTGCAGTGCAGTGCAGCAATGGAATCCATGTCCCCATGTTTCTACCAGGCTGCAACAGTCCACCAAGGATGGAGTATAGAAGAGAAACAGTACCATAACGCACCGATTTCTGAGCAGGTAGTTTGCTTGAAGCGATGGGAGGCCTCGACCAACCATGCAGATCCAACGGTGCAAGCTCGACTCTACAAATCCTGACTACTGATCCTCTCGCAGTCTTGCCACCACCACTACTCTTTTCTTTTCTTTTCTTTTCTGAAGATGACTCAGTGCACTACAGTGGATGCATGATGTGATGCAAATGCAAGTTCTGCACGATGCATGCAACTCCACGGCGGTTCACGGAATAGTCCGCTCCGGGTGGCGCGTCCGCGCGTACAAGAACTAGAGTACAAAAGTGCGCGGATTCACTGCGGTCCAGTAATGGCAGCAGCCGTGCACAAGCCATGAGAATCAATTCTCCAAGTCGAGCACGGTGTAAAAAAAATATACCAGGACACCTTTTTTGCCTCGTGATTGTCGATTGCACAATCGAACGGTTGCGTACACATGCAGCCGTGACAGCATCTCCAGCCAGCAGCAGGGTCATGTCTAGTACGAATATGGTGCGCCTTCCTGTCTCTGATCAGCATGCATAGCTCCATGCAAAAACATGGGACACATTCCAGCAGCGGGCGATGGAGATGACCGGCCGCCGTCAGCGTCGCGCTGTCATGCAAAAGGAGGGGAACCTATGCGTGGTAGGAGCAGAGGGAGACCGCGGTACCACGCTAAATGGCGATGCGCCTGCATGCCCAATGTACCTCGGGTTCGATCCCGGCTCGGCCTCGCGAATGTTTCGGCCGTCTTCGTGGGCGCGGCCGGGAGGGGAGACACCGAGTACCACGGAGCGCACAGCGGAATCAGTGGCGCTGATGTGAGCCCGGGGAAGCGACGGCTGCCGGCTCGTCGTGCTCGATCGATTCCACTGTGACCGGTTCCTGATGCTGTGGACGGTGTCACTGGCCACGCATGCTTGCTCACAGACAAAATGCAGCAGGGTAGAAGGCAGCAGCATTCCTGCTGTCAGTTGGTAAGTTTGGCCGCCTGCTTAATTAATTTGAACTTTACAGGTGGCGCATTGCGTCTGCAGCCAGTTCCAATCTGGCTATGCAGCTTCTTGATTTTGTCAGCCGGTTACTTAATCAACTTAATTGTTCCTCGAAAAACACTTAATTAATTGTAGCTAACAATATCTAGATTATGCCAATAGAATATCTGGGACGTTTGCTCCTTGTTTTAAAAAACGTGTTGAGTTTAATGTACCAATCAATTTCATTGTAAGAGCTACAATTGAGGAGAAAAAGCAGGCAACATATGTGTACTTCAACAGTACGACCATATGTTATTGTTTACGGCAACATTTTTTCCGTGTTACATTTCCTTAAGAAAAAACATTTTCTGCTGTTACTGACAACAAGCTTACTGTTGCGATTACAAACTAAATAATAAATAGGGAAGACTATAAAGAGGCCATAAAGGGGATGTTCGAAGTCATACAAACCATGAAGACAGGGATAGAAGTCTTCCTGATTTGTCTAAAAAAGAGAGAGCTTTGCCCCATGGCGCCCTAAGGTATATATTTGTAGCCACGAGAAAGCTTGTCACACAAATACCCTTATTTGGATCTATGACTATATGGCCAATACCGTCCTTTCCTTTACTATAGTCCTCTTGAACCAGTCATAGGCCTTACGGCTATTGGGCCTCCTAGAGCAATGGGCCGGCTGGACCAAGATGGGGATCACTCCTACAACAGTAGCCTCTCATGGTTAAAGGACCCTGATTTCTGTGGGCTGAGGCCATGTCCAATGTTACTTGATCCCCTCCGTTCCTTCAGCCCATTCAATTGTAGTACACTAGGTTCTTCCCGCCAAAAAGGCGTTGAGCTCGGTCGTGCGCATGGCTGCCGAGGGGAGGTGACATGTGGCAGGTAGTCGATCTCTCGATAGTGGGACACAAGCCACCACGCCAATTACGGCGTGGTGTGTGCCTCCTCAATCCCTGCGCCCACTACACGGGCATTAAATGCCATTGTTGTGTGTTGTACTTATAAGCCGAGCGACATCCCATTTTCAGAACCATTTGCTCATTTCCTTTCATTGCTTTCATCTTCTATGCTCTTCTCCATCGCCGCTTCTGTCCGTCATTGAGCTTTCTGCCTTCTTCTTTGTGATGCCGACCTGCTTCACAATTTGGGGATATACTTGTCTTTTGGTGACTTCGTAATTTCCTTTCATCGCTGTTTTTGGTTACCATGCTTTGGCTGGACAGATGCTTGACAAAGACCGGCTTTCCATCGTGGAACGACTTCTTCACCGTGGTCGATGCGGGGTAATAGATAGTTATTCTTGGAGCACACCTTATTAAGGTTGGTGAATCCACACACATACACTAGGTGCCATTTGTTTTCTTCACGAGCACTAGGTTGCACGTGCCATTCCGGATGGACCACCTCTCTGATGATGCCGATGGCGAGTAGTTTGGCCACCTTGACCTTAGCAACCTCTTGCCTGTCAAGGGACATTCGCCTTAAGTGTTGTTTGACTGGCTTCACATCGGGTTGCACCGCCAGCCTATGCTCGATGGTGGAGTGGTCCACCTCGGTGATGTCATCGGGCCTCCATGCAAAGCTGACCGCATTCTTACGAAGCACCTCAAGTAGGCTTCACTCAGCCTCCAAAGTGAGGTTGCCCCAACCGTCACCTGCTTCAATGGGTCCTACAGGCTGAGTGGCACCCTCTTTGTTTCGCCATCAGGCCTTGGCTTCGGCGTCCACCCTGGGGCTAAAGGAGGGGGCACTTTCAAGAAGGGGCTTATTTTGTAGGGAGGGGTTGACGTGCAGGCTTGTGCAGTCATTTGGCCTTTGTTGTGTACCCTCTGACGTGGGCCTCGTGTGCCAAGCTCGATCTGGTGTGCAAGGTCTTGGTTGTCGAAAACCGTGATGATTCCTGCAGGTCCCGATAGCTTCATACACAAGTAGTTGTGATGCGGAATTACGCTGAAGGCGTTGAGGGTAGCTCTCCCCAAGATGGTGTTATAGGGATATTGGAGGTCCACGACATCAAAATTGATGACCTCGAGTGCTATTTCCCCAACACGTGGACTGGCTACCCACCAAAACCTTGTAGGGGGATGCTAGGTGGCTACAACCTGTTTCGGGAATGCCCATCTAATCGAAGGAATCAGCAAACAGAAGGTTTGTGGAGCTGCCTTTGTCTACCAGGACTTGCCTCACATTGCACCCTGCGATACTAGTCTCGATTATGAGAGGGTCTTCGTGGGGGAAGTCCACCCCCGACACGTCATTCGCCTTGAAGGTGATGTCAGCGTGGGCCTATTCTGTGATCACCTACGCGGTGTAGGCGATGACATGGTAGACCCTGTGTACATAGGCCATCCGTTGCCTCTCAAAGGGGAACTCTAGTGAAGATCCATCCAAAATCACATTAATCACCAAGCAGGGGCCACCCTTAGAGCCTTGGATTCACAGGATGCCCAGTGGGGGTTGAATAAGCGGCACCTTCGGGGCCTACTGTACATGCGCCACCACACGCGCCCTCGTTTCCTGGGTGCACTCTTTGGCTACGCTTTTTTGAAGTGCCGCGATGGTAGGGCAGTCGCGAGTGAGGTGGTCTTCGCTGCTTACGGTCGGCACATTCTTTTGTAGCATCAGGACCGGGCTTGGTTTTGAAGGAGGGTGTTGTAAGCTCTGCCTCGTGCCACGTCACGCCCTCTTCTACTCTAATGTATGCCTTCATCTTTTTGAGGAGTTTAGCCACTGTCTTTGTAGGCTTCCACGTGTTATACTTCATGAGTGGGCCTTTCTGGAGGTCGTGGATAGTCGCGTTGATGATGGTTGTATCGTTGATGCCCTCACCTGTTAGCAAACCTTCGTGAAGCACTTGAAGTAGGCCCGCAGCTTCTCCCCCGACGCTTGCCTCATCTCAAAGAGCTAGTCGACGTCGACCCACTCTACGTAGTCACCTTGAAAATTGATGTGCATGAGGTCTCAGATCTACTCCTATGCATACACCAAACTGGAGGAGATGGTGAAGAACCATAAGAGTGCGACCCCTCGAAGAGAGCGACAAGCCCTTCGCCTTCATTAAGTCGTCTCCCCCCACTACCTCAATGGTCATCTCGTAAACGCGCAGGAATTCGTGGGGGGCCGTGTTGTCTTGGTAGGGCTCCCCCGTTGTCATCTTGAAGTCTTCCAACTAGGCACTCAGCTACAAGTCTGTGCAAAGGGGGGACTCAGGGTCCACCCTTCAAGAGACTGAGAGGAGTTGCAGGCCCTGGCGTTGCCTTCCGGCTTTCCGTCCTTTCTCTAGCTACCTCTGCCACTATCGTGGTGGGAGTCGGCTGACTTTGACTCTCTTGCATCTCGTGCATGACTTTGCATAGGTCCGTCAACTCTCATTGTAGCGTTCTGAGGATTGCTTCAAGGGGGCTTTCGCCTGTGCTTGGCGCTGGGGAGGACGCCCCTCACTCCCTGCGTGGTGACAATGACGGTGTTGATGCCGACGGAAATTACTACTTGAGCGGTGCGAACCTCGGCATTGCAGTTGTCTGCCACGGTCGAGTCCTCCACCAGCAATGTTTGTCGCTCCATTGTTGTTGCGGCTGCTGCAGAGCCACCCTCATTAGTCATCATAGGTCAAGGTGTCGCCTTGCTGGTATGTCGTTGCCAGTAGGGTAGGGGCCTTCGTGAGCAAGCTCCCTCACCCTTGCTGCAGCGGTCTCGGTGGCGGTGCTCTTTTTTTGCTTGGTGGTCAACTCGATCGCCTTTTTCGGTGCCATTGCGTCCAAACACTCCCTTTTCAACTCGTTGTTTCAACATCGATCTCTACGAACAGCGTCAACAGTTGTGGTTGTAGACCAAATAGTGAAGAAGGGGGCTACGAGAAGGCCACAAAAGGGCTGTTTGGAGCCTTACAAACCATAGATACAAGGATAGAAATTTATGCTACCTGATTTGTGTGGAAAAAGAGAGAGCTCTACCCCCATGGCGTCATAAGTCATATATTTATAGCATAAGAAGGCTTATTACATAAATACTTCTATCTAAGTCTACGATTGTAGAGACAATGCCTTTTTTTCTTTGCTATAGCATTTTTGAGTAAGATATATGACCGTACGACTATTGGATCTTTTGGAGCAATAGGTTGGTTAGACCAAAGTGGGGCCACTCTCCCAACACTTACATCGTTAGTTTTCTTTTTCAGGGTCGTGCATTACTTGGCTGGAGAAACAAGACCACAAGCTCATCTGAAGTCTGAGCTAGGCGACAGCGCGCAGCCTAATTTGGCAGTTTGAACTAAGTAGCAGACTAGCCAGCGACGGATCAACACGAGAGGGCCCTACGCTTGCGCTGCCGGCCGGTGGGTGGGCGCGCCACGGCGTAGCACACAGCTCATAGCACACGGCCCCGAGTGGCTGAGAACGGCCCGAAGAAAGGAACAAGTGCGGACGCGGGCGAGGCGGCGATAACGGTGAGCGCCCACCGGCAGCGAGACGGGGGCGCGGGCCAGCGGAATATGAGCCGCCTTTAACGGTTTCCGAGGCGGCGGCAAGCACGACCTCCTTTAAGGACCAATCACGTGCAGTGGGCGGGCGCAAGCCTCGTGAGCAGGAGGCACGGCTCGCGGCAGTACACTCCGACCACCCCTTCCTACTATGTGTCCATCCATCCATGTCAAGCACTCAAGCCTCCAGTCTCAGCAAGTCTCAAAGGAAGGAATTCCCCACGGTCCAAAAGAGCAAAAGAGGGTGACTGGTAGGGCCCTTGCGTTTGACACCTTGACACAAAGTGATGATGCTGGTCTGGTGTGATGAATGTGCGATGCGCCATGTGGGCTGGGAGGGCACCAGAATAGAATCTGCTTCCCTCCAAATTTAGTACACTGAAACACCATGGTCATGCTCATATTGCTAGTGGTATTACTCATGCATGGCACGTCGAAACAGACGAGAGAGACGACAGTTTTATGGGCTCGGATATGCAAGAGGAAATTATGAGATGAACTGCGTGTTACCCACCCCCCCAAAATGAACAAAAATAACAGGTAAGAGCTTACAATACACGAAGATTTATGGCTATGACGTCCCCTCCTTCAAGTGCAGAGTGGTAGCATAGGGACCTGCAGCCTGCCTGACTGGCTTAGTACAGCCGGAGCACGCTCCGGGCGAACGACTGCGAGGTCAGCTGCCGCCCGCCCTTGCCCGGCAGGCCGCCCCGCCGCACGCTGCCGCTCCGCATCGGCGTCAGGTAGAACCGCAGCATGCCGTTGTCCACGCGCCCCGGCGAGTACCGCGCGCTGCCGTTCCGCTCCAGCACGTGCTCGTCCCCCTTCCACTTTACGTTGCCGTTGACGTCCACGTAGCTGCGCCTCGAGCTGCCGAGGCCGCCGCTGTTGCTGCTGAACGAGGTGCGGGCGCTCAGGTTGCTGTTGCACCGCTGCATCTTGGGGTTGTACCCGCGGACGCGCAGGTCCGGCCACGGCTCTGAGAACGAACGGTCGGAGATGTCGGACGGGCCGCCGCTCCTGCGGCCGGCGGCTCTCCGGTGGATGAACCCCCAGAGGCTCCACGCCTTGCGCCACCGGCGTGGCTTCTTGGCGGGGCCAGACAATGCGGCCTCCAAGCTCGCGGAGATGTCCTCGATGAGGGAGTTGGAGCTGAAGCCGCGGTCGAGCAAGTCCTCGGCGTGGTGGAAGTGGTAGAACTCTGAGCCGCCGGTGGGGGACTCCTTGCCGTTGGCTGCGACGGCTGCGGCGGGTGCTGGTTTTGGCTCGGGGACTTCGAAGGACGGCCTGCGCACGGAGCTGGAGCGTTCCAGGCTCCGGCGCCTCCGGCTGGAGGAGTCCAAGTAGTAGTCTCTAGTCTGCAAGGATCCCCCTGGCGGATCAAGGACGTCGTCGTCTTCCACGGGGATTTGGCCGTCTGAGCGCTCGATGACGGCGGTCGGGGTGTCCTCCAGGACGGACAAGATGGGAGGGAGGCGGGAGAGCGGCGGAGGAGCGCGGCCGAGGCCAATGCCGGCGCCGGCACCAAATAAGTACCCGTCCCAGGACGCGCGGGGCTCGTCCCAAGAGAAGCCAGCGTCGTCGACAGACATGCGGCCAGCGTCGAGGGAGAAACGCGGGTCGGTGTCGCACGAGCGCCGGCCCCCGGCTAGTTCCGAGCCGGCCTCCCCGCGGATGCGCCGCCGCCGAAGGAATGATGGGTTGGAGGGCTTTTCTGGCGGTGGCATTGCCGCTGCCGCGGCCTCCTTCTTGAGCTTCTGCTTGCGCCGCCACTTCTGCCACTTCTTGCTAAATACGGAGGCGGCAAGCCAGAAGCTACCGGCGATCTCTTTCAGGTCTTTAGGCGGCGGCTTCTTGGGCTCCGACGACTCCATGTCTATGTGATCCTTCATGGCCTTCCCTTCACGGACCGCATTGGCCTCGGTTTCCATCTCCCCGGAGGTGTCCACCACCGGGGTTATCTCGTCGCACTCCATGACCACGGGGATGTCCTCCTCTAAGAAATCCTCCGGGACGCATGGCGGCGGCGGCGGTTGCTGTCGCGGAAGCGCGACGTCAGCGGCGAGCGCTGCTGCGGCGGCAGAAGACGACGCCGGGAAGGAACCAAACGCCGTGCCGTCGCGGACGCGGTCACGGTCGTCCTGGTGGAACAGCGCCCACAGCGTGCTTCGCCCGCGCACATCGCACGACCGCCGCTGCGGCTCGTCCGCCCTGGCAGCCGCAGCAGCGGCGAGCACGTCCCCGCCGCGGCCGCACGAGAATGACTTGCATCGGCGGAGGTCTGGCGGCGCGGCCGCCCCTGGAGCGGACGAGCCGCCACCGCCGAACGGCCTGGCGAAGAGGAACCGGATGGCCGACGTCGATTTGCGCCCGGGCGCGGAGGCTGCGGCAGCGGACGCCTCTAGCCCCGCGAGGCGCTCGCGCAGGCAGGCGGCGCAGAAGCCGGTGAACGTCTCGTCCGGGTGCAGGTCGCAGCTCGTGGCGGCCGAGCGCCGCGGCGGCGCCGGCGGGTCCATCTGCAGCGCCATCGCCCCCCACCCCACTACCACCACACCCCGACGTCACAGGGCTGCTAGTACCGTTGCACCATTACACTCGTGCTGCTCTGCTGCGTGAGTAGGTAGTTGTAGGCGGGCATGACAGAGGAGGGGTTTTAGAAGGAGCGTATCGGACAGGGAGGGTGAAAGGTGAAAGAGAGATGAGAGAGGAAAGTGAAAGTTAAAGGCGAATCACGGGCCCCGGCGAGGCCTCTCTCTCTAGTTCCTTTTGCTTTGCAGCTCTGCCATTCTTGGGGTTCGAGGCTTGTGTGTTGCTCTGTGGTTTCTCTCTCCTCTCTCTCTGTGCTCTACTAGCGTCCTCTCACATTCTGCAAGTTGTAGTTTTGCCGAGGCTGCCTGTTCTATCGGGATTTGCCTGATCCAAAGGTGATTATTTCGGCATAATCTGCACGCGTGTGGTAAAAAACGTCGTGCACGGAGCAACGGCCAACGACGCCGCGAGCGGCCGAAGGATTGATTCGTCCGTCGGTCCAGCCCACTCCGCGCCAGTGACGAACACGCACGCCGTTATATACTTTGCTTACATCGTCACCTAGCGATTTCGCTTTTGCCCTTCCTGCAGAGCACCGAGCGATTCCACTTTACAACCATCACTTTGTGCAGCGCAATGCAACGCTCGTACTTCCAAGAAATGCTCACGGTAATACCAGCACTGCTACACAGAATAAGCTGCTCTACGCAACTTCCTATTGGACAGTATCAAAGAGCCCCTGCTACCACAATGCAATCAGGGAAGAGTTTGACTTGAAGGATGATCCATAATTTTACATGGATTTTTTATGCATCCAGGTAGTTTTATCTTATCCAGTCAAAGCAATTTGAAAGCACAAGCATCTCTAAGAATCTTTTGTTGACAAGTTGATGTGAACTTTGTCCTTCCAGCTTTCCCTTCCTATCCTCATTTCTTTGTTCGCTTCTCTTTTCCCCTCCCATCCCCACATGCTTAGGGCCTGCCCGGTAATCCCCCCCAAGCCCATGCGGTAGTCAACAAGAGAATGAAACAGCAGACACTGTCCCTCTACTTCATATTTGTCCTACTAGCCAGGCAAAAGAAACACACAAATTACCAAAGTGTGTAAACCATGGCATCTGATCTACAGAACCTAGGAGGTTAGCAGTGTTGATTATGGTGCGCCAGGCACATGATAGGAGACCAGAGTTGTCGCCTTCTCGAGCTTAGGAATGATAATTAATCATGGTTCCTCCTCTTTTGTTCACTTTTGCTCCCCTTGCTTTGATCAGAATAGTCACCGCGCATGTGTGGTGTGCCTGCGTAAATCCAAGTGTAGCGGCTTCTTTGTTTTCTCTAGGACTTCCAGGCCCTTGTCCGATGGTGAGATTAAAGAAACAGAGTTGGACACTGTTGTTAGCTTCTCGAAAAGAATAGGGAGGGCTCAGAGTAGCATAGATAATGGCATGTGAAACAATAACCTAGATTAGCTCGGATTCAGGGAATAGATAATGCCATGGTTGCATCTTTGTTCAGACACAAACAAAACCGAACACAGTTGAAGGCGAGCTCGAGACAATTCACATTGTGTCGTCTTCATTTTTTGTACAAGCTCACACGGTTTCTCCATCCCTTTCAAAAAGGAACGCATTCACAGCCTCTGCTTAAGTAGTGGCGTGCGTAGACTGATTTGACTTCAGGGTCAGATAATAGGGTGCTTTTATCATACACAGTTCAAGTTCAGACACGCACAAATAGAGGCGCGAAGGACGTGGTGTCACCTCATTTGTACTGAATCAAGCCGTGATTGCCTACAAAACTAGACCTATTTAAGGGGGTGTTTGGGACTGCTCCACAAACTCTGCTTCACGAATTCTACCGTGGAGCAGCTCCACAAAAAACCTAGAGTTTGTGGAGCACCCCTTTAGGTGCTCTCACAACTCCACCTTTTTTTTCTCGAACAGAGTGCGTGGAGCTGAACCTGTTTGGCTAAAAAACATAGAGCGGAGCTGAAAAATGTGGAGTGGAGCAGTCCCAAACACCCCCTAAACATCACCTTTCGAACGGAAAAGGAAAGGAAAGGAAAGGAAAGGAAGCAAAAACAGTGCACCCCTTTGATCAGGGGGCGTTGAGAAAATTTATCAACCCTTGATAAGCTCCTCACTGCGACATATTTCGCGACGCCTTTCTTCCCCCGCGCGCCATTTTCTGCAAAAGGCACCGCGAGAGCTCAGCGTCAAGGGCTCTGCAATCCTGCCTAGATGCCAAGGAAAACAAACCTAGTAAAATGAACACGAACGTGATGTGCGAACTAATCCAGGAGTATTTGCGAAAGATCGAGCAAGAGGAAAAGAAAGCGAGATAGATGCTCATGATTGCTGTAACGTGCCAAAGGATTCGGCTTTCCCGATCTCCCGAGTTCCTCGACGCGACGATGGATGGATGGATCGATCCAGATCGATTGACCTCCCTCGAACCGCTGTAGATCGCATGAACTGCGAGCCTGCAAAGCGATAAAGAAAGGATTTATTTAAGGTACACCCAAACTATTTTGGACCATTCGTCTGGTTTGATCCAAGGGCTTAGGTTAAACATAGTGATCTATTGCCCTCTAGGAGGTAATATGTCACCTATGAATATTAAATGAGTATTAATAAAAAAGTGCACTTTGTAGATTTGCCCCAGTTGTCTCAATGACATGTGGGTCCTGGACCCACATGTCATTGAGACATCACTGGGGCAAATCTACAAAGCCACTCAACACTGGGGCAAATCTACAATTTTTCCTTTCTTATCCAGCTGCAGCACCGCACTCCTTCTCCACCCCCTACCCCTCCTCCCCCATTACCTTCCTTGCTTTCTTCTCCAGCTGCAGCACCGCACTCCTTCTCCACCCCCTACCCCTCCTCCCCCATCAGTGGCCAGTAGCGACCTTGCCGCAGTGCCATCTCCCCTTCCCACTTAACCTAATATTCATCGCATCGCCGCCTTCTTGTGCCACCCATCACTCTCCTCTGCCACCCATCATCCTCTGCCGCTGCCCACCACCAGATCGCCATCCCTCTACAATCGAGGGGGTAGAGGGAGATGAACCCGTCAATGGCGGCACTCCTGTCGGCCAGTCACCAGGCCTTCACCGTCGTGCTCCATCGCCGCACGAGCGAGACAAGAGTGTGAGAGAGAAGTATTGGGGGAGAAATGGAGAGGGCATTATAACATCGAAACGATGTAGCGTTCTTTAGTTTTTCTCATGTAACAATTACTAGCTGGCTCTACGTGTATTATATGCGAGTGAACACGTAACCAGCAATCGATGACGTATTTACAGTCGTCGTATGAGCGAACTATGGAATGTTTTAGTGTCAAGACAACTAGACTGATAGGCGCGGCGACACGCCGCGCCAGCCACCGTGTGCACCGAAGTAAAAGGGGCGATAATTCGTGAGGAGTTTTTTAAAAAAACCCAGGGCACATGTGTATTTTCGGAAAAGATAAAGGGTTTTTCGTAAAAATTCAAGGGTCTGTACGTAACTAAACGAGGACCCGTACGTAATTTAGAAAACCGCGGGGCGCCATCCTGTAAATTGGAGGGGCGTTTTCAGGGGGGAAAGCGTAAAAAACCGACAGGGACCTCTTCGCGAGGAAAAAGGAACTCTTTGCGAGGAAAAAGGACATGTACGTAATTTCCAAAAAACACGAGGAAACTCCCTCCCCAGCCGTACCGAAATCCCCCGCCACGCGTCGGCCGGAGCGCGCAGGCGGGGGGACGTGGCCGAGCGCCCGCCCAGACATTCCCCCGGTATAATGGGGGTTTTTATTTATATAGAAACGTAGCATTACTATGTACGGGAAAACTTAATATATGTATGTTGCGAACAACAATCCCACGGCAGTGTTGATCACATGGGTCAGCCATTTTGTGTACCTATTGTTGTCACACGTAGATGAGTAACATGAACAGGCAATTACAAAAATTGCATGCATGTACACGTAATTCACATACGTTATATCAAATATGCCAAGGGTTAAAAATGTGCATAAGTAGGTGGTCTGGTCTGGTCCAAAGCCGGTGGCTGCAAACAAGTTTGCCGGCAGAACCTCGCTCGGCCGCAGCCTCCGAAACCATATCTCGCAAGCTCGTCGTCATCGACTATCTTTGTCAGCCTTAATAAAACTATCTTTTGTCTAGCAGGGCAACGAGATAGGAAATCTATCCAACATTAATCGCATGTCCTTCTATGGTGAAACATGAGAATCGCAATTAGGGAAATTAGCTGCACCTTCCTTTGTCAAAGAAGCCATGGCAACCGGTTATTGCTGGTTAGTTTACTTCCAACAATGATTCGTCCCCACCTACCTCCCAACGATGGACGGTCTAGATTTGTCTACTCATCTTATTTCCTGGAAGGAAAGTTGGCGCACCTTAAAAGAGATCAAGAAAGGATCCCGTTCTTGGTTCTGACGAACGAGACGCTTTACCGAAATGAGAGCTCGATCCAGTAGTGTGATTGCGTCTCGCCTGTAAAGATCACCGCATCGCTGTTTATTTTCCGTGCTCATCGCTCGGTCCCATTCGACGCGGATCCCCGGCGGCAACGCATGCAAGGGGCGGAAGGAAGAATCGCAAAGGGAGGCTTAGGTGGGATATGCACCGAGAGAGGAGAGGGATTGTGCCGTGTTTGCGAATCGCAACCGCCGTGGTGATGGAAAAAAAATCCAATGAAGAACACCCCTCTCTATCTACCGTCGATTTGATGTGAATTCCATCGAATTAACAGTGGGACAGGGAAGGGCCTCGCCTTGGCGTGTAACGGGACAAAGCAAGCAGGGGGCAGCAGAGGAGCGTATAGGGACATGTCCTGACCCAGGCCTAAGCACGCTCCAGCGGTGATTTGGAGCTTACCGCCTGTATGTAGCATAGCAGTAGTGTATCTTCTGACGACGCTGCTGAAACTGCTGAAGGAAGGAAATTGCTGGAGGCTGCTGCTGCAGCAGCTGCAGCCTGCACTGCGGTTGAGCAGGCTATTGTCTGTGCCAGCCCCTCCTAGCTCCCAACATTTTTTCCACGAAGCTCGTTATACTCTGCTCGATGTTATAAGACTTGCTTCTATTTTTTTTCACTGTAGTGACTGTTAATTTTTTTTAAGTAATTAGATTTAAAATTTAAAAATATTATATTATTAAGGACAATGCAAAGAAATAAGGTGAAAAAAGAAAAGGTAAAAAGCCCTAAAACACAAAAAAAAAGAAGAAAAAAATTAAGAAGGCAGAAGCTAAAGCCGTTTAGAACAAGACCCTTAGGGCATGTTTGTTTCAGCTGTAGATTCTGAGAAATAGTTGGTGAGTATCCAGCTAGTCAGAATCTGGAGAAGCTGGATGACCCCAGCTTCTGGCTACTAGTTCATTTTCTGGATTCTGTAGCTTCTGGCTACTTAGAATCTGGATGAAAATCTGGACTGTTTGGGGGGAGCTGCAGATTCTGGGGTAGCTGCAGCTGCCAGAAGCTGAAACAAACATGCCCTTAATGTGGCTTATAAGCTGTGGCTTCTGATTTTTTGCACTGTAATAGTTAAAAATATACTGTAACGGCCGTTAGCTTTTCTGAGTAATTAAATTAAAAAAATAAAAAATTATATCTTTATGGACAATTCAAAGAAATAAGGGAAAAAGCAAAAGCAATAAACCCTCAAAAAGCTAAAAAAGATGAACTTAAGAAGCCAAAAGATGAAACCATTTGGAGCAAGAGAAAGTCTAGCTTCTCAGGGAGCAGGGTTCAGCAGACATGCCTTGTACTAGTTAGGCAGAAAAATGTTCGTTCTAAACAAACTCTATTCGTGGTGAGAGGGGAGTGGTTCGGATTCTACCTCTTCTGAAAAATTAACTCAATCATGCCATTTTGAGCTTGCTAAACTTCGATCCATGAGGGTATCTCCAATAGTACACATCAGCTGTCTGTTAGCAATGCCACGTAAGATTTGTAGCTGAGATGGATGAGAGATAACGGAGAGAGAGAGGGAGGCCATTCGCCGGGATGTGACGGTCGTCTCACGCGAATCAAGAGCAAAGAGACGACTCATTTTGTTGTTGCAGAGAAAGCGTTGCTTGCTCACGTGTTTTGTGGACCGAGGCCAAATCTAGCGCAGAGCAAAGATCTCTAGCGTGCGAATGATTTCTCTTGCGCGCGAAGGTTTTCACTTGCACACGAAGGCGATTTCCTCAGCGTGCAAGTAATCCCCCCTTCTAATAAATCGTCATCCCCTCCCTTTTATCGTCACCAAGCCCTTCCATGCCTCCTCGGCGCTCGGCGGGGCCTCCACCTCCATTGTATCCTCCAGTGGCCGCCCGCCACCCGCGCCGGCAGCCGGGTCCTGCTCGCCACATCAATGTCTCCTCCCGGCTCCCTCCACCATCACCGCCGCCATGTGCTGGGAGTCCCGCACGTTGCTCCCGGACGGGGAGGAGGAGGCCATCGCTGGGGGCGAGGAGGAGACCCCTGGTGCTAGCAAAGCGGAGGAGGATTTTTTCCCTTATGTTTTTTGTTTTCTTGCAGCATTCATCACATTGGGGTAACCTACTAACCTATGCCTTGTCTTTCTTCATTGATGTTGCTGGCTTTGGACATTAAGCTTCCATATCACACTTCTATGAAGGATGATTTATTATTTATGCTGAGATATTCTGTTCTCGATATTTGCATTGAAATAGCTGTTATTAAACCTTATTTGGTTTACTTTGGTCATGCGCGTTAAGCCTTTGAGTAGTTTCTGCTGTATTTAGGCCAACCAGAAATGAGCAAGAACAAATTGCTGTTTAGCATTGCAAGCATTCTAGATACGTAGGCACAATAATGACTATTCACTATTCTTGAGCTTGTGACTTGCGAGCAGTTATTCAGGCCAGAGTGTTGTGACAATGATAAAGCCAAAAAAACACGCTTACTGCTTACATATAGCCATAAAGTTGACTGTATAGTTCAACAACACATTTTAGCTAAGATGACAATACCTTGCTGCTTCCTGATCTATTTGCACGCACGCATATTGTCGATCTGTTCAGAATTTGATCTGATTTTACTTGCATGAATGCTTTTCATCTGATCACTGCCCCAGTTGCTTGTCTAAACAAGAAAATTTTGTTCCTTTTTCAAGTTTACTAACAATAGGCATTCAATTAAACAATTTGACACGCTGAACTTTGTCATCTTTATGATGTGCTATGATTTAATTTGTTCCTTGATCAAGGTGATGATATTGGTAGTTATCCCTAAATATGGTGGAAAACCAAAATCAAGATATCACCCAGGTTACAGAAGAAGAAAATAATATCCTCGTCTCCCCGTTTACGGAGAAGGAGATAAGAGAGGCAGTGTTCCAAATGGAACATAATAAGTCGCCAGGACCTGATGGGTTCCCAGCAGAGTTTTACCAGGTGTTTTGGGATATTATCAAATGTGACCTTATGGCACTCTTCAATGATTTCTATGAAGAGCGCTTACCTCTGCATAGCCTTAATTTTGGAGTAATAACTCTTCTCCCAAAAATAAAGGAGGCAACAAAGATACAACAATATAGGCCCATTTGTTTGCTCAATGTGAGTTTTAAGATTTTTACCAAAGTAGCCACAAATAGACTCATGGGTGTGGCCAGAAGTGTGGTAAGTCCGTCTCAAACAGCTTTCATGCCAGGTCGCAATATTATGGAAGGGGTTGTGGTCTTACATGAAACTATTCATGAACTTCACAGCAAAAGGTTGGATGGGGTGATCCTTAAGATAGACTTTGAAAAGGCTTATGATAAGGTTAATTGGTCTTTTCTCCAGCAAACCCTTCGTATGAAGGGTTTTAGCCAGAAATGGTGCAGGTGGATTAATAAGTATGTTTCGGGAGGAAGTGTAGGCATCAAGATAAATGATGATATAGGACACTACTTCCAAACTCAAAAAGGCCTTAGGCAAGGAGATCCTTTGTCACCTATACTGTTCAATATTGTAGCTGACATGCTCTCGATATTAATTAAGAGGGCAAAGATGATGGTCAAATTAAAGGAGTCATTCCTCACCTTGTGGATGATGGATTGTCTATCTTGCAATATGCAGATGATACGGTCCTTTTTATGGACCATGATTTTGAGCAGGCTAAGAATATGAAGTTACTGCTCTGTGTTTTTGAACAATTATCAGGTCTCAAAATTAACTTCCACAAAAGCGAGATTTTTTGTTTTAGAGAGGCCAAACAGTACGAACAAGATTATACGAACCTGTTCGGATGTGATATGGGTATGTTCCCTTTTAGGTACTTAGGAATACCGATGCACCACCGAAAACTTCGCAATTCGGAGTGGGGTGCTATCGAAGAAAGGTTTAACCGGAAATTAAGTACTTGGAAGGCTAAGCATTTATCCTATGGGGGTAGATTTGTATTGTCGACTTCAGTTCTAAGTGGCCTACCTATGTTCATGATGTCTTTCTTCGAAATTCCAAAGGGTGTTCTTAAAAGACTGAATTTCTATCGGTCAAGATTTTTTTGGCAAGGCAGTAATGATAAATACAAGTACCGTCTGGCCAAATGGAACATCCTTTGTCGTCCAAAAGATCAAGGTGGGTTGGGCATACCTGACCTTTGGATCAAAAATAAATGTCTTCTAAGCAAATGGCTATTTAAATTGTTGAATGAAGATGGAATTTGGCAAACCTTACTCAGACATAAATATTTGAGTTCAAAATGCCTTACTCAGGTTCAATCTAAACCTGGGGACTCGCAGTTTTGGAAAGGTTTGCTAAGGGTCAGGGAGGATTTTCTGGGTTGTGGGTCTTTCAACATAAGAGATGGCTCGCAAACCAGATTTTGGGAAGATACGTGGGTAGGTTCTTCACCCCTTAAAGAGCAATTTCCCAGTCTGTACAATATAGTCAATTATCCTCATGTAACTGTGGAGACGGTTATGAATCAAGTACCTATTAATGTCTCTTTTCGCAGAGCTTTAACTGAGGATAAATTGGTCGCATGGTTTAACCTAGTAGCTAAAATAGCTAATGTTCAACTTTCAAATGAGAGGGATGTTTTTAAGTGGAATCTACATAATCATGGTCAATTCTCTGTACGATCAATGTATGCGTACTTGATAAACCAGGATATCCCTTTCACTAATAAATTCATTTGGAAATTGAAGCTACCTCTTAAGATAAAAATCTTCCTTTGGTACCTCCAAAAAGGGGTTATCTTAACAAAGGATAATTTAGCTAAGAGGAACTGGACTGGTAGCCAAAAGTGTGGTTTTTGTGATCGCAATGAAACAATAAATCACCTTTTTTTTGATTGCTGTCAGGCTAAAACTATTTGGAATATTGTTCATATTGCTACTGGGTTAACCCCACCTAGATCTATTACTCACATGCTTGGAAACTGGCTTACGGGCATTGGACGAGAGGATAAAAAACAAATTTTTGTGGGGGCTACTGCTATGCTTTGGGCAATTTGGTGTACTCGTAATGACATTGTTTTTGAGTACAAAAAAAATATTTCTTTTATGCAGGCTGTTTTCAGAGGAGCATATTGGTTGCGGTTCTGGGCGCTGCTGCAGCGTGAGGATAAAAGGGAGACGTTTCGTTTGGCCAGCAAAGCTCTAGAGGTTATCGCTTTAGATGTGTTTGCCAAGAATGGATGGCAAAGTAATAATAGACTTTGCATATGATTTGTTCCTATTTGAGTATTCTTCTGTTCTTTTTTTTGTAAGCAATTAGTGGACAACATTGTAAGAGTTGGCTGTGTGCGGTTGCAGAGGCCGGAATTTTTCCATTTTCTAAAAAAAAAATCAACTGCAAACTATGCTAAGAATTTATTGCGCATCACTATTCTTCTTCAATATGTCCCCTCCATCATCAGATTTGTATCATTGCTCGATGGTCAGTCTGGCAATGGATTCATATTTGAGTCAGCATGGGCTAATTTTGTGATTAACCTTCTAATGTTTGTTTTGGCGGGGCATGTCATCGGTTCATGTTGGTACCTTTTTGGATTATAGGTCAGTTCAATCTTTTATTGCAATTTTTACTTACAATTATCACATGTATGGATGTACAAACAAATGTTTAAATTTGGAGAATCATACCAACGACTTATCATTGGCTGAGTGAAAACAATATCAAAGAAAACAAGTAACACAGGCAACACTTGGAACTCTGAACTTACAATCATGAACATGCTGGAGGCAGCAAGCGCAAGGGGGATGGCAACGAAGGTGATCACATCGTAACGCCCTTTCAGGTGAGTGTGCTTGGTCAAGTTCTGGAAATACTGCTGCTACTTAAAGAGCCTCTCACGTGGCAAAAATGGTGCTTCTGTCATCCTGCGTTGCAAAAGAAGGAACTAAGACAATTTGTAGCACGATGAATGAAAAAAATAATATTTTTATGCTAATCTTCAGATAGAAGAGTAATTTCCATGGGCAGTTCTAGTATAATCATTCTATTGTTGGTTTCAAGTTTCAACAGCTTTAAACACTAAAATATCAGCAACATTGGACTTAAACTCCTGTACTAATTTAACTCTCATACAGCCTTCTAGCAGTTGTTCAGTTGCTCCCATTAGCAACCATCAGAATGGGAAATTATTACTGAATCTAGAATCCAGTTAATACACTACTTCATCTCCCATGCACTTTCTGAATTTTTGTATTTCTCTTTAAACATCTAAATGTATTTGAATTTGGCACATAAACACAAAATTTTACATGTGAAGCAAATTCAAAAATTGTAGAGCGATCACTAATCTGATGAATAACTAGTACAAGTAATCACCCTGGATGGCCAACATGTAGAGTACATAAACTCTTTAACCCAATGAAATTAAGAAAAGAGAAGTTTCTTGGCTATCATTACATAGTTGATCATGGCAACAATCACATCGTCAAATCAGGAACACCACCTCCAAAAGAAGAAGAAGAAGAAAGTCTGAAGTATGAATAAATCAGTCATGTCTTTCTAAGATGACATCCATCCCAACAAAATCTCACGCTTGCAACTATTTATAATAATTTATAGAACATTCCGACTTCAAGATTATACTGTACACCTCGCATCTACCATTTGGTCAATGTCAGACAACTACGCTATCCCTATTCATCCTGCATGATTCTAAGGATTAAACGACCACTGATTAGGACTGGCCATGATTTTTTTCAGCCCGTGTTCTTCACATTCCAGCGATCTGAATACAACCAAAGAAACACCGGTGAGCTCACTCACAGTGATACTGTAGTAGGGGTGGCCCCCCACCTGAGCCCATCCGGCCTGTTTGGGAGATTGTAAGGCCCAATGTAATATATGTAATGACATGTGTGCCCTTCTAGGAGACATACAACTGTGAGGGCAATATTGTAATCATGCTTTATAGAGATATATGTGTGTGCCTTGAACATGGAGAAGAGGCACGCATTATTCATCCATCACAACCACTTCACTACTCTCCTAGTTTACTGTTTGGCCAGTAGCCACATCAGATACCAATCTCCAACTTATCTACAACAAATCATAGCACCACATAATTCCAATGAAAAGAATCCGAACCAAATAATCCAATCGCCAACTACTAGGTTAGACACTAGATCGGACCAAGTCCAAAGCCCGACGAGAAAACCATCACACTAATCATCCTAAAGCACACGCATTTATATACATAGCCGCGACGCGATGCAGATATTCCAACTAAGCAACGCACCATGTCAAGAGGATAACAGGCGCATCACGCAGGCACACACCATCTAGATTCTATACACCGCACTGAAGAAACAGGATCTCAAATTCACTGTTTTGGATTCCAAGAGCCCGAGGGAAAGACGATGGAGACTAGGACTAGGAGCAGGGCACGGAGGTCAATGCGTACCTGAATGGATTGCAACAAGCGGGCCGAGCAGTGACGGGGTGGCAGGCGGTGGTGGAGCGGGTGGATCCAGAGAGGCTAGGATTTGGGGAATTGTGGGGGTAGCTTGACCAGACGGGAGGAAGGGAAAGGGGATGAGTCGAGCAGTTACAGTGTGTCCGTGGTGTCGCACGGGTGACTTGCTAAATAAATCACTAGCAAAATAGATTATTTACCGCACCAAAAATGACCCATTTGCCACTCTTAAGATTATAATTTATAATTTGTCACTCTAAGCATTTATTATTTTACTAGTCCTATATCCATGCGTTGCAGCAGAAACCTAAACTATAGAAGTAAGTCAAATAAATCATTTTGAAGCCCTTTTAATCACACATGAAGAAAAGAAACATGACTAAATAAGATTTACTTGGAGCTCTTTACATCCTAATAAAAATTCATGAAACATTCTATAACCGAAGGTAGTTCAACTATAGACTTCAGAAGATGCAATATAGGACGTGATTGCAAAACAATGTACTACACCTACATATTATGAAATTGTTGTAATAATAATTAGTTGATGCAATGATTTATTTTTTTGTTGCAATGCAATCGATTTATTGCAACGAAAATTAAAATTATAACAATAATTTAGAATTACGGTAATATAACAAACTTATCGCCATAAACAAATAATTCATGGCAATTACATTGACTATTGCAATAAAATGCATTTTGTTGCAATAGAATATACATATCACAATAGTAAGAAATTGTTGCAATAGTAATTAGTTAAGACAATTATTCTTTTCGTTGCAATTCAATCGATTTATTACAATAAAAATAAAAATTATCGCAACAACTTAGAATTGTGACAATATAATAAATTTATCGTAACAAACAAATAATTTATGGCAATAAATTTAACTATTGCAACAAAATATATTTTATTACAATAGTTATTATCAGTGGCGGACCCAGGAAAAAATTGGAGGTAGGGCGAAGTAGAATAGCGGATCCAGAAAAAAAAACTAGGTAGGCTGAAGTTGGAAACGTGAAATAAACAGTTCGATTGGACTTCAAGTTGAGATTGTACATGTGCGGCCACCGTTCCGCTTTCCTTTGTACTTCTGCTTGACACTTTGCTAAAATAGCTATTCAAATCCTTTCTATTCATTTTGAATTTGAACAAGCCTCAGATCACTGTTTCTAAAGAGGTAAAAATATTAGCACCCTCATTTTGACAAACTAGTTCACATATTCTACAATACAATCTACATAAAAATTTTATAAGCTATCAAAAATAATACTCAAATACACAAATCTGAAATCTAGAATAAATAGAATTTATTGCATGGTTACACCTTTATAAAATAGAAACTATAGTCTATAAAAATACTTAATGCTCAAATCAGTAAATTACCTCACTCATTCACTCAAACCTCAGCAGCTCAGCCGAATCCCCAGCGCCCGGCTCAAATCCACCGACGCCCCAAGTCCCCAACTCCTCCTCCTCAAATCCACTTCTCCACCGGCGCACTGGCTCCCAGTCCCGCTGGCGGGCTCCCCGCGACCGGCCTCCCGAGTCCCGCCCTCCCGGCCTCGCGCCTCCGGCCTCCCGGCTCCCGCCTCGCGCCTCCCGGTTCCCGCCTCCCGCCGGGCTCCCCGGGCGCCTCGCGCCTCCTGCTGGGCTCCCCGCCTCCGGCCTGGGCGACGCCGCGCCGTCCGAGACTCCTCCGCTTGGGCGCCGCCGCGCCGCGCCTTCCTCCGCCTCTGCCACCGCCCACCTGGGAATCTGGGATCTAGGGTTAGCGCTATTCTTCCTTGATTTGGTGTTGGCCCGTGCCGCCGTGCGTACTGCGGAGTATATCTCGTGATTTGTTCAGTTGTTGGGCCGTGTGTTGCTTGGGCTATCCGCTAATGGACTTGGGCCTTGTCCTTATGTGATTTGGCTATCCGGCAAGATGTGCACTGTGCACCCGGCGGCGTCTGCTTCTGAGTTCTGCCGGCGCGGGGGAGGGGGGGTGTTCCGGCCGCCGCCGGGGGGGGGGGGGGCGGTCCGGCCGGCGAGGAGCTCGGGCGGCCGCCCGGCCTCGCCCGAAGGGTGGGTCCGCCCCTGGTTATGATTCCTTGTAGTGAGTCTGGATAAAATAACATTCCAGATGATAAAAGTCCATACCATATTTGTATCTATATTTTTTGTATGAATTCGAATTTAAATATGAATATGAGAGAAATTATCAATCGGATGAAAAAATCTATACCATATTTATATCCTGTCAAATATGGTAACCAAATAATACAAATAATTTATATCCATTTCACACCCTAAGCAGTACGCCAAGCACGCGAAGAGGGGCAACGCTGCAGGGAGGGCCCAGGGAGAGTGGAAAAAACATTTCCCACGTCGCGCAGAGGGATTATTTGTACTTATTTGCATGGGAATCATCAGCAGCTGCTGCCGCTGCCCAAAGTGATGGAGAAAGCAACAGGCAAGCCGAATTTTTTCTATTTAAGCCCCTTTTTTTAAAAAAAATATTCACATTTAGACCCCTGGTGGTTTTAATTCCGTTTTTGGACCCAGGGGGTCGGAGCCGTGACCCACGGCGCCGAGGTAACACGTCTCGGCGCCGTGGTCCATGGCTCCGAGGTCGCAGGCCCACTCCAGCCTGGTGGCCTGCGTGGCGCTGACGTGGCGCCGAGCTCGGAGCCGTGAATCGTGGCGCCGAGCTCGGAGCCGTGAATCGTGGCGCCGAGCTCGGCGCCGTGGATCTTGGCGCCGAGCATGCGGCTTCTGAAACGGCACCGAGCACGCGGGCTTCGTTCATTCGCAACTCCTCCTCCCTCTGTCCCCGCCGCCGCATCCCGTCCCCTCCCCGCACTCGCGTCCTCCCCGCCGCGGCCGCCGGCCTCCCCTAGTCGACCGCCTCCCCGCCGCCGCCCCGTGGTGGCGCCCGGCCTCCCGCCTCCCCGTGTCTTCGCCCGCCCGCGTCTGCGCCCGGCCTCCCACCTCCCCGCGTCTGCGCCCGGCCGCCGCCCCCTGGTGCCGCCCGGCCTCCGCCCGCCTCCCCGCGTCTCCGGCCGCCGCCCCCTGGTGCCGCCCGGCCTCCCGCCTCCCCGCGTCTGCGCCCGGCCTCCCGCCTCCCCGCGTCTCCGCCCGGCCGCCTCCCTGCCTCGACCGCGACCTCAAGCCCGAGAACTTCCTCTTCGCCAACAAGAAGGAGAACTCCCCGCTCAAGGCCATCGACTTCGGCCTCTCCATCTTCTTCAAGCCCGGTGAGCTCCCGACACCGAGATCCGTCCGTGATTTGGACGAACTGCTTGCCGCACCTTCGTTTTTGTTGCTAATTGTGCTGCGAGGTCAGATCCCAGTAGTATCGTGCTTTTGCTTCTGCTGGGAGTAGTAGAACAGAAGTACTACTCTTGTGAGGAATATTCACTAGAGTGCTTGCTTATTTGTTAGATAGCACTGTAGGTTGAATGAACTGAAGTGATATGTGAGATGACATTTTTTTTACCATTGATTGAGGCTGCTGAGACTGACTGCAAGACCTCTCATCTAGCTTTCGAGTCCATATTACAATTTATTTCCAGAGAGAGTTGGTATCTTAGGTTTGTTGCTAATTGTGCTGCGAGGTCAGATATTGGTATCTTAGGAGCTAGGTTGAATTCTTCGGCATGGGTGACTGCTATTTTTAGGTTTTGGGAATTATTAGTGGGAGCAGACGTCACATAACTGTTGCCAAATAGTGTCTTGTATGCTGATCCCATGTTCAACTTGAGCTCATTTATTTTGGGAAATAAGATTGAACACAACAATTGTTGAATGAACCAAATATGGCGCCGGTGTATAATTTAGAGTTGCTACGTGTCTTTAACAACCATTGTCTGGTTGTTCTTGGAAGCATTAAATGAGTTATCTAGATCAGATCAGAGTAGCAAAATTCTGCCTCTGAATTGGATTGCTCCTACCAATCTTTCTTCCTTCATTAGCTTTGTAAGAATTGGACTTGCTGATCATGGTAGTTCGGGAGCATGCATCGTGCATGATAGTATCATTAGTTAGTTTATGTTAAACATGTAGCTAATGTTATTTAAGATGTACTACCCCTTGTTATTCCTTTACCATGCTTCCCTCGTTGTCAAAAGATGCTTAACATGTTCTCTGTATGAACTAGATGGACAACCTAGTCACCATATATCATGGAGGCAGTGTGACAAGTGATGATTATGGAAATGTTCGATTTGTTGAAATGCAAAGGGTGCCTCTGATATTCAGTGATCGGCCATCGTTTAGTGAGTTGGTTGCTAGGGCTCGGGAGGAGCTACATTGTCATGGAAACGAGGAGAGCATCACAGTTGAGGGGTTACTTCACTTCGGTTCGAAAGACATAATTCTCAGGCGGTTGATCTTAATTGGTTGTGAGGATGAGTGGGACAAATATGTCAAATTGGTTATGCGGAATGAGTTAAAATATTTGGACCTTGTTGTGCGGAAGGTGTCCATTGATCCCACCCCTCACGGTTATTCACCAGAACTAGGTGATCAGGCACCCTTTGACCCTCCGTTACCGGATCTTGCGGTGGATGTGGAAGAAGAGCCTGAGGTGCCCGATGCTCTATCTGCCCCGAACGAGGTTCAGATTTCTCAACCAGTTCGAGTTGAATGTCGGACTGATGATGTTGTGGCGGCCCCTCAGGATCATCCAAGTAAGTGTCGAGCCACACTTTAGCCTTTTCCCATCATTGCTGTTTTTTTTGTCTCAATCCCATCGTTTTCGTGCTTATGATGCAGGAGACATTCCTGATAATGTTGGTGTTCCTCCCGTTGCTCCATCTGGCAACGTTGAAGAAGTCTGCAGGGACTCCAACAGTGTGGATGTTCAAATTGTGGATGATATGCAGCCTTACGAGATCGCAAGGGCCGTTGATTCTGACGATGACCGCCCTTTTGGAGAGCTGACCGAAAGTGATATTGAGCTGATCAGGCGTTATTGCCCTGGCCGGGATCCATCAGTTCATGAATTCAGCGATCTTAGGCATTCTCATGGGGCTTATGCAGAAGGAAGGGATGACGGGCTGCTAGATGCTCCTGAGGCCGGTTCAAGCATGACAATTGAGAAGGACATGATGTTTGAGGACTTGTCTGCATTGAGAAGGTGGCTGCAGGAGTATTCAGTGATTCGTAAAAGGCCATTCAAGGTGAGGCATTCTTATGTGGAGCGGAGGTACACAGTTGTGTGCGAGAAGGAAACATGTGAATGGAGGGTTTGTGCTAGGAAACAGAAGGACACGGGAAAGTTCAAGATCACAAGAATCGTTGGCCCACACACTTGTGTCGAAGCAGAGCTCAAACAGAAGCATCGGCAGTTGACCTCTACCATTATTGCCAAGTCACTGTGTCACATAGTAAAGGGAGAACCCAATATGAAGGTGAAGACACTTGCTGGGATTGTTAAGGAGAAATTTGGATACGAGATAAGGTATGGAAAAGCATGGAGGGCAAAGCAACGCATCTGGAAGATGATATATGGGGACTGGGAAGATGGGTACTTGCAGTTGCCAGCACTCTTCAATGCAATCAAAGCGGTTAATCCAGGCATGCATTATGAGTACGTCCCGAAACCAAACGAATGGACTCAAGATGGGATGCAGATATTCTTCCGTACTTTCTGGTGCTTTGCTCAGTCCATCGAGGCCTTTCGGCATTGTCGTCCCGTCTTCTCCATTGACGGTACGTTTCTTCTTGGCAAGTAACAGGGCACACTTCTGATAGCCATTTCCTGTGACGCAGACAACGCGTTGGTTCCTTTGGCGTTTGCTTTGGTTGAGAGGGAGAACAAAGACAGCTGGGGATGGTTCTTGCGGCTCGTTCGGAGGCACGTGGTCGGCCCTGGTAGGGAGGTGGGTGTCATATCTGATAGACACCAGGGCATACTTGCTGCCGTACAAGAGCAGATACCGGGGTATCCACCTTTGCACCACCGTTGGTGCACTCGGCATCTTGCCGAGAATCTACTCCGTAAGGATGGTACGAAGGATAACTTTCCTCTGTTCGAGGAGGTCGCTCGAATGCTTGAGGTCAAGTTCTTCCAGGAGAAGTTGGAGCAGCTTAATACTGCAACAAACGCAGAAGGTAGATAGTGGTTGTCGGGATTGATGAGAGATGTCGACAAATGGACAAGGGCTCATGACGATGGTGGCTGGAGGTACGAGTTTCAGACAAGCAATATGGCCGAATCCTTCAATAACTTGCTTAGGGGTATACGTGGTATGCCCGTCAATGCTATAGTATCATTCACCTTTTACAAGCTTGTTGCCTGGTTCAACGAAAGACACGCACATGCAATGGCGCTACAGAGTAAACAAGAGAGATGGGCGCCAAAACCGAAGCGCCACCTTGAAAAGGCAAAGGCGAGGGCTGAAGCACATGAGGTACATTGTTTTGACAACTCCACGGGCACTTACGAGGTTGTAGAAAGGGGTGGTACAACGACCGATGGAGAGCTCCGGCCGACGAGGAGGCATAAGGTTGTCCTTATTGATTTCTCATGCACATGTGGTAAACCGAGGCAGTACCACTTTCCATGTTCTCATTATGTGGCAGCAGCAAGGCATCGCAACTTTGACTACGAGAGCAAGATACCTCGAGACTTCAGTGTTGACAACCTTGTGCTTACGTGGTCTCCCCGTTTCGAGCCTTATCGGGATGAGGGAGAGTGACCACCATACACCGGGCCCAAATACATTGCGGATCCGGGTAGCCGTTGGAACAAACGTGGAACCAGGAAGAGGACGAGACACAAGATGGTTATGGATCAGCTTCCAGGAAGAACGAGGCGAGGGAGAGCAACCCCCTTTCTTACTGACCCCGAGCAGAACCAGTATAGCAGATGTGGTAGACTTGGCCACAATTCACGCACATGCCATTGGCCACTTAGTCAGGTGCGAGTGCTTGTTGTTCGTTATGTTTCATAGTTCGTCTAGTTGTTTTTCCCATATGCAATTTGCTATGTTTATTGTTTAATTTCTTATTCTTTCCATATTTTATGCATGTTCAATTTGTTGTTTACTTATATGTTGGACTGACAAATTCAATTTTTGTTGTAGGATGGCGCAATTCCACCTGCTAGACGCGCACTACGAGGAGAACCACCGAGGACGGCTCACCGCGGAGGGGATAATACTGGCTTCATCACTTCTTGTACAATTAATTATTTATGTTGATGCATTAACAAAAAAGAGTGTTCTATTCTATACAGGAGCTGCCCATCCTTCGTCCTCGAACCCATGACGGGTTCCTAGACATGCGGTACGACGAGAGGTACACCCCCTTCCTGGAGAGGGCTGGCCTAGACGCCATCTCTTACCAGGTTCGCCGTGGGTTGCCCACCTTCAACCCCCCGGCCATCACTGCACTGATTGACAAGTATTCTCCTAAACCATTGCTCCACTTGCATGTTCATTGTTGGTCGGCTATGTGCGCCTCAAATTCTCTGACATGTACTCCTCTTTTTTGTATCGTGTAGGTGGAGGCCGGAGACTCACAGCTTCCACCTCCCTTTCGGTGAGATGACTATTACGCTCCAGGACACTCAGAAGATACTTGGTGTCGCCATTCACGGCCGTCCAGTGATCGGACCGTGCGTGCCTGCTGGTTGGAGAGCCCGAGTAGAGGCCTTCCTCGGGACAGAGCTTCCTGCTGAGGCAGTCCATCGCACTTCTGGAATTCTGATCACATGGCTCCGGCAGACTTTCGCAGAGTGTCCTGCACACGCGGACGAGCAGACAGTTGCCTACTACTGCAGGTAGGGGTGGATATCGAGCCAACTCGTCGTCTAATCGAGCTTTTTGCTAAAATTGACATAGTTTTATTTAATATCATTTTACATGTAATTGCAGGGCATGGATACTGCACTTGTTTGCCTGCGTTCTCTTCCCCGACGGCACGGGGGACACCGCGTCGTGGATGTACATCCACTGCCTCACCGACTGGGACACGGCGGGGCAGTACAGCTGGGCTTCCGGGGTATTGGCGTTCCTTTACCGCCACCTCTGCGAGGCGTGTCGTCGGAGTTCGCCGAACGCGACAGTAGGTGGTTGCCTTTACCTCCTCCAGCTGTGGATGTGGTGTCGTCTACCAGTTGGTCGTCCCACAGTTTCGCCTCCTCGTCCGTGGTTCGCAGAGGTTCCTCCTCGTCGACGTCCGACACTTGCATATCTTTGGGACCAGGTCTCAGTGCCCTACGCCCGGACGAAGAGGGCCTACCTAGAGTACACGAACGAGCTAGATGCGCTCACGGCCTCCAGTGTAAGTTAATTTCATTTGGTATCGTGATTTTCATTTGTTAGGATATGACCTTTAACGTTAAATTGTTTCAATGCAGGTTAAGTGGGAGCCGTACGCCGAGCAGGAGGTGGAGGCCGTTCAGTTCAGCGCACTATGCAGCATAGACGAGGCCCTCTACAGGAAGAGGTGCGCTCTAATCTGTTTCTATGCTGTTGAGTATCACCTGCCACATAGAGTTGCACGCCAGTTTGGTATGAGGCAGCTGTGGCCAGTAGCGCAGTTCTCCACGTCTGTGGCCTTGCACAAGTAAGTGGCATGCAATTTCAATTCTAACCTTGGATTCCAATTGCACAGAGCTTTTTCTATTTTTAACGTTTGGTTTACGTGACATGCAGATTTGATCGTCGACGACAGAAGAAGGTCACAGACTTCGAGCAGCACCACCACGTGTACGTTGAGGAGTGGGGACACTTTCAGGACCACGTGGACGACAACGACAAGCCGCACAGCAACGAGAACTTCCGGCGGTACCAAGTTTGGTACCAGCGTGCGACGCGGTCCAAGCTTAAGGGCCAATGGACTCAGGATGACTACGCCGACATTGCGTCCTCGGGCGACGAAGACACGCCGTACGACCAGTCGACTCGCCTTGGGACGCAGGTGGAGACGGCACCAGTCCTGGACCGTGTGGTAATGTTCAATCTCATTGCTTATTTTCCAATAGATATAAATATCACTACATATAGCAAATTATCCATTCTTTTGCTTGTTTGCAGGGCAACACCCTGAAGCAGTCCGTACAGGACATAGAGCATTTCTCCAGGACAGTCGGCGACACCCGGACGCTTACCTTCCTAGATGTAAGCTTCGACAAAGCCACTTACAAAATTAGTACGTAATATCTTCGTATCTTGTTGGTTAACAAAATGTTGGATGACAGAGGCTAGCAGGTCGGCTATGTCGTGCGGCTAGTCGTTGTGGTTGCAGCACCGGCGCGGGGAGGGACGTAGACGTGCCTACGACACGACTTGCAGACCCGACGCGGCGAGGGTCTTACACGGCACAGAGCTCATCCCCCACGAGCGACACTTTCCCTGACGAGGGGGGTGAGGACGACGACGAGGTGGAGCAGCAGACTTACGATGAGATAGGCCCGTCTCAGCTCGTAGGCGCTCCTGAGACTCAGCCTTCACAGCCTGTACCACGCAGACGCCGCCGCGAGCCTAGCCGTTACACTCCAGGCACCGACGCCCTTGGTAAGGGTAAGGGTAAGGCTAGGAGGCAGTGATATTTATGTGTAGGCTTGTGGGTCATGTTGTAATGAGCTACTTGTTTGTATGTATGTGTATATGTTATATTCATGTGATATTTGTGTACGAATCCGTAGTCTGTACTTTGTTGTTCTATAATTCCTGCAATGAATTTATGTTTACTGCAAACGCCTGCAAATGATACGAACTATGAATTTTTTGCTTATGAATTTATGCTTCCTGAAAAAGCCTACGAACTGTTTCCTGCAATCGGCTGAAAAGGCTACGACCTATGAGTTTAAGGAGGATGTTAGAAGTATATATATATTTACTACATGCTTATGTCTTGTACATGCTTATAGTAGCGTTTTGGCGCCTTGACTTTGCTTTTTTTCTTGAAGCAAAGTACATCAACCAAACTACATCAACCAAACTACGAACGAGATCCAAAAGAGTACATAAAACATTACCAACGAAACAACACATAAAACAGCTTTGCCCAGTCACAACACGAAACAACACATAGATTGCACGTACATAAAATATAGCAAGTACTACAACCATCAACACAGCAACGACGGTAAACATGGAGGGTACCAAAAAATGACAACACAACCAAGTACTACAGCCATCAACACACCAACGAACACAACAACTAAAACACAACACAACCATACACCTTCTTACCTACATGCCAAACGAGCCTCGTGGCACCCACATGGAGAAATGCTGAGGGGGTCGCCTCGGACGTGGTTGTCCATCGTGGTAGTGGCATGCACATATGTAGCTCGGGTTTGCGCAGCAACATGTGGGATCATAAGAGCTTCCTATATTCACGACCTCCTTGTTGCCCCTCTCGCGTTGCATCTGTTCGCGGAGGTCGTTGTTCTCCTCAGTGAGACTCTCCATTCGGTACTCCAAGTCCCATATTCGAGCCCATAATGTATCCACATAACGATCAACATACCGTTCGTGAGTAGGGTCGATCCAGTGGGAGAAGTCGCATTTGGCCATCTGCACAAAAATGACGGTAAACTTCGAGGGTCCATAAGCAATACAAAATGTAACATTACTAATTTGTATCCCAGAGCGTGAGCATCGGAAGAAATGTCGCCCGCCATCGTTCGGGGAATCCAAGATCTGGACGACCGCGTACTCATTGTGTCTGCATTTCGGCCACGGTGGTTGAGCACGCCGGCTTGGTATCAATCGGTACTGCGGACTGAACATATCCCTCGTTTCTAAGGGAATGTCGTCCTTCGGTGACCCAAATCCCACTGGCCCCTCGACTTCAGACATGGTATGTTTCACCACGAAAGAGAGGGTACTACTTTGTTCGATTCACAATGTCATGGGACCCCAACCCTGCTACTTATAGCAAAACGGGGCAACTTAATGTAGTGACCACCAAAAAAGAGGCTTTTGCTCAGGGACATGACAACACGCCCCCGCTTTGCTCAGGGACATGACACAAGAGGTCAGCTTTTGCTCAGTGAGATGACAAAAGAGGGCAGCTTTGCTCAGTGACATGAGAAAACGGGGCAGCATATGCCAGCTTTGCGCAGTGACGGAGTAGGCCTTTAGCCTGTACACATATAGGGCGTAGGTCTTTAGCCTTTACAGGAGTAGGCCTGTAGGCCTGTACACATATAGGGGCGTAGGTCTTTAGCCTTCTAGGCTTTGAATGGTCCAATCTCTGAAAAGGTTACAAACTATGAATTTATTACGAGACTATAGTCTCTGAAAAGCCTACATAGGGCCATTTATTGCTACACTGGAATCCAGGAAAAGCGAAAAGATCCTCTCCATGGACTATGTCCACTGCACCAGATAACCTGCCTACATAAAGGCCTCCCTCCTATGTCTTCCATACCACATCTCCTCCTCAAGGCATCACAATACTACTACACAACAATGTCTTCCTGGAGGTCCGACCTATTTGGAGTGCCGGAGTGGCATGAGCGCCCGAAGTGCCATTGCGGCTTTAGGACGATGTTAGGAGTCTGGACTGATCGAGTACAACGAGCCAAATACGGCCGTAGGTTCTTCAAATGTCCTGACCTAGATGACGACTTCGTGGTAACGACCACAACTAAATCATTTGTTTCTCGTTATCTTTTTTCAACTTGATCGATGACATCTACCACGCCACACATAGGCTTGCAGGTTCATCGAATGGGTGGATCGGGTGTCGCCGGCATGGCCAGATAACCGGGCAGTGGAGGTGGAAAACAAAGCACAACACTTTGTCAAGATGACTCAGGCGCGCGAGGTGGAACGACAGATGCGGCTTGAGCAAGAGCGCCGCGAGGTGGAAAACAAAGCACAATACTTTCGTTCATTTCGTCTAATTGTTCATATCACATTTGTGCTCAAAAAAATTTCATTAAATTGTACTCCACATCAAAATTTTATGTTTCAAAAACCATTACCAACGTACCATAATATTTTAAAAAAAATCTACAACAAATTTCCTACATGTATCATCTGCAACATAATGAATTTTCAAAACATATGTCGTATTTTTTTCTCTATAAATAAATAAATATATTACATAATATTACTAAAATTAAATAAATATATTACATAATATTACTATAATTAAATAATCAAAATAAAAAATACAACTAGTAATTCTTTTTGCGACAACGTAAAGCCTGATCGGTGCAAACCCTAGACGTCGAGTGTCTCCAGACGTGGCAGGCAGCTCGGCGCCACGACCCACGGCTCCGAGGTCGGCGCCACGACTCACGGCTCCGAGGTCGGCGCCACCACCCACGGCTCCGAGCTCGGAGCCACGATCTACGGCGCCGAGGTGCTGCCACGTCAGCGCCACGCAGGCTGGAGTGGGCCTGCGACCTCAGAGCCATGGACCACGGCGCCGAGACGTGTTACCTCGGCGCCGTGGGTCACGGCTCCGACCCCCTGGGTCCAAAAACGGAATTAAAACCGCCAGGGGTCTAAATGTGAATATTTTTCAAAAAAGGGCTTAAATAGAAAAAATTCGGACAGGCAAGCCAGCTTTAATCGGCCCTCTTTCCCAGCCGTGGCACACGAACAAGGGAAATTTAACTTTTTGCCACCCATAACAATGCCACCTATCTAAATGCCATCCTTATCATTGCATTCAACAATTTGCCACTCTTAACATGTGGTTGACTAATTTTTTGCCACTTTCGA
This sequence comes from Dendrocalamus latiflorus, assembly GCA_017311315.1. Classification (NCBI taxonomy): domain Eukaryota; kingdom Viridiplantae; phylum Streptophyta; class Magnoliopsida; order Poales; family Poaceae; genus Dendrocalamus; species Dendrocalamus latiflorus. Next base: position 14,044,734 of record CM029647.1, on the reverse strand, counting down.
GCACACGAAGCGCCATGTCAGCCCCGCTCGCCGGCGCCAGCGCCTGCGCCGCCGCGCGCGCCTCCCCGCTCGCCGGCGCCGCCTCCGTCCCCGCGCCGTCGGAGAGCACGAGGCGCGCGGGCGGCGGCGCGGGGACGGAGGCGGAGGCGGCGCCGGCGAGCGGGGAGGCGCGCGCGGCGGCGCAGGCGCTGGCGCCGGCGAGTGGGGCTGACATGCGCTGACATGGCGGGCCAGCGGGGCGGGGAGGCGTTGACATGGCGCTTCGTGGGCTCGAAAGTGGCAAAAAATTAGTCAACCACATGTTAAAAGTGGCAAATTGTTGAATGCAATGATAAGGATGGCATTTAGATAGATGACATTGTTATGGGTGGCAAAAAGTTAAATTTCCCCACGAACAAAGCCTCCATGCGTAGCAGGAGAGCACAGCACGGCGTAGCGCGGTGTAGATGCAGACGTAGAAACACCTGGGAATGATCGTATCGCGCGGCACATGCGAGTACACGACGGCGCACCGGCCGGCCACCGCGTGCATAATGAAGAGCAGAGCATATTCGCGGGCTCGCATCTCGACGCACACCTAATCTCGCATGATGATGGTTTATGATGATCAAAGACTGCTTTTACGTCGAATCATGCACGGAACCTTTCCGAATTCTTTGCCTAATCATTGCCGACCGCTTGGATCTCGGGTGCCATGTCCCTGCGCTCGATTTGCACAAACGCTCCTCCAAAGGGTTAAGAGGCTCGCTGCACAGGTGGACTATAGTTCACGGAAACTGTGGTTTATTCAACCAAATCAAGGGAGACAGAGAAGCCTGCAGATGAGGTTTACGCCAAACTTCGTGCTTTTGAGAGAGGTACGAATGTCACTCGCAAGCATAAAGAAGATTCTGCAGTGGATGCTCAATATTCAGAGCTGTTTGGGAATTCAAGGAACACCACCAAGTGGCAACCAGACAAGCATACTCCATAGCCTAGAGCAAGTTTTCATACATGGCCATTTGAATTTTGAGATACCATCTGAAATTATGAGATACCATTTGAATCCTCCATATCCTGCTACTTTTGGTTGGAAGCTGGAAGTTGTAAGCATTTATAAAGCAGCGAAGGATATTTTTTCCACAGAAGAAAAACAAACAATTGTACTAACAACACTGCAAGGTACGTAGTATAAATCATTCCACAGAAGAAAACTTTATTTGGACATGGGGGATTGTGCAACAACTTTTCTGTTTTGAAATATGCTTTTCAGTTTGACGAAGTCACCCATTTAACAACAGGTGCAATTTGAAAGAAATCAACACGTCTTTTGAGCATTATTAACTCAAAACGTGTTTGTTAAGTTTTTTGGTTGACTTATATATAGTCACTCCCTTCTTTTTATCATGCCAAAAAGGAAAATGTCAACACCAGAAGCAGTTCTATTAAAACTTTTGGGGGGGGGGGGGGGCATGTAATTGCCAAAATGCTTGCTAAAATTGTCAAATCGGATATCATTTTGGTTGAAACCCTTACTTTGACCTTCTCAAGGCTCAAGAAGAAAATCTGTCCCTGACCATTTGTTTTCTTTCCCCCCTTTAGTTTCATTTTTCCCCGTACAATGGGAAACAATTCAGATGACATGAGCTTCGAGTTACAATAGATTGGTTTGCCTTGAGGTACCATTGAGAATGATTTGCCATTCGAATGCGAATAATGGATAACTCAACCTGAGTGAACGGGTCCCTTTATCCATATATATGCAAAAATCTGACGTATGATCACATGCAGCAATGACAGATCACTTGAGGTCATGCAGAAAAGCATGTCAGGTATCTGTCAGCAGATTCATGAAATCCTCTTCACATCCTGGACATCCTGGGTCCTGAAGTAATATGTAAAGGTTAGCAAAAAATCAGTATCATTCTTAACAGATAGTATGTACTACATGCTTGAAGGGAGTCAATTATTTGACTCTTGCAGAAATGAGAAGTCTGTAGCTCAACTATCAGTGCATTCAAATAAACAGGAAATTACAACATATGCACTTGACAATAATGAGAAACAGGTGAACCAAGATATTACATCCTCTTACACAAACATATGGGGCCATGCGAGGAAATGTAGAACCAGTACCTCTGGAAAGAACTGGGGCCTTCAGATTGATCTTCGTCCTCCTCTTCCTCTGCTTCATCTTCATCACTATCAATTTCCAAAAGACTTAATCTGCACTGGCTCAACACTCTTCTCATCAGGAAAACATTCAGGTAGTACTGCACCAGATCTATCCTGGTCTTTGAGGCAAAATGTTTTGACGTTAACGCCCAAAAAGTCTTATGGTCCAGCACAGGAACCAACCGCTCAAGTGCATTGAACTTTAGTTGCTCCTCACGACTCCACATCTTAGAAACCTCCTCGCCCATAGAATCCAATCGCCATTCTGTGAAAGCTTGACCAAGTTCAGATCTTAGCTGATCCCTAGCTGCGTTTATGTGATGCTGTCTACAAAAGAAGGATCCTGGATATGGGCAACTACATGATTCTGGCCTTCCCCGACCAGCTACTATATTGTCAGTTTGTAAAACTTCACATTCAGGTGGCCAAATTCTGGTTCCTAGCATCTTTGAGATGTTTGGATCATTCCTGTAATGAGAAATCTCTTCATCTGAAGGTGGTCCACTCCAATCAGGTACCTCTGCCTGAAAGTGCTCGCCTACTCCAATCTTTTTCCTTTGTGTAAGGAGCACTGATGTCATGAGTTTCATTCTCTTAGCTAGCCTCTCGGATTTCCTTGTTGGTATATTCATTGACCCTTTCTTTTTTGGTCTTTCTGTGTGGTTATTGTGAGCTCTGTACTTCCTTTTCTGAAAGACAAAAAATGCAGCAATGTCTAAAGGAGTAAGAAAAACACAACTGCATTAGACACAACAGTGCAAAATGGAAGCCGACATAAAAGAAAAATGAACACAATCTAGTAAGAAAACCGACAATAAAGGGAAGTAATCAAACTTTGACTTCTCAGAAAGGGGAAAATTCCACAAACTAAGAATGAAGAAAATTTGAGAATTCAGAAGTACAAATTTGCCAAGCAGATGGAAGCAGCTAGCTCTCTGGCTTTTGTTTAAACATGAAAACCTTAACACAATTTCCACAGGGTCATCATCCTTTTCTCAGATGAAATAGATAGTGTAATCATGACTCAGTTGTATCCACTTTCTCTAGAGCCTGAACAAATTCCAGTGAACTGTTTAGAAATACAGTGCTACACTATGTTGCACGGACACGTGTGTCCGACACGACATGATATAGAGATTCGTCATTTTCCCAAAAATGTTGACGCACGCACGCGAGCACACACACATAAATACACACACACACTAACCAGCACACAGGTGTAAAATACGTGGGGAAGCTAATAACGTTTCTGAATGAAGTTACTATCAATTCTGAATAAAGTTATTGTCAAACATTCACGGTGCCAAAAAGTTACTAACGTTTCTGAATGAAATTACCATCAGTAGCGAGTGAAATTATTGCCGAACTATATATATACCATGATTTCAAATGCATCAATTCTATCTAAATTCAGGTATATTTTTTTTGAAAATATTAGTTTTAGGGTATATACTCATCTATAACAATTCAAATGAAACATATAAATTTGAAAAAATATACTCAAATTCAAAATTTTGAACGAATTTAGATCACATATTTTGCTGATTTATACATATAATCAGCATATACTACAATCAAGCTATCATAAAAAAGGCAACTACAATTTAAAATTTAGTTCAAACTTGTTTAAACTAGTTAGTAAATTAGTTAAACTTGATATCCAAAAAATTTTAAAATTTTTCGCACATGATACATACCTATTTTAGATTATGGTGCCCAAGTACCAAAGAGCACTCGTTATTTTTACTATATATATACATGTATATATATGTATGTATATGTATGTATATATGTATATGTATGTATATATGTATATGTATGTATGATATAACATGGGTACCATGGTGCCCAGACTCCATGATTGAGACTTTCTATCCATGATTAAGACTTTCTATTTATGATTAAGACTTTCCTCTCAAGGATGATCCATTAATCCTATCTGGAGAGGAAGGACATGAGAAGATTATGGGACTCACTTGGATCACCGCCATGGTCTAACTTCCTCTCGTGCGAAAACAGAGGCGGCGAGCAGAAAGTCAGAAATAGAGGCGGCGAGCAGCGGCAGCAAGCGGAAACAGAGGTGGTCTCTCGCTGGTGGCCGAGCAGAAACAGGGGCGGTGACCCGGCAACCAGAAAGCCAAAAACAGAGGTGGCGAGCATCAAGTAGGAACAATGGTGCAGCGCTAGGGTTAACGTCTTAAGGAGGGTCAGCAGGAACAGTGGTGCAGCGCTAGGGTTAACGTCTTAAGAAGGGTCAACGCTATGGGCTGGGCTAAATGGGATGGGTCATGCCATTTAAATGTCCCCATACGTGTCCCTGCTATGTCCAATATGTATTGAAAATACAAATTCTTTTTTTCGCGCGACAATATTCAGACACACAGTAAATTCGTGTCCGAGCCGTGTCCGCGTCCGACACGAACTCGGTGCTTGACTGCAGTGTCCATGCATCAGAGATGCTACATGCCTACTGTTTGAACATTTCTGATTTGATATAAGAGCAAATCCTTGAAAAGTTGCATAGTTGTCCATGCCTCCAATTTATGAAGTTGTCATTGACTTTACCTTCCGAAAATCATTTGTATTCAGGCATACAAAGCACAACATCAAAAGCAGATTACAACGGCATATGACATAGAATATGGGCATACATCAACATAACTAACCAAAATTCAAAATCAAGAAAAAGGCTTATCAGTTCCATGACTATCTAGAAACACTAGCCATAAAAAATAACCAAAACATTCTCGATCCTCAGAAAAATCTTCCCAGCTATTAATATATACTCAACTTCAATAAAATATCTCCACCTATTATTACTTTACCAGAGATAGAGGCATGTATATGGGTGTAGGGTCAACTGACATCACAACCATTTTGCAAATAACCCTATTATATATGGGAAATGGCGTAAAAATCCAAATCTACTACAAAGATTTTAAAGGAAATGGCCGCACTAGACATATATATTCAACAATTAACCACCCCACGTGTAAATATTTTGGATATGACACTGCCTATTGCCTATAACTTTTCGGTAACATCATGCCTTGTAGGCTGTTCCTCTGCTGTAGCATGTAGGATGGACATCAGCCTAAAGTGTAGGACATGAGGACTACCGTCATGTCTTCTCCCAAACATAAGCCTGTCGTGCTGCTAGCACTTCTCCCAGGTCCTCTCTATCTCACAGTGGCTCCCTCTGTAGACCACATATGTCTTTCAGATTCAGGCCAAAGCTCAGATCAACAAAATGGTTCTACCAACATTATCCTTTGACTGGTTTTCACCGATTTTACATGTACAGGGGCCTAAGCGTTGGAAATGACACAAGTCTAGGTTTCCAATATGACAATCCAGGACACTTGATAGTTTAAATATCAGGTAAAATATAGAAAAATAAGCAGATACTACACCAAATTAGTCCAAATTCTAGATATCTAAATTTCATCTCTCATAAGAAAGCAGCCTTTATTTAGATGAATAACTAGCCGAATTGCTCGCACAATTGCACGGTCAGTTACTAAAATACATAAATTTATGTGTGTAAATAGAGTTGTATTTACTATACAACTATAATGCTTACAATTGGAAATATAGTTGTATTCCATATACAATTGTAACAGTTCTCGTATATAAATCTGACTAATCTGCACCATTATAATTTGGTCCCACCGAAATAAGCAGCGTAGATATTTATCCTTTTTTCCTCCGATTAATGTGGGAATTTCTAGCCTCTTATAGTAAACGTGGAAGCTCCTTTTAACCTTGTTTTAATAAGATAATAGATCTCGCATTAATATTAAAATCAGGGTCCTAATCAAGTCATACATGGTGGTTCAGGATGCATGCCATTGCAAAGTTTATGGGTTGCCATGCATGTCTATGTAACACCCATTTCACCATGTTTTTCTCAGTCCATTGAATCTTACAACTAAGGCCTATCTTCAACCGAGTAAAATCCTATTATTACTCCCTCGGTAGGAATCTCTTATTATACAGCCTCACATGGGATTGGCATCCTCACTAAGCTTCAAAGTTCGATTCATCAATTTGGTTTTCATCCTAGCATAGCCATCAACAGGTTTAATGATTAATAATTCAATACATGCAATTTCAACTAAGAAGCTTTAAATGACCTGTCTTGAGCAAATAGACATCGAGTTGGAGCTGAATGTTTTCAGTTGTTAAGACTTGTCAGCTAAAAAACAGATGGGCCTCTTGGCCATCTTGCCAAAACACTATCTGTTATTCTGTTGTAACCATCATGAATGCAGGCAATAGTTTTCCAACTGGTGTGTTAAGACTTAGATGCCACTGCTATGTTGAAATATATCATAACAGGCGGTTCCTATAAAGCTTCCCTGACTTAGAAGACCCCTGCTGAGATACTGACATGTTCAAGTCAGGGTTGGCCTTCCCCTATCGGAATCTTCTATTGTTTGCAAAAAGTACAATAGTACATGTTTGTTGTGCAGTGACTGTGATTCTCTTCGCTTGAAGAGCCAGTGACAGATTCTCTGAACGAGGTGACACCCGTCAATTGCCATCGCACGCCCTGCGAGTCCATTTAGTAATCCACTCCCAAAAAACCAAACCTAGTGGTACGGCATGGAACAACAGATAGTGACAAAATCCTAGATGCAGCCCATGTCCCAGCCATACGAAGCAGACGCAAAACGCAACCAGAACATAGCAAGCAACAGACCGCTGACACCAACATCTACTAACTCAACGAATTAGCAACAGATCGAAATTCACAGCACGAGGGTTTTGCGACTTCGTCCAGAACCAACTCACCTTGGAGAAGCTGGGGAGCTCCGCTGCGTCCGCCACGTCCTCAATCCTGAGGTAGCGTGCGCGCCGCAAGGCCAGCACCTGACGCTTCCTCGCCTTGACCTCCGCCGCCGCCGGCCGCGCCGCCACAGGATCCGCGGCGACCTCCCGCGCCCACCGCACCACCCCGTCCAGATCCCCAACCCCGCCGCCGCCACCACCACGTCCCGCGCCGCGCAGCAGGATCTCCCCGACGAGCGCCTCGAACAGCCGCCGCGGCTCGCCGGCGCCATGCGCCTGCGTCAGAGGCGAGGCGACAACGGCTGAGGAGGACGACGACGACGAAGAGGAGGCGCCGGCGGCCGCATGCCGTGGCTGGTCACTGCAGTGGTTGCTTAGGGCGAAGGGGTCGTCGAGGAGCTGCTGCTGGTACATCCCGACCATCGGAGCAAGGTCGCCGCCACCGGTTGCAGTGGCGGCCACCCGGCCGGCTGTGGCGGGCTCGCCGCTCGCCCGCTGCTTGCTGCTCCCGCCTGCGCCTGCAAGTTTATTTAGCTGCAACTATTGTAAATTTTGGAATGGAATTATGGAATGTTCTGGGTTAGGGGGAGCGGAGTTGTGATTCGTGGACTCGTGGGGGTAAGCCCGAGTGGGCCCTATTGCCAGTGAGAGTTCTTTTTTTTTTACTCGTACCAATTTGTGATGCAAAGCAGAAGATGATTGGATGCAGCTTTTCCTAAGATTTTTCCCCTCCCTCCATGAACACAGCTGAATCCTTAGATTTTGTGAAGCTAATAGCATCATGTGACTTCATAGTAACAGAACAGCAAATAAGAAAAAAAATGTACTACTCCACCATACGGCAAGTCTGCAAGCCGCACAGAAATTAATTACTCCTATTCGCAATTGGAAGAGTGGAGTACTACTAGATTGGTGCATTTAGTTGCGTAGAAGCAACGGCCAATACATGATCGGCAGCTCGCATCAATACTCAATTGGTACTCGTTTAGCAACCATGTGACTAATATGTGAGATTGCGAATGCTTATAAGTTCCGGTAGTGTCAACGCTTAAACACATACTAATCAGTCTTCTTCAAGCTCCGTGCTATGAAATATTTTTCCTCAACTGATCATAATGAAGCCTTGCTTAGTTTGCTTCCTTACAAGGGTTACTTTCAGGTTACTCCTTTGTGCCGCTCAAGCAGAGGACATGTTCTAGCTTCTTTTCCATTTTGGCTTTGGTTTTAGCTTTCGAACGGTAACCAGCTTTTAAATATATATTTTTTAAAATAGGATCTATAGATAGATTATAATACATATTATATCAAGTTCTGTACTGGCCAAAATCCTATATAACCTTTTCTCTCATCGTACTGTCTCTCACGAATAGGTAAAATTCAAAAACCATATGACAAAAGCTAAAACTACATCTCAAAGAACCCACTTAACACGAGGCATGTCAGCGTCAAGTTTGCTTAACGGCAAATATTGGATGGAGAACACAAGATAAGAGTTTGTTCTCCCCTACTTTAAAGAACTCTTTTGCACTACAGGTGTAGTATATGGAATTATTCTCGTATGCTCACTTGTGCTGAAACTGGGGATTCTAGACCTGTAAAACTCACGCAAGGCATATTTTCAAGGCAGAATTTTGAAACAAAATCCAAAGGCCAATCCACAAAGCCACAAACCGAACAATTTAGACAGCATTCATAAGATATGGGGCATGTTTGATATGGTTGCGGTTTATGACTTTTAGCTGAAATTTTTGAATTTTGGTTGTTTGCGACAGAGATTACGGAGAGAGAGATACTCGCTTGCGATTTTGGTTGATATAGATATTGGGCTTTTAACGTGTACTACAATTAACTTGTAAATCCTGTCTTGAGAAAATACTTCGTTTGAAAGTTAGGTCCTGTAGTAAAAGCTAAAAGCTGCTTTTAGAAACCGTAAAGAACAGACACATGATTGACACCGGGGATATAATTGAGAATACGGACAAAACACTTCCTAAATCCCTCATATAAAGTTTAATGCCTCATGGCTTCTCCAAACAAATCACACATCTAATCTGATCATTGAGGGGCAGGAGTATGAAAGCTTCCTACGACTGTGAGATGGAAAACTGAAACCTCAGTGATTTAAGCCTACCTTAGCTAGTTGCATCAAGCAGCATCGAAGCAAGGTGGGGCAAGGCTGTGGGCAATGGATGACCCCAACAACACATCTTGATGTTATTGCTTTAGAGCCAGGAAGAAGATATGAGGTGAGACACACATGGATACAGGATTGATGCTACAAGGATTCAGATTATAGAGGTACTTTCGGACAATTGCCAGTAGTGTTCCTAACATGTCATACACAGCCAGCATTGGCATAATACGAAGTACGGAGAAGGTTGGCCTAGACAGGGACCTGGAAACCGATGAAAGGATAGGGAATGTCCAGTTCTTGCTGCCTGCCTACCCATACCAGTGCACGCGCCCAACGACAGAGGTGTTTTTGCCGTACATCCCCTTTATTATAAAAAAAGAAAAAGAAAAAGCACGAGAGCTGCGCTATTACCTGAAGTGGATTAGGTAAAATCTGTGGATCCTTCCCGGGAAACATAGTAAAATAGACTATCACAAAAGAAAAATAGAAGGCTAAAATGAACCCAATCGAAAGAAAAAACAATAAATTTCTCGAAATTGGAAAGAGATCGAATTTGAACTCTTTCAGATTTTTAAAATGGAGTGGAAACATCATGGCTTTTCCGCTTTTTTTTGAGAATGAGCACTGTCCATGGCCTAATCTATTAACGGGGGAAACCGGAAAGCCGAAACTAGACCTTGCAAACCGTCAGGAACAAGACGGCAACAGCGGCGAAGACAGCAACAGCACCTAGAACGAGCATGGCCGGAGTCCCAGAATCTGACGCGACAATTCAATTCTTTTAATGTTTATCGATCTCTCATGTTACTGCATGCGATCTGTTGTTGTTGATGGGAGACGACAGGACAGGCAGTTCCAACCAGCAGAAGACACGACGAATTGGGAGATTGACCACCGCTAGACATAGGGCTTAGGAGGAGGAGACGGTGGTCAAAATCCTCCACGGCCATAGGGATAGGGGAGGCAGGCCAAAGAAAGATTCCTGAGATGAGTAGCGCAGATTCGCCCAATTAACCGATTAGAATCTCCATCAGGCCTGAAAACAAAGGCCCGGAGACCTAAATTCACCGTGGAGACGACGTGGAGACAAGGCCGTCAGATCGGGCGCCGACACCGGCAAACCCGAAATCTTGGGTTACAATCGTAACAAAATCAGATCTGCCGGTGGATTAAATCCCTAGCTTACGACTAAAACAAAACGGCCGTTCACGCAATTGCGGTGCACCAGCACCGGTCCTTCCGAAATTTTCTAGGAATTACGGCTATCGCTAGGGTTTCTAGTATGACAATTTCAGCAATTCCACCATGCAAGTAAAAGAAAGAATAGATAAACAATAAAGCGGGTGGAACTGTACAAGAAGGCAGGGGAAGGAGCGTGAGAAGGACGACGAGAAAGGAAGAATGGAAGGGAAAAGTACTCACGGGAGGAGAGGACAAGCGAGGAGGCGGTCGACACGCGATCGGGGTCTCGCGGTTCGGGCGAGGCTGCCGCGCCCAACATACGCTCGCGGCTGGCCCAGCACGACGCGCCACCAACCAACGACGCTTCGCGCACGGCACGGCTGGACCTCTCGTCTCGCGAGAGGCCTTTGGCTGTGCGAGGAAGTTTGGGACCCGAACCGCCGCCGCCGCCGAGGCCCTTCAAATAAGGGATACCCAAGCGAGGCAGCGGCAATGTGTGCGCTCCGCTGCTCCGGTGTGTGCTTTATTTGCGCCGTGGCGTGGCATTTGCCAGTTGTTGGAACGGTAAATGACGCTAATGACCCTGTCACGGTTTCATAGAGAGGAGGGTTTCTTTGTTTCGGTATGCTACGCGTACCAACTGTTGGGAACCTGGGTCTGGAGTGGACTACAGGCCTGGTCCATAATAGGCATCTTAATAATTAGATTTTATATTTGTAAAAGATAAGGTAATAAAGAAAAGGAGTTTCGTTATCTCTCTGTGTTCAATTCTTGTATTTTTTTGTATTACCTTTGTTTGATCTATCTCTTGCATAGGAGAAATCGCTTATACTGGACTCGCCAGCGATGGTTCCTCAACACCAACCACTCCTAGGTGATGCAGGTTACTTCTTTTTTTGGGAAAACTATTGAGATTTATCGCCGTGTTAATAAAAAAAATAGAGAAACTGTCATGAGAGTTGATATATAATATCAACATATCTGTTGTAGAAGGGGTGGCTCAACCCCCATGACTGGACCTTATAACTGGCCGAATATGTAATAGACTCAATAGTATAGAGAAATGTACCAATATACCATCATATTTTGTAATTATTAAGGGGTACGATGGGAATTTCCCATCCTACCCCACTCATGTATATTCTATGACCACTTTCTCGTCGTGACTTCGTCGTCGTCGACCACCTGACCGCCTAGTGGTCGCGGAATCGTAGACCCTTCCTTCGACCATGATATGGTCATGAGCCTTGCCACGACCTCCGCGAGGTCATACACCTCTTGTACAAACGTGCTATGGTTTTGCGCCTTGTCATAACCACTGCATGATCGTACGCCTTTCTATGAGTACAATAGGGTCGTGGGTTTTGCCCTGACCACTTCGTGATCATATACCCTTTCTTCAGCAATGATCTGGTCCTACGCATCGTTACAACCACTTCATGACCGTAACACATTTCTCCACCATTTCTAGCTCGTATGAGTCCAGCATCAGGATCCTCTCATGACTCGGCCAACTCTACGGAGTATAAAAAATTGCACGGTGGCATCGTGCCCCGGCATGCGCAGGAAACTTACCCATCCTGGACAACTCTACAGAGTATAAAAAATCGCACGATAGCCTCGTGCCCTGGCATACTCTGCGGAGTATAAAACGCTGGGAACTTAGCCATCCCGGGCAACTCTACGGAGTATAAAAAATTGCACGATGACCTCGTGCCCTGGCGTACTCTGCGGGGTATAAAGCGCCAGGAACTTAGCCGTCCTAGGCAACTCTACAGAGTATGAAAAATCGCATGGTGGTCCCACGTCCCGGCATAATCCATGGAGTATAAAGCGCCGAGAACTTAGCTGTCCCGAACAACTCTACGAAGTATAAATGAGTCGCCAGGTGCAGACACCATCGACGACTCCACTTCAAAACCGCCACACCGACGGGGTGCCTGCAACTGCTCGCGGGACTTCGCCGCCCTCATTGTAGCCATTACCTCGGAGGAGCGACCCGACTCACGACTCCGCCTCGAAAGCTCGACCTCGACGGGGCGTCTTCGACTGCATCGTGGGACTTCGTTACCCTCCTCGAAGGCACCGCCTCAGAGGGGTGGTGCGATCAATAACTACACCTTTGTGTGCCGCCCACATCGGAATACGAATTTGATGACACGGCCGCAGCTTCGGCGTTGGAGGGGCTGGAGCTACCAATTGTATCAGCTCGCTGATTGGAACCTTCATACTTGCTGGCAGGGGACGGGGGGCTAGGAAAGTTGGTCATGTTAGCTCATCCATCAGAACCTCCGTGCTTGTTGTAGAGCGAGTACTGTTGTAGCTGAGGTGGTCCACCCCCTGTGACTGGATCTTGCAACTAGCCTATATGTAATAGGCCCAATAGTATAGAGAAATTTATCAATGTACCCTCATATTTTGTAATTATTAAGGAGTGTAATAGAAATTTCACATGCTATTCCAATCATGTATATAAACTCCCAAGAGGGGTATGAAGAAGCCAGATCCACTCATTCTTATTCACCAGCTCTTTCTTTAGCTATCTTAGGCCCTGCTCGGTTGGGTTGAAAAGCTATGGCTTATGGCTGAAATGCATTGTAACTGGCTGAACTTTCACTTAGCTGAAGATAACTTATTTGGTGTAATTAAATTTAAAATTTTAAAAATAGAAAAATTATGTTAGCTCATCTTGAACAACGCAAATGAATACATAAAAAGAACCGGCAAAAAAGCTAAAAAAGTGAAAAACTCATAAAAAGATGAAATTTATGAATAGTGAAAAATAAGCTAGAAGCCAGAAGCTGAAACGAGCGAGGCCAGTGTGTAATGTCTTCCATGGAGAAGGGTACTCTGTATCCACTGTTATAGCTATGCTACAACAATATCTGAATTTATATCATTTATGTTACAACAGACAAAATAACATTCCAACGTTCTAAAAAATACAAAATAAAGTTTTTTTTGTTTGCACCCAACGCATGAGAAAAAGGTGCATACAAAAAACTTATGGACAAGATGACACGCAAGTTGCTCAGGTCCAGGTTATTAATTGTTAAGTCGTGGATTCTTTTTTTAGTAGTTAAGTCAGGTATTCTAACCTTTTTTCGCCATAGCAATAATGATGAAGGCGTAGTTACCATCCTACCCCTGAATTTTCCAAACGAAAAGTAGAGATGTCCAAGGGAAAAAAAGAGAATTGTACAAAACAAGTTGATTGCTATTTGTATGTTGCAACTGCATTTATGTTGGGGACTTAATTTATGATTTGTATACTACATTGGCTATAAAAACATGAGAAAATTTGTTCCGTACTATCGCAAAGATTTTGCGACTTGAAAAATCCCATCGTGGAGGTCACACGCGGCCAAATGCCATTGCAAAGGTCTAAAATTTAGGAAAATACCCCTATAGTGAGGATTCCATCCTCCAGCTGTGGTTAGGAGTGGACCAGGCGCTATTACTATAAGTGCCCATATTACTCGTCTTTGCACGCCCGACCCTACAATTACAAGCAACGTGACCGCATTGCACTCCTTTGCTCACCGGCAAACCCCAACTCCTCCTGTACACTCGTCATCGCCGTACGTGGTAATCTTTCCCAGAGCTAGTCATCGCCCGTCGAACCGTCCTGCAACTCAAGTGATCTTTTTGCAATTGTGTTCGCGTCATTTCGTGTTCTAGCATCTTATCAGCATTTTCCCTTAATCAATTTCTCTTTTCTCGTAGTTCATTGTCATATTCGCATCGTCTTACCTGACTCAGTTGAACCACTGCCGACATCAAATTCGTTGTCCTCAGTAAGCTTCTCCAAAATCTGTTACACCAAGAGCATCTCCTCCATCTCCGATACTTTCTCCCCACGTCAATTCGGCCGATGTGCCACCTGGGAACGCCATCGTCATGCCACCTTCTTCACTAGCGCTAGCCGCCACCTTCCCACTTTCTCCAGTGAAATCTAGCCACACTGCTCACACCAGAAGACTTTATTCACCGTCGCCATGCTCATGCTCGCACCAATTCCTGAAGAACACTATTGGAGCACTGTGGCCATCTCTCGGACACCACTAGTGCCGCTGCCAAGCTCGCTTGCCCGCATCACCACCGCCTATTGCCATCTTGAGGCCACGCCAACCCATTTAGGTTGTCTCTCTTGACCTCTACCTCGCCGTTCGCCGGAATCACCGTCAGCCAGAGCCTATGCCACTCGCTCTGCTATTTTTGCCCTCTCTGTTCTCTCTATCTCTTCGATCCTTGTCCCCTTATCAGTTCTTCTCAGCTGAGCAAAGAATAAGAAGAAGCCATAAGGGCAAAACAATCATTTATGAATGCTTCTCTCACTAAAAAGGAGGTAAACGCAGCAAATGGACGAAAAAAATCACGACAATGGTATTTTGTACATTTTAGGCCTTCATGATGGTATTTTGCAAGTCACAAATCTTTGCGATGGTACTGAACAAATTTGCTAAAAAAACATATAGTTACCATTAACTATAAATACTATAGATTTAGCTTGTAAAATTTAGAAATAAAATGGCAAGCCTTTGGTCTTTTTTCTAACAAAAACCTTCAACAAACTAGTGAGATTAATTAGGATTTTACATGATAACTTACCTCTAGATGGTAATAAAGCATGCAAAAATAGCAAACCGTGACCATCCTAATGTGTTCCTCTACACTGAAGATGATCTTCGGTTCAAATTTTTCTTTTAGAAATAAGTCCATATAACACTCTAAACTTTTAGGAATAAGTTCATATAGCACCCTTGGGTTGCATCTATCATTCATCTAAACTTGACCGAGCGTGTCATCTTACGTGTAAAAATCGCCCACTCATCACTCCATGTGGGTAATACCACCATTCAAAACCGAGTCAGGATGTTATTTAAACTAAATTGCAAAGTTTGGAAGGTCGAATATTCGGTTTCATAGTTCGATGTGCTAGATGGACTTTTGAGCAAAGTTCGGAGTGTTATATAAAATTTGCCATTTCACATCATCTTCAACATTTTTACCACTTTTCCTATAGGGGCAACTAGCGTCCAGATGTACGACATGAAACTTCCCATCGTACGCTCCAGTGCAGCATCGGTGAATTACTTTGCAACAATTATAATCACCATTTATAACAAAATTCATAATGACATTAGGTAAAATCAAGAAAAATGCTAAAAGGAAAAGGATATCATCTTCTTACAAAATACATAATAACCGAATATATGACTTTACAAAGTGCTGAAACAATATCAGAATTTCCAAATAAAAATTTAGAACCTTAAAACATTGCAATATTTGAAAATAGTAGTGGCAACATTTTAAAATTGGTCATGCAACAATGGAAATAAATGTTCGTAATAAATTGAGAATTGCAGTATCTACTATGACAAAAAAAGATGACCATGTGCAATAGATCACACAACACCTTGCAACAAAAAACAACTAAATGCAACTTTCCAAAAGGATACATTGCAAACAAAATAAAATAGTTTGTGCAACAATTGCGAAAGAGTGCTGCAACATATTTAGAAAGAGATAATTGATTATATTCACTAAATAGCGTCCACTTCTCCAAAATACCACTGAAAAACACTCTCTCTATTATATGCCACTGAATTATACCAAAATTCTATTATATGCCATTGCCATCAGTTAGTCTCCATTTGGCCTTAGAAAAAGACGATTTTGCCCACAGTTCAAAATATGTCCCAATGATAAAAATTAAATATATGGCAAATAGGCTTAGCTAAAAATACTAAAATTATTTTGGTAGATCATTGGGGTAGTTTACAACTCAAATGTAAAATTTCATAAACTCTCCCTTCCATTTGGTCCACTTTTGAAATTTAAATCCAAAATCAGCCTATTTGAAATATTCTGTAAACTGGGATAAAATAACTATAGAAATATGCAAAATATTAATTTTCAAGAGCTATGTGACATCTTAGGAGCATGTCAGAATTTTTCTAAAATTTTTAGACCTCATTTAGTCTCTGTTTATAAATAGTAGCCTTTATTAGCATTTAAATTAAAATTTTGTAAATTTTCTTTGAATAGTGCCTTGAAATATTTTTCCTAGCTCACTAACATGTTTAGCAATACCCCTGTGAGTTTTTATAATATTTGGATGGTTTTTGCTATTTTAAATAAATCATGTTTTTAGCCTTTTGGAGGGGTATTTTGGTCTGTTTTAGAAGATAATGGTATCCCCTAACGGTCAACTAACGACAGTGGCATATAATAGAATTTTGGTGTAATTTAGTGGTATATAATAGAGTGTTCAATGGTATTTTTGTAGAAGTGGACGCTATTCAGTGACATATAATCAATTATCTCATTTAGAAAATACCTACAACAACCAACCGAGAGAAGAAGGTGTAAACTGTGAAAGTGAGCATGTGAGCTCAGATGAGGAAGAAGCTAGCCTAGTGCCTCGATGCTAGCGGGTCCTGATCTCCTCCAGTGTCCCCTGCTCCTCCGCTATGGCTCTTCCTCTCCACCACCTCGCATAGTGCTAGAGCATTCCCTTAGCCCCATCACCAATACAGGTCACCCTTCCATCGATGTGCCATCCTGGTTGTGAAGTTGTTGAGAGCAACGACAGGGTGGGAGGTGGACACCATGGAGAGCAACAAAGGTCTCAAATCTAGGATGCGAGTGATGGAGTGCAGCGGATTCAAAGCAAGGATGTGGTAGATCTAGTTGAGTGAGTGACATTCGAAGAGGGGATGTGGTGAATCTGGAGGTGTGAGCAACGAGGAAATAGAGGAGAGGATCCAGTGTTGCTGATGACTGGCTCTAGGTGCTGGCGGGGCACTGGAGATGGAGAGAAGGGGTGGAGATGGGGCTGTACAGAAAATGAGGCCATGAGTGCGGGGAATGGGATGGATAGGGGCGGCTTGTGCGACTGTGTGAAGTGAGCCACGCGTATACTATTTCTTTGGTATTGCTTCTAGCCAGACGTTCGGGTGGAATGGATGGCTCCGAACGTGGACGTGTCTCTCTCACATCCACACAACCACCTCTAACTTCACTTCTATCTTTATACCTCAACCATCCCACCTCTTTCTTCACTCGATCTTCTTCCATGAATGCCTCCCAGCATCTTGCTCCTATGCGGCGCTCCTCTTCCTACTCTGATCCCCCTAATCTGTAGCTTGTCCTTCGGCAGCTCCTCCTCCTCTACCTCATCATCAAGGCACATGCTATTAAACAGAGTTGAAGTGTCGCATGTGCCTTGCTCTAGGAGCTCTAGCTATGGCACACATGTGAGCTTCACCGACACTGGCCATGTCCTCAGTGGGCTCCTAGAACATTCTATAACCAGGAGTTGCTTTCGCCCTCGTCGGATTTGGGCCCGCGGGTGATGAGGTGATAGTTTTGGTAAGACATCGCCTCGACCACAAGTTGAATTATTGCACTATGTCTTTTTCCATATTGCAATACCCCTTCTAAGCTATTTGTAGTTGTTCTAATGAGTGTTTCATTTGTTATAACTATATTTTATTTTTATTGGGAGTAGTTACTTGTATTGTTGCATAAGTAATTCTCATTTGTTGCAAAAATCTGGGTTGTATTTTGTATCAAATGTTCTATTTGTTGCAAATACTGTTTTTAATTATTGCATATGAAAACCCAGAATGCTACATCATATATAACATCATGTATTTTTTAATACTTGTGATGTAGCATAGAAGCACTACTATATATATCCAACAAGATTAATCATTGGTATGTTTCAGTAAGATTGAGATATTTTTTTTTTCAAAATTCTCCGTTGAGATTATACTTATTTTGCTATACAAGTTGATAACATTTCTGTTGCAGTAATTGATCATATTTGTTACGCATGGTATTATCAAATGTTGCACCATCTGAGAGGGGACCATATGATGAGAGAGTTCCCATCGGACATATGGGCCCTAGCAATGCCCATATTTCTATTTGATACAAAGGATATGGGAGAAACTCCCTATGTTTTAGGAGTGGAAGTACATAGAGATATGAATAAAATGATTTTTGGGTTGTCCTAAAAGGCATAACTTGGAAGTGTTTTAAAATGATTTTCTATAGAAAACAACAAACCTGTTAATGCCTATTGAGAGGAAACTATACTCAATGAGGAATTATGTCTACATACTCTCGAGGAAAAACAGAACTAATACTCAGTGAGGAATTATGTCTGAATACTCCTAAGGAAGAATCTAGAATGAATGAAATTTCTTATTCTTCAGCTTTGAAATGTCTTATGTATGCTATGTTATTCATATGATCTAATCTTAGTTAGAATTCTTAGTGGATATTAAAAGAAACGTGGGGAAGAGCATTGAAAACAAATTAAATATGTACTGCGTATGTCAAAGGAATATATGGATTATTCATTATGTTTTAATGGCCATAATCTTCAACTGCAATATTATTTTGATGTTGATTGGCAAATGGCTTCTAGTTATCTATTTACTTTGACAGGAGGTGTTATTTCTTAGTGCAGCAGAAAACATGATATAGTTGCTCATTCCTCCATAGAAACTGAATACATTGTTGTATCTGAAGCAACAAAGGAAGATGTATGGCTAAGAAAATTTCTTGCATTACTTAAAATCATGGAAAGTGCATCACAACCTATCACTTATTTCAAAGTAAAATAAATACATTGAAGGAAGATCCACTGACTAAGCCAGTTAGTCAGGAATTATTCTCTAAGCATGATTAAGTCATGGAACTTTAGTTTATTGATTGAAATGTTTCAGCTAAGTGGGAGATGTTGGGATTTTTATGCGGCTTTCAACGTTTATTGTGGTTATTATCAATTTAATTCAATGTGGAATTATTCATATTATTGATGCAACTGATAGGGAATATTTTGATGTGAAATTTAACTCGGGGAATTAATACTCGATGTGCCAAGGACGGCTATGTTGGATTATGGTAGACATATTTATTGAGATCAAGTCTATTGTAATTTAATATACATGCATTTGTTAACTCGGGTACAGCACAGGGCATAATAGCTGGATTTATTTTACAGGATCGGCTCTGCAGGCTGTTGACCAACATGATCATATTAGAATTGATCTCATAAATAATCTGATCACAGCGTATGACTTACACATGTGTGTTTAGGACTAATATATTTTAGACTCATAAAATTGGCATGTCCGATCATGGTTGGTAACATAGTTCAGGAATCTCACGGGATACCAGAAATAGGTGGGTCATTTTGTAATACCTGGAAGTATAATATATAAATAGATCCCTACCCTTTAGCCTCATTATGCATTGTGAGCGGCACCATGGATAAGACAGAGGAATAGAGGGTAGACCAAAAAGTCCTCATAGAATCAATTTAGGATTTAGAGAAAACCCAACAGCATTCTCATATTCATCCATGATACAAGGATTGTGCAAGGATGGGAGATTAGGTGATGCAGTAAAGGTATATGAGAAGATGTCTATGGATGGCTGCAAATCGAATTCTCGTATTTACAATGCACTAATAAACGGGGTTCTGCTAAGCATCTAAGATTAGCGAGGTCGTAAGAATTTACAGTGAGATGACAAACAATGGCTGTTCTACTACGATTATCACATACAACACTCTAATAGATGGTTTGTGTAAGGCTGAAAAGTATCAAGAAGCTTCAAGCTTTACAAGGGAAATGGTAGAGAAAGGTTTTACACCAGATGTCAATGCTTATGGTTCATTGATTCATGGCCTTTGTAGAGACAAGAAGATTGATGTTGCCCTTGCCATTTGGAATCAAATTCTTGATAAGGGTCTTCTAGCAGATATCATGATGCACAACATCTTAATCCATGGTCTTTGTTCTGCTGGGAAAGTAGATGAAGCTTCACGTCTTCTCTCGGAGATGCAAGAGAAGAGCTGCTCCCCAAATCTAGCGACTTATAACACATTAATGGATGGATTTTACGAAACCGGTAGTCTTGACAAAGCAACATCTCTTTGGACAGCCATTTTAGAAAATGGTTTGAGACCTGATGTAATTTCGTATAATACAAGAATTAAAGGTCTATGCTCTTGTAACAGAACACCTGAGGGAGTCCAATTATTGGATGAGGTGCTTGTACGAGGCATTGTATTATACCAACAGCCATTACATGGAATATACTGGTCAGAGCTGTAATCAAATACGGACCTATTCAAATATGACATCTTGGAATTCCTCATGGTATCTATTTCTTTTCCTTTGTATAATATCATTTTTTTTTACTTACTCCCCTGCCAACCTTGAAAGTTAGCTTCAGTGTATCATGATCAAGACTTGCAGATATTCAGGATTGCCAACTGCTTTCCTGTCTCAAGCATCAGCGTCCAGTGGTATGCTTTCTAGATTAAATGGAAGCTTCTCACTGCATGCATTTCACCAACTAATATATAAATAAAAGGGCGAAAGTGCTGAAAAGTTTGCCAAATCCTGCTTCATAACTACAGTTTGGTTCTTTTGATTCCTCCAAACAAGATTATCCTTAAAGTTTGAGTGCATATCTATTCTTGTTTTGTTGCCTGTCTAATTTTACTTTTCTATCCTGCAGTTAGCCAGTAACCATGTCAAGGACAATAGTAACCGAAAGTCTGAGTGGCCCTAAGTTCTTCGTATGTTAGTTTTGTTTTGTTTCGTGTGTTTTGTTAATTTTGTTTAGTGATATTTGAGAAGTATCCATACAAGTTGCAAAGATATGCACCTATATTTGTTGCTTTATTGTACTGTGTTCAGAGGCATGATCCTTTAGTCCAAAAATATTCACTTTGAATCAAAATTAGAGAAACATGGTTTTTTGAGCACATCAGGATTGTAACCCTGTTACCTTGTTTTGGCTTTTGAAAGTTGTATTGCCTAAACATATCTTTGATGCAAGAGTGAAGACAGCTTGAGTTTGTCAGATCTCAGGTTTGAGAAACCTGTGGTTTATAGGCCAAGCTACACCTAAAACGATATCTTGGACTATAAAAACTATATCCATTCATATTGTATTATACAGTTTACAATTCTAGTGAAAATATCCATCAAACTTTACTGCTACTTTTTCATGTTTGACTTAAGTCTACAACCTTCCTCCACTCCACCTCAGGCGTTGCAAAGACAGCATTCGCAATTGTAAGACCGAGTATTGCCATCAGCCCAAGGTAAATGTTCATCCGAGTTTTTTTGACCCTGCACTCTCTTTTGCAATCTCTTTGACCTTCTGTGCTTCGACCTTGGCCTTCACCTTGATTTCCTCTCAGAACGGTGTGAAGAGTTAGGATGTCCTCTTATTGCTGGTCTTTGCTATGCTACTGTTGGCCTGCGAAGTATCGTGGAAGGGTTTTGTTTCTGTGAATTCTGTCCACCTCTCGCTGCTGGAGCCTGGGAACGATATCCATTCTGCTTCACAACAAACACCAGTTTGCCCCTTGCGTTTTGGGTGTTCTCAGGCCCATTTCTTGCCGCTTTCTGAGGGAACGGGCTAACGGGGCCCTCTGTCGTTCAGTTCCAGCGGCAGAGCAGTTGCCGTTCGAGCCGATGTATTGAGGTGTCCAAGTGTCTTCATCAGGACCTTCAATTTGTCATCGCATGGCCATGATTGGGGCAGCATGAGGCGTAGTACACGCCCCCGGCCTCTTTCATGTGTGGCGCGCTGAGGAACTGCTGAATGATGATCTGACCGTGGAGTACAAATGGGGGTTGACCTGCCTGGCGCAAAAATATCTATTAAAGAAGGGAGCCATTAAAGTAAGTTGCTTTACTTCCCTGTTTGGCTTAACTAGTTTACGTTCGGCTCCTGTGTGTGGTTTTTTTTAATGTGGTTTATAGTTTAAATTTTTTAATTCTGGTTGTTTGTAAGAGTAAGTATGCAGAGGAAAATAGTTGCAAGTGATTTTGACCTATACAGTTGAACTTAATACATTTTTTTGTACAATTTTTTAGTTAACATCGTCTTAAAAGCCACACCGATCGAAAGTTAATTAATATAGTATAAGCTATAAGCAGAAAAAAAACTCAACCTTAATTTTGCTCCGTGTTGTTTCTTACTTTCTCTTGGTTGAATAGTGATTGACTGTTTGATGTTGTTCCTACTTCCTCTTCTCTATTGCTTCTTTCTTCTATAATTTGGTTGTGGAAAGAATGCTTCACGTACGATAGTTGGCATAGGACGCTGGTACGATGACACCAATCGCATGTGAGCTTCAACAATCTCACGCTTGCTTTATTGCTTCCCATGGGACTTCATTGCTCTGGGTCTCGGAGCAAATACAGCTCAAGACGAACAGACCATGGCGCCGCTCGCGCCTCGCGGCACTTCGCCAGGAGGCCGAGCACCTTGTCGCACGGGCGAATCCAGCGGTGGAGAGCCCGGCAGCCGTCTTGTGGTGCTCCCACGAGGCTCTGCGACGGACCCGCCCGATGGTGCCTTTGTTGACATCCACGGCGGCAAGGCTCATCAACGTCATGGCACCGCCGCCGGACACCACGGTGGAGAGCATGTCCAAAGGGCCATCCTCCACGAGCCTCATGTACGCGTCGATACCATCGAGGTTGATGTGCGCGAGCACCCTCGATGCTGTCTCGTCCTCGGCCGTCGCCTTCAGCAGTAGCTCCACCGCCGCACTAGACTTCAGCAGTCAGCACTTCTCTTGACGACATAGGCACCATTTTGCCACTCCCTAGCTCTAGGTGGCCACTCACTTCGTGTGGTCGGGGAGCGCGAGAAGTGACCAAGTACTTCCTGCCTGGATAGCGTGGAAAGCCGGTTCATGTGCCCTGATAGCACGAAAAGCGGCCACCCCCGTGCTCGGGCGTGGTTCCCGCGCTCGTCGTCCTCCCACGCCCGGCCGGCCCCTTCCACAGAAAAGTAGTCGTCCAAACATGAGCTTGTCCGAAGGATGAAGGCTTCACAAAAATTCTAGAAAACTTACAAAATCAAGTCCATCGTGTGATGATCCTTCAAAAAAAATCATAACTTTTGGAGCTTATTTTTAATATTCAAAAATCCTACAAACAGTACACTTAAATGACTTTTTGAGTAAAATTCAGAATACATAATTTTATGAAAAAAAAATTACATAATCAAATACGTTATGTCAAAAGACTCCATAAAAAATGTTGTAAATTTTTGAGCTCATTTGTTATATTTAAAAATTCGTATAATCGATATACCTAAATAAATTTGCTAATTTCCAATACAGCTAATTAACAAACCTTAATTAATTCAGCTAATTGGCCGTGCGGGCGTGCAGGCCACCGCACGGTGGCCGTGCGGGTAAGGGAGGACCTCACGATGGTCATGCAGTCTTGACACTGTATGGCTGCTGTACGGCACTCCTGACGTGTCGCTCGTATGTCGCTTCTGTGTGGTGGCCGTGTGAGAAAAGTGTCACTTCTATAATTTTTACGTAACAGATATCATTCTTATAAAAATGCAACGAAAAAATGCCATAACGGCCAAAAACTCCATAGCAGAGGGGTCGTGTTTATAAGCCAAATAAAAATACTCTAGAACTGGCTGGGCTGCATCAACCTCTGTCCCTTGTACAAAGTGAGCCGGGCTGCAATGAATGACTACGTCCCAAGCGAATTAAGTAGGCCTAAGAGTCTACGGCCATGATTGCAGAAGCAAATAAGCCGTCAATTTCATGGCAGTATCCGGAGTTTATTTGACTTGTCGTCTGTCGTCTTGTCGATCATGCAATTCTAGAATCTTGATTGAAATGATTCGGGTGTTTAACTATTTCAGCGTCTCGTTCCTTTTGTTTACCAGAAATAAACGCCGAACAAGGATTATCATGGGAGGGGTTGAACTTGAACTCTCACTATTTGTCGCTTTTGGTACATGTTCTCTGAAACGGAAATGGGAGCTGCTGGCTGATAGTCCTTTTTTATCAGTCCAATATAAAGCTTAAACGGTGGAGCTTGCTCGAGTACAGTCATTCAACATCTATCGTCACATAAATGTACGACTAAAATATCTTAGCCTTAGGTATTTCTGCAAAAAAAAGAGAGAGAGAGAAGGGAATCTACAAAACTTAAAGACTTGTAAATGCAGCAATTTTCTCTCTGCACAACCCACATAATGTAATTCTTTTCCTTCAGGAAATTCTCGGGCTTCCACGTTGTATGCGCTCGAGATGAATCCTCCTGCCCCACCTTGTGCGCCGGGTACTCGAAGGAGCAGAGATGGCCTGGACGATCATGAGACCTGGCCTTCGCCCATCCCCATCCCTGCCAGGAGTAACGCAGCAAGCCAACAAATCTTGTTTTTTCTATTTTTATTTTTTAAAATTTAATTACAACAAATAAACTGTAATCAGCTATAGTAAAAAATAAGTAAACTATAATAAAAAACTATAAAACACCGTTAAACTGAACGCCCTTAGGCTTATCAGCTCCCGGGGAAGCAAGTGCTTTTGGATTGGTACTCCAAATCTCCAATTGCGTCGTTGAAGATTGCAGTTTGGGTCGCTCGATGCGTCGCTGTCCGCTCTCTCGAGTCCGGACCGCGTCGTTGCTGACTTGCTGGAGCCTCTGAGCAATGCAGCTTCTGCAAGTGATGGCCGGCTAGGTTAATTAATCCGGTTCCCGGACTCTGAAGCCTCACAAATCTCCTCTCCCAGAAACTTCTACATTAACGGCACAATAACATAGCTAAGGTATTGTAGCAGCTGTGTGTATTGTATAGCAAGCAGTATGCAGTTATGCACTCCTCTGCGGAAATGTAGCTTCTGTTAGTAATGACCTGTTTAGATTAAATTATTCCGAGTCTTAAAGCTAGCCTGGAGTCACAATATCATATTCGCTGTGAAGGTTTCTAGAATGTCAACGTTTAGCGAGGTCTATGAGCATGGACAAAACCCACAAGTACAGTTCGGAGGCACATAATTCTGACTTGACTTTCCGCAACAAAAATGTTAGTTAAACGCGCAAATCAGTACTGCTAAGAATCTAGTTCTAGTTAGTACACTGCATAAAGTCACATATTTTGGGGGGAATACGTGTCGTCTGGATAATGTTGTTCGCTTGCACAATCGAATGGGGTTGAGTCAGTCATGACGGGGAGAAAAAGAACCTGAAAATCTCTAACCAGGAGTACTGTATCTCTTAGCTCAGGAACAAAGATAACATCGATCGCTGGGGCTCGCCGGGTGCTTCACCGGTGGCCAGCGACCAAGCAAACCAGCACGTGGCCCACATGTCTGCCACCGTGAGAGGGAAGCAAGGGTTCGTTCGCATGCAGCAGCCTTATCTTTGTTCACGTGGGCCCACAGAAGGCGACGGTAGCATACTGCGATCAAATAGCGGGGACCACACGGTCGACCAGGTGGATGGTGCACCTGGGAAGTGCTGCTGCTTGGATTGGATTCTCCCGATCGACATCATGCTCCGGCACACCGCACACGGAGGAAATTACCCTTTCTTTTGGCCTCTTGATTTTTGTTTCTTGACTCCTATTTTTTTTTTCAGAAGTCCAAAATAACTAGAAAGTATTTTTAAAATAAATTATCTAAACAACCTTTCGAACCCAAAATTATCTACATCGATGTCTCTGCTATCTCGAAAAATATAAATAAAAATTAATAGTTATAATCAAAAACTATAAGCCACAGAAAAAAAAATATGGCTAGACTGAACCTGCAGCCGTAGCACTCGAGACCTTAAAATTACGCCATGTCATGAGGCGAATTTTAAAGCAGGGCAGCCAACTCCGTCTGCTCTTCTCTTCCTCCTCCGGTTCTTGCCTCCGAAGATACTTCTCAATTGGCCATAGCCAGCTTTAGTTTTTTGGGTCAATAATTTAGGGATACAATCGGAACAAGCAATTGCTAGGGTTATCTCTAGTGGGTGTCGTGAATCCATTGGTTTGCTCGACTGGAGAGAGCTCGTAGAGTCTGGTCGAGTTGAGCAGCGTGTGGGCCATGTTCAAGATTGAGGATCAGCTTCCTCACACACAGGAGGCTTGCTAGGTCGGTGGCGTGGGGGACGCTCGTCGTTTAGTCGTTTCCGACGCCAATATCGTTAATTCCTTGTTGATGGAACTAGGGGAGACATCTTCTCCGCTTCTTTCTTCCTCTGCATCCTCGCCTTCTTCCTTCCCCACAAGCCGGAAGCGGAGCCAGTCAACGAATTCAAGGTTGGGAGCGTCATTTGCAGCGGTGTCGGCGTCCTCTCCCCACAACTTCATCTCACTCATGGCGCCGCCCATGGGATCCATCTGGCGAGCGGAGGCAAACAAGTTAATGGGCAGCAATACAGGATAGATGGCGTGGGGGAAGAAAAGAGCAGAATAAAGAAAAGACGTATTGCTTTGCTTTGATATTTGTTTCATGAGTCATGGCATGGCGTAATCCTAAGAAGGGCCTCAAGTGCTAAGGTTAGAGGCCCAATACCATATAATTTTCTTCCACCACAAACTGCACAAGATATTTGTTTTACTCTGAAAGATACGTGCATCAAGATAAATCAAGCTCTTTCTTAAGCGAATAAAAATACATCAAACTCTCTGCACTCCTATGTAGAGTTTTGCGATGCATTTGCGGCTGCAGTCTAATTGCCTTCTACTTTTGTATGTCGTCAAATTGAAGCCACGCATGCTATTCAATTCAGCTACTGTAACGCCCAACTGTAGCAAAAATTTTGATCTTGGAGTTACTAAGATATAGTTCAACTCTGAATTGTACTATAAAATAAAAATATAAGACTGACGCATGTTGGTTTTACTGTGTGCTTTGAAAAAGTCAATGGTTTCAATGGTAGTAGCACTACCCTTTCTTTTTAATTAATGGTAGTACTAATTTGTCGCACTTGCTGCTAACATATTGAAATTATGATGCAAATAACTTTGGAAGGGTAGGACGGTCTTGACGTAGGCCTCTCCAAGGTGAAAGAATACCTGTGAACTGAAATCACTTTCATGGAGCACTCACGTCCCGTCTGGATGCGCACTCACGAGTTCATCGCTGTTTATAGGCTATGCTTGGATTGCTACTTTAGCTAGGATTGATTCGACGATTATCAAATTTGGTAGCGTTAATCAAAACCGCCATACATTTGGTTTGGTGGTGAGATTATATATTTACATTCGCATCTCAAATAATTTTGTCGCCAATTGTTAGAAGGCAAAATAAGTTATATAAATTGGACACTGTCCCTCTCTAGAGCACATCAATCATTGAGAACAAGCAAAAGTTTGGCTGGTCAAGGTTTTGGCACTTGTTTGGTTTATAACAAATCCACACATTGGGTTACAACCAAAATTTGGTGAGATAATAGGGGCACCATCCAAACGTAGTTAGTGAAAGAACCGTAACCCTAATTACCTTTAAATAGTATAATTAGCAATAATTAAAATTTTAATTAAGAGTTATTACAAGCAGTACTTACAAGAATGAATTTCAACCTTTGGCTCAAATCTCAATTAATTAAACTAAAGCTAGTTATTACAACCTTTTTACAAAAATGGTGCATAAGAAAGATTAATTTCTAAAATTTTAATTGCACTAATCTCAAAGCTAAGTAAATTGGTGCTTTGCATTCCGGTGTTGTTTTTGCGATTAGCCAAATAAGAGAAGGGGGAATAGTTCCTGTCAGTACCCTCGGACTACTAGAGCCAAATAGAATGGCGTTCTTAGAGGTTCTCAAACCGTCCCAGGCCGGTCGGTGCCTCTCACCATTAGTAGGTCTCATTATCTGGCAATTAAAATCCAAAGCCCATATTTTTCAAAATTACCTCAGCCACAGTAAATCCCAAAATAGTGCATAGCCCACGCTTAGGACCTTCGCTCTAAAGCAACAGAAAGGCAAGACACAAACAAGGATAAGATTGGCACTGCCCAGTTGTGCACAGCAAGAAGCCAACTGAGCCAGAGAGAAGAGGAGGCTGAAACCTCCCATATATAAGCCTCAGATCCAGCAATCACCTGCATTGCTCACTGCATTCCCAGAAACCACCGAAGCCAAATCAACTGAAAGATCACAAGCCCACAAAAAGCATCCAAGCCAGCCAAGCCACCAAGAACAGCCAAGAGCATCCGAGCCCCCATGCCAACCGAAAGCCCATTCCCATCCATCATCGCTCTCGGGCGAAGGCCAGAGAGTTTATCCCACCAAAGCCACAACCAGCCACCATCCGAGTGAGAAGAGAAGAATGTCGGAGAAGGGAAGGCAGAATGTAGAGGAAGATGAAGGCGAATGAGGACCACGGGACAAGGAGGCCGACAGGGTGGACCACCACAAGTGACGACCACCATAAGACGACGTCCACGACCGTGATAGGTACCTCGACCGCACCTTCGTCCATGACTATGACCGCGTGAGGACCACATCGCAACCCCCACCAGCCAAACACTTTCCATTCTCAGCCCGACACCCAAATAGGCCTGCATTTCCTCCCACGTTTTCTTCTTCCCCTTTTTGGTTTCATCTTGAGTAAGCACACAAACGCTTGACACTACTCCTCCTCAGCTCATCCAGTTGAACCAGGTAGTCGAGAATGAGGGAGAATCCACCCAACCCAACCAGTGACTACCACAACAATCGGCGGCCATCCCAGTATCGTGAGCGCCCTCGGGCTTGGAGAACTACTCCCGGGAGCAAGGACCCCCAACTCGAGTCTTGTCAGCACAACACTAGGATTCCCCAAGATCGGATGTGGTAAAGAAGGTAAAAATGTAATAAAAACATGAACTAAAAATCAAAGCATTTGAGCATAGATGGAGGTAAGAGAAGGAGGTGGAACCAGAGAGTCATCGCAACAGAGCCTCGGCATAGCCATCCGGCCAAGCCAAACCCATTGTAGCAATCCTGGCCGGTGGCATCCTTCTTGAGGGTGAAAAGGAAGTTGAGTAGCCATAGTTGTAGCTGAGTAGTTGTAGTCAGAGGCCGATTAGCTGTAGTCGTAGGCCAAGTAGTCGTAGTCAGAGATCGAGTAGCAGTAGTCATAGTCGGAGGCCGAGTAGCAGTAGTCATAGCTGAGTAGTCATAGTTCGAGGCCGAGTAGCCGTAGTTGTAACCGAGTAGTCGTAGTTGGAAGCCGAGTAGTCATTGTAGTTAAGTAGTCAGAGAGGCTGAGCAGTAGAGTAGTCGAGCAGTCGGAGTTGATTTGCTGAGTAGTTGGAGTAGCTGAGTAGTCAAGGGGGCCAAACCGCCGTAGATCCGGTGAGCAGCCGCCAGATCCGGCGGGTAGCCACAAGATCCAGCGAGGAGGAGGAGGCAGTAAAAGCCACCAGATCTAGCGAGAGCGACCAAAGGAGGAGAGATCCGTTTGGATCTTAGCTGGGTTAAGAGAGTGCGCTGAGTAGTTAGGCTAGGAGGAGTTGCAAACCACGAGAAGGAGGAGAGGGGGTAGCATCTCCAGCATCGAGGAAGCCGAGTGGAGGAGTGAGAGCATCAACCGAGGAAAAAGAGTATGGGAGCTGACCGAGAGCGAGGAGTGCGAGCGTCGGCCGAATAAGAGGAGTGCAAAGTGTCGGCCGAGTGTTGGGCCAGGCCGAGAGGCCTGGGCCTTTAGGGTAAAGTATTGTAGTGGTTTAGTAGGATTTTATCTAGATCTTAGCCATTAGATAAGTTAGAAATCCATTGATGCGGGAGTGGGAAAAGTTTTCCAATCTACTAGTACCCTAAATAAATAGCTTCTTATATACAAGCATCTACCTGTAATGTAGAAATCGACCAGGTTCAAGCCGAGGTAGCAGACCAGTTGCCGTTGATTCCAGCACTTACTACTACTTAGGCAAGCTAATTCTTTATCATGAATATAGTTATGTCAAATGTACAAATTACTTTCTGTATCATTACAATATAATTGTATCTGAAAAAGGTATTTGAAAAAGTCAAATCGATAAAGAAGATGAAAGATGTATGAATGAGAAAAGAAAAGAGGAGAAAAAGAAAGAGAAGGAAAGAGAAAGAGATGAGGTAAAGTAATAGTCCGGTTGAGAGGAGCAACAGGACTACAAGTATATGTGTAAAGGAGGGTAAAGGGG
Source organism: Dendrocalamus latiflorus (assembly GCA_017311315.1). Taxonomy (NCBI): domain Eukaryota; kingdom Viridiplantae; phylum Streptophyta; class Magnoliopsida; order Poales; family Poaceae; genus Dendrocalamus; species Dendrocalamus latiflorus. The sequence continues at coordinate 14,014,501 of CM029647.1, read as the reverse complement.
ATCTTGAAAAGGCAAAGAGAGGGTAGGCAGGACCCCTTTACATATGGCTAGTATATAAGGATCTACCAAACTCTCACTCGGAACGGGGACCATAAATTAAGTGTCAACTATTTTTCCGTCTTGGACGGGCAGAAAATAGTACCCTGTTATGTTATTCATCTTTCCACATTGGGTAAGTAATTATGTGTGAACAGAGATAGATGAAGCTTAAGACCAGTAACACCAGTCTAGAAGTGAGTAAGTCATGAGACGCTATATGCGTAGGTGGAGTGTTGGGCTGAGAGCCGGTACCAACCAAACACTATTGGAAATTGATGGAGCCTGGGTGAGCGACCCGGTACACCGATGGATAATAGATGGGTTGGAGAATTAAACAACGTAACTCGAGAAAAGTTCTGTATTTTGAACTTGACCCCACACCAAAAGAAGTGTGGAAAGCCTAGTTAAGATGGTTTAGAATAGCTATAGGTATAGTGGCACAAGCCTGTGCAGTGCTAAATAAAATTATGAATTCATACCAGTCTCTTGGATTAGGGACTATGGTGATCAATGTAGATCTTTCTTCACTCGAGTGAAAAGTAGAATTTTTCATAATTAAAAGATGTCAAATAACTTGGTAAAGATAATTTCTGAATTTAGATGATTAGAACTAGACTTAACGACAAAGAGAGGCATCTAGTGCATTTTGCTACTGTTGTGCTTGTTGAGTATGTTAGTACTCACTGTTGTTATTGTTCTCCTTTGTTAGACCCCACTCCGTCCAAGGATTACTTCAAATCAGATGAAGGGGTAGCAGGCACTACCGAGTTTACGGGAGAGGAGGATGGCAATTACGAGGAGCCAGGGGAGGTGGACCCCTTATACTACGACTGGGACGAGTAGGCGTCCCACTGAGCTGAGCAGGAAAGTTCTAGGGTATCAGTCTGTATCTTTTGCCCCTTATGTTCTTATAATTAAGACCATAACCTTTGTGGGACATGCTGTAATAATAGTACATTTTCTACATTATTATTTTACCGCGCAACTTTGGTAAAAGCTTATTATTCGTCGAAACAGTGTTCTACTGATTAGACGAATAATAATTTGTACGATTTTGAGTGATTATCCTTGAAATAATTACACGGGGCACCACAGTTAGCAACTGGATAAGTATATATTGTAGTGCATTAATATATGTTATGTTACAAATAGCCATCCAATATACATCTTGTTGCTATAAAAAATAGGAATTTTTTTACAACACATTCCACTAGTAGTAAAATAGTTATAGTAAAAATTAAATCTAACTGTTGATTTATGAAGGTATAATAGACTTTTCTTTATAAATCCTATTTTCGCGGTACCTACGGATACGAAGTATCTGATGTTCATGGAATTATCGGATGAATCACATGTTCCTTGATCCTCTTGTCGGGCACCTTCTTGCAGGCAAAGCTCCAGTATGAAATGCTTCAGGGAAGCCAGTACTACTTGGTGGCACGGCTCTTGCGTTTCGCAGCGCGATGAGGATTAGAGGCTGGGGTAATGCTTCGCTGCCAAGACCATGAGATGCCTAAAAAAAATTTCGTTTTGGGAATTCTTGTACTTGTTTCAGAAAACACTGATTTAACTGGGGTTGTACTCAAATGCTTGGAATCGTTCACTCCCCATTTCGAGTCCACTGTTGAGACCGCGAAGCAAGAGCTCACTCGAGTGCACAATCGGGGTGTGTCTTTCTACTGCTGCAAGGAAGCACCCCGGCGGCAAGGAGGAGCACTGGTCCGGAGGCCCTGTCGAGAGGGCGCAGCAGAAGTTCATGGCGAGTGTCAGCATCATCCAGGAGGAGAGGCTCGACGAGCGAGCGATCGCGGAATACATCCAACAATTCCGTGAACCTCGCCGCGTCGTGGCGACGGCGGCACTGTGTCCTATGGTGGAGGAGGAGGAACGGACGGCACTACTAGCCTTTCCTTAGCTTTTGTCCGCTGACGACTCTATTATAATTTTATATTCTTAGATATTCTACTGTTAGTAGTGTAGACGGTAGTATAACTAAATTCTAATTAATCTGAATAATTAGATCGCAAAGATTGAACGGTCCATATTTCTCTTAAAATACCGTAAAAGAGCTCAAAAAATACACATGACCTAGCTATTCTCTAGCTGGGCATATATTGGTCTCAACCAATTTTTGTATAGCTATTTTGAGCAATCGCGGTCCAGTGAAAAAGATGGCTGGGTTCTTTTCAGCTTATTTATGACTTATACTTGTAATATTTATAGTAACTATTTTTTAGACGGTGTGTTTTTTAAGACGGGGTCAATAGAAAAATTATAGTAAAAAGTGTATTGAGTTTAACTGTATCGGTCAAAATCGTATACGACTATTTCTCTCTGCGTTCTATCTTTCGCGAACAACCAGAATTCAAAACTTCCAACCATAAACCATTAACCTAAAAGAAACCACCCACCCGATTCCTCTGTATAAAAAAGCTAGGTTAGACAACCACAACAAGCAAGTACGCAATAATGGACTCCTTAGTGGTGCCGACGCAACACAATCTTGTAAGAAAGGGTGTTTATCCATAGGCTTACACGATGGGCTTTCACCATTTTTCAGCTTCCAAGCTCCACCGTATTTCCCTGTATTTTCGTTCAATCACATTACACCATGGTCATAAATGGGCTCAATACCTTTTTGACCTGCTTGTATATCCTATTTTTGTTCTTCATTTGTTCTGAAATACGATGATTGTTCTGTCTTTTTGCGAGGATGATTGTGCGGTCTTCGCAGTTCTAACTTAGCCAATAAGGCCATCTACAAAATGGATTTATTCATCATATACCCTCCTCATAGATGGAAATTCAGGATTTACCCTCCTGACCCACGTGTCAGTGACTTATGATGACCCCACATGTCATTGAGGTGGGAGGGTAAATCCTGAAATCCCCAATTCAAGGGAGGGTATATGATGAAGATCCCCTCTACAAAATATCTATACATGCGCTAAGACATACTACATCACTAACTGATCACTTAGGTGCTAAGTTTATTTTCCCCCCCTCCGGTGTCTTAGCACCCATTCTCTATTTTCCATCCCCTTCTCTCTCCCATCCCCTACTCAGTGACATGTGGGACTGTACTTAGGGGGTGTTTGGGACTGCTCCGCTCCACGTTTTTCAGCTCCGCTCCACATTTTTTAGCCAAACGATTTCAGCTCCACGCACCCTGTTCGAGAAAAAAGGTGGAGTTGTGAGAGCACCTAAAGAGGTACTTCACAAACTCCAGTTTTTTGTGGAGCTGCTCCACGGTGGAGTTTGTGGAGCAGTCCCAAACACCCCCTTAGACTCCCTTGATGCTGAAATCAGGGTGGTTTATTTGGGACTGTGATTTTAGCTTTTGGCTTATGGTTTTTAAATTCTAGTTGTTTACAAAAGACAGTATGAAGAAGAAAAAAGTTGCATATGATTTTGACTGATACAGCTGAACTCGGTACATTATATATTACAGTATATCTGTAGATCCTATTTTAAAAAACACATAATTTAAAGTTAATTATTATAGCAGTAGAAATCAAAGCCAAAGCCCTAAAATAGAAAAGAACCCACCCGCACCGGTGGTGCTAGCTTGGTACCTCCCTCTCAAATGTTCTAAACTGTGTGGTGCCGGCAAAAAGCGAATATTTGAGCTATGCCCTTTTTTTTTGTAACACAAGAAATCCGTAGGAATTTTGTGCAAAAAAAAAATGCATGTTTCGTTTCTTACCTCGTATAGGTCCAAGCAAATGCGAATAAACCACCTTCACCTAATGTGGTTCCTGGGACAAAAGCTCGGAGCCTGATTGGGCTGGGGGCTTGGCAAGTTGGCAGCACACTCATCAGTACAGTACTAGGCTAGTATTCCTGTGCTGTGCCCGGTTGGCGAAGCCGCCTATTTATCAACTCCATCCCCGGGCTTACGAGCCGCGCAGGAAAACAAACAAACGCTGCTGCCTCTCCGATCCCCCTCCGCAACTGGCCTCGCTGCACTGCTTGATTGCTCTGCGCTGCGCTGCTCTGCTCTCCCTCCAATAATTCCCTTCTCCTCTGGAGAGCCCACGCACCCAGAGTCACAGAGATATTGAAGAGGAGGGGGAGAAGATCTCCATGCCTCCGTCTCTCGCCGGGCTGGGGCCAGATCTCTGGCGAGCCGGCCCCGCGCGGTAGCCGATCCGCGCCCGATCCGATGGGCGGCGAGGCGCCGGAGCCGCGGCGGCTCAGCCGCGCGCTCAGCTTCGGCTGCGGCGGCGTCCCCGACGAGGCGCTGCACCTCGTCATGGGCTACGTCGACGACCCGCGCGACCGGGAGGCCGCGTCGCTCGTGTGCCGCCGCTGGCACCGCATCGACGCGCTCACCCGCAAGCACGTCACCGTCGCCTTCTGCTACGCCGCCGACCCGTCGCGCCTCTGCGCGCGCTTCCCGCGCCTCGAGTCGCTCGCGCTCAAGGGGAGGCCGCGCGCCGCCATGTACGGGCTCATCCCCGAGGACTGGGGCGCCTACGCTGCGCCCTGGGTCTCCGAGCTAGCCGAACCGCTCGAGTGCCTCAAGGCGCTCCACCTCCGCCGCATGACCGTCACCGACGCTGACCTCGCCGCCCTCGTCCGCGCCCGCGGCCACATGCTGCAGGAGCTCAAGCTCGACAAGTGCTCCGGCTTCTCCACCGACGCCCTCCGCCTCGTCGCCCGCTCCTGCAGGTACACCTGGAGCTCTTCGCTTCCGTGCCTTTTTTTTTTTTGCCTACTTGCCCGTTACTGTTTGCTGTTGTAGTGGCACAGTAGCAGCAATTGAGTAGTTGATCTTTTGGGCCTTTCCCCATAGAGCAGTTGGGATTGATCTGGTGAAGATGCTAATTTTAATCTGCTGTTAGTTGATTTTGCTAAATGAAGCTAAATAGATATACCTCTTCTAGCATGGGCAAAGTTGAGCCAAGACGCAGTTCACTCACTTTCTGGATTCACAAGTTCCTTTTTCTGGGAAAGGAGGTGTCACAAATTAGCTTCCACACGCGATTTGTTGGGGTCATAGCACGCCAGAATTTTCTACAGCAATCTGATATGAGCATTAGATATGCAAAAGACTGTGCCCGAGTAGGTTTATAAGATTTCGTGTCATCTTTTTATGTTTTATCTATTTTTTATATGTTTCAATATATATATTTGATCTGGATGTGTGAAGAGTCCTGAGTACGTAGTAATTGATTCAAAGCAACTTAAAACGCAACCGAGTCTGGCATAAGCAAACTACAATTTGAGGTAGCAACATAATGGCAGGTGATCTATCTTTCCCAGGAGTACTAGCGTACTGCCCTGATTAGACTCGAACAAGACTCCTCTGTTCCTGCTGAACCATATTTTGATAATACAGTTGCAAGTTGGTGGTGTCTGTTATCAATCAATTCTATCATGATCAGATTCATGTGGCAGTATGTCATATTTTCAGGCAGCATCTTTTCCCCCTTTTTTCTCTTTTTGGCACAAGTCTCTCTCATGAGTTAATGTTAACTTGCTTAGTTTGAATTCTGCAACGACAAGTTTGGATCAATTTTGTAAGAAAATAAAGAATTTCCAGAATGGAAGTATGTTTTGTGCTGAAGGTATATATCTATTTTCAAGACTTGAGCTTGTGAAATTCACATAAGGAGATGGATAAATAAAATTAGTATGCTAGAAAAGATCAGTAATGTTTCAGGTAAAATGTATGTGCAGTATGCTCCTTGATGGCTGGAAATACCTCACAACAACCGTGAATTGTTAAGTTTCTTGGCTTGACTTTGATGACTGTTCTGCTGTCCTACTATGTAATGAAAGCTGACAAAACATGGGGACACTGGGACATGTTCATAAGGTTTTGTACATTGCCTTGTACGTTTCCTGTTTCAACCATAGTTCCTTTTGCAAATATTGGAGCCAATAAACTGTGACGACTGCTTTGGTTGTAAGTCCTTTTCTTTCTTTCTTTCTTTCTTTCTTTCTTAGTGCACCCAACTATTTTTAGGGTCCTTAAGCAAGATATTTTTGGGTAGTATATTTTGTCATAGCGATTTCATCGTTGTCACCGCTACGATTGATTGCTATCACAGCAGTAACATATCATTCTAAATTATCTCAGCAGATCCCTGAGAACTTTATTTCTGGAAGAATGCTCGATTACCGATAAGGGTGGCGAATGGCTTCACGAACTTGCTGTCAATAATTCTGTTCTGGTGATACTGAACTTCTACATGACTGATCTCAAAGTGGCGCCAGCTGATCTGGAGCTTCTTGCAAAGAACTGCAAATCGTTGATTTCTTTGAAGATGAGTGAGTGTGATCTTTCAGATTTGATTGGTTTTTTCCAAACAGCCAATGCATTGCAAGATTTTGCTGGAGGAGCATTCTGTGAGGTAGGAGAGCTCACAAGGTATGAAAAAGTTAAGTTTCCACCGAGACTATGCTTACTGGGGCTTACCTACATGGGGACAAATGAGATGCCTGTTATCTTTCCTTTTTCTGCAACACTTAAGAAACTGGACTTGCAGTACACTTTTCTCACCACCGAGGATCATTGCCAGCTTATTTCAAAATGCCCGAACCTACTGATTCTTGAGGTAATGTTTCCCATATACACGTGTTGTATTGTGAGTGTTGGAAATTTGTGACTCCCTCATTTTAACTGACAGTAGATATTCTCAACAGGTGAGGAATGTAATAGGAGATAGAGGGCTAGGAGTTGTTGGTGATACATGCAAGAAGCTACGAAGACTCCGAATTGAGCGGGGGGCTGATGATCCAGGTCTGCAAGAAGAGCAAGGAGGAGTTTCTCAGTTAGGCTTGACAGCTGTAGCTGTTGGTTGCCGTGACCTGGAGTACATAGCTGCCTATGTATCTGATTTCACCAATGGGGCTCTGGAATCCATTGGGACTTTCTGCAAAAATCTTTACGACTTCCGCCTTGTCCTACTTGACAGAGAAAAACAGATACCAGATCTGCCACTTGACAACGGTGTCCGTGCTCTGTTGAGGAACTGCACCAAGCTTCGGAGGTTTGCTCTCTACCTGAGACCGGGAGGGCTTTCGGATGTAGGCCTTGGCTACATCGGACAGTACAGCGGAAACATCCAGTACATGCTACTGGGCAACGTTGGTGAATCTGATCACGGACTGATCCGCTTTGCAATTGGGTGCAGCAACCTGCGGAAGCTTGAACTGAGGAGCTGCTGCTTCAGCGAGCGAGCGCTGTCCTTCGCTGTGCTCCAGATGCCCTCGCTGAGGTACATATGGGTGCAGGGGTACAGAGCCTCCCAAACAGGCCGCGACCTCCTGCTCATGGCGAGGCCCTTCTGGAACATCGAGTTTACGCCTCCTAGCCCTGAGATGACACAAGGTGGAGAACAAGCTCAGGTTCTTGCCTACTACTCCCTTGCTGGAAAGAGGCCGGACTGCCCTTATTGGGTGATTCCATTGCATCCTTAGTGATTGTAAATACGTCAAGCTGTGTGTACCTTCTTGCCCCCCCCCAAAAAAAATCCCTGCAATGGCTATTGTACGGATCTAGATCGTTAGCTAGCTGCCTTTGTGCCGTAATAAGCTAGTAATGTAGCTGAGGTGTAGTGCAATAAGTTACTGTTGTCACTTGTACCATTATCTAACCCTAGGGAGACGTATACTAAGTTGCTCTGTAACGGTGCCCTGCTGCTCTGTGCTTTGATCTTCCCTTGAGAGTTGTACTCCACTGTATCTGAAATCATCATGAGTTACAAGTTTTGCCTCTGCTACATAAGCTGGGAGTTTGGTGTGGTAGTTGCTTACAAATTGGTAACGAGGATCTCAAAGGCGTATGCATTGGCAGCATTGCACCAGATGTGCTGAGAACGATGGCACTTGGCCGCAGTTTCTTCCATATGACCTATCAACACCAGGAAGACGACGGCCATCGCGAAATGAATAGCTGCTTCACACTAGGGACTTGGGAGTCCCTACATGGCGTGAGTACGTGGTCTCAGTGGTTTTGCTAGCATACGGTGAAAATAAGTGGCCGGGCGCCCTGGAATTTGTGCTGCCTCACCAGAAAATGAGTACCCAACGTAATGGACGAGCGAGAATAGCATACAAGCCTTTGATTGTTGATGGCTAGTTTAATGCCTAGCAAACAAAAAGCGTATATTTGAGGCAGCCGCTAAATTGACAAGTGGGGGCAGCTCTCATCGTCAAGAAAAGGATGTTTCTGTCGGCTTGTCCAGGGAATGAACTCGATGAAGAAGCAGTTGATCCAAACATGCCACAAACATGCCAAGGGTAAGATATAGGAGTATCTCCAGTCTCTTGTTACGTCTATTTTTGTAACAGTCCAAATGCCGGCGCTTTCTTAACCTCTACTTGGAAACTTGCTCATAGCATAGCGTGTCAGTCCATCAAAATCATGAGATCAACAAAGCAAGCAATGTAGTAGGGTATTTTCTTTTCAGCTTCTAAAAATTACTTTTTAGCTTTTTTACAGTAACTATCTTTCAAACGGAGTATTTTTTCAAGGTGGGGTCTACAAGTTAATTGTAGTACACACTGTAGCGACTTTATTTATATTAGCTAAAACCGCATACGAGTTTCTGTTAGTTTGTACTCTCTCTCATGAACAATCTAAAAGTCATTAGTAGAAACAAAAAAGAACAGGGCCAGTCTCTTGTTACGTCTATTTTTGTAACAGTATAAATGCCGGCGCTTTCTTAACCTCTACTTGGAAACTTGCTCATAGCATAGCGTGTCAGTCCATCAAAATCATGAGATCAACTAAGCAAGCAATGTAGCAGCAGTAGATGAGAGGCATCTGGTTCTACCTGATCGCAGATTCCGTGAACAAAGTCACCCACATGTGATGTGGATCATTCGATCATTTCGAAATAAAGAGGGATCGAGAAGAAAAGCCACCAATGGCGACGAGCATCAAGGACAAAGTGAGGCCTAGGAGATGAGCCAAACCAATTAAGCATGGTTACACCTCCAGGACAATTATTTAGTACCTTCTGGTTAATAAAGTTGCGGATGCATTTATTCGTCCTTAGAATTTAAGATTGAGTTCAACCCGATTGCTTGTTCTAACATCTTAGGTTTGCTTCTGTGGAGTTCAAGATTTCATGAAAAATAAAGGGAATCTATCTATTATATTATTAAAGCAAAGACAAAAGTAACCATCACATTCGCTTCCAAAGAGTAGAAATTTCCATATTAATCGGAGGAAAGAAAGAAAGATCCACATCGTTGATCATGGTGCGTCCAGAATATAACAGTCTAGATTAAAACAAAGAGTCTATGTCGGGTACAATCCAAACAAAAACCGAACTTTGGAATAAAAAATAAATAAAATTAGCAATTTGATTTTCATATTAGTTCCTAAGTAAAATCCCTAAATAAAATAATTTGGAATAAAAATTAGACAAAATTAGCAATTGAATTTGCATACAAATTCCAACAAAATAACTAAAATTTGGAATAAAAAATAAAATTAGTAATTTGATTACGATACACATTCCAAAGTAAAACCTCTAATAACTGTAAATCAGAATAAAAATTTAAAAAATTAGCAATTGGATGGATCTGCATATGAATTCCAAAGTAAAATCCCTAAATAACTTTAATTCCAAATAAAAACTAAAAAATTAGTAATTATATTTGTATACAAATCTCAACAAAATAATTGAAATTTAGATACAAAACAAAAAACTAAAATTAAGAGTAAAAACTAAAATAATTGGATTTCGACCATGAGTGCTTTCAATCATGAGCGATGGTCGATGGCTTTCGACAACGGACAACTTCCGTTGGATTTCAACCATGATGGCTTTTGACCACGATGGTTTCGACCATGTTGGCTTTCGACTATAATGGCTTTCGACCATAGACGCCTTCCGATGGCTTTTGACCATAGACTACTTCCGATGGTTTTTGACCACGATGGCTTTCAACCACAGGCTGGTTCCGATGGCTTTCAACCACGAACGTCTTCCAATGGCTTTTGACCATAGATGTCTTTTGATGGTTTTTGACCACGACTGCTTCAACCAAGAACTACGTTCGAATGCCGATGGCTTCCAGCCTTCAACCACCAACTATGTTCAATTGCTGATGACTTTCGGTTTTTGTCCTTTGACTATTTCTGATTTCCGATGGCTTTCATCTTTTGATCACCAACTACATTTGATTGTTGATGGCTTCCAGCTTTCGATCTTCGACTGTTTCTGATTACTGATGGTTCCTGGATTTTGACCACCAATTATGTTTGATTACTATTGACTTTTGGCTTTCGACTACCGACTACATCTGATAGCTGATGGTTTCTATCGACAGTTCCTGCCTTTTAGCTATCAATCACTTCCAAGTGTTGATGTCTTTCTGGCTTTCGAGGAGTCTTTTCCAATGATCACTTTCGACCACGTCAATACTGACCCTGGCATTCTTCTCTATTAAAAGTAAGGATGGTTTCTCCTTATGACACTTGAGTTTGGCTAAGTGCGTCTACACAGCATAGGGGTCCTTCCTGTTTGGTCACTTTTGAGCACTTCGATATCTGACCCAAGCTTTTCTGCTCTCTGTGCCGAGAACTGAAGATTGTGTGGGTTGTAAGAGATGTGAATCTGCCTGCCCATAGATTTTTAATCAGCCCCACCGCCCGAATTAAGTATGTCCACTACACCGATTCTGCTACCATATTGTCAGATCAATCATACTTGACGTGAATCATGCACACTTTTAACCACCTTAATTTTATGTATCGTTTGATACCGACGAGGTCAAACGGCATAGGCGGGCGCAACCAATGCACAAGCTACGCTATCAATGGCCCCATAGACCGATGAGACTACGGATAATGCCAACGCCCACATCTACATCAACCATTCATCACATGCATGGAGAACATCAAACGAAGACCGAAGATGATGACCAATATGTAGCTTAATCGAAGGTATTCTGTGGGTTTACTCCGCGGATGTAATTAACCAAGAGCCTTTCAAGACCCTGAGAACCAAGAGACCACAACGCCTATGTCAGATCTGCTATGAAAGCAGGCTATAGAGCGCATACACATAAAGGAAATATGTAATTTTATTCTTCCCAAATGAATGAATAAAATGCATGTTTTCCCTATTTTTGTGTTTATTTATTTTTGTGTACCTTGGTACATTGGCACGCTCACACCTTATACCCCGAGGTAAGAAATCTGGGAGCGATTTCTCGCATCAAACACTTTGGCAGTGAGGAGATGGAGTTTCACATTGAAGATAAACTATAACGATATAGTGCCATTAGGTAGTTAGGAGCATGCTATTACTAGTAAAGGGCACGACGTCACCTACTGTGGAGAAAAGATTTTCCACGTCATTAGACAGTGACTAAAGCAGACATACCAAAATCAGTGAAGATGCGGGATCACCGCGGTTAGTGGTGAAGCTATAGTGTTGAAGAGGCCAATGTTGAAGAAGAGGAGCGATCAACATGGGAGAAGAGGGACATCGAGTATGTATAACATCATACATGTGTATATATGCATGCATCTATACAAATAGAACCATTGACGTACAGAAGCAGAGAAGCAAAGAGCGCGAGGTAAATATGGCATAATCATAGGGAATAGGCTTAGGGTCACCCGAGAGAGCGTGACTAGTGTCCCCGGTAGGGATCAATGACGATTGCACATGTATGCATGTTTGATGTTACAACAGTTAGAATTACGCAATAATTGAGAGAAATAGAAAATAACTATGTGGTGGAGTATTGTGTTAGAATGAGTAGCAGGTAAGACATTGTGTTAGAAATTGAAGCAGAAAAGTTGTAATAACAAGAAGAGCTAGAAGACACACGGTTCGGTGGGGGCAGTCGGCGTGTGAGGGATTATAAGTTCAAGTTAGGTCACTCATGGTGTATCAGTGTATGTGTGAGCAATATACTCTAATACCATGTAAGCTAATAAGATTGTTACACATATAATCAACGTGTTGCTTTGAGATTAAATAGAGGTACATGCGCATACATACATTTTGAAAAATGGTAACTAATGGAGGAATGGTAAGGGTATATAGCTACATGATCCATGCAAGACGAAGAGTCTTTACATTTTTTAAGAATCTCAATCCATCAAGCTCATACTTCAATTACATTTCTTAAGTTGTATTTTCCTTCAAGTTTCTATTATTATTTCCAATATTTATGATATAGTAAAATACTAAATAGCCTACAAGATATGTAGTTTCTATCATTCAATACTAAAATTTTTAAAATAAATCTAGCCACGCATATGCACGGGCCACTCCGCTAGTTATCTTATTAAAGTAAAGAAAAAGGAAGTCACAACGTTCATTTTTAAGGGATCGAAATTAATACATTAATCGGAGGAAAAAAGATCTACAACGTGGATTTTATTAGGTTTAAATTATAATTGTTGAGATTTAATCTATATCTTTATTTAAAAATACTTCATGTATGTAATCTATAACCTTACGTTTAGGTGTGTTCTCTCCGTATATGTATCCGATTGATTAGTGTCCAGATGGAGGTCGATGTTTTCGTGTATTGTAATAGAGGGGGCATCAGGAAGTTCACTAGCGTATGCTTATTAGCTACAGCTACACCTTTTGCTATGTCCTAGAATAAGAGTGGCAAAAAAGCTCGAAGCTCATGAGCTGGCTCGGTTTGGCTCGGCTCGTGGCACAAATGAGCCGAGCCGGCTCGTAAACCGCTCACTAGGCTCGATAGGCTCTGTCGGCCCTGCTCAGCAGCATCTCCGGCCCATCATGACGTGAACTGCTCAGTACGACAGTAATAGTAGTATGTATGCATGCCAATTTTCACACCTCTTTTTGTCACTAAGAGGTATTATTAAAGTACACGTTACTCTTTTCTCTGTTAATTTCATCTATGAAAAGGAAATCATCAAATGCCATATTTGATGGTACTAGAACTGAAGTTTTCGTGGGTAAACGGACGGGGTGGGTACGGGTGGAGCTTACCCATACCCATGCTCGTTTACCTGATGGGTAAAGTGTTCCCTCTATTTCTATACCTGTGGGTAAAAAAATATTCCATACCTAGCTCCATTAGGCTATTTATCCACAGGTATACAGGTAAACGGACACAATTGCCATCTCTAGTGGTAGCCACTATCAGGCAAGGCACTCCTTGCAACCTTCATTTCACTCCAGCTGAGCTCATTGACAAATCAATCAAACTCGCCCTCTGCGACTCGCCAACTGGAGCCAGAGGTGGCGTATTTGAACCACACAGATTCAGAGCAAGCAGAGGCAGCATCTATGCATGGGTAGAGCAAGAGTAAGGTGCTGCTCGATTTGGCTGAAATAAGCTGGTATATAGCTAAAATTATACTGTAGCTGACTAAAATTACACTATAGTTGATGGTGGAGACGAAACGAAGTTGGGAATAACGAGGCACACGGAGCCACGGCGAGGCCGACCAATCCACAGCCCCACCCGGGATACCTGCTCCGGGTTTTTACTGCTCCTACAGAGACGGCAGTGTAAGCGGCACATGAAGAAAGCTTTCAGGTCAACGAGAGCCTGACCAAATCTAAACTTCTCATGGCGGTGCAACTATGGCAGACAAATCTCGTGAAACCTTACAAGCATCAAACACTATGCTCCGAGTGCTACCAAATACTAGGAGTACATAACAGCAATACATCCAAACAACCGGCGTAGCAATCCTCAGGCCCGGTGCTCTTGATCCAAGCCGCCGGTGACACTGGAAAACAACACACAGGCTTCATCAAACGCTTATTTCAGTACCGTGGAAGTACTTAGCCCTATACTCGTGACTGAATTATGCACACTGGGATGGCATGCCGGTGGTCTCGAGTTTCTCCATGGACACAGCTGCAGGGAGATCGCAGTAGCAGCACGCTTAAGACTGTCGCTCTCAGATGTTTATACCCGGTACTTGCCATTTTGAGAGACAAGAAGCAACTCTGCAACCAAACTGTTCTCGAGACAAGCACGCACGCCTGCGACCTGACCCGTCCCTCCTCGTGCTGCCCGGGAATGTGATGAGACGCCGTTGTTTTCTCTTCCATATGCGGGTTTTCGCCGCGCCAAGAACCGCCGTCACAACTGCCCGCATTGCATCTGCAGAAGGACGGAATCGTCGAAGCCGAGGTCCGTGACGGCCACGAACGAGCTCTTGGGCTCGACCTTCACGTTGCCGTACGGGTGGCCGACACCGAGCGCCCCCGGTGGCAGCGGCGACATGAAGTGCCGGTCCCCGCAGAGCGGCGGCGGGGGCTTCGCGTCGACGAGGGCGCCGAACTGGTCCGACACGGCGGGGGTCGAGGCGGTGGTGAGAGCGGACGGCGGCGACGGGGAGGGGTTGCCGTGGTCGTCGTCGGGCAGGTTGAGGGTGGTGATGTCGTGGATGCTGGAGCGGCGTTTGTCCTTGCCCCCGGTATTGAGCCGTATGAAGTACTTCTGCGCGTGGCTGGCCACCTGCGTCGGCGTCCGGCTCGTCACGAAGTTGCGCGAGATGTTCCTCCAATCCCCCCGACCGTACTTCTTCAGCCCCATCAAGAACAACCTACACGCAAGAACGCAAAGCAAATTTCGTCGATTGAAGCGACAAGAACACGACGATGATTCTGATCTAGTCGGCTTACTTGTGCTCGTCCTCCGTCCACGGGACGCCCTTCTTCCGCTCCTGGTCCGGGGGGCGCGCGCGTTTGAGGCAGCAGCCGCGCCTGAACCCGCCGCCGGCGCCTTCCCCGCCGTCCCAGTCCAGGGTGAACCCGGACGAGCTGCTGTAGCGCGGGAACGGCACGAGCCCGGCCTCGATGAAGCCGACGTCGTTCTCGAGATGCTTGTAGTGGTTCACCACGTCGGCGACGGTCTTGCTGGGCAGCATCTGCGCGACCATCTCCCACCTGTTGGGCGCGTTCCGGTCGATCGTCGCGAGCGCCTCCTCAAACACCTTGTTCTCCAACAGCGTCCACGCGCCCGCTCCCTCTCCGCCCCCGCGCCGGTCCTGCAAGAACCAGCACGGTTTCCCGGAGAAGTAGGGCGCCGGCGGCGGCAGCACCTCCATCCACGCCTCCGCCATCATCTCGGCCGCCGCCTACCCGAGCCGGTGGCTTAGGACGGCGACGAAGGCAAGCGAGAGGGAAGTAAAAGGGGGAGGCGGAAGGAGGCGTGCGTATGTTGGGGAGAAGTGTCAAATTCCGGGCGAATGCCAAAGCTTTATTCCGCCTCCACCGTTGGAGGCCTTAAAGAAAAGGTGAGCAAGGAGGTCAGTGGATAGTTGTGATTGGGCCTTGGTGGAGTCTGTGGCCTCTCAACCAAGCAGAAGAGGAAAAAAAAGTGTTTTCTTACTTATATAGTTAATGCATTATCTATATAGTTGTATATATAATAATATAGACTATAAAAGTCATTTATAAGATTATATGTCAAATAATAGATAATATTTTTTCTTATCTTTTTCTCTTATGTATATCATCTAAAATTCTGTACGATATATATTTATATCATTATATATGGCATGTCACTTCGCTCGGAGTAATTGCTCGCCTTGCTTGGTTTTTGGTTGCCTGGTCACTCTTTCGATGAGAAAATTGATCATTTGCCACTTTGAAGAGTGGGCTTCGCAAAATTGCCACTTTCAAAATTGACTTCGCAAAAATGCCATTCAGTACATTTACCTCTTGATTACCATGCCATTTGAACCATTTAACTCATTTAATACTTTTTTTTTCTAATTTCAGAGGGTGAAAAAAGACCTTTCTACCCTTGCTAAGTTTTGCACTGCATGGGCTTTGGATTGGAAAATGAAACGTCACCCGCCGAAGCAAGAGATCTCCCGAAGCAACGATCTGCGCACGCCGCCCTCCGCGCGCCTGCCCCCAGCGGCCTCCGCGCGGCGGCCTCCCCGCAGCCAGCCGCCCTGCCCGTTCGGCGCCCTTCCCGCGCCGCCCTCCCCGCTCGGCGCCCTTCCCGTGCCGCCCTCCCCGCTCGGCGCCGTCCCCACTCGGCGCCCTCCCCGCTCGGCGCCATCCCCGCGCCACCGGCCGGCCTCCCCGCGTCGCCCTCCCCGAGCGGCGGCCTCCCCGCGCCGCACTCCCCGAGCAGGCCTTCTCCCCTGTAAGTGTGAATGCTAAGTTAGACTCTCCGATAAAACAATTACATATTTGATTTTATATAGTAGCTATGAAACTTTATAGCTCCAGTAAGGCCAATAAAACTGATCAACTATAGTCTGAAACATAGGGAGAGCAATAGTCCATGCCGACCTTCAGCACCTGGTTCTCCCTCACGGCCGTGGCCCAGCCCCCAGCCGCTTCACCGGACGTCACGACGCCGCCACTACGCAGGGGCCTTGACCCTTCCAGGTTGTCGGAGACGAGCAGGCACTGGCGGAGAGTAGTTGGAGCCAAATGCAAAACTTAGCAAGGGTAGAAAGGTCTTTTTCATCCTCTGAAATTAGAAAAAAAGTATTAAATGAGTTAAATGGCTCAAATGGCATGGTAATCAAGAGGTAAATGTACTGAATGACATTTTTGCGAAGTCAATTTTGAAAGTGGTAATTTTGCGAAGCCTACTCTTCAAAGTGGCAAATGATCAATTTTCTCTTCGATGCCCTAGTTGTTTGTCTCCGTGCGCTCTGCTCAGGGTCAGGGCTGTCTAGGCTGGAGAGGAGTAGCAGTGGTAGCAAACATAGCAGCTTTCTCTTGCGTAGCTGCAGGCGGTGTTGCATTTGTTTATTGTCCTTTGCCTGCTGCCTTTCGCCCATGCCATGCCTGCTTTTGTTTTGTTTGATCCTGGTTCAAGAGTTCTTTGTTTCTTTTTGCCAAAGCTGGTTTTGCATCATGTTTATGCGGGAGATTTAATTTTTTTGCCACTCTTAAGATTGACCAATTCACTCTGTCATTTACATGTGGGGTCACCTGAGTCACTGACAATGGGCCAGGGTGGCAAATCTGTTGCCACTGGACTCATAAGAGTGACAAATGATTAAATTTTCCTGTTTATGCTGCTCCTGTTTTTGAGTTGAGAGTAAGGTGCAGCGAAGAAAATTATATAATGGTTGAGTGGTTAATATTATTATTAGGGGAAAAAATTTGCATGCGATTGCAAATTGGATAAATTCTGGATACGCGATCTATTGTGTCAATGGCATGTGAGGACTGGACAAGGATGACATATCTAGGATTGTGGAAATTTGCAGCTGCAAATAAGGAATTGCCCCCTTAATATAAAGTAGATACGTTGTACCTTTGGACAAACAGGTGATGCAGAAATAAGGCAAGGCTCCGTTTGAAATGCAGAGGTTTCATATGCACAAAAAATAAAAGGCTTTTATTTAAATTTAATACCAGTAAAAAGTGAAGTAAGGCAAGAAAGAAAACTAATGAAAGATAAAGGGCATGTTCTTTTTTGGCTTATGTCTTTCGGTTGAAAATTTTGAATTTTGGGCTGTTCACGACAGAGATTACGAAAAGAGATACTAGTTGCGATTTTGGTTGGTACAAAAATTGGACTTTTAACATATACTATAATTAACTTGTAGACCTCATCTTTAGAAAATACTTCATTTAAAAGTTAAGTACTGTAGCAAAAATCAAAAGCCGCAAAGAACATTTCGAAAGAGTGTGTTTTTTCGGTTACAACTGATGGCTTATAACTATGACTTATAGCTTTTGAACCTAACACAAGAATTTATATAAATAAATTAAATATTAATTAATCATTTTAAAACGGTAATCTCGGTAAATTGCTTTGAAATTCTTTCCGTTTTCGGCCCTGTTTGTTTCCACTTAAGATTATTATAATCTAGCTTATAATCATAAGTGGAAACAAACAGCCCAGATTATAAGGTAACTTATTATAATCTAATAGCCCAGATTATTGTAATCTAATAAGCTCAAAAAAGGAGTTTATTTCAGCTTATAGATCCACCTTTTATCTTAATGGCCATAAAACTTTAGGAATATTACCCACCTTTGCCATTCATCCATCCCCTAACTCCCGTACCTCTCTCTCAAGGGCATTGTGGTCTTTAAACATTCGAATACAACAATCCATAACTCTGATAATCCAGGCTGCCAAACACCTGACAGCTTATTTCCCACCAGTTTATTATAAGTTAGCTTATATAATCCCTCACCTATAAGTTAGATTATAATAATCTTAAGTGGAAACAAACAGGGCCTTCACCGAGCGGTCCAGTTGCACTGGTGGTAGTACTCCGTTCATTGAATTCGGTGCATGGAGCATCGCTAAAATAAATTCCCAATTACGGAAGCAGAATCTCAGATTCACGCCCCGGCTCACAATGAGGCGCCGGTTTTACACCGCACCGTCCTTGCGCCTGCGCAACCTGCAACCGAACTGTGTAGGACAGGCACGAACAGTAAACTTAGTGCAATTGTTTTTCCGAAAATAATAAAGTGATGGACATATTTGAAAAAAATATTCGCATGCACATAATTGGTGCTACAACGATGTTATACCGATGGCAAATACATAAGTGCTCGCGAGGTACTGACCGGCGTATATCGGTTACCTACCTGCTGGAGCGGAAGAAAATTTGATGGGAGAGGGCCTCAGCCCTCTACTCTAGATTATGCCACCTAGCAGACGCACTGGTCTTGAAGCAATTTCTATCGTGCATATTTTTCTTCATCAAGATTGAAATCGCCCAATAATTCCGGACCATAGTTTGATTAGCTTCTGATTAACTTAACCAACGACGGGGAATTTATCTCGTTGGGAGTAAAAAAGAATTGCCAAATGCATGAGTCAAATCTGCTCTAAACGTAGTAGCATCTAATTAAGATCTAAGAGAGCGTTCCAATTTGAAACCTTGAGAATAAGGGGACGGATTGTATAAGCCGAGCAAGGGGAAAATGCGGGGGAACGGGGAACCTAATTGGTCGGCGCAAACGTGGCCGGCGGTGGGGTGAACGGCCGTGCGCTTGCGTTTCTATGGTTCAGCTCTTTTATAGATTGATTCTTTTAGATTGGTGGTTTATGACTTAAATATTTAAATTCTGGCTGTTCGCGAGAGGTAATACGCAGAAAAAAAATATGCGCATATGATTTGAGACGGTATAGGTAAACTCATTATACTTTTTACTATAATTTTCTTATTAACTCGTCTTAAATAAATATATCGTTTAAAAATTAGTTACTATAAACAGTATAAATATAAATTCCAAAGGACCCGATCAGATTCTCTCAATTCCTGCTTTGCGTTGAGATTCGTATTATGACGGGGTATAATCATAAGAAGGCCCTGTAGTGCTGAGGGCGGAGGCCCCGTCCCATAATTTTTCCCCCTGATGGACCACACCAAGGTAGCACGTAAATGATTGTCTTGGTGTCTCGTGAAGAAAATTCAAGCATGGATTCCATTCTCATTATCAAATTTGGTTTGGAGTCTTGAATGGCATTGCCGTGCTTGCTTTCTACATAATTTATAAGGTTGTTTTACTTGACAATTGCACAAGTGGAAATATTTTTAATTTATAGCAGCATTTTTTAAATGGCATGTTTTGAATATAGGATTTTTCTCGAATGTTTTTTCCGCAGAAAGTTAGAACAGTAGAAGTAGTACTCTATCTAATATCGATAGGACAGATGTGATCTAGCTATAGATATCACGCAGTAGAGATGAGTTCGCTGTTTCAGCAATAACTTCTTACTTTTAATTTACTATTTTTTTCTGGTATTTTATTTTTTTGGCTTTTTTTGTCTTTTTTCTGTATTACTTCGCATGGGCTAACCTGTTTTTTATTTTAAATTTTTGTAAAATTTAATTACGTCAAATAAATCATAATCAGCTATAGTAAAAAATAAATTAATTATAATAAAAAAACCATAAATCATCACCAAATTAAGCGCCCCGAATTCATTGTGAGAGCATAAGTTTTTTAAGTAACTCCCATGAAATATAAACGTAGTGACAAACAGAAAAACGACATTCTTACCTCCTCGCAAACACATAATTTTGCACCGACCTTTTTCATTCCGGGAATGTCTATCCACACCGCCATAGAAAACAAATTAACGTGCCTTTCATCAGTCACCTGTCACGGCAAATTCTTAACAGGGTATAGGTACTGACTGAGCTAATCCAATGATGGACGAGGTCAACATCTAAGGTTGTGTTTAGTTTAGAGATAAGGTGGGATGGGATGATCCCGTCCTTGATTTTGGGATGGGATGATCACATTTTTTGTTTGGTTAGGGGGATAGAGTCATCCCTGTTTTTTGTTTGGTTGGAAGGATAAAGTGGGGTGGAATGGTCCCATCCTTTGTTTGGATGGAAGGATGAAGGTGGGACATGTGTGGCCTTTGAGTTTTTTTTAAAAAAATTGAAGGCTATTGTTGATATGTTTGTACACATAAGCCTTTGAGTTTTTTTTAAAAAAATTTAAACAAAATAGTACTTAAAAAACAAAGAGGTGGGATGATTCTATCCCACGTGGGATGACTCTGTCCCATGAAAAAAAGAGGATTGTCTGGTCCCGGATTTACAAGGAATATTCCTAGTGGGATGTCCTTGACTCTGCTTGTCCCAGAAGCAAATACCACCCCAAGGTGGGATATCCTACTTGGGACGTCCCTGTCCCTCGAACCAAACACTGCCTAAAATCCGCACCAAGCATAGATAGGCACGAGAAGACCGAAACGAACTTCAATATTAGTATCACGAAGAAAGTACCTATGCTACTGTGTCAGTAGTACATTGCACTGTATAATACTCCTTCCATTTTTTACTTGATTTTTTAGAATCTGTACCATCAAAGCTTTTAATGTTTGACCTACAGCAGATTTAAAATTATCTAAATTGGTTATGTACAGATTATATCATTAGATTTGTTATTAAAATATTTCCATAATATTATCATTTATTAGTATAAATTAATGTTATAAAAAAGTAATAATCATCTCAAAAACTGTAAAATGTAAAAAAAAACGTCAAGGAAAAAAGAGAAGTACTAGTACAGCATAGGTTGACGATGTGAAGGTGAAGCATTTCATTGGGTGGAAATAAATTCTATGGGGAGAGCCTTGAAACCCTTCTCTTAAGGCTCCTCGATTTTTGCCAAGTGGCAATCACAAATATCAAAGTAACCAATATCTCTTCTCCAACACTCCTTCATGGACTACGCGCTAGCTAAGCGCCAGTGTTTGGACGAAGACCCCGACACTGGGGCGTTCAACCTCTCGGCCCTGAAGGCTTCCAGCGACACCGACGCCCCTCCTCTCCTCCCACCTGTCGCCCGCCTCTGCCCCTCCTCTCCCCTAAGCAACCAGTCGCCTTTGCCCCGATCCGCCGCCCCCTCCCCCAAGGTGCTGATTGCCTCTGCCTCGAGCCGCCACCTCTCCTCCCAACCGCCGCCCGCCTCCGGCCCTCCTCTCCATGGCCAGTTCGATCATGGCCGCTTCGACCACGGCTAGAGAGAGAAGGGCTGGAGGCAGGGCGGCGGTGTTGGATCGTAAGGGCCTTCTCATCCAAAAAGCTAGCCAATGAGGTGAGGGACTCCCCCATTTTTAAGTTAGATCCCTTACCCTTCCACAACCAATGTGAGACTATTCCAACAATCTTCCCCTTCACACATTGGTGTCCCTCAGCCCTTCACCGCCCCTTCACCATACACCGACGGTCCCTCAGGGTCACAGTCCATCAGGCGTTCACACACTAGTGTCCATTGGGCCAGATATGTTAGAACCGGCCTCTGATACCACTTGTTGGATCGTAAGGGCATTCTCACCTCAAAAGCTAGCTAATGAGGTGAGGGACTCCCCCACTTTTAAGTTAGGTCACTTACCCGTCCACAACCAATGTGGGACTATTTCAACAAGCGGCTTAGAGGAGAGGAGGGGCGGTGATGGGCGGCAGCTTGAGGTGGAGGCGGGCGGCACCTCGGGGGAGAGGAGGGGCGGAGGCAAGTGGGAGGAGAGGAGGAATGAAGGGGTGGCTCAAGGTCAGGGGCGCTGCGCGAGGAGGCAGAGGCGGTCGGTCTCTAGGGAGTCGGCATCGCCGGAAGCCTCTAGGGGCGAGAGGTTGAACTCCCTGGCACCAAGGTCTTCGTCCAGACGCTGGCGCTTGGGTGCGGCGGAGTCTATGGAGGAGTGTTGGAGAAGAGAAATTGGTTGCTTTGAGATCCGCACCTGTTATTTGGTAAAAATCAAAGGAGAGATCTTAAGAGAATGTTTCAAGACCCTTCCCATATAATTTATTTCCTCGTTGGGTTAGGGTTTTTAATTGGGTTTTGGACTTTGCCATGGCCTGCCCCGGCCGTACAAATCGACGGTGGAATTTGGATCCCTCGCTGTCACAGCCCACGTCGCGGTCCCGACCGACGTGACCAACTACCACCCACCCTCTCTCTCGCGCGCGCGCTCGGCGGTGGCTGGTGTGGTGCGGGCCTCAGCTATTTCGTCCGCGGCGGATGCGGTGTCGACTGGAGATTGAGCGCTAATGCGCGGCCACTCGCGCCCGGGGATAAATAAAACCGGCGACCTGCGACTTGGCGAGGAATTCGTGTACAAGAACTACTTTTCAACGGCCGTGATAAAGTATATTTGCTGTGGCTGCTTAACTGGATGATTGGATTGGATCCGGTGCGGCTTATGTGTTTTGTCAGCTGCAAGCGGCATCGTATGTTTACGCTCGAGTTTTTTTTTGGGTTAATTGTGTCCCATTAGCTCGTAGGCACCATCATGTTTCGTTTGTCTGAGGGAGGAGACTTCTTTATCTTGTTTCGGCAAATGGATAGGCAAGAGTTCATTAGTCGCTGTCTGATCATATCTGTCCGAGAAAGCATGAGAAAATATCTCTTGCTTGCTGTGGCAATATCGGAAGGTGCTTTACTAGGTACTGCTAGTATATATACCTCAACTCGACTACATGTGATCTTTTGTGCTTATAAAAAAAGAAACCGACGCCTGCTTCGTAGTTGCAATCTCTGTCGTTAAAACGTATGAGAATAACTGTGAAACAAATGTTGCATTAAAAGAGGAACAAAACAGATGTGCTGTGTTTTTTCTTCTACGTTCACTGACATGCCATCTGTGTTATCTATTTTGTTCTTTAAGATACTACCAAACAAGATTGGCACCTCCCCTCTCTACCCTAGCTCGACGCTAGCCTCAGCCTCGCCCTCCCTCCACTCGAGTGCGCAGCAGGGAAGCCATTACCGCGCGCCTTAACTCGCCCAAAGCTCCCACTTCCTTTCCCAGCTATAAAAGCTTGGTCAATCCCACAACTGCTCCTCATCCACCTCCCACCCCACGCTCTAACTCCCGGAGCTCAAAACCACCGCCGCCAAAAGCCTCTATGGCCACCATCGTCGCCAGCTCATCTCGGAGGACCACCTTGGCATTGCCACTCTCCCTAAGCTCCTCTTACCTCCTTAATGCTCCCATGGAGCCTAATCGGGTTCTTTTTCCCTACAGCTCGCCATGGGCCAATTCTTCCTCAACTCCGGCCAACCCTCCTCACCGGTGTTTCCATCCACCATCGGCCAATTCCTTATGGTCGGAGCATCCTCGCCATCCTGTGAAGGTGTCCGCGATGTCAATTTGAAGCTCCGCCACCTTGTCTTCTCTGACGTCGATTGCCTACCTCCGCCATTCGAGCTCTCCATCGACAATTCACCCCCGGCATTCCCAAGCTCCCCTTCATTTCTCGGTGAGCTCCCAAACACTCCTAAATGCTCCCTTCCCTTTAATTTATCCCTAATTGAGTAAATCACGGCCGTGACCATCCCCTGTTTCCGCCAGCGCTCGGCTCACCACCGACGCCCCTTGGTCTGTGTTGGTCCGATTCAACCTGCCGGGAGGTGCACACGGAGCCGAGCACTCCATTTTTGGAAATGTTCCTGTGCCTCCGTGTTCCCCCTTGCCGCCAGCAGGCCTCGCCGCCGTTCGCCCAAGGAAGAACACTGTTCCCACATAATTAAGCTAAGATTTCTCATTAGTAGTTAATGACTTTAGTTAGCAAACGTTAATGAACCGCTGATCGGTGGGCCCAGGCCGGTTTAAATCCTTCGTTAGACTAACACCTGGCCCCACCTCACTTAAAAATGTGATTAAAACCTGATTATAACTGCGGGCCACTGACATATGGGCCCAAAACACTGTTTACACTGTGCTGAGGCCCCACAGGTCAGACTCTAGCTATTTCCAGAAAAGAAAATGGTTTTCTTTTATTACATAAACCATGGGCCCCACATGTCATCCACTGAACCTTTATAGATTTAAAAGTATTTCAAAAAACAATTAAAATGGTGGGACCCACTGTCAGAGAGAGAACTCTCTCTCCTCTATTTTTTTGTGATTTTTCTTGAAAATAAACTTTTAGAAAGCTCGTTCTCTCGCGTCGTAGCTCTGAATTTAGTGAAACTTGTTTCTAAAATTTTCTAAATTTGAGCTCTTTCGGATGGCTTTTGTTTTGTTCATTTTGGAGTTCGTTTGAATTTTTGCCTGGGAATTTATTTGCTCTCCTTGTTTGTCGTTTGCTTTCAGCGTGTTCATTCGAGTAGAGTTCAAGGACGCAACCGAACCTCAAGTCGATGCCTCTCAGGAACCGTAAGACCCACCGGCCTGTGACCCAGGTGTGTCATCACTTTGATCATATTGATCCTACATTTTTATGCAAAATTCTGTTTATTTAAATTACTAAATTGCATGCTTAATTTACTATGCAAATATATATCAAAGCTTAAAGTAGCTACATGCCTACTTGATGTTGTATTAATTTTAATATGCCATCCTTGACACTTGAATCACCTGATCCTTGACATCCTAGATGTTAACGATAACTTTAGTAGTCATAAGTCAAATTAAATGCCATACTAGTCTTGTCAAGTCTTAGGACACTAGCATGCCCTATTCATCAATCTTAAAACATAAAATCTTGATTTGGAACAGTTACGGGATGTAAGTGGTTGATAGTTTGAAACCATATATTTTATGCTTCTTAAAACCCTAAAAACTTGCTATACCTGTCTGAGTGGATGATAAGAGTGGTTGATATGGATGTAACATGAGAATCTGTGGTTTGTGGAATGAACCACCCAGACAAATTAAGGACAATCCTATGATGACCTCTTCGTGTAAAGTACAACCACAAGCTGGTAAACTGTAGGCGTGGCCGAATAATTTACTCGACCCTTTAGTTATCTCACAGAAGACCGGTGCAGGAGGATAATAAAAATCCAACTTGAATGGGACACCTAGTAAAGGTGATGTTGCCAAGGCTAGCCTATGTGGAGAGTGGAGTCCGATTGTGCTAATCTATGGTGGAACATTTCGCAAAACTTATGAGACATTCTTCGTGAGGGATAGGCTCATATGGGTGAGATGCTAGGAGGCGGGGTATTGTAAAAGCATCATGATAACCTCTCGATCTGCGTGACCAAGGAATCGCGCAGGCCCGTCGGGTTGATTGTCTCTTGTGGGTAAAGATGTACAACCTCTGCAGAGTATAAACTGTTTGAACAGCCGCCTCCACAGTCAAGGGCGGACATGTGACCTTCCTCGAGTTAGTTCTATTTTAAAAACTTTGTGGGTTGGATGAAACACCTATTGGGGGAAGTACTCCAACTTTAACTTTTGCCTGGGGGAAAAGTACTCCAACATATCCAGGGAAGAATTCCTCGCGTTCCATATCCCTGGTGGGGAACAAGGCCCCGATGGGACCCATTCCCCAATAATAAGTGACCCTAAACCATATACAAATAATTACAATCAACAATAATATGATAATTAAATCAATAAAAATTACATAAATTCACCACAATAAATGTACAATAGGTGCATCACATAATTCAAACAAGTGTTTATTTCTCGATTTAGGATTTTACAAGATATTAATAATGTATCATATGAGATACATGGTATGGTATGCAATTATTCAGATCTCCAACGGGGAACGGGTATCGGGTATAGGGGGTAAGAGCAACTCCAGCAGGGCCCCTACTTGAGCCCTCATCCTACTTTTGAGGGCCGAGAGGCAAAAAACTCACTCCAGCAGGGCCCCTACTTGAGCCCTCAAAAGTAGGGAGCCCTCAAATCTCCCTTTCGAGCCCTCATTCCTGGGGGGTTTGGAGGGAGCCCCTACTTTTGAGGGCTCAAGTAGGGGCCCTGCTGGAGTGAGTTTTTTTGCCTCTCGGCCCTCAAAAGTAGGATGAGGATGAGGGTGGGTCCTATGTGTCATCCCCTCTAAGAATGAATTTGAGGGTTCTGTTTTGAGGGCTCCTACTGGAGTGTAGCCTAAAAAACAGAGCTCTCAAAAGTAGGGGGAGCCCTCAAATAAAAAGTAGGGGCCCTGTTTTGAGGGCTACTGCTGGAGTTGCTCTAAGGAAACGTCCCCGTTCTCACCATAGGAATGAATTTACTGGCTATTTATCTCTATAGAGAAGAAATATCGTTATTTCCGTCTTCTAATAAGTGGATTCTCTGTCGGGAAATGGGGAATGATGCCTATTGCCATCCCTCGGTATGGGGTAGGTCCCGGCCTTGCAGTGGGCGCGGTGGCTGGGGCCCTCTGGGGGCTTGCGATTGATGAAGGTGTGAAGTACAAGGAGAAGACGGCGGAGGGGGTGGAAGAGAAGGTGGCGCCTGCTGGAAGGGATGATTACAATGAGTATCGTGGCGAGTATTGAATGGGAGTTCGCATAGGTGAGGATGCACTGTGAGTTTGTTCTTATCCATCCCTGCCAATGTGGGAATAAAGTTCCAGTGTGATTTTGTGATTTGCTCTGACTATGTATATTCTAGCCTCATAGGCGCGGCGGCACGCCGCGTCAGGCACCGTGTGTACCGAAGTAAAAGAGACGAAAATTCATAGCTAAAGGAAAGCGTAGAGTTTTTTTTTTAAAAAAGCGAGAGGCTTTTCGCAATAAAAGGAGACCAGAGGGTTTTTTTTTGTAAAAATCAGGGGTTGTTTTGAAAGAACCGAGGGCCTGTACGTAATTTCAGAAACTGCGGATCGTTATCAACGAAAAATAAATATGCACATGGTCTTTTTTGAAAAATCTAGAGACCTTTTTGCGATAACAGAGGATCTTTACGTAATTTTGGAAAAATATAGGGGCTTTTTCGCAAAAAACGGTACCCGACCGTACGGGAATTCCCCGCCACGCGCCGGCCGGAGGGAGCGGGCGAGGTGACGTGGACGCCTCCTCCTGCGGGGAATCCCACGGGGAGTAATACAGGTATGATTTGCTTTAGCGTTGTGAATTATCATGGCACTCGCATACGACTTGCGCTTTATGACAGATTTGGTGTGTATCAAGGAGGTTTCGTGATTAGCTTGGAGGCTGTACTTGTGACTCGATGTCTCGCTGTTTAGTTTGTCTTTTCCCTGAGTAGTGACTGCTCCGTTTGCCATATATCCTGTGCTTGGCATTGCGGTAAACTCCTCCAAGCCTTCAGATATCTAAGTCGTAGGATATTTATTGTGGGATGGCCTAATTCTAAATGATTATGCCTTACAGCAGGTCCAATAGTATAAAAGAATATATCAATGTATCTATATCTTTTACTGACTCATGTATATAAACCCTAAGTGGGGTATGAGGAGATCAAATCTACTCATTTTACATACAAGCTTTCTCTTCTCTCGTTAGCTCTTCCTACCTCTACCTCTCTTATGGAGAAAAGGGTACCATGTACCCTTTATTGTAGCCATGCTACAACAATATTACTTTGTGGAACAGCATTGAGAATTTGATATAGTTGTTTGTCATTACAGCCCTATCTATACGTGCTTTGCATTATGTTGTACTAATTGGTGGCTATGACACCCGTGAGCTAAGTATTTGGCGCTTTAAGGGCCAGGATATTGTTAAGAGTTGGCACATTTCAGTTTAGCTTGCAGATTTGTAATATAGTTGGTACTTGGGTAATGCACTGGAGGAGAGTGAAAGTGGTCCAAAGAAAGCTAGATCTAAGTCACAATGATGTGTTTCAGATTAAAATTTACCATGTCAAGAGTAAAAAAGAGACCTCACCCCCTGCGAAGACACCCACTTGTATTATATAGTAACCCTCTTATGTTGTTTACAATTATATTACCTTACCCCTAGTGCTTCAAAACCATTGATTTTACTGGACCCCAAATGCCAAGTAATGTTGCACTTAATAAACTACATTGGCATTTGTTAGAGCTTCCACAAATAATGTATATTTGTTCTTTATGCAGTTGTTGGATGGGGCTTTTTGATTCGCATATTGTAAGCTTTACAGTTTGTTCCTGCCTGTGTTTTTCAAGTCATCCTCTCACATTTTTGCTCATAGAGACAATATTGCTGTGGCGTATAGAATTTATTGATAGATTGCCAAAAAGATGTCATCAATGCTATATCGGACATCGCTATTATCTTTTAAAACCACAAGAAATATAGACCTGTTTTCATGTTTCTGTGATAATAACTTGACTTAATGGACATGAAAATTCCTAGTTATGCAGCTCCTCAAGTCAGATCGCACCAAAACTTCTGTTTGGCGGTGTACTACTAATGTCCCTGCATGACTTACAGCCTTAGATATATATCTTGAGGGCGCAGAGTTGCATGTAGTTTCCGACTTTTTTTGTGATACAACATGGGAAAACTTTTTATTGAGATGTTTTACAATTCTGGAATCCTCTCAGCTCAGAAGGGCTGTGCCTTTTTTCCTTCTCACTCACATAGTATGTGAAACTAAATATAACATAGTGTGTGAAACTAAATATAACACCGTAGGCTACTCGGTACTTGGTTACGAATTGATGCAATTGTTTGTGTTTTAAATAGGCACAGTCGAACTCCAAGTTGAAAGTGGAAAATCTAATGTGTATGTTCATTTTGCTGTAGCCGTATCTCTGAGAAAGGCCATGCACTGTGTCACTGCCCACATTTGTATCTAACTGGTGCAGCATGAAAGTGCATTTGCAACCAAAGTTCCAAAGATAAAAAGTTGTTAGACTATGTGGATGGTCGTAAATAAAGAGATGATAAATAATTGATAAAACATTTGGTAAATAAAGAGATGATGAATAATTGATATTTGGTTAGCTTTGGATTTTGTGTTTGTGAAAGATTTGGTCGGTTGTAGTCGAAGACTTTGCCCTCGAGTGTTTGTGCTTTGCTTCGAGTGCTCTTAGTCGGCTCCTGCATCAGATTACGACCACGACATGGCCACACAGACACGACTATGACTACGGCTGACTTCAATCATGGCAATTTTCGACCATGTCAAGCTTTCGACCACATCTGGCTTACGACCACGACAGTTTTCGACCATATCTGGCTTCGATCACGGTAGTACGACTTCGACCTTACAACCACGGCAACTTTCGACCATATCTGGCTTTGACCACGGCAGCACGACTTCGACCTTACGACCACGACAGCTTTTGACCACGTCTGGTTTCGACCACGGTAGTACGACTTCGACCTTTCGACCACGGTAATATGACTTCGATCTTATGACCACATCAAGTAATTGTAGCTACAATACTTTTTCATAGTCGTAGCTACAGTACTCTTTCATGGTTGTAGCTACAATACTCAATAGTCGTAGATTTTACTGTTCGTACTCGATAATCAAAGGTTTTACTGATCAATAGTCAAGGGCTTTGCGGTCGTTGGTCGTAGGTTTTACGGACTGCTTTTATGGTCGTAGATTTGGCAGTCTTGTCGATACTCGTAGACTTCACAGTCTGTTGTTCTGTCTTTGGTAGCCGGAGGGTTAGCGATCGGTTGCCATAGGCTTCACGATCGGTACTCATAGACTTCATGGTCAGTATGAGTGCTTCACTCTTGGGATATTCAAGTACGTCGAGTACTCGTGTTGAGCCAGTGGTTGACTGGTCGGTGTGTGATGGTCGATGATGAATGGTCGTTGCTGCAGTACCAGGTGGGTATTGAGGATTGAGGTACTCATAGTCGGAGGACTCGGTACTCGATATAAGTGGTTTCACGATCGTGGTAGGTGTCAAAATGTTGTCTGTACTAGTAGGCTTCGAGTACATTTTGCGGCTATGATTTTTAATCGATACTTGGTATCGGTATGGTTTCTGAGTACTTGTAGATTACGAGTACTCTGAGTTAGTGGTCGTGTTGAGTGGCCTGAGGGTTTGTTCCAATTAGCGATAAACTGTGTGGTCATAAATGATCTGGAGAATGGCCGTAGATGGTTTGGTTCTTGTCTGGGGATAGACAAGGGTGTGTTTTGCTAATGTGTGTTGATCATGGTCGAGTTGGAGAGAACTTGTACCAGGAGAGAGTTTATTTGGTCTTTGCATGTACAGGTAGGCATGGAGGCGGCTAGAGTCAGTGACGAGGAGGATCAGGACTAGGAGGGGGTAATTTGAGGTCCACGCTGTTGGGATGTCACGCAAGCTGGTCAAGCTCTATCGTAAGTGAGATGTCATAAGCGAGCTGTCGGAGTGAGCATTCAGGACGAGCAGTCGGGCGACAGAGGCTCTTCTTACGAGCAAGCAGCTGCGGTAGTCACTTTCATTCGGTAATTCAGATTGGTTTTCTTTCGTTCCTCTGCGTTGTGTTTTGATTTCAGTTGGTAAAAGCGGAGACAATCATTCACTCCTCTCTGATTGTGTCATACGATCCTATAAAAGTATGTCTCGTTCATGGGACACATTATTTCAGTTTTAATAGTCAACAATGGCTGAGCTTGTTACAAAATGCATGACAGAATTGGCAATAGCATAGATGTTTAACAAGTTTTTTTTATGTGACCAGAGTGATGACTCATGCTGATGGATGGTAATGTTGACGGTAATACTGTATGCAATGGCATGATAAGGTTGATAATTGTAATGGATTTGCACAGTTAGTGGAACAATTGCAAATCGGAATATCTGGGAACTAACACATGGATGAAGGATCACTAGAATCTATGGAGTTAGTAGTCAATACTCAATAGCCGTGATTATTTATAAATGTTCTTGACATGTGCTTGGACATAATTGACAGCAGCTGACTACATAAGTATGCTGTTGGCCTGTCGCTGATCCTTTGTACATTTAAGTGGAAGCTGCAGGTATTCTCTAGTCTTGTAGGTAATTCCCGATACCTCATGGTTTACTTTATGGATCTCTCCAGAGCTTCTTGCAGTGACAAAAAGAAAATAATGAAGCTTTCAAATGTGAGGAGATAATCTGAACCACTAGTCCCATATGGCTAATTGCACTATCAACAGTTGAGTAGGTGGCAATATCTATATTATGATGCTTGGTTCTACTTGTGATTAGCTCAGGAACGACTGAAAGAGTTAGTCCGGTGAAATTTTGGTAATAACTCAGGCATTCATAGAACATTTTAGGTAGTATTGGGGGAGTAGCCCTACTTTGACCTAATTGCCCATCACACCAAAAGTCCGTTAAGGTGTAATTTTCATAGCCAGCCTAAATAGATTGTGTCAAGGAAAGAACATGTAACACTCCGGCCCATGTTGGCCCATGTATGTGTGCACATGAATTTCTGGGTTAATTCCACCTTGCTAGCTTACTTTGAGAAGCACTTACATATAAGCCTAGGAGTTCCAATGGTAGCACCCCCGGTTAACCGTTTTGAGCGAAGCGAGGACGAAAGTGCAAGCGGGTTGCTACGTGTGCGTAGCCTATCCAGAATGTGGTTAGGTCTAAGCCGGTTTGGACCCTAGGGTGTTACAGAACATTTTTGCTCTTACTGTAACAACCCCAGCAGAGGTATTTGTGTAAATAACTTTCTCATAGTTATAAATATAGCCTTTAAGACACCATGAAGAGGAGAGCTTTTTTTTTTTGAAGAACAAGCCTAAGCGATGATAGTGGCGTGGTAATCATTTTCTACACTACTCTCTACTGTGTATCCAGCTCCGGATAGCCTGTTGCGGTCCCGTAGCCTCTCTTATTCACTGTTTGATATGTAACTATAACAGTTAGCTTTCGATACGGAGGCGACAGATTTATGTTGCCTCATCCGTTACCTGAAAATGTTATTGTATTCTCACCGAAGCTCATTTCTCTCCATTTCATATATATTTGAAATGCATAATTGTGGAGATGATTTACTCCTAGTTTCATAAGATCACATTGAGTTGGTTTGCTGCAATACATCTTTAGTCTGCAATGAAATTGTGGAAGAAGGGAGTTACACGACTTATATTTATGAGTTTGTGACTACCCGTAGGTCTTAGTACTACAGATTCTTTTTCTCTACAGATGATGTTTAGTCAAGCATATAAAACGCTAGTTGTGGTATGATCATGCTTAGCTGTAGATCTGAAGGCCGAATAGCTTCTCAGCCTCCCGTCTAAGCCCAATATGCTGCTGTTTGATCTTTTTGCTGGACTGTATTGTCTCTTGGAATGGGCTACAGATCTTTTCTGGATCTACGTTCCTTCACACAGGTAGTACCCTGGTGTAAAAAGGATTAAGGAGCAACCATAGCACTCATCCTTGTGCAGGAATCATTGTAAACATCTAGACCTCTAATTTATTGATTATGTGGTTTTAGTGATTAATGACTCCTAAATCATGAAGACTAACTTTGATAGTGTTGTTAAGATTAATTAGGTCTTACCGATGAATATGGATTGTTTTTGGACTTTCGTAGATCCCATGTATATAAATAAAGTTTTGGTTGCGAGGATTTCAAAGTTTGGATAAAAATTAACTAAGTCAGAAAATTCAATGGTGGCGGATTATCCAGGCACTAAAGAGGAAAAGGTAAACCAATGAAGTCATCAAGCCAAGTCTCGATCCCGTGTTTCTCAATTTGTAGTTATATTTTCTGATTTTTCTCATCACATTGCTCCCGTTTAACTATGAAACAACGGCCGATCCATGGCGACATTGGTATTGAAGCTGGCGCAGCTACAGTCCCAGGCATGCGAGGCGACGAGTTTGGCAGCCAAGCATGGGTGCTCATCTACAAGACGCTCATGGAGAGGAATAAGCAGTACATCGTCGACCCGCCCACCATCGAGAATTGTTAGGAGCTCTCCAAGCAGCTCTTCTACACCCACCGCGTTAGGTCCCTTACGCTCTTAACCTATTGTGCCTTGTTTTGTGCTGCCCAGATCTTTTATGCACCTAAGTCTTTGATTTCGATTATCTTCTTGTATCTTGAATGCTGGTAGATTGTTTCCTGGTATTCATATGTCAACTAGCTGTCGATTCAGTGGTGCTAATAACATTGCTAAATCCTTGTGAATTGTCCAAATTAATGTATGATTAGAACATTATGGGGCTGCAAGATATATCTTTGGAGAGTTCTATAGTGTTAATTTGAGTTTTGGTATACCAATTTGTGAGCTTGTGTGGCACGTGGTGGTATATTGGGGTTTTTCTTGTTAGAAGGTTTAGTGATCGAATGCGGATGCAAAAGGCTTCGATGAGATGGTTTTCAACATAGTATAGATTGTAGTATATAGATTGGTCTGAGGCATCAGAAAGTAAATTGCTCTGTTTTGACTTTGGGTTTAAAATGATGATCTCAAGAATCAAAACTCAAAAAGGAGTTATAGGGGTTATGATCAATCTTAACAAACTAAGAAATAGTATGGATGAACAATACTTAAATGAACCTAGTTACATATATTGAACTTTCGTATTATATCATTTGAACTTATGTTAGAACGGATATGTCTTAAGTTCACACCCCTATCGTAAAACCCTGGCTCCGCCACTGATGTGTGGCTATTGCTGTTGTGGTTTGATGATTGAATACAGGTTTCAGTTTTCTTGGATAAACTTAGTGTATACACCATTGACTGTCTTATCAAATTGTTGAGGAAACTCTTGAGCTCCCTTTTTTTTGCACCCACCCTGTCTAAATAATGGAAATTAAAAAAATGGTGTTTATATACCTTATTTTTGGATAGCTCTGCAATCAATGCTTATTAGAATGAAAATATGCCTTAGCTAAAACTTAGACATGGGGGCTAGAAGATAGAATTAATGGTCCCATTGTGGTATATGCTGTATAATGCCCCTGTGTTAAAGTGCATGAATTTGTTTCCTCTTCTCAGTTCGATATTTCTCCTGCTAGGGCAAGCCTTGTGTGGAATATATGTATCATTAATAACTGTTTGTGGCAAAGACATCCCGCCATGACATCTCTGTTTTGTATCTTTGCTGATTTATCAAAGAGGAAGTTCAATAAAGTCAATCCTTTGCCAATCTCTCTCAATCCACTTGCTAATATTTAACTAAAATTAGTATGCATGATTCTTCCGACTTATGTTTATATATCCTTCTGAGGATAAGATCTTCAATAACTATTGATATGAAGCATTCTTTATTGCTCTCTTCCTATGCGGAGCTTGTCATACCATTTATTTCTTTGTCGCCATCTTTTTTATTATAATTTTCTGCATTAAGCTGATGGATATCACAAAGTTTATGCATGAGATATACATTTATGGATCCTTGCTCAAATTCCTGGAGTTTGCATTGTCAAGGTTTGTTTTTGTTCTATCTAAATGGCGAGTCCGTGCTATTTTACTGTTATTGTTTATGCTTTAGTACTGAAAGTGTGACATTTGAGAGTAAGATGAATGAAAATGTTCTGATCTCGTCTTTGATCTCTACCTTATGTGGTACCATTTTATCCAGATGGGTTAAGGCCAGAGCTCCAGATCATCTGTTGTTTCAGATTGTTTGGAAACCGTAACACAACATTTATTTTGATTTTTGCCATATTCTTTCGAGTAGGGTAACCCCCAAAACAGTGGCGGATCCAGAATTTTTAAGATGAGTGTTTAGAGTTAAAGTAGAGGTCTATAGTATCAAAATCAAAGTATAAATTATTTGTAGTAGAAACATCATCTCAACGAATTTAGAAAAATTTGTTGAATTGAGAATATGGGATTTGGAACCTGAAAATAGGGATACACTTGTGCTGATGTCGATGTGCGCGACCTACCTTGTTGGCCCCGATGGCACAACCGCCATCACACACTCTCCCGTGACCCCGGCTGTAGGCGATCCGGCTAAGCCACGCTTGGCGTTCGCCGCGGCTCGCTTGTCACCATGAATTTAAATTCTGCATAAAACTTAGTTTTGGCCAAAAGAATTTTAAACTGTCTATTCACCTGCCCCCTCTAGTTAACCTTCTTGAACCTTCAACTAGGTTGTAGTTTTTGAGATGAATTGAGAGGAGGAGGTGTCTGAGTGAGCTGAAATCTATTGGGGGTATAAATATGAAATGTATAGACTAATTACCAATATATATGCTAAATATATCTACTAAATAGATGGCATTTCGTCTAAAATTTTAGGTGTTCGACTGAAAACCCATAAACTACATGGGATCCGCCCATGCCCCAAAAGGCAAAGGTAGAGAATGATACTCACCTGCACCCATGGTCTTAACTCACTTTGAATGAAACCTTAGATTTAGCTATCTTCGAAGCTTACGTGTTGAAAATCTTTTGAACCCTTAGCGCAACCGTGCATCATCTAGGCGGCATACATAACCTGAGGGCACTTGAAGGGAAACAGCTACGTAGTTCTAGGTTTTCGCTGGTAATTGAGTTGACGGCTACTATACAGTGTTTTCAGGATCTTTCTACTGGCACGGTGTTTTCTACTACAGTGTTGACGCCTACCATGATACCGTTGAACGTAACAGCCAATGCTAGGCTCTCATTCCATATTTCCATTTCTATGGAAGGGTTAACTCTACATGGATAGAGCTGTTGGATAGCAAGGAATAACCGCTTGGTCAGTTGATAATCAAGGCTTATGTACCATTAGTGCATTACTACGTATAGTGTGAGTTGTTTAGTGCTAGACTGTCAGTTAGAATGCACCATTGGATTTCAGTACTGCGAAATATCTATTTGAAATATAGTTTACTAAAGTTAGCTTATGTCCTACGCTGTTCTAAGAACATATTTTGCGATCCCTATAGTTCGTCATAATGGTAAGTTGTCGCTACAGTAAGGATGTGTTTGATTGGAGTGATGAAAGTGGAATGGGATGGGATGGAATAGGATGAGATGGTTCCACAAAAAAGGTGGAACCACATGATCCAGCATCTAAGAAGAATATTCTCTAAATTTGCACAGGCTCATCCCACTTTGGACCATTCCATCCCTCAAACCAAACACATGGATAGGCTTGGTCAAAGGAACCATCCCATTTCATCCCACCCTATCTCTCAAACCAAACACATCCTAAAGCCACCAAGTTGTGTCCGTTGTGTGTGCAAGGTCAATGTTTACTGGTTCTCACTTTCACCATGAGGTTTGGGTCTTTGGAAGAGACGTGTCAATGCAAAAGTTGATTTTGTTCGTAGCAGGAATATTTGCGAATGGCGTCAAGGCTGACGGCAATGAGCCAGCCGTCAAATACGTAATCAGGTTACCAGTTCAGTTCATTTTTGTAAGTTTGGTGACCGACACTGTATTTCCTGAACCCACGTACTGCGATCTCTTTCAATCCCAATATTACGCTTAGCAGAATCTATCATAGAGCCCCTTATCCTTGGTTTTCTTATCGGAGAAAATGGCCAAATAATACGCTGTTGCTTTCGCCTTTCCCTTTCTCTTATTTTGAAGGCAACTTTTCCCTTATAAAACTGGTACACTTTGTTGTCAGTCCTGAATTAACCCTTTCCCTGTGTTCCTGACATGGACAACTCAACAATTTTTTTTTCATTCGGTCTCAATTTATCCCTTTCTTATTTGATGCAGGCCCATATATCGTTACGAATGTTATTTTATGGGTTGCGTAATTCACGTATTGTTTATGATGCCGTGGCCTGCATTGCATGCAACCGTCACAGACCGGATTCGGCCTGGCGCGGCCATCCCCGGCTTATATATTGCCCAGGCGACAAGCCGGTCCAACTAATATGGGCCGGTCTGCCTGCATGCTGACGTCGACTCGTCTGCCCCGGTCAGTCCACGGAACGCTGCTGCTATTTTACACGATCTAGCAGCTGCTTCTGGCATCCGACACGTCGGCCTCCAGGCTCCTGATAAGTACCACCACTCCTGCCCAGAATAATGCCGCACGTGACCTTTTCATGCCTGAAGAGATTAAAGCGGACGGGGACGTTTTACACCCCTTTTCGCCTTTTCCTGGCCACCATCCGTCTCGTTCAAAGCGGCTACCACTGATTTTTTTCAACTGAAGCTAATAATGTTTAGCTATATTTTTTTGTCAGATAGTAGTAAATGATAAAGATATCATCATGAACGATACATATAACAGTAGGTTTAGAAAATCGTTTAGAAAATTAGTTCTGAGAGGTTATTTGACGAGAAAATTGACTTAAGAAATCAAAACCAAAAGGCTAACCCAAAAGCTATTTTGAACCGACCCTTGCAGGCTAGATTGCAGGCTATAGCTACAGGAACTGAAGCGTTCAGTGAACCTGTCTGTACCAGGCGCACACCAAACTTCACGTTCTAGTGAGCTAATAGCTTACTAGGCTACTATTATATGTGATGCAGCTTGCTGCACACCACACGCAGCTGGTGAGTTGACCCAATCGGCCACGCCGTGCTCGAAAAGGCGCCGCGCGCGTCGTGGACGTCTCTGCGTGCCACACGCACGATCCATTGGTCGCTTTTTGTTATTATTATTATTCCGGTTACGAAACAAAATGCTCCTACTGCTAAGACTAGGGGAAAAATGGCTGCCGATCGATCGGGCGAGGACGATGGCCAGTGCCGCTGCACCAGCACGGGCCGCTGGGGCGCTGACACGTCGTCGGCGTAATAATTCCCCAAGTGGATCGACGTTTGCATGGCTCCGGTGCCGGCCACGACGCTTCGTTTGCGACTCTCCGTCATGCACAAGCCGGTGCCCATACGCGGTTCATGTCAGGTGCCCACTAGGCGCTAG
Source organism: Dendrocalamus latiflorus (assembly GCA_017311315.1). Lineage (NCBI taxonomy): Eukaryota > Viridiplantae > Streptophyta > Magnoliopsida > Poales > Poaceae > Dendrocalamus > Dendrocalamus latiflorus. Next base: position 13,976,655 of record CM029647.1, on the reverse strand, counting down.
CTAGCTAGCTAGCCCTCCTCGTGCAGTACAGGTTCATCGATCGTGCCTGAGAAAGTCCAATAATGGTCTTAGAGCATCTCTAATAGTGACTTATGAGCTAGCTCTAAGCATATTATTTCATATTTTAATAGAAGAGAGAGAAAAGCTATCTCTTGATCAAGAGCTAGTCTCATACACACATTCCAAGATTATGTGAGAGTGTCATGTGAGGCTATTTATGTTATGAGCTATATGCTAAAAGTTAGTACTATTGGAGAAGTTGTCTTAGAGTTAGTAACTAGCTCATACTGTTGGAGATGCTCTAACCAAGCTAATCAGTATTTTTGCTGATGTGGATGAGAGAAGAGAGGAGAGAGATGAGAGCTTGGCTCTCATGCAAGCAACAAGCTGGGCACGGGAGCCTATGCAGTGGTGGGCTCAGATAATAAATGTATGTGAGGAGGAATAGGAAAGAGAATGTGAGATATGATACTACATAATAATAAAATACCTTTTATAGACAAATAGAAGACAAATTATTATATAACTTGACTCTTATAATTTTACTTATAGCTAAATATTTGACTTTATTATTGGACTTGCTCTGATGCATCTCTATTAATATGTCGCATCTCTATTAACATGTCCTCGATCCTGATGGGTTTATTTTGCCTGTCGTAATCACGACACAAGTGATTGGTTCGGTTGCTCACATCACGGCGAACGGCATTCCTGTAGCGCCATGTACTAGCACTAGACGCAACAAAGGGAGTGTCGAGTGTGTATTGTTAATTGCGATTGCGATTTGGAGGTGTTCCTCGTTTTCGGTATGGAAATTGCGAGTCTCGACGAAGAAGACGTCCCTCAGTGTCGAGGCAGCGCAAGCTGGTCTCGCCGCGAGCCCGCGACCTACACTAGGCGCCGGGCGTGCGATGAGGTCAATACAAAAATGTCAGGAAATCAGCAGGGAAGGGGGAGGAGGCCCCGAGTAACACGTTGCGCGTGCAGCGAAAGGCGCCCTCCCGCACGCGCGCACTAGCCGCGCCTGGTGCTCCTTCGTTCGGACAAAGTGCCTTTGGTGCTGCTTGGTTAAACTAAAGGATGATTTATGACTGAAATTTTACTGTACATAACTGAAATTATATCATTGCACTGCCATCTCCACGTCAGGCTACCCGCCAGCAGCCACTACTGCACCTCCACTGCGCCACTGCCCGCGCCGCCGCTGACATGGCCGCCTTGCGCTGCGTGCCCGCGTGTCAAGCCGCCTCGCGCCGCGCCGCCACGCTGGCTGCCAGCTGACCGCCACTCGATGTCGCTCGGGAAGAAACAAGAGAGAGATGAGAAATCTGGGGAAAGGAGAGAGATGAGAGATGGAAGAGAAGATAAAAACACGAGAGGGATTTCGATTAGGATTTTTTTTCTTTTTTTGGACGCTATATTCAAGCTAAAATAAACAGGACCACCAACGCGCGCGAACCACATACCACCGGGCCAGGTCCAGGACCAGTTGCCTGCGGTACGCGCAGGCAGATCAATCGGAATCAGATGGCCTTATGCGGTCGCCAGGAGGCGTCGCGCACGGCGCACCCGACAAAAGCCGCACAGGCGGAGCCGGGCTCCGCACCTGCCCGCCAAAGGCAACGCACTTTATGAGTTGTGATGCACCAGTCCAACACGTACCACCGGTGGCGGTTGGTCTAACGTGCTATGTGGTCTTTTCCATGCTCTACACATGCTCAGTTGGATCAATTCCTTGATCGACATCATCACACTCCGTGCTGCTACCCTTTGTGCATCGAATCGAACTCCTCTGTTACGACATGTGTAGCATGTGAACTGCTGTGAACGAAGCACTCGTCGCGCTTGCTGTGATCTTTTTCCTCTCTTTTTTTCTTCGCTCCTCAACAAGCACAAGCAGCATGATATGCTAAACCCCTTTGTTACGAAAAAAAGTAGCAGGTTGATCCGATCGCCACTGTCATGACCCAAATAGTATGTGAATGCTCATCGCACTCGCTGTTGTGCTCCACGATTAACCAGGCGTCACATCTGACTTGGGCAGTGTAGGAGGCAGGGCTTTTGGTTGGTTAGGCCATGCCACTTCTGCTTCCCGCATGCCATCTCTCTGACGCTCGCACGGTGGTTCGTGATATACGTTCGGATCTGCGTGCCTCCTCGGCACACCAGAGCGAACCCCTGATCGAGTGACCGATAAAGCGACGATGCATGAATGGCCGCGCAAAAGGTTTGGGCGCATGGTCCATTCGACAAAGGGCACGTGATCTCGTACCCGCGGATCATCATTAGCCAGACCATCCCCTGGGCGGCGCGGGTCCTGCCATGATCTTCTCAGAAAACGAAATGCAAAATCTCGACCCACCGCAGGAAATGGACAACGCATTTGCGAGGCCATGCGGTGACTATTCGACCTTGTTATATGAATATTATCAGAGTTCAAGTTTATTTTAAAGAGTTTGTAATTTTTAAAGTTAATATTAGGTTTGAATCGGTCTGATTGGCCTAAAAACGGTGGTCTGATCGGCTGCTTTGGAGCAGTCCGACCGATCGTATGCCTTTTACATAATAGGCACCAAATATTTGTGTAGGTGTGTTTGATGAGGTCTTTGTACTAGATATCATACAATTTGGAGTTCTGAGCTAAAAGTAGATAAAGTTTAACCGAAATTTAAGAGATGATGTTTTTAGTATTCTTAAGCGATCAGATCGCTCATAGTCTGACCGACATGGTGCCAGTAGTCAAACCTGTGCCGGCGGTCTAACCGGCTAGGTAATGGCAGTCAGACTGGCTTTTAGTGAATTGGCGCTAAAATTATGAATTTTGGTTTGAGATTTGGTTCTAGGGTTAGGAACAGTATATGAGCATGGTTGAGTGTGTGCACAGCATGGGTGCCGGTGTTTTGTGTAGTGTCTTGAATGATGCATTGCTTTGACTAACGTGACTCAAGTGCATGAAATTTATGTTCGAGATAGTTACTTAGTATTTGAATGTACAGGTAGCTTGAAGAACTCTAGCGGTCAACGATAATAGACCAGAACCAGGCGGTGGCACAATGATCCGAGCAGTTATGTAAGTCCAAATAAGGTTACATGCCTCAAGCGGGAAGCACAGATAAACACAAGGATCATGAAGAGGCGAGTTGGTGCATATAGTGCGTCAAGTGACAAGGCCGATGTACGTAAAGATGGTCGGGGGAGTCCAAACACGTGAAGAAGTGGCGGTTAGTCATTAGACACTATAGGCTATGTGTCGAAGCATGCAAAGATGTTTTGAAGTGAAGGTAAGGATTTTTGGCTCATCAATCATGTCAACTGATGATTTTGTGTGTAATGCGGTGCTATGTGACGGTTTGTTTGTTGTTGTTAGTTGTAAGACTCCGGAGTTATGTCATGGTGAGACGGAAGGGATCAGGACTAATCTAATGGACATGAGGTCTAGAGTGATCAAGATGCCGTTGGAAAGATGACTGAGGTTAGCAGAGTGGTTACAAACCAGGAAGACAAGAACCAAACCGGAAGCTACCGGTGATGGACATGACAGACAACAACGGTAAGGTGGATCGGAGCTAAGCTCAAGAAGGAGTTGAAACCTAGAACAATCTGGAAAGCCAGATGCCATCATGGTGTACGGAGAGGTTTGTGGCATACCAAGTGACGTGTGCCCATTTGCAATGGAGGATGGTTCGGTGGAATTCAAACACGTGAGAGATTTGATGGCAAGTTATTGGAACCACATAGAGATGAAGATGAAGCACGGGGTTCCTTCAAAGCGAAGGAAACGCGAAGCTTCATGGAAGGTGGTTTAGGGGCAAAACGATCTTTTTGCCCAAAACTGAAAAGTTGGTACTTAGATCAAGCCACAGCACGAAGAGGCGCAAGAGAAATAGTTTAGGTTAAGGATGTGCTGAAAATATTAAGTAGATCGAGTGTTGATTCATCAACGGTTTAATAGTTGTCTGTGCTTTGAGAAGAGTGTATATGTGAGTGTAAAACTCGGTATGGTGTTGGATTGACAAGTTGGCCTATATAAGTAGATGAAACCCAACTAGATGTGCTGGTTATTGTTTCTTATAAAGCCTGTACTATATAGTTGAGAGAATTAAGATTAGCTCTCTAAAAGGCTAAGTAGAGGAGGTTAGGGTTGTTGAAGAGAACTTTTGAGGGATGAGTTGTTGTTCTTTATCTTTGGGCTTTTTATCACCATTGAGCTTTGTGAGTGGCATAAACATTAATCGTTTAAGTATAAATAGACATCAAATTTCATCTAGGTTTTTCTTCTCTTTTCTCAAGTGTTGAAATATTGATTTGGCTTGATTTTTTGTGTTTTCTTTTTCACTCTTGATTTTGTTTTGTGCTAAGAACGTGTAAATGGTGAAGATATCTTTTGGAGACCAGATCATATCTATCTAGGCACTTACTATAGCAAGTTCTTGTGATTATCCTATCGTGATTCAAGAAAGGGTAATTTTGAGGATTTTTACTTGGGTTCTTATTATTGTTAGGCTTGCTAGGACGTGTGGAGTAAATCCAAGGTCATCTTAACCATCGTTTACCTACAAGCAAGTCTTGATTTAAGTTTTTGTGTTTTGCCTGGTTTTGGTGCAATATTTATTAAATAAAAAAGGTCAAAAATTTAGCAATTATTTTTATGATCTTTTATTGGAATAATTTTCTAACATTCTAGAGAAGGTGCATGTCAAATTTCAAATGATTTAGAGCTACGGTACAAAAGTTGTGTGAGTTTCTCTCTAATCGTTGCACAGATTTTGTCAAGAGGTCAAACCACCCATGTAAGATAGGTCAAACCGTTGAGAGGGGATGTCAGACCGCCCCTACCCGATCAGACTGCCCTTTGCAATGTGGTCAGACCGCCCAGACATGTCCAAACTCATTTGGCTCGGTTTTTCTTAGAGTTTTTATTGTGCATGCTTAGTCTCTAATCTCTATAGTTTTATATAGCTATTAGAACGAAGGGTTTTAATTTTACTTTGAAAAAAGATTTTAAAAAAACATTTAATAGTATTGGCTCCTATTCACATGTTTTAATGTTTGTTCTCGGTCCTATGCATCTCCAAGCCTCACAAGGCTTTGGCTTTGTTTTTTTAGGTTTTTTACTTATCTGAAAGTCAAGAAAAACGAAATAATTTTTTTAAAGTGAATTCTATAAACGACTTTATATATTTAAAATTATATATGTCATCTGTTGCGTCTTAGAAAACACATACAAAAAGCATGAGCTGAAGACAAAAAAAAGGGCCTCGGATGCTCGGAACGGAAGGACCCAAAGACTCAAAAGCAGGGGCGAAGCCACATTCAAGCGTCGGGGTCGGCCGACACCGACGATTTCTCGGTAACTTCTTATACCCAGCGATTTTGGCCAGCTTAGACACCGGTAAAATTTTTGACTGACCCCGGCAGCCCAGCAGTCCGTTGCTCCAGACGGCAGCCAACCAGCCCAATGCCCATCGCTGACTTTGTCCCGACCCCGGCGATAATTAATCCTGGCTTCGCCCCTGCTCAAAAGGACATATTGGAGGCTTAGGGGATGGATGCCTAGCTTACGTACAAATTGAAACCAGTAGGGTAGCCCTTGGACAATTCTGCCCGGCGAGCCGAACCAGTCTAGCTAGTCGACGTACGTGATAGCAAGGCTCGATCTGGTGCACACTGCAGACTGCAGAGCAAGGTGATGATACGTAGTTCTCATGAATACTTGGGTACTAAAATATTTTGACTATTGTTTCACTGTCTCAAGAAAAAGAACATTGATAATTGATTCTTATATATGTTGCTGTCCATGTAATCTGATAAAGATTTCCACTAGTGAAGCGTTATTCTTAGTCTCACAACAACAGCAAAAAGAAAAAAAAGATGGTGCATAAAAGTCATGAACAGATGGATTCTTTTGAATGGTGACTTATAACTTTTTAATTCTGACTGCTCGCACAAGAGAGTATAAAGAGAGATAATTGTATGTGATTTTAACTGATATTATTGAAGTCGATACAATATCTATTACAATCAACTTATAAATCTATCGTTTAAAGCTGATTATTGTAACAAAAGTCATAAGTAGCAAATCCAAAAGAACTCAGCAGCATCTCATCCAAAAAAAAATCATGTGGGTGAGCTTCTGCGAGTTCTACCTGAAATGCCGGGCATGTTGGAACTATTATACGGCACTCTGTTAATTGTAGATAAATCACTTTTCTTGTTTTGTGTCTGTCCATGTCTATATGGTGGATCGATCCTTTTATCGTGGAAAACATGATTACGTATTCTATATTTGGAATAAGTGCATGTTGAATAGAACGCTCACCCTAGACCTAGATTTGTTCAATGGATTTGGTTTTGTCCGTTCCTATTCGACTGTTGCCTGATATAAAATAAACTAAAAAAATATATCATTCTGATTTGTCGTGATGCTCGGCTGCAAATCCTTATCCGGTTAGGGACAACGGTGGCTGCTGATGTCACATTGGATGGAATTTTCTGAGTGCATGCATGATCAATGAGGAAAACCACCATGATTAGTGCAGAATTATGCAACATTGTTCGCTTTTGCAGCACGCATATGTAGAATATTCTGATCACCCACTGCAATGTTTGATCGTTTCGTTGGACAATTTGTATTGATTTTTGCTTAGAAAACCAAAAATTAATACGAATATATGGCTTCTCGAAATAGCTTCTCTACTCCTCTCGCTACCGTCTCGCTCCGGTGATAAGGTAAAGGGTTACATATGCATCACTCACCTCACTTCTCTCACTCCCGTCACACGTACATATCTCTCGTTTATTTTTTACACCGCTTGCCCTCTCCTTTTAAAAGTCACTTCTTTCAGTTACTAATATTCATTTTTAGTCATAAACCACGGTTAAAATCTATTAGCAAAAGCCAATACATACGTCTATGCATTACTTGTATGTTATGTCTACGATGGATTATATACTGTCATTCAACCATCATACATAGCTTAGAGTCTGCTAGGAACATACGCAAGGATTTCTCATTAATTTTATGACACAGACAAAGTAACACTTACAGGTTTGCTATGATACTCCCACGTTTTGGAGGGCCTTAGTGGTTAACACGAGTTTGCGAGGTGTGTGAATTTCCACAAACTTTGCCATTTCATGGACAATGGGATTACCATGATAGTGCCATGCACGTACGTATCCAAGTAAACTTTTAAGGCTTGTTTGGAACACAAAATTTCTTTGGAAACGAAATTAGAAGAAAAAAAAATCCCACATCCCTAATAAGTATCATGCGGGAGCCATGCATGAACGACCCAACTTGCTCTCCACCGTCCCACGACTGGCGCGGCCACCCGCTGAGCTGCGCCTGCATGCATGAGCTGTTGGCATTTGACATTCGGCAGGGCCGCCTAGCTGCCGCGCGCGAGCCAGCGAGGACGCGCCGGCCGGGTGCAGCCCACCTTGCCTTTCTTTATTTCCGTGCCCACTTCCGCCTAGCTACAACACCCCTTCGCACGCTCGTGCCGCGCGCGCGCGCGCCCCCCTAACGCGCGCGGCACCCGGCCGCTCGCCACTATATTATGCGCGCTTAATTAGTAGCTACCGCCAGGGCGCCCTCGGGATCCGCGGCTGCGATTATCTTAAGCCTAACCGGCCACTCCGATGCGGCCGTGGGGGGCTAATCACGCGACCGGAGGTTGCTAAACACGAGCTGGTTTGGGATTAAGAAATCAAGCTTTCACCGATGCGGCAGGCAGGGCGGCACTCAGGTTCAGTGGCTGACCGATCGAATGATCGAGCTCCAGCTCACCAGCCCAACAGCAAGGAGAAACACGGACTAGTTTACACATTCCTAGCTAGACACATGCACGAGTGTGTGGCTAATTCCTTGTTCGAGTGGAAGGGATGAGGGAATGCATTATGCATGCATGTGTCGATCGAAATGTACAGCAACAGCGGCAGCGGCAGCATCGATTTCAGTTTCTTTACTGCCCCAAGCTAGCGAAGAGTATTCTTTGCAAGGATGGCCGGCAACTGCTAGCTGGACACGGTCGAGCTAGGCGGCAGGTTCATGAACCGCGCATGCATGTATCCGCCTGGAGCTAAGGACGGCCGGGCCAATTGAACGCACGCGCCTAGGCTATAGGCTAGCACGTCTCGGCCGGCGGCGTCGCGACCGCTTGACATCGCATGATCACGAGAAAAAAAACCCAATGCGTACGTACGTTGCGGGTCGTTTTAATTGGCCCCGCTGTACGCCCTGCGGCTATTGGACTCGATGGTCCTGGCGCAGGCAGGAACGGCGGCGACCTGGGCTGAAGAAAGTAGACAGAGGGAGAGCAAGCGAGCCTCGGCCGGACGATCGATCGGCCATGTCCGTGCGACACACACCTGCCGAGTGCCGAGCACTGGCGCGCCTGTAGCGTAAGTTGTGGGGATACCGACAGGTCCATCGAACCTCGCGCGGCCGTGCGATCGCATGAAATGTCAAGTTGCAATGCGTGCAAGGCACCATTATTTGTCAGTATACTCAACTCTCTCTACTGTGACTGCATAGTGCACCATTATTATGTCTGGTAGCAAAGCATATTTTTTCGGTGGGTACTGGCCTGGATACTTGATAGGACGCAACAGGGGTTGTTAGAAGGTTCCAAAGTAAAATAAAATGCGATGACCTAAGGGCATCATTGAGCAATTGCAGATCATATGTCACTGGACAAAAGAAATTAAACCCACAGGCCGGGTCACAAGTCCACAGCTGCAAGAGCACCGTATTCTCTCACAGAGACGTAGACCACGTAACAGGTGATGGGAGAACGAATTGAGCGCTATTTCGTTCGTAAGGTAGATGTGGACGCCATGAAATAGATGCTCTCGGCTCTAGCGCCTATACACGTAGCTAGAGGTTATAGCCAATGCATTCAAAATGATCAGATAGCTTCGGGGGACTGTGAGGCTATTGACACGACAGCAACTACTTTCGACGTTACACGTTCATTTTAATAAGGAAAGCCGTTGCATGTTCATTGAATCCATTCCAAAACATATTCAATGTACTCTATTGATATCTCGTCAATAAGTGCAATACCAGTCTTTTGTACTGATCTAACTTCAGTTATCCGATTGATTAACTAAAGACTTTATGCGTTCAAATCCTGGGCAGCTGTTAAGGTTAGGGGTGAAAACGGAACGGATATTTTCCGACCGACCGACCGTCCATCCGTTTTAATTCGGATAGAATTCGGAGCATATTTTCATATATTCGGATATTTTCTCGGATACGGATACGGATTCGGATATTTTTTTCGGATTCGGAAAAGACAGTATCCGACGGATACGGAATTATCCGGATATTTTTCCGGATAGTTACCGGATTATTATCCGATAACTATCCAGAAACGCCCACGGCCCAGTGGCCCACGGAATCGCCGGCCGGCCCAATCCGAGCGACGCGCCGAGCCGCACTACCCCAGGTAACCCTAGCGAAGCTGCGGCGGCCGAAAAAATCCCCTCCGCCTTCGGTCTTCGTCTCCGTCTGCTCCTTCGCCTTCGCCGCCTTCGGTCCTCCACTCCACCGCCGTCCTCCACTCCGCGTCGGCCGCCTCTCCGCTCCCGCAGACCGGCGCCGCCGCCGCCTGCCTCTCCGTCCCCAGTCCCCACATCGGCAAAGACTGACGCCTCCGCCGGCCCGCCTCTCCTCCCCCACAAACCGAAGCCGCTACCGCCCGCCTTCGCCGCCTTCGGATCTCCACTCCACCGCTGTCCGCCTGTCTCCCTCGCAGATCCGCATTGGCCGCCTCTCCGCTCCCGCAGACCAGCATCGCCGCCGCCTCTCCGTCCCCACAGCGGCACAGACTGACGCGGTGACGCCTCCGCCGGCCCGCCTCTCCTCCCCCCACAAACTGGAGCCGCCGCCGCCGCCTCTCCTTCGGTTCTCCCCCAACGCCATCATCGTCGCCTCCCGCCTAGTATGTGCTAATGTGCAGAATGCCTGGAGCTGTGATTCTTTTGAGCAATGAAGATTTTACACTATGTATGTGCAGAATGCCTGGAGCTAATGTAAATGTTTAACAAATTTACACTATGCAGATTTTAGTTCTACTTGAATAAAAATGTTTACTTTGGAGTGTGTTTCTGTCTGTTAAATGTACAGTACTCTTATACTTCTTTTTGTGAAATCATCTGAAGAACTGATAAATTGTGATGTTGGACATGCTAATGCTAGGAAGATATGCAGTTTTTTCATCGTAACATAGCAAAGTCTCAGGCATGCTGCTCTCAAAGAGGCAAAATTTGTGATGTTTGTGATCTGAGTATGGTTATTTCTGTTGGAGTTAAACTGGATTTTGAATCTTGATCTGGTACAACACTTTAAATTTAGTCAAACATTTTATAGCCTTATAGGTTATATCCAACAGAGAACTACAGATCTAGTTCAGTTTAGAAAATTTGTGCTGGTTGTCTCCTTTCTCCAATGTTCTAGTGCTTGTATTCGTCTAGAAAAAAATGATAATGAACCGTAGTTGTGAATTTGTGATTACTCAATTAAACCTTAAGTGAGCAACTCAATACTGTGAGCCTGTAACTTTGCAATTTAGCTTAAAAATAGTATACTTTTGCATTTAGATGTTTGCATACTTTTTTACATGCTTCACTGTTCAGTAAATGATAATGCTTAGCTATTCTAGATGAATACATCTGATTTATGAGATACATAGTCACCTTCATTCAATTAAAAACTAACCTTCTTCTGATTTGGTTGTAGGATATTGATAATTTGAGATGGCTGCTGCAAGTGGAAGTGCGAGCATTTGTGCAAGCACAGGAGCATCCCCTGCTGGCACTTCCACGATAGTTGGTACAGGCCACTCGGCACCAACACCATCGCCACCGAACGCCCGTGCATTAACAACCACAACCACGGGAGGTTAAGAACATGTGGTTGTTGATATGGATGAAGCGACTTGTACCGGAGAAGTTGAACCTGCTGAGAAGAAGCAGAAGAGGTGCACCTCAAAGGTTTGGAACCACTTTACTAAATATACAGTGACTGTTGACACACCAAAGGGTGGAAAGGAGAAACAACTTTGGGCACAGTGTCATAAATGTCCTCATAAAGCTGGATGTGAGACCTCAAGGGGCACGAAGATTTTATGGAATCATTTGCTAAAGCATGCCGTAAAGCAAGGCCAGCAACAACTCCAATATGAGAATGGTGATGAAGATAGTGCAACTGTTCAGATATTCAGGTATGATGCCGAAGCTAGCCTCAAGAAGTTCTATGTGGCAATGATTATGCACGAATATCCATTTTGTATGGTAGAGCATGAGTACTTTATTGATTTCATCAAGTCTCTACGTCCTGGTTTTTCATTCAAGTCTCGCATAACCACTAGGAAAGAGATATTAGAAATGTTTGGAGATGAAAAGAAAAGGTTATATGACCAATTAAAATCTCTTTCTTGTCGGTTTTCTGCAACCATGGACATGTGGACATCTAATCAAAATAAAGGTTATATGTGCATCACTGTGCATTGGATTGATGATAATTGGCAAATGCAAAAAAGAATAATTAAATTCATTCATGTCAAAGGGAATCATACAGGAAGTAATCTAGCAACTGAGTTTATCAAGGGTGTCATGTCTTGGAATATTGAGAAGAAGTTATTTGCTCTCACTCTAGACAATGCATCATCCAATGATAAATGTGTTAGAGAAGTTGTGATAGAGCTACATAAGCGTTCTCCCTTGATCTGTGATGGTGCCTTTTTTCATGTGAGATGTTTATGTCACATACTAAACCTTGTTGCCCAAGATGGCTTGAAAGTTATTGCATCTTCAGTCCAAAATATTAGAGCTACTGTTGTTATTGTGAAGAATTCGCCATTGCAATGGGAGGAATTTCAAAAGTGTGCAATAGAATGTGACTTAGATAATACATCTGGTCTTCTATTGGATGTGCCTACAAGGTGGAACTCAACATATGAATGTTGTCACAAGCTATTTATTACAGGAGGGCTTTTGATAGGCTATTGTACTTGAATGAGGGTAAGTACGATAAGTGTGCTCCATCAAATGAAGAATGGGATATGGCAGAATCATTATGCAAGTGTTTGCAGAAATTTCATGATGCTACCAAGCTATTTTCTGGAAATCAATATCCAACAGCAAACTTGTTTTGGTGGAAATTTTGTGAAATTAAGTTAGCACTTGCAGATTGGTGTGAAAGTGCTGATGTTACTATTTCGTCTATGGCAGAGGCTATGAAAGCCAAATATGATAAGTATTGGGACAAGTCCAACATAGCTCTCGCTGTGGCATGCTTTCTTGATCCTAGATACAAGAAAAAGCTTGTGGACTATTTCATGGGAAGGATTTATCATGAGAGGGCTGCCCATGAAGTTAGTCGCTTTATGGATGTTGTGACCAAATTATTTCAAGCTTACATGTCCAATACATCTGAAGCTTGGAAGCCTGACCCTCCTCAAGGACCTTCTCAGCCGCTTGGTGATCCTGACTTGGGTCTTGATGATATTGAACAGTTCTTGTATGAGGATGTCGCTACAGCACATGGTAGTATAAATGAACTTGAGGTATACATGCAAGAGAAACCGATTCGATGGGTTGATCCTACGGGTAAGGGTGCACAGTTTGACATATTGTCATGGTGGAACACACACCAAGGGAAGTTTCATGTTCTCTCACGACTAGCTCGTGATGTGCTAGCTATTCAAGTGTCAACTGTTGCTTCAGAGTCGGCTTTTAGTGCTGGTGGCCGTGTTATTGATCCATTTCGTAGTCGATTAGAGCCCGAGATGGTTGAGGCTCTAATATGTACAAAAGATTGGATATCTTCATCTAGGAAAGGTAAATAATAAGTCATTTAGCTCACCAATTGCACCGCTTACAACTTTTGTTTATTAACCTCATGTTATTTTTGAATTTTAGATTGCAAGGAGAAGATAGCATCACTTATTGATGAGTTGGATTTGGAGCTAGATGATAAAGAATGTGCTACCACAAACATAAATGAGAAGATTTGATAATCCTACACATATATACACTATTACTGCTTCTCTAGTTTGATGGTTATTTACTTCCAATGAGTCAATGACATACTGACAGGACAGTGAGTAGAACCGAACTATACAAGTATTAATTTTGGGTTTCTATTCTTCATTTAATAATTTTGGAATCCAATTGATATTTTATTGTAGGACGAGATAATGACCGATGTTGAGCTCCACTGAAACATGGTTAGAGATGGCTCGCTAGCTCGTTGTTGGCTTTTTGCTAGACAAGATCTGCGTTGTGGACTTATCATGTGATGTAAATGTAATGAACTTAAATGAACCAGTGATGTACTAGACTACTTTATGAGCAATTCGTACTTTTGAACTATGTTGCATGTAGCTAGTTAGCTACTAGACTACTATTTGTTTAACTAGCCTCTACAATTTACTTGCTAGTTGCTACTTTGCTAGTTAGAATTTACTAGTTGCTTAATTTGTCTCTGTCATCATGTAAAATTTGCTTCCGCGCATTATCCGACTAAATATTCGTGACCGAGACTAACCGTATCCGGAGCGGCATGTATTCGATCTGTATTCGTGACCGAGAATATCCGCATTCGTATTCGTATCCGGCACTATCCGTATTCGACTCCGACAAAAAATATGGAAAAGGATACGAGATGAGCAATATCCGTCCGTATCCGATCCGTTTTCATCCCTAGTTAAGGTGGTGATCGGTTGGGCTGTGGCTTATGGCTTATTTCACTGTAGCTGGCTGAAATTACACTGTAGCTGAAGGTGACTTGTTTGGTATAATTAAATTTAAAAAATTTTAAAAATAGAAAAAATGGGTTAGCCCATCACGTGTAATACAAACGAATACAGGAAAAAAAGAACCGGTAAAAAACTCAAAAAATAAAAAAAAATCAGAAAAAGATGAAATTTAGAAATAGTAAAAAATAAGCCAGAAGCCGAAGCCGAAACTTGATCATGGGGTCGAGTTCTTTCCTTTTTATGTGCATAATTTCTCGAATGGAGGATATTGAAATTTCTGCGTGCAACTGCAGGAGAATCAACCTGCTGGGAGTGAAGGAAAAATCAGTTGATCAAAATATCTTTGGATCAACATCAATGCAGGGACACGATTATTTTCTATTTCGAAAGGAGGGGACGCTTGCTCTAGAACCCTCTGATCAAGTTTACACAACAGAGTTCAAAAACAAAGTTTACACAACAAAAGCTATGCTGGTAATCCTAATCATCAAGTATTTTAAAATGGGGCCTTTGATTTGTTTTGTTGGCCGAACTGTGCACAAGCGTAGTGCACATCTCTAGCTGCGCCTTTATCTGATAGCACGGCATCTGACAGCCACAAAACCTGCCCAGAGTATCCAAAACAGTACTGCGGGTAAAGAAGGTACTGAGCCAGGTGCATGCATCCAGCCCCTCTTCGTGTCCTATATAAACCGCCCCGGATTGCCTTGCCCGGTGTCCAGCGCAAGGCAGTACTGCCCGAACCACCTCTTTGGCCTGTGGTAGCAAGCGGCCGGCGGTGCAGAGCACCAGCGCAAACACCGAGCGATCGATCGAGCACATGGCTCAGATGCTCTCCGCCGTGGCCATGGTGGACACCGCCCCGGTCGCGTCCGCCATTGTGCCGAAGCAGGCCATCTGCGTGGACGCGCCGGCGTCCGGCATCACGGTCGTGTCCAGGCAGGCCGTGCTCCCAGTCGGCGCGTCGGCGTGCGGGGACCTCACGCTGTCCGTCTCCGACCTGCCCATGCTGTCGTGCCACTACATCCAGAAGGGCCTCTTCTTCCCTGCCCCCGACGTTCCCATGGCTTCGGTTGTCTCGCTGCTCGTGTCGTCGCTCCCCCGCGCGCTCGCCATCTTCCCGGCCCTCGCCGGCCGCCTCGTCACCCTCCCCGACGATCGCGTCGTCATCCGCTGCAACGATGCCGGCGTCGACTTCTTCCACGCCGTGGCGCCAGCCTTGTCACTGGATGACTTCCTCGTGCCCGACGCCGACGTCCCGATCAAGCTGACAAAGGACCTGTTCCCCATGGACCGCACCGTGAGCTACGACGGCCACCGGCGCCCACTTACGTCGTTCCAGCTCACAGTGCTCGGCGATGGCGCCGTCTTCATCGGCATCATCGCCAACCACGCAGTCGTGGACGGCACCTCCTTTTGGCACTTCTTTAACACCTGGGCCGGCCTCTGCCGTGGCGCGTCACCCAAGCTGCCGGACTTCCGCCGCAACTTCTTTGGCCACTCCACCGCCGTCCTCCGCTTTCCCGGCGGAGTGGGCCCGGAAGTAACCTTCGACGCGGATGCCCCTCTCCGCGAGCGCATCTTTAACTTCAGCGGGGATGCAATTCGCGAGCTGAAAGCAATAGCAAACCGTCGGCCGAGCGCCGGTCAAGATGCCGAGGTTTACGGCAAGCTGGCGCATGACCCGAAGAATCCCGAAGTGCGCAGCGAGATCTCGTCATTCCAGTCGCTGTGCGCTCAGATATGGCTCGCGGTGACGCGCGCGCGGAAGTGGCTGGCGACCGACGCGACGACGACGTTCCGCATGGCGGTGAACTGCCGGCACCGGCTGCGCCCGGCGATCTCCCCGGCCTACTTCGGCAACGCCATCCAGAGCGCGCCAACCACGGCGACGGTGGCCGAGCTGGCGTCCAACGACCTGCGGTGGGCGGCGGCCAAGCTGAACAAGAGCCTGGCGGCTTACGGGGACGGCGCGATACGTCGCGCCGCAGCGGCGTGGCAGGGCGAGCCCCGGTGCTTCCCGCTGGGCAACCCCGACGGCGCTGTGATCACGATGGGGAGCTCGAACCGGTTCCCGATGTACGAGGGCAACGACTTCGGGTGGGGCCGCCCCCTCGCGGTGCGGAGCGGGCGCGCCAACAAGTTCGACGGCAAGATGTCGGCGTTCCCGGGCCGCGCCGGGGACGGCAGCGTGGACATCGAGGTGTGCCTCGCCCCAGACACCATGGCGGCGCTGCTCCGCGACGGCGAGTTCATGCAGTACGTGTCGTGCCCGTCGCCTCTGTTGTGATGTACCGGTGCGTGCGTGCGTGCGCGAGTGGGGCCACCGCGACATGTTGCCTAGTTGGTGTGGAAGCAGCGAGATAATGTATCCGTTTCAGGGTGTGTGGTATTGTGGTGGTAGCGAGTGCTAGTAAACAACCTGGATTGACTAGTTAGGCAGCAACCAATGCCAGGGGAGATGCATGAACTGTGGAACGAGTAACCGGAAATAAGACGATTGATTGCATAGTATTCCTGCGTTCCTAACATGCGCTTATGGATTTTACAGTATTTACTGGTGTGCGGCTCGTTAACGAACAATACCTTTCCAATCGTGCAACTATCCGGTCAAAAATAGACGCGCTGTTTGGCTTATCACAGTATACAAGCTCCACGGACATCGACTACGCAATTTTCTTAGGACATGGGACATAAAGGTTATTGATATGTAATATTGTGAAGGTATTTCGGCTGACTCTCCGAAATATATCTATTATATTAAAGTAAAGGCAAAAGAAACCACCACATTTGCTTTCAAGATGTAGAAATTTTTACATTAATTGGAGAAAAAAGATAAAGATTCACATTGTTAATTATGGTGGGTTCAGACTATAACGACCTAGTAAAAGAAAGAGTCCATTTCAAGTACAGTTCAAACAATAACTAAAAATCAAAATAATAAATAAATAAAATTAGCAATTTAATTGCCTACGAAATCCTAAGTAAAATTCCTAAATCAAATAATTAGAAATAAAATTAAACCAAAATTACTAATTGGATTTGTATATGAATGCCAACCAAAAATAACTCAAATTCGGAATAAAAACAAAATAAAAATAGTAATTTATTTTAATGTGAATTCCAAAGGAAAATCTCCAAATAATTGTAAATAGGAATAAAAAATTTAAAAATTTGCAATTAGATTCACATATGAATTCCAACAAAAAAATTTAAAATCTAAAAGAGAAAATGGCAATTTAATTTCTATACAATTTGAAAGTAAGATATTTAAATAACTAAAACTCATAATAAATTAAATAAAATTAGCAATTAGGATTTGCATATGAATACCAACCAAAAAATTGAAATTGAAAAAAACAAAAAATTGCAATTTAATTTCCAGATGATTTTGAAGTAAAATCCTTAAATAACTAAAATTCAAAATAAATAAAATAAAAATTGATTTCCATTAAAACTCCTTACTAAAACCCCTAAATAAATATAATTTAGAATAAAAATAAACAAATATACAAAAAAAATTGAAATTCAGAAGAAAAACAATAAACTTAGCAAATTTGAGTTCATATGAATTCCAAAGTAAAATCCCTAAATGACTATAATTCTGAATAAAAACAAATAAAAATAAGCAATTGGATTTGTATACAAATTTTAACAAAAAAACAATTGAAATTTAGAGTAAAAAACAAAAGAAATTTCAATTTGATTTCCATACAATTGCAAAGTAAAATCCCTAAATAAGTAAAATTCAAAATGAACTAAATAAAATTAGCAAAATGATTTGTATACAACCTCCAATGAAAAATAAATGAAAATTTCAGTAAAAATAAAAGCTATAACAAGGATACCATGAATAATATTGGTCGAGACCATGAAAGAGCGCAATAGTGTCAATATGTCCAACAAGAAGACATTACCCACCAGGAAGTGATGAGCCAAGGTGATAGTAGGGGATACTGTCAAAGTCTTCCACGCACAAGGTAGTTGAAGAAGTCTTTCGAGAGTTGGAGTCTTCTAAGTACTCAAGGCACTTGAAGGGGTCTTCCGGGTACACGAAGCTTACGATCGTGTGAGGCAAATCCAACACTGACATCAAAGAAAAACCAACGTGGTCGAGGCCCATGCGGTCGAAGATCGCGTGGTCCTTGTGGTGGGGTGGGTGCGTCAATTTCATTCAAGCTTTAGTTGTTTTATATTGTAACGGATTTTAGCCATCAATATAATTTATTAATTTAGTGATTATTTATTTTAGATATATAATCATACATGTTTTAAGTTTAGGACAAAATCGGTATCATCAGGCCAAGAGTCATAGGAGCCAAGGGTCATGACGACGAGTGGTCAGCATCAACATTGTTGAAAAATTTTGTGTCCAAATAAACTCGATAATGGGGAAGCTTCGATATAGAGGAGACGAAGCTTTACATTAAACATGAGCTATAACAATATGGAGTCATCAAGTAGCTAGAAACATACCATCACTGGTGAGGACAACATCACCGACGATGGTGAGAAGATTCTCCATATCGCTAGACAACAACTAAAGCTGACATACCAGTATCAGTGAAGATGCGAAGTCACTGTGGTTAGTGAGGAAGCTATAATGTTGAGGTGACCAATGTTGAAGAAGAGGAGCGGTCGACATGGGAGAAGATGGACATTAATCATGTATAATATCATGCATGCATTTATACAAATAGAAATATGGACGTACAAAAGCAGAGATGGGGTAGCCATATGCAATAGGCTTAGGGCCACCTAAGGGAGTGACAGGTGTTCTTAATAGGGATCAACGACGGTTACACATGTATGAATATTTGATGTTGCAACAGTTAGTATTAAGCAACAATTGGAGAAAAGATAGAAGATAACTAATGATGGAGTATTATGTTGGAATGGGTAACAGTGAAGAGATTGTACTTGAATAGATAATAGCTAAGTGGGATCGATCAAGAATTGGCATGCTATTGGAGGTTAAAGTAGAAAAATTATAGTGGTGAGAAGTGATAGAAGACACACGGTTTAGTAGGGTAGCCAATGTGTGAAGGATTATAAGTTCAAAGTAGGTTGTCTATAGTGCATCGCTGTATGCGTGATTAATATATTCTAATACCGTATGAACTAGTGAGATAATTTGCTGCACATATAATCAACGTGTTGCTTTGATATTAAATAGAGGTACATGTATATGCTTATATTTTTGAAAAGAGTAATTAATGGAGGAAGAATAGAGGCATGCACTACATGATCCATGCATAATAAAAAGTGCTTATGTTTTTAAAAATCTCAACAACTTAATATGCTCAAAGATTTTCTTTCATCATGCTCATACTTTAATCACATTCATTAAGTAATATTTTCTTTCAAGGTTCTATTGTCATTTCTAATATTTATAATGTCTTAAAATTCTAAATAACCTGCGAGATACGTAAGCATATTCTTAAATATCTAAGTTATATCAATGATACTAAAAACTTTGAAACAAATCTAGCCGCATAAATGCACGGACCACCCTGCTAGTTTCTAATAACTATTAGTAGGCAGTAAGAAAAGATACCTAGAGCAGAGATATGTCGAGTTCTTTTCGGCTTATGACTTATATCTTCTCTCAAATAAATAAATAGGGCGGCTTCTCTACCGTCTTTTCGAAGCGGTTTGTCGGGATAGTCTTTTTGAAACGTCTTATCAATTTATCGATATTTTGTTCTTTTACACAAATACTCATATTAGGATTAACAATTATAAGACATAAGCGGCAGCCGGAAAGAAGAGAATGTTTTTTTGGTTGATTAGTGTTGGAAGCTCCATGATTTCTGTAAAATGCTTTTGTGTTCTTCTTCAACACCCTCAGTGGTAGTTCTTTCTTCTTTATGCATACTTCATTGCAGTATAGCACGTGGCATGTGGTCGCCATGTGTCATCGAAATACATTTAAGCTGCTTTTTTTAAATGGAAAAAATGCATTAAGCTGCCGACAGATTGCTCGTAGTCACACGAACGGGGGGAAAGGGTCGATGACAAGTGCTAGACAAAAGGAGTCAAGGTTTTGCAGCTAGCCTCCAAACGTGCCCACTTTGCCAAGGCCATGGCCCATGAATCCACTATCATTTTGGGCTGTGGGTCCTGTCTGTGCATTCAATAGGTGGTCATTGGCATTTGTGATTGGGGTACACTTCCGACTAGGGATGGCAATCGGGCACAACGGGTACAGGTAGTACTCGCCCATACCCGTACCCGCGACCCAGATTTACGTCCGCGGGCATACCCGCGAAGGACCACGGGTAAAAAACCTCGCCCATACCCGTCGCCCGCGGGTACCCGTCACCCGCGGGCATACCCGTTTACCCGCGAAACACAAATACAAATACAAATAATTCTATTTATCTTGCTGCAGTACACATATAGTTCTATTTATCAGGCTGAGATCCTCATGGCAGCTCTCATGTATTCGGTGAAAACAAAGAAAGTAGCACAGTATGGAATGAGCCCTGGGCTGTGCAGAGCAATGCCATTGCAAATGGCGCCCATTCCATGCTCCCTGACTCCAATCCAACTGCATTCGCGATACCCTGACCAAGGGGTCCTGCAGAATAACCAAACAGAACCGGGAACTTTTAAGTTTTGCGTTACTATCATAGCATGGCAGGTTATAATTAGTATGAGCTCAGTTGAGATGAACATACCAGTGGTAACTTCAACCCCGGGAGTCTCAAAGTTTTCAGGGTGACCCGGAGTCCTGCTTCCCCACTGTCTGAATTGCTTCAAGTCCTCTTCCTGCAGCAACATACCAGTCATAGTTACAAGAAGTTCAATGGCATAAGAGCTGATGTAAATTAGCCATATTAAACATCTAGCAGCTTGCTCCAGGTTTTAAACTGGTGAGTTGCTCAACTAAACATGAGTGATGAGTCCAAGGTCCAAAGTCTGAAGTTTCCAACTAATCTTCCTAGGAGCTTAAAATTCCACTAAACAGATCTCTGACAACTGGATAAAGGTATAACCTTTACTGGGGAAAAAACGAACCCGCCACAAAAAATAGCAGTGAAGATCCAAACTTTCCAATGTTTCGCCCAACGAGATCCAAACTTTGCACAAACCTAATCCCGATTTCGGCGCCCCAACCAATCGGCAGCGAATTTCACACGCAAGAAACAGATGCAAACACCAACACCACAACGAAGCGAGAACTGAAGCGGTCGCGTTACCTGGACTGCGTCGTAGCCGGCGAGGTGGAGCAGGGCGTACTGGAGCATGCACCCGTGGCCGGCGGAGAGGACAAAGCGGTCGCGGTTGAACCAGTAGGGGTTCTTGGGGTTGTACCGCATGACCTCATCGTAGAGGATGTGGCCCATGGGCGCGCACCCCATGGGGAGCCCCGGGTGGCCGGAGTTGGCCTTCTCGACGGCGTCAATAGCCAGGAACCGAATCGTGTTCACCGACTTCTCGAGCAGCGCGCCGGTAGCGGTCTGCCCCTAGAGCGTCTCGACGGCGGCGGCGCGCACGCGCTGGCGCCGCGAGGCCGCGGGAGCGCGGCGGGGCGGGAGATGGGAGCGGAGGCCGCGGCCGGCGAGCGAGCTGAGGCTGAAGTCGAGGCGCTCCGAGGGAGCGGCCGCGCAGCCGTCGGGTGCGGAGCCGGCGAGCGCGGCGATGGTGGCATGCGCGGCGGCGACGGAGTGCGCGGCCATGCTGCGAGGTGTTGGGTGGTGTGCACGCGCGGAGGCGGAGATGGCGAGGTGGGACTCTCAGAGACGGATGCGGCATTGCGGCGGTTGGGGCCTGGGGCTTTTGGTGGATGGAGCCGAGAGCTGAGACGGGTAAATGGGGAGTTAGGGTTTACTGTATTTTAGGCCCACTTGTCAGTCTATTTCACGGGTAAATGGGCGAGACGGGTACGGGTAGAGCTAACCCATACCCGTACCCGTTTACCCGATGGGCAGAGATTTCCCCCCATTTTCCTACCCGTGGGTAAAGAATCCATCCCATACCCGACTCCATTAGGGTATTTACCCACGGGTACACGGGTAAACGGGCACAATTGCCATCCCTACTTCCGACTTCGAAGTTCGGAGAACGAACAAAAAGGCTCGTCATTAACTCATTATGGACCGAAATAGGAAAAAAACAGCGCGCTATATTCGTATAAACCAGCGGCTGTACAGCAACAGCATGACTGTCAGCTGGTCTAGGCGTGAAGCACACCGGACCATGGTTCAACATTTTGGTAAAATTTTGCTAATTTCATTTCTTTCGGAGGGTACCGAAAGAAAAATCATTCGGTCAAATTTTAATCGAATTTCTTTTTATTTAAAATTTATCCAAAATTTGTCTAAATTTTCATTAAATTTCGCTAAAATTCAAGTAGTGTTTGAATACTTCATCTAAATGATGAAATTTTGTTCGTTTGGTCTCTTTTGTTTCGTTGCCCTCCGATATTTTTTACAGACCGGAAGTTTTTTCCCTGCACCGGACTGCTTTTGAGGACCTTGGACGAATAGTACTCAGTAGTACTAGTAATAGCGCTCAGTGGTTGTGATCAAAATGGCTGAAAAGCCCGTGGCTTATGGCTGAAAACACTGTAGCTGGCTGAAAAAAACACTGTAGCTGACAGAGGCTTATTTACCATAATTAAATTTAAAAAAATTTAAAAATAGAAAAAACATATTAGCCCATCACGTATAATGTAAACAAATACGAGGAAAAAAAGAACCGGTAAGAAAACTCAAAAAAAAGCCAAAAGTTCAGAAAAAGACGAAATTTATGAATAGTGCAAAAATAAGCTGAAGCCAAAAGCTCAAGCCATTTTGATCACACCCAGTAGTATTCCAAGGATCATGTGTACGATCTGCTTGACTGTAATAATGCCACTTTTACAACGTGCTATGACTGCGAGTTTCGTAAATTTTGTGTATAGCATCATATCATATACAAGACTCTTCCACTACTTTATTTTTAACTCTGCTCTACATGAGAAGCTGAATTCGATTTTTTTGGGAAGCAATTTGTTTGGTACAGCTTCATAAGATCTTAAGAAAAAGCTAAGAGCAGAAACAGTACCAAACAAGTCCTAAATATTTTCCTGTCTACCACACGACGCTTTAGGCAACCTTTGTCGCCTAAAATGACTCGTATGAGTAAAACTGAATGAATGGTCCCGGTCTTCAGTCTTCATATCTAGGCATCTAGTCAAGGAATAAGAGGATTTTACGGGAACAAGCAGCTTTACCAGTTTCGAGCAGTAATCCATTCCGATGTATGTACTCAGAAGTTGCTTACTTCAACTTATCGTGTTCTTTTTTGAACACTATACCAGCTTAAGCATGCTTAAACATGACGTACTAACAATGCTAGTTTTCTCCTCAACCATGCAAAGCCGCTCAGACATTCAGCATCCCCTAAAAAATGAGTCCGGCCCATTACTAAGGAATACAAGTTGAAGTTGTAACTTATGAATAGAGATTTCTTTTTTAAAAATTCTTATTTAAATTTTTTTACAAGTTTAAAGTTCATTTCTACAAAATTTAAAAGTATTTCAACAACTTTTGAGAAAGTTACGTACTTTTCTCATTTTAACAAAATACTGAAATTTCAGAACCAGCGTGATTTTAAGCAGTTTTGTGATTTTTGAATCTTTCAGTGTGCTCATAATCTGAGGAAGGCATAATAATGACTTTTGATCCCCTATTGTTGAACTATACTAATAAATTTTGTTAAATTTATTGGATATCTGTAGGTTTGATTTTCAGCTAGCTCTTGAAGCTAAATTGAAATATTAAAATCCTGGAAATCTGGAACTACAAATTGGAAGTATACAACGTCAAAAGGGGAAACTTCAAAAGCCTTCAAAGAGCTCTCATGAGTAAGATTATTTGAATATATTTCAAATATGTTTTCATTTCGTTACCTAAGATTCCCTCTTAGTCACATATGCTTAATCCATACTCTTTATGACCAAAATTAAATTAAATCAATTGGTATCAAAATCCATGTGTTGAAATATCTCTATTTTGGCTAAATTTCTTTTTTTTTTCTTGCTTTTCGATGATAAATGCCAAAACAAGGGGAATACCATTGATGCTAAAAAGGGGAATTCTTTATTATGATTATTTATGGCTTCACCTTAGTTGAATTTTCTATCATATGTTCACTTTCATCTAAATGCTATTATTATTAATGGATCTGTCATTCATCACCAAAAAGGAAAAATTGTAAGTTCAAACTCCACTAAGTTGGTTTTGGTGATAATGACAAATACAATTGTGAGACTAATATGTTTATTGATTATTATATTACTTAGTCTCATTTAGATAAAAAGATGAAAAACATAAGAGGAATGCATTAAATATCACATTTTTATCTTATTACATTTCTCGAATCCAAAATATAGAATGAATTTCACCAAATAAGTCAGACTTGAATATGTGCATATACTTTCACAATACATTCTTGTATGCATACATTTAAGGAGAGTCAACTCTATATTTTGTGATTTCATTAATATTGATCCATGTTCTATTTCCACATATTAAGGATCTTTACTTTAAAATATATCCATTGAGTATATATAGCTTATATAGTTCATATATACTCATAATCGAATTGTCACCTAGTTCTTCCATTATGTGTTAATGGTTGAATGTTAATGACAACCGGATAAGTAAGCTTTGCTTTTAAAAGCTTATCTTAGAGTATACAAGTGTTGTGTACATGTTGTATACACAATTCAATTTTTATCTCATTATTTGTTGAGATTGTCATGAATCACCAAAAAGAAAAGATTGTAGAATCTAGTCCCTCCATTATGAGTTCATGGTGAAGTTTGATAATTGGTGACAATTATTTTGTGGACTAATATTTTCTATGAGTTGGACAAATAAGTTAGGTTCCATAAATGAGGAAGACCTGGGATGACTTCATGTGTTAAAGATCATCAAGTCAAGTGGTGGATGTATCATGAGTTGATGCATGTCCAAGAGGAGATGATCATGTGTTAATCATCAAGTCAAATAAAGATCTCATCATGTGTTGAGATCAATCTTGATGTTTGGTTGGAAAACCGGTTTGCTAGATAGGACAACATGCTCAGAAACCAGTATGGTTAAAGACCAACGTAGTCAGAGACCTGTATGGTTGATCCGGACAACGTGGTCGGAGACCAGTGTGGTTGGAGATCAGCGTAGTCGAAGACCTGTGTGGTCAAACCGAACAACATGGTTAAAGACCTGAGTGGTCGAACCATCCAACGTTGTTAGCGACCAGTGTGGTCGACGGTCGGTTCTTTCGACCAACTCTGTGTTAGCAGTCCGATCAGCTCTGTATGAGCGGTCTGATCAGCAAGCGGTACTACCAGCTCTGTATGAGCGGTACATCCGATTTACGGAATATCTGGCCTGTGTAGCCAAAGAGACACCTGTGTGGAGCCTTCTCGTCCCCGAGCAAATTGGTTGTTCTGCACAAGTGCTATGGTATTTCTGATGATCATTAGTACCAGACTTTGCATGATGAAACTACTAGATTTGCAGTTTTCTTACCGTTGTTGAGGGGAGTAATTTACATTCATAAAATTAAATTGATTTCTTGTCATTCTAGGATTACAAACCTTGACAAAGGCTTATCTTGTTGGTGCACGTAGGTGAACCCGGTTGTTTTAGGTATTATTTGTGCTAAACCCTTTTGAGTTAAGCTTCCACATTATTTGCTTGGTTTAGCCAAATAGAAATTAATTATTAATTAGAAGAAGATTTTTTACACCGCCTATTCACCCCCTTCTAGTCGGCCTCCTCGATCTAACAATGATGGGGCAGTGAACAGGTGGTGGAGGACTGGAGGGCGCAGATCTAAAGCCTAGAGGGCAATGGGTCTCCACGGTGGCTCAGTAAAGGGGAGGAGCAGCGACGGGGCAATGGATACCTGGAGGGCGGGGCGATCGAGGCTTGGAGGAGGACCGATGGCGCGGTGGCAGCAGTGTGGTGGAGGCCTGGAGGAGGATCGACGGGGTCAACGGAGGGCATAGATGGGCCCAAGGGAGGAAGACGTCGAGAATGAGAGAGAGAGAGAGAGAGAGAGCCAGGAGAAGAAATAGGGATTGGTAAAGAGACCGACGGTTGAGATAAGAAATGAGGATTAGGAGGGGGCCACACGGCCGGGAGAAGAAATGGGGATTGGCAGGGAGACCAACGGCTTGGAGAAGAAATGGGGATTGGGAAGGAGGCCGAGGCACCGCCGACACTGCACATGAAAAGAAAAGGAAAGGAGAGGAAAGAGAGGAAAAGAAAAGGAGAGGAGAAAAAAGATAGATTGGGGAAAGGAGGAAAAAAAGGAAAAGAGAGGAAAAAGGAAAAAAATAAAAGGTTGAAATTGAAGTAACTGCGTAAAAATATGGGCTCGTAAATATTGAGGGGAAAGTGGTATTTTCTTGATATTTTATAGACAATGTTACTATCCCGTTAAAAACCTTACACCCTAGAGTGAGATTTCTGGTAAGGAAAGAGTACAGTAACTACATGCGTACATACTAACTCTATCTAATATCTAGATCGTTCATGCGTTAGAAGTCAGCGTATGCCTGCATGATCTCGGGATCCTCCAGTTGATGTTATTGTTGCTCTTTAGCCAATTCTCTGTCCTTGGTGCATGTGATTGTCTCGACCATCCTATGCGTGAGGGGTGATAACCTTCTTCAATTATTCTTCCTACCATACTGAATGTCGCTTTTAAAGAGATGGTGGATATTGGAACCAGTAGAACATCTTGTGCGAAATGTCATGGCATAGAAAATATCCTCTTGTTATTCTTTCTCCACTGAAATAAGTCTATCTTGCCTCCGTCAACAAGATCAGGATCGGTGTTTGCAAAATCATACTCCAGATAGTGGTTTAGCTCTGAGATAGAATTTCACTTGGGAGCTGCCTGAGGCTGAGAGGATGAAGGACTATATTTGCCTTTTAGCTTTTTTCACAAGTGGGTTGTTAAGTTTATCTTTTTTTTGTTGTGCCTATTATGAGGCCTCTGATCCTGCGCTCCTGCCAAGGTTATCATGATACAAGCAAAAATACAAAAAAAGCTCCTTATTCACATGTTCGAAAGCTTTTGAGAAATCAAGACCGAGCCATTCACCTATACCCTCCATATCGACCTGCAAACCTGCTAACTTTTTTGTAAGATCGAAAATGATAGTAAAACAATATATGAGCCAAATAAATCCAAAATATTTAACATTTTTCTCCATCGCTGAAACAGTGTGGCCTAAAAGGGGCTTCATGTCATGTGCTTCCAACATGGCATCCTGCGTCCAACGGTGCCAGTGCCAGACCCGGACACGCCAATGTTGCCTATTGTAGACAAAGGAGAGAAGTTTGGTGTCCCCATTGGCTCTAGATTGCCCTTGTACTCCTCGTAGCCCTTCGTACCGTTCATACAATGGTTATCCATACCTTAATCTCCTATGCTTGGTGAGATCTGATGAGCATCAACGAGAGTCAGAGCTAGAGGAGGACTAGGGGAGCTGTGATGGGAGCTTCTAGCAAGGCGCTCTATTGCTACCTTCATGCTGCGACTCCTCGATAGTATACCGCTATTGAGCTTGGATGCTCCTGCCCTCACTTTCGTGCTGTGACTCTTTGGTAGCATACCATTAGGTGCCTCTGAGCTTTCTGTTTTATAGACTACTAAGCAAAGCAAAGAGAGAAGAGAAGCTTTGTACTTTAGTGGTGAAGAAATGAGCAAAGGAGTTGGATTTTATAGCCATGGAAGAGGGGAACGTTGCATCTGCTCGTTGTCTCTCAAGCTCCACCACCGCTCTGCCTTCTTCCTTTTCCTCTATATTATCACTTGTTCCCGACCATTGCCTCAATCCCTCCCCTCCTATTGCTTCTATGGTATCTGCTCCATCTTATCATTGGTGGCTTCATGCCATGCTAGCTACCAAGCGCCCAAGCGGCCTAGGCAACCATTACCCTAGGTGTGGCCGTGCTAACTGCTAAGTGTTGATGCCTGATGTGATGCTGTCGCAGCTGTCCCCTCAGCCAGGCCACCACATCATCCTCATTCTCTCCAGCTCTCCTCATACTCTCTCCCTGTCTCTCACGAGTCTCATCAGTCATTACTTTGTCTGTCTCTCACTCTCCCCTCGCCTCACTATGTCTATCCCTCACTCTCTACTCCCCTCACTCATGCCGGTGTAGCGGTGGCAAGCGCAACGACGTTGTAGCCAGATGCGGCTAGGAGGTAACGCCATTAAGAAGCAACCTGGCCGGCTTCTTCCCCAACGTCGACGCCGACGATTGGCTTTGCCCTCCCCGATCGGGCCGGCACCGGATCCGGCGGTCCTCGGCTATGGCGCTAGCCGAGTCCAACACTTTTTCCCCAGCACCGGTGCCGTCGTCGCCTGTCGGATTCGACAGTCCTCGGCCACACCGTGGCTGGATCTAGCCTCCTCTGACCACCCTACGCCACCCCACACCACCACGCCTACACCACCGTGGTGGCTCCCTGCTGCCCAACCTGCTATACCGGGCTAGCCCGAACACGGGCATGATAGGCTGGGTCGGTTTTTCTAGACCCAGCCTAACCCACTATTCGTATCGTACTAGTCTTGCCCGACATATATCATATCCGTGCGATGCTTGAGTTGTACCGAACTGGCCGAGGCTTGGGCTGGCTGGAAAAGCCCAGCAGCCCGAGTCCCATGTCTAATGAATCCTGTACCAGGACAACTCAGCCGGAAGAATCAGCATCCGAAGCAAGAAAAGCGAAAGAAAAAAGCGCGCACGCAAAAGACGACTGCAGAGCTGCCGGCACCCAGCCGTACTGCAAGCCAGCAGCGATCTGCAGCAGCACGGCCTGCTTGCCCGCCGGTCGATCAGCGATGCATGTATCGTCCCATTTCCCCAGAAAACGCCCCACAACAGCACAATGATTGGTGGCCGCGGCCACGATCGCCTAAGCCACACACGTCGCGTCACATGTCGTCATGCCTCGAACAGCGCGCAAGCCGGCCCGCCTCCACACTGTCCCTTGCGGCGGGCACCGTCGCGTCCTGGCCGCGTCGTCCCGTCAATTCCATGTCCCTCCGTCGCGTCGCCTTGTGCGCACTGTCGCACATCGTCTTTAGCCGGGAAAGAAGGACCCGCCGAAGCCCGGCCGGCCTCAAAAGAACTGCTCGGTCATCTCTGCCGGTCCAATGTTCTCTTGTTGCATCGACAACTTCCTTTTCTCTCTCTTCCTTTCGTTTTCACCCTTCAGCCTCGGTTGGGCTTAGATCCTTTGCAAGATCGATCTGCTCGCTCGCTTCCACTCGAAATATTCTCCGGCCACCACCGCCAGCGCTAGGCAACAAGAATATACTGCGCCCCACATACACATGTCGCGCTCTCGTCTCCTGTTTCCTCTCCATTAAAGCTGCAACCTTTGGCGCTTCCCGGTCATATTGAAGCATTAGAAGAGCCGATGCGTACTCTACTCATCGGTTTGTGTGATCTGATCGATACTAGTATCATCTTGGTGGTCAATTAGACCGACCTTTTCTTTCCCTAGCTTGTCTCTCCCTTTGCTTCTTTATCTTTTCTGCGCTGTGCCTTTCATGCTCTTGTCACATAGTAGAAGCAGTCTGCTTTTCTTTTGAGCAGAGAGATACCACTGGCTCTTGCCGTATAAAACGTGTCGTGCCTAGGCCACCCTGGTGATCGATACAGACACACTACCTTGGGCTAGGCATCGGGCGATGAGGAGAAGGGGCAGCGAGTGTACAAGAATCAGCCCTGAGACCAGCAGTGGCAAGCCTATGATCTCCCTGCAGGCGTCCAGGTCCGGCCGGAGGGCGCCGTCGGACCGGGACCGTCCGAGGCAAGTGCGCGGCGCCTGCGGCTCTCGCCTGCTGAGGAGCGCGCGGTGGACGGCCGCAAGGTTCTACCGGCGCGCGAGGGCAAGCGTCGTGAGGGCGTTTCGGTCGGCATCGACCAAGAAAGGTTCAGCTGCTAGGGCTGCGTCACGTTCACCAGACTGTACGCTGGCCAGAAATAGCAGTAGGCGGCACTCCGCAGTCGCCGATGACTCGCACAAGAGCGAAGCGGTGGAGGAGTGCATCAGGTTCATGAACTCCTCGTCCAGGAAGTACCGGTAGATTTTCGTGATTCCACACTCTGTGCGCGGATGCTAGTGTCTTCACTTGTATTTTCCCTTTTTGGCCTTTCATCTATGTGCGCATTTGATCTAATTAACCTTGTAGTGGAAAATCACACGGCCGGTTACTTCTTTCATATATTGTGTGTTCTAAAATCTCTTCCTACTGTTTTCAGTTTCTGCGCTTGTGTATAATTGTCAGTTGCTAGTAGCCCAGTTATCAAGACAAGTTAATTTCTGTGATGTTTTCCAAGTTCCGACTTCTGCGCTATTCATTTCGTATCTCCGGATGGCTTCATCCAACTGAACTAGTAATACAATACAAGAAACGGGACACAAAAATGCGTCCTTGATGAAAAGGACATTTAGCGAAACAGGTCCACGAAATCAGAAGATAGAATGTAATTCAGGCAATTGTTTGACTATTGTAATTGACGCATTAGGCAAACCTCTATATACTATTGTCGACTTTACAGAAAGGCCAGTCGAAAAAAAACAGAGACACAGATGTTACCTCTAATCGGTACACCATCCGATGAAGTAGCGGACATTCCGTCATCTACAAGTTTGAGAAAAAGGAGCTGTCGCTGAAAGCAATGCTCCAGTGCTCCAGAGATAAATCTTGTAACGCCCCCAATTTTTGGGAACAGGGACGTCGTACGGCCTGCAACAGCCCAGGAGTTCTGTTGCGGCTTAACAGTGTAGCATGCCTACTCACGAACAATTAAAAGAAGTTAGTTTGATTGAAATAAGGCCTAATGGCCAGTTTTAATCACAATACGGGCATCCAAGCCCAAACCGTAACTTACATACAGAAGAGCCGAAGAAAACTCCACAGGAACGCTTGAGTGCAGACGTAACCCTAACACGAACCTTCGCAGCATCTTCTTTTCTTCTGGTATCTGGGAAATTATGCAAGCCTGAGTACTCCAACCCCGTACTCAGCAAATCACATGTGGGAACACTATATAACTATTTGTCAGGATTCTCAAAGGTAAGGGAGTATAGCTGTTTTATTAAGAGGTGGATGCAATTTTATTTGCAAACCAAAGGAAACTTTTAAAACAATTGTTCCTTAAGATCAGGGGTTTGCTATTATCAGATAAAGTCTCATCATTACTCAAATTAACAACATCAGAAACACTACTTATGCCTCGTTGTTGGAATCACCCAATTAACACAGCTTCATTGACCGGAAGCACGGCGTATTCGAATACCATTTATTTCACTCTGCAGAGTTGCCCAACTTTACCCACAAGATTTCTTTAACCCACGTCTGGTATTAAGAAAATAAGACTTTTCACTGCTCAATTCTTTATATAGCCTCTACCTAGTAGGCCTCCCAGTAAGCTCAGGCAACTCCTGACTTACCTTAGCCTACTATTATGCGGCACACATAACACATGATCGAGGTTCAGATCGATCGGTCAGATTGTTCAAAATAAAATCACCAACTTCCATACGGCCCTTCTTACCCCTTCCGTATGGACTCGCACGGTGCCTCCATACTGCGTCTGTAGAGGTTCAATCGAACTTGAGCAGCTACTAGACCAAGGTTGACGTATCAACACTTGTGGTTGGGCGATCATTGTGTCTCTTACTTAGCACAAGGTTCTTGCCCTTATCTTTTTCCTGAGGTCCGCAGCCTCAGGCTCAGGGTAAAGCGGTGGACGAAGTCCTCCACACGGACCTCCACACCCTTTTTTACCCTAACTTACCACCAGCATCACCGGCCTAGGGTACGGTGTCCCATACCACCCTACCCTCTCTGGGTTTTTCAATTCTACCGGCCAACGGCCAGAGTCCCTTAGTAGTGTAACATGTTGAACGAAATGATATTGTATACATTTACATCATATATTAATTCTTACTAAGGTTGTCAAGGTGAATATGGCCATCAAGGTAAACAGGGCTCTTTATCGGTGGTAGGATTATCTAGATAGCATGCCATTCTAAACCTTTGTTTTAAGCAATTATCAGTTCGCAACTATCAATAATGAAAATACATTAAATAATTTATGTAAATTTCATGGGATTCAATATGATCAAAAACATGTGACTTGCCTCTTGGTCCTTAGTCTCTGATTATCTTTACTTGATCTTCGGGGTGAGCATCGATTTCTTTAACTGGTCTTGTAGTCCTTCTGTTGACCAACTCGCGTGATCCGAGTACTAGCGTAGAAAAATGAACATACATTAGTTCCTGTTTTGTAGAATGCAAGCTGGGAACAAAATACAAGTAACTAACCAAAAACGACTTAAAGAAAATAGGTGGCGTGGCCAGGGTTTAGGTGGTAAAGAGTTTGGCTTAACGGGAGCAAACTTAGGCTATGGTTTTAGGATAATCGACAATGCAAAAAGGCATTGTATGGATTTTGACGAATGACAGAGTGTATGGACGGTGTCGGATTCTTGAGTTAGAATATTTCTCAAGGTTGTTTAGGACCTTAGTGGTAGAGCGAGGGTGGACAGGGTGTAGACAGCTTTGAGCTAATACAAGGGCTTAGGTGTTACTAGGGTTTCGGTGAACGAAAGAAGTTCGGATCGAATTAGGGTTTTGAGCTTGGGTCGGATAAATCTTGGGAGTACGGGATAGACCCTTAGAAATAAATAGTCGATCTTTGAACTAGATGATGTAGGCTTCGTCGAGATTTAATTTGGTAGAATGGAAGAATTTGAATTTACGAGGAATTGAGATTTAATAAGCTTAATTATATGGGCCAAGGGAAAGCTTAAATTTACAAGATTTAATTTTGGAGAATTGGAGTTTATTTTTGAAGTCAAAATATTGAGCTTGTCGAAATGGGATGATTTGGTGTTTTGGGGAGTTTTGGATCTTTCTAGGATTTTTGGAGAAATGAATGCCAAATTTGAATTTGGGATATTAAATTGGTCAAAATGATGTATTTTGGTATTTTTGGGGCTTGTGGATTTTTCTGGATTTTTTTGGGATTTTCTAATGATTTTTCTACTGTTCATCGGGCTCAGTTACTATTCACCGGGCTCGAGTCAGACTCGGCGAGCGGGTTTGGTTCAACCAGCTCGGAGCGATCCGGTCAGATGCGACCGGCGCGGCTACTGTGCGCACGCGGCTCACGGCGATCCGGCCTGCGCGCGCGCGCGTTCGCTCGCCTGGCGGTGGGCCGTGGCCTTCGGCCGGCCCATCCCGAAGCGACGCGCGGGCGGGGCGACAGCCGGGCGATGGCGATCGAGCGGCTGGGTTGTCTCGGGACTTCCTGGCCGTTCGATCGCCCGAGAATGGACGGTTCAGGTGTCGTCTTCTACCTCCGGCCGAGTGAAGCGGGCGCGAAGCAGAGGAAAAAGACGGCGACAGCTGGGGAGTCATGGTGATCCGCGACAGAAACGGAGGGCATGATGGGGTTCCTAGTGAGTTGGGGATTCCATTTTGGGCGGTGGCCGGCTCGGCGGAGGCGGCAATCGCCGACAGCGAGCCC
Source organism: Dendrocalamus latiflorus (assembly GCA_017311315.1). Lineage (NCBI taxonomy): Eukaryota > Viridiplantae > Streptophyta > Magnoliopsida > Poales > Poaceae > Dendrocalamus > Dendrocalamus latiflorus. Next base: position 13,943,315 of record CM029647.1, on the reverse strand, counting down.
GGGAGTGCGGCACGGTTCTTGGTGGCTTAGGAGCTCTAGGGATGTCTACTTACAAAATTGGCGGTTGATTGAGCATCTACGGAGCTAGGGTAAGCTTTTGGAGGCGGTGGTTTATGCCGGGGAGGATCGTGCGAGGCTGGCCACGGTGAGGTGGAGGAGCTCGGATGCGGCGCTCGGAGCTCGGGAAGGAAGAGGTTCGAGAAGCTAGGGCGGCGATTGGGGAGAGTCCCTGGGAGCTCGGGGGTACTACAGGAGCTGGCAATTGGAAATTCTAATGTGTAAATCGGGGGAATCGATTTAGGGTTCACCAGTGGGAATTTTTGGGGTTGTCGGCAATGGGGCGATGAGGAGCCAATTGGATAGACAGGGGGCTTCACTGGGAGGAATGAGAGAGGTTAGAGGAGTCTCTGGCTTTCACATGTGTCCGGAGACGGGTCGGCGCCAGGATGGCCATGGCGGCGGTAACTCATGGGGTGAGAGGTGTCGGGAAGGGCAGCTGGCGGGGAAGGGCTCCGAAGGGCGAGGTGGCGAGTTGGCAGGGGTGCGCTGGCGTGGGGAAGGCGCGAGAACGGCTCCGCGGTGGCGAAGAAAAGATCAGGCGGCGGGGTAGTTTCGGGTGGATGAACAGTGCCGCGCAAAAACAGGTGGAGGGGAGGAGACTTGCTTTAAGATTAGTGCGGGATTAGGATGATAAATCTGGAGATTAGGCTTAGGAATTGGAATTTGCAATGAAATTTGAAAATTCAATTAAACTTCAAATTTTTGAAAAATTCAGGTCATTACAAATCTTCGGATGAACCACCATCAGAGTCAGAGACGAATCAAAGCCCTGAAAAGTAGAGTAGTCTTCGTCTTAATTCAGTTGCCTAGTAGTTTCTTAAATCTAAGTCGGTTTATGCTATTATTGGATTTGCATGGAGATTGTTATGTTGTCTAATTTGATGTGATCCAATACTTGAAAAATATAACCTATATTTATTTATTACTAAAAGTCGATGATAAGTCTTTCAGAATTACTAAAAAAAGAAATATATACTAAAAATTCTCACAAAAAGAAAAACATCTAGCCTTAATTTAGTAAACCCATGTTATAACAGCTCAGATTAAAAGAAAGAGTTCATATTAATAACAATTCAAACTAAAGTAGATATAGGCGCTGCACCATTGTGATCAGTTGCGCCCACCATTGTGAGCCACCACTACCATCATGAACGACCTTGCCACTATTGGGACCTAATCTGATGTTTTGGGGTCTGCTTAGTAGGATGGGTTTAGGCCATTCTCAGTGGAGAGTTTCATGGCGTTGTTTCTAAGACTGTCACATCATGTAAAATGAAATGAAACATGGATGAAACATCCATCCTCAATGCATAGTTTCATTCTATTGTTTCATAGACATTTAATTTCATGACTCATATCGAGTTGGTAATCGTGCCAAGAGAGTTTCATCTAGATGAAACTCACTTCTTCTCTCTCTTCTTAAAAATGTTGACATATCATCAAAAATGCCTATGTGGCAGCCTATTAAATGCAGATGAAACTCCCACTGAGACTGGCCTTAGGAGGCATTAGGGGTAATTAATGAGTATGAGGAGGGGATAAGGCTGAGTAATTATCATTATTAACCCATTTAAGTTTTGGTAGGACCAGCTTGCGATCTAGGCCGTTGGATGGGGCAAATGGAGGGCCAAGATGGCAATATGGCAGGACCAACTAAGAACATGAGTCATTGGATTAACTTGATTGGACGGCTTTAAATCAATTGGTACACAAACTCGAGTGACTAGCAAACAACTGATACATTTTATATTAGTATATATATAGATAATTGTCATTATTAACATAATCCATCTATTTATTACTAAAAGTCGATGACAACTCTTTTAGAGTTGTGAAGAAAAAAGATAAATATCCTAGAAATTCTTACAAAAAGTAAAACATGTAGCCCTTAATTTGGTGCATCCAATTTATAACGGTTCAGATTAAAAGAAAGAGTTCACATCAATAACAATTCAACTCAACCACGACCACCACCCCACGCAATGCCAAGCGCCGCCTGACCCTTTTTCGTGTCGCAGAATCACCCAACGTCGTGTCTCAGTTCACCTCCCCCCATAGACCCACCCTTGTCGGCGCTGGACCCATATCGACATGCGAGACGTGGTCCACATCCTAAGCAAACAAAGACCGCACGAAGCTTCCTGCAGTCGAGCCATGCACGCAAATGAATCCAACTCTTGTACGCATATATGCAATGAAGATCGAAGCTAAGTGATATTTCCATCTTTATGCATGATCAAAGGTCTAACATATATGCATATGTAAGAGAAAATCAACAAGTAAGGAATTAGGGAAGCCACATGCACGTGGAGATTTCTATCTAAATGCAAGCATGTTTACTCGAATAAAAATGAGAAGTAGATCCTGATTGATCTCCAGCATGTAAACAACGATGGCGATTATAGAAAAAAAATCAAAGTTATGAAACACACATTGTTGGTAAGTGTGCATGCAGAATAAATCTTGTCTAAGAATAATAAAATTAGCAATTTGAAAAAATTCCATGTCAAGTATAATCTAAAATAACTAAAATTCAAGGAAGAAAACAAAAATTAGCTATTTGATTTCCATACGAATTCGAAAGTAAATCCTTAGAAAAAGAATATATATCTATTATATACTAAAATTTGATCACATGAGTTTTACATTTGCTAAAAAGGAGAAATAAGCTAGAAATAATAAAAAAAACAAAATATTAGTTTCTCGATTTAGTGGGCCCTTATTATGGTCAGTAAATAATCATCAATGGATGTCATAGATAAAACAAAAAATCTTATAAGATAAGACTACCCATTATAGATTCTAGATAAACACAATAAATTAAAATAATTCTAGATGACCCGCACTAAAATTTATGTACAAGAGGAAAAGAAAGATATTGACGTGCAAAATAAATTTGTAAAAGTCATGCATAAGAAAAATAAAAAAAGAGACACTCGGCAACAGAAAAGACGAGATCTACATGCACACTTATCAATAATGTGTGTTTCATAACTTTGATTTTTTTTCTAGAATCGCTATCAATGTGGTAGATTATAATTCAAGTTGAATTATATCAACCACAATAAAAAATATAAGATGGTTGATTACATCAACTGACTGAAAAGACAAAAGTTATAGAAATTCTCTCAAAACTAAAAAGAAATATGTTGCCTTTAATTTGGTGTACCCTAATTATGTGTAGCAATCTATAACCGATGGATGTTACCTAATAAATAAGAATAACTGCTAGAAATTCTAAAAAGGTATCTAACTCTTAATTAGGTGGACCCTTTTTATGATTTACAAATCATAACCAATAAATTATCTTAATCTATGAAAGTGTGCATGAAATTGATTTACACTGTGATATGAATGTATGTATAGTCGAGGAATTCTTGTATGAAATTAAGATGTGAGATGCTAGAGATAGAATTGAACTCAAATGATCAATGCACAGGACAAAACTTGCCTATAATATCTATTATAATTTATATTCTTTTAATTGTATTAATATGGATATAAATATTATCTCGATTATTGGAGATGCGATTAAAAATTATAAAATCAAGTATTTCCTACCAAAAATATAATCTATATCCTTTGTTTTAACATATACTACTATACATTAATATCATAAATGAAACCAATTATATGAATATAAAAATTAAATCGAATTGATAACGCTCTAAAATTCTAATATTTTAATTCTTTCATGTGATTTGCAACCATTTATTTTTCAGATATAGCTCATTTGTTATTATCATATATGTATCCCTAAACTAATTAAATATACTCTTAGGGCATCTCCAATGGTCTGAGTCAGCTAGCTATATGCATGTACACGTCAGCATATATCCTATGTGGAGGAAAGAGAGTATGCAAAAAAAATCGAGCCATCTCTTCCTTAAGCACTAGTCTATAACGCCAAACGAGACAGCCTCTATAAATTCTGTGTATGCATGTAAGCATCAAATAGCTATCCTTATAGATAGTTCTTTAGAGCAAGTACAATAGTATAGCCAACTAGTGGCTATAACACTTGTCCATTTCATCTATAGCCTTCAAAAAAATAGTTCATACAATAAGGTAGCTATTACAATAACTATTTGGCCCCACGTGTAAGAGAGTGAAATGCATAATTTTACGTGCTATAGCTAGCTGTAATTTAGTAGCCAGCTTCCTTCTCTCTCTTCCTTTCTCTCTCTGCCACGTAAGATTTGCTTGATATTATATTTGCTATAGCCTGTTGACTAAGTCTTATTGTACCTGCTCTTAGAATGCTAGCTTTAGTGTGTACTATATAAATGATGTGGAGGTCTTATAGTTAGTTGCTAGCTATAACCATTGGAGATGCCCTTAGAATGATGTCTGCACAGTGCACGGACCACCATACTAGTTTAAGAAAAAAATTCATCACACTATAAATAGACAACTAACAACCCCATATAACAAAACAAGATACTCCATGAGATTAGAAACAAGACGATCAATTTGAAAGGCTACAAAATATCACATAAACAAAAAAATTCTTATTAAAACATGACAAATAATGAGGACTCTATGTAGCATTGAACTGATTTTAAACAAATCAGGCGATTTTTGTACCGTCTATAACTCCTCTGCTCTTCCTCAACACCCACATGAATCCTGTCTGTTGGATTCCCCACCTCTGCCCAAAGCCGTCGGGCGACCTCGTCCCGCGCAGTCGCAGCGACCTTCAGCCCCGATGACAAGTCAAAAATCGTAATCCACATAGGAAGAAAAGGGGGTGGCATTTGGTGGTACTCGCGTGTTCGCTGGAATCAGAGGTGGAGACATGTTGGGCAAATCTTGGAGCGCATTTAACAGTAGGGAAATCAATTGAAGTCCGAAAGAAATTATTTGTGTTATGTAAGAAATATATGATTAATAAACATCAGATGGGTATAGGTAGGCGAAGAGTTGCACCAGATGTTTAATTGGTAAGCGAAGAGTTGCACACAGGACCACAGGAACTATGTAGGAAAGAAACTGTAACCGAGGCCGTAGGCCCGTAGCCACCAGGTGCGCTTGAGTGGCTCAAGAGTCAAGCCCCCTCCGGGGTTCACACAAGTATGACAGACTGACAGTAGTTACTCTTTTTTTAAAAAAAAATTGACTTCCAACTTTTCTTTATGTCTCCCCGTAGATTTATCAAGCATAGCAGGCTCCTACCGAGCTAGGGGAGATCAACAGACGACTTGCCGAGCCATCCCTGCTCGATAGCAGCAGGCCGCACTATGTGCTTATATTAACACTAATCACATTTAATTAATACTAAGTGTAATTAATTAGCACTATCACAATTAATTAGTAGTAATCACATTTAATTAGTGCTAATTAAAGGATTAAATTAATCATATTTTTGTTTAGTGTTTTAATTAGTTCTAATTGTATTTAATAGTACTAATCATGACTAATTAGCGCTAATCATGGTAGTGCTAATTAAGCATGTTTAATATTTTATTGCACTTGCAGGGTGGTGTCCAATCTTGTGAACATCTCATGTCACAGCTTGGACAATAATTTTTTTAATTGGATTTGAAAGTATTTTATAATGATTGAACAAATGAGCACTACTATGAGAAAATCGCGGTTCATATCTGCACTTTCGATATTTCTTTTAAGAATTGAATTTTAATATTGGCAATTTATTACTGTGGTTTTCGAAAGTACGTGTGGGCATTGATATTTTATTCGCATAAAATTAAAAGCCTTTCACGGGATAAAATTGAAGATTTACTCATCTCGCAACCGTCTCACTCCGGGGATAAGACACTCTACTCCTCTTGCTCCCGTCATGCGTACGCATCTCTCTCATACTTTTTTCATCGCTGGTCCTCTTTCTAAAAGCCACTTCTTTCAACTATTAATATTCATTTTCAGCCAATGTCATAAGCGACAGCCAAATACATTAGGAAAGGCCAATACAAACACTCCCATAATAGGGCAAGAACTACAGCTAACCTAATTTAGGTTGTAACTTATCGGAACAAATCAGTAAGTAGAGGAGGTATTTTCTAACGCTAGTCACGAATTCAACAGATCAAAGTGCATGCAGCTGATCAATCAGGCAAGCTACCTTATCCTAGTACAAAGATTTGTTCAATCTTGTGTTGGTTAGTACTTACTTATTGCAAAGCTACTAGCCGAATACTACCAATGATTCTAATATTTTTAAAGTGCATTATTATTATTATCGGTAGCGATATTCCACAAATGTTGTTGTTGCAAGGCAACTATAGATTTGACATTTAGAAGCCGCAGGATGATAAAATAAAAAATAGCAATAGAGGGTTTTATAATGACCAAAGTAATATGGCTTGTACGACTGAATCTTGTGAATAATACTATGTAATTAAGTACAACAAGTATGAACATAGTTACTGATTAATTAAGCTCATAATTAGTGCTAATTAATTACAATTAGTACTAATTAAATATGATTAGAACTAGTTAAAGCACTAAATAAATTGAGATTAATTTAGGGCTTTAATCAATGCTAAATAATTACAAGTAATGCTAGTTAATTATGATCAGTACTAATTAAATATAATTAGCACTAGCTAAAATACTAAATAATTACTGCACAGGCCAGTCGACTGGCTGCCATGCAGAGGGGCTCGGCATGTCACCTCCCCTAGCTCTGTAAGTACTTGCAAGCTTGGTAGATCCACAGAGTAAGCCAGATTTGCAAAAAAAATGTTCGAGAGCCAAATTTGAAAAAAAAAACGGCTATAGTGAAATTTGTGTGCCAAATCCCCTCCGGCGGTGCTGGTACCCCTCTAGCTAGTCCTTGTGGTTCTAATTAGATAGATTGAGAGAGAGAAAGTTATATGTGAGATGTCACATTTTGAGAGAGAGAGAGAGAGAGAGAGAGTGTGTGTGTGTGTGTGTGTTATATTTTAATTTGAGAGAATGATATTGTGAAATTTTGCATGTCAATTTGCATTGTGAAATGACATGAATGAATGTCTGAATGGGATGACTATCTAACTAAGAAACTGACAGTCGAATTGAGAGAATGGATTTGCTTCTTTCGTCTATCTAGTTTCATGATCGATTTTAATATAAAACTATTGTGATTGTGAACTTCGTATGTATGATGCATAAATTGATTTATTTGCGACAGATTAGCCATATTTAGGCTTGTCTTAGATAAAATTTTGTCCTGTATCCATTGTGGCAAACACGGACCGTGAGCTTGTGCGTGAGGTTGACGGTGCCAATGCAGGCCATGATGGTGTTGATCATGCGTGTGTTGATATACAGTGTCGACGTGAGCAGCTGGTGAAGCTTTGGCCGATGAGCCCCCTCCTATATTTTCATTCTGGATTTGACATTGACTGTAACTTGTATGAAACAAACTCACAGTGCGCCGAGTAAGTTTTTTCTTTGTCCACATAAGCTTGTGGGAGCATTATGAATTTCGTAAATCATAACTAGCCTAAGGATTTGTTTATCAAAGAAAAAAAAACACTGGCCTCAGGATTTGATGCTGATTGATGAAAGATAAGATACAGGACACCTGTAACTTTTTGTTTGACTTAGTTTTTTTTTTTCAAATGTGGACTCTTGTCAATTCAAAGAGAAAACTTCCCTTAAAAAATTCAAAGAGAGAATACTACATAAGGCAAATCAAACTACCAAATTGCGCTCACACAGAATAGTACTCAAGGTCAACTGGTTTTTATTCTGTAGATTAAATAGGACGAAAATACCGTTGTCGATTTGTATACAAACCTTGCCCCAAGTCGATTCAAATTCTGCGCGGCGCGCGCGCTTGCTGGTTAATGCCACCCTCGCGTCCACCATATTATCAGGACGTCGGTCCGTGCTCGCCGGCCATAGAGCGGAGGCCTATCACGCGCGGAAGGGCGGCACCCTCCTGTGAGGCAATGAGCGCATGACGGTGGTCGCAATGTGAGTGAGTGTAGGGTCGGACAGGCAATAGAGGAGGTGAATGATACCTTTAAAAAATTTTAAATATTCACAAATCTTTTATTTCGATAGCTACAAAGTTATGAAGATTAAGAAGTGAAGTCCACTTGAAAAATCAAAGAAACACAGAGTTCAGTACAACCAAATCAGAGCACAATATAGTCGAGATACGACCACTCGTCGGAAACACAACGTGGTCGATTACGACTACTGGTCGAAAAGCACCGGACAACCAAACTGAATGCAACTAGTCAGTAGAGAAAAGCAACGTGGTTGAAGCCACTGTGGTCGAAACTAACTTGGTCGTAACCATAGTGGTTGAAACCAACATGGTCGAATCAGCGTTGTCGATGTCCAGTGTGTGGTCAAATGGCCAGCGTAGTTCATGACTAATGAGTAGTTGGAAATCAGCACAATCAAAGACCAATGTGATCATAGATTATGTGGTTGAAGACCAATGAATAGTTTACACCACCATAGTCAATGACCAAAGTGAGATCAGAGCACATGTAACCGACTGTGGTTGTGAGCTACTCAAAAAGTAAATGTGGTTGTAAATGACTAGATGTATCTGAGGAGGCGCACGGCCACACGACTTCAAATCATTGACCGATGGAGATCAAGGTGATCGAACCAAGCCGAACTTTGACCAGTGATATCAACGACCAGTGAACAGTCAAAACCACAGCGGTCGGAGAACAAGAATTAGACTACCGCTATGAGGATTGCAGTACTACTGTTTCCAAAGGAAGAACGGGGGAACATGGTTTTTTAGCCCGACCGTAAGATCTAAAATTCATGCAACTTTTGATTGAAAGATCCAAAAGACGTGAAGCTAGTGTAAGCATTTTTCTTAAGGTCTCAGAAAGCTATTCCATTCCTGGATCGAAAAATCCATGATAAATTTGGGACCTTTTGCAAATTAAAGTAGAGTACACAACCGAGATCTAAAAATGATGAGCAAATCTTCCTTGTGGATACAGAATATCCAAGAAGGCTTTGAGCATGATCCCACATGTCACAGCAAGAAAGAACATCAAAGAAATCAAATAAAAACTCTTAGATCAAGAAAAGATTGAGAGAGAAAAGAACGAACTCAAAACATAACAGTCATATAATGTGGTCGAAGACCATCGAGCGCTCGTAACCGACTGCGGTCGAAAGCATCTCGATTAGCAGTGGAGGCGCACGACCACACTATTCTACGACTGTTGAACGATCGGAAACATCTGCGGTCGTAAACGACTAGAAGTATCAGAGAAGGCGCATGACCACCAGATCTGAAATCATCGAGCAGTCGAAATCAGATGCGATGTGATCTGAAACTTGACCGTGGTCGAAAATGATTCAGACAAACAGAGCAACGCACAACCGCAAGATCTAAAAATATCAAATCTTTTGACTAAGAGATCAAATGGCCATGAAACTTTGTACGCAAATTGGTTAAGGTCTCAAGAGGCTACTCCAATCTTGAATCAAAAAACCCATGATTAAGATGAGACCTTTTTGCGATTTGAACAAGTGCACATAAAACGTAAACCTTGAGATTGAAAAGATAACCAGACCATGCACGTAAGAATAGAATAGCTAAGATGGCTTTGAGTATGATCCCACAACATCCAGTAAGTCAGATCATCAACAAGATCAAACAAGAACAACCTCTCAGATCAAGAAGAGAAAGGAACAACCGAAGAACACAGAGCTAAAAGGAACAGAGGAAAACCAAATTCAAAACAGAGCAAACTCAATCAGACAAAACATACACAAACGGTAGATCAAAGATTGATATATTACTCACTTGAGATGATTGGTTTTACAGCCACTCCCCTCGGAAGGACAAAGCTCTAAGCCTAGAGCCCACACCCACTCTCTAACCTAACTCCCATGGAAGGGAAGAGGAGCTAGCCACCACAAAGCCTAGCCAACATTCTCAAACCCTAGCTCCTGCCTCTCTCCCCTTTTGTAGGCTCACCAATGAACCCAAAACCTAATGGATTCTCCCATTAGGCCAAACAGGGATAACCCGTTAACCCCACATAACACCGGGTTTTACTCATGCACGCTTCTCAAAGCGGCTTACACCATTAATCCATTAGTGAACCAACCTTGATCCACTTCACATTTTCAGCGCATACAAGATCTATACCATTTAATCCAACACCATGGTTTCACACACCGCCACTTCTCCGTATTGGGTAATTTACCATTATGCCCCTCTACCACCTTTCTCACAGCTTCCCGCTTTCTTTGCCACAAAACTTCGCCCATGCTTCGCCATCTCTTATGTGGCCTTAATGACTTGTCGTTAAGCTTCTCACACATTCGGATCCCACCGAACCATCCTTGCTTACAAACAAACTAAGTCACTTAGCGCACTACGTGCTTTTTCTCATGCATGATGACACTTGGCTTCTTCAGTCGTCTAGACCTCGACTGCTCTTTGAGCCGAGCTCTGGTCCTACAGTAAGGTTGCGGAGAAATCGAAAACAACTCGGAGGACACGTCTCTTGATGAATCCCGTCCGCGAGCGCAGCTGGGCCAGTTGGTTGTCTCAAAAGACCTAGAGCTATACATTCTGAGCCGATGAAGCCCATTACCTCCGAGACGTGTCCACCAGCACAGTTGGTCCGGCCCTTTCAGAAGGACAAGATGAGCTTTGACAAAGTATTGCAATGTTGCAAATGCGTTAGCTAGCTTAGCATCACCTATTCTGATGATCTTCCGCTAAAAAAAGCTACTCTGATGACCTTCGTCTCAAAAACACACGCACAATTTTTCTTTGATGACCTCCCTATCAAACAATCTATTCTGGATGCTCAAGTAGTAGTACTCACAGTGATTTTTTAACAATTCGCATATGTACTGCTCTGATCACCTATTCTGTTTTGACTATATTTTAAGAAAAAACAACACGAAACTTACCATGTTTCATTTCCGAAACTTTCTAGGAAGCTAATCTTTCGGGCACCATAGAATAGGAGTTGACCATAAGTAAGGTTATGTTGCATGCGTTTGAAACCAATCATCCAAACATTCTGGAGGAGCACTCTACATGACAGGCACGTTGAATGTTTGTTATACACGAGTAGCTTAAAACCTGCAAGATATGGGGTTTGTACAGTGCGTGCACTGTGTGCACATTCGTGAAAAAAAAAACTAATACCATTAGTCAGTGTGTTGGAAGTCAACAAACAAGAAGGCATGGATCAGATGGCCGAAAACTTAGCTGCAAACATTGAAACTTCATGTCCAACAACAAGCCTCCAAAGCAGCTTATCAGCCAACGATTTCCTAGAGCGAAGCAGGTAGCAGTTGACTCTCACATCCATGCAGTGACCAAGTTAGAATTCTATTGTTAAAGAGGCCAGGGGCAACAAGCACTCCCGATACGACAAGCTCACGGTTAAAAATTACAAGCTGGCCTGAGCACGACATTTGAATCCCATGCATGTACGTTCTGTGTAAAGTCATGTGTTCCTACTGCATCTTCTCACCTAATGCCTTGAATGCATGAATCACAATTCACAAGTCAAAACCTTATTACAGCAGTTAAAATTTCAGAGCTAGCGTGAAGTAGCAGTAGATCGTTAGAACTGTATTGACAAAACAAAGTGCTACTTACTAACGAAGAGACGTGATGGTAATTACAAGAGGTACCTCCCATGATGAAAAGATCAAGGAATTACTAGAGGTACCTCCAAATAAATATAAGAAGTTGAAATATAATGCATAAATGTATGTAAATAATCGAATATGGATGTATCATAGATCAGTGGTGAGTGGTGACAAAGTTAATTATAGTATACCAGGCAGCAGACAAGAAAAATAGAATGTGATACATCTCATGATGAAAAGATCAAGCAAAAGGCGATGGGGATCTCATTTTCGTGCTCTTTCCTGATCCTCTCAGATTCTGCATGACTGCATGCAACAACGGTCGTGCGTACAACACATGCCGTATCTCATCTCGTACAACTTTTAATGTGGGCAGCTAGAATCATGGACTACACAATGATGCGTGTGATAAGGCCAGGTACTAGCAGCATGCAGCTGCTACGTGCATGCATGCGTCGATCTACAGACCGAAGCTGCAGAGCCTGAGCTCCAGTGGCGGATCCCGGCCGGCCGCGACGTCGAAGAACGAGATCGCCCTGCACTGCTCGCCGCCGCCGCCGCCGCCTCTCACGTACCGGACCTTGTCCGCCTCGAGGTCGTAGGCCTTGAGCGGGAAAAGCTCAAGCGTCTCCACCTCTCTCGTTGGCCGCTCCGTCATGGCCTCCTGCTCCACCACGTCCCTCACGCAGCCTGCATGCACGAAATCAACTAACTCGGTCAGTTTATCTTAGGACCACTACGTATGTACTATGTAGGACACTGTTTCAGGAAAAACAAGGTACTATTAACGACGACGTGCATGCTTACATGTCATTAGCCGGTGGTGGTTGTAACTTCTGCCCTCGCGCTTGCTCTCGAGAGGCTGCAGCACGAGTTCTGCCTCGGCCTCGCGGGCGGCGGCACGGCCGTCTTCCTCGTTGCTGCCGCTGTCAGGGGAGGACGCGCCGCGGCGGCGCTTCTTGTGGTGGTGGCGCTCGCGGGCCTTGTGGTTCTGGAACCAGTAGAAGACGTTCTTGCTCTCCACCTTGCCGAACGAGCTGAGGTGGGTGGAGATCTGCTGGATCTGCTCCGTGCTCGGCGTCCGCAGCCCCGCGCGGAACAGCTCCGTCAGCACCTTCACTTGCTCCGCCGTCGGGTTCCACCGCCCGCACTTCACCCCGACCCGGCCGCTCAGCGCCTCCATGATCACAACCTATATGTGTCTACTCTAGTTTCGAGCTATGCAGTTCGGTGTATAGTCGATCTAGCAGCGGTATCTAACAGCTTCCACTGCAAACTAGCTACTCTAACTTCGACTCGAGTTTAGCTGCCTTCTGCTTCCGATTTTGTTTCTTCCGGGATCTTCTTCTGGTCAGAAGCAATGCTGAAATCAATAGATGCGCAGAGGGGGCACTTATATAATTGGGCAGGGGGGGCCGAGGCGGTGGTCGTGGCAGTGGCAATAGCGGATTCGAAGGTCTCGGTGCGTAGTTTCTTTCTTTTTGTTTTCTCGAAACAGTGAGGGCGAGGGCGAGAGGAAGAGGGGAGGAGACATGCGCAAAAGCTGCCACTGTTTGCAGGACGCTACTAGCTCGTCTCGTGCGCCGTGCCCGACATCCTTAAGGACCCTATTAATTATGAGGTTTTGGTCGCCCATGCCTGCAAATCCAAGTGCCGTCGTGTCGCGTAGCACCATGTCTTAGAATGAGCCCTGCTTGCCGAGTTCATGATTAGAATAATGCAGCTGATTTTGGGGTGCATTATTCCATGGAGACCTCTGGCTCCTTGCATGGGTCGCGACTAGTCGAAGAGAATCGCGGTGAGGACCAGGCTCATGGCGCATGGACAATCTAGTTTTGGAGTTCGTTCATCTGGCCTAGTCTGACCATCGAAGTGCCTGCACATCGAATAAAAGGAATAGATTTCTTGAGTAGCTTCCGAACAAGTTAAGTGGCAACAAGACAGACTTGCATTTTTCCCATAGTAAAACTGCACCTACCACCAAGACGCAGCATGCCGATCGATTTCCCAGAATTTAAACTGTCTCTTTTTTATTGCTTACACTCCAGTATTTTTTTGTCACTTATACTGTAGTGGCATTTGCACGTTACTTAATTATTGGTAGCTGCGCGCGTGTATATTTGCTATATGTGGTTGCAGTCAAACTTGTCAGTCAAATTGAAGGTGTGATCATGCATGGAATTCAAAAGAGATGTCAGGGCAGTAACGTGCTGGATGGCCTATTTAGTCAAATTCTACCACCGATATATTCATCTAGCTCATCCTGTACTAGCTCACAAACAGTACCACCGCGCGCGCAACTTCCATTCGACTGGGAACATACTGTTGGTCATGTGAGGATCGGAGTAGCTGCCCTACGACTTGTCCATCTTCTTTTCGACACATAACGACAATCACAAGCCGCGCGCGCCAAATTAAACACGACCAATCATCACGACATGCATACAAGTTAGCGCAAAACGCAAGCACCGTACGTGCGTGACACTCGATTCGGCTGAATTCCTGTCTGCCTTGCACAAACTCTCAGCACCAGAAAAGGTGGCACGGCCCAACCAAACCGTACGCACGGCACCACCACCTAAGCTAAGCAGCCCGTCCGTCCTCTCTCGGACAGACATGACCGGCGAGCGCCTGATGAATCCGCGCGCGTCACTCATCACCTCCATCCGGCTTGTTCGGGAACGGCGCCTCCGCCATGCACGAGACCATCTAGCACCGCCCGCTAAGTCCGCGGAAATCGAACTTTTCGACGACCTCCTGAAAAGTTGAGGAAGATGTCATGCTTTTGGGGCGTCCCTCGGCAGATACCAATGATATAGGCACACCGCCCGGCCGCGGCAGGGGCGGGCAATCGGAATGAGATCGCGAGCGGCCGCTCCGGAAAGCGACGGCAGGGGCACCTCGTTCCTTTTGCTTTGCCGCGTTTTTTAAGCCTAGGGTGTCACGGCGCGTCGGTCGTGGCGCCCGCGGCCGGGCCGGCTTTACGGCCTTTGGGCGTTCCCGAGCGCGTCATGCTCGGGAAATCCGTGCTGCGTGGGAGCCAATTCCCGAGGCGAGCGGGGCGCGTTCCCGCGATCTTTCGGTCCTTCGGCTACGTTGAGATCGCCTGCCCGAGCGTGGTCCACGCTAAACCAAAGACGCGGGCTGCATGCCGAGCCGGGATTAGCTGGTATCCTTTCTCGCGTGACGAACGGATTGGATGGACGAACGGAACTGGCCGTGATTGGTTTAAGTTGGACCCAAGATGGGGGTGAATAGGAGCTACACCAATAATGATTTCTCTAATATCTTTTAACTCAAAATTGTTAGAGTTTTTAACTCCAATCGTTACGATAAGTTATGAAGGTTAGAACCGATACTACCGTTTTCTAGTCAGACCGTCACCATAACCGATCAGATTGCAATCTAAGTGCCGGTAAGACCGTCAGCAATAGCCGGTCACACCGCCAAGGCATGGCCGGTCTTACCGTAGCCGCACAACGGTCAAACCGCCACTCTAGGTCGGTCTTGCCGGTGCTACCAAAAAGCACATATCAAAATATAAATTCATAATAATCAAACTCAAATAACAAAGGCAAGATACAAGCAACATCAAATACTTACCACTATTATAGAACTGTCACCTCATGCTCTTATAGTTTCCGCTTGATCGACCTCATCTCATCGTTTACGTGTGCGTCTTTTTGTGGCAAAAGTGATTGACGAGGGTGCGTGCATGCATGCATGCATGCATGGAGAGATCCTTTTTATCATGCACAAGCGTGCGTGTGTTCATGGGTCGTGCATGCATGCGTGCATGGGTGGACCGGCTCGAGGGGGTAAAGTTGTTTTGGGGCTAATTATCATGGCTTTGGACGATTTGTTATGGTGTATTTGGTTGGTATCCTACGTACGTTTTGAGGATGACTGCTTGGTTAACCAAGACTACTTTTCCCCACAAAAGCGTCATAAAAAGTAAAGCAAATTGGTATTTGTGGAGCTTAATCAAATGAATGAACGTACGTAAGAATCATTATGGCTGCTCATGTCGATGCCCTAAAAGATTATGACCATGCTTGCGCGTGGGCAATTTTCTCTTCAACAAAATACTAGTACTGCTCAAAGTGAGTATAGTAGTAGTAGTAGTAGTAGTACATAGGTATCGCAAGCTTACTGATAGGGAATTCCTGAAATAAAAGTATAACCTGACAACAAACAATTTTATGCGTACGACATGTATATACTACACGCTGATCAGTAGATGGCCAATAGTCAATACAGTGATACTACATGATTATTAAGTGACAAATAGATGTGCATGGAGGAAGACATCTTTTATATTATTAAAGTAGAGAGTATATCTAGTGCTAATGCTCATTTAGGTGTTAATATGCTAACAAACACCCAGTACTGTCGGATCCCAACCGGACGGGCACGATCCAGACGAGTGGAAATCACCGGATGACTTATGCTTATTTACAAGAAAACCACTGCAGCTCCTTTGCCTTCAGTCACAACTCACAAAAGTTAGCTCCTCCCTCCCCGGGCGCCGACCCTCACCAAGCGCCTCCCCGAGGGCCGCCCCTCCCCGAGCTCCTCCCCCCGGCTCCCTCTCCAGCCCGCCCCCTCCGGCCTTCCTCAACGTCGCCCCGTCCTCCATCTGCGCTGCCATGGTCGAAGCAGTGCATGGTCGGGGGGAGGCGCGGATCGAGGAGGGGGCGGCGCCAGGGGATGTCGAGGGAGGCTAGGGGTGGCGCTTGGGGAGGCTGGGTGCGGCGCCGAGAGAGGCTAGAGGGGGTGGAGGGAGGTGGGGATGGCGCAGTTGGTGGAGGGAGACCGAGGGTGGCGGTGGGGCGGCGCCGGGGAGGAAGGGGAGGGCATCGGGGAGGATGGTGCCAGGGACGGATGCAAGAAGATGGAGGTAAGTGACCGGGAGGAGGAAGGAGGGTGCTGCCGGTGGCCGAGAGGCCAACGGGGCGGAAGGAGCTCTCCAATGGTGACGCCTTTGACGGGGAAGAAGGAAATGACCAAAGGACATTTTCATGATTGCAATCAACCAAGCAGGGGTGTAAATGCAAAATGCATAAGTGAGGAGCAACCTTCCACCCGCATGAATCATGATTGTTCATTCTAGATCGGACAGCCAATGTTCGCATTAGCATGTTAGCACCTAAATGCGCATTAGCACTAGATATGCTCCCATTAAAGTAAAGGCAAAAGAAGCTACCAACTTCACTCTTAAGGGGTAGAAATTTTCACGTTAATTGGAGAAAAAAATCAAGATCAACACTGTTGATCGTGATGGGTCCAGATTATAATGGTCTAGATTAAAAGAAAAAGTCCATATCAAATACAACAAAAATAACTAAAATTCATAATAAAAAAGAAACATAGAATTAGCAAATTAATTTCCATATGAATTCCATAGTAAAATTAAATAAAAAATTATTCAAAATAAAAATTAAACAAAAATTAACAATTAGATTTGTATATGAATTCCAAAAAAACTAAATTCAGAATAAAAATAAAATAAACTTAGCAAATGGATTTGCCACTAATGTCTCATTGACATGTGGCCGTATGACCCATATGTCAGTGAGATGTGGAGTGACAAATACTAAAGCGCATATCTTTACAATGGCAAATGATGAAATATCCTGTGTCCAAATAAGCCCGATAATAAGGATGCTTTGGTAGAGAAGAGATAAAACTTTGCATTGAAGATGAGCTATAACAATATGGGTTCATCAGGTAGCTAGGAGCGTGCCATCATTAGTAAGGGGTAGACGTCATCTACGATGGCGAGAAGATTCACCATATCGTTAGACAACGAATAAGGTAGACATATCGACATCAATGAAGATGTGAGCTCATCGCGGTTAGTGAGGAAGCCATAGAGTTGAGGCGACCAATATGTAATTTAGCATACTCTTTACGATAAATGTTACAATCATTCGAACAAGCATGTATTCTTTCTACTTTCATTCCCAATGGACAAAGAATCTTCTTGGCTTGGTAGGTGGTTCTCGGTAACAGATTTTTCTCTAGAAGGATGTTCACTAGAAGACTTAACAACGCCATGAAACTCTTATTGGACCAGCCATTGATTGCCTTCAATTTCAGCAGTTCAAGAATATATGATATCCTTGTGTATTGAGGCATGCAGCCAAGGAACAAAGATTTCTCCATGTCCTCCAGCAAGCCCTCAAATTTACCAAACTTTCTCACTATAGTTTCCTTCTGCATCGCGTAGCATCTGATCCAGATTGTCATCATACGACCTATCCTCATCAAAAGCACAGTTTACAATTGGCATATCATTGTCTCCCTTGACGATATTATAACTACCTTCCTGTATAATCTTCTCTTCACTGTGACTGGTC
Source organism: Dendrocalamus latiflorus (assembly GCA_017311315.1). Lineage (NCBI taxonomy): Eukaryota > Viridiplantae > Streptophyta > Magnoliopsida > Poales > Poaceae > Dendrocalamus > Dendrocalamus latiflorus. The sequence goes on along the minus strand of CM029647.1, from coordinate 13,925,337 downwards.
CAATATATATACTTCTTTTTGAAACCCCTTCGAATCAAGTGAGTTTTGATCTGCGTTGAGTTGGTAAACATCTTCAAATTGTTGCAATCAATGCATTGATAGTATATATATTCCATCCCCTTCTTCAACATATCTTGCTCGGTCACTCTTAGTAGATACACCATTAATGTACTCTTCACTCACACGGTTTTCAATGTATATTCAGCTTTGGTCCATCTACATTACCCATGTAACAAATTAGTGTCAAATTAGACTATTAAAGCTACTATAGCTAATTAACTAGCATAGCTAATTACACACATGATTATCATTCACCTAATAATAAATTGTCTATATCTAAATTAAGTGGCTAGCCACGTATTCATAAAGCAATATGGTTGTGTGTGTGTGTGTCAAGCAAGAATACATTGAAGTAAACTAGGAGTACTGACACATACTTAAATTGGAGCAAACTATCATCTCTCTCTCTCTAAACCTAGGTACCATCTCTCTTTATTACAAGATATATAAGTTATTAGAAGTAAATACTAACCTCTAATCACCAAAAACAAATTGATCTATAAGTTAGATCTACAAATGGTATATTTTCACCAAACTCCCCAAAGCTTGCCGCCTCCTTCAATGTAGTGCAATGAAGACAAATCTGTCGAGACCACGCTAGGGCTATTTATATTACGGGGTGTATCCTAGACGGTTCCAACCACAAACCGTCTGTGATATGAAACGATCATAGACAGTTTGTTTTAATAACCATTTGTGAACTTTCACATATAGTTATTAATTCAAACAGTCGGTGAAGTCTGCCATTATCACAAACGGTTTGTATCAATAACCGTCTGTGAATTATCACAAACGGTTATTGATACAAACCGCCTGTGATGTTTTGCATTATCACAGACGGTTCGTATTAATAACTGTTTGTGGTAATGCAAAACATCGCATACGGTTATTCATATGAATCGTCTGTCATAGTTGGGTATCACAGACGGTACATGGTCACACTTACAAAACCGTATGTGATAATTATAGCACAGACGGTTCTCTATGCACCGTCTATGATGTAGCCGTCTATTATAATCTCTTTTGTAGTAGTAAATATTGAACAAGAGGAGCAATCGACATAGGAGAGGAGAGACATCGAGGACGTATAACATCATGCATGTGTATATACATACATGTATTTGTACAAATAGAAGCATGGATGTACAAAAGTAGAGGAGAAGAGCGTAATAGGTGTCCCCTGCAGGGATCAACGACATCTATACGTGTATGCATATTTGATGTTGTAACGATCATCATTAAACAATAATTGAGAGAAGTAGAAGACAACTATGTGGTGGAGTATTGTTTTAGAATACGTAGCAGCTAAGAAATTATATTGGAATGAGTAACAATTATGAGGGATTGATCAAGAATTGGTCGTGTTGTTAGAGGTTGAAGCAGAAAAGTTGTAATGGTGAGAAGAAATAGAAGACACATGGTTCAGTGGAGCTACCAGCGTGTGAGGGATTATAAGTTTAAGGTAGATCGTGCCATGGTGCATCAGCATATACGTGAGCAATATAATCTAATATCATGTAAACTAATAAAATTACCACACCTATAATCAACGTATTACTTTTAGATTAAATATAGGTATATGGACATGCATATATTTTGAAAAAGAGTAATTAATAGAAGAAGAATAGGGGTGTGCAGCTATACGATCCATGCGTATAGATAATGTTTATTTGTTTAAGAACCTCAATCCATCAAACTCATACTTCAATTAATTTTTTCAAGGTGTATTTTTCTTCAAGCTTTTATTATCATTTTACATATTTATGATATATTACCATTCTAAATAGCCTATAAAATACATAAATATATTCTTAATTATCTAAATTATATCATTTAATATTAAAAACTTCAAAATAAATCTAGATGTGCATTTACCCTGCTGGTTGTCCAGAAGCGTTCGTCGAAAACATATTCGACCACCTCAATTTGATCACCACCGAATCTTCTATCCTCGCGCGCGCAACCACCTGGGATTTGGTCTCAGCGCGAGGCCCTCTCGCAGTCCGGCCTTGCCTTTCATCTCCGCGTCCGTTCTCCCTTGTCTTCCCAAACATCCGCCGCCGATCTCGATGCAACTCCCCACGCCACCGTGCACGCGCGCTAAATCCCAATAAAACAGCGCCCCCAAATATCCACCGCCGATCTCGATGCAACTCCCCACGCCACTTCACAAGAAGGCTTGGCGCGGCTCGGTTTGGACGGTACCATCTGACCGCATGCGCCGGTAATTCCCAGTGCTGGGTGCCCAAACGGAAGGCGATCGACGTCGCCGGTTCCGACGAGAGCTAGAGAAGTCTGATCCGTTGTCCACTTTGGAGTTTGGATGGCTGGCAGCCTATATGGATTAATTCCGAGGCGAACCACGGAGGTTTGCACATCGATGGGCAGCACATCACGGTGTTCGATCGTTCATCCTAGTGTAGGTCCATGCTATTAAACCACGTTCAATCCGGATTTTTTTAGAGGATCTGATTTTTTTACTAAAATTACATTATAGTAGCTATTAACTGTTTAAAAGTCATTTAATTAAAAAAATAAAAACAAGAAATACCGTTATACCTCTACGGATAATGCAAAATAAAAAGGAAAAACTAAAAAACCGAAATTAAAAAACCAACACGTTTATTCCAGCTTTAAAATCCAAAAGCCGCATCCTATTCTTTGCAGCTTCTAAAAGCAGCTTTTGAGTTTTGCTATAGTACCTAACTTTTAAACGAAATATTTTTTCAAGGCGGAGTCTACAAGTTAATTGTAGTACATGTTAAAAATCCAACATCTGCACCAGCCAAAATCGCAAGCAAGTATCTCTCTCCATAATATCTATCGTGAACAGCTAAAATTCAAAATTTTTAGTCAAAAGGCATAAGCCGCAGCCATATAGAATAGGTCCAAAGACTGTCTAAGGCTGCATAGGGTCTGTTTGGTTGCCTGCATGCGGGTGGCTTGCACCAGTGCATGCAGGGAGATGGTGTTTGGTTGGCTGCAGAGAGGAGAGAGCCTGCACGAGCGGATGCAAAAAAACAACTGGAGCCAGGCTGAGGTGGAACGCGGCTGAGGAGCTTCTCCTCAGCCTAGCCACGCTTATGCAGCCTGCATCAGTTTATGCAGGCAACCAAACAGGCCCATAAGCTTTGCATTCTGTATTTCTGTCCACCGTGTGCAAAGTAAAATTTTCTCGTGCATTCGGCGCACGAGTCGTGCCAAATCCGATAATGGGCTAGCTCGCGAGGACGTTTTGACGCTCGTCAGATGCACGCGCGATCCGGCCCACGATCCGCCGCATGTAACAGGCCCGTCTAGGCTTTACTGGACCCTATTGTTGCTGCATAAATGGTCTTACGAACTTGTATCCAAACCTATTTTCCCCTTTGTGCCCAGGTTTTTCTGGACTCTCTTGTTGCTGCATAAACGTGTCTCATATGCTTGCCTACACATTTCAAAAATGTTTTCCTGTTTAATTGGTTGGATGAATATTGGCAGGGAAGAGACATTTCTCACCAACTACTTTCTTTGGTAAGTTATGTTGCCTGCTCTGCTTCTTGTGCGTGAAACACGTCAAGGGTTGGTAAAAGTATGGGCAACCTTCTGACTAGTTTGCGCAAACATGGAAGAAAAACGAGAGCTCTTGATGGAAATACACGCCCTGAATTTTCTGCAACAAAACAGTCTCCAATGCCTACAGCTCCTCCCTTCCTGCTACACTTCACAATAAAAGCACCAACCGCGATTAGTTTACTCACTGCCAGTACGCACACTAGACTAACGTCACAAAAAATTTCTTGTTGAGAACGGCCAACAAGGCAAGAAGTATGGACAAGAGCAACTCATTTTTTTTGCCCATCATGAATTCAAAACCTTACAAGACTATACCAGAGTAAAACTTGGGGCGCTAAGGAAAGCCTCACCACACGGCTCGAGTGCAGTGCATATATATACACGAGGGCGCCAAACACATTTCCCAACTCACCAAGTACTGCGCCATTTCTTAATCACAAGGCCTAAACCCACCCTACTTGATTATACCACCGCGTAGCAAGTACTACTACAAGCTTAAAACGTACCACGCATGGCCGTGGCAATGGATGGCGGCGTGTTGCACTTGCACCCCTATGCCGTCGCCGCGACGGCGGTGGCATTGGCTTCGGCGTACATGGCGTGGTTCTGGGCGCTGTCGAGGTGGTTGTCCGGGCCGCGGATGTGGCCGCTCGTCGGCAGCCTTCCCAGCGTCGTCCTGAACCGAGCGCGGGTCCACGACTGGATCGCCGACAACCTGCGCGCCACGGGCGACGCGGCAACGTACCAGACGTGCATCCTGCCGCTGCCGTTCTTTGCGCGGCGGCAGGGGCTGGTCACGGTGACGTGCAACCCGCGGAACCTGGAGCACATCCTGCGCGCGCGCTTCGACAACTATCCCAAGGGCCCCATGTGGCAGGCGGCGTTCCACGACCTCCTCGGCCAGGGCATCTTCAACTCCGACGGCGAGACGTGGCTGCTCCAGCGCAAGACGGCGGCGCTCGAGTTCACCACTCGGACCTTGCGCCAGGCCATGGCGCGCTGGGCCAACAGCTCCATCAAGTACCGCCTGTGGCGTATCCTCGCAGACCACTGCGACGCCGCCGCAAGCGTTGACCTCCAGGACCTCCTCCTGCGTCTCACCTTTGACAACATTTGCGGCCTCACCTTCGGCAAGGACCCCGAGACGTTGTCCCCGGGTTTGCCAGAGAACCCCTTCGCCAACGCTTTCGACGAGGCCACTGAGGCGACGATGCAGAGGTTCCTCTTCCCCAGCTTCTTGTGGCGCATCAAGAAGGCGCTCGGCGTCGGCAGCGAGCAGAGCCTCCGCAAGAGCCTCGCCGTGGTGGGCCAATACATGACGGAGACCATAGCGGCGCGCAAGGCGACACCGTCGGACGACCTGCTGTCCCGGTTCATGAAGAAGCGCGACAGCAACGGCAGGGAGTTCCCGGAGGACGTGCTCCAGTGGATCGCTCTCAACTTCCTGCTCGCGGGGCGCGACACGTCGTCCGTCGCGCTCAGCTGGTTCTTCTGGACGCTCATGCAGAGGCGGGACGTGGAGCGCAAGGTTCTCCTCGAGATCGCCTCCGTGCTCAGGGAGACGCGCGGCGACGACACAGCGAGGTGGACCGAGGAGCCGCTGGACTTCGACGAGCTGGAGCGCCTCGTGTACTTGAAGGCGGCATTGACGGAGACGCTTCGGCTGTACCCGTCGGTGCCGCAGGACTCCAAGTACGTCGTGGCGGACGACGTCCTTCCCGACGGCACCGTGGTGCCGGCTGGCTCGGCGATCACCTACTCCATCTACTCAGTCGGGAGAATGGAGAGCATATGGGGGAAGGACAGCGTGGAGTTCCGGCCGGAGCGGTGGCTATCGGCCGACGGCAGCCGGTTCGAGCCTGTCAAGGACGCGTACCGCTTCGTGGCGTTCAACGGCGGGCCAAGGACGTGCCTCGGCAAGGACCTGGCCTACTTGCAGATGAAGTCCATCGCATCGGCAGTGCTGCTGCGCCACTCGGTGGAGCTCATGCCGGGGCACAAGGTGCAGCAGAAGATGTCGCTAACGCTGTTCATGAAGAACGGCCTCCGCGTGCACGTCAAGCCGCGGGACCTTGCCGGCTACGTCGCGCCGCCGGAGGCGGCACCGCCCCTGGGCTCCGTCTTGATCCCAACCACCACTGCCGCGGCTGCATAGTCTTGCTTGTGCCTACGTACATTGGCTTCTGATGCTTGCTACCTGCTGAAGTTATTCTGCGTGTCAAAGCGAAAATATTCTTTCTTCTCATTTTCTTTTCATGCATTAGAGAGCTCCTTGCCTGGGGCGTTAGGGTTGTTCGTGCCTGGTGCGTGTCCTATGGTTGTACGTGTACTGTTGCGTGGTTCGGGTTGTGTACTTTTGTTGAGGTCTGCTGAATCGGACAAATTAAGCAAAGAAACTTGTACTGCTGTGTGATTCGGGTTGTCTACTTTTCTTGAGGCCTGCTGAATGGACAAATTACCCCTATGGCCTATGCCATCACACCTCAAACGAGGAACTTTCCTACGAAAACTAAAATTCTTATGGAGCAATTATGAAACTCGTGATCCTAAAAATAATTAAGTGATAGCCCAGAATATAGTAAATCGAACATATGATAACTAGGGTACATATGTTTGTATTTATGTACAGGAACTTAACACGAGATAGTTAAATAGGAGTTCAATGCACAGTGGCTCATTGGCTCAAAGAATAAAATCAACTGCATTCGACGAAGTAGTTTTAGTCAACAATTATATAGACAAGAAAGTGGCTATGAAGCATGTGTATGTATTTTATTCACTTAATTTGCATACACCTTTTCCATATCCATTGCTCATTGGCTCATCTTACAAGTGTGAGTGAGATCGTGGTGTGGAGAAAGATGTATTCTCTAACATTTGGCGGAGAAGTAATAAAAAAACTAAACTAAACTGATTCCCTCGTTAGATCAAAAGATTGAACGGCCCAAAAGCTTAGTCCAACTGTGTACGACATGGGGATCCATCGATCGTACAGATTCTCAAAGAAAATACTAGCCAACATGATCCATCGATCCAACTGATTTTCTCATTTTAGTCCATAGTACCATGCGCTGAAAAAAAAAAGCATGTACTACTCCACAGCTGTGTATAATATGGGGGTGGAAGAAGAATCGGTCCATGAGGGAGGACCTCGCGTTCTCAGATGTTGCCATATGGCTCTCCAAAGCAACGTGGCAGCATCTGAAGGAGGGGCCTCTCCAAAGAATTTGGTTCCGGGATTAAGGGTGAAAACGGATCGGATATTTTCCGACCGACCGACCGCCGAATCCGAGTCGGATCGAATTCGGATAGTCATATCGGATAATTATCGAATTCGGAGTCGGATTCGGATAGTTGTTTTCGGATACGGATTCGGATTCGGGAGCGGACTATCCGACGGATACGGATACTATCCGGAATTTTATCGGATAATACCCGGATATAGTTTTCGGATATCCGGCCCATCAGCCAAATCATCATTTTCAGCCCATCAGCCCATTAGCAAATCCAAATAAATTCCAACAAATCCAATAAATGCAAATAACACCAAAAAAATTCCAGAAAATGCACAAAAAATACTATAAATCTAGGAGAACTTAGGGAAATAACATAAACTATTTTTAGCTTTTAGAAAATAGTTAAAATAAGTTTTTTTGTTCTTGGCTTAAAAATAAAATCTAAAAAATCCAAATAAATTTCCAAATCCAATAAAATATGGGATATGATATGGAATGAGTAATATCCGACCGAATTCGATCCCCGTCACTCTGCTACCTGGATTATGTGCTAAAGCAGCTATTTCCATCAAGAAAAAAAGAAGATATGCTAAAAAAGGTTCAGCCATATGAATATATGATATATATCTCTCAGATCCTCATGTTTCATTCACTGGGATCGTTGGTAAGAATCCACCTTTGATTTAGTATTGAGTGTTGACTGCAGCTTTTTACTAGTGAAACTGTACCTTTTCGAACTGTAATCATCTATATTATCCGCCTATATTATCTGTTTCCGAGCCGAATTCGTTATATATCCGTCCCGACGGTACCGTATTCGAAACTCCGAATATTCCGAATTCGTATTCGTATCCGGTCTTACCGTATTCGACTCCGAATCCGAAAAAAGAATATGGATTAGGATACGGTTTAAGCAATATCCGACCGAATCCGATCCGTTTACATCCCTATCCGGGATGGTAGTGACCCCGTCACTCCTAACCCGTGAGAAATTCCTTTATGAGTGAATGGGTGTGGAATTTTTTTCCCCTCACGGCAGGGGCGAAGCTACGTGAGCTTGTCGGGGTCGGCCGACCCCGACAATTTTGCTGTAATCTCTTATAGCCAGCGATTTTTCACCACCTTGGACCCCGGTAGAAAATATATTCGACCCCAGCAGATTGGCAGCCCAGCAGTCCGGCCCAGCAGTCATGACCCCGGTGACCATTTATCCTGGCTTCGCCCCTGCCTCACGGCTGTCTTAAATTGTGATTGGGGGAGGTGGATTCTCTGCCTTTGCTTTATAAAGGCAGATAATGCACAGTAGTTTGTCATTACTCCAACGACAGCCATCAGATCAAAGAATCAACGCGCTAGATCGGATGCTACAGTGCGATTGGTATACGGATATCTTCCTCACCCTAACATGGCATACCCTAGCATGTAACAAAATACAAGTATATACACTACTTGGCATAAATCACCAAGCAACTATATGTAATAATTAACATGATCCCTAATAGCTGCAACGTCATCTCTTTAATTATACTAGTAACTATCACTTACTACCAGAAACTGCTTAGTTCCCGAGTACCTCTTTGTTCCCGAGTGTTTTAAATGAAATCGAGTGCCTCTTTTATTTCCCAAGTGTTTTAAACGAAACACCCGTGAAGGTCCCGAGTGTTGCAGGGGGCACTCGGGAAGATCCCCAGTGTTGTAGGGGGCACTTGGGACGAGCAGGTAGCACTCGGTAGAAATGAAGTTCCCCGAGTGTTTTCTCACACTCACGGGAAATGCAGATGCAAGCCAGCATTCCTCCACTTGAAAATAGGGTTGTTACGTGGTCTAAATGTAGTCAAATAAACTCCCGGGTGCATGTTGGTTGCCTACACTCGGGAGACCAATGGCACCTAGGAGCAAAGTAATTAGCGCCAATTTTTCCTACCATGCCATTTTTTCAGTTCGCGTCCGAGGCGTGTGAGACAAACGGATCCCAACTTTGGTATACTATGTATGGGTTAATTCCTACATTATTTATTTGTCAATACTATTTATTATCGATTACTTTGAATTAATCCTGCTTAAGTAGTTAACACCTTTATTACATTGTTTACATGCCATCCTTTATAATAATATGATCTAGTTTTCCTTGATGAGCTTAGAGATAGAACTAGCATACTTTAGATTAACATAGTAGTGGAATACCACACTTTAATCACTTATCACATTTGTTGTTTGTTGTCATAAGTTAACATGTCAGATTATGTGCTTAATGGTATATATTTCATATGTGGACCACTTGTCGAGAGTGATACTTTGGAAATGTTGACTGAGGGTGAGGATTAGGCAAATGGTTGGTTATGTGCTATGCTCCTGTTGGTCTATACATTAGTTAATTGGATGCCTCGTCCGAAGCATATAAGGACTAGAACCTTATGTTATGAAATTGACATAATTGTTGTCCATCCACAGAACTAAGAAATTGGACTTACCCTAGTACATTGTTCCACTTCATAAAATCTATAGGATAATGGTGATATCAATAGTTGAGGGTGAGTCAGAGTAGACTTTCGAGTGCCACTTGCCAAGCTATACAACAGTAGAACCCATGTAAGTAGTGGACAGATGGCATACCATAGACCAGGTATGACCCTAACTGTTAGAATAGCCCTGACGTCTACCGGCTAGAAACTAATGTTGTGGGATTCTCGAACAACTCTGTTGTCTCTCAATGATTGCAAGTTGTGGATATCTTATGGATAAAGATGGGCACTCTCTATAGAGATTAAACCTGAATCATTCAAATGTGACGTGCTTTTAGCCAATGAAGCTATGTTGTGGGTGATTCCTAAACTAGATGCATAAGTAGTGTTTCAATGGTTAAATGTGGTAATTGGGTGAAAATATTGAATCATTCACTCCTACTCTTAAAAATAACTGTTAAACTGCTTTGTTTAAAGCAAAATGCTTTACAAATAAAACTATGGGTACTAACTGATAGGTCCACAAAACCCTCCTTGTTAGACATCCATTGAAATCCTATGCATGTATAAATGTCACAATCGTGGCTTGTTGAATACGAATATACTCACTCTTGCATATTTGGTTCAGAAAATGAGCAATATGAGGAGGATAAGCCAGTGGATGATGGGTACTACGATGGTAAAAATTACATGTTCTAGGTCAAGCCTACACTTAAGTGTAGCCAGTGGTGTGTCGTCTTTTGTCTGTAGCATAAATAAGTTTGGCTTGGAAGCCCTTGAAACTATGTAATCAACTGTTATGCCGTACCTTATGTAAGGACTCTATTATGGTATTGTAAGCGTAAGCAGGACGGTTTATCAATCTGTGTGCAACTGAAATCCTGGACAGTTGCAGGAATACGGAGACTCCTGGGAAATCTAGGTGTCCCCACAACCGTCGCCGCCTTGGCTCTTCACAAGACAAATCAACTTGCATTATTTTGTGGTCTTCTCCAACAACATTCATGCTATCCACATTATAACTTTTAATTTATTTAAAATTTTAGCTATTTTTTACTAGAGTTAATATACTAATTAAATCATTAATTTTATTTAATTTATTTCAAATTTTAGTTATTTAGACATTTTATTTTGGAATTTGTATGGAAATCATATTGCAATTTTTCTTTTATTTTTATTCTGAATTTTGTTGGAATTCGTATACCAATCCAATTGCTATTTTTATTCCAATTATAGTTAGTTAAGGACTTTAGTTTGAAATTTATATCAAAATCAAATTTATAGTTTTATTTTATGAATTTCAGTTATTTTTTTGTTGGAATTTGCACCGTGTGAAAGTGCAACTAGCTATCCACTAGCCAGGCAAAGTAATCGAATCACGCGACTTCCATTAAATAAACAAATTAAGGAGATTCTGATGGAATCATTTTTTTAAGGAACTGACGGAACCATGGAATATAGCTAGGCATGAAGTATGAGCAACACTTTTCGGGTTTTCCAACCAAACCGGGATTTGTTAGTTGGGAAATTGGCTTTCGTGCATTACAGCGGGCGATTCGTTTGGCCATGTTTGTACCAAATTGATGCCGATCTTGACTGATGCACTGTGTAGGTCAGACTTTCGTTCAATCAGGTAGTCAGAGAACAGTGCGGCCGTCGTGGTTGCTAGCTATTTCGTATGGAAATCAAATTATAATTTTTTATTTTAGTCCGAATGCAACTATTTTGGTTGGAATTCATGTACAAATCCAATTTCTAATTTTTTTATTTTTATTTTAAGTTACAATTATTTAGATATTTTACTTTCAAATTCATATTGAAATCAATTTTCTAATTTTATTTTACTTTTATTCCAAAATTTAGTTGTTTTTTGGAATTCATATGCAAATGCAATCGCTAATTTTGTGTATTTTTACTCCAAATTACATTTTTTGGTTTGATGATGGTTTGTCTTTTTTTACTGTAGCTGGTTTATTTTTCACTGTAGCTGATGTTGACTTATTTAGCGTAATTAAATTTTAAAAAATAGAAAAAATATATTAGCCCATCATGGACAATGCGAGAGAATACACAAAAAAAAGAAAAGACAGAAAAGCTCAAAAGCCACAAAATTAGAAAAAAAAATAAAATTAAGGAATAGTGAAGTAAAAAATCAGAAACCACAAACTGACATGAACGGGCAACCAAATGGGCCTTATGGCACAATTCCCATTGCCATCCCTATATGATAGCACCTACCCGCCACCTAAGCATGCAATTTGTGCCAATAACTATTACTGTATAAGCAACTAAACAAAAATGGGTTAAACGTTGCAATTGTATCAATTTCACAAACAAATGCAAAACGCAGAATGTAACAATTTATCTAGTCTTTGATTTTATATATGACAAGCTAGCTCACATTACTCGTCTGTTCTCTCAAGGATGACGAAGGAGACGCTTGAGTTGAGCCAATGCCCAATGCACACCATTTTTATTTCCAAAAACAACTGTGTATAACCAATTCTAATATTTGAATGAATTGTGGCAACAATTGATTGTTTTGTAACTCAACTGGTAAACAAAGGAAAGCCGTACGTTTCTGGTTGACACTATTTGATAATTTAATTGATGCGGTACCTCAAATTACTGAGTGGCTCTTATCTAATTTCCGTTTATCTATACATCCTCTGGTTGATTTGAGTGAGTACAAGTCAAACACACACTCAATACACACCCACACATAAAGTATAAGCTAGACGTACACATGCTTGAAATTTATTAGACACCTAAGGTCTCATAGAGTACAAATGCGTTTTTTCGCTGAACACGTACGTGTGTATGTACTCCTAGAATCGATAGACATCAATGTCAAAGTCCAGAATTTAAATCCTGATGAACTAAGTGCACACCCACATATCTAGCCACAGAACTTCTATCTATATGTATCCTTTACATCATTTTAACAATTAAAACTGCATGGAACACAACCCTTTTAGGCCACCGTGTGCAAGTGCAACTAGCTATCCACTAGATATGCCCTCTCCACTAACCGGGCAAAGTAATGGAATCACGCCATTTTCAGTAAATAAACAAATTAAGGAGATTCTGATGGAATCATTTTTTTAGGAACTGACGGGACCATGGAATATAGCTAGGCATGAAGTATGAGCAACACTTTTCAGGTTTTCCAACCAAACCGGGATTTGTTAGTTGGGAAATTGGCTTTCGTGCATTACAACGGGCGATTCGTTTGGCGATCTTCTTACCAAATTGATGACGATCTTGACTGATGCACACTGTGTTGGTCAGATTTTCGTTCAATCGGGTAGGCTGGGAACAGTGCGGCCGTCGTGCTTGCCCAATTCCCCTTGCTGTCTTCATTATTGTTGCCAATAATATTTCTGGGCTGAATTAAACAGACCGAATAAAGTTTAAATTTTTAAATTTATTTGGATATTGGCTGAATTTGAATTTCTTCCCAATTTGGTAAGTCCCCTTGGAAATCTGTTTTCCTTTCTCAGCCATCTCCGTTTTCTTTATTAGTTGGCGCCTTCCTCTATTCCGCCATCTCCCCTGTATTAACGAACCCATCTGGCCGCTCGCCCACGTCCACCACTACCAGCCCACGGCACCTCAGCATCCTTACCAAAGCCACAATGCCAACACTGCAGACCTCTCATTAACTCGCTGTCACCTCAGCGACATCCTCGCCATGCACGTCGCCTCTCTCAGCACATGCCACTGCGCCAGTGAGAGCTAGCGTCCTTGCCACCTCATCGCTGCGCCTGCTCTCCCCGTCGATGTGACCTGACTGCCACCGCTGCTTGCACGCCTAGAGCCGTCGGGCCTCCTCTACTGCTCCCACTACCCTTCTGCTGCTTTAAAGCTGTGTCATTTCATTGTGAAGCACCACACTCTTCCCCATCGCGCCGTAGAAGCATTCCCATAGCCAACACTGCCTCCCAACGCCGCCGTTGGTCCTCCCATTGAGCCGATGAGCCATGAGACCATTATTCTACTCTGGCCAACCATTCGCCAATTATTAGCCACCGTAGCATATCTAGACCCTCACAAGCACATCACCGATCATGCCCATGACCCCCATGACTCCATGACTGCCGACGTTGTCCATCGTTGTCGTGTGAAGCACCCCCACGAGGACAGCCCAACCTAAGCTACTCGAGCCCAAATGGCCACTGCCATCCTCATCACCAGAAAACCATAGATGCTCCAAGCCACCCAAACCTCGGCGAAGGATTGCCTGAGTGGTCATATGCCATGAGAGATGTCCTTGAACCACCATTCACCGCTAGCCACCAACCTCGATTCTTGAGCCCCTCAAAGCACAAAAATGGAACACTGAGGCGTAGAGGAACCCGGTCGTGCCCTTGGTCGCCGCTGGCAAGCTTTGCCAGTGCCTAATTTGGATTGCCGCTGTATCACTATGTTCGATGAACAGTAGCACTGAGTGGAGAAGATGACACTATGCAGTCATGGGCCAGGCCAATTTCGGCGCAAAGCCAAAAATCAATTAGGGCTGAGATACCATGGTAGATTACAGAGTCAAATATTTTACACTACTAAAAGATTCGGTATTTGGCCGATAGAATTACAAAATGATTCTAGGGTTAAGTATGAATCATGGAAAGCCACATGATGGTTGGAATTCATGACCTTACCCTAAGGAGGAGGTTGTGGTTGAATTGGTGGCAGTGACATGGTGCACTGGGTTAATGGTTTGTGGATGACTGCCTCGTTGATGAAAAGTAAGGACTAGAATCTTATGTTGAGTAAAGGACACTGTTGTGGCTACTGGCCAAACAGTAAAGTAGGAGAGTAGTGTAGTGGAAATGATAGATGGACAATGCTTGCCCCTTCCCTATGTCCAAGGCATGTATATATATTTTCATGAAGTGTATTTTACAATCCTACCCATACACTTGTGTGCCCTCCATAGGGGGTATCTATGTCATTACACATATCCCATTTTGGGCTTTACAACTCTTTAGCAGGCTAAATGGGCTTAGGTGGAGGGCCACCCCTACAACAGACACAGTGATCACTCAACCACAAATTTTGACTTATCAGACTTGGTCAAGGTGCTGCTCAAATCAATAGAATATCTACTGAGGGTACACTCTTCCAGGAAGAGAACGGCCCACATACAGCGAGGTGGTTTGGAAGGGAAGTCTTCCATACTTAACAACGGTAGCCCCAATCAAGAGTCAGGCCGCTAATTCTGCTTTGGCCTATGAAATCCTAACACTATGAGGTCCATAACCTACTGGGTAGAGACTAGAAAGATCAGAGCAGTGAAAGAACTTGTTTTGTCAACTCAACCGCACGCTATCTTTTGCGTGTCTATTGTATGACATTGAGAGTTTAAGAAATATTATGGGTAAAACTGGGCAACTCTGCAAAGTAAAATAAATGGTATTCGAATATGTCGTGCTTCTAGTAAATAAAGCTGTGTTTCATGAGTGATTTCAGCAATAAGGCATAAGTAAAATTTTGATACGGATATAGACATGATTAGTGATTTTCAGTTAAATATATTATTTGACTGGAAAGAATTATTGAGCCATATTAAATATTTTCAAGTGAACTCTAATTTAATTGGGTCTTTAATGATTATACTTGGAGATACAGAGCTACTACTATTCTATTTAATTATATACAGGCTCATACTCGATCTCTACAAGTCTAAAGTAAAGATGCGTTTGGAAGATCTCGTCGATACTAGTGCAACGTCCATCACTTCAAGTGTACAGGATGATGAGGACATCCCGATTGGTCCAATTACGCGAGCACGAGCTAAAAAGATTAATCAACAGGTGAATTCGCTCATAATTAAATTTGGCTTTATTTTACATGAGAACTGGCTACCACCTAATATTAGTATCTTAATTGGTCTCAGGTTTGTGCATGAGGAGACGTTAGGTGCCGAAGCCAGTAGAAATCAGTGGAGCAAGAAAGTCATGTATGTGCATGTAAATTGAGACAAAGATAAATCAAAAGAAACACATGCATGCATGGCCAAAATCACATGCATTCAAGAAGATTCTCCAAGCTTTAATCCCTCACGCAGCTGACCTTGCAGCGGAGCGCGACGGCGACCTCGATCGGGTCTAGCACGGTGCGGTGGTTGCACACGAAGAGGACGCCCGGGTGGCCCTTCTTGGGCGGAGGCGGCGGGTGGCCCTTCACGATGAGCCTGATGCCCATGAGCTTGTAGGTGTAGAAGACGATGCGCACCGGGAGGGGCAGGTTGACGTACACGCGGAGGAGAGCTAGCGCGAAGCCGAACGGCATCCATAGGAAGGTGACGAGCGGCGTCGGGCGCTGCACGAGGCGACCGTCGTGGAGGATGAGCGGGCTCAGCAGCTGGTTCTTGGCCACCGCGCTGTACTTCCTTGATGTCACGAGGTAGCTAGGCTTCCTGCACGGCCACAGCACGTGCTCAGCGTGCATCACACGTGTCAATTATTGATGTCAAAATCACAGCACCGGCTCCCTGTGCTTCTTAATTAATGGAGTGCGACGTACGTACTCCATCTTTGTGCTACTGTTTATTTTAGCATGGTTATTGATTTTGCCATGTACGTACCCCATCTCTGTACTACTAGTACTTCGTGAAGCTAGTTGTATATTTGGATCGTTGTGCTTTCAATTCGGTGCTGCTTGGTGCAATTTCAGAGTAAGATAAATCAAAAGAGGCCTAGATCACATGCATTCAAGAAGATTCTCCAAGCTTTAATCCCGTCACGTGATCTTAGCCATGCATGCATGTGTTTGTTTTGATTTAGGCCCTGTTTGGCACAGCTTCACCAACAGCTTCGTGAGCTGTTGTGAGCTGTTTTTTGCCAAACACCCTTTTTGCAAACAGCTTCACCCATGAAGCTCCTTTTTTTGTGCTCTCACAAAGGAATAGGGAGAGGTGAAGCTGAAAAAAGTAGCTTTTCACAGCTCTCTCCCTCAGGCCCATATTCCTAGGAAGCGAATGCCCCTCTAGTTCACAAAAATTTACACGCATTTGCCACTCTCTCCTTCAGGTGTACACGCATTTAGATTGATTGGTGGTTCGTGGTTTGTCTGGTTCCATCCAATTGGCTCTGTGCTTGAAGGGTAGAGATGAACTTGTTAGGCATGCGTCGGCCATTGCTGGAAGTTGGCATTTGTAGAGGGAAATACATGAACATCTCAAAGACATGAACATCTCAAAGAATGAGATCACATTGTTGTTGCTTGGTAGAAAAAACACCTTCGTTTCGTGTAAGGTGAGTGTAACATGTTGCTTATTTTATTATTTTAATTTTTTAATTCATACTCATTCAAATATATTATATTTTAATTCATATGACCATATACAAATATACAACTCCAAATGTTAGAACAAATCAGGTAGACAGGGGCATCTTGGACAATTGACTTCTCTCAGCCATGCATGAAGCTGTTGGTGAAGCTGTTTTGCCAAACAGTTTTCTAAAACAGCTTTAGCTTCACCGGTGAAGCTGCTCGTGAAGCTGAAACTAAAAAAACAACTTCACTAGTGAAGCTGAGCTGTGCCAAACGGGGCCTTATCTTTGTCTAAATTCACATGCACATGCATGACTTTCTTGCTTGGCTGATTTCTTCTGGCTGCGGCATCCAACGTCTCCTCATGCACAAACCTGAGACCAATTAAGATACTAGCATTAGGTAGTAGCTAGTTCTCATATAAATTAAAGCCAAATTTAATTAGAAGTGAATTCACCTGTTGATTAATCTTTTTAGCTCGTAATCGCGTAATTGGACCAATCGGGATGTCCTCATAATCCTGTACACTTGAAGTGATGGGTGTTGCACTAGTATCGACAAGACCTTCTAAACGCATCTTTACTTTAGACTTGTATAGATCGAGTATGGGCCTGTATATAATTAAATAAAATAGTAGTAGCTCTGTATCTCCAAGTATAATCATTAAAGAACCAATTAAATTAGAGTTCACTTGATAATATTTAATATGGCTCAATAATTCTTTCTAATCAAATAATATATTTAACTGAAAATCACTAATCATGTCTGCATCCGCATCAAATTTGAAGTATTTTGATATGGAAATAATGGATAACAAACCCCTTCTGTTAATTAAGTATTGTTTTACTATTTTGATTACAAAGTTTTTTACCAAAAAACTTTCATCCATAAATATTATATTACAACCTGTGACTATCCATTTGAATTTCTCACATATTAGTTATATAGCCTTGCTATGTGGTTTGCTGAGTATCTAGTGTACTCAATCTTACTTTATTTTCATCAGATCAGATAACAGAAGAAGAAATGATGCTTCAACTTCCATGTTAGTATTACGACCGCACTCAAGCATTCATATGGAGATTTCTTCAATTCTTCTAAATGTAAGCTAAGCTTTGAGCTCGAACGCCCATTAAATTTCTAAAGCTGACCATTAGGTCATATTTTAATCAAGTTAATCTTTTAAATAATCGTGAGCATGATACTTTTTCTATCCGCAACTAAACTACTAGACTGTTGTGGGAAGTACAATGGCCCTGTTTTCCAAAAATAGGGTCGTTACACTAAACCAGTAAGTTTTATGAAATGCAAAGTGAAGTAGGACTGCACGCCATATAGAGGTGGATTGAGATATTTTGATTTTCTTTTTTGGGGGTTCACTGCGTCCGTGGATTTTCCCGGACATGGCTCTGTTCGTTTCGGCTTCAGTTTCTGGCTTATTTTTCACTATTCCTAAATTTTATCTTTTGCTGTTTTTTTGGCTTTTTTGAGCTTTTTTGCTGGTTTATTTTTTCCCGTATTCATTTGCATTATCCGTAATGGGCTAACATGTTTTTTTTCTATTTTTAATTTTTTAATTTTACTTATACTAAATAAGTTATTATTAGTTATAGTGCAATTTTAGTCAGCTACAGTACAATTTTAGATATAAGCTACAGTTTTTCATCCCAAATGAGCCGGCTGTATATATGGGAATTACTGCTTAGCTCCGTCATCCATCTTTCTTCGACTAGGATGTGATGGTCTGGCCTATTCCGTCTCCGTCACCTCTCGATCAAGAGTCCAGGATCCAGACCAATGCTACTGTAGCCTGTTGTAATATCCAAATCTGCTACAGTGTCCGCAAAATCCACAGAACAGTGGTTTTTCACAGTGCCGTGGCGGTGCTTGGGCACATCCGCACATGTCTATGGACCCGACCCTGAGTTTAAACGTCTGGACTGAGGGAGTACGAATCAATTAAACCATTGTCCATGGACGCTTCCGTGCGTGAGCACCAGTCCATTCTTTTTTTTACCGTAATGGATGATTTTTACCTATAAAATAGATATTTACATGAATAAACCAAATACTAATAAACCATTTTAAAAGAATTATTCTAATAAACTTTTCTAATAAACTGTTTCAAAAATAAAAGCTATTAATTATAAATTATAAGATATAAGTTAAAAAAACAAGCTATAAATTACCTGTCCATCTCTGTTTTGGCGACCTGCAGAAGCAGTGAAACATGCAGAATTGTAGACGGGCAACTGTAAAGCCGTAGAATTGTAGTATCTGTTGGGGCGAGACAAAACTGTGTGCATACGTACCCAGCCCATGCGCTTTAAATAATGAGCGCTTGCCGTCTTCCACGCCCACCCAAGAAAATGGAGTGGTCCTCTCAAAAAGAGACGGAAGATCGCGAGAGGAGAGGATGGATGGGGTCCAAAAGCACACGTCATGTTTATTTGCGGTAAGCATGTCCTAAACCATCTTCACCTGACGCCATGAAACAACCTACCAAGATCAAGGGTCTCTAAAAAAGAATCTCAAGATAATTAGTAGTAGTATGATCTACAAGAATATCAACACCTAACACGAATCTCAAGAATCAGCCATATAATTACCCATCGATCGGTTGGTGCCAAAAAATAATTTTACTGGTAGTGCTAGATAATTGCGATCTCCAAACTAATGATACACGACGCGGTCCTCTTAATTGATTCGTCACAAGAAGAGCTTTCCCTGGAAACAATGAGTTGACCAACTTCTTGACAAACAACAATTAATCGTAAACAATAACAACCATGATCAACAACACTAGTCGGTACAGAGTACTCTCATCGATCCCTGCTGGTGGCTGTAGCTCGCTAGTTCTTCTCCTTCTCCTTATTCTTGGATGGGACGCGGCCGTCGGTGCCGGCGAGTATGCCGTACTTCTCCTTGCGAGTGATGGTGGTGCACTCGAAGCCGAGCTGGCCGCTGAGCGTCTTCTGGATGTAGTTGGCCACCTCGATGGGCGACTTGCCGCCGGTGCAGGTGAGCTCCTTGGGCAGCTTGTTCAGGAACGTGATCTCGTACGTCGGCCGCGGGTTCATGAAGAAGAAGTAGGGGTCCATGAGCTTGAATCCCCGCACGGTGGAGCCGTGGAACATGCTCTCCTTGGTGTTGATCGCCACCGGCACGATGCGGTCGGTGAGCTCGGCGAACAGCGCGCTGAACCGCAGCAGGAACGGCTCGCGGCAGGTGGTGCCCTCGGGGCAGATGACCAGGTCGCCCTCCTCCAGCAGCCGGCGGATGTTCTCGGCGTCCTTCTCGCGCTCCCGCGACAGCGCGACGGCCTTGATCGGCGAGATGAGCTCAGAGAACTTGGAGATGCTGTACGTCACGCAGCTGACCTTGCGGCGGAGCGCGACGGCGACCTCGATCGGGTCTAGCACGGTGCGGTGGTTGCACACGAAAAGGACGCCCGGGTGGCCCTTCTTGGGCGGAGGCGGCGGGTGGCCCTTCACGATGAGCCTGATGCCCATGAGCTTGTAGGTGTAGAAGACGATGCGCTCCGGGAGGGGCAGGTTGACGTACACGCGGAGGAGCGCTAGCGCGAAGCCGAACGGCATCCATAGGAAGGTGACGAGCGCGACGAGCGGCGTCGGGCGCTGCACGAGGCGGCCGTCGTGGAGGATGAGCGGGCTCAGCAGCTGGTTCTTGGCCACCGCGCTGTACTTCCTTGATGTCACGAGGTAGGCTTCCTGCACGGCCACAGCACGTGCTCAGCGTGCATCACACGTGTCAATTATTGATGTCAAAATCACAGCACCGGCTCCCTGTGCTTCTTAATTAATGGAGTGCGACGTACGTACTCCATCTTTGTAGTACTGTTTATTTTAGCATGGTTATTGATTTTGCCATGTACTCCATCTCTGTACTACTAGTACTTACAGAAGCTAGTTGTGTATTTGGATCGTTGTGCTTTCAATTCGGTGCTGCTCGGTGCAATTTCAGAGTAAATTCGCTACTTAAATTGATGAAATGGACAATGGATTGGAAAGCATGCATACTGATGATTCCAGCAATCGCATAAAATTAAGGGGGGAAATGACCATTTTAAAGTTAAGAGGTTAAACCCTCACGTACAATCTGACTACTAGTATGTCGCGGGTGTTAGAGGCTAAACTCTTTGTTTCGTAATATAAGTATAGCACGTATACCTTGAAAATATATAGTTGCTTATAGTACTACTTTTTCTATTAAAAATGAATATCTAATTTTACTCAATATTATTTAAATAATATACCTTCTAAGCGGGAGGGAGGAACCAGTGCAGAGAAGAACCAGTCCCACCAGAACAGGGTGCAGATTAACTGCAAAAATTTTCGCCATAAATCGGTGGTGACCTCCCCACCAAAAGAGGAATTAGTTATTCTCCAGGACAGTGCCAGAACGGCGGTCCCAGGAAGAAGGAAAAGGCACTATTTGGGCCTGCTCGTTTCAGTTTCAGCTTCTGACTTATTTTTTATTATTTATAAATTTTGTCTTTTTCTGAACTTTTGGTTTTTTCTGAGTTTTTTGCTGGTTCTTTTTTTCCTGTATTCGTTTGCGTTGTTCGTGATGAACTAGCATATTTTTTCTATTTTTAATTTTTTTTAAAACTTAATTAAGCTAAATAAGTCACCTTCAGTTAAAGTGAAATTTCAGTAGCTATAGTACAATTTTAATCATAAACTATAGTTTTTCAGCCCAACCGAGCGGAGCCTTTATCTCTGCAAGACTGTCCGGACGGTAGAGAGAGGGAGAGAGAGGGGAAAAGATCTGGCTGGCACTAGCAGGCAGAGGAGAGGCACGCTCAGCTCCAGCTTTGATGTCTCACACGCTAAGCCGGCCGATCTCCTTGAATGCGCGCGGGACTAAGGCTTGAATTCTCACCAAACATCCGTAAATGGAGCTGACTGAGGCCGGCCGGCCGGAGGCGCCAGTGGGTGAACCCGCGCATTCACTACGGCGGGGCCACGGGCGAGCGGGCTAGACCGACGGGCTTCCATGCTCTGCTGTCTCGAGTCGGATGATGCTTTCTCGTGTGATTTATTAAGCTCTAGGTGCGACACAGATGTTTGGTAGTTGCGGTAATGACCGTGGTTAGCGAGAGACTGAGGATCGTGTTAGTACAGGCAGCCGAACCGATGGCTGCTAAACCTGCAGTGGAATAATATTCTAGTTTTTTAAGACTTTTTTTCGTAAATATTATTTATTAAACAAATAAAACATAGCTAAAAATTACGAACCGTAACTACAACGGACGAATAATAGGGTTGACCTGTTGAGAACGTGCAACCCTCTGCAACTCTGTCATAATGGGCCTGACACTGACTAAGGCCCCGTTTGGCAGAGCTCTAGCTCTAGGAAATCTATAGATTTCCTAGAGCTGGTTATCTGTAGCTCTAGGAAATCCTGGATCTAGAGTTGCAGGCATGTTAAGTGCATTTACATGACTCATTTCATTTATATTATATATTAAATAAAAATATTTAAATCACTTTAATTTAGTTAACAAACTACAGATCTAGCATAGATCTCGGAGCTAGAGCTGTGCCAAAAGGGGCCTAAACACACACTAGGCCGTGCTCGCGCTAGTGCCTAGCCTCATCTGAGGCCACGCTAACTCTAGGTGGCGAATTTGCACGGGGGAGTGCGTGCTTAAACTTAGCACGTCGCCAAATAACTAGACAGTGTTATAGCCGTGTCAAAGCTTAGATAGGGTGAGATACTAATGCTAGCCACGTTGTGAAACGACTGACTGCTCATGCTACTTAATTCCAGTTTCATATCTCTTGCATGTTTGTTGTCCTCTCAAGATAGCCTGTTTGGAATGCAGAAATTCCACTTGATTTTTGTAGAAAACTGAGCAATTTGCGGGAAATTTCTATCCAAACGGGCCCTAAACAGTTTGTAGTCTCTAATTCCGAATGCTGATAATTCCTCTACAAGAGTGCTCATTCTAGCTTAAGTTTTAGCATTTAGACTTTTTTGCACTTTAACTGCCTTTTCAAAGTAATTAAATTTAAAAATAAAAAATATATTCTCTCATCATGGACAATATAAAGAAATACAAAAAAAACGAAAAACTAGAAAAGATAAAATTAATAAGCTAAGAGCTGAAGCCAAGTGAGAACGAAAGTTAAAGCCAAATTCAGCATGGAACAGTGCAATTGAAAAATACGACAATTTTACGAGTAAGGAGAACGGAAGTCGGAGGAGTCAAACCTTGCAGATGGACATGAAGTCAAAATCAGTCTCCCTGTCCCCCAGACCGACGTCGGGCACCTCGTCGCCCAGCTCCTTCACGACGGCCTGCTTCTTGTGCTCGCCGACGAGCACCCCGGGCTTCACCATGAACCCCGTGGCCTTGCCGGACTTGCCGACCTCCAGCTCCGTCCCGACCACCTTGTCGGCGCCCAGGAACTCCTTGGCGAACGGCTCGACCATGATCCTGGGGCTCGCCGTGATGATGTACCGCTTGCCGAAGGAGTTGAACACCCTCCAGCTCTCCGGGTGGACGTCCTCGGCGTAGAACTTGGGCAGCACCGACCGCGCCACCATCTCGATGCTCCTCACCTTGAGGCCGGCGACGGAAATGTACACCAGCGTGCTGATGGCCAGCGACTCTGAGAAGAAAATGTAGGTCACGTACACGAACGGCACGGACAGGAGCAGCACCACGGCGCGGAGGA
This sequence comes from Dendrocalamus latiflorus, assembly GCA_017311315.1. Taxonomy (NCBI): domain Eukaryota; kingdom Viridiplantae; phylum Streptophyta; class Magnoliopsida; order Poales; family Poaceae; genus Dendrocalamus; species Dendrocalamus latiflorus. Next base: position 13,902,039 of record CM029647.1, on the reverse strand, counting down.
GGCTGCCGGCCTCGAGGGCGACGAGGAGGTAGTACGGGAATGCGCTCCGGGACATGAGCAGCGTGCCATCGAAGTCGGCGGCCACCGTCTGCTCCGACCTCCCCTCCGAGCTGCACTCCTCGACGGGTTTGAATCTTTGAGACACCATTGCGTCGTCTTGATCTCACCAGAAGATGCCCGTGGAGAGAGAGAGAGAGAGAGAGGAGGAGGAGGAGGAACGCGAGGCGGTGACAGTGGAGCGGAGCAACGAGAAGGGAGTAAATATATGCAAGGCTGGTGGACGGAGAGGCCAGAGGACGGTGTATAATTATTGCAATCTAGCTTGCAGCTAACTCAAGAGGCCATTACTTCTAGAGAGCGATATACACGAGCGCGACTGCGATTGATGCAGCTAGACTTGCGAGACGTGGATTTCTTGAGCACTAACGCAAAGGAACACGTAGGAGGCTAGCCACATTATTAATTAGCCCATTGCTACTTCGAGGGCGTTCAGGTAACCACGCGCGCGCGCGCGCTCGTTCTCACCAACGCGTCGACTTTTTCAGACCGTAAGTGCAACCATCGCATATATCCGTTCTTTTTTACTTTATTTGTGGACGTACTCTAAAACGACGTCTTACAAAAGATTCACTTTTCCGGTGCACATCACACTTGTTCTCCCCAAGAAGAAACGTTAATGGGTCATATGATTTTTTAAGCTACAAGGAAAGGTAAATCGCAGCATGGAGCGTGGACGACTGTGATTATGAAGGCCGGCTCGTGGCTTTATTAATCGAGTCGGAATAGTTGGTTGGGAAGTTTATAGGTGTGGTAGCTGCACAGCGGCAGCCCATTGATTAGCGTACGTCGCCACTCGCTACCTTGTCATGGAGCAGGAGCAGGAGCAGGAGTCGAACGAAAAGAGACAATCCAGCTGAAAGCCAACTGCAGGCCCAGCGCAAAACAAATCTCATTCTTCTGTTTAGTACAGAGGATTATACTAGTACTGCTTTTAAAGCTAATCTGACGGAGGCATGGAGTACGCGTAAACACGCCGAGTGGGGCAATCAGATTGTCCTATAGCCTAGATGTGAGGTGAGATGAAGATGAGGTATATTTTCGTTTCTGCAACGTCCGGGCAGCGGTGTATACTGAATATAATATTTACCTGGAAATCCATACCAGGTCCTATCGAAAGAAAATTGAATGGATCGTAGTGCCAATAATTGCACCGGCCCAGCGACCCCTGTATCACCAAGGAAACCTACTTGCCCGTGCAGTGTATACTCCACCTATAGTGATGTGTATCAATTATGTAGTAGCTACAAAGTCCATGCGAGTGAACTAATGCAAACAAGGTCAGTCATCTCTTACTACATCGCCGATGCACGCAAGGCGAAGGGGAGTGCACACTGCATGGTACTGCTGAACTGTTGCAACCACCAATGAAATGGACTCGAGGCACATCAGCACATTGCCATGATTTTAAACTAGATGCATGCAGTGTTATTGAATTACATACAATCGTGTTAATGGCTATTTTAGTGTTAAAGTACTAATAACGATGTTAACCGTCCGATCTAAATTGTGTGGCTCGGATAGAAGTGAGTGAGAACCCCATCCCACTTAAATACTTTTACAGAAAACCCCCCACATATTTCACAAAAACCCTTCAAATCTACCATTGTTGTTGTATATTGTAGCGTTCTCACCCACTTTCATTCGAACCACACAATCTAGATCGAACGGTTTACGTCGCCATTAGTACCTTACCACTGAAATAACCATTAAGACTAGATATATTGCCTTACATACAGGCCATAGCAATATGTCTTCCTCGTTGTACTAGTCCTGCCCTTTCCCCTTATTAATACAGTCAAATGCAACTATTTTTTTCATTTCCCACAAAACTAAACTGCGGCGGCTGATCACTGAACTGTTACTCCAATACAGCAAAGCTGCCATCATACTTAACATGGGACTATGCGAGAAGTTCAGAATTATTTGTGATGAATTGTTGTCAATAGGTGTTGAGTTAAAATTCAAATTTACGACATATTTGAATTTTTAGTGATTCCGTTCCTTGGGTCCTTCTCCCCATTCAAGTCGGACATCATTTGGAAAGAGAAGGCTGAGAACAGCAAGTTTTTTGTGTGGTTGCTTGTCCGATCCAAGATCCTGACGGCGGACAAACTGGCAATAATAGGATGGCCACATAATCAGGATTGCCCTTTGTGTGATCAGGAGCCAGAAATGGCAACACATTTGTGCTTCAATTGTCTTCACCAAACAAGTGTGGGACAAGGTTGCAAATTGGACGGGCCAGGCAGGTTTAAGAATAGTTACGGACATTGACAATATCGCGTGGACGGTGAAACAACCCAAACTTCGAAATGCATTTGAATTAATTTGAATTTCGATTTCAATTTAAGCTCTGTCCAATTCAACTCCTTTTCTCACCCCTGTGCGCTTCTCACCATTGGATGCCATCCCCTCTAGCCATTCATGCAAGCCTCCCGGCCGTAGTCACTATTTACCATTCGATAAAAATCAGAGGACGATGCACTGCCGCGATTTTGCTACGCCACTCTTTTGATTCTCAGCTTCTCACCGCAGCAACCTGGTCAGTCAATCGTACCATCTTTTCCCTGAGCCTCTGACACCTAATTGAATTCCCTTGACTTGCGTCGGAGCTCCCCGAGCCAAAATTTGCCGCCACCTCGCCTGCTTTGTCTCACAACCGACAAGCCTCATCCACCTTTCTTGACCACCATAGCTCACCAATCGAGGAGGAGACCAACATGCCACGTTGCTACCGACCTTCTTGCCGCCTCTCTTGAGCCGCACCGAATTCTCCAACTCCCTCCTGCCATAGCCACGCGCTGCAATCCTAGTGGTGCCAACACTGTACCAAACCGCCCTAACTCACCTACAAAATGCCCCGAGCCCTCCATTGAGTTGCATAGACGCCCCAAGTAACCCTCAGACACCCCAATTCCTCTCATCGGCCGTCGTGTCACCGTTGTCGCCGAAAAACCTCAAGTAAGCCCGAATTTCAATTATTCCTATTCGGTTCATCACTTTTCAGTTTCCTACTCCTGTAGCATCCTCATGACCCAGGAACTCAAACCAAGCACCGCCATGGTCCACCAAACCCCGTAGCTCGTCGGCCACCACTTCCTGTTTGGCCAAAATCACCCTATCGTGGGCACGCCACCACAAGCTACCTTAGCCCAAACCGATCATACCACTAACACCCTCACATCCCCTAGATGCTAAAAAAATCATGCTCCCATTGATTAGGACCTCGGAAATCAAGTATGCCTTAGAACTATCTGAGAACTTCTTACCTCATCGTAGGCCACTTCAAGCTTTTCCAACCGCTCCTAACCTCTAAAATGGAACCGCCTCCACTCCACTCACCCATCCATACCCTTGCCGGCCCTCGAGAACCACCACAACCGTCAGAATTTGCTCAAAACAAAAGCTTTGTTTCGGCTGCTACACCCGAAACCGGTATGAACAGTGATAACCCGGCACCTGTTACTATTTATCCAAAACCCTAAAAACATATTTATATCCATTTCGTCCGTTTCAAGCTTGTTTACACTATTCCAAGCTCCATTTCCTCATGTCAGACACTGATAAAACCCAAAACCACCGAAAACACTGCTTCAAACCCTAAACCCAACCTAATCCAAACTTTTACCGTTCGCCGAAACCTATACACATACTCGCCTTAACCATTTTGAGTCATAAAGTCCACTCAATTATATTTAGCCTAAATACACTCTGATAAAGCTCCAGCCAACCCAGATGCCATGACTAATACCGTTCCGATCATCACTATTCACTGAAACCCTAGATACACACACACACCCATTTTGATCATCTTGAATCCGTCTACATCATTCCCAACTCCGTACCATCAAACTCCAATAAAGATCTAAACCACCCAGAAGATATTGACTCCAAACCCAATATTGTCTATACCCGTAGCCATTCACAGAAATCCATATGACCTATATACTTTTTCAAACCGTCTAGAACCCATATAACCCAATTCCAACTCCGGTTAGCTAAATCAAGTACCGCCTAAACCCTTATCACCTAAACGTGTAATGACCGACATAATGAGATAATCATATTTTGTGGGTAAAATTGTACATCTCTACAAAGTGTTAATAATCTATTCGAATAGCCGTGCCCCGGTCATGGGCAACATGTTGAAATACCACAATGTGTAGTTTTCACAAAATGGTTATTAATATGGAAGTTTGGTAAAGGACATGGATTAAGGTCCATGGACTGGATATGCGAAATACCTGGGAGGAGAGTTGCTCTCACATAGTCAAATGCTTATGGACATTTTACTTATTTATTTTATTCCAGTTGAAGTGCCTAAGTCATAGGATTGAAATCTAATTATGATTTAATAGTGAAAATCTGGCTTTACGCAAAAGAAACATAAAACCATCCTTTGATTTAACCTTGCATATAGAAGATAGCCTTATAAATACATTCTGCTATAGAGACTTGCTGAGTACTGTTGGTTGTACTCAATCTTACTATATTTTCACCACAACAGATACCAGAAGAAGAAATAATACTTCAAGTTTTCGTGTTAGGGTTATGACTGCACTCAAACGTTTATGTGGGAAGTTTCGTCGGTTCTTTTGAATGTAAGTTAAAAATTTTGGGTTTAGTCGTCCTTATATTGTTAAAGTTGACTGCTATATCATATTTTAATCATATTAACCCTTTTAAATTTTCGTGAGCATGCATGATACTCTTTTTATTTGTAACTGAACTCCTAAACTGTTAGGAAGGTAACAATTTCCCTATTCCCAAAAACAGAGGCGTTACAGATGGTATTTTCTAAATGCGTGCCCAAATAGGATCGTCGAGAGCTCAACATGATCTTCATCTACTCGTGCTGGAACATTTGGAAGGAGAGAAACAGACTTCATCTTCCAGAATGAAGCGCTATCGCCCAGCAGGTTCTTCATTTGATTCAACAGGAGTTTCACCAAAAACGAAGAGCTTCTCAACAAGACTAATAGCTCTTTATTTTTTGAGTGCTTGTTTGGTTCCATAACGTTTCTTTCTCTAGTTTCTCCAGTTGTGGTGCTCTTCGGCCATTTGTTTTGTAACTTTCTCTAATTCTTCTATAAAGATTGGCAGAGCTCCTGCTACACTCCAAAAAAACACCTCTCATGCCTTACCATAGATTTCCTAAAAAAAACACCTCACTTTTGTACTAATCATAGCAGCATTGTTGACAAAAGTTGGTAAACCAAAGCAAGAGAATACCGGGACAAATTCCTGTCTACCATCATAAGGAAAGAAAAAAAAAAGAGTAGAGGAAAAGGACTTGAGACTTCGGATCCAGCTTTTTGCTCGAGTAACATTCTCACAGCATGGCATCAACTAGGCCGGTGTAACTAACTGGAAAAATAAGGCGCAGGTGCACCGACTAAACGATGCAACACTGCTGGGCACAATAATCAAGTTGCGAGAAAATAAAAAAGGAACAGCTCCTATCATTATCATCAGAATGAACGATAAGAAATCCCATTATTCCAATATGGCAAACATGCAAAGTCAACGACTGGAAGAAGGGAAATCCTAATACGCGGTGTGTTCTTATCCCCTACCGTTCTACCACCTTCACCAGTCACCGCCACTCTATTAGGGCCTGTTTGGCAGAGTTCCACCAGCTCCAGATTCAACTAGAAGGTGGATCTGGAGCTGGATTCACCGTGGAGTAGCTCCATCGTGGATCTGGGATTCGTCAAAGTGTTTAGTACAGCTCCACCTCCCTCTCTATCTCACTTCCACCTGGGCCCCACGCGTCAGGGGGCAAAATGAAAAAAAAGAGGCACGGACACGCACGGAGGCGCGACAGCGGCCGGCGGGCGCGGCCCCGGCCAGCGCAGGGGGAGGCGGCGCCGGCCCGGGAGGAGACCGCGGCGGTGGAGGGAAAAGGCGGAGGAGGCGGCGGTGGAGGGAGAAGGCGGAGGAGGCGGCGGTGGAGGAGGGAGGCGGAGGCCCGGGAGGAGGCGGGGGAGGCGCGACGCGAGAAAAAGAAAAGGTTGAACCGTTTTTTTTGTGTAACCAGTGGCAGTGGTGGGTAATTTTTCCCAACTCCACCAAATTTGAGTTGGTGGAGCACCCCTTGAGGTGCTCCACCAAATCCATGAATCTGGGGGTAGATCCACTGTTTTCGTGGAGCAGATCCATGGTGGAGCTGCTGGAGCTAGAAGTGTTTGGCTGATAAAATTGAATCTGAATCTGATTTTTGTGAATCTGGAGCTGGTGGAGCTCTGCCAAACAGGCCCTAAAGACTTGGGCCTTCTTCTCAGAATTGTCAATAGTAGTACTGGTATTAATTGTGCAGCGGCTACTTCGACTTCAGCATTACAATTTATGTGCACGTGCTCTATTCAGGATGGACATATGGTTGATCCAATGATCCTTGCCATCTCTATTCAGGATGGACATGTGGTGGTGATCATTTGGACTTTTTTGGTGGCTTATGGCTGAAAAATACTGTAGCTGGCTGAAAAAACACTGTAGCTGACAGAGGCTTATTTAGCATAATTAAATTTAAAAAATTTTAAAAATATGTTAGCCCATTATGTATAATACAAACACATACGGAAAAAAAAGAACCAGCAAAAAAGCTCAACAAAAAGCCAAAAGTTCAGAAAAAGACGAAATTTATGAATAGTGAAAAATAAGCTGGAAGCCAGAAGCTGAAGCACAAATCATCACAGTACAATTTGGTTGCTATTTGAGATCGATTAGTCGAAACAAGAGAGAACATCACATCAAATTATGTCGTACGAATAAGCATTCAGCACGTCCAAGTACCAACACCATCAACTCGCCTAGATAACACATTATAGTACCTGTCTAAGTTTAATTATGCAAGTAAACAAAGTCAAAACCTAACCGCAAAATTAGGAGGCAAGACGAAAAGAGGGAACGAGATTAAGCTACAGAAAATTGCCTGGTTAGAAAGTAGGAATAGGAAGGAGAAGAGACGGGACGATTTTTGTTACCTCGCTGGGATTGGCCGTAGTTGCCGATCGAGGAGTGGAGGACTGGAGTCTGGAGGCGGCGGCGGAGAGAACTGAAGCGCGCGGCCGCCCCCTTGGATTCGGGCTTGGGGTCTTCTGGAGCCCAGTGACAAGTAGGCCTTGGAAACTCGTGGGCCGATGCCTTTTGTAGGCTCCATTTCTTCAGGTTGGCTTTTCAGATTATGGGGCTGTTTGGTGATGGTCAAAATAAGCCGAAATATTGTCATAGCTAAAACCTAGGCAAAGTCAAATATTGATAAAAAATAACGTTATTTGGATTGGGTCCAAGCTAAATTTTGCCATTACCAAAATTTTGGTAAGCCACTTTCTCACTATCGGATTGTCTACATGTGACATTGGATTTCATTGATGTTACCAAATTTTTGTGGGCACTACTAAATTTTAGTAGCAAACCAAACGGTAGCTATTTTTTATTGGTGTTACAATATTTGCTTTAATTTGCAAGGTAGCAAACCAAACAGCCCCATGGCCCAGATTTGACCTAGATTTGAAGTGCTAATTTTTGGGCCTGTTGTAATAGAATTATTACTTTGGGCAAATGGACTGAGCGAAAGTAACCTCTCTAAAAAGAAGAGTAATTTTTTTAGTACCATCGTAAAGAATTGCAACTTAAAAATACCATTTGCGAAGGAGATAGGCTACAAAATACCATCGCAAAGGACGAAAATATGCAAACTGCCATTGCCGTGAAGCTTTCCATCCCGTTGGAGCAAATTGACCATTTTGCCCTCATTCTTCTTTCTTTTCTTTCTTTCTCCTTTTGTAATGTCCTATCCCAACTATCATTCTCCCCTCCTAATGAAGTAAAGATCAATTTCTCCTCCAATCTCTCTGCTCTCTCTGTCCGATGGCAACGACGGCGAGGCTTGGCTGCGGCGAAGGGAGGTATAGGGAGGTTGATTAATGCATGGGGGATCCATTTTTCACTCAAACATAGGCTGAGGTTGTATGGTGTGAACTCACAACAGCGGTGGTGTATTGCTGAAACAGGGCAGCGGTGGTGGTGACATGGTGGTGGTGACCGTTTGGTTGGGGAGATTACAAGAGAGCTGGCAGTAGAGCAGGGCGCATTGTGGTGCCAAGCTGGGGCGGCAAGGTCGAGTTTGGGGTGGTCAGATAAGTTTGATAGAACAAGGCAGGGCTAGTGGATGGCTTGTATTGAGGAAATTGCATATAAGAGATCAAGTTTAATTTGGTGGTGGTTGTAGCTCACCTATTTTGAGGACAAAGATGGTGGCACGACTCAGCCCGGTCTCCCTCTCCGGCGAGATTACAGCCTGAATGTATCTTGCCGATCGGCAGCAGGACCACCGTATAAAATGTGCATGCTTTGATCTCAATAAAAGTTTTGAGGGTAGTTTTGGCCATTTGCCAATGATATATCTTGCCGATTGGTAGCGCTTGGGCCTTGTATTGATGAGTTTTAACACACGAACGTAAGTTGGAAGACATCTAATTGGATAAAAACGTTGGGTTGATGCAACTCGCATATCCACAACGAGTATTCATTCCCTCTGCTTGATTCCGTGTCAAGATTCATATTACAGCCGTTCCCTGCCTTTGGGTACATAGTTTTCTCGCACCTGTTCTGCATCTGCCACAACGTCATCCACATATACACGTAGTTTTATATTGGAAGAAGTCCATGTAACATCTTGAAAGAAGTCCACTAACGTCTTGAATTTTACTCAAAAGTTTGTCCAGCACATTAAACTATGAAGCCAGACATCTGACCCTTAAATTTTGCAATCCGATTTAAATAACACTCTAATCCGGTTTCGCATGATGGTATTATCCACGTACTATGATGAGTGAGTAGTTTTGCTATATAGAATGACAACACTGACCAAATTGGATCCATGATGAGTATGGACATAGGGGCTTCTTTCCCATCGAACTTCCAACTAGCTTCCATGGCCAACGCCCTTGTGGCTCCCTCTCTTTCTCTGTTTTTATTTGGAAGAGAAATCTTTTTAGGTCTTATCTATCATTTATCTAAACTTAGCCAGCGTGTTATTTTATATGGCAAAATCATCCACTCATCACGTTATATAGATAATACTACCATATGAAACCGGGTAAGAATATTATTTGAACTAGACTACAAAGTATATATTTAGTTTTATAGTTTAATGTGTTAAATGGACTTTCAAATAAAGTTCTACATGTTATACGGAATTTTTCCTTTGATCTTTTGCGCACATTCCCGGACGCACAGGAGATTCCCTGTGTCGGGTTTACGAATTACGATGCTTCGTCGTTGCCCCAGGCCAGGCCAGATCCGTATACAGCCTGTCGCATGTATGGGCTTGACATTAGTCAGATTTTCCATACATAGTGCCAAGGACCTGCGTATTCTTCAGCTGTGTTCTTCAAAATGCATCACGTGTTCCTTCGCATCTCCCATTTTCACACGCCCCCTCTAGTAGGTCAGATATTTTACATGAAGCCCGCTGGTCCAAAGTTTGAATAGATTTTCGGCCTTACCTCGAAACCTTTCCAGTGCCACAGAAGCAGGTTGGCAGCAGAGTTGTGCTGACACGGAAGATCAGGTTTGCTAGTATAGTAGTATTTCCCTTCTCCAGATTCTTGTCTCAGGCGGCAATATAGCTCGGTACTTTTTGTCTTCTTTTTTCACCATTTGTAGTTTCTTAGTGACGGTCAACACCAATATTGATACAGGTATTAAGCATGGGTATATGTATCTATAAAGATGGCGGCCTTCAAACGACGATTGCCAATTTCTTACTTTGTCAAGGAAGGAAGATTCTAGAATTGTAGTTTCTTAGTGACGGTCAGTACATGAAACACCAATTTGTAGTTTCTTAGTGACGGTCAGTACATGAAACACCAATATTGATACAGGCATTAAGCATGGGCCAGTGGCGGAGGGCCCGATAGGGCAAGGTAAGGCTTGAGCCATACCTTGATTTTTTGCAGCAGGCCCCCATATACCCCTCTATCCAGTATCGAATAGCCCAATAGCTATTAGCTACGGCCTACGGGTGGAGGAGCGGCGGTTGGAGAAGGCAGAGAAGGGAGGAAGATGGAGGCGCGGCGGCCGGAGTAGAGAAAGGTGGCACGCCGGCGGATCTGGAGGAGGCGCGGCGGTGCGGTGTGTCGCGATGGAAGGTGGAGACGGCAGAAGGGGGAGACGGGTGACGCAGAGGTGAAGGGACTGTGGCGGTGGAGAAGAAGAGGAAGGGTGGCGCGGTGGCGATGAGGTGGTGGCGCGAGAGGTGAGGGGCGGCTGGAGAAGAGGGAGAGGTGGCGGCGCACGGGTGGCGCGGTGGCTAGCCGGAGAGGAGCGGCCGGAAGTGGAAGAGATGGAGGAGCGGCCAGAGGGGGTTGAGAAGGGAGGAGAGAGGCGGCGGAGAGAGGTAGGGGGTAGCGAAGCTTGGTGGCGCGCCGGCGAGTCGGTCCGGCCTCGCCGGCGGCCGGATGTGGCAGAGAACCGGGGGAGGAAGCAAGAAGGTGAAGGGGAGAGAGAGAAACCGGGCTCGAACAGAACGGAGGCGGCGGCTAGGGTTTTGTGCGATTGGGGATCGGCTGTTTTGCGATTTAGTCCACCAGCTCTTCAGATATTGCAATTAGGTCATTTCCCCATTTAACTTCTTCTGTTCTGGCCCTCTGGATGTCCGATTTCTTCGCGAAAAGATCCTACGTGTTCATGACGACGCGTACATCTGTACGGAGCAGTCCCGAAAGTCCAGATTTGTCGTTTATGTGCCTCGATCGCGCCGGCCTGCAGAAAAATATAGAAAAATGTAAAATATGCCATTTTGAGCAATTAATTATAGGAAATATATGTAAATGATGATAAATGGTCTCAAAATGCGAAAAATAAAGGGTAAAATGATGGGTAAATATGTGTAAAAATGACGCATGTCAGCGTAGCCGGCGGCGGGTGGGCGGCAGCCACCGGCGTGCAAACTCCGGCGTTGACAGGGTTGGAGGAGCTTGAATGGTATTGCTTTCGATCCGCCCCATCTCATTTTTTTCCCGTCCTCCGCCACTGCATGGGTATATGTATCTATAAAGATGGTGGCCTTCAAACGACGATTACCAAATTCTTAGGCCCCGTTTGACAGAGCTGGTCATTTGTAGCTGTAGGAAATTCTAGATCTATAGTTGCAGGCATGTTAAGTGCATTTACATGACTCATTTCATTTATATTATATATTAAATAAAAATATTTAAATAACTTTAATTTAGTCAACAAACTACAGCTCCATCATAGATCTCGGAGCTAGAGCTGTGCCAAACAGAGCCTTACTTTGTCAAGGAAGGAAGGTTCTAGAATTGATGGCTCACTGCTCATGCTTGACCAAGAAAAAGCAAGAAAACACAAATATCTGAAGATATTGCAGAGTGTGTGAACAGTAGAGACCCTTAAAAAAACATGCGTTGCTTATGAACAGCCAGCGAGGATAGGTGCGCGATGTAACAGGTATGGTGATTGGAGCGTTGAGAGATTAGTAATGGATGGTGTATAACCGCAGGGAGGGTAAGGGCAGGGAGTGGAGTCGAGATCAAGGATGCGTGTCGTTGGATAGCTGGCGATTTCTCATCGACGGCGTCTCTGTCGGCAGTCGAGACCACGCGGACTTACCAGAGAAGCCAGCTGAGGCCATTTAGGGCACGTTTGGTTCATTGGTGAGTGGAGCCTGGCTGCCCCATGTGAGCCTGGCTCGAGCCTGGCTCGCCAGAAACGCAAATGAAATCCGTATCTCGAGAGCCAGGCTCTGAGCTGCCTTTTGCATCTGGAGAGCTAGGTTCAGACCTCGATGCGGGCAACCAAACAACTGAAACTTGTATCTGGGGAGCCTGGCTGGGCAACCAAACAACTGAAACTTGCATCTGGAGAGCCTGGCTGGGCAAGAACCAGTCAACCAAACGCCCCCTTATTGAATGGTCTTGACTTGCTCACCTCACCTTATAGTACGGTCCAAGTGTAGGTGATACCGTGATACATTTAATCTTCTCATGGTGTAACACGGTGTGCTCTGATGAATTTGTTTACGGGCTCGTGTCAATAGAGCTTGTGGTGCACCGTCCACAGGTTACTGGACTCTTCAAATGATTACTAGCAACTGCAAAGCAGGCTGTGAGGCGGTGCTTCTACTATATAGCAGGACAATTGTGGGGCAACTCTGTGGAAAATTGCATTTGTGCAAGACGAAGGATGTCTGCATGGCTAGTGACCATTGCCTGCTCTAGAGGCCGGGAAGGAAAAAATATCTGATATCTAAGGCTTCGCATAGTTCGTGTGCTGAACTGGCAGAACTGATGAATGCAATTGTGATAAATCTTAGCTCTCAAAAAGGGGGAAACAATCCTAGAGTTGAGAAGACTATGCAGTCCCTCCGGATGAAATACATGGCATGGATCTCTGGTTCTCTACCGTCATTGCAAAATTGATCAGTGAGTGCGATAGTAGACGCGGGAAGAATAAATATCTACCCTGGATCGATCTACCTTTCAAATTGGTCACGAAGCAATTATTGGTTTTTGTCCCTCTACCGCCTATTTCCACAAAAAAAAAACATATGTGACGTAAGCGAGCAGCTGGCCAGTGGAATTTAAGAAGAACAAGACGCAGACGAATGAGGAGAAATAGGCCTTTTGCACATAAATCCAGACGAGGTTGATGTAAACAACTACCCGAATCACAGCAAAAGTTTAACCAATAGTCAAAGTTTGGTTCAGGTCGAACAAAAGGATGCAATTGGAAATTTGAACTAAGCTACGTACACGTGACCAGTGTTAATTAAGCGACTGTTAGCCATGCGAATATGCGATACAGCAAACACTGCTGTTTTCTAACGAAGCAAAGCTGACGCGAACTGGTCATGCTCCTATCACGCTTAACGTCGCCATCGCGCCATCGCGGGAAAGAAAACTTTGAGCTGAACGGAGGAGAAGCACGGGACGACTACCGTCCACATCGCGAGATACATGTAATCTGAAGATGATACACTGTTGTAGCCAATTGTTCAAGGTTCGTTCGATCGATCTCAGCTTGCGGCTGAGCCTGAGGCGCTAATCATTCTGAATCACCATCATGCGTCCAATTCACTGTCTCTTTGCAAGAATAAAGAATTAAGTGCCAAGTTGATGTAATTTAGCATTATGTCTAAGTAAATAGAAAGCAATTCTGCATCCGTGCAGTAGAAGCTAGATTGGGAAGCGAAGAGTATTCAAATCAGCATCTTGTAACTAAAAACTTGAGATGGCAACGAGCACAAACCCGCTGGGTTTTGCTATCCCAAACCCGTGCCCATGAAAGTTGGACGTGCCCGCTAAAAAACCTATACCCGTGACGGGTGCAGATTTTTGCCCAGACCCATGCCCACTGGGTTAACGGGTACCCACGGGCGACTGCGAGCTGCAACAATGGTTAATGGAGAAGAGGAAGAAGTTCACCGGACATCTTCGTTGGAGCCGGAGGGCAGCGCCATGGCCAAGGGCCTACTGCTGCGATACGCGTTGGCTGCGGCGTGGGGGCGGCGGGATGAACTGGAAGGCGAGGCGACGACAAGGGCGTGCGGGAGGACGAGCGTGCGGCGAGAGTGGCGGGAGCTGCGGGACGGAAGGGCAAGCGTGGAGACTGCCGAAGACCGAGCGCGGAGCGCCAGATGTGCCGCCGCTGCGGCGGCTGTTGAATCGGGATGGGGACTGGGGAGGAGTGAGTAGTGACCGTGACCGAGTGCTAGCTAGGGTTAGCCGTATGGGTAATAGGGCATTGCCGCATTGGATTTGGGGGCTTGGGGCTAAATGGCTAATGGGCTATGGACTGGGCTGGTTTGCCTGGGAGGCTGGGAGTCTGGGTTTATAACTCCTATGGATCAGATTTATATTACCCATGGGTTTACGGGTTTGGGTACTATAGGAACATACCCGAACCCGGCAAACCCGATGGGTTGGGCTTTTTGCCCATTAAGAGACCCATGGGTTAGGAAATTGACTCAGACCCATGCCCTAATAGAGTAAAAACCCACCGGGTATCGGGTTTTGGGTACCCATTGCCATCTCTACTAAAAACTCAGCATTTTAATCTTAGGCTATTTGAGTAGCACGATTGTCCGAAATTGATTCCAAGAGCATGTGCATCGTTGGAGATTTAGGTCCTGTTTGGATCTCATGGTCTAAAATTTAGTTGTCTAAAGTTTTGGACTAAACTTTAGCCACTAAACTTTAGTCGAAGGTCATGTTTGGATCCTGTACTAATGGATATGACTAAAGTTTCAAAAAGACCATACTACCTCTCCTCGTTTCGTGCGTCAGCCATTAAATGGGAGGTGAGAGACCAACATGCATGGGTAAACACGTCTTTGTGCCTAAGAACCCAAAACTTTAGACCACTTTAGTTCACTTTGGTGGACTAATGGTCTAAAGTGTTTTTTAGGGGTTAGCTAAAGTTTAGATCTAACTTTAGACCACCTGTTTGGAGACTTTAGATCTAAACTTTAGTGACTAAACTTTAGATGGAGGGATCCAAACAGGGCCTTAATTGATGAGCCTGTTTTTTTTTCTTCGGCTTATAATTTTTGGTTATGACTTATGAATATTTACAAGAGAGTGCAGATAGAAAGACTTGTACGCTATTTTTGTCAATATAAATTAAGTTGTTGTCGTATGTACTATAATTGACTTGTAAAACTCGCCTTAAAAGACACTCTATTTGAAAATTAATTACTATAAAAATTAACTACCATAGATTTTAAAAACTAAAAAAAAGCCCGATATCTATCGGGATGATGCTATTTCACTGTCTGGGGTGACTGCCAGGAAGAACAGGACATGCCGGAAAGAATCACATATTAAGGTGGTGATCGGTTCGGCCGAAAAGCTCATGGCTTATGGCTGAAAACACTGTAGCTGGCTGAAAAACACACTGTAGCTGACAGAGCTTATTTAGCATAATTAAATTTTAAAAAATTTAAAAATATAAAAAATATGTTAGCACATTACGTATAATACAAACAAATACGGGAAAAAAAGAACCGGCAAAAAAGCTCAACAAAAAGCTAAAAGTTCAGAAAAAGACGAAATTTATGAATAGTGCAAAATAAGCCAAAAACCGAAGCCTAGTTGATCACTAAGAAGCCACACATGTTAAGATCTATAGGTTGAGTCTCGGGACCTCGGTGATAGGGGTGGAAAAATAGCTTGAGGCTCGTGGCTCGGCTTGAGCTCGTTACGAGCCGAGCCGGCTCGGCTCGAGCTCGTTAAATTTCGAGCCGAGCCAAGCCTCCTTTCTGGCTCGTGAAAAAAACGAGCCGAGCTCGAGCCGCTCGCGAGCCAGCTCACGAGCCATTTGGCTCGTGCCTCCCGTCCATATCCCCACTCTTGCGGTCCTGCTTGCCTCCCTCCAGTCCCCAGATTCCCCACTGTCTTCGCCCTTCGCCTCCTCCCCCACCTCCTCTCCCTCTGTCCTCCACCGTCATGAATCCCTACTGCTTCGCCGGAAATCTCACCTCCCCTCCCATCTCCAATTCCCTCTCCCCATCCCCCTCCGCCGCCGCCATGACCCCCACCTCCAGCGCCGCGGCCTCCCCGCTCACCTCCACCAGCTCGACCTCCGCCTCCCCCACCTCCCCTCCCTCTCCCTCTCCCTCCGCCGCCATGACCCCCACCTCCAGCGCCGCGGCCTCCCCGCTCACCTCCACCAGCTCGGTCTCCGCCTCCTCCCCCACCTCCCCTCCCTCTCCCTCCGCCCGTGAGCCCGTCCGCCGCCATGACCCGCCCCCCACTTCAAGCCAAAATGGCTTGAATTGGCTCGTTCAAGCCAAAAAGCTCGTTCAAGCCATTTTGGCTTGAACTGGCCCGTTCAAGCCATTTTGGCTCGTGTGCCGTGCGGTTGCGTGCAATTGATTTCTCTCATTTCTGGGTGTTGCATGTTTGGTGCGGGAAGTTCCTGTGGACTTTGCGCAGCATCAAATCGCATCTTGGCTTGGCAACTCGGTGAGTATTCATTTGTGAAGATTGGGTTTTGTATCTCCGATTATCTCTCCAGTGATATCCCAGTATTCCCCGGATAATTGACATACAGATGTATGCTATGCTATTTATCTCTGCTGTGCTGCCCTCTGTTATGTGCTCTCTGTTATGCTATACTGATAATTGACATACAGATTGTATCTGCTTTTTGGCTCGGTCGGGCTCGCGAGCTGGCTCGAGCCGCCAGTCGAGCCGAGCCAAGCCTCCCGCGTAGCTCGTTTCCAAAACGAGCCAAGCCGAGCCGAGCCGCATCTTTGACCGAGCTCGGCCGAGCCTGGCTCGAGCTGGCTCGGCTCGGCTCGTTTCCAGCCCTACTCGGTGACCACACAAATCGGAGCTTTCGTTCATACCTACGGTCTATCCGTAAACTTTCCTTAAATAGTCACCCATCCCGAAACGATGGAAGCAAATTTCATGACCACGTTGGAATGAACGGTATTTGTCCAAAAGTTGGTAGAAGAGAACAACGCTTTCACTTTCTTTCGGTTTATTTAAAACAGAAACCACATAAAATATATTAGCTTCTAATTTTAGATTTTTTTGGTTTTTTCACTTTGTTACCTTTCTTTTTTTTTCATTTGTTACTTTACATTGTCTATGATGGTATAACTATTTTTTTTAATTTTTCTCTCTTTTTTATTTTCTTTGAAAAAAGCTATCAGTCGTTACAATATAATTTCAATCAAAAATCAAAAGCCACAGCCATAAGTTTAAACCAAAAATTAGTTAGAGCACCACCTTAGATGGGAATTTGAAAAAACACTTCGTTTAAAAACTAGCTATCGTAGAAAACTAGTTATCATAGAAGAACGGTTTTTAAAAACTGAAAAGTAGAGGCCGATATCTATCAGGTTGATGATATTTCACTGCCTGAGATGACTGCCAGAAATAATAGGACATGCCGGCAAGAATCAAAAATCTTTAGAAGCCACACATGTTGAGATCTAGGGCTGGGCATTCGGTCTTTTCGGTCTATTCGGTCTTTGAAAAATTCGGGTCCTAAAAAATGAGGACCAAATTTCTCAGAAAAAAAACAAGGACCGAACCCAAATAGACCGAATTTTTCGTTCGGTCTATTCGGTCCACCGAATTGACCGAAATAAGATGGGGATCCTTGTCACCCCTCAAAATCTTTGTAAATTGTAATGAGCTAAACAAAATAAATAATATTCATGCATAAAGCAATGAGTAGCCAGCTAGTAAATAGATGATAGACATATCAAATAAGTACATACATCACATATTAAGTTCATGAATTCAAGAGACAAGAGACATATCAAGCAATTCGGATTATTTGGTCTATTCGGGTTTTGTAAGCCAAAGACCGAATCCGAACCCGAAGATCGAACTAAATCAAAATATTGATCGAACCCGAACCCCGAAACCCGAATAGACCGACAATTCGGTCTATCCGGGTTCGGTTCAGTTCGGTGTTCAGTTCTCGGGTTTAAAGTGCCCACCCGAATTTCGTTCATACCCACCGTCTGTCCGAAAACTTTCCTTAAGTAGCCACTCCATCCCGAAACGATGGAAGCAAATTCCATGACCACGTTGGAATGAACGGTAGTCGTCCAAAAGTTGGTAGAAGAGAACAACGCATTTAGACGGGAATGCAACTCCGTACTGACAGTTCAGAACAGTACAGGGTTGGTTGACAGATCTAAATCTGGTTGGTCTAAACCACTTATTTAGACGGAAAAGACACGCGACGTTTGCGCGAATTCTGTTTGTTTACAAATATTTACTGCTACTAACTTGAATGACTCCATTGATTCAGTCATCAATCGAGGGATGGAAATGGAAGAGACTCTTTGCTATCCTGAAGTTGTCGTTCCACCGCCCAAAAGAAAGAAAAACAATGAAAATCGCATAAAAAAAAAGAAAGAAATAGATGCAATTAAAATCACACAAGAACGAAAGTTACTTCATACAGAACCGACGGATGTCAACTTGCTACAGCTGCAGGTGACATATTCTTTTTCTGTTTCTTTCTTTCCTTTTCACTCCATTAGAAGTAAAAAAAAATAAAATAAAAAACTTGATTCATCTCTTCCTTCTCTGTATATGCTCAGGAACACAAATTACCAGCAACTAGTAGCTAGCTCTACACACCAATACCTCAAAAAACGAAAATAATACAGTAGTTTAGAGAAGAAAAACAGTGTTGCATCTCGATCGACAAGGAGGGAGGGTAAATCCAAATCACGCTCCCACAGTGAATCGATCGGCGATGGCGATCCAACTTGCACGCCCTTGTTTTGGCAGCTAGCCGGTGCACATTTCGCCTGTCACTCGCCGGGTGGCCCAGGCGCGATCGAGGACTGGTCCTCGCAGCCGCGAGCCCATTTCGACCGTCCAATTCGCGTGCAAAGAACTTGGCCGGGTCGATCCGAACACCGGCGGACGGGACATCGGACCCCCCTCGCAGCCGTCCGTTGGCATGCGGGGCCGGCGGGCCGTCCGCCGTTGCAGCTTCATGTGATGGACGTGCGAGGTTGTTTTGTTAGGTGCTATCAGCAATTCAGAGTCGCTCTCAGGATTTTTGTCATGGATTATCGGCTCGGTTTAAGTAAGAACAAAGTGGCGCCTAACCTTGTTTCAAAAGAGAGGGGAAACAAAACAACGTGGCGCATAAGAATTAGTAAATTCCGTTCCACTTGTTCCCGTTCTTAACATGATAATATCCTATATACAATCATTTTGCTTGTTCTTCTAGTATTTACTAATGGGTGTGAGCATTTGCTAAGTTGGATTAGAGTTGGATTAGAGTGGTGAAAAATCAAGCTGCATCCAACTCTGTCAGATGCCGCGCTTTATGTTGCACCAACTCATCCAGCCCCAACTGCACTTGTGGCTTGCTCTTAGCTAAATTATAAGTAACGTATCAACTTAAGAGTCTAAGGGTGTGTTTGGTTGAGCTGTGGCTTCTGAAAAAGCTGCTGTGAGCTGTGGGCTGTGAAAAAACTGCTGTATGTTGTGGGCTGTGGAAAAGCTGTAAGCTGTTTGGTTCAAACAAGTATAAAACTTACCTCCTATCTCTATTTTCCTTGAAACAACTGTGAAACAGCTCTCTATTTTCACTATTTCAAAAAGCAGAAAGCCAAAAGCCAAAAGCAGGGTCCAAGGTGCTTTCAAAACTGTACTACCCAAAAGTAGCTGCTTTTGGTTTCCACCCCTTTGGTTGGCTTTTGGCTTTTTGGAAGCAAAAGCAGCTCCCAAAAGCTCAACCAAAGGCACCCTAAAAAATCAAGTGGCTTCCTGCTGCGGGAGGGGGGCAGCACCGCGCCCACCACCTGTGCTGCCCCTCATGCGGCTCTGGGCGCGGCAGACGGCTCGTATGGATGCCGTTCGGTTGGTTTGAAAAATAGTGATTTGTGACTAAAATTATATTATAACTAGATAAAATTATACTATAACTAAAGATGATTTATTTGGCGTAATTAAGTTTAAAAAAAAAGTAAAAATAGAAAAAAAATATGTTAGCTCATCACGGACAGCACAAACGAATACGGAAAAAAGAACCAGCAAAAAACTTAAAAAAAAACTAAAAATTTATAATAAGACAAAATTTATAAATAGTGAAAATATAAATTAGGAGCCAGAAGTGGGGAAGGTTCTCCGAACACGGCACTAAGAATGTGTTTGGTTATATTTGCAATTACGGCACCGCAAAGAGACTGATATGCCAAAAATTCAAAAAAGTTAATTGGTATCAAATTGCAAATAGAAATAGGACATAAGTTCGAAAACCTCTATTTAACGAGCATTTTTTTTTGCGTTGTTGAGAAAGGGGAAGCACCTTTTCTTCATAGCAACTTTGTTTTCTTTATGTTTATGCGGTTCTTTGATATCTTAAAAAAACCCTATGAAATACGAAAAGTAACACTCCTACTGTTCCTGCTAGAAAGCTGAAGCCTGAAGCTCTAAATAAAAAACAAAACAGTACGCGATATATTCTCGTGCCTGTCCACTGCGTACACACTTCTAGCCTTCTAGGCACGGAACCCGAGTCCAGCCGATGCCACCACTGGGCAGAGAGCAGACGAGTCCATGGGCGGCGATGACTTGTATGGCGCAGCTGTCTGGTGACCGATTGCCACCACGGCTTAATGGCAGACACGTGTGAGACGGGAGTCGGATGGAGGAAAGCCTCGATGGTTCGCGTTCGCAGTGCCGGTGGCCCGGTGGTGGCACGTGAACGGAGGTTGACGCGTTGCTTGCTACTTCTCTCGGAGCTGAGTACATATCAGTCATATTTTTTTTCAAATTTAATCTCTAAATATTTGTTTTTATAATAATGTTCTCCTGCACGATAAGACTATTTTTAAGAAATATATATTCGATAGCTAAATTTTAAAAAATAACTAGAATGATATTTTGAGACGGATTCACTTCTCTAGTCCCTTTCTCTTTTTTTTTCTTCCACAAAGTTTAACCGCATGAAATGAAATGTACTACTGGTGCATTGCAACTAACTAATCACGATTCACGTACCAAACTGACAAGCAACATCTCCATGGAAACTTTGATCTGACTTGTGCCGAGCGAACAACAGTGTGTATGCTAGCTTTGGATCAGACGATTCAAGATACGAAAGTAAAGATCCTTTGACCTGCTCGATCGGTAGCTCGCATTTTTCTTTCGCCAAAGTCTTGATGTACAATACCTGTTCGCTTTTGTTCTTAAATGGGGGTTTTCTAAATTAAAAGTTACCGGTTACACAAACTAGCATATTTTGATAATTTTGAACTAGAAAGATATGCTAATGCACTCATATTCCTTGAAGAACATCCCAAACTGGTTAAAAATTAATTCTATCACTTAAAATAGACGAAACAATTGTACATACGGTGAACAGTTGGAAACAGAAAGGCATAATGTAAGACAAACAAATATTTATTCTTCAGTGACAGCTACAAATTTACAGATATTAATGGCTGAAATTCATTAAAGAAAATTGGAGGGTCCAATAAAGAAATTCTATAGCATTCTAAAGCGTTTTTCTGTAAAATATCATCTTACATGCTTGTCGTATATTTGGCTTTTCAGTACATACTTATGATGAATTTACAATAAGAAAAGCGACAGAAATTCAGGGTGGCCATACCCTGCACACACGTTGATGATGAGCCAGGGGAGCCGTACAGAGGAGAGAGGCGGTGGTTCACAGATTCTTCGAGCACACACGTGCACCCGGGACGCAGGAAATAAATAGGCAAGGCCTCTCGACACTACAAGCTAGACGGAACACGTCCTTCGTCTTCTCCCATCACTCCTCCCTCCTCACTCACTGCCTGCCATTTTGGTTTTTTTTTCCCGTTTTTCATGGTAGTACCATTTCATTTTGTATCGGAGAGTACTAATTTTGGCCCGACCTATATTAAGGAGGGAAAATATCATTTCTGTTCTGGTTGGCTATATAATTTGGAAAAGGTAGTGTTGCAGCAGTGTTAAAGAGTACTATACCGCTTCACGAGCTGCGTGGGGAGGTTGACCAGGACACCTTCCGGATCCTGAAATAAGGCCACAGTTCGTTTCCCCTCCCCTCCCGTTCCTTCCCTTCCCTTCCTCTCCCTTGCATTTAGCCTCCCACGGTTCTGGAGCTGCGGGCCATTTCCCAACCGTCGTTCCGGTGGTGGCCGGACGCGCGGGAGGTTGCGCGACTCATGGGTATTCAGATCGCGCCCGTGACGTCGTCGCCATGCGCTTCCCCCTCCTCGTCCTCTGCCGCCGCGACGTCGTCGCGGCATGCAGTCCTTGGCAGCGGCTGCGTCAGGCTGTGGAGAGCCCAGTCGTCGCTGGCTCCCTGGAGCGTCGGCCTTGCCCGGCGGTGCGGCGGGCACCAGATGATGAGGCGCGCCCTCAGCGCTAGCATTGACAACGTCAGGAGCGACGGCGGGGACGACGACGAGTTCTTGAAGAGGATTCAGGAGCTCGCCATGGGGCTGCACCCGGGCGCCGGCGGCTGCGGGTGGCCGGCGAGCGTGGAGCGGAGCGCGAGCAGCGTGGGGCTGCCGCTGTCGCTGCGGATGCTCAAGCGCAAGAAGCAACAGCAGCAGCAGCGGGGGCGGTGGGGCGAGCGGCCGATCGACTGCGCCGGCGAGTCCGCGCGCGCGGCGGTGGGGCGCGCGTTCTCGTCGATGGTGCTTATCATCCGGGAGCTGCAGAGCTTCACGCTGCAGATGCGGCAGTCGCTCTTCTACGAGGACCTGCAGAGCGTGCTCGCGCGCGTCCACGGCGAGATGCATGCCTCCTTCGTCTGGCTCTTTCAGCACATCTTCTCCGGTACCCCTGCCCTCATGGTCTCCCTCATGCTGCTCCTCGCCAACTTCACCGTCTACTCCATGGGCGACAGCGTCGCGGCCGCCGCCACCCTCCCGCCTCCCCAGCCCACCGTGGCGGCTGTCGCAATGGTGGACACCCAGCACACAGAGCAGTCCCATTCCCACCAGCGGTTCGATACTGTCTCGCTGAAGACGTTCTCCATTGGCCGAACAGCCTCGGTGGACGGGAACAGCGGCGGTGGCGGCAAGGTGCGGCCGGTCGCCGGGGCCACCGGCGACGACCGGTCGGACGAGTCGTCGTACCGGCAAAGCGGCGCGGTGCTACCTCAGGACGCATCACAGGCGACGCTAGTGGGGGCGGGCGCGGAGGAGGACGTGTCCGACGCAATGGCCGTGGAGGAGACGGAGGACGAGTTGGTCATCTGGAGAAGGATATCCGACGAAGCTACCCGGATGCAGGCGAGAGTGCGGGCCGAAGCGCTGATGGACCCGGAAATACTGGGGCAGCTTGTCGCGCCGGTGGAGGCTAAGCTGGACACGGAGGACTTTGCCGAGTTCTCGACGACGGAGCATAGATACGAGCAGGCCGTGTCCGAGGAGCCCAACAACTCGCTGCTGCTGGGCAACTTCGCGCAGTTCCTGTACCTGGTGCAGCGCGATCACGACCGGTGGGTGCCGCGCCACGGCGCTGACTGCTCGACGAAATGACAGCATCCAGTAGTAGTTTCCGATGGCCTTTGGGTTTCACAGTCGCTGACCGAGGTGTTGGTTTTGCGCGCAGGGCGGAGCACTACTTCAAGAGGGCGGTGCGCGCGGAGCCGGCGGACGCGGAGGCGCTCGGGCGGTACGCGCCCTTCTTGTGGAAGGCGCGCAACGACCTCGCGGCCGCGGAGGAGACGTACCAGGAGGCCATCGCCGCCGACCCCAGCAACGCGCACCACGCGGCAGCGTACGCGCACTTCCTGTGGAGCACGGGCGGTGAGGACACATGCTACCCCCTCGACTGATGCGTGTACCGCAACTCCTCTCGATACGTCCCAGAAAACGAAACCAAAAAAAAAAAAGAGGAATTTTTACTGCACTCCACTCCCTGAAGAAGTCCACGCACTTCACTCTGCATGTGCTTGACCGACCACGCAGCGATACTACGGTTACAATTGAAGCTGATACTACACAGAAGAATCTTTCGTTTGCTTTGGCTTGTGATTTCCTCTCTGTGGCTTCTCGTTTTCGGGGTGAGTAGAGGTGCAACTGCCGATGGGCGGTGAGAGGTGATGATCCGCGGCTTGCTTCTGCTTCTTCCCCTTTCTGGGAATCCGGCGAGTGAGGCACTTGGCCGGAAACGGCGGGAACGCGCCGACGTGATCGATCGAGCTCGCGGCTCCACGGATCTTTTGGTTGCGTTCCACGATGGGGTCCGTCCCATTGGCGTTGCGTGTCTGGATGCTTCTAGCTAGTAGCAGTGTCGTGTAAAGTGATGATGAGAGGCTGCTCTGTTTAGTGGAGTGACTACTGTAGTAGAAGCACATAACAGCAATTTGCTTCCTGTAATTGTGCAGATGAATAAACAATAAGAAGCTCTCCGTTTTCCCCCCTTGAATTTTATTGAGCTTCATCCTTTTTTCACCAAAATAATCAACAGAACGCATCAACATGCATCCTCTTATCCCGGAAGACTGGAAACTCCGAAACTTTATCTGGACCGGACGTGATGATGAATCCGTGCTCTGTGAAGTTCTTTTTAGTTAAAGCATGTGAACGGGGGTGGCAACAGTTGACAATTAGCGGCCGTGTTGCACATATAGAAATGGAGTGGTTAGTAAGTACAATCTGCGCCCCAAATATATTTTAGCTAATGTATTGGAACCTGTTAGCTTGGTTATTGCTGGCTTTGCCTCAGTGCAGTTTTGAGGCTGTTCAAGCGTCTTTTCATGCGTAATATAATAGTAACATTTGAGATCTTGCATATATCCTGTAGATCTTTTAACATGTAATGAAGTCCATTTTTTATGACTAAATTCCGAATTGATAAAAAGCTTCCTGTTTCTTAGCAGCTGAAGGAACCAAATAATGTATGCAAGTATCATTTGAAACTTTGAGAAAAAAGCAAATACTGTGCGTCTGTACTGCTACATAAATAAAGAAAAGACGATTGCATTGCAAGTCCATGCCCATTTGTATCGTTTATGGAAAGTTACTTTGAAACCCAGCTGGAAGCCAGATTCTGAACTACGACTGTAGTACATACCAAGAGGCTGTATATAAGCCGTCAAAAATGAAGAAGTAAATTGCTTCCGAACTAGTACTACAAACATATGCTAGGATGGGAAAGAACAAGGAGATCCAAGATCCTGCCCATAAGCAAGTTTGGAACAACTTAATTCTGTGCCATCTGCTAAATTAACTATGAATTATGTAAAGAGTTCGTCTTTATCAACCTGCATCGCGCATATGAGCCGACCGTATGTTTGTAGCCGCGCTGTTCGTACCGGAAGGACTGCATCACCGTCACATGACACATACAAGAGCTTTCCCTGGAAATGTAATTGCAGATGTAGTAGTACTGTAGTAGTACAATTTACTCACTCGTCAGCATATGGCTAGGAAGGAATAATTCCTCCTCGTCTGCCCTCTGTCCGCACTCATCCGTCCATGCATGATGATGCAGAATCATAGCCCCTCTATAGACCCACCCAATACGTACGAACGACCTAATTTCGAGAACTTAGTGAGTATGGATGCTGATGCTCATCACTCATCAGTGGGCACGATCTAGGATGAGATGTTCTTGTGGACATTACAATACTCCGTAAGAAAAGTTCTGCTGCTACTTTTGAGCCGTAGTTGAATTACTCGGATCATCACCGGTGAAACAGTTACCAGGATTACACCGGAACAGCGTGCTACGGCCGGTGTCACCGCTCACCAGAACAGCCTCGATCGAGCAGTCCAGAGTTGACAAGAAACCTAACTATCACGATCTTGTACCGACCTGCTCAGCCACTGGTGGATATGCTTCCTTCTCTGCTGATGCCTGATCCAAAGATCAGGGCACAGCAGAACCTTCTGTGGCGATGTCCTTATCTCCGACACACATACATTGCATGCACGACAGGCTTTCCTGTCCAACGCCATGCTGGACACACCCCAGTCGAGTAATCCGCTCAAGAGGAGCAGCCAAAACCTGCAGGTCCATGCCCAGTCTCCATGAAAACTACATCTACTCGAATCCAACTCATATCACTTCAACGACTTATAGTTCCGAGAATTGAGATGGTTCCGATCAACACGCGTACGGTGGATGCGACCTACGGGGCCAATCACTCGTCGAATGTCCACCGCATTGCCGGGTTAGGGAGCACGATCGATCCGGCACATGCTCTGGGCCACCTGCAGTGCGTAAGATTGTGCCTGAACTTGTTCTGAACTGCTGTTCTTGATCACGTCGACACCTAGTCTTGATGTGAGCCTGTCCGTGTTGCTTGCTCTGGTCTGCTCCCCTGACCGAACTAGGATCCGTAGTTTCGAGTCATTGACAAGAGGAAAAATCCATGGCGAAGTGGGGTTTAGATTAGTGTAGCTTAGTATGCAGCGCAGGGATGATGACAATGGCCCGAGGGAAAGGCAGCATTCCATAATTTCATGCTTGCTTGCTTTTATCGAGATTGATGGAAGTAGAATATTGCTTTTATCGACAATGGCGAGAGAAAATCGCTTTGGGATTTTCTTCTTTCGAAGCTGATTTGCTGCGACTTGTTTAAGCATTATCATCGTGCCCTCCTCTTATACGGCATGCATGATTACCGATCTCACCTCGGGACTTGAATGGGGAAACACATGTACTATATTTTTACCGGAGTAGTATACATTCCTATTGGGTTGAGAAGGAAAACCCGGAGAATAAATGTGTGAATTCTTAGGATATGGTTCAACTAGTAACAGATTTACGCTTCGGATTACGTATAATTGAGGACACACACGTGAGTTAGATAGTCTATGCTAGCTTCCGACTGTTTGCCATGTCTACATTCATTGAACTTTGTACACTTGTACTGGGAAAAAAAGCTCGTCGACATGTGACTCAATTTTCGATGAATGATTTGGTCGGGGGTTCGCCGGGTAGAGAGCGTCCAATCGAACTAGACCAAAGCTGTTCGCGGTCCAAGCAGCCTGCATCGGGCTTGTACAACTCAATATATTTTGTTCAGAAACGCCACAAATACGGCTGGGCCTGGAGCAACTAGAGCGATGCCGAGCGATGCTTTTCATTGCGACCTCAAAACTTAATCATTAAAGTCCAGATCTTACATAGACCAATCTAAAAAAAATATCCAAAAGACCTAACGTAAACTTTTGGGCCAAATACTGGGACTTGGGTATGACCCCCATCCTTCAGGCCGAAAATGCATTTGTCTCCAAAATATGTTTGAAGCCTCTAACAAAACTCGGAGGGGTACAGGCCCATAAGTCTTCGATAACTCCAAGCCTGTTAGCATCCCAAGGTCTACATAGGTTTCAGGCTTTTTGTTGAGGTCAAGTTTCAGGCCTTGAACTGTATTGTCTCAAGCCGCTACGTGGGCAACCGTGCTTGCACATCAATTGAACTGGGTGCTTGCAGACGTTCAGAGTAACCTACAGAAGAACCGGTCGCTTCACTGAGAAATAGCAAAAGCAAGTAGCTTGGAGCGCTATGTTGTGCCGAAGGCAGTGGCTTTATCATGCTGGGCTAGCTTTTTAGGGAAGCGATATGTAATTAAATTTTTTCTCTAGAGTTCTATGTGAAAATATTTGGTCATTTGTATAAATTAGAACAGTATAGGGGCTTTAAGAGGATAGGTGGAGGGCTGAATCGCAAATAGCTTAAGCTAATGTGTATTGTGGAAGGAGCTGATATGGAGTCATTATCTCCCCTCGAACTACCATCTTGTGGTAGTCTCTATTGTGAATGACCAAAGAGAGACAGAGGACACTTTACCTTGTGTTGTACACTTCACATTGTGTGAGGACTGAGGGCACTTTACGTTGGTTTGTTGAAAATGGAAGGACTCCTTTGGTTTGTTGAAAAGTTGCGCGAGGACACTTTACATTATGTTGTACAATTGTACAGCTGTGTCGATCCATTCAGTCAGCGTCTCTTCTAGCTTTTGGCACATTTTAGTGGCCATCACACTCTTTTCCTGGCCATTTTCGCTCTTGCTCGCATCGCGCCGTGTGTGCTCCATGTGTTCCCTCCCTGTCTGATTCACGCCACGTCTCCACCCCTACATACACGTACACGCCACGTCTTCACGCGTAGATACACGTACTCCACACGTCACCGGAGAGGCCGCGAAAGGCGGTAGATATCACTTGGAGTTTTGCACTGCCAGCCTGGTAAAGCAAGCGATTTATTAGCAGTAACGGGCCAAGCAAGCTGAAACGAAAAGGTTGGGCGAGAAAAAAAAAAGAAGAAAAAAGCAGTCTTTCCTGGGCCCGTCTAAGATTTAGCGAATCGGCCCATCAGGCCTGACGTTGTCCGGCTCGGCTAAGTGAAGTTTTTCCCCCCTCTAAAAAAAAAGTGAAGTTTGTCCCGCACTGCCGCTACAAAATCGAGATTTTTCTACGCCCCAGTGGACAATTGATTGCATGAAAACAAATTTGACCATATCTTATATAGACTTGCCCTGCAATTTTGTGTGTGTGTGTGTGTGTGTGGAACTGTGCTAGCTATCATTTACAACTGAGCTCCTCAGTTCCACTCATCGGCAAGCTCCGGTTGTCAGTAAAGGTAAATGGTATTTTCATGAATGAATCGTTTGTATGGGTGAAATGATTTTAAATATCAAAGACTATTTGATAATTCTATGTAATTGAAGATAATTCTTGATTAGGAGTTTCAAAGTTCACAAGAAAACCGTATAAAAGCCAAAAGAAAACAAAGGCCCAATAATTATTTATCGATCGGTATTTTTTTAGGGAATCGGAGAACTTTCATTCAAAATCAGATATAAGATACGAATTACAATCTGAACGGAGGTATTGTTTTATATTTCATTATGGCTTAGTTTTAGTATGTGTAGTTCATCCGTATTTACAGGTTAGGGTCCATTTTGAACACACAAATTGTTAATGAATTTTGTTAAAATTTCAAAAAAAAAGAGAGATTCAATTTGCTCAAGGACGTTCAGAAATTGCTGTATTCTAACGCCAACATTATTCTCTCATGCCTCCACCCCGCGATCTGCTAACACCTGTGACTTGCGCGTCAATATCCCATGAGAAAATCTAGCAAACGATATACCATCTAATAGAAATCGAACAGGATAGGTCACAGTCATCCGATACTAATCCATCAACGCCTCATATCACTTCCTAGCCCACACTTTTTTAGAAAAAAAAATTGAATCAAACCTTCGTGACACTCCCTCCTCTGCTTGCCTGCCTCTCCCCTTCCCCATTCTTCAGGACAACTTTTCTCTTCGTCTTCTCCCCTAAAATCCAACCAAAAATAAAAAAAATATATTAATGCATGTCACATCTTTACAATCTTATGTATGTAAGCATTCCAACCATTAAGTTTGTTTTGGTATACATATATGTCTGAGAGAGATCGAGAGAAAAAGAGTAGCCAGGCTAGGTCCATTGATCAACGTTGGACAAGACCATCAGATAGTGGTGACGCTTGAGGGTCATGGTATGGCAGCATGGCCAGTCCAACGCGGGCACACGGTGCAGGGCAAGTGCGGTATATTGGCGTCACGGATGGCAACGAATGTCGAGGTCGAGGTAGACGGACGAGAGCATGCAACAGAGGTTGGTGGCGGCTCGTTGTGTTCTGTCCATGCAAGCGGTGGCGGACTAGCATTGCTGGAGAGCAGCAAAGAGTCGCTATTGAGCCCAGGTGCATCAATAAGTTTGCATGATTTTATTTATGGTTTTTGGGTTGAAATTCGATGTATTTTGTTTAAATTTGTGTTGAACCTACGCGAAAACATGAATTTATTTTTGAATTTTGTTCGATTGTTGAAATTTTTTTTGCTGAAAATACATTTCTAAAACTTATTAAAACTTCTAGAAAATATGTTTAAACTTACTTCAAACTTTTTCTAAAACTTCTTGAAATGTGTTAAAAACTTGAAACTTGCTTCAAACATTTTTCTAAAATGTTTTAAAACATGTTAAAACTTGTATAGAACTTTTCATGAAACAAGTTGAAACCTGCTTAAAACATCAAATTCAAAAATAAAAAGGAAACTTCTTTGAAACTTTTCATTAAACGTGTTAAACCTGAAACCTTATGAAACTCTTCGGTTGAAACTTGATGAAACCTACTAAAACCTTAAGACACTCTTCGGTTAAAACTTGATGAAACATATTGTAACTTGCTGAAACCTCATGAAACTCTTCGGTTGAAATTTAATGAAACATGTTGAAATTTGCTGAAATTTCGTGAAACTCTTTGGTTGAAACTTGATGAAATCTATTGAAACTTTAAGCTTGAGTTTGAAGATCTGAAATTTGTTGAAACTTGATTTTGATTTTTTTCTAGAATCTTCCAGAAACTTCTAAAAATATGTAAAACTCTCTGGAACTCAAAACTTTTACAAATATTTTTTTATCGAACTTCTTGAAACTTGACAAAATTTACTACAGTGTGTTAAAACATCATGGAACTTTACTATACTGTTAGAAATGCTTCTAGCAATATATTGTTGACTAGATACTCCCATACCTCACATATTACTAAAAAATACATGCTACTAGGTATGGCAATTGTGCCCGTTTACCCGTGGGTAAATACCCTAATGGAGCCGGGTATGAGATATTTTCTTTACCCACGGGTATAGAAATGGGGATAACATTTTACCCGTCAGATAAACAGGCATGGGTATGGGTAAGCTCCACCCGTACCCGCCCCGCCCGTTTATCCGCGATATAGATTGACAGGTGACGCAGTCATATCAATGTCTATAGCAGGTGACTCAGATTTGATAGAATTATCATAGCAGCCTCCAGTTCCCATGTGCGGCTACGACCAAGGACTACGACCACGAGCTACGACTACAAACTACGATCATTGGCTTCGACCATAGGAGAGGAGGTGCCTATAGAAGCGGCGGCTGAGCTCAAGCACCATGCGTGGGTCGAGTTTGATGGCCTTGACGCCGGCCTCAAGTAGCCACTTGGTGAGGTTTCCCATGCCAGGCCCTATCTCGAGGACAGTGTCGGTGGGCTTTAGGCCAGCCTTGGTGACGATGGAGTCCACCAGCTTTGAGTTTCGTAGGATGTATTGACCCTTGGAGTTCTCGAACTAGATCCCGCCCCACAGCCGCGCACCACCTCCTGCGTGGCGCTTCTTCTGGATCTTGCCGCCCTACATGGTGGTGTGCTCGGGTTCCCGTTGCTACCACCTGAGGAGGAGGATGCCATGGAGGTGGTCTGTGGCACGCACAGGGAGTAGAGGGAGATAAGAGGAGTATAGAAGATCCGTCGCCGGAGGAGGAGGTGGTGGTGGAAAGGTGGTGCTGGTCTATAGTGCACCGAACCCGCCTCATGCACCGCCACAACGCGTGCCTCCGGAGCTCGAGAAACCACCGCCAAGGTCAGGGAATCGCGAGGTGCAGTGCCCAGGCGCGGTCAAGAGATGAAGAGGGGTGAGAGATCGTAACTGATGCTAGAAGTGGAGGAGAGGGTCAGTTGATCGCCAAAGAGAGAGGGGAGGAGCGCGAGACAGATGGTGAAGATCTCATTGTTCAGATCAGACGGCTGTAGAGAGAGAAAAAAGAATGAACCTACTATCACCAATTTAAACTTTAAAGTAGTACAGATTGATCAAATCTGTCAGTTTTCCCCTTCCGCGCTCCATTCCCCTGCTCCATCAACACAAAAGCCTTACCTTCCTTCAAAAGCATGGGAGATTGCACCCCGATTGGAAAACGATAAACTTCCTCATATCGTTTTGTCACGCCTCCTAGTCAGATACGAAACGACATACCAATTATCTGTTTATGCGCTAGATATGGATCGGCATGCTTTCCCTTGGCGGGCACCAATCCCCTACTCCATTCACGTTACCTTTCTTAAAAAGTAGATGACCTCGCATCCTCATTAGAAAATGACAAACTTTCCTGTACCATTTTGTCGTGTCGCATAGCTATATACAAAGGCGCATACCAATTATCCATTTCTTCCATAGATGCATAACGGCGCTGAACTCCCTCTCCAATTATAACCCATCATTTTAGTACACTTTTCATTAATATCGCGAATGTACCCTTTTTCGACATGAAAACATCAAACTTCCCTGTACCATTTTGTAGCGTCTCCTAGCCAGATACGAAATGGCTGGCAGTTATTCGTTTATACGTGGCGACCTGTATTTTTATCGTAGGATAAAAATGCTAGTCAAAGAATTATTATTCATTTTAGCTGATAGGACATCGCACTAACGAATAATAAACCCATCAAAGTATCGCAGCAGAACAATAATTAGAGACAAAACACGATATTACAAGAATATCGCCACGCAAGGCTAAAGTTTATTACAAAGTCTCAAGGGCTCGAATATCACAATCTTTAGAAAAGAAAATATTCTAACTACTTTCTATTAAAAAAAAGACAATAGAACTATACCCAATCATACTTGCTTTCACCAAAGACGTTTCCGAACCGTTGCCTCCTTCACCCAACCTCCACACGGGGTGTCCGCTTTGTACTCATTGTATTCTGAGTCCACGGGATTCCATCCAGCCATCCAGGTATATTTCGCCTGATCCTAGCTATTATTTAAATTGACATACTCCTAAAAAAGAGAAGATAATAGTAAGGGTGAGTACAGAAGTATTTAGCAAGGGTCATTAGCAAATTGCACTGAATGCTTATCTTCTACACTTTTAGGAATATCCATTCTTATCCCCAATCTCTTGCTCATTCTTATCCTCTTTTTCTTTCTCATTTTCTTTCCCATGATTTATAGAAAATAGGGTTTGGTTGTTAGGTTTCGAAAGAATTCCATATTATTAATTTAGAAAACTACCGAACATTCGTATGAACAGCAAAACCCTCCCCATAAGTTTCCATAATTCTCCTTACCCGGAGACAGGCATGAATTTATAATTTATATAGCATTGCGCAAACTTGTATCACCTTACCCATCACCACTCTGATTCTAGTGGCTCCTAGATCTCCACATTTTCTTAGATGCGGTGCCTAGATCAGAGTACAATACTTTTACATCTATCTCAGTATATTATATCTCCATCCAGTTACTCACAAGCGGCAGCCTGGGGTGGTGTACCACCCTCACCCAGACACACCAAAAGCAACATAACTGTTGGTTGGGGGTGGTTTCTGACTTTTTCCCAACACCCAACTGTGTAATATATCGCCTTCGCGTACCTCGGTTCTGGTATCTGACTAGTCCTGGGTTCTTGCCATCTGCATCCCCTACTTCTGGCATACTTACCAGTTCTGGGTTCTTGTGGCTATGGATCCCCCACTCTGGTGCTGGTCCGGTTCTTGTGGGTTCCTCCCCTAATTAATACTTAACCATGTGGAGAATATAATAATATTGAAAAGTTACTAGTATGTTCGTCCTCGAACGAGATGTTGGTTGATAGTTCTGGTACGGTCTGTTCACACAGATAAAGTTTATGACTTCTTATAATCTATTCTTATGCAGAGGTCCCCAAACCTGCCTCTTTGTCACCTGCCAAGGCAACCTCTGCCCACCTTCTTAATTAACTTAGGTGGCCAACTGCTCCATCAGTTACCATCTATATCTTTTCTCTTCTCTCTTATAGCCTTTGCTTAATTTAAATATTCTTTATTTCTTTCATGCATGGTGATACTAGATTAATACAGAAATACTAGTTTTACGAAATATACTCTGAAGATTTGTTCAAAGGAATGCTTGCCTGGACTTTAACCATATATTCAAATTCAAGTAGGATCAGGTGAAGTTCTTCCCGTGGCTTGGATCATCGTCTGCAATTAAAATACATCGGCTATGACTTAATTTATGAAAATATAATAAAATACGAGGTGTCAATGTGCTTGTGCTCTTAGGTTAAGGCTTCACTCAATTAATTTAATCGTGCTAGTCAAGATTAATTCCGATACAATACTTGCCGTTTGACATTATCGTACTAGCATTATGAGATATGGTTTATCGATTACACAGAATTAAATAGATGCACATACAACTATAATGGCGAACCTCATTCCTAGCCAATTTTGCATATGCAATCGTGTTTATTTAATTTCTCGCAGGTGCATATGGATTTATCCACTTCTAACTCATTTTAGGTCTTAGAGTTACTTAAATAAATTCTTTCTTCTTGGTACCGGTGCTCTCTTTGTAACTAGCACATGCGGGACTATTTAAGTTGTCAACACAAATCAAATTAAATCCTAAGTAAATAATTAATTAAAAGCTAGCTATGGATTGTTACGACTTATGCTATTTAAATCATTGTGTACAAATTTAATCGGCGTACAAGATTTTAAATCATCGCTTACTATTTTAAATTAGCGCGTGTTATTCTAGTTATCACGAACAGTTTTAAATCTTCTAATGGCTATTACTTTAGAATGTGGCTATTAATTTATTCTAATAATTATTAATGATTTCCTACAATTTAACAAGAATTAACCAAATTGTTTGGGGTATTTAACCCATATCGAGGTGATCTAGGCAACGGTACAAGAATTTAATTTGCATGCATATCCATTTAATTGGTGTATATGTTTTCATATCGTCTGATCATGATTAATTTATCCCGCTAATCCGGAATAATTATGAGTGGGTTGCTACCATTTAAATGCTACTAACAGTATCATCTGAGTATTTAAATATGCCATGGAGTGGTCTAAATGATGATACACAAATTTTAATATACCTACGTACCAGTTTTAATCTATTGACGGTAATACATTTATTATAGTAACTTGAGAAATATTCTGGGCTTCTATGACTTAATCTATGGCGTCGAGGAGATAACATGGCATAAATAATTGAGTGAATTATACTAAAATGCTAGCATGATTTCTAGCTTTTCACTTCATTTAAAAATGGGCTCCAAGGGTTTCCTACTTATCTTAATTTGTCAGCTAACAATTGACCTTATTCAACTGATGTTATTTACATGCATAGAAATTTAAGAATATTAAATCAACATGGAGAATTTATGCTAAGTCTTGGATAGTTCTTAAAGGAATTTCTATTATTTAAATCAACCGGGCAGAGGAAGAAAAGGAAAGAGGGGTGAGGAAGGAAAGAGGGGCACACTGTTTAGGGGATTTGACCCCGACAGCGTGCACGGTTTCCAAAACCAAGGAAAGACAAAGGGGAAAGGAGGCCAGTGGGGGTTTGGCGGTCGGCGGCGGAAAAGGAAAGAGAAGGGGAGGGAAAAGGAAAGGAGGAAGAATGTGGAGGTAGGGGATGACAAGGGGCCCACTCGTAAGTGAGAGGAGGGAAAGAGCGATAAGGATGGGCTGCCGTGGGGTGAAAAAAGATCTGGACCAGCCACTTGTCAGCCCAGGAGGGAGAGAGGGAGTTTTAAAATTTAATTTTTGAATTTGCTTTTCAGAAAAGCCCGAGAAAATAAATAAGCGCATTGAAAATGACACATATAGCCCAAAAATTCCAGAAAAATTCATACAAATTCCTGGAACCATTTTGGTCTAACAAAATATTCGCAACGTAATTTGGTATTAAATTTTTATACTCAAAATACTTTTTAGGTTTAAAATTAGATATTAAACTCTAAAAAACACAGAAGATCGAGATAAAATCTAAATAAGTCCAAATAATTAATTTGAATTAGGATTTTTTATAAAAATTCAAAATATTCTTCATATTTATATATTTCTACTTAAATTATTTTTCAAAGAAAGGCTTTTTTAAAAAGCAGAAAATTAGGCAAATCAAAATTTAAAATTTAAGTAACCAAAACATAAGTTTTTATTGCAAATAAAATTAATTTTTCAGTAAAATTTGAGATAAATAGCTTGGCTGTTACACTGCTTTTAGAAGAGCTGTCGAGCATTGTATGTTGAAGAGGGAGATGAAATTTATGTACTGTCTATGCATTGATTGCGAGAATCTTAAGATGTTTACCAATTTAGTGCAGATAGAAACACACTTGATTTGAAAAAGTTTTAAAAATAGGTATACATGTTGGAGCAGTCACGGTGAAGATCAGATTATACAGGAAGGTAGTAACATTATCGAGAGAGACAACGATGTACCGATAAATGTCATAACTCATTAATTATGTATAGATACGTGATGCAAGAAGCCCAATGATTGCGAGAACTGGTGGGTTTTCTTGACCTACATTTGATCTCTAAGCACTATATCACCCAAGACACATCCTACTTCGAGAATTACATAATGACAGGATTGCTTCCTCATGTCAACAAGGAGTATATACTGGTGCCCTACAACCAGAGGTAAATGCTTCATTGCTTGCTATACAAATTTCATTTGTAATTTATACGTAACACGAATTTAGGTTTAATGATTATGGCGATGTACATGAGTAGGTGATACTGGATCCTTGTAGTCATTATACCAAAGTGGAACAATGTAATATACTTTGATTCCTTACTCAAGACTAGCCACAACTTCACTCTTGTGCAGCAAACACTCGACAGGTATGTTTATTTCCTCTATACATAACTCTATTATAGTCTTTCTTTCGTTTGCAATGACCAGGATAACTTTTTGAAATCACATAGGTCGTTCAACATTTATGTTACCAGGGGAGGAAGACACAAGAAATCGAGCGTCATATTGCAACACATGACGCAATTTTCGGTACCCGCTACAATATAATAATCATATATCACACTTCGTAATAATGCCTCTCGAACTGACTGTACATATATATGTAATTCTATGTTTACAGTGACACTAGCAGTTACATGGTAACATATATGCATTCTATGTTTGCCGTCATATACAGGATATCATGAGTGCTAAGACGAATGATCCAGAGGTTTGTTAACCTCGCAATAATTATTTTTAATTATTAATTTAAATATATATGCTTACTACTTTACTCCTCCTAGCGACAAGGCCTGATAATCAAATCAAGTACATTCGAACCGAACGAATTCTCGGACGTTCGAGAACGACTCCCACATTCTTCATAACGGAGGTCGTTGACTCCTAAGGAGAGTTCACTCCAACGACATTGCTTAATACATGTTCAAACAATTGGTTCAATCGTAATCCACTTTGAGTTGTAACTCAATTGTAACTCCGGCGGCAATACACAAGCATTCTTTTGTAATTGATTTTGAGTTGTAATTCACTTTGAGTTGTAATTTGCTTATATGTATTCTGCTTGTTTGTTTTTAGATGACATGGCTAATATTTCCTGAGAC
This sequence comes from Dendrocalamus latiflorus, assembly GCA_017311315.1. Taxonomy (NCBI): domain Eukaryota; kingdom Viridiplantae; phylum Streptophyta; class Magnoliopsida; order Poales; family Poaceae; genus Dendrocalamus; species Dendrocalamus latiflorus. Next base: position 13,865,294 of record CM029647.1, on the reverse strand, counting down.
TAGCCAAAAACAAAAAATAGCTATAGAAAGAATTATCATAGACTATTTCTAACACAAAACTGTCTGTGATACGTAAACTATCACAGATGATTTTTTGTATTAGCCGTCTATGATATATCGGATATCACAACAGTTATTTTTAAAACCCGACTGTGTTGTGATTTATTATAGACGGTTTAGGAGCTGTCTGTGATAACACCCAAACCGTTTATGATAATCACGTGTTATCACTGATACAATAAATCAAATAGTTCAGAAACAGTATCTGATGACTACGTGCGGTAGTGATAGAAGCACCTCCCACTTGTCATGGATAAAATATACAAATTCCAAATGCATAAACTCTAACAACCCACGTCGCGCTTAAGTTCGACTAGAACTCTCGAAGAGCTAGTCATGCATCCTGTGGTGGCTTGAGCAATGGCATCATTGCTTACGGTGTCTCTATTCTGGTAACCACGAAAATGAGTAATGTTCATGGACTGTGCAGCTAGATGATCATTCATTGTGTTATTTATACACACACTCCTTTTGTTACATCATCAACAGGGCCGGCCCTGGGCCTAGGCAGCAAGGGCGACCGCCTAGGGCCCACGAAAACTTGGGCCTCTAACCCATGTATGTTAGTATGTATATATGCATGATATAGCCTATATATTGAATATTGGATATAATTAATGATTAGTTGGGTTAACTGCCAAAGTCAAGTAATGGCTCATTTGGTTGCATCCAGCACTGAGCGCTCCCTAAATATCCAAGCATGAATATTTATAGAGAGAACGCATCAAGTAAGTCATTCACCAGATCCAATCCACCACGCACACCACCTACGCCCCTTGACCTCTCCACTCCTCTTTCGGTCTTCTCTTCCCCCAAAATAAGTGCCGCCATTAATAGATGTGGGCCCAATTTCATTGATTTTCAACCAATTCGCCTTCAAATTTTTTTTATTTTGTAACAGTTTTACTCGAAATCTCCTCATATAGCCGTTGCATATATGGTACATTTTTATGAATTTTTGTTCTTTGATTATCTGGTAAATACCACTCCAAGTCTCCAACGCAATATCTACACTATCTAGAACAAAAATCTTTGACTTTCTTGTAACATCAGTTTCTTTTTTATATATAGATATCCATTAGATCTAAGAGAGATTGGAAAAAACTATTTGAAGTCATCAATGTTACATGAAAGGTTGAATGGTCTCTCCTAAATTGTTTTGTCCTTAGTAGCATATTATAGTTTTCTAAGACTTATTAATAATATTAATGTGTCAATGGATTGTCGACAATGAGTACTTTGCATTTGGTAATGTACTAAGCCTAATGTTGCGAATAAGAACTTTGTATTTTGTGACGTACGGTCTAATGGTTACTGTATTGAACTTTACCTTTTATAACTGATATAAAATGTATTGTTATATATTTATATTAGAATAAAGGGTCTTACTTTTATCGTGCCTAGAGCCTCTAAGATGACAGGAACGGCCCTGATCATCAAGAACACCAAACGTTCGAATTCCCCCGGCAAGAGAAATACATCGTGTCGTCCGCTGGATGCTTTGCATGGCATGCACATAGGGCCAATACGGGCACGAGGTGAACATTTGTATCGAGCTAGCAGAGCCCCTTGCAACAAGCCTCGTCAGTCCAAGTGGCACTCGTCGGTTCGTCCATTAATCAGTACTGACAGCCGGGCCCCCTGTGCGATAGCTAACCTCTCCAGAAGTTACATACGCCTGGTGTACATGGGCGAGAGAGAGAGAGAGATCCAGGGAGGGCATCCGATATGCACCCCTCTCGTGAGCGAAAACGAAAAACTGTACCTGGAACGGTGCATGCCATGATGGTTTCCGGCCGTTGGATGATGAGGAGGGCCCGAGAGATGAACGGCTGATGCCACACCCGTCTCTATATCATGCGGGGCCTTGGGTCTCCGCCTCGACACAGGCCGCAGTGACTCCCCTTCCTCCTCTCGCTCGCTCGCTCGCTTGCTCGCTCCGTCTCCCCCCGAAATTCAATCCCCTTTGCAGTTCTTGCCCTTGCTTCCTACCTCGAAGGCCGTGCTGATGGCGGCGGGGAAATCGTTTTTCAACCACGAGCTGGCGGTGCCGACGGTGATGGCGGACGGGAGGCTGGAGAGGTACTTCGTCGCGAGCTCTAGCCATGGCGGTGCCCGCTTCCCGAACGCTGGTGGTGCTCCGGCAGGAGTCCCCGACGTGGGCTCACTCGTTGCGGGCATCGGCATGGCTCCCGCCAGCTTTGTAATCCCGGAGGGGGCCCTAGCGACCGCCGGCTACGGCGCCATGGGTGCCGTTTCCACAGGGGTTGCGGTGGCTCGGCAACCGCGAACTGGCGGCCACGGCGAGGCGGTGCCGTTCAAAGGATCGTGGACAAAGGAAGAAGACGAGTACGTACACAGCCGAAACAGTTTTTTTCCCTGAAGCTTCTTTCGGCCAACCTTGTACTTGATCAATGTGCTTCCTTTTTTGCAGAATTCTCAAGGAAATGGTGAGAGCACATGGAGACCGGAAATGGGCTGCGATTGCACAGAACCTCCCGGGCCGGATCGGGAAGCAATGCCGTGAAAGATGGACCAACCATCTACGCCCTGACATCAAGGTGATCTGTCTTTGTTTCTTGATGTCTAGTAGCTTCAATATATAGTCTCTTAATTTTAGGGGATTTCTTCATCTATATGATCTTGAAGAGGAATTTCTTTTGATTTATTTTTTACGTCCAAAGTTTGCCGAACATTTCGTCCCAATATTTGAAAGTGGGTATTAAGTCCGGAGTAAATAGTTGGTCATGTTGCATGTCTTTATGTTAATCAATAAATGCGGCAATTTCTTCATCAAGGCCACTAATTGATCACACAAGTAATTTTTATCAGTAGCCCTAGGGAAGAAATTAGGGAGAGAAAATGGTCAAAGCATTTTGTTCCTTTCTTGGTTATATATGTCAAGTTTGACGTTCTATAATACTGAGTAATTACGTGATTCCTATATTACTTTTGTTATTTATTTTTGACTTGCCTGATTTTTTTTGTCAACTTTAAGTAGATTTTCCTAGCAACTGGGTTAACTTTGAGATATGTATGTCTAATATAAAATACAACGAGATAATTCAAGAACGTGACTTAAGAAAATATGAGTCACCTTATATATAGACAACCCCTTCTAAAATTGTGTCATATACGTCTCCAAATCAAAAAAACGTCAAAGGTATTTGTACTTTCAGTTTGTTCTGCAAGTACACTTGCTTTGCGCATCTGCCAATCATTTGGATGCATTAACTTAGTTTAATTCACATTGCAGAAGGACATCTGGACCGAGGAAGACGACAGGGCGCTGATCGAGGCACATAAGTGTTATGGAAACCGTTGGTCGGCGATCTCGAAGTGCCTCCCCGGCCGGTCAGAGAACGCCGTCAAGAATCACTGGAACGCGACAAAGCGGAGCCTCAAGTCGAAGCGTCGGTTGAAGAAGAAGAAGAGCGAACAGGCGGCCCCCGGCCAGTTCTCCCTCCTTGAAGAGTACATCCGTAGCAAGTGCCCAGCCATCGAGCCCACAGCGCCACCGCGGGTGTCTGCATTGCCGGTCAATAACCTTGGTTACGACATGCTGGTCGGTCCAACCGCTGCCGTGCATCCGACGGACTCCAACCCACCTGGGATGGGGATGTACCTCAAACCAGCCAACTCAGCCGGATCGCCCCTCCCGGGGATGATGAATCCGAACATGCCGCCGCTACCGGACCTCAATGCCTACGGCGAGCTACAGGAAGGATACTACTTGCCGTCCTTCACGCCGGACAACCTGCACTATGGACTGTACGTACCGGCGCCTCAAGATATGCATGCTGCATATGCAAACCTAAACTTGTACCCATTCGCTGAGAACGTCGCGAGCAACGTGGAGTTTGAGTGCCAATCCTCCAACCAGGCGAATGTAGGTGGCTACTACAGTGAGGTAGGCCCGAGCAGCACCGGTGGCAGCGGCGATCCAGACGACATCGACGTCGTCCAAATGGCCTCGAGGGAGTTCTTGACGCCGTCTGAAGACGAGGTTACTCTGGACTTGAGTAGATTCTAAGAATCAAGTGAGACAATTTGCCAGCGCACCCCTAGTTATAGTTTGTTGTTAAATGTTGTTGTGTAGTGAACACACCTGCGCGCGCGTGTGGCGCGTACTTACCTTTGAATATTTTGTAATGGTACCTTTTTCAAGGTTCGTGCGTTGGAGAGCCTTAATTTGTTGTAATTGACTTCTATTTAGACATCGATCAGCGTATGCAGTATGCATTCCCAATTCTGTTCCATTAAAAAAAACACTTCTTTTCTGATCTTTTTTTTTTTTGAGCTGGCACGTGGCCAGTCGTAGCATTTGGTATATACTTTTTTAGAAGTATATGTACTTATTAGTATGAGTTTGCTTCTTTGATGGGATAGACGGGTAAATTGGTCATGATCGACCGCGTGTATATACGTACTAGCGTGAGTTTGCTTATTTGAAGGGATAGACGGATATATTGGTCACGATCGACCGCGTGTATATACACGTAGTGCGTGAGCGCGGATGGTGAAGAGCAAGGCCTGTATATGTGGAGGGGCTATGCTGATGCCGCAGGGCTTTTCTGCTCGCGGACAAAATGGAGTAGCAAGTGTTTGGTTGCAGCGTACAGCACTCTTTGATTATTTTTTAGAAGGCACTGCTGCTTGATCTCCCCCAGCCAGCCAATTAATCGCTCTTGCAGTGGTGCGCCATCGGTTGTCTCTGCATATTTCTGCAAGTTATTACGGAGGCTTGTTTATATATTTTTTTAAGGCAAAGTGGCCTTAGAGCATCTCCAACAGTGACTTATGAGCTAGCTCTAAGCATATTATTTCATATTTTAATAGAAGAGAGAGAAAAGCTATCTCTTGATCAAGAGCTAGTCTCATACACACATTCCAAGATTATGTGAGAGTGTCATGTGAGGCTATTTATGTTATGAGCTATGTGCTAAAGTTAGTACTATTGGAGAAGTTATCTTAGAGCTAGTAACTAGCTCATACTGTTGGAGATGCCCTAAGGGTCTATATATAACCTCTGATTTCATTAAACGGCCACTAAGGGTCTAACCTCTGATTTCATTAAACGAAAAGTACAAAGTGATTACAGTTCCGCAAGAGCCAAACAAGGAGATTAAAGTTACATCGTAGTCCCTTCAAATCCAAAGATCCTGAAGCTTCTTGTGTTCATCGCCATGAATATGACGATGAAGAGTTGCGCCCGGGATATATGTAGCGGCCGGCTTGAACGTTGTGACTTTATTTTGTTTGCATTGTAATTATGTTGCTCGTTTGGTAATTAATTATTGTGAGTATAATGGACTTAATTATGGTAGTGGAGTCATTTACGTGGGCATTAACACATTTTCATGGCTAGTGTACGTAAGAAATGCGTATTTACGCCCAATTGCGTAGATCTCGATCCTAGATCTTCTAGCTAGTAGCAACTCCATTTTACAGTGGAAAATGCGCATGTTGCTATATATATATCATAGGTGCTGTTTTAGTTTTCAAGGATAATATTCTGTGTAATATTTCCAAATAATTTAATGACATCCTTTCGTCCGTATGAATTTGCCAGAAATATCAAATATCTATATGTTATTGCTGGAGTGAAAGTTAGATAACCATTTTTTTTCAATTACAATGTAGACGTACACACACTCGATTATGCCTCCTTATCACACGCCTGAGATAACCACTTTGGTAGCCGAAAATATATGTTGTCCACGTTTCCCAACAGGGCTAAGCCAACCGCTTAATTGGCCCGTAAAGAAAAAAAGCATGACAATTTTTGGATGACGTTGTGTCTTTAATTACATCCATGTGTGTGTGGGAAGACCATTCTTGTGCGTATGACATGTGCAAAGGCCATATATGAACATATATACGTGTACATCGTATATGTATAATTGTGTGAGGAAGACGTAAAGATAGATTTGACAAAAATGGGAATTGTGATATAGTAAGTGCAAACTCGTATAGGAGTAGTGCATTCATGCAATTATACTCACACATGCGAACATTAGATGAGAGATGGATAGGGTAGATTTTGTGAGTCTTGAGAAGGTGAGCACCCTTACAAGAAAATTTTGCATGATTAAATAATCAAATATAAATATAAATAATATACTTGTATGTGTCTATGATTTTACCGAAATAGCCACATACAACATGTAAAATAAGGGAACAAAATTCTTGTAGAAAATTAAGGTGCAAGGTTCCCCGGCCATTAAGACTTTAGAAAATTATAATACCATGAAATTCATTGTTTATTAATCCAAATAAATACATAATTACTCACAAAACTGCTCCATCCATCCAAATTTATAAGGCGTATTTCTTCCTGACACATAGACCAAAGAGATAGTAAAAATAGTAAGATTATCCATAATTATTTTCTCTAAGTATTATATTCAAGGCATGCATGTAGATGATAGCAAATAAAGCTGCATATTTATTAAAGGTATTGTTGTAGGGGTGGCCCTACCTAGATTCATTCGGCCTGCTGGGCCTAAAGGCCCAATAAGGTGTATAAAAAGATATGTATAGCCCTGGCATAGTACTTGTAGCACCCCAAACAATCAGCAGTTTAAACCTCCCTCTCACCCCTATATCTCTATCCTTCTCATCCTTATTTCTTTCCCATCTCTAACTATTTTATCTCTCTTCCTTTCTCTCTCTCTGCTGCGTGCGCATGCGGCTGCATGGGGAGGCTCCGGCGGCGGCGGAGGCGGAAGCGGCGGCGGTGGCAGCAACAGCGGCTGAGGTGGGGGGAGCGGTGGCAGCAGCGACAGCCTGCACAGCAACGCCCGCACGCGCCACGCCCGCCCGCACGCTCGCCTGCGCATGCACGCGCCCGCGCGCGCCTGCTTGCACATGTCGCCATGGCGCGGCGGGGGTAGCGGCGGTGGCAACCCGCACGGCAGTGCCCGCACGCACGCTCGTCTGCGCATGCACATGCCTGTGCGCATGGCTCTGGCCGCGGTGACGGCGAGCGGCCGGTGGCAGACGCAACTGAGAGGCCATTCGCGCGGCTGAACATGTGTTCACGCAATCGAAAGGCAATTCGTGCGGTCGAATATTGTTATTCCCAGCCGAACGACTGTTCACACAGCCGAACACGTTTTTGTGTGGCCGAACGGTCATTCGCTCGGCCGAACAACTATTTTCCTTCCAGTCAATTTATCTCCTGTCGTTTCTTTATCAAGTTCATCATATCTTATCGGTGTTTTCCATATCATCCTGTAGGTTCTCACACAGCTATTGAGGGAGCAACGGGGCAGTTGTGTTTCTCAGATCCATCTTGCAGCGTGTCCGTCGAGCGTGCTTAAGGCAAGTACCTCATGGCCGTAACCTTTTTGTTTCATATGTCACCTGTCCTGGATTGGCTATTGCCCTCGCCACCCAGCTTGGAAGGAACGTTGAAGCCTACATCAACGACGTGGTGGTTAAAAGCACGCAAGCTAGGTCCCACTGCCAAGATCTCCAAGAAACCTTCAACAACCTTCGATGGGCCAACATCAAGCTGAATCTGAACAAGTTCATCTTTGAAGTGCAAGTAGGGAAGCTGCTCAAATTTCTGGTGTCTGGACAAGGAATGCAGGCGAATGTGGAAAAAGTCGATTCAATCCTCTCCATGGAGCCACCTAGGACAACAAGGGAGGTCTAGAGGCTCACAGGCCAGCTGGTCGCTCTCGGTCGCTTCTTATCCAGAGCAGCCAAGCGAGGTCTCCCATTTTTCAAAATGCTCCGAGGCTGTGATAGATTCCACTGGACCGACGATTACGCGGTGGCTTTCGACGAGCTTAAGAAGCATCTAGCCAACCTTCTAACCCTAGTCTCCCCAGCACCAGAGGCTCTGCTGTTGCTCTATCTGGTGGCCACACTAGTAGCAGTTTGTATGGTCCTTGTCTTAGAGGAGGGGTTCATCCAGCGGCCAGTGTACTTTATCTCGAAGGCCCTTTAGGGAAACAAGGCACGATATAACAAACTGGAGAAGCTAGCCTACATGCTTCTCATGACCTTGTGAAAGCTCCACCATTACTTCTAGGCTTACCATATCATGGTGCCCTCATCGTTCCCCTCAACAAGTCGCATCGGCAAATGGACTGAGGGAGGCCGTCATTTAGGCTACTCTCCGTCCAAATCCTCTATCTTTATGTATTCTCTCACAGAGGCGTTGCTCGTGGTGGGCCACTCAGCCCAGAATCATAGTGGCTCCTCCGCCCATCCCCACCGTCGCAGCTGATGCTGAACAAGGCAGTTCAGGATCAGGGGACGATCTTTGTCAAGTACCTGCTTGCCACGCAAACATAAACACGAGGTCATCACACAAGTGCCATGTATTTTTCATTGCAAAATGATAGTTACATGTCACCCATGTACCCAATGCCATGTACACACAAATGACAAACAGCACGTGCATGCAAACGACCACACACAAGAGCAAAAGGCCTCGGCATCACACCTGTCGATCGACCAGAGTGTCCACGTCAGGATTGTTGTCTCCGCTCCATCAAGGCACATTGTCTAACCAAGTGCCGAGGTCCATACTCTCGTGACACAGAGTACGCCTTATAGTGATCTTCACCGCAACTTCACAAATGTACTCCTATATCCGCTGGTGGAAGGCGCGGGAGGATTGACGTATGTTGTGTAGCACCTCAAACATTGCTCTGCTCTCTGTAGGAAGGTCTAGGTAGGGATTGTCCAATTCACCAAATGCAGGTAGCCTCGAAGATGAAATAGCCCAAGAACCATTTGTGTAGTCACGAGCAAGCAAAGGTTGCCATATGCTCACGCGGCATTCAATGCAAGTGACGAGGCCTCAACAATCCCCCGAAGGCTACATAGAAGGTCTTCTAGTCCAAACGCTCGAGGGGGAACTTCCACCGTGAGCTCAGCTAGAGCACCCTCTAGGGCCTCTACCGAACTCCATGCCGACACGAACGTGTCACCCAACACGTGGTCCCTTGCCGCCACCTTAGATGATAAAGAGCCGTCTCTTCTTCTAGGCTGGCGATCTGCTACAGCAGCCCCTCGTGCTCCTCAGTGGCTGCACACCGGGTCTGCTCCACCAAGGCATGTGTGTCAGCGATGGCCTTTGCCCCTTCCATCTCAAGGAATCGGATGCGTTCATCCTTTGCCGTGCTCGTCGCCATGGCATCCTCGGTGGATTGTCGGGCGACAGCGGCCTCCGTATCCGGAGCGGTTACCCGCACCTACAGACCGCTCCCTTCATGGTACCTTACTGTTAGCACTCAAAATAGCCGTGTAATCAGCGTAGTCATACACGTACCTTTATCTCCATCGCCTCGAGCGCGCTTTCCAGGAGATCCAAGCCACACAAGGAAAGCACGCGCTGCTCTAGAGCCACGTCTGTGCAGTCATTCTACAATCACTCCTCAATCATAAGCTTTTCTACTATCACTTTTCAGTCATAAGCTTTTCTACAACTACACAGTCGTAAGTCTTTCTGCGACCTCATAGTTGTAAACCCTTCTGCAATCACATAGTCATAAGTTGTGCTATGACCAACTCGTAGTCGTGGACCTTCCTGCGACTAGTCTATTTTCGACCGGTTTTGTCTACGACAATTTGCTACATCGTAGGTCTGTCTGACAAGGTGGTTAGAACGTGCGCTTATTTCTAATAACCGCATATGATCTCTCTCTAACAACAACCACCGCATGACGAACAAGCCACCACATCTCTTTGATAATAACTTCTATCAGACGATTATCACCCGAAACGTTAAGACGTCTTTTGGTACGGGACAATGACCGCCACTTCACTAACTATGTAAAGATTGATGTCAGAGAGAGAAAGAGAGAGAGAGAGAAGAGAAGGAGGAGACCGATTGGGACAGAAGGCAACTGAAGTAGCGCAAGACTTTTCGCATTACTTTTTCTGATTGTAATCAATTCTTTGAGCAATAGCCACACAGTAAATAAGGTTATTATTCTCCGAAGAGAAGGCTTGAATCTGTATAAAAGTTTTCGTGTCTCTCCTCTTCGTGATTGTAGTCTAGGTCTTCAAGAGTTTTTTTGAATCTAAACAAATCTTACGTAGGATCGGTATTAACATAATGGCATCATTCTTTTTATTTATTCAAAAAACTATAAATTGAAAATAATTAGGCCGATCCGTACTAAAAAAATCTGCAGGTTCTCCACCTAAATAGGCCGAGGTCCAAACATATCTAAGTTATGTGGCCTGTGAGCTGTACGTATGGGCTGAAACCCAAACCTATCTCTGTCCTTAGGCCTGTCGTGTCTGAGTTAGACCAGAGTAGAATTTTACCGAATTGCTCTCGTGGGCCAAATCCTGGGCCCCATGTTCCAATTTCAGCTGTCCTCGTGATGGATATCCAGGCCTGTGTGAATGTGGCCCATCAATCAGGTTCAGGGTGCCCTGTGCTGCAATGCTCTTTAGATTTATTTTGGGGTTTTGATAATCATCATCTGGATGGAGTCAACTTAAAAATTATCCAAATATCTATTCTTTTGATTTGCCTCATGATTTATGCTCTAGCTTTGGCTTCGGTGTCCTCTCTAGCAAGTTCATCTTCTCCGCACGAGGCTAGGACTCGGGTGACGTCTTCTCTAGTGAGGTTTGTCAGGGTTTTTCCTTTTCGCTGGCAAGCCCAAGAGGAGAATCCCATATTCACACCTTGGGTTCACTGTCCCCCTTGGGCATAGAGAGAGGTGGGGGGTGGTGGCCCGGCGGTGGGGGCAACGGGCGGGGTAGGAGGGTGATGGGTGGTGCCGGAGGATAGCAGCGGTGGAAGGTACTAGTTATTAGGTTGGGTAGGGCGTCACGACAGGGCGGGGTAGGGGCAGCATGGCGAGGCGACGGGAGTGCCGCCTGCCGTGGGTGGTAGAGGAGGGGGCAAGGGTAGCAGGGGGAGGCGCGTGGAGATGCTCTAGCGAGAAAGGAGCCGTGGGAGGGGCTCATCGTCGACGAGGAGGAGGGGGCGACACTGAGGGCGATGACAAGGGGGCGGCGTGGGGTGGGAGGCGGCGGGGTTAGAGTGAAATGCGGCTGTGGGGCGGAGTGAAATGCGGTGGGTCGAAGGGGTTAGAGTTAGGGTTGATATACGAATCTTAAAGCAATCGGACGGTGAAAAATCTAGCTAATTTTTAGGAAGAAATCATTTGGGTAATTGCTAGACATATCCTTTGAGTAATAGATGAACAAGAAATTGAGGGGTTGGTGCATGCCGTATCAGCGTTGCATTGTAAATCCTGCTGAAATTCGGCTGTTTTGCACTAACCAATAACCATGCCTGCTTGCTTGGGCTTGCGTTTTAGGATACTTAGGAGTCGGGGTAATCGAAAGTTAACAGTAAGTGAAGAAATTGTGCAGTATAGGAGGTTATTTCCATCGATCACGCATTCTGGTTTCGGCGTAACGCTTGACTCAATGTCTCAATCTACAGTGTAAAGGAGGTCGTCATGTTCATGTAAAATTTTTCAAATTATTACTCTCTTCGTTCTTTTTTATTTAACTTCATAGAATCTGTACCATCAACCTTTTTAAAATTTGATCATCAATAAACTCAAAACCATTTAGATTGGCTATACTAGAGGCTGGGACCTTTTTCATTCACTTAATGAAATTTTCCCTTATCTAAAAAAAATAAAAAAAAGATTGGCTATACGGAAATTATATCATTATATTTATCATTAATAATATTTTTATAATATTATAATTTGATTAGTATAATTTAGTGTGAAGTTATGGTGGTGATCGGTTCGGCTTAAAAGCTCATGGCTTATGGCTGAAAACACTGTACCTGACTGAAAAAAAACATTGTAGCTGACAGAGGCTTATTTAGCATAATTAAATTTAAAAATATAAAAAATATGTTAGCCCATTACGTATAATACAAACAAATACGGGAAAAAAAGAACTGGCAAAAAAGCTCAACAAAAAGCCAAAAGTTCAGAAAAAGATGAAACTTATGAATAGTGAAAAATAAGCCAGAAGCCAGAAGCCGAAGCTGAGTTGATCAGAGCCATATAAAAATAACGGTCAAATTCGTATCTTGAGGACCGTGAAATATTAAGAATGTTAAGTAAAAAAAAATGGAGGGAGTACATGCTAAACAATTCGAGAAGATAAGGAGAGGACAACTTTAAGCGCTTACAAAACTGGTTGACGAGAACGTTTAGTAGTGCTAAATAACCAAAGAAAGAAACACAGAGTCAACTGGCTGCCGAAAAGTCGGCCCGGCCGAAACCGCGGAGCCTTTCGATGGAAGGTACGTTCACTACTTCCAGTTGAAAAAACAAAGCTAAGCCTGCATTTACGATATTGCAGACAAAAATCGCAAACTAAACTACGTCGCTCGCGTGTGAAATTAGTTTTCTCATAATGAATTACCTGCAAGCAAAAGGAAAAGTGGATGAAGTTTTCGTTTGATAATCTCCACCAGACGGGTAGCGGAAAAACGGAAATGCCATGGTTTTTCAGCGAGCCCTGTGCTGCCGGCCTAGGATGGACAAACGGATAGAGACGGCCGCGTTCCACCAAATACAACGACGTGCGATGCCCAAACACAAGAAAACATCGCCGATCCACGACTTGGACAGCACGAACGCCTTACGCATCGCAGTTCACAACCCACAGCTAGCTCACCGGATAAGCTCCAAACTTTTTCTTCTTCTTTTTTGCCTTTTTCGCGCTAATTTATTGCCTTCCTGCGTACTACCTCACGCTCGCCAGCCAGCCCACCCGAGGTTTGAAGAACTCAATAGCACGCAAAAGACTTAAACATGTCATTTTATCAATAAAAAAAAAGGAAAAGTATAACTAATCGATTAACCAAATTGATCAGAGAAAGAATAACAAAACTTGCTCAGGCGCCGCCACCCCACACTCACCTCGCCCCTCGTCTCGCCGCTGCTGGAGCACGCCGCCGAGGCTCGCGCGGGCGCTAGGAAGGCATCGGCGGGGCCATCTCGCCCGGATCCGAGCGGATGTGGCCGGATCTGGGCAGACCAGTGACTGGCGGTCATCGAGTTTGCCGGTGTTGGCGGAGTCGGCTTGTGCGGAGGCGGCGTGTTGGGGGCATGGCTGCTGCAAGTGCAGGCCTCGGTGCGCTCCTTCGGGCTCCGGCTTCGTCCGGGAAGATGTCGTGCTTGAGTTCGCCGGCACTCGGGAAGGGCTGCGCGGTGGCTTAGATCCACGCGGCCCGCCGCGCGCCGGCGCCGCCCTCTCCCATCGCCGCTGCGGGCGTGGGCCCCTCCGGCTCCCCCGCCGCCGCTGAGGACCCCGTCCTCGTCGGCGTCGCCGACGACGGCGTGCCCCTCGAAGGCGTCATCTAGATTGAGAAGCCCGGCGACGCCGCTGCCGAGTCCAAGTTCGTCTCCTATGCGAAGGTGGGGCTTTTGGCCAGCGGAGATTTGCTTTGTCTCCTGGCGTTCTCCGCGATAGGAAGGTTCAGCCATGGGCTGCTCGTTCTTGACGCGGAGACGTTCAAGACGGCGGACCCGTTCATTGCTGGGTGGTTGCTAAGTGCCTACCTCCTTGGTGGATTTGGAGATGATGCAAAAGGACGCAATGGTGTGGGAAAAGCTTTTGTCGTTGCGGCCAAATCCTGGGTTGTTGGGATACCGGTCGTGGCCACGGTCAGTGGCGAAGGAAGGAAGGAAGAAGGCACCGTGTTCACGGCGAGGAGGAAGATCCAGAAGGTCAAGGGCCTCGCGCCCTCGGAGTTTGAGGATTCCATCGCGCAGGCGTTCTTTGACCTAGAGATTGGCAATCAACTCCGCCTTCTAGATGGATGTGGCCGGGAGCAAGAAGGCAGTGGTGTTCCGTGTGCCGTGCAGGCTCCGTAAGGCGTTCAGGAAGATTTGCGTCAGGCTCTTCTGTTGCATTGCTGTAGGCTTGATCCGTGGCTCATGTCCCTGGATCTGCTCAATGGTGGCGCTTAAGCGTCGCATAGTGGTTTCTACAGTGGCGGACATTGCAGGAAGCGGCTCGTCGTGGAGTTCAAGGGTGGCTATGCCATGGCCTTGAGGCGTGCAGGACCCTGGTGTGTTGGTGGCGGTCTTTTTTGTGTGTGGGTAGTGCGTGGGGTGCTGTGGAGGTGCTGGCGAAAGTCTTGCCGGTGATCTTACCGGTCTCGACAGCAATGACGCCTTCGGGCGCCATTATCCTTCCTGGAGGTGTTGTCGTGGCACTCCATAGCTCTCATGTTACTGATCTCCAGGTAAAAACCTTGCCTCGGTGAGGCGGGCGGCGTCGGCGACTCTAGTCGCCTCCTTGGAGACGTCGCCTCGGAGGTCCATCTTCACGCAAAGCAGACCGTAGTTTGGATGGCACAGTCGGATGAGGATAGGGACTTGTTGAAAGCAAGGACGGAGAAAAAGTGCTGAAGCTTAGTCTTTCTAGTTTTTTTCATAGTCCTTAAGCTATCATTTCTGTTGTTTTATGTCCCTCAGTTTTGAGGCTTTGAATCTAAGAGCTCGTGTAACTGTTGGCTGTATATATCCCACGTGGATATAGAGGCCGGATTTTATATCCTTTATCTTAAAAAAAAAAAAAGAACCGCAAAAAGGAAAGCGCAGCCCAATTTCAAACCACGCCGCACGGCCCGCACCACCTCAGTCCACACGCCATCACGCTCCTCTCCGCGAGCAGTATATAACACGCCTCACCTTCAAGTTCTCGAGGCAAAACTCAAAACCAGAACAGAAGCTACGAGCTTTAGTTACAGTAGTGGAAATTTCAAACCAAACGTTAACCCGATAGTACAACTGGAGCGCGAAAATGGCGACGCCCAAGTTGTCCGCCGTCTCACGGGTGCGGCCGGACGATAAGCCGTGCGCGCCCTCATCGTCGTCGTCGACGTCGGTTGTTCTGAGGGTGCAGGACGACTCGGCGGCGGAGGAGTACGAGCAGTACCTGCGTCTGCCGGAGCTGTCGAGGCTGTGGAAGGGTAGGTGCTGCCCGGAGTGGGCCGACGAGGGCCTGGTGAAGCCGGCGCTGCAGGCGCTGGAGATCACCTTCCGCTTCGTGTCCGTCGCGCTCTCCGACCCGCGGGGCTACGCCAGCCGCCGCGAGCTCGCGCGGCGGCTGGAGGCGCTCGCGGCTCGGGAGGTGGAGGTGGTGGCCGCGCTCTGCGATGGCGAGCGGTGCGCGCCGCTGGCCGAGCTGAGCGCGTCCGAGGGCGTGCTCCCGCGGGAGCGGAGTTCGTCTGAGGTTTGGCAGCTGCCGGGGAGCGCCGCCGCGGTGGTGTGCCACGTCAGCGAGGCAAGCCTGCTCCCGCGCCTCGCGGCGTGGGACAAGTCCGAGACCATAGCAGCCAAGATCATGTACGCCATCGAGAGCCAGATGCAGGGCTGCGCCTTCTCCCTCGGCCTCGGCGAGCCCAACCTCGCCGGCAAGCCGGTGCTGGAGTACGACCGTGTCGTGCAGCCGCACGAGCTGCACGCCCTCAAGCCGAAGGTCGCGCCGGAGCCCAAGACCGGCTACCGCAACCGGGAGAACGAGGCGCTGTTCATCATCTACCAGATACTCGAATCCTGGCTGTGCGCGGCCTCCCAACTTGTCACCCGCCTAAACGACCGAATCGAAGCAAGAAACTGGGAGGCGGCGGCGAGCGACTGCTGGGTCCTGGAGCGCGTCTGGAAGTTGCTCGCCGACGTGGAGGACCTGCACCTGCTGATGGACCCGGACGACTTCCTGCGGCTCAAGAGCCAGCTCGCGATACGGGCGGCGCCGGGCTCCGCCGCGTCCTTCTGCTTCTGGTCGAGATCACTGCTTCACGTCGCTAACGCCACGAGAGACCTCAAGAAGCGTGTGCCATGGGTGCTGGGCGTCGAGGTGGACCCCAACGGCGGGCCGAGGGTGCAGGAGGCGGCCATGAGGCTGTACCACAGCCGGAGGCGCGGCGAGGGCGAGGAGGCCGGCAAGGTGGAGCTGCTGCAGGCTTTCCAGGCCGTGGAGGCGGCCGTGAGGAGGTTCTTCTTCGCGTACCGGCAGCTCGTGGCGGCCGTGATGGGCACGGCCGAGGCCTCGGGCAGTCGGCCGCTGTTCGTGCCGGCGGAGGGGATCGACCCGCTGTCGCAGATGTTCCTCGAGCCGCCGTACTTCCCAAGCCTCGACGCCGCCAAGACGTTCTTGGCGGACTACTGGGTTCAGCACGTGGCCGGCGCCTCTGTTTCGTCCGGGCGAAGCTGAAACGGCGAAATCGCGCGGTTGGATGCCAACCGACGACCTACGAATTTTGCAGGCTTGAAGATATGAGATATCTATGCATCATTGTGTCTGTAATGATAGTGTGATTCATTTCAGTAGAGTATGCAGTACTAGTTGATACTGTTACATGTGTGTGGTGTGATGTGATCTATTATTCATGTTTTACTGAGATATATCGATGCAATTAGATCGTATTTGTAACATTAGGCTGATGTATTTCAGTTGCAGCTCGTGTATATATTCCACTGTAAATATCATTCAATGGAATATTTATTTGATTGAATATTATCATTGATCTACTACGAAGAGTTTGTTAGGATACCTGCTCACAGCAAAGTTGTAGAAAGAAATCCTAACAGCATCAAACAAAGCGTGCAATTTGCTCGAATTTGTGACTTAAAATCCTGGTATTCACCAAGCTAACAAACCGGATGTGCCTGGACTTTGGAGTCATTTTGAGATTTAAAGTCCAAAACGACTAATCTGACGGCCATTTAAGTGTCGAGTCGATCGAATAGGACATTCTACATGCCTAGAAGAGTGCTGTACAGTTTAAAGTTGAAACAGCTAATCTGATGGCCAATGCTTGTTGTCCCCCTTTTATACTAGAAACCTGCAAGGTAGCTAAAATCAGTGTTGAGCCAAAGCCCAAAAGCCCTGTTTTTTTTTTCAAGATGTTATCTATCATAAATTACAGGAGCTATTCAACCACCACATTTTTCAGCTTAACCAATGGGCCAACATACCAGCTATAAAAAGCACAAGGAAAATTCATAGCAGACTAGTTCTAGATATGCATACCTATTTGATATTTCCTTCTCTTGTTGAATGTTGACAGAATTAGAACCGGTCCAACTGGATATGAACCAGGCCGTGTTGTCTAAAGACATCTCGCGCACTGACCAACATGCCTGCATCGAGACCGCGGCGCGGCACATGCTCCCCAGTCAGAGGCAACCCTGTCTTCCTCCACGAGACGACCCAAATCAGTGGGCAATCACAACAGAAGCCCAATGTATCTGCACAACTGGACGTACGGTTCTGGAAGAGGCTGCTCCTGCACGAGAGCAATAATACCTTGTAACCTATCTACAACATGTTCTTTTATATGCAACGAAATGAAACAAGATATTTAGCATACATCGGCATGCAGACGGTCACACAACACTGTTACTTTCCTTTTGAGATCACAACGCTGCTGTTTTGACATAATACAGCAGTAATGGAATGAGAAAGATGAACTCGTTGGAAAGGATACCGAAGCCAAAGCTAAAGCATAAATCGCGAGACGAATCAAGAGGTTAAAAATTTAGATGATTTTTAAGTTGATTCTATCTGGGTGATTATCAAAACCCCAAATCCCATCGGCTTGCCGCTCGACCGCAGGTCCACCTGTGATATTTCGCACCCACAGGGCAGGGCATGGATTTGCTCGAGATCTTAGACCAATCAAAACTTCAAAGACTGCAAGTCCATCGCACCTGTCGCTAGCTTTGGGCTGGCTGGCGCTCTGCGAGACCGTGCGCGCTGCCAAACTTTGACGGCGGACACGACGAGTGAGTCTACTGAGATCAACTCCCCCGTTCTAAGCAGCGGAAGCAACCGAGATGGTTGTCTTGCTTTAGGAGGGAAAGCTGTGGTTACTTCGCTGTTCTTGGTGCTTATCTCTCGATTAGTAATTTTTTTCATGTGGTTTGACAGTTATATTCCAGGAGACCTGTGCTAGCTGCTCTAAACATATTCCGAGGATTAGGCTTGTCACGATAACTACGAAGTTTATAAAAGCACATATTTGGCAAGTCCTCTTATAAAAGCAAAGTTGACAATTGGTTCCTGCCATGTAGGTATTCGTGCATATCCAGGAGGTACAGTAGGGAAACAGTTTTAGGCGAAGAAGACATGTCGATAAGACGATAAGCGAAAGCAAATGTAGGTCGGCAGATTACCTGCCTAAGTTACCCGGGACGTCAGAGCTAGGGGCGAAAACTGATTGGGTATAGATGGATAATAGTTTTAACATATTTATTTTCATATTTTTTAGATGTGGATTTGAATACAAATACTTCGGATATGAATACAAATACGAAGTGAATATGGTACAGATATTTCTTGAAACATGAAAACTCTTTTAATTATATGTACAAAATGAATAAAAACATAACCAGTTTATTTAATCCAAATGTTCATGAATTCTTCTTATAGGCTAAACTTTTCTTTTTAACTCCATGTATTGATGTATATGTTAATGCATAATGGGCAACTAAAGTATTATATAAATGGGCTAGGCTAAAATCAGGTATATATGCTGCGGATTTCCGGCCCCATGAATATTCAGGTTCATATTCATATTCGATTGATGGCGAGCTACCAAATCCGTATTCGTATATAACAGAAAAAAATCCATATTTATTTTCGATTCGATACTATCCGATAAATATTTGAGTTGACAGAATCCATATTTGAAAATAGTTCGAATCGGTCGGAAACTATCCGATCTATTTTCACCCCTAACCAATAGGGGCGCAAATGGAGTGAATAATTTTCGCCTGACTGACCGACCGAAGGTTCGCAGAGCAAATATGGAATAGGTAAATGGGTATCCAGCACTATCTGTGTTCGACTCTGACTCTGAGAAGAAACATGGAATAGAATACAGGATGAGTATCCGTTCGTATATATCCGTATATCAAGTGATATGAGAAAGTCTGTTGTGACTTCACTTAGAAACAAAATAACATATATGCGAATTGTCATACCTAAACAGGCGGAAACCACTGAGTGTTCTTACTTCAATATCTCGACAATTAGTCTACCCGTGTTGTTCTGATTGCAACCACTGTCTAATATCTTGTATAGGGAATGGATAATTTCTGTCCACAGGTTTATGGAGCAAATACAGAATTGAGAAATAGGTATTTGGTATTATCCGTATCTGACTCTAACTCTAAAAATTATACAGAATATAATATAAGATTGCCAATATCTATCTTGATCCGCTCTGATTCCACCCTACTAGCCAGAGCATACGTGCACCTACTGAACAGTCGATCTACGCGACATCTAAGCACGAAACTCTGTGTGTGTGTGTGTTCACATGATTACCTCAAGCGTAGATATACATCCTATTGCCTTACGAGTTCGGACGAAGGAAACGAAACGAATAGGCCAAAATTTCTGAAGAATAGTTTCGTCTCTGAGAATATTCATCTGAGCACACGAGGCAGGAAGTCTCGTATTAACTCCAAACAGCAGTCTCGTATTAACTCCGAACAGCTACTAGTACCAGACGTATGGAGCACACCTGATTGGAGAATCTGGAATTCGCAGCACCTTATTCCTCTTTCGTATGCCATTGCCGATCTTGTGAAAACAACCTCTCTTCGTCTCATGCAAATAAATTAGTACTATTAATTACCTTCTTATCGTATCCTATATAAAGTCACGCTATGTTGTGTGATGAATATTTGACTTTATTGTTATTTATTATAAGTTTGAGTTTATTTTTGTGTACATTATGATCTTTGTTTTTTTGATGTCAAGTGCTAAGCGGTTTGATCGGTCATATTGGCAGTCTAACCGAGGCATAGTCTAATCGGGCCATGATTGGCAGTCAAATCGGTGCAGTCAGATGGGCCATGGGCAGCAGTCAAATCGGTGCAGTCAGATGGGCCATGGGCGGCAGTCTGACTGGAGAGCAGTTATATCGGCCCGTAGTTGGCGGTACATTTATTCCAGAGAGATGCCGATCGTGTGTGCGAGAGAAATTGGGAGCAGTCCAGTCAGTCCTTGTGAAAGCGGTCCAACCGTTAGCTTTGGGGCGGTCAGACTGGCAGCGTGACACGGTCTTACCGGGTCCCATGTTATTAGGGTTTGATCGGAGTTGTCTGGAGCGGTCAGACTAGCCAATAGTTGGAGGTCCAACCGGCGAAGCAGGTTCAAGAGCATGGTTGAATGTGTGCTGGTGTTTTATCATAGTGTGTTGCATGATGTATTGATTTGACTAACGTGAATCAAGTGCATGGAACTTATGGTCAATATGGTTGCTTGGTCTTTAAATGTGTAGGTGACTTAGAGGACACTAGCGGTCAATGGCAATGGATCGGAACTATGCAGCGGAGCTAAGGTACAAGCGATCGTGTAAGTATGTGTGAGGCTATGTGGCTCAAGCGGGAAGCATGGATAAGATAAGCATCGTGAAGAGGTGAGTTGGTACATGTGGTGTGACAAGTGATGAGGTCGATACACGTAGAGATGGTTCGGGAGAGTTCAAATACGTAAAGATGTGACGACTAGTCATTGGACACTACGGGTTGTGTGTCAATGTATGTGTAGATGGTAAAAGTAAGTGTTCAAGGCTCATCAATTGTGTCAATTAATGATTTTGTGTATTGTGCGATGCTACATGATGGTTTATTTGTTGTTGTTAGTTGTAGAACTCTAGAGTTAGGTTATGGTAAGACGGAAGGGATCAGAACTAAGCTAAGGAAGCTGAGGTCCAAAGCGATTAAGATGCCGTCAAGCTTGTGGAAAGTGGTTTGAGGGCAAAACGGTCTTTTTGCTCCAAACCGGAAAGTTGAAGACTTGATCACACCACGACACGAGGAGGCGTAAGAGAGGTGGTTTGAGGGCAAAACGGTCTTTTTTGCCCCAAACCGTAAAGTTAAAGACTCGATCACACCACGACAAAAGGAGGCACAAGAAAGGTGGTTTAGGTCAAAAATGTGCTGAAAACATTAAGTAGATCAAGTATTGATTCGATAATGGGTTAATGGTTGTGTGTGATTTGAGAAGCGTACATGTGTGAGTGTAAAACCCGGTTTGGTATTAGATTAACCGGTTAACATGTAAGTAGATAAAACCCAACTAGATGGCTGATTAGGGTTTTTTATAAGCCTCCACCATATAAGGAGGTGTGTGGAGATAGTTAGGATTTGCTCTCCAGGAATCCAATGGAGGGCAATTAGAGTTCTTGGAGAAAACATTTGAGAGATGAGTTATGACTCTTTTGTCTTAAGCTTTTTGTCATCCTTAGGCTTTATAGTTGACTAGAGAGCAGCTGTAAACATCCATCTTCAAATATCAATAGGTATCAAAATCTGCCCAAGTCTTTCTCCTCTTTGCTCAAGTGTTGAAATATTGATTTGGCTTAATTTTTGGTGTTTCCTTCTCCCCTATTAATATTGCTTTGTGTCAAGGACGTGTAAGTGATAAAGATGTTTCTTTGAGACTAGTCTCATCTATCTAGTCACTTTCCATAGAAAATTCTTGTAATGCCCGATTTGGCCTAAGAAATGGTGATTTTGGAGGTTTTTTGGGCTAAGGGCTTTTGGCTTGTATTCTTGTTGTGATTAGACTTGCTAGGACATGTAGGAGTAGATCCAAGGTTATTTTGACCATTAATTACCCACAAATAAATCTTAGTTCAAGTTCATATGTTATGCACCATCTCGATGCAACCTTCTTCAAATAGAAAAAAATTAGAATTTTGGTAATGATCTTCTTGATTTTTGATTGGATTAAGTTACTAACATCCCAGGGAATATGTGTGCAAAGTTTCAAGTGATTTGGATTAATGGATAAAAAACTGCATGCATTTTTGTGTTCAAAATTGTGCTGATTTTCAAATCTGATATGAGGAATTAGTCCAACCACCCCTAAGGCCGGTCGGACTACCTAAGGCTGATTAGACCACCTTTTGCACTCTGGTCTGACAGCCCGAATATGTCCTTATTCATTTGGCTTGGTTTTTGTTGAAAGTTTATTTATGAGTGGTTAGCCCTTTATTCTTCATAGCCCCTTATAGCTATTGGAGTGCAAGAATCGTGGTTTTCTCTTTTGAGGAAAAGATTTGCAAAAAGACTTTAATTGTGTTGACTCCTATTCGTCCCATTTAGTCGTTATTCTCGGTCCTACACTATATATACTAATGAATATGATGTGTCTTTTAAATAGCTAGCTCCCATCAAACTTAGCACGCGAGTCTCTTCATGCATGCATGAACCTGCCATTAATTCGTATGAGAATCCTAGCAGAACCCATGCTTGGTGCATCCACCAATCATATTCAATACTTGTTACAATTGTTTCGGCAAGGCCTAGGATTTGTTATTTCCCCCTATTTTGGCCATTTTCTATCCTATTTTCAAAGGTGGTCCCTGTAGGAAGCTAATTCTAGAAATGGTTTCTTTCCTTAGTGTTTGCACGAATGGTGCTGAGGTTGTACATGCCAACGACATACTAGTTGGTGCTAACATCTGGTGCCACGTCAACACGCATGTCCTAGTAGATGCCATGTTACTATGTTAGCACACCTCAATGCTAGTTAGTGCAGTGTTAAGATGTACAACCTCAGCGCCAGATAATACGGCACTGAGGTGTTAACCTAAAGTGTTGGCAGCTGAGGTAAGGGTCATTTCCCACATAGGGTATAGTAGTTATTTGCAAGTAGTAGTTTAAGCGGTAGTGTGCAGTGCTTATCCATGGTATGTGGAATGGCACATGCACTTAGATTAGCCTGAGTAATACTTTGTGATAATTAGTGAACAAAGTTGGGAGTTAGATGGCGCATAGAATGTGAGCGAAGTGTATCTCTTGTTGGGGTATTTTATCCCTTTTTGGACTACTAGAGACACATGTTGGAAGCATGATCATATGCTTTAGAAGATAGAGAAAATTAGAACAACTGAAATTAGCTAGTTTTTTCTTATTATGCGATTAACTAGACTAAAATTTTCCAATATTCAGTTTAAGCGATAATAAAGCAACAGAGATAACATTTGAAGCCCGACATAATAGTTGACAAGGAAGGTGTGAACTACATAGCGTGTAGGGTTTGGTTAGTCATATGTTTGGTTTGGTTCATATGTTTGCTCATTTATTCCTACGATACAAATGGCAGCACACACAAACCATTAATCCGAACTACATATACGATACAAACACGCCTTCTGGAAAAGAAAATACTCGATGGATGGAAATCAAGTTAGGCTTGCGGACATACGTCCTACTCCCCCTCATGTAGGCTCTTCTCTTGGTGATTGTGTTGCTCCCATAAGCTAGACAACACGACGCCTCCTGCCGTTGTCCCATCCGTGAAGACCACCACCGTGAGAGGTGATTGTGTTGCTTCTATGGTGTTTGGATCTATCCAAAAAGCTCCATAATTATTATTGCAGATCTCAATTGTTTCAAGTTTTGTTGAAAATTTGGACTTCTTTTGTACCATTGTAGTATATATGGTCGTAAAATGATTATAATTATTTCATATTAGCATTTTTGTTCTTTATCTACGCTGTTCTTGCCAATTTGCTTTATGAATTTTACTAATTTAATCATGTACAAACAATAGTTTCAATTCTAACTTGTCAGAGTCAGGGACCCAAGGTCAAGGGGTTGGGAACAGCCAAATTTCTCCCCCGAAGTAGAGAAATACTATGTCGGGGGTGGGGACATTCTCCCCCCACCCACTCCTCCCCAGGGAATGCCCTTGTTGCCATCCGTACCCAAGAACCCCATGGTGTACCCGCACACAAAGCCATCCTAGTTGCCTACGCCAACTGGTGTGTATGTATCTTGCATACCACAATTGCAACGTATAATTTTTTGGAACATAGTCATCACGGGTCTTCAGTGCAATAGGGGCATGAGGGACCATCGGTGCCTTTCCCTTTCTTCCCCCACTACCGGTTGTGGGAGGTTCCCAATGGGTGAATGCCTCGGGCACAACTACATAGCTCACATATGCATCTATGCCTAATAAATGCCTCATCGTACTTCTTTGGACCATCAATTCATTAGAAGAAGTAGCAGCACTCATCTGGCTACCACACATAGGTTGTGATCAAAATGGCTTGAGCTTTTGGCTTCAGCTTATTTTTGCACTATTCATAAATTTTGTCTTTTTCTGAACTTTTGGCTTTTTTTTGAGTTTTTTTACCGGTTCTTTTTTTCCTCGTATTTGTTTGTATTATACGTAATGGGCTAACATGTTTTTTCTATTTTTAAATTTTTTTAAATTTAATTATGGTAAATAAGCCTCTGTCAGCTACAGTGCTTTTTTCAGCCAGCTACAGTGTTTTCAGCCATAAGCCACGGGCTTTTCAGCCATTTTGATCACAACCATAGGTAAAGTTACTGATATTTAAAATGCAACATGCAATGTAAAATATCGATAGACATCACTTATGCGGAAATCCCGACACATATAGTAAGCCGGGACGATGGTTCTAGGATGTATGGATTGCTTGATTCATGTTTACTTAGTGTCGTCGCACTGTGGGTATGGGAATTTTGGTGGAACATGAGCATCCTTGCAAGAATTATTAGGGTACATTCATGCCATCTTGGCAACCCATTTTCGCTTTTAGAGCATTTCTGTGCAGTCTAACATACTCGAAAAGGTTGTGCGTGCAAAATTGAACATCACTTAAATATGAAAGTGAACCTAAATTTTACAATACCGTAATATGGAGATCCCAACCTATAAACCCTTATCTAGGTTTGTTCTTGCTAAGATAACATGTCTTCGTTGAATAAAGTAACAATTGGAGCATGAATACATCTATCAAATGTTGTTAATGGAAAATGTATGATACAATATGAGTAAAAAACCTTGCTAACCCTTCACGGACGCAATTTGGCTACCACAATCTAACTTAGACTTTGTTAAATTGGGTAATTTTTGTGGTCACCCGAAATCTAGGGTTGGAACAAGTGTGCTCCAAATCACACAATTTCAATCGGTAAAATAATGGGGAATGAGGGGGCTTACCTTTGTGTTTCAATTCCCACGAGAAATCCAGGGCTTAATCGATGAATTTTTTTGGGTGGATCCTGAGTTTCTTCGATTTTACAACAAACATGAACGATTTCTCCCTTGTCCATATCGGTTCCATCCAAACGAACCAACCATACACAATAAAAATAACAAAATATAGCCCACAATCTGAGTACAAACCATTGCTAAGCATCCAATAATAGCTAATCCCAACAAATAACATCGATTCAAGCGGTAAATTTTCGGATCTTGAAGGTCACCTAGCATCTAGGGTTTGCTCAAAATGTCACCAAATCAACCAAATTCAAGGGGTAAGATGGGAAAATAGGAGAGCTCAAACTCAAACTCAAATCTCTCGAGACATCCCAAGCAAAATTGGTCGACTTTGACGCATATATAGTGGGTTAGGGAGAGGAAGCAAAGAGGCGACGCGAGGTTAGGCGCCTGTACTTCCTTCACGCAAGCCTTACATCTCAGGGCTCAGCGCTAGCCACCTTAGCACTGACCTCAGCACTAATGAGACTGGCACTGAAGTATAATAACCTAGAGCTAGGGGTGGAAAAAAAGCTCGTTAGTGGGGCTCGTTGGCTCGGTTCAAAATTGTTTCAATTATACTTGTTAATTGGTTAAACATTAAAATGGGTTGATTTCAAATGAATTTGAATTTTGCTCAAGCTCGGCTCGGCTCAGCTCGGCTCGTTAGCTCATTTCTAAAAATACTTTTAAATTATCCGTAAAATGATATTAAATCAAAATATGCCAATTTTAGAAAAAGCTCGATAAGACGAGCAGTTGGCTCGATATCCACCCCTGCTTAGAGCCATTTTTCCTTGTTCTCCAAAGAGGCATCGCAACTTTGCCACCGAAAATTGGCCAAGTGCTAGGATGCAACCTCGGTGCCAACATCTTTGATGTTTAGCCTACCATGCCGAAGACACGTTAGCTCTGCCTATCTCTCTATGCCAGCGTGACTCAAATGTTAGCACCACACCTAATGGCGCTGACATTTTATCCGTCACCACCATTCATGATGGTGCTAAACAAAGAAGCTAATTTTGGAATTAGGTTCTGCAAAGGCTATTTTTAAAATTAGAATAAAAAAAGGGGCCGAGGGCCTGTTCTTTTGGGCTTTTGAAATCAGTTTTTGGCTTCTGTTACAGTACCTAACTTTCAAACGGAATATTTTCTCAAGACGGGGTCTACAAGTTAAACGATCTACACGTTAAAAGCCCAACATCTGTACCAGCCAAAATCGCAAGTGAGTATCTGTCTCTCCGTAATCTGTACCGTAAACAGCTAAAATTTAAAAATATCAGTTAAAAGCCATAAGCCGCAACCGAAAAGAACATGCCTGAATAGGGAGGGGGGGGGCATGATTCGTGCGTCAATGGCTGGCGCCGATGCGTGTCTATGTCGACGTCGATACGAAACGAAGATTGTGGCCACCAACGCCTCAACCAGAAGTTCCGGATAAGAGCTAGCTAAGCTAAGGTAGTTGACCGTCTTCCTTCCCGCTCGCGTGCTACGAATGGAGGACGAGTAAACGTCGACCAGATCCGAGTAAATCGCCAGGACTACTTGTTGCTTCTAGATGAACCAGACGTCCACGCAAACGCACGCACGTCGAGTCGCTGCAAAGACCGTTTCAATCTCCGACGAAACCAACCCGATCGCGTCCGGTCGATCGAGATCCCGAGAGCGACGTGTTTAGGCGGAAAGGAGACATGACGCATCGCGTTCCACAACAAGCGAGGGTAAAAATTACTGTTAAAACGTGCATGCATCTGCGTGTTGTGACCTCGCCAACGACGGCAGCTGGGTGGAGATGCAACCTTTGTTTCTCCGTTCCTTCCCCGCCGAACACGGCTTCACGTGCGGCGGGACCGGAGGTCGGAGGAAGAAGCGTAGGCGACAAGGGCTTTTGAGTTTTCGGGAACGCCAACGCGCGGAGGCCACGTCGGGCACATGGCGTGCCGCGCGGGCCGGCGGATGGTTGGACGCGGCCCAGCACGTCAGATGCCCAGCCCGGCTGGCCTGTCAGATAGGATCGTACGAGAGATGGCACTGAGGCAGGCGACACCCACGTTACACAGCAGCTCATCACGTCCGCTTATCCAACCTGAGTCGCTCGGTGGACATGGATAAACAGAGCAACTCCAGCAGGGCCCCTACTTGAGCCCTCAAAACTCAAATTTGAGGGCTTGAGCCGAAAAACGAGCTCCAGCAGAGCCCCTACTAGAGCCCTCAAATTTGAGGAGGCCCTCAAATCACCCTCCCACCCCTCATTCCTAGGGGCCCCCTACTCTGGCTCTCATTTTTCAGCTCTGCTCGTTTTTTTCCCGCACAGACTGAAACGTCCCCCGCCGCCTCCAATCCCCCGCCGCTCCCCTCCTGCTCGGCTTCCATTCCCCCGCCACCTCCAATCCCCCGCCACCGCCGCCGCTAGATCCCCCGTCCCGCCCGTCCTGCTCGGCCAAAATACCCCACCGCCGCCAGATCCCCTGCGCTCCCTCCGCCGCCAGATCCCCCACGCTCCCCGGCGATTCCTCCCGCGCCGCCACCACCCTCCTCGGCGGCTCCTCTTCCCCGGCTCCCGACGCATCTCGCCCGACGCGCCTACGCGACTCCCGATGAGGGACCTCCATGGCTCCCCGTCGGTGGAGAAGATGGAGTGGTGCCCAGCGGGAGGACGGCGGTGATGGCGCAGGGGCGATGTAGAAGGAGTCGGCGTCGATGTTGATGAAGCCGAGGTGACCGGCCGTGAAGAGTAGAGGCGGCAGTGAGCGGATGACGCGCCAGCGGATCTGGTGCTTGGTGGCGCGCGGGAGATGCGGCGGCGCGGCCGAACCGAGGAGAGGAGGGGCGCCGGCGGCCGGATGTGAGGAGGAGGGAGGAGGGGGAAGCGGAGGCGGCGGGAGGTGCGAGGCGGAGACGGAGGTGGGGATGCCTGGAGAGTGGAGACGGCGGGGGTGAGGGAGAGAATGAGGAGTGGTCCCATGTGTCAGTTGCAGTGGAATGGATTTGAGGGCTTAAATTTGAGGGGTGCTGTTGGAGTAGATGCAAAAAAACTGGGTCCTCAAAAGTAGGGAGAGCCCTCAAATGAAAAGTAGGGGCCTTATTTTGAGGGCTACTGCTGGAGTTGCTCTAAACAGGGCGTGACAGCTGAAGAGATTGGTCCCGTTTTTATCGGCTTTACAGTTGGTTTTTAGGTTTAACTTTTTTTTAATGATTATTATTTATTAAACTAATAAGCTATGGTTCGAAAGCCAGTGGCCTTCTTGCTTGTCAGCACTATACACCAGGTCAAATGATAGCGCTTTTACAACCGTGCAAGGCAAGCACCTTTGTAATGGTCCGTTTGGCTCGATTCATGGTAGATGTGCTCGTAAAACTGAGGCGCCAAGTCAAAACATGTAAACATCTTGGGCCTTGCTTAGGATGTAGGATTTGAAAACGAAAATTTAAAAGTTTTGAACTGTTTACTGCGAAATTAATTGTGAAGTGTATACGTTTAAAACGGGTTTTAGCAGCCTTACATTCTTATAAGTCCAACTCGCGTGCATTGAAAATACAAATGGCAACGCCTTTATTTTTTGTCTAGGAAAAAAACTGAGTATCAACTATCAAGGCCTTAGCAAGGCATGGGTCTAGCATGGGCCAACGTGAAGTTACCTTGAGTCTCTCGGTCCTTTCCTTTGGAGATATAACTGTTAGGATCAAAGGGGCTCCTTCCTTCTGCTCAAGTTCTCCTTCACAAACTGTATTGACTCTCTTCCTTATCTCGTAAGGGGATAAGGCTACAAAATCAAAAGAAAAATCATGAGTCAGAAAACACATTACTAAACAAAAAATTTAATCGGTCAAAATCTTTGATGCAAACCTTCCAAGGAGTCCCTGGTCGAATCTGATGCGCCTTTATATCATAACATGATTTGATCGCGCAATCTCAAGGTGTTGATTCGATGCATGGTGAAGTCCCTCACCATATGATGACCAAGAGGATTTTGAATACATGGGAATGTACTCTCTAGCCCTCCCGTCATGAAGGCGTAGCGAGTAGCTACCGAGCTATGCTCCCACTTTCCTAGATCTTTCAATCATCCGATAGTAGTATCTGAAGAGATCCAGGTTCATTGTGATTCCCAGGTATGCCTCGCACGAGTATATCACAATGCTAAGCATGGTGATCGAATTAGGTGCCAGATTCACCAACTTGATCGCATAATGCTCGAACACCTCTGACAAGAAAGAGTACGCTAGAAGCCTAAATCCTCATTCCACGCACGCCCATAATACAGGTATCTCGCCATCTTTGTTGTTTGGAAAATTCTCGTCCATCGCTTATTTCCATGGGATCATGCCTGGTTGGGGATCAGTTCCGCATCCTCCAAAGCTTTCAACTCTTTGATCCTAATTTGGATCTAGGCCATTCGGAGATGAATTTGAGCTTCTTTGTAGCTTTGGGTTTAGATCTAGTAAGGATCAAGAAAATTTGGGGAAGAAAATAACTAAGGTTGTGATTGCTAAGGTGGAGAAAACAAAGGAAAGCTCAAGGGAATACGAAAGATTTCTGGAAAGCATGAGATAATATAGATACAAGTTTGGTTTATAAGGGCCACAACCAAGATTTGCGGTTATGGCAACTATGCCAACGGATATAAACCTTTTGGTTATATTATCCTTCTAGTTGGCTTTTCAACTTCAAGTGAAATGACTTTTTTACCTTTCTCTACTACGTTTAAAAAGATTTCTTGACTGGAATATACATTTCGACTTTCCAATCGAAGAATCTTAAGTCATAATTTCACTTGAAGTTTGGAGGCTAGATGATGAGGATTGAATAATCCATTAGAAGCAGCTTTAATACATAATTAAAACTCCAAACTAGTGTTGCCATAGCTTATGCTGTAACATGTCATGAGTATCTATTGGTCGGAATATTACTATTCATATACCTAACCAGCTATTACTTGGAAGCTCTGTAATCCGACATGCGGGCTTGCCTTCGGGTGATGCCTCAATAGGTGAAGGAACAAAACACGTGCACTTCTATCCCCTTTAATCGTACCATGTTCGACCTAATACCTTTGACAACAACTACCTCGCGGTTTTCTCCTGTGACTCTCCCCACTGACAATAACTATTTGAATTATTTTCAGGCTTCTCTCACTGACAGCAATCATTTGCTCGGATGGATGGAGGGGATCAATAAGGCACCTATTCATGCAGGCAGTTGACAGCACTTTGGAACTATTTAAAGCCTTGTGGGGAAGAACATAGAAGGATCAGATGACAAAAAAGACAGCAGACATAAGAAGGGATAGCAAAGTTATTCCACATTAGGATTAGTAGCATTTTTCCTGCAATTGCTCATTGAGAGCAAGTTGTAATCCTATTATAGAAATAAAGATTGTCCTATTTTTCTTTGTAATCCTTCTGTGAAACTTAGATTTTTATACTATTCGTAAGATTGATGATTTGATGGTCGACAATTGTCCTTGCAAAAAAAAGTAATCTATGTTGGTTGAAATCACTAATGCAAAGCTGAAACTTTTTTTGTTTGAGTTGCCAAAGCAGTTGTACACTAGTGATAATTGTTTTGATTAAATACATTATACATCACTGATGTTTTACTGACCTTTTTCCTGAGGCTGTTAGGAAATATAATCGGAAAGTGTTCAAGTTCCCACAGAAGGCTTATAACCCTTCTACTGTGGGCCTGCACGCTGCTTAAGCTAACTGGGCTGTTGCGCGGGCCTTTGTCGGACTCGAGAGAATGCTCTGCTAATTTGATAGGGTTCTACGAGCGGTCCTGGACGTACATGTGATAACTGGGCTTTTGTGTGGCCTCTTTCACAATATTCTCTGTAGTTGCGGTGCTCCTTTTTCTTTCGCATAAACTGTAGGTTGCATACTCACAATACTCGGACAAAAGATTAAAAAAAAAAGATCTGCTCGGATTTGGTATTTTAGAGTAGGCTACAATATAAGCTTATTCGATCATGATGTGACATTCAAGTCAACCAATATTCTATCTGACTTAGTGCAAGGGAATATGGCATATAATTATCTTATGCTAGCATGAAGCAACATATTACTCCAGCTTATTCCCTGATCTAAAAAGCCAAATGTTTCTTTCGTGATAGTTAAACAGTGGAGTACTAGTAGAAAACAGCACCAGTAAAGAGGAGATAAAGAGAAGGAAAAGCAGTTGATTAGAGGAAGCCACTGCTACGCTGGGGGTTAGGTGTGGATGGAACGGAATAGATGCCGGTCCACGTCAGGATGCAGTGTCGCAAGTTCCAAAGAGACCCACCACCTGATTGGATTGGCCGAGACTATCATCGCCATCATGATCACAGCTCAGATTCACTCATTTGATGCCGCCTACTCGGGCTCAACGAGGTACGGCGCCTTCAATTGGAAATGACGGCCACTGTTATCCTGATGATATCCGGAAATGCCGATCTGCACTCACAGAGAGCACTTGCACCCACTGTCATAGCCTTAAAGTTGAGCATCAAGATTCATGGCAAAAAATGAATTATATAATTATTGGTGAATTTAGGAAATAAGGACAGTATTTTATGCACTGATTACAGGACATCATCCTCTCTTTTCCACTAACAGCAGAATTCCCTTCACTTGTAGTTTGAATTTTGAATCATGCATTTCATACTCAAAATACAAGATGCATGTAATATACTCTTAGACATACTCAACAATACTAGTCCCATGTATTAAATGATGTATTGTATATATAATATACGTGTACATTGTGTGTGCTGTACAGACAGAGAGAGGGTAAATATATGATATATCGTACAACAAGGCGTGTACTGTACGTGTACATTGTGTGTCCTAGGCAGGCAGGTAGAGAGAGAGAGAGAGAGTAGAGAAATGCTATATTGTACAACAATACATGTAAAACTTCAAACCATATTTATAGAGGAGAGAGGTGAAATATGTAGCACCGGTGAGGACGAACGGTGGTGAGGGCGAGTGGCAGTGAGGGCATGTACCGGAGTAGCTGGACGGTGGCGGATGTGCATCGAAGTAGGTGGACATGGATGACGGTGGTGCAAATTGGTGGCGTGGTACACTATGAGGTAGAGCACGGAGAAGGAGAGGATGGCCAGTGCACATCGTTGTACAAGATGATGACAACGTAGATGGTGCAGTGGTGTACACCGGTAAGATCCGGAGGTGCACATCAGTGTACAGGACGATGATGGCATGGACGATGTGGTGTTGTACACCGACATAGACGACGGGATGGTGCGGTGTACATCCGACAGGATTAGGGATGACAATTTGAAGGTGGTGAGCTCGTCGACGGTGGATCCGGTGGCGACGACTTTGGGGAGGGCATATCCGGTGGTGCTGACCTCGGTGATGACGAGCTCAGAGACAGTGGATCCGACATTGGTGGCTCATGGACAACGGATCCAGCACCAGCGAACTCGGGGAAGGCGAGCTCGCTGACGGCAGATTCGGTGATGCCAGCTTTACGGAGGGTAGATCTGGTGGTGACGACCTCGGCGAGAGTGGATCAAACGGTGCCGACCTCAGTGATGGCGGGCTCAGAGACGGTGGCTCGAGGATGATAGATTTGGTAGGCTCGAGGAAGGTGGATCTGGTGCCAAAGGACTCAGGGAAGGTAGATCCGGTCGCGACGAGCTCGGGTACTGTGGATCTGGGTGGTGGGCGACACAGAGCAGGAGCACCTTGACGGCGTAGCTATTGAGAAAGAAGACCTTACCAGTGTTCCTCGTGCACACTGGTGAGGTGCACCTCATTGGTGGCCTCATTGGAGTTGAAGGAGAAGGTCGGCGGTGCCGCTTTTACCTTGCCGGAGTTGAGGAAGAAGGGCGGCAAGGTGCTTTTCACCGCATGGCCGCCTTCTCGCCGCTACCCACTCTACTCATCGGTCGTCGACCGCCTCACTGCATGAAGAGTGAGAGACATTGGATGGAGAGAGAAGCGAAAATAATAACTGGGTGGGTGTAGAGAGAAGGGGGGGTAGGACAGAGATGGATGCGGCTCCCACATATACTGTTGAGGTGACCCATTATGCCCTATGAAAGAATTAGGAACATAGAAAAGCAAAATAAATAGGATCAAAGCAGCACCAATGGTACAGATAGTGGGTTCATCTACTTTTTGGATCATATATCATTACTATTATAAAAGAACGAGTTGGTAGTTATACGTCCATTCTTCTCCAACCGTACCATTCTTAACTTTTCACCACTCTCCACTTTTTAACTGATAAGAATAGCTCTCTTTCATAGCATGATTCTATATATATCCAATAAATTTTATTACAACGTACGAATAGGTGACTAGTTTCATATTAATCTTGAACCCACTCAAGTCCATAGCTGAAAGAAAGAAAGAAAGAAATGGAACTAAAATGCAGCGCAGCAAAGTAGATCCATGGTGCTTTTCCAAAAGGACAAAGCCGTGCTTTTTAACCCCTACCTTTTCCAGGTTTCAAAAGCCTTAATAAATCAAGGGGCCCCTGCTCTCTCCTCTTTTGCTTTTGCACCCGAAAGCCCGGTGAAATAATACCCCAAAAACTCAAAGGTCAAAATTTGGCATTTGTTTACTTAACTTGCAGCCAAGTGCACCACACCAGGCTGTTTCTTTAAGCACCGCATTAAAGATCAAGAGAACAGCTTAGCGAACCGAGAATGGGATGGTTCAGCAGCAGAATCCACCACTATCCTGCCAAACTCTTCTTAATTATGCGCGCCATGATTGGCTCGATCACTTGCTGCTACTGCTACTTCTAGCTGACTGCACGCTTGCTTTCACGAGCAATATTGGCATGGCTCCCAAGTTTTCCCATGCTAGCCGCACTGTAGTAGCATTGTACCCGCTGTATCGCAGCGATTGGTTGGTGGCAACCTAAGATCCCGGCGCCCATGCGGCCAGCGTTTGTTGGGGCCCGGCGCGGCGAGGCCGGCCGTGTGCCCGCCCGTTCCGCGAAGCCATCACGGAACAGCGAGAATGGACACCAGTTCACGATAACATCTCTGGATTTGCGATGGGAATTCGATCGATGGGGATCACCACCCAAATCAGCGAGATCAGGTACAACAGGGACGTCCGTCGCCGTCGCTGCTGCGCGGCATGGGCTGGTGCCACCACGTGAACGGCACGAGGGAACCGGCGTCCACACGCGCCACCCACACGAATGCTTGTCCACACGCGCGGGCTCCGCCAGGGACCCCATGTCATGAGACGGATCCCGTGCGTTCGAAGCGGAAGGCGCGAGCTACGTTTGAGCCGTCCGATCGGAAATCAACCGTTGAAGAAAACCTTATCTTCTGCCAGAAATTCACTACTACACATCAACCATCTAATCAGAAACAGATGTTTCAGGCCATTGTTTGCCAGAAATTTGAAGTTTTCATGAGACTAGTCACTGCTCATGCATTGCAACGAAATTCATTGGTATAAAAAAAGACTACTCTCATCTGTTAAAAAGTTAAACAGTAGCCAGTAGGTGTAATGATTTAAACCTGATTCTGAGGTGCTCTCAAACTTCCCCGTGGGCACCTGAAATTTCTTTCTTGCCTTCATCTTATTTGTAAACTTTTTTTCAGTAATTTTTTCGCGTTCCAAACATGGCACGGAATCAGACAGCCCAATCGACAGTCGCGCCCAACGGCACATGTGCACGCTTGGGTCCGGGGCATTTGGCGCGGAGACCCCATCAGCCAGCAGGCCCCTTTCATCATGAGTGCTTGGTGCTTGCCCTTTGGAGCCGTGTGGCATCATGGGCAGCTGCCCCACGCCTGATCACCCGTTTCTCCATCGGCACCATCGCTGTTGGGTACCTGGGAAAAGGACGCTGAAACCCTGGAGTCCAACCGCTCCAAACCACATCGATTTTTTGGTGCTTGCTTTTGGTATACTACTAGCACCAGTACGATCTCTATTAGCCGTGACTATGCGAGTCCTTTGTGATTATGCCAGCTCGGCTCGGGCGCACTTGGCAGGTCAAGTCAGTGAGTGCAGTTCGCAGATGCGTCTGAGATAGCGTTCAAACCCTTCATTATATATATGTTGATCGGCGAACAGTTGGTCAAAAGATTCTGATTAGTGATTACGGGTCGCTCGTAAGAGGGCATGGCTAGATCGATTGCCATTAGAGGCTAAGTTACTGGGATTGATAATAATGCTGGTAGGGCAATCTAGCCTAATTCTTTTCGTTGGGAACATGCTGAGCTTTGTCTGGAGCTAGATGTTTGATTTATTGTCTTTTTTGAGCGATGCTACAAGACTAGACCATTTCTTAAGAAGCAATTTAGCATCTTAACTAGTGACATGGAGTATACTTCTGATCCGATCGTCATGCTCCAGATGTCTTTTTTTTTTTACATTTTGCACTTTTAAGCTGGAGATTGTGACTAGCCGTAACAGGAAAACTTGACGCATCCCCTAGTAGAATCTTTCCCCACTGGAACAGCTAGCCTACATTTCTCCTCTTGGTAGACGAAGACTGAAGCTGATGGCTGAAATGAAAAGAATCTAGCAAAAACAAGCTATATGCGTCATGCATGTGAATCATTCTACTGCATCGGACATGATGACATGGCCGAACTGGTGCTGGGACTACCAATCATTTCGCATGAAATGGGCCACATTTTGAGTGAGATAGGACGGCCCAATCCAACTTGTCAACAGCTCAGAGGCTGGGTAAAAGAAGAAGAAGAAGAAATGTCAAAAACACAAAAGGGCAAAATGGATGGGGACATACCATTCTTGCATAAAAAGCTCATGACATTCTCCATTAATCTGTGACTGAATTGACAGCGGCTGTTAAATGTCAAAATTTGTTTGCTGTCAAACCAAATCCGAGTCCCAAAGCCTCTAAACACGGGCCCAGCCACTGTCACTTTATTAGAGCCATTAGCTCTTGCTTCCTGGTGGTTGGTTTCCATGGTAGGATTTCTCACATCTCCTCAATCAAATCCTGTTGCTACTTGCTTGTGCAGATGCAATGGCATGCGTCCCTCAACTTTTGGCATACGTGCAACGAAATGACCCAAGTGTTTGATTTGGGCTACACGTACGCTTAATTGCTTTAGTGGGCATAAATATTTTTACCATCAGCCGGAGGGATCAGATACCTTGGAGGATTCGGGACGTTATATGATAACCTCTATTGTTATCGCCGCGTGGCATTAGGCAAACAAACATCCATTCGCTTTTCTACATTATTTTTTTGTACAGAAACAGTAGAACCATAACTTTTTCCACGGATGATCGACTTCCACATCGAGCGAGACATTAGGAGAACTTTTTTGGAATATTTGGGGTTTTCCTCGACGAGGACACATATTCGATCGGCACATTTTTACGAGCATTTCCTTTCATTTTCCTTCTCCTTTTCCCCAAATATATTCTCCATGGAAAAACGCTTTTCGCACTGGCTGCTAACTACTAATGATGAATACATGTGATGTTAAGGCACATGTAATCAATCTCGACCGTCCATTGATTATGGTTAACAAAAAACATCAACCGACACGCACCAGCACTGTGATGCGGGCATGATGGCCGCCGGATTCTCGCCGGCGCAACGAGCAGCCAGCACCGATCATGGGTTAGCCTATTCCCTCCCGATTTGGTGCGCCGGTGCACCCTAAAACGCGTACAGCCCCAATGATGTGCACGTATCGATCTCACCGCTTCACTAATCACTACTACTACTACTACTTTGGCGTAGCAGTATGCCCTACCAGCCACTACTACCCAAAGCAAAGACCCAGATAGATATAGAGATGGCAGTGGGCGCGCAGCCAGGGCAGTGGAGGCGACATGTTCTTGTCCAGTGAGTGCAAGCAATGATCCGTCTAAACCACGGCGGCATTGGGGATCCCCCAGAGGCAGACAAGAGGGGGACAGGAGACGGTAGTGGAGCGCGCGGATGGTGTGCCGTCTATGTGTATTGTCTGTATGGCCGTCGGCTTTGGCATTGCCGCTGCTGCATGCAGCTTGCTGCAGATGAGGCTTTGAGAGGGGCACGCATCACGCATGCATGGCCATCGCTTTGGTGGTGGTGTCTTCTCAGTGCTCACTTCTCATTGTGCCACTCACTAGCTTGCTAGTGCATGCAGCAGCAGCAGCAGCAGCAGCAGCAGCAGCTCATCACCTGTTTGGTGTTGCATGAAATGTGCACCGGCTTTGGGCATCCAGAAGCCTTGCCTTTTTGAGAGTTCGTAGTGGAAGGGAGAAACAAACAAATATCTTAAAAAAAATAAAAAAAATTGCCCCAGGATTGCCAGCCTTTACAGTGAACCCCCCCCCCCCCCCCCCGGCGGTTGCAAAGTAATCTTTGGATGGGTGTGGTTTCTGATTCATGTAGAATGGTTCTCTCTCTGGTGTACACAGCATAATTGCATTGCCTCAATTCGACATGATTTATCTATGTTGATTATAGATGGTTTTTCTAGTCATTGTTTGCCTGTCTTATCATGTTTATGCACAGGTCATGGTGTCTGAAAGGAACCTGGAAATATTTGGTCTGGTGTGGAGGGAACTTCAAGTCCAATGTATCTCTCCTAAGGTTGGTGGACGGTCCCTTTATGAAAGGTAGAAAACACAGAGAAATTTTTTCCAAGGCAAGTCCAAGTCTTGAAAACACAATGGCTAGGTTTCAAAGTGTTGTGGCTTTTAGCAGAAATAGCACTGTAGCGTCTGTTAGTTTTTCTCAGATATTCAATTAAAAATAAAAAATAGAGAAAAACACCGTTAAATCTCCTTGAATAATACAAAGAAAAGAGAAAAGAAAAACCATATTAAAAAACTAATACATTCTAAACAATTTTTTATTTTTAAAAGTTAGCAGTATATCTCCGTTTGAAACGGGCACCATTCTCTTCTAATTCTTTTGGAGTTGGGTGTAGAGCCTGATCTGGCTGCCTAGCTAGCTACTAGTAGTCCTGAGATACTACCACCCTACCTAACCCGGCCGTGGGGCGTGGGCTGTAGTTTACTGGGGCAGGCGAGGGCAATTGGCTAGCTGCATACAGGCAGGCACAGTAAACATGCATGCAGCATGCAGGCAGTGATCCATGTGACCCGGCCATGCAACAAAAGGCTAGTTAATTTAGCTTGGGTGGGATCATTGACTTTTGGGGCTAGTAATAAATTTTATTTTGATCTAAGGGTATCTCCAATGGTCTGAGTCAGCTAGCTATATGTATGTACACATCAGGGCATCTGTAGTGTATGAAAAGAGGAGATCTTAAACCACCTTAAGGTCAACCTTATACATTACAGGGGTGACCTTAAGCAGACCCTAAGCAAAAAAAGCTTAAGGCTGGTCCTCAAGCTAAAGACCTGGCCATAAGCATTAAAATACAATTTTTCTTTATCTGCCATGTGGGACCGTCTTAAGGCCACTTAGGTTATATACACTATGGAGTTGGTCTTAGGTTTAGATGGGACCCACCTTAAGACCCTTTGGGTTATATACACTACAGATGCTCTCAGTATATATCCTATGTGGAGGAAAAAGAGTAAGCACTAGTCTATAACGCCAAACGAGGCAGCCTCTATAAATTCTGTGTGTGCATGTAAGCATCAAATAGCTATCTTTATAGATAGTTCTTTAGAATGCTAGCTTTAGTGTGTACTATATAGATGATGTGGAAGTCTTATAGTTAGTTGCTAGCTATAACCATTGGAGATGCCCTAATGGGACCTAGGGTATATGCTTCAATAGGAGTGGCCTAGTAGGAGTAGAATGCATAAAATTATACTCGGGTCTTTCAACTTGCTCTTGTGAAAGATGTTTCGTAAGTGAGCACACCTGATTAGCCCAACATACAGCGAGCACCGGTGGAACGACCGATCAAGCTTGTCCCTGGTGCCATCTCCGGGCGCCGTGGATGGACTAGTCCACGAATAGATGCCTAGTCCCCGAGAGGGAAAAGAGAGAGCATGATAAGAGCAACTCCAGCAGTAGCCCTTAAAACAAAGCCCCTACTTTTCATTTGAGAGCTCCCTCTACTTTTGAGGGCCCTGTTTTTTTGCATCTACTCCAACAGCACCCCTCAAATTTAAGCCCTCAAATCCGTTCCACTACAACTGACACATGGGACCCACTCCTCATTCTCTCCCTCCTCGTCCGCCTCCTCGCATCCTCCGACGACGGCGAGGCCGAGGCTCTCGTCCGCCTCCTCGCATCCTCACCGTGCGCGCCATGCGTCTGGAGCCGGGGAAGAGGAGCCGCCGAGGAGGACGGTGGCGGTGCGGGAGGAAAGAGGCGGGCGGAAGAGAGCGGGGAGGCGGGCGTCGGCGAGCGCTGGCGGCCGAGGGGACCTGGCGGGCGGGGAGGCGGGCGCCGGGCGGCGTGCTCGGGAGGGAGGCGCGCGGGGAGGGAGGCGCGCGGCGCGCTCGGGAGGGAGGCAGGCGGCGCGCTTGGGAGGGAGGCGCGCGGGGAGGGAGGCGGGCGGCGCGCTCGGGAGGGGAAAGAGGCGGGCAGGGAAAACGACTCAACAGTATTTTGAGGGCTTGGCCTAGAGCCCCCAGGAATGAGGGCTGAAGGGGGGATTTGAGGGGCCTCTCAAATTTGAGGGCTCTAGTAGGGGCCCTGCTGGACCTCTATTTTTACCTCAAGCCCTCAAATATGAGGTTTGAGGGCTCAAGTAGGGGCCCTGTTGGAGTTACTCTAAGAAATCCAAACCAAAATCGCGCTCCCTGTGCGTTGGCCATGGCCCGTCCCGTTTACAGCAGACTGTGTGATGCGCGCGACGTGCTCGGCCGGCCGAGTGCCGTATTCACGCGAAGGGCGAAGGAGCCTTAGGCACCTTTTGATTCAGCGGTAGCTTTTAATTTATTATTTCTTAGTTTTGTCTTTTTATAGTTTTTTTGGCTTTTTTATCTTTTCTTTTTTTTCTATATTTCTTCACATTGTTCGTGATGGGCTAACCTATTTTTCTATTTTTGAATTCTTTTAAATTTAATTACACCAAATAAGATACATCAGATACAATGAAAAATAAATCAGTTATAGTGAAAAAAAAAGTCATAATCTATCACCAATACGAGCAGGCAGCCCCATGCCAAAGACTTCCGCATCGGTTGTGCCCTGTCTGTTGAAGAGAAGAGAGCAAGGTCGCCGCCTCGGCACGTGCCATTGCTTCGGAAACACGAATCCAAGAAGATTGCGCGGCTCGTAAACGTGCTAAGGCCACACGACTGGCCGGTTTGGGGCGGCGCAATCTTAATCGAGGCACCTTGTTGCAAATAGTAATGACTTCTGAATGTTTGGAACGTGTTGATATTTTTAATGTAATTTTTTCTTTTTCTTTATCCTTTTCATTATTTATGAAGATATAATGATGTTTTTTATTTTTTAATTAAATATCTCAGCTAAATTAAAAAAAAAACAAAACCCACGATCACTTCAGGACATGACCTAAATATAATCTGCACACTTTCCCCGTCGTCTTTGTGCGGACCAAGGCAGGAGGCGAAGTTCTGCGTTGTTTGATCTCTCAGAAAGACAGAAACCCAAGCTTCACGGCGACTCCCGGAGGATCCAGCTTGATTGTATTAACTATTAAATCCGCAAGTGTCCCATGGGCGCCGCCTCCTTTTCCCGGTCTCCATATGCTTGGCCTTCCTTTGTTCGTTCGTTATACATCAAGTCATAGCCCAGGAGTTGATACGAGTCTTGTTTGAATAAGATCGTCAAATAAAATACTAGCAAAGTGTCGGTGTCCTTGAAATCACAATATTACGGCAAATTATGCATTCGGTGCGGCATGCATGACACATGCGGCGCATCTAAAAGATCAAGAGAACTACAAAGACACAAACATGATGAGAAAATATCAGTCGACTAAAATTCAAGCATGTTCACAAAAGAAAGAAAAAAGAGAGAGAGAGAGAGAGAAATATTGCTCCACTGAGCAGTAGAATTTGATTACCTCAAACATCTTGGTCGCCCAATCTCTTAGGACTATTTTAATATTGCGGTAAAAGTAGTCGACTTTTGTTCCGCAAGCAACGGCTAGTAATCCTCGTGCATGGTCAACTCTAGCTCAACTGCATGCTTAGAGCAAGTTTAATAGTACAGATAGCTGCTACCTCCAATACATTTCCATGTCATCAAAAGATAATAATGCAGTCAACTCATACAATAAGCTGGCTATAAGTTGTCTCCACAAGAACTCTCAATCATTTAATACATACATGGGTATTGATAATTTAATACATGCATGGGTATAGCAATTAGTTCTATAGGTACATGCATGGATAATGCCTCTTTTCCTGTGCTATAGCCTGACTCTTGCATGGGAGTCGGCTTGGCTCTCTCTCCTTTTCTCTCCCCTCTACATAGGACTATGCTGACATGGATTCCCTTATAGCTAGCACACTCAACCTTATTAAACTTGCTCTTACTAGTTTTCGGTTACAACGGATTACTAATTAATGTGGTCGAGAAATACGTACTACTCCATAAGACCACGACGGATGAATCGGGCATGAGCTAGATATCGATCTACTGATGAATATTGTCGTGATTTTTTTAAAGGAAACGTAACCACAGTCACGTACGTAGTAATATGTGCGAAAACGTCAGTGCTGATCATTTCATTAACGCGCTGAGTTTAAAGTTGTTTAAGATGGAGGGCCAAATACATAGTATATTCCGGCATTTCATCAGTTGACTCCTGATTAAAATTAGATCAGAGTTGCTTATACTTAATCCATTCCAACGTTCAAAAGATGCAACGGAAATCGATCTTTGCTCCTCCCCAACATCCAGCATTTTATTTTCTAGACCAAGGTTTCAGCAAGTAAATTACAAGGACGTCATGCAAACTAGTAGATTGGATCAAATCAAACTAGGAGCGAGATAACGTGCATCTTAGCAAGTGAGCAAACCAAACATTTTTCCAAAAAAAGTTCTCGATTATCTATTCTATTTTATCAATTGGCTTAGTCGTTCATTGCTTCAAATTCACTACAGGACCAAACCGATATGGTCCAAGTGAAATATGAAGTTTCTTTGCTTCACTAGTAGTTCATTGAGTATACTACACACTGCAACTCATTAAATTCATATTTCTCTAGTCACAACATCGGCATAGTATAGTCTTCAAAACACATCTTTGACCACTAATATCTATTATAATATATTTATAAAATATAATAAAATTATATTATTATGAAAGTTCTTTTGGGGACATATCATACATATTATTTTCATGTGTTTAACCTAAATATTAAAAAAGATATCGATATATAAAATTTAGAAAATTTGACTGTAAGTAAGTATCCTAAAATAGCATTTATTTATGATTGGAGGGAGTAAGTTGCTTACTCTAATTGGTGGAACGACTTTAAACAAGACGATATACACGTATTTTTTGCGTTCTTACGTATGTACGTAGATCCACCAAAATTGCGAAGCAACCGCACGTGTGAAGTATTGTATATCTAGCTGTTCCATCGGAAAAAGTACTACTCTATCTGAACATATGAATAAAATTACAACAAAGCAATCTTTCGCCACCTATTGCCGTGCAATTCCCTGAAACCAAGGAATCTGACCACCCAAATAATTCATTCAAGTCTGATAATCTCATTTAACATTTCCCTTTGCTTGCATCTACAAATTCTCCGGCTAACCTGTAAAACATTTTCAAATTAAAGAGCCGTTCTTGCTTGTGCAAGAAAGCCGTAGGCAAGTTGGCCTTTACTTTATTCATCAAACATGTAAGTAACCCCAACTATTGGATGCTTATTTTCAAAACATATCTTGGCTGTTTTAGTACCACAGAGAAGTTCGTAATGCCAACCATTGGATAGTCCAATCGGTATGCCACCTTAATTTTCTGGTTTCAAATCTCGGAAAACCACAACGAA
Source organism: Dendrocalamus latiflorus (assembly GCA_017311315.1). Classification (NCBI taxonomy): domain Eukaryota; kingdom Viridiplantae; phylum Streptophyta; class Magnoliopsida; order Poales; family Poaceae; genus Dendrocalamus; species Dendrocalamus latiflorus. Next base: position 13,822,355 of record CM029647.1, on the reverse strand, counting down.
AATTCTACATAAATATAAAGTTAGTAGAAATTGAATTCTAGTCATAAATTAGAGAGAGATGTGCTACACTCTGCTATGCTATGGTTGGCTACTTTTGATTAACGAGTTAATTAATTGGACTTACGGAGTACTGGAGTAGTTAGATTTCCTAGAGCTGATCATATGTAGCTCTAGGAAATCCTGGATCTAGAGTTGCAGGCATGTTAAGTGCATTTACATGACTCATTTCATTTATATTATATATTAAATAAAAATATTTAAATCACTTTAATTTAGTCAACAAATTACAGATCCAGCATAAATCTTGGAGCTAGAGCTGTGCCAAACGGGGCCTTAACACTACGGCTTCCAAGTTGGAGTTAGGCTTGGAAGTCGAATTTTTGGCACATATAACACTTTTACAGCACTAATTATAAAAATGATCGTATACCTATCATATTGATAAAAATGATGTTTTTTGCCATTCGGTGCCTGAGTGGCAACGCTAGAGGACGGACACATAGGCCCTATCATCCTGCCACCGGACGACGGGTAGCCCGCGGTCCCGCTATCAGACGGTAGGTAGTCTGCCATCCTACCACTAGACGAAGCTGCCTGCCGCCCAATGGCCAAACAGCAGGTTAGACGGCTTCATCATCCGCCCTAATTTTTTTGCATACTATTTGTTTAAATTTTTAAATATAACAAATGAGCTTGAAAAATTATGAAATTTTATATGCAGTTTCCTAACACAACGTACTTGACTGTAGAATGTTTTGACAATTTTATCCACTCTGAATATTGCTTAAAAATACATATGATTTTGATATTTATAGGAGTTGTTACATATACCAAACGAGCTCCAAAAATTACAAAATTTTATAGGAAGCCTCTTGACATAGTCAACCTAATTGTGTATTTTTTTTAAGAATTTTATATGCTATGGATTTATCATGTTAATTCATGTTTAATTTAATCATGAATTTAGCGATGCTCATGCATCTTTTGCAGTGTGTGACATATATTTTTTAAAAAAATTTATACATTACGAATATTTATAGAAGTATATGTAATAGTACAAAAAATGCATCGCACGGGATGCGATATGGCTCACCCATATGAGCAACTGCTATCTCTTCGCCGTGTCTGCCTCCCCATGCATAGCCTTGTTTTCCGTTGAGCATGAGCATATCCCATGGGGTACGTCAGCCAGTCAAAAGGTTGCGTCTTGGTCCGGAGGAGGTATGAAGATCGTTCTGTTTGTTGAGTGGCCAGCAGTAGTCCAGTAGGCTGAGGTACAGCAGGCTGGGTCCGGTAAGCGTTGATGTCCTCCAACTAAGATATACCGAACTATGATCCATCAGCAATAATGTCATGAACGAAGAACTCTAGAAATCCCCCTTGTGATGCGGAGGAGATCTCGCCTTGACCGTACGATGCGGCAGCGAAGCTGAGGAACTCTGCCCACCGAAGTCTCCAACTCTAACTAATTGCTACTACAGTAATTACGACTGCTTAATTATATACTCCCATACAATAATAAATTATGGATACTGTACGTACATAGAAATAATAAAACTATATCTGAATTACTACGACCTACTTACTTCGTAATACAAACTACATTAATTACGACTAACTAAATAATAATAATTAACTAGGACTATGGGAATAACGTCAAAAGCATGCGATTAAAAATTACCTACCTTTTAGGACATGTATTCAGCACTGCCGTGTCCTTAATGAGCTATGAATTGGCTTGTCAAAATAATTAGCTATGCACTCTTAATTTCGAGAGTATCTTGCAATAAATAGTATAGATGAAATATTAGTTCGAAGATTGATATTGATAGTAAAATACTATAAGTTAGTGATTACGGCCTATTTAATTCGTAATATAAACTACATTAATTATGACTAACTAAATAACATTAATCAACCAGAACTATGGGAATAATGTTGAAAGCATGCGATAAAAAATTACTTACCTTTCGGGAGAAGCAATCAGCACTGTCGTGTCCTCCTGTTGCGTCCTTAATGAGCTATGCACTGCCTTCTCAAAATAATGATCTACGTAATCTTAATTTTGAGCGACGACCATGAGAATGAGCTTTTACGATGAGTAACTGAGATGAGCGATGATGAACTACTAGAGGTTCATATTTATGGCCGAGCGAAAAGGGAACTCGGTGCACTCACCCCATAAATTAAGGACTCCTTGTCGACGAGAAGCACTTCAGGCGAGGGGGTGATATGATAATACAGACAATGTGCAGTTGAGGGAGCGGGCGAGGGGGACGTCATGGACATAACGACATTAGTGCGAACAAAGGAACACGCGAGGGGACAACACGGACAGAGTGACAATTATACGAAGGATGCAGTGAAAAAAGATAGCAGCAACGGGTCGATATATGTGCGAAGGACAGAGGTTAAGGGTGCCTTTGGTTGAGCTTTTGGGAGCTGCTTTTGCTTCCAAAAAGCCAAAAGTCAACCAAAGGGGTGGAAACCAGAAGCAGCTTTTTCAGAAGCAGCTACTTTTGGGTAGTACAGTTTTGAAAGCACCTTGGACCCTACTTTTGGCTTTTGGCTTTCTGCTTTTTGAAATGGTGAAAATAGAGAGCTGTTTCACAGTTGTTTCAAGGAAAATAGAGATAGGAGGTAAGTTTTATACTTGTTTGAACCAAACAGCTTACAGCTTTTCCACAGCCCACAACCTACAACAACTTTTCCACAGCCCACAGCTCACAGCAGCTTTTTCAGAAGCCACAGCTCAACCAAACACACCCTAAACACTGCAAAAGATGCCTGAGCATCGCTAATTTCAGGATTAAATTATCACGAATTAACGTGGTAAATTTAGAGCACATAAAATTCCTAAAAAATACACAATTACAACAACTATGTCGGGAGGCTTTATATCAAATTTTGTAATTTTTAGAGCTTATTTGCTATATGTAACAATTCCTACAAATATCAGAATTGTACAAATTTTTGAGCAATAGTCATAGTGGATAAAATTACCAAAAATTACACAATCAAGTACGTTATGTCGAGAGACTACACATAAGATTTTGTATTTTTTCTAGCTTATTTTCTATATTTAAAATTCAAATAAACAATATAAAAAATTAGGACAGGTAATTAAGCCGGCTTAATCACCTGTCGTCTAGTGGTGGGACGGCAGACTGCCACCGTCTGGTGGTAGAACAGTAGGGCGTACGTGTGCGCCCTCTAGTATTGTTGTTTGGCTATTGGACGATAAAAATACTATTTTTATTAATATGATAGATATATTACTATTTTTATAAATATGGGTACAACAGCATAAAATATGTGAAAACTCTGGGAAGTGACGCGGTACAATATACGATGCATGGTTCGAAATCGGATTCGCCGCACCACATGTTTATCGGATCTTGCGTTCAGTTCCCGGGTTCCAAAGGAAATCGCTCACCTCGCCAGCCTCTCTTCCCCGTCCGTCTAAGCAAGCACGCACGTCCCGCACACATGGAAGTTTTCGTTTCCCTCGAGCGAACGGGCAACGCGCATACGTACGTACATTAATTACCGAGTACAGTGACTGTATCGTGTGCAGGGAGCGAAAAAGTCTTCTGCTAGGGGTTAGCGCTGAATCTGTGAGATTGCATGTCCATGACTAGACAAATGTACGGCCAGTCAGAGCAGTTGCGCTTAATAATTGTTGGAGCCCTGTATAAATAAAACCCATATATTTTCTGGGTTTTCATGAGGCAGAGAAAAGTAGCAAGACTAGGACCCTGTTCTTTACGATTTTAAAAAATAGTTTTTAGCTTTTATTATAGTATCTAACTTTTAAATAAAGTATTTTTTTAAGAAAAGATATACAAGTTAATTATAGTACATGTTAAAAACCAACATCTGTATCAACTAAAATTACAGGCGAATATCTCTCTCCGTAATGTTTGTTGCAAATAGCTAAAATTTAAAATTTTCAGCTAAAAATTATAAGCTGCAGCCATATCAAACAGGCCCTAGAACTTGTTTGGAACACAGTTCATTCCTACGTGAACGTGAATATGGAAAAATTTCGTGTTACAAACGATCCTTTCGTGAATTTCTTTCCCTTAAGAGCACGAACAACCGCATGTCCGCAATCAGGTCATGGCCAACCGGTGTGACACTAATGTTGTTTTGCTTGTGACACAGTTTTAGTTTTAACAAGTACTACACGTTGGAATCGGATGGACCAGGGCCCGTTCCAACGCGTTAGCTATATTTCTTTTTCTTCTTTTTATATTATCTATAAAGATATAACGGTATTTTTTATTTTTTGTTTTTATTTTTCTTTATTGGAATATCTTAGAAAAATCTAACAACCACTACAGTATCATTTAACTAAAAGTTGCAACCAAAAGACAAAAGCCGTAACACTCTGGAACATGGCCTAAGGATACCCCTCCAAATATTTGCATTAGAGATGGACTAAGAGACGGCAAGGTGGCACCAAACATATCTTTCTTTTTTTTTGGAAAAATCTATCCGTGGTCCCTCAGCTCTCCAGTTCATCAACTTCCCATCTTTGAAGTGAAAAACCAGTCCCCTAACTACCAATACCATATAACCTAAGCCTCTACGGCTGAGAAATGACGTTTTTGATCACTTTGACCCATATGGCTAGCTGAGTCAGATTCGACTTGACCCAAAATAGAGGGCGGCACCATGGACGCGCTTTGCCGAGCTCGACACCAACGAGTGAGACCTCAACGGTGACCGATGAGTACCATAACCGGATGCTGCAATCCCGATGACCCTATCTACGGTGGCAGTGTTGACCGAGGTGGCTTACAATGGTGGCATGGTTACACGAGGTAGGGAATTCATTAAAGTGGATGGTGAGGATGGGGTTAGATGGAGGCAGGCTGGCGGCAGAGACCTGGGGCGGTGTAGGGAGCTTGACATGGTAGCGGTCTAAACAGTTCAACTTCTATAGAAATTAGAGTAAATTCCCACATTCTAAGCCAAAGCTCGGCCTCTGTTCCTTTCGGAACGCTGAAGCGCAGTACAGCATGCATGCTGCAATCAACCCCAGCTACTAGAACATGAACAAGGAACAAAAGGGTCACCCTATAAAACAGCAGAAAGTGTGCGTGTCCTGTTGCACTTAATTCCAGGTCTATTCTTTTTGGGTTATAGCATATTAGTCTAATGAATAGAATTGCTGAGAGAAACCAAATATCGCTAAAAAGTCAAAAGAACAAAGCCTCCATCTACTTTTAAATAATGCAACTGTAGACTGTAGAGTAAGTAAGAGCAAGGATAATAAAAGGCTGTTAGTAGGCTGTATGCTGAGGTGGAGGAGAGAGAAGAGAGGTGGGCTGTAAGTTTACAGCCAGCTGAAGCACAAGAATCAAGAAACTTTGTGAGAGAAAGGGGTGGGTCATACAGTCTTCAGCCGGCTGTAAACTACTATATGAATGGGCTGATAAGTGGGCTGTAAGTGTCCATACAGCCAGCTGAAGGCTGTATTATTAGCCTTGCTCTAAAGGAGTAAGCAGCGAGGTTGTGGAGTGGCCTTAAGCGTACGGATATGCAGGTCCTTACAGAGGTGTTTAGCAACTAAAAACTTATTTTCTTGTCATATAGAATAAATAAGACGTTTATATTATAGCATTGATAGTTAAATAGGCATTGATGTTTAATGGATATTTATGTATATAACTATATCTAATTAATAGATAATACAACGTCTAAACACCTAGAAAAGGATGCTTGTATTAGAGGAAATAAATTTTATACCAATGTTTGATGATGTGGCGATTTATCTCTCCTTAGGCAATCATGTATGAGCATCTTGTACCGTGGCCTACGGCAGTTCGAAGAGATGCTCTCCCGTAAACAAAGAGCGCTTGCGCCAGAGCAAAGGTCGCCATGGCAGCGCAAGGCACTCGAGCGCTTTGGGCTGCATGATTCCATTCGAATTTCCAAAAGGGCGTGCGCGGATAGGTTGATTAGACGGATAGATCGATACCGGCGACATCATGATTAGATCGGTGGCTGGCTAAAAGCCCCGTCGTTGTTAAACTGGGCGCCGTGCGGCCGGCGAGATGGAAAAGAGTGGAGGGATATGTAAAGATGGGCGGAAATATGTGGGCGGATTAGCGCGCTAATCATGCAGCGTGGCCAGGGTTATTCAAGGTATCAACGAGTGCTCGATCGAAGTTGTTCTTTCGTCCTCCTTTTCGGAATAAAGCAAATGCTTGGCTCATTTAGGCCGGCTAAGCTAACCCTTCTTTTCGGAGAAAGTAGGCCGGGTAAATTTACCTAAGGGGCTGGCTGGACCCACGCTATTTGAGTATTTAATTTGGAGTTTGGCTTAGGTGAATTAGTGTTTCCTACAACCATATATGTTAGGTACATATCCAAATAGACGATAAAAATGAATGAATACCTGGAACCGTTTGGAAGGTGAAATTTTCGTAAGGGTTCTCCGCATACTGCTTTTTAATTATCGCGAAATTTCTGAGAAATTCCTACGTTCTGTACAGGTCCTAAGTAATAAGCTGTAATCGGTAAAATGTACGGGCTACAAAATTTTGTGCAGGATTATAAAGAAAACCCTCGCCTTGACAGGTAGATGAGCCCCCTTAGTTCCACCGCTGGTTGACGAGTCCCCCTGAATCCTAACCCGCTCCTTAACCCTGAACCAAATGCATCAAATGAGTCTGCATTTCTCACCCAAATTAAAGCCACAAGTCCTTTTCTTCATTAAGAAAACTAGACACAAAAAAACTATTTTCGTATGGCCAACAAGTGGAGACTGTAGACCCTAAATTGACTGCTCATACCGACATCATTAATTCCCGACCCCTCCCAACTTTTATATCAAATCAAAGGATTTCCATCATTGATACCAGCTGATCTAAGGTGGAGTAATATTCCCAACATTCTCCATCTAGAGAATTGGCATCTGATCTTCATATCATCTATTATTAATCCCACTCGCTTCCCACACCTACAAAACTTAGGCCTCAAATTAATAACACCTCGGCTTTGATCAAGTGATGAATGAACCAAATTAACCTTTCTCCTTGGATTCGAGATATGGTTGAGATCCTCCCTAGCTAGTTTCCATCCTCCCTCTCACTGCCTTTCCACGGAACCGGTTCAATCCAAGATCGCGCGCATTTCCCCCTCACTACCCAACGGAAAACGACGTGCATCACCATGGAAATGGCCATGCATGCATGCTGTGATGCTGCTGCTAGTACATGCATGTAGCTAGCCGCCGTGACCAATCGGTCATCGACATGGCCGGGCGTCAATCTCAGGATATCGCAGAATATATTATTCCTTGGTTGTTAACTACGCTTAACTAGGCGATAAACTAGTAAGAGATGGATAAGCACAAAGCTTGAGACCAATCTTTGAGGACGATTGGTAGGAATCTAGCTAGGACAAAACCAGGTCCAAAAAACGCCTTATTATGATAAGGAAATGGGTTTGCTTTGCTGTGCTTTTGTGGATGTTGCCCCGTTGCGGCATGGGAGAGTGGCCGCCAGGTCCCCGATACGTGAAGCCATGCTTCGTAACGCCACGCATCGCCCCCCGCCCATACGGGATTTGTCGCGCTGGTGCGCCTTCGTCTAGGTCCCCGTGCGACCGGTATGGTATCTCTACTCTCTTTTGTTTTTTTTAGGGGGGTAAAGAGAAAAGAATGCATGAGTACAAACCATTCGCATCTTCTGGAAATTCAAAAGTCTAATTCTCCTACAGGACTACAAGCTAACTCGATCAGTGGATCAAATCCTTCCGCTAATAAACTATGTGATGTTCAGCTATTTGCCAATCGAAAGTACCAGTCTAATTTACCCCTTTTTTTTCTCGACAAGGAATGCATGATTTATATTCTGCATATGCGCTGAGATCCTGTATATGTTGTCAATGAACTCTCCCTGATAATTAAGCTGAATCCGCGCACCATCTATACCTTAAACCCCGAATTAAAAAAAATATGACCAAGCATCTATCAGTCGTTAAATACTACTCAAATACATGTTTACCATCAAAGCACATGCAATTTGGTAACTAACTCCACTCTAAACAAACACTACAGTGAGGGCAAAATATACTATATAGACCTAGCTAATATAGGCCAGTGGAGATAGTATACAGCGAGCTAATCGATCCAACCACGCAAAAAAGTAAACACCTTTGCTTTAGATAGCGGATTGGATTGGATCTTCTATTAGTAATTAGATTAGATACCCGCGTCTGTGATCTACCACAAGCTGTGTGTGAGCCACCAGGTTTTGGCAGTCTAATCCGGCGCCTAATGATTACAGAGTGGACTTTTGGCAGCCAAGTCCGATATATCTCCAGGAGGCTCTAGCCTGCATAATTAAGCAACGAATTGAAACTTAATCATGTCATGTGCACACGGGTGGCCTCTCGTGTCCTTTTCTGCTTGCCAGTCCGGCGGATCCATCGCGCAATAGCTCCTACCTATAATGAAAACTACGCCCAGCTTGCAAAAAATAAAAGAAAAGGTACATCCATGCTCCTCAGCTCTTCTTCAGTTCATCTAGTTTTCTTCAAGGAAAAACTTAGTAAAACATGTTCCCAACTAGCAATATCAGTTTAAATATACCCCCTCCACCTCTTTGACCATGGTTTTAACTCACCTCGCATCCATGTCGACTCCGAGTAGTCCCATATGACAATGACTAAGGAGTAGAGCCCGTGTGTCATAGAGAGAGGATGAGAGAGAGAATTGTCTTCGTCTTCTTTCTATCAGGTGTAATGGAAATAGAGGAGGCAACATACATTCAAGTGGCGATCACCGGTGGTAGGCTCCAGCAAGGGGCAAAACTGAACCCGCGCAACACGACGAGTCCACCACCGTTTTCCTTAACTCCACCCTACTCCGCCCCACTCGATCTCCACCAAGGTGAGGCCCCCTCATGTCTGACCCACCTCTAGGTAGCTCTCCTCCTCATCTTTCTTTTCCTCCAATCCTCGTTCACCACCCATCACTAGAGCCTCACTGCCTCGCCACCCTCTCCTATTGATTGTAGCCTATCATCGCCAGCCCCGTTGCAAGCATCTCCTCACCCAAGACCATGCTCGTTATGCTCCCCTTCTCCTCCTGTTGCTCGCACACCCCTCTATTGCCATTGTTTGCCTCTGTTTTCGCTAGAGTCGCAATGACTCTCTACGAAATTTAAATGTTCCAAACAGATCTTAACCACGTAAAAATCCGATTAATTGCGCCGTTTCCCCCCTGGTACAATGATGAGTACAACATATAGATTTTTTTGGATATTTTTTATGACCATTCACTGACGAGTGGATCTAACACAATGCGATTGATATGACTACCTACAAATCCCCTGCATATTTGTACGCGTGTAGGGGGAAAATCTTTCGGGCTGTTCCAACTGGTTTTAGTTTTTTTCTTCTAAATTTTAGTTTTTTTTTTGTCTTTTTTGATCTTATTCGTTTGTATTGTCTTAAAAGATATAATGGTATTTTTATTTTTAAATTTAAAAAAGTTAATAACTATTACAGTAAAAAGTCCTCCTAAAAAGGCCAAAAGCCAGACTTTCAGCCCTTTGCATCATGAAAACAATGCTGTCTGGGCATTAAATACATGAAAAAGATGTATGCTGCTACTGTCCACTTCACGAACAAGAATGGAGCTGTAAGTGAAAACGAAATACCTCATGAGCTTGATACATGCAGCAGCAACAGTAATTTGTTGGAGAATGCTGGTGGGCTTGATCTCTTGACTTGACCGGCACCTGAATAGTGAATTAACAATTAGGAATTAGACACAAATGACAAGTTCCAACAATTGAAGAAATGAAGTTCCATATTGATATACTTGATCAGGACGGTACTACTACTAGCATTATAATAAACGGACCCATATATAGTCCATCCATAACATCGAACCCTAAATTACTAATCTGGCACTTTACTATAATTTCTGCAGTGGGCAACTACTACCTCATGGAGGCATGGAGCTTTTCCTTTAAAAAAAAAATCCAACGTTTTGCAGCCTTGATTTGCTGAATATATGCTGATGACACCATCAATTGGAACCAACTTGTTTTGCTGCTTCTTTTTTCTCCCCTCCAGAAAGACCCCCACAGAATTTCTGCAGGACGGGTTGTGCAAAATCAAAGCGTTCTAGGTAGAGAAGAATTTTGTGGAGGAGCTATTGCATTTATGATCCATTCAAGAGTGTGCTATGATGATATCACTTGATGGTTGAGCAGTGGAGAACAGCTTTGATGTGCACATCTCCAACAGTATGAGCTAGTTACTAGCTCTAAGAGCAAGTCCAATAATAGAGCCAAGTGTTTGGCTATAAGGGCAGTCCCAATGGGACATTGATGGTAGTTTCTATCCCTCTTAATTATGCTGACAGCTCAGCAATTTGATGATGTGGCAAAGGAGTTATTGAGGAAAGAGAGTGCAGAATCAAGAAATCGTTTCCTCCTCAAGAAATCGCGTCCTCACGCGGAACGATGCGCGAAGAAACGAGAAAATACGCGTTGGGGAGAAACTACCAGTTTCCATCGCCTCCACGGCATCCCGTGCGCAAGTCGCCGCCGCTCTGTCCAGGCCGCGCCGCCGTGCAGCAGGGAAGCAAGCCGCCGCTGCCGCAGGTCCACGTAGTCGCAAGTCGCTCGCCCAGATCGCTCGCTCAGACCGTCGCAGGTCGCTCGCCCAGGCCGCCGCGGGTCCACGCTGACGCCGGCGAGCACGCAACCCTCCATGGCGAGGTCGTCCGCATGTGCACGACGATGATGCCCGCGAGCACACGGCCCTCCATGGCGAGGTCGTCCGTGCAGGCTCTCCATGGCGATGACGCTGACGCCGGCGAGCACGCGGCCCTCCATGGCGAGGCTGTCCGCTGGTCCACTACGATGATGCCCGCGAGCATCAGAAGGCCGTGCTCGCTCGCTGGCCGCGGTCGCCGCTCGTGAAAAAAAGGTCACATTTATTAGCCCAAGAAACTTGCATTGTATGAGGTGATTTCTATAGATAGTTTGTTGCTGATGTGGCCGCTATGGAAACCGTGCATGGTTTCAACCATTGGGACTGCCCTAAGTCAAGTTATAAGAGCCAAGTTATACAATAATTTGTCTACAAAATTTTTTTTATTATTATGTGGTACCATGTCTCACATTCTCTTTCCTATTCCTCCTCACATACATTTATTATCTGAGCCCACCACTGCATAGGCTCCCGTGTCCAGCTTGTTGCTTGCATGAGAGCCAAGCTCTCATCTCTCTCCTCTCTTCTCTCCTCCACATCAGCAAAAATGCTGACTAGCTTGGCTATAAGACCATCATTGGACTTGCTCTAAGACAACTTCTCCAATAGTACTAACTTTTAGCACATAGCTCATAACGTAAATAGCCTCACATGACACTCTCACATAGAGCATCTCCAACAGTATGAACTAGTTACTAGCTCTAAGACAACTTCTCCAGTAGTACTAACTTTTAGCACATAACTCATAACATAAATAGCCTCACATGACACTCTCATATAATCTTGGAATGTGTGTATGAGACTAGCTCTTGATCAAGAGATAGCTTTTCTCTCTCTTCTATTAAAATATGAAATAATATGCTTAGAGCTAGCTCATAAGAGCAAGTTTAAGAAGGCTGACTGTGCTAGCTACAAGGGAATCCATGTCAGCATAGTCCTATGTGGAGGGAAGAGAAAAGGAGAGAGAGAGCCAAGCCGACTCCATGCAAGAGTCAGGCTATAGCACAGGAAAAGATGCATTATCCATGCATGTACCCATAGAACTAATTGTTATACCCATGCATGTATTAAATTATCAATACACATGTATGTATTAAATGATTGAGAGCTGTTGTGGAGACAACTTATAGTCAGCTTATTGTATGAGTTGACTGCATCATTATCTTTTGATGACATGGAAATGTATTGGAGATAGCAACTATCTATACTATTAAACTTGCTCTAAGTAGCATTCTTTCGTAAGGATACACCGGAGGTGACATACTAGTGTATATGATGATATCGGTTTGACTACTTTCCTAGGCAGGACCGGGGTGTAAGGTGTGAGAAATGTGCTCATCTCTTTCATCAATTTGGATTTTTAAAAAAGTGCAACTAAAATGGAAAGTCTGATCCAAATTAGTAAATCACAGAAAAAATAGCATTTACACAGTGGGAAACAAGCATAATTGCATCTCCATGTGCTAGTTTGATGATGCACATAACTCTTTTTCTGGAAGGTCAGAAACACAAGAAAAATATTCCTGTCACAGTGTCATCCGTGAGCCATGGCCGTTACAAAGATCCCCAACATTTCTCTCCTCTAAACAAATGGGGTGTTTGCAATGCAAAAGTTAAAGCAACAAACACTCCCATGATCCCATCATGCATTTGGCACGTGTGGTGTAGTGAGATTTGCATCTTAAAATTCACAAGCAAGTGCTTTTACTACTTTCTCCATCCCTCAATATAAGTTCAAAGTCTATTATACGTACAGATCAATAAAAAATTAAATTTGAGAAAAGCTAATACTATTGGATTATGTATACCCTTATTAAATAGTATACTACACCTACTCACATATTTTTCAGTATTAGAGTAGAGATATATAATGAAAATATTATAATAACTATACATTTGATCTCTGCAATGAATGTATATTGTGGGATAATACTTTCTAAGAACAAAAACTTATATTGCGTGACAGAGTGACTAGCTGTTTACAAGCTACTACCAGCAGGAGTTCTAAATTTTTGCTTGTTTTCCACTGAGACGGTTTGCGATGGCAAGCTACGAACTTCGCTGCAGCAGATGATCCTCTGCCGGTGGCTGCCCTCGGATTTAGTCCCCTCACCTACCCAAAGGTGACAAGATTTAGGCTTCGCGCACTTCGATTTGAGTTTCTAGTTTCTGACTTATTTTTCGCTATTCTAAATTTTGTCATTTTATGACTTTTTAGCTTTTTTGAGCTTTTTTGTTGGTTCTTTTTTCCCGTATTCATTTACATTGTCCGTGATTGGCTAATCTGTTTTTCTATTTTTAAATTTTTTAAATTTAATTACGCTAAATAAACAACTATCAACTGCAGTGTAATTTCAGCTAGCTACAGTACAATTTCAACCATAAGCCAGTTTTTTCAACCGAAATAAGCAGGCTGTAAGTGTTTTTGGCTTAGGATTATGTTTAATAGTTATGATTTATTAATCTAATAAATAATATTTCCTTAAAGAAACCGAAGCCGAAAAACTGGTTGAATTTCAGCCGAAAAGAACGGTACCTCAAGCTAGCATCAGCCTTCGTCAGTACACGCAGATGTTTTTTCAGACACACTTTCAGCTGTGCCAGCAAGCAGTAATAACGGGGCTCTGAGTCTCTGACCCAGCGGAGTAACCGTTTCACAGAAGCGAAGACTCGAGAGAGGCCAGCAGTAATACGGCGCCTCGTATCTTGCCGTTGTTGCTTCCTTCCCTCCCAAGCCATTTTTGTAATCCAATCAAGTCACCGCCATGAAGGCCCACACTGAGTTCAGTACTCCTCCCAGGAATCGTGTAGAGAGGGAGAGAAGCTCTAAAGAAAGGGAGGGAACAGACAGAATGGAGGAGCAATATGTGAAAAGGCGAGGGCGAAATCAGGAAAGAAAGGTCTTGGAACGCCAAGCGAGCCGGGCGGAGCGTTATAAAGCCGCAAGTGGCTTCGTTTCCCCCTCCCCCATCTCCCTCTTACCAGATCACCCCACACGCACGCACAGGCTCTCTCCCCCCTCTCTCTCTATTCTCGCCCCTCACCTACGAGTGATAGCCCACAGCTCTGTTGCTCTCTCTCTCTCTCTCTCTCTCTAAACCCTCTTCCCCATCACTCCCTCGTAAAGGAAGAACAGAACAGAACAGAACAAAGCAGTACAGGGGAGAGAAGCGGAAGCAGAGCCGGGAAAGAACACGGGGGCAGGCCAGGGGAGTGGGAGAGGAGGCCCCGTAATCTCGGCTCTGCGCCTGCCTGACTTTACCACCACCTGCGCGGCGCGGCCACAACGCTCCTAGCAGCGAACAGAGCCCTGCTTCGATAGCACAGTAAACTCCATAGCATTCCATTCCTTGTTACAGCACCCTGCATTTACTGCTCATCACTAGCCCGGCCGCGATCTCCAAATCTTTTCTTGCAAAAAGTTTGGTGTGTGGAGTTGTTTTTTATTCGCGCCTCGGTTTCTTGCTCTGCCGTTCGGGGCTGTGGTTTTTGTAATACGTATTGTACTTTTCTGGATCTTGATCCAACGTTCTCCGTACGCAGCAGCGTGTGGGCGCGGCCGGAGACGGGAAGGCCGGGGTGTTCAGGATGGTGCCACGCGAGCAGGCGGAGGAGGCCATCGTGGCCGACGGCAACGGCAAGGAGGAGGAGGTCGGGGTGATGGGCATCGGCGCGGCGGACGGCGGCGAGGAGCAGGGGCAGCACGGCGGCGGCAAGTTCAGCATGAAGAGCTTCCTCTGGCACGGCGGCTCCGTCTGGGACGCCTGGTTCAGCTGCGCCTCCAACCAGGTATGTCCGAGAACACACACATATATCTTCGCCATGCCATGGCACGCCATGGCTGTTCCTGTTCTGCACCTTGCTTATGCAGCAGAGTGTACAAAGGAGAGGAGCGCTGAGAGACATGAATGAATGAATTTTTTGCTTGCGTGTTTGCAGGTCGCGCAGGTGCTTCTGACGCTGCCGTACTCCTTCTCGCAGCTTGGGATGCTCTCGGGCGTGCTGCTGCAGCTCTTCTACGGCTTCTTGGGCAGCTGGACCGCCTACCTCATCAGTGTCCTCTACGTCGAGTACCGCGTCCGCAAGGAGAAGGAGGGCTTCGACTTCAAGAACCACGTCATCCAGGTACCCGACCTGCCATGACATACCTGTGCTCGCCTTGTCGCTTCTTCGTCTTTCTCCACTCCACTCCCTACTCCTCCCATCCTCATCTCTTTATTAACGGATTACAGTTTCCTTGCCTCCGGCTTTATCAAACGCGCCTTTTTTTGTTCCGTTTGGTCGTTGTCGAGCCATCCTGGCTGCAAAAATGCTGCCTTTTGTGACTTCTCAAATGGAAGGGGGTATTGGATCCCCGGCCCCTGGCTCCTGCTTCCGTTAGATATGCATGCTCTGGGCTCTCCCATTTGCTTGTCAAACGAAACGTGAGTAAGACGACCTGTATATGGAGTCCTCAGTCCTTCCTTCTTTATCGCAAAAGCAAGACTGTTGAGTAATTTTGCTAAAGTTCGCAACAACGAACTGTGGTTCAGGGTTAAGAATTACTAAAAGTTTAATGGAAGGAACTTGTGATGTTGACCAGTGGTTCGAAGTGCTGGATGGGCTCCTTGGCCCGTACTGGAAGGCGGCCGGTCTCGCCTTCAACTGCACGTTCCTGCTCTTCGGCTCCGTCATCCAGCTGATCGCCTGCGCAAGGTCAGTTCTTTTCCTCCCCAGCCATCACTCTCACTGTACTGCTGCACAGCGTGTGCGTGTCCCTGTGTGCCTCGTGACGGATGAGCTAGCTAAACTCGTATGAGATTTTGTTGTTGTTGTTGTTGTTCAGTAACATCTACTACATCAACGACCGGCTGGACAAGCGGACATGGACGTACATCTTCGGCGCGTGCTGCGCGACCACGGTGTTCATCCCGTCGTTCCACAACTACCGGATCTGGTCCTTCCTGGGGCTCGGCATGACCACCTACACCGCGTGGTACCTCGCCATCGCCGCGCTACTCAACGGCCAGGTGAGAGAGAGAGAGAGAGAGAACCTCATTCGCATTCGCAGTCCACACACAAGTGTCGCGTTCGCGTCCCTGACCGTCGCTGTCAGTTCAGACCAGTAGTCATCATCACCAGTCCATCTCCCCTATCCGTTTTGACGGAGATGACGACGCACGCACATGATCATACATTTTGATCACATAGTATATATCCATCTCGGGCTAACAATGATTGATCGTTTCCGTCCGTGCCGACGTTGTCGCGCTCGGCGCAGGTCGAAGGCGTCTCGCACACCGGCCCGACCAAGCTGGTGCTCTACTTCACCGGCGCCACCAACATCCTCTACACCTTCGGCGGCCACGCCGTCACAGTGTAAGCAACAATAACCCTTCCCGAAACAGTACATATGCTGCATATTGGTAGGTCATTTGCTCAGTTGTTCCTAGTACTTCAGAGTTAGGAGTTGTACAAGTTACTCTGAAGATGTGAAGTGAAGTGAACTTTTGACTGAGCTGCAGCTTTTGCCTGGCGATGGGGAGGGCATGTCCGGATTGGAAATCTGGTTCTGGTTTCCATTCCATTGGTCCCCTCCCTCCCCTCCATGGTACTTGTACTACATAGAACAGTGTAGTTAAACTTAATTAAACATAATTGTAGTAGCTTTGCGGCTAGCTTAGCTCCATGGCGTACAGATCCCAACGAACAGTGGCGAAGCCAGAAAGAAAATAGAGGGTGGGCTCAAAGCATACTGGTGGTGAGAAAGATTAACGAAGTCATACTCGGAAACATCATAGTCTACACGTGAAAAGCGGCCCAAACAAAATAAAATCAAATGAAATAAAAAAGTATAAAATAGTTACTTGGAAGTATAATATAAATGTAGATGAATTTCAAATTTTGAACCACTTGATTCAGAGTTTGGATAGCAGAGAATAGGTTATTGGAAGGTTTGCCCAAGGAGACAGTATGGAACAAGATGAATGAGACAATGTGCAGTGATGCTGTTTTTGTGGATGATGCCTATTGATATGGCTGGGCAGTATAATTTTTTAAACAAGTTTATTATGATTTTAATTTGATTCTGACAAACTGGGAAAGAATCGTGCCGTGGAAATCAGCAGCAACTTTTGCTCTCGAGCAACGAAAATATTTAGAGCGCAGAGAAAAGTAAGAAGTAAGCAAGTAGCAAGCAAAATGGCAAGCATTACTAAAAGTAGGTTGTTGATTGTTACCAATGGCAGAAGGCTTTTGATTGCTTTGCTTGTTGTTTTACTTTACTTTGCTCAAGCAAAATGGCAAGCAGCAAACAATATGAAGGCAACAAGTAAATATACAAAATCGCTTCTACTTTGCTTGTTGGTTGTCATCGGGGGGAGGTGAGGCTCAAGCCTCACCAAGCCCCCCTACTGGCTACGCCCCTGCCAACGAATAGTTATGGGCACATAAAGAAAAAAATCTCTAGGTTGTGCGTGGTGGGAACCAGCTGCGTTAGCTTGCAACCATTAGTTAGCTTGATCGATCGATAAAAATGTAATGATCCAGCCGCTAAAGCTCGGTGCGCTCATGTGCATGTGTGGTGCGGTGATGCATCCAAAAGGTCCCCCTACTGGTACAAATGATATAGTCTAGGAGAGAACAGATTTGAGATGTGCATTAGCCACTGCATTAGAATAGACCCCCTGAGACCCCTTTATTCCCATTGCTCATTTGTTGTGCTTAATCTATTGCTTCGATTATTGATGTTTCTTGCCTAGGCATGATTAGAGGCCATGCGAGGAATAATTAGCGATTCAGTGCGGTGTTCAAACGCCTCGGTTGCTAGTGGGCGCCGTTGGGTTGGAGATTTGAAGATTTTATACCTCCTACCTAGTTTCGGCAATTAGGGTATTGCTACTTCTTCTAGTGGTTAAAAATGGAAGTGCTTTCCATAAGTTGAAGTGAAACGATGGGGCCTGTCTTCGTTCAATTCAGCTAGTGCGGAGTTCACATCAAGTGTTATGCAATTCCGTCCTAGTTGCCCTCATTCTAGGCGTGAAATGATAAGATACAACCATCCATGGATTGGGACATATTGGTGCCAAATCATCTCCTGACGATTCCGTTTATCTTAGGCTAGGCAAGCATGGGAAAGTTTAGCTTAGTGGAGCGAAGGAGACTACTTTGAGAATTGCATCCTAAATGATTTGAGTGTATTTGTCTATGTTGAGTTGTTGACAATGCCCCTCACCATTTCCGATCTCGGGCAAGTCCAGAGTCCAGTTAGGTAGTTACTGCTCTGTAAGTGACATGACTATTAGCGTCATGCACGAGATCTCGCTGTAAGCTGGAGCAGAGTTTTTAGGTGATTAGTATAATGGCAACTGCCTTATTTGGCCGCATTTGTCGGCTCCTCTGTTATTTGACCGGAGGCGCATCCATGTGTTGGTGAAAGCTTGCAAGATTCCCCCTCCCTGCAGCCGCGATCTTTGCAAGCATCCTTGCCTGTTCGTATTCGCCACAGCCGATGGCTTTTTAGCTAGGCTGATAATTTTTTTTACTGAAAATAAGTAGTAGTGGTTAAAAAAATAGCTTCTAGAAGGAGGTGTGAGTGGTGAGTAAAGCGAGGAAGAAATACATGTGCGAGACAGAAGCGAGAAGAGTGAGGTGCATAATGCGCTCGTGACCCTTACCTTATCTTCGGAGCGACAACCCTGCTCGTTTCGGCTTTAACTTCTGACTTTTGGTTTTTAATTCACTATTCTTTAATTTCTTTTTTTGGCTTTTTGAGTTTTTTGCCTTTTCTTTTTGTCCGTATTCATTTGCACTATCCGTAATGAGTTAACCTGTTTTTTCTATTTTAAAATTTTTTAAATCTAATTACACCAAAAAACCATTAGTAACTAGTGCATAATAAGCCATAAGCTGGCTTATATAAGCCGAACTGAGCATAACTGGAATTGAAAGAACTAGTGAAATCGTTTCGAGAAGCTGAGTATTTGTATTGGTTTTTTGTTTCTTTATATATAAATAAATATGAACATATAGAGGCCATTTTGTCCGTTAATTTCTTGATTATTTCATTTCATTTATCTGTGCAGCCGATGCAAGAGAGGGAGAGGAACTTTTGAGACTGATGAATTTTTTTGGGTATGTGTTTTGATTGATTGAATTGATTGTTTACAGGGAGATCATGCACGCGATGTGGAAGCCAGCCAAGTTCAAGTACATCTACCTGCTGGCGACGCTGTACGTGTTCACGCTGACGCTGCCGTCGGCGTCGGCCATGTACTGGGCGTTCGGCGACGAGCTGCTGACGCACTCGAACGCCTTCTCGCTGCTGCCCAAGTCCGGGTGGCGCGACGCGGCGGTGATCCTGATGCTGATCCACCAGTTCATCACGTTCGGGTTCGCGTGCACGCCGCTCTACTTCGTGTGGGAGAAGGTGATCGGCATGCACGACACCAAGAGCATCTGCCTGCGCGCGCTCGCCCGGCTCCCCATCGTCGTGCCCATCTGGTTCCTCGCCATCATCTTCCCCTTCTTCGGCCCCATCAACTCCGCCGTCGGCGCGCTCCTCGTCAGCTTCACCGTCTACATCATCCCCGCGCTCGCCCACATCCTCACCTACCGCACGGCCTCCGCGCGCATGGTAAGCGTTAAGCTCTCTCCCCCATTCCATGCATGCATCCAAGCGCATGCCTGCTGCTCGGCGCATGTTTTATTTCGGTACACCGCGCATTAAATGGCAGGTAGGCGAATACAACATGATGCTACTCATTCATATATACAACATGCCACTCCTATTTCTTCTTTCTTAGAGCAAGGCTAATAATACAGCCTTTAGCTGGCTGTATGGACACTTACAGCTCACTTATCAGCATATTCATATAGTAGTTTACAGCTAGCTGAAGGCTGTATGACCCACCCCTTTCTCTCACAAAGTTTTTTGGTTCTTGTGCTTCAGCTAGCTGTAAACTTACAGCCCATCTCTCTTCTCTCTCCTCCACCTCAGCATACAGTCTACTAACAGCCTTTTATTATACTTGCTCTTAACCAATCTAGCTAGGATTAAGTCACGTTCTTATTAGCTTTTGTTTAGAAAAACAAAAAATCAATATAAACATCTGATTTTTTTTAAAGTGATTTCTTAACCCATCTCGCTCTGGAAATAAAATAGAGAGTCACAGGAGCATCATTTACCTCACTCCTTTTCTTCCATCTTATACACCTATCTTTCTCTCACGTTCTTCATCGTCAATATTGTCTTTCTAAAAACTATTTTTTTAATTACTATTATTCATTTTTCAACCAAATACTACTGGCCCCTAACTCCCTAAGCCACTACGAAGAACGCCCTAAAGACAGACAGAGGGAGCCATGCATCGCCAACTGGTTCATCGGATGGATCACCGTCCCTTGCTCTAGCACTGGTGCCACAATACAGCCATGACCCATCATGAACAGTGCCGGACTGGAACACACAGGCCATAGAATGGACAGTGGAGATCTGTGCTGCACAGGGAGCAGTTCGCGTTAAATGCACGGCCCGCCGGGGGCCCACGTCCTAAATCTCCAATCATTGAATCCAGCCAACAACCACATTAAAATTGGGCGCGGGCGCCCGACAACGATATGGATCCCCTGTGCAGCCTCCTCGTCACCGTCCGTCCGTCCGTCCGTCGCTTTGGCACGGCCAATCCATCTCCCCTAGCATCTTAGCCTGTTACCCACTCCGACTCTAGTGACGATCGTGTCAGTTCTGGTATGCTTTGGGGCTTAGTACCAGTACAACATATGGTGGCTTGGTCCATCCGTTGGTGAGCTAGGCAGGCAGCAGCTGGGTCCCTGCCCGCCTGCCGCGCAGCGGAGGAGGAGAAGAATACAACCGTCCGTCCACTGCACCGTGCGCGACTTTTGCGCGATGGGATTGGGGGCGATGGGTGCAGTCGCGGGCGTGGGTCACCGGGAGAGCGACCGTTGACGTCTCATGTGTTGCGCTGCGCGCCTGCTGATGTAGGACGGACGCAGTGCTGATGTCCGGTGCGGCCATGCTGTGACGAGTGGGACATGGGAGAGGAGCTCCCTGGCGGCTAGCCGAGCCGCACTGGCGCCGCTGTCGCCGTCGCGGCGTTGGCCCGGCGCGCGCGTCCTCGACTCTGACTCGGCTAGCTTTTCGGGCGCGCGCGCGGGCGATGGATAGCAGCCGTGCGAGGCGTCGCTGGGGAGGGGAGAGAAGTGAGGAGAGATCGATGGCGATGGAGGTTTTCGGCCGGTGTGGGTTGCGGTGCGGGGTTCCTTTCCCTCTCGATCCCTTCTTTTCTCCGGCTTTGCAAAAGGAAATCGAACGCGATAGTTGTACGGAGGAGGCACGGCGAATCGACCACGCACGCACGATGTTTATCTTGTACAGTCCTGGCATATCATCTTGCTGTGTATGTGTATACTCTTAGATTTTGACGCGTATCACTCTCTCTTTTTTTTTTCCTTTTATCTTGTGAATGCAACAGAACGCGGCGGAGAAGCCACCGTTCTTCCTGCCGAGCTGGACGGGGATGTTCGTGCTCAACGCTTTCATCGTGGTGTGGGTGCTGGTGGTCGGGTTCGGGCTCGGCGGCTGGGCCAGCATGGTCAACTTCGTCAGGCAGATCGACACGTTCGGGCTCTTCGCCAAGTGCTACCAGTGCCCGAAGCCGCCCGTCCCGGCGGCGGCGCAGTCGCCTTCGCCGTTGCCGCACCACTAGCGCTTCGGAGCGGGCCGTGACGTCAGTGCCACCGGCAGGAAGCAAGGAGCTGCCTCTCTCGGTACGGCACAACCAGTGTGGCTAGGTTTTGGTCGCCTTGTAATATACAAGCCTCTCCTCGATCTCCTAGGGTGTCACACCATAGTAGAATAGGGCATGGGTCCCTAAGATCTCGCCCCGGGCCGTCCGTTGCCGCGTTGCTTTCCCCCGGTCCATTGGTGTCCTTGTTGTTTGTTTGGCTTGCCCCCATATATGTGTGACGGTCGTCATGGCTTATAAGATTTTCAGCTCATGTGGCATTTCGTATGATGATATACCATATCCTATAGGGTTCTTTAATATTTTTTTTGCCCCCTTCCTTCCTTCTCCGATGGAGCTTGGTCCACGTTGTTTAGCGTGAGTAATTGTAATGGACGATTGATTCCTCATGCTAGCTAAAGGCAAAACACAGAGGCCTTTGTTTATTGCGTCCGCTTTGGATGGATGTTCTCGGTGTAAATGTAGCGATTGCTCGCTGTGGCGCACCTTTTGGTCCGTGTTGTTGTTGCCTTTGCCGAGCGATTAAAGTTTCTTGAGAAGTTTTTATGGGGTTCTTTGAAAGGACCACAAAGCTAGGGAGAAAGAAGGGGGCGGAGAAAGAAAGATGTGCTCGCTCGTAGTAATGAAGGGTGGTGTGGGGTTGTGTTGCGGGTGCGGCGTGGGTCGGCGCGTTTCATAATGATCCGCACACCGAAACTTCTTTTGTGAGGCTGAAATTTTTCGAGTTCTCAAGATGGAGTACTGGCTTCCTTTGCATAGTGAACCGCGTCACTCAAACGACCCTGATTAGCAGACCGTCTTGTCATGCCGTACTAATTTCGAGTTCTCAAGATGAACTACTGGCATTGTTTGCATAGTGACACCGCGTCACGCAAACGACCCTGATTTGCAGCCCATCTTGTCATGCCATACTCAATACACACCGGTGGGTGAGGCTCACTTTCGAGGATTAGACTCCACTACTACTAGTGTACAATACATACATTATTGGCTTGTGCATCACAGCAGCATCGATACGGGCTTTGATTACAGAGAAGATTGTGCTTTAATTTGCCCATGTGAGCCTCCTAGGCTCTCTCCCCAAGCGCCTGCAAATGGGAGATGGATTCTCTAATCCTCCCTCGGGCATGAGGGTTCACATGGAGGGGGCATGTGCTCCCTTGACTGGCTTCTCCCCAGATCTCCTTTTGCTGGTATCTGTATTCCTTCCAACCATCCTTGAGAGGGGTAAGAACAGATACTGGCGGTGGCGCTGACTACCATGTGCTTTCGAGTTCACAGCACAGATGTTTTTGTTTGATTTGATTCCAGTGATGCAAGCTTCCAGCATATGTCATGGTACAATACGTGCTCCGCTCCAGTCCCATCTTTCACATGCAGCTGCCACTTGCCGTTGAATGGAATCCCAAGTGAAAAAGAATGACAAGTGATGACCTAAAGAGCTATGCTTAGTGTTTACTGCTGTTTACGACGGAATTGCTGGTGATGCTAAGGTATGCCGAAAACCTTCCCAAAAGTTCATATGCTTTTGGACAAAGGTACTGTTCTTTTCGGTATATAGTTTCTCTTGTACAAACAAACGATATAACTTATCCGCCTCCGCCCTTTCAAATCGATTTATCGGGACATCCTTTTCAAAACGGCTTATCAACTTTTGGTATTCAATTCGTTCACATAAGCATTAACGCTAAGCCTAAAAATTATAAACCGCAGCAATAAAAAACAAACGCGAAGTATCAAAGGATCGCAAGAGAAAGCTCAAAAGATATCTGATGGGCCTATCACCTATGGTAAGCAAGACATGCCAAGGCACAGCCCAATGGTCAGTACTGCAGGTACCAAGGCCACCCGACGCATCGTAGATAAGCTACGTCTCAACTCAACTGATCTAAACACATCCCGAACCAATCAATATCCCACGAAGCCTCCTTGTTTCCTCATCTGAAGCCTAGAGTGATTGCAACAGTTCAAGGATGCCAAAACCAATGTATGCGAAGGTTATGAAGTTGAGTAGTTTATAAACAAGCAGCTTGAATTCCAATGAATAGCATCAACTGGGTACATCATGTTAGAACCACATGACACAGAAGTACTCGGGTGACGAGAGAAACGGTGAAACCTTCGATGTGAGACAGCAGGACCACCAAGCATAGTACGTTTACTAGCGTCGATCAGAACAGCAAGAAAACGTCCATCCAGGATTGAATCAGCTCAACCAAAACCTTGGAATTCCCGAGTTGCGTTCAGCTGCAGCACTACTGTTAGGCAGCGTCTGTATTCTGGTTGAGAACTCGTTAGCCTAGGAAAAAAGGAAAAGGGAGAATCAATAATGATTTTGCATCAGCACATCAGACCAACTAATCCCACCAAATAATCACTATTAAGAAACATGTGCATAGATACACCTAACATATTGTAAAGAGAAAAACAAATGATTGGGATCAAGTTCCTCTGGTTTTGTTCAAAGGCAAGATTTCACCAAACAATGGAAAGACAAGATATTGGCGAAAAGCAGGATTCAACTCAACAATATGAAAAAGTACAGGCACATGCTTCCAGGATTTATTCAACGAAAAGATTCTACCCAACAGTTTGTTATAATAAAGGTATCAAGTTCCCAAGCTTAGCTCAAAGCCAGGATTCTACAAAATCATAGCATACAATCCTGGAAATACCACATTCTGCATCATATCAACATTATTGCTAGCACCTATATCCTCCAAACTGTAGGATTGTAGGATGCAAAACAAATATATTGGATAATTAAATGAAGTCACCGGGAAAAAAACTGTGCACAAAGCAAGGTACCACCTTCAAAACTCAGAAAATTCGGAACAAAAACTAGGAAACATGCCACACAAGTTGTGTTGGGCCCATATTGTAACAAGCATTTGCAAGCTTTGAACATGTCAAACCGAAAGACATTGAAACCACTTCAAAATAAATCATAAACCGGTTACATAGAGTTAGGTACCCTGACCTTCTCATCAATCCACATTAGAGAACGCAGTTGATTGTCCAATATCCGGACAGCAACATCAAATGGTGTCATACTATCGGAAGCCTCTAGCTCACCACCCTGCATCGGACAAGGAGACTCAGGCAATGCACACAGGACAAATACTGAAACCTTAAAATTTACCTGAGTAGCATTCATGGTCTGAATGATGGACTTCACTTGTTCTGTCATATGTTGCAATTCATTCTCCACAACTTCAGCTTGCCCATGCCTTCGCATTGCAAAACAATTTGGTTAGATATCATTTTAAGCAAAGTATGTTAGTGTTTTTCAAAGCAAGTTGTATTATTTGCTTATACTACAGCTACAATAGATTCAAGAGTCAAACAAAACTTAAGACTGAAATAAGTAGCTTAACCAGCTGAAAGTATATTTAACTAACATTGTATCTCTTGCAGAGGCAGCCTCATCTTCACGAAGTAACACCCGTTCATCCTGGAATATTTGTTCTGCTTCCTCCTCCATGCTCTGTAGAGCCTTGTCCACCTGAAATTACAGAAATGAGTCAGTTGTAAGTTCAAAGCTCAACAATTAATATCTGCAGACACATGGTGTTCGGACAAACAGACTCATCTAAAAAGTCCAGTAACAAAATTAGTACTGGTTACTGGAAAGAGATTGCTCGATGTAGTTGAATTCACACTTTTGTAAGTCAAAACAGTATATTGCTTCCCACTTCATGAATCCTGTCATGGGCGAGCTAGGCCCATCAGGAGACACACAAGAGCTGGCTAAGCAAGCATGGCTGCCTCCAAGCCGTGCAGATCAGCAACAGCAGGAGGCACAAGGCTGTTGGCAGAGCTATCTTATCTGTTGGTTTAGTTAGCTTGTTAGTCATTAGTTGCATTAGGCATATCTTATCAGTTAGAAGATGCATTTGTTAGTAACATGGCTATTTAAAGGAGTCATGTACTTGTGAGAAGGAAAGCAAGAATAAAGTAAAGTCTTTCTCTCCCAAAGGTCCTTGCTCATGAGAGTAGCTCCCAACATCGCCAGAGCCCAGAAAAAAAAGAGGACGCCCATAGTTTTACAACAGTTTCTTCTATGATCCACTGCACTGGTCTGGATTTGTCACGAACCTAGTTCATGACGGGGTAACTACCGTAGAGAGGGGGGCTGGACGGCACGGCTGAAGCGGATGGACTTAAGAGAGCGAAGAAACCATGGACTGGGAGGAAGGAAATTCCAAGAGTAAAATACAAATGTGTAACCACAAGGGCATTGGTGATGATGCTTCCAAATGATGACAGCAATCATTAAGTGGTAAACAACCAATGAGCTAAACATTGCTATCAGTATTGCAGGCCTTTAATACATCCTATATTCATTTCTTGACAACTTAAATCAGACAGTTTTTGTCTAAAGTAACAAACAGTGTCATGCACAAGGCGCATGGTACCCAAATGAAGGGTATACAGATAGTATTCCACACAGGAATGTTGATGGATCTAGTCAAATCACCATGTCTTCAGTTCAAAGGACAGTTTTAACTCACTCAACGTTAAGCCATTCGTTCCGGTAGGCAATGGACGAACAGCTGTGTCGTAGGGAAAATATTTCATTTCCCTCCAAAACAATACCAACACTCCAACAGTCTGGCCTACTATAGTAGACATAAATACATAATAAAGTTTTAAACTTTTTGAACATTGTATATTTTACAGTTTGTTAGCCTAGATGTGAAATAATCAAATAAGAACTGTAGATTCTACATTTGATGAAAACATAAAACAAGTATTATATAATAATATTGGATCCGTACATATATCAGGGAACTTAGCAGTTAGACGATCGTTGTGGTTACCAAAGATCTGCAATGCAGATTCTCAACAAGCATAACAATCCTCACTGTAAGTCAAGCTGAACTTCCCATCCATGAATAACTGATCAAAAGCAACACAAACGTGACTTTATGAAAGGTTGATAGCTAACTAGCACTATATGTGTTAATGACACAGTCACAGAGGACCTAATCTGTTATATAATAAAAGGTGATGATGTATATGTGTTAATGACACAGTCACAGAGGACCTAATCTGTTATATAATAAAAGGTGATGATGCATGGTTAACAGTTCTCAGAAATAGAGAAATTATCACAAAAGAGAGAAACATCTAGCCGTCAATTTGGGGGTTCCTAATTATGGGTAAACCACACCAGTTAGATATAATCTACAACATATTTAAATTCAAAAGATTAAAAGTCCTCAGCCATAAAAACTACTCTGATTAAGATATATTCCAAATCAATTATACTAACATTATTAGGTCTCTGTACTATTCTAGACTACACCGCGCAATTGCTTGGGCTAAACAATCTAGTTGAAAGAAGGATTCATCTCTGCCAAGATAGCATATGAGTATTGAGTAGTGAGTTTATAGGAAAGCAACTCAATGCCATTTGGAGATCTATAAGACCATAACAATGAGATTCAGCAAACAAATAAGAACAAACATAACATAACATAGATTCAGCAAACAAATAAGAACAAACATAACATAACAATGAGATTCAGCAAACAAATAAGAACAAAATAACATAACAATGAGATTCAGCAAACAAATAAGAACAAACATCACCAAAAAAAAAAGCTATAACAAATATATTAGGAAAAGAAAAGAAAAGGCTTGCACCCACACCCACCTCTCTCTGATGAGTTTCTATCAACTCAAGTTGCCGCTCCAAGCTTGTTTGTGTTTCAACAACTTTAGCCACTTCAGCCTGCAAGAGGAGAGGTAAACATTCAGTTTGGAACATTATCACAATGAAAATCTATTGTGGACATCTGCAAAGTGTTAAGGGTATTAGAGATAGAATAGGAATCGGCATATTCCCCTGTATTTCTAGATAGATAATTAGAGTTCAATAAGAAAGTACCAATTTCTATACTTTTTTCCTTTTCAAAACTAGTAATCATTTTTAAATATTTTATTGGCGTTAGTGGTTCTATTAAAAATATTGACCGACCTGTTTAGTACCTGTGTATCAGTCCAAATTACTTATTATCATTTAGCTCTTGGAACACAAAACAAGGCAACAATTAATGTAGCAGTATGGCGTTGTTTACCCAAACTAATGGGGAGATATCTAGTGCAAAAGCACAATTCTGTGCAACCTTGCAAGAACTTTTGGTGTGTGCACTATGTCTATATCAACATGAAACATTTGGGGGAAAATAATCTAGGTGTAGCCTATGGTGTGTTGTAGCACCCTTTAAAATTTAAGCTTCAAACTCAAAATATGTTGGAACTAAAAAAAAGATAATTTTGTTGTGAACAGTAGCATTTTCTTTTTCCCCTTTTTCTTTTGATTTATCATTTTCAGAATTTTCTCATTTTGGTTCCTCTCAACACAGAATGAATTTGAACTTCATTCTATACATAGTTAAAGTAATTTGAGAAGTATGTCTAGATTTTTATTGTGTTTTTTATGTTGGTATAGTGCCCAAACCAAACATTTTAGCATGTTTGTTCCAAATAGTGCTTTTACACTAGATATCTTCCCCTAATTAAATGACCATCTCTCTTTGGCATTGGTCCAATGGGAACAATAGAAGCAGTTGAAATGGAGAACATTTATAGCTATCAACATATAAGTCGATTTTTGGAAAAGTTTCCTACAAAATGTAAAAGGACAAGTATTTGAACACCAAGTCTGGGGAGCTTAAACAACAAATAATTTGGGCCTGAGGTAGCATTGCATATATTAGTGTCGGATCAGCTTAATTTACAATGCAGCATGTTAACACAGAATCACAGATTTTCAGTTTCCATCACAAAATCCAACTAAAACCTGGATAAACCTTAATTGCACTATATGATAAGGCTGAGAGAGACGTGTTCCCGCCTTCTACTGGATTGACATAAACAAGCTCACTAGCTTTGGAAACAGCAGTTCGTCATAAACCTTTGGACTGCATATCATTGTTTCTGTGTCATCAACATTAAAGATCTAAACTATACTTACAAAAAACAACAGACCAGATATTATCAAGGAACAAAAAATCAAATTCGAAAAAGTAAAGAATTAACAAAAAAGGAATTTACTAAACTTTTGAAAGCAATTCTGTGTCAACTTCATACGAATAAGTCAAATGGACAAAGCTTTGTGGCTTTGTGCAGTAGCTAATCATCTACTAGAAGATCAACTAAAGCTCATGTGCTATCTTACAATGATACACAAACCATCCAACATTGGGTGAATAAGAACTTCAAGTCCTTGAATTACCAACATTTGATAAACATTCTATACAGCGTAAAGATCGTTAAATTCAACCAAGCTTCCCTCTACCCTGCTCAACTGCTTTTAGCACAGAATAATGAAATGTGCTATCATTTGTCTTAACCATTGTCTTCTGAAAAATGGCATTACATGACAAACAAAACATCCACAAGTATACATATAATCTCCAGAGATTCAGATATTGACCTAAATACAAAAGCGGAGAAGCTCACACGAACATAATTCAAAAAACTGAATTGTCAAAAATAAACATACTGCATGTCCCCTGTCAGTTCATATTTGACAAATATATTTTGAGCCCCAAAATACAATGAGACTTGGAGTTTAATACATATAAAATCAGTGACAAAGCATACCTCAAGCCTTATAAGAACATTCCTGTTTTGCAGAATTCTCCTGTCCCATTCAGCTATAGCAGTGGCATGCTTCCGGAACTTTGAAGTACGGTCTTGAAGCTCATTGTTCCAGTCCCTAATAATCTACAATAGGTACTTTCATGAGAATGTCTACAAACTGAAATGTTACTGTGCTACTTAAATAAAGAAATAAAGATGATCAAGAAACCACAATAGAAGATCAATCCAACCTTCAATGCAGTGTCAATATAAAAAAGCAACATGCTATACTGAAAACCAACCAACTGTAATTGAAAAAAGATAAGTGCAATACCTCCTCAACACCTTTACCAACAATTTCTGATGGAAGCTTATGTGCTCGGGATCCTGCTGGAGTGATAGCAGTAGTTGAAGGGCTGCATCATGGAAAATGTTAATATCTTGCTTCCCAGCTCCAGTTACAAGTGCTTCCCAACTCTAGTTACAAGTAACAAATGAAATAAATCAAGGGAACTTGTACAACCCAGTGCTGCTAGATTGAACAGCTGATGAAGTTGCCTGACTCGTGCTAGTGGCTGTTGTGCTTGCAGCTGTAGTAGAACCACCTGCGGATTATACCCAATTAAAACAAAGCTGAGCATTACCAAATTAGACCAAGCAGTGACCACTTACAAAATTTTATGAAACAAATTACAAGTCCAACATTACAGTCAAAATAGTAATAGTACAACAAAAATTGCCCTGTTTTACGAAAACCTAATAGCTACAACAGTACAATGATATGTTGGGTCCTGAAATGATCATCCAACGAGTAGTTTGAGATATTATTATTATGAGCTACAAACCGGTTATTATTACTTACATTGAGTGCCACTGAATTGTTTGGAACCAAATGAGGCATGGTGAATGGTATCACTGAACTAAACAACAAATAAGACATCAAGTTGAACAATAAGTACAGAGAATGAAGAAACATAACAGCTCACCAAACAGTATTGACTGAGTTGCCGAAGTTGAGGCAGAAGCCGGTGTAGTTGCTTGCATGCCAAAACTAGGAAACGTAGTTGTTGTGGTTGAAGGAGTTGTGGTTGTCATGGCTGCAGATGTTGACGCACTTGTGACAGTGGTGGTAGTGGCTGTAGCCGCCGCTGCTGCTGATGACGATGATGGCGCTACTGTAAAACTGAAACCGCTAGTGGAAGAAGTTGGTGCTGGCACCGAGAACAATGAACCCGACGTTGCAGGGGCTGCAGGAGCAGATGGCACAGTGGATGCACTCGTTGCAGAAACAGCAAATGTCGGCGTGGAAGCAGCCGAAGATGAACCAAATGGGAAGCTAAGAGAACTTGCGGACGTGCTTGCTGATGCACTGGCATTAGAGAACAGTGAGGGAGCAGATGCAGCCTGCGAAGTAGTCATGGAAAAACCAGTGGAGGGCGCGGACGCTGGCGCGGAGGGAGTGGCCGAGGCACTCTTAGGCAAGGAGAAGGCAGAGGTGGAAGAAGCGGACGAGAACAAGGAAGGGGCGGTGCTCGCCGTCGTCGTGTTTGCTGATGACGGCGTGAAGCCGAACGACGGAGCAGAGGCGGTAGTTGCTGGCGAGGGTGAGAAGCCAAAGGATGG
Organism: Dendrocalamus latiflorus; assembly: GCA_017311315.1. Lineage (NCBI taxonomy): Eukaryota > Viridiplantae > Streptophyta > Magnoliopsida > Poales > Poaceae > Dendrocalamus > Dendrocalamus latiflorus. The sequence goes on along the minus strand of CM029647.1, from coordinate 13,791,645 downwards.
CGCGGTCGTAACGGTGGTTGCTGGAGGCGATGCGGTGGTGGTGCTGAAGAGTGGCGCAGAGGTGGTGGATCCAAACAGCCCCGAGCCAGTGGCGGCCCCAAACCCTAGAGCCGGTGCGGAAGCCGAGGTAGTGGCCGTACTCGATGCGGCGGCCCCGGTGCTGAACGCGAAGCCGAATGATGGTGTCGAGGCGGCGGTCGTGGTAGTGGTGGTGCCTGACGCGGATGAGCCGAAGCCGAAGCCCGTGGCGGCGCCAGAGAAAAGGCTTGGCGTGGACGCAGCGGGGGAGGCGGCGCCGAAGAGACTAGGGTTGGGTGTAGCCGCCGCGGAGGAGGTGGCGCCGAATAGGCTCGGGGTGGTCGCGGCGGAGGAGGTGGCGCCGACTAGGCTCGGGGTGGTCGCCGCAGAGGAGGTGGCTGATTGGCCGAAGAGGTTAGGGGTGACTGCGGCGCCGAATAGGCTAGGAGTGGCTGCCGCGGCGGAGGTGGCGGATGCGCCGAAGAGGGACGGGGCGGACGCGGCGGCGGTGGACTGAGCAAACGAGAAACCAGTGGATCCGAAGCCAAAAGGGGATGGGGAGGAGGCGGTGGTGGGGGCGGACGCGGAGGCAGGGGAGGCTGCGAAGAGGGATGAGCCAAAAGTGGGAGCAGAGGAAGCGGCGGCGGAGGAGGAGGAGAAGAGGGAGGAGCCGAAGGCGGGGGCGGGGGAGGAGGCGGCCGCGGGTGGCTCGGAGAATGAGACGGCGGATGGGGCGGTGGAGAAGGAGAAGGGCGAGGACGCGGCGGATCCCGCGGCGGCGGCGGAGCCGAACGCGAAGGAGGTCGCCATGGCTGCGGCGGCGGGCGGGCGGTGGCCGATTTGGGCGGATTTTTGGCAGGCTTTAGGGTGGATTTGCCGCTGCCTAGTCCTCAGCCGTGCGGTTTGGGCCTTTGGGCTGGTTCCTTAGTGGCGCTTTTTGAAATAGGGTTTAGGAGAGGGAAGAGAGATTTGGAGTAAATGTTGGCAGCTGATTGCTTAGAGCAACTCCAGCAGTAGCTCTCAAAACAGGGTCTCTACTTTTCATTTGAGGGCTCCCCTACTTTTGAGGGCCCTGTTTTCTAAGCTGCACTCCAGCAGGAGCCCTCAAAACAGAGCCCCTACTTCTCAATTCTCTCTATTTTCTCACACACTATATGCATATGTATGGAACAAAAGCACAATACACAATAAAATCTTTATGATTTCACAATGAGGGACAATATTTAAATATATGAATTCAAATACGAATATTCAAATTTGTTCCGAATTTAAATTGAAAGCACAAAGTTCATCACATAACATTCAAATTTGTTCCGAATTCAAATATGAATTCAAATACGAATATTCAAATACGAATTCAAATACGAATATTCAAATTTAAATTCAAATTTATTCCGAATTTAAATTGAAAGCACAAATATGAATTCAAATACGAATATTCAAATTTAAATTCAAATTTGTTCCAAATTTAAATTGAAAGCACAAAGTTCATCACATAACATTCAAATTTAAATTCAAATTTGTTCCGAATTCAAATACGAATATTCAAATATGAATTCAAATACGAATACTGAAATTTAAATTCAAATTTGTTCCGAATTTAAATTGAAAGCACAAAGTTCATCACATAACATTCAAATATGAATTCAAATACGAATTCAAATACAAATATTCAAATTTGTTCCGAATTTAAATTGAAAGCACAAATGTTCCACAAAAAACGAGGAAAGCTGAAAAATGAGAGCCGGAGTAGGGGGCCCCTGGGAATGAGGGCTTGGAGACCTCATTTGAGAGGCCTCCTATTTTTGAGAGCCAAGTAGGGGCCCTGCTGGAGTTCAGTTTTTTTGCTCTGGCTCTCAAATATGAGGTTTGAGGGTTCAAGTAGGGGCCCTGCTGGAGTTGCTCTTAGGCTGCCTTTGCTAAGGGCATGTACAATGGTATGAGCTAGTTACTAGATCTAAGATAACTTCTCCAATGATATTAACTTTTAGCACATAGCTCATAACATGAATAGTCCTACATGACATCCTCATATAATCTTGGAATGTGTGTATGAGACTAGCTCTTGATCAAAAGCTAGCTTTTCTCTCTCTTCTATTAAAATATGAAATAATATGTTTAGAGCTAGCTCATAAATCACCATTGGACATGCCCTAAGCATATTGTAGCAAATGTTGTGAAATTATAGACCAAACTATTTGTTGGGAGAATGGCCTAACCTTAGTCCAGTCGATCTATTAAACCAAGAGGTTCAATAATTATATGACCACATAGCTGGCCCAAAAAGATCCTCACAAAAAAAAAAGAACGTGATTGCCCCTACAATAGTAGACCTAAATAAAGTATTTATATAAGCAACCTCATCATGACTATTAAGCATGTGCCTCATGACGCCATAAGGGAGAAAGACTCATTTCATCAGAGATAAGGCTATGTAATGTAGACACCTTCTATACACCATCTCCACGGTTTATAAGGCTTTGAGCAGCTCCTTTGTAGTATTTTCATAGTCTCATTATTCATTATTTAATCTGTAACCACGACACTATTGTTTTTACTTGTACGGTTTTAGCTCCAGATCGTTATTGTACCTATCATGCAGTAATTTTGATTCTAAAGGGAACTTATGTATTTTGGTGCATTAATATTTACTTTGGATGTTGTATATGTTTAACCAAATTAGGCATGTGTGGAATACGAGGTTTTTCAGTGTAATCATTTGTTATTTTGTTCTTTGGTCTAATTAAAAAGTTCGTGGGATCTTTTCTTACGGTTTTTGTGGGATCTTTTGAAACCAACTTACGGATATATCTAGAACACAAGAATTTTATAGGGATTTCATAGAAATGGTTTAATTTCCACGTTCCAAACAGATGTAACATAAGTGCATTGGAGTGGTGGTATTTCACGGGTAAGTTAGAGCACTCTCCCCTTTAACCTTAACCTACAACCTAAGATGCAACCAGTTAAAAAATGCCCTTGAAATTCACACCATCCCTTCAGCCAATCGATCATTTCCATTGAGTTCGAAGTCATACAACTCTAATGTCGATACATAAATAACACTTGTCCCCTCACTAAACTTTGCATAATTCTTTAGCATTTGCCTTTTTTATAAGCCAATTTTGATTTCACAAATTCAATGCCAGTCAACAAAAAATTAATATGAGAAAAAGTTTCCCATATTCTTTTCTAATATGCAAGCATTTCCTCGGTTATGGATGTGTAACCGTTATGAATTATCTGTATTATTCGACTACTGCATTAGATAGGAAACAAATATGGTTTAGATTTTTGTAACCGATAAACAATTTATCCCATGTTAGTATTTATATTTAAATTTGCATTAAAAATGGATATGTTATAAACCTTTGCCATCCAAAATATTATTTTACCCAAACTATTTGTATTTGTATTCAAATTTGATAAAACTCAATATACATATTTTATTGCAGTATAACTAATTAGTTGAAGGAGCTTTTTTAGTTCAATGCAAATTCATGTTCCTTTGGATGATATAAATAAATCAGAACGATTAAGCGTGACATGTATGAGGATAAAATATTACAGATATCTTGCAATTACATAATTTACAAAGATATCTGAACCCAACCAAATTGAGTAGATATTATATTCAAATTTGTGTTATAATATTTTATTCACTTCATATTTGAGAATATTTGAATTTGTATATGTATTGTTTGAAAATACGAATCCGAACATTTGTATTCCATCCGAAGACACCTTTTCCCCGGTACCAGGCCCCGTTTGGCAGAGCTCTAGCTCTAGAAAATCTGTAGATTTCCTAGAGCCGGTTATCTGTAGCTCTAGGAAATCCTGAATCTAGAGTTGTTGGCATGTTAAGTGCATTTATATGACTCATTTCATTTATATTATATATTAAATAAAAATATTTAAATCACATTAATTTGTCAACAAACTACAGATCCAGTATAGATCTCGGAGCTAGAGCTGTGCCAAACAGGACCCAAATAGTCCGGTACAGTACAAACATGCCCTGCGTTTACACAGCTCAGTTGGATTCCAATCCAATCTTATCGTTCGTTAAATTAGGAAAAAGAATCGAACCAATCAAACTCCCATCTCCCTAGAAAGAAAAAAGCGAACTCACTCAACCCGATCCCCAAATCCCCCACATCACATTCACATGGTAGCGAGCCTGTGGCGAGCAGTGATGGGCACTGGTGCCCCGTCCGCCGACGAGGAAACCTCGGGGCGGGGTGGAGTTTTGGCGCACCTTGAAGCGCAGAGGGAGTACATCAAGACGTGGCGGCAGCGATGGTTTGTGCTCAGGTAGGGGAAGCTCTTCTGGTTCAAGGGCCCAACCATCATGCGCGCGTCGACGCCCCGCGGTGTCATGCCTGTCGCTTCCTGGTGAAAGCATCAAGGGCGTGGAGGACGTGCTCAACTGCTAGTTCGCCTTTGGGCTCTGCACCCCACGCGAGACCATGTACTTCATCGCCGACTCCGAGAAGGAGAAGGAGAAGGAGTGGATCAACTCCATCGACCGCTCCATTGTCCAGCACTCCCGCTCCATCACGGACGCTGAGGTCATCGACTACGACAGTGGCCATCCCGCCGACACTGCGGCCACGACCAACGATAAGTGATCGATCCATCAATTAATTGGTGAGCAAAAGGACCGGTGACCCCTGTAACTCTACAACATCACTATGGTACTTATTTAGGTTTTGTGTTATGGTTCGTGTTTCTTGATTTGCGGTCGCGTATATGATATGTGCATGTGTATAATATTGATGGTTATCGGCAGTGGCGGAGCCAGCCAATTTTAGAAGCCCAAGCAGATGGGCAAGACGACTAGGTGACACAAGGCAGGCCATCAATGTCTATACGCAAGGGCGTGGCCCATCAAAGACGGAGCATAGCCCACAATGTGACTTGCCCAAGAATCGCTGTTGGAATCATCTCAGACGATGGCAAGGGTACACAAAGGTTTAACAGTTGCTCACCAACGAGCCCGGGTAGCCACCCAGGATCACCGAGAGGTGGATCCGCCCTAGTTATCGAGGAATAATTTTGGGATTTTGGTATATAGCGTGTTGTTTGATACTATGGATCGGTTTTCCTTGTAACTCTCCAATACTGTTCAATTTGTTTGATCCATTGATCTGTGTTTTTGTGATCAAGTTTTAATAGTGAAGTCGTGAAGACCTGATAATTGAAGTCAAAAGGAGAAAGAAAACTTTTGGAAATATGAGAAAACACATCTCCATGTAGGCTGAGGGCATAGATAACTTTTTGCATAGGTCAAATGCTACAAAACAAATGAAAAGGCAAGAAATGTGGAAATAGTATAATATATATCTAAATGTGTTTAGAGTGGTATATCATGAAAGTCAATCTTCGGAGTGGTATCCCAGCCCAAGCTAATCTTTGGAGTGGTATAGTATAGATTTTCCTTTTCTTAATACTAGATTTCAACATCATTTTATCAACAAATTGTGGTGGTAAATAGTTGTCAATGTTGTATTTTGAGACCGTAAAGAAGTGAAAAGGGATTTTGGGGATATCGGGAATGAGTAACCATCATTATGGCCATGTGGAATGCAATTACAATCCAAACAACTATGTTGTGGTTACGCATCGAACAGTAAATACCGGAACTTCGGAAAACCCGAGCAGGGCACTTAGAGCCTAGAACTCAAACGAGGGAAGAGCTGTAGAGTGGATGCAATGTACCCAATATTAACTCGGTCTTTTTCTTACACCTCCGGTGGTGTCTTATGGGCCATATTTATAGCTATGAGTGAATGTGTTTACACAAATAGCTCCGTTGAGGTATTTGCTAGTGAAGGCGAACATGTCATTCCCTCAACATGGCCTACGTAGGCCTGCATTTTAGTTACACACATACTCAGGCTTACATCTGGTGGGCTGACTGGGCAAAGGTGGGGGCATTCCCCTAACAAACCACATATGTAATTTTAGTCCTGCGTGCAGCTCATTGGAAGGGTCGAGGTTTTATGAGTCCGGGTAACAGCAAAAAGGTGCACTTCCTGTGCGCTTACCTTCTTCACCTTGTGAATAGAAGCTGCCATCCAGAGGGGCCTATTGCTGAACTGCTGCTGAAGATCTTCTATTGTATTGACCTCTTTCTCCCCAGCATTAACATCACCAACAGCTAGGAAAACCACATGGATCTCTCTATAGATCATTTGACTTGTGAACCTGGTTATCTTTCAAGCACCTGAGATAACCCTTTAGAACTACACCACTCATGGGTTCACTCCGAATGCATTATCAAAACGTAGGAAGACTGGAGAAAAAATGACATTGGGCATACCATATTTTAAATCGCCAGAAAAATGGATGATTTGTGGTGGTGTTTGTAGCAATTGAAAACGAACAGCCTGAATAGTGTTCTGCAACAGACAGAAATGAATGATGATAGCAGTAATAGTTGTACATAAAAATAAGGTCTACATCTCCATTGCTGCTTACCAATGGGCTAACAAGCGATAGTTTAGAGAGCATCAGAGAGACTAAAGGCAACCCTAGAGGCACAGACCAACGGTTGAAAGACTTCAATGATATGCGAGCATTTAAAAGAGCAACTGCAATCTGAAAATAGGCAGGTCATGCATAACAGACAATTAGCTAGGGCATGATTCAGACACTATGAACAACAAAGGCAATAAGTCTGCTCGTGCATGCAGACAAGTTAAAGAAAAGGCAGCCCAACCACTAGAATTAATAGGAATGATCATGAAGAGAGAACTGGTGATGCTGAAGAATTACGAAAGAACCACTCACCACTTTGTCTGCTGCAGACATAATGAGGTGTGGCCAGAGTTCACTTTCCGGGCGTCCGCAATGGTAATAGCTAGTACTAGCTATATAGTCAGCTGACGTGGAGGTGAGAGACAAAAGCAAAGACTATTTTATACTGTTGGACCCACATGCTCCTCTCTCATGTTCTTGGACTACGTGAAATAGATCAGTTATTTGCTCGTCGCTAGTGACTACTCTCTCTCCTACTTTTTCCTTGCCACATCAGATCTAGCTAACTAAATAGCCAGCTGTTGGAGACGCCCTAAGAAGTATCAAACTTGGCTTCCAGTATCCGATGAAACTTTCTATTGCATCAGGACAGTCAAGAGGTGCAAACTAAAAAAAAGTATCATTGGGAGGAAGAATTCACAGAATGACAGAATCGAACAAGTCAGACATTTAGATTATCCTTAAGAATGTCTACTCCCGCATCTAAAAAAGCTGCATTTGCCCCATTTTTGCTTGATCTGTGTCTATGCTAAACTGCTATAAAATATTACACAATAACAATTACAGTTAAGTGAGTATAGCATAATCCTATGAAATTAACTGATATAGCTGAACAGTAGAATCATTGCCAAACAGCATCCGTTAGCCATATTGAAGCAGTCACAGATGAAAAAAAGCCAATCCAATTCAAAATTATCAAATAGTAAAAGTGTAAAACAAGTTATGCATCCCCACAAAATTAACTCCAGCATAACCACAGGGCTCTGAAGTTATGAGAGCAATCTCGACCAAACTCACGATACATGACACCATCCGGGAAAAAATCTTTCATCACTTCGCTGCATCCGAAACAAACAAGGAAATTTAGAGCACGATCGCATTATATGAAAGTGAAGCAGCGAAGCGCTTGTTTTTATGGTGGTGGGGGAACTTACTAGGAAGAGGGAGTAGACGAGTAGTGGTGGTGAGGAGGATAGGGAGGCCTGGGTGGAGGCGGGCGCAGTGGCGGACGACTGGGAGCGCGGCCATTCCCTCGCCGAGGGAGACGGCATGGAAACACACAAGCGGCGAACCCGGCCGAGGCCGCGCAGCCGACGGCCAGCCCAGCCGCTCTGGCCAACGCGACAGGGCCGTCTTAGAGGGGAGGGCAGCAAGTGCGACGGCCGGGGGCCCATGCCACAGAGGGGCCCATGAGTATATGTATGTATATAGTACTTAGTATATGTATTTGGCATATTGAAATCAAAATTTAAAGGCCCATACACTTAGCACAAGTCCAGCAATTAATCAGGAATTAGCTTGCCGTCGCTTCCTATTCTGATATTCGGCTATTCTCGATTGCCGACCGATGATCGTTTCGCCTCCCTATCGCCCAGCCCAATCGCCAGACACGGCGACGCCGCTCCGTGAGGCGCGACACCGTGAAGCCACGACACGCCGATGCCGCTCATCCGCATGCGACGAGGGATGGGCCCCACGCCCCCACGAGCGGACGGCTAGACAGGATCACCCATCACCGATCAAGTTTCTTAAAAAGCACTGAAGCATTATTTTTTTTATTTGAGGTAATCATAATAGTTATTTTACCGTTCTTTTAGTTTGTTTATTGTACTATCGTTATCTTTTATAAACTAAACATATGCTGTAAATTAACTCTTATTAGTAGTACTATATACTTTATTAAAAAAAATTAGATTGTTGGGCCCTTGCCGTCTTGCTTGCCCAAGGGCCCTTTAAATTGTTGAGACGGCCCTGCAACGCGACGGGTGCTCCAGCCCGCGCAGCCGCCGGCGCCGCCGCGCGGCTCGCCGCCCTGTACAGCTCGTACAGCGCCCGGCCTCCGCGCGACACCAATGCTGGCGTACGGGCCGGCCGCATGAGCCTCGCCGTCGGTCCAACCGAAGAGGTGTTGTTTCGGCGGCCGAGTGTGCGGCCCGTGGTCGCGTCCAGTGGGTTCGAGTCCCAACTCAGAGAGTCCGAAGAGCAGTTGCGCTTTTCGTAAACTGTGTCAACTCGCGTACCATCTCTTTACGCCTTCAAATGTAGAAAGCGGTACACGTATTTGATTCCGTCTTCAGACTCTGAGCGCACGCTTTCGTCTCTGCCTTTAAGGCTGTTTGGAACACCAATTTTTTTCAGATTCCTACGGGAATCACACTGTTTCCTATGAAATTCATGTAAAGTTCGAGCCTAAAGAATAAAGATGCACAATGTTTTGCAGGAAAAAGATGTATAACAGTACACTTTAACTCTTCTGTTGTGTATACAATGCAGAATTGACGGGCACATTCCGCTGCCTGCATGACTTATCCACAGTCAAACTTGAGTTGTGTTTTACTGCCTCCGTACCTCTCTGGACCGTCCTATCTACGAGCAACATTTTTGTAATGAAAAACGGCAAAGATGAAGTATTTTGCAAACGGCAGTTAGATGCAGATTTCCTTGCTGCACTGGTTCTCCTCTCGTCGATCTTTCATCGATCACACGTTGGCGAAAAGTTTGTAACTTTTGGCGTCCAGAACGATCTGCCTCACCGCCGAGACGGACGCAACCACCGCGAGCGCGGAGAACACGACGGCGATGGTAGTGTTCAGCCAGAACACGAACCCCTTCTTGGACGGCTTGAACGTCGCGTTGTAGAACACGGCCGGCACGGCGAAGTCGAGCGGCAGGAACCCGAAGGCGCCGATGAGCGCGTTCATGTCCCCGAAGAAGGGCACCATGGCCGCGATGGTGGTGCCGAACGCGACCGCGAGTGTGCGGGACATCAACCGCGGTACGACGTTCCGCGCCGCGTACTGCTCCACCTTGGGGTCCGAGAGGAGGCCCTCCAGGACCTCATTCGTCGGCTGCAGGTACACCACGGCGACGGCCGAGAGCTGCAGCAGCGTGAAGAGCTCGGTGATGAGGAGGAGCCACTGGGGGATGACGGCCTTGCCGCCCACCATGAAGTTGCTCAGGAGGGTGCCCTGCGCCTGGTTGCCGAACGCCCAGTACCCCGAGATGGCCACGCTGAAGAACGTCGTCACCACCACGGCGTAGCACAGGCACAGCCCCTTGAACATCTTACCCGTCACCGGCGCAGCCACCGTCGCCTGCAGCACATTTACCATTAATGGGTGGGTTTTTTTTTGACTCAGTCTTATAATTTATGGTTGTGGTTTTTAAATTCTAGTATATTTGTGAGAGATAATACGCAGAGAGAAATAGTCACATGTGATTTTGGACAGTATAGCTGAACTCGGTGTATTTTGTACTACAATTTACCTGTAGACCCCGTCTTAAAAAACGCACCGTTTTACGGCGTGTTATTGTTCATCCGTCCATAAGCCCTAAGCCGTAACTACTAACAAACCTAGCCAATAGGTGCAAGTACTTGTAAGTGCTGCGTACATATTTGGTAGGATTATAAGAGATATAATAGAATTAATTAGAATGATTTGTATCTGATATGGTTGTACTTTATATGTACACCTTTCGAGGCTCAAGCAATATATCCGACAATTATTCCGGCTAATCTATCTTCCCACGTTGTATTAGAGCAGGATTGCATCTGGACATGTTCTTAGCCACAACCAAATTCCACAGCGCACTGCCCCTGGGAGAGATGATTCAATCTTCATGATCTAATCTCCTGGGGATTGTGTAAAACATCGTAGATAGATGTCATTCTTTCTTTCTCGCCAATCAGTAGATTGATTCTTTGATCCAATCGCAGGATCATCTAAGAAAACACATCACGGCGATGCCGGCGACTCCCGCTACGTTGCGCCCATGGCCACGCTGCCAAGGACGTTGCTGCATCGGATCCGGTCTCCACCGCCCAGATCCAACCGCACTTCCTTGGCACCACCTTGGATCCAGCCATCGCCATTCCAGATCCGACGGCCTCCTCCTGCCTCTCCCTCTTGGGCAAGGGTGTCGCTACCTCTAGCTTGCCCCGGCCTTCTCCGGTGCTGCCTCGCCCGGATCCGGCCTCCTCCTCGTCGGATCCAACAGGCCCCCTCTGCTCTCCTCTATGGTCTCTCCGTCGCCCTCCGCCGTTGGTCACTAACATCTTCTCCTCTTTCGCCGATGACACCTGCTGCTCTGCTGACATCTTCTCCTCCTCCCTACCGCTAGTGATGCTAGCTATTCTGTCGGCATCTTCTCCTCTGCCATCAATGACGCCAGCTACACCGCCGGCATCCTCTCCTCCCCCTCCGCCGTCGACCACATCCCTCTGCCACCGGTGATGCCAGCTATTCCGCTGGCATCTTCTCCATACCACCGATGATGCCAGTTGTTCCACTGGCATCTTCTCCTCTGTCGCTGGTGACGATAGCTACTCTGCCGGCATCTTCTCCCTCTCTGCCGCTGGTGACGCCAACTGTTCCGCCGGCATCTTCTCCTCTGTCGCCGTGACGCCAGCTGTTTCGCTGGCATCCTCTCCTCCTCCTCTGTCATTGACCATGGCAGATCGACCACGGCAGATCGACCCAGCCGCTTATAGTGTCTCCTCCTCCACCGGCAACACCGTTGCCAACTCCCACTGCTCTCTCTACCGACGTGGCCCCCCAACTCAGCCACCTCTTTGCTCCTTTCTCTCATCTTCGATGTCGACCACGGTGTCTACGACCGATTCCATGTAACTACGACCGGTTTACTGTACACATACTGTGGTTAATGGTCGTATGCACCTCGGCATGACCTCCTCTGCAATCCTCGTCGGCTTCTACTTTCAACTTGAGCATCCTCGTCGACTTCTTCTCTAGCCTAAGCGTCCACGATATTCCCGCTTCGACTGTGGGGATGTTAGAGTATAAATTTGGCAAGATTATAAGAGATATCTATATATCTATTAACCTTCTATATCTGTATTAGATTAATGTGATCTCTAAGTCATATTGTACTCTACATATACACCATCTGAGACTCAAACAATATATCCGATAATTATTCCGACTATTCTATCTTTCCACAGTAAGTAAGCACACTAATTATTTACGATATATGTTACTAAGATTGGAATGCTCCGAGCATCTGATGATTCAGTTACCTGTATCTCGGGGATGATGCCATTGCCGTACGTGGTGGCGATGACGGCGATGGCGTTGAACACGCCGAACACACGGCTCTGGGTGTTGCCGGTGATCGAGTAGTCCTTGGGGGGCGCCGTATCGGAGGTTCCTGTCGTGAATTTTAGGATTCATCAGTGGAAGTTTTTATCTGACGTCCTGATCGTCGTATTGAATTTGCAGTTGGCACACTGCTAATCAAGTAAGGCTGAGAGATGGGGTACCTAGGTAGACGCAGCCGGCGACGGCGCAGGAGCTGTAAGAGAGGCACAGCACCAGAGAGATGAGGTTGACGTGCCGGATGGAGTGGAACGACGGCAGCTGCGCTAGAATCATCATGAAAACGCCGAAGATGGCCACGAACACGTACAACTTGATCGTGCCGCCGGGGTGGGCGATCAGGTAGATAGCCTGCAAGTAGGAATTGATGCACATGTGAATCGTGATTCGTTCCATATGCGTGCATTGTCCAAGATGTTATCCGGCAGGATATCGATCGTAATTAACTTGGTACCTTCATGCTCTGTCCAGCCAGAAGAGTGGAAGCGACGACTGCTCCGAAGCATACCAAGAATTGAATCGGCCCGATGTAGTAACGTCCCCATCCAGGCCCTGCAGCGCCATGAAAATTAACCTGGAATCAGTGAAGGAATCTCCCCCCCTTGTAGGTAGGGCTGGCAAAAAAGCTCGGGCTCGTGAGCCAGCTCGGGCTCGGTTCGGGCTCATGGAGGCTTGGCTCGGCTCGTGAATGAAACGAGCCGAGCCGAGCCAACAAAAAAGCTTGGGATCTAAACGAGTCGAGCCCGAGCCAGCTCGCGAGCCAACTAAAAAGTAAAAGTTATGTGTCATATAATCATCTAATGTGATGCAAAATGTTGATTTTTAACATCACAAATCATGCTTTCCATTCTAACATGTTGCTGGGAAAGTATTTGCATTGCAAAAATCTCGTATTAGTCTAATGCTTAATTGGATTTATATATATATCTAACATGTTGCTGGCTCGCGAGCCCTCGCGAGCTGGCTCGAGCCACGTCACGAGCCGAACCGAGCCCACAAAAAAGCTTGATATCCTAACCGAGCCGAGCCGAGCCTCCATTGCACCAAGCTTTCACGAGCCGAGCCGAGCCGGGCTCGGTTCGGCTCGTTGCCACCCCTACTTGTAGGGCTAGTCCGAAGGGATTAGACCTAATCCCCACCTATCCAAATAAGCCCGTAAGGGGCGTCGCCCCCGCTGACAATTACATGAAGTTTGCTACAAGATGACAACGGGTGTTCTTTTCCAGCACGTCTGTAAAACTTGGGTTATCTCACGAAAGTCTTATCAGCTGGGACGCTTTATATTATCACAGATGCTAGTGCTCTTAAGGTTTGAAAAATTGGGAAAGAAATGGCGGTCAGTTCTGACCTTCCTTGCTTGGAGTCATTCGTTACATAGGCCTCCTGACAAATTTGTTAGACTTGACTACACGACCGACATTTTCGCAGGAACTGCACTCCACAACATGTTCTGTATGTCCTATTGACATTGTTAGCTTCCATCCAACTGCCAAGCGCTAGCTGGTGTATCAGTCTTCTTATCTGTATGAGCGCTAGCAGATGGACTAACGCGCCCCAACTTACAATTGTTGAAAGCTGCTGTGCACTGTGCCGCTCTTCACTTTGAGCAGTCTATCGATCGGTTGTGCTAGTCGATCGTTGACCACGTGCTTTGAAACCCCAGCAAACAACGTCCAGCAGCGTGTGGCCAAACTGGCACCAAGCAATTTGTCAGCTTCAGACACTGCAGTTCATGAAGACTCCGCTACTCTTGACACGACACCGCCCATCTGTTCATCTGTTGCCCATCAATGACGCACACCAATGGGAACTGATGCTTGATTGGGCAAAGACCGGCAGACCGCTGACTTTCTATACATATAACACGGGATAGAAAATACCTATGTATAATTAAATTTTAGATTAATACCTCACGAGGCCTCCCCCACTAGATTTTCTTCACTCGTATTCAGGCTGCCGACGTACGTACTGGCACGGACTCATCCTTAAGAAAATTCAGCAATTCATTCATTTCGCGCTTCAAGACAGACAATGAGGCGCGCGAGATAATCTTTACCTGCTGCGGTGTGATTGCTACAGTTCACTGTGCGTGCACTTACGCTATGATTAGCCTACTTAATCGTCATCACGTGTCATAGTTACCGGTCAATGAAATTATGCAAGTGAGTCCATCAACTAGCTAGGAGTACGTACTAGGTCCTACCATCTAGATAAATCGCTTTTGGAGTCGTGCTAAACTTGAATTTGGTTGTGCTGTAACTGAGCATACTGTGGCGAGTAGTGACATGCATAAATTTGCTGACCTAGTATGTCGGTGGCCATGTCCCTGAAGCGGAGCTGGCGGCGCCCCTGCTGCGCATGGTGCTCGAGGACGCGGGAGATGAGGTTGTACGAGTAGAAGGAGACGGCGGCACCGATGACGAGGCAGATGATCCCCGCCGACCACCCCAGCGACGCGAACGCGAACGGCAGGCTCAGCAGCGGCGGCGCCACGATCGACGTCGTCAGATGGTACCCGCAGTGCAGCCACGACCCTGCGCGTACACATCAGCGACTAATCAGTCGAAAGTACCAAGGAAGGGGTGTTAAATGGTTAAAAAAAATAGAAATGCCATGTATATTAACTAGCCAGAAGGTTGAAATGTGCAGATTACGTTGCCATCAGAGACCATGTCAAGAAATCTTTGTACCAATACTTATGCCTAATTTCAAAAGCTATGCGTCATCACTTGGCTTCTCGCAACCAGAAAGCTAAACAATACAAAAGTGGATACTATATGGTTTAGGGTTCAGCACAGAAGACTTTGGGGGAGAGAGAAATTTGCTTCGTCAGTTTATACTACCTAATCGTCGATAAGTGACTCAAACATAGATGCTCACTTGGTTTTATTCTTCTCTAAAGTGGTTATGATTATTAGCACCGAATACCACGCTACCGGCCAACCTCCCGGTCTATTGCTCCAATACTTATTGCTTTGCACCGTATGCATGCATGATCTTTCAACGAGATGGTGACATGTGCTAGTGCACAGTACACACAAGGCTGTAGATAGCCCACGATTCGTGCCTAATCTGGTTTCTTTTATGCTTTCCTCTCTAATAAAATAGTACTAATATCAAAACAAATAAAAAAATAAGTAACATATATCCATCATTCATTATGTTTTAAAAATTATATAAATTACTATTAAGAAAATTATAGAAGCATATTTCGACTAGCTACTATTTTATGGACGTCAAAGTTGACTAATTGTGATTGGGGACTGACTTAGGAGACCAATTAATATGAAGTGCACATGTAGGGTAGGACTATTGATAGCCAGGAAAGCATCCCTGCAAGTATATTTTCTTGTCTCTTCTTTCTTTGTTGCAAAAGAACAGATAAAGCATGCAGACTACAGAAGGGAGAAAAAGGAAAAGGGAGACAAGAAATAAAACAGGGAGCAAGCATCACTACCATGAAGCAAAGCAGTGGAAGAAAGTTTGAAAGGATAGATGGGCAAGACCATTCAAACACCCACTATCCAAGAACTTTTGATCAGGAGATGCCCAGAGGCAGCACAGTACCATCACATGAGCAAATCATTGCCGGGCATGCTTGATGCGATCAAGGAAAACAAAAAAAAAAGGGTACAAACCGATCCCCCATTTTCTTCTCTAGCTATTGTTTTTTTGGGGATCTCGTCTCTAGCTATCTTGCTAGCTGGTGAGTGTGCAACCGCAAATTTTATGAGTTCTATATTGCGATTACTAATTAATAGGACTTCAATCATTTACAGACGGATCAATCAGCAGAATGGCATATATAGTCATGTCCAGCACAGCAACTTCATGTTGCTACTAGCCAAAATCACCTACTGGTACTTGGTAGTTGCTAGTAGTTAGCTAGCTCTTTTGCTATTAATTACAGGGGACAGTCAATCAATAGCCTCACGCATCATGATCCTGATGCATGCTCGAGAAGCAAAAATAAGTTGTAGGCACGAAATATGCTCAATCGGCATGCTCTGCTTCATGCACTAAAGAAGAAAGATGATGCGTGATAAGAAGAAACGCTTATTTTGAGGTACCTTTGGACTGGAGGACGAAGAGAGCGCCGGCGTCGAGCTTCTGGCCGACGGTGTCGCCGCCGGTCTCCATCTTCCTCGCCTCCTCGTCCTCCCAGCCCGCAGCTCCCATGTCGTCGATCGTTAACTCCTGATAGATAGGGCCGGCAGAACAAGAAGGAACGGAGGGTGGCAAAGCTACAAGTACCAGGCTACTCGTTGATCTCTCCGAGAAAGTGAGAGGGCTCTGCGGCTTTGCCTGTTACTCGATAGGAAGCGAGAGCTATCTATATAGAGGCGCGCGCGCGCGTGCGGCGTGCACATACATTACGGCCGGGCGACTGGTTCTCATGGTTGGAACGGGTGTATGATTGCACGCAGCACTCCAGATTTTATCGCCCTGCTCCCGTCAGCGTCGACGGATCGATCGAACGATGGGGACAAATTAATGGTGAATCTAGTGGCTGCTCTGCGACTGGGAGAGGCGTACGCAAGTTCACTGCTGCGCTGCGTTTATGGGCATGCCAACTTGGCCACTGATGAACACAGGCAGGGGTATCGTGCTAAATGGTTCGTTGGTAGTAGGTACGTATCTACAAGATGTTGGAAGTGATGTGGCCGTGTTGATATTGGGTAAGTAGCGTTCGCTGTCGTATCTTAACAGTGCTAAATTGGTCTTGGATGCAACATGTCCGAAGAAGGTGGCTTGGTATGCTGCATACATATCGGGGCCTAATACTTCGTAATGCTTTAGGTCGGATTATTAATCCGCCGTTGTACCGGTACCGCATATATGATCACTAAAAGTCTAAAACCATAAATTTAAGGGCAGACAGCTTCAGAAAATCCCCTATTGGGAGAGTGGCTTCCACCTTGATTATATTAGTCCGATTAGCTCATTGTACCAAAAGGCTCAATAACTGTACGGCTACGTGTGGCCGGCCTAAGAGAGCTGTCATAAGAGAGAAGACATGATTACTTCTGTAATAATAGATCAAAATATGGATGTTTATGTAAGTAACCTCTTCATAGTTATAAGTATATGCCTCAGAGCGCCATGAAGAGGAGGCATCATATTTATCAGAGACAAGCTTATGTACTATATAATTCTATTCCCCATCTCTATGGTTTCTAAGGCTCCGGACAGCTCCTTTGTAGCCTTTCCGTAGCTCCATTGTTCACTGTTTGGTCTGTAACCACAACAGTTGATGCCGTCTATGAGGACCAGCGTAGAAGCTGCGAGTAGAAGAAAGAGTGGTCGGGCGCAATGGCACCAAACAAGACAATAATGGCATCGACTCCTAAGTGAAAAAGGAGCACCGCCATCGAGACCACCGCCATGAGGGCAAAGGAGTTGGTCCGCAAAGGCCTCCTACCCCCATGCCAATGACACATCGGCACAACGACATCCAAACTCGCAACAGGTAACAAGGGTGATTCTTCGGCAGCCATGCCAATGATGAAGTTGCGACACCTCGGCCCATGTTGGCCCATGTGTGTGTGCACATGAATTTCTGGGTTAGTCCCACCTTACTAGCTTACCTTGAGAAGCACTTACATACAACCTAGGAGTTTCAATGGTAGCACCCCCGGTTAACCGTTTTGCGCGAAGTGAGGACGAAAGCGCAAGCGGGTTGCTACGTGTGCGTGGCCTATCCAGAATGTGGTTAGGTCTGAGCCGGTTTGGACCCTAGGGCATTACAAATGGTATCAGAATCGACTCTCGCGGTTACATGGGCATGTGCGGGTCAGGGGCGCGGGCATATGGTGCATGGCGCGTGTGGGCCCGGAGTGGACATACGGCATGGCATATGTGCTGGCACTGAACGCACGGACATGTGCCAAGAGGGGAGATCCTTATCATTTGCCCCGGTGTGGGTATGTTGGTCCGACGAGGACGTCAGGTCCTTTGAGGGGGGTGTATGTGACACCCCAGCCCATGTTGGCCAATGTGTGTGTGCACATGAATTTCTGGGTTAGTCCCACCTTGCTAGCTTACCTTGAGAAGCACTTACATATAAGCCTAGGAGTTTCAATGGTAGCACCCCTGGTTAACCGTTTTGCGTGAAACAAGGACGAAAGTGCAAGCGGGTTGCTACGTGTGCGTGGCCTATCCAGAATGTCGTTAGGTCTAAGCCGGTTTGGACCCTAAGGCGTTACAGAAGTAGGAAGCTCCACAAATGGAGGACCCGGTGGCGGTTGCTGACCAAAACGTTGGGGTTTGCACCGCCCAAGCAGTAGTCTCCACCGGCATTTACACCGTCGTCGTCATCACGCAGGAAGCAGAAGGTGTTCTCCCCTATCATCGAGCATGGGCGAGGCTCCCTCGAGGCGATTTTCAGAGCACTACAATGAGAGTTAGCAAACCTACGAAAAGCCATTCATGAGATGCTAGAGAATCATGGTCAGCCGGCGCCCACCGTGGCAGTAACAGACGTGGTCACAGAAGGGACAGAGAGTCACGAGGCCAACGCTAGAGACTAGAGCCTACAATGCCTCTCGGCGGCTGGACACCGACTCCCCCTCTGCATAGGTTTGCAGCTGAGCGTTTGGCCGGAAGTCTTCAAGATGCCTATGGTGGAGCCATACAAAGGCAACACGACCCCATGAATTCCCACGCATCTATGAGACAGCCATCGAGGCAGCGGGGGAGACGAGTCAACGAAGGCAAAGGGATTACCCCTCGCTCTTCAGGGAGTTGCGCTCTCTTAGTTTTTCACTATCTCCCTGCCTCGGTGTACGCATGGGAGTGGATTTGGGATCTCATGCATAACAACTTTCAGGGCAACTACGTAGAGTGAGTTGATGTCGCCTAGCTCTTTGTGGTGAGACAAGCGCCAGGGGAGATGCTGCAAGCCTACTTTAGATGCTTTACGAAGGTCCGTTGCCAAGTGAGGGATGTTAATGACACAACTGTCATCAATGTGGCCATTCGTGGCCTCCAAAAGGGTCCACTCGTGGAGTACAAATGCACACAAGCCTATAAAAATCGTGGCCAAGCTCTTCGATAAGATGGAGGATTATACCAAGGTAGAAGAGGATGCGGCACAAGGTGAAGGCGGCGCCACCCCCCCCCCCCCCCCCCGAGGGCAAGCCCTCTCCTACCACTCCGAAGGAGGGCTCCAACCGCAAGCAACGAAGGGGCCTTCGGTCCATATATGTCCTCGGCATCAAAAGTGCTGATGAGATTACTACTCCCTAGGGATGGGAATTTTTATACCAAAACCGAAATACTGAACCAAACCGAACCGAAACAACTAAAAATTGTGGTTTATTCGGTGTATAGTATTTGGTGCGGTTCATATTTTCATGCTATTCGATTTTTGGTGTGGTTTTTAAGTCATGAAAACTGAATTAACCAAAATACCAAAATATGATTTTTCCCTTATGTGAATTTGTAGTAAACAAATGTTATTCTCATTTAATTTTGTAGGTATTTTTTGACATCTCAAAAGGAAGAACATTAGTAGCTTCTAGAGATATCATTCGCTCAAAAATAAATCCTCTATGATATCACTAGACTAAATAATGTTATTATTCATTAAAGCATTTTACATATTTCAGTTAACCAAAAAACTGAATTAACCAAACCGAAATAATTCGGTTAACTAGATTTGATTTTCTATTTTAGTTTAGTTAATTTAGTTGTCAACTTTCAAAAACCAAAATATTTTTTTACCACATAAACTGAATAAACCGAATGTCCACCCCTACTATCCCCGGGGGTCACTGCCACGATTGTAGGGGCCGCGGGCACAGAAGGGGTGCTATCAGGAAGACGGTCGACAGTTGTAAGATCGAGGAGGCCAACTAGAGGGAGTAAATAGGTGGTTTTAAAATTTCTTCTAGGCTATAACCAAATTTAACAATGCGGAAGGGTAATCAATTTGGTTTTGCACACGTAAGACCTAAACTGTCTAAGTTCAACTAAGTGCACAAACAATACAAGTCTATATCAAATGCACAAAGCCACATTGAGGTAAGCCCAAACCAAGAATCACAGCTCAAAGACACGAAGTCCACTACCAAGTGCAACACATGCACAAGGTTATACCTCTCCACACTCACTAAGTGCTACACATGCATAAATGGGGGAGAAAGCTTGCTCTTAGCTCATTGAATGGAAGAATAGCACCATCAACTTCTCCAAAATAGCCCTTAAGGAGGTATTTATACCTTTCACCCAAAAACTAGCCATTGGAGCAAAAGGATAGCTGCAAACAGCCTGAAGGGAATTACCGCCAACATATGGTTGGTACTACTGCACCCTTTCCAATGGTTTTAAAACTAACTGTTACTCAGGCCACCAGTCAGATTGTCCACATAGGGACCGGTCTAACCGCCAGGTCTGGTCTAACCGCAAAAATAGTGGTTTATCCGCTAGCCAAACGTTTCAAAGAAGTAAGTCTTTGGAAAAATGTATCACTACACAAGCGCCAAGCGGTTATACTGGGGGACTGATCAGACCGCCACTTGTGGGCCGGTCAGACTGCTTCACTGGTCAGAGATGACCACATTAGTTTCGACCATGCTGGTTTCGATTATGTTGGTTCGACTATGTTGTGTCGACCATGCTGATTTCGACCACGTTGTGTCGACCACGCTGGTTTCGACCAAGTGTTTCAACCACGTTGGTTTCGACCATGAAGGTTTTTGACCACGTTATCGACCATGTTGGCTTTCGACTACATAGGTTTTCAACCATGCTATCGACTACGCTGGTTTTCGACCACTTAGGTTTTCGACCATGTTTCACGTTTGTTCAACCATGTTATTGACTATACTAGTTTTCAACCATGTTTGCTTGGTTAAATCTCTAGGTCAGTCAAACCACAACTCTTATGTTGGTTAGACCGGTTTTCCAGAAAGCACACGACAGTGCATAAACATGAGCAATTTTCACAACAAGATTGCATATTAAATATTTTGCTTTCAAGGATGGTATGAGATTCTTAGTAAGTCGTAGAACACATCTGCCAACCTTTTAGAATCATACCACAAGGAGGGGGGAAACATGGACTCCAATAGTTTGCAAAACTCATTCGCAAACTTTAAGTCACATGTCACAAAGAACTTATGCATGAGCTACAAATTTTTTAAAACACATTAAAAAATATTGGCATCATGCCGTCGAGAGAGCTAGAGCAAGGAAATGAGCCATCAACACATGATACATTCAAGCTACTAGTCATGACCCCTTTTAATAATACGACATCCTATACTAGCAACCTAGTCTTCCAACTAAACACCAAGACCGCTAAAAGATTAGGAACACATTCTTAACCCTAGCTAGTAATAGCTTTGCCTTGCGCATCCTTTTGAAGCTTGATGACACACATATCAACTTCAATTTCGGATCCTTGACTTTATTCATCATCATGTGACGTCATTTCTTGGACTTGAGTACGATCACCTGCATGAAGCTTCTCAAGTCATCCATCATTGTGGGACACACCCTATCCATCCATCTCAATGAAAATATTAGTCTCATAATTTGATTGCTATTAATTACTAAAATTTGTCATTAACTCATAATGATGGGTCTAGATCTTTCAACAACAAGGGCCATGGTGCAAAGTGCACAATCTTAGGGACCACCTCACCCACGATTGTCCCATCATCGTGGCACTCCGTGAAAGCGTAGCTAGAGAGCACGCCCAAAATACGAGGGCACACATAGTGGCACACGTATGACAATCCCTAGAGGTGCTACTCATCTAACCCCCACCAACCGTGTTGTAAATCCAGAGCCCCGAGGCTGGTGCCCACAGGGTGATCAATGCTACCATGGGCAGGTCATCCCTCGGGTTCCCCATTGAGAGATAGTAGAGGGCCTACACGCACCGAATCCACCACGTACCCCACACACGTGCCCTAGAATGGGCCCAGGCCGACATCACCTTCAAAACGGAGGACGCATCAGGGTGGACTTCTCTCACCAAGACCCCTTAGTAATCGAGACTAGCATCACAGGTTGTGATGTGAGGCGGGTCCTAGTGGACGGAGGTAGATCTGTGGACCTCCTGTTCGTTGACGCTTTTGACTAGATGGGCATCCCTGAAGTAGGTTGGAGCCAGAGCCACCATGTATACCCCTGCAAGGCTTCATCAAACAACCAATCCACACGTTGGGGCAGATAGTGCCCGAGGTAGCCTTCGAGCAAGGGGAGCAAAGCAGGCTGGAAGTCATCAACTTTGACATGGTGACATCCAGTATCCTTACAACGTCATTTTAGGGAGAGCTACTCTCAACATCTTCGACGCGATCCTGCATCACAATTAATTATGCATGAAGCTCCTGGGACCTACAGGGATCATTATAGTGTTTGGCAACCAAGACCTCGTGCACCAAATTGAGATCGGCAAGCGGGGCCCACACCAGAAGGTACACGCCATAAATGAAAGACCCAAACCCCCCACCACAACACCCCTCCCTATGGAACAAGCCACCTCCCTGCAGCACCCCCTCCCTTAGCCCCAAGGTGGACGCTGAAGCTGAGGCGTGACGGTGAAGCAAAGAGGGTGCCACTCCGCTCAGAGGACCCATCGAAGCAGGTGTCGGTGGGGAGCGGCCTCACCCCATTGGTCGAGCGAAATTTACTGAAGGCACTTCACAAGAACACGAATGTCTTCACGTGGTTACTCAACGATATCACCAGAGTAGAGTGCTTCACAATCGAACACAAGCTGGCGGTGCACCCTGACACTAAGCCAGTCAAACAACGCCTGAGACGAATGTCTCTTGATAGGCAAGAGGTTGCTAAGGCAAAGGTGGGCAAACTGATCGCTTCTGGCATCATCAGAGAAATGCTCCACCTCGAGTGGCTTGCCAACCCAATGCTGGTAAAACAATCGAATGACACCTGATAAATGTGTGTCGATTTCACTAACCTTAATAAGACGTGCCCTAAGGACAACTCATGAAGTTAACCCTGCTCCAAGCGGCTTCACCTTCTGATTTCTTTTGGCTTCCGGTTTTAAGTCAGAAGCTACTTGAAATATGTCGGCTTCTAATTTTATCTTTTTTTTTCTTTACATTGTCCATAGAGATATAACGATGTTTTTATTTTTTTCTCATTTCTCTTTAATTGAATGATTTAAAAAAGCTAACGATTATTGAAGTATAATTTTAACCAATAGCTAGAGGTCATAGCTAGAAGCTATCTAAAGTGGCCCTAAAACTCATGCATCAATATCCAATCAACCACTTGGTGTTGTTGTCAGGGAAAAAAACTCATGGAGACTATTGTACGGTGGGAGTATTCAATGTAGGATCAGCATGTGAAAGCAATCGCACAAATTATATATTGGCACACTGGCTGGATACGCATCCTTCTATAGATGACTTTATAAGCTAAGGTGCCGTTCAAAACGAACCTTGACTTTAACTTCTAAGTTTTAGAAGTTAAAACTATTTTAAACATATTGATTTTTTTACTTTAACTTCTAATTTTTAGAAGTTAAAACTATTTTAAACATATTGATTATTTTAATATAATTTTTTCTTTCTATTTTTATATTGTCTTTTTCTTTAACCGAAAGCCTCGTCCAAAAGCTAACGATTGGTATAATGTCTATTTCAATAAAAAAAAATAGCTTCTGACCGTTTCAGCCGACTGCGTCTACGTGCTTTGTGCGAACAAAAACTTTGCGTACCTCGACGCATTATGTATGCATCATGTAATATAACTTTCATAACTTAATACTCCATCCGTTTCACTCTATTGTATCTGTTCATGTCCTCGATCCCGGGAGTATTTATTTTAATATATTTATCTATTAAGAAAAATAGAGTATAGTTAATGTAATTTTTCTCTGCATCCCCAAATAAATGTTTTAAAAGAGGTAAAGAGTGATTGTGGTGTGTTATTTCATAGATATATGTATGGTCATTTCTCATTAAATATTTTTAGTTTTAGTGTTTTATTAGTCTATGTATATGATGTGCTGTGCATAAATATAGCAAAACTGGTGGAGTATAATTTAACTACTCACCGGCTGTTAGCTACACAGAATAATATAGTAGCAATATGGACACGTCCTTGGTGCCTGCAGTTACACGCTGCTCGCCACTAAGTACGTACTCGGTCAGTGTATACATCACTCAACGGAGGTGACGCCACAACCGAAAATAAGAAAGAGATACGGAGAGAGACAGGAAGGTATCAGCAAAAAAAAATTACGATGAGCACATTGCTGCGCTAGCTTTCTGTGACTTCAAACTGATCCTTTTATCCCTCACATTAATAATTTACGCTGAGTTATCTACGATCTTGACAAGTCGAAGTAGTAGGCGAAAGAATGGAGTGCTGTTCTTCCGAATGAGTGGCAAAGCGCATGTTTTTGTCTAAAGTTGGTGATCTGAAGGCAAGAAAGGTTCAGAAAAGCTTGAATTTGCAGTGGAAAGTGCGTCTGTTGATCAGTGATCACCATTAGTGGGTTCTGGTAAAACAGTGCCAAAGCCAGGAGCGGCCGGCCAGGTTGCTGCGTCAACCGGTGATCATTCGCTTTTACTGGATAAAAATCATATTTAAATTTAACATAGAATTAATTAACAAACGACACAGTTACATCTAAATAAATTACGAGAATGACCAAACGTTGGAGAAAAATATTACAGCATTCAACTGCTCACAAAGCACAAAGGTCAAGATCAAACTCTAATATAGCGATATCACTTACATCATCACAATAATTAAAATATAGGAAATACAACATTCATCATCATGCATTCTTAAAGACATATATTACACCTTTATGGCACGCCCCGCTCGTTTCGGCTTCAGCTTATGGCTTCTGGTTTATTTTTCACTATTTATAAAAATTCGTCTTTTTCTGAACTTTTGGCTTTTTTGAGCTTTTTTTGCCGGTTCTTTTTTCCCGTATTTGCTTGCATTATACGTGATGGGCTAATATGTTTTTTCTATTTTTAAAATTTTTAAATTTAATTATGCTAAATAAGCCTCTGTCAGCTACAGTGTTTTTCCAGTCAGCTACAGCGCTTTTCAGCCATAAGCCACTAAAAAAAAAGCCATATTCGTAGGTGTCACGAGAAGTGAGTCGACATCGAGGACCTGCATTGGCAAAATAAACCAGGAATCCAAGTAAACAACCATCCAAAAAGAGAATAAGAAAGGGAGAAGATTGCTGTCAAAACCCATCTAATTTAGAATATCGAACCGTAGCGCTTATCGAGATATCAGGACCGTCCAGGGCTGGTCGGTACCTCTCGCTATAATGGGCTTTTATCATTCGGCGAAAACCATGCCATCACCCACTTCAAAATTCACCACACGTACCTTAATCGGGGATGAACCGAGCCACATTACCCGAAGAACCCCATTGCCTATCAGTCCATACCGAGAACCTTCCCTCTCTCCACGCATAGGGGAATGAGAGGAGAGTGCAGATAAGATCGAGCCATTCGTGATAAGGGGAGAACAATGCGTCCATTGCCTTGCCGAGCCACCAGAGCGAAGAGCAGAGGAAAAACTCACCTCACCTCACAACCCTATGAAATTCATATTAATTATTTACAGTGTTTGCATTATTGTTTTTTGTGCAATGTTGTTTAGTTAAAAATAAATATTTAGAATGGCTTGTTAATTTAGTTATGTCCTACCACTGAAAATGCCCCTGTTTAATTTGAGACCATATTCACCTTGACAACATTAGTAGTATTTAATTATTGTATAAATAATTGTAGATTGGCTCATTCAAGATTTTGTACTGCTAAGTGACTTGGCATTTGACCGGTAGATTTGTTTAAACAGTACCAGGGTAAGGAGGAATTATGGAAAGTCACTAGATGGTTAGAGTCCACAACCTTACCCTAGGGTGGAGGCTTGAGTAGATGGATGGCAATGACGTTGAGCACAGGGGATCTGGATTGTGGTTGGCAGCCTCAAGTGAAAAAGTAAGAATTTGAACCTTATACTGAGTAAAGGACATAGTAATCGCTCAACCACAAGTGTTGAATTATCAACCCTAGTCTAGTAACTGCTCAACCCGATTGAATTTCTACAGGAGGCAGGAATATAGATGACGGGGAGTTGGTATGGAAGCGGTATAATCATACCTAACAACGGTAGATACCACTCAGGACGAACATCGGTGTTTAGGTTTAACCAGTAAATACCGGGTCTAAGTGGGGACCTACCGGGTAGAGGCTATATAAAAAATTAAGCAATGAAAAACCTTGTTTTCTCAACTCAATTGCATGGTAGCTGAAATGTGCCTATCGTGTGACATTAGAATCCTGAGAAATCTTATGGGTAAAGCTGAGCAACTCTGAAGAGTGAAATTAATGGTATTCAAATACGCCGTGCTTGCGATTAATAGAGTTGCGTTTAATGGGTGATTCCAACAATAAGACATAAGTAGATTTTTATAAATTTTAAATTAGTGTAATCTAAGAAAGCAACTATTGAGAAAATCCCATACTCCTAAGAAGTTTTAGTTTGTTATTTCATGGTTAAAAATGTTTAGAAATAAAATTTCATCCACCTAAATTAATAGAACCAGTATATTCCCTCCTATTGAATATCCTTGTAAGTAATTAAGTCAAGAATTACCCTTGTGACTTGCTGGGTATGATTGTACTCATTACTTGCTAAACAACAAACAGAAAGAACAGTGAAACAATGAAAAACAAGCTGTTGAAGAGGAGCTAGAAGAGTCCTTCTTCGTTGATGATCCGTGATTTTAGCTCTTAGCCTCGCTCAAGCTTGCCCGTGGAGTTCCTTTTGTGATGTAAGATAAATTTGGGCTTGTACGCCTGCTACGTTCAAAAAATAGATTGTTAAGCTTTATTTCTGTAATAAAGTTTGGTTCTTATTTGTAAGCATGTGTTAAACTGATACTTCTTTGTGTACAGTATTCCGTAACTGAACAATCTTAGATAGTTACGGGGATTACCAGCGCTCCCAGAGATGGGAGCGTTATAGACTTTGCACGAGCCACCAAGCCCACACGCAAGCTAAAGATGCGGAGTCGTCTGTTGGGTTGATCTCTCGGCTAACCTCCCGTCCGAGATTTCAGGAGGCACGCCTCCACTCGCGCCCTGATCGGGGGCGCAACCAACTCTATGTGGTTTTGGTCCCGGTCACCAGCGCTATAAAAAAGAATGCTAGGGTTTTCGGCAGGGTTAATGCACGAGTTGCTTAAGCCCCAAAGAACCCCACAGATCCGATCTATCACGGGCGCTCAGGTGAACGAAGGCCAGAACGACTCCGTCCCCGTCCACGGCGACGACAGCAACTTCGGCCACCTCTACTTCACGCCGGCCGACTACCTCTACCCCGTTGGCAACCTCCCGCACCAACCGAGCACCTCTCATGGCTTCTCCGACTTCGGGTACGCAATCACGCTTCCGCTCTAACGTTGCTTATAGGTGTTCATGCTTTGATCTAGGGTTAAGGCCTTTTTGATTCATGTTTAGACTTAGACTAAAGTTCTCATTTGGTATCAGAGCATACTAGTTTCAATCTTGAACCCTATTAGCCTTAACTGAAGCTCGGATTTAGATTTTATTTGGGGCTCGGTTAGCATTTAGAAGGAGGTGAGTTTTGATTGGCAAAACCCTAATAGAAATCTCCCAAAATCTGCCCACCCGAATCCCAAACCCCAAATTTTCCCGAACCCTAGAAACCCAAATCAATAGAGTAAAATTTTAGATCGGGGCGGGAGAAGAACTTACGGTATTTTCGGATCTCCGGCCTTCACCGGTGAAGGGCGCCGCCGTGGCCCCGCTCGATGGCCGCACGCGCAACCTCGGTCGCACGCTGCGCGCCGGCGAGGAGGGCTACGGGGGCCGCCGCCTTATGCCGCCGCCGATGTCGCCGAGCGCCGCCGCATCGCGGGCTTCGCCCGCACGCCACCGCCGCTCCGCGTCGCGCGCCCGCCGCTACGCGCGGGAGCCGCCGCCGCTCCGGGTTTTTCGCAAGGGGTCAGGCCGAATGGCCCTAGGGTTAGGGTTTTCGGGGATAATATCCCGGACGCGCGCGCTATTAGCCGTCCGATTCAATTCTGTGGTCACGATTTTCCGGGCTGGAGATCTGATGGGCCGCCAGCCGTTCTCGGCCGTTCGATCGAAATCGGATGGCACGCGCCAGTGCGCGTTTTAAGTCCGGGCCGCGCACGCGTTATGGGCCGCGCGAGCTGATGGGCTGCACCCGTGTGCGCGCCTCCTTGGGCCGATTGCTTTTGGGCCGCGCGCGAATGTTTTTTAGGCCATGGGATCTTTTGGGCTGCGAAATTTTGTGGGCTGAATACTTGTTTTAGGCCGTTTTTTGGACTTCTGCAGCAGTACTATTGTCCTTTATTTTCAGTGCATTTCCTCTTGCTTTAAGTTTTTATTTTATGCACTGTTTTAATTAAGTTCAAAGGCCCAAAATTTAATGTATCTTTACCATATTATTATGTGTAATCTCGGATTAAAATTGAACCAACGGGATATTTTAATCTTGAGATTTTTATGATTAATTTTGGCATTATGTATGCATATGGTTATATTCTGACCAACGTTGTTTATAATCATATGTCGCCATATAAAATTAAAGTTCTTTTTCATTTTCTGCCCAACGGTGATATGAATTAGAACTGTAATT
The DNA here is from genome assembly GCA_017311315.1 of Dendrocalamus latiflorus. NCBI lineage: Eukaryota > Viridiplantae > Streptophyta > Magnoliopsida > Poales > Poaceae > Dendrocalamus > Dendrocalamus latiflorus. Next base: position 13,763,095 of record CM029647.1, on the reverse strand, counting down.
TTTGTATGTTATTAATCAGACCAACGTAGGGTTAATTACATGCAACATATGTCTTTATGATATTTCTAATTTTTGCCCTATATTTTGAAATTCAGCACTTAATGCTTCGAACGTTGCCGCCACTATTGATAACATTGAGCAGCTCACGGGGAGCAATTTTCCCACGTGGAAAGAACGAATTACTGTTGTCCTTGGGGTTTTGGACCTCGACTATGCCTTAAGGGTAGCCGTTTCCATTCCTCCCACCGAAGGTGAGGAGAATTTTGATGAGAAAAAGAAAGTTTACGAGGCTAATGCTGAAAAATGGGAGCGGTCTAACCGCTTATCGCTAATGATTATGAAGACCTCTATTTCAGTCATGATCAGGGGAGCAATCCCCGATTCTGAAAATGCTAAGGAGTACTTGGCTTCAATCGAGGAGAAATTCAAAGGCTCCACTAAAGTTTATGCCAGTACTTTGATTCAGAGGCTCTTAACCACTAAGTATGATGGGTCCAGCAATATAAGAGAACATATCATGATGATGACGGATATGGCAGACAAACTCAAGAACATGGACATGGCAATATCTGATGGTTTCCTTGTCCATTTTATTATGACATCTCTTCCTTCTGAGTATACAGCTTTTAAGATTAATTACAATACTCAGAAAGAAAAATGGAGCATGAGCGACTTGATCGCCATGTGTGTTCAGGAGGAAGAGAGAATAAGAACAGAAAAGAAGGATTTTGCTCTTCATGTCGGTGGCTCTAACAAAAGGAAGTTCCAAGGGGACTACAAATCCAAGAAGAAGTTGCAATTCTCCCCTAACTCAGACAAATCGGGGCCTAAAGTGCACAATGCACCTAAGCCTCATGTTGCTCCCGCCGGAGCATCTAAAGGGGGGGAATGCCATTTCTGCAAACAGCCAGGGCATTTCCAAAAGGATTGTGTAGGTTTCCTAAAATGGCTCGCCAAAAGGGGTAATGATACAATAACATTCATTGATGAAACTCTTTATGCTGATTTTTCCCTTAGTTCTTGGTGGATTGACTCAGGTGCAACTGTGCACGTTACCAACTCTTTACAGGGATTCCTTACCGCGAAAACACTAAGAAAGGGGGAGCGAAGTCTTAGAGTCGCGGATGGAAAGGAAGCCGAAGTTGAATCAGTTGGATCTGTTTCATTAGTTTTAGATAGCGGCTTCATTCTTCGTCTTAATAATGTAGTTTATGTTCCTTCCATCAGGAGGAATTTGATTTCAGTATCTTTATTGGACGATGAAGGTTTTAAATGTATTTTTGGAGACAATAAATGTATTATTAAGTTTAATTCAAATAATGTTGGTCTTGCTTTTAGACAAGACAAGCTCTATATGCTTTCCCTTAATGAATCTCCTGTATCCTTGAATGTTTGTGATGCTAAGCATAAAAATAATGATGAGACTTCTTCGAAACTGTGGCACTGTCGTTTAGGCCACATTTCGAGGGGGAGAATGGAGCGTCTCATTAAAGAAGAAATTCTCCACCCATTAGATTTCTCTGACTCAGACCACTGCATTGATTGTATTAAAGGAAAATATGTTAAACAAATAAAGAAGGGAGCTACTCGCAGCACAGGACTATTAGAATTAATTCATACTGATATTTGTGGTCCTTTCCCTGTGACATCAGTGGATGGTTTTGATACATTCATCACATTCACTGATGATTTCTCCCGTTATGGTTATATCTTTCCCATTAAAGACCGATCTGAATCACTTGATAAATTTAAGATATTTAAGGCTGAAGTTGAAAATCAGCACAACCTAAGAATTAAAGTAGTAAGATCGGATCGTGGGGGAGAATATTATGGAAGACATGCCTCTTATGGGCAAATTCCTGGCCCTTTCGCTAAGTTCCTTCAGAAAAATGGCATTGTTGCCCAATATTCTATGCCGGGCGAACCTCAACAGAATGGTGTAGCTGAAAGGCGCAACCGTACACTTATGGATATGGTACGGAGCATGCTTAGCTATTCTAGTTTACCAATTGACTTGTGGATGGAAGCACTTAAGACAGCCGCACATATTCTTAATCGGGTTCCCAGTAAATCGGTACCTAAAACACCTTATGAATTATGGACTGGGAGAAAACCGAGTATGAAATACTTACGAGTGTGGGGTTGTCGTGCTGAAGCTAAGTTATTTAGTCCACGCATTGGGAAATTAGATCCTAAAACAGTAAGTTGCCATTTTATTGGGTACCCTGATAGATCCAAAGGGTATCGGTTTTATTGTCCTGATAGGATAACTAAGTTTGTAGAAACAAGGCACGCTGTGTTCTTAGAAAATAACGAGGACCTGGAGCCCAGGAAAATAGATCTTGAGGAGAAGCGGGTTTATGTTCCTTCACCGCTCATCCTAGAGACTTTTGTCCCTGCGCCTCAAGCGGTTGCACCTCCAGTAGAGAATACTGTTGTTGCACCCACTGTTGAGGTCTCTGAAATTCTTAATGTTATACCTAATGAAGAGCCTCAGCAGTCTCCTGAAATAACTAATGAACCTCTTAGAAGATCACAGCGGGAGAGAAGATCTGCCATCCCAAATGATTATGTTGTCTATATGAATGAGGATATTAATGATATAGGGAAGGTAGATGATCCTACTTCTTATAAGGAGGCCATAATGAGTGAACATTCTTCTAAATGGCTTGAAGCCATGGAGGATGAACTAAAGTCTATGAGCACTAACGATGTATGGGACTTAGTAGAAATTCCTGACGGAGTCAAAACAGTAGGCTGTAAATGGGTCTACAAAACCAAACATGACTCTAAGGGAAATATCGAAAGGTTCAAAGCAAGGCTCGTAGCAAAAGGCTTCTCACAAAGAGAGGGGGTTGATTATAATGACACCTTTTCTCCTGTCTCAACTAAAGATTCATTCAGAATTGTTATGGCACTTGTAGCTCATTACGATTTAGAGCTGCATCAGATGGATGTTAAGACGGCATTTCTTAATGGTGACTTGCAAGAAAATGTTTACATGGCTCAACCGGAAGGTTTTGTCGTGGAAGGCAAGGAGCATATGGGATGTCGACTTAAGAAATCCATTTATGACTTAAAACAAGCGTCGAGGCAGTGGTACCTCAAATTCGATAAGATTATAAGAAGTTTTGGTTTTAAAGAAAATGAAGTTGATAACTGCATATATGTTAAGTTCAAGGGGAGTAAATTCACCATCTTAGTACTTTATGTGGATGATATCTTATTGGCCAGCAGCGATAAGGATATGCTGTTTGAGACCAAGAGATTTCTTTCATCTAATTTTGATATGAAAGATCTCGGCGATGCCTCTTATGTTCTTGGCATTGAGATTCACCGAGATAGGTCCAAAGGAATATTAGGCTTATCTCAGAAGGCATACGTTGACAGAGTACTGAAGAGATACAATATGCATAAGTGCTCTGGCTCGCCTGCTCCTATTGTTAAGGGCGATAAGTTTGGAACATTTCAATGTCTGAGGAACCAATATGAAACTGATCAGATGAAGTCGGTTCCTTATGCTTCAGCTGTCGGAAGCATTATGTATGCTCAAGTATGTACACGCCCTGATTTAGCTTTTGTAACCGGGATGCTTGGCAGATATCAGTCAAATCCAGGACCGGACCACTGGAAAGCCGTTAAGAAAGCTTTGCGCTATATGCAAGCTACTAAACATTTCATGCTCACATATAAGTTTTCTGATAACCTTGAAGTTATTGGTTATTCAGATTCAGATTTTGCGGGATGTGTTGATACTAAGAAATCCACGTCAGGTTATATCTTCACACTCGCTGGAGGAGCTATCTCGTGGAAAAGCTCCAAACAAACCCTTACGGCATCTTCAACGATGCAAGTTGAATTTGTGGCATGTTATGAGGCTACCGGGCAGGCTGTATGGCTTAAGAATTTTATCCCGGGACTTAGAGTGGTAGACAGCATTTCTAAACCACTCACCTTATACTGCGATAACGAACCCGCAGTCTTTTATGCAAATAACAACAAGTCAAGTGGTGCTGCCAAACACATTGACATTAAGTATCATGTTGTGAAAGATAGAATCCAGGATCAAACCATAAGTATAAAGCATATCAGTACTAAGTTAATGCTTGCGGATCCGCTTACTAAAGGCTTACCACCCAATATTTTTCGTGATCATGTTGCCGGCATGGGTTTATTGGAAAGCCTCTGATTCTGGATAAAAGGACCTTTAAGCAAACCAACTCCCATTAAGTATAATGAATATCCATTTTGAGATAAGATAATACACTATAGGTACTGAGGTTGTACGGCACTTAATTGGCCATGCAACATATTGCCTTGGTATATTGTTTTATCGAGAATGGGCTTATGATGTTAGCCTTACGATCAAAGGGGAGAATGTTGGGTTGATCTCTCGGCTAACCTCCCGTCCGAGATTTCAGGAGGCACGCCTCCACTCGCGCCCTGATCGGGGGCGCAACCAACTCTATGTGGTTTTGGTCCCGGTCACCAGCGCTATAAAAAAGAATGCTAGGGTTTTCGGCAGGGTTAATGCACGAGTTGCTTAAGCCCCAAAGAACCCCACAGATCCGATCTATCACGGGCGCTCAGGTGAACGAAGGCCAGAACGACTCCGTCCCCGTCCACGGCGACGACAGCAACTTCGGCCACCTCTACTTCACGCCGGCCGACTACCTCTACCCCGTTGGCAACCTCCCGCACCAACCGAGCACCTCTCATGGCTTCTCCGACTTCGGGTACGCAATCACGCTTCCGCTCTAACGTTGTTTATAGGTGTTCATGCTTTGATCTAGGGTTAAGGCCTTTTTGATTCATGTTTAGACTTAGACTAAAGTTCTCATCGTCACCGCGGGTGAGCACTCAATCTGCTGCTTTGCAATATACTTGACCTATAAAGTTTCGTATGTTTATGCACTCCATTGGTTTAAAATGCATATTTTTGAACTTATCTTATATTATGATTTATTTTCATCTAGGTTGGCTTGATAGTTTGTAGATGTTTTTCTAACATAAGTAATCAAGCTAAATAAATGTAACAACATGTTTTTGATATAGTGGCACACTAAGGGCCTGTTTGATATGGCTGCGGCTTATGGTTTTTGACTGAAATTTTTGAATTTTAGCTGTTTGTGACAAAGATTACGGAGAAAGAGATACTCACTTGCAATTTTGGTTGATACAGATGTTGAGTTTTTAACGTGTACTACAATTAACTTGTAAACTTCGTCTTGAGAAAAAACTCAATTTGAAAGTTAGGTACTATAGTAAAAGTCAAAAGTCGCTTTTAGAAGCCCTAAGGAGCAGTGTCTAAAGAGTATCGAGGTCTGCCGTATGTGTGTTTTTGCTAAAAACTCCACAGGTGTGTTATACTATAGATTTATATTTTTATGGTGTGTGTCAAATTCACATGATAAATAATGTGATATAGCAGCGACAATAACTACATCACAATTATTCACCATTTATGTGCACATTTGTGTGCTCATGGTGTATGAGCATGACATGGACGCTCGCTATTTGTGTAGCGTGCAACTATATGGATACCATAGTAAGCAGAACACAAGATAAATAGCAAAGCCATTTTTTTCTAGAGTTTACACTAAAATGTCACTCTTTTATCCAAAAATCTAGGAAAAATTTATCTATATATACAAAATTTCATTAGGATGATTATTAAGTAGGAAAAGCTTTTAAATGCGGAGGCTTTTTATATTTAGCAGGGAAACCTTTTTAATATGGAGGCTTTACAAAAGCTTAGTATTCACCTTCTCCTATTATTTGCGCACTTAGTATACAACCCAATTTGATTTAAAATTGCAAAGCAAGATTTCACATTCATATGTTAAAAGTTACGTGTTCACTTAAACGTTTACACAATAACTGCTAACATCCAGCTATATGTAAAATATCGAAAACTGCTAATCCATTGACGCCCTCTGTTTCTTTTTCATAAACGTATCTTCAAGCCGTAAAAAAATATGAACTATAATGTATTATAATTCCACAGCACATCTGTTCTCCGGTACATAAAAATTTTAACAATCATGATAAAAAAATGGTACCAAATGAATGATAACGAGGAACGAACCACATCCGAGTCACGCACCACTCGACCCCGGCTGACCCAAAAAAACCTCACCCGCACACTATCCCGATTTCAAACGCACGCCGCACAACCCCATAACGTCCACTGACGCCGCGGGGCCCACACGCACCCGCTGCAAAATCTCCGCCTCTGCCTTCCCACGCACGGATTAGTACGCGTCCAGCTCATTGCCTCCGCCAACCCCACCACTCCCCCTAAAACCCTCGCCACAATTTCCCCCAAGCGCCGCCGCTCGCCGGCGGTGATCCCCGCCTCCGCCATGTCCTCATCCGGCGCGCTGCCGCAGCCTCGCCGCACGCGTCCCGGTCCCTGGCCCCCGGCGCCGCCACCGCAGCCGCAGCCGCAGCCCCTCTCCTGGGCCAAGCGCACCGGCTTCCAGGCCCGCGTCTCCGGCGAGTCCGTTGCCACCGCCTCTGCCCCCAACTCCGGACAGGCTCCCCTCCCTCGCCCCGCGGAGGCCCCTGCCGATCTGGAGTCTGGCCCACCGCGCCGGCCCAACTCCGCCCTCCCGCCCCCTCCGGCTGCCGCGGCTGCCAATGCCGATCAGCAGCAGCAACAGCCGCCGCCGCCGCCTCCTTCGAGGACGCGGAGGAGGGATTCAGACGGCGGAAGGCCGAATGGGCAGGCGGCCGCTGCGCCGCTTCCGCAGCTGCAGGAGGAGGAGGCGCCGGAACGGCCGGCACATGTGAAGTACGAGCTCCGTGACACTCCTGGAGTGTGTAAGTACCCGAAGGAGGAAAAGAAATATCCACGTTGTGATGTGTGCTGTATGGCGTGCTAATGCAGGGGGTTTTAAGCTGTGTTGCAGTTCCACTAGCGATATACGGATTCCAGCATTACATCTCCATGCTCGGCTCGATTATCCTGACCCCGCTTGTGATGGTTCCTGCAATGGGCGGCTCAGCCGTGAGTGTGCTATTATGAATTTGTTGTAGTTCTTATAGTATGACTGATCTGGTGGCGTGTTACTTAATAGGTGCTTTTTGGATGCATATCTTTCAGGATGACATGGCAGCGGTGGTGTCCACGGTGTTGCTTGTCTCGGGGATAACCACACTGCTGCACACATTCTTCGGAACGAGACTGCCACTTGTGCAGGGGCCATCTTTTGTATACCTTGCCCCTGCGCTTGCAATTATCAACTCTTCTGAATTCTTTGGGCTCAATGACAATGTACGCATATCTTTTTATCTGTGTTACGGTGATGCAGTGTCTATAACATGACAGTGGCACATGTTGTCATGCAGGGATTGCTTGTTCATTGTTTTACACCACATCTCATAGAGCTTAACATGTTGTGTTTCATTGCAGAACTTTAAACACATAATGAAGCACCTACAGGGAGCTATCATAATAGGAGGTGTATTCCAAGTGTTGTTGGGATATACAGGTCTCATGTCATTATTTCTAAGGTGTGCCTCCCTTGCTTTTACAATGTTATAGAAAGTGCTAGGCACTAGCTGGGCAGCAACCTGGTGCCTAGCGCCTAGCAAACACAGTGTCAAATGGCAAATTCATGATCAATGAAACACATGGATGCATATGGTAATGTGGGTGTGGGATTTTTGCTAGTGCTAATGATGACACTTCATGTATCAATGAAAGATAGGAAACACATGGATGAAGTTTTACTTCACCTTACACAAATGGGAATGACATCAAGTAGAGACAGCAACTTCTACCCCATTAGACCTGCCTTGGTGCTCCGGCCGCCCGCCAGTTGATTATGGCCAAATCGCAGTGACCAGGTGGCACCGAGCGCCTAGGCAGCCTCCTAGGCCGCTTTTTAGAACTGGCTGTTAATAAGATACAAACCATTTTCTTCTCTATCTGGCTGCTGTCACTTTGCAGGTTGTTATAGTAATGGCTTTAACCATGAACACCTGAATGACCTTGGTAGTGAATGAATCAAGTTTTAGTTTGGAATGATGCATACACTTAAGTAACAAAATTTGCACTGAAAGTTTTGTCCTGACTGCCAAATATTTCAAATATAGAGCTACATCTTGTGGTGGCTAGCAACTACATATTGTACAGTACTCACGAAATATTCATGAACAGCGAGTACTAAAAACAATTCAAGTGGTCATTTTCCGCTTTTGAGCATCACAGTTACGAATTGGTTTTGTTTCCAACCATAAACGTCCTTTGTATATACTATGACTGATGAATTCATTCATTGATGCAAGGATTGGTGCAGCATTATGATCATAAACAAAGCTAACCTCATTTTTGTTTTCGTACAATCCACTATCTGTTCTAGTGGCAAATAGTGCTACTTAGGTGATCTTAATCTTGTCCGAGCATTTTGTCATTATTGAACTCTGTTTATTGCAGGTTGATAAATCCAGTTGTCGTCTCACCAACGGTTGCAGCCGTTGGACTTTCATTTTTCAGTTATGGGTTCACTAAAGTAGGAGCATGTATAGAGATGGGCATTTTGCAATTATTGATGGTCATTATCTTTGCACTAGTGAGTATGCAGTAAAAAGACTTGTTAAATGCAACACATTATAATGTGAATTACAAACTTATGTTCTATGCTGATCGTTTTCTTAATTCTTTTCTGGCAGTACCTCCGAAAAATAAAGTTATTTGGCTACCGGGTGTTTTTAATTTATGCGGTAAGATTTGGGCTATAATATTGATTTAATGTTTTCATTTATGCTGCATGGTGGTTAGTAAGACTGTATGAGATACTAATATCTGAACTATTGATGCTGCCTACTTAGGTTCCTCTCGGTCTAGGAATCACATGGGGTGTTGCTTTCCTTCTGACAGCAACCGGAGTTTATAGCTACAAAGGTTGTGATGCAAATATTCCTGCCTCAAACAATGTATCAGCCTTTTGCCGGAAGCATGTATTGAGGATGAAATCTTGCCGTGTAGACACTTCACATGTCTTAAGATCTTCACCTTGGGTCAGATTTCCATACCCATTGCAATGGGGCACTCCAGTTTTTAGTTGGAAAATGGGCCTTGTGATGTGTGTTGTATCAGTTATTGCATCAGTCGATTCTGTAAGTTGATAATTGCTTCGAAGTTTGCTCATATCCGCTTTCCTTTACTTTGGTATCTTACTTTTCATAAATAAGCTTGCAATATAATGCATTGCCTGGATGAAATCTACTTATTGGGAAATGATCTACACTGTAAGCCCCTTGCTAACCATCAACTTGACATGAGCTTTCTTGTCAGACAATGGTCTTACTATTTTGTTTCTTGCCTGAATTTGGTTTGTTCAGTAAATAGCATTCTGGAAGCAACCATTCAATGCCCTTCACAATCCAAAATCTTCTATCCACTAACAATTCTTTGTGCTTTTCGATTTAAGGTTGGTTCCTACCATGCATCATCTTTGTTTGTGGCCACAAGACCACCAACAGCTGGGGTTGTTAGCAGGGGTATAGGCGTTGAAGGTTTCTCCACAATCTTGTCTGGTCTCTGGGGAACAGGAGTTGGGTCAGCAACGATAACAGAGAATGTACATACAATTGCTGTTACTAAAATGGGTAGCCGAAAGGCAGTTGGATTGGGTGCTATTGTACTTATACTGCTCTCTTTTGTTGGTAAGCAACTATATGTATTTTTTCTACAAAGTTCTCACATGCTGTTGGAAGAGCAAACATCATTTAACTGGGTGATAACATGCAGGATTCTTGCTTACCACTATTCTTCTATGTCCTTTGCAGGAAAAGTTGGTGCCTTCATTTCTTCTATTCCTGATGTTATGGTTGCTGCTCTGCTTTGTTTTATGTGGGCCATGCTCTGCGCTCTTGGCTTGTCCAATCTTCGTTACAGTGCCACAGGAAGCTCCAGGAACAGTATTGTAGTTGGGCTAGCTTTGTTTTTGTCCCTATCAGTTCCTTCATACTTCCAACAGTACGGATTACATCCTACTGCAAACTCATCAGTTCCAACCTACTTTCAGCCATACAATGTTGCATCTCATGGACCTGTGCACACTGGATCCGGTGGGGTATGTACTGAACTTTCCATCTTTTGTACCAATATGCTTTATTCCCTGCTCTTAGGTATCTGTACACTAGAGTTAAAAAGGCATGAATCCATATTTTTAATACTTACTTTCTGTACAAATATGGACAATCTATTGCCAACTAGAACTCTTCGTAGTGATTGCATAGGTAGACAAGCAGATATTTGGTTTCTTTCAGAAACTGTAGGGAAGTGTCTTATGGGAGCATTGGTAAGCTTTACAAAAACTATTATACAATTGGAGAAATAAAGATAATGGATAAAGGAAAAAATATAGCAAGGAAGACATAAATCAAGGAAAATTAACAAGAACCAAAAATTACGAAATTGCACACAGAGGTTTTGTTCATTATTGTTTTGGTACATGACCACTTGGACTTCTGATTTGACAAAGAAGCTCCTGTACTTTTTTTTGGCAATTTGTCACTTAATGATATGTTTGAACTGAAAATTGGTATAAATGTCCAGTGGGTAAAACACCAGCTGTTGGATCTACTCCAAGACTTGTCTGGTTGGTTAGTTTTGAGTTTGAAGCGTAAAGTTTATTTAGTTAAATATTCATGATTCTGGACTGTAGAGTGACACCTAGAGAAGCTTGAAGTGTAGTTTGTAACTTGTGAGTGGCCAGCTTTACAAATTAAGTGCCTGAATTGAGTGCTAAATACTAAATTGCTAACTTGGAGGTGGTTCCTGTGCAATTTCTCCCTACATAGAACATGTGTTTTCATGGAAAGTAATCTGGAACCATATGTTTTAGATATCATGGGCCTCATGGCATGATACAATCAATCCCATTCCCAATTTCGCATGAATGATATGTTGCCTGCTAAATCTTCTGCATAGATATGCTCATTGTGTCTAGTATTCACTACACAAACAGATTTACCATTCTCATTACTGTGTGAAGACTGAAAATTTTGTTCACAACTATCTCAAAGAAAATCTATCACTATGTGTAATCATGTTATTGGTTAAGTATTTAATTGCTATTTCTTTATTTGCTTGCGTCTCAGGTAAACTATGTCCTCAACACGTTACTGTCACTCAACATGGTCATTGCATTTCTGGTTGCTCTGGTACTTGACAATACAGTCCCTGGTGGCCGCCAAGAGCGGGGTTTGTATGTATGGTCAGAAGCAGAGGCAGCAAGGAGAGAATCGGCTGTCATGAAAGACTATGAACTTCCTTTTAAGATTGGACGGGCATTCAGGTGGGTGAAGTGCATTGGCCTATAGCACAGTTTTGGTGGGATTTTGTAGCTTGGGCCGACTGGACGACAAATGTTCTGCAACCCCGGAGTTTGAAATGATTTCCTTGCGAAATCTCAAGTGAAAGAAATGATTGATCATGAGTCATGACCGACCGTTTCCCAACCAAGGTACTGATTGTATATCCCGAATTGCTCTTTAGGTTAGTTGTCGTCCTGATGCTAGACGCATCAGCGGTTTTCCGATTATTTAGACTACCGTGTATCATCACTGACGGATTTTACTCTTCTCCTTGTATTTAGTTGGTTTTAGGGATATCAATATGTACAGGAGGTAAATGATCTGAGCTAAACCTGAACTCTGTTTGGTTTTGAGTTAGCTTAGATTCACAGCCTCACAGGAATCAGAGATCTGACTTTCAACTTGGTTAGTAGTAATCAAAGGTCTGGCCTTTGCTTATGGCCGTATCTGGTTTTTGTGTTGACTTTACATCGCAGGTATGCAATGTTAAGTACTGGCATCTGTATCGATTGCTACTCGATTCCACATTAAGTCGTCCAATCCATGCCGGTCAAATGTTTTTAGGTTTGACCATCAAAATATAAAAACTATCTACATCGACAATATGAAATTGGTATTACTAGATTTATCATGAAATCTACTTTCATATTGTATAATTACTTTATTTTGAAATAACATATTTTCATAGAAATTGATGGTCAAAGCGTCGCCTTGGAGACAGAGTCAATATCTAGAATGACTTAGAGCAAGGCTAATAATACAGCCTTCAGCTGACTGTATGGACACTTACAGCTTACTTATCAGCCCATTCATATAGTAGTTTACAGCCAGCTGAAGGCTGTATGACCCACCCCTTTCTCTCACAAATTTTATTGGTTCTTGTGCTTCAGCTGACTATAAACTTACAGCTCACCTCTCTTCTCTCCTCCAGCTCAGCATACAGTCTACTAACAGCCTCTTATTATACTTGCTCTTAGAGCACCCACAGTGTATTGGCAAAATTGCCTTTAAGACGAGAGAGGCTATCGTCATTACATTACAAGGTTTGACCTCCAAGATCTAAAGGGTAGCTGCTTCATGGGAGGTAGCAGCTAAGGTTAAAGAAATATATTTTCCCAACCGTTGCTTCCTAAGGATTGTGATGATCAGTTTATGTAACTTGTTATTTGTACCATTGATATGTGATGGTCACTTATTAGTGTAGATTTAGAAAATTCAAATAAAATTTAAATAAAATTCAAATAAACTTTAAATTTTGAAAACATTGCAGATTTAGAAAGTTCATGATTTTAGATGAATTTAGAAATTTGAACATGCTCAATCGGAGTTAAGATGAAGGAGAACGGATTTCTGAAAATTTAAAAAGAAAAAGGAGATTTTCGGACTAGTCTGATCAGTCAAGAGGAGATGTTCGGATCAGTTCAATCGGTCAGGAGGAGACGTTTGGAGCTGTCCAATTGGCACCTGAAAATGCATTTAATCTTAAAATTAAGTTTTAAACTTCAGAAAATCACATAAAATCTACATAAATTAAAAAAAATTGAGAAAAGTTCACAGAAATTTCTGGAATTATTTTGGACTTGAAAAAAATATTTACAACTTAATTTAGTGACAATTTTTATATTGAAAATACTTTTAATCTTAAAATTAGGTTTTAAACTCTAGAAAATTATAGACAATCGAGATAAAGTCTAATCTACACCCCTACCCAGTTCCGTCGGAGATACCGAATGAGGAGCATCAGTTCATTGTGCTATTTGTACCATGAATGGCGGTTGAAATGCTAACTTTTTTCTAATTTTTCATTATAGTTATGGGTTTGATCTTAAAGACAGTAGTAGTTGTCATCCATTGCACAAAATTGTACTAAGTTTAGATGCTATTTGTGAGTCTTAGCTTAGAGACTATGTAGCCTTTAAATATTGTAGATGCCCTTATAACATTGTAGATGCCCTTATATTTGGATTGGAATTAGAGGGACTACTATCGAGCATGTAAATCTAATTACGTCTCCTAACTCAACAACGGATGTAGTACTACTATTTTCACTGCAATAAGGACGAGGAATCGCCGAATCGAGGCTGCAATATTATGGTCGGCCGTCTGCCTCCCAACTCGGTAATCCACCCTACCCGTATTCTTACTAAACACTATGGCTGCCTTCTCCTTTGTTTGTTGTCTAACCCGAACACTCGTACAACCCAGCTCGAAGATGGAGGCAACTCACGAGCACCTAAAAAACGAGCCTCCATGTGTACCAGCATAGTATCTGCGACATGTCAGTGGCGATACCTCTACCAAGTCATAGGACGCTTGTGCTGGGCCGCACGCTTGCGTGCGAGTAAGGGCGTCACGGATACCGCAGAGCGCGGTGGCCCGCTCTCATCTGAGAGGTCAAGCCAATGGCCTGGCCGCTTCGCAGTACACGTACGGCATTGCGACAACCGGTCCACGCCGACGACGAGGTTGACACGGACATTCACATGGAACGGCCGGGAACGGTCGCACGGGCGATTCCTCAGCAGGCTCCTGCCGAACGTACGTGCCGGGCGGCGGCTGCGGTTGGCGTCGTGTCAGATCCCGGTAGGAGTCCGACTTGAAGGGGAAATCTCACGGTGTCAATCCGGAGAAAGGGCCAAGGAAATCGCTAGAACACTACGCTATAGAAAACTAGGGCTACAGTAGATATTTTGACGGTGATGCCTTCCATTCACTTCCCAAAGGGTATATATATGAGTACATCTCCGACATTACTTAAGTACAAAATTAAGACAGAATTAACTGAGTTTAAATGTGATTAACGGGAAATCAAACAAGCATTTAAACTAACTATGGCCTTAAGTAATCCCAGACGTTGAGATTCACGCAATAAAGTGGATCAGCCTCCAGCCGTCAGATGAAACCAATCATGAAGGAACGAAACGTTATTTTCTTCAGGCTTCCTGCTGGCTCCGGTTATCCCCCAGTTGGCCGGTTGTGACAATGCCTCCCCCTTCAGCGCATACTTGCCCTCAAGTATGATCTTCAGGAAACCATGCCCTGATGGTTTGAGAATAGAATTCTGGAAAAGTTCCTTTAATGAAATCTGCATCTTCCCACGACGCTTCCTCTGGAGACAAATTCACCCACTGAATTAACCATTGAGTGATCAGTTGATCACGGCGAGGAAGAGCTCGGGTCTCCAACACAGCAGCCGGTTCGGTTTTGACTTTCCCATCTTTGCTGACAAGGGGCAAATCTGGGCTGGGAACAACATTAGGGCCACAGTGCCGTTTTAATTGACTGACATGAAAAACTGGATGTATACCAACGCCCTCTGGTAATTGTAGTCTATAAGCAACCTTGCCAATCTTGTCCATCACACGAAATGGCCCATAGAATCTGCTTGTAAGCTTTAAAACATTCTTAATTCCAAAGGCAGTAGCTCGATAAGGTTGTAATTTGAGATAAACCATGTCACCCACTTGGAAATGTCTCTCGGAACGATTCAAGTCAGCGTATTTCTTCATCCTAGCTTGAGCTTGAGCTAGATTTTCCTTGAGTCTCCTCAGCATCATCTGCTTTTCTTGCAAGAAATCCCTTACTTCTGTCTCCTTAGGACCAGGAATCGCCACTTCATTAATTAGGGGTGGGGAAAAACCATACAAAGCCTGGAATGGAGAGATCTTGAGTGAGGTGTGAAATGTAGTATTGTACCACCATTCTGCTAAAGCCAACCAAGATACCCATCTCTTCGGTTCATTAAAAGCCATGCAGCGAAGATATGTCTCCAAACACTGATTAACTCTCTCCGTTTGTCCGTCGGTTTGTGGGTGATACGCAGTACTAAACCTCAACTCCACCTTCAATGACTTAAATAGCTCTTGCCAAAGCTTGCTAGTGAATATTCTATCTCTATCTGTCACAATAGCTAATGGAAAGCCATGCAGTTTGAAAACATTGTCGATGAATGCTCTTGTGACAGACTGAACCGAATAGGGATGCATTAGGGGCACAAAATGTGCATACTTAGTAAATTGGTCCACAACGACCAAAATCACCTCATATCCATTTGATTTGGGCATTCCTTCAACGAAATCCATCGAAATGTGTGTCCATGCCATATCGGGTATGGGTAGGGGTTCCAAAAGGCCCGGATATTGACAATGTTCAGATTTGGACCTTTGGCAAATAGCACAATTCTGGACAAAGGTTTGAACTTCTCGCTTCAGTCCTGGCCAGTAAAACAAATGCTTCATTCTCTGGTAGGTAGCCACCATTCCCGAATGCCCGCCGACCGCAGAAGAGTGCAGCGAATGGATGATATTCTGTCTCAAATCAGCATCATTTCCCACATATATTCTCCCTTTGTACCTCAAAACCCCAGACTGAAAGGTATAATCGGATTGCTGTCCAGGATCTAAAGTGAGTTGTTCCATTAACTCCTTGCAATGGGAATCCAAAGCATAGCTGCGCTCAATGGTCTCCATCCAAGCTGGTATAACCAATGAAACAGCCATCAGTTCCGAACTCCTTCGAGAGAGTGCATCTGCAACTTGGTTTTCTTTGCCTCTTTTGTATTCAATGGTGTAATCGAATTCCAGGAGCCTCAATAAAAGTTTATGCTGGATGCCCTCTCCTATCTTCTGTTCAGTCATAAACTTTAGACTTTGCTGGTCCGTTTTGATCACCAATCTGGTTCCAAGGAAGTAATGTCGCCATCTCTTCAGGGACTCAATGATAGCTAAAGCTTCCTTGTCATAAGTGGATAGAGCTGCAGCTCTCACTCCTAAGGCCTTGCTAAAGAATGCTATTGGTCTCCCTTTTTGCATCAAGACTGCCCCAATCCCCTTTGCACTTGCGTCAGTCTCCAGTATAAAGGACTCTGAAAAATCAGGAAGAGCTAGGACCGGAGCTGAAGTTAACTTGGCCTTTAATATCTCAAAAGCCTCATCTTGAAGGTGTCCCCAATTGAAACCTCCCTTCTTAAGCATATCATACAAAGGCCTGCAGATCAGCCCATATCCCTGAATGAACCGCCTATAATACCCTGTCATCCCTAAGAAGCTTCTCAATTGAGTCAGATCTTGGGGTTTGGGCCACTCTTTAATGGCTGATATCTTTTTAGGGTCGGTGCCAACTCCATGCTCAGTTATAATGTGACCTAAGTACTCCACATGTCTAGCTGCAATTACACATTTGTTTATATTTGCGAACAATCTGTGTTGCCTTAGAATCTCCAAGACAATAGTGAGGTGTTGAATGTGTTCCTTTTCATCCTTGTTGTACACCAATATATCATCAAAGAATACTAGAATGAACTTCCTTAGAAACTTTGCAAAAATGGTGTTCATTAATGCTTGAAAGGTAGCCGGGGCATTCGTGAGGCCAAAAGGCATAACCAGATATTCAAAATGACCTAAATAGGTCCTAAAGGCAGTCTTACCAATATCTTCCTGCCTCATGCGTATTTGATGATAACCCGATTTGAGGTCCAGCTTGCTGAAAATCTTCGCCCCATTTAGCTCATCAAGTAAGTCTTCAATCACAGGAATTGGATACTTATTTTTAACGGTTTGCGCATTCAGCTTTCTGTAATCCACGCAAAGTCTCCATGTGCCGTCTTTCTTCTTAACCAAGATGGCAGGAGAAGCATATGGGCTGGAGCTTGGTCTGATAACCGAAGCCTCCAACAACTTGTGAATTTGTTGCTCCATCTCTTCTTTTAATTGGTGAGGTACTCGATAGGGTCTGACATTAGGAGGGTCAGCCCCATCTCTAATGGGTATGGCATGATCACATTCCCGCTTAGGTGGTAGCTCCTGGGGATCTTGGAACACATCCTGAAATTTTTCCAAAAGAGGTTGATATGAAGGGTTCACGATTGCACTTTCTTCTTGTGACTTGGCTGGCAGATAGTCGATTACATACCCGCAGATACCCTTCACAAATAACCTTCCACCTTCTTTAGGGCTTGATACCCTGACCCACGGGCTAGGTCTATAATCTTCAAAATTCACCTCTGTCAATCCATTCTTCAAGATAGTCAGATTCCTTGTCTTGAGATCCAATCTAAATGGACTGTGCTGATATAGCCAATCACATCCCAAAATTATGTCATACCCTTTTAGGGGCAGCACCTGGAAGGAATTGCAAAATCTCTCCCCCTTAATACAATATTCAGTCTCAGCTATATATGAACCTGTAAACAAGGTTCCTCCTCCAGCAACCATTACTTTTTGCAAAGGAACAATCTGAATCTTACATGTAGTTTGAGTAGCGAATGCAAGATCTATAAAAGTATGTGTACTGCCACTGTCAACCATTGCTATTCCTTTCTTACCCCCAATGACCACTTCTAAAGTATAGACAGCCACTCCCAAGGGTCCCTGCAGTGCTTGGATTGAAATTTGCATAAGCTGTTCTGCAGAATCTGATGGCTCTGCTGACTTTTCTTCAGTGTTCAGTTGCTCCTCCTCCACTACAGGTTGTTCTTGGCTCAGCTCCTCTCCTTCACTAGCCATTAAATGGACCTGTTGATACTGCTTACACTTGTGTCCCAAAAACCACTTATCCCCGCAATACTTGCAAACTCCTGGGGTAAAAGGCTTCAAGATTACATCCCTCTTCTGAGTGTTAGTTTCTACAGCAGGTCTGTTCTTCGCAGGAATTGAAAAAGTCTTATTCTGAACCCCCACAGTATTATGAACACTCTTTCTTGCTGCTGCAATAGCTCCTTTTTCCATATCCCTAGCCATCCAGTAAGCTTCACACAGACTCTGAGGATTCAAGGGCTTAAGATAATGTTTGATGTCGTTCCTCAATCCATTCACAAAACATTTAACAAAGAAGTGTGTATTTGGCAACGGGTTCTCACTTTTATACGCGGCCATGAGATCTTCAAACTTATCGATATAATCTGAGACGTTTAAGTTATACTGCTTCACAGAATGGAAATTTTCTAACACTTCGTATCCGCTGTGCTGGGCAAATCGTTCACACACCAGAGCACAAAAGTCTGGCCAGGGAGGAGGATCATAAAGCAGTCCCGTACTCCTCAACCATCTGTCGGCTCTGCCTACCATATACAGTTGAGCTAATTCCAGCTTAGCCTCATCTGGAACACCTGCCATTGCAAAATATGTTTCGCTCTGCTTGATCCATTCCAAAGGCTCTCCCCCATCAAACCTTGGAAAATCAACTTTAGGACCCTTGGCAATGGTTTGGTAGAAGCTGTGAACCCTCTCACTACTGGGTTTAGGATTCCACTGCCTGGCTTGATGTTGTAGTTGAGGGGGGTTAAAGTATTCCCTGGGATTTGGAGGCCATCGTCTTGCTCGATCAGGACTCTGGTTGGGATTCAAGTTGTTCAAGGTGGGAGAAACAGGTAAAATATGCGGTGGCTGATTATATCCCCATCCAGTTGGTACCACTGAACAACCCGTGGAAGGAGAATGGTGATTACCTTCGGGCGTGCCGTTCAGTTGAACCCCTTGAGTGCTCGTGAGGTTGATCTGTCTCGGAACTTCAACTCTCCTTATCATCTCCACTTCACCAGATTGAGCCAGATTTGGTATATTTCTGGGGTCTTCTCTACCCATACCTTGCTCAGAAACTCTCGCTTGAGACCCGACCAATCCTTGCAATAGTGAATCCATACGGTTCTGTAATGACTCCATACGGTTCATCTGATCTTGCATGCCCATCATTTGCTTCTGCAAATCAACCATCTGGCGCTGTACCACATCTACCTTGAAGTTGGCCTCCATCGCCTCTTGCTTTGCCGCCGAAATCTCGGACGCCTCCTCTTCGTGAACCGGCATCGATTTCGTCATCTACCACACAGATCGATGCAAGAGCTTGGGGATTTTACCCGGATCGAAATCCGGAACCTTCGCTCGGCACCAATCGCTTCCGCCGCCAAATTGGGGAAAGATCGGGAATCTCAGGAGGACTCCCTTCTCAACCCAATCCACACCACGATCTCTCTCCGCCAAGGATCAAACGCTCTGATACCAATTTGTCAGATCCCGGTAGGAGTCCGACTTGAAGGGGAAATCTCACGGTGTCAATCCGGAGAAAGGGCCAAGGAAATCGCTAGAACACTACGCTATAGAAAACTAGGGCTACAGTAGATATTTTGACGGTGATGCCTTCCATTCACTTCCCAAAGGGTATATATATGAGTACATCTCCGACATTACTTAAGTACAAAATTAAGACAGAATTAACTGAGTTTAAATGTGATTAACGGGAAATCAAACAAGCATTTAAACTAACTATGGTCTTAAGTAATCCCAGACGTTGAGATTCACGCAATAAAGTGGATCAGCCTCCAGCCGTCAGATGAAACCAATCATGAAGGAACGAAACGTTATTTTCTTCAGGCTTCCTGCTGGCTCCGGTTATCCCCCAGTTGGCCGGTTGTGACACGTCGCCGAGGCTAAGATGTTCGGCGGCGTCAGCTCTCGGTTCGCCACGGAGCTCGGGATCGGCGGCGGCGGTGGATCGCGTCGAGAGGCTGCTGCTGGCTGTTTATTGTTTACGACGGGGTTCTTGCAGAATCGTTAGTGGAGTAAAAAGAAGATGGGAACACAACTCGAACGTAGCACGTACAACTAGCAGTACGCCAGCACGTCGTATGTACGTCGATGATGACGGTTGGCACATGCCGAACATTATGATGAGTCGCGGGACAAAAAGGTGCAGGAAGGTTGCTCCAGAAGCCACGCAACACTTTGCTATCATGAATGCTGTGCATGCCACAAACAGAGAGGAGTGTGAGACAGAAAGGCTCAAAAAGGTATATGCCAGGATGAACGCCTAGCCGCGGACACCGTCTAGTCGCGGAGACCGCAGTGCGGAGCACTCGAACTGGCTGTTTCTTTGTGACCTGCAGGGGTTGCACACTCGCACTTGCCCACGCCAATTCGGTGAAAAGTTATGCACTCTTGCAAATTTTGTCTTTACTGATCTCGAGTACTTTTTTCACTAGGATATTAACAAAAGCAGACATCTGCATTACCACATAACCAGTACTGCTTGTGAACAAAACATGTACAATTACGACATCCACTGCAGAACATGCTTTGTAATCAAACCACAGGCAAAACAGAACAAGAACTTGACATCAACAAAACATGTACAATTACGACATCCACTTATTAGAGATGGTGTAATCACAGCCGCGCTGCATGAACAAATCAGCATCTCCAAGAGGCCTTCCTCTTCTCAAATCTTCGCCAAGTCCTGGAATTCCAGAAAGGAAAGAAGTGCCCCCTATTGTCAAGTCTGAGCTTGGAATGTTGCACCTACCAGAAGTAGGCACTGTGAGCAGCACAGAACTGTGTGGATCATAATATTGCTCTGCTGAAAACCCAGAATCATCTCTGGAGAACGATGGAGGTACTGCAACATGAGCAGCAGGGTTGTTCGAGAAGGCGTTGCGTCGAGCAGTTTCTCTCAAACTGAACCCTAAATCATAGGCATTAATACTACTTGAGAGCATCTCGTCCTTGGGAAATGAGTCTGTTGGCAACCGAAACAAACTGGCAGCGCTGATAGTGACAGGGATATTCATGGCATCCTCTATCTCGCTTTGGTAATCATCTCCAGGGGCTGGGAGAGCCAAAATCTCCTGCCGAGGTGGGCTTGAACTGCTCAGTTGTTCTGCGAGCGAAATGTCGACGTCATTGGCAGGCAAATCCACCGTTCCATGGTCATGGTAATCCTCTGGTGCTGGGAGAGCCAGTAATTCCTGACGAGATGGGCTTGAGCTGCATAGTTCATCTCTGGCCGAATTGTACTCATCGTCGACCGGGAAGTCCTCTTCTGTACGGTCATCCCCTGGTGCTGGAAGTGCCAGCGTCACCTGGCTGGGTGGAACTGGCCGGCTCAGCTTCTCTCTCAGTGAAATCTTGGCACGCTGAAGGGCTTCTAGGACACTCCCCACATCCACGTTGCTGCTTGACTGTCGATATGACTGTGTGTCAAGCTGGCTGTCGGCATGATCATGGAAGTGTGACGAGCTCCAGTCTGAGACTTTGCTGATAAGGGTATCACTGGAGGGGCTCCCATCTGATGGAGCTTGGATGGCGCGGTGCCGAGAAGACCGAGCGTTTGTGTGGTAGCTTGAACAGCCGTCTGAATTTTCGTCTCCTTGCTCTTGGTATTGTCTTGTAACTGTGCTGTTGTCTGAACTTCCTTGTGCTGAAATAGCAGCAGTCTGTGCAGAATCGTGACCAAGCTCCTCATGCGCTTCACGTTGCTGTGCAGCACTTTGTTCTGATGTATTTTGGGGTGATTCAGAAAGGGAACCGTCCAACAGACATCCAGCTGAGGGATTGCTCGTGCTGAGGAGATTTTTATCACTTGATTTCGCCTCTTCATCATGATTTGCTGCTTGACCATTTTCAAGCTGATACGCCTTATTCTCTACCTTAACATCACCCTGGAAATTGGAAGACAAAATAATGGCTCAAATCAATAAGAATGTCAGCTCCGCTAGTATCTCATCTAGTGAGATGTCAAATTCTGAACCAAGACAGCCAGGTTTCACTCGTGATACCAAGCTCTGCAGTATTGGGACAGAACAAATTATTTAGTTATCAAGTTCGTACTCCTACAGATTGGGTGGAGCCTGAAATTGAAGAATTAATGTCTTCACAATCTGATGCAGTTCGAGTGCTGTAGTACTATGACAGGTACAAGTATACAGTGTACTGTATCAACTAGCAAACAGGATGCCATAGCAGAGAAAGTGAGAAGCCAGAAGTACAGTGTTTAGTTGCTTAATTAGTAGTACCTTGGATGAATTCCGGTTCTCGTTGAATTGCTTCTCCCACTCCCTCTGTGCTTCTTCCTCGGCCTCATTCTGCCCTATCAGCTCGGCCTGTCTCTCGAGCACCCTCTCCATCTCCCCATCCTCCTCGTACCTGATCACATACTGACCATCACCATCCCCTGAGCTCCGCTCGTCTCCACCCACCTCGCCGTCCAAATCAGCGTGGCCATCATCAGTGCAATCCGATCCATCTTTTTGTCTCTCCTGACTCTCCGCGAGTAATGCGACGTTGCCGGCCTCCTCTTCCGGTGCCGCCGACCTGCCATTGTTGAAGGAAACCGCAGAGCGTCAGAATTTGCCAAGAATGGTATGCAGAATTTGGTGCTAACTAACGGCAATGGCGGGACCTGAGCTCCTTGCGCTTGTTCTTCCGGCACGACTGCCCCATCCGGTACTTGGGCGAGGGATCCGAGGACAGGAAGTAGAAGTAGCTCCTCCGGTGCTTCTGCTTGAGCTGCCGGGCCTTGCGCGGGCTCACGCTGCGGCCTTTCCACGACAGCCCGCCGGGCTGGGCCGTTCCGGACAGCGCGTCCTCCGCTTCGCCCTGCGCTGCCGCCGGCTCCTGCTTCTCCCCGTGGGAGCGGGCCGTGTTGTCGCCACTGCTCGTGGCGTCGCGTGGTTTTTCCTCCTGCTCGTCGTCGTGCTCGTCGTCGTGGTCGGAGTCCGAGTCGACCACGTCCGAGAGGTGGCTGCCGAAGCCCTGGGACTCTAGAATGGCCAGCACCTCCGCGGCCGCCCGTTCCGCCTGCCGCCTCTGCGCCGTCACCTCCCGGACCTGCTCCTCCAGCTCCGCAACCTAAAAGCAACGCACGTAGTTAATGACACTAACAGGAATGCGCGCGCAACAGGAACGAAGGAGACATGGCGCGCGGATGGATGGCACGGACAAACATACGTACCGTCATGGCGAGCTGGTCGGCGCGCTCCTTGGCGGCGCGGGAGACGGACCGCTCGGAGAGCAGCCGCGCGCGGAGGAAGTCGATGGTCATGGCGGTGGAGTCCGCCATCCGCGCGCACTAATGCACAACGCCTTCCCCGTTAAACGCTCCCGCTCGTCTCGCCATCCACCGTCCTTCCACTCCGCAGCGATCGGCCGCGGCTCGGTTCCTTGCGTGAGCTGCCCCTGCCGCACTGGAGCACGCGCCGAGCTGCACTGAAGTGGACTCGATCCGGCGACACCACCACTTGGCGGTGCCTTGACCGGCCGCGCTTTACTCGTTCTCGTACTTATTAAAAGCGGTACAACGGTGAACCCATGGTCATTCGTTTAACTAGAATGAAGAGCTATATCTCATGGAGCATGGCATACACCTTAACCACTAAACACATCTAAATATACTCACTCTTTCTTCTTGAGACTTGGCCCAAAGAAGTAAAAAATTTCTTCGAATCGAACCCAGTAACTGTGGACCCCGAAAATCCACCACTGACCTAACCGACCGTTCCTAAAAACGGCTCGGTTTCCTGTGAGGCGCACGCACGTCGTACTCGTACCCACGCGCGCACCGACAGCTAGCTACTGCTAGTTACGCTCGACACATGCAGCCGTTGCACGAGGACCATGAGCTGACGAGTCCACCGCAACGGTGCAGCTAGCTGTGCCATCCATTTCCAGGGGCGAATCGCGATGCCTCACCTAATGGATCCGATCCGGTGGTTGGCGTCTTGCGAAGGTACCCCAGTAGCTGTTGTTTATGGGGGTAAATTTGTCGAGATACCAACGTAAGCCCCAGGGACGGATGGGCAAGCGTGGTACAGCTTGCCATGTTGGCTGGCGCAACGCGACGAAGCCAGCCAAACTACTCGCCTGCTCCTACTACTAGCGTTCCAAATGACCAGCAGGTCGGATCGCACATGAGAGGCTGTCCTCGCCTGGAATCTTTTTGTGCTTGGATGGGGGCGCCGCCTCGCCAACTTCCAACGACGTCTAATGTCTGGAGATTACCGCACGGAAACATTGAGCCTTCCAACGACTTCGATGAGCTCACTCAAATCGAAGTCAGCTCGTCGTGCATAAAAAAGTAGCGACCTTCAAGGACCATGAGAAAATTGTAGGGTAAAAAACATCCAACACACGTTTGACGTTTCTATTAAAAAGCTTAAAATGCATACACGCATGGCATTTCAGTTTCTTTTCTTCTTCTCAGAGATACGTTCTGACCTTAGTAGGCTGGTGATAAAGCAATGCCCACACATAGCAAATCACTCATTCATAACATCAGTGTTAGGAAATTCAGTGGTGCCCTACCAGATAATAACATTTTTTTATTATCACCTGACGACAGGGCGCTTGTTTTCACCACAAATCACGCTCAAGAAACATCTTGAGTGGTTAGTTTGAAACCATGGATTCAACAACATAATGGCAACATAATTAGTCACCGCTGGCACAGCCCCTGCAGCCACAATGGACACATTCTATGACTTTCTCCTCAGTCCTCCCTGAGGTGCTTGGGGACCCGGCAGACACAGGTAGTTGCAAAGTTGTGGTCTCGTGTCTGTATGCATCGAAGGCAGCAAAGGCGCTCATAATCCGGCTGTGAATACACACACAGAAAAAATGCAGTAAGCAATCAGGATGTAGATTGATATAAGAATATCAAACAAATTCTAGTAATAAAATAGAACATTGTTATGAACCTTAGTAGATAACTTTATCGTCGAAGAGAGGTCCGACAGCGACGATTTGAAGTAGAACAGCGCTAGATGAAGAGAGTACCGATTGAGGGAGGAATAGATCTAAAATAGCTGGTCAAGGAAACGACCACATCTAGACTTAGAGACTAGAGCTTATTTATTCATCTTTGCTTTTTTGAAGAAGATACAGTGTCATTCTTTTTATAAAGATAATTTGACATGACCCCTAAGGAATAATCTTTAACTTAAAAAACAAACTAACCAAAAGACAAACTTCTAAACTAACTAAATCATTCTAAACCCTAAAAAAGAAAACTAACCGCGGGTGAATAGTACATGTGCTACAGTATCATGGTGAATAGTACCACGCATGAACAGTACCGTACATGTAACATTACACCCCTCCTGGTACAGCTCGTTCTTGAGCTGTAACATAGGGCGACAAATTCCTCCGATGGTGGTGGGTGAATCTGTTGGTGCTTGATTTTCGATATCATTGTCATCTGCTCCATTATGTTGTCGAGTACGGATAACTCGGTAACAGAAGCTATGGTGTTGGCTCTGATACCAAATATTATGAACCTTAGTTCATAACGGGACAAACATCCATCGAAGAGAAGTCGGACGGTGACGACTTGAAATAGACCAGCGCTAGATGAAGATGGGCACCGATTGAGGGAGGAATAAATTTAGAATAGCTGGTCAAGAGAACGACCATAGCGGGACTTTAGAGACTTGTTTTAAAAAAGATACAATATCATCCCTTTTATAGGGAAACTTAACTTGACCCCTAAGGAATAATATCTAACTTAAAGAAACAAACTAAAGATAAACTTTCAAACTAACCAAATCAATCTAATCCCTAAAGAAAAAACTAATCATGGGTGAATAGTACATGTGCTACAATATCACGATGAATAGTACCACACGTGGTAATTATCCATCGGAGAGGTCTGACGGGCACCAATTAAGAGAGGAATAGATCTAGAATAGTCAGTCAAAGGAACGACCACAGGTGGACTTTCGGCACTTGTTTATTCATCTTTACTTTTTTTTTGAAGAAGATACAATGTCATCCCTTTTATAGAGATAACTTGACCTGACCTGACCTCTAAGGAATAGACACCTTTGCCTTCCTTCCTCAATATCTTCTTCCCCATCCCCTTCTCCACCCACCATGGATACCGTCCGCCGCCAACACACCATGGCCAATGCCGAGTCACGTGGAGATGGCCCAAACCAGCTGTCATCAACCCCCATGCCCTCCACTCCCACATCGTCGAGGTCACCGTTGGTGTTGATGTCCTCGACGTGTCATTGAGTACGCGTGACCACGGGCTCACGGCGTTTGTGTGCCTAGCGGCAGCGGCATCGCCAACATTGTGATCTACCAACCTAGCGCATCGCTACCTTGCATGGCCCAGCACAAGGTAGTGACAGTGGCCTAGCACAAGCTCGCGCGCAACGACGATGGTTTGGTGCGAAGCTCGCACAAGATGGCGGTGCGACCCAAGCTCGCCCATATGAAAGCATCTAGGCTTCTAAAAATGATTTTGGTAACTAATGACAATATTTTGTTATGGAACTAACATGTGTGCTAAGATATTTAACCAGTCTCATTGTTTGGAGGAAAGATCGGATTTATAGGCTAGATGCCGTACTATAAAGGAAGATCATAGTGAGTAGTTTAAGGATTTAATTTGTGCTATTTTGATTAACTAAGAGTCATGCATACATCTTGAACGGCATTTGAAAAACCAATATTAGAAAAATTGGTATGACCGTAGGTGTAATGGCGGTACTACCGGCAGGCGGTATGACCGCACCTGAAGTGCGGTAGCACCAATTTTTAGTTGGCACTACGTAAATTTTAGAGAGCGTGTTTTTGAATACTTTTGAACCCCTGGAAATTGGTAGTACCGATTGTGCCAAGCGGTATTACTCCAGTGCAGTAGTACCAGCACTTGTGAGGGTGTTAGAACCGCACTAAAAGTTTAACGACTAGTTGAGACACATTAATTACATACAAAAGAGCCGTTAAACAGTATGTGCAGTAATATCAGCTGATACATGGCGATAATACCGCACCTACTGAATTTTGTGAGATTTTACCCTCAATGATCGAATTTATGGTTGGGGACTATAAATACCCTCACCAACACCAAATTCATTAGAGAATACTTCATTGAATATCCCTTGAGTTTCTTATGCACTCCCAACTACTCATTTGCTCATTTTTCATATTTTGAAATAGTTAAGAGCATTTAAGTGCATTTATTTATTAGTTGATCCTTTGGCACTTAATTTTTTTCAAGTGAGAGATTTGATTTATTACTCTTGATGTTTGCTAGTATATAGACGGCTTGAAGAAAGATTGTACGATGATCTCTTCAAAAAGGTTGTGAAGAGACTTGACGCTAGTTGTGAGTGATGTGGTACTCGCCATCTCTAGAGCGAAAGAAGAGCAACCCTAGTGGACTTGAGTTCATTATATTTACTTCATAAAGGCGATCTAATCCGTTTAAATTTACCTTAATGTAGACTAGTGAAGACCAACAAGTCTTTGATACTACGGGAAAAACTTCATATCTCTATTGTGGTTATTTATTTGTCTTTACTTTTCCACATTTACACTTTTAACTATTATAATTGAATTGAATTATATAGCTAGAAGAGTATTTAGTAGAGACATTGCTTGTGACGTCTTAGTAAAACTTAAAATATTTAGGACTAGTGCTAGAACCTTGCTTAGTTCATATTAGTTAAAATTGTCAATTAGAATACAAGAATTTTAAAACCGCATATTCACCCCTCACAGCTACGACCGCACAACCTCGTTACTGTTACCTTTTGTTATCAGACAGAACCCAATAGTGTCGAAGCAGAGCTCCTGAGTAGAACAACCACGAGGTAGCAGTATTGCACAACTCATTACTGTTGATTTTGTTTACCTAAAAGAACTCCCAAACTCATTCAGCATTCCGAAATACATAGTAGTCACGAAGCAACAAGGAAACAACATGGCGGGTACAGCTTTCAAATCAAGAACATTGATACATGAATTTTCACCAGATTCATCACATAACCAGCGTAACACTGCTCAGTTTTCAATTGCACAGATAGTAATGTAATCTACATTGCACAGATAGTAATGTAATCTACAATTCTACATATGTTACAGTAAACAGAAAAAAAAAATCAGTGACAGTCACAACAGGTCCAGAGCAGTTGGGACGCCAACCCGCACTTATTCAGACTCTGGTGCCCAGAAATGGACTGCATGCACTTGTATTTTTCAGAACCAGACGGTTATTATTTGCCTGGGAGCTCATATTAATATTACCTCAACCTGAGTTCGGTAAGCTACAGATATCTCCGTTGGGAGTTCCTAAGATACACAACTCCGTTATATTGCAAGACTGAGTAGCCAAGACAAAAATAAGGACACAATGACAAAAGTAGATGAAAGAATCAGATAAAGCATACCATATATTACTGCAAGTAACATCAGATGCCACAGCAGCTTATTGTGTAGATGAAGACCAGATTATCCTGGTTTGGGACGAACATTCCCAATTATGCTCTTGCTGTTTAGATCCTCTGACACCGAATAATGCCTGCAGCGCCACCATAGCACAACCATCTCTCGCTACCTTTGTTCATGTTCCATCTCAATCGATGCAATGCTACAGCTTTGGGAGGGAAGACCTCGAAGTCTTGAGAGGATTTACCATCGCTGCTGTTGTATATGCCAGCATTCTGTTGCATTGTAGGACCAGCTAAAACTACTGCACCAGTTTCTTGTCCTTCATCAGGTCCATCTTGTTGACCATCTACAAGGTCTGGATTTACAGTGCAATTGTATCCTGTAGGGTGGTTGAACAGGCATGTCAGGCAGCAAACCAATGATACAAGTTGCAGCCGAATGGAGAAAGTTTTACCTGAGTCGGTAAGAGGTAATTTCTCCTTTTCTATATCGTGCACTTGATCTATATCCTGGCATGATTTTGGACCCTTTTTTGCCACCAGAGGAACATTTGATAAAGGAGCGTTTTGCAACATGACACCAATCTTCATAACTGTTCTCTCCTCTGATAATGAACCACAAAGGAAATAAGGTACACGGTTCCTCCCGGGTTCCTTTTCCCAGAATCTCGGAGTAAGCTACAACAAGTTAAATATTTGTTTAGCATACTACAGAGTACAGACAGAATCACAAACAGAAATAGACAATGTCCATGGTATAGACTATAGAGTTTACCTGGAAGCGCACAGCAGTACCATCTGCCACACAATAAGCTGCATAACCTGGACACCGGCAAAGAAATATTACAAATTTAAGGATCATCACGAATATTTGGCTCCACTGATATGTGTTGAATGCATCAACTACAGATAGATATTTTCATGAGCAGCCACCACTACTCCCAGAGTTCTATACGGAGATCCATTTAAATTTCTTTAATTTTAAGTGTCCAAAATGAAATCCTACAATAGGTGAATATAAGTAAAATAATAAATTATTCAAATGCTAGTATATACAACAAAGAACAGAACTATAAGTTAAAGGTTTATTTCTTTAATACAACAGTTCCTTCCATATTGTAGTTCCAAAGCCCAAAAAAATCTTCAATAAAAAAGGGTACAATCCAGGAGTGCGACTTATTAGGAAATTTGAGGCCGAATACTGCTTAAGCAAGATATAGACTATGGTTACACATGATTATAAAAATGCACCTGTAATTTCCGAGGCATGGACACTCCAGATCAAATATTCTGACAATTGATAAGTAGAAACACCCTGAGTTTTAGTTCCAATGAATGGCCTTCCAGTGACTGGAGCATCATTGGCAGTTCTAGATAAGTTAAGGAACTTCAATGTGCCATCTTCCAATGAGATGACAATACCTCTGAACACAAAGGATAAAAAATATAGCAGTTAACATTATTATTCAGTGCACAAAAAAGATCTAGTAACCTGCACATATACACAGTAAATGTGACCATGAATGAACACAAATGGAACCTATCATGTGGGATAAGCAACTTTTAAATTAGCCATTATTCAATGTTTATTCTGACTGAACAAGCCACATGCGTCCTACAGGTTCACTATGTCTAGGGCAAGCCCCAGATAAAGGACCACTTCCTGGATTTGTTTCATGCCTATGCTTCTCAGGGGTTTTCTCCACCTGGAAAGTGCCATCCTACCACTTTATAGCCACAACAAAAAACTAGGCTACCTGGTGCTAGGTTAAAAGACACAGATGACCTTCCAAAATTCAAGAATACTCTCTCCATAAAAAAATGTCAGAAAGAATGGGGCTTTATTTAATCACATTAGCTTTGGTCCATTAGCAACAATAAATGTTATAGTAAGTTGGATCAATGATCTAGTAATACATTAAAAACCTTTCCAATAAAGGGAGAAAATATCTACTAATATAAAAGAGGAGTTTGTCCATTCACCACCTCCCCCTTCCTTCTCCTCGTTGCAGCACATTCCCGCATCTCCTCGACATACACCGACATGTGGGCCGGCTCCCTCCTCGAACTGCTCGCGGCATCACACCCCAACCGCTCCTCTTCCCTTCCCCACGCGGCCATACCTTTGAGGCCCTAACCGCTATCAACTCTCGCTATTCTCGCGTCCTGATCAGCGCAGCCCCATCTCCGCACTCCGATCAACCTCTTCTAATCATCTTCCTCTTCCATGCTCTGCACTAGCTCATTGCCAGTTTTGTAAGGTAGATCTGCGATGAGTGACGGAGTTAATGACCGATGCCCACAAAAAGCATAAGGCCATCGCCAAGCGGCTCGGCGAGCGAGGAGGTGACAGCAGGGATTACCAGATCTGCCGGACTCCAGCTTCTCCCTCGGGTCCAGCAGCAGCACAGGGACGGTTGGGTCCAACGGTAGGGACCTCTCTCCGACTCTCCGCCGCCGACGCTGCCACCTTCCACTCCTCCGCCGACGCCGCTACGGCCATGTTCTTGATCCACCGTCACCCCCACTATCTCGTTATGAGGACGGCTTGATCTGACGGCGATGAAGGTGGGGACAACTGGATCTTGCGGCGGCAACCTCGAGGTCCGTCAGATTTGTCGCTCCAGGGTGGAGAATGTCAGTGTGAAGGGCGATGACCTTGAGATCATGCGGTCATAGGGTTGGGGACACCAGCAAGGAACATGATTACCCCTGCAGAGTACCAAAGGAGGAGGTGTACCAGCTGAATCCAAAGGCGATAGCCTCAGATACGGTGCATTCGGCGGCAATGGGCTTGGTGAAGCGTGGGATGGAGCCGCCGGCCAGAAGGAGGCGCGGGGAGTGGAGGCGACACAGTTGCGGCGTGTGGGCAGTGGAGGCGAGTGGAGATGACGAGGCACACGGGTAGAGGGAGGCGAGGGGAGACGTGGGAGGAGAGGCGTTGTCGGGTGGGAGTGGAGGGGCCGGATGTATATTATATTTACATCTAGGGCAACCTCCTCCCTCAGCTGATCCTAGCCACTAGATCTCAATCTGACAGGTAGTGAAAAAAGGGGGAAAAAAGGTGACACGGCCAGTCCCTTTGGTCCCTCAACCTAGCCCCTCGAGGCCTCCGCTACGCCTTCCTCCCATGTTCCGCCATGCTACTGCTGCACTAGGATGGTGAAGAGAGACGAGTGGTATTAAGTGGCAAAGAAGAGGAGCACACCGATCCGGACAACAAGGCATTGTACACCATCTTGGAGGGTGACAGAACAGAAGTGTATACCACCGAGGTCGACGATTGGAACATGGAGTACACCAGCATGAATGACAAACAAGGAGGCGGAGTACACTGACTCGGATGAGGTGTACACCGCCAGAGGTGAGAACTGCAAAGCCAACGGGATCAGGGAGGGCAAATCTGGAGCGGCAAACTCGGCAATGATGAATCCAGCCGCTCCAACCTCACTCTTGATGATAAAATGCCTCCCTCTTTTTAATGTTCATTGTATGATTTGGGTCACATTTGATGATTTGTATCATCTTTTTTTGGAACCCCGTTGCAACGCACAGTCATCTTACTAGTATTTCATAAATATAGAAGGTGCATAAGCACATAAAAGCATTTGTATTAAAAAGATCATGTAAATTAGTGCAGATTGAAAGACTAAAACAACATAGAAGAATTAATAGAACTAATTAGTTCCATACCCAAATAAGACAGCTGCCTTAGCATGCCAACAGACACATACAGATCAGACGAGCCATGGGTTGCATAAGAATGTTAAATCAATTCCCAACTTTCTGGCAACTGTGGTTTGCATTTCAACATTAATGAAAATAGTGATCTGCATTTGAAATTAATGCAGTGTTTCAATGACAAGGAAGACAAGGTAAACCCAAGTTCCGATCCCATGGGCTAGTGATGTAAGCTGAGTAAATTATGTGCAGTGAAGGAAACTGAGTAGGATTTATTTACTCCAGACAAAACAAAATATTACCTTGCATCCTTTAACCAATGAAGACTTAATACAGCCCTTGAAGCGGTACTTAGCTCCCAAAGAGGATGGTATGGATCTCTGCAGCAAAGAGTTTCATGACATGCAAATCAATACTCAAATATTACGGTCCAATAATAAAACATAGCAAAAACGGTGGTGAATCCAGCAATCGTATTGTTGTTTGATTAAGGTTATGTTGATGCAATGTTTCTTCAATGGTAACTGCCACATTTGTGGTCTCTGTCAGTTAGATCTTCAACAGTGACTTAAGTCCTGCTGATGCAAATTGTGGAGCTCTGCCAGCTAATGATTGATCTTAACAATCAGTATATCTGTACACAACATACTACAGCTTTTAGAAGCAGCGGCATTAACAATTTTATCATTAGGAAACAGAAAACAAAAAAAGATGCATGGTTCCCAGATTGGAAACTGCTGTTAACTCATTTGACAGTAAAGAACAGATAACTCAATTCACTGGACTGTTAACCCATCTTTGCTGGCTGCCCAACAGTTTTTCAATGAAGAGATGCGGATGTGGTGTTTTGCTGGAGCTCGGAAGCTTCAGGAATTATTCTTTGGTCGTGTGGAAGTGGTAGAGTAATTTGTCTTATTGGTCGGGTCGTATTTTGTCGTTTGATTTGAGTGTCGTATGTTGTTTTTTTATTTTTTCACAACCTTCTTTTTCTCCTAGTGGAGGAAAGTAGGTTGTTTTGTGTGGGGTTTCTTTCCCCTTCTTTTACTCTCTAATATAAAAGATGCGCAGCTCTCCTGCGTGTTCGAGAAAAAAAAAGAAAAAAAAACTCAATTCACTGGACTTGTGCTCAGTGAAATATTAACAAGAAAGAATGAAATTGGATCGAGATCAGCCCCTGAGGACATCTTCATATACAAAATATCAGAACTAGTTGGTGGAGAACAGTTTTGTCAGAACAAAGTAGGGTCTATGCCTACCTTAAATCCCAGAATTTTAAACCATCCTCTCCAGCAGTGACAAAGATATTTGTGCTTTCCTCACTGTCGAAATGATATTGTGGAGTCAGAACTCAAGAGTTTACCTTTTGGAATGGAACTGAAGTATGATACAACTGAGTACCTTCCGTATGGTGCCCATGAGAGGGCTCTGATGGGAACAGATTCAGCAGTGACGCACATAAAAGGTTTTGAATCTGTGCATTATGCAGGATAGATGATTAATTTTATTCACAAACAAAATAAAATAAGAGATACTCAGTTCAGGAACACCAATAGCTTGCTTTTTAACCAGTAGTAAGCAGTTCCAGAGTCAGACATGTTCGGCAAAGCATAAATGATAGACACCCTTGAAAAAGGAAGCTATCTAAGAAACTATTTACATACCTTGAGATGACAAGTTTGTAGTGAACTTCCATATAGCAACCTGGAACAACAAAATCCAACCATGAAACTTTCAGAATTGTAACTTCAAACCAAACAGTGCAGTTCTCAGGTAAAGACTTCAAGGTCACAGGGTTTGAGTTAAGAAAATAATTTTGCCACAGGAGGAAAAGATACCGTTCCATCATGACATCCTGCCAATATCATATCATGAGGAGGAGAAGGCGACCAATCAACTGTCAAGGGAACGCTGTTTACCATTATAAAGAGGCAATGGCTTCAAAATGAAAGTTCATGCTGAGTAATTGAGCAGAAAATCAAAATCTGCCACCTAGTTCTAATATCAAAATTGATTGAATCGCACAGGTAAAAGTTGCAATACGCCAATACCTTTGTCTGCTCCCACACTTCACTCTGGCACATCTAAACACAGGTTGCAGCTTTAGAAAACGAGGGTCAGTACACTCCATGGAAGAAGAGGAATATATTTTCTGGACCATGGTTGGAGATGGAACTTCCCATCTGTGCACAGGAATGAATTAGAAGTAGATGATATAACAAATAAAATTGATGATCTAGCATAGGATATACTCACACTTCAAGTGAGCCATTCCCCAACAGTATTGCAAGAAAACCCAAACATGATTTCTGTTCTGACTGACTGAGTAAAGGGGGTTTCCATTTGATGTCCCAAGCAACTTTGCCATTATGAGCTAAACACAAGACAACCCTTGGTAGAGAAATGTCTTTTGGGATTGGAGAAATGTTCGAGATTTCTGCAGAACTAATCATATTACTGTTTTTACTTGATTCTTTCAGTGGAGCCAGTTCTGTATCTTCATCAATAACCTGGGAACTGTTTTCAAAAGGAACAGGCACAACTTGATTTTCCTCTGCATGTTCAATGTCACAATTAGAAGTATCATTGGCAGTATTGCTTCCATTCATTTTCATGCCTTCACAACCAACAACTCCACTCTTAGATCCAATCAAACCAGCCTCATTACTCATGTCTTCACTTATAGATGATCCCGGTAGCATGGAATTCTCAAATGAAGCCAAATGATTATTTGGCACGGTAGATGTGGAAGGTCTCTCCATCTTCTGTACTTCACCACTCAAAGCAAGTGAGCTATTTTCATTTGAAACAGATTCCTTTGTAGGTTGCCCTCCACCCTTTCTGAGACGTGATTCTTTCTTGCAATTTTCAACTGAGGCCAAATTGTTGCTTAACTTGGGGGTTGTCTGAGATTTTTGTTCTTCGCAACTAAATGCTGTAGAACAACCGTGCTCTGTTGAAACAGGCTTCTTTCTAGGTCTGGCTCGGCCCCTTTTGGCACTTGATTGTTCCTTGCAATTTGCATTGCATAATCCATGCACTGGTGGTGCAGCATCAATTGAACCAAGGTTACTTGCTATAATTTCACCATCACTCTTGGCCAAAGATGTGGGATTGTCTACATTGGTCAGTGTAGAAGCTGTCTTTGGGGACTCGGTACCAGAAGCCAATAAACAACCGGTTGCAGTCGAAAGTGGTTTCTTTCTAGGCCGTCCTCTCCCCATCCTACCACTTGACTCTCTCTTATCTCTTGATTTAGGTGAAATGTGTGTAGGCAACACAGAATCATCTGAAACGACGCCTGTATGCACATTGCCCTCACAGCTTAGCACGCTAACAGAACAAAACTCACTTGACACCGATCCTATGTTAGACTGTCCAGATGGCAAAGAATTCTCAACATAAATCTTTGGATCATTTGAAATGATTTCCCTGGAACCCATGCTCTGTGATTCAACACCAGAAACCACTGAGCAACAAAGTGCACCAGAAATTGGTTCTTTTTTAGGTTGTCCTCTACCCCTCCGACCTCTTGACTTTTTCTCACAAGTTGCACTAGATGAAGATGGAACTGGCAGTGCTGCATCAACTGCAACAACAGTTAAATTAGCATTAGACTCTGTTGAACCAGTGGGGCCCAAACTGCAACCAACTGAAACAGGCAGACAAGTTGTATCTTTTCCTAATTCATTATCAGTGCCTGAAACATGCTTGCTGTTGCTTGGAGCTGGATACTTTCGGGGCCTTCCCATTTTTTTCTTTGGCTCCATACAGATTAGAGGTGTAGACATATCTTCTTTTAATTCAATGCCAGATGAACCTTTTACTTTGTCAATTGGTTTTTTACTAGGTCGCCCTCTACCTCTTCTTGGAGTCGATTCCACGGACATCACGGTTGGCATGACACAAGCTAATGCAAGATCACCTGGAACAACTGTTGAAGTGACAAGAGGATCAATAAGACTAAAATCTTGACCTTTTCTACTTTGGGATGAATCTTCCACTTTGGCAACTGGCAGTGGATATTTTCTTGGTCTGCCCCTTGGTCTTTTCGGACTGGGTTCCAAGTGATCATCAGAAGTTGTGATGGTTCTCTTTCTAGGTCTCCCTCTTGGTTTTGGTGGATTGGATGAACTTTCAACAGAATTATTCTCATCTGGTGTTTTCCTAGGCCTTCCTCTACGACTATTCTTATAGCATGCAACCCTTGGCTGACGAGGATTTACGTCTTCAAAGGGTACTACGAGACACCAAACTTGAATGATACCTCTCCCAGTTAATGGCATACCAAGTTTATGGTAAGAAGAAGCTGGAGGATGAGCAGAGACAGCAAGATACTGCAATGGATAAAGGACATCGAATTAGGATGATCAGCTCTAAATAACTCATAGGTCATACTCATTTGTTTAGTCTAGCAAACTCTTGCAATTAAAAACCAGAAAATGAATAAGGCAGCACTATTATAGACATTGAACAAACAAGTGCAATCATGCAATCAGCCCGCATGCAAAGACACACTTTAAGAAAAGTACTGCAACAGATGTATGGAAGAGTTTTTAGATATATGCCACCATAAAGTATGTGGTTCAGTAAAATGACTCGATGTTTCATTGACATGTGGGCTTGGAATCCATTTGTCATGTTCACAGCAGGTGGCGTTGTTCTAAATCACAAACTTTGGGTGGCATCCAACAAAAAGTTTCTCCATATATTTGATAACAAGGCAGTTATTGAATAATAAGATGATGCATAAACTCTTCTTAAGTCACTAAAAGAGAACTACTAAGTTCAGATTACAACCTCACAGTTTACAGGAGGGCAAGGCTTGTCGTACAACCTTGGGCACCAGTCCAACGCCCAAATGTTTCCCCCAGCAGACAAAATGAAATCAGAGCTGCAACAGCATTTTATCACAGTTCAGTCAAGATGGTTTTATACAGTCATATGGATAATGAAGTACAGAACAAAGTGAAAGAGGATAGAAATATGCAAGTCAAATTTAACAGTGTATGCATGTCTCATAAGTTTATGACACTATTGAATTTTTACTGGATAAAATGAAGGAGCAATGGTGCAGAATGCTAATAGAACAGCTCTGTAATCATCAAGTAACTTCACCATTCAGACATTGACAATTCATCAAAAGGCAACAAAAGCTTGTATGGGTTTAGCACACTTGACAATCCCACTAACTCTGCAGTATTTGACAGGATAATTCTTCTGGACCAAGGTAAAACTCCCTCCGTTCCTGAATAGATGTAGTTTTACAACGTGGCAATCAAAAATTTAAAATGTTGATCACTAATATACGTAGAAGTATTTCAATTTGTCACATGGAAATGATATTAGTAGATTCTTCATCAAAAGTACTTCCATATCATTGTATTTTTAATATTTTACTAATATATAATTAGGAAAGGTAATGGTCAGAGGTGTGTATTAGAGACCATGTCGATGTTTGAAATGACAAGTAAAAGAGAATGGAGGTATTGTTTATTTTACTTTGATCAGGTAGCAAGTTAAGTGGATCCTAGAAAGAGTACTGAAGAGGTCTAAGTTCTACAAATAATACCTGTTTGTATTATCCCTCCCAACTTCCGGGTGTGTGATCTGCATTTATTCGCACTTATATCAACCAAGAGGAACAGGAGGAGATAATATTAGAAAGGAATCTCATTCAGCTAAAATAATGCTTAAGCCCTCAATGTAACGACTAACAAACGAAATTTAGCCTCGGAAATTAGCACCAACCGCTATTGAGTTTTACTAACCTGAGGAACAGATGCAGATGAGAACTGTGGTATGGTTATCTTGTGCGTGCCATCTCTGGATGAAGCTGATCCGGTACCATAGGTGAAACTTACACCTTTTGGCTCATAAGAGAAGTGCCTCCATTCTCTGGGGAGATATGAAATGGTCAACAGATCAGAGTGGCAGATTCAATTTTGAGTATGAATATCAAAGTTTCTTTTTAAAATGAACAGATTGGATCAATAAAAAAGAGAGAAAAAAGTGATGACAGCAATATAACTACTGCAACTTTTCACAATTTGCTTACGGCTAAAGAGAACCATCTTCACACGGTCCTGAGCTTGTTTAAGTGAGCAGAACAAGGTGAAATTAAAATCCAGCCCAGTCATATTGAGTCAATGAAAGTGGTCTAATGGCAGGAGTAGGACACTCGATATTACTCACAAAAATGTAGATGGTTAAAAAAGTGCAGATAACTTATCTTATATGAACCGCCAGTCCGCCAATAGTTAATACATTTTGATTAAAACCAATCCATTGCATAGAATTATAAGTGATTATGTGGAAATTTTAGCCAGTGTTTATGCAAATTCAAAAGGAGAATGGAGAATGCAACACATAGAAAACGAAGCAGGTGCAGGTGCTGCAGATCACATACAGTGAGATGACTGAGACAAAGCTAAGGCTATGAGCAGCCTTGTAGCAGCTGATCCATCTCAGGTGAGTTTAACAGCTTCATATTGGTGGGTACTAAAACTATATTTGACACTAAAACTACATTTTGCTGTACTCCTTTCTAGTCAACACTGGCTACATTCAGTTTTGGTTCTAATTTTAGTTAAGATTCAATTGAAGTCAAAGCAAATACTAAATAGATTATAGCATGCTAAGTTGCTAACATCAAAGCTCTAATAAACAGGTCAATCCTGAATACATAGTGATAGCTAAAGAGTATTCTGCAGAAATAAGGTGTCTCACTGACTACTAATTAGGGGGAACCAATTCAACTACTCCCCTGTGCTTTGATCCACAATGAAAATAACTAGAGCTGTAGTGGTACTGGTCAATGGAAAGCCAAAAACTGACAATGTCCAGAAACTGAAAACAATGATCTTATCATCATCCATCCATCACACGTCAAACAACAAAATCTACTGCCTGCAGATTGAAGAAAATATATCACCCAGAACACAACTACACAAGTGACTTAAATTCTCTAAAGTTTAGTTATCACACAGCACAACTGCATTTAGTTATCACATAACAAGTACCACGGTGTCATTCTAATCAACTGCAGATAAAATAAAAAACACTTAAGTATTATACTATTATTATCACCTAAGGGGGACGCAGGTAACAAAACGATCAGATGAAGTGGCTTGTATCAAATGAATTCCGGTGACCATAATAATGGGGACAATAACCTGCTGCCAAAACATGTACATCACGACTAGATTTATTTTTATTTTTGTGTGTATGATGAACTGATGATGCATAAACTCCAAATTTACAAACTCCAAAAAAAAATCGCATAGACATGCTACACATTAACCAAACTAAAGTGGTCATATATGCCATATCAAAGGTTCCCGTTTCCATGTTCCATGAAACATGTACGCACATATTTATCCAGCACCACGAGTTAAAGTCTTACTGATAAAGCAACCATTAAATTTTGTCCCCATTCTACGGCCATTAAGCCACCAACTAAAAGTTGCCGATTTTACCTAGGTGATTGGGCTGCGGAGTAGAGGGAGCAAGGAGAGGGCTTTTCACCTGAGGAACGTTATTGAGGAGGCGAGCCGCTCGACTTCGGTGTCAGGGAAGCCCGGCTCGGGCTCTCCGGCGGCGAGTTCCGAGATGGCGCGAACCGCTCTGGAGAACCCCTCCGGTGATTCGTCGAACTGGCAGACCTCGACGCCGTCCTGGCTCTCCTCTCCTTCCGGCGGTGGCGGCCCCTCAGTCCTATCCGGCGGCGCGGACATCGCCGGCGAGGCGAGCGGCGAGAGCTGTACCTAGGGCTTAGAGCCGCGCGAGAGGGAATATCTGGCTAGAGGGGCCCAATTATAGACTCGGGACTATATATGGGTCTCTGAGTTTGTAACTGTAGAAATAGAGTATGGATGGCCTCAAATAGTTATGGGCCTAGAGTTTTAGGCGGCAATGCATTGGGCCTAGCCGCCTCGGGTTTTTACTCAGTGATGGTCTGATAGGCTGATGGGCTTTGATTTTGTTGATGGCTTAGGCTTTTATACTGAGGCCCTTCTTGGTACCTAAAGTTCGTCTTTAAAAAAAGGTACCTAAAATAATTTCCATCTGGAAATCATATCCACATGAAGTTTGCAGGCTTAAAAGAAACGGGTTAGGATTTAACTCTGAAAAATCCAATGTATGTTTGGATAGCAAGGAATTCGTATCCTCGAGGTCATAAAACCGGATTTTGCACTATACAATGTATTTTGATTACAAGAAACTAACATACTCCAAGCTTGTCGTTACGCCCGGCTTTAAGTTAACTCTTGTGTATAAAAAGGTCATGATACGGCAATTTGGTGCCATTGCTCTTTTTTAGTGTTCATCAAAGAAAAAGAGCCAATAGCGTACTCAGAAGTCAGAATGCAAAGATTACACATAAAATATGTAGGAAACAATTTAATTTCAGCCCCATTTCAGAACAGGAGCTAAGGTGTTTCTGTATGTACTGTCATGCCAACTCTATCACGTGGTCTTGTGACTTTTACCTGTAGCATCGATCGAAAGGGCACGAATGGAATGGAAGTACCGGAGGACAGCATGCAGGCCACGTCTGTCGCCTACACTTTACGCCCATGGGAAGAGGTCAGCGCTTGCATCATCATTCCGAGGGAATCTTGCCACGGTAATACTATTCCGTAGTGGCATTTCATCACCATCTAGAGGCACCATTAGCAATGTTCTAAAGAAAAGATCGCCATTCGCAACGCACTCCCCCCTTGCCCTTTCATGTCTGCATGCCTCATAAAATGGCAAATCTTGCGATCCGCAACCCATGGATATGGTTCGCACGGCAGGATTGCTGGCGTCAAATCGACTCCCCGAATTAAGTTCCATGGCCACGTGATTCCACGCGTACTGGGACCCAAATGCGGTACAATCACTTGTGCTCTCTCTCTGGGCACACCTCAGGGCGTGTGCAACGTGTGCCCAAATACGGAGCTAACAAGCTTTTGGTACTTAGACTCACGCCTCGTACATTTTAATTTGAGCTTCTGGTTTTATTATTTATAAATTTTGTTTTTTTAATTTTTAAACTTTTTTTGAGCTTTTTTATGGGTACTTTTTTCTGTATTCGTTTGCATTGTCTATGATGAGCTAATATATTTTTATTTTTAATTTTTTAAAATTTAATTATGTTAAATAAGATATCTTCAGCTACAGTGTAATTTCAGCCAACTAAAGTGCAATATCGTGTGGGGGGATTGGTAGAGAGGATGGAGAAGACCATTTAGGGGCGATGACGATGATGGGCTGCCGGAGCAGACCGGATTGACGGCACGGCTGGCATTGTTGAGAGAGAAGAGAGAGAACGTGAGGTAGGGAAGATGAGAGAAAGAAGGCTCTTTTGTTTTCTTATTGTGTTGGAGGGTCCATTTTTGAAGATGGGAAGCGGTAAACATTGGAGAGAAAAAGGAAGCTCAGCATCTGTGTGACTGGCAGTGATGTGGTTTTTCTGGCTCCTCTCCACATGGCACACGCCATTAAGAAGCGCCGTGTAATCGTGCAACTGATTAGCCTCGGATCCCATTCGGGCACATGGAGAAGAACAACGGCCGGTACACGGCCAACCACCCGCGGCTGGTGAAAATGTGTCGCGCGCGTGCGCGGGTACGACTACGAATCCTCTTCCGCGAGCGCGCGGCCGATGCAACCGGGCAGTTTTGTGCGTACGCCGCAGAGTGATTCGGCACAAATGCACCGTCGTTTCGTACGTACCGACCGCCGGGGAAAGCTGCTTTGTTTGCCGGGTCCGCCGTCTCGGCTCTCGATCGCAGGCAGTCTCACCGCACCGGTCGACCCCGCCGGGCACGCGCGTACCATCGCTCGCCCGGTTACTTCTCGCGCGACGTCTGAGCCGCTGAATCTTCAGCCTGCTGTACGTGGTGGCTGCCCCCTGACGCGTGCTTTCGATTCGAGCTCCCTCTCGCATCGTACTAGGGCGACGGGGACCCGCACTAGCCAGCTTGGGACGGTGGCTCGCGCACGTACGGAGAGATCAGCGCGCCTTGGCGTCACATGCACAAGTCATGGCGCATCACGAGATTGATAGATAGATAGATCTAACGGTTTCGGTGGGCGTTGTGATTGCCTATGTGGAATGGAAATGCTGGTAGGAAAACGTACACGAGTGGAAACCTATGGAGTTGAAACTGCACGCGGTCAGGCGAAGAGTTGTCGTGCTATACAATGTGACGAATGTAAAGGAGGCAGCACCGATCGTTAAAAACACATAGGATGTGACTTATGGTTTCAGAATTTACATGCCACTAAAGTAGTGCTAACTAATTCCTCGACTAGCAATCCAGAATAGAGGGTACGTAATGTCATCCACATGTCGAGCTCGCGTGTGGATCTCTGTGTGTGAGAGTATGGTTCTGTTCTTTTTAGTTTTTGATTTTGATTTTTATTTTTTAATTATTAAAGGCTAAACATCAAAATAAGATGGTCTTTAAAGTGAATTATTCAAACATCATTTCGAACTTAAAATTACATACGTCATTTATGTCCATATCTTTATTGTTCGCTACAATGATAAAAAATATAGATAAAAATTATCAACCGTGACTACAAAAGACCATCAAACAGAAATAACAATATCCAACGACTTCCACCATCACGTAGTTCTTTTGCTGGGCTGAAAAAGTTAAAAGTGAAAATAGCAACGGCGTCTTCATCAGAAGTCGCCGTCGCCACTTGTCAATATGTTTTTGTTTAGCTTTAACGTGACATCACTTTTGTGTGTGTGCACATGCACCATGTCATTATTAACTGACCGGTCTACTAATGAAACGAAATATTTGTCCTGAAAATTAAAATTATTTAGGCATTTACCATTTTACCATCGCGATCAGTTAATTGTTTGATTATCAATAGTAACCAGCTACAGTATATGGTATATGTATTTCCCTCTAAAAAGGTGTATGTATGTATTGTTAGAGAAATGGACTCCACCTTAGACCAGTCGATCTATAGAACAAAAAAGGCCTAACAATCATGTGGCTATGTGACTGACCCAAGAGAAACATCCACTACTACAAAAGAGATTAAACTGGGGGCTCACATAATAGACAGTTCCTAGGAACCGTCTGTGCTCTAAGTATCACAGACGGTTTACACGAATAACCGTTTATGGTATTTTCACAGACGGTTATTAATACGAACCGTCTGTGATAATACAAGACATCACAGACGGCTCTTGATAAGAATCGTCTATGATAATGGCAAACATCACAGACGATTTTTTATTTAAACCGTCTGTGATACTTCACAAACGGTTTGTATTAAAAACCGTCTGTGATATGTTTCCCGCCTCGTAATGCTCCAAAATTTCATAATCTCCCGCTTGAGTCGACTAGAATTCAGTTTTGAGACACCTTTAGTAAAACAAGCATAACTTTTGCATACGGTGTCCGTTTTCGACGTTCTTGTACTCGTTAGAAAGCTAACGACGAGCCCGATTTAAAAAATGACCCGCTTGCGCTAGTCGCCCTCTAAGACCCTCAAAATCGGCCATCTTTAGCCCCAAATTCAAGTTTTCAGTTTCTATTTTTGCCAATTTTTTATCTTTCCTTTAAAATTTAGGTTTCGCCTCAACTGTAAAGTTGTAGATCTTGTCGAAACCTTTCAAACAAGTATATATAAGTTATATAAAATTTTGCTATTTTATCTTTTAAGACTAGCTATTTATATTGTACTGATATATTGTCTTTGTGATATCTCCTGTTATCATATATGGTTTTTGTTATGAACCGTCTGTGTTGTCCCGCCATGTCACCGATCCGCGACATATCCCCCAGGATCCCGATCTCACCCATCTATTCTCTCCGCATCGAACGGTAGGCACCATTCTTCTCCCCACCTCTCGCCCCTTATTAACCCCCTCTCCCTACTTGAAGAATCAATACCACCAGTACTACTCCAACTCGTTTGTGCACGGCAAGAGTGGGAAGGGGTTCGACAAAAAGGCAACATGGAAAGGAAGAAGGCAATAGCAAATGTGCACTATTCTAAGTCGTCGGCATAAAAGCTGTTGATTTTGTCATAGAAACTGAAAATGGTGTTCGTTGCCTTTTTGTTTCCACTACTTGAAATTTTTCCCGCGCCACTTATTTTAGATTGTAGTTTAATGAAGGATATGTAAGTCTAGTTTGCATTAGTCTGAAGTTTCTTTTAGTGTAAGCATTTTTTTGAATTTGTAGCCGTGAACTTTATCTTTGTAAAATTGTAAGTGTCCTCTTGTGTATGCAATGCTATGGGTAACCTACTCGATATCTTGTGATGTTGTAATGGTGGATTCTAATCTTAATAGAAATAGAATGTGTTATTGTGTTTGTTATTGTATTTGTTTGTTTTCAAATGATATAGTTAACATTTCATGAG
The DNA here is from genome assembly GCA_017311315.1 of Dendrocalamus latiflorus. Classification (NCBI taxonomy): domain Eukaryota; kingdom Viridiplantae; phylum Streptophyta; class Magnoliopsida; order Poales; family Poaceae; genus Dendrocalamus; species Dendrocalamus latiflorus. Next base: position 13,718,754 of record CM029647.1, on the reverse strand, counting down.
GCTAGCCGAAAAATAGAGAGAAAAAATAGGTATAGAATGAACTATTACAGATGGCTCGAACCACAAACCGTCTGTGATACCGTCTTTGATGACTCTTTTTGTAGTAGTGATCACAAGTGAAAGGACGTGAATGCCCTACAATAATAGATTCAGACATGGATGTTTACACAAACAATCTCCTCATGGCTATAAGTATGTGACTCATGGCGTCATGAGAGGGGAGGTCTCATTTTTTAGCAGAGATAAGCTTATTTAATGCAAACCTCTATTCTTATCTTCACAGTTTCTAAGACTTCAAGTAGCCCCTTTGTGGCCTCCCCATAGCCTCATTGTTCACTACTTCACTGTTTGGCCTGTAACCATAATAGTTGGCGCCGTCTGACACAATGTCACCAAAGAAGGTGACAACGATGAGTCCTAAGCGAAAGAAGAGCACTGCCACCGAGACCACCGTCGTGAGGGCAAGGGAGCCAATCTGCGAAGGTCTTCTACCCCTATTGCAATGACATGCTGGCACAGCAGTGTCCAGACTCGTCATAGGTGTAAGTTACATTCATAGAATTAAATTGATTATTGTCATCCTAGGATTGCAAACCTTGACATAGACTTAGGGTGTTGGTACACTTAGGTGAACCTAGTTGATTTAGGCCTTAGTGTGCTAAACTGAATTGGTTTTAGCCAAAAGAAATTTAAGACCGCCTATTCACCCCCTCTAGTTGACCTCCTCGATCTTACAACAGGTAACGAAGGTAGCTCTTCGGCAGCTGCACTAATGACTGAGCAAGAAGCATCACAAATGGAGGACCCGACTGCGACAGCCAACCGAAATGTTGAGGCTCGTACCACCCAATTAGTGGTCTTCGCCAACATCGACATCATCGCCATCGCCACGCAGAGAGCGAAGGGCAATCTCACCCAACACCGAGCGTGGGTAGAGTCACCATTGTGGCGATCCTTGGAATGCTATAACGAGAGTTGGCGGACATGCGAAAAGCCATGTGCGAGATGCATGAGAGTTAGAGTCAACCAATGTCCACCGCGGTAGTGGCAAAGGCAACCGCAGAAGAGATGGAGAGTCATGAGGCTGACGCTGGACCTCATAATGTCTCTCAGCGAGTGGACCCCAAGTCCCCCTCCGTATAGGCTTGTAGCTGAGCACTTGGCTGAAAGACTTCAAGATGCCCACGGTAGAGCCGTACAAAGGCGACATGGACCTCTGTTGGTTCCTGCGCATCTACGAGATAGCCATCGAGGTAGTGGGGGAACGACTCAAGGAAGGCAAAGGGGTTGCCGCTAGCTTTTCGGGGGGGGTCACACTCTCTTGGTTTTTCACTATCTCCCCCAGCTCGGTGTACGCATAAGAGCAGATCCAAGATCTCATGCACAACAACTTCTGAGGCAACTACGTAGAGCGAGTCGAGGCCAGCCAGCTCTTCGCGATGTGACAATGCCAGGGGAGAAGTTGTGGGTCTACTTTAGATGCTCTGCGAAGGTCCATTACCAAGTGAAGGATGTCAATGATACGACTATCATCAACACGACCATCGCGCCCTCTAGAAGGGTCCATTCACGAAGTACAATGTGTGAAAGCCCATAAAAATGGTGACCAAGCTATTTGATAAGATAGAGAAGTATCTTAGGGCAGAAGAGAAAATGACACGGTGCGAGATGGAGGCTGCGCCACCCGCCCCTGAGGCCAAGCCCACTCCTGCCACCACGAAGGAGGGCTTTAATCACAAGCAGCAAAGGGGGCCTTGACCTAGATATGTCCTCAGCATCGAAGGAGTTGAGGAGAGCACTACCCTTGGAGGTCGTGGCGATGACCGGAGGGGCCACAGGTACAAAAAGGGGTCCAGTTAGGAGGACCACCGATAGCAAGGACTATGATGTGAAATGCATGGCCGAGGAGACCACCTCAACGTTATCATGGGTAGGTCGTCCCTTGAGTTCCCCTCTGAGATACAATAGGGGGCCTACGTGTGCTGGATCCATCACTTACTCCGCACATGTGGCCCCAGAATGAGCCTGGCTGACATCACCTTCAAGGTGGAGAACGCGTCAGGGGTGGACTTTCCCTACCAAGACCCCTTGGTAATTGAGACTAGCATCACAGGTTGTGATGTGAGGCGGGTCCTAATGGATGGAGGCAGCTTCGCATACCTCCTGTTCACTCACGCTTTCAACCAGATGGGTATTCCTCAAAGCATGCTAGGGCCACCAGGCATACCTTTACAAGGCTTTTGTGCACAACCAATCCACGTGTTGGGGTAGATAGCGTTTGAGGTAGCCTTCAGGAAAAGAGAGCAAAGCAGGCAGAATGTCATCAACTTTGACGTGGTAGACCTCCAGTATTCTTACAATGCCATCTTGTGTAGAGCTTTCTTCAATGCCTTCAACGACTCCCCATGCGGTCAGCATGGTGCTTGTGCTGGAGGAAGGCTTTGCCCAACGGCTCGTCTACTATGTTTCTGAAGCCTACAGGGAAAGAAAATGCTTACATCAAACTGGAGAAGCTATCTTACGCTTTGCTAATGGCTTCACGCATGCTGCGATATTACCTCCTGGCGCACAACATCATTGTGCCCTCGTCCTCCCCCCTGGGGGAGATGCTACAAAACAAAGAATTTACGGGCCGCATCGGCAAGTGGGCGACCAAGCTAGCCCACTTTTCCATCACCTACATCAAGCATACCACGATGAAGTCATAAATACTGGCGGACTTATCATCAAATGGACTCCCGTGGGCCAGCAAGCCTGCCAACCACCTTGAGAGTTAGTGTGGGCCATACACACAAACGGAGAATACTATGCAGCGGGCGCAGGTGTGGGGCCATTGTAACAACACCCGAAGGGTGAACCCTAGTGTATGCAGCATGCCTCGACTTCCCTACGATCAACAACATGGCAAAGTATGAAACACTGCTATTTGGCCTCTGCAAAGTGAAGGCATTCGGAGCGCGGAGGGTCTTCATGTACACCGATTCCCATCTTCTCATGGGCATATTGATAAATCCTACTAGGTCAAGGACCTCAACCTCACCAAGCACCTCACCGTGGTCAGGGTGAGGAAACGACACTTCCTGGGGATCACCATCAAACCATTTCAGCTAAGTTGGTCGTACGACTAGTGAATCACGCGTGGGCATGGCACTATTGCATGAGGGCATGTAGAACGCTCCATGATGGATGGTGGCCTTGCAGGTTCACATCATATTCAATCCACCGTGGAGGGTAGTGGAAGGGAAGTTGGTGGCTTTGTAGAGTGCCGGTGTGATTTGTAGAAATTGTGGTGGTTTGGGGGTGGAAAAGGTTGGTCTAGGGAAAGAGAGTGTGGTCCTAGGCAGGAGAGAAAGGAGTGGCACCTTTACTACCATCTTCCTCGGCCGGTAGGCCACGGTGACACTGGATCTACTCGGCGTTGGGGGAGATGACAGCGGGCAGTGCCATCGTCGCATCCCTAGGTCTCCACCATCGTCACCCATCTATGCATCATGGTGGATGGCAATAGTGCGACAATGGTGAACAACGATGAGTGTGGGGGTGGTGGTGGACAACGACGAACGTAGGCAGTGGTGGATGGCAGCGGACGGTGAAGAAGACAGCGAGCCGGTGTCGCCAAGGTTGGGTTGCAACAGCGACGACCGATTGTGCTCCAGTCGAGGAAGATAATAGCAAGAGCAGAGAACAGCGACATTGACCAGATCTAAATGGGCCCGACTAGATCCTGTCGAATTTGGCCAAGGAGCGATGCTGAGGACAACCACACGGGGCGGCAGTAGTTGGACAGGAGTGGAAGGGAGGGAGGTGAAGTGGTGAACGGGAGAGAGAGGAAGGTGGGATAGAAACAAGAAATGGGGTGGGGTTTTAATACTCCCTCCATCCACAAATATAGGTTATTTTTGATTTTTTACGGTCTCTAATGTAAGATTTTGATTATAATTTATTATCATAATATACCATTAAAAATAATTATATATATATGTATATATATTTATTATGAAAGAATTTTGCAAGACAAATCCAATAGTATTATTTTCATGTAGTCAATGTATATATTTTAACATATATTAATGATCAAAGCTTAAAAAACTTGACCACACAGAATCTACGATGACCTATATTTGTGGAGAGAGGAAGTATTAATCTGATAGGTGGGCCAATGGTATATGTGTGATTTAGGTAATCAAATACTATAAAGGCTAAAACAGAAAATTATAGGGCTAAAATACAAAATTGTTGTGGATACATTGGAAGCTACCATGCAATAAATAGGCGAAAGTTTGAATGTTGTCTTGAGTGACCTGTATCTACCTTAAGTATCGTGCATTGTACATGCCCCTAAGAACAATTTTAGGAACCTATACAAACAACTAGATGCCGGCTTCATAGAATCCTGCCGCCCTGGCATGCACCGGATCGAAACGCAGGAAGCTGCACGGAATTAGGCCAGTCTCAATGGGGTTTCATGGAGTTTCATGGGCATTAAGGGGGTGTTTGGGACTGCTCCACTCCACGTTTTTCAGCTCCGCTCTATGTTTTTTAGCCAAACAGGTTCAGCTCCACGCACTCTGTTCAAGGAAAAAAGGTGGAGTTGTGAGAGCACCTAAAGGGGTGCTCCACAAACTCTAGATTTTTTGTGGAGTTGCTCCACGGTAGAATTCGTGGAGCAGTCCCAAACACCCCCTAAATACGCTGACATGGCACTGTATTGATGAAGAGAGAGATGATAAAAGTTTCATGGGAGTAGAGAGAGTTTCATAGGGATGAAACTCTTATGCACTGTTTCCAAAATATGGGTATGTTGGAAACTGGGACATGAAACCTCCACTGAGACTGGCCTAAAAGCTCCCCTTACCAATCAGTTTGGACCAATAGTGCGGCGGAGCGTGTAAACCAACTGATGCCTCGTGACACCACAGATATCATCAGAAGAAAAACATACGGATATTTTTTAGATTGATACAGAAGAAAACGTGCACCCTGGCTTGTGGTAGTAGTAGTAGTGTCAGTTAATGGCCATCGGTTAGCGAGAGGTCCAGGTGAACACGTTGGGACGGCAGGTGGACCATGGGCTGCCCCACAACGCCCACGAGCACATGTGCGTTAGTTCCTTCCGGCTCACTCTAGCATCTGTTTATGTGCCCGTACATGCATACGTGCAATGCTCTGCCCAAAAGCCTGCTCATCGCATACTATACACGCGTCGCATCTCTTTACCTCCCTCTCTCTTTCCACGGAAAGAGCAGGCATTAATTTCGTGTGTTGTTTTTGCGCCAAGAGGACGACCTCGCTCCAGCAACGAAGAATCGATCGCCATTGTGAGACCACCTGCAGTCACCCATGTTTCTACGACGAATATTTGATTTTGTTTGTAGTTTGTTGTCAATATTTGAGTTCGATTTTATGTTATTTACTTGTCAGTTGACCACCGATTTGATTGGTGCGGTGTGATCGGTCATGGGTTCAATGGCGGATCTAAAACAAAAATAATGCAGGGGCCTCATGCTCTATGTATGTCAACATGTTTATTTTCTCCTCCTATTTGTCAACATGTTTAATTCTTTTTTCTTTTAGATAGATGTAGTTCTTGGCATGTGGAGACACACAGTGTGGAAGCTTGGACTCTAAACAACAAAAATTAAAATCGGTTCAGGAGCCTGTGCCCCCACCCTTCAACGTGCATCTACCCTTGCGTGGGCTATGGTCTGGCCAACGGTTCGGTATAACCAATTTATAGTTGACAATATGTTTTTTCAGAAAGGTCTTCGTTTTGTTGGGCGAAGATTTTAAAAGCGGTGGGACAGGCTGTATGATGGCTGTCCAATCGAAGGGGTGTCTAGCGGTCTGACCGACATGGTTGCCACGGTCAATTCGACCCCCCTGTTATTGAGGTTCGATCATGTTTGACTCGGATGGTCAGACCGGCCTGTGCTGAATTGAGTGAGTTAAGCTGTGACTTAGTTGTGTTGTTGCTCTAGAAGATTTTCAGGAGTCCTTTCAAAGTGTTAGTTATGGCGGGATGCAAAGTAATAGTCATGACGGGAGTCCATACAAGTGTTAGTTATAACGTGAATTAATGCATTATGTTAATTATGGCCAGGAGTGCTATATGGTGTTTGCTAACGAGAGTCAAGTGTATTTCATTTGTGCTTAGGATGATTGCTTGTTCTTTGATATGTAGGGCACTTGGTTATTGTTGGTGGTCAACGATAAGACCGAGGCCATGGAGGGTCATGTAAGTCCGTAGAGGTTACATCTCAAACGAAGAGGTACAAGAGAAAGACAAGGATCATGATGAGGCAAATGCATGCTTGTGATGCCCTTGAGATCTGGTCCGGCTGCCCTCTAGTCGGCGGTTGACCGGTGAGATTAATTGTCTTGAGTGACTTTGTGATATTTGGCTCTTAGCTTTGGTAAAACTTATGGACTTGTGTTTTTTCGTTGCATTGTGTTGCTAATATCAGAGGGAAGATTTTAAGAAGTCATTTACTCCCTCTGACCATCATACCCGATCTCAGCGTAGCATCTCTCTTATCTTTTCGGATTTGCTATCCATCATATCTTTTTTAGGAACGGCATCCATTCCATATATGTATGGGTCAGTTCTTTTCAATTTATGACTTATATGTTCCCTCGAACAAACAAATGGAACGTCTTCTCTATCACTGTTTCAAATCAACTTAGTGGGATTATATTTTTAAAATGACTTATTATCTTATCAACATTCAATTCATTTATATAAGCGCCGTAGCTATAAGCCCAGCAAAAAGAACCTATCTATGACTTTCTCTGAATGGAGTGTGCAAACATGACTAGAGCCGGCAGTTTCTCCTCTCCTTTTCCTAACCGCATAAAAGTCGCGCATAAAACCTGATAAGATCTGACTCATTTCCTATCGATTCGAGGACTAATGACTAATCGTTCAGCACCGGCTGCTCGGTGCTGCCAAGTGCCAACGCACTCGCGAGTGGTCACGGAGTCATTGCTCATAATTGACAGCAACTTACAAGCGCGTGATATAATAATCTTGATGACACAAAAGGTTGTTTACTCTATTTAGATTGGCGGGCTGTGCCCGCTCACACGTGCTCGCCGGCGAACTCTGACCGGCAAGCCGCCAGCGAACGTGGCGGTCAGCCCTGGCGCGAACTTGGGCCGGCGCGAGCTGCGCGCGATCGCCTCGATGTCGAAGCTCCGGACGACGGCGACGATGACGGCCTTCATCTCCATGAGGGCCAGCTCCTTGCCGATGCAGACGCGCACGCCGGCCTGGAATACCGGGTAACGGTACGGGCTCTCCGGGACGAACCGGCCGTCCCGGAGCCACCGCTCCGGCCGGAACTCGGAGAAGTCGGGGCCCCACACGGACTCCATCCGGCCCATGGCGTAGGCGTGGTAGGTGACCCGGGTGCCCTTCGCGACGAACGTGCCGTCCGGCAGCTTGTCGTCGCCGGCGGCGAACTTGGAATCGAACTGCACCGGCGGGAACAGCCGCATGCTCTCGTACAGCGCGGCGTGCACGTAGTGCATGTCCTTGAGCTTTTCGAAGGTGGCGGCCGTGGGTCGGTCGCCGTCGCCGGTGACGCGGGTGACCTCGTTCCGGATGGCGGCGGCGACTTCCGGATGATCGGAGAGGAGCAAGAAGAAGGCGGTGAGAGCCGAGGAGACAGTGTCGCGGCCGGCTAGCATGAAGCTCACGACGATGTCGCGGAGGTACTTGTCGTCGTTGATGGAGCCCATGAAGCGTGACAGGAGGTCGCTGCCGGAGGCGGCGCCGCCAAGCTTGCGTCGCTGTCGGATGACCTCCACGGCGAGCGCGTCGACGAGGCGTACCGCATCCCGAAGCTTTCTCTCGTCCCCGACGTTAAAGAACCGCTTCAGCCTCCAGATAATCTGCATGGGTACGGTAGCGCGCCTCGCAGAGAGCGTCGACGCCGTGTCGAGAGCATGCACGAACGACGATACCGGCATGGACAGCTCGAGGCAGCCGGGGTCGAGGCCCAAAGAGATCTTGCATATGCAGTCGAAAGCGAAGCGGCGGAACACGTCCTGCAGGTCGAGCACCTTGCCGTTGCCTTCTCGGGAGGCAGAGTGAAGCAGGGGAATGAGGCGACTCCGCAGCTCGGAGGCCACAACACGCACAGCAAAGGCTCGCAGTGCCGGGGAGGCGAGCTCGGCCGCGGCGAGCTTGCGCTGGAACAGCCATGCGTCCCCGTCGACGTTGAAAATCCCGCGGCCGAGAAAGTCGGCGAGGATGGCGGAGAACGGCGCGCCCTTGGGGTAGTTGTCGAAGCGGGCGCGCAGCATGTGGTCGACGGTGACCGGGTTGGCGGTAAGCACGTTCCCGAGCACGTGCACGTGCACGGTCTGCGCCGGCGAGCGGCGCAGCAGGTGAGCGTGCCAGTCGCACAGGTTGTCGAAATCTCCGGCCCACGACGCCGTCAGGTAGGCCTCGCAGACCTCGCAGTCGCACCACCACGGCGGGCGCAGGCGCAGCAAGCCCAGGAGAGCGGCGAGGGCCACCGTGCACGCCGAGAACACGAAGAAGACGGCGGCTACGTGCGTCTGTAGCGAGCTCGCCAGGGCCTCCACCACTTCATGTAACGTCTCTGCCGCGACACCCATGAGCACGAGCGGTGCTTTTTCGCGTGCGCGTGTGCGTTGTGCGCGCGGGCTTTCATACGCGGGGTGCGTTCGTGCCGTGGCGTCCCCTGAGGAGACCGTTTTATACCACCGGACGTCTCGTCGCTCGTGTTAAGGATGGTGGTATATATGAGAGGTGGCGTGTCATGTGTTTGTGTGCAAGGACTGGTGTACTTTCTTTTGTTAGTGGTTGTTCCCATGTAATGTTTGATTCGCGGCGTCCTTTCGGATTGTGGAACGAACTTTGGTTCGGTGTCGTGTGCGAGTGTTGTAGCTGGCGATCGAGAGCTGGAGAACATGTGATCGATAGGCTTAATCTGCATGTTATTCCATCCATGCGATGCTTTGTATTAAAGGTACTTTTCGCTTGGGCCATACCCCCCCCCCCCCCCGGGGTCGTTTTTACCCGACCGCGACGTAAATTTCTCTACCCCGGGAACATAAAAATAGCAGAAGGAAACAGGAAAGCCCACACCTTCCTACATCTGGCAGTTATTGATTGCACTCCAGTGCGATCTCTGCCCAAGCATATGCACGCACCCTTAGAGCAAGTTTAATAAGGCTGACTGTACTAACTTATTGTATGAGTTATAGCTAGCAACTAACCATTGTAGAGACAACTTATAACCAGCTTATTAAACTTGCTCATGTCATCAAAAGGTAAGATGCAGCCAACTCATACAATAAGCTGGCTATAAGTTGTCTCTACAATGGTTAGTTGCTAGCTATAACTCATACAATAAGTTGGCATCTCCAATGGTTATAGCTAGCAACTAACTATAAGACTTCCACATCATCTATATAGTACACACTAAAGTTAGCATTCTAAGAGCAAGTTTAATAGTATAGATAGCTGCTACCTCCAATACATTTCCATGTCATCAAAAGGTAAGATGCAGCCAACTCATACAATAAGCTGGCTATAAGTTGTCTCTACAAGAGCTCTCAATCATTTAATACATACATGAGTATTGATCATTTAATACATGCATGGGTATAGCAGTTAGTTCTACTGGTTCATGTATGGATAGCCTCTTTTCCTGTGCTATAGCCTGACTCTTGCATGGGAGCCGGCTTGGCTCTCTCTCTCCTTTTCTCTCCCCTCCACATAGGACTATGCTGACATGGATTCCCTTATAGCTAGCACAGTCAGCCTTATTAAACTTGCTCTAAAGAACTACTCCCTCCAGTTTCATAATATCTGTCGTTTTGGACATAATCTCACTTACCAAGGAGGGATTAATTAGCGTGGCTATTCCCTATTTTGCCCATATTAAATAGCATTGCGTGGTAATTTTGAGCACAACTAGCACCTAGACCATGTGGTTAGGGCTGCCATCTCAAAGCAGGAGGTTAGGAGTTCGAGTCACATTGCTTGCGTTTTTTGTGTGGTTCGAAGTCTCGCAGCCATGCGGAAGTATTACTCCACATGCAGTGTATGCATGCATGCAGCGCAGGAAACGAAGCTTCGTATGCATGCATGAGTTGTGGAGAAAGCAATTACTATAGGGGCAAATTCGTCCAAAACTTCCTCTAAAGCACCCAACGACAGGAATTTTCACACAAAGCTAAAAAGCCTTCAACGACAAATATTATAGAACTGAAGGGAGTATCTATAAGGATAGCTATTTGATGCTTACATGCACACACAGAATTTATGGAGGCTGCCTCGTTTGGCGCTATAGACTATCTCTAGAGCTGTAGAGACCTGCGTTCTCTTTCTTCATTTAATATCTTCTACGTAGGACAGTTGATGACATGGACTCTCTTGTAGATAGCTGCTATAGACCCATTGGAGATGCTCTAAGGGAATCCATGTCAGCATAGTCCTATGTGGAGGGGAGAGAAAAGGAGAGAGAGAGCCAAGCCGACTCCCACGCAAGAGTCAGGCTATAGCACAGGAAAAGAGATATTATCCATGCATGTACCCATAGAACTAATTGCTATACCCATGCATGTATTAAATTATCAATACCCATGTATGTATTAAATGATTGAGAGCTCTTGTGGAGACAACTTATAGCCGGCTTATTGTATGAGTTGACTGCATCATTATCTTTTGATGACATGGAAATGTATTGGAGGTAGCAGCTATCTGTACTATTAAACTTGCTCTTAGAGCAAGTATTAGAGCAAGTTTAATAAGGCTGACTGTGCTAGCTATAAGAGAATCCATGTCAGCATAGTCCTATGTGGAGGGGAGAGAAAAGGAGAGAGAGAGCCAAGCCGGCTCCCATGCAAGAGTCAGGCTATAGCACAGGAAAAGAGACATTATCCATGCATGTACCAATAGAACTAACGCTATACCCATGCATGTATTAAATGACCAATACCCATGTATGTGTATTAAATGATTGAGAGCTCTTGTAGAGACAACTTATAGCCAGCTTATTGTATGAGTTGGCTACATCTTACCTTTTGATGACATGGAAATGTATTGGAGGTAGCAGCTATCTATACTATTAAACTTGCTCTTATAAGAGGCTATAAGCTGGCTGTATGCTGAGGTGGAGGAGAGAGAAGGAGAGAGAAGAGAGGTGGGCTGTAAGCTTACAGCCAGCTGAAGCACAAGAACCAAGAAACTTTGTGAGAGGAAGGGGTAGGTCATACAGCCTTCAGCTGGCTGTAACTACTATATGAGTAGACTGAAAAGTGAGTTGTAAGTATTCATACAGCCAGCTGAAGACTGTATTATAAGACTTGCTCTTAGAGCAAGTATAATAAGAGGCTGATAGTAGGCTGTATGCTGAGATGGAGGAGAGAGAAGAGGAGAGAGAAGAGAGGTGGGCTGTAAGTTTACAGCTAGCTGAAGCATAAGAACCAAGAAACTTTGTGAGAGAAAGTGGTGGGTCATACAGCCTTCAGCTGGTTGTAAACTACTATATGAATGGGCTGATAAGTGGGCTGTAAGTGTCCATACAGCCAGCTGAAGGCTGTATTATTAGCCTTGCTTTTAGAGCAGGTACAATAAGGCTTAGTCAGCAGGCTATAGCAAATATAATATCAACCAAATCTTACATGGCAGAGAGAGAAAGGAAGAGAGAGAAGGAAGCTGGCTACTAAATTACAGCTGCTATAGCACGTAAAAATATGCATTTCACTCTCTTACACGTGGGGCCAAATAGTTATTGTAATAGCCACCTTATTGTATGAACTATTTTTTGAAGGCTATAGATGAAATGGACAAGTGTTATAGCCACTAGTTGGCTATACTATTGTAAGTATAATAAGAGACTGTTAATAGGCTGTATGCTGAGGTGGAGGAGAGAGATGAGGAGAGAGAAGAGAGGTGGAATGTAAGTTTACAGCCAGCTGAAGCACAAGAACCAAGAAACTTTGTGAGAGAAAAGGGTGGGTCATACAGCCTTCAGCTGGCTGTAAACTGTAAATGGGCTGATAAGTAGACTATAAGTATCCATACAGCCAGCTGAAGATTGTATTATTAGCCTTTCTCTTACGTGACGAACTGACGATCCATGATTGCAGCGGAGAGGAGCCTCGCCGGTCGATCGAGCTGCAGTTTCACTGAACCCGAGGCGAGTGAAAAGCCGGATCTTTACTGCAGTACGATTTGGCACGTGTTCAGTGCACCCATGAGCAGTAGCACCGGCCGGCCGCCGGGACCGATCGGCAGTGCAGTGATTATTCCTCCACGTTGGCCATTGGTTGATAGGCAGTGCAGCGATAATACTATGCAACAAGTACTATACGCCGTGCATGCGTACGGTGGTGCAGGAGCCGCAAGTTGCCGGTCGGCCGGCCGGGCCAGCATGATCGATGCGAATTAGGGTGTGTTTGGTTGCCTGAATCTCCTTCGTTCTGGCTGGGTAGATCCGTATAATCTAAGAAAGAGCATGTTTGGTTGCCTGTATGAGTGGATGCAGCCTGCATGAGCGGATGCAAAAATACGCCCTTATCTTGGATGGGTGGATACGCTCAAAATGAGTTTCACTGGCCATCCTGGATGGGTTGATGCAGTGTATCTTATGCGGTCCCACGTGTCAGCCTCTCAGGTTTGGTAGACTGCATCCGCTCATACAGGCAACCAAACAGCATTTCAGTTTTTTTTGCATCCACTCATGCAACCTCACCAAACATCTTCTTTTTCTGAAATACGATTCCACTCAGCCTGCATCCACTCAGTCAGGATATACGATACAACCTCCATCCACGAACCAAACACACCCTTAATGCGCTGGTTCCACGACTCCGGTTCTTGATGCAGTTGGGCGGACTCCAGCGACGACACTGCAGCTGGTAGATCAATCCACCGGCAAGATATGGGCCGCTTAGTTCGGTAGAAATAAGTTAGTTTATGATTTATTTTATATTATACTTAGTTTATTTTATACTATAACTAGTGATGATTTATTTGACATAATTAAATTTAAAAAATTTAAAAATAAAAAAAATAGATTAACCTATCACAAACAATGCAAATGAATATGAAAAAAGACATATGCCAAAAAACTAAAAAGTAAAAAACAAAATTAAGAAATAATAAACTAGAAATCAGAAGCACAAAGTCCAAATGAACAATGAAATGCAATTTGTTCGGCTTTTACATCTGATAATGCTATGCAGTGCAGTGCAAGTTGATCGGCTTTTACAGTAGTAACCAACTAACCACTGATAGGTAAGTTCTCGAAGAACTGACGACGTGGCAGCTTAATTGTGATTAGTGCTACCTGTGAGCTATGCCTTCAGAATCATCTGCCAAAAGATTCATATATATGGTGGTGATCGGTTCGGCTTAAAAGCTCATGGCTTATGGCTGAAAACATTGTAGTTGGCTGAAAAAAGCACTGTAGCTGACAGAGGCTTATTTAGCATAATTAAATTTAAAAAAAATTTAAAAATATAAAAAATATGTTAGCCCAATATGTATAATACAAACGAATACGGGAAAAAAAGAACCGGCAAAAAAGCTCAACAAAAAGACAAAAGTTCAGAAAAAGACGAAATTCATGAATAGTGAAAAATAAGCCAGAAGCTCAAGCCGAACCGATCAGAAAAAGATGAAATTGATGAATGGTGTAAAAAAGAGAACTTGTGGAAAACATCAGTCCTAGGAGGGAGACCTCGAGAAACCCAAGCGGCAAATTAGCCTGATGTTTTCACATATCTTACTGCTACTTCCAAATTAAACAGAGTTCATGCAGTGCTCAGTTAGTAAAACAGAGATGTATCAACCATCAAGTGATCTGCATGCGTACCTAGTTAGACCATAGATATACTAGATAAGAGCTATGACGCAATATAAACTTACTGTTGACAACACATGAACTCGACAAATATCTTAATTAATTAAGTGAATTGTAAACAGGTAGCAACCATTACTGGTGAAGTTACGTGACGGACATGCAAGAAAGTTCAGAATCATGTTATATTAAATCATTGTTATTTGAGAAAAGTGGAAGCATGAATTTACAAATTTATCGTATTTTCTAGTTGATCTAAAGAGCTGATGGTCTGACCGACCAGATGTGTCAGTCAGACCGTCCATTGCTAGCGGTTAGACCAGCCCCTTTGGCGGTCTGACCGGTCTGGCTAAGGCAAGAGGTCTGACCGGTTAGCCATTTTCTCTCGGATGATTTTAGGAATTCTAGAAATTGAGTCATGGGGTGAATTGGTTTGACTTAGGTCAATGCATATATGTTACATGAGATATATTATAGCTAACGTGGGTTAAGTTGTGAAGATATATCATGCTTAACGTGGGTTTAGAGTCAATCATGCTCAACGGTGAAGATCGGTCTACGCTTATGGAGGAGCCGAGGCCCAAAACAATCAAGAATACCGAATGAAATAGCTGAGCTTAAGCATGGCACAAGGAAGGTGAAAAATATTGAAGAAAAGTTCGAGCGGCGGTTGCACCATGTGACTTGACAAGTCCAAGTGAGGCGTGATTCGGTGGAACCTAAATGAGAGAGACTTGCCAATACGTGGCAAGCCAGTGGTGCACCTGCACGTGGTAAGTATGGTTATTGCCTGCAAGGGAAGATGAAAATTTATATGATTATGATAATTTTTAGGATTTATTACATGTAGCAAACGAGCTTCAAAAATTACAAAATTTTATATGCAGCCTCTCGACATAGTCGACCCAATTATTGAATTTTTTACAAATTTTATGTGCTATGAATTTGACATGTTATTTTTATATTAATTAATCATAATTAGCGATATGCGAAGCTCATTTAATTTTGCAGTGGTGATCTCTATTCTTTGCATATATTTCAGCCCATTAATACTATATTTTCTTTCCCGCTGGCTCCTTCGCACAATTGTCGGTCTGTCCGTGCCATCCCCCTGGCGTGCTCCCTCATCCACACATATGTCATTATGTCTGTCTCGCCTCCTCACCCGTTCCTTCGTCTGCATATTTGACATTATTACCATGCCGTACCCCTCACCCGAAGTGTTGGGCGTCGACAAGGATCCTTAATTGCGGAGTGAGCGCACTGGGTTCTTTTTCGCTTGGCCATAAATACGAACCTCTCGTAGTTGATCATCGCTCATCTCAGTCGCTCATCGTAGAAGTTCATTCTTGCGGTCGTCGCTCAAAGTTAAGAGTGCATAGCTCATTATTTTTAGAAGACAATGCACATTTGTGGAGGACGCGGCAGGAGGACATAGCAGTGCTGATTTCTTTTTCCGAAATATAAGTAAATTTTTATTCCATGCTTTCGACGTTATTTCCACAGTTCTAGTTAATTAGTGTTATTTAGTTAGTCGTAATTAATGTAGTTCATATAATGAAATAACTAGGTCGTAATAATTTAGCCATAGTTTTTACTATTTTTGTGTGCGTACGATACCCATAATTTATTATTGTATGGTAGTGTATAATTAAGCAGTCATAATTACTGTAGTGACAATTAGTTAGGGTTAAGTAATGAGTTAGTGCTAGGTAATTAAATGGTAAGGACGATGATAATGAATCACTTGTAATTAATTTTTTGATGGGTAATCAAATTGTCGCTGATTAATAAATTATTCGTATGTAGTTACACGTATGTAATCACTAACTTATATACTGGTTGTCACCATTTTTTTGTTGTAACACTTACTACGGATCTAATTGTTGTGGCTTCAAGTAGTCGTAGACATGGAACACTTGATAATGTTCTACATCGATGGTCTTGTACGGGTAGGACTTGATGGGTTAGACCTACCGACATACCAATACAAGGTGTTTCAGGCCAACGGACTCGGTGTCATGAATATTCATGAGCTTCGAAGCTGCATTTGGAGGGAGTCCGCTATGGAGGCAATGGCGATAAAACTTGCGAACGAGGGGATCACCTGCATGAATGGCGTGTGGGAGCTCGTGAAGGTGAATGGCACTGTAGAATGGAGGCAGTGCATGCAAATTGCTTGTCAGCCTAAGGCGGCCATTTACAGGAGGCTGATGGTACTTGAGTTTCGTATGCCGGGCGTTGGAAAATAGTGATGAGCCCGGCCCCTAGACACCCAGGGAACCATAGGCAGAGTTTCAAAACGATACCACTGAATGTGATGTATCGGAGAGAAGACTCGCCCCTGATTTCGTGCGGAACGACAGGGCGGGCATGTGGTGATCAGCTCGCATTGACTGCCACGAGCATCTACCAGACTAGATGCTCGGGTTGGAGTTCGACGAGGGCACCGACCCACCCTATGAGATCTAGGAGGAGGAGGGCCGCAATGATGAGCAAACCGAGCATATACGTCGAGAGACGAAAACACATCTCAAGGCGTGCACGCGCAAGGAGCGCGAGGGTCACGAGAGGGAGCTTAAGAAAAAGAGGAAATGGCGACCAAGACCAAAGAGGCAACCGAGGAATTCAACGCTGAGCTCACAAGGAAGAAAAAAATGGCTCTGATCCACGTAGTAGGTCAGGTCGTTCCAAACTAGTCTATCAAGGTCGAATTTATTTCCATTTCAAAATAGCGCATATGTATCGTAGGAGTACTTCGGTTTGTTCCATCGTGCATGATGCTGTTTCCTATGCACGTAACCAAACCCTATGCATCATGTTATTTCCAGCTTTATTATAAAGTCTATTTTAATTTGTAACATCAAATCTCGTCATCATTTCTCATTTAATTATTCAAAAGGAAGTCCTTTTCTACCATCTTACCACCAAATCCTAAGGATCCAAATCCATAATTCAAGTCCAAACTAAATTTATCCATTATCTCGATTTATAATTTACAAACCAACTACAATCATGCAAAGCAGGTGATTTCAATCACTAATTAAATGAGCGTCACATATCGCTAATTATGATTAAATTAACATGTAATAACATGTCAAATTCATAGCATATAAAATTTCTAAAAAATTCAACAATTAGGTCGATTGTGTCAGGAGGCTACATATAAAACTTCGTAATTTTTAAAGCTCATTTGCTATATGTAATGAATCATAAAATTTTCATAATCCTATGATTTTTTTAGCAACATTATAAATGAAAAAAATTATCAAAAAACTACACAATGAAGTATGTTATATCAGGAGGCTACATATAAAATTTTGTAATTTTTGGAGCTCATTTACTATATTTAAATTTTTAAAAATGTTAAATAAAAAATCACAACTCAGCAGGTGATTATGTCAGCTAATTAGCTAGCTTAATCACCCACCATCCAGTGGCAGGGCGGTAGGGAGGGAGTCGCCTGGTGGGTGGGCAGTAGGCTGCTAGACGCCTGGTGGCCGGGTTCCGATGGACAGGTGTCTGCTGCACGACCCTCCCGCTAGGTTACCGGTCGGTAGAAGTGCCATTTCTGCCAATTCCATGCGCATACAGTTATTTTTTGTAAATATGGGTTAAAAGCATGAGAGAAGCGCCAAAAATTCGAGTTTGAGCAAGTCATGTGTGCAATTGAGCATGTATTTCCTTGCAATTATTTTCGTTCACTAATCACTAAAATACGGGGCAAATGTTTTCAATATTCCTTATGTGATGTCTTCGTCGTGTCAACTAATCAGTCTATTAGATCTTGACTTCTTTGTTTATGAGAACAAAATTGTATTCTTTTATTTGTGATAACAAAATTGTATTCTATTTTATATATAGGTGACTATGAATGTTATCCTTTCGAAACATGACAAACTTTGGTTTCATCTGATAGGTCTTACATTTATTTATCCTACTAGTAATCCATGTCAAAAGCATTGATTATATGTACAGAAATGAAATGCCAATTTTGTTCTATGCCTCACGACTGAATTTTTCATGAGTCATGTAGTCAGGCACACCTCATGACAGAAAGCCAAGAAATTCTGTCATGTTCTTGAGAACGAATAGGATAGCTATCTTGGATCGGAGGTGGAGGAACTGGACCCTGGCGAATTGTGATCATTTTTGGCCTCCTGTAGCAAAGAAATCCCCCCTATGGCCTCCCTCCTGTGAAATTCCCCCTTTGGCCCCTTGCGCGGCCGCCGACCGCACAAA
The DNA here is from genome assembly GCA_017311315.1 of Dendrocalamus latiflorus. NCBI lineage: Eukaryota > Viridiplantae > Streptophyta > Magnoliopsida > Poales > Poaceae > Dendrocalamus > Dendrocalamus latiflorus. The sequence goes on along the minus strand of CM029647.1, from coordinate 13,700,668 downwards.
GGCCGCGCTATGACGGTATGGGTCTTATGCCATTGCACATATGGTACTTATAGTTAGGAGGTTGCACAGATTATGGAAAAAATCTTGTATTCTATATGGAACGTATAGATTTGTTTTCCGTATGGAATGGAAAGCATGTATGAAATGGGAAAAAGCAAATCTTTATGTTTTTGTATGTTTCTATTTGCCGTTGAAGGATCATACGCTATTTGCCGTTGGATCGAGGAGCACGCATCGGGAGGCATTCGCGCACAAGGGAGTGTGTCGTTCAGTGTACGTTGTGAGCAATTCGGTGTGCTCCTCAAACTGATGTCGAAGAGAACAACGTAATCGACCAACGTAATCAAAATAACGTGGTCGTCCAACATGGTCGAAATAGAGTGGTTTAACCAACGTGATTGAACTAACATGGTCAAAACAATGTGGTCGTCCAATGTGGCCGGATCAACGTGATCGACACAATGTGATCGAAACAACACGGTTGAATCATCGTGGTCGACGCATCATTGTTGAAACAACATGGCCGAAACAACGTGGTCGAAACAACGTGGTTGAACGAAAGTGGTCAAAACAACGTGGTCGACCAACATGGCCAAACGATGTGGTCGTCCAATGTTGGATTGAGGAGCACGCATCGAGGGGCATTCATGTGTGAGCGAGTGTGCTATTCAGTGCACGTCATGAGCAATTCAGTGTGTTACATAGCTCCTCCTCAAACTGATATCGAAGAGAACAACGTGGTCGTCCAGTGTGGTTGAAGCAACGTTCTCGACAATGTGGTCGAAACATCGTGGTCAATCCAATGTGGTTAATACATCGTGGTCAAATCAGTGTGGTCGACACAACATGGTCAAACCATCGTGGTCAAATCACCATGGTCGAAACAACATGGTTGAAGGACTCGAAGTCATAAGGAATCAACTTGGTCAGTTCTGTGTGTGGTCATAGACTTGATCAGATCTGTATTTGTGGTCGTAGCTACAGTGAACCGGTCGATAGTCATTGGTCCATAGCTGTAGCTATAGTAACTAGTTGGTAGTCGTAAGCTCAGTACTTGGTCGGTGCTCGAAAGACCTACTTAGTCGAAGACTGGTAGTACCAACTATGTGTAAGTGGTACTACCAGATACGCGGTCGAAGTACTGTGGTCAAGAAGCCGTGGTCTGTGAAGTGGTCGAAGTGACATGGTCGAGAAACTGGGGTTGGAGAAATTGTCAAAGTGCCGTGGTCAAGAAGTTGTGGTTAGAAAAGCGGTTGAAGTGTCGTGGTCAAGAAGCCATGGTCCGATCATGGTCGGAGTGCCGTGGTCGAGAAGTCGTGGTCGAGTAGTGTGGTCGGAGTTGTGGTCGAAGTGCCATGGTCGATACGTCATGGTCGAAGGACTCGAACTGCTAAGGAGTCAACTTGGTTAGACAATTACATGGTAAAGCAATCAGGTGTTATGATATAATGATCATGGAGCTTATTTTCCACAATCAACTAAATTCAAGAAGACAAGGGAGGACATCACAGTCCTTGTGTTAGTCCAGGCATACAGTGAACCGGTCGTATCTACAGTCAACCAGTTGTAGCTGTTCAGTCATGGGTTGAGCTGCATAGAGGTCGTAAGCTACAATATACGGTCAGTACTCGCATGCTACAGTACCCGATCGGTGCTCAAAGATTGGTAGTGCCGGCTCTGTGTGAGTGGTACTACCGGAGAAATGGTCAAAGTGCTGTGGTCGAGAAGCCGTGGTCAGATAAGTGGTCAAAGTGCTGTGGTCAAAGAAACGATCGAAGTGCTGTGGTCGAGAAGCCGTAGTTGGAGTTGCAGTCGAAGTGCCGTGGTCGGGAGCTGAGTGGGGGGAAGCGCGGAGTGCGGCGGTGCGGTGGAGGAAGGGGCGCAGGGCACAGACTGGAGGGGGCAGAGTGTGGCGGAGCGGTGCCGCGGGAGCCAAGTTGGGCGGAGCGCGAAGTGCGGCGGAGCAGGGGGCGGCGCGGGAGTGGAGGGTGGTGGCAGGGGGTGGAGGGGGACGGAGTGGTGGAGCAGGCGGCCGGGCGGGAGCAGAGAGGGGACAAGCGGCGGCGGAGGGGGTGGAGCGATGGCGTGGGGGCGAAGCAGTAGAGCATGGGGGTGGGGCGGAACGGCGAAGCAGGGGCGTTGCGGGAGCAGGGGAGCATTGAGATGGCGCCGATAAATGTGGGCATGAGGGGTGGCGCTGATGGAAATAATCTTATGAAAACACGTGATCGCCAAGGGGTACGACGTGAGGCATTGATGCCCAGGCAGGCGAACACACGAGATAGAAGGATTAGCAAGACCAACATACAATCGTGGACGTTAGATGAACTGAATATACGATGTAGATATTCAGATGGCAGGACCAACTTATAATGTTTGCCATTGGATTATGTTGATCTAACCATCAGGAGAGAAGGGTATTAACATGGTTGGGTGACAAATGGTTTAATCAAACTGGTGCTTTTATATTAGTATAGATATGCATATGTTGAATTTGCATAAAGATATAAGGATACGAAGTTTTTCAGATCTAGCTATCATCCTGATTGGCAACTGTATAATGCATGACACACACCTCATGAGCTAGCGTTGGCGCTTGTCTTTTGAGAGAATGGACTGTAGATTTATCATAGTATGAATTAAAATCGCAAACTGCTGACTCCTATCTCGTAACAAGTTTTGTAGGACGAGTTTTGTAGGACGAGAATAAAAACAGTATCCGTTCCAACCATTTTAAGAGGAAACTTGTGAAGCCATCATGAAGTGCAATGCAGTAACTGTTTTTCGTCTGACTGTTTAAAAATGGGCCTGGAGGGCTGATATGATTATGCGCCAAATAATCGATACCGAGGCTATGAAAAGATTGTAAGGTAGTAGCCAGAGCCTAGAAATCAAAGCAAGGAGATATGTAGAGTGTATGTACACAAGACTTTTTTTAAAAGAATATTTTCCCTCTCCTCATGGTGTCCTAAGGTTATATTTATAACCATGGAATGTGTTGTTTACATAAATATTCTTTTAGGACATTTACTAGCAAAGGCAAACATATCTTTTTTTTTGTATACTCTACATATATTTGTAATGCAGTTATACACATAATAGACCTTTTCTCTGGTGAGCCGATCGAGTCTAGGTGGGGCACTCCCCCAACAAGAACTCTCACTAAACAAGGAGGTGGACACATTGAAACCGATACTAGGATTCAAATTCAGCTGGGCAAGTCACGACAACCCCCTTACCGTTCAGCTACAGAACGGATCTGTTTTTCAAAAATTGAGTACACCAGTCTGTTTGAGAACCGGCAAAGATCATATGGCTGTATGGGTTGTGCACTTGCCAACTAGCATTCTGAGTCTCGGCTCGGCGTTGGTGCTCATTGTTCTTCTAACAATGAATGCCAGAGCTTCTAGTAAAAAACTTTTCATATTTTTTTTGAATTTTGATGGTTTAAAGAGAAATTTTGCATATATTCACCGAAGTTACATTGTAACTAACAAAACATACTGTGTTTGTATTTGGAAAATATAACGTTACACCATTACCGCCTACCCTGGTGAGAAAATACAAAGCTCACCTATATATGTACAAACAACTAATGATATTCAAGGTATCTTCTTCGTTTTAGAGGTTTAAAAAATCTCACAATAATCTTTAAATAAAAAAGAAAAACTCCTAGAAATTCTCTCATTAATCGATAGAAAAGAGAATAACTATCCCACTTATTTTGATATAGCCAGATTATAACGGTGCAGATTAATCATATATTGATATTGCAATACAGTTGAATAACAAATACAACTATATTTTTCAAAGGTATTTGAGATATATAACGATTGCAATATGTTGTAATATCTAGCTGCAGAATTGTGCGGAAAATTCTACTAGTCATAATAAACATAAGTTGTACCATGAAAACATTTTTTTACCGCTGAAGGCGTCGACAAAAATAAATAAATTTGGCAAAAAATAATCTTCATTGTTTTTTTTTTGTGGGAGGGGGAGGACGAGTGTTATATTAACACATTGCAACTGACATTTTGATGCTATTAGGATGTCAGTGTTCTTTATATTTTCAACAAGCAAGTGAAACGTTGCACTTCATGATAGAAGACGACATGATAACGCAATGATGCAGTGTGAATGTATGGTCGTGAATATACTACTTTTCTCAGGTGTGCGGTGCGGTGTACACATGCTGATGCTGGGCCAAGGATGTACTATGCCTAACGAGCAGTGAGGAAGAGATAGGGGTGAGCTAACGTCGACACGTGTTACTTTGGCGCCATTCTGCACTGCGGTGAGCTTTCCGTGGGGAAACATTAGTATGAGCTTGAATTCTAATTGCTGCTAATAATGGTGGTTGGTCATTAGTGGTTGGTCATATTGATTAATGATTCTCTGGACGTATCTGCTTAGGAAAAAAATATGCAAGGTCCCACGATATGTATCCTATAGTTGTTGTCCTTGTTGCCATTCAATGATTATTATTTCTAGTAGTGTCTTGAAAGATGTATAAAGGCCACATGTATATATTAGGTCGCTGTTAATGTAACCATGTGAGACAAAGATTCCTACTCATCTTTGAAATAGTTGTTGCGAGGGATATGACAGCAATACCACCAGCAGCAGTAGACCAGGTGTGATCGGCTTGTCTGGAAGTCTACTGGTCGCTAGCTTGAGATAAAAAAAAGAATTCCTTTTATTACACTTGTTCGCCGATAGGCCAATCGATTTGTCAGTTTTTGTTCCATTAGCTTTAGCTGTAAAAAGGCTACGCTCTAAACGGTTTTTAAGTCTTTAGTTTTTCGTTTTTAATCACTTAAAATGCATCGGTTTCTTAATTTTAATTTTTTGTTCTTTTTGGATTTTCTTTTTCCTTATTATTTTGTATTGTCCTAAAAGATATAGCGGTGCTTTTCAATTTTCTCATTGTTTACTATTTTTCTTATTTTTTTACTTGAAAAAAGCTAACAATCGCTACGTTGCACTTGTAGCTAAAAGCAAAAGGCAAAAGTCCAGTTTTGAAATTGTTTGGAACGACACTAAAATATATGTGGTAAATTTGCTACTTGGAAGCGCGCTTGACTACAGTGCTGAGATAACGTTGGTGCTCATTTTTTAAGCCCTGGCTTATAGTTATTTTTGTACTGTAATGGTTAAAAATACATTATAGCTGCTAGTAGCTTTTTTTAGCATAATTAAATTTAAAAAAAATAAAATACTATATTATCACGGATAATGAAAAAGAATAAGGCAAAAATATAAAAAACTATATCACTAGAAAAGGACAAAAGTAAAAAAAATCAGGAGCTGAAGTTAAAAGCTCAAATTAGTGAGGACATCGATCTGAAGTTCAAGCTCAAATTAGCGGGGACTACTCGATCTGTTTGAACTCATGGACGTACATGCATGATCTGACAGATAAGTTTTGTGATCAATCACGTTCTCATGTGACTTAACATGCATCAATCCCGACGTTTCCCGAGCACATCAATGATGGATTCTGGTTGGAACATGTCCATCGGGACCAAGCGGATGTCGTGAAAGAAGCAAGTCTTCCATGCCATTTTTATCCATTTCATGAAGCTACCCACACTACTAGTTAGGAGCGTAACTATCGTTACGTTGGGGTGATAAAGCTGCTGCAGCTAGCCTGCATACTTAGTGCAACACAAGTTCGGCTCGGGTCGTAGTGCCGTGCATTGCCCTGCCTCGAGCCAGTGGTGGAGTCATGATTTCACGGAATCTCGGATCCAAAACTAAAAGACTATAAATCTACAACTAACGTCGAATTGTATCAACACTGAACCATAACAAAAGTACAACATAACCCTTATTTTCACAGTACTAAAAATTTTACAATTGGACTAGAACCTTCAACCATCAATTTGAAGCTTCACATGTAAAGATAGTTGATTTGATTTGGCTATAGCATTGCCGTGTCATGGAAAAGCGTCGGATCTTAAACCTCTAGGTTTAGATGGTATTTTTGTGAGTTTGTCCAAGCCATCCCTTAACTAATAGTAGTTCTTTGTTCTAACAGAAACTATAATCTCCACCTTCCAGTTAATTCAATCAATTCAAATTGCAAATTATAGTAGATCTGGCATTTTCCTATAGCCAAGAAGCACTAGGACAAGGTACGCGTAAAGTAAACTCAATCAATTCAAAAACCTAACCTTGTAGAAGACATCCTCGACTTCCCTCTCGCAGATGTCGCCGGGGAGATTGCTCACGCAGATGGCGCGAGCCACAGCTGTTCCTGCAAGAAAGGCAAGATCAGAAGAGCCAATAGCACGCATTGATGTGAGAAAATTGCATAGGAAAGCAACTAAAGTGTCAAACCAAGTTCAAGCATCCATCAGAATTCAGAAAAAAAAAAGAAAAGAAAACCTAGTTAAACAAACAAGCATCGCGGCGGACGGTGGTGAGCAGTGTTGCAGTGGGGACGGCGTTGGCGCGTCACAGCGGACTGGCGGTGCCACACTGCCACGGGCCGCATCGGAGAGGAGGCGGGGTCGGCGTCGCGGCGGAGAGGAGGCGGCGGGGCGATGCTGCGGCGGACTGACAGAGAGGAGGCGGGGGTGGGGCTGCGACAGAGCGGAGGCGGGCGGCGGCGGAGTGGTAAAGAGGAGGTGTCGCGGCGGACGGGCGGAGAGGAGGCGGGGCCGCGGCCCGCGGGGGATGGTGCCGCGAGCCTACGACGGAGAGGAGGCGGGGGCGTGGCAGAGAGGAGGCGAGGGCTGGGGGCGGTCGACGGCGGAGTCACGGAGGCGGAGAGGCGGCTGGAGGCGTCGCTAGACGGGACTCAGGAGGGATTGCGTTGCGCCGTTGTGGGATTGGTGCTAGAGGCTAGGGTTAGGCGGACTGATGAAGGTCATCGAGCATTTGGGCTTTCTGCGGCTGGGCTAGCTGGGAATCGGACCGGCCAAGAATAGTCTCAGGCCGGCCAATAAGACTCGGGCCTATACACTGTGCAACATTTTTTTGGGTTATATTTACAAAATTTTTCCACTACTATTTTTCCTGGGCCTCGGGCCGTTGCCCAACCGGCCCGAGGCCCATCTCCGCCCCTGCCTCTAGCCTCACGCCCCCAGTGCCGGCAGTTCAACTTTTGAGGTTAGCCTCCATCCAACCTGCGCTACCTCCTAGCCTGAATGCTGATATGCCTATGACATTGAAGGAACCAATCACGTAGCGATCCAATCCGGATCACCTGACGCTGATAGCCCTAGATCAACAGGTCTGGGATGACACGACAGCCGGCAGGCGGACGCACACTATGCCACAGCCACTGTGGAGGTATCTACCATTGTTGTCACTTTTTCCAATTTGGCATCCGAACACCAAAAATAACATATGTCACATGCCACATCGGATAGCTCTACAGCCCATCTAAGCGCGGTAGCCAAACGCAAGGTGTGGCAAGTAGCTGAGCCCTAGCTCAGTAGCAGGCCGGCCAGGCAAGTAGGGTAGGGGTCGGGAGTAGGGGTGGCAAAAACTAGGCTCAGTTCAAAATTATTTTAATTAAACTCATTAATTTAGATTTTGCTTTAGCTCGACTCGTTAGCTCGCTTCTAAAAATACTTTCAAACTATATGTAAAATAATATTAAATAAAATTGTGCCAATCTCGAAAAAAGCTCGATAAGACGAGAACTTAGCTCGATATCCACCCCTAGCCGGGGGGGGGAGGTTTGGGGTCCAGGGCGCTCGGTTGCAGCCCCGTCTTAGCAACACCACACGGTAAATTTAATTATTTAATTAGGTGAATACACGTGTAAACTAGTTAAAAATATGTGCTTTGATACACATTAAGAAATCATATTATGTTTTGTTCGTGTGTACGTAGTACTTTTTAGAAATGTGCAAGCGGGGTTTGAAGGGGTAGATGAACCAGCATTACAAACTCTCTGTATCAAGTAGTAAAGATACGTTGTTGCAAAAAAAATTATCGTAATGGACTATGTGTAGGCCAACAATGTAGTTCACAATGATTGTGTGAATTACATAGCGCGTAGGGTTTGATTATATATGTATGTTTGCCTCACCACTCATATGATACAAGTGGCAGCATGCGCGAGCCATCAACCCCAACTACAGCTAAGATACATGTGCGCCTTTTAAAAGTCATAGTTCCAATCAGTCATCGTACACATGTTGGTCCATGACGCATTTCCCTTCTCTCCTTTGTGGGCTCTAGCCCTCATGACCCGGGCCCAATACTCGACTTCTATAACTTGTGTAGATTTGACTCAGTCGAAAATAACCTATCATTCAATGGGGGCTTTAAGGACCATCGGCGTCTTACCCTTGTCCTTTTCACTGTCATCCACGGTGTAAGGTTTTCAGCGTGTGAATCTCTTCGGTGCCACCGGGTAGTTGAGTATGTATTTTTGCTCGATGAGCACTTTGTCATACATATCCGGGCTGTCGATCTATTGGAAGAAGTAGATATGCTCTATAATCTGCTGGCATGAACAAAGTAGGTTAGAGATGTGCGAAATAGAATATACAATGTGAAATAGCAAATACGTGCTTACAAGAACTCTGCCACACATGTAGTACACTTGGACGACGATTGTCGGGTGTGTAGACTAAATGATATGTGCTGGATTACCGCAGTCGCACTGCAGCTGCAGAAACTCCGGTTGCACGGGTGCATCCTTACAAGAATGATCAGAGTATGATCCTTCATCGACATCTCTACTAGCGGCACAGTGATGTCATGTATCTTTCCTCTCTTCTCCCTCTCCTCTTCCCCTAGTTTTGATATCAGCTTGATCGAAATCTTGGGTTCGGTTGTAGGGGCTAGCCGGATTTCATAGACAATTGGTGTGCACTGTTTGGGAGTAAATTTTGTATGTGTTGTCAAAGCTAGTACATGTTGTCTAATTAGTGGGAAAGCTGATGCGTACTGTCCACTAGCTATGAAAAGTCGCTACGTATTGTCAAATCATTGAAAAAGCTAGTGCGTGCTGTCCACTAGCTGTGAAAAGCTGTTACATATTGTCAAATTATTGGAAAAGTGGGTGTGTGCTGTCCGCTCGCTGCGAAAAGCTGGTACGTGTTGTCAAATCACTCGAAAAGCTGATGTAATGTCCACTCGCTGCGAAAAATGGGTACATATTGTCAAATCACTGAGAAAACCAGTGCGTGTTGTCAACTAGCTACGAAAAGCTGGTACGTGTTGTCAAATCACTAAAAAAGCAGGTGCATGTTGTCCACTCGCTGCGAAAAACTAGTACGTGTTATCAAATCACTAGGAAGCATATGTGTGATATCTTAAGAAAGGATTCCAAGAACTAGCAAATAAGAAAAAAAATATAAATCACAAGGCCTAAGATGGCCATACAATATTTATAATATTTTGGTCAAGTTGTACATGACAGCCCGTACATGACACTTCGGTCATGCTCAATCACATGGATACAATACATTACACATTACACTTAGTACATGGGTTGGTGCTTAAAAACAAAAACCTACTCCTAGCAAGCACTATGAGTTGGCCTAATTCGTAGGTCAGGCTACTCCTCTATGAGGATGTGGCCATAGTAGGTGGTACAATTATCGAGTGAACTGGAGCGAGAGCGGGAGCAACTATAGCTGGTTGAGCTAGAGTGGGAGTGGGAGCGATTGCGGCCTCGGCTGGTGTCTCCAATATTGATGACGATCGACAGGCTAGGGTGCCATATGCTCTTACACGTGCCGCTCTTCAGGCGTAATCCTCTGGTGAGTGGTCAAATCAGAGCGGGATTGGTGAGGATGATGTGGGGTTCGGTAGGTGTTGGAGCATGGATCGCTGCTGCTACTGCAGTCCGCGCGAGCTCAGCAACTACGGCAACCCTCTCACACTCTACTGTAGCCAGGGTCTTCTCACACTTGGCGAGCTAAGCGCGTAGTCTCGGCGTGGCTGTAGCTAACAGTGAGGCACTAGCAGAGGTCCGAGATCTCCTCCAGAACCTCAATGCAGGTGGCTCTCATAGCTCGGGTAAGCTGAACCTGGTTGGTCAGGAGCAAGTCATCCTCGGAGGCGATGACGAACATCTCGTTGTAGCATCCTCCTTCCTAGAGGGATGGATATTAGCGAAATGGGGAAATTAGCATGGCAGCCTTGTGGATCTTGCACAGGTGAGCACTAGCCAATCAGGCGACATCCTAAAGGGTGTCAGTGTATATGCTCCTCAGGTGCTTGATGTGGAAGGTGCGTGAGGTGTACTAGCCTTTCCTTGCACACAGGAAGATTTCCATCATCCAGACCTCTATGTCTCGTTCCTTGGTCTTCCGTCCCCTAAAGATAGGATGGTGATAGTAACTCAGATACTGCATTAGTTTGTGCAGTATGTCAGCAAACTCTCATTCGTCTTCTCCATGGGTAAAGTAGTCCTGTGGGGCCAAAGTTAGCTGATCCAACCATCTACAGTTGAACATGAGAATATTAGTAATAATTTAAAGATATAAAGAATGGAGGTGAGTCAAGAACTAAGAGTGGTAAGTAAAAGCAGTAGCATGCTATATTTCTTTTGAAGCTTTTGCTTTTTGTTTTTAAAAACGAGACCAGGTTCTTGGATAATGATTATTCTGTAATTGCACGAGAGAAATAAATATATATGTACATACTTACATAAAATTATTTTAGATATTTTTATCCATATTTTTACAGCTATTTACAATAAATAAACATGACTATTTACAGAAACACATCTGTCAACTAAACATGGCTACCTAGTAAATTCCATATTATAAAACCATAGCTACGCTAATGAAATGCTAACGATATATTAAGCACGTTACTCGCATGCAAATGAAGCATATTTTTTCTGAAGATATTCACCTGCTCCAGAATGCTTTCAATTGCGATGGATCATAAATCACACCTAAACTACCTCGAAAATGTATTACAAGTTCATCTTTCAATATGTCTTTCCTTCTCCTCCCTCCCTGGTCTCTCGCTTAGCACAAAATCTCTCTTTCCTTCCCCTCCCTTGCTGCACTCTCGCTTGGCCGAAAATTGATCGCAGTTCCTATTTTTATGCGTGCACAAACGGCAATGTAATTAACGCATGAATAAAACAAATCTTATGTTGCGTCATCACCCATGTGAATCTCTCGCGTCAGCAGCCAAACCACGCACTCCCGTGCCACTGCCCGCATGCAACGATTCCCTCGATCGACTCCCTGCCCGCGCGTGTGGCCACTGGCACCCGCCTACCGCGCAAGGGTTGCTCGACAGTTGCTGCCTAGCAGGGGCGGCTTGGCAGAGCCCGGGCTGGCCTAGCTACTATGCCGTGATTCGGCTGCCGCGCAAGCTGCCTTCTGCCGAGCTACTTGGCGTCTGTCGCACCTTTTAAGCTAGAGAAAAGGACTATTTTTATAAAAACAGTTTATAAACTAAAAGTGAAAAAAAAAAGACATGGCAACATCGCTAGATACGCCACAGTTCTTCCGTTGCGGGCGCTGGAGGCATGCCACTCGCCATGATTCCGGCACGCAGCGGTTGCGCTGCCAATTCCCGTGGCCCATCCGCTTTCTTTCCGGCCGCGCGAGCTGGCTAGCCCCCGCCACCAGCATTAAAAACATACGCGTCAACCGCCGCAACCGGCCAAGCTTAGCTAGCGCGCGGGCACCACAGCACCGTCTGACTCCGATCGTTCGTACTGCGCGCCACGACGTGCCCAGTTGGGTTTACCGGCCGGGCCCGAGACCCAAAAGGGCCGGGCCGAGTCAATGCGCGCGCAAGGCGACGAGCGGCTGTGTGGTCACTGGTCACCGCAAGCGGTGTTGGGCATACGGCGCGCGCGAGAGGATGCCCCGCGGCGCGGGGAAAACGACGAGCCATCTACGCCGCAAGAGGAACGGATCGGCATGGTCATTCCAGAAGGCGCGCCGCGCAGCTCGAAAGCAAACGAAAGGATGTATAAGGATATGCTCGGGGCCGACTAGAGTCATCCTGGGCACATGTGTAACAAAACTGATTCTCCGGATCGTACGCACGTGGCAGAAAAGAAAAGAAGAGGCTGTGCTAATTTCAGATTCGATGCTACCATTTGAACGGTCACTGCGTGATCAGGCGAGCAACACACGTGCAGTGGCAATTGCCACTGTGTAGCTCGAGCAGCAGCTGAGGTTCGTCAACATCGTAGTCCGTAGGCAGAAAAACACTTCGCCACTTGCAGGACCTACAAACGCTATGATTGTGCTTGTACGCGTCTAGAATCTAGATTTGATCTCTGTCGTCTCTTCCGCTCTCTCTCTCTCGCTTATCTCCTTTTCCTATATTTTTCTAGCGTCCAGAAGTAGGCGAAATGAGTGTCCTTTTCTTGTGTGTTTTTTTACACCAATCTTTCCGTAAGCCAAATGATTCACGCGGGGTCTTTTCGTGGGTGAGGCCTACACCATCACTGCCCCAACAACCGGTCTTACTATTTGCTGCTTTGTGAGACGTGAAAGGTGAAAGATCTGCACCTAAGATCGGCAGGATCTATGCCAGATCAATTAGTTCTGGTTAAAAGGAGCGTTCATGATTTCTTCTTTCCTTTGCACGCTTTGCTTGGGTTAGCACTGCCTAAGCATGGCGCCAACTTATGCCGTCCCTAAATTTGCCTTGAGTAGGTGCCTTTCTAATCGATCTTGATGTTAGTCTTGGTGTAAGCTCAACGCAGCGAATTAATGTAAGCATGGGTTAAGATTAAGAGAGGCAGAGTGTCAACTTTGAAGAAATCTCTAGGAATTTGTTAGATCAGGGCAACTAACTTCTCTCTTATTTGTTTATCTCAAAATTGTTCGTTTTTATCAAGATTTGATTGGCGACCTCCCTAGCTAGTGCATATCTTATTTAGGTATATGCTCCATCCATGCCATTCTATTAAAGAATTCTTTGTCATATTGTACATTTTTTTTGTCAACTTCTTACTCTGTTATCTGTTTGATACTGCATCAAAGACGCAAACGGTTGTGTTCTTTTGCTATTTTATTCATGGCAGGTAGCTACTGTTCAAAGGACAGTGACTAGAACTTTACAATACCACGACAAGGTGGCAATGTAGAATGTTTCGCTCAAAGGAAAAATTTAAATTATGCAACACCCTATAATTAGCACAAACAAGAGCCAGAACCACGTCAAGTTTAATCACCAGCCTGCAAGCATGACAGTATGACACAAGACAAGCGTTGCAGTAGGCAGAGAAAGCAGCATCGAAAACGAAAGAAAAGATAGCCGTGACAGGCAGGCATATTGGACAAAGGAAAGGAGAGCGAGTGAACCTACTTTCTCGAACTGTTCACCACTATGATACTGTTGTGGGCTTGTTCTTTTCGGCTGCGGCTTATGGCTTTTGGTTGAAATTTTTGAATTTTGGCTGTTTACGGTACAGATTACGGAGAGATATATACTCACTTGCGATTTTGGCTGATACAGATGTTGGGCTTTTAACGTGTAGATTGTTTAACTTGTAGACCCCGTCTTAAGAAAATACTCCGTTTGAAAGTTAGGTACTGTAGCAGAAGCCAAAAAGCCGATTTCAAAAGCCCAAAAGAACAGGCCCTGTAGCATTTTCCCTTGCTCGGCAGGACACGGTAGGCATGGGAGGGCGCTTAGGCGCAGGAGCTGTGTGGACGACGCGACAGGCTAGACGGGGCAGCGCACCAAGCTGGCGAAGCGCGTGGCAGACAGCGCTACCAAGCTCGGCTAGCTCAGCAGCACCTACCGAGTTGCCTTAGCTCGGCAAGAGCTACTGAGCTGCCCTGGCTTATTAGTTCTACTGGCCTACCCACCCGGTTTAGCCTTCTATATTTACAGGCTGGTGTGTGTAAGCAAAACTTGGTGAAACTTGGACAAAAAATCTATAGTAAAATATGATTTACTCTAAGTTCAGCAAGTAATGAAGGAGAGGAAAGAAGGTTGTATAGAAAAATTATCCAGATACATTACTGAAAAAATGTGGAACCGTATGGTACACACATGGTGTGCCCGATCATCCGGGCGGCGTGGATGTGGCTGGTCGTGGTAGTGGTAGGCACAATTGCAGCTCGGGTTAGTGCGACAGCAATACGGGTAGTAGTCGCTGCCGAGGTGCATGACCTTCTCATTGTTTCTCTCCCTAATCCTTTTCCTGCAGAGCTCATTGTTGTTGGTCCACTCGGTCTGAAACTTCTCCCACAACTACTCTAGGTAGATGTACAGTTTATGGATGTAAACCTCGAGGGTATTGGATACGATGGATCCACCTACTTAGTGAACTTGCAATCCACTGTCTTCAAGACGAGGTTAGTATAAGTGTTCCATGCATGGAAGTATACGTAGATAATGAACCATTTACCATGAATAGAATGCAGCGAAAGAATCAATGTCTTGGGTGCACGTGGTCATCACAAACCTATACCACTGCGTCGAGGTTGTGTTTGCATTAAGACCAAGGCTTAAGGATGTGTGGGTAGTCATGGAGGGGATTTCTAGGGGTGTATGACTGAGTGCTAGATCGGGGCTTCAGGGTTCGAGGTCTAGGGTATTGTAGATACTCGTGTCTTCGAGGTAAGGGTCACAGCCTCAAAACCCAGCGCGTGACCACCATCCCCTCTAACGCCTTGAGTTTCCAGCCCTGTCTGCCATGCTTCTGTTGGTGTAGTATGATTCCCTGCAAGACAGAGAAATGATGTTTGAGTGTTCGCACTATCAGTGTCTGTACAAAATTCTATTAAAAGTTATGGAAAGGAACGTGGCAACATTAGAACTGAACTTAATTTTAAATTCACACACTTTGCATTTGCAAACATTAATTCATTGTGAGTTACATTATGGGAAATGCTGGTGTTATAAAGAATGAACAAGTACATGGGTGGTATAAATCGGTAAGTCTACGAGGCGACCGACGAAGTGGGCCTATTCAGGCAGTTCATCATGGAGTGGCACGCTATCTTACATAGACTGCACTTGCATGGCATTTGCTGTTGGCCACACTAAATGTCATCCATGTCATTACGGATATGGCAGGACTGACGTCTTTTGGCCCCGACTGCTTCAGTGCGTCACTTGAGACCCACTTCATTTCCCCGGCCAAAGATCCCTGTAATGCATGTCCACCCATAGGAGTTGAACTTAGCACTCTAAGTCTCACACAACCGGTGGATGTCATAGTACTCCAAAATGTACTGCACAGAGGATTGTCACCATGTAGCATACGCGGCATACACATGGGAGCAAGGTTTATGAAGGAGTATAGGCTTGTTGCATGTGCAGATCGTGACTTTGCCAATGGTGCATGCATGCTTACAATTGCCTCTTTCGTGGCCCATGATGTACTTCTCCTTTAAACAGATCTCGAACTTCTTCCTTACGCTGTCCATGGTCCAAGCGACATGCGAATGAGCCTTCGCCATTTTCTGCTCCACGTGCACTTGCATGACTTCTAAGAGTTTCCTCCCTTCATCCAGGTGCTTTCACAATTTAACAAAGTAGCCGACAATGCGGTTTGAACTCCCGTCCATGATTGTGGTGAACGGAAGGGAGCGTACATCCTTCAGCACACCATTGTACATCTTTGATATGTTGGTCATCGTAATCCCATACCTCGCACTATCCATATCATGAAGAGTGATCATTTCTCCATATCCGAGGCATGCAAGTTGATCAATCAGGTGAACTTGTCCGTTGTTGTGGGAATGGCCTGACCTAAGTCCTGTTTCGCTCCCTGTGACTCCCTCACACAACGAATGAGCTCTCAAGTGGAGGTCTGGGTAGTTTAGGTCGGGGAGAGGGAGGCGCGGATGAAGGAGGGGGCGGCGTCGAGGGAAGCCTGGGAGGGAGCCGGGGGAGGCCGAGGGCGGCGTTGGTGGAGGCCGGGGGCAACGCCGTGGAAGGCTAGAGCGGGTGGAGGGAGGCGAGGGGCGGCGTCGATGGTGGAGGGAGGCTAAGGGCGGTGGTGGGGCAATGCCGCGGGAGGGCGCCAGGGGTGGACGGGGAGGGCGGCACTAGGGACGGATAAGAGGAGATGAAGGTGAGTGACCGGGAGGAGGAAGGAGGGCACCGCTGGTGGTCAAGAGGCCAGCAGGTCGGAGGGAGCTCTCCCATGGGGATGCCTTCGATGGGGAAGAAGGGAATGACCGAAGGACATTTTTGCGATTGCAATCAACCAGGTGGGGGTGTAAACGCAAAATGCATAAGTGAGGAGTGACCTTTCACCCACATGAATCGTGACTGTTCACTCTAGATCGGACGACCAACGTTTGTATTAGCATGTTAGCATTGAATAGTGCATTAGCTCTCTCTCTCTCTATATATATATATATGTATATATAGAGAGAGAGACATTTATATATATAAGTTTGCACACTCATGCTTAGATTAACTGTATGTTCATTTAGGCAAACCGTATTTGACCATCATTGAATAATTAACCAATTTATGCCTGATCATCAAGTCAATACATTCTCACCTCAGTAAAAACAACATCAAACATGGCAACAAACAACAAGTGCACAAAACTAGAATTTAAATATAAACACAGCAATAGATTTTGAATCGATGTAAGATTTACCTTTGAGACACCTCGACGTAGCGTATTTTCATATTTTCATAAATTAAATCATAGCCTGCATGTTAAATACAGGTGGCTATCTGACTTAAGAGAAGGGACTCCACCCAAGTGCGTCTGAACGTAGGAAGTATTATCAGATTCCAGGCAATATGCCTTTGATCATTTTGACTAGAGTAATTTCGCGTAGAAATTATTTGTATGCTAGATTAATATCACTCTCTACATAAAATGAATTTTGGAATTAAATCATGTGATTGATGTTAATGATGATGTATATGATAGGGTAAGTGTTGGAGGAGTTACTGTTCTACAGATAAATAATAGATCGGTGAAAGGTGCCCAGAAAAGGAAAGATAGTGATTAAGGTGGGCCCCTCTAAATATGGTTATAATAGAAATACTAACCAACTCTCACTTCGTGTAATGAGTTGTATTTACCGTCTATTTACAACATGCAGAATATGTTACTCTATCAGGTTTTTATGCACTCCACTTGGGTACATACTATACTACGGACTAGGTAAAGCCTAGAGTGGCAAGGCCCCATGGCAGCTATATGGACCGCGATCGGTGCTGGGTGATGGACATGCCTCCCTAGGCCCTAGCACGTGTCGGGTGATGGAAAAGTCTCCCTAACACAACGGTTAACATCATGCTAACTAGATGAAGTTATAATATACTGAAGTAAAGAAAACGTTTTGAACTCCGACTTGTGCATCACATCCAAGGAAATACGAATGAACATGTTGCAATCAAAATTAGTGCTACTATGGATAAAGCGATACAACCTTGCACAGATCTAAATAAACCATGAATTCACGTCCGTCTTCTGGACTAAAGGCTACGGAAGCCTACAGGGGGTATTTTCTCTAAGTGCGAGTGACCAGTAGGTTTACAAACTAAAAACATGGTAATTTCACAACTTAAAAACTTATTTTAAGAATGATGATGAAAGGAGATATGGTTTTTGAACTGATAGATGTTCATGGAATTGCATATTTACTGTTAATGCTTGTTGAATACTTTGTGGTCATCATTGCTATTAATACTCCTTGTTTAGTGGTGAGTTGGTACGATGATTTATCCAATTATGTTGAGGTCTACGCGGAAGACAACTATGCTGAGGGAAACGAGATTGGCTCGGAGTACAACGAGCACAAGACGGGTGCCCTATATGGAGGTTGGGATGAATAGGTAGCGGCTGGTAGCCGTTTATGTGATCTTGAGTATTTTAGCGTGTTGCTATCTATTAGCTTCCATTCTTATATAATAATTAGTTGGTACCACTTCTATCTCCAAGTGTTGCAATTTCGGGTAAAACTTGTTAGACCCTATTAAAGACTCAAGTCCTGCATGACAATGGTATTGTAATAATAGTGTGCCATCTCTAATTATTATTCCAATGCACCACTTTGATGAGACTTATTGAAACACCCCAAAAATTTCAAATTTTGAATTCATTGAAGTTTTTGTTGGAATTCATTTTCTTTCCCAATTTAACATGTTTCGCTGGAAATGCGCTTTCTCTTTTGGGCGAATCCGCCACCCCCTCTCCTCTGGTGCCGCTGGTGCGCAGCGCCTCCCCACCTCCACTACATTCGGCTATCGCACACGTCGCCACTCCTCTACCCAAAATATCAGCGCTACACCCAGCTCATCCCTATCTCTCCTGCGCAAGAGACCCCACCGGTCAGTCTTTGCCCTCTCCATGCTTGGCGTGCGCCGCTCGCACGCCCGCTCTCGTTGCTTTGCCGCCACTCACTTACGGTGTAAGCTTCGCTCGGGAGTCAAACCCTTGTCAGGAGTTGCAGGGGAGACGTGTCACCCCTCCCTCTCACACCCCTGCGCCACTCCAGGGCATTCCCCCTCCCCACTCAGCGTGAGACCGACGCAGCCGAAAAATATCCCACGGAGAAACCGACCTATACGGCCTATAAAGCCCTCCAGCCCCTGTGAAGCTCCTTTAGACACTCCCACCCATCTCCACAAGCCGCTGATTCCATCCTCATCGCTTGCATCGCCAGCAACAACGCCCCTGAGCCCGGTGAGCCCTAGAACCGTTCTTGCAATTAAGCTAATGGTTTTTCAATTCAATGCTCTTACATGACCCTCACTGTCTCTGGAACATGTTGGTGTAACCGGGGGAGCGTGAACATTTACCAAAGGCCATGGCGACGAAGATCTTCGTCGGTCCGAAGGACCTCACCATGGCCAGCCCACTTGAGTCATCCTCGAGCTAAATGGTCACTTCCCCAGTGTTTATAGCACTCCCTAAATGGTGAAAACCCAACCCATTTTGCCAGAAAGCCCCCCAAAGCTCCCTAGCGCCGCCGCGAAGCTCATCACCTTCCCGGTCGCCGCTAGTCCTCGCATTCTCTAAAGCCCAAAATGGGTCAACCAGCTGTAACTCCATCTTTTCTTAAAACCCAATCTCCCGGAGAGCCCACACCGTCGCCGCACTGCCAAGGGCGGCGGACTCTGCTTTCCCGCCGGGAGGACCGTCTGGAGGTTGAAGACGACCTCCCGAGGGTGGCGTGGCTAAATCGTAGCCGCCAGTGCCAAGCCATCCGCAACATCCATGCTTCTTTAAATCTCGACCGTCGATGTTGTCGTGGTTGTGCCATCCGAGCGCCCACGCTCGCTCAATCATCGCCGCTCGCGCCGTGCGCATGTCGCCCATCGGGTGGATCGGTGCGCGCACGCTGGGCTGCGCCCGCGCTTGCGTGGGCCGCAGGCCAGGCAGCCAGTTCAGCCGTGCGTGCGGTTTGGTCGTGGGCTGACCGGCCCGTTTGGCCATGTGAGAAAATCGGTCGGGCTGCACTATTCACACCGGGCCAGCCCGACACTATAGGTTACTATTCATCTGATTTTAGAAAAATCCAGAAAAATCCCAAAAATACGAAATACACCATTTTGACCAGTTTAATGCCCTGAATTCAAATTTGACCTCCAGTTCTTCAAATTAAAATTTTATTAATTTAAATTTCACCCTTCCACCAAAATCAATTCCAAGTAAATTCAAACTTTCCGTTTTGCCAATTTAAATATTGATAAAATCTAAATCCACCCAATTCAAGGGTGACTATCCAATTCTAAATGTCTATCCTTTATTCTCAAAATTTGTCAAACAAATATACATCTTTTAACAGCCCTAAATCTATCTAATTCAATTTTAGCCGTGTCAACCCACCAAGCATCGTTGAACCTCAACCCCCAACCCCAACCCATTTCCTTTTTGTATTCTTTCTTGTTTTTAATTTGCATTTTGTTCCCAGCTTGCATCTCGCAAAGCCGGAACCTATTGGATTTCATTTTCTACGCTAGTGAACGGACCAATCGAGTTGGTCAACTGAAGAACGGCAAAAGCAGATGAAATAAGTTCGAAGCTGGTCAAGAAAATCAAGAGCAACAACGAGAAGGCAAGTCACATGTTTTTTATCATATTGAATCCCATGAAATTTACATTATTTATTTAATGTATTTTCATTATTGATAGTTGTGAAATGATAGTTGCTTAAAATAAATGTTTAGAATGACATGTTAATTAGATAAATCCCACCACTGATAAAAAGCCATGTTTACTTTGATGGCCACATTCACCTTGACAGCCATAGTAATTATTAACATATTGTATAAATATTCATGAATCATCTCACTCAACATTTTACACTACTAAGTGACTTTGGCCGTGGGCCGATAAGTTTGAAAAACTCGGACCTAGGGTAGGGTGGTATGGGACACCGTACCCTAGGGAGAGTAGTGCCGACATGCACAGTTTAGGGTAAGGGCGTTGTGGGAGACCGTGAGGCGGGCTTCGCCCACCACTTTACCCGGGGATGGAGGCTGGTTGGTTTGGTGGTGGTGAGTGCTGTTGAGCACAGTGGAAGTTTGTGGTTGAGTGCCTCAGGTGAAAAATATAAGGATAAGAACCTTTTGCCAAGTAACAAACATAGTGACCGCTCAAACCACAGGAGTTGACTTGTCAACACTGGTTTAGTAGCTGTTCAATTCGATTGAAACTCTACATGATGAGATGACAGGATGCCGGGGAGTTAGGTATGCTGCGGGTACCTAACAACGGTAGTAGACACTTAAAACGGCAGGGAGAGTTTTTGTTTATATTTGGCCGTGACTGAGTGATGCTACCGGGTAGAGCTTATATAAAGAATTGAGCAGTGAAACGACCTGGCTTTCTTAACTCTGTCGCGGGAGTTAAGGGATCATGTGGGTAAAGTTGAGCAACTCTGCAGAGTGAAATAAATGGTATTCGAATACGCCGTGCTTCCGGTTAATGAAGTTGTGTTAATTGGGTGATTCCAACAACAAGGCATAAGTAGGATTTGTGATGGTTTTAATTTGGTTAATGATGAACTTTATCTGTTAACAAAACCCCCTGATCTTAAGGAGCAAATGTTTTAAATTTTTAATTGTTTGCAAATAAAATTGCATCCACCTCATAATAAAACAACTATATTCCCTTCCCTTGAGAATATCCTGGCAAGTAGTTATATAGTATTTTCCCATATGATTTGCTGATGCAAAATCCCCCCCCCCCACAGATAGCAGAAGGAAAAGAAGATGCTGCAAGTGTTCGTGTTAGGGTTACGACTGTACTTAAGTGTTCCTGTGGAGTTTTCTTCGGCTCTTCTATATGTAAGTTAAGTTTTGGGCTTGGACGCCCATATTGTTATTAAAATTGGCCATTAGGCCTTATCTCAATTAAATTAACCTCTTTTAATTGTTTGTGAGCAGGCATGATACTTCTGTTATCCGCAACTAAACTCATGGGCTGTTGCGGGTGGTGAGACGTCCCTTTTCCTAAAAATGGGGGCGTTACACTTATTATTTGATAAGCAGAGATTTATTCTTTTTTATCTGGTAATAAATATGTACTAGTGCAATTACCTAATATAGTGATGGCATAGATCAGGGTAAATTTCTAAGAAAGATAATGGTAACCAGGACCGGCTGCTAGTTGGTTAATTAACGCCATAGTAGAACTATATGCGGACTACAGAGTATTATCCAGCACAAACTGAAGTAATTAGTCAGTGTAATTAGAAGTTAAAACCGGCAGTTTAATTTGGATTCGACATGAAATGTGAATCGAAGAAGTGTCAAGACACGCTGAGGTGACCAGTCTAATACGATGCCACGGCCGGTAGTCTTATATACGCAACAGTTGCGGTGTTTTCCTTGGATGGGTCGTACCGCTTTATTTTGGTTCTGAGGCTTGCGGTCGGTTTCATTTCGGTTTTGGCTTTTGGCTTTTTTTAGAAGTTAGAATAAACGTGTTAACTTTTTAATTTTATTTTTTAGTTTTTTGTTATTACTTTTCTTTTTTTATTGTATATGGAGATATAGTAGTGTTTTTTATTTTCTTTATTTTTATTTAATTGAATGATTTAGAAAAAAAATAACATTGTTATAGTTAAAAGTTAAAAGTCACTAAAAAAACTAGACCGAACGGGCCGTAATTGGCTAAGAACTTGGTACAAAACAAAAGATGAAGGGAGAAGGTGAAATATGGTAGGGCGCTGGGGATGGCAAGCAGGCAGAGACTAAGGGGCTGTTTGGTTGGGGAAACCTTTTGGGAATGGGACGGGATGGTTCTTGATGTTTAGTCGTCCCCGTGTTTGGTTCCATGTATGGAACGGCTTCATCCCGGACGAAGAGGTTCCGATCCAGAGGATATTTGCTCAAGATGTCGCACCGATGTGTTCGATGAAAACTGGCGAACAACACGGTTCAAGACCAATAGTGCACACCACGTGCGGTGCCCTCACCCCTCGTGCACTCGCCGCCAAGGAAGGCGAGCTCAAGGTCACCGCTGAGGGAACCGAGATCGCCGTCATTGGAGCCGAGGTCGAGGTCGTTGTCGAGGGGAGCGGGGCTGAGGTCGCTAGTGATGGAGCCGAGGTCGCCGCCGAAGAGAGCGGGGCTGAGGTCATCGGTGATGGACTCGAGGTCGCCGCCGAGGAGAGCGGGGCTGAGGTCGCCGGTGATGGAGCCGAGGTCGTCTAGGTTGCGTCGCCGTCGATGGAGCCAAGGTTGCCACTGAGGAGAGCAGGGCCAAAGTCGCCGTTGATATCACCGAGGGGAGCGGGGTCACGGTTGATGTGGAAGGGAGCCGAGGGAGCCACCGATCAGGAAGAAGGAGCAAGAAGAACAAAAGAAGAATGCAATGGCCATGGAGGAAATCGAAAGAAGAACGGAGAGAGAAGAAAAAGACTGGTGGTAGAAGATAAGAAAGAAAGAAAAATAAAAGAAAAAGGAAAAAAAGGAAAAGGTGGTAAGCTTACCAGGATATCCCAACCCTTATCCAATTTTGTCCATCTAACCAAACATAAAATTGACTTATCCTATCCATCTTTGTCCCACCAACCAAATAAAAATATGTACCATCCTATCCACCCAACCAAACAGATTCTTCGATCATCCCATCTCATCCTATCCCACCAAATCCTAAATCATCTCATTCCATCTACCTCATTCACCCAACTAAACGCCACCTAATGGAACAGTGAGACAGATCTCCAGCATAGTGCTACTGCTATTGATGACGTGTCCCTCGATTTCATTACCGAAAGAGGTGTTTAGCCGTTTAGGTACCTTGTGCAGCATCAGACATGAAACCTGACAAAGAAATGGCAGCGAGAACTGATGAGCCATTTTGTGAGAATTATGGCGCCACTGTCCTAGAGACTGTTCCTGCACATGAACTCACGCGTCTGGGTCATCTAAAGTCTTGGACTCTTGGGTATGAAAACAAAAACGAGAGACGCTGCGGCATTGTACGCGATTGAACAGGAAGCGGTATTGTAAAGCTGGCGGTACGTAGCGACCGCACGAAAACCACCTATCTTCAGCAAAACAAGGGGCTGGGAAACGGCAAAAACCGCATGGCGACACACGGCGTAAACCACCTGGCAGTTGAGCGTGCGCGCACCGACCGGTTTTGTCCGATACTAACAGCCGGCAGCGCCGCCTCCTCAGATAGGCTATATAAATCTTCGGTCCGAACAGACGCGTAGCCAGCCTTTTTCTATGGATCAACTGATCTAATATCTTTATAAAGAATATTTAATTAATACTAATATTTACTTATAAATTTATAAATCTTTACAGATTTTATAATAATTGATTTCACTGGTTTTAAACACATGGCTACACCACTGGGTCTAAACCTAATATTCCGCACATGAAATTTGTCCGGCCCCATATGACAATGTGCATATGCAAACAATATATAATACTTAATTAGTACTAATATTTACTTATAAATTTATAAAACTCTAAAGATTTTATAATAGTTGATCTCATATGTTTTAAGACCTAGATACGCCACCGGGCCCGAACCTAATATTCCGTACATGAAATATGCGAGATGACAATTTGCATCTGCACCAGATAACAATTTGCGAGATCACAATATGCGAGATGTCCGGCCCCAGATGACAATTTGCATCTGCGGATTATATACCTGAGACATCAAATATGCGAGTTAGGACGGAAGATGCATCCATTCCTTCTCGACGAATAGCCTACTCGATTTAAGATCCAGCAAGCAACATCATAGGTAGAAGGAATGGATATGGACATGGAGATTCACTCGCAAAGAGCGACAGGTCGGGGTCGCCGGCCACGTGCCGCCGGCAGAGCTGTCAGGCAAGCCTGTTCCCCTCATTGGATGGCTTGAATTCGTCAGCTAAGTATCCACGTAGGTGCACCCAATTGATGCTTGCTTTTCTTCCCTCTGAATGCAATTCACGTTGCATCATGCTGCAACAGTGAGGGAAATGCAGGCAGGCAGAACCAGTACTACAAATCAGAATTGTACTAACTGGCTTAGCTAATACACTGTCCAGAACATAATCTGCAAATTGGCTTCCAACTTGGAGAAAGAACTATGTTCCCCACCGTCTTAGGTAATCAGATTCAGTGTAAGCTGGTTGGTTTCCAGTGGGGAGTGAGAAGAAATGAGACAATGAGAACTGCAAAGCTTTTCTACGACATAGTTGTAGCATCTAAACAAAAATGCAGGACATTCTGAGAGCCTCTTACGTAGTCGTCTCTTCGTACAATTTGCTTCACGTACTGAACAGTACTGATATATATGAGCTAAAGTCTAAAGGCAACAAACAATGGGGCCAGGTAATCTGGAAGCATTTATCTTATGTTTCAAGTTCAATGTAGGATTAGACCCTGTCGACAACTTGACATAAATTGGTGTCTAAATGTTCCATGGTTTCTGGCTAGATACCGATGGCGGATTACGTCTAATCGTGATCCGTAATGAGCGGGATGGAGGCTTTAATAACATCCGTTAATCCCTCCCATCAAGATCTCCCGAGGCCTAGGTTTCATGTGACGCAGTACTGACAAGTGACAACTACAACCTGACAAGGAGCAAACAATTTTGCAAAGTCCGTCCACTAGACAGGACACGCTCCCTGTTAGCCTCGTGGTAAAGGGAATCAGTATCAGCCTTCAGATAAGACGATTACCCATACAAATTTTTATAGAACCCCAAGTTCGATTCGGTCATTCAGAACAGCAGAGCAGTTGGGAAAACAAGCTAGACTTAGCACCGTTGATTCGGTCATTCAGAACAGCAGAGCAGTTGGGAAAACAAGCTAGACTTAGCACTGTTTGTATTTTATAATCCGAATGCGATCGATTCTAGTCACTTGAAGAATCCGGCCTAGTTTCACTCAAAAGATATATTTCGACTAGTATGACTGGTCGGTAATGTAAACTAGTCGGATGTTATGATTGGGATCATTTTTCGTGTCCGTAATAGACTCTGCACCGATTTGTACCATTGTAGTATTCAAAAGTGTTTGCATCGACTGAAGTTAACATGGCTACTCGAGACGTTTCCGACTTCAACTCTTCACTGTTATCTTCTGAAACTTGTTTTGTCTTCGAGTTGGTTGTTCCTGTCTTTGAGCAAGTTGTTGTTCAAGTTTTCGAGTAGATATCTATTTTCGACTAGGACTCTGTTTCTTTCTCGTCTAGTATTCTTGTTCCAAAGGCTATTTATATTCCCTATATGTCTCATGATAGATATAACACACAACACAAGTTATCTGCCCATGTAATATACCAATAGTATTCCGTAACTTCTCTCTCATTTAGTAATTTCTGCGATTGTGCGTCTGTAGTTTTTTTGCAAGTGCTTTTCAGTTAAAATGTTAGTCTCGTACTACTAATTATTCTTTGTTATTTTATATTTTAGTGTGTTTTATAAAAAGCAACATCGCTTATATATATATATATATATATATATATATATATATATATATATATATATATATATATATATATATATATATATATATATATATTTGCTAAGTTGGTCGAGCACTCGAGCAGTTTGATCATCTCCTCTCGTTCTGAAGGCGGCACTGGTTCTCCGTTCCGTTCTCCAGTGGATTCTTCGCAAGGACGAACGAATAGCGATCGATGCCGACTTCCGGCACGAGATGGTCACAACGACGACTGCCTGCGAGTTACGAGCCGGCCATTTCTTCAAAGGCCGGCCGTGCAGCGCATTCAGACTCTGCAGGCAGCGTAGGTTTAAAGGGGGGTGAGTCGTGGCGCAACTTTAAAGTCCAGGGCCCATCGCACGGGCCACGTCCATCGAGCACCATCATCATCATCATCGGCAACAAGACAAACGCGCGCGCGGGGGCGCACGTACCATACCACACGTGTAGTGTAGCGCGCGGAGCGTAGCTAACAGCGACGTCTCACTAGACGGCCGGCCGATCTGTGACCACGTACAGGCTCGCATCGCTCGTACGTCCGCCTCGTGTAGATGCACGTACTGTGGTGGCAGACGAGGCGCGCGCGCGTACGTGGCTGGTACAGGACGCAACAGTTGGCGCCGGGGCAAGGCCCGTACTGCCGCGAAAGGCCCCTCGCACCGGACCCGGCCCGGCTCCCTCGGTCGGCGTCCCGTTCGTGCGAATCGCAAGCCTCCAGCTCTGCGTGCATCGGCATGCTGCGTGCGGGGTGTGGGTGCGGCCTGGCCCGTGTTTGGTGGGAGGTAATGGCATATTGGCACGGCACGCTGTTCAGCCGCGCGCGGACGTACCGTTCACCTCACCAGCAGTGGGCCGGGCGGGCTCTGGTTCGCGCTTGCCGGTTGCCATCTCAGAACAGTCCAAAATTCAGCTCGATTCTTCCGACCGATCCATGCGTTACAAGCATTTTCGCAGCACTTCACCTCACACTGGACTTAAAAAACACCGTGACTGACACCATGAGATTTGTCGCGGGGTGGGAAGGAAAGGCGCACGGCCGGCCGGATGGCAGGATTAGGCCGGCGTTCTATGTAGCCGCCGGCGAATGGTTGGGGGTCGGTCATGATGCGGATCGGTAGAGAGCGAGTAGCATCAGTGAAACGTCACTGCCTAGTGACTCGGCCGTTCCAGTCTTTCGGGATGTCTGTGGTCGATACTTGTGATGTCGAGATAGGTACAGATCATCACCAAAATAGAGCTCCATGGATTGATTGGAGAGGGGGGGGGGGGGGGGGGGGGGGACTGGCTTACCCTTGCAAGGCATGATCTGTCCGCTCGTAGAGCTAAAAGACATGCAGAAGGGCGACCATCGTTATGTCCAGCGATGAGAAAGGATCAAGGAAGACATTAGCATGCTCCAAAGAAATTTATGAGACGTGACAAAAGGGGGCAACACTTGTTACTGGTATCCTATTGGCTATTGGAGAACTCTGAAATTCCACGAGCAGATTATGCTGGCTTGTAAACAGAATGACACAAATGCATCGACATTTTCTTCAGGTGACCGAAGTCCAGACAGGATTTTCTCTGGGCATGCCTAAACAGAAACGACAGCAAAGCAGCGTGATAAGGCATTACAACTGATCTAATATATAATAGGCCTAATAGATACTAATGTACTCCTACATTTTATAACTACTAAAAGATAAGATGAAAACTTCCCATCTTACCCCACATATCAGATCCACCCATTTCATACATGAACACACTCTCTCCCCTATCGTTAACTCTCTAGTTAGTATCTAACTCTCTAGTTAGTATCCTCATATACTATTTGGTCAGTAGCCATAACAAACACCTCACCAAAGTTTTCAGGGTCTAAATTACCAGGGTTGCAACTGAACCGTACCATATAATACGGAACAAAAATATTTGTGTTAGTGTTGTAATTGTTCCAGTTTTACGAAAAGCATTTGTACACGTTATCTTTGCTGTCCTACCACCGCACCCTCTGGTTCTACAATCTACAATACAGCAACCCTATGGGAATCCAGCTTCGACTGAATGCCATAGCCTATGGCATTCAGTCGAAGCTGGATTGCAATACACATTGTCCAAACACCAAATATGCCAATGCATTGATATTTCTCTGGGATTGGCGGGCTAGTGGATGTCTTTCACGGTGAACCTGTAGCAGGTGGCTTTGGAGTCTGATTTTTCTGGTTAGCTGCGGCTTGGGCAGCAGAGCTCTTTGTGTTACCTTCACTCGCCATTGACTTCTTGATCTGGATAGATTCAGACAAAAACAGTAACATATCAACTAAACATGTAAAGAAAGCATCCAATGGCGATGATAGTAAGCAGATGGGTGTTCAGGCAGAAGGGCTGTGTTTGGTGATGCAGGATGGCCATCACCATATCATTTGTGAAACAGCATTTGACATATATTGGGATCTTTACCGATTTAAAAGTTATACTTGAATAGAGGCAATGAAAATAATATGTTTCCAACGCATAAGATGGGGAATATATGCATAGTTCAAGAAGCAATCATGCTTAAGATGGATAACTGATAATAAAGTACCAGAGTAAGCCTCTCCCTGTGAATATCATTGACATGCTGCAAACCAAAAGAGGTAAGAAAAGGTCAAAACAGGTTAAAAAAGAAAGAACCATGGAAAGAAATTTCAAAGCAAGCAATCAAAAAGGAAGAAATACATATGTACAATTCTGAATTACCGGCTTCTTGTATAGTTTTATTTCATCTCCACCAAAGCCTGGCAAGGTGATATTCCAGCTTCTCTCTGCAATAGATGATACTAAACTATAATAGAATTGCAATTGAAAGGCTATGGCAGGAGAGCATTTGCACAAATATTTAGAAGAACAATAATATTTTCGTTACCTGCATGGAGGAGTACATCTTTTGCTTCTAAAGTGTTTGACTTTCTATGCTTTGCTAAAGAACAAGCAAATGTTGTGACCTGCTTAAAACAACTATCAGCAAACTAAACCTTTAAATAGCTACCAAAAAGGCGTCCAGGATATGTAAGGGTGACAAATTTCAGAAGTTTACATATCTGCCAATGATTCAAGGGTCACAAATTTCAGAAGTTTACATATCTGCCAATGATTCAAGGGTCACAAATTTCAGAAGTTTACATATCTGCCAATGATTCAAGGGTGACAACTTTCTTTTCTATTTCAACTTTCAAGACAATGTAGTTTCAACCAGGGTTCAGAAAACCAGTGGTTTCTGGTCAAGCCAGTGGGTACCAGTTATTTACAGATAAAAAAATGACAAACAAGTAAAACAGCCATTGAACTGAAGGATTGTTATGAACTTTAGTTCATAACGGGTAAACACCACCAAGAAGATGGCCGAATGGAGTCGGCGTAGGGAGGGAGAGGAGACTATAGACGAGGAAGACTTTGTTATTACTCTGCTTCCTTACAATTGCATGTGGTAGCCCTCTTATATAGACGGCTCCCCCTAACAGATGGAATCTAATCCCAATCATATCTCTAACAGATATAGTAACTAATATCATATCTCTAATTATATCTCTAACACAAGGAAACTAATCTCTAACTCAAATAGAAACCAATCTCTAATTCCTAATAATAACCCGGCTGGGCCCACGGCCCACGCCTATAACAAGGATTGATCAAGTATAAAGGAAGCTGGGCAGAAATATAAATGCATATGAACCAAGAAGAGGGAATCATTAAAAACCAATATACGCATCCTTGGGTTGCATAAGAATGCACAAAAAGCTAGAGTAATCGTGTGTATTTTCTTACAGAAGGAAAACATATTATCAATAATAAGCTTACTTAGACAAAAATCACCAAAGAAAAAACAGAGGGAAAGAACTTACAGATTCGACAAAATCTTCTGCAATGTCAATAAGAACATCTTCAACTTCAGGATCCAGCTTTTCCGAAGGATCAATCTGTGTGAAGAACATATTATGGGAAATCTATGGCAGTGCTGTTAATTGATGCAAGCAATCTAATAAATTATTTGGCATTTGTACGACAGCAAACTGGTAAAAGAGCCAGCTAAATCCATCACCTGTGGCAAGGTTTATGATCCTAGTCCTACAGAACTCATTAACTAGCGTAAAGTCAACAATGTCTTCTGAAATTTAGTTGGACAACCCAACTAAAATTTATCTGCAAGTATTCACAAGATTAACTAATGTTCTACTAACAAACCTACTTCCTCTATCTGTTCAAAGATCCAGCACAGGTCATCATAAGCACTTGAATCAATAGCAGTATTTTGAAAGTTTTTTACTTTGTCCTCGCACAATGCAGATTACACAAAAGTAAGTCGCGATACGGCGTCTTTTGTTTGCGTCCATAGCCTTATTGTAATATTTGGATGTTAGATATGATTTAAAAAAGTTTTTTTTTCTCACACTAATGAAAATAACCCAGTTGTTCTACTTTTGAATTTTGATAAAAGGATTACTAAACTACCAATGTGTTGTCCATCATGTCTTCCATGATGCAGCTATGCATAGAGTTAGCAAAAGGTGAGGTTAATTTAATATGTGGACGGAAAAGGGAAAACATACATTTTATAGAGTAGACACTAGACAGAATGAAATATTAAAGAGAAACCAAAATGACACACTGACAAGCGCCTTAATCACATTAGTTGAGATCCATGAAACTGAAAACATAGCATCCATTAAAATTGGAAAATATATGATCTTGCACCTTCTTTCACATGGCAGTTCAGAAAGCTGCAACATACCTGTGCAGCTAATTCATGTATACTCCTCTTGGAGAGTAGCCGATTACCAGATTCACCAGCATCTGCATCGATGGAAGCCATGTCCACAAGTTGCATATTAGTAGGTTGTAGTGTAGCGGGAGAATCAGGCTTCTGAGCCATTGACACAGGAGTCCGAACAGCTTGCTGCTGAGAAATCTGCTGGTGGTTTTTTAGTGTTGCATTTTGCTGATTTTGCTGTGAGGAATGTTGTGGCTGACTTTGCTGCTGCTGCAACAAAAGTTGGTGCTGTGGTTGCTGCTGTTGCTGCTGCTGTGCTGAAAGTATGTTCTGTTGATGTGAAGCTGCAGGTGCAGATTGCGGAACATGGTACGGTCTTGGTTGTGGAACTTGTGGCCTCTGTTGGGGCCTAAATGTTGAAGATACATTTGGCAGAGTTTGCTGTAAAGCCATTGAAGGAGAAGGAGATCCCATAGACAGTGGCCTTGTTAAAGCATGGGTGGGGGTTTTCTGTGGGAAAATAGTTAATAAGCAGAGATCATGACATGAACTGGAATAAATAAGTGGAGTAATCCCTTGTAATTGAAAGGTAGAATAGAAAATAAGCAAAAGTAATGAAGCTGTTAATTGCCTTTGTGGATTCATAAACGATTAATCCACATTTGGAAGAATCTTTAAAGACACTTCTCAAGCCAAATACATTCAAGTAAACACAATTTATATCAACATTTATGAACAAAACAAATTTACATAATCATGTACTCCCTGCAGTCACAAATACATATCATTTTGGATATTGACACGGTCACCAAAATACAGCTTTGGCCACTAATTTCTATTGTAGTATAGTTATAACACCCAATAAAAGTATAATATTATGAAAATACTTTTTGAGACAAACCTATAATATGATTTTCATGTATCAATATAAACATTTAAAAAGATATCGATAGCCAAAGTTTTAAAAGTTTGACTGAACATATACCAAAATGGCATGTATTTGTGACTGGAGGGAGTATACTGCACATAATTGAAACACAAAGATGAATTGCCTACAGATAAATTAGACCTTGCTTTTAGAAGTGAAAGGCTTCTTACTTGTGAACCTGGCATTTGGTTACCAGATGGAGATGGTGTTGTTGATGATGGAAGACCTGGCCTTGGCTGCTGCAGACCAGAGACTGCTGGTGGCCTCATTTGAGAAGTGTTAAGGGAACCAATCATCCCAATATTCTGGATCCCAGGGGCAGGTTGCCTAGACTGAAGGCCATAATCATCATTAGGAATATTTGCTAAATTAAAAAGAACAGAAAAATATGCAATTTATTGACAATGAAAAAGCACCAGACATGCAGTTCGGACACAATTATAATAATTTAGAATAATAAATAAGTGAACTCACTAAAACAGAATAACTATGAGAGCTCAAGAAGATCCATTTAAACTTTCAGAGCAGAGCATGGATGAAGTGGATGAATTGCCTGCAACATTAACACTTCTTCTATATCCACAAACGTTAGCTGGATTTGACAATTCCAGGAACGGATGGTTGGATGCCAAGGGTTAACATAGCAGGTGGGAAGAATTACACAGCCAAATCACTATAGCACAAACATTGCAAAAGACATGTATTGCCTCAAAAGACTTGGAGCCTCGTTATTGAGACACTACATGCCCGATAAGGATAACTAAAATTGCCAACTTGGGTTCCAGTATTCTGCCTGTTACTAGCTTGAAACATCAAGCAAGCGTACCTAATCCTCATAAGTCATCGTTTCGTCCAGAGAAACTATATTATATGATCAGAAATCATGCAATCACTATCTAAAAAGTGTCACATCCAACTAAAATCCAGCTCATTTGTTGCCTCGCCAGATGGAAATCTCAATACTACCCAGTTTAATCACGCCAGAATATAGAAGACCGAGCTAACAATGAGATACAGACCTGTGCAGAGGACGGCGGGGGTTGGTCCGGGCCGCGGTGCATTGAGCTGAACTGGTGGGCGAGCGGCGGCGGCGGCACGAACCCGGTGTAGCCGACGGGCGTCTGCGCCCCACGGGGCTGCGCGGGCAACCCAATGGCGACCCCTCCTCCCCTTGGCATGGCAGAAGCCGCGGAGGAGGCGGGAACGGAAACCGAGGAGGAGGAGGCTGCGGCTGTGGCGGGAGAGGACATCGTGATGGGTGAGGCCAGATGGGTGTACGGCGGTCTCATGCGCGGCGGCGGCCGCCGCGCGCTGGCAGGGTTGGGAGTTTGGGGCTCTAGGGTTTGGGCGGGGGCGGGGGTGGGAGTGGGAGCAGGGATGGAGTCGGAGGTGGGTGGTGCGGCCGTGGAGGCGGAAGGCGTGGGATTAATCGGTGGCGCGGAAGGGGGAGCGGAAGCTGAGGTCGAGGAGGGCGGCGCCGCCGCCGTGTCCGGTTGCGCGGGCGGAGGCGCGTCCATAGTGTTTGACGAATTGCCCGTTACGGGGAGGAATGAGGCAGTATGATTGCTTTGATAAATAGATACAAATACAAAAAAAAATTAAAGAGTAAATTTCATAAAATCATAGATATTAGGGTATTGGTAATACAAAATTCTATATTTTGGCAATCATTTTATAAAACCGCATGTCATCAAATATATGGTAATAATAAGCCATAGTTTACCATTTTGTTTGTCCTCTCGTCATGTTCTCACAGTGCTGGCTCACATGCAGTTGCGTACGTGGAGGGGCAACGACACCGCACGAAACCAACATGGACTGTGGGAGCACGCAACGGGGTATAAGGCGGGAAGAGTCCATCGTCTCGTGCATCGCTCGTATTTCTTTCGCCAATTTTTTCGCACGCCGCCCATCCAAAGAAAGATGAGAGGAGGAGAAGGTGCTTGGAAGGACCCATGGCGTCGAAGACCAAAGCTGGTGCTCGTTGCATCGCTGAGGAGGCTAGCATGGCAAGCGCCCCTGCTGAGAAGGTATGCCCATTGAGCTAGGGTTAGGGTTAGCTACAGGTTAGGGAATTTGGTTGGTCAATTGAGTGATTTGCCACGAAACTGGTAGCACTAGACCATAAATTAAACAGTGCGTGATCGATTTTTCTCAACTTTTTGGGATTTCAAGCTACTTTGTTGATTTTCTAGTTTAATTTTGGGGGTTTTGGAGATGCTTCTCCTATTTAATTTGGGATATTTTTTTGTGGAAATGCAACGAGTGAATTGCAGCCTCTGTGATAAAGTTGTGCTCTATTTCGAGGATTTGGAATCAGGTGTCTAGTGCCAAATTGAGATGCGACTAAGGATTGATCCCATAAGAAGGGTGGCTTAGGAAGGGGATGACACTGAAAGGAGATTCCTCAGGTGTCTTTATGAGATAAGATAGCACCTTTATTTTCATATTGATGTAAATTGTTTGCCCTTTGATGTGGTGCTAATGCAATGGTAGGATGAGGATGAATGCAAATTCATCTATTGGGTCAATGGGGAATGGCCTCATAGCGTTTGTGCCTAAAGAGCTTACGCACCCGTGTCTCGAGCCCTCGACACGTTCCTACAATCGTGGAACCAGGGCTCGATGCTCCTCCTCCACGTGATACTCTACAAGTGGGCCAACGAGGTAAGTAACATGGTTTGGAACGGGAGAACAGCCAAACAAGGGTGATGTCTAGTAGTTTATCTCAAAGTATGTGGTTTTGTGAAAAGATAGTCAAAACAAGGGGTCTTATAACAATGTTTCGAGATCTTGGGACCTTTGAATTTTCCTCAATATTATAAGGGCTTGTATGAAAAAAAACTCTAAAAAAAGTCTTCGTTAAAACGCTATAAAACCCCTGTCCGCTAAACAAACGCAGACGGCACACCGATCACCGATGGGTAAGAGCAGGAAGAAGACGAAGGAGTCGCACCGGCATGGCCGTGGCCGCCTCGCCTCACACTTCGGGGGCGACGACGGTGATGACTTGCCTTCATCTGCCTATGACGCGCCACCGCCCCACCCAGAGGACTCCGACGATGATGATTCCAACGAAGAAGCAGCAGCGGAAGACGAACACGAGGCAGACGCAGAAGCAGGCGACCAGAACCGGTGGCAAGTAGGCAACATGCCCTCCAAGTTCCATCTATACCAGCTCTCTGTGCAGGTAACCTCGCTAGCTTCTTTTGTAGCTGAGATCTGTGCAAGTCTCCGTGCTCACTTATTGTTCGACGAAATGCCAATGTGTCGTATGTGTTTGTGTTCAGTCGCCAAAAGGGGACATCAGCTACCTGCAAAAGTTCTTCCTGATGTACGTCGGTGGACGCGTCCCTCTGCACTTGCAGGAGGATTTCTGTGGCACGGCCCTCCTCAGGTCAAATCACTAAGCAGCTATCCTTACATGAACTTCCTGTCTATCACTTTCACAAACACCTTGTATGCACTGTGCATCTATCGTTGAGGATTTTAGGGGTCCCATTAGCAAGAAATGGTGGTCCTGATATTGCATCTAACGTACATGTTTTTAGAAGCTGTCATGTTAAGTGTCTAATGGTTACTATTTGGAGAACTTCGATCAATGGTGTTCAACAACAAAGAAATTATTTAGTTTTAGTCAGGTGCATCAGTGTATCATGTGTTGCTCATGATCTATTGTTTTCCTGTTGGCAGTACTGAATGGCTTCGCATTGATGCAAGACGAACAGCTATCGGGTTAGATTTGGACCTTGAGGCACTTGAGTGGTGTCTTGAAAACAATCTGAGCAAGATTGGAGCTGATGGGTATTCAAGAATTTTGCTTTTCCATGGAAATGTTCTGCAGCCAAAGGAAGCTCGCCTTGTCAAGCCAAAGGTCAGTGATCTCGTGCAAGGTGTAAACGTAACCAATGATAATGGCTCTATGGATACTAACAGCTGCGAGCAGTCAGATTCTGCTATTTCAAAATGCTTAGCCAATTCGACCATGTCAGATGTAGCTTTGCCTGGAAGAGATATTATTTGTGCATTCAACTACAGTTGTTGCTGCCTCCACAGGCGAAAGGACCTGGTTTTGTATTTCAGGCATGCTTTCATTGCACTCTCAAAAAGGGGTGGTATATTTGTAATGGATGTATATGGTGGCACATCATCCGAATGCAAGCTTCGTCTCCAGAGGAAATTCCCTAGCTTCACTGTGAGTCTGAGTTATAGCATTGAATAGTATTTACAGTGCATTGAGGCCTACCTTTTAAAGTAGTTAGAAACTTGGTAGACACAGAATGTTCTAAGGTTACTATATTTTAGGGCGATGTTGCATTCTTTCTGATAAAACGTTGCAGTATTTATACGAAGAATTTGCAATATGCTAACAAATCTGACATTATAATAAATAATAGAAACATGTGGTAGTAGTAATATGTGACATTAAAAATGTTGAAGTGTATCATTTTACTATCTGAGCAATACAATTTTCTATTGACATACCAAACCATTTTTTTGTATCTACATATTTTATTTGACCTACTATTATATCGACTAGTTAGCTAAATTTTAGACAGCTTGAACTTAGCAATTCAGAAAGAATTTGTCTTTTGTGGGTTACATGGCGATTATACTAAGTTTATTTCTTAAACAACACTCTTGCCGGATTTGATGAAATTTAAGCTTGGATATGCGGTAGTACATAAAGATTATATTATCTCCATTACATATTGGGATGCAACATCCTTCACACTTATCATATAATTTGAGGCCTCGTATTGTCTCTGCAAGTTGATATGAACTGCAGTCTTCAGTTGCTCAATTAGCAAGAGCTCATAATCTTGTAGAGTAACATTAACTCTAGAATTTTTTGTTCTTATATACAACTATGGATGCAGTATTTCTGGGAGCAAGAAGACTTTGATATCATAAGTCGCCAAACAAGGATCAGCCTCCACTTTCAAGCTGGAAAGAAGCAAATGTTGCGGCATGCTTTCACATACCATTGGCGCCTGTAAGTTGCTTATATATTACTTGGCAACACTTTAGTTCAGAATTGTTGCTTATTTCCCATTCATGGTGGATTGTTATGGAAAACCTGCAAGGTTGCTACTCTTCCAAGAACTATTATTCACACAGAAACTTTAGGTAAAAATTGACAACAATTTACCTTGATACTTTGATGGTACTGTGACCAACCATCTGTGACTGTTATAGTGCCCCTACTCCCTAGTCCAGTCTCCTGGAGTCCTGGTTGCACAAAATCTAAAGTCCTGGTTCAGGGGGGAATTAGGTTGATGTTTTATGCAGTGCAATAGTGCAGGGAATAACCGAAGGCAATGTCATGAGATTGACTTGTGGCATCTATGTAATACAATTAATGCCAGCCAGTTGCCGTGGTTATTTCTGTGACAGGACCCTTTTTCTTGTGCCATATCTTTGTATTTTTCATAATCAGTGGTCACTTCTGCAATACCAGCAAAGCTTCCTCACCATGTTATCTTTGCATCTGGACATTATGCATTGGAATGGCAAGACATCTTGGTTCTTCTGTGCACATAGAGGAAGAATATCTTCAAAATTGTAATTCCTTTTGCTCTTTTGCAGGTGGTCGATACCAGAAATCAAGGACTGCTTGGAGGAAGCTGGATTTAAATCTATCCACGTCTGGATCAGGGAGATGCCAAATACCCAGTCAACTCGAAATGCCAAGGAGTATAACGCTGACCGTGATGTGAAGTACGAAGAATTACAGCATTTCAATCAAGGAGACGCTTGGAATGCATACGTAGTTGGAGTAGCAAATATCTAGATGGTGCATGCTGCCAGCTGTTACGAAAATGTGATGGAAACCTGGTCGCTGACAATTTTCCCTTCTATTGCTCTCAAGCCAGTTCATTTGCTGCCGGAGTAACATCTCTTGCCTAATGTACGAATGCTCACCCACACCTTTTTTCAACATGACATTCCATCGCATTGCTACCAGATGTGTGGAATAGTCTTCTATTTCATCCCAGCAAATTTGTATTCCAAAACATGTGTTCGATTATGGTTTTCTAAATGGGATGTTATCATGGTATCATCCCTCTGTCTCTCACCCTCTGTACCGGACACCCAAAGAGCAGTCAAGACACCACCTGCAGAAAATGATGGTGACTTGGTACAGTGAGGTTTCTTGAGTTCTTGGCCTTCCACGTCAAAGCGCTCGCGGTTGAGCTTTCCCCAGGTCGCCCTCTCCCGGTCTCCCCAGTCTGCTGCTCCCGTTCAAAGGCAGGCAGGTGCAGGACTCGTCGTTCCTTCCACACTTGGCGTGTCCAAGAGGGTACGTAGAAAACATTTTCAGTGCTCCCAGTAAATTCCCGCTCCAACTCATTAAAAAAAACTCTAAACAGTCATAAAAAATTCTGAATTTTTTTTGCATAAATAGTTCCTTTTCACCGAAATTTGTCCTTTTGTTTCTCAATGTATGGATTGAATTTAGATTTGAAATTTTGTGGCATGCTAAATTATATTGTGCCCTATCTATGCAATATTTTTCAGAATTTTTCGTAACCATTTGAACCTTTTTTTATAGGAGAAATTGAGAATTTGCCACACCTAATATGTGTTTGTGAGGATTTGCTACTTTTAATATTGGACTTGACGATTTGTCAACTCTTAGAGTGAAATAGCTACGATTTGCTTCATGTCTTCGGGCTATTTTTCTTTTTTCTTTTTCCAAAATTGTGTGTGAAAAGATTGGAATACCCCTCTTCATTTTCCTCTGTTTCCTTTTCCTCCTCTTGTTTCCCCTGCCTCTTACCTGACACCACCTCCTCCCCTTGCTCATACAACAGCGCCTCCTCTGCTCTTTCACCTGACAAATGTGGAGTTGTTCTCCACGGCCACAATGCACGAACTAATATAACCAAAACACATCAGAATTAACTAGGGAAACAATCCTCTTCTTGCCGGTGGTTGACGCCCGTGGAGGTATCCTCATCCTATAGAATAGTGCCGTGGTCCATATCTCAAATGGCTACCTCTATGACTTCTCCTTGACCGTCGATGTGACAATCAAGGACTGCTCTACACACTTTGTGATGACGACTGTTTATGGTCCCTCTACAGACAGGGACAAACCCAAGTTTCTTCAGGAACTGCGGCAGGCGCAACCACCTTATGACACAAGATAGCTGCTACTAAGAGACTTCAACCTCATTTATAAAGCAAGTGACAAGAATAACCAAAACCTTAGCAGATGGCTCATGGCTCAATTTCGTCACGTCCTAGATGCTTGCGAGCTTAAAAAGGTCCACCTTCAAAATCGCAAACTCACCTGGAGTAATAAAAGAGATAACCCAGCACTGGTCAAGCTTGGCAGGTTCTTTTGCAATAATTCGTGGAACACCACTTTTAACAGCCATGCTCTACACACCTTGTCCATATCCCTCTCAGACCATTGCCCCCTACTCCTCTCTAATGCAATCAGACCGCGACTGCCAAAAAGATTTCATTTTGAAAACTTTTGGACTCGCCTCCCACAGTTCCTCCACGTAGTCCAGCATGCTTGGGGCCAGCCCGCCCTCGGACTAGATCCAATTCAATGGTTTAACAACAAATTACAGAATATGACGAAAAGGCTTGCAACTTGGAGCAACACACTGTTTCTGAAGATGAGGCTCCGGTTTCATATGGCCCAAGAGATCATGCTCTGTCTGGACATGGCACAGGAAAATAGGAACTTAACACCGAAAGAAAGTGAGCTCTGAACACGTCTGAAGAAAAGGGTGATGGGACTCGCGGCGATTGAAAAATCAAGAAAGAAGCAGACATCGTGAATCAACCTGCTTAGAGAGGGAGACGCCAACACAATTTTTTTCACATCAAAGTAAACTGTCGCAAAAGAAAGAACTTCATCCAGCGTCTCAAGACAAACCAAGGATGGGTCGTCTCCCACAAAGACAAAGAAAATGTCATGTCCGCTCACTTTCAACATATCATGGGACAACAGTTGCCTGCAACCACCTCCTTCAACTGGAAAACTCTCCATCTGCCATGTCTTGACCTACAAAGCGTAGACCTCCCCTTCTCAGAACACGAAGTGCATGAGGCAATTCTACAGCTGCCACTCGACAAAGCCCCAAGACCGAACGGTTTTAACGGGAAATTCTACACTATATGCTAGGATATCATAAAGGAAGACCTCATGGGTGTTGTTCAAGCCTTCTATAGCCTTAGGACTCACAACTTTCCCTGAACAAACACAACTAGCTTGATCCTGGTGCCGAAAAAAGATACAACCCAGTCTGTAGGCGACTTCAGACCCATCAGCCTCATACACAGTGTTGCCAAAATTATCGCCAAAATCTTTATCATAGAAATAGACCCACTGCAAAGGATCCTCGACATTGCTATGGACCTCTGTCTCCTACACCCTTTGGGTGGTCGCGCAACTACCTTCAGAACCCCCCTCTATGCTGATGACGTCGCCATTTTCCTAGTTCAAAAGGAAAACGACATTCGCGCCTTGGTCCGAATTCTACATAATTTTGGCAACATGACACGACTACACACCAACCTCCAGAAAAGTCAGGTGGCACCAATTAGCTGTGAAAATGTGGACCTGCACGATGTTTTGCTCTACCTGCCGGCTCGTCTAACACCCTCCCCTCTCAACTATCTTGGTCTACCGCTCACAGTTAGTAGGCTCCGCGCGGGTAAACTTCCAAAAGCTAGAGGACAAGTACACAAGCCGTCTAGCAAGATGGCATGGCAAATTGTTAACACTAGCAGGCAGAAGGACTCTTATCAAATCTGTCCTAACGGCCCAGTCAACCTACTTCCTCATGGCCATCAGAGCTCCAAAATGTGTCATCAAATCCCTAAATAAGCGGGCAAGGCGCTTCCTTTGGGCCAGGGACGAGCAGCTAATGGGCAGAAAATGCAAGGTCAACTGGGAGAGAGTTTGTAGACCCACACAACTGGGCGGACTCGGACTCCTAGACCTTGAACGCTTCGCCAGAGCCCTAAGACTAAGATGGCTTTGGCATGAGTGTGACACTCAAGTCAAGCCTTGGGAAAGGGATGGAATCCCCGTGTGATGACCTAGATCCCTCTTTGTTGTGGCCACCACAATTTCAATAGGAGATGGAGTCAAAGCGACTTTTGGACCTCGTCTTGGGCAGCCAGAGATAGATTGTGCGACATCTCACCAACAGTCTACACAAACTCAATAAGAAAAATTGCACTCTAAGAGCCGCTCTGTCTGACAATAACTGACTTCAGGACCTAAACTGGACAGCCGGCCTAACACCTCAATACATGCTTGAGATGATTGCGATCTGGAGCCACATCTCTACCTTGAACCTTCGGGAAGATCTCGAGGATACAATCACTTGGAAGCTCACCCCAATTGGAACACACACTGCAGCCTTTGCTTACAAAGCTCAATTCCTTATAGCAACCAAAATCTCGATGAACACTCTAATGTGAAAACACACGGGTACCCCAAAAATGCAAAATTTTCGCCTAGCTTACCATTCAAAATAGACTGTGGACAACAGATTGTCTGTGCTTAAGAGGATGGCCAAACCAGTTCACTTGCCCTCTCTGCCCGCAGGTGCCGGAGATTGCAATCCACCTCTTCATTGAGTGCCACTACACGAAGTATATCTGGACCTCTATGGCGTAGTGGATTTCCCGTGACTTCATCAACCTGACCACATGGCGTTCTTTCTACTCACTCCGCAACTGGTGTGAATCTATCCTCTTCTTGTCAAGCACACCTCACAAACCAATGGCATCCCTACTAATGCTTATCACCTAGCAAATTTGGAAAGAGCGGAATGCCCGAGTCTTTCGATCATCGATGACAACACTGGTTCTTTTTTTTGTATTTTTTTGTATTATCCGTAATGGGCTAACATGTGTTTTTCTATTTTAAAGTTTTTAAATTTAATTATGCTAAAAAAATTATCAATAGTTATAGTATAAAATAAATCATAAATCATAAAAAAAATCAAATGAGAGATATGTTCCGTTCCAGACGTACATATCAAGTTCATCGAGTTTGGTTTAGAAAGCGTGTATAACATCAGTCGCCCAACACGTACTAATTATCACCAAGCTCACCAGTACTAAGAGCATCTCCAAGAGAGGCTCAATATTTTGTCCTCTAAAATCTCATATTGGGAGCCTTTCTAAAAAAAATTGTCATATAAATCTTTCCCCTCTTTCAGCAGCTCCTCTAAACTTGGATCCCTAAAATTACCATCTAGGCACTGTATATTTGATGGTGATCCACCTCAATTTTAGAGTACCAAAATTATTGTGCTTGTTTTTGAGTATATGTTGGAGGCTTGTTTTTAGCTTTCATTCCCAATATTTTAAGATAGGGGGTGAGAAAGAGCATCTCTTGGGGATGCTCTAATGTACTATTTTGGGCCACAGGGCCGGTGCAACAACAGTTCAGGCCTTTATGCCGGCTAAGCGCGAACGCCGAGCAACACCTTCCTTGTCTGGCTGTCTGCAGTGCAGTTGCACCGAAGGTTCCAATTTCCAAATCAATCATGGGCTGCTCAAAGTGCTTTGAGATTCTTATTGCTTGGCATTGTGGATCCGACTGGGCTGAAGTCCTAAAGATGTATGGAAACGCCAAGTCAAGGGCGTTGATGGAATAACACACGGCAAGGATCCATCCATCGCCTGTGCTGTAGTACGAGTAGTGGACAGAGACTAGTTAATTCAGCCGCAAATGCAAGGAGTCCACAAGAAGATTGAGGACTGAGAGCGACGTAAATCAGATTAATCCAGGGGACTTCACTGTCAGATAGGATCTAGTGGAGCAAACAAGTCCGGGACGACTGGGGACGGCAATATCAGGCCATGCATCTTCCGAAGGCTGACCGGTCTGGGCAAAGTTGACCCCAAGTCCACGAACGCAGGCTGAGAGTGCAGGGCGCTAATAAATCAATTTTGATGAGTTGAAATTCTTTAGACACGTAAAACATAAGGAAGCGTACATATTCATTGTTCTGATTTCTGAATAATGTCAAGTTTCTTCCCTTGCTCGATGTGGTTAAAAGTGTCGCTGCCTGAAAACACAAGTTTTCATCGTGAAAAGGATTCGATGCAGTTTCCTCATATCATCAAACAGCCCCGATATAATCATCAAGACGGCATGTGGTTGTTCAGTTTTTGCTTCGACCACGCATTCACGCACGCCTAAAGAGCACTGCCAAAGTGCCCACACCACAAGCTAAAAAATAATCAAATATTAACGGCCCACCTATCATCTCCTGCGGCCATGCTGGTGGGCCCCACGCCCCCCACCCTGCCTCCCACATATAAAATCATTACCCCTCCAATGCCCGAACTCAACCGAGCACATTGGATCCCCCATTCTGCGAACCCAAAGTCCAACAAACCACCTCGCCAACTCGAACACACCGCGTCCATAAAAAACTCGCCGTCC
This sequence comes from Dendrocalamus latiflorus, assembly GCA_017311315.1. Taxonomy (NCBI): domain Eukaryota; kingdom Viridiplantae; phylum Streptophyta; class Magnoliopsida; order Poales; family Poaceae; genus Dendrocalamus; species Dendrocalamus latiflorus. The sequence continues at coordinate 13,657,772 of CM029647.1, read as the reverse complement.
CAGTCCCCCGCTCACTCGGAGGCAGGACCCCTCCCCTCCCTGATGCGCCTCCCCCAATGCGGCTCCGACCCACTTAGCCCCCGGCTGCGGCGGCGGCGGCGATGAAGCGGCCGCTGCGGCGCCCGTTCGCGGTGCTCCTCTTCGTCGTGCTGTGCGGGGCAGCTTCGTTTCCCTCCACGCTCCGCCGAGCCGTCGCCCCCACGCCCGTGCTTGCGCCACCGCTCGATCCCGCTCGCCTCAACGCCACGCTTCTCCGCCTGGCCGCCGTTGATCCCTCCGAGGCGTCGCTGCGGCGCGACGTGGACGACCTCCTCGAGGGCCGCCTCCCGGCCTACTCCGCGCGCGCCCGCGGGTGGCGCCGTGACAGGCTCCACCCCCTCCACCTCCGCCACTACCAGTTCCCCATCCACCGCCGCGGCCACCCGGACCACGACCACGACCCCCTCCTCCACCCGCTGCCGCGCCATGAGCTCCTCTTCGACCCGTCTCTCCGCCGCGCGCTGCGCTCCTGGCACCGCCTCCGCCGCCACGACCCGGCCGTCCTCCGCAACCTCCCCTCCCTCCTCTCCCTCCCCGGCCGCATCCCCTCCTGCGCCGTCGTCGGCAACAGCGGCATCCTCCTCCGCGCCAACCACGGCTCCCTCATCGACTCCCACGCCGCCGTGTTCCGCCTCAACAACGCCCGCATCTCCGGCTTCGCCGCGCACGTCGGCGCCAAGACCAACCTCTCCTTCATCAACAGCAACATCCTCCACCTCTGCGCGCGCCGCCCGGGCTGTTTCTGCCACCCATACGGTGACGGGATCCCCATCCTCCTCTACATCTGCCAGGCCGCCCACTTCCTCGACGTCACCACCTGCAACGCCTCATCCCCCTCACGCCACGTCGCCCCCATCTCCGTCACCGACCCCCGCCTCGACGTCCTCTGCGCGCGCATCGTCAAGTACTACTCGCTCCGCCGCTTCGTCACCGAGACCGGCCGAGCGGCCGACGAGTGGAGCCGCGCGCACGACGCGGCCCTGTTCCACTACTCGTCCGGGATGCAGGCCATCATGGTCGCGGTGGGAGTGTGCGACAAGGTGAGCGTGTTCGGGTTCGGAAAGGCGGCCGACGCGAAGCACCACTACCATAGCAACCAGAAAACCGAGCTTGACCTCCACGACTACGAGGCGGAGTACGCCTTCTACCGCGACCTCGCCGAGCGCCCGCAGGTAGTCCCCTTCCTTATGGACGCCGGGCTCGCCGTCCCGCCGGTCGTGTTCTACCATTAGGCGCTCATGCGCGCAATGCGCTCGACACTATGCCACGGCCCACGGGTGTTTTTTGGGGGGGGGGGGGGGGGGGGTTATGTGGGTTATTTATTGTGATTAGATTATTATAGGCGAATTGAGATAGCAAAATTTTGGTATGTTGTTGAAATTTGAAGTGTACATTAAGAACTAGTATCCTCCATTGGTATAGGGGAATGTTAGCTTGCGTTTTTGGCTGCTTCACCACGACAATTAGTTGTGTTTGGAATTGTAACTTTAGACTGATCTTTCTTGATATTTCCTTAAGAATCAAATGCATATATTATATACAGTCTCAGTGCCACTTTGCTCTGTATGTATCCTGAATGTGAGTTCTGCTGATCTCTGTGTAGTTTCTCTTATTCGACCAAGATACTTCACCATAGTTAACAGATGGTACTTTACTTTTAGATGACCTTTGCTTCCTGTTATACTCATCACGTACTATTGTCTCATGTATTAGCTTAGAAAATAACTGAGGTATGTAAGTACAACAATAACAACAAATCCTTTTATCCCAAACAAATTGAGGTAGACAAAAAATAAAACCTTCTCAAAATTAAAGAGATGAGGGCCTTGAAATAAAACCTACAATATTAAAACCCTAAGCCGTACATCCTGCTATCTGAGCCGAAAGCCTAAAACACCGTCTCTAACTTTCTTATGGTTCCGGTACGTGGATTACTAACTTCCATGCGCTTCTATCCAAAACTAATTCTTTAAATACATTCTAATCACTCAAGTCTCTTTTAACTACTTCCTTCCACATCAGTCTTGGTCGACCTCTGTCTGTTCTTACATTTTCAGTACTTCTTAAAATTCCATTATGTACCAGTGCCTCACGAGACCTTCGTTGGAGATGTTTAAACCATCTCAAGCGATGTTCGATTGGTGCTATCCTCACCCTATCACGTATATAATCATTGCGGGCACAATCCCACCTTGTGTGACCACAGATCCACCGTAGCATTCTCATCTCCGCTACACTTATTTTCTGTATATGTTATCTTTTAGTCACCCAACATTTTACTCTATATAGCATTGCGGGTCTAATCGCCGTCCTATATAACTCACCCTTTTAACTTTTGAGGGACTTTTTTTGTCACACGGGACACATAGAAAACTATATAAGTGGAGTTAACTGAGATATGTAAGTCATTCTACTAATTCATTTCCTTCAGCAGTTGTAGGGCCTGTTCTTTCTGACTGTGGTTTTGACTGAAATTTTTGAATTTTGGCTGTTCGCGACAGGATTACTAAAAGAGAGATACTCGCATGTGATTTTGGCCGGTATAAGTGATGGAATTTTAACGTGTACTACAATTAATTTGTAGATCCCGTCTTGAAAAAAATACTCCGTTTAAAAAGCTAGGTATTATAGTAAAAACCAAAAACTGCTCATAAAAGCTGAAAAGAATAAGACCGTAGTTTATAGCATGATGCTTTGCGTTGCAATTGCTGCAATATGACTGCAAAGTATTTGTTAAATTGCTCTACCATTTATTTGCCACACGTTTTATATATTTCCTTCTTTTTCTACATTTTCCCCCTACGAATTTAACTGTATTACACTAGGAATCTGTATAGTGATATTTGTGTGCTGATAGTAGGAAAATATATGACATTAGTACATTACACATAGAAATATTACTGTATGGCATTATTCTGTTGTTCTGCCACTAACAGTAAGTCCACATATAGGCTTCGCTTATTTCGGTTTGAGCTTCTGACTTCTAACTTATTTTTCACTATTCATAAATTTTATCTTTTTTTCTAAACTTTTGGTTTTTTTTGAGCTTTTTTATCAGTTCTTTTTTTTCCCATATTCGTTCACGTTGTCCGTGATAAACTAACATATTTTTCTATTTTTAAATTTAATTACCTCAAATAAGCCATCTTCAGCTACAGTGTAATTTCAACCGCTACAATGTAATTTTTAGTCATAAGCCATAGCTTCTCAGCCCAACCAAGTGGGGCCATATTCAAAACGGCTGTGTACTTTCTACTTCGCTGTTTTCCTATGATAAACAGATGGCCTCATGGCCGGCCATAGGCGGAAAATTTAACTATTTGCCACCCTTATGACTCGAGTGGCAACAGATTTGCCACCCGGATCCATTGTTAGTGACTCAGATGACCCCACATGTAAGTGACAGAGTGAATTGATCAATCTTAAGAGTGGCAAAAAATTGAATCTCCCGCCATAAGCTGACAACAATAATATTCTCCCTCTTTCTTTGAAATGAATCCACCATGTTCAGTGGCTCTGCGAGTTCACCAGCTCCTTGGTCCGTACATCACTCACCATGATGAAGTTGCATTATAGCCGCTTCTCGTCTGTTATTCAATCGATGCAGCATTGTGTGCAAGAAGCATTCGGTCCACCATGTTTGTAAGGGAAAATTGAATATATAGGACTGAGTTAGGAGTACTTTTGTCAAATAGGACTGAGTTATTTGTCCTCGTAAATATAGGACTGAGTTGAGCACCTTCTTGCAAATATAGGATTTTCCCATTTTAATTTCATTTTCATTTTTCAGCAATTTTTCTCCACGTGAAATGACTATTTTGCCCTTCTTCTTCCTCCCGCTCCCGGCCGCGCGCTCCCGCTCCCTCGCTGCCCCGCGCCGCGCCGCCGCCGCTCCTCGCCTGCCCCGCGGCTCGGAGCAGGCGAGGAGCGGCGGCGGCGCGGCGCGGGGCAGGCAAGGAGCCGCGGCGGCGCGGCGCGGGGCAGCGAGGGAGCGGCGGCGGCGCGGCGCGGGGCAGGCGAGGAGCGGCGGCGGCGCGGCCTGGAGCGGGAGGAAGAAGAAGGGCAAAACAGTCATTTCGCGTGGAGAAAAATTGCTGAAAAATGAAAATGAAATTAAAATGGGAAAATTCTATATTTGCAAGAAGGTGCTCAACTCAGTCCTATATTTACGAGGACAAATAACTCGATCCTATTTTACAAAAGCACTCTTAACTCAATCCTATATATTCAATTTTCCCTGTTTGTAACGTCCACTACATATCAGTGATATCACTGCCTAGTACCTTTCGTTCTATTACTTTTTTTATTGAATCGAAGGACAGCCCTACATGTTATTGAGTGTACTGGATCTTATCATAAACCAGTAAATTAATTGCCAGCCTTGGATCACTTTTCGCATTTCTCCTTGTCTTTTGAGGACACTTCTGTTTGTATTTTTCTGATCATTAATCTTATTAATCCTCCCCCTACTAGATTGTAAGAAATCAAATATGCATTTTTCTTGCCCCCTCCACTGTCTTTCTAGTACTAGAGAAAGGAGCAGGAAGATTGCCTGCATAGCTGTAAAATCTACACCTGTTGATCTCAATAATCATTATTGGTTGTTACAGAATCTGCAGAGGAGAGGAGGGCATGCCCCTATGACTGCTGCAAAGCAGTTTTATTTTCTGACAAGTTTTTCATTCGATCTGGATTGTGTACCAGAGGTGTACCTTCTGTGGTATTGGGATCGAGTCTTCTAGATTCTTTCGTGGCAATCAGACTGCGCACAGAATTTCCTCGTCATGGTTAGCATCCGAGAGACCGAGACATGATGTTAAGGCCCTGTTTTTGCTTATCATTACTATTATGAGAAATGGTTCCATACACTTAGTTGATTCTCAACTGTTTATTGAAACTCATCCAATGGTTATCATGGCTTTGACACCTCCAATGTTTATGAGTGGTGCACAGGAATGGTGTTAGCGAAATGGGTAAAGGAGTAATTTCGCGTGCTTATTGTCTTAAAACTGTCCCGCACGCGCACCACTTTCCTCCCTCACGCCAAGCGAAGCAGAGAGAGTTTCGGGGAGTTCCGAGATCCACGCCCTTCCCCCTCACCCCAGCTAGTGGATCGGAGGAAGAAAGCAAACCCGGCGCCGAAAGTCTTCGACCAAGCACCCTCTCCACCTTAAGCTCTGCCTCTACCGTGGCCTCTTCCGGCGAAGAGCAAGAATCCCCGCCGGAAGAAGAAGCACCAGACGGAGAAGGACCCCACGAAGATCCAGAAGCGCACGCGTTCCCCGACTCTACCACCTCGCTCCCCTGCGCTGATTCCGGCGTCGAGAAGTCCCACTCCGACGCAGAGCAAGGAGACACCGGCAAGAACGCCGACTCAGCCACTCTCGTCGGAACAGACTCCTGCGAAATGGGTCGAGGTGCCAGGGTAAGGCGACGCCGACGACGCCCGCCCTTACGCCCATCCGTCACCATCCACAAAACCTTCCTCCCACACACGTTTTCATAACGAGCCGTACTAGCGAGGATTACCCGGGGACTCGACCGATCGATCGATCGGATCTGCGGGCGAGACGGCCGGACGGCACGGGGATTGGCTTCTCATCCTTCTCCCCTTCCACCTCTTCTTCTCTGCGGCTTTTGTAAAAGAAGCTGGATGTGATGTAGAGGTTGGCCTGTACAGCTCCGCCGCCACCGCTCCACACGCCGTTGAAAGTGCAGTTATTGGTTTCACAGGGTGCATTCAGGTTTAGTGCCTTGATTGTCTCCTCCCTGCACTTGTCATACGCTGCTAACATGAAGAAGTTAAATGACGGTAATGCCCCTGATTAATGGATGGTTAGATTTGCTAGAGGTGTTAGCACCACCCACACCACTACATGGACCAAACCAATCCTCTTACTATTATAAAAAAATAAGTTGGTAGTTGTACGTTTATTCTCTTCCAATCGTTCTATTCCCTCAACTTCGCATCATTCTCCACTTTCCAACTGATCAAAGTAACTCTTTTCTATAGCACGATTCTCTATACATTTAATGAGTTCTGTTGCAACGCACAGGTATGTAACTAGTTTTTCAATATTTATAAATTTCATTTTTTGGTTTTTTTTGAGCTTTTTTGCCAGTTTTTCCCATATTCGTTTACATTATCCTATGTTCTTTACTTGGCATAAGGTTATAGTCCTTATATTTTCACTGAGCCAACTTCCATCTAAAAACCCTTGTTTCAGTGCCTATAAGCACTGCCATCTTTTCAGTCGAAGCCTCCACCCTAGAATAAGGTCATAGGACCCTTCCATCTAGTGGCTTCCCATGAAGTCTCATTACTCTATAACCACTTTTGAAATTCTATCGGCAAAGTATCAAGTCTCTTAGTAGAATAAAACAGTTGAGTTCCTGCTTTACCATGATTATTTAAATAATATATTTAGTATTACTATGTCTTGTCAAGGTGAATATGGCCATCAAATTAAATATTACTTTTTCAGGTGATAGGATTGTAGCTAATATCATGTCATTCCAAACATTTATTGTATAGGAAATAACAGTGCACAAATAATGTAATGAAAATACCGGTAAATAAATAATCCATGTGACTTACCTTGCGGATCAAAGTATTCTATGATTTCGTATTCTTCTTATTCTTGAGCTTCTCCTTCCTGGGCCGGCTGGTCTATGACATCGTGTGCTAGCACAAAGCAAAAGAAACAAATCAATTTCGTGCTCGAAGGACCGAGCTAGGAATAAAACAAAGAAAATAAAGAAATAAAATCAAATAAGATAGGTTTGGGGATTATAGGAGTTTGGTATGGGAAAACAGAGCTAATAAATAGATAGACGGGTTCAAAACGATCGAAATAGATGTATATATGCATTTTGGGGTTTCATGAACAGTAATGGGCTTGGTACTGTTCATCGCGGGTTTTACTGTTCACAGAGGGTTCGGTCCTTATTGAGGTGTCATTGCGTACTGGAGAATAAAGTTTCGAATACTCGAGTGGTTTCAGTTGGCACAAACCTTGCTTATGAGTGGAGGTGTTTGTGAAGCTGGAAGACGTGGTCGTAATCGAGTTACGACTACTGAGACCGAGTATTCAGTGTGGTTGTAAACATAGCGTGGTCGTAAACTTTAGCACGGTCGTAGACCACAACGTGGTCATAATGACAACGTAGTCGTAATTACTCTTGAGAAGTCGTACTCAGTAGTTTCGAGCACAACTATGAAGTTGGGTGGATGGTCGAGGTTCGATTTCGAGTGCGAAGTTGATGGAGATCGGACGGTGTACGTGTTGCTACTGAGATCGGATGACTTCTAAGTAGTTGTGGGGATTGGACGGCGTCTAGGTGGCTTAAGAGTATCGAACGACGTACGAGTGGATTAAGAGCATCGGACGGCGTCCGAGTGGCTTAAAGGACCATCAGAACGAGTAGTTTAAGAGCATCGAATGCCTTACGAGTGGCTTAAGAGCATCGGGTGGCGTCCAAGTGCTGTTGCTCAGGACTCGAAGCGATGCGGCTGAAGTTTATCTCAATTACAAGGTGGTCAGAGACTTTAAGCAGTGGAGCTATCGGAGAATTCAAGCGGTAGAGCAATTGGAGATTTCGTGGTTGAAACAACAATTGGCGACCACATGTGGGTTCCTAGGACCACAAGGATTCTATTTTTGGGCTCGGGAGTGGCTGGAAGTCAGGCGAGCATTGGCAGTGGGGTCTTCTCTTCTTGGGACTTTTGAATGGCACAAGGGTTAACGGCGGATTAAGAGGATAACAACGTTTGCGATAGAGCATCTCTAGGAGTAGGAGGAGCTTAGGGGTGTAGTAGTTTGGATCTGGGATTACTAGGTTGGGTTGCACACGACGAGGTGGTTTTGGCTAGACAGGGAAATGGTGACTGACGGGCTACGGGGTTTGGCGGGTCATGGTGATGCTCTGAGTGAATTTCTGGGATCATGAGGATGCTATGGGAGCAAGCAATTGAAAAGATATGGACCGAATGAGGAGAATTGAAATTCAGGCTTACATGAGAAATTCTAGTGGTCGGCAGCTAGGCGATGGTCAACAAAACAATTTGGGGTGTCTACTACTCACTTGGGCACCCATGCAATGCGCTGGAGGGCTCGACGGTTTAAATATGGCTCTTAAGGCGGTTTGGCACAGGAGAAGGCTCCTTCGGGGTTGCGGTCTGTGTCTTGTTGGGGATGGCACGGGAGAGTTTAGCATCCTTCGGTGGCAGGGTCAGCAAATAGGGTGGTGCTTCAGCCTCATAACTCCTTGATCTGAGAGAGGCGGTGGTCAAAAAGGGCGGGCGAAGCTTGTCGGTCGTGAAAGGGGAGGTAAGGCGGTGGCAGCAACTTGCTCTAGAAGCCATGGTGCACCTACGAGTGATAGGATGGGCAATTAAAAGTGTGTCAGGGTGAGGCAAATGTGGTATGACTGGCTGACTCAAAGGTGGTGGCGGTTTGATGAACTAGGGAGGCGGCGGCCAATTCCAATTTGAATACTTCACCGGATACCAGGGCGGGATTGGCGAAGTGTACGGGCTTTGACGGGGTGGCAGGGGAGGTTTCAGGTCAGCTATCAGAGGATGAGAGCAGAGAGAGTGAAATGGATAGCGGCGGTGGTAGGGTGAGATGGGTACGACGCTTGGCCAAGTGAGGGTCACATCATTAAGGAGAGTGTCAGGTGTTATGGACATTGTACACTAGCTTGACAGTAGCTGGTAGGGCGGCAAGGAGGTTTGCAGCGCGAGGTAGTCGGTCGAGAGAGAACAGAGAGAGCGGAAAGGCAGAGGTGGCGGTGAGCACTGTCAGCCGCTCTAACGTGTGGCAGAGGCACTTAAGTGGGGGTCAGAGGCGGGATAAGCAAGGAAGTATGACCTTTGACCTCTAGAAGAGGAGTGGCAGCGGTGGGAAGAAACGAGAAGGAGCGGCGGCGAAAAGATCATGGTGGCGGCAATATTTTCTCGGTTGATGAATAGTGTCTACTCGCCGCACTGTGCACAGAGGAAGAAGGGCAGAAGTAGAGGCGGGAGGGAGATGTTTGAACGGTGGTGATTTAAGGAGAAAAGGAGAAGAACCAAATGAAATCCAACTCAAAAGCAAATTCGAATTATTTTAAAATTCGGTTTTGTTACAATATCTGTCAGCTACAAAGGTGCTAATTGGAGACACCAGCAATGAGTTGAACCCACTGTTTGGGTGTTGCTGGTCCATACGCAACTTAATGATGAGCTTGACGCCATAAACATGGCTTGGGGCTGATGAAGATGCAATCCATTGAAAGGACAGGTCACACGGCCCATAAAGTGTAGAATTCCCTGCTCCCTGCAACAACCGGCCCAAATCACCACCGAAAACCCAGCCGAGTAAGCCAACACTGACCATGCCATGGAAACTGGGCCTATTCACAGTCAAGCATAAGCCAACTTACGATGTTTGTCTGTGGTAGGTGGTCGATTTGCCTTGTGATTCGAGAGTGATACTAGACTGCAACCAAATGCAGTCCCGGACACATGTTCTTACCGAGTTACCTACCATTGACCTGCCCACTACTGTCTAGTGTATGTTTTGCTTCGATGTATACGATTTTCTTCTTATCTTGCGCTCAACTTGTCTAATGGCAGAATTTGACTGTTTGAAGGTAATCCCAGTCATAATTGAGAGGTCAGTTTGCAACAAGTGTGCGCCTGCGCGGCTGCTTCAGCATGACTACGTTCTGAATGAAGCTCGCAGAAAGTCTATTATTACTTTGGAACCACCTCTGTAGTCTAATATAGATAGCCAAAAGGCATTTGGATGCTACGTGCTGTCATTTTAAACGGAGACTTCGAGTCATTGACTGATTTCGACGACCAGATAAGAGGCCGTCTATATGGCCCTGATCAATTCGGCTTCGGCTTTTGACTTCTGGCTTATTTTTCACTATTCATAAGTTTCGTCTTTTTCTGAACATTTGGCTTTTTATTGAGCTTTTTTGCCGGTTCTTTTTTCCCGTATTTGTTTGTATTATACGTAATGTACTAACAAATTTTTTTATTTTTAAATTTTTTTAAATTTAATTATGCTAAATAAGCCTCTGTCAGCTACAGTGCTTTTTTCAGCCAGCTACAGTGTTTTCAGCCATAAGCCACGAGCTTTTCAGCCGAACCGATCACCACGATAGTTCATAGGACAAAGGTACTTCCTGCACGCTTCCGAGGCAAATTCAGGTTTTGCACTGTTACGTACTATATTTACAAAATTAATCGTATACACACAATGTTTATAAAAATAACATTTCTACCATCCGATGGGCAGACGACAGCGTAAGTAGACGACACATGGCGAGACCGTCGGTGGCAGGCGCCTGCCGCCTGGTGGGGGGCGGCAGGCAGTCCTGTCATCTGGTGAGGAGGCGGCAGGTGATTAAACTGACTTAATTTCCTGCCTTAATTTTTTGTTTAGTATTTATTTGAATTTTTAAATATACTAAATGAGCTTAAAAAATTATGAAAATTTATATACATGCTTTTGACACAATGTACATCATAGTGTAATTTTTGGGTAATTTTATCAATTGTGAATGTTGCTCAAAAATTCATACAATCTTGATATTTTTATGAGTTTTACATATAGTAAACAAGTTTCAAAAATTATGAAATTTTATGTGAAACTTTTTGACACAGTTATAGTTTTTGTGTAATTTTTTGAGAATTTTATGTGATCCAAATTTACCATGTTTATTCGGAATAATTTAATCATGAATTTAACGATGCTCAGGCATCTTTTGAAGCAGCATGTGTCGGTCAATCGTGCTATTTTTTTTCTGCTATCTGGTTCACACAATTGTCACTTTGTGTGTGTCATGCCCCCCTCGCGTGCTCTCTTGTTCGCACTAATGTCATTATGTTTGTGTCGTCTCCACTTGCTCGCTCCCTCGTTTGCACATTTGTCAGTGTTACCATGTTGTCCCTCCTCATCTGAAGTGATGCTCATGACAAAGGGTCCTCAATGTACGGGGTGAGTGCACCAGGTTTACTTTTTGCTCGGCCATATATATGGACCTCTCGTAGTTCATCGTTGCTAATCTCAGTCGCTCATCGCAAAAACCCATTGTCATGGTCGTCGCTCAAAATTGGGTGTGCATAGCTCTTTACTTCGAGAAGGCAGCGCATAGCTCAAAATTAGCAGTGTTGATTGTTTCTCCCGAAAAGCAGATAAATTTTTATCGTATGCTTTCGACGTTATTCCCGTAATTCTAGTCAATTAGTATTATTTAATTAGTCAATTAGTGTTATTTAATTAGTCATGATTAATCGCGATGAGCTGGCGACTAGAAAGCTAGATACAGAGGCAACGAGCTACAACGGCAAGCAAAAACAGAGGCGGCGAGCATCGAGCAGAAACAGAGGTGTAGAGCTAGGGTTAATGTCTTAAGGAGGGTCGACGCTATGGGCTGGGCATTCGTGTCCCTATTGTGTCCAATATGTAATATAAATTCTTTTTCCACACGGCAAGATTCAAACATGCGTTAAATACATGTCTGAGTGACGTCCGCGTCTGACACGGACTTGGTGCTTAACTGCTGTGTCTATGCATAAGAGGGGGTGGGGTGCATGATGTACCCGTGACCCTTACCTTATCCCGGAGCGAGAAAAGTGGAGAAGCCGCTTCGAGAAACCGGGCGTTCATATTAGTTTTTTATTTTTCTAAGCAAGTTAAAAACGGAAGATAATATAAAGCGGGCCTAATTGACCTATATGTCGTCGTTGCTTCCATTGTTGATACTGAAATGCGACGAAAATCTCGTCTACGAACAAAAACAACAATGCAGACGTAAGTGGTCAGGTCTACTAGATTACATTATGCAGATTGCACAGATCACATTATCATTTTTTATCTTGAGGTAGCTGCACGACTGCCAAATTAGAGGTCAAACCGACATGGCTTTTTTCCTTTGTTGAGATTTTGGATATATCACTAATAGATGGCAATCCCTTTGTTGTCTTTATTTATCTATGAGTGCAATTCCAAACAAGGCGTCCAATTCCGCGATCTGCTAGACGTGACTATTGTTGTTCATAATCTAATGTTACTTTGCTCAAACTTTCCTCGCCGCTGCCACGCGCGGGCATGCTATCAAATCACATGTGTCTATATCCCACACCATACTTTTGCCAAATACCAATTATTTTTTTGGACTATCAACTAATTATGTTTTTGGACCATCTGTTATCTTATTAAAGTAGAAGAAAAAAGCCACCATGCTTGCTCTTAAGGGTTAGAAATTATTATATTAATTGAAATAAAAAAGAAAAATCTACAATATAGATCATGGTAGCTCTAGATTATAATGATCTACATTAAAAAAAGAGAGAGATCATGTCAAATACAATCAAAATAATAATTAAAATTTAGAAGAAGAAAAGGAAGCCACCATAAGGGTTAGAAATTCCCCTTTTAATTAAAGAAAAAAAGAGAAAAATCTATACCGCTGAACATTGTGGATCTAACTCATAACGGTCTAGATTAAAAGGAAAAGTCCAAGTCAAGTACAATAAATAAATAAATAAAATTTAGAGTAAAAATAAAATAAAATTAGTAATTTGATTCCATACGAATTTCTAAGTAAAATCGCTAAAAAATATAATTCAAAACAAAAAAATAGCAATTTGATTTGTATAAGAATTTCAACAAAAAATATCTAAAATTTAAAATAAAAAATAAAATTAGTCTTTTCATTCCTTTACAAATTATTAAGTAAATCCCAATATAAATAGAAATAGAAATAGAAATAGAAATTAAACAAAAAATAGACATTATATTTGTATACTAATTCGAACCAAAAATAAGAAAAATCACTATAAAACATAAAATTAGCAATTTGATTTCTATACAAATTTCTAAGTAAAATCCCTAAATAAGTATAATTTAGAATAAAATTTTAAAAATAGCAATTGGATTTCTATACGAATTACAACAAAAAATAACTAAAATTTAGAGTATAAAATATATTAAAATTAGCAATTTGGTTTCAATAGGAATTCCAAAGTAAAATCACTAAATAACTATAATTCAGAATAAAAATCAAAGAAAATTGGCATTGGTATTTTTGTACAAATTCCAACAAAAAATAATTGAAATTTGGGATAAAAAAGAAAATTTGCAATTTAATTTCTATATGAACTCCAAAGTAAAATCCCTAAATAACTAAAATTTGGAATACATTTTAGAAAATTAGCAATTTTATTTGTATACGAACTCTAATATAGAATAGCTAAAACTTTGAATAAAATTAAAATTTATAACATGGATAGCACAAATGGTGTCGAGGGAGACGACAAAAGAGTGCAATGGCGTCAATCTATTTTGCAAGAAGACATTGATCTATGAGGAAGTGAAGAGCCAAGGTGGAGATGGTAGAGGGGAGGACAATGTCGTGTTGCTCACCTTAGCCGTTCAATGAGGAAAAGACTATATTGCCCTTATGAGAACAAGACTCTCTCCATGCCAAAGTGAAAACATGATTCCCTTCATGCCATTGTGAAGCCTGGAACAATATATACATTGCATTTTTTTGTCAATAAATCCCTAAATAAATATAATTCTAAATGAAAATTAAATAGAAAATTGGAAGTGGATGTGTATATGAATTCCAACCAAAGAGAACTAAAATTCAAAATAAAAATAAAATTTGCAATTTGACTTTGATATGAATTCTAAAGTAAAATCCCTAAATAATTTTATTTTGGAACAAAATTAAAGAAAAATTAGCAATTAAATTTATATATGAATTACAACAAAAAAATAATTAAATTTTAGAATAAAAAATCTAAGAAAATTTGCCATTTAATTTCCATATGAATTTCAAAGTAAAAATCTCTAAATAACTAAAATTTGAATAAAATAAATAAAATTAGCAATTTGATTTGTATATGAACTCTAATAAATAAATAACTAAAATTTCGTATAAAGCAAAAGTTATAATGATGTCAGAGGAGATCACAAAAGAGTGGAATAGCATTGATTTGTCATGCAAGAAGACATTGACCTATAGAAAAGCAAAGAGTCGAGGCGGTGGCGAGGGAGACAGGGACAATGTCGTTCTACTCACCTTAGCCATTTGATGAGGACAATGTTGTGCTACTCACTGAAGATGTTGAAGAGAATGGCTAGTGTTGAAGGAGCCAAGGGCCATGGCGACGAGTAGTGAGCATCGGCGTTGTTGAAGAAGTCAGTGGTCAAAGAAGTTTGATGATGGAAAAACCTTGGCAAAGAGGAGATGAAGCTTTGCATTAAAGACGAGCTATGGACGATATGGGGCCACCAGGTAGCTAGGAGCGTGGTAAGGGGCACAGTGTCTCTAATGACGACGAGAAGATTCTCCATATCATTAAACAATGATTGAAGTAGACATGCTTATATTAGTGAAGATAGGAGATCGCTACGGTTAGTGAGGAAGTCACGGCATTGAATTGGCCAATGTCAAAAAAAGAGAAGCGACTGACATGGGAGAAGATGACATTATGCACATATAACATCATGTACACGTATATACATGCATGTATTCATACAAATAGAAGCACAGGCATACTGCATACAGAAGCAGAGGGGCAAAGAGCTCAGAGTAAAGATGGCATTACCATAAGGAATAAACTCCGGACCACTGGAGAGAGCGTGATGGATGTCCCTAGCAAGGATCGACGACGGTTGTATGTGTATGCCTGTTTGATGTAACAACAGTCGATATTAAGTAATAATTGGAGAAAAGTCGAAGATAACTGTGTGGTAAAACATTGCATTGTAAGGGGTAGCAATAGGATAGATTAATCAAGAATTAGCTTGATGTTGGAAGTTGAAGCAGAAAAGTTGTGATAGTGAGAAGAGATAGAAAACACACGGTTCGGTGGGACAGCCGACGTGTGAAGGGAGATAAGTTCAAGGTAGATCGCCCATGGTACTATGTAAAGTAATAAGATAATTTACTGCACACATAATTAACGTGTTACTTGAGATTAAATAGAGGCACATGTGCATACATATATTTTAGGAAAAAGTAATTAACAGAGAAAGAATATGGGTATATAACTACATGATCCATGCAAGATGGAGAGCAGTTACTTTTCTAAGAACATTTCTTCCATCAAAGCTCATGATTTAATTACATTTCTCAAGTTGTATTTTTTTCAAACTTCTGTTGTTATTTTTAATGTTTTTGATGTCTTAAGAATCTAAATAGCCTACAATATATGTAAATATATTCTCGAGTATCTAAGTTATATAATTTGATATTATAAACTTTAAAACAAATCTAGTTACGTAAATACGTGGGTCACCATGCTAATTGTATTGTAAAGGAGAATTTTTGTTCGTCCGATCAGTGTATCTCTTGACTGTAATCTTTATTGGATTGCTGATTTAGGCCCTGCTCAGTTGGGCTGAAAAATAGTGGCTTATGGCTGAAATTGCACTATAGTTGGTTGCAATTACACTGTAGTTTAAGGTGGCTTATTTGGCATAATTAAATTTATAAAAATTTAAAAATAGAAAAAATATGTTAACTCATCATGGACAATGCAAACGACTACGGGAAAAAAGAATCGATAAAAAAAGCCAAAAAATTCAGAAAAAGACGAAATTTATGAATAGTAAAAAATAAACCAAAAGTCAGAAACTCAAGCCAAAATGAGCGTGGCGATAGCAGGCTCAATAGAAGTAGGACAACATAATATGTCTAACACAAGCGTGCAAACTTAAATTAGTTTTTTTAAGATACTAGTTAGGTACCCGTGCGTTGTAACGGAACTCATTGAATGTATAGAGAATTGTGCTATAGAAAAGAGTTGCTCTAATTGATTGGAAATTGAAGAATTGTGAGAAGTTAAGAAAATAGAGCGGTTGGAAGAAAATGAACGTACAACCACCAATTTATTCTTTTATAATTTTTATAATAGTAATGATACTTGTCGTGTTCATATAGCACCTGTACCTCAGTACCTGTCGTACGTCAAAGCTAGAGCTAGCCTCAGAGTTGAGGGCCTTTTGCGTTCCATTAAGGCCAGTCTCAGTGGAGGTTTCATGTCCCAGTTTCCAACACATCTATATTTTGGAAACAGTGCAGAAGAGTTTCATCCCCATGAAACTCTCTCTACTCCCATGAAACTTTTATCATCTCTCTCTTCATCAATATAGTACCATGTCAGCGTATTTAATGCCCATAAAACTCCATAAAATCTCCACTGAGACTGGTCTAAACGTGCGGGTCCTAACCAAGAATATAACTCGGTGATGCTCAGTGATTAATTAGTTTTTATCGCTGCCCTTGTTGACGTACGGCACAGCTCCGAAGCGACCGCGTCGCCAAGAAATCAGTATTTAATTAAGAGTGATGGAAACAGAAAGCGGACAATTGGACAAGCAGAGGGTGAGCATGGCTTTGCCTTCTTTGCTGCAGAGTGCAGAACGGACAAGAAAATGTATTGAGATTCGAACCTTAAAACATACAGATCTGGATAACGAAATAGCCAAATACGTAGATGCGAATGTGATGCACCTCTTTCGCTGCATCAAGACAGCCAATGTGGAGCGAAGAGGCCGCGGGTTCTTTTAGACATCTGTGAACACATGAAAGATTTTCGGTTAATTGGATTAGCTTGTGTAAGTGTGAAAACAAAACGCCCCCGGCATGCTTTGCTTGCCTTGTCTAAATTGCTTTAGTTAAAGTTGTTCTTATCTCCCTCTTTAGTCATTCCATCTGCGAGTGATTGAGATGAAATATGGACGCATCAAACCTAGACAAAGATTGCGAGTGCACCCTGACCCTGAAGCAAAGTATTCTACTACTGCTCAACACCATTTCTACCCGTAGTAATCTGATACTGAACTTATACAAGGAAGCCTATGACCAAATAAATTATCGACAGAGTATTATTCTTACAATTTTTAAAGGGTGTTTATTTTTGCTGTATTAATAAAATGATAGGCTATTTAAAAATCAACTATACCATCAAGCGATTAACGGTCCAGATCAAAGATCGATCTAACCAAAATAAACGTTATGTCCCCTGATCTACTATCAATCCGGATTAATTTAGTCCAAGGGTTAGTACGGCTTAATTTGCAGTCATATCTTAAACCGCAGCATGATATAATTCGTTTCCTACGTGAACATGACGATACATAACGTGTGCGCAAGCTGCGGTCATCCGTTTATCCATGTGAACATGCATGGGTACATAGCTGCGGCCACTGCTCTCTTGAGAAACGTCGTTGCTATGCATGATTAGCATCCAAACAATCGTGGGGCCTTACCACGCATGCTGCTCGCGGGGTGCAAACAACCCACAGGTCACAGCCCGGCCCCCAGGCGCGCGCGCGCGCGTTGTTCCCATCCGCCGTGCCCCGCTCGCGCACGCACGCGTACGTGTGTACCCTCGCGCGCGCCGTGACATATATTCGCGTCCTGCGAGCCGTGATGTGCCAATGCACGATTCCTTGGCTAGCTAGCCGCGCGACAGGGTGGGAAATGGTCGGTCGTGCCGAGCCGACATTCCCTCGTGGTGGGTTCGCAGCATATTGTTCCCCACCACCGATCGCCTTCGTCTATCTCGATCGTTTGCCAACGCGCGCGCGGCCGCCTTTTGTGTTCCTTAACCCGCCCGCGCGTGCCGCGCGTCTGCGGCGGTGTTCAAACCCATGTCAGGACGTACACAACGCACAGCGAGTTCATGACCTTATCCAAAGAGGCCGGGTACACACTACACATATGTCATATCCGGCTGATGGGCATATATATAATATGGGTTCTTTTGGTGTGGTTTTTGAATTTTAATCTGTTCGTGAAAGATAGTATGTATAAAAAATAGTCATATGTGATTTTGGTCAGTACAGTTGAGCTTAATATATATTTTTACTATAATTGACTTTTAGACCCTGTCTCAAAAAATACACCGTTTTTAAAACATATGCAATAGCTACAGCAGAAAAGCATAAGCTATTAGCTTAATCGAACCGTCCATATACTGTTGAGGTATATTAGTCGTGGTCCCATGTAATCATACCGTACATACATGTGTTATACATGCCGTAATTAAAGCTTTTTTCCAACATGTCCGCACAACATACAGGCGGTTAATGCGGGATATATACATATGTCTACAGAGATCAATCATATGTACACTGCGCGCGTATGCACGACTGGGCCATATTTACTGCGAGCATATGAGTCAGTCAAAACATGCATGTAGACTAGTTTACTTGCGCACATTTTCACCTGGTCAAGCTAGCGCACTAACATGTAATATCACACATAAGCCTTTTTACTCGATCTAAAACCCTTTTTCTTGCTTACCATCACACTCACACCAAGTGAAGGCTGGAGAAGATGTGTTAACATACGTATAAGCTAGGTGTGACCTGGTTGCGGTCCAGGGAGCCACAAAGTTGGACTTGGTCGAAAAGTTCGTTACGTTAATTACCCCAAGCAGAGGGCTTTAGAAATGCGGAGAAGAAAAGCATCTGATCAATAAAGCTAACCTACGCCATAACTATTCCCAGCTGGTGCGTTCACTTAGGCCATGTTTGGAATGCGGGAATTTTTCCCGATTCCTGCGGGAATTGAACTGTTTTCTGTAAAATTCCTGCAAAATTCCTGTGAAATTCCTCTGTTCCAAACAGGCCCTTAGTCTAGGTAAGAGGAGCTTGGTGCGATCTTTGTCCAAATTCACCTTTGATTTTGTTTTGCGTCCGATGAGGACCGCTTGCTGCGGATGCATCCGTCGTTTTCTCAATTTGACTTCCGCACATATATGCCGCGAAGAATGTTGAAATTTTTGCTAGCTAGCTACCGCGCGCCACAACGCGTGCACCACATAAGAGGCCAAAATTGTACTGCATGCTCCACGTATATATGTTAACTAGCTAGCTATCCTGACTCTACTAACAATGTAAAAGCATGAACCTTTCTTTCTTAATTAACTGCATGCCTACATGTTTTGCCTGTAGAAATTAGCAGTAGCAGCTAAAACAAAAACAGGCATCACAGATGGTTTTTATTCTAAACCGTCTGTGATATATCACTATATCACAGACGATTCTTTCCATCGCGGTGAATTTAGACGGTCCATCTTGTAAAATCGTATGTGGCAACTTTATCACTGACAGTTTGTGCTAAACAGTTTTTGATAAGCCATCTAGGATAACCCTTTTTGCAGTAGTGTCCCCTGGCCGCGCACCGTTGTCTCCGGCTAGGAGCTACGACGCCGCCTCCCTCAACCGCAAACCGCGCCACCCACCTCCCCCGGCTTCCACGAGGTGGGAGGAGGAGCCCAAAGTGGTGACTGCGCTGAGGATGGCGGCCTCGTGGGCGACAGATCCGCCTCCTCCTCCCTAGCCGTGGGCCGCCACCTCTAGCTAGGAGCTACGTCACATCCTCCCCCGGCTTCCATGAGGTGGGAGGAGGAGCCCATGGTGACGGTGGCACTAAGGATGGCGACGATGCTGGTGGCCCATGGCACCATCCGCTCGAAGAAGGATGCCAACACACTGCTTCTTCCCTAACTCCAGCCGTTGCTCTTGGCCTCCTCCAATCTCTGCATCCTCCACAAACTCTGCCTGCTCCCTAATCTACCATAGGATTTGGAGGTGTGAGGAGGGATTGGCAACAGCGTATGGCAGTGGTCACCAGTAGGGCTGTTCGTTCGGTTTTTTCGGTTTATACGGTTCGGTAAATACGGTTTGATCGGTAAATACGGTTTTAATAATTCGGGAAATACGGTATTTTACAGAATACGGTACGGTATCGGTAAATACCATCTTATTTCGGTACGGTATCGGTTAATACCAATTTTACCAAAGTTTACGCGAATTGCTAAACGTTAATCTCATCTCTAAGACTCCAATTCTTCATTCTAGAATGGCACATTTGATTGTGTAGCACGCTGTCCACCTTGGCCTACAGCCTATAGGAATCATCTGGGGATTTTGGAAGGAGTCAAGGAACAACATTTCTAGGAAGTTGCTGGTTACCATCATCGTCTAGAGTCTGGACTATGGACTAGCGATCTAGCATGTCTTAGAAGAGAATAGACATTGCTTCTGCATTAGTAGGTCACAAAGCCAAGCATTAATTTCACATTTTCAATGCCAGACTGGGCGTTTAAAATTTTAGTTAATTAATTGCTTTTGTGATGGATTTCCACCATAGGCCTCTATTTTGTCGTTCAGGTCTTCTATTTCTTCCATATTTCCTCTCTCGCACGTCTACTTCCTTAAAGTTTTCCTTAAGAGATCTATACGAAAATGAATGTATGACATTTCTCTTGACATAAAAATTTTGGCATGAACACCTCTGGCATCCGTATATGCAGGGTCGACTAGAAACGTGACTTGTGCAACGTAGGATACCTCGATCGGTGAACAAACAACAAACGCTTTCAGATCGAACCATGGCGTCGTACCACCCATGTCAATGACGAATGAGCAACCAAATGGGAGTTCACTACTGACTCAGATTCGTTCTACTCATCAATGGAATAGGACAGGAAAACAAGCATCTCTCATACACTGCAAAAATCACGGAGCCTGCTGCCGCGTGCGACGGGCCGTGAGGGAGAGTGCAGGCCTGGTGGGCCGAGAGCCTGAGACCCCGAGTTGTCGGCGAGTGGATCAGACGATCAGGGATTAGAGGAGTTGGGCGCTGTTCGGTTATTTCGGTTCATCCGGTTTTCAGTCGGTATATACCGTAAATACCGAATCACTAATATGCCATTTTTTCGCATACCGAACCGAATACCGAATACCGGTCAAACCGAGTTGACCGGTTCGGTTCGGTTTTTTCAGTTCGGTTTGTTCGGTTCGGTGTAAAAATGCACAGTCCTGGTCACCAGCGCAAGGACCTGACGATTGATAGCAGTTTGGATTGGTGGATAGAGAATGAAGGAGGACAGAGATGGGGGAGGAGAAGATAGAGGAAGGAGCATTAGATACTGACGTGTGGGCTTTTCCCTTTATTCAACGTTATTTTGCTAACTTGGACATGAAATGGGTGAGAAAGACTTGACATGTGTCAAAACCACCGCCACATCAGTGCCACATAGGATTAAAACCAGGGTGGAGTACCTTAAGGGGGTATGTTGTTTTATTTTTACACTTGAGAAAGGTAAAACATTCAATTTTAAGTTAAAGGTTAAAACTTAGACTATTGACTTATTCCAAACAAAATTATACGCGCGAGTGTGTGTTCTAGGTGGTTGTTAACATACACCTACTTAAGCCAATTGCTGCAGATAACACATGAAATTGCTAAGAGAAAAGGTACAAAAGTTACCTTTTAACCTGTTTAGAGTTATATTATAGGCTCTGATCAATATGGCTTCAGCTTCTGGCTTCAGCTTATTTTTGCACTATTCATAAATTTCGTCTTTTTCTGAACTTTTGGCTTTTTTTTTAGTTTTTTTACTGGTTCTTTTTTTCTTCGTATTTGTTTACATTATACGTAATGGGCTAATATGTTTTTTCTATTTTTAAATTTTTTTAAATTTAATTATGGTAAATAAGTCTCTGTCAGCTACAGTGCTTTTTTCAGCCAGCTACAGTGTTTTCAGCCATAAGCCATGAGGCTTTCAGCCGAACCGATCACCACCATAGTGATATTGAGTACTACATCATTCAGTGTTATCAATGATTCCAGAAACATAACAGTAATAGCAAAATTCACTAGAGACTTGTTGGTCTATTTCTCATGGTGGCTTCATTAACTGAGAGTAACAAGATCCGGAACGCTTAGTCGATTTTCTGCATGCAGCATTTCATAACGAAGCATGCCTTTTCATAGTTTTTTTTTTTGAAAAGAAGCCTTTTCATAGTTTAGTTAAACGGAGGCGCATGGGCGTATGCCCTTGAATTGTAAATTTGTAACGAGTGAAATTGCAGAAAGCAACAGCATATACTACCTGGACGACGATGACAAATGGATGTGCATGCATAAAAGTAATCAAGAATTCATAGATATGATATGATAACAGTAACCGATCGATCAATATATGTCAACTAGCGCAATTAATCAGCCTCCCATTGCTTTGTCTCATAAATTGCTATATGAGGTTCCAAATTACCAGTTTAATTAGCCTGTGAAGCTGAGAAATTTTCTCCGTTACAAAGCTACTGAGACAGCCTAACAGTAGTACTGGCTGCCTGCATGCAGCTCCCGCTCCGCGGAAGAAAATTCAGCTACTTCACAGCTTTTGGCACCCGAAAGCCACCTTATTGCACTATTAGTTTCCTTTGCTCCTCTCGATTAATCCCCATGCATGCATATATATATATGTGTGTGTATACCAGCATTCTTATATACTGATATAATATATATGTATGTATGTGTACACACATAGTACGTACTAGTGCTTAATTAACTTAGACCTTGCATCGGCGGCCGGTTG
The DNA here is from genome assembly GCA_017311315.1 of Dendrocalamus latiflorus. Classification (NCBI taxonomy): domain Eukaryota; kingdom Viridiplantae; phylum Streptophyta; class Magnoliopsida; order Poales; family Poaceae; genus Dendrocalamus; species Dendrocalamus latiflorus. Next base: position 13,635,322 of record CM029647.1, on the reverse strand, counting down.
CATGGTACGCACGTAGTCAAGTACGTATCAGAGCCTCTCACCGTTCGAAGCGTATGATGCGGTCCTTGGCGACGCCGGCGGCCTCGGCGACGGCGAAATGCTCCGCGCCGAAGGAGCGGACGTGGTCGTTGAGCGAGCGCTTGTGCTTGAAGTCGGAGCCGCAGGCGCAGAACCATCGCTTGCCGCAGTTCTTCTCGTGCGTGCGCCAGTCGCCCTTGACGGCGAAGGGCTTGGCGCAGCGGCGGCAGCGGAAGGGCTTGGCGCCGTGCTTGCGCTTGTAGTGCGTCTGCAGGGTGCGGAAGTCCTTGAGCGGACGCGCGCGCGGGTGGGCGATGTTGTTCTTGCACCCCGCCGCGCAGCAGTAGCACGGCAGCTTCAGCATCGCCAGCGTCTGCGTGCCCTTGAGGGACTCCGGGCCCTTACGGTACTCGCGGCCGTGGCCCCACATATGCATCTGCATCAATGCACGCACGCATTGGATTAGCGAACTACTCACTATGAGATTGGTAAAGTTAGATTAGCGTGAGCTGTGTTTTGTAGAATTGAAGAATGAAGTGGTTATATATATGATGGATCATGCATGAAATTGAGTTGAAGTGCCGAAAAAATATGGAGATCTAGCTAGCATGCATTCTTGGTGCCGCAGCATATTTTAGTGGCAATCTATAGCCGAAAACAATTGTGTTACTGCAAAACATCAAGTTACTCAATTTCGCGCGTCCTTGTTCATACTTTCAATTGTAAACAGTAAACACAATTGAAAGTCAGAAAATATCAATAAGAACTAGATCTGTCTCTTTTTTTTGTGTGTCCAAGGTGAACAGGACGACAATCAAATGATGACGTATACGGGGACCTAGGTAAATCAAAATGGAAATAACAAGATCCAAGGTGCATATCATATATAAGACCATGCAAAACATCTTGATTTTACCTGCATGTTATTGTATCTGTTGAAGGACTTGTTACAGACATGGCAGATAAACTGCACCGGACCGATGAGGATCTGCGCCGGCGTCGGGATCCAATACCGGCAGTTCATCACCACGCCGCTCTCCGCCCCAAACCTGCCAACTTCCCCCACGCTGATGATGTTTGATCCTTCCACTGACGCCACCACCTCGCCATGCTCTTGTTCCTCTCCCTCCACCTTGCAGCCGGCATGCATAGGCTTCCGCTCATCCATGTCCTCCTGCTCAACGTCGTCGTCGTATTCCTTTTCCTCGTCCTCCTCTTCCATGGTGGCATCAGTGAAAGATCCACCAACTGGCAAGCCAATATTCAAGTCCACGCCGGACTCCAGTACCCCGGTCGCACTGCTCGTGATCTCTTCTTTGACAGGGTGCTCGTGATCATCAGGCCACTTCCCCTCCTCGAGCATGCTGAGCAGTGGTAAGCACGTCATGCTGCTGCCATCTTCTTGAGCTCTTCTTCCTCCTCCGTCTTCCCCAGGTACTTGTTGATGCAAGGACGCCATCGAGGACGACGATGGGAAAGACGACGATCGCGACGAGGACGACGAGGACGCTGGCTTGAGCCACTCGACGAAAGGCGCGGAAACAACCTCACCTTCCATGGCGCTGCAGGTCCGCAGCCCCATAGATCTAGATACAAATACAGCTCTCACTTTGCACGGGAGATAGTATATAGCTTCCTTGATCTTGGGGTTTGGTGGCGTGGAGAAGATGAGAGGAGGAGGAGGAGAGAGGAGATGGCTATCCTAATGTCAAGGCGTGCATATGTCACGGTCTTGAAGAAAATGAAATGGCTAGCTGGGGCCATTTATATACGCTTAGCTGCGCCCTTCTCTAGCTTTATCTTTGTGTGTGCGTGCTGGGGTTTGAAGTTTTGGAGGCTTTCACACGCGAGGCAAATCAGACAGGACCGGCTTGAGTTTTGATATAGCGCGTGAGAGTGTGAATGTGCCGTGCGCGGCTAGCCAGCTGCATGCGTGGCCTCGAATGATCGTTGGCTAGCTGTTGCTGTTCGTGTGCGTATTCATGCGTTAGTGCGTACTGGTGCCTGCGGAATGCTACGTACCTAGCCTGACTTGGAGCCTTAGACGATGGTCCCTGCCGCCGTGCATTACACAGTAGCGGTCCACGCGGCGGGGGTGCTGCGAGTCGTGACTTTTTGTGATCGGTGCTTGCTGGGCGTCAAGTGGAGTACACTAGGAAGAAATGGTTTGTGTTCTCACGTACACGTACGACAGTAGCCTTCTATTTTGGATTTCTTTTTCAGTTTTTGTCACTAAGCTCATTTTAGACATGCAAAGAGGTGAAAATTTGGTAAAACCCTAACTTGGTGCGCTATGGTAGAGCAATCAGGGGAATATATATATATATATAGAGAGAGAGAGAGAGAGAGCTTCCTGCATTCTTTGAGAATTGTTGTTCTAAAAAAAAGGAATTCTGAGACTTTTTCATACTCACATTTGGTGCTTAATTAAACTGGTGAGTATGCATGAAAAGAGCTAGCAGTATATGAGTTTATAGGTGAAGGACCATGTAAGAAGATACAGAATTACGTTGTGATGAACTATTGTAATTTGGAAAGGTTGAAATTTTGAATTGCAAATTTATCGAAATTTTGGAACCGTATGTAGTCCAGATGGTCAGACTGGCCCTCCCCACTCCCTAGCAGTCAAACTGGCATGGGGTCTAACCAGCCCCTATCAACGGTCTGACCGGTATAGGGGCCGGTCACACCGGCTTAGGCATGTTGCTCTCGGGTGAGTTTTTGGAATTTAGGAAATTGAGTCGTGATGTGGTTTAGGTTGACCCAGCTAACATCAATCAAGTTGTAAAGAATTTATGTCCGGAAATAATTTATTTGTCTTTAGATGTGCAGAGTTGTTTGGAGTCAATCATGGTCAACAACAAGGATCGAAGCTATGCTCATGCAGGAGCTGAGGCCCAGAACGATTGAGAATGCTGGGTGAGATGGCTGGGCTCAACCATGGCACGAGAAAGATGGGACATGTTGAAGGAAAGTTCGAGCGGCAAGTTACACCATGTAACTTAGTCGGTCTAAGTGAGGCATGGTTCAGTGAAACTAAAACGGGAGAGACATACTGATGCATGGCAAGCCAGTGGTGCACATACACATAGCAAGCGTGATAATTGCTTGCAATGGAAAGAGAAGACTGGGTCAAGAAGGGTGTTTTGGTAAGTTGACCAAAATACCGGAAACTACCTTAGATCAAAACTGTGACGCTTGAGAGAGCGGTTTAGGTCAAGAAGAAGATAAGAAGATCAAGTTGAATCAAGACTAAGGACTTATACGCTTTGAAGAGCGTGCATAAGTGTAATATGTAAGTTAAAATCCGTATATGCGAGGTTATCAGGTTTTCTTCATATGTGCTACATAGATAATATCTACTAGGGTTAGATAGAGCTGGTTGGCCTATCTATTTAATGGGTTATGATGGAAACTTGTGGACTTGAGACCAAGTGTTTTAATATTAGGGTTTGAAAGAAGTTGAGTGTTGTAGTATGCTCTCTTATCCTCCGGGTAGAGTGGTTATAAAATTTTCATCCTCAAGTCACAATACATCAATATTTTTCAACTCCCTTTGATTCATCTCGTGTTGATTGATTTGCTCTTAATTTGGTTGGTTTTGCTCTTCTCTCCCCTCTTAATTTGTTGTGCCAAGGACATGTAAAAGATGAAGATGACCCTTGGAAACCAATTCTCATCCATCTAGACACCTGGTTGGTAAGTTCTTGAAGAAACTCGGTTTTGTTTGAATTTGACCCTTACGAGTGATTTCTTGATCCGAGTGTTTTTGTCTCGATTTCTTTGATGTTGTTATTTGTTGCGATATATATGGAATTGCATCTAGAACTATCTTTGCCATCTTCTACCTATGAGCCAGTCAAATTCACTGTTTTAGACTTCTGCCCAGTTTTAGTGCAACCTTACTTAATCTTGAAAAATGTCTGAACTTTGACATGGATTGTTGCAATTTTTGGTTGAAAGAGATTCTTAAGATCTTAAGTAAGGTGTGTGCAAAATTTTATATCATTTGAACTTGTATTTTAGGAGTTGCACGGAATTTTGATCGTGTCAGGCTATTTTGGACAGAGAGGCCAGTCCAACCGTCAGGAGGCCGGTCAGACCGGCTTGGAGTCGGCGGTTTGACCGTCAAGTGTTCAGGATTCTCTAGAGTTTGATCTCTTGAGCGTTCTAACTTGGATTTTTTGCTGTTGATTCTAATGTCTGCAATTCTGAAGTTATTTGAGTAAATGATCAATAATACTTATGAAAAAAATTTAGGTGGCACCATTCAATCTCTTTTATTCTCTTTTATTGCCTTTCGGTCCTACAATGAAAAATGTAAAGTAATGCTCGCCGTGATAGTACTCCCTAGTTATCTAGCACGATACGAGTCTATACTCTATAGGCACCAAGACATCTTAAGACAACTGACACTTGTGATCTTTCCCAATCGCCAGGGAGGATCCAAATTAACATGCATTTTTTTTAATTCGAACTGTCTTCTTCAGGACCCTCTCCTAAAATCTGTTCACCCTCGTGATTGGCAAGATTAAGGGGAAAAAACACTTGAAGCCGACATAGGAGAGTGCAACTTTAACTTACTTTAGTAGAACACGATGGCATCAGATGGCTAGACTCCGTCAAAAAAGCAGCATGCCAGCATGCATGGCATGACCAGACCGCACCAGAAATGGTTTGTTACAACACCACACCGCGAGCCAAATCATTAGCCTTTCGAAGGAGTACGTGTCAAAAAACAGGAAAATTCAGGCGCGCAAGCTGCATGTGGACCGATATATTGATCGATCGCCTTTTGAAAGGGTGGCGCCGCATACGTGTAACGTGTGTATAGGTGCCCCAGCCATCATCATGAACTTGGACCGAAGAAAGGGAGGGAGTCGGATTCAAAAGCAGCGTACGTTTGGCATCGGCCGCGTTGGACTCGGTCGGTCGCGTGGAAGCAGCACTCCAACGTAGTGGGATGGATCATGAGGCCTGTTTTTTTAGCTGCAGCTTATGATTTTTAAGCTGTTTGTATGAGAGATTACAGAGTAACATAAATTCACATGCGATTTTTACCGATATAAATGAAGTCGGTACAGTGTGTATTACAATTAACTAGTAGACTCTATTTTCAAAAAATACTTTGTTTAAAAACTAGTTACTGTAGAAAAATTTAAAAATCATTTTTAGAAGCTGAAAAGAACGAGCACGGCGCGGCGGGGGATTGGGCCGTGGCCGTGTGCCACTGGGCCATGAAACGGAGGCTCACAAGCGGGCGGAACCCCAAATCCCCGCGTTGGAGTTGGACCGTGCGACACACAGCAGCTCATCAGCCCGTGCGCGGCGCGGTCCGCACCTCCATTCTGTGTGGCTATTTAACCGGCTCGCTCCATCGTGCCAGGCCCATTTTGCCTACGTCGATGTCGAACTTTCGCCGATCCACATATCCCTTCTGCCGGAAGCCCAGAAACCTGCGCGTTGGCCCATGTCGATCTTCTAGCTTTGCTGCTACGGTTCAAACCTGAAGATTTTTTTCATTTCTTTTTTTTTTTTTTAAGGTTTGCAACGGGAACGGAAGGCAGGCAGGCAGCTGCTGTGTCGAAGGACACAATCGACAGGCAGCCAGCACAGAAGGCCGGAAAGCGATGAACATGATGACGTGACCGATCCACCTCTTATCTTGGCTTGGCCAGCTCCATCATCGTACCGCCTTACTTTAACTGTTGCATCCTTGTTTTTTTCCCTACATATCAAATCTCCATCAAGAAATCCTGGAGTAGTACAGACATAGGTCCTGATCAACTCGACTTCGGCTTCTGACTTTTGGTTTATTTTTTACTATTCATAAGTTTCGTCTTTTTCTGAACTTTTGGTTTTTTGTTGAGCTTTTTTGCCGGTTCTTTTTTTCCCGTATTTGTTTGTATTATACGTAATGGGCTAACATATTTTTTATTTTTAAATTTTTTTAAATTTAATTATGCTAAATAAGCCTCTGTCAGCTACAGTGCTTTTTCAACCAGCTACAATATTTTTAGCCATAAGCCACTAGTTTTTCAACCGAACCAATCACCACCATAGTAGTACTCGCAACTCTAGAGTCATTATCATTCGAACAGCTAGCATTCCAGATGTAACTGTAGCGCGGAAATCTTCTGTCTGTGGAGCATGGGCACATGGCAAAGCATTACTCCCAGAAGATGCTATCGCCTATTTATGGCTGTGGTTGTTTTGGTTTCACCTTTTAACTTTTGATTTATTTTTTACTATTTATAAATTTTATCTTTTTCTGAACTTTTAGTTTTTTGTTGAACTTTTTTGCCAGTTCTTTTTCCCGTATTTGTTTGTATTATACGTAATAGGCTAACATATTTTTTATTTTTTTTAAATTTAATTATGTTAAATAAGTCTCTGTCAGTTACAATGTTTTTTCATCTAGTTACAGTGCTTTTCAGCCATAAGCCACCAAAAAAGCCCAAATGATCACCACTATCGCGGTTTTCAGTTTTAAAAAGATATTTTTAGCTTTTATACTAACTAACTTTTAAATTGATTGTCTTTTTAAGTGAGGATTTATAAATTGATTATAATACACACTAAAGTAACTTTATTTATATCGATCAAAATCATATGTAAATTCCTATTATTTTATAGTCACGCAAATACTTAAAAACTAGGTGGTGATCAGTTGGGCTTAAAAGCTCATGGCTTATGGCTGAAAACACTGTAGCTGGCTGAAAAAAATATTGTAGCTGACAGAGGCTTATTTAGCATAATTAAATTTAAAAATTTTTAAAATATAAAAAATATGTTAGCCCAATATGTATAATACAAACGAATACGGGAAAAAAAGAACCGGCAAAAAAGCTCAATAAAAAGTCAAAAGTTCAGAAAAAGATGAAATTTATGAATAGTGAAAAATAAGTCAGAAGTCAAAATCTCAAGCCGAACCGATCAGGGCAACTAGTCGCAACAAAAACCATAAATCAAAGAAAAAATAGGCCACGTCCTCTGAAATGTTTCAGAATAGAGCGAGGGAGTAGAAACGTACGCTTGCTGCTGCCACTGACATCTGGGTGTAATAGCCGCGGCCTACAAGATCGCGCGACGGCGCGAGTTCCACCAACTCCACCGTGCAAATAGTCACAAAGGATACGCATTCCTGATCCCCATCCCCCCCAGCCAATTGGTGACCATCTACCCTGATCGCGAGAGATCACGACTACCCGCGGTGGACCGATTAGTGGGAACTCTCTCTCTCTCTCTCTCTCTCTCTCTCGGTGGCTCTTCTAATCCTCTATGCACCGTTTGGACATCACCTGTGTGCTTAGTTTCTTTTGATTGCCTCCTCTGCAGCTAAATCGATCGAGATGGTCGTGCTCGCCAAGGTAGCACTAGTCTCTGCAGTGGCGCTGCTGGGCTGGGCGTACCAGGCCACCCGGCCGCCGCCCCCGGCGATCTTGGGCAGTCCGGGAGGGCCGCCGGTCACCTCCCCGAGGGTCCAGCTCAAGGACGGCCGGCACCTGGCCTACAGGGAAGCCGGAGTCGCCAGGGAGATCGCCAAGTACAAGATCATCTTTTCCCACGGTTTCGGCTCCACCAAGGAATCCGGCTTCCCGGTGTCCCAAGTAACAACTAATCTTGTGCATAAGCTGCACTCGATCGGTGTTATATCGTGTTTGTTCTTGATTGATCAGAAATTTCTGGGACTCGTGTGTGTGACGACTGCAGGAGCTCGTGGATGAGCTCGGCATATACCTGCTGTTCTTCGACAGAGCCGGGTACGGCGACAGCGATGCCAACCCGAAGCGCGGGCTGAAGAGCGACGCCACGGACGTCGAGGAACTCGCCGACGCGCTGCAGCTCGGGGACAAGTTCTACGTGGTCGGCACCTCCATGGGCGGCTACACGGCGTGGAGCTGCCTCAACTACATACCGGACAGGTCAAGCATATCATCAGCTAGTGCATCAGTTCATCTGATCAAATAGAACGAAAAAAAATTGAGATAGAAACACGGCGTTTTTTGTTTTGCGCTTCTGAGTGGATGGTTGGGTGGATGGCAGGCTGGCCGGAGTGGCCCTGGTCGTGCCGGCGGTGAACTACTGGTGGCCGCTTGCCAATGTGTCAGCAAGTGCGTACGGCAAGCTAGACGTTGGAGACCGGAGGACGTTCTGGATCGCTCACCATATGCCCAGGCTGTTCTACGCATGGATGGCGCAGAAGTGGTTCAGGATTTCCCCCATCGTCGCGGGGCGTCCCGAGGCGTTCACTGACAAGGACTGGGAGATACTGAGAGAGAGTCGGAGGAAGGAACAGGAGAGTGGTAAAGTGGATCCGGTATTTAATTTCATTCCCTCATCATTAACAAGCTTTTGCTAGACACATGGGCCTGTTTGGTTGTCTGCATGAGCGTGACCAGGCTGAGGAGGGAAGCTCAGTTGTTTTTTTGCATCCGCTCGTACATGCTCTCTGCTCTCCGCAGCCAACCAAACACCATCTCCTTGCATACGCTGGTGCGAGCTACCCGCATGCAGGCAACCAAACAGGCCCATGATAACTGATGCATTAGACGCCTCATCATCTTCAATGGTGCTTTTCCAAACTTCATACATCATACCTGGCATTCCACAAATGTCAAGCAAAATTTGGAATATTGAACATTTGAATTTAACTCGTTCCATAAGTGGTCAAAATTTTAAAAGATGAATTTATTTGGATAGATAGATTAACATGACGCGAGACAGTATAAAATGCATTCATTTGGATAGATAGATTAACATGATGCGAAACAGAGTTGTTCTGGTAAATTTCCATACAAGAAGGTAAGAAACATCAGCGCTGCACACTAACCCGGACTGACGTCGAAAACTCGCTGTTTCAGGGCAAAGCAACACAGCAGGGGATTTACGAATCCCTGTGCCGCGACGTGACGATCTTGTTCGGTACATGGGAGTTCGACCCCATGAAGATCAAGAACCCGTTCACCAACGGCGAGGGCGTCGTCAGCATCTGGCAAGGGTACGAGGACAAGATTGTTCAAGTCGAGGTGCAGCGCTACGTGGCGCAGAAATTGCCGTGGATACGGTACCATGAGCACCCTGAAGGTGGCCACCTGTTCATATGCATGGATGGGATGGGAGACAAGATCATCAGGGAGCTTCTGCTCGGCGAGGAGCCGCAAGGATTCTAGAGCTATGCCAATATGGTCTCTAGCGAGAAGAAACAAGATTTGAGAAGAAGATAATTGGGCATTGTATGTAGCTAGAGAATAAACGGTCTTGACCAAGTCAGCGCAATGATTAATTGCTTGATGAGGAGGTGGGAAGTGCTAGAACTTTGTGGTGGATAAAACCTTCAGTCGATGAAATACACACACATAACACATTGCCCCATGCTGCTTCGCATGGATGGATTAAGATGTTACAAGTCCAATGCCATCAGGGTAAGCTGTGTCAAACCTGTAATCACATCATGTGCCTCTGGCGCTAGAAGCAGTGTAATGAAGCAGAAACTAGTATAGAATTATTCAACTCTCTGGAGAAAGACGCTATAGATAGTTTATGAGGAGGCATTATCACCTTAAGCAGATACATGACTGTTGTGCACTACTACAGAAAAGATCATCACAGACAGTTTTGTGAATCGTCTGAATTTATGGATCAGTGATAATACGAGGTCATCACAGACGGTTTTCGAACCGTCTGTGATGCAAATATCACAGACGGTTTTTAACTAAAAACTGTCTGTGATAGTTATAATCACAGACGGTTTTTAGTTAATAACCGTCTGTGATATATAGTTATCACAGACGGTTCTTAATTAAAAACCGTCTGTGATATGTAAATATCACAGACCGTTCTTAACTAAAAACCGTCTGTGATATTTATAAATCACAGATGGTTTTTAGTTAAAAACCGTCTGTGATAGTCCCTTCTACTCCTAAACCTATTTCTGTTTATTGGCTAGCTTCAGGAAATGCTAGCCATACCTTCTGCAACAAGCATATCAACATGTACATGTATACATCCAATTTACATCTCAATTCATTTCACAAACATAAAACATCTATTTTTATTAAGATTAGAGCCTACCATTACAATATACCAAAACAACGAGCAAGTTACACAACAAGAACAGAGATAAAGCAAAGATCTGCTATGCCTTCTCGCCCCTGATGCAACGCATGAGCTGGATGTCTTTGACATCCACCATCGTCGGCATTGATTGAGCGTCTGCACGGTTGGCATGAGCTAGTTGCTTATGCGGTGTCTTGCCTCCTGTAGACTTGTGCGCCGTCTGCAAGGAGGAGAACAACAAGGAGGAGGAGAACAGCAAGGAGGAGGACAGCAAGGAGGAGGACAACAAGAAGGAGGATAACAGTAAGGAGGAGGATAGCAAGGAAGAGAAGACCAGCAAGGAGAGGGAGGGAGAGGCGGGAGTTCGAAATTTTTGGCGCAGGAACGGAGAGGCGGAGCTACGATCCGTGGGGTGAGGATTGATGGATTTCTATTGGCTATGATTGGGTTGAGCAGGATCGACGAGCCCAGCGGTCAGATTATCACAGACGGTTCTATATATAGAATCGTCTATGTTGAATGAATATCACAGACGGTTCTATACATAGAACCGTCTGTGAATTAGAGCACAAATTTTATATACCGAAGCAATATAAACAACTAGTCTGAAAAGATAAAATAGCAAAGTTTTATATAGCTTATATATACTCATTTGAAAGGTTTCGATAAGATCTACAAAATCCAAATTCCAAAAGGAAGACCAAAAAAAGGGCAAAACCAGACACCAAAAACTTGCGACACAGGTTTATGTCCAAGATGGCCGATTTTCGGAGTCTTAGAGGGCGACTGGTGCAAGCGGGTCGTTTTTTATCGGACTCGTCGTTAGCTTTCCAACGAGTACAATAACGTCGAAAACGGACACCGTATGCAAAAGTTATGCCTGTTTTACTGAAAGTGTCTCAAAACTGAATCATACTCGGACATAAGCGGGAAAATATGAAATTTTGAGAGATTACAAGGCGGGAAACGTATCACAGACGGTTTTTGTTATAAAACCGTCTGTGATGTTGGAATATCACAGACGGTTTTATAATAAAAACCGTTTGTGATATTCCAGATTATCACAGACGGTTCAGAGGTAAGAACCGTCTGTGATACTCCTTTTTCCCACCACAAATATCACAGACAACCTCCAAATTAAAACCGTCTGTAATAGTGGATATCACAGACGGTTTTGTGACCGTCTGTAATAGTGTATATCACAGACGGTTTCACAAAACCGTCTGTGATTTGGCATCTAGTATTAGGCTTTCTGTAGTAGTGGTGACTATAGACTAAATAGTGAATAAAGGGGTTACGGAGAATCCACAAAGAGGCTAATAGAATCCACAGGGGATTTTAGAATCAAACTAGCAAAATACTAATAGAATAGTCTCTTTGATTAGTGAACTGTTGACAAGAGTTGAGAAGGCCAAGTTTTCTTTAAACTTGTGCAACTCTTGACCTAAGAGCAATAATATAATTGTTAATTTATGCATTATACAGATTTTAAACGCTCACATCTATGTTTTGTTAGGCATATTATAGCATGTTAACGATATGAATTGTTTATCTGTTTTGGGAGATAATATATATATGGTTATGTCATTTCCATGCTATTATTGCTATACTTTCTTATGCTTAATCATAATTGGAACTAAAAATGAAAATATTGGTAAATCCACTTAATTTCCAACACTTGTTACATAAATACCCCAATATGGGTCTATAATTGTAGAAGACATATCGTCTTTTCCCTTATGACAGCTCTTTTGGGCTAGTCATGTGGCCTTACGATGGCAATGGCACGTGCAAGTGACCATCGTGCCCGTAGCAGTGCCTCTGCTCCCTTGAGCAGCTGTGTCATTCAAGACGATCGTTGTGAGGTCACTACCGACAAGTGATGGAAGGTGCCCGAGAAGCTCAGCAGTGTGTTCATGAACACACTCGGCCCGTCCATCATGATGGAAGAGTTGGTGAAGTCGCTCGTGCGTGACGGCAAGATCTCATCTCGTGAGCTCGTCTGCCTCCTCGCTGATGATGAGGTCATGCCATGACTGCAGGAGGGCGAGACGTTGGTTTTCATGGTGTATTTCGACACCAAACTCTAGATCTCTGCTGCTATCTTTGATTTGTTCCACTAATATTTTATTCTTATTGATTCTATTAATTGTTTTCACTAATATTCTTTAATTGCTCCATAAGCACGTTTGATTTATTCCACTGACATTTTTTTATTTCTTTTAGACATCATCATTTAACTGTTGGAACATTGAAAACCAAATATGTGGAATATTGGTCCATTCCCTTAGAACGTAAATGCATGGAATATCATCGATGAATGGTTAGAACATCGCTGACGACTTGTGAGAACATTGAAATCAAATACGTGGAACATTGGCCCATTCTCCTTAGAACTTAATGCGCATAACATCGTCAATGAACTATTGAAATATTGAAAGTAAATAGGTAAAACATTGGCCTATTCCCCCTTAGATTTTAATACGTGGAACATTATCGATAAAACTATTCAAACATTGAAACCAAATGTTCGGAGCACTTCATTTTACTTATCAGAACATTCAATGCACGTCTGGTCCATTCCTGCTACCCAATTCAAAAAAAAAACGCGTTGGAACATCATCATTAACTAACAGAATATTAGGAAGTAATACATAGAACAACTAGTTTTATTTAGTAAAACATTTGATATATGATAACATTATTAATCTGGAATATACATAAGTAAAGACTTGATTTGAAGATGTCGTCGTATGGAATAGGATAGTCAAAGGAATTATGAATCGGACACTCGATTTCAAGCATATGCATTTTTAAATTTGCAGATATAAAAGGCGCTTCGTTAACCGTGCACTGACGTAGATGTCCTGGACGGGAGTTGTGCGTTGCTCGTAGCCCATTTGCGCGGCAGAAGACTTTCCGCAGGCCGCACGTGGCTCGCAGCCCGGGGTGGGCGGTGCGTTCCTACGGGCCACGCGCACGGCACCTAGGCACTGCCCGAATTTGCTATATGCCGCGTGCATGGCATATAGCAATCTGCCGCCCACTGCTCGGCCCACAGTCCACTACTCTCCTACACGTCTGGCGCGATATTAGGCCCGGAAAACAGCCCGCGCGTCCCTAACTGGAGCCTGGCTGCCTGGGCCAGTGGGCCGTTAGGCACCGTGGGGTGGCAGATGAAGTACGTAGTAGCAACGACAATGTGCACGACCAAAGGGAGTTGCGTGGTCTACAGTCTGGACAACATTTAGTTAATTTACGCTTCTTTCCTTTTTTTATTTTTTATTTAGTCGTAGATTTCTACCGAATGTTGTAGTAGGTTTTTCCCCTCGTGTTCATTTTTTTCACTATTATTCTACAAATATTTTGATTTAGCTAGCTAATTACTTGTCCATTGCTAGAATCCTTGCCGTTCTATAACAACGGGCCACCAGGAACAAAAACACTGGCCCCACTCGGCCCACTAACGAGCAAGAGAAAAAACGCAAAGCTTCACGTCGCATTGATCGGCCGGTGGCTCGGTGCCCACACTACGACGCTACGAGCGCGCTGCCCAGCTGCCTTGTTTCGCATTGAGGCAATTTGCAGTGCTGACTGCTGAGCTACTTTTCAGGATGCAGCGTTCAGTATCTCTCCTCACGCTCCACCGTTCAGTGAAGCTGGACACAACAAACGTCTAGAACTCTAGATTTATTGTGAATTGAATGGTCAAAAGATTTTGTCGGGGGTGACACGTTTGGTCAAACATCACGGAACATCATATGAAAACTCGACCACGAAGCTCTGTTAAAAGCTCTCTCTTTTTTATATATATAGAGAGGTGCCTTTTCGGCTTTTCCTATTCTTTATTCATAAAACAAAGTTGATCCTGCGATTCTCCGACTAGCTGCAGGCTTATAAAGTGAAGGAGGAGTTCTATTCTGGTCAAGTGATTTTGACACACGAGGTGAAACTGTAGGGGATTTTCGTATAACCAAGCGACCACAGAAAGATGTGATTGGCTTGTAGGCTTGTAGCCACAGCCTGCAAATATAGTGTGCACCGCATGCAGTTTCATGACATCCTAGCTCATCAGTTATTTGTGACGAAGATTTGTTGCCGTAAAATGTATGACATTCAGCGTATAAATCGTCAGCGCACTGACTGGATGTTGGTCAGTGGCTGTGCGCGCCGCGTTGCTTGTGGATATCGGATATGCGTTTGTTCTTTTTCAGTTTTTAGCTTTTTTATAGTAAATAATTTTTAAATAGAGTGTCTTTTTAAAATATAGTCTACTAGTTAATTGTAGTACATATTATACTGACTTCATTTATATAAGCAAAAATCGTATATGAGTTTCAGTTACTCTGTAATCTCTCACACAAACAGACCAAAAGATACAAACCACAGCAAAAAAAACATACCCAATCCACTGCCATTGATTGCATTGTTCAACAGGCATTGGACCGGCTGCTGCAAGCAATGAACGGGAGATTTCCTTCGAGACACGTATCCCACACGTGTCAACGCCTCTTCACCTCAACCTCTAGTCCTATCTCATTTTCTCTACGACCACACCTCCATGACATGTCTTTGCGCGCAGATTTGTTAGCTCTGTAATCTTCTGGTAAGAACCTGTAGACCAGTCAAAAGAATTTAACTACAGCTCGTAATTAAGGTACACGATAGTTTTGGTAATCTCTAGTGAAGTAAACAAAAAATATTCTATGTTCCCTTAACCTTCAGGTAAGCTAATATACATAATATCATTTTTTTCAGGCACACAATATCATTTGTCACTATTCGTTGAGTGTTTCCAGATGTTTATGACCTGTGCTTCCAAATTTTACCTCTAGTTTGTATCCCTAATGCTTGTAACTCGACTTTGAAAAACTAATAAATGATGCTCTGGGCTGTTCCTTAAAAAAAAGGCCTTTTTACGGTACCTAAAAATAAATATTAGTCGTCTAGACTTTTTAATCTAATGGACTAGATTAGTTAGAATTTAATTATACTACTATCAACAGTACTAATAGAAAATCCGGAGAGAGGTATAATTGTAAAGAGAACGTACGGTGTAAAAGCAATTTCTACAAGTGCTACGATAGTGCATGTGTAAGAGACGGTGACGGCGGTGGCACAACAGAATATGTGAGAGGCGGGGGCTACAGTGATGAAAAGAATTAATAATAGATTCAGATGAAAAGTCTATAACATCCTTACTATCCTTACGGGAAAAAATAGATTTATAAAAAAATTTATTATACCCTTATAAATTAATAGTCAGATTTAATTTCTACTATCACTTTTTTACTATCAGTAGAATGAATAGTAAAAATTCCAAAAACAAACCTCACCTGCAAATAACGCTGAAGGTGTTTATTACCATTAACTAGAATTTGCAAACATTGCATGTACTTGATTTCGTTGCCAATTCATTGCTCATCCCATCGGTGTACACCAGCGCTGGTGCCCGCGGCCAGCCGCCAGCGCGTAAACTGGTGGAGCGCCGCGCGCGCCTCTGCGGCGTGTACGTTGCCCGAAACGAAAAGCAAAGAGATAACCCGACCGGGGGGCAGGCTGCCCTGCGGGACCTGCGCCTTCATGGGGCTCCAGAGCCAGCAAAAAGCGGGCCGGAAGGAAGCAGCACGCAGGCCTCGCAGGGGCACAGCTACGAAGCAAGCTACCCCTCGGGACTCGGCGCCCATCATCGCCTCCCCTCGGAAGGATAGCGATTCGTCTGGAAAAGCCAACGTGCCGATGAGCCCGACACGTGCAACTCCAGGAGGCAGGCAATGGCGACGGGTCACGGCAGCTCAACCCCCCCCCCCCCCCCCGCGCGCCCCTACAAGTATTAACGACGCACGTGCATGTCCAGTTACTGCCTCCCGTTGCAGCACAGCCCGCCTGCCCTGCCCGCACGCGTTTCGCTCCCGTTTGCTCCGTCACCTCGGCTGGATATCTAGCCTGCAACAAGCAAGCAAGCGCGCGGCGGGCGGGCGGCCGTCTCGGTGTTTTCTTCGGCGCTGGAGGAGGTACGTGAGCCGCCAAGTCTTTTCTCACGTTTTTCCCTATCATCTTGTAGCTGGCTAGTCAACTGCCGTTTCTTGTTTAGGATCAAGTCTGGGACAGAAGGGTGTTTGGTGGTGCTAGGTTCTGGAATTCATCGTCTTTCGTTGACATCTTGAAATAATAAAAGGCCGGCAATCTTTGCTTGCCTGCATCCGTTGTCCTCTCGGTTGTTAGTTGCAATCCTTTTCGATTGCGGTAGCCGGTCGTGATTCCTAGCCTCGCTTCTACGACGAAAATAGTACCACCCAAATGTCATTATTGACCCGTCGAGTTAATTAGTGCTGAAAAGAAAGCCCATGTACTATCATGATATTATGATCCATCGACTCTGACAAGTATAGTCTCTATCGTTAAGAGGTGCAGGCCGTAGATGGGGCCTATAATGGGTCCAAACCGCGTAAATGGGACAAGGCTAGTGTACGACCGTATGAGCATATTATGGACCTACACTGGATTCCTTGCAGAGGGTCCAGCCGAATTTTTTACGAATAATATATTTTTTATTTAAAATAATAGAAATATTCTCGTGATCATATTTTGCTTGTCTATTCCATGGCATATCGATTTAAATGCCCATATACTAGTTACAATGGTACACATATTTTTCCAACATACGAACGACATTACATTCATTCGTATTTAATCATAAATATTACATATTATTGTTTTTACAAAGCAAATTATAAAATTCTAATATAAATATTGACTGAATTTTCTAATACCTTCGAATTTCTACGGACGATTAATTTGTATGTAACGTTAAGTGAATTTTGTACCATGACAATTTTGTACGCATGCCAATTTACTAACGATGCTAATTTTATAAAACTATGTTCGCTAAGTTATACACAACTACACGCTACTACAGCTGCTAATTTCCTAAATTTACACTAATTAAATTTTCTATACCAAAAATTGAACTAGTTATATCTACATCTACAATTTTCTACTAACACTAACAGTAAATAATACATGTACTACATATACAACATTTCAAATACAAGAAAAAAATTATCTAAAGTTGCTTCTTCCACTCCTCTACTCCTTCCTCTCCACTCCTCTTCTCCCCTCCCTCTCTTTTCTCCTCTCTTTTCTTTCCTCTCCTCCTCTCCTTGGCCTCGCCTTTTCTTCTCCTTCTCTTTTGTTGCGGTTCTGGTTCTGGGCAGTGGCCGAGCAGGCTCAGCTTTATCTCCGCTTTCAGTCGCTCAACTGTTGGGTGACTGGAAGCGCAGTCGCCCGACCGTTCAGCGACTGCAATAATTCATCCAATGGCCGGCGGATTGCTTCCGTGTCGCCTGACCGTTGGGCGATAGACTCTAGTCGTCCGATAGTTAAGCGATTGGAGCCTATTTCTGTAAAAAATATGACCGTGGGTATATTTCTGTTATTTCGTATAAAGAATAGATTATTCGTAAAAAAATTCTAGTTTAGGCCCTAAAAGGTCAAATGCATTTTTTTTCAAAGTAGGCCTTCCTACATTTTACACAACTTGTTCAATTGTTCAAACAAAGAAAGACACACCTTTCTGAATCCACGAGCATTGTGTTGTAAGGCTACTCGTAATGTGGGCTCAAAAATCAAAATACGGTGAACTGGATAGCACACATTTCATATACACTGAGTTGAGTAGGATCACAAGCAACCTACATATCCTAGGCCACGCTACGCTAAGTCGGCAGAGTGAGGTGTCTTCGCGGCGGCCACCGTCGGCTACTGAACAAACCGTGCGCAAGTCAATCCGCGAGCTCGTCATATATCTCGCTTAGGCTGGGTTGGCGTTATCCCACACAAGTCGTAGAAATGTAGTCCAGATGGACACGCCTCCCCAGCTTCCGGAAACCGCGCGCACTAGTGCGCGTCACCGGCTCTTTTTGGACGCTGCCACAAGAGTGCATGCATGCATATGTAAATCGCATACCAAAACTCAAAATAGAAAATCGGTGCACAAAATTTCGTAAAACTGCTAAAAAATGTGCATCAAAGCTGTCGCGTCTAGCCACGGCCAAACCTATCGCTTTGGGGTTCTTCAATTGTAGACTGTGTATGATGGTTTCCATGAGAAGTAGATGTTTAATCCGATGGTGTAAATGTGTCGTTAATAGATACAGATGTACAAATACCATACTACAAAATGGTGTAGATGTTTCATCCAAACGCATGGCGGCAGCTCGTCCGTCGCCGGGCATGGAGCCACGCGAAATCGGCACGCTTAGCTCCTCTAACATGGTGACGCTCCTGAGTGCGGATGCATCTGCCCCGCTACTCCCATGCTGGCGCAGTGGTGCTGCCCGTCATCTTCTATGTCTCGGCTCAACCAAAACTTAATTTCCTCCTTACAGCCAAAAAAAATGACGCACGATTCTTCAAGAAAAAGACGCACTCTTTTTTCTTGAAAAGAGTATATATCATTTTCTTTCTATGGTACATGGTGATCACGTTCCTTATGGCACAAAATTTCAATTTTCATGATTGTTTTGTCAACGATTATCGTTTTGGATAGCCCCACAATCTCAAACTTTTGAGTAAGTGTATATTATAGCTTACTTTTTTTATACAAAAATAAATGATGAACCTATTTTTAGGGTTGTGATGGAAATATTTACTACAGTGGACAACTATTTTCTACGATTGACTACATTTCACAATTCAGTGTAACATGACATAGCAACGCCAAACAAGATCCACTTGGATTGACTGTATTCAACCCACTACATTGGTGTACATGAAACCAACACATTAACGCTATATCTACGTCAGCTATTTCAGTTGTCCAACCAAAGGGTCAAAAAGCATTAAATGATGATGCAATGATATAGTCATCAATCTCCGTTACCACTGATTGTAATATCTTCTATGCATAGACCAAGCATGCAAATAAGAAATTCCAAAATCACTAAAACACGGTAATAATATATACTTATATGTACATCATTTGTCCCTTAAAAACATGTACTGTATTTGGGTTGTTCCAGTGACTTAATTAGAAGACTGTCCAAATGAATCAAAATTAGGTACTAGTATGCAAAATTTTGCCTCTTAGAAATACAATTGCAATTATTACTGTAATGCAAAAATATACAGTAGTACTTCTATACTTTTCTCTCTAATAAGAGAAGAACTAATCTCAAAACAATTAAAGAGGTAAGTAACATATATCCACCATTTATCATATTTTAAAACAGTTTTGCTATTGCACGACTGAATTTTTTTTCTCTCGGTCACCTGAAGTTGCACTATCAGTCATCTAAAGTTATAGTATACTAATTTTTCCCATCTGAAGTTACACTTTCAGTCACCTAAAGTTGTAGTATAAAAAGACTAAAAATGAAGGAAAAAAATTAGTTGCATGTGCAATAGTCACTCCTATTTTAAAAATAATATAAATCACTATTGAAAAAAAAAAGTATAGAAGCACCTCTCAAAATATACGGCTGTGATACTACAGAACACAACAATCATAAGTCGTAACATGCATACAGAAATAAGAGAGTATGATCAATTGGCAAGAAAATAAGGCGCAAAGCAAACTTCCAAGCTAGGCAACGTCTATCTCTATCCACCATCAATCTACATATAACCGACTAGAAACCCGAGTCAAGCGCATCAATTGCACACACTTTGAATCAAGCGCATGCGACAAACACCACCCACCTGAGTTTCCTCCGATGCACTAACCCGGTCCTAATAACTGCTTCGCTTTTGCATGGCAGGCTATACATAGGGCGGGATGCACAGAGCTGACGGACACACCAACAAGAGTTAAAAACTTTGCAAATTGAGTGAGGCAGTGAGATGGCGTCGGAGATGAGCAAAACCGTGAAGGTCCCCGACGACCAAGAGGTCACCTCGGAGCAACGTGACCAGAGCAGTGGTACCGGAGCCGACGGTGAGGAGCAGATGGCTCCGTTGGAGCGACAATCGTCGATCCTCTCCCTGACGCTGGAGGAGCTACAGAACTCGTTGTGCGAACCAGGGCGCAATTTTGGGTCCATGAACATGGACGAGTTCATGACCAACATATGGAACGCCGAGGAGTTCCATGCTGCGACTGGCGTTTGCAAGGGGGCTATGGAGGAGGCCATGGTGACAGATGCTGGTGCAAGCGGAGGTGGAGGTGCGGGAGGGAGCGGTCTATGCCGGCAGGGGTCGTTTTCCTTGCCGCCACCGTTGTCCCGGAAGACAGTGGAGGAGGTGTGGACTGAGATCAACCAGGGCCCGGTACATGCTCCAACTCAGGCCCCACCCCAGCCCCTTGTCCAGCCACAGATGGGGAGCGGTGTGGTTGCGGCCAGCGGCCGGCAGGTGACGCTAGGCGAGATGACGCTTGAGGATTTCCTTGTCAAGGCCGGCGTGGTCCGGGGATCCTTCGCCGGCCAGGCAGCTATGGCAGTTGGCATGGTCCATGGGCCAATGAATCCCATGCAGCAGGGTCAGCCTGGCCCTATGATGTTCCCGATGGGACCAGCCAACGCTATGTACCCGGTGATGGGTGATGGCATGGGGTTCCCCAACGGGTACCCCATGATGGCAGTGGTGCCGCCGCCACCTCCGGCTCAAGGTGCGGCGGCTGCCGTGAGCCCTGGGTCATCGGACGGGATGAGTGCCATGACACAGGCGGACATGATGAACTGCATTGGCAACGGAGTGGTGATCGAGAATGGCGCGCGGAAACGCGGGCCCTCGGAGGATGGATCTGCTGAGAAGACCGTGGAGCGACGCCAGCGTCGCATGATCAAGAACCGTGAGTCAGCTGCACGATCGCGTGCCAGAAAGCAGGTACATATATATGTTGTTGACTTGTCAAAATGTTGGTTACTGTGGGTAGGCCATTTCGCCATGCTGTTTAAGTTGGTAACACACTTGAAGGCTTATACCGTGGAGCTTGAAGCCGAACTGAACTATCTGAAGCAGGAGAATGCTCGTCTTAAAGCCGAGGAGGTACTGAAGAGCGGAATGGACTATTTATTCAGTTTTTCCTTACCATTCCTAAACTGTTTTTCCCTTTTAACCATGTATTGATCTGAGCTGATATGATGCAATATCTCTATGTTCTTTTTTTTTTCAGAAGACGATTCTATTGGCAAAGAAACAGAAGGTATTGTCTATTGATCGTGCGGCAACCTCCTACACAATGTTCATCATTTGCCAAATGTTTGTGATATGCTATAGTTTAGAGAATTTTTACAGTACATTCTATTAGCAGTAAGAGGGTGCAGTATAAATAAAATATGACCATTGATTCTTAAGGGTAATATAGACTTTTTCTTTCACCCTGAAATTTTGCAAGGGATCTTTTTTCTTGCTTAAACCTAATATTAGCCCATCAACCATTAATCTCGCAACGACACTCTTACGCCGCCTCTGGTACGCTTGCACTCCACCACATCTTTGGCGCCAGCCATCTCACACGCCGCTAGCTCTCTAACTTTCCGCTGCCTCTGGGGCTTGGCCTCGCCTTTCGCACCCTGCCACTGCCTCTTGTACGTTGTTGCCATTCGTACACCATTGCCGGTAAAGGGATGCATCCATAGCCTTGGGCTCGCGCAACTCTGGTTTTGAATCATCCAAGACCTTCGGTGCTGTTTGTTGTCAGCCACCGTCCAGTCTCATTTCCCATTGCCCTTTGCTTGGCATCACCTGGGCAAGCTACATAACAGCTCACAAAATGCGTTTGTTCACTCATCCCCAAATTTCATTCCTTTCAAATTGCAATAGTAGCAAACGACACATAGTTTTGGAAATTCCAGAGAAATCATGACAATACATCTCCAATTTGATGGTACATGTTCTTTGCGTCGTAACACAATGATTGAATTAGTAGCACTCTCCATAAAGCAATGTCCTGATTCGTTTGCTATTAGTTCTTTCATTGGGAATCACCATAAATATTGAACTCATAATCTTGAAGCGAGTAGCGCTTGATTGCTCGGAGCAGATTGATCTAATTTGATCTTGATCCTAAATCATCTGACCACAAGCGGGCGAACAACATCCAACCGCGAGACGGCGCACGGTGCACCAGGGTGGCGGAGGAAGGCTCGAAGTTGAAGGTGATGGATTCCGAGCATGTGACACGACGGAGCACAGAGAGGACGCCGATCAGGGAGCTCCATAGGTAGGTGGCGTCCAGCGTCGTCGCGATGTGATGTGGATCATTGGCGCACCCAGGAGCAGCACGCCATTTGCAAACCGCTAGCTCCTCCCAAAAATCCAGCAGCTTCCCGTAGGCGGCCCCGGCCGACCACGAGAGGATCGCGGCAAGGATGTCAGACACACACGATGTTTTATTTACAATTTTACACTTTTAGAGATTCTACTACTAGTACTGTAGATAGTAGTATAACTAAATTCTAACTAATCAAAACCATTAGATCGTAAAAATTGAATAGCTTATATTCATTTTAAGGTATCGTAGAAGAGCTCAGAGTTTAACAATCAATTTGTGCACTCATGGAAATACATTGTGTACCCGTGATTTTTCAGCTGGTGGAGAAGATGATGGAGCAGTCCAAGGAGAACGCGAGCCCCAGGAAGGGCGGCCGGTCGCGCCGCTGCGGTAGCTGCATGTGGTGAAATGGATACATTGGCGACTCCCATTCGGCTTCTAGAGTCAGACTGGGTAGAGGAAATGACTTGCATTCTGTCATCCTAAGTTGCTTGTTCTCACTCAGATATAGCAATGTAGTGGTAATGGTGGTGGCCGCAATATCCTAATATGTGGTGCGTTACTTATAAACCTGCAAGGGCCCACATTTCAGTATTTTGTAGGGCAATCAGGTGAACTTCTGTTGGCTCGATCGTTTACTGTTTACAAGTCATGGGTTGTGCAAACAGTAAAGCAATAAGACAGGAGCGACGCCAACTCTGTGTTTGTGTACATGCATTCAACATGTGCCATAGTGTATTATATATGTCATGTGTGTTGTTCAAGCTTTGATTCAGATGTGTACATGTCGAGAGTTAAGTAGAGAAAACACACAAGTGTTTCTGCACAGTTTTTACTCACGATTACTGCCACATGAGGCTGCAGCAATGCGCGAATGCATAACGGTAGGATTTTCTTTGAAATTTCTAAACGATTCCAATGGGATAACGAGTTATACAGTCTCTGGTCAGAAACCATGGATGCGAGGTTCTTCTGAAAAGATTTTCAGCTGAAGGAAGCGAGAGAACAAAGCAGAGAATGGAGGAAAAGGAAGCAACGCACATGACAAAAAGGAGGCCCAAATAAGCTTCACCAAATTTTGGCCAGGATGAGCCTGACATTAGTGCAGTCCACTAGCCCAGGCCCAATTCGCGGTTTGCTCGTTCAGTTTCCAGCCCTGCCCCCGGGTCCCACACGGCTTTGCGTCCTGCTCGTTCGTGGGAAGGAAATCCCCAAACCTCCCAAGTAGAGATGGCAATGGGTACCCGATACCCGAATACCTGACGGATTTTACCCGATAAAGAGACGGGTATAGAAAATTTTATGTACCCATGGGTACGTTATTGGGCGAAATCCTCTACCCGCCGGGTAGGCGGGTGCGGGTGTGGGTATATACTACCCATACCCGTCTACCCGCGGGTAATGAATAACCGCATTAGACAACTAGACATCCTACTCAAATGTTAATTTTATTATCTACTTGTTGTTGATTGTTTATTTGTTTGTCATATGTTGATATGGTCATATCAAGTATGTTTATGTGATGTACTAATTTTAATCATTAGACGCTTTTGTGCTTGGCATGTATGATTAATGAATGTCTAAATTGATGATATTCTTATGTGTTGAACCGGGTATGCTTGCGGGTACGGGTTACCCGTCGGGTAGTAATACCCGCGCGGGTACGGGTATGGGTAAATTTTCCTACCCGCGTGCGGATACGGGTAACCCGACGGGTAAATTTACACCTAGCGGGTACGGGTATGAAATGGCAATACCTGATGGGTATTTACCCGTTGCCATCTCTACTCCCAAGTCACTGCTCCTCCTCCCCATTGGCGGAGGCGAGAAGTCGCGGGCTCTCGTCGGCCGTCACGAACTTTACAGCGGCGGCAACCTGCGGCCAGTGGCGAAGCCAGAAATAAAATTGAGGGTGGGCTGAACTATTTATAAGTATAAACTATGTTGACACAAAATTAGTATTTTACTCTTATAAAATTTCAAATTCATATAAAAATTATAAATTAGATGAAGACAAATAATGAAAAATAGAAAGTATGTATCTCGATAATAGAAAGTACCTTGAGTGCGGAGTAGCGATAAGTCACTTATGTATAAAACATATCAAAATTAGTGATATAATAGAAAATTACGAATGACAATGAAAATTTAAATTATATGAAACATACCAGAATTAAGCTAATTTGAATCACAAGACAATAGAAACAAAAGGCGGCATATTTTTCCACACTCTATCCAATGTTCTTATCATTTACATGGCAGGGGGCTCGGCAAGGATGGTGACTTCGGGCCACATGCAGGACCACATCATCATGGAGCAGCGGCAGAGGAAGAAGATCAACCAGAGATTCATCGAGCTCTCCACCGTCATTCCCGAACTCAAGAAGGTTCATATATATCTCACTTTCTTTCTTCTTCTTTTTCTTTGATTGATTATCTCTTCTTTAATTTTATGATTTACAGTACTCCTCCTCCTCTTTAATTTTATAATTTACATATATTATTTCACTTTCTTTCTTTCTTTGATTGATTGGTTAGCTCTTCTTTAATTTTATGATTTTCACTTCTCCTTCTCCTCCTTCCCGTTATCATCTTCTTTAATTTCATACTTGTTGTTAACCTTCCCATCAAGAAGAGCTAGTTTCTTTTTGTATTTGTTAATCTCTTTTTTTCTCTATATTTTTACTATATATAAAATTGCCACCGGGGGAGGTGAGGCTCAAGCCTCACTAAGCACCCCCGGTGGCTACGCCCCTGCCTGCGGCGGCGGTGGATTTCGTCCGTTTCTGTGAGAGGGATCTGATAGACGCCTGATCTGTTCTCCGCCGTTCCTCTCTCACAGGTATATTTTCCGTCAGATTGTCAAATAGGATTTAGACAACGGATTTATTGATCATATACCCTCCATTTAGATGGAAATTCAGGATTTACCCTCCTGACCCACGTGTCAGTGACTTATGATGACCCCATGTGTCATTGAGATGAGGAGGGTAAATCCTGAATTTCCCAACTAAAGGAAGGGTATATGATCCAATCCCCCTTTAGACAACTGTTCTTCTTGAGTCGATGCCGGTCAATTCCAAAATTTTGATCTTTAAGCAACCAGAACAGTGATCACATCTCTAACCGAGACGTAGGGTAATCGAGCAAAACATTGTAACCAGTGTGTTGGTTTCGACACGTGCTGCTCGGTGTAGGCGTAACGATGCAAGAAAAGATAGGTTCGGTTGCCGTCGTCTTTGTTGGCAGTGCTGCATATTTCTAGATTTGTTTGATGAAGTGTTTATTGTATCTATTGAATGAACTATATATTTCTTGTTGTTGAATTACTCCTGAGGGTCTAATGTAATTTTCTCTTGCCTCGAATTGAGTATGGTTCCTCCCAATTCAAGCTTTGTTGATCTTGTACTCCATGCCTCCTTGATCTCAGGATTCAGTCACTATTTGAAGGCTTGCAAAGATGGGTTGGGGAATATGAATATCCCGGTTGATTGGACTGAAGGCGGCTGTCCTGCTCTCTGCGGCATATTTTTTCCATGGGCCGGGCATGACAGTGCTCTCTTTTCCCCTCATATATGCCGCTATGATTGCGTTGCTTGTTTCCATTGCTTCACATCCGTCGGTTGACCTTCCTTTGCTCCTCGGCAAGGCATCTAATGGAAGCTTTCCCCTGTGGTCGTGGATCATGTTCTCACCATTTCTTTTCATCCGTCTGTTTGTGATGTTACGGAGATTTGTGAAAAATGAGCCCTTGTACACTGAGATAGCAGATGGAGTGTATGTTGGAGGATGGCCTTCTTCAGTTGAACACGTGCCGCCTGGCGACCCTGCAGTCATAGATTGCACGTGCGAGCTGCCAAGAAGCTCAACTATATCTGAGAATGCATATCTGTGTGTCGCTTCATGGGATACAAGGGCTCCTCAACCATGACAGATTGAGTCAGCTGTGCGATGGGCTGTGAGAAAGCGGTCCCAGAACAAACCTGTGTATGTCCACTGTGCCTATGGTAAGTTTGTTATTTTGAGTGTTAGAAATAATCTTGACTTAGAGTCCATGTCGTAGTAGAGTTCGTTTCCGAGTATAACTCAAGTTGAAGTTGAGACCAACTTGAAGTCCGAATCGGAATAGGAGTAGGAGAGTTTTATCCCTATATATTGGGGGGACTTGTACCCAGTTTTGTATCCAAGGAAGAAAAGCAAGAAAGAGGGGAGCAAATAAGAGAATAAAGAAATTCAGAAATTTCTTCCGTGTTCTATCAGATTATTTGCGATGTGCGCGTTTTTTCCTGGGATCAAAGTTGTAACAAGTGGTATCAGAGTCTAGGCAAGAATCGAGTCGCTGAAAAAAATCGTCTCGACGATTCCGTTTCGCGCTAGTCTCGAGCGGTGCTCCCGAGGCCTCCGCGCGCGCGTCGTACAGCTGGAGCAACAAAAGCCAGCGCCGAGAGAAGTAAAGCAACGCAGTCATCCCGAAGCAACGCAGCAAGGCACAGGAGAGGAGATGTGTCTCCGTTCCGTGTCAAAGTATGAGTTTAGTAAGTCGTAGTTTAGTCCGACTGCCTTAATGTTTTAGAATCTTTGCATCTTGTGGACCCGTACCAGTTGAGTTGAGTTCCTGAGAGAATAAAAAAATTCAGAAATTTCTTCCGTGTTCTCTGAGATTATTTGCGATGTGCGCGTTTTCTCCTGGGATCAAAGTTGTAACAAGTGGTATCAGAACCTGGGCGAGAAGCGAGTCGCTGAAAAAAATCGTCTCGACGATTCCGTTTTGCGCTCGTCTCGCGCAACGCTCCCGAGGCATCCACTCCGTGCGTCATCATGTTTCAGCAGCTTGTCCGTGTGGCGCATTCGTCGGTCAAGCAACGCAGCAAGGCAAAGGAGATGTGTCACCGTTGTGTCAAGTATAAGTTTAGTAAGTCGTAGTTGAGTCCGACTGCCTCAATGTTTTTAGAATCTTTACATCCGAATGAACCTGTACCAGTTTTTAGAATGCAGCTTACATGTAGAACGCTTCATGTGGAGGCGTGACTGGAAGTTCATAATGCATTGAGACTAAAACTAGAGTTTGTCAAGTCAAAATTAAGGAGCAGATTGTTAGAAATAATCTTGACTTAGAGTCTGTCTCTAAGTATAACTCAAGTTGAAGTTGAGACCAACTTGAAATCCGAATCGGAATAGTAGTAGGTGAGTTTTATCTCTATATATTGGGGAGACTTGTACCCAGTTTTGTATCCAAGTGAAGAAAAGAAAGAAAGAGGGGGGGGGGGGGGGGAATAAGAGAATAAAGAAATTCAGAAATTTCTTCCGTGTTCTCTCAGATTATTTGCGATGCGCGCATTTTTTCCTGGGATCAAAGTTGTAACATTGAGTTTATTACTTTTAGATGAGGGACAACATTGTGTGTTCTTATGTGTTTTTTTCTTGAAAATAATAGTGGTTGTCTTTGTGCTCATGAATGCATTTGTAGCTAGCTTATATTATATAGTTGCTGATAGACACATTTACATGCCTTAAGGTGATCATAAACTATTGAGTTGTATTGTAAGTGTGCTGATCTGCATGATCTTCAATTCTCATGTCATCTTATTATGTCATGTGGTTATTTTAGCATTTCCAATTTATTTTATCTTTGTAAGCTATGTTGCATAGATAATAGGCTAAATTTAACAACATATAACAATCTTCACTACAATTGCTGTCATACATAGGTCATGATATGCCCGTACACATGATTTCAACATTCACATATGTATGATGGCAAATGTAATAATAGTATCATAATTTATCTTAGGAGCTTGTTTGGTCTAGTTTAATCTTTGACCTAAAAAACTAAGCTTAATCTGGAGCTGTGTAGCCAACTAATATTTAGGCTTAGCTCATAAGATTAAACTTCATTAGTTTAGAAGGGTTTACAGGATTGGCTTTTTTCATACAACTTTTAGTGCGTATTTAATAGGCCAGTGTATTGAGCTTATAGGGCCAATAAGATGTACTATCGGATAAGCATAGGTCAGTCCAAATAGCTGTAGACGGTTTGCAGTCGTGCAAGATTCAAGGTTAGCTAACTTCTACTTCCCCGTAAAAGTTTATAAGACGTATTTTTTGAATGACCTTGTCCATAAATATAGGACGTATTTCATGTTCCAATACGAAATTACTGTGATATTCTCTTTATATCTTTGATAAATATACAACTTTATTTGCTATTCTCTACATGCATATATTGAATATACCGCTTAGAGATAGTAATTAAGGGTAATTTAGCCATTTTTATTATCTTCTTGATCTATGTGTCAATAGAAAATACGTCTTATAAATTTGGACGTAGCGAGTATCTTAGTATTTATATCGTATATTCCAAATTCTACAAAGTGACCAGACAGTGCAATATTTTCAAAGGCTAATTCTGCATTACAATTTTCACATGTTCAGATGTTCCCATATGGAGGGTAGACAAAATGCATGACAGGACATGTGGGATAAAGGGTTAACAGCAAAGCCTCAGGTTATATCTGCGCTTGTCTTTTTAACAACTTTAACAACCAGAAGTAGAACATAATCAATTTTCGCTTATCTTTGTTCGTAATATTACCCCTCTGCTGTTTATATTTTCAACCTTCCAGTCAGGCAAAAGTACATTTGTGAAGATAAAATGGTCTAATCCATATTCTAAGCTACTCTAGTACCGTCTTTATGAGACACATCATTGTCCATTAGAGAGAGCTAATTATTCTTTTCTGAAACAAATATACAATGAACTCTTGCATCTCATCACATAAATGGTCTGCTAAATTTTTAACAGGTCACGGCAGAAGCATCTTCGTGATGTGTGCACTTGTCGCACTGGGATTAGCTGAGGATTGGAAAGCTGCTGAGCAAATGATTCGTGAGAAGCGACCTTCTATCAGCATGAACACTCTTCATCGCAAAAGCTTAGAGGAATGGTCAAAACACTTGCTTTCTCCCTCAAAAAGAAGTGGGGAATCCGATGTGAGTTCTGTGATTCTTTCGGATTACACCCAAAAAAGTCATTGAACTCGCAAGAAA
This sequence comes from Dendrocalamus latiflorus, assembly GCA_017311315.1. Taxonomy (NCBI): domain Eukaryota; kingdom Viridiplantae; phylum Streptophyta; class Magnoliopsida; order Poales; family Poaceae; genus Dendrocalamus; species Dendrocalamus latiflorus. Next base: position 13,605,981 of record CM029647.1, on the reverse strand, counting down.
CAGACTTGTTCAGTAAATGTGATAATTGAGATGGAGTTCATGCTTTGGTATTATCTACTGTTGTCCTAGTAAATGTCCAAGGCATTTCATTCTCCTAAGTTAACTGTTTGAGAGTATGTTGTGTGGATATATGAAAATTCTACCACTGTGGCTTACAATGCCTGCTTTTTTAGGCATACTGTTCAGTGATCCTCCCTGCCATTGAATGCTTGCCAGAGAAATGGTGTTGTCAGATTTTCCTTTATGAAAAAAAGAGTCTCTGCTAGCCTGCTAGATAGAATTTATAGCGAAGTGTGATATGTTTCCCATTTTCAGTAGCTTGCATTCAATATCTCTGCTAGGTTCTCTTCATTTGATTCGAAAGTTAATGCCCAGTTATTCATCGCATTCTTGGGATGTACTAGCGCGTTGTGTATACATTTCATACTCCATCTCAATCTTGCAAAGTTTTCTTGTTTACAGTTTCCTGACTTGCCTATGTTGATTGAGGTTAAGCTGAAATGCACTGATTTGATGCTTTATGTATGCTCATGTGGTTTTTCATCCTTTTTTCCATTTGTCTGCCCTTTCTTAATCGGCAGTTTTCCAGTTAAAGGGATCAAAATTCAGAGCTCATGATTGGAATGATCTGCATCTGATGGAAAGTCTCATGCCTGACAACTATTCTTGGTACATCTGATGGAAAGTCTCATGCCTGACAACAATTCTTGGTACATCTGATGGAAAGTCTCATGCCTGACAACTATTCTTGGTACATACCATAGGAAACAGAGTTGATTTTGACTTTCTGAGTCCCTTGATATGATACCAACGGAACATCGACAGAGCTGATCTTCTTTCATTTATTTATCAATCAATAGTTTTGAACTTGCGTCTTCCGATTTTTTTTGTTTTACTCGTTAATGTCAGATTCCTTGCGCTGTTTCTACATGTATTGGTATTGCTGAACATTGATCTTCATGTTGCTGTTTCTTTCATCGTTCCTTTTGTCCAGTAATTTAGACATTATTTTTACTGTACTTCTGACTTACCCCCCGGCATTTGTACTATTTGTTGATGTTGCATTTTGTTTAGCTGTTTCAGATATTGATGCTTTCCAACCTCCAAGTAATCATCTCTCCTTTCCATCACTGCTATAGGTATCAGATTTCGGTAACCTGTAGCTGGTGTCCTTGGTTTTTGTTGATTTAGCTGGATTCATCGGTTTTTATTGATGAACAATCGATCGTATTCATCGCCTAGCCATGTTCTGTGGTGTTATCCCTAAAGGTCTATTCTTCAAAATAAGCTTGAAAATAACCTACTATTGAAAAAAGATTGTTTAGCAAAAAAAAAAAATCGAATTTGTTTTATGCTTTGTCCGCCTCTCTAAGTGGATTTTGTCTGCTCGAGTCTGTGAGCAGCCACGCATCTCCTGCCTTTGCTTTGCTCTGCTGCGCACCAAATTTTGCCGTGCTAGCTCTTCAATGAGGCCAAGAGCCAGTGGAACAAGTGAGAGCCACTCAACATTGCACCTTAACAATTTTTCCCTCCCTTTTCCTAGTGATGTTGCTTTCTCAATACTTTAATAATAGAACATTACAGTTCCTCCCCTCTTTCTAACATCACTGACGCCGAAGTTTACACCCTCCAGGAGAAGCCTCAAAACCCGGAGAACTGATTCTGTTGCGGCTGATGATGCATAGCTTGCAGCTCGGTTCCTGTGGGGCTGACGCTCTCGGTCCCAATGAAGTTCCTGTTGCAAGGGAAAGAGAAGTGCAAGTCGTTGTCAGCTATGCTCATTTCATTTATCCATGCTTTCGAAAGAGCGAATATTACACGTATAAAATATCCTTTATGAAACGCGTACCAAATCCCTCTAATGAACCACCAATAGAAGGTCTCGCTTATCAGTGACTCATTGGAGGGATTTAGCATGCGTTTTTTCTGAACAGTTTGTACGCATAGCGACCCTTCCAGTAAAACGACAGCACATTAGAATCGATTCAGACATGGTTGGAAAACTTAGAACAGTGCATTAAGAATTAGAGGGTGCAATTTGTTTGCAGTAGAGCAGTTCTGATTCTTACTCGCGAGGACGGGAAACCCAGAGGTTGCTGAGAGCTCGGAGGCGGCGGTAGTACTCCCCAATGGAGAGGAAACACCGAGCCGCCTGTCGGGTTGTTAGAATCCGGCGCATCTGATGCAGCGTTTGTTGCCTCAGATTGTCAGCCTGCACATTTGCAAGTTAGTCACCTACTAGTTGGAACAGCATATATGAAAGAAAATGAGATATCAAATTATATAGTTTTGTATCTTGTCTTAGCTAGGACTTTGACACGGCTTATAGTGCCGGCATTGTATATACTTAGGACTGATGAATAGTAATAACTTATAGAGAAATATGCTAGTGTGCGATTTTAGCCGATATAAATAAAGTCACTATAGTGTTTACTATAATAGTTTAGTAGACCCTGTCTTGAAAAAATAATACGTTTGAAAATTAGTTACTATAGAAAAACTATTTAATATAGAAAAATAACTTTTGAAAGGTAATATGAACAGTTGCTTAATGATAAGGCATTTTCAAGATCATGCAAGTGCATATTCTAATGTTGTGTTCTCTCTGCTATATCCTATTTGGACGCTGGTTGAGAGCTTCGGCTTATTCTAAGGTGGAGTTCTTTTCTGATAACTTTGGACTTTTCATGGTGTAAATGTTGTTTTTGACATCTGCCTGTATCTATCAACAAACTCTGTCTAATTCTTGTCATTTGTTTATCTTAGCATCCTTGAAGAGAATGAAAGTGAAAAGAAAAAAAAAAGGAAAATCGGAGTGTAGTATCAGTATGGTTGTCACGGCGTCGCCAAGTCGTCCTGACTGTCGGAAGAGGACACCAAGGCTTGTCGCCTAGGGCTGAGGAGTTTGGCGGTCACCTCCAGACTGGATCTAGCCACCTTTGGCTCTCCCTGGGTGGATATGGCTACCGCTGGGATGCAGCCGCTAGGCCGTCGGCTCCCGTCAGCTCAGATCTAGAGCCGACAACCTCTTCTCGTGTTGCCGTTGCCTCATGCTCTTCCTGAGCCGCACCGCACCAGCCCCCGTGCTAGGCTCCATCTCCGCATCGGCCCTCTCTGTCGTCGGCCTCTTCACCACTGGATCCTCCATCCTTGAGTCTTACCACCACCAGATCTGGCCTACGTTGCCTGGATTTGGTCGCTGCCGGTGCCTTCTTTGCCTTCTCTGATCGGCTTTCCCTCCTCTGGCCATGATGAGAGAGGGAGCTTCCCCCCTCAGTTCATGATGAGAGAGGGAGAGGTGGAGAGACGGGAGTGAAGCGGAGTGGATGAGAAAGGGAAAGACTGGAGTGAAGTGGAGTGGATGAGAGGGAGAGACGGGAGTGGAGATGATGAGAGGTGGAGAGAGGGAGAAACATCTACATCTCGCAACACTGGCGATTGGGATTGTGTAGAGAGGTGGATTGAGATTGTGGAGAGAGGGTTAAATGGGATCGGGGATTTTTTGTCTTTTTATGATTTAGTCCTTGAAGTTCCTAAAAATTACGAATAAACCCCTCTCTTAATAGATTCCGATTTGAACCTCCCAAGACATGGTTATTTAGATAATTTATGCTATTATGTCGTCTAACTACTATCGTCTAATTGTCGTCATGGCGGACGCCTAGTCGGCTAGGTGTTCAAACGTCCTGGTCTCGTCGCGACTTGTCAAAGCGCCGTGACAACCTTGAGTATCAGCAACAACTAGCCTTCCTGAACAACCGATAATAAAAGCTATCTTATGTGAACATGTTTATTTCGGGTCTTTTTTTATATCTTGCTGTAGTACCATTCACAAGTGATTATACACCTTTTCTCATGCAAGTATATGTAAACACATTCATGATATGTTCACCATATTTTCTTAGGTGAATTTTGCAGCATGATTGCTCCAATCATGAAGCTAGAAATTATTAATTAGCTGTCTACCTTGCCAATATCTACATCCACAAACCACAATCAACAGATCTCAAAAGGAATCAGGATTCAGAAAGTTGAAAAACAAAAACAAATGGAGGTCTCAATCTCCTTTTATTTATCCCTTGAGGCCTTGAGAGAGAAGATAACCCATAAAAAGGCAAGAACATTTTTTTTCTACACTTGTGATGGAACAGCATGCTCCTCCTTTCTTTAAGGCTCCTGTCCATGGAGCTGAAGTTTGGGCGGTTGTGTCCTTTTCCTCACCAGTCACCACTATTCATGGATCGGAACCCTTGCAACTCTTGCAAGGCATGGAACATCATAAATGAGACCTAAGTATTTTTGCTATGTTTGTGGGCCTCAGTTGAGGTACCAGCAAACAGAAATAAAGAATAAACAAGAGATATAGCCGGCAAAGGGGTGCAGGCACAAAGGAATATTCTGGTACATATGACACTGTTTAAATTTATATTTATAAAAATATTAGTATATGCGGTATTAACAAAAATGATATTTTTACTGCCCGGTCACCAGGCGACGACGCTGTAGAGCCGACACGTGTCCCCTGCCACCCGGTCATCGTGTGGCAGACAACCTGCCATCCTGTCACCATGTGGCCACGCGCCTGTCGCCCCGCCACCGTGCGGCAGGTGGCTTGCTACCCCGCCACCGGATGGCAGGTAATTAAGCCAGCTAATTAGCCAACTTAACTACCTGCCTCAATACTAATTTTGTATTTACTATTTGTTTAAAATTTTAAATATAGCAAATAAGCTCAAAAAATTGTGAAATTTTATATGCAACCTCCCGACACAACGTACTTTATTGTGTAATTTGTAGACAATTTTATTCATTTTGAATGTTGCTCAAAAATTCATACGATTGTGATATTTATAAAAGTTGTTATATATAGCAAACGAGCTTCAGAAATTAAAAATTTTTATGTGCAGCATCCTGACACAATCTTCTTAATTATCTATTTTTTAGGAATTTTATGCATTATTAATTTTGCTCGACTGATGCTGGCGTGCCTGGGTTCCACGCGAGTGGAGCCCAGTAACACGTATTTTTTAAACAATTCCTTGGGTGGTGCGGCGTGCCTACCACGCATCGTGACGGCCATACCTCGCCCCCTCCCACACAGAGATGGCCTGCACACGAGGGCTCGGCTGTCGCCCAACGCCCCGCGCGCATCTGCCGCTGTGCCACGCGTCAGGTCGCGTGTTGTGACCCTCCACGCACTGTGGCTATTGTACACGTTAAAATGCTCTCGATGAGGGCCTCTTACTGGATAGATTCATTTGTTCATCTGAAGCCAGGAGAAACCGAGAGAGGGAAATAAGAAAGGCCGTGAGAAGAATGAATTTTTTCGTACTAGAAAACCACGCACGGAATCCTTCTGATACCTCACTGAAATGTGGCTCACTACTTAAAGAACCCACATGTCAGCCAAATACTTGATGTTTTCTAAATATCTCCGCCCATAATGCAACAGAGTGGTGGTTCAACTTCGAATAACCACCTTCTCTTCCTTTGCTTTCTAGTATAAGATAAGGTTTCGCCAGAAATATGTCAACAGTCATGCTAGGGGTGAAATGAAACATGCATGCACCCTGGGTGATGTGGCCACATGCACCTGTAACAAGCCGATGCTCGCATGTATACAAGGCATATATACAAATGAGGTAGATGTCTGAGCCGTACACCTTTCAGTATTACGACATGTAACACTTTTTCAGTACATGGAGTGTAGAGTTTCACTCTTATGGCTTGGAGTTAAACTATATGGATCTTTGACCGGACATGATGCAATGGACTCCCAACAAAGCACTTGAAGATAACTATGAAGGGACGTTGGTAGACGCGGCGCTTCCAGAACGACATGGATGTTAGCCAACGTACCATCATTAGCCGCACAACAAAGTGCAGGATATGCAAGACCTATGGGCACTCAATGAAGGATTTCCCCAACAGACTGAGCTCGTCTGGTTGCTATTCCGTGTTGTCATTTGATTTATCTTTTTGTTTATCAAATTTGTTCATGTTTGTAGCAATTCAAGATGTACTATTTTATGTTATGGTAATCAGCAATTAATCAATTAATTACTTAAACGATTAACTTCGTAATCTATTATCGCATGTGATTATTTATGGCAACCGCAACGACGCGTCAACTATTTAGTTACATGCTTTACGAGATTGAAAATAACCGCGTATAAGAGGGGAGAACTGTGGTACAAGCATCTCTGGGTATGTCTGTTGGTAGAACATGCTTGGCGTTATCCACATGGAGTGTTGCAGAGGGGGCACCTTGGACGTGGTTGACCATCGTCCCTTCGCAGTTATCATTACCACTATCAGTCGAGCAAAATTCATAATGCATAAAATTCTAAAAAAAGACAATAAGGATGATTATGTCGAGAGGCTGCACATAAATTTTTTAATTTTTGGAGCTCATATGCTATATGTAACAACTCCTACAAAAATCATAATCGTATAGATTTTTGAATAACATTCGCAATGGATAAAGTTGTGAAAATTTTACACAATGAAGTATGTTGTGCCGAAAGGTTGCACATAAAATTTCATAAGTTTTCGAGCTCATTTTCTATATGTAATAATTCTTATAAATATTATAATCGTATGAATTTTTTAGCAACATTTAGAGTGAATAAAATTATCAAAAAATTACACAATAAAGTAAGTTGTATTGGATGACTGAACATAAAATTTCATATTTTTTTGAATTATCATTGCCACCATCAGTCGAGCAAAATTTATAATGCATAAAATTCTCAAAAAAGGGAGACTGCACATAAAATTTTCTAATTTTTAGAGTTCATTTGTTATATGTAACAACTCCTACAAAAAATTACAATCGTATAAATTTTTGAGCAACATTCACAATAAATAAAATTGTGAAAATTTTACACAATGAAGAACATTGTGGGAATGCTGTATATAAGATTTTTGTAATTTTTTGAGCTCATTTTCTATATATAATAATTCCTAGAAATTTCATAATCCTACGAAATTTTGAGCAATATTCAGAGCAAATAAATTATAAAAAAACATAATGAAGTATGTTGTGTTGGAAGACTACACATAAAAATTTTGTATGTTTTGAACTCATTTGCTGTATTTAAACTTTGAACAAACAATACATACAAAAAAAATAATTAAGGCAGGTAATTAAGCCAGCTAATTAGCCAGCTTAATTTACCTTTCATCCGATGGTAGGGCAGCAGAGGTGGCGCCGCACGGTGGGCGGGCGGGCTCTGGATGACGATGTATCGGTTGCATGGCGCTGTTGTCTAGTGACCGGATGACAGAAGTGACATTTTTGCTATTTTCATACGCATACGATTATTTTTGTAAATATAGATTTAAAATATACTATATGTGCCAAAAATTCGGCACATAGAACATAGTTTATGCACAGAGGCAACCATATGTATTCGTCCATCGACTTTTTGTGGAAAGAGACACGTGTCTACATGTGTAATACTCATCTATTTTTTTATTTAGCTTTTTAGAATTCGTATCATTAAATTTTTTGACCATTAATAGATTTAAAAATATCTAAATTGATTATACAAAATTATATCATTATATTTATTGTTAAAATATTTTCTTAATATTACAATTGTATTAATATATTTAAGTGTAAAATTATTAAAAAGTAACTATCAAAATTATATTTCAAAGTTCATAAAAATTAAACAAAAATATCATGTAAAAAGGACGGAGAAAGTATTATATAAGCCAGTACAGGAACAGCCTTTGCCTCCTTTGGTCCCGCCAACTCCTCTCTAAGACATACAATAATTGGCAGTACCAGCAGCATTAGCTTGTTCTAGTTTAATAATGAGCTAATTACATGCTGAAAGTGCTAATGATGCTTATCTGCAAAGTTTTAAGCTATAGTTTCTGACAAAGGTTGGCCTGTCATGGAGAAAGTAGGACAAAGCCCTGTAGGGCCAGCAGCTAGCATTGCTCCGTTTCTGACAGAAAAGGACTAGCGTAGTTGAAATTTCAACTTAGTTTTTTTGTTCATGTATTCTTTGATTAAAAGAGAGAGAGAGAGAGAGAGAGAGAGAGCGCGATAACTCTATGCTTTTTTTTCTTCAAAACTGGCATCCAAACGTAAGTTTTGTGAAGTTTGACGCTGATCATGAGAGCAGTGACAAGCTATATGTGTTAGCTATCGAGCTCTCTTATCGTGGTAAGTGGTAGCAATCATGGTAGTGAGCTCCAGTTTAATAGGCATCCGCAAATGGCGTGGGCTGCTGGTGAGTGCCGCACCCCCTAGCTTAGTAGGTAGGCGGCAGGCCAGTTCTACCACGTGGGCAGCAGATAAATGCTACGTCCCAAGCTTGGCAGGAGGGTGCCGAGCACACCCAACTCGACAGGTGAGCGGGAGGTCAGTCCTACCGCTCGGGATCTCGATAGGTGATAGCATGTGTCGTCTACTGCTGTTGCTCCCGCGATCATAGAGGAGGCTAAATAAAAAAAAGTACATTTCAGACCAATTTCGAAAAAAAAGCTACAACGCCAAGTACGCTATCACTTCTATGGAGTATGGATCATGATCTAAGAGCAACAGTTTCAGGCAAGTGAACGATGCAATGCAAGGAAAGGAAACCCTCCGAAGACTGATGTATGCTGACCTGCAGATAGAAGCTTTCAAGGCTGGCGACCTTCTCCAGCGCGATGGCCATGAGGCTCATGTAGTTGGGGACGCCGGGGCCGTCGTTGAGCGTGCCGGCGGCGACCGTGTCGGCCAGCGACTGGTGCAGCTGCTGCAGCCCCTGCGCGAGAGCCTCCTCAGCCTGCCCCGACGACTGCTGCAGATTGCAGATCCCCAGCAGCTGCTGCTCCGTCAGTGGATCCAGCTGCTGGATCAGTAGCTGGCCAAGAAACAGATCGATCCCGGACAAAGAAAGCAGTGTCAGTACGGAACGCTGACTTTAACAGTCGTTTGTGGACGGACGGACGCACCAGAAGGTGCTGAATGCTGATGGATGGATGCCATTCATGCATGGGAAGGGAAGGGAAGGGAAGGGAAGGGAAGGGAAGGGGACCTTGAGCAGCTCGGACGGCCGGAAGCCGCCCATCCAGAAGAAGCAGCGCTCGGCGGGGGTGGCCCACGTGCCGGTGAGGAGGTGGAAGACGTCGGAGCGCGCGAGCGCCGCCTTGAGCTGGAACAGCTCGTCGTAGTGCTGCATGCACTCCTCCACGATGAGGCCCAGGTTACTGTCCAGCAGGTGCGCCTGCAGCCCGCCGCGGAGGTCCGTCAGCTGCTTGCTGTCGTCGTCCAGCCACCGCGCGTACTCCATGTCGAACATGGCCGCGCCTGCGATGCAGCAACCAACGGCGCAAGTTAATTTACTAATTTACACGCAAGAAATTACTGAGCCGGTGAAAAGTCTTTGAGGCTTTGCAGCATGAGTATTAAATGGACGGCGCTGATTACCAGAGCTCATGTCCCCCGCTGCGCTGCACCCTCCAAGAAACAGACCCTGAACCAAGCAGTATGATGCTATGGCATAGTATTAAACTCTCAATTCATTAGGGAGAGAGAGAGAGAGAGAGAAACTTGTAATGTAATATCAGAATTCAGAATAATGTGGTGAGGGACAGTAGAGACCGAAGTGTAACCTGTGACCGTGCTCTCTGGAGCTCTTGCTCGATCTGCTGAAGCCTGACCCTGCTGGTCTCTAGGTTTTGCACATAAGCCTGTGAAAGGACGCCCAAAAGGCAAATCTTATCAAGCAGTGTTTGAGCTAATCAGAGCTAAGTTTATGCATCTTTTAAGCACCTTTTTCCTCAGCCTGCTCTTCCTAGCAGCCTCTCTGTTCTGCGCTAATCGCCGTTCGGTCTGAGAATTTAGAGTGGTTTAATCACGTAAGATGATGCATGGCACATATACAGTTCAAAGAAGCAACAAATGAGTGGATAACAGTAGCTATCCCACCTTGGCATCTACCAACTTGCCATCTTTTCTTGTGGATCCATGCTTCCTCTGCAGAAGTACACCAAAAAGGTGGAATTAGAGCAGGGTGTAGTAGCGTTCTTCCCTATACAGCACAGTGCCCATCTCAACATCAAAGAAAGCAGCAACTACAGGGAATAAGCTAGTGCATTGGAGCCAAAGTTCCTGTCCATTGTTGATCCAGTAATCAGTAGCCAGTACTATCCTCCTTCCCCTTCAACTTTTGGCTGTAACTGTCCCAGATACTGATAGCTCAGTGAGGCAGCTGTAATGGCCATCACTTCACAGCTCTGTAACCATCACTGCTGTTTTGCCAAGGTGCAGCAGAGAAGATAAGAGGGGGTTTTATCATAGTATCATCCTGTTTTTATCCATCCACCCAGGAAGAGACAAAAGGCAATTTAGGGTGATCCATACCATCATTTGGTGTCCTTTAAGTAGGTACATCATTTACCAGATGCCATTAGTCCAATCATACAGGACCGACCATTTTCTCCCAAACAATCCCCAGTCATGGCCTTTTTTCCTTGTATGCAGAGGGCACATGTCTTTGGTTGGTTTGCTAGTCGTCCTTAAGACATCATCATAGAGATAGCCTTAGCTAGATAGCCTTGTTCATAACGGCTGGCGGGTGGTGGTAGTACAGTACTACTTTGCCGTGCACTGGTTCGCAGCTGGTGACATGACAGAGCAATGCAATGCTACTACCACTGCTACGAACTCCTAACAGTTTCACCATCAAGACGCAAAGATTTTTCTGGTGATTTGACAACATTATTCCGGAAGACAAGCTACTGATGAGATGAGGTGCATGTGTCCTGCTCTAACTCTTGGAGCCGGAGTAGTACCCCTGGCTAGTACGAGTAGCGGTGGTGGTACGCGTATGATAGGAAAAGATCAAGGGTGGCACTGTGGCAGTACCTTGTCATGGTCTCCTTCGTGCTGCTGAAAGCTTGGCGCGGCAGCGGCGGCAGCAGGGGGAGGGGCGGCAGCAGCAGCGAGGCCTGGCTTGTAGCTGTAATCGTCAGTGGTCACCATCATGACCTCGTGCCGCGGCTGCTGCTGCTGCTGCTGCTCGGAGGAGTCCATCTGCGGCATTGTGTTCTGAGCTGAGCTCGAGTCAGTGGTGCTCCCTACTGACTGCGAATTCCCCTGTTCAGCAATTAAAGAAAGTCAGCGAGACAATAGGGGGTGGTCGGTATAATTAATGCCTCTGAAATCAGGGAGCAGCTAGCTCTGGATCTCTCTCTCTCTCTCTGTCGTCTCTTTTCTCTGAATCAAGCCAAGAAGAACAGCAACATCTTTTCTTCTTGGGTTCAGCAACGAGCAGAGAGAGCCAGAGGAGGCGAGTGCATGAATGAATGAATGGATGAATGATCATGGGAAGCGGGTCCTTTACACTGTGCAGCTGCTGTTGGTGCCTCATTGGCCATGAAGGGAAGATCTCCAGCGTGGGGGGCCTGGCTGCGAGATATCCAGCCGCTGCATGCATACAAAGAGGATTAGAAATGGCCTTATCGATTCCTTTCCTGTTCCTATCCCTCTCCGTCTCTCCAACTCCAAGAAGCTGCAGAGAGATAGGATAGAGAGAGAAAGAGGTTGAAGCTGCTGCCTACTAGTGTAGGTGAGGGAGGAGGTGAAGTGAGTTAAGGACATGCTTGATGTTTCCATCTTTGTGGCATCAGCATCTCACCATTTATGCTGCGCACAGCTGCATGTGGTTACTGTGTGTAGGAATGCAAAAGACGAGGCATGTCTCGCTTGTGTGATTCTGCGGGCAGGCAAGCAAGAAGCAAGCCTTTTTGGTAAGTAGTTAAGGTTGGACGAGGTGTAGAGAGAGAGAAGGCAGGCTAGCTTACACTTTATATGCACATCATTTTTTATCATGCCGGGGTGATCAACACCGGCGTTGGCGCCATGGATGAGAGCCTCCTCCAACTCGCCGAAGTAGGCAGCGGCTGCGGCTGCGGCTGCAGGTTGGAAGTCCCTGCCCAAGCAGTAGTGCACAGAGCTCATCACCAGCGCTAGCTTAAGCTATAGCTATGGGCAACAGCAACAACAACGAAGGCAAAGCAGATAAAAACTTTTCAAGAATGGAAAGGCAGAGACTGCTAAAGTACGAGGGTTAGATCGAGCTGGACAGATAAGGATGAGGGCCAAAAGTGTAGCTTTGTGCCCAAATCACTCGTAGTATTCAGGCCTTAGGCATTAAGAAACTGGTGTGTGGGCAGAGGTGTAATGCAATGAAAGGGGCATAGCATATATGTGAAATCAGTTTGCTATAAAGATAGATAAAAGGAGAAGGCAATTTTTTTTAAATAAGTAGCGCACTGAAGGATTTGAAAACTAGTAGCTAGTTGCAAGAAAAGTTGTGTGCAGTGGTATGGTCTTGCTTCTTGCATGAGTTGAGCTAGAGCAGATGAGCTCAAAGAGAAGCAAACTCCTCAATTCTGTAGGAAAAATGAGTTGCAAAGCAGCAGTACAAGAAGCTGGCAGGTGGTGCAGCAGAGGCATGGACTTGGACTCCATATGCAAGTGCGTGGTTGAGAGGTACTGCTCTCTCATGGGCACTTGCCATCCTCCAAGAACTCTCCTCACCTTGCACCATGGTCACTGCCAACAAGAGACCAGATCACGAGTGGTACATATACACAAACTAGAGCGGAGGGCCAGCCAGAGCAAGAGAGAACATATACCATCCTAGAGCAAGCATGCGCCGGGGGGGGGGGGGGGGGGGGGGGGGGGGCGATGAGTGATGGGATCGCGACTCCTCCGCCTCTTGTTTCTCACACACTGGCAAATTGAATCCGCCTTGGAGTTTCATCCACTGTACTGCAAAGAAGATCTTGTCCTTTTGTACATGTCCTACGAGCCCGTCTTCTTTTCTTCACAGGCGAGAGAGAGAGGGAAGAGAGAGATGTGGTAGGCCTTGCCTGTCAGGGTTTCTGTCTCCCTACTCCACTCCCTGTAATCACCTTTCATCTCTCATTGGTTGCACTCTGGCCCTCGCCTCTGAGACGGCAAGTACTCAGCAAAAGGAGCATTGAATAGAGAGAGAAAGGCACAAAACCTTTTTAAAAAAAGGGGAGCTCGAGATGTTGTTCTCCGATTCCATCTACGAATAGAGCACTGCTAGATTACATCCAGCAAGTTGATCTAAATAAATTATTGTATTGATTGGTCTAAATAAGTTGTTGTATTGTATTGTATCAATTTATATGTCTATCTTTGATCCAGTCACGGGACGGAAAAGGATCGTGCTATGTCAGTCCGGACATGCTAAGCTCAACTGGCCATCGATGACCCATTGAGCATGGTGGCCCGATCTCTATTTTGGTGTTGCCCTGTCCGCAGCTGCCATGTCACCATTGCTGCCCATACGAAAGGACAAGGTTAAAGGCGGTGGTCGCGCGGGAAGAAAGGCTAACGAGAGGAAGCGCCGGAGAGAGGAGATGGCGGCCAGTAGGGAAAGAGGAGACGGCAGATACCAGGGAGGGAGGAGAGGAGGCAGGCGAGGGCCGGACCGTATGGCAGGAGGCAGCGGGGGCAGCTGGCCCGATGCCCAGCTGCCACACTGTTGCACCCAGCTGCGGCACTGCCGGTGCCACTGTCGCATGCGATAGTATGGCAGTGGCAAGGCCGCAGGGGCCAGTGGGCAAGGGGAAGGGGCATCTGGGCAAGGCCCAATGGGGCCAATGGTAATGGCAAGGGTAAGGCTGATGCAGACTACGGTTGGTCGAATGATGATAAGAGTTATTACTTCGGTGGTTTTACTATGTTGTGTACACACTTTTACTGTCATTTATGTAATGAATTAATATACAAAAAAGAACTCATAACATCTAATCGACGAGTTGCATGGTCTAAGGTTCTCCAGAATACTGGAGAGAGGCTTGACAACGTTGAGCTTGTGGGAGAGTATGTACAATAGTAGCTCTACCCTGTATACGTTGCCCTTCTCCTACATACAAAAGAAATGCATCATATTATGATACAATTTACTGTATGCCAGAGAAGAAATTACTGCTTACCGGTTCTATGGTAGTTTAGATCTTCTGTCCTTCACTGTTGTAAATTTTTAGGAACATCACGGCAAAGAAGGCGCAGTCGTTCAGGAGAACTTGTTTTGGCATAGCAAACATCAGCCTCCTCTCGTTGACAAACTTTGGAAACTTCCCACCAGCCACCGCATGGAAGCTGTCATTCAAACGTGCAGCTACTTTACTACCAACTGCACGATGATGGTCATCGAGGTCAATGCATTTTTGAATGTAGTCATTCGAATCTAGCATGTTGATGTGCATGTGCACATTATTTATGCAGTACACCGACTAGTGGGAGTTGTGAAGCAAGGGGAGAAAGGCCTAGCAATTGAAATAGAAGGGGTTGGCGACCATGTGAAGACAAAATTTACTACTTGCATGATGTAAAATTACTATAGTTCACCAATTTTACTGTCTTAGGGTTCTTGTCGAGTTGAACTCCCAAAAATACTCGCGATGAGTGCGCTATTTACTTTTCGTTTTTAAAGAACTCCTCAACATTTAGCAGCCTTTGCAAAATATAAAGTCACAATCATGTAGCTGATATTTACTGCATATATATATCTAGTAATTACTATCAGAACATAAAGAGTTTACTGCTTAACAAAATACATATCGAAAATTTCTAGGATAGAAAAATCACGTAGCCCACACTCTCCGACCTTAACACCACGCCATCGTGGCACATGTAGTCGATGAAGAAAGACACGGACATGTATTCTATCATCTGACCGTCATTGCACGAGGTCGCGATATCACCACAGGTGGCAAGCAAAGCATTGCTGGACTGTAGCAAGACCTCATTGCAGTTGAAAGAAAAAAAAAAGTAAAAACCCATGGGACATAAATTTTGCAAATGTCCCACACCTCGGCATTTATGGCAATACTTGCCATTTTTTACAAACCTTGTTGGCTTGTAAAGAAGTTTCTTACCTTTCTTGGGAAAAACCCAAGTCCTTTCTTGTTGAATGAGCATCTTTGCTCACTCAATAATTTATCAAGGGTAGCCTTATCTTTGAAATATCTCTCCAAGCTCTTACTTAGGTTGGTAACTTGCTTTTTTAATTTATTGTTTTCAATGACAAGTGATGAATCATATGGGTTAGCCATACATAAGCTAGAAACAATTTTAGAGGAGCATGACATGACTAACATGAGCTAGAATCAATTTTAGAGGAGCATGACATGACTAATAAATCATCACAAGATGTAGAGACATTAGATTTAGCAGTATTACTTGGAGCCATCTCTACACTAGGCAGATCATAAAAAATATTGCAATTAATTCCAATACTAGAATGAGACTTAGTGAGGTCCGTAAGGAGAGAATCATGAGATTTCTTTAGCTCCTCATAAGAATCCTTTAAAGAGAGATTCTCTTTTCAAGACCTTGAATTTTGATTTCTCCTTCTTAAGGTACTCATTTAAGTCGTTAAGTATATCTATTAACTCATCATAAGAAGGCTTATCGTCATCAGGAGATTTTACCTTATTTCTTTTGCCATGAGGCATGTAGGAGAGAAGAAAAATGATAGAGCCTTCATGATGATAATGCCAACAAGCCCTCTCTTCTTAGAGGACCCATCGTCATCGGAATCAGAATTAGAATACTCCTCATCGGGGTTTCACTCCCCAATATGAGCTTCATTCTTGCCATCTTTTTGAAACTTCTTGAACAGTTTCTTCTTGCTGTTGAAGTTTTGTTCTTGAATGACTTGGCCTTGTCATCCTTCTTGTTAGGGTAATGAGAGGCAATATAGCCCTTCTCATCACACTCATAACAACAGATGTTGTTATAGCGCTTGTTGTTGTTGAAGAAGTGCACCTTTTTGCTCTTGTCGAAGTAAGTGTTTTGGTTTGTGCGCTTCTTTATGAATTTCTTCATCCTCCTTAAAAGGAAAGCTAACTACTCTTTGGAGTCATCTTGTTCATCCTCCGTCTTGTCACTTGATTCCGCTTTTGCTTTGAAAGCGGTAATCTTCGTCCTGAAGGAGGATTGCTCTAAAAGCTCCTCTTTGTCCTTCTTGTACAACTCATTGCTTATGAGATTGCCCAAGAGGTCGATTGGTGTCATCCTCGTTAACTTAGGTGAGTTGAGGAACAATGTCAGCAAAGTCTCGTATTTCTCAGGTAGGACCCTAAGTATCTTGCGAACAGATATCAATATCAGTTAGTGAAGTACTTAGATTCTTGAGCTCGTTTATAATGTTGTTAAGTCTAGAATACATCTCATTAATGTCTTCATGAGGCAACATTGTAAATGTATCATATTTTATCCAATGCCTATGTATTTTGACCTCTTTGACCGTAGATGTGTCCTCATGAATTTTTGAGAACGTGATTCATATCTCATGAGCAGTTTTCAAACTGCTCACTCGATTGAACTCATCTGCGTTCAAAGCTCCAAAAAGAACGTTCATTACTTGAGCATTGAGGTAATCATTTCCTTTCTCAAGATCCGTGAGGTGTGTAGGATCAAGGGGCATAACGAAACCCTCACTCATAATTCTCCATATGCTTGAGCTTATGGCCTTCAAATAAATAGACATCTTAATTTTCTAATATGAAAATTTTGATCTATCAAAAAGAGGTGCCTTGCCTATGGATATACCGTCATTAGTCATTCTTTCTCTCTTAGATGGTAAAATCTAATAAAATGAGAGACCAAGCTCTGATATTAATTGTAATATCAAGGATGATTGACTAGAGAGGGGTGAATAGGTGGTTTTAAAATTCTTGCACCTTAATTGACAATTCTAGCAAGTATGGGCTAATCAAAGGATCTAGTACAAGTTAAGAGCTAAAATTTTATGTTTCACTAGGTACCCAAAGGCTATGTCAAAACTAAATACAATTCTTGCTACACAATTTAGCACAATCAACAACTAGAAATATAAATGCGGAATAGTAAAGTCAATAGGGGAAACCGCAACGAAGACAATTGATGTTTTTCCGTGGTATCGAAGACTTATCGATCTTTCTTAGTCCACATTAAGGTAAACTCAAACGAATTTAGACCGGCTCCATGATTTGAGCCTAACCACCTCAATATACTAATGGTTACTCTTCCTCCACTTCGTAGATGATGAGCATAACACCATTCACAATCTCGTCAGGTCTCTTCACAAGCTTCTTTTGAAGACATCACCACCAAACTTCTTCTAAGCCGTTTAGGTGTCAGCAAACACCAAGATTAACAAATCATAGCTCTAGCTTGAAGGTTTCAAGTGTCACAAGAATCAACTAATGATGCAATGCGCTTGAATACTCTCAACTAGCTTAAATATACGAAGATGGAGTAAATGAGTAGAGGAGAATGCCCTAGTGTCTCAAATGTATTCAATGAGGTCAAGGATAACTAGCTTGGTGCTGGTAAGGGGGTATTTATAGCCCAATCACAATTTTGACCGTTGAGGCAAAAATCCCCAATAATTCAGCAAATGCGGCACTACCTCCATATACCGGCCGGTTCTACTGCACCTATTGTTCAGCGGTTATTTGTAGTTTATTAAATGCTTAAAAACAAGCCATTAAACCTCAAATCGGTACTACCGCACTCAGGAGGGTTGGTACGCGGTAGTACCGCTCCCTACATACGGTATTACCGATTTCCAAGGGAAGAAAAAAGGTCAAAAAATACACCTCTCTAAAAATTAGCTACCACTATATAGGCTTCGATCCAACCATGGTGCGGTACTACCGCACCTTTCATACAGTCATACCACATTGCGGTAGTACTGCCAATAAGATTGCGGTAATATCGCTTTTCAGTTTAAGTACAAAGAAGATGCCAAATGCAGATCCAAATGCATGCATGACCCTTAATTGATCAAAGTGGCATAAGATAAATCTTTAAGCTACCAGCCATGATTCCTCTCTATAGTACGCCATGTAGCCTATAAATCCGGTTTTTTCACCATTCACCAAGACTGATAAAAGCTATAAAAATATCCTTTGACTACATAATACCTTTGTTTTGAGACATGGCGATTCTTTATCATCTTTGCATGCTATTTTCATATCATCATTTAAAATTCGAGACTAAACCTTTTAAACATCTTAACATACGTGTTATCCCTTTAATCATTATTATCATTAATTACCAAAATCATTTTTAGAGCACTACATGCTTTCAACGGTTGGCCTAGCCCATTTGACTAGGTCTGCTTCCTATCTCTTTGTCCAAAGCACACAGACAACGAAGAGAGGAGAGACAAAGGAGTAGATTTGTCAACTATATGCTCCTCTATAATACTCATCTACTTATCAGAAAGAATTATAGTTTACTGATGGCCATTCCTAACCAAAGCACCATACACAAAGCATGACATACTACTACCACTCCGATGTGAAAACCCCACTTGCATGGAAAATATAGAATTTTGGGGTGCTCCGAAATGGGTTGGTTTGGGATTATCCCTGCGCTCATGGGTCAACATCAGTGCCTTGTCATTCACCAAATACCAAAGAAAATTTTGTTCTTTTTTCTTGAGAGTATAAGCACATAAGCACTCTCTAACGCACATGTGCATTCCCTAGCACATATCTAACTAGAAAAGAGGCCTATACTTCACGGAGCGTGAGTATACACTTTAACTACTGAATACACCTACGTATATATATATATATATATATATGTGCACTCTTCCTTCTCGAGATCTACCCGAGGAGATAGGTAGAAAATCTTTCGTTCGATCAGGATCAAA
The DNA here is from genome assembly GCA_017311315.1 of Dendrocalamus latiflorus. Classification (NCBI taxonomy): domain Eukaryota; kingdom Viridiplantae; phylum Streptophyta; class Magnoliopsida; order Poales; family Poaceae; genus Dendrocalamus; species Dendrocalamus latiflorus. The sequence goes on along the minus strand of CM029647.1, from coordinate 13,587,280 downwards.
CTCAAAACCGATAGATTCGAAACATCCGAATCCACCGCTGAGCGAACACCCAGTTCCTGAGAAAATTCTGTTCTCGAGAATGGCTCTCTCTGGTCTCTTCCAATCCCCCCGAGATATTATGGATCACTGTGGTTAGGGAGCACACATGTTGTGAGTTGACTTGTGAGATCAAGTTGCTCACTAGCTAGTGCTTAATCCTTTGCCTAAGTAGGGCCTAAAGCATATATAAACTAACTAAAGAAAAGAAAAGTGTGGTGCGGTGAAGAGAAGATGCATTTATACTCGCTGGCCAACTCCTGTAGTCACTTCATCAAATTGGCTGAATCCTTTAGCTGCAAAGGCCACCAAAGTCCATTTACCCCATGAATTCTTAGGTTTTTTCCTCTCACTTCGTTCTCTCTCTTCTGGGCTCAGTCTTTCTACAGGACTTGGTCAAAGCTGAAGCTAGAAAGAGTCTTTGTTCATGTGTCGGAGCTAGGGTGCACTCGGAGCGGATACGGATGGATATCGCTTATCCTGTATCCTATTTTATATTTTTTCCTAGGAGTCGGAGTCGGACATGGATAATACCGGATATTCATTTCTCCATTCCGTATCCGTTTCATAATCTTTTGAACGGTCGGTTGGACAAAAATTATCCGCTTCTTTACATATGATATTGGATAGTATGATACAATCAAAGCGAACATGGAGAGACTAATTACTGAGATGTTGAAGAAAGAATACTCAGTACTCCCGTATGTTTAGATGTGACAATCTGGCTATATGCTATCTTGTTTCTAGGTGAAGTCACAATAGACTTTCTTATATCACTTGACATACAGATATATACGGACGAATATCACTTATCATGTATCTTATTCTATATTTTTTTCTCGGAGTCGAAATCGAATACAGATAGTGCCGAATACCCATATACCATTTCCATATTTATTCCGCAAGCCTTCAGTCGGTCAGACAGACAAAAATTATCCGCTCCATTTGCAAACCCGCTCAAAGCCCAGGGGCTTCAGCGAATTATGGAGCAGTACGGTGTAGAAAAAATATTTGTTGCAGTCACTATGGCGAAGGACCAGTTCAATTTCTTTAGAGATTCCGTAGATTTTGTAGATCTTGTGAGAATAGGTGTTCAGTAGAGTATCTAATTTTCACAATTTTTTTTAGAGAGAAGAATATAGGCGGATAATGCAGTGAGCTACACGCAAGGAGAGGAAATAGGCTATTTTGAAGAATGATGCTTCTGCCGTCCTACTAAGGTAAATTACCAAAGGGAAAACGAGACACCACAAAGACAGTCTAGACTGTACTTTATCTCTCTCTCTCTCTCTCTCTCTCTCTCTCTGCCCTAATTTTTCCTGTGGTCTTTTGTTTTGACACGACCGACCAAACGGAACTACTCGCTCAATGCCAGCGGCCGGAATATGGATAATGCAAATGCTTGCTTCCACGGCTCACTTCTTTTCGATCCACTTGAGAAGGAAAAGAAAGATATAAACGATACTGATTCAAGCCATTACGAAATTCTCACCTCCAAACTTGTAGAGCAAAGCAACGTAGGCAGAAAGGTCAACGCTTTCAACTTTTGATCAATCATGTCTCCGGTTGCATATTTTACGGAATAGGTCGCACCTTTTATTTAGTTCATTCTTGCTTCAGCTAAAAAAAAAAACTATTTCCAAGACGATGGCTGCAATACGATTCTCACCATAGCACCCAACAGTTTAGTTCAGCAATGGTGAACATATCAGGGGGAACATAATTTAAGCAGTCCGCAAAGAAAATAAAAATGACGATGCTACCGTCAACAAATACAACCACCAATAGAAACATTCGGAATGCTTCTTAGTGTTTTCTTGATTTTGTCAAACCAAACCAAATCCAACCTTAATATAATAATGCAAGATGCAAGAAGAAATGCATTTTTTGCGAATAGTGAGTGAGGCTGTACTTCTAAGGAGCATCCATTTGGCAGGTCAAACCGGACCCCATAATTTGATATAATCCGCTCATGGTCATGGAATATGTTCGGTTATAAAGAACTGTAAAATGTAAGCCCGAATGTAATAACAGCACAAATGCTACTCTTAGGTTTTATAACATTCGCTGCTTGGATAACTAAGATTAGGCAGTGATGCAGGCGTGCCATTACAAGACTAATTATCAATTTGTCATGAATCACTCTGGGCGAGGAATGTCAAGGTATAAAGTGGCGCAGTGAATACCCATTTTCCCAAGATAACCAATCAGGCATTAAATTGTAAACTTTAAATGGGAATTTAAAAAACTTCCATTCAACTTTAAAGTATCTGAAGAGAATTTCGATCCAAAGTTTTGTCTCATGAATAGACCAAAAGAGGTTGATATGATGTGCATAGGCATGCGCCGAATAAATTTCAACTAAAGCATTTCATTTCAGTTGAAGAGATGTAGCACTAACAGAAAGGGGGAGAATTTTCAGAAAAGGGATCGCATTCAGTTCTGCAGCTTGTGCTGTAATGCATGGGCAAAGGCAGGCATCTGTGATTCTGTGAATAGGTCAACTAAAACTTTTTTAACCATGTGCAATAGTACATGCAGCTGACATTTACAAACCAGATGGTCCACATGAAGTTGGATCAGAAGCAAATCTGCAAGATGCATAAAAATATTAGGCATGGGGTAAATAAGAAAGGTAACACATCAAACCCGACATATGTAGAACAAAACTTCTAGCTTGAACTATATCAGTTTATCATTTGCTATTGAATTTAAAATAAAGTGTTTTTTTCTAAAAGAAACATAAGGAAGCAAAGAGTTATCAAAGAAAACTAGTGAAGCAAACGCCAGAAGCCTAGAACTGGCACGGAATAGTTCATTTCCAGGTACACTGTTAAAATGTGAAACAGTGCAGCTCAGTTGACAGTAGGCCATAATAGGACCTGCAAGCTAGTCCCCCCGCAAAAGGAAAAAGTAAAAAGACAAAAAAAAAAAGAGCTGGTTTGTCTGCCACCAATGTCTTGCAGAATCAGTGCCTCAGGAACTTGCCATCACGAAAGATAGCTAGAATGGAACATAAACTAATAGTTCTCCTTTTCTTTAAATCAAACAGCTCCTAAGATACGGACATTTTAACTTATTTTAGGATGGCGATTGTTCACAAAAGTCGACATAAGCAAATTACTTCTTGAACCTAAATCCCATAAAACCATTAAATGATCAATTCCCAGCCTCTCTCCTTCTCTAAACAATACAATAGTTGAAGATGAATGTGCTGCTCAAGAATAACAATGGTTGGCCTAACATTAAATAGATCTCACTAGATATATGCCCGCTGAAACTGCAATCATGTGAACAATAAAAGGGCTAAGAGACATAAATGTTGGCCAACAAGTACATTCACCGGTTAGACAAAGCCACTAAGAAGCTCCAGTACTGGTCCTGGGCCATGCAAATCATGTGATCTTACCAGGGTTTGAAATCAAACAAAAAAAATGCCAGTAAAACTAATACTACATCACTTTATTCTCCAATGAGGATGTCACACCTTATGCAAAACCTCATACCAGTATGAGAAACGGTAGTTCATGCATACAGACAATGTACAAACTACAAAGTATGAATGTGAATGCTACTAGATACAACATATATTATAGGCTGAATATTACTTAAAAGTGACAGATTTGCATTGATACAACTTGTAACCGTAGTATTAGGCTGTGGACCTGTGGTGCATAGTTTTCTTCATGGGAATTTGGTTTTGTGCATAGCATATTACTATGTATACAGAAAAGTCAGGTTAGCTCTTAGGCCAAATAATGAAGCATCAAAAAACCAAATACAGTGTTTGGATCTTATTATGAAATCAATTAAAGCAGAGTATTTGTGTCAATATCCACAATTTTCTGGATTGAGTTTCGTGTCTGTGCTACTTTCCTAGTTTTATCCGTCAATCTGCGTCTTACAATGATGGGATCCCAAATTGAGCAGATTGCCAGAAGCCCATGAAGGTAGCAAGAAATGGAAAAATCAAAACACAAGCTCCAAAAGTCCAAACACTATGAAGCTTGTATTTTGACATCTTAACATATGGTAAATTGAAAATATTAACAGCACAACTTTAACAATGCTTGATTGTGTGTCTCTGTCCTTACTTCAGCTCTTCCGTGAAAAAAATTAATCGAAGAGTATACACTCTCTAATCTCTACCATGCATTCAAAGCACTCTATCATTACCGCTTGAGCATTCAATCAAGGTAACAAACATAAGCTAGGGTAGCCTGCTTTAATAAAAGGCAGACATGGGCAAGATTTACCTAAGGAAAAGAGCATCACTGAATGTCTACTGAATTTAATAGCTGCTTGCTAGTTGCTACCGTGCTATGAAAGAATTACATTGAAACTTCCAAAACCTCAGATACTTTCTCATATCTCCAAAAGGGTTAGCACTTAATATACATTTAATGGGGAAGGTCAAAAATTTTGTCCACCATGTAGTACAGCAAGCAATAAGGCATAAGATATGCTTTGTTATAGCTTATAAGGGCATCAATTATATGAGTTTGCTCTCAAGCATGTATGTTGAACTTAAATATCCTATTGCATACCACAATACTAAGCTGGGGCCTGGAGGTGACCAGATTATGTTGCAAAGTAATGCCCTTAGCATCAAGGAAGATGTGCGCACAGAATTGGAGATATGAAAACAAAGCAATTAATGCATACCTCTATTATGTGGGCATTCAAATAAGCATTCAGCATTGTTGATTAAATGGATAGCACAGTTCAATTAAAACCTATACCAACAGTTGACATCATGTTACCTTGAGCAAGAGCTGAAGAAGCCCAGTGTAGGGGTTTTGTTGGACCTACTTTTAATGTATATTAACTGTGTTTCTTTACAGCATGATAATCAAGATTACAACATTAACAGAGTGATCTTTTAAAAAATAAATCTTTGACAACACAACAACGAAATATGTTACATATAATAGATAACAAGCAAGAATGAGTTTACAGGAAAAACATTATGTCTAGTTTTCTACAAGATATGTAACAAGGAAAGAACTGCAGAAAGTAAAGCTGTAATGAGGCTATCTGAAAAAAGTATCGAAGTCCAAAAATCAGAAAGATTACCTGACGGCATGACTTGAACTAAACTAGGATAAGAATGCCCATTCGACCTAGTGGATGATCACTCATACTCAAATTGTACATCAACATGCACATACTTCCTCATGAGACAGACTATAAACGAGGTGAAGCTTGCTAACATCTGGCGCTCTTCTCGCGTTTTTGCCTCAGAAAGAACACCATGAATGACAAGTTTCTTGAGATTTGGACACCTTGCAATCATTCCAAACACCCAGGGTCCAAAGTGCTCACTTATTACTGTCCAACCAAGTTCCAGAACTGAAACATTCTCCAATGGTGACGATCCCTGCAGGCTATAATGAAGAAGCCCATCTTTTAATTCATAACTCAGTGAAAGATGCCTTAGAAGAGGAAATGAAACAGCAATTGTTTCTGAGTCCACAATCTCATCCTCATCGTCAAACACAACACCCCAAAACCGTAGCATTCGCAAGCTGGATGCTCTGGATATCATACTGTAGAACTTCGGCCAGACTATCGTGAAGTTACTCACATCCACAACCTCTAGATGGTCTGTACTCTCCCCAATATCCAAATGTGTAACGCTCACATCATCGATCTTGAGATGCTTTAGCGTACCCTTCCCAATGAGCTCAAACAAATCAAGGTTCAGAGCATGCAGGTGTAGGACCTCCAGATTATCCGCATCGAGTATGATCTTGTCCACACCAACTGATTTTGCAAAGAGGCTCTTCAAGGTATGGCTCGTCAGCTCCATTGTAGACTGTGAATCTGAAGTGACAATCTCAAGGACATCAAGTGCCAGTGACTCTATCTTCGGGCAAGCAGCAACTAAAAGGCTCAGATCCAAGGCTGAAACGCTCACGTGCCTCAAAGAAAGGGATTTCAGACAAGTGAACCTCTGATAGCTTGGTTCAACACCTGTGATTGTGTTATGGTCCAAATCCAACACCTCCAGCTTCTGCCTCCCACACTTCTCCAGGATGTTTACATCAGGGTTTGTTCGGACGTTGTAAGACAAGCTCCGGAGTGTCTCCCTGGTATACATGAGCCACGCAATAACAGGAGCTGCCGAGAACTCATGGGTGTTATCTATATGAATAGAGAGGCATTGCAGGCCCATCGTCTGAAATATAGTCTGTGTGATGACAATCTCCAGCTGACGTGTAGTCATGTCCCGAGGAAAGTCGTTGGAATTGAAGGACAGTGAATGGAGGTGCCTCCTGCAGGCCTCCCGCCACTTCCGGCATGCCGCAGAGGCGACCATGACGTCACGTGCAGCACTAAGATGTGAAAGAATGTTGCCAATGACTTCGACGGGGAGGTGCTCCATATTTGGCACCCAAAAGAATTACCCAATCTGATCAGCTAAAACCTAAAGGAGAATCTGCCCCATCACAATCAAAACACGCACAGTGCTCCACTCCACGGAATTCATGGAGTTACAGACATTTCAGAATGCGCGTATCAATAGTAGATTCCGATCCCATCACCTTCCTTCCCTGCGAAATCACACGAATAAATAGTAAATAGCACAGGATAATTCCTCGACGCAATGATATAGCGACAACCACTCTAGAGACTGAGCTCAGGATCCAGCGATGGAGATGACAAAACGTCCGCGAAAACCATTATTCACCCAAACAATTTCGAACTAACCAACAGAAACAAAAGCAAACTGACGGGGGCAAATCACACATCCGCGAGTTGATTAAATAACTAGTGCACGGATCACTACCGGATCGACCGAGTAGAGATAATCTCCACGAGCCAGACCACGGAAATTAACCCTACCTCCGCGTGTTGGATCGCACCGGGAGGGGGAAGAAGGCGGCGGATCGAATTCACATGCGGCCAGAGGCGGGGCCGCGGTGGCGGGTAGAGATGGAAGATTTCGTTTGGTGTGTGATGAATCTGGGTGCGGTGGCGTGACGGCGCGTGTTGTTGTGGGCGACGCGGAGGCGAGAGGAGGGGGAGACAGGGAGAGGTAAGACCGGGCGGAGAGAGGTGGGGGGAGAAAGAAAGGAGGTGGTGGTGTGGCCGTGTGGCCCGCGCGGCGTGGGTGGTGCGGTTCCGTCGTCTTGTGTGTGTGGGTGGTAGCAGTCGCTAATCCGGGCCTCGTTTCTGACTATGGCGTGGCCCATGCGGTGCGGGGTTTAACAAAGCCAGAACCTTAAACCCGTCGCCGGCCACCTAGGTCGGGCTCGGGACATATCAAAAAAAAAAAAAGTCGGGCTCGGGATAGCTGCCTCGCGCTCCCGCCGCCGACACTCGCCGCCATCCCTTTCCCTCCGCGGCTGGCTGCCGCGCGTTGCCCCTCCCTTGGTGCTCCGCAGCAGACCGTGATATCTATTAGGTATTCTTGTACCGCATCTCGCTTATCGATCTGCTATTTGTGTACAGGCTTCCATACTAGATCCTCTTCGATTGGCTATTCCTAGTAAGTTCTCTCTCTCTCTCTCTCTCTCTCTCTCTCTCTCTCTCTCACACACACACACACACACACACACTCGGGGGGGGGGGGGGTCGATTTTGAGATCTGGTTCCACAATTTATCATTTTTTTGAAAGGTAATTTATCAATATGTTTGCAAGATTAACTGCTTTGCGTTCTTTAGAATGGAGCATCCCTAAGTTTCATCACCAATAAATTAATTCACCGACAAAAGTACACGCTATTCTGTCAAAATCGCCACAGAGATCGTGAATGTTTGGTCACCAGTGCCTGTATTGCATTCTTGATGTCGTTGTATCTATTCCTTTGCAGTTTTTGTGGAGTTTTGGAGTGTAGATTATTCAACGGATGTGTTTCTAGTGGAGCAGGAATAACTTCATATACTAGTGCCGACCGTTGGGAGAGTTCAGGTTCGTCAGATACAGGATGGGGACGCAGCTAGTGTTTTCCACAGCTTCCAATTGTGGATACCCAGTAGGCATTTCTGGGAGCAGTGTTGGAAATTCAGCTTTGACTGCTAATTCAAGGCATTTTCAGAGAAGGCAAAGGATTTTTGGCTGGAACAGCGTTTCGTGCTCTGGTCGATTTGAGTGCTCTGCAAACTCACGTCGAGCTGGGCCACGTCGCACAAAGGATGCCTTCTTGGATCTCCACCCCGAGGTCTCCTTGCTGCACGGTGAGGGTAATGGCACAATTGGTGTTCTGAGTAAGGAAAAGTATGTTGAAAAGGCAGTTGAAACATTAGCTGATACTCCTATCACATATAGCTATAACGAGGCAAGGATTAAGGTCATTGGTGTTGGGGGTGGTGGTTCCAATGCTGTGAACAGGATGCTTGAGAGCTACATGAAGGGGGTGGAGTTTTGGATCGTGAATACCGACTTTCAAGCATTGAGAATGTCTCCTGTTGATATGGAAAACAGGCTGCAGATTGGCCAGGAACTGACAAGAGGTCTTGGTGCTGGTGGGAATCCAGACATTGGCATGAATGCTGCCAAGGAAAGCCAGGAGTTGATAGAAGAGGCAGTTTCTGGCGCTGATATGGTTTTCGTGACGGTAAGAAGTTTAAGCATGTTTTTTATCCTGAAGTTTCACTGAAGGAGAATCATACATTTTCTGAGTCATTTATTTTTGAAACAATATCTTCCCAGTCATTTCTTAAAGATAAGTGGCAACTACACATTCATCAAATACATTATTATATGTGCACATTGCTGTTCCTGATAACTAATTGAAGCTATTGTGCCTTACTTGTGTTATATTATTCTGGTTATTTATGTTAGGCCATAGTTTCCAGTAAACATTATCATTGACTGTCGTACACTTTCAAGGGTATTCTTCTGCATACATTTGATTCTACAAATTGTTCATTCAGATGTGATTTGCAGGCCGGAATGGGTGGGGGAACAGGCACTGGTGGTGCACCTATAATTGCACAGATTGCAAAGTCAATGGGCATATTAACTGTTGGGATTGTGACAACCCCATTTTCGTTTGAGGGAAGAAGGCGGGCAATTCAGGCGCAAGAAGGAATTGCGGCCTTGAGAAGCAATGTTGATACACTCATTGTAATTCCAAATGACAAATTATTGACTGCTGTTTCTCCAAATACTCCTGTCACGGAAGCATTTAATTTGGCAGATGATATTCTCCGGCAGGGTGTTCGTGGAATCTCAGATATAATCACTGTAAGATACTACAACATTCCCTATTTTACCCAAGTGATATATCCAATAATGTGGCAATGTGAGTAATAGTTTTGAGTGTAATTAGGCAACTTATGTGCAGAGGCGAAAAGCTCAAAAGCCTCTGTTGAATTGCCTATTGTATATCAACTGTTAGGATAAATCTTATGCTAGGTACCTTTTGACAGTCTTCTGTAATATTCTTCTCATTGACCATGTTTGGTTAAGAACAAGTAGACAAAGTTGTACTGTTCTAAGGATTTTTGCACCACTACATTGTCATGTAAATTTTAACCTTGACCAAATATACAACTATCTGTAATTAGTGTTGTGTATTATTGTCACCTGCTCAATATGTTTCATCAAGACAATTACATGTGATGTATGCATCTCTGATGGTATTCTACTTCTATCTTCTCTTCTGTTTGCAGGTGCCAGGTTTGGTTAATGTTGACTTTGCTGATGTTAGATCAATTATGGCAGATGCAGGCTCATCCTTGATGGGAATAGGAACTGCAACAGGTTGCCTATTCATGTATATAGATAATGCTTTATTTTTTTCATCCAGTAGCAAAATTTGTTAGCAGGTAGAACAAAACTGATATTTCAATCTCTTTACTTCGTTGTTGTCTTTTGTTGTTTGTATTTTCCTGATTTGGTAATGGTTAACCGGCATAAATTCCCACATTTGTTTATTTGAACTAGCATTTTCAACATGCCTTTATCTCTCTTTTGCTTGTTTTATTACTCTGCTTGCTGAAGTTGGAGCTCGAAGAACTAGCATTTTGGAGAAAAATATCTTAAAAAAATGGATTATTGGTCCATTTGCAGGTAAGACACGAGCCAGAGATGCTGCATTGAATGCCATACAGTCTCCATTACTTGATATGGGCATTGAAAGGGCTACAGGAATTGTGTGGAATATCACTGGAGGAAATGATTTAACCTTGATGGAGGTATTGCTTATATGTACTTTTCTTCATATAAATGATCTATAATTTGATAGAGCTGTGAAAGCTATACATGTTGGATAACTGTGTGAGCTATGAACTGGATCATCCGGTGTTGATTTACTTTCAGGTGAATGCAGCAGCTGAAGTGATATATGATTTTGTTGATCCTACTGCAAATCTAATTTTTGGCTCTGTTATAGACCCATCATGCTCTGGTCAAGTAAGTTAACAAAGCATTTGTTTGTTTGTTCTTTTGTAGAAAAACGAGTTGCACAGCACAACCTTGCTGCACTTATGATAACAAAGGGTGTAGGACTGGAAATGCAATAGAGGGGTGTGAATGGTGCTGATTAAAATTTTTTCCCAAGTATTCTGGATTCTTCTCTCAAATAATTACAAAGTTACGGGATAAAATCTAAAGCCGAAATCTCAAAGCTTCAAAAACACAAAATCTTGAAAATCTCAATCCCTAGAGGTCTGATTGCCAGTTAGGGGTGATCTGACCTCTCTTTGGCGGTCTGACCGCCAACCAAGGGGTGGTCTAATGTCATGAACCGGGGTAAACACCACCAAGAAGATGGCCGGATGACGTCGGTGTAGAAGGAGAGAGAGAGGCTAGATGAGGAAGACTATGATATTTCTCTGATTGATTAAAATAGCATGCGGTAGCCCTCTTATATAGATGGGCTCCCCCTAACAGTTATAATCTAATCTCAATCATATCTCTAACAATTATAGAAACCAATATCATATCTCTAATTATATCTCTAACACAAGGATACTAATATCTAACTCAAATAGAATCTAATCTCTAATTTCTAATAATAAACCGGCTGGCCCAAGGCCCACGCCTATGACATCTAACCTCTATTTAGACGGTATGACAGCTATGAACAGTAATTTCAGGCAAATGAATAGTAAAATCAGCACAATTACGAGATTTCAAATCCACGTAACTTTTGATTGGATGATCCAAAAGTCGTAAAATTTTGTACACATCTTGCTTAAGGTGTTAGAAACCTATTTCATCCATAGATCGCAAAAACTCACGTCAAAGTTTAGACCTTTTTGATATTTAAGTAAGAATGCACAAAAATGACCTAGAATCAAAATCGGTGATCAAGACTTGCTCGTGGGCAGAGAATAGCTAAGATGGCTTTAGATATGTTCCCACATATCACAACAAGCAGGAGGACCAAAGAAATCACTACAAAAACACTTAGATCAAGAAATCACTTGGAAGATTAACAATATGCAAAAACCGAGTTTCTTAATGAATTAGCTACCAAAGTGTCTAGATGGGTGGAGGGTGATTCCCAGATATTCTCTCCATTTCTTATACATCCTTGATACAGTAAGATCAAGAAAATGGTGAGGGATGAGGAAAAACCAATTAAAACAAGAGCAAATCAATTAAATAGAGAGATAATCATGGAGAATATCAAAGATTGATTCTATTGCTGCTTGAGGAGGAAAGTTTTACAGCCACTCCACCTTGGATTACAAAGAGCACACCAAACACTCAAGACCCTAACTCTAAAATAAGAGAGCACATGAGAGGTGGGTTGGATGATTAACTACATGTCTTCATTCCAACCCTCTAATTATAGATGGGCTAGCCAGCCACATCCATCTTTTAGTGGATATTATCCACTTAGCACAATGGAAAAAACCCGGTAACCCTACACACATGGATTTTACTCACACATGTTTATGCACGTTTTCAAAGCGCATAAGTCCGAATCCGCTAAATCCTTAGTCTTAATCCATTTTGATTAAACCAGCTCCATCTTGAGCTAAACCGCTCTCCTAGGCACCACTCATGCACTGCGGTTTTGATTGAAGATAGTTTCCGGTATTTTGGCTAAACTACCAAAATACCCTTCGTTAACCGGGTCATCACTATCCATTATAAGCAATCGCCATGCTTGTCACGTGTAGGTGCACCACTAGTTTGCCATACGTAGCCAAGTCTCTTCCGTCGCGGTTCCACCGAACCACAGTTCACTTGGCCCGTCCAAGCTATATGGTGCCATCCCGTCGCTTGAACTCGCTTTTTACATTTCTCGCATTTCTCGTGCCATACTTGAGCTCACCATCTTACTCGACATTCTTGATCGTTCTGGGTCTTAGCTCTTCTATGAGCTTAGCTCTGATCCTCGCCATTGACTACGGTTAACTCCAAGCGACCTTATACATTCAAAAACAAAGAAATCATTTCTAGGCATAAGTTTTTCACAACTTGACCCACATTAGTTGCAATATAGCTCATGCAACATAAAATCACTAACCATACTCACCAAAACTCATTCCTTAACTTAAAATCCACAATACGAATTCTGACAGAAAATCCCCATCTGGACATTCCTTAGTCGGTCAGACCGCCAACCCTCATGCGGTCAGACCGCTGACATGGGCCGGTCTGACTGCCAACACCCGGCCGGTCAGACCGTTGACACAAGCCGGTCTGATCGCTCCACCCAAGCAGTCTGATCGCTGACACCAACCGGTCAGACTGGTGGCACAATGCTGGTCTGACCGGCCTTCCCCTGACCGACCAGCAACACTGCCATTTAAATTTTCGAATCTCTCAAATTGCAATGGTTTATCACATCATTGACTATAACCTTCTCACAAGTCGCATGGTCCTTCAAAGGGATAGACATTGCTATGATTTTGATCACTTAGCTATGTTGTAGAACATTTAGATTCATATTGTAAATTTGCAATGATGATTATTGCACATGTCAATAACATAGTATGTTCATTCATTCAGGTGAGCATAACCTTGATTGCAACCGGATTTAAGCGCCACGAAGAGAATGGGGGTCAATCTGTTCTGGTACACTCTTCCCATTGTTTCCCATTTGCCCACTATCTAGTTAATTATCTTTGTGGATGGATATGTGCTAATCCATTTTATAATGAATTAATGCATTAAGGGCGGCTGTTTGGTTTGCTTATCTGCGTGTGTGTTGGATTAACTTCCATATTACACGCAAGCACCATCTCATTAAGGCAACCAAACAAACGCTTAGTTTATCTATGTCAGATGTACTTACCCTTGAGACAGGGGCGGAATTGGGCCCCTGGCAAGGTGGGCTTCAGCCCGGGGCGTGAGAAAATGTGCAGTGTATAGCCCAGATATTCTCAGCCCAGACCGGGGTATAATTGCTAGTATTCAGCCCAGGTAGCCCATATATGTTTCGAAATTCGCCACTAAGCCAGCGGCCTACGGGTCTCCGCGCAGCCCACGGTATTCACGCGGCCCACCACTGTCTCCGCGCGGCTAAGCCTTCACGCGCTGCCAGCGGCGCCGGTCGCTGCGCTCAAATGCCAAAAGTTGAAACCCTAGCTTAACCTCGTCGCGTCCGCCATCTCCCCGCCTCCTGGCGCCGCCCCGCAACCGCCTCGTCGCCTCCGCCGTCTCCCCACCTCCCGGTGTCGCCCCGCAACCGCCTCGTCGTGTCCGCCGTCTCCCGGCGCCGCCCGGCCCGGCCCGCCTCCCAGTGCCGCCCGGCCCGGCCCGCCTCCCGGTGTCGCCCGACCCGTCTCGCCGTCTCGGCGCCGCCCCGCCTCGGCGCCTCCCGACCCATCTCGCCGTCTCGGCGCCGCCCCGCCTCCCGACCCGTTTCGGCGCCGCCCCGCTTCCCGACGACCCGACCCGTCTCGGCGCCCCTCCTCGGCTCGACGCCTCGACGGCTCCTCCTGCCTCTCCTCCGCCTCCGCTGGGCCGCTGGGGAGATCCGGCTGGGGTCGGAGGAGCGCACGCTGCACGGCCGCATGGGGACTCGGGGACGGGGAGAGATTGAGAGGGGAGCGGAGCGGCCGTCGGCGGAGCCGGCACTCGCAGCCGCCCAGGGTGTGGACTGTGGAGGAGTGGGGAGACTGAGTGACTGACCGAGAGCGGCGAGAGGCGAGCGACTTAGAGAGGAGGGGCACGGCCGCACGGCCCACGCACGGGTGAGGTGTCGGCAGTCGGCTGGAGCCGGCTGTCGGCACGGGAGGAGACTCACTAGACTGAATTTATTTTAGTTAGTGAACTAATTTGTTGATGGCACGATGCATCACATACACTTTTATTAATATATCAAGAGTCTTATGTATTTCTTAATTTTTAATGTGTAAGTTTACATAAAGTATTTACATCAAGAATTTATATCAAGTGATGCAATATCCATCATCATCTATCAAATTTATAACATTACAAATTATTCGTGTTTATGTCTTAAAAAACATTTGAATTTTTGCTGTAGGAAACAAGGAGGTATTAGTCAATACTCAATACAAAATGAAGCGGGCGAAGAAACAATTATCTCGTGCTAGTGATAAGTTAGCTTCTTATAAATGTAAACTTCATGCTGTTCGTATTTATTCATACACATGTTTGATTTACTCTCATATGTTGTCTTTACAGGTTCTGGTTCATGTCCAACTATCAATGAAGAAATGACATGATAGGATAGAGAGCAAATCTTCGTGATTTAGGTACTCAAATTATATCTCTGTCGTGTTACATTTTTTATATTTTAATATTATGCCATGTTTTTCTTATTATGCTTTATGTTTACTTGTTTAGTATTGAACTCAAGTTTCATATCAGTAATGCAATTAGCCAATTATGATATATTGTTGTTATATCGTTGTATGGGTACAAATTAGCGTTAGTTTTAGGTTGTTAGAGTTCAGCCCGGGGTGTAGCTAAATCCTGGTTTCGCCACTGCCTTGAGATAAACTTGAAGGGATCGCAGCTTGGTGGGGATAACCATCAGAGCCAGACCGGCCGTTTTTCTTCATCTTCACACGACGAAGGTCCTGCAATAGAAATTCCACATTTCCTGTGGAGAAAAGGGCGTTCAGGGTTCTCGAGAGGCTGAAAGGAAGTGTAGCATGGCCCATGGTTTCTCGTTTCACTTTTTTTTTTGTTTGGCCAATTACTATGAGCCTAGGTGATTTATGAATGTAGCATGTATGCTGGGATGATCCGGCGATGGGACTGATGTTATCAGGTGCTGAGGCATCCTTCTGTAAAATCATGTGTGTTTGTGTTTAGAGTGACATTGACTCTCTTTGTCATGGCATCTTCATTGAACAAATGTCAATAATACTTTTTCTAGTTTTCTATAGTAATCGAGCGATGGAAATTTGATAGACATGCTAGATGGAAATTTGATAGACATGCTAGATGATACAGAATTTGCAACAGTAAAGGTAATTCAGTTGTCTGTTTTTTAGAGAGAAATAATTCAGTTATCTTGGCTATTGATTATGCTAAGTTAAGACTCACTATTAACATCTTATTTGTATGTATTTGTAAGTGAGATGCTTGTACCTGAAGAGCACTATGGTCTTATGTGAGAGGTGCATCGGGTGTTCTAAATAGTTCTCTTTAGGCTTCTAGAATTTCCAGGAGACTTGACTACTTGGGAACTTTTGCTGTTTTCTCAACGATAATTTTTTTGTGCAACGATCGAGGATTAAGGAGTTCAAATTTTAACGTCTTGTACGAGATGGTTTGGTTCTGTTTGTTCGAACCTAATGACATTTTTCCGTTGCAATGCAAGCACATTTCATTTTGTCTTCATTGCCTTTTCACATATGTGATTGTTTTATGAGTGGCGTCATGTTTGCGCCTGAACCATACTACTCTTAAGACTTTAGTTATCAGCCAAGGTTATATGTGTTTGAAGTCTGTGGATCATGTTATAGACTTATAGTAGAGCGTCTATGTGCTATTGCATGACGATTGTCATTTTCTTGACTTTCCCATTAGGGTGAAGAATCACGGTTTATCCGTGTTGGAGCATCCCAGTGAATTCTTTGGAGTTGCCCCATTTGAGCTTTCAACCCTTCCGTGATATTACTTCAAGCTGTAAAAAATCTAAATCTGAAAAAAATCATATCTTCATGCCGCAAAAAACAGTTTCTCCATTGCCCTCCAGTACTCACCCCCAGGTTTTGAAAATCGTTTTTTTCACTGTATGTCACCGATAGAACCAGTTACCGATTATCGGAAAATTTCAGCCAATTTCGGTCAAAAATTTCAAATCAAAATTTGAATTTTTTGAAGTTAAAATGAAAAAGACCAAAAAAATGTAGTTTTAGAGATTCAAACCCACGCCCTGCTCTTTCCAAGGCAAGGGAGGTTACCACCAGGGTGCATGCACACTTAATGTTGTAATGTTGTTATGAATTTCCTTTATATTTGACAAAAAAAAAGCAAATCAGATTTTTTTAGCCGATTTGAAATTTAACCGGGAGGTCAAGTTAAACCTGTGTTTCCAAATATCTGATGATTTTCGGCCAATTTTGTGAACCCTCCTCACTCCTCTGTGCTTGGAGCTCCATACCTTATTTGACTAAAAGTTGTATATCGTGTTGGAATGAATTTTTATATTTTTCTCAACAGTTATTTACATAATTTTTAAAACATGATGAATGATGATTGGATATTATTTATCTTTTTATATGCTTTAAGATTAGTATTATTTTTGTTACAAAGGAAAGCGTAGAAGCACTTTTTGTGTGTGTTTTGTCTGGTACGTCATTGGGACACAGAAGGTGTAATTATTTATTTGTTTATTTATTTTGAGATGAGAAGGTGCAATTTTTGTCGCACGTATTGTTATGTTTCTGTTGAATACGGTGGAGCGTTTGAGACTCGAACCTAGCTTCAGTGATCATCATTGAATGATTGAATCGTTGATCAGTCCAAGTAAATTAAGCATGGAAACATACCGGCCGCAACGAAATGTTCATGCATCGCAGCTTTACTTAACCGCAACCAGTACTCTCGGTAACTTCAGATGCAAGTGCGGACGAGCCACGGCACGAAAGCTACTGGAAAAGTTTTCCTCACGGCGCTGGTATTGCTACTTTTAACACCATCGAAGTATCGAACCGCTATAAAAGGAGGCTCATCTAAGAGAACTCTTCGCACTTCACCGTTTCTTGTACTAGCTAGGCACGCTCCAAGTCCAACCATGGAAAGCCGAGCTCTCACTCCCTTCCAGCTCATTGCCGCCCTCTTCGTGGCGCTCCTCGCCACGTGCCACGCCGGCGGAATCACCGTCTACTGGGGCCAGAACGACGGCGAGGCGTCGCTGGCCGAGACGTGCGCGTCCGGCAACTACGAGTTCGTCATCATCGCCTTCCTTCCCAAGTTCGGCAAGGGCCAGACGCCGCGGCTGGACCTTTCCAGCCACTGCGACGCCTCGTCGGGCGGCTGCACCGACCAGAGCAAGGACATCCGCTCGTGCCAGCGCCTCGGCGTCAAGGTCCTGCTCTCCATCGGCGGCGGCGACGGAAGCTACGGCCTCTCCTCCCCCGGGGACGCCCGGCAGGTGGCCATGTACCTCTGGAACAACTACCTGGGCGGCTCGTCGTCGTCCCGCCCCCTCGGCGACGCCGTCCTCGACGGCATCGACTTCGACATCGAGCTCGGCGGCACCAAGTTCTGGGACGACCTCGCCAGGTACTCTAGCAGCTAGCCTACTCCAAGTACAAGTACGTGTATCGGTGTACGTACTCATATATGGACGCGCGGCATGTGCGCATGCAGGGACCTCAAGAACTTGGGCAAGAACGGCGGGGGAACGGTGCTGCTGAGCGCGGCGCCGCAGTGCCCGTTCCCGGACGAGTGGGACGGCGACGCGATCAACACGGGGCTGTTCGACTTCGTGTGGGTGCAGTTCTACAACAACCCGGAGTGCCAGTTCAGCGCGGGGCGGGGCGCGTTCCTGGACGCGTGGAAGAAGTGGGAGTCGGTGCCGGCCGGGCGGGTCTTCCTGGGGCTGCCCGCCTCCAAGGACGCGGCGGGCACCGGGTTCGTGCCCGCCGGCGAGCTCACGTCGCGCGTGCTGCCGCTCATCAAGGGCTCGCCCAAGTACGGCGGCGTCATGCTGTGGTCCAAGTTCTACGACGACCGCACGGGCTACAGCTCCGCTATCAAGAGCCACGTGTGATTCTTCGCAATATTCGGCTCTGCATGCATGTGTTGCATCTACATTCGTGAGTACGAGTTTACGTATGTATGATGTTTGCTGGTCTTTCATCTTTGTGCGTGCTCTTGTTCATGTCTCGGCGTGTTACTAGAGGTGTGATTCCCGCGTACGTTCTGTAATCTGTATCACAGTGATTTGTATCGTGCCGTAGTGCGTTGAGAGCTCGGTGTTAGCTAGCTTACCATTGTTCTAGAGACATGCATGCATGCATGGAAGTTGCAGTGCGTTGAGGAATTATGCTTTTATAATTGTGTTCGGTTACCTGCTCTTTCTAAACCACGCTACCGTTCTATTTGATATTAGGGCGGCTTTTGAAAAGCATTTTTTTCCTACTCTAGATATAACAGTTATTTGAAAGTATCTTTTTCTGAGCCATAACAACAAACTCTTACTAGAATCGGTAAAAACGCACATATTCTACAGCGCAACACGGCAAAGCACCAAATTAAACTTGCAACACAGCAAAACACCCCTACATCGAAAATTGTTACATTTCAAATAACAGAAGAAGTTGGCAGCAGTTACTATAGAAAAATAGAATTTTTAAATCTTAATTTGATTTGCTAAACAAGGTACTAAATTTTTCAAAACGGCTTCCGTAACAGCGGACTCTGTAACACCTGGTGCAATCGGTGATGGTCTGATGGACCAAGTGGCTTAAGTGGAGTTATGACGATGGGTTTCCCTTGCAATTTTATATATATATATATATATATATATATATATATATATATATATATATATATATATATATATATATATATATATATATAACAGGAGCACCAAGGTGTTCAGACTCCATAATTAAGATTTTTCATCCATACTTGATTCAACATGCTAAATCAATGACTTCCTTTTTAAATTGATGCTTTTTCGATTTAATAAATGTTAACGGTTTGCCTGATATATTATATATCATTGCACTTGCACGCATCTAAAATCAATCCAAAGACAGAAAGGTTTAGTGCCCAGCCATCATGGTGCCTTATTTCAGCGTCATATATATATATATATATATATATATATATATATATATATATATATATATATATATATATATATATATATATATATATATATATATATGTGTGTGTGTGTGTGTGTGTGTGTGTGTGTGTGTGTGTGTGTGTGTGTGTGTGTGTGTGTGTGTGTGTGTGTGTGTGTGTGTGTGTGTGTGTGTGTGTGTGTGTGTGTGTAGAGAGAGAGAGAACCATGATTTCAAATACGCGAATTCAACCCAAGTTCGGGTATATTTTTTTAAAAAATATCAGTTTTAGGGTATATACCCATCTATAATAATTCAAATAAAACATATATATTTGAAAAAAATATACTCGAATTTAAAGCTTTGAATGAATTTAGATCACATACTTTGCTGATTTATAATATAATTAGCACATACCTACAATTAAACTATCAATAAAAAAGACAATTGTAGTTCAAATTTCAGTTCAAACTTATTTGAACTAGTTAGTAAACTAGTTAAACTTGACATCCAAAAAATTTTAAAATTTTTCGCACATGATACATAAGGGAAATATCTATTCTAGACCATGGTGCCCCTGTTAATTATACATACATACATACATACACACACACACACATACATACAGTATAAATAACAGGGGCACCATGGTGCCTATGTTCCATGATTGAGACTTTCCATATATGATTAAGATATTTCATCCATGATTGATTTAGCATGCTAAATCAATGCCTTTTTAAATTGATGCATTTTCAAATTAATAAATGTTAACAACTTTGCCTGATATATTATACATCATTGCACTTGCACACATCTAAAGCAATCCAAAGGCAGGGAGGCTTGGTGCCCAGACACCATGGTGCATGCAAGTGTAATATATCAGGCAAACCCGTTAACATTCGTTAATTCGAAAAGGCATTAATTTGGAAAGGAAGTAATTGGTTTAGCATGCTGAATCAATCATGGATGAAAAGTCTAAATCATAGAGTCTGGGCATTATGGTAGCCTTGTTATTTATACTATACACACACGGGTGCACTACCGAGCGTGTGCGCGCACGCTACGCGTGCAATCGCGCAGGGCGCACGTGCGAAACCTGGCTTGCTGTAGCGGTCGTGTGTAACTAGGATCGACAGTAACTTTCTATAGTATTGTAATGTGAAAGGTACCACCAGACAAAGTAGTAATTACTTCCACTGAAGTTTTTCCAATTTGTAAAACGTTATTAGCTTTCTATCTTCAAGTTACTTGTTGTGAAACATTAAGTTATTGTTACCAATTATGGCAAACATTTTTTTGCGGCGCGCTGAAAAGTTACTAGCGTTTGTGAGTGAGGTTATTATCAAATACATATTGAGTTACTGTCAGTTTTGTAGTGTTACTACCGACAGTAACTCTACATGTGTTTGGAAGTAACTTTACTTGGAAACGCTAGTAACTTTCCAGCGTGCAGAAAAGGTACTGACAGAAAAGGAATGTTTCTAGTCGATAATCATAAGTTACAGTACCCGGTCGGTAGTCGTAAGCTACAATACCCGGTCGATAGTCGTAAGCTACAGTACCCGGTCAATAGTCGTAAGCTACAGTACCTGGTCGATAGACATAAGCTATAGTACCCGGTTGGTAGTCGTAAGCTATAGTACCCGATCGGTAGTCGTAAATTACATACCAATCACAACAAGTTACTGACCATGCACTTTGAAGTTACCATCTACTAAATAAGAAAAGTCACAGTCCATTGATATAAAAGTTACTGGCCATACACTACAAAGTTACCAACTATAAATTAAAAAATTACTATGCAACAACAATACATGTTGTAAACATCATTTGTACATTCATCACAGAATTAGCATCCAGATCTTCACAAGTTACTTACCATATCAACAGAAATTTGATGGGTTCTATTTGGGTAGGATCAAGTGTGATCTCCAAAGCATTCTGGCTATCCGCAATTATGATTATGCTTTCCTTGGACGGTGCCTTCCCCATCATCTTCATTTGCTCTCCTAAAACGGAATTTTATGGCGATTAACAAAAACAACATCACAATGACAAATCGACCGCACTATAGCTAGAATATAAGGAACATCTAACCAAATCGCTAACCCTAAGTACAGCCGAGTGAGGTCAATGACGACGGCTGACGGCGCGTGGTCAAAGTGACGAGTGACATTGCTCGATCGGTGGTGATGACCGAAGGTACCAGATTAGGACATGCGGCCGATGACGAGGTGGCGAAGTTGCCAGATTAGGGAGGCGTGGAAGCGAGAGAGATGGGGAGAGATCAAATCGCGGGATGACGAAGAGAGAGATTCCCGGGTGGGCTTAAAACCCGTTCGATTTCCATACCCCACTAAATGGCAGAAAAAGCGACACATGGGACCACTTGGGACCCGGGGATACGGGTTTAACGCACGTGAAACTGTAAGTAGCTTCATGTATTGTAGATGATAACTTTTTGTACGGGAGATAATAACTTTATTATGTTGATGATAACTTCATTATATATAGATAATAACTTTATACGTAATCGAAAGTAACTTTTCAAGAATAAGAAAACGTGACCGCTAAACCGTGTGTGGGGTCGATTGAAAGGATGTAGCGTGATTGGCTGATTACGTCGTCGGGTCGTGTCGTTAGGGGGTTTGCATACTTATTTTATGCGTAGCCACTAAATAGTACTCTAGTTAATTCTTTTCTACGAAGCAGTGACAAAATTATAAGCGGTGTGTTGTGAATGTGTAGATCTACCCTACAGGCATAAAGCGGATTTTGGCTCCGGGTGCCGGGTGTTACAACTTCCTCGCATCATCTTTTCCCGTATTGCACATCTGATAGGACATAAACCACTAACTAGTACAAAATCAATACACTTAACAAAATTATACGTACATATCATCGTACTTTGTGAAATTATTTTGGGATAATTAAATCCTGTTTTACTTTTACTTTGGGCCTAAGGATCCTCTTTGCTATTTCAGTGGATTCCAATAGTCTTGTTTAATGAAATTGCTTTTCAGTTTTTTTGGTATTTTGCTATGTATTTTTTCTAAACAACATTGCAAACGAAGATTGTTGTGATCAAAATATAATTGCCTTTTACTTTTTTTTCTATTTCAGTGGATTCCAATAGTCTTGTTTAGTGAAATTGCTTTTGAATGAGGAAATCTCTTTGTTTTTTTTCTAATTATCTAAGTGGCAGTAGGATTATCATGGATTCAAGGTTCAAGGAAGTAATGATGAGATAAAGGCTCCATTTGGCGTCGCAGAGTCTCTTTTTTGAGCCATGACAACGAATCTTTTTGAAATGAACAAAGATAATTGTAATTAACTAGTTTATACACAACTGCAATCTGGCCCATAATCACAAAATTGAATTGCATCCGTTGATGGGTTCCACACTTCCGCCTGCCAATGAGAGTTCTTGTAGATTTGTTAGGAACGAGCTAGTGCGCAGTGAGCATATGTTCAGATGACAATGCACAATCAATGCCAATCTCCTTTTCTGCTAGAAATGATAAGCACGAACTTGTTCGGACTACAAAATGTCCAAAACTACCAATCACTTGTTCGTCATGCGAATCGACCTTTTCCTCCAAATTTTCTCCTGTTGGTGCACGTGACATTAGCCAACATATAGTTTTCGCCAAGTTGGGGAATTGGGACAAGTGCTCAAAATCACCCAATTCATTCGGCTCATTGTCCATTCCTCTGTCCAGGAGCATTACTAATATGTTCAATCAGTTGTCTAGGCTCATCCCTTAAAGTTGTTGATTGTCGGGTTAGCTCTATGTTCGGGTTGAGCTTACCCACCGAGTGATACGAAGATGCGTGAGCAGCATGACGTTTCGCTCATCAAACAGTTGTGAGCTTGTTCATTGCACTGGCTGAATGCCAAAATTGACCACAAAATGTTGCGCAAATGATTGCTCTAACTAACCAATGGTGCTAAATAAGAAACTTATGGTGTGCAATCTTTTTTTTTTTAAAAAAAAAGTGATGTGCAACTGACTGAATACATGTAGACCAATTCAGGGCATTGAGTTTTCTGTAGTTCCTTGGATTCTAAATATCTTATGCATTTTTTAGATAATGGATATAAAATCCGGCCTCTATATCCACTAGTGATATACACAGTCAAAATATCTTACGCATAACAGATCATAAATGATAAGAACATCGATCCAGTAGCACAATCTCGTCCGTGATACCGGGAAGAATCACACCGGATCTTGTCCTTTGTATCAACAAGCAGTCTACCTCCCTGCCTTTGCTCGAAAGCGACTAGATTGGCTGCAGCGAGCTGCCTCTGAGAGACTCTGATACGAAAAACAAATTGGTCGCACTCGCACGGCTTTTGGGAAGATGCAAATGCAGCGGCATTATGGCATCAACTGAAACGCTCAAACACGGCCATTTGAAGATTTAAAATTTATACAATGATATGACTATTGTGAATAAAAATACTTATATTTATTTAGATTTCATTAATGCTTTGACAAGATAAACTATTTATGTATTTTCATTGATTTTGGATACATAGTTTAAAGGGTTTTTATGTTCCGATAAATATTCATGACTGTATTCGTTTCGATTTATATCCGAGGTATCTATATTTGTATCCGTATCCAAAAAATATAAAAATAAATATAAATAAAATATTATCCGTTCGTATTCCATCCGTTTGTATCCCTCGGCGAAAGGCCGAAGATGCAACGCACGGTGGCTTCAGTCCTCGCACGTGCGATTGACTGTGGCGCCAGCCGTTCCCCGTCCCGCCGTTCTGTTTTGACGTCTTCCCCTACACGCGACTCGACGCCGTCAGTGATGCAGTCACCTGATTTTTTTTCCATTTTCTGAATATTTCTCCTGGAATTTCTTTCCTAATTTTACCATGACAAGGGAAGTGATTAACCTTTTGTTCGATTTCAGCTATTGTTAGCTTCCTACCATAGCCCTGTTAAGTATTATGACTTTTAGCTTTTAGATTTTGATTGAAATGACGTTGTAGCAAATATTAGCTTTTTAAAATATTTAATTAATAGAAAAAGAAAAAATAATATTATACCTCTATGGATAATATAAAGAAAAGGTTACATTAAGAAAAAAACGTATTTTAAATAACTTTTAACTTTTAAAAACCATTGTTCAAAACGAGACATACGGCCTCGTTCATTTTGGTTTGAGCTTCTACCTTCTGACTTATTTTTCACTATTTATAAATTTCATTTTTTTCCTGACTTTTTAGCTTTTTGAGCTTTTTTGCCGGTTCTTTTTTCCCGTATTCGTTTGCGTTGTCTGTGATGGGTAAACCTATTTTTATATTTTTAAAGATTTTAAAATTTAGTTACGTCAAATAAGTCACAATCAACTACAGTGTAACTTCAGCCATAAACTAGTTTATTTTAGCCCAACCGAACGACACCTATTTCAGATGCTGGTGCCGGACAAAGGTATTGTTGGTTGTTATTAGTGGTTTGATTCACACTGCGAAAGCGGCCCCGCTCATTTCAGCTTCTGACTTCTGACTTATTTTACTATTTATAAATTTCGTCTTTTTTTTGAATTTTTGACTTTTTTTTAGCTTTTTTGCTGGTTCTTTTTTCTCGTATTTGTTCGCGTTGTCCATAATGAGCTAACATATTTTTTTTCTATTTTTAAATTTATTTAAATTTAATTACGCTAAATAAGTTATCTTTAGCTACAGTAAAATTTCAATCACTACAGTATAATTTTAGCCATAAACTATAGCTTTTTAGTCTAACCAAACCGGCCTACTGGAATTGGACTCGGAGTCTTGGACTTTGCAGCAGAAAGGAAAAGCGACACAGCTTTCCTTGGGCTGTCAGATGTTAACACTGTGGGCCGGTTTTGACCTATCATCATTACCAGTAGTACATCAGCAAAACGAACTATCGTGTACAACAAGGAAAGCAAGCTTAAAGGGTGACCACTTTACATTCTAAGGCCCAAGGATTTGATGATGGAGATGTATTACTATATGTTATATGCATAATGTATATATTGTACTATAACGTAGCAAGAAGTAACAAGCAGTTGCAAAAGATATATTACATTATCTTTGGTTTCATACTTACATGATATGTTGTAAGTGGCGACGAAATGCATGGAGACAGAATCTGGCCATGAGGACCAGAAGTTTTACGCGACAGTCAGACTACTCGTGTGAACTATAGCTGCCCATTGAGCATACCAATCCAAGTTCTTGGTCAGTGTGCTCAGTTTAGAGATAGCTTATTACTTTTTTCACTATAGCTGATTTCTTTTACTGTAATTGATGGTGACTTATTTAGTGCAATTAAATTTTTTTAAAAAATAAAAAAACAGATTAGCCCATCGCGGACAATGCGAAGGAATACGGAAAAAAGAAAAGCAAAAAAAGGCCAAAAAGCTAGAAAAGGAGGAAATAAAGGAATAATGAATTAAAAGTCAAAAGTTGAAGCTAAAACGAGCGAAAGCTAAGTGTCTTAGTGATGATCTCAAGGAGGAAAACACTATTCCGCGTGGTCCATGGCTCCATGCTACCGACCAAACCTGCTAAATTTAGGTGTTCTGGTGGGTGGTGTGGTATCGTTTGATTAACAATAAAACTTTGGTGAATGTTCAAAACTTCCATGCGATGCTACCCACCCCTACGCGACAACAGCTATCCAGAATTATTCCCTCATCATGCAATCAAATATACCCGCCATGTGGCATGTCAAACTCTATCAGAGCCTTCCCTTTTATTGAATTTGTTGAGGGAGGAGCCCCATCCTAGCCCAATCTTGACCCACTCGGTTTATCATGATAATAGGCCAGTCGTCTAGACTGGCAAGGAGTATAGGTTAGGAAAATATCATATTTATTCATGTATGTATAAATCTAGGTAGAGGCATTCGTATAACTTCAAGTAGGGGAAATGATAGGTTTACCCCTATAAGTATAGATTTAGGTAGGGATAGTTATATGATAAACCTCCACGTTGCTATAAATATATGCATTAGAGTGCCATGGGGAAGGTAACAACTCAGTTTTTGGGAAAAGATACCCATGTTCTAGACAACATCCTATACATATTTTTTTACGGCATCTACGGCTCTGGGCAGTCTTTTGAGACCTCCCCCAATAGCCCTCTTGTTTACTGTTTGATATATAACCATAATAATTTTTAAGAGAAACCCGTTTTTGAATGCAATAGTTCTTTCATGTACCCTGAAAAAATGTTCCCTGTGAAAATAGCAAAACAGCCATTCAGATCGTCTGAAGAAGTACAACGCCCATCCAGTGTAAAACCAGAGAAGGTTAACTTGGATTCCTTCCTCTTCCGATAAGAGAGGAGTTCCATCCAACTTATTCACTTTCTCCTCAGACCGGACAAGGCTGAACGTTGATTGTTGATTGTGCAAACTCCTTGGACAAATGGCCATTAGAGTTCTTAAAGATATCCTCTCCAAAAAAATATGCTAAAATGACCTTCTCAGTGTCTAAATCATATGAAACAAATGGCTGAAATGACCAATCTATTCTAGCACACGTATGAGGGACTATGACTAGTGGAAGCATGGCATGATTATTTTTGGTTGCTGTAAAGTCCAGATACCCGACCATTTGGGTGCGTCAAATACTACCATCTCCACAAGACCACAAACGAAACAGGGTCGTAAGTGCACGAAGCGTAAAGGGAACATACTCGTGCCGGTGATGCAGTGACAAGTCGGAGCACCGAGCAATTGGGTTGGACACCCTCCATATGGAGAACCCAAAATCAGCCCATAAAGTTGGAAGCTTGTGAACTATTGATTGCTCTCTTGATCAACAGTTAACATGCATTATCCTTGGTGAGGGGAAGAGAACCCTAGCCTCTTTCTTCAGCTGCTGGTGAGAGCGGGCTGGTGACCAGAGAGAACAACATACACACACAACAAAGAAAGAGAGGAGAGGAAAAAGAAGAAGAGAAAATCTGTTTCAGCTCGAGTGATCCTGTGCAGTCTTCATCAAGACATCGATCAGAGCATCAAACATCATTGGATCGAGCTCAAACTTGGTCAGTGTGTTTTTGACTTGATACTCTTCAATTTTTATGGTTGGATTGAAGATTGGAATAGAGGAACATTAGATTGTAGAGCAGTATTTTCAGTTCAGGTTGCAGCAGATTCAGCACTATATAGTTTTGGTAAACGATATATTTAAGGGTTCAAATGATGTCTGATTTGACTGAAATTTTGACCGCATGTTAGGGACTTGTGGATCCATATTTTTGCAAAATTTCACATTATTGGATCTGCAGTTTGCAAGATATGAACTGCTAACTGAAGGGAATAGAAATTGTATCTTCTCTACTTGGCTGTTAGTGTACCTTTTGTTAATTACATGTGGTAGTTGATGATTATACTAAGATTATATCTTGATGATGTTATTGTTTCTGTGATGTACCTCTAGATGTTCTAAAGAAAACTCCTTGTACCCATTGCCAATTATAGTGGAAGATTTTGGAGTGGGCTATGCAAGCCCCGTGATTTTTACTCCTCATATTGAGGAGGTTTTCCACGTAAATTGCTGTGTCACTTTGTGCACATTCTTGTTGTTAATTCCGCTGCTTAACTACTAGTTGAATCTATCCTCATTGCTTAACTATAAGTAGAGGTACTGAACTTTTGTTAATTGCAATGTTTAGCCCAAACAAGTGGTATCAGAGCTCGTGTTTGCTTTCGTGATTGTCTTGCAGTGAAAGTTGGAGGTGAATACTAGCATTATGATATGTCTAAATGGTACAAATTACCAAGCTTAGAAGAGTAAAATGGAGGATTTGCTCTATGTGAAGGAGTACTACAAGCCAGTATTTGCTGATGAGTGGAAGGTACTTCACCGTCAAGATTATGGGTTCATTCGATAGTGGGTCGATGATAATGTGTTGAACTATATTAGTGATGAGACACATGCATGCACCTTATGGCAGAAATTGAAAAAATTGTATGCAACGAAGGAAAGTACCAATAAGATATTCTTGATCAAGCAATTGGTGCATTTGAGGTATCGAGAACACTCCTGTGGTCGATAATGTGAATGCATTTCAAGGCATTATAAATCAGCTATCTTCTATGGGCATCTCATTTGATGATGAGGCCAGGGCTTTGCTACTACTTGGTTCTTTGCCAGATACTTGGGAAACTCTCAAAGTTCCTTTGTGCAATTCAGCTCCAAATGGTATTGTCTCTTGGAGCCTTGTGAAGACAAGTGATAAATGAAGAGTGAAGAAGACTTGCGGAAAGGGAGAGTTCCTCCTCACAACCTGAGGTGTTGTTCACCGAATCACGGGGGAGAAACAAGAGCCATCACTTACTGGTAGAAGAAAGTCAAGAGGAAAATTTTTAGATATTGAGTGCCATCACTACCATGAGAAGGGACACATTAAAAGGTTCTGCCGGAAGCTCAAGCGGGAAAACAAGAAGAAAAAGAAGACACGGAAATAAGACAGTAACAATGATAGTGATATTGGTCGCATTACTTCAATGATTGAGGACATGATGGCATTCATTGCTGAAAATGATGATGGCAAGATTGGTTCCACTGTTGAAGAAAATATCACCGTTGTTTCTGATGATGAAACCATCAATCTTGTAGGTGATGATGACATGACTTGAAAACCTGATAGTGGTGCTACCATACATGCTACATCTCATAGAACGCTCCTCACAAATTATATTACTGGTGATTTTGGCATTGTGAAGATGGGAAACAATGATCGTGCTCAAATCATTGGAAAGGAAGATGTGCATTGGAGACAGCTAATGGCACACTACTAATTCTCAAGTTCGTGAGACGTGTTGAAGCATTGTGGCTCAACATAATTTCAGTAGGATTTCTTGATAATGAGAAGTACTCCAGTGGATTTGAAAATGGATAGTACAAGCTCACCAAGGGCAGCATGGTATTTGCAAGAGGTAAAATGGTTTCTCTCTTGTATCATGTTCATGCTAAACTCTCTAGTGTTTCTGTCAATACATTAGAGCAGCATGATCCTTGTGTTCTATGGCACAAGAGGCTTGGACACATGGGTAAGAAGGGTATGGCTGTGCTAGTGAAGAAGAATCTCTTGTTAGGGATTTCAAGTGTGCAATTGAAGAGTTGTACAGATTGCCTAGCGAGGAAGCAGCACCGGGTTGCTTTCAAAAGTCAACCTCCTCACAAGAAACCAAAGTTGCTGGATTTGGTGCATTTTGATGTATGTAAAATGTCAGTAATGTCAATTGGTGGTGCTAAGTACTTTGTTCCTTTCATTGATGATTTTTGTAGGAAAGTTTGGGCTAATCCCTTGAAGTCTAAAAATCAAGTGTTGAATACATTTAAGCAATTTCAAGCCTCAGTTGAGAGAGAAACTGAGAAGAAGGTAAAGTGTATTCGAACTGACAATGGAGGAGAATAAATTGGGCTATTTGATGCATATTGCAAAGAACAAGGGATTAGGCATCAATTCACACCTCTAAAGACACCACAATTGAATGGCGTTACTAAGAGGATGAACAGAACATTGGTGGGAGAGTTCAATGCTTGTTGTCACATGCAAGGCTGCCAAAGTCTAATTGGGGTGAGGCTTTGATCATTGTAGTTTATCTTATTAATCTCTCACCATGTTATCCTTTACAGGGAGATGTCCTAACATGGTGTGGTACAATAAAGGTGTCTCCTATGATTACCTAAAAGTGTTTGGGTGTAAGACATTTGTTCATATTCCTTAAGGTGAAAGGTCTAAACTTGATACAAAGACACAGCAGTGTATATTCCTTGGCTATGGTTTGGATGAATTTGGCTACAAGCTGTTTTATCCTATAGCAAAGAAAATTATCAAAAGCTGTGATGTTATGTTTGTTGAAGACTAAACAATTGAGGATATTGTGAAGGCAAAAGATATGGTTGATTTAGACCTAGTTCCTGCAGCTCAACTCCACAACAGGCTGAAGGCGATGTTGCAGATGATGCACAAGACGATATGCATGGTACAAGTGGGGAGAATGCTCCCCAGCAACATGAGGTTGATGCTAAATTTAATGATCATGATCAACAACCATCAGTACCAGAAGTTCCACTTAGACGATCCACTAGAGTCTATAGACCTTCTAGCAGGTATTCGTTAGATGGTTATGTGATGTTATTGTCTGATGGTTTAAAACCTTGAGTGCTTTGCAGAAGCAATTGAAGATGAGAACAAGGAGTGGATGAAGGCTATGCAAGAGGAGATTGATTACTTGCATAAGAATCATACATATAAGCTGGTGAAGTTGCCAAAGAGCAAGAAGGCATTGAAGAACAAGTAAGTCTATAGAATAAAGCAAGAAGAGCACATATCACATCCAAGATACAAGGCGAGACTAGTTGTGAAAGGGTTTGGCCAGAGGAAAGGAATTGATTTTGATGAGATCTTTTCTCCAGTGGTGAAGATGACATTCATTCGGGTGGTTCTTGGTATTGCAGCTAGTCACAACTTGGAGGTTGAACAAATGGATGTGAAGATAGCATTTCTTCATGGAAGAGGCTTAGAGGAAGAGATATACATGGAATAGCCTGAAGGGTTTATTAAGAGGGGCAAAGAAGACTATGTTTGCAAACTGAAGAAAAGTCTTTATAGCCTGAAACAAGCACCAAGACAATGGTACATGAAGCTTGAATCTATTATGGAGGAGTAGGGCTGCAAGAGGTGTAGCACAAACCATTGTGTATTCTTTCATAAATCCTTAGGTGATGATTTTATCGTCTTATTGTTCTATGTTGATGATATCTTGATTGTTAGCAAGAATGTCTCTAGGATTGCAAAGCTGAAGAAAGAGTTGGGCGAGTTCTTTGCTATGAAGAACTTGGGGCCAGCAAATCAAATTCTTGGTATAAGAATTGAGAGGAGCAGAAACTCCAACAAGTTGTACCTGTCACAAGATAAGTACATTGAGAAGGTATTTAAGAAGTTTCGTTTGGACAATGCAAAAGTCATGAGCTATCCACTTGTAGCTCATTTCAAGTTGAGCACCAAGCAATGTCCTTCTACTGATGAGATGAAGAAGGAAATGCAGAATGTTCATATGCATCCGCACCTGGAAGCTTGATGTATGCTATGGTGTGTATAAGGCCAGACATTGCTTATGCAGTTAGTACAGTGAGTAGATTTATATCAAATCCTGAAAAGCCGCATTGGAAAGCCGTGAAGTGGATCATGAAATATCTCCGGGGTACCACAAAGATGAAGCTTTGCTTTGGAAAAGAGAGCCTATGTTAATTACATACACAAATGCAGATATGGCTGGAGATGTTGATAGCAGGAAATCTATTTTAGGGTACCTGATTACATATGCAAGGAGCTGTGTCATGGAGAAGTAAGTTGCAGAAATGTGTGGCATCATCTACAACTGACGCTGAATTCATTGCAGCGACAGAGCCAAGCAAAGAGCCATTGTGGCTAAAAAGGTTGGTTGTTAAGCTTAGTTTTGATCAAGACAAGTATGTGCTATTTTGTGATAATATGGAGAAGAAGCCCAAAATCAGCCTAAAAGTTGGAAGCTTGTGAACCGTTGATTGCTCTCTTGATCAACGATTGAGATGTCTCCTCCTTGGTGAGGGGAAGAAAATCCAAGCCTCTTCCTTCAGCTACTGGTGAGAGGGGGCTGGTGAGCAGAGAGAACAACATACACACATAACAAAGAAAGAGAGGAGAGAGAAAAGAAGAAGAGAAGATCTGTTCCAATTCGAGTGATCCTGTGCAGTCTTCATCAAGACGTCTATCGGAGCATCAAATGTTATCGGATCGAGCTCAAACTTGATTAGTATGTTCTTGACTTGATACTCTTCGATTTATACGGTTAGATTGAAGATTATAATAGAGGACCATTAGATTTTAGAGTAGTATTTTCAGTTCAAGTTGCAGCAGATTCAGCACTTTGCAGTTTTGGTAGATGATCTGTTTGGGGGTTCAAATGATGTCTGATTTGGCTGAAATTTTGACAGCATGTTAGGAACTCATGGCTCCACATTTCTAAAAAATTTCACATGATTTAGATCTGCAGTTTGCAAGATATGAACTGATAATTTAAGGGGACAGAAACTGTATCTTCTCTGCTTGGCTGTTAGTATACCTCTTGTTAATTGTGTGTGGTAGTTGATTATAATACCAAGATTATATCTTAATAATATTGTTGTTTTTGTGATATACCTCTAGATGTTGTAGGGAAGACTCCTTGTACCCAGTGTCAATTATAGTGGAGGATTTAGGAGTGAGCTATGCAAGCGCCGTGGTTTTTACTCCTCACATTGAGGATGTTTTTCACGTAAATCACTGTGTCACTTTGTGTATATTATTATTGTTAATTGCGTTGCTTAACTGCTGGTTAAAGCTATCCTCATTACTTCATTATACGTAGAGATCCTGGATTTTTGTTAATTGCAATGTTTAGCCCAACAAGCCCCTTATTCCCTTATTTCGGCTATTGGCAAAAGTTAAAAATAAACGAAACAATTTTTTAAGTAGATTTTTCAAATGGTTTATTAAACCTAAAATTATGAATTTCTGTTTCGTTGTCTCTTAAAAAAGCACGACAAAAAACGGACGGGGTGGTGAGCGACGGGATCCCGAGGAGAGAGAAGGGAAGGCTGTACCTAATGCGAACGTAACTACCCTTGTATCGGCGAAGAACAGAGGAAGGACGACGAGAGGAGAGGGAAGCGGAGACGCAAATGGAGCCCCGCGTCGGCGTCTCCTCGCTTCTGCTCCGCCTCCTGCTCTCGCTCTTCTCAGGTGAGCAATCCAGTGGCCACTCTCGGTCGTTCCCTGTTTCTTTCGCTCTGGATTTTCTTTTTCTTCTTACTCGCGCCCCGCCTCTGCCGCCATTGATGTTGATTAGTCTCATGGCCATCCTGTTGTTCCTTCGGTATGTCTGTCGTCGTGAATGCTCGTTTTTGGAATTCTGTGCACGATTCCTTGTTCATATTCCAATCGATAAGATCCTTTTCCATTTTGTATCAATAAATTTGAAGAGTGGCTAGATGGAATTCTGGGCAGCGCGATTCCGGCAAGAACAACTCTGAAAGAAGCTGGGAAGTATAGTATGGAGATCTGAGATCAAGCAAACCTGTTTAGGATTGTTCTTGCCAGCAACTGCACGGCGTCAATTTCGTAGAGTTAATTGAGCCGACTTGCTTTGTCAGCTCTGATGGGCACCTATGCTTACGATCTTGAGATGTAGCATTAAAATTTCCCGCGTCACTATACGATTTCTTGCTGAAACCATACACTTGTGAATATACCCTTGTGCTCTCCATGTTAATCCCATCTGCTTGCATTCATTATTACTTAGTAGGCTGCTTATTTTTTATCCATTTTTTCTGCAAGTTAATCGCGAAAGCGACTTCGTACCTAAAGTATTCCATGGCTCTATCTGAAAAGGAAATTCAATTTCGTTAAAAAAATCTTGTTCTCCAGAGAATTCAAATGGCAAAAAAGGAGATTTTTTGGAACATTGCAAAACAGCAAGGTAATTGCTGACTGTTAAGCTCGCCGTGTTTCGCAGTGGACGTGGCGTCGGCGGCGCAAAAGTTCGGCATCAACTACGGGCAGATCGCCAACAACCTGCCGGACCCGACGCAGGTGGCGGGGCTCCTCCGGACACTGAACGTGAACAAGGTGAAGCTCTACGACGCGGACCCCAAGGTGCTCACGTCCTTTGCCAACACCGGCGTAGAGTTCATCATCGCCGTCGGCAACGAGAACATGCAGTCCATGGCCAACAACCCCGGCGCCGCCCGCCAGTGGGTGGCGCAGCACGTGCAGCCCTTCCTCCCGGCCACCCGCATCACCTGCATCACCGTCGGCAACGAGGTGTTCTCCAGCGACGAAACGGGCATGATGGCCAGCCTCCTCCCCGCCATGCGGGCGATCAACGGCGCGCTTGGCGACCTCGGCCTTAGCGGCCAGGTGACCGTCTCGTCGGCGCACTCGGTGAACATACTAGCCACCAGCTACCCGCCGTCGTCCGGCGCGTTCCGGGAGGACCTCGCGCAGTACATCCAGCCACTGCTCGACTTCCACGGGCAGACGGGCTCGCCGTTCCTGATCAACGCGTACCCGTTCTTCGCCTACAAGGCAAGCCCCGGGAGCGTGTCGCTGCCATACGTGCTGTTCCAGCCCAACCCCGGCATGCGCGACCCGAACACCAACCTCACCTACGACAACATGCTCTACGCGCAGATCGACGCCGTGTACACGGCCATGAAGGCCATGGGCCACACGGACGTCGGTGTGAGGATCTCGGAGACCGGGTGGCCGTCCAAGGGGGACGAGGACGAGGCGGGCGCCACCGTACAGAACGCCGCGGCGTACAACAGGAACCTCATGCAGAGGATCGCCATGAACCAGGGGACGCCGCTCAAGCCCGACGTGCCCATCGACGTGTTCGTGTTCGCGCTGTTCAACGAGGACATGAAGCCCGGGCCGACGTCGGAGAGGAACTACGGGCTGTTCTACCCCAACGGCTCACCGGTCTACGCGATCAACGCCGGCTCCGTCGGCGGGTCGGCAGGGCCGTTCGACCCGTACTCGGTGCAGTCCATGTTCTCCTCCGCTTCCAAGTTGGCGGTAATAACAGCATCTTTGACACTACTGCCGGTATTACTCCTAATGTCAGTGTTCTCATGCTAATTAACGATACCTTGTATACAAAAAAAAGTGCAAATCAACCATGGGGTAGGCCTGGATTCCAAAATTTGGCATGAAAGTGAGGTTGTCGAAACACTTTTTCTCTTTTCTCTTATTCCCCTCGCAATGATCAGAAAAAAGTGACCTTTTTCCCTTTGTGCGCAAACCTATCAAGATGTGGAAACACCTAAAGGGAGGTCGATAGATAGACGGGCATCGCAGAAAGCGCGGGCATTTGAGAGTGTTTGACTGAAGTAACTGATCACATTTAGCTGCAGTTTTGCATAGTTTTTGAAGCTTCTTAATAGTACTATTACTTTCGGAGGCACAGCAATTCAACATCACTGTCAAAAATGAAGGCCTTCTCATCTGTCCGCACTTAATTCTTTTTCTTCTCCTCGCTTGCAGATAACGTTTGGGATGGGGGTGGTTGTCCTACTCGCCGCATTATTGCTCTGAGCTTCCTCTACTAGTACCGCGCAAAGAGAAAGCCACACGAATGATTGATCTGGAGTTCCCTTCCGATTAACGCATCCAGTCTGAGTTGTCATATCCACTCATCAGAGCCGGCCGATGCATAAATTGTCCTGACACCGAGGTAGCTGCATTCTAAACTCATCTCAGCCAGGATCCTTCCTTCTATACCTGATACGGCATTTTTTAATGTGAAATCGTGCGCATAAAGTGGGTCGAGTACCGTATGACTAGATGAAAATTCCAACCTAACGGTGGATGTGCAATGTGTTGCCCTCAGGCTAGCTACCTCCATGCGGTTAGGTAACAGGTCATGTCCTAGCGGCGACTCTGCACTTTGGCCTCTAGCTTCTGGTGTGCGGCTCCCTCCCTGTTTGTTGAGGGCCTTTGTGCGGTTAGTGCCATGTGCCATTGCTGCAGGTCCCTTCAGGCTGAGGGCTCCGTCCAAACCAACAGCAACAAACCCCTCGATCGATCGAGAACCGTCGAAAACTTTTGCATCACCTGCAAGAATCCAACGAGCATAGAGACGTTTCAGATAGGGTAGTATTGTCCCTGTCTGCAGCATGCTTGGGTCATCAAAGTTGTCGACGGCCAGCTAATGAAGGTTCATGTAGTGTATGACACCCTTTGGAACTAAACTAATTTGTTCCAAATCATATCATGCCATTGCCTGTTTCGTCATGTTAATATAATCATGCAAACGTGGAGGCGCCTCCTCGAAAGAGGACGTACGAGTGGATTGTGGAATATCTACGCTTTTGTCTGATACTTTTATTCTAAAGCTGTACCGCTCCATGTAGCGTTGTGTGATTGAGGGGGCTGGGAGGCTTTGTTCCCAGGATCAGGATGTGCAGCTACTGTCTAACCTTGCCCTCTATGCCTGTCCCTGTAGTGGTATTTTGCCTGTGGCCATCGAGATGCAACTACGCAAGTATCTCTTTTCACTGGTGCATACATGGCATAAAAGGAACACGTAGTTCATCCAATGCTAGTGATGCTTATGTACTTGTGTGTGTTCAGAGAACAGGCACCCTACAATGTAAACTTCTTGTTCACTGTGCTCCTTTTTTATGGTGCAGACAGAGAATATTTCTGGTTCTGAATGGGCGCTAAGATCTGTACTGTAGATCACTAACTGTGGAGGAGGAAGCTATGAGATGAGCCTGATGTACTAGCTAGCTTGCCCGTGTACTTGTTATTGCTAATCAGTCAAAAAAATAAGTCACATGAAACCTGAAAGAACGACCTAAACTGTGAAAGAAGTGGCTGTAATTGGTTCTTTAGCAACGGCAAGTACGTGATTGAGCTCATAGAACTTGTTTTGCTATCTTTTATTTTTTTTACTTTTCTTGGTGAGGTTATTGTGTTTATTCATCATAGCAATATAGCATTCATAGCAGATTGGACACTGATTAATACCTACAGATAAAGTATATGTGGTGTGGTGTTGGTTACATTTCATTTCAGAGAAACATTTTTGGCACCAACTCCAGGTTGAATCTTTATGAGTTCAAAATGGTAAAGACTAAAGAATTTGGCGCTTCTCGTGCGATTGAGCTCGCTTGATTTCATTTGTTTTGCTATTTCTAAGTTGCCTCTTTTTTTTGTTGGGGGTGAATTTCTCCGTTCTATCACAAAGATCATTCGAGTTGAAAAGCACCAGCGAAGTGTCATTAACACATAATCACAAGTCCATTTGTCAGCCTCATATGCGATAGCAATTTTCAATTCATACATTTTTACGATGATGTTGAGCTAATTTTCTCTTTTTGTTAACTTTTGCTCCATCTTGTTGGCTCATAGTAGCATTTATGCTGTGGGAGTAAACGTTCGCTTACACGCATACCAAGAAATCAGAGAACAGAACGAAAGTCGTCCGGTCTTATGCAAAGAAATGAAATGGAGAGCTGTCATGCCCAAGAATCTCGATGATCGCGATTGCACCACAATGGAGGCCTAAAGCCGATATGGTTTGGCCTCCCATATAACTCAACAGGCACGAAAATGATTACTTCAGAAGTATCTAACATATTTTGTACTTGTGTTCGTGTTATATGTTGAATCATGCATCTATGGTTGTTTAGCTGTAAATGCGGCTACATGAAAGGTTACCACACTATCGCCAATGGTGCCGAGCTTTCTCCAAATGGCCTGTTTGTCAAATCAGCAACGAGGCACCAAGTGTAGACAGAAAATGAACTGCGGTAACTTTAGGAACCTATTGTATAAGATTTGTTCCAAGCTGAGGGTTGTTTTTTGACGTTTTGGAAACCTCTTTCATGTCTGAAAGGCAGGGCTTGAACGATTCGGCGTTCGTTCAGACGAGCCATACATGCCATGGGGTTCAAATGTTCAATAGTTCATGCCAGGCTGCTTCTTCTTGTTGCTTTTTTTTGAGACTCATACCAGGCTTATAAAACATAGCAGCCAGCAACGAAGTGCGCTATACCATCTAGTGTTAGAAATTAGGCTAATGTAAGTGTGATGCCTATTTTATATAATTTCAAATTATACATGATTTAGTATCATATTATCTAGCTAAGTGGAGAGAAGGCAATTTATAAGGTAAAATATTTGCCACTTTTTAAAACATATGACACATGGATGCAAATGATATGAGAAGAACTTTAGCTAAACACGCACATGTGTATTTATGTATTTTTGTGTGTACATGACATAATTATATAGTTACATATATTTAAAGTACAATATGATTTATTTGCTGCTTTTAGTTGTAAGTTTTACATCACTAGTATTTTGTGATATTTGATTTCTAATAAAATTTAGAATTAAAATATTATCAACGTTTCAAACACCAAACACCTATGTAAGTCTAGAAGGCGACGGCTATCCAGCCGCAACTTCCTCGGCGGCCGCATTGCTATGCTGGATCACGAATTCCCGATCGATGCGGACGTCAACGGCGGCAGCGGCAATGGCGGCAAAAAACGTTCGCCGCGGCATCGTACGTTTCAGTAGGCAGGAGGTGACGCAGGTGTGACAGTTGTAGACGTTGCGGTATCGGGAACGGGATACCAAGTTCAAACCAGCCTGCGAGCGACTTACCCCTAAATCACCTTTTTTTTCTTCACGGGAGACTTTTAAATCACGTTTTGATGCGCCTGCGAGCCGCGAGAACACATGTAAGAGCACTCTCAGCTGGTATCTATACTTTTAATTAGTCTTTCACATAAACAAAAATCAACTGTAAATACATATTTAAAAAGGAGACAGATAATAGCAATCTCTCATACAAAACATCACCATTTCCAGAGGACCAAGTCACATGGAAACCGATAGACATCCCGCTGGGACGATTTGGGTGTCCATACCACGTGTTTTGGTGGGCCCCACTGAATCAACTACACTGAACAGATCGAGTGCATCGTCTTAGCCCGTTCGCTTTGTCTCCAGACACTTCGCTTACTACTCATCGTCTCTCCTCCTTCTTAGCCGCCGAGATAGCCATCTCCATCGGCTTTGTCGACCTGGACGCTCAAAGCAGCCAGCCACTACCGTCGCCCCCCTCGAGGTAGGTAGCCACTCCTCCCTCTCACACCATCTTTTTTGCAATAGTATTTGGTATCTATTCGTGCGCCGCTACGATTCCTCCGCCGCCTAGCTCCCTCTACCTACGC
Source organism: Dendrocalamus latiflorus (assembly GCA_017311315.1). NCBI lineage: Eukaryota > Viridiplantae > Streptophyta > Magnoliopsida > Poales > Poaceae > Dendrocalamus > Dendrocalamus latiflorus. The sequence goes on along the minus strand of CM029647.1, from coordinate 13,548,318 downwards.
CGCCATGCTCCCTCCCCCTTCGTACCGCTGGCCTCCCTCCTCTCTTCCTCTGCCAGTCCCCTCCCTCCCCCCTTCCTTCGTCGCCTCCCTCCCTCCAGCTTCATCCACCATCGGCATTTCTTCCCCTTCCTCAACCACCAGCATTTCTCCACCTTTCCTCTGCCACCTCCTTCCGTCCCAGATTCCTCCACCGCCGGGCTCCTTTCCCATATCCGCTCAATTGAAAATTCAGAACATGGGTAGTTTTTTCTAATTTGAATTTTTTATTCATCCTCCTTACTTCCTTAGCCTAAAATTTTTGCTGATGGCTAACATATCACTGTTACTTAACCAATCAAAACTTGCAAATAGGTGTACCTTAAACTAAATAGGAAATAGAAGAACATCATAGTAGCAAACTACGCTCATCATTCCATTTGCAGATAACAAACAGCAGCATAGACAGCCATCATTCAATAGTATTACCTTTGCCATACTTTTTTCTTGCTCCCTGGTGTTTGCAGACATCATCTATTACGCCTGATCTTCATAGTGCATAGATGGATTATATGTTTACCTTGAGGATAATGTTGTGTGGGGGATGTAGCACCCCACCCATCCTCTGAGCCTAGAGTACTACCATTATTGCATAATATTACCCTTTTTTTTAACTGCTAGCCATTTTAAACAAACACGACTTTATTCATAATGCAACGACTACTTACAACATATCATTTTAAGCAACTATTCTAGCATACTAGCGGAGTTTAAACATACTACAAAAACCTGATATGCGAAGTGCTGCTACTACATGAAGTTATGCATGTGCTACTCCAGCCCGTGTGTGGTGTCCTCAATGGTCACCTAAAAAACAACAAAACAAGGATGAGTTCAAAGACTCAGCAAGTAAAAAACAAAACAGTAAATAACAGGTTCACGTATCAGTCCATAATCATCGCAATATCAATAACCACATATTTCCATTTAATCTCTCTATTTCTCATCAACCACTCATTATGCATTTGCACCTGTTCTCTGTCATAATGCAATTGCATATGCACATGCACTTCTCTCTTATCTCTTTAACCCATACTGATATAGCAGAGTAAGCACTCGTCGATGCTCACCCAAGCCTGCCCTGTTTCCATGCGGGGATCACAAGCCCATCCTTTTTCATACGGGGACCTCAATAGTCCGTTAGTACATACGGGGACCTCAGTCTCCACTCCTGTGGAGTGTCTACACAAAGTGGACCAACAATACCACAAAACTATCTCTTCTCATGACATGCATGCAATGCAAGTTCTTCATTTATGCATATCAACATGTCATGTCTCAACAATTGTTATTCATCATTTCTCATCATGCATCCAGAAATAGTTAGCTTACCATATCATGGTAAGCAATACATCAACATGCATCTAACAGCAAACACTACCCGAATTTACCGCTTTACCATACACTTGCCTGGTTAGCCTCGGGGACGATGCGTGGACGGCTTCGACCCGGGACCTCCACCTGTACAAACGTCAACCCGACTCAACACATCATATCAAAACTAATGCTTAAGCAAGCAACAACGACTCTACGCACATAACCCAACTTTGGCATAGAAACGCCCGGGGTTAAGGACCAGTCATGCAGGTACCAAACCCCCTTTTTTCTTTTTCTCCCTTTTCTTTCCTTTTCTTCTCTCCTTTTTTCTTCTTCTCCTTTCTTTTCCACCTGGGCTTATCCTTCCCCATTTCTTGCTCTCTCTCTCCAGGCGTGCGGCTAGGCTCACGGCGCGCTTGAGCACGTCGGCCACCGAGTCACCATCGGCCAGCTCCTCCATCCTTCCCCACCGCACCGCCTTCCACCTCCCTCTCTCTCTCTCTCTCTCTCTCTTGGCTCCAACGCCGCTCCTCTCCCCGGCCTCCCTACCCCTCTCATCCTCACTCTTTGCCCTAGATCCGACCACCCAGGGACCAAATTCGCTGCCTCCGCCTCCCTCAGCCGCTTCTTTCCCCCGGCCTCCTGCTCCAGGTCATCGCCATCCATGGCGCCTCCCCGACTCGGCCTCTCTCGGGCTCACCGGCCATGGCACGTAGTCTGCCGAGAGCCTGGTGCCTCCTCCACCACCGGCTGCTCCACCTCCGATGTGACGCCGCTGCCTTGGCACCCTGGGGTGCACCGGTCAGGTGCTCGCTGTCCTCGATGCTGACCTCCGGCCATTACGCCTCCGACCACCACCACCATGAGCCCTAGGGCGTTACTGGTTCACTCTCCCCTCTACTATTGTGCATTCATTTTTAGCCCCTATTTTTGTCTTACTCCGTTCTTATTTACTCACGGCTGGGGGAAAGTCTTTGCGGATTGGCTGTCGCATTGGGACTTAGTGGGCGGCATGAGCCAGGGAGCATGCCGCCTTCCAAGGGCGTGCGGCAGTTCTTCCGCGGACTGGCCATCGTTGCGTTGCAACTGAGGGGGTGGTCTTATTTGGTTCGGTTCGGTTGAGGGAAGACGGTGGCCAAGGTGGTGATGCTCCCCGTGAGTTCCCTCCTTCTCCCGGCCCAGCTTGGCATGGCTCCAACGGTCGTTGAAGGTCTCACGCTTCCGAAGTCGTCATCTTCTCCCCTTCGTTTTCCCCAACTTCCCTAGCTCCCTTCCTCTATGCCTTCTCTTCTCACTACTTTGGCATGGCTACCATGCACTTGGAGTGGTGGTGTTTGGCTTGTGTTTTGGTGCTAGTCGGGTCATGGCAATAGAGAGTGGCCTTGAGAGTGCTCTCGGTTGGGGATGTGAGATGGGGGAAATGTATGTGCATTATACATGCTGGTGGACTTTGGTTTAAGAGGAGCTTCGGTTGGCTACTCCCCCCTACTACCCTGTGCATTGCCAAGTTTGCCTTTCCCATATTAGCCTTAGCTGGTCATGTGCCTCATGGATCTTTTGGTCCAAGGGTGGCTCTGCACTATTTCGGGCTTTCTACTGTGGCAGGTAAGTCGGTAAAAGTAGGCATTGGCTAAAATTTCTGCTGAATGATGAGAACCCAAATACGAGATGGTGCCGACTGGCCCAGACGGTCTAGGAACTTCATTGAGTGATTAATTCATTTGGCATTTCTAAATCGAATGGGTTTGATGGCAAAACTCTTCTTGATTTCTTTTATTCTTCCTAGGATTGTTTCATTTCTCGCTTTTCTTCTCTTTTGCATTCTAGTGGTATTACAAGGGAAGTCCTCCATGTAGAAACACATATCCTATAGTTAGCACATTATGAAGAAACAACATAGGCTAATTCTGTTGTCATATTGCAATACTGCACAAAGATTCAAAATATGCATTAAGGTGCATGATCATACCAGAAGAATCTGTTCACATCACAACAGCTGCAATAATCAGAGAGACTAGCATGCCCCCACAGAGTGTCCTCCTATTTGAAGTGTTCCTTCCCATGAGACCACCCAATCTTGCTTCAAAGCTAATGCCATGCCACCCATTAACAGGCAGTTCCAATGCAGTTTACACTTAACAAAAATATTTCAGATAACATATTTTACAAATAATACAATATAATGCTATATTGTGAACACATATATGTCAATCATAACAAAATATACATATAAAGGCCCTCTTAAATAAATAAATAAATCCTGTTATACAGATTTTTTAATCAAAGGACCAGCTTTTCTTTTGCTTTGCAAACAAACTCTCACTATTCTATGTAGGCTAATGCTACATTCTAACTGCCTAATTATACATCGACCGTTCTACCACCGAAATTATCTCATGACTCTATACCTACATTTGCCGATGCACTACAGCAAAATTCCAACATTCAAGCTCGCCCAACTCATACCCAACTTAAAAGTGACTTGGTTGAACATATTTGGCAAAAGTTTGGGCACAACTAACTTCTTTACCATTACACTATGTAAGTTATTTCAATCCAAATGAATGTGATTCTTAAGGGAGGTGCTTCTATGCTTTCCTCAATAGTGATTTACATAATTTTTAAAGTATGATAAATGGTGGATAGATGTTACTTACTTCTTCATTTGCTTTGAGATTAGTGCTACTCTTATTAGAAAAGAAAGCATGGAAGCACTGCTCGATTCTTAATTAATCCATTTCGGTCCTAGTCGGATTATATTCTTCGTTGTGTTTGATTACAGAGATATATTACTTTTTTTTCTTTTCTTTCTTGTACTATAGATTATGTCATCGTCTTCGTTCTTTATGTATGGAATTCTTCTTCCCATATAATGAAACTGACTTTGAGCTTGATTCGCACAGTTCAGATAGTGGTACCTTTGATATGACAAATTCGATGAGTTGATGGCCATTGCTGCGAAAGATATGGAGGTTACAGATGGCAAGGAGAAAGCTTGATAAAAGAGCAGTAGCAGCCAGTGGCTGTTACAGTCCTTTGTTAGTTGTTTAAAACTACATTTGTTTGTATAATGAAAACTCATATCAAAGGCCAGTGGTGTTTGAGGGTTTTATGCCGGTCTATCTCCAACTCTCTTAGTGGATATCAATTGTGGTTGATGTCAAACAATCTTTTGTAGTTGATGTCCAACAATATAATTGAATATGTTATCATTTATGCCGATCTATCTCCAACTCTTTTCTTGGATGAGTGAACAACCTAAGATCAATTGTAGTTGATATCAAACATTCTATTTTATACTATTGAACTGTCATTTTCCTTGTTCTCTAAACTTGCTCATTTCTGAATGTCTCGCATGGGAGAAGTCATTCAGGTGAGTAAATGAGATTCTCAAAAGTGCCTCAAGCAAGAGATTATGAAAAGTTCTTATTTGAAAATTAAGCACCATAAAAGTATCTTTTTGTTGCTATATGGTCGACATTCTATAACTTGACTGTCAAATAAAATTTCGGCTATGTATCCAAGATCATGTCAAAAACCATTAACTTAGACACATGATTAAAGATATAGTAATCTATATGCATGCGACAAGCACCACAATGACATGCACTGCCTCCTATGTTCCCACGCATAAAGTGGCTAGCTACATACACCACCTGAAATCATTCTTTCTTCCTTTGTATTTTAGCCAACAAAGATGTGCATGCACTTTATATAAAGTTCGGCACACACCACGAGTGCAATAGTGGGAATTAAAAAGTTTTGTAATATTTTTACTCTCTTTATTTCGAAATAGAAAACCTATTCTTTTTTTATAATGAATATAACAAGGACGTACTCACACACACGCGTGACACCACATATACTCACACGCACTCATGTGGGTGTGTCTAATGCATATGTATAAAACAAAACAAAGACCTAAGAGTCTCACGGAACACCAACACGTGCTTTAACCACTAAAAGCACACACCTACATATGGACTCAGAGGCACTATGAATAGTACCTAAGAATACTGTTTAAATAAACAGTACCTCTAAAAAATGAGGCTACTGTAGACTCGAGCCTAGACGGCTACAACCGCACCCTCTGCCAACTGAGCTAAGCTCAGTCCGCCTACAGGGACCTATTCTACTACTTTTATTTTGTTGCCAAGATTCAGAAACAGTGACTTGTCTACCTTAATACATATGGTACCCATTGACAATTTAACATGCTTTGTCACTAAATAGCAAAAAGCAAAGCATGTAAGCCACAAAGTTGAAATATAGTTTAGATCATAATATATGCAATAATAATGATATTAAAATAAAACATATAGACACTGTTCATTAGAGTAGTTATATCTAAATACTTATTTAATATAGTCTCTCTCCTCTTAGATATTGCAATAGAAATTGTCCATTAGGAATACTCTAACCACACCGGAAAGACAATCTGATGCGGCGCTACATGCTAATTCATGCGCATCAATATATGCCACTATCAGTTTTAAGGACGGCACAATTACAGAAAAGATGTCTGGGGCTAGCCATATGCCGTGCAAAGGTGTTTGTTATACTTCTAAGCCAGAACTGAAGGGATTAATACCTTCCTTTTATCTGCACGTGCAAATCAAGCAAGAATCCAACTGCTTAAATTTTCTCCATGAGTTGTTTTACTCGGATGTGGAGACCAACCAGGAGCCCAAGACCTGTATAACTTTAGATATAATCGAGAAGATTTCCTCAGTGCTAAATCAATCTAAGAGGACAAACTCCAAGGATTAGTGTATCTACGTGATTTCCAAGTTGTATTTAAACTACCCGTTAACAAAGGAATTGATCCAAGGGCTGCTAACCTGAAAAGCCCTAAAATTTCAAACCCAAAATTTTTGTGAATTTATTTTTTTTGCTGTTTTTGGGGAAATTTTGGAAACTTTCCTTTTTGGGAAAGTCCTCCTCTTTGCCGCTTTCCTTTTTCGGCCAGGCGCTTTCCCTTTCCTCCGGCGCCCCGCCACTTCCCGCCTTCTTCCGCCCCCGACGCCTCCCTCGTTTCCCCTTTCCCTCCTCCCCGTTGGCGCTGCCCCCTCCCCGTTTTCCTTCCCTCCCCAGCGCCTCCCCGCTCCCTCCGCTCCGCTCGCGTCTTGCCCCTCCCCATCGCTCGCGCCTCGCTCCTGCCCCGCCTTCCCCTTCACACACGCGCCGCACGCGCCCGCGCCCGGTTTTCGCCCGCGACAGTGGGTTCATTCCCCCTTCCCCGCTGACGCCACCGGAGCAACGTCACCGCCGCCGCGCGTCGCCGCTCCCCGCTCAGCCCCACCTGCAGCCTCCCTTCCCTTCCCTCTCCCCTCGTCGCCCGGTTCTTCCCCCTTGGCCGCCCGTGCCCCCTTCCCCGAAGCTTCTCCCCGCGGGTTCGTCCCCCTCCGCCCGAGTATAAAACCCCCTCCCCAAGCTCCTCCTCCACCCCGCTCACTTCCCCCTCACTCCCCAATCTCCCTCTCTCTCCCTCCGTTTTCCAATTGCGTTCGCTCAGAGCTTCTCTACTTCCCCTTGAGCACACTGGTGTTTGTCGCTGGCCAGGAGAAGCCCCGAGGAGCTCCGGCGTCGAAGCTCCCCTCCGGCCGCCGCACCCCTCCCGTGGCCAGTCCACTCCGGAGCCTCCCCGCCGAAACCAACACCGCCAAGGTGAGCCCCAGGACCCCCTGTCCGTGTGGCCGCCACCGTTTGGGTTACCTCGCCGCCGGTAACCCCCCCGCCACCGCAAACCCGAGTCACCCTCTTCTGCCTCCCGTCCCCTCCACTGATCCCCTCACTTCCCTGAGCCCTGGAATGAACTCCCCGTGTTGAGCCGCACCCGGTAGTACCTTCCCCTGCAGCCGGAACCCCTCGCTGTCGCCAATGAGCGGAGGCGCTCATGTCTCTGCCGCCTGGCTGCACGCGCTCGGCCGGAGGAGGAAGACGACGACGTGGCCCCTCCTCCGCCGTCGGATCCTACCCTCACCTTCTAACCTCAGCCGTTGGATTTTTCGTACCGCTTCGCTCGCTCTCCTTTCATCGCTGTCGTCCGATCTCCGCCCGCGCAAATCCAAGCCGCCCACTCCCGCCTCATCTGGGCCATCCGTCCGAGCGACGCGTCGGGCTCCCGAACGATACGGGCGCGCGCTGAGGTGGGCCGAACCCGGCCTGCCCCATCGCCCGTGCGCGCGCGTCTGTGGGCCGCGCGGGCCGTTCCCCGGCCGAGCTGCACTGTAGCTCGGGCCAGCCCAACACTGTTCATACCGATTTTCCAGTGAATTTCCAATTTCCAAAATCCAGAAAATCTAAATAAATCCTAGAAAATCACAGAAAATCCCAAAAATTCCCAAATTTCACCACTTTGCTCCAAATATTATTCTAGACCCATTTGTGACCTCCACTTTCCCAATTTCATCCCAGATAAATTTCTAAAATTCCCCATTTGCGGATTTATGCATTTTACTCCTTTTTGAATAAGTTTATTTTTCCTCGCTTGATTAGTCTCAAGCTGGACCTTATTATTTTATGTGTTTGCGCTAGTTTCGGAGATTCCGGAAGTTCAAGTGCAAGCTCAGGATCCAGGCGTTTCTTCGTTCGAGCTAGCCGAGATCGTCCAAATCAACGGCAAGTCCCAAATCCTTTGATCATGTTGTATCCCATGCCATTTAATTATGTTACTATATTATTTGCATTGAGCTAGTCCTGAAAAGTTAGTTTAAAGTAAAATAAAATGTTTAGAATGACATGTTATGTAGTTAAACCTACCACCGATAAATGTCATGTTAAATTTGTAGCCATGCCTTTGTAACCTTAGAAATAATTATCTGTTAATCTAGACAACTGTAAGATATTATTATCATACAAGTCTTACACTAATAAGGTTGTGGCTGCGGGCCAATAGACTTTGGAAAACCCGACTCTAGAGCAGGGTAGTATGGGATGCCGTGCCCTAGGGCGGAGTATGTCGACATGTAAGATAGGGTAAGGGGGGCTGTGGTGCGCCGCGAGACGGTTTTCGCCCGCCTCTTACCCTGGGTTGCAGGTCGCGGACCTGGCCGGGGTTGCGGACTCCGGGGGGGAAAAATATAAGGACCAGACCTTTACGCTGAGCAAATGACATGGTAACCGCTCAACCACGGGAGTTGACTTGTCAACACTGGTTTAGTAGCTGCTCAACTCGATTGAAACTCTACAGGTGGTGAGAAGTAGGTGTTTGGGTAACGTGGTTAGGCAGGCCGTGCTGCGGGTGCCTAACAACGGTAGAATTCACTCGAAGCGGACGTTTGTGTGTGTGTGGGTGTGAGTGTGTGAGCCAGACCCGAGTGGAATTCTACCGGGTAGAGCCTATATAAAGAATTGAGCAGTGAAACGACCTGGCTTTCTTAACTCAGTCATGAGGGTTAAGGAATCGTGTGGGTAAAGTTGAGCAACTCTGCAGAGTCAATTAAATGGTATTCGAATACGCCGTGCTTCCGGTTATTGGAGCTGTGTCACTTGGGTGATTCCAGCCGCGAAGCTTAAGTAGTTTTGTACATGCTTTAACTTGATTAGCTGGTTAATTAACTTTTGTTGAAAACCCCTGAGATCTTAAGGAGTAGTTTTGGGTCCGTTTTATTAAAAATGTTTGCAAATAAAACTGCATCCACTCAAGTTAATAAACCAAATATACTCCCTTCCATTGTAAATCCGTGCATATAGTAAGATAGAATCCCTTTGGGATTTGCTGAGCCGGTTGTTTGGCTCACGGCTTGCTTAATCCACTCTTTAGAGAATCAAGACGAAGGTGAAGGTCTCCCCGTTGAGGAAGTCCCGGAGGGTCTCTTCTTCGACGAGGACCCGTGGCTTTAGGTCTTCGCCGCGCTCGAAGCGGATCTTGGAGTTTTTGTAATGTAATTATACTTTGGACTTGCACGCCCCGCTGTCAAAATGGATGTTATTCCCTATATGAAATATATGCTGGACTTTTGTTGTAAGCATGCAATGGTATACTCTTGCGCGACGCTCCATAACTGTTCATGCGTGAATAGTTACGGAATGCCGTGTCCGTACGCGCCCCTGGAAACGGGGGCGTTACATAACCCATGTTTCCACCCTAAGTCACGTTTCACATATAGGTTTTAGCTCACTGCTTTCTTTAATTGGAGTTATGGTTCTTAATCCCTTTTAGAACCGATTTTGTTTCTATCTTTGGAAAACCGAGAGTTGTTTTCCTATTATATTGTACAATAGGAGGTCTAGTCCTGTGTGTGTGTGTGCGAGTCGTTGGCATATACAGTCATTTCTTTTCAGCTTCAAAGAGTTATTTTTGACTTTACTACGGTAACTAATTTTTAAACGGAGTATTTTTTGAAGACAGAATCTACAAATTAATTATAATACACACAGTAGCGACTTCATTTATATCGGTAATAACCGCACGTGCGTTATTTGTGTCTTCATACTCTCTCTCACGAACAACCAAGAGTCAAGAGTCACAAGTTAATAGCCATAAGCCAAAACCAAACAGAACAGGTCCACAAAGTCAAGTCTCCGCGTGCGTGTAAAGGGGAGATTATCGAATATGAATTGAGAGCTTGGCCGAGTTGGCTTTAGAGGGTAATATCTTTATCAAATTCTTGTGTTTGTGAATTTTAATTTATGATTTCATCTTAGCATGAGGGTTCTTACTGTAGAGTAGGTATTTGCTCGTTGGATCATTGCCCCCCTTGTCCTAGGTCACGCGTTGTGCTGCATGCAGTTGAGGGCATTATCTATTCTTGTGCAAATCGCATCTTGCATTTGGAGCTTCACTTGTACCTAGTTGCTCTACATCCATGAAAGATTGGATAACCTATTAGGCCATGTACAATGGTGTGATATCAGTTGTTTATAAAGTATCACGTAGGACATGAGATGATGTGAAGGAGAGAGGGAGAGTACAAAGAATTGGACCGTCTATTATACATAGTCGATTGTAGCACGGTAAATAAATATGTTATAGAGAAACTGTCTATAAAGATATATAAAAAAACTAATCTATTGTATGAGCCGTTTTTAGTATCAATTATAGATGATATAAAAAATATTATAGATAGCAGTTATTTATACTGTAGTATATACCCTTTCGATTGATCTTGCCTCGAGCACAATACCCTTTCGATTGATCTTGCCTCGAGGTTTGTTCCGCATCACAATCACTGCACGTTGCCCCGATCATAGTGTGTCACAGAGACTCGTAGCTTAGAAGTTAGAACCACAGAGAGACGAAACGAATGGAGCAGCATCTTGCGTGCTAGTGTTATTTTTTTGGGGGGTACCGTATGTACAACGTTCATTGGCTGCATGCAACACGCAACCACAGAACAAGTTGAGCTCGTCAGACCGATGCCAAGTGCAAAATTCGAAACAGCAAAAGTCCACCGAAATTCCAAAACTCGCATTTCTAGGCCAGTCACCAATCACCATCAACCCCTACCCCCAAGCCGTGCCCATCCTTCACTTACGGATACAACTCGAGACAAGTTGAGCTCACCTATCGGCGACCACGCCCAAGCTAACCACCGTCGATGACGGCGGGTCCCACCAGGCGCGTATCCCCGCTCCTGCTGCTTCCCGCCTTCGCAGCATCCTAACTCGCCGGTCGTCGGGGCCACTGCTCAGTCTCATGGCTCTCGTCCTTCTCGTCTTCCTCCTCGCCAGCCGCCACTGCCGCCAGTGCCTCCTCTCCCCATGAAGCGGCTCTTCTCCCGGACTTGAACCTACGCATTGCCGCAATGCCCGGCATGTCTTCTCCGTCCTCGTCATCCTCCAGTGCCACCTTCTTGCCCGCGCCACCTCCTCCTCGGCAAGCGCAACCGCCGCCGCACCGGAGCACGGCCACCACCCCGCGCCACCACCTCCGGCGCCGCCGCCGGCCGCACCGCTCCCGGTCGGATAGCACCTTCCCAATGCAGGACACCTTGGGCGACCGGGGCTCCTCGCCGTCGCCGCTGCCTCTGCCCCCGCCGCCCTTGCCTGAGCGCTTGTCGGGCAAGATCCGGCCCTGCGACGGCCGGCGCCGGGTGAACGCGGGGCGGATCTTGACCGGGAGGCCGAAGAACGTGGTGGCCCCGGCCGGGGAGCCCGCGATGCGCGTGGAGTTGGAGCGCGACTTGGCCGGGGTGGGGTTGGAGACGCCTGCCGCCGACTTGGGGTTGGTGCTGCCCTTGGTGGAGTCGTCCCGGTCGTATATCGGGTTCAGCTCCAAGAAGGCCGCCTCGTCGCCGATGGGGATGGTTATCGACTCGGGCGGGAAGTCGGGGTCCGGCGGCGGCATCCGCGGCGGCGACGCGTCCCCGCTGCCCCCCGCGATGACCGTCTCGCACGACACCTTCCTGTCCCCGGCGCCGGCGCCCGCCACGCCACACACCAAGCTCTCCAGGTCGACCTGAGGCATTGTGCGCGCGCGCAGCTACCACCGCCACTAGCTCTACGTACCTCCGCGTTACGGCGGCGGTGAGCACTGAGCAGTGCAGAGAAGAGCAAGGGATTTGTAGTAGCTAGGAGGAGGGAGAGTGATAAGTGGATACAACACGCTTCCCTTAAAAATTCAGAGGTAGATGGGGGGAGAGGCAAGGCCCGAAGAGGTTGCATCAGCTGTGTTCAGAGGCTGTCGCATCCCTGCAGCTACAAATAATGGTGCAGAAAATGCCGAACGAAACGAACTCCAAAAAACGGATCTACTTTCTTTTTAATTTTTCAAATCTATTTTTTATATTTTCTACAATAACTAATTTTTAAATAAAGTATCTTTTAAAATAAATTTTATACGTTAATTATAATACACACCGTAACGACTTCATTTATATTAACTAAAATCATAAACACGTTCCTCTTTTAATTCGTACTTAACACTCACAAATAACCAAAAATCATAAGCCGCAGTCATGAGCTGAAGCCAAAAGACCAGGCCTATATCTCCCGAAAACATCAGTCTTAGTGAATTGAGTGTAGTTATTACCAACTACCGAGGTTCAAAAATGATAATGGCAGCCAAACAATGCAGAAGTTGATCTTTGTAAAGCCTCCTTAATTAGTTACACATGCATACACCATGAGGCTAGCTGTACTTGTACAGCGATTAATTTATCAGGGATAACGGTGAGGCAGACAGGAGCGAGCACAGCGATTTTATGCCGATCTGGAGTAGTCCTCAGACAAAGCACATTTTCTCCTGTGCCCTCCCAATTAATAAGCTTAATCTTTTCATTTCACAGTGGATCGGCCAGTGATCCCCTCAGACCGATCTGTCTTTTAATTAAGCAGCAGTGACCACCATAATGTGATAAACCACAGTGCTTCATATTTTCCTGCAAATAAACAACAGTTGTGCCTGCAGGATCAGCCTGTAGACACCTGTTTCCAGTTAAAAAGCAATTCACCACCTCTAACCAATGTCAAGGTCAGAGTACACATATCAATCACCTCGAGATATAGTACCAGATGGGTTAAACTTCTCCCAAAAACGCAACATCTTTTTTTTTACTGAGATCAAAAGTACGATTTGAGGGGTTAAATTGACAGTGAATAAGCAATAGTTCATGAACCGAAACAAGGAGAGAGAGCCTTGGTAAAAGGAATCAAGGCCAGTTCTTGGCACAAGGGTGCTGTTCGGCGATCACATGGCCGTGTCGGACAGTAGCAGAAGCCATCAACGGGGCACCTACCCAATCTGTACTATTTTGTTGAATTCGCTGCATATTGAGCTCCAGATTGCGGCAGTCTTATGGGTTGTGCAAGGACCATGCCTTAGCTTCTAAACATGCTGTTTTTGTTCGCCTTTCGAGCTCGCCTAGCCTAGCAGATTGCCGTCACAGGAGCCTAAGGGTACTCCTTCAGCTAATGACAGATGCATCACATGACCTTGTGAACCCTAAGAATGCTAGGAAAGAGAAATCTGAATGACCCTAGGCAGCTACCAGCTGCTGATTGCTAAGTACACAGTGATTAAATCTTAGGTTGTTGATCATTAGTGGCACAAATAAATAAAAAATGGTGCGTACTCAGAGAGTAAGAGTAGACTTTTCAATGGAAAACCCCAACATTTCTAAAATGGAGATAGGCAAGAGCATATCTTTACTTACAGTTGTCATTGGAAAAAAAAAACGAGTTGCATCTTCGTACCAAACAAGTCCAACCTTGGTCAACAGCCCCACAAGCTCACAAGCACCCATGGGGTCGGAATTATTGTACTCCCATACAGATTCACATTATCAAACAGTGACGAATTGGACGAGGAACCAAATTAAGATCAAGTGCCAGATATGATAAATGTAAATAAATATCCTAGTTGAGTGGGCCTCCAATGCAATCAATTTACTGAACCCACAAAGCTTCCTGAATGTTTGTAGGCTAATGATATGTGCACAACTAGGCATCCAAGTCAGGATTTATGAACTGGAACATCAAAATACACCATATATTATAGTATTGGTTCCAAAGCATGTCGAAGACAATTACAGTATTAGTAGAATTTTGACTGTACATTAATGGGCTTGTACAGACGAATTTATGTCTTCCAATCATCACAACGACAACCAATAATGCACCGAGCAAATTATTTGTATAACAGAGCATGGTTATACAAGCAAATGCAAACTAAACTGCTAGTTAGCAATCACTTGATTTGAGCTATCCGGCACCAGGTAACTCAGGAAAAATGTAAAAAAGTTTGCTAAATTTGGGAGAAGAATAAAGCTAAGGATGCTAAGTTAAAGAAATATTGAAACCGGATTAATTTCAGGCATAACAATGAGGATGAACACTTTGATGCCCACATATCAGCCTCAGCTATGGATTATGATAGTATATGAGATCCAAAGAATTTGAGAGCAACTACTGACATTAGCTACATACTCGGCCTTAGCTATGGATTATACAACAGAAGACTGCTTATTAGAGAATCAACAAACAAGAGATGTGCCTAACAAATGACAAGTGTCCGAGGTACGCTACTTATCTATCCCACAACCCCTAAAATCTACATCTGAGAAAGCACAAAGAGAGAGGCAGGAGGAAGAATAATACCAAAGTCCGAACGTAAGTGTGGACTGGAGGTACCTAAAGATATGCTTCACAGCTTGGCGATGAGAAGTGTGAGGGAAAACCTAAAACTGAGCGCACAAACATAATAAGAAGTGTGTGTCCAACATCAACGCCATGAGGTAGAGGAGGGAGCTGATCATGCTACAGTACTTCTTCTGATCAATAGGCTTGCCATCCTCATATGGATCCAAACTTGACATAGAAGCCATCGGGGTGGAGATTAGCTTACTACTCCCTATGTCGAAGCATCGAAGTAGATCCTTGATATACTTGACTTGATGTACGAATGTACCTTGTTTCATCTACTTGATTTGGAACCCAAGGAAGTAAGTTAACTCCCCCATCATACTCAAGTCGAACTCCCTTTTATGGTGTCTGAAAACTTCAAAACTAAAGCATAAGACAAGCCATCGAAAATGATATCATTCATATAGATTTGAATAAAGAGGAGATCACTACCATGCCTAAGGGTGAACCATGTCTTTTCTACTTTATCGATTTGAAAATTATTTTCAGCAGAAATGACTTAAACCTATCATACCAAACTCTAGACGCTTACTTAAGACTATAAGGTTTTAGACAGTTTATAGTAATGATTTAGAAACTTTGAACTCTCAAACACAAGAGGTTGCTTGCGATAGGCTTCTGCTTCTACGAAATCATTAAGAAAGGCACTCTTAATATCCATCTGATATAGTCTAAAACTCTTAAAGGCTGCAAATGCTCAAAGAATCCTAATGGTTTCTAAGCTAGTAACAGGTGCAAATGTCTCCTCAAAGTATAAGCCCTTTACCTGGGTGAAGCCTTGAGCTAAAAGTTTGGCCTTATTCCTAACAATGACTCCATCCTCACTCTGTTTGTTCTTAAAAACTTACTTAGTTTCTATAACATTGTGACCATGGGAAGGCTAAACTAAGGTCCAGACATTATTTCTCTCAAAATTCTCTAACTCTTCATGTATGACATTATATAAGACTCATCAATAAATGCATAGGTAACATCACATGGCTCAAAACAAGTAATGAAGGCAGAATGAGTATGTGAGTTAGGAGAGATGAACCTGGAGCGAGGAATTCATTCATGAAGACTTCCAGTTATCTGATCTGGCAGATGTCACCATTGGAGATGTTGACACATTCCTGATGTCAAGGTGGCCTCTAGCTCATGGGTTATGGATGTATGAGCAGAGCCACATGGTACTGAAGAAGAAGTGTATGCAGGATGTCCAGCTAAAGATGAAGTAGGTGTTTTAGTTTGCTGAAGAGGAGGAGATTATGCGAAGCCAGCAGACTTGAAGACAATCTTGCTAGGTTCAGTCACTGACTCAAATAGGCCATTCTTGAGAACTCTCACTACCTTATGTGATTTTTTCTTGGAATACTCTAAGGCATTGAAACCTAGATTTCTGTTCTTGACACTCACCTTAGAGTGGTCTAGGATCATGTTGAGGTTCTTTTTGCTAGTAGAGAATTACTCTAAGGTTTCCTTAAGGTAGTTATTTTCCTTAGCTAGGGTGACACATGAACTGCACTCACTTCTCTTCACCGCCCTAGCATCTCTCCTTAGGAATAGCTACCTAAAGCCTAAGAGACTCACAAGAGATACATGATGTAGTCTTAATTTTCCTAAGTTGCTGATCAAATTTGACTTTAACTCATGCATATTATCTAGATACTAAGTTACTAACCTATTAGCATAAAATACATATGCAATGGATGCATGATCATATTTCTTTGATGCAAAAGATAAAGCATGCTTTTGTTTAATGGTAAGGTCATTTAGAGTTCCAATAAATATTTTAATTTTAGTAGTTAACTTAGTTCAATTTGAGCATGAGAGAGTCTTAGAGTGAAGCATCTCATTAGTTAATGCAACAATTTTTCTCATGGTTCAAACCCACTAACACTTTAGCGATTGATCTACTTAGCAATTCTAACTCTTCCTTATCTAAACCACTTCTTCTTTGCATCACCCCGCGTCGACGCTTTAATCAAGACACCAACCCGGTATTTAGCCAACTACCAAAATACCCCTGACGAAGTTTCTTGGTGCATTTTTCTTGACTCCGTTTTCACCTTCACATCAAAGCATTTCGACATGCTTTGCCACTCAACACATAGTACCCAATGAATAGTCATCACGTGTTTACACATTTGGTCTCCCCTGAACCGTCTCTATGTATATCGGCCTCATCATTTGGTTCACCACATGCACCAACTCACTTTTTCACGATCTTTGTCTTCTTTGTGCATGCTGCTTGAACCACGCAGTCTCACCTGGACTTACATGACCGCTAGGACCTCAGTTCCCTCATCTAGTCTAGGTCCATTGCCGTCGACCGCTAACATTTTTCAAGCCACCTGCACATTCAAAGATCAATCAACCATCTAAAGCACAAGTTCTATACACTTAACTCTAATTAGTTAAAACCATTCATCATGCAACACCACACAACTAACCGATAGTACCCATGCCGTGTACATACTCATCTAACTCAAAAACTATTTGTACTATTCTCTTGTCACAACCACCGATCTAACTGTACTTCCCATGATGGCTAGTCTAACCGCTTAAAACTACCTTAAGAATCCAAAAGAGATTGCTCAGAAGAGATAGATGTATCACAACCTCTATTGCTCTCGAATAAAACCTTTTTTTACGCGATATGAAAAGACTAATAATTCTCCTTTTTATTTGCAAATCCGATTTGTATCCTTTGAACGGACGCTCATAAGTAGTAATCAAGGAAATCGATCAAATGATCCTAATACCATAAAAGAGAAATTTTCTAGATCCAAAGAAGCTTATCATAAAGGGCTTCGATGAGGGGTTTTATCCGTTCTAAAACACCCTTATGGTGTACGCATGACAGATTACACCTTTGGGCTCTATTCGTGTTATGCCGAGACGTGTTGTTGGACCTCAAAATGTTTGCGTCCGGCGTGGACTTACAGGAAAACCCAACGATGAATTCGTCTTTCGACTCCATGCATGCTTGTTTGTCTCAAAACCCACCTGCATTTGTAGATTATATACGTTGGCGTAGACGCATAGTACAACCATGCAGTCTGTGCTGGGGCCGTGCTGGTCCGACATAGCCTGACGTGGCCCAAAGGCCATTGGACCCGTGCCGGCACTCCCAGGTCTGGGTGGGCGAACGGCACAAGACCGGGTCAAGGTGATCTATCTCTCGCGCCGTGGCGGTGCGAGAAGAGCGTCGGCCGGCCAGTGTCACACAGAGGCCGAACAGCCGCACAGGCACAGCACAGCTCCACAACTGGTGCCCAGCCAGGAGACCCGGACTCCACAACTGCCAACTGATCTCGTTTCTCGGATAGGAGTACATGTCCTCCGGGTGCAATCAAGTAGATACGGTGCATATCGTTTATCCTATATCCTATTTCATTTTTTTCGGATTCAAAATCAGACACATATAATATTAGATATTAATTTCTTCATTCCATATTTGTTCCATAAACCTTCAGGCAGTCGGTCGGACAGAAATTATCTGCTTCTTTACACAGGACATTAGACGGTAGGGTGCAATCAGAGCGAACACGAAGAGACTAATCGTTAAGATATCAAAGAGTGTATAATGCAAAGCGAGGCTTCACTGGTCACCTCTTCACGGAAAAATCCATTCTCGCCGTCTGGATCATTTGGAAATTAAGGAATGAACTCATCTTTCAGCATCAGCTGCATAATATTAATATTTGGAAATCAAAGCCTAGGCTAGAGACTTTGCTCCTGTCGCATAGGGTCAAGCTGGAATCTAGATACTTGCTTTCTTCTTGTATTCAGTCTCTCTAATTCTAATTTGTATTTTCGCTGTTCTCCTCCCTCTCTTTTTTATCATTTGTACTTTTTTTATTATTATTAATATAGAGCAGTAGGAGTCTCTCCTACTGTTTTTCATAAAAAAAGATATCAAAGAGTACTCAGTATTTTCCACCTGTTTAGATGTTGCAATCCAGCTATATGTTATTATACTCCTAAGTGAAGTCACAACATAATTCCTTATATCACTTACATATGGATGTATACAGACGGATATCACTCATCCTGTATCATATTCTATATTTTTTCTTTTATTCAGAGTTGGGCACGGATAGTGCCGAATACCTATTTACTCTTTTTGTATTTACTCCACGAGCTTTTAGTCAATTGGACAAACAGAAATTATCCGTTCCATTTACACCCTACGTCCTATTACCTTTTGCTTCTCAATAAGAGAAATAAATCCAACAGCATGGAGTACTGCCGGTACACGAAGAAGATTTGTCAAAGAGCTTTTAAAGCAACATTTGCAAATAACCAATTTGAGGTCCAATTGCACTGCACTAGATTCTTTTGAGTAATTGCAATAATCAACACAAGTGTGATTTTCTCTTTTAACTTTTCCACTACTTGAATCGATGTCTCTAAGATTAGGATCAGTACACAAATCACCATGATTAAGACACATGATGACAGAATCTAAAAAAGAAGAACATGATTATGTGTCTCCTCGTACTAACAGGATAGCTTGCATACATTGGTTATTCCATCTTCAGTTCTGCCTCCGAAGCTCCCAACCTGATTCTTATTATCGACCAGTGCGTAATAACGTTATCGTGCTAGTATTTTAGAGGAAATATCACGTGAAAACCTATCTTTCAGTGAAATACACCTATTTTGGAGGAAATATCATGTGAAAATTCGTTGTTGTGGTTATAAACCAAATAATAAATAATAGGACTACAGAAAGATCACAAAGAGGGCTATCTAGACTCTTAGAAATCACAGAGATAGGAGATAGAAGTCTATGTTAGGTAGACTTATCTTATGAAAAAGTGAGCTCTCTCTCCCCATGGCGCATAGACACATATTTACAGTCATAAGAAGGCTTCTTATATAAATACTTCTATCTAGATCTATAATAGCATATTTATTATTGTTCTTTTTCTTGTGATAGTCCTCTTAAACTAATCACAGGACATCACGATTATTAAGTCTCTTCATACAATTGATCGACTGGACCAAGATAAAGATCACTCCCTTAATACCGTTCAATTAGTATGTCTTTTAGTGCTAAGAAAATCGCCGTCACCATTCATCCGCTCGCAGTAGATCCTTGCTTAAATCTGACTATTTCATCCATCTGAGCCAGTCTAATCCAAAAACAGGTATAAGAGTCTACTGCTAACACCTAAACCGCCGAAACACTTCGTTCCAAAGCAAATTGAACGACATCCTCAACAAAATCCATACACAACACCAAAAGGCAGGCCGCCCGCCTGCACCCCAGCACCACCTCCAACTCTCCAACGCAAGGCGAAGCTCCCACTCCTCACTCCTCCTCCCGATCCCAAACTCCCAAACCCTTCCTCCCCCATTCCCCATGGGCAATTGCTCCCCCTCCCCGCGCCGCCGCCGCCCGACGCCGCCGGGGTCCCCGCCTCTCCGCCGCACCGCATCGAGCGCGGCCGCCGCTACCGCCGTGTCCCCCTACGCCCTCGACCGATCCCCCTCCGTCTCCGCCGCCGAGGCCGAGCAGGAGAGCGTCGTCCGCGTCTACGGCTCCGACGGCTGCCCCGTCGCGTGGCGCCTCCGCGTCTCGCTCCTGTACAAGGCGGCGGCGCCCGTGCACTTCACACCCTCCGAGGCGGCCCCGCTCGGCCGCCCCGTGCTCCGCCTCTCCGCCTCCGACCCGGAGGTCTCCGGCGCCGCCGGCGAGCTGCTGCGCCACGTCGACGCGCGATTCGAGGGCAAGCCCCGCGTCGCGCCGCCTGAACGGCCGGCGGCTTGCGCGTCGCTGGCGACCGCGGCGGCGGAGGAGGTGGCCGAGCTGGTGCGGCTGCAGCACCGCAGCGCGGAGCGGCACCTGGAGGGTGTGGCGGCGAAGGTGGCGGAGATGGTGAAGAAGGGGGGGAAGAAGGCCGGGAAGGGGAGGGGCGTGGTGGAGGGCGCCGAGGTGAGGAGGGTGGGAAAATGGTACGGGGACGCCATGGAGGTGATGCTGGAGCACGCCAGGATGGAGGAGAAGGTTCTCTTCCCTGATATCCAGAGAGCCTCGTTTCCAGGTCCATTCGAGCTTGA
Source organism: Dendrocalamus latiflorus (assembly GCA_017311315.1). Lineage (NCBI taxonomy): Eukaryota > Viridiplantae > Streptophyta > Magnoliopsida > Poales > Poaceae > Dendrocalamus > Dendrocalamus latiflorus. Next base: position 13,527,828 of record CM029647.1, on the reverse strand, counting down.
TCCTATTCCCATCTATGCGTGCATTGGATTTTGCCTTGAATTTTCTCTTGGATTTCCATCGAGTTCTGTGTGGAGGCATTATAATTTGGTCCTGCTCTTGTTTCAACATTTTCTCTGTTTGATTAGATTTATACCTAATTTTTTTTGCTGGTTTATGAAGGTTTTTTTGGTGCGTTGCTCTTGCGCTCTAGGCTCGCTTTAGGATTTATGGGGAGGGTTTAACATATAAGGTGCATTTGCCATTTCCTCTCACTAAAAAAAGGTGCATTTGCCATTGGATGGTTCTTCACTGACTGCATCTGCATTTTCTTGTTCGTTTTTACCCATTTTTAGGTGCATTAATTGACCATTGCCACCTGCTCCATATCCCTACTACTCGCTAGTAATAGTTTTTGTGCTGGCTGTGCACTAGTGCTGGTGAATTTTGATGGAATTGGACAATCTGTTGTGAATTGTGATCAGAAGGGATAAAGATGGAGTGTTTTTTCCTTTTTCTATGTCTTCATGTACTTTGATCCAAAGGCCTGCCTTCTCCTACCTTTCTAGCTGTACAGGTCTTGCTTTGTTCCGATTGGTAAAAGAAGCCAACAAAAGATAGCAATGTCGTGTACTAGAGCAAAGATATACTTACGAAAAAAATTGCGAACAATTTGGCATTTTCCGAGTCAAAAACAAACAAAACGGGGGCGTTGCGAGAATTGAACTCGCCACCTCCCGCGCCCGAAGCTGGAATCACACCACTAGACCAAACGCCCTACTTGGTCTCCCCGATCCAAGAGCTTAGTTGGAGAGTTGTTTAATCACCAAGTGGTTGCTTCGCGATATGATTAACTGCGATCTAATCTAATGCTGGGTATTTTATGTGCAGGAGTGTGCGATAAGGTTAATGAGCAGCACGGCAGGCACCTGCCCATGATGAACGGCATCAAGGAAGATATAAAAACACTCCTGACGTTGGAATTAGACAGCCCCCTGTTCTACGAAGTGCTGGCCAACCTCTCGGTTCGCCTCAAAGCGTTGCAGGTACAGGCTCCACGCATTTGGTGGTTACACTAATCACATTTTGTTGTTGTTTAGCATAGAGCTTTATTGTTTTGCATTCTGCATTGCTTGTGAAATATTGCAAGTGTAGGGACAGGCTGCACCCTACTTTCCCCTCAACTTTCCACACACACAATACTAATGTAGTAGTAGAGATGTAAGCAATAGCCATGGTGGTGGATATGTGTCCAACTTGAAGGCTAAATTATCCCCACAATGTGCTGCTCAAACTATGCAAGTTTTACAGAGCAAACAAGTTGGTAGTAGTCCTTATCCAGGACCACATGATCTTCTTGCTTCCTTGAAAAGTGCAAGTGTACGGTGCAACATAACCAACTTTTCCATAGGAGGAGGAAAGGAATCAATTTTTTTTCCTCGGGTGACTTGTTGAACCCATATCATTCTCCTCCACTTCACTTTTCGGTTACTCCTTTTCTGAGCGTCTCTCATGGCAGGTTATTTGCTAAAGGGGTGCTGATTATGAGAGGATAACATCCACACCAACAAATAACTAGTATCAATTTTGCCTGAAGGCAGTAGAGAAGCCTTTTAAGTCACAAAAGGTGAAGTTTGCATAGCAACCTCCCTGAATTGACTGTTGATATGCCACACTTCTTAAGCTACCAGGACTAGTATTTCCCCTATTCTTTAGAGTATCCAGTGCAATTGCATACAGGTCTACCAATACATTAGAATTGTGTGAGGAATTTTTTTTTTTTGGGGGGGGGGGGGGGGGTGAACGTAGGGTGCAGCCTGGCCCAAGCAATTAAGAAAGTTGCTTTGCAAGACAATGGATTTTCATCTCTTTATTCTCACTACAGCTCTATTCCACATGTGCCCGCCAAGCTTTGACATAGGTCTGTAGACTATTAAGATTGCACATGCCACAATCATCATGAGCACTTCCATATGGATGCTTCACTTTAGTTGTGACACCAGTCACAAATCTTTGTTACACGCTTGAGACTTTGTGTAAGCTATTGGAGTGCACTCTCTGGGTGGCTTATCTTTGCTTTGAGCTGGTTACTGATAACATCAACGTAGTATAGTTGTCAAATGTTTAGAGAACATTAGTCGGCAATTTTCTCAGAAACAGCCAAGAAGCCTTGACAACTTTTGAAGTTTTTTCAATAGTATTATAAAATGACATATATACATGGAAGAATAATGCGAAACATGACCTATATTGGTGCCATTTGTCCATAGAATACCCAACTACTTAGAAATGAGCTCCTGCACGAGGATATTAGAGATACAGATCTGACTATTAAGTACAAGAAGTTTGTTAACAAACAAAAACATTGACTGGTTGCTGTTATGAATTCCTTCATAAGCCATTACAAATCCTAGTCAAGGACTCAATTAGTCCATAGCTGCATATATCTGTTTCTTCATGTTTGGTGTCAATCTGAAGTTAATTAAAACGTTGACAGGATCACACCAAAGAGCACTTCAAGGAGGAAGAGAGGGAGCTGCTCCCACGATTAGAAGGAGTACGAAGGATGCAGCGAGAGGAGGGGAGTGTTTCTGACAAATCCAACTCTGGATGGGCATCCGAGGCGATGGGCACAATGGAGGCGACACACTCAAAGCTCTTCCCCTTCTTCATGACTGGTCTCCTGCCCCAGGAGGCTGTGCAATACCTAGACCTGGTATGCCGATGTACGAAAAACACTCGGCATCTGGTCTCGATGCTCAGATCGCTCGCAGAGCGTCTGGAAGACGCAAACCCATCAATTATACACAACAACCCCACTAAATTATATGAGCACCTGCTTGTAAAGTCCCCATAAGTTCTAAATCCCCACCGTGCAGCCACGTAAATTGTGTGAATGCTAACCTCTTTTTCCTTGTCTGGAGTGCAGCCATGTAATTATTGGGTTTATCGAGCGATTGTGAAAGCATGTATATCTTATGGTGTTATCCCTCCTAAGTGTGTAAGTACACGAAAAAAATTAAGTGATTGCCATGGCAGTGATTGTTACTGACCTCTTTAGATTAATCGTTGTTTCTGGGTGTTACAGCATTGATACTTATCTGATTCAAAATGAAGCAGATCCACGACTATTAATTCAGATCTGATCTCTGTGGTGAACCTTAGTTCATCGAAGTAAATATCGTGCAGAAGATAGCCAGGATGGCACGGGTGAAGAGGGGTTTTAGGAGAAAGAAGAGAACATGAACTAAGCAGAAGAACTTGAGAATGAAACTAGAATAACTTTGTTCTTATTATTTAATAAAAATAAGATACACTTCTATCTTTATATAGATTGGATGGCTTGACCTCTAAGAAACTTACCTCTGATATTATAAAAATAGATTATCCTAACAAATCTAATCTTATCTCTAAGGAAACTAATCCAGTCAAATCAAAAAAACTAATCAAGTCAAATCGGTGCTGCATATAAACAGGAGCCGCACACTGTTCACGTGAACAGTAACCACGCACAAGACATCTTCTCCCCTCTTCGCGACAGTTTGTTCTCGAGCTGTGGTGGTGGCCATGGTTGCAACCTTAGAAAACTCCAAGTTGACGAGATACTATGATGTTTACTGGTGGCCTTGAAGATCGTGACCTCCACGTACAAATACAGTAATATTGATGACATCTGCGATTGCCACGACAGCGTGTGGTAGATTTTCACAATGTGATTACCGCGTAAGGCTTCGACAAGGCCACGGCGGCCTTCGGCAACACCGTGATATGACATGGCACGGTCACTGCGAGTGTCGGTAGTGCCACAATAGGTCGTGGCAGCGACATGATTACCGCGGCAGGACATAGCAAGGTTGCAGCAAGCGTCGACAAAACCGCGGTTGCTACGACATGTTCTAACGGCGCAGTGGTGACTGTTGGGAATAGCACCGCTGCCGCCTCTTATTGTGCCTTCTACTGATTCACGATCTTCTCCAAGGTGGTATGTATGTTGAAGAAGATGGCTGCCATCTTCTTGTTGATGTCATTGGCGTTAATCTTTATCTTGACCAACGACTCAGCAACAGGAACCATGGTAGCAAAAGTCATGAGAAGAGATCAACTGCTCTGATACTAAATGTGATTAATCTTAGTTTATCAGGGTGATACTATACAGAAGATAGTCGGGACAGCACAGCTATAGGGAGAGGTTTTAGGAGAAAGGGGAAATCATGGATCGGGGAGAAAAACTTGAGAAAGACTAGAATAACTTTTTTTCTTATTGCTTAATAAAAATAAGATATACTCATATCCTTGTATAGTTTGGATAGTTTGACCCCTAAGAAACTTACCTCTAATATTATGGAAATAGATTTTCCTAATAAATCTAATTATATCTCTAAAGAAACTAATCCAATCAAATCGGGAAAATTAATTAAACCAAATCGATACTGCGTGTGAACAGGAGCCACGCACTGTTTATGTGAACAATAACAGAGCACATAACATCTCTGTGATGCGAGTATCTATAGGTCTGTTAGAATATTTGGCTTGCCATCAGTTCAACTAGCCTCATAAGTGCGGCGTCACGCCGCGTCAGCCACCGTGTGTACCGAAGTAAAAGAGGCGATAATTCGTGAGGGGTTTTTTTAAAAAAACCGAGGGCGCATGTGTATTTTCGGAAAAGTCAAAGGTCTTTTTCGTAAAAAAACCGAGGGCACAGGTGTATTTTCGGAAAAGGCAAAGGTCTTTTTCGTAAAAAAGCGAGGACATATACGTAAGTAAACGAGGACCCGTACGTAATTTAGAAAACCGCGGGGGCTATCCTGCAAAGTGGAGGGGCTAAAAAACTGGTAGGGACCTTTTCGCGAGAACCGAGGGCCTTTACGTAATTTCCGGAAAACGCAGGGGCTTTTTCGCAAAACGGCTCCCCCGACCGTACGGGAATTCGGCGGCCACGCGCAGGGGCGACGTGGCCGCCTCGCCTGGCCGGGAATCCCCCCGCTAATATGAAGGGCCACGCGCCGGGCGCAGCGCGCGCAGGGGCGACGTGGCCGCCTTGCCCGGCCGGGAATCCCCGCTAATATGAAGGGTATGATTTGAATGTACTACCGCTTGCAGGATGCGTACTGTTAATTCTGCAATCTCTTACATTACAGATATTGTAATTTAGCAATGGCCAGTTGACAGATCATCAGTTTACTATGATGACGGACAAGGGCGCGATGGGGAGGGGATATTTGTTGGAACTTGGAACAAAAGTCTGCGCATATGATTGTGTGTGGAAGATCATTAGTGTTAGTCTCCTACTTGCCAGGTAACCAAACAAACAAAAACATAGCAAAGATGTGAAACACGCATTTATAAAAACTTATGTCGAAACAATGAAACCCTGCTCGATTACACGAGCAGCGGTTACTAAAGACAAAACTTCCTGGCTCCCTACCACACACCTAATACTACCCTGGTACACTGTACCTTCGCCTGGACCCTTGCCGGAGATCCTCGCGTGCCTTTTCCCTCTGCAAACCAGCCCAGGTATCAGTGCATGTATATAACCTCGCAAAACATAACATCGTAGCTGCAGAAACGTAGCATCAATTACAGAACAGGGATGAACCGCTATGAACGGATAGTTTAACAGGTGTGGTGCAAAAATACCATCACGATTCAGGAGTCCATGGTTGGAACTTTATTTCAGACATAACTGATGTCTGTCAACTATTCAAATTTTCGATACATCACAAATTGCACCTGAATGTGCAACATCAATGGCATGAGACAACAAATGCATTACAATTTTATTTACCGAAAGGACCGAATGCTCTTGAAATCTACTAGGCGCAGTCCTTGAATTTTTCCTCGCTTGCGTTGCTCCCTTCGCGTAAAATCTGCTTAACCTTGTCAAAGATGTCGTGTATCTGCTTCCTGGAGTGGAGAGGAGAAGGGTACATGCACGTACAATCCAACTGGCCGTCCCTGATAGAGTCGAAAACGCAGATCGACGGGCCAATGCCATGCACGGTGGCGCAGCAGACGTAGTCCTCGACACCGGCCTTGCTCTGCAGATCAGACAGGTCGTAGATCACCGGCTCCTCAAACACGGAGACGAGCGCTGTGCGGAGCGCAGAAGCCGTTGTCAGCTGGGGATTTTCGATGGCCCGACACAAGAGGAAGTTGAGGTCGCTGATGTCGGTGAGGTGCTTCCTGTTGTTCTTGGCATTGGTGTAGGAATCATGGCACCTCTTGGCCAGATCCCACAGCCCTTCCTCTCCATGTGTCGTGTGCGTGTTGGTGATAGCAGAATAGAAGAACCCTGCAACAGTTAACAGTGTCAGAGCTGTTGTATGTGAAAATTCCTAGTAGCACATTAGATAACACTACATAAATACTACGAAGAATTGTTCTAGTTGCTTCAAGGACTCACCGACGTTGTGATCATCCAAAGCTGGTTCAAGAAACTTTCGGCAGTTGATCAATGTCGCAACGGAGTACGTCTCCTGCTGGCCGCTCTCCAGCTGCTTCGATTGCCGTGCAGCTAGCAGCGTCGCGGCAGCCATGGCTGCACAAAGCTTCACTCCGTTCTCCTTGCACGCCTTGATGACAATGTGCTAAGAATGAGTAATCTATACCGCTATACGCAAACGCAATAACCGTATGGTTTTGTACTGGAGAAACAAGCTGGAAGCTCACATCGAGCAGCCTCGTCGTCTCGTCGCGGCCGAACCCGAGGCGCACAATCTGCGTCGACCTCTCCGTGCCGGTCTCCTCGAACGGCAGCGTCGACGTGCGCAGCCCGTTGATGGAGTAGCCCACCATGTCCAGCCCCCGCGCCCAGAACGGCTTCCACGTGTCCCTCTGCGGTATCCTCTCCTCCAACGCCGCATCCACCGCCGCCTCCTCCCCCGGGTCGCCCTCCTCCCCCGCACCGCCCAGCAGCGCGACGAGCTCCCTCACCAGCTCCGCCGACGCCGCGCTGTCGCACGCGGCCGTGTGGATCCGGACGAACAGCGCCGTGCCACCCGCAGGCGGCGGCAGCTCGTAGAGCGAGGCGAAGAGCACCGGGGCCGCGTCGGGCTCCTGCTCTAGCTCGAGTGCAGCGGTCCAGGGATTGCAGTTGAGCTCGCGCTCGAGGAGGGAGTGGAAGTCGGGCGCGGATTCGAGCGCGGGATGGGGCGCGAGCGGGAGCGGAGGCGGCGCGGAGGAGGGGAAGGCGAGGGTTGGACCGGAGGGGGAGCCGCGGAGGTGGGCGCGGAGGACGGGGTGGGTGTTTTGGAGGGAGTGGAGCGCGGCCCCATGGAAAGCTCCCGCCGCTTCGTCCGCGGCGCCGCGCGAGAGGCGGAGCGCGAGTAGCGTGGTGCCGGTGCCGCCCGGCACGGCTCGGCACAAGCTGTACTCCGTGCCGCCCGCCGCGCGGGCGCGCCAGTCCGCTGCATTGGGCTCCGCGCCCGTGCCGGTGCCACCTCCGCTCGCTGGATCCATGGAGGATGCGGGGGCGGCGTGGCTGCTGCTGCTCTTGGCGCAAGTTGGCGCTTGCGTGTGCTCGTCACAGCGTGGATTGATCGATTTCTATCGGAGATGTGTGCTCCATGGGTGGTTGGTCTGTTCCGGCGGTGTGGCGCGTTGTCGGTTTGTTTCTGTATTTCGTCAGCACCTTGTATGTGGCAGTTATCGGTGGAATTGAGTCGTTTCGAACGCAGCAGTGAACTGCGAAATGGCGCGAGATTCGTAGCTCTATCCAAAGCAGTGGCATCGTGGCTCTTGCGTGTCGGAGAGAGATTGGGGGTAGGATGATTTGGTTGTCAAATTTGCCGGACGGGTCGTGTTTGTTCTACAGTGCGGGGATAACACGGCCACGAGGGACGGTACGGTGCTTCTCAGCGTTTTTTTCTTAATTCTGATCGGTCACCACCAGCTTAAGATGAATATTGTTATTACTGTATCCTAATTTATTTTTTTTCTCAAATTCGGTATCAAATATAGTCAGCTCGGATACGAATACGAATTCAGAATATGCGGATTTTCAGAAACGGTAAGATATGTGCGGATACTTGATGGATTTGAATCGAATAACGGATGATATAGACGAATATCACACGCATACAAAACAATGATTCAATATAGATGTTCAGCACAATACAAATTCAACATAAGTCGTAAATTGATATATAATTCATTAACCAACAGTTTAACACGACACAAATTTAACATAACGATTAACGACATAAGTGATAAATTCGCCCTGTCATGCATAACACAAGTTCCATAACCACAAAAATACAAGAAACAAGTTCAAGTGTTCAACATATAATTGTAGCTTTCTAGGAAAGCTTTATAAACTTTCGTAACAGTCATTCAATCATAGTCTCACATGAATATATGATGACATGATCAACTTTGTCTTGCTCTTTCAAAATTCCAAGCATAGCCCGAACATCAGAATATGGTTTCATATGGGGGAAAATAGTGAGTGCTCCTGAAAAATAAGAAATATCAAACCAACATTGAATGGCATGCATGCTGCTACGGATGTATCCATTTGAAAATAACTAGATAATGGCCTATATATGACTCTTGGGACTCGTGTACCAAATCCACGCCTCACTTTCTCAACATTGTAATTGTAATCAAATGTTAGAACAGTGACTTACACTTCAACTAGCGGAGAATGTTCACTAAAAGATGTAACGCGTGGTCCACAGCAGAAAAACATACCAATTGAACAAATATTGCAACTGTTTCTGGACACAACAAACCATGTGCACATTGATCACATCACACAATAGTTTCAAGAATTTTGCAAAAATTCTGTCCTTAAGAGTAATCAATATGTTGTGTAGTTAGAATTTTGCACTACACAAAAGCTATTAATGATGATATGAACAATCTTGACAACACTACACTATGTTGGACTCCTAAGGACATTTTGGGAATTTTCCACTTTGTAAACAAAAAAAGAAAGGGAGGGGTCCCACCTATCGGTGGGACAAATGAAGGGATAAGGCCACTGGCCTTCTCCTTGCAAGCGTAGTTGGCTAAGGCAACACTCGACTGCCCGAATCTCTCGGTCATCTGGGTCTCCTGGGATGGCGGCGGCGCTGAAGGCGCCTTCGGCTCAGTCGCTTCAGCGATGACCGTTCAGCTATAGCCCACTGGTCTCCTCCCCAGTTCCCTTTAAAAGGTGGCATTCCCCTTCTCTTTTGGAGGACTGAAAGCAGTGAGTTCACTTCTTCTCCTCTGATCTCTGATCTCCCTCAGCAATTCTCCGATCTTGAGTCTTAAGAGCCACCGGCCGGGTTCTTTCCCGTCGCCGTCAGCTGAGTAGCTCGAATCGCCATTCTAGGGTTCTTCACTATGCGGTTTCCTTGTGCCTTTTCCTTGGATCTGGCCGTGAGGAAAGGTTTGGGGATTTACCTCTAGAGGTTGATTCGGCTCAGTCTTATGCGGGGTGTTTAAAGGAGATTCTGCGACTTGTTCTTGGTGTTCACGAGTGCTCTTAGCCGGAGCTCTTGGTCTTGTGCGCGGCGTCCACCCGACCCTCAGCTTCTACTTCAGTTACTCGAGGTGAAAGTGTGGTATTGTATCTCCAATTGCCATCATCTCCTTGCTTGGTGCAGCGAGGTGCTTGGTTTTCTAGGATAGCGCTACGTGCGTGCCTTTTCTCGTTCGGTTTCTTTATGGTGGTTTCGAGTATCACTGTTGTTGTGGGTATATTGGCTGTTGGCTGTTAAAAAGTTGCTTGGAATAGGCCTTCGAAGCAGCGAATGGTTTGATAAATAGGCGAGGTGGGATCAAAGCTACCGTCTGCCATTGGTGTGGTCCGGCATGGGCACATGGCAAGCCTGAGCTGTGCCTCCTGCGGGTTGCATTGCAGCAGCAGCTTGCAAGCAAGGCTTTTCCGAGTAGAGTATTCCCATTGCTGCACTCAGCAGGTATTGATTTCTTCCACTCAAATGCTGCACCTCAAAGATAGTACGTTTGCCGCAGCTCATCGACGTATACATCGAAGTGCGAATGGAACTGCAATAGAGCCTGTTGGAGAAGTGGTCTCTGCTTTGTTCCAGTGGCTCTATTGTATGAGACGGCCCGATAATCGTGAGACCATATAGCTGATCTAAGAGAGCTGTCGTAAGAAAAAAGGCAATATCGCATATACAATTATACAACCAAATAGAGGTATTTATGTAATAAGACTTTTCATTACTTAAATATATGCCTTAATGTGTCATATGAGCTAAGGCTCCTTTTTATTAGACAAATCTAGTAGTATAGATTCCTGTCCTCTAAATCCAGCACAGCCCTTCCACCCATGGAGTGAACCACGACAGCATCCGGCCATGCCCAACCCCGTGCCTTCACCAAATCGGCGAGGTCCCTTGCCGCAGTCGACATGTCGTGGGGCGGGTTCAGCTACTTGATCCCAGCCGACCTACCGTGGTTCCTCAAATCCAGAAGAACCTTTCTCCACTCTACACACAAACACACACACAATGCCATAAAATTCAGATTTCTAAACGACTGCTTCCCCTCAGAACAATTGATCAACTATATTCTCGCTGGACATCATAAGGATCAGATAACAGTGGAAATTAGGGAAATCGGATGGGGAGCGATTGCGGAGCTCGGAGGCGAGGGCGCGGGAGAAGGAGAGCCAATTGCGGCCGGAGCTGAGGAGGCCGTGCAGGACGAAGGCGGTGGCGGTGGACGGCTTCTCAGGGGACAGTTGGATCTCATCGAAGGCGAGGGTTTCAGCTTGGTGGGAAGCGTCGCCGTGGACGGAGGTGGAGAGGAGGAGGCGACACGGAGACCAAGCGGCCGAGGAGGAGAGGAGGCGCGAGCGGAGGCAGGAGGACAAGGCTTGGAGAGACGCCGCCATGGCCAATCGCTTCGCAGGAGTTCTCGCCAACGCCGCGACCGCGACGCCAGGCACCGGTCCGTAAGGGCATGTACAACGCGTCTCGGAACGTCTCTCCGTCGCGGCATTTTTGCAGAAACAACCCTGGTTCCCCGCATTCAATGAGGAGAGAAGCGCTGCTCGTCGCCTCGCGAGGCGACGCCGAGCGCTCGTGCTCCAAGATCATGTCGCCGGCTCGACGCGCGCTGTACGGGGGCGGCTTCGCGAGTCGACGCGCCCGCGGATCTAGCTGCGCGCGCGGAGATATATTTTGCGCGCCAAATCTCGCAGCATCTATTCCCTTCGTTCGCGGCCGCGGCAACGGCGAGGCGGCGGCACCTATCCTCTTCGGTGGCGGCAACGGGGTAGCGTCATCACCGGTCCCAGTTGGTCGCGGCAATGGCGCGGCGGTGGTGGCTTCCAGTGGATCTGGCCAAGGGTTCTTCACCAGCGCCCCTCCCTCTATGACCGGGATTCCATTCGCTCCATCACCATCTCCAGAAGCAATCAAGCGGCGAGCGCGTTGTACATGCCCTACTCGCGCGTTATGTAATCGAGCAAGAAGTCAAAAGACGAGGAGGCATCAAGCGCTCGCGGATTGCGATTTCTCACTGGTTAGAGAGTCCTACTCTGTCAGATCCCCAGGAGGAGAATCCGATTTGGGGGTGGAAAGTGGAAATCTGGGAGGTGGAATCGCTAAGAACAGACAATCGCCAGAACAGACCAAGCTAAGAAGCTAAGACTACAAACTAGGGCTACAGTGTTTTAGTTGGCAAAAGCATATGCCGTTCTCTTCCACTGAGTGCATATATATATCTGAGTACAGAGTTCCACCAGCATTAGGAGATGATTACAAGGGCTTAACCCCAGATTAACAAAACATAAACTTCAACCAAAGTAAAATTACTGGAATGCTTAAACCCACTTCAAGAAGTCCATCCAGACCATAGGTTCCCATCAAGATTGACAAAAGAAGTCCTGACCGTTAGATAACTGAACTGGGGCATGATGAAACGTTATTCTTCAGAATCTTCAGACTTCTCTTCTATCGCCAATTCTTCAGTCAATTGCCGTATCTGACATTACCCCCTCCTCAACAGCATACTTGCCCTCGAGTATGATCTTCATAAGACCTTGACCAAATGGTATGGAAATAGAGATCAGGAAAATTCTGCGTCTACCCCCAAAATGCTTCTTCAGGAGTCAAATTGACCCACTGGATCAGGCACTGGGTAACCAGCTTGTCATGGCGCGGTAGGACTCTTGCAACATCCTTGTCACCAACTAATTCTTCTCCTGTACTTAATCTGTCCAATGCAGCCTTCTCAAGACGGAGGCATATTATATCCATCGGTAAACATGCTCCATCCGCAGGATCAAGTTTTAAGCCAACTCTTTTCATTACAGAAAAAGCTTCTGCAACACCTCCTCTTGTAAGTGCCGGGTCAAGAAATCTGGCCCAAATTTCCCGAACAACTTTGCTGTCAGCGTCTCCAGAGTATTTTGCAAAGTTGGGCATTTCCAAGCAATCCTCCCAAAGGTTAAATGTAATAGCATAGCCATTGTATAGGTGAGTGATACTCTTTAACGTTAGTGGAAGTTCTTTTACCTTGTCCTTAGCAGTCTTAGCAGCCTCTGTATCAGCTAAAATGCTGTCACGAGAGAAGGGATCACTTAGTAATTCAGAACTGCTTGGAATATCTTCAAGCCGGAAAGCCATGTACTCCAATCCTTGTTTGATTTGCCTTTGGAACCAGAACATTGCAAATTTGCCTGTACTTTTGGCCTGAAGCACAACATCGCTCAGATATTGATACTTCGGATCAAGAGTTAGGGCTTCTTTTGCATAGGAGCACTGCCTTTCCGCCAATATCAACAACAACCTGGCTAGAAGCTCAATGTATTTTGTTTGAATAGTAGAAATAGGGGCACCTAAATAATGCAACTTAGAACCCTTTGATGCATCAGCAGAAACTCCCCGAACCTCTTCTTGATGCTTACAACCAGCACTCTGGAGAAAAGCACCCAGATCAGAGCCTCCATACTCCAAAAGTTCATTTTCCAGACCGAGCTCAATAAGCATCCTGTATAGATGCACGTGAAATGCTGCGTCCGGCCACTGGACACTAAGTTGAATAATCTGTTTGATATATTTACTTCTAGAAGCTGGATCAAGGGCAGTAACTGAAACTGAAAACTTGTCTACCCTTAGTGTCCCACGTTGTCCAACACCCTTGAGAATACCTAGTGCATTCATAACTATTTCGTAGCATTGTTCACGCTGTGCAATTATATTATCATGATGCCTTGCGTCAATTTGCCCTGTAATAACATTAGCATATGAATCTAGCAGGGACTGGAACATGGGATTCATGAGAGTGGTTGTCTTGGGGAACTTTTGGGGCTGAAAATCAATCAAATACCCACAATTCTCTGCCTCAAATAGCTTGTCACACCCTTTTGGACTGAGTAGCCACACCATATCATATCCCCGATAACAGATTTTTGTTGACAGTGTCTCTGCTAGCAACAGGTCTAGGATTTGTTGTCCATATTGAGAAACAACTGTCTTGTAATCTTGGCTGACCACCCCAGTAGCGCCATTCTTCTCATTGATTTCAATAATTATGGCTGTAGGGCCAGCAAGCAATGAAGTTCCAGAATCGGCAATCGCGGCACAGCCGCTAGCACAAAATCCTGTGGGCTTCCCTCCAATCAGGACATCATAAGTGGTCAAAACAATGTCAGCAGTGCTTTCATATCTATCCTCTGGGTAGAAGTGCAGTCCAAGTTCCTTGCACCTTTATAAATGCAAAATTTCAGAGATCCTGGCCTTGTGTCGGGTAATCTCAGAGTGCCACTGTGCTAAGATTGGTGCTGGACATACTATCAGTGTAACATGGCTGCATATATTGGTTTGAGCCGCTACAACAAGTTCCATGCATAATGCGCAAATGTATTTTTCTTCTGTCTCCACAATTGAATACTCGGGTTGCAATGAGACATTTCCATTGAAAGGATTGTAGAACATCCTGGAGTTCTTGCAGATAAAATCTATTGGGACACAATATGGTGCACAATGAACATATTCTTGTTGGGTGATGAAACCATTGTATTTCCCTTTTTGCATTGAACCATCCCATTTGCTGCACGAAGTTGATATGGTCTAAGATGAGGAAGTGAATCAGGAAGCTTCTCTTCCAACAGTCCTTTCTCAATCAAAGGCTTAATGGCTTCATAGAAAGCAACAGGATTAAACTGCGAATCACTCTTCGGGTTGAAATCACCATTACAAAATGTGTTGAACACCTGAACCCGCAGTGTGACGACTCTCAAGCTAACCAAATGGGCCAGATCAGGTATGCCTTCATTGGGACCATCATAACGACCTGAGAAAACCACACCACCTCCATCCTTCTCTTCATGATCCCCTTTTTTGACAAGAATCTGCCAACTGGATCACCAGATTTGTAATCCTCTTCTTTTGCTAGCCATCCATAATTATACTTCCCTTGTTGATTTGGATTATTGGACTTGCAAGCAGAAAATTCATATGAATCCAATGAAGAGAATTTAAAATACTCTAACGTCAACCTTATAAAGTAACAATAGTGACTTTTTAAGCAACATCTGAAGCTCGAGATTGTAGAGGACTGCACCCTGCTTCCTATGGAAATGAGCTTCATCCTCAGTCTTCTCAAGTTTGTGGCGAAGCATCCTGTCAACATTGTGACAATCCACAGTGCAAAAGTTGGCTTTCACTATTGTTTGCTCCATCTGCTCTACCCGCTTAGCAACACTCATGGCAGCCACACGTCTTGGTTGAGTACGGCCAACAACATCAGTGGTGGTATATCCATCCTCATGCAAATACTGAGTCAGTTGCGTAGTCTTCCCAGAACCAGTTTCACCAACAACCACAACTACTTGATTTTCACGCACAACCTGTAGCAGGTCATCCCGGACGGTATATATGGGAAGATATTGCTTTTGTTGAGCAAGAGATTTCGATTTTCCAAAGTCACTCACAGCTTCTTCTTTGAAATCAATCTCGCCTTGGTCACCAATAACTGCAGTATCTGCATCAACCTGTTCCCAACCCGTTGCGACTATCTGCCTCAGATCATCAACTCTTCTGGCCATCTCCCTATCCAGATCACCCGGTTGACCCAGATCTTGCAAGTTCCTGAGCTCCCCTGGCTGCCACAGATTGGAGGTGCTTCTTCCCCTCGCATTTTCATTTCCTCTTGTTTGGGAGGATACTAACCTTTGAACTAGTACCTCCATCCGGTTCAATTGATCCTGCATTCTAGCCATTACTTTCTGAAAATCACCCCTCTGGTGTTGAACCATGTCGGTCTTGTGGTTGGCCGCCGTAGCTATTCGCCGGACGGCCGTGAACTCGGACGCCTCCGCATCATTTCTCGCCACAGACTTCATCATCTTTCCCAGATCGGAACAAGGTTTAGGGATTTTACCCGGAGTGGAGCCCGGAACCTTCACCAAGCACCGATTTGGTCCGCCGCCATAGCCGGATGGGGAATAAGGCCGGTCCGCCACCTTCACCGCGCACCGATTTGGTCCTCCGCCATAGCCGGATAAGGAAGAAGGCCGGTCCGCCGCCAGAGCCGGGAGGCTCTGATACTCCATCGCCGGTCCGCCGCCATAGCCGGATGGGGAATAAGGCCGGTGCGCCGCCACGGCCAGGAGGGGATTAGGGATTTTACAGAGAATCTGATTCTCCAACCCAATCGCCCAGCTCTTCCGCTAAGGATTCGAGTGCTCTGATACCATTTTGTCAGATCCCCAGGAGGAGAATCCGATTTGGGGGTGGAAAGTGGAAATCTGGGAGGTGGAATCGCTAAGAACAGACAATCGCCAGAACAGACCAAGCTAAGAAGCTAAGACTACAAACTAGGGCTACAGTGTTTTAGTTGGCAAAAGCATATGCCGTTCTCTTCCACTGAGTGCATATATATATCTGAGTACAGAGTTCCACCAGCATTAGGAGATGATTACAAGGGCTTAACCCCAGATTAACAAAACATAAACTTCAACCAAAGTAAAATTACTGGAATGCTTAAACCCACTTCAAGAAGTCCATCCAGACCATAGGTTCCCATCAAGATTGACAAAAGAAGTCCTGACCGTTAGATAACTGAACTGGGGCATGATGAAACGTTATTCTTCAGAATCTTCAGACTTCTCTTCTATCGCCAATTCTTCAGTCAATTGCCGTATCTGACATACTCGCCTCTCTCTCCCCAAGTCCAATCCCCAAGATAGGATGGAGAGCGGCAACGGCATGCCGCCGCAGGGAGGGGAGGAGGGGAAGGAGGCGGTGGCGGCGGCGGCGGGGGGGGTCAATCGGTGGGTACGAGTCCCTGCACAGGCTCCTGGAATCCAACCTCTCCCCACAACTCTTCAAGGTACTATCGCTCGCTGCTCAGATTCACTCGTCTCAGGCTCTTCTTGCCGTGCCCTGTTCTTGGTTCTTGGATGGCAAATTGGCGGCTGGCACAACCAGTTCTGCGAGTGGATGGCATGCCGTAAGTGTCTTGGTGGTTATCGTGCGGGCGGCAGTTGAGTTTGTATAAGTGAATTTGGAAATATATTTCTAAAAGGAAAGATATTTAGATAACCGTATGGCGTGTTCTAGTTGGTAAATATCAAGTAATTAGATGAGCTTGTGAATAATTCAGGCTGTTGTTTTCCAAGACAGAACAGCTGTATGTCAGATAGCAACCATTCCTAGTGAAATCATTCAGTAAGAAACATCCTAGAAGACTCATACCGCTACCGGTACTGATGGATCACAATTTACGTGTCTGTATCAGCAGAGTTCGGAATCCGCTTCTGTCCATTTGTCTATGGAAATTTGTGTGTTTGCCTTTGAGAGTTCCTAGTCAAAGGTATTGTTAGTCAACAGGATCAGAGGCTATGAGGTTTAACTATGGTCTAGTTTCTGAAGTGGCTAAAGTACTTAGCCCTGTTCAGCTCAATGCCCACACGAGACACTCCATTTGCCCATTAGAATATCGTCTCCAAATTTGTTTGAATTATGCATATGTGAAGTTGCGTGTCATGGTGTTAGTACTTGGGACTCATTTTTTTTCATCCTAAGCTTTTGTATCAGATATATTAATGATATTTAGGTTCAATTTGTTGATATTGGTCTTTTATTAACTAATTTTTTTTGTACTTGTTGACAGGAAGCAAGCCGGTTGCTGTTGGGGCTGAATTGCGCACGCCCTCTTGAGGCTATCCCACTGCCTGAGGCCACAACCGCCCTTGCAGAAGCGCATAATTTTGATGTGCAGGTTATTTCAGCAGCTAACAAACCAAAGCTGATTTTTCGTCTTTTCTTGTGGTGAAAAATGTAAACAATGATCTACTTGGGTTGCAGGCATTCTGTTTCAATGCGGACAAAGAGTTTCTGAGACCACCACGAGTTGTTCGAGTTGGTCTAATTCAGAACTCAATTGATGTTCCAACTACTTTTATCGATAATTTTCTTTTGAGAATTCGGCCAAATTGCTCGGCATTCATCTTTATTTTTGAGTACTTTCTGCACAAAATAACGTAGTACTTTCTGAGGCTGCCATGCTGGAGCAGGACAAATGGATAATGCAATTGTCTTGCACTATAAATTATGAAACCATCCTACCATTCTTTCATCAGGAGAAATGGTGAGTTACGATGTTCAAGCATGGCATCACCCTGATCTAGCAAGGCAATACAAATTTTCTTGTTATAAGTTATGACATCACCCTAAAATTAATTTGTCAGAGGAAACAACAAAGCTCTGAGCAAGTTGGCCGACTTTTTCCAAGTCCTTCCAAGCTTAGCCGGCCTAGAACTGACAATCTGATACTCTCAATAGATTATTTGTCATCCTCTTTTCCTTCTGTTGTCTGTCTTTGTTTTGCAACTTCGCCATTTCTTTCTTTAAGTTGTTTCTCATGATTTCATTGCCTTACCATATTAGACATTAATTAGCAAAATCAGGTCTAGATTGTTGTACATCTTCCCTTGTTCATTGATATGTTCTGATGTTCACTAACTTGTGTGTTCTGGTTTTGTCTAACCATTTCTCATTGGCAATGATCCCTGCGCTAGCTAACTTGACTGGCAGACATTGATATCGCCATGTCAAAGTTGGGTGTCCCCGATACAGCTTTCCCATCCAATCTATGCACATTCTGTTGCAGTATGAACAGGCTGCTAGTATGTGAACATATTGTATTGATGCTTCTAAAAAATATTGTAATTATGTTCATCTTATTTATGCTTGATCTGTTTTGTATCAAGAAGCAATACAATGGTATACAGGAATCATATTCATGCTTGATCATGCCTGTATGCATGCATTAAACAGTTTGCAGACAGTCAAATAGACGACCTATTGTACAAGCTGTCTGTTCAGTTGTCTATGTATGAAGTGGAAAAAATTTATAGACAGCAACCCGTCTGTGGGTTGTACATGCCCTCTGCCGAAGAAGAAAAAAAAGAAAATAATAACAGCTGTGGGATTTGAACCCACGCCTTTTCAGACAAGAGCCTAATGTTAATTTTTTTTCTTCATCACTTATAACTTATCTACCCTACTCTATAATACACCAAAATTTTCTTTACTAAATCCACCCCCACAGTCATGCCTAATCTAAGTCCACACAGGTTTGTGTACCAAAGTAATCCAACTTCATACGAATGAATGACCTGGATCTCTCCTCAAGCCTTCTTCTCTTACTCATTGAAGATCCTAAGGCCAAAATCATCCGGATCATGCATATCATTGAACCCAAGAACCCCACCCCATCACGCCCTTGCGTCCCCCCTCCCTCCTCCTGAACCGCCCTCCCCACCCACCTCTCCTGAACCCGTGCGCTCCTCCCCTCGGATTTCGCCGCCGCTTGCCTCCCCCCACCGCCGCCTCCTCCCCCGTCTCCTCCTCCTCCCCCACCCTCCTCCGCCTCCTCCCCTCCCTCCTCCGCCGCCGCCGCCGGCCTCCCCCACCGAACCCGTGCGCCTCCTCCCCTCTGATTTCTCCGCTGCCTCCTCCCCCGCTCCTCCGCCGTCGCCGCCTCCTCCCCCGCTCCTCCACCGTCGCCGCCTCCTCCTCCTCCCCTACCCCTCCGCTCCGCCGCCGCCTCCTCCTCCCCCACCCCGCGCCGCCGCCGCCTCCTCCTCCCCACCCCGCGCCGCCTCCTCCTCCTCCCCCCACCCCGCACCGCCGCCGCCTCCTCCTCCCCACCCCGCGCCGACGCCCGCGACCCCTCGCTCGAGCCGCAGCCCTACAACGACCTCGAGGACGACCTCGGCGACGACGGCGGAGGCGCCGACTGGAACCGCGACCGCTCCCCCACGCCCGTGCACGGCGACGACGACGCCGGCTCCTCGTCCAAGCCCCGGAAGCGCCTACTCAAGAAGGCCGTAGGCGGAGGAGGCGGTGACGACATGACCGGTGACGGGCTAGATGACTGGGGGGAGGAGGCAGCGGCGTTGGCGGATACGGATGTGGATCCGGAGGCCGACGCGGCGAGGAAGAGAAAGGGCTCGTCGGCGCTGAGGGACCTCGCGAGGGGCGGAGGCAAGGAGAAGGAGAAGAAGAGGAGGAGGGAGGATGGCGGGGAGAGGGACAGAGGGATGGGGATGGCGAGGGAGAAGAGGGGCTCGGGAGGGAAGGGCGGTGGCGGCCACGAAGAGCAGGATGAAGGGGAGAGGGAGATCCAAGAGCTCTGGGACACCATCGCTGGGGGTGACTCTGAGGTAACAATTGCTTCCGATGTATTCGATATGTTCGTCACCGGTAAATTACTGTATGTGCTTTGTATGTTGCATTAACGGTCACTCTTTTTAGTTTGTATACTGCTGCTGATGGTTCATCCAGTTGCAATGGATTGGTTTGCTATGGAACTCAGATTATTCTTGAGGTGTTCCATGTTAAGGCAGTATATCCGGAGAATATCATATTTTACGTGCTCTCCCTGCGCATCGTCGCCTGTTCCTTCCAAGGCTGCGCGTCGGGTGCCTTTGCTCTGTCCGCTGCCCGCCGGAGACCAACGGACCTATCATGCCTTGCTCATTGTCTTTTTACAAAATGACTCAAAATGCATCTTTGAACCATCATGCCTTGCTCATTGTCTTTTTACAGCCTCCTAAACCCAACACCTCAACCACCCAAGAATATTGGCTTCCTGTCCTCAAATATCAGGACAACAGAGCTCAGCATACTGTACTATTTTTGTTTTACAGGATCGCTTAAAGAAAAAAAAGTCAGAGCTTGAAACATAACCATAGACATGGTATGCATTTATTATCAACTATCTATGGATAACTCTATTACTTTTTTTGGATGTTCTTTTAACTTGTGCCAAAATCCTGAATGATGATTCTCCAGGTCCTTGGTGGGATGTGAAGGATGATTGGAATGCTTTGGGAAACATCTTTGCTTGACCCAGAAGAGGTATGCTTGTATTCTTCCACTTCATAGTACTATGGTACCATAATATAAAGGCAAATCAAATATTTGCTCTGTGTATATCTCGAAATGTGCAATTGGCTAACAGATGAATCACTGTATTATCATGAAAACCTCCAATCAAGTTTCTATACGAATAGTTGAGCATAATCTGTTGCTGCACAGTAATAATTGGTGTATTACTTGTCTATTTTATGTTAAAATTTGAATCAAGTTCCAGAATTAGCTATAGCACGATGGTTTAAAAGAGATGTTCATGGACTAAATTTGCTCAGCTCACTATTCAGGAACTTGTTTGAACACAGGAGCATAATGCTTTTATTATTTTATCTCTTACCATGTGGCCTTCCTTGCAGGTTCTATGATAGAATCTGAATTAAGTTTGATTTTGTCAAATTTAAACATGCACCACGATATCTCTTTACTGTTGGATGTAATTTATATCTCATTTCTACCAGGGTATTCGTTTTAGGGGTCTCTATTCCAGAGTGCCAGAGAGTACTACCAGCAGCGGTTAAAGATGGAGAATCTTTGCCTGAGGGCCTCCTTTGGCTTCTTTTGACCGGAAAGGTTTGCTTTCTTCTAAAACATTTACTCAAGTATAGTTTACTTTAGTGGTCTAAAAAAACTCCTTCCAAAAATACGAAGAATGTTTTGTGGTTGATTTAGTGGGGAACAAAAGTGTCTTGTTGACTTTTCTGTTATTTGTGTAATCTTTTTTGATTTTGCCCTATTCTCAACCTATTTTTGTCTGCTATAAGTGTTTACCTATTAGTGTGTGTTGATTGGTTTTTATTTGTTTCAGGTTCCAACCAAGGAGCAAGTTGATGATCTATCAAAGGAATTGCTTAGCCGTTCGAATGTTCCAGGTCCCTTACTGTCCCTGCTGCCTAATTGCTTTATTGTTTGGCCAATTAATGCACAAGCTATCTGAACAAACGAATATTGTTATTTAGTTTCTCATTGTCTTAAAGGCAGTCACAGATAGTTAGAGAGATTTTGGCGGTCTTGTTGATATGAAGTTTTATTCTAAAAGTGCACAGAAAACATACCAAATTTCGTGTATACTCTCATGCCTTGGGTAGCTCTTTTGTTAGGCATTTTGAGTAAAAGAGGAAAACCTGAAGCTATTGCACTCTGATAGTCATATGTTTGCTTTTTGTGTTAACATTTTCCAATGCCTGAGAATATAAGCTGTTGGCAACTTGTGATGATGTTCTTTAAGTAGCTGAAAGGTAACCAAAGAATTTTTTGGGTCCAGTCATCCATTGTGACTTTTATGTTTTCTTTAGATAGAGTATCTTGAATTTCCTTCATGTAATAGATGAATCACTGTATTATCATGAAAGCCTCCAATCAAGTTACTATATTGCACAGTAAAAATTGGTGTATTACTTGTCTATTTTATGTTAAAATCCGAATCAAGTTCCAGAATTAGCTATAGCACAATGATTTAAAAGAGATGTTCATGGACTAAATTTGCTCAGCTCACTATACAGGAACTTGCTTGAATACAAGAACATTATGCTTTTATTATTTTATCTCTTACCATGTGGCCTTCCTTGCAGATTCTATGATAAAATCGGAATTAAGTTTGATTTTGCCAAATTTAAACATGCACCACTATATCTCTTTACTGTTGGATGTAATTTATATCTCATTTCTATGCAGGGTATTCGTTTTAGGGGTCTCTTTATTCCAGAGTGCCAGAAAGTACTACCAGCAGCGGTTATAGATGGGAGAGCCTTTGTCCGAGGGCCTCCTTTGGCTTCTTTTGACCGGAAGGGTTTGCTTTCTTGTAAAACATTTACTCAAGTATAGTTTAGTTTAGTGGCCTACAAAAAAAGTTCCTTACAAAATAGGAAGAATACTTTGTGGTTGATTCAGTTTAGAAAAAAAGTTTCTTGTTGACTTCTCTGCTATTCGTGTAATCTTTTTTGATTTTGCCATATTATCAACCTATTTTTTGTCTGCTATGAGTGTTTACCTGTTAGTGTGTCTTAATTGGTTTCTTAGCCGTTCGAATGTTCCAGGTCCCTTACTGTCCCTGCTGGCTAATTGCTTTATTGTACGCTTCATTTCCCACTTTCACTTTGCTCTCCACCAGCTGATGTTTGATGTGGATGCAGGTCATGTCTGCAAGGCAATAGATGCTCTCCCTGTAACTGCTCTTCCCATAGCACAGTTTACCACTGAGTGATGGCACTTCGGGCAAGCCCTTCGATTTATACGTTTAGAACAGCGTGCCTACATCGATTACCAATCGTTTCCCTCAGCAAACATCGCGAAGGTTGAGGAACTGACCTATACAACCTTGAAGCACATCCGTGCGGTTGACGCACGAGACATGTCCAGCTGCGCAGCTCATTCCACAGTTGAAAAACCGTTCAACAACCAAAAACGTAGACCACAATACGCACAGGATAACACCGGCGTTGACTTAACCCGTAACACCAATCCTAAATAGGACGACATGCAGATGTTAATTTTGTTAATTTAAAGATAGAAGAAAAATTTGAGATAAAATTCTGTTAGTGTAGGTGTTCCTTCCAATTAATATTGAGAAGTTTCATTGGTACCTAGCGGTTGTGAATGCTAAAAAATGTGAGATACATGTCTTGGATTCTTTCGGACGAGAACTATCCGACCGTCGAGATCTCAAAACTACGGTAGGGCTTAATGATTAATATATAGTTTCATATTGTATTTTAATTATAATATTCCTTTCTAAATCTTGGTGTTTCGGTCACAACAGTTAAGAGGACTGGAAAGAGTAATAAAACTTGCAGCAGAGCATACACAGCTGTACTGAGATAAATGGGCAGATATTAAAGTGACATCTTGGCCAATTATAGATAAGATCACTGAGAGAATGCAAACAGATGGGTTCTTATGCCATTAGGATTCTTAAGCCTCGTACGCTATTTTTAATGTGCACGAAAATTCGGATAAAAATAAGCAAACCAAGCAAACTCTTATAGAAAAATTTAAATGAACTCTAAAATTCATGATTTCGGTTCCATTGGTTAGATCTTGATTTTAGATTAATTTAGAAATTTGTTTCACCTAATTCGGAGTTAAAATGAATTAGTTATGGTCATCTGAAGTTCTCTGTTTGAGTAAATTCGGAAAAGGTTAAAAGTCTGACAGGCGGGACCTTCAGTCGGTTGTCGGGACGGCAACATGGTCGTAATGACTACATGGTCGTAAATACGACTGCATGGTCGTGGGTTCGACCGTTGTGGTTGTAAATTCGACCGCGTGGTCGTGAGTTCGACCGCCGTGGTTGGTTACAACCGCATGGTCGTAGCGGCCGAGTGGCCGGTTACGACCGCATGGTCGTAGCTCGGCGGTGAGTGGTTGTAAACGGTTTGGATGGTCGTAAACGACACAGAGCGGTCGTAAACAACTATGAAGCGGTCGTAAATGGCACAGAGTGGTCGTAAATGGTTCTGAGCGGTCGTAAACAACTACGAGTACAGCCAAGTACTCGCAGACGTGGTCGTAAGGGGTTACGACCATGTTGTGAGTAACTGAATGTGGTCGAAAGGTGCTTCGACCACGGTTTGAGCGGTCCGTAGGCACTTCGACCAAGGTTTGAGTAGTCGTAAAGGGTTACGACCACGTTGTGAGAGAGTGAGCGTGGTCGGAAAGACTTCCTGTGTGGTCGTAGCGAGCTATGACCACGAGATTTAGACGTGATCGAGTTTCCGACCGCATGGTCGTAAAAAGGGTGATGTGGTCATGAGTTCGTTCACGTGGTCGGAATGACCGCGTGGTCGTAACTTCGACTACGTGGTCATAAATGACCATTACACGATCATGTCTCTTTTATGTCCATGAATTCTGGCTGCAACAGTGCTATGACTTGGTTGTTCGTTTTATTTTTTACAAATTTTATCTTGTTTTGTATTTTACCGTAGCGTTAACACGGGCACACTACTAGTAATTTAAATATTTAAATTCTATCTGTTCGTAAAAGTCAGTACGTAAAGAAATTATCGCATAAGATTTTAGCCGGTATAGTTAAACTTAGTATATCTTTTATAATTTTTTTATCGACTCTACTTTTAAAAAATACATCATTTAAAAACTAATTACTATAAATAGTGTTAGTATAAGTCAATTTTAAATCTAAAAGAACCGGCCTTAGCCTGGCGCCTTAGACCACTTGGCCAAACTGTCATTACGTCAGGGATGCGGTGATTACTATAACTAATATTATAAATGCCTTATGCTTAAGCTGACAACTTGGTACCAGAAGTGAACGGTCAGGATTATGTAAATACACGCTAACGGTTCGGGCTTGTGACACCGAACCACAAGAAGAGGCCGGCCAAGCAATTCGCTTGAGCTGTATCTATCTGCTTATCCATTCTCATCCCCACAGATCGATCCATTCCGGTGCACTCATTAGCACTCTACTCTTACTGCAGTCTGAATCTCCATCCTGCCCACCCCTGCAGAAATCAAGCATGGCGGCTGCAAGGCAGCTGTTGGTCCACAGGCTCTCATGCTCCAGCTCTTCAGCGACGCTCCTGAAACACACGTACAAGGGCCTCACTGCTTCCAGGTGCAAAGGCGGATGCTGGAACAAAGCTGAGAGGCTCCCCGGCTTCAGGGCAAGGGTGGCCATCAAACCGCCGCGCGCCGCGCCGGGGAAGGACGGCATTGTGCCGGCCGACGGCGACGACGAGGACGGAGTCAGCCTCGGCACGGTGAAGCTGCCTGCCAACATCGACAGTGCTCGCTTCGAGACCCTGCTCTTTCAGGTTAGCATTCTTGCGTCAAAAGTGCGTACACCATGGACCGGTGGTTTAGCCTAACTGATGCTTATTCTGATGCTGTTGTATTGACAGTGGGCGAACAGCCTCTGCCAAGGCGCCAACTTGCCACTTCCAGTGCCTCTGAAGGTAGGGCAGACTGACGAGCTGCCGATATGACTGGATACAGCTGATACATTTTTCATGTGCAAACAGGTGGACAAGGTGGAGGGTGGGGTCAGGCTAGGATTCATCGGAATCGAGGACGGCGCGACGCAGGAGCTGGTCTACATCGACTGCCTGGTTTCTCCGGCGACGGACGGCTCCGGGCCGGTATTCCGGGCAATCAGGAACGGTCCTATGAAGGGCATGGAGCCACCTGGGGAGCCGAGGATCATGAGGAGCCTCCTGCAGGCGCTCCAAAAGTGTGTTCAAATTTCTCAAGTTTGACGGTGTACAAGACAATACAAGATGCAGGGTTGCATTCTCTGCTGCTGCAACTTACAAATATGTAAATCCTGTTTTTCTATTTCTCTCATGTTCAGTTCCAAAATGAAGATACAAGAAAGTGACACGAAACAGCACCAAGCTCCAACAATTTTTTCTTTATTCATGGTAACTCTCGAGATATTCCAGTAGCTAGAATGATAGGTCGAAGAAAAGAAGTAGGTTAGACTCGCACAGCAAGAAATGATGTCAACTAAATCGAACAAGTGGCTTTTCAACAATCGTTCAAGTATACAGGAACCGGTGTCAAGGTAGGCTGGGAGAAAAACAGCCTAAAACTCGCCCAAGTGCCAACCACTATCTGAAACATCATGATGAGCTAACACATATTACATTTATGATGTGGAACAAGCTTCGAGTTTTGGGAGGACGCTGCGCCATGCATCAGCAATATCTTTCGCTAACTTTGCTTGACCTTTGGCAAATTCATGGAAAGCGAGTCCAATATCAGCTGTTTTCTGCTCCTGGAAACGTGCAAGCTCTTCATTCATTACCCTAACTATGTGATCAAATCTCTTCGTAGCCTCCTCACTGTCGGCTTTCAACTGCATTTTACTCACAACAAAACACCAGTCAAAAACCTCTAAAAAATCACTAGTCAAAATAATTATTCATTCACAATTTCTGCTCGCTCTCAAAATGAATTAAGAACTTGCCTCTCTGAACTCATGTTCTGTTTCGGAAAACTTCTCAGGGTTCATGAACTTCAATTTTTCACTGCAGTAAGAACAGGATTAGAAAGTTTTGAGGTAATAGTATGGAACAAGAACAACCATGAGATCAATACAAGGATCTTAGACCCTGTGTTGCGCTAGGATATTACGGATTCAATTATTTAATCATGAGGATCTTTAATTTGGTAGGACCCAAGCTTGCTTAGGTATTATCCTGAAAGGTGAAGACACTTGCTCAGGATAATTTGCCTAATTAATTAAGATCCTTTGTCACTGAGCACAAAATAGGAAGTGCAATATGCATAACATACAGATTAAGCTCTTTATACTTCCTCTCCTGGTCTAAATCGAAGTGTTGCCTGAAAGCATTGGCTCGATCCACCATAGTTGCCTGTCATGAACATGTAAAGATAAATCATGACCTCAATTTACTTGACATTTCTTCAACATTATAAGCAATTCTCTATTTACAGTTAATAGATGGTTAGAGAAAGAAATACTAACTTTTATTGACTGCACAGCACGCACATAATCTTTCAAAGGTTCTTCGAAGTTAAAGAGAAGGTTGTCTGCCTATAGTAACAGAATGTCGACTTCATTAGGTTATAGAAACACTTAAAGGGATGGTTACATGGTATTTAATACCAAGTGGTATTATCTTAAGATTTATTGATTACCTCTCTTTGAAGCCTTACTGACAACATCTCTGACTTTGAACCAACTTCAGAAAACACCTTTTCCATAAAATCCCCTTCACAAGCACCTAAAAGCTTAATCGCCTTTCCAAAGTCCGCCAAAGATTGCCCAAGTTCTAAAAAATGAAATGCAGGATTGTGTAATTGATCTTAAAATCCAGTTAAACAAAATTACATTACCATGAGGGGAAGTTGAGATATTGTTGATAGCCCCTGAGCAGCAGCCTCATGCTCATTATGATATCATGCACCGGGCCAATTATTTTTTTATTTTGAAAGTCACAATTTTGAGCAAGCATACAATGTTTACTGCCATTGTAGATGGGGAATATCACTAAAAAAATTCTTACCATGAAAATGGATCAGCAAACTTGCAAAGAATAGAATTTTAAAACATGGATAAAATAAACAAGGGATTTTTTTTCTAATATCAACAGCTGTACCTCTGTGTCTTTTCACAAGGCGGAATGCTTGTTTCTGGGTCTCTGCTAAATGATTTTCTAGCTCAAATATGTAATGTTTAAGCTTCTCATATTCAGGAGTAGATTCCTCCACAGGCTTTTCTTTTCCCAGAACAACATCACTAACTTTTGACTGTACATCCTAAAAAAGGGCCAATGATTATTAATCAGCAAGTGAAATTTCAATATTGAGAGGAAAGAAGGGGAGTTGACTTCATGACATTCTTTTGCAATCTTATTAAAGACAGTATTCAGGTAATATCAAGAATGTCTTACTGCACAGTGGAGAGACAGTACCTTAAACATCTGTATGAAATCTGCAGGCTTCTTAAATATACCAGTCTCATAAGACCTTGCTCTATCCATTTTCTGCTTCATGCTCAGGCAAAACAAAATGATAATATGAGCTGAAGGAACACCATCAAAAGTAACTAACAAGAAATTCTTTAGTCAAATAACTGAGATATATAAGGCATGGACCAAGAAAACAATTAACAGAGGATCAGCCTTATGATGCACAAGATTGCAGACGACTATTGCAAAGTCAGCACTTGAAGTCACAATATTGATTCAAATGACCGCACTTTCACGACTGGAGTATCTGGTGGGATCTTTATAGTTATGCAGTGAAATTGATTTGTTTTGTTCTGGTGGAAATTCAGTGTGAAATCAAATAAAATGACCACATTGCAAACCATTGATGCAGTATAAAACATTGCAAATGTCAGTTGGCCTAACAGTTACTTGACTATTAACAGCTACCCTGAGGACAAATATGATATAGAACTTTCCATACAAATTATCATTCATATGCAACAAAGTATTTGTAACATAGATTTAAAGAGTCAAGAATTTATGCAAAAAAAACTTAGCCCAAAAATATAATTATATGTATCCAAAGTTAACAAGGAAAATGTAGCACTCTGCTCATCAAATACTTTACCTCTTCATCTGCCTGCAAAAATACCCTAAAATCTTCACTTTGCTTAAGTTCAGGGTGTGAAGCTATTCTGTTGACGAATAGGTCCAGAGCTTGACGCCGCAATTCAATGAACTCTTTGCTAAACCGGAATTTCTCTAAGGTAAAGCAATATAACAACAACGCAGTAAGCAAGGGAACACAATACTGACACCACAGTTCAGTAGTCCACAGATTGTTCTGTTCTAGAGAGGATATAAGAAATACATTGTTAACAGAACTATAATTTGCCATATTACCGACAGCATTCTTCTCTGGAAGGGGAGGAATAAAAATGCCTTTGTACTTCTCAGCAAGCCGATCATGCAACCACTCAAAATCGCTATAGCGCCGGATAACAATTTTCTCTGGTCCCTCGAATTCAGGTAGGTTAGTCTATACAGAGACAAATGTTACCAAATTAACAAATTAATAGCAGCAAAATCATGATATGGCCAAAAACAAAATATTCGCTCAAAGCAGTCAGTATGATACAGCTCCTAGATAGCACTCAAGCCAAAAAAAAAGGAGAATGAAACTAAAACAAGTGTTGCAGGTCAACTCAATAAACTACACGAATGGAAGTGAAGTAGCAATAGAACAAAACAAAAAACGTGCATACTCATTTGACATGTTACATGACTGCCATGTTATTCCCCGCTGTTGCTTGAATGAAAACAAACATTTAACTATTCAGTTCCTTATTTATAAGTGAATATACTTTTTCTCAAAATATAAAGCTCACAATCTATTTTTTGCAAACCATTAGACTACTCTCTTCATATTGACATATTCTCCTGACGCTCCATAGCTGCTCTCTATTGCCCCTTCACGTCAACTTTCAGAACTATCCAATTTTCAGCCATTTTTTTCCAGCACATACTTGGCTCTACAAATTACAGAACATCTATTAAAAGCTTCCTACTGAAATCTAGAAGGTCGCAAACCACCGAGTTCATTTATTACAGGATTGTTAATACTTTTCAGTTTCGGATCTATATCAGCGAATCATAGTCCAAAAATTGAGTTCCGCTGTTCCATCTCTCACACTGTCATCTCGTACCGTGCAAAAACTGCTCTAAAATTTGGCATCACCGCATAGACACAAACAAAGAATATACTCGGACAGAACCATATTAAAAACTACTAAATCTACACCAAATCGAGGTAACCAACAGGTTTCGGGTTTGGGAACAGAGAACGAATCAGATGACCTTGGTGATGACGCGATAGGAGATGTAGGCCTGGACGCCGGTGCCCATCTTGACGGGATCCGTGACGGAGATGGACAGGAACGGCGCCCCAGCAGCCGCCGCCGCCGACCGCGGGCTCTGCGACTGGCTCCTCTCCTGCGAGAGCGCGCATAGATAGATTCAGTGCGAATTACCAACCGAGCGCGCCAACGGTCGGCGGCGCGGGGAAAGAGAAGCGGTGGAGGGACGGGTGTCGCAATTACCGCGGAGATCATGGTTGGTGCGGCACGGCGAAGCTACGGGAAGAAGAGGACGGCTTGGGAAGAAAAGAGAAGGATCCCCCCCCCCCCCCCCCCCCCCCCCCCCCCGGGTCGTTAACCTTAAGGTTCCCGTGGGCGCTTTTGCCCGTTCGAAACGGTTTTTTTTTCTGGCTCCTGGCTGTCAGATTTTTTAAGCGTCCGTTAATTTTTCCTAAGACATTTAATTAAAAAAGATAAAAAATGTTACATTTCTATAGACAATGCAAGAGAAAAGAAAAAAAAAGGACACAACTAAGGAGCGACTATGTGCGCATTAATCTTATAGCGCACCCTATAGCCCTTCCTTTTTCGCAGGTAGGGGTGGAAAACGGTAACGGATAATTCGTTTTATCCGATATTCGTATCCGAGAAAACACAAATATGGTAAGCAAAAATCCGTATTCGAAAATATTCGTATTTGTATTCGAGAATATTCGTATCCGTATTTGAGAGTATTCGCATTCGTATTCGAGAATATTCGTATCTGTATTCGTATTCGAGACTATTCGATTCGTATTCGATCCATTTCTAGAACTTATGAAAAAATCGTACAAATTTTGTGATTCAAAATTTGAATTTAGGCGGTTTAAAACCGGTAACCGGTCAAAAACTGGTGAAAAATCGTTAAAACCGCTAGGAATCCGTTTTATCCGATATTCGTATCCGAGAAAATCCGTATTCGAAAATATCCGTATTCGTATTCGTATCTGTATTTAAGAATATCCGAATTCGTATCCGTATTCGTTTGAAAAATATGGATTCGTATTCGTATTTGAGACTATTCGACCGTATCCGATCCGTTTCCACCCCTGTTCGCAGGCGCGCCCACCTCATCCGTTTGGTGAAATTTTTGTACGGATAACCTTTTTTTTTATTCGGAAATACAGAAATATACCCGCGGGAAAATTTTTTACAAAAATAGCTTCCAGTCGCCCAATGGGGGGCGACTAGAGCATTTCGCCCACCCGGGAAGCGACATTTAAAGAATCTGCGAACCGTTGGGCGAATCAGCGCTGTCGCCTGCACGTTAAGCGACTTAATTTAAGTCGCTGTACGGTTGGGCGACTTCATTGTAGTCGCCCAACGCTAGGGCGACATGGGGGGGTTAAGTCGGCCTGCCCAGCCGGCTCCCACTACCAACCACCTTTTTCACTCATTCAGCAAACACATTCAGCGCACAGAGAAGAGGAAGAAGGAAAAGAAACAAGGGGGAGAAGAGAGGAAGGAGAGGAAGAAGAGGAGAAGGAGAGGAAGGAGGGGAAGAAGAGGAGGAGAGGAGGAGGTGAGGGAGGAAGGAGGGGAAGAAGAGGAGAGGAGGTGAGGGAGGAAGGAGGGGAAGAAGCTATTCCATCAATTTGGATTCAGGTATTTTTTGGATTATGTTGTATTTGCATTATTATTTATATGAAATGTTGGTGTTAATAAAAATTATAGATGTAGAATAATTAGTACCGTATTAGTATGGAAATATTATTGTAGAAAAGGTTTGGTATGCAATTTGTAGTATGGTAGTATAGAAATTTTAGCAAAGTTTGTGGTATAGAAAGTTTAGTATTGTGCGATATTATTTGACATGTCGCAAAATTGAAATATATATGCAGGCCGACATCATCAATGTCCACTACATTGAGAGTGTATTACGGAGCTGGAACCATTCGTGAAGGTCCGAATGGTGTGGATTTGAGCGATTTTCCGCAAGTGACTCTCGTACTTCCGGATGACGAGAATGCTCGAATGGGAGATGTGCAGCTTTGGCTGACCCGGAGTTTTTCGTTGAACCCCGAAGTGTACAGCGTCGTCGTGCAAGGGCTTTGGAGCCGGTCTCCCACGGACATCAGATGGGAGTTGAAGACATTGGTGCGCTCTGCCACATGGAAGGGCTTTGTGCTAGGGTGCCGGCGTCGTGGATACGAGTGTGTGCTGCTTGTGCAACCGTGCTCAGTACAAGCAGCTGAGGAAGCTCGTGCAACAGCCGTTGTTGTGGGAGGTGCTAGCAGCTCGGGTGGGCCGCATGTTGGCGGACATGATGAAGTTGCTCGTCATGAAGCCGATGCGGTACATGAAGGAGAGGTACAGCCGTCAAGCCATAGAGAGTCAACTGGGCAAGCCGATGAAGGAGAGTATAATGAGTACATTGTGCAGCAGATGGACTCTGATGACGAGAGGGCATGGGATGAAGAGGAAGCTGTAGAGGACGACGACGAGGACATTTCCGATGAGGATGAAGTTCCTATCCCCCAGGAATGGAACCGGTTTAATGCGGACGGTCTTTCCGCACATGATGAGCATGAATCACAATGCGAGTACCATGAGACAGAGGTTCGGTTGCATGCTATGTTTGCTGACAAGGAAGCGCTGCAGGATGCCATCAAGCTTTGGGCCCTTTCAATGCAGCGGACATTTCGCGTCGTCAAATCAAGTCAGAAGCAGTACACTAGGAAGTGCGAGCAGACTGGTTGCCCTTGGCGGGTGCACGCCCGTAAACCTAAGTATGAGACTCATTGGATTGTGTCCAAGGTTGAGCCGCACTCCTGCATTCTAAACACTGTCTTGGCGAGACATCGTAACCTGACGTCCGGATTTATAGCCAATCTCATGTATGGGGAGATAGTGCAGAAGAAGGACATGGCAGCCACGCATATTGTGGTAACTATTGAGAATAAATTCAAGTATAAGATTAGCTACGCGAAGGCGTGGCGTGCCAAGCAGAAGGCGTTGGAAAAACGTTTTGGCACTTTCGAGGCGGCGTATGACAACCTTCCTCGTATGCTTAATGTCCTGCAGGAAAGGAACCCGGGCACGTACATTGCCCTCCACGAGAAGCCGTCCATAAGTCCGCCAGGGTATGCGGTGTTGCAGAGAGCAATGTTTGCATTTGGTGCTAGCATCGAAGCATTCAGGCACATGCTGCCAGTGATCTCAATTGACGGGACCTTCTTGACAGGCAAATACAAGGGGCAGATCCTGACGGCCATAGGCGTTGACGGTAACAATCAAATATTGCCGCTGGCCATTGCATTTGTGGAGAGTGAGAATTACGAGAGCTGGTTGTGGTTTCTCCGACATGTGAGGGCTGGAGTTGTAGCCACTCGGCCTGGTGTGTGCGTAATCCATGATCGCCACGCCGGTATTATCAAGGCAATAAGAAAACTTCAAGAAGACCCCGAGGAGCCCTTTCCTTGGCCGGACATGAGGAACCGGTGGTGCAGTCGTCACTTAGGGGCAAACTTTTTCAAGCAATTCCCTAAACAATCTTTGATGAAGCTATTCAAGAGGCTGGCTAGGCAGAACCAACAGAGGAAATTTGATGCTTTGTGGAGGTTGTTGGATGAGCACACTGGGAAGAACGTCGAAGAGAGGAGCAAGGAGCCGGTCACTCCTGGGGCGGCACAACCACAATGCTTGCCACCAATCGATGCGCCTAACCCAAGTGGTCCAAGAAGAAGGAGCTCACGAAACATCAGGTGCTTCGCGCAGTGGATCGAGGGGGAACCGTTGGAGAAGTGGTTGCTGTTGCACGACACGGATGGCGCAAGGTACGGAATAATGACAACTAACCTTGCCGAGGTGTACAATTGGGTTCTAAGGGGTCTCCGTTCTCAGCCCCTTGTCGCCATCGTGGAAGGTGTTCTTCACAGCACAATCCGGTACTTCAGGGAGAGGCACGCGAGTGCCGCACTTCATGCGGCCAATCCTGGAGCTCTGTATTCGGCAAAAATTACTGCGTACATGGAGATGAAGGCACAAAAGGGTCAGTTGCACACAGTGCAGGTCATGGGCAACAGGGAGCATCGTTTCGAGGTGATACTCCGTGATAGAGCCGGATTTGGGACGGCTCGTTCACTTGTTACCCACGAGGTATGTCTTGGAGATCATGAAAATGAACCTAGCTGCACGTGCAACAAGCTTAAGTTGTTACACAAACCATGCTCTCATGTCCTCGCTGCATGCGGGACCGTGGGTATGGATCCTTCGAACTTCATGTCCGAGTTCTTCTTTAAGGGGAGGGTACTGCAGGCTTGGTGTGGGGAGCTCCGAGGGTTCAGGGTGGTGGAAAACTTCGCCACTTTGGACATTGCATCGAGGACCTGGGTTCCAGATGTTAACATGTTGAAGGGTGAGAAGGGTCGGCGACAGAGCCGACGTATTAGGAATGACATGGATGAATCACAAGCTGGAACACCAGGTGCACGTTGTGGTCGATGCGGTCAGGAGGGGCATACAGCTAGACGATGCAATGCATGTCCTGATCAGTAGTTACATGACTTTTTTGTAATGTAGTTGGTTATGTACTTATTTAGTACATGTATTTGCTGTTTGTTAAAATGAGATACTTTTGTGGCTCGTGCATACTACGGTACAACCATACACATGACAATGAATTCATGACATGCTTAACAACATTGCACATTATTTCGATCGACCCTCGTACATACTACGGTACAACCATACACATCGTTGCTTATATGCCAAATGAGCCTTGTGGCACCCACATGGAGAACTGCTGAAGTGGACACCTCGGACGGGGCTGGCCATCGTGGTAGTGGCACGCACATATGCAACTTGGGTTTGCACAGCAACATGTCGGATCGTACGAGCTTCCTATGTTGACAACCTCCTCGTTTCCCCTCTCGCGTTGCATCTGTTGGCGGAGGTCATTGTTCTCCTCATTGAGAGTCTCCATTCGGTACTCCAAGTCCATTATTCGGTCCCATAAAGTACCCACATAACGGTCAATATACCGTTCATGAGGAGGGTCGATCCAGCGGGAGAAGTCGCATTTCCCCATCTGCGAAAAAGTACATTAAACATGGAGGGTCCATAAGCAATAACAAAAATGTACTATTAGTAATTTGTACCCCGGACCTGCACGACCACGTACTCATTGTGTCTGCATTTCGGCCACGCTGGTTGCGCACACCGGCTTGGTATCAAGCAGTACTGCGGACCGAACATCTCCCTCCTTTCCAAGGGAAGGTCTTCCTTCGGTGACCCATATCCGACTGGCCCCTCATCTTCCGCCATGGTATGTTCCACCACGAAATAGAAGGTACTTCTTTGTTCGATTTACAGGGTTTTCTAGCTACAACTTCATGGGACCTCAACCGTGCTATTTATATCGAACGGCGGGACAAAAGAGGGCTGCTTTGCCCAGAGACATGACAACAGCCCTCAGCTTTACTCGGTGAGATGACAACACATGTCAGCTTTACGCGGTGATATGACAAAACGGGGCAGCTTTGCTCAGTCAGATTACAACACATGCCAGCTAAACTGCCTAAATAAAGGCACGATCTGAAAAGCCTTCATAGGGACATTTATTGCTACACTGGAACCCTGAGGATAATCCAGGCCTATCGCTCCAGAAACCAACAAAATAGGGGCGTAGGCTGTAGCCTTTACAGTGAGTGTTCACGTCATAGGCCTGTATCCTTTCCTGTGAGTTTTCATGTCACCTTAGCTTGTTGTTTCAGAAATTATGATTACTGGCCTCTGAGAAGGCAATGTTGTAGCACTTATTTCCTGCAAACGACTGAAAAGGCTACGTTGTACCAGATACATTGAATGGTCCAACCTCTGAAAAGGCTACGAACTATGAATTTATTACGAGGCTACATGCTCTGAAAAGCCTACATAGGGACATTTATTGCACCAGATCCTGAAAAAGCGAAAAGATATGCATGTCGTCCTCTCCATGGACTATGCCCACTGCACCAGATAACCTGCCTACATAAAGGCCTCCTATGTCTTCCATACTACATCTCCTCCTCAAGCCATCACAATACTACTACACAACAATGTCTTCCTGGAGGTCCGACCCATTTGGAGTGCCGGAGTGGCATGAGCGCCCGAAGTGCCATTGCGGCTTTAGGACCTTGTTGGGAGTTTGTACGGATCGAGTACAACGAGCCAACTACGGCCGTAGGTTCTTCAAGTGTCCAGACCTGGATGACGACTTCGTGGTAACGACGACAACTAAATCATTTATTTTTCGTTATCGTTTTTCAACTTGATCCATGACATCTACCACGCCACACATAGCCTTGCAAGTTCATCGAATGGGTGGATCGGGTGCCGCCGGCATGGCCACAGAACCGGGCAGTGGAGGTGGAAAACAAAGGACAATACTTTGTCAAGATGACTCAGGCTCGCGAGGTGGAACGACAGATGCGGCTTGAGCAAGAGCGCCGCGTGAGGGTGGACCAAAACCGTCTGAAGGGCAAGGAGGATGAGCTGCAAAGGAGGCGGGAGCAGTTAAGTCTGCGTGAAGCAGCCATCAAGCGTCAGGAGGAAGAGCTTCAAGCTCGTGAGGCGGCTCTCAAGACCAAGAGTGACCGGAACAAGGATGCAGCGGAGCCATCTTCAAGGCGCGATAAAAAGGGCAAACAACCACGCTACACCCAGTAGACAAAATGTAATAGACCCAGCAAGTTATATTCCCTAAGGCATGTTAGGACTAGTGGTGGAGTTCTGAACATTACAAGTACATGGTTCCACACATTACTAATAGTACTGTCGGAGTTGCTCTTAGTCGCATATCATGCTATATGTTATGCATGTAATAACAATGTACGCGGCATGTTATTATGAAGTTTATTTCTATTGACATAAGCTTATTATCTAGCATGTTCGCATTCAATGATTCAGATAGCAAGTCATACCGGTTCTCTCCGTAAACTATTTCTCAGCAACATCAAAATATCACTTACCACTCTATGTATCTATCGTTCTACGGTCAATCATTCTTAAAAAAAATTTGGAATTTTTTTTGTGCACCTACAACATACAGTGCACATAAACTTTTATTACAACTATATCAGATTTTTTCTCTGTTTCAAATTACAAAATTGCCAAAACTCTACAAAAATCAGGGGGACTGAATGAAGTCGCCTACCTACTGGGCGACTGCATTATAAGTCGCTTAGCCACTGGGCGACTTCCTTAAATCGCCCAGTGAGAAAGCGACTCCATCATGTCGCTTTCCTATGAAGCGACATAAACTCTTGTCGCTTTCCGGGTGGGCGAAATGCTCTAGTCGCCCCCCCCATTGGGCGACTGGAGGCTAGTTTTGTAAAAAAAAAATTCCCGCGAGTATATTTCTGTATTTCCGAATAAAAAAAGGTTATCCGTACAAAAATTCCTCTGTTTGGTCCTTTCGTTCTTGCTCTAGCTACATACGACCCGATCATGCTCAGTCAGTCAGCTGCCTGCATAAAATTTGTGCTTTGCATACGACTACTTGTATCTAGGCGTATAGATGGCCGGCGACGCAAGAAAAATAGGTTTCTTCACCGAAAAATAGGTGACATAGTTTTTGCATAGATCAACAGATTTTTTACCCAAATTTTGAAAGCATTTATCTCTTCGGACTAGTTGAAAGTTGAGGGACATGTAGATACGATGGGACCCACCTTGTCCCTATACATGAGGCATCTCTCATTTTGATGCACAACCTCACCTCCTTTGGATGATTGCTAAGATCACACACCATTGCCCTCTCTTCTTGTGGACACAAATATGTAGCACTATACACACCATTGTTAACATGGTAATGATTAAACAATGTGATGATAATTAGATAAAATTGTAAATGGTGCCTAAGGTTCAACTAATGGTAAGTTTTGAACTTTTCTCACATTCATACATCGAGATTTTTTTAATTTAAGATGGTAATTTGTCAAAATGGTATATGCTAATTTATAGAACTTGAGATGGTGATTTTGTTAAAAATATAGATTCTTAACAAATCACCACCATAAACTCGAAATATCACCATTTTTTATGAATTTGAAACAAGTTCAAAAGTACCATAGCTGCACCCTAAGTTATCAACTATATTTTTTTACCCTGAGTTTTAAAATTTATCATCATAAAATTTGTGAAATTAAAAAGACTCTAGATTTATTATTAGTTGCACTATAAGTTACCATTGTTAGCTTCAACAAATTGTCGCTCTAATTCAAGAATTCGTCTGCACTCATTTGCACCTTAAGTTATCATGGTAAGTTTTAATTAATTATCACATTAATTTTAGAATTTATTGTCACTTTTGTAAATATGTGTAAAAAGTTCAAATTTACCATCATTAGTGCCATAAATTATCGTATTTAACAATTTACTGGCCTAGTTTAATAATTTACCATCATTTTTGTAAGTGTGCAAAAATAGTTCATTTTTTGCACCCTAAGCTATCATTTATAACTTAAACAAATTACCATGTTAAATTAGAAATTTAACATCCTAAGTCACCATCTACATTTTAAACATATTACCACACAAAAAAAGTAACACTTCTACCTAGGTTAAAACGTATCTGATATTAGTCTCTTTTTTTTGTTGGTCTAGTCATGTAGAATACAAAAAACTATAAATTACAGGTTAAAAGTACGACTTGAAAATGTATGACTATATAAATCTCTTTAGTTAGATGAGAGAAAAAAAATTCTATAGAGTAATAGAAAATGTAAGGGGCCTCTATGTAAAAGTTGGGATTCACATCTCCCATGCAGCATTCTCGAAGCAAGGAATGTGGGGGTGGGGGCCCACATATGGATGCATCCTGAGAAATGAGACGAGCGATTGCTATCGGACGAATCAAAAGAGACGCGCGCTAACGCAACAGCGCGCCTAGTTGTGCGCTAGATTTAGTGAAAGAAGATGAAGAAAACGGGGTTAAGAAGCCAATGCATTCAAAATAGCTTTTAGTTTTTAGAAATCAGAAGTCAAAAGCTGTTTTGAACGAGGGTTTTTGTGTTGTGTAATTTGTTAGTTACGAGATTATATATGGATGTTATTGGATGTGGGACGTCTTCTGGCTTCTGGAACGCATCAACTTCTTAATTTCAACATTTTTGGTTTTTTACTTTTTTTTCCCCTCCTTGTTCCTTTGCAATGCTTGTGATGATATAACTTTTAAATTTTTAATTTAATTACTTAAAAAGGTAACAATCGTTACAGTACATTTTAAGCTATAAACCCATACCCGGAAGTCATGCAAGGCACACAACCAACCGCTTGGCTCTCTTGAAGATGTTGTATCCATGAGCCAAGCTGAGGCCCCACTCAAAACGGCTTAAGCTTCTGGCTTATTTTTCACTATTCAACGATTTCATTTTTTTCTGGTTTTTTGGTTGTTTTTTGAGTTTTTTGTCGGTTCTTTTTTCCGTATTCATTTGTACTGTCCGTGATATGTTAACCTGTTTTTTCTATTTTTTAAAATTTAATTACGTCAAATAAGCCACCCTCAGCTACAGTGCAATTTCAGCCATCTACAATGCTTTTCAGCCGTAAGCCACTAAAAAAACCATTTTGAGCACAGCCTGAGTCTCATATTGACATCCAATTGTTTGTTCCCCATGAATTCCTTCCATGATACTTCTCTACTCATCTTATAATACCGAACACTCTGTACTAAAAATTTTCATACTTCTACTCGATGCAATACATGCATATACGTTTCCGATGAATTGACTTATGTTATAACTGTACTAGAAAAAACTAAATCGTGTTGATTGTTTTTTTAGACAAAATCATACCGATCATAACAATCCATGAACTGTAGCATGAGTTGGTTGGAAGAGAGACTATTTAGCTACCAAAATCTTTAGCTATACTTTTTAGCCAAATATTGATAAATCGTAAAAATTTATGGTTTTTCTCTACAACTTTTGCCCTTGCTACATATAAAATCACCAATAAATCAGTGACATCTGAATTACGGCATGCTTGTCACCCATCCATTCCACCCCATTTGACCTGTCTTCACCCAGCCTCCCCTACTCAATTCCCCCATAAGCATGGCCTCCTTGTTCTCTCTGGCCTTTGTTGCCCCCCTACAGTGATGCTTCTCATCCCTGCAAGAGTGCAAGTTGTAACCACTCCCACCATCCTCTCGTACTTATTGGCTATCCACCTCCACTGTTCTTGACTTCTCTCTCGCAATCAGGGTGTGTTTGGTTGAGCTGTGGCTTCTGAAAAAGCTGCTGTGAATTGTGGGCTGTGGAAAAGCTACTGTAGGTTGTGGGCTGTGGAAAAGCTGTAAGCTGTTTGGTTCAAACAACTGAACAAGTATAAAAC
This sequence comes from Dendrocalamus latiflorus, assembly GCA_017311315.1. Lineage (NCBI taxonomy): Eukaryota > Viridiplantae > Streptophyta > Magnoliopsida > Poales > Poaceae > Dendrocalamus > Dendrocalamus latiflorus. The sequence goes on along the minus strand of CM029647.1, from coordinate 13,487,870 downwards.
TTACCTCCTATCTCTATTTTCCTTGAAACAACTGTGAAACAGCTCTCTATTTTCACCATTTCAAAAAGCAGAAAGCCAAAAGCCAAAAGTAGGGTCCAAAATGCTTTCAAAACTGTACTACCTAAAAGTAGCTGCTTCTGAAAAGGCAGCTTCTGGTTTCCACCCCTTTGGTTGGCTTTTGGCTTTTTGGAAGCAAAAGCAGCTCTCAAAAGCTCAACCAAAGGCACCCTCAATCGATGTAGCCTACTTGCACTGCCGTTAGTTATTTTTTCTCTTTTTCACAAATTTCGTCTACAAAAATAGGCAAGCTTTTTTAGATGAAATGGGGAGTGGCTCAGATGCAGGGTCCTGCACATTGTTATGTGCAGGCCCAATCACTGTATGCCACGTATGCAAGCAATTAATTAATTAGTTTACTAAATTAAGTATTAAAGTTAATTACACTATTTATCAAATTAAGTACACTGTTTACTAAATTAAATTACACTGTTTGCCAAATTAATTACACTGTTTACATTATTGCACACGTGGCACACAGTGATTGGGCCTGCACACAACAATGTGCAGGACCCCTGCATCTGGGCCACTCCCCAAGCTCAGAACCCGTGCCGTCGAAGCACTGCACGAATCTCAAAACCCCAGCATAAGATCTTGCCCCTCTTCTTCCCAAAAGGCCAGACAGACTCCCACAGACCCGTGGCCCCGAAGTCCGCATCGGCACGCATCCCGACCCTTTTACTGCTTTGATCGCCTGCCCGCTCGTCGTCGCCGTCTCGCCGCCTCCCCCGAACGCAAATCCGGCACCAGCCGAAACACCACCTGCCCAGCCTAGCCGCGCCATGGACCGCGCGCGCCACAGGAGCTCTCCCAGCTGCGAGCGCTTCCTCGGCTCCTTCCTCCACCCCGCGGCCGCCGGCGACCAACCCGGCTCGACGGCCTTCGAGCTCGACGAGGACGACCTCTTCGCCTCGGGAGCTGGATCCCCCGAGCGGCCGCAGCCGGCGCGCCGCCCCCTCCTCCTACCCTCCATCCGCAGGGCTGCAAACCCTAGCCCCCTCCCCCGCCTCCGCCGCCCGCCGGAGGGCATCCTCGAAGCCCTCCCAGAGCGCCTCCGCCCTCCCTCGTCGCCTCCATCTTCTTCGTCTACCTCGTCGTCCTCCGCCTCCCCGGCGGCGGCCCCTCCCCGCATGATCCCCACCATCCCCCGCCCGGCTGCTGCGCCGGCGCCGCATATGCCGCAGTCTGCGCCGGTGAACGTCCCTGCGGCGCGGCTGCGGCGGCCGCCAGTGGAGGCGGTGACGGGTGAAGCGGAGGAGGACGACGACGACGAGATGCTGCCGCCGCACGAAATGGTGGCGCGCGCGCGGGCGCGGGAGTCGCCGATGACCACGTTCTCGGTGCTGGAGGGCGCCGGGCGCACGCTCAAGGGGAGGGACCTCCGCCAGATACGCAATGCCGTGTGGCGGAAGACCGGCTTTCTCGATTGATTCGTGCCTGTTGATTCGAGTGATTGGGTTTGTATGTTTGAATTTGTTTGTGTACATTATGATGGATGATCGGGTGTCGATTTTAGTTGCACCTGTAAAACTTGTCTGTTCTATTAACCATCATTACCTGTAAGCTCTTGATTTGAGCTGTCAAGCAGGCGGCATTGGACGATTGGATATGGGATTAAGATGAATTGTGTTCTGACCGATGCTTCTGTGTTAATTTGTTGCGGGAGATAGGAATGTTTCTCACTGATCCTTATTTTGGGTTCCAACGTTAAGTAGTTTTAGATCAGATGAGATAAATTTGGCTGAAAATTTGTCGCGTGGGTTGTGGATTGCTTTGTATTGCAGCTAGGGAGCTTGATTGTTTAGTTGAGCTCATTAGCTACCAAAGCTCGTTCTTTTTAAATACTTTTGGCCAATGTGATTCTGCAAATCATGGATTGTTTGCCCCATCATGGGAAGTTTTTTTTTTCTTTTGTTGATCATTAGTTGTAAACCCATTCCCATGGAGCTCTCTGTTCAGTGTATTGAAGCTGGTACCCGTACCTTAGGATATGGAAATAAATTATAGATGAACTATTGTTGAGGTGTTTGACAATAGTGGGGCTATCTACATTGTGCTACTCAAGAGTTTCAATTAAACATTTTGTGCTTAGCTAAGACATAAGAGTAAGTGCGCAAATGTTCATTTTGGTGTTTACATGGATGTTATGTTGGGGTGTTTACAATAACATAATCATAGAAAAAGTGCTAAGTTCTCTTCTGCACTTGAAGTGTAAGCCAGCCTTGGTCAGATAAACAGTCAGGTAGACTCAGGGCAACTCTTAACTCATTGTATTAGTCAGCCAAAAGAAATGCACCAACTGACTAAAGTCTAAGATTAGGTTTAAGATTGTCCAGAATGTAGCCAGATAGTTCATTTTCTATATGCCTGATTGTCAGGTATACACAACTGAGATTCTGAACGACCTAAAAGAAATCCATGGCTACCTGTTGAAACGGTGCAGCAAAACAGAAAGTATACCTTAATGGAGCTCCATGACCTCGCACTTGGTTGGAAAAATGACAGCCGTACTTGTCACCTCTTCCCAGCTATATGAGCTAGGAATTCATTAAGAGTATATTTAGATAGAAAAATAACATTGCCCGTCTGAGGACTGGCTTCCTACTATCCAGGAGCTTTCCCTCTATTTGACCGATTTCGTATCATAGTTCTCCCACTAGGGCAACGAGCAAAATTTCTGTAGCTTCTGTCCAAAATATTTGATGTTGTAGCCTGCTCAAGCTCAGCCCAATGGTCCATTACACCAGTAATTGGTTTGAACATTCTGTATTGCGCCAGTTTAGAAGGCTCATGTTTATTCCATGTATAGCTGGTGCTGGTGCTGGTGCTGGCAGCCAGAGTTTTGGTGCAGGCGTGCAGCAAGGTTCGTCCAAATAAACAGAAGCGATTGAAGGAGTGCAAGTATCATACTTCCGTGAAGTTTTTATTTCAGCTGTAGAGTCCGTGTGCCCATGCGGCGAAGATGCTAATGAAGCTTTCCCAAGGATATCCATAAGTAATTAGTCTGATGTTAGTACGTGGCAGAAGGAATACACTAAAAATCTTATTGTAGCTGTATCACCACTGGGTGACTGTGGCAGTCCGCAAACACCAAATGTCCATTTCTACGTTTCACGTCTCTCCAAGGTCCATTGTGTTCTAAAGTGGACTTAGAGTAGTAAACAGCAACAGAATATCAGTGAGTCGGCCAGTCAGTCATTCAGTTCCTGGTCTTGTTTTTACTCTGCTGTTTGCGACGCATGTGCTGTCTACAGTGTCTAGCCATGGCGCTATGGCAGGTCAGTGAAGAGCTGGAGCATGGAACGGCTGACCGGACGACCCCTAGGACCAAGCCTAGCTACATCGGTAAAATTGTAAGCCTGGCTACAGAGGAAGTACAGTGAGGTTCGTTGGGACAGGATCACCAGAGCAGGAAAAGGACGGGACCAAGAGGTGTTTTTGGTTTTGCTGAGCCTCGCTTGGATTGAGGGACAGATGCACGTTCACAATTGTGGGGTATATGTTCCGTGTCGATTTTAATTTTTGTTACTTATAGTCTAAGCTTACATAATGTATATTCTATATGTCAAAAACTAATGTCTATACATGCTAAGAACTACGTCTATCTAAAAAAAGAAGACTTAAACACGTTAACAAACAGAGTGCGAAAAGAAAAGAAAAACACACAGAGCGTTCACAAAGCAAGACACTAAAAAAATATGTGTAATAGTAGGTTCTCAAATTCATCCTAGATCATTCACTAATGGTAAGTTTCTTGATTTTGATATATTATCTGACAAATAGTTATTTGCCATTGAACTTTATTATGAAGTTAGTTGATGTTATAAAATTTAAAATGTATTACTATCTACTATATTATTGATGGATATAGAAGTGCAAACGAAACGGATAATATTTCTGTTTGACCGACCGACTGACCGACCGAAGGCTTGTGGAACGAATACGGAATGGGTATCCGGTGCTATCTATGTCTAACTCCATGGAAAATATATGGAATAAGATATGGGATGAGTGATATCCATCCGTATATATCCTTATGTCAAATGATATGAAAAAGTCTGTTGTGATTTCACATAGTAACAAGATAACATATAGATGCATTACTAAATCTAAACATGTAGTTAATGCTGAATGCTCTTTTTTTTGACACCTCGGCGATTAGTTTCTCCGTGCTCGATTTGATTGCACCCTATTGTTCAATATCCTGTATAGAGGTGTACAAGAAACAGATAATTTCTGTCTGACCGACCATCCGAATACTTATGGAACGAATACGGAATGGAGAAATAGGTATCCAGCATTACTTTGTCTGACTCTAACTCCGAGAAAAAATACAGAATAGGATATATGACGAGCGATATCCGTCCGTATCCGATCTGATTACATCCCTAAATATGGTTGCGTTGATAAGTATATATATGGAGCATGGTGCCCCGCGTTGTTTCTGCTCTATATTCGCCACTGTTTTGGATTCACTGGATGATGATTGTGTAGAGTGACAACTGCAGCCAGCTTTAGTTGAAGAATCAACTCTGAATAATTGTGAGCCAGTGTAGAGTTCAGATGTCAAAAACGCAGTGCCTGCATCTTGTCTAGTTTCAGAGTCAAGGGCTTGACGCTTAAAATGGCCAGTTGTTTGTCGTTGACGTAGTGAAATCGAGTACAGTTAATTGACATGGATGTCTGCAGAGCATATTGCAGAGCGACTTGTTGGAGCCATCGAGGGCTAAAAGTCTAAACAGCGAGTGGATTTTATATAAGTGGAGGCTAAAATATGTGCTTTGTTTCGTATTTTGCTTGTTGTTTCTAACTATAATATGTGCTTGGTTGCCTCTACTTCTTCCTTGCAATGAAATGAAAAGGCATTGTTGATGCGATGTGTATTTGTTTACGTTTTCGTACCTTTTCTGTGCCCACAGCTCCAACATTGGTTTATCCTCTAGCTCAAAAATCATAAAGAAAAGAAGAAACCTCCATGATGATTCGATTGTTTCACGAGAAAGACTCTGGCCTTCAATTTCTTCCGTTTTTACGATGGCCGACAAATTTGTCCAGTGAGATATAAGTTAGAGCTTATGCCTTATTTTACATTAAACAGATGTTGACTTATTCTGCATAATTAAATATGAAAATAAATAAATAAATAAAATGTTATATCATGCAAAAAATAAGAAAAAAGAAAACCTCTAAAAATGTAAAAACTAGGAAAGACGGAAAATCATAGGCCATAAATAAAAAAACAGAAGCAAGAGACAGATTGGGGGCATGTTCTTTTTAGCTGCGACTTATGGCTTTTGGCTGAAATTTTTGAATATTGGCTGTTTACGGTACAGATTACGGACAGACAGATACTCACTTGCGATTTTAGCTGGTACAGATGTTGGGCTTTTAACGTGTAGATCGTTTAACTTGTAGACACCGTCTTAAGAAAATATTTCGTTTGAAAGTTAGGTACTGTAATAAAAATCAAAAGTCACCAGCTTCGGAGAAAAAGAACAGCCTGAAGCGGGGCCTAACTAACAAGTCAGAGGGGTGCAAGTGACGGTCCTTCCACAATGTGAAAGCAAAGAAAAGAGCACTCTCCATGTGCGGGGAAAAGTCTTACTAATCACTCTCTTCGTAAGTCTATTAACCGAGGCTTGATTTTCCCACTAGCACATTCATCTTCTCACACAACACGGTAATGCTGCCAAATGGGCAGTATGTAGCGGACAGATACAATGTTCCGGATAACCAGCAGCTGTTGCCCGTGTAGCGACCGTGTGCAGGTACGGCGTCCACCAAGCCGCATAGCCTAGGCAGCACCCGGCCGGGTCGCCTCTCTCTGTCCCCGACGCATCCACCGTCCGGTCTCCCGCGGCGCACAGCCAAGTGTGAACCCCGCGGCTCAAGATTCCGACGTCTCTGTTCTCCCAGGACCCGTCTCGTCCGTCGTGCTGCGCTGCGATTCGGTCCGGTGACTTCGGATGGGCCCGCCCGTCCACCAGAAAACCCGTAGCGTAGATTTGGTCGCGTTGCGGTGCGCTGCACGGCGCCCGGCGCTATCCATCGCCCGTGCCGTCAGGCCCTACGCAAGCGGCGATGCGGCAAAATCCCGCGTGCCGGATTGACCGCGACGCGGCTTGGCCCGGAGAGCTTTAGCGACACACGCAGCCGCGCGCGCGGGCGGGCGGACGCGGGGAGCACACGGCCGGTGAGGCCGCGACGCGACGCGCACGGTCTCCTCTCGGCTCGGCTCGGCGTCGTCCGTCCGCGCGCCCGTGCTGCTGCCAGTAAGTAACTCGTACGCCAGCGCGCGTCGCCGTCGTGGTGAGCTGGTTCCCGCTAATAATCATGCACTGCCATGGGGTATACGGATAGGACTGGATCGGGGGATCGGTTCGTGAGGACGACTCGGTCTCGTTCGCTGCCTGGCCGAGAGGGGAGGGTGAAGAACAGCAGTCGTGCCGAACGTCAAGGCGACATGGACACCAAGAGTAACATTCCTTGGACCGTGGTTACACAGGTTACGGTAATAATTACATATTTACAATGCAAGGATGGATCATGGATATGCGGTATTTATTACTGGGCATGACTTTCATGACAAAATGTCATGTCAAGCACTCGGCTTGAACATTAACATGGCTGGGATCGAACCAAGTCCTATAGCAAGGAGGTAATTAAGGTGGTGATCGGTTCGGCTGAAAAGCTCATGGCTTATAGCTGAAAATACTGTAGCTGGCTGAAAAAAACATTGTAGCTGACAGAGACTTATTTAGTATAATTAAATTTAAAAAAATTTAAAAATATAAAAAATATGTTAGCCCATTACGTATAATACAAACAAATACGGGAAAAAAAGAACCGGCAAAAAAGCTCAACAAAAAGCCAAAAGTTCAGAAAAAGACGAAACTTATAAATAGTGAAAAATAAGCCAGAAGCCCGAAGCCGAAGCCGAGTTGATCAGGATCTAAAGTGGCCATGTTCCATCATATAGCAAGGAGCCAAGGAGATAGTTAAAAGTGGCCATGATAAACGAGGTTCGCCAGCCAGATCAGGCTGTGTCAACTAGTAGGACTAGTTCAAAGTGCTTGAGATCAATTCAAGCCAAGCCGTGGACTTCTTGATTGCTACCATTCCCGACTATTGATCCTAGCCGAACTGGGTCAGGCAAAAGTACTAGTGTCAACAATCAAATCATCAATCTTGCAAATTGCTAAAAAAAGAGCTTTATAGAAGGATTTGAAAAGAAGAATGAGATTATCTTTATTGCTATATCAGAGCTCTTGTAAAGCAATTACAAAGGGGATATTGCTAGTCGTAACTTTGCTACTTTTGCATCCGTCATCTAGCACTTTATCTTGTGTATCTTCTTCTTTCTTCTGATCTATCTCATCTTCTCATGTAAGGCTTAAATAGCGCTGAAGAGGTATCGGTTGTCTTTCTGGAACAGGTACCTTGTCGATTCCTCACACCTGGCCGAGCAAGCGGTTGCTGTCAGCGAGAGAGATTTGACAAATAACTGTCGCTTAGTTACTTATTAGTGGGAGAAGATAGCAAGCGGTTCCTATGTTGGAGGTATAGGGTCCAATACTCGTATGTTTATTAGAGTTAGGAATGCACGTGCCCTATTTCACCATACAAGAGGCTATCTGAAATTAAGCCTAGTTATCAGTTTATAAGATTTCCAAGTAGCGGTTGGTTAGGTAGTAATCCTTCGACTAGGGGTATTCGGACAGTAATCCTCTGATTAGTGGTATTCAGGAAGTATTGTTTTAAGTAATTTACTATCACAATAATTTAGAACCTTAATTATATATTAAAACCGTATTTAATGGTTTATTTGATCATCATCAACTCAGATGCACTACTAAGCCAGTGTCCCAATCTAGCGGTTGTTGATTAGCAATATGTCATGCATGATGTGTCGAGTCCATCTTGATTTGGACCCTAGCTCGTGCTTGACTTGTTAAAACTGCAAAATAAAGAGGGAAAGAAAAAGAAAAGGCAGTTTGTGTTAGCAGTGAGTTCGTGTAGGAACGCGCGTGGACCTCGAATTCGGGAGTTCCAAGACCCACCAAGCAAGTAGCAGTAGTTGGAGGTCGTAGACCTGACGACGCGTTTTGCTGGGGTTAAAGGGGGCCTTTGATCTCATGGCTGGAAGACACGATTGCAAACTGGAGGGGCTGTTCACACGCCCTGCAGCTTACGGCACCGGTATGTTGGTGTTAGTGTCCATCTCGGTCGGAGTAGAAACCTAAATCGTCCAATTTCTTACTTTTTGTGGAACTTGACTCGATGAAAGCACCTAGCTGAATTCTTCTCTTTTATATGATATCCTTGTTACTGGTTTGTACTAGGAGATCTTAATTTTACGGCATATATAGGGAAAAAACATACTCCCGTAAGTTACAAGAACATTGGACAAATGGATATGGGTAGATTCTTTTGGGCTGTACTTTATGATTTAAATTTTCGAGTTTTGATTGTTCTGAGAGGCAGTGCGCAGAGGAAAATAGTCGCATACGATTTTAGCCAATAAGCTGAACTCAGTATACTTTTTACTATAATCTTTATATTGGTCTCGTCTTAAAAATATATCGTTTAAAAGCTAATTATTTTTTTACATAGATTTGCATGTATAAAAAAAAGTACAGACGGAGGCTGACAAAATGTTTGTCTTAATTCGTATGAACAAAGGACCTGTGTTCTACATGTCACCGTTGGGATCGAAGATTTCATATTATCCTTTCAAACGTTCGAGGATCTCTATTCTCTCTAAAGTCTCCGGTAGTCGATTCATGACGTGATAGTTCCTCCCATATTCAGTTTTTTTGTTCTTTTTTATATCTCATGAAAAATATTAAGGGCTGCTCCAATGGACCGTCGACTTCTAGGTCCTATGTAAATTACACTGTAACTATTAAAATTATCCTGTAGCTATTCAATAAAAAAATAAAAACACTGATATACTATCATGGATAATATAAATAAATAATAAGGAAAAACAAAAGCAAGAAAGCCAAAAAGTAAAAAAGTAAAAAAAAAGAGACAAAATTAAGAAGTCGATCCAAATAGTTTTTAAAAGCTATAAACCAAAAACTGAATGCTTTTAAGTCATTTAGGTGGTGATCGGTTCGGCTGAAAAGCTCGTGGCTTATGGCTGAAAACACTGTAGCTGACTGAAAAACGCATTGTAGCTGACAGAGGCTTATTTACCATAATTAAATTTAAAAAATTTAAAAATATAAAAAATATGTTAGCCCATTACGTATAGTACAAACGAATACGGGAAAAAAAGAACCGGCAAAAAAGCTCAACAAAAAACTAAAAGTTCAGAAAAAGACGAAATTTATAAATAGTGCAAAATAAGCTAGAAGCTAGAAGCTCAAACCGAATTGATCGGGGCCTAAGCACAGCCTAAACAGAAAACGTACACTGCAAAACATAGAACAGGTCATGCTAGGAAACAAACAAGAGAAAGGACATAATTTTTGGCCCGATCCTGGCATCCCAATGGTGGCTACAATCTTCAGGTGTGTCTCAATCAATTCGAAAAAGGCTAGAGCTCATTAATATGCCGCAACACGGCCACAGCCATCCCTGGGTGGTTACCTGACGAACTGTTCATGAATTTAGTATTGTAGCTATTTTTAAAACTTAGTCATCGGATATCTATTTTTTGGTAAAAATAGTTTTATATCTAAGCTCGACAGGCACGACGAACAACATCTGTCACTTGCCACATCACCAGAGTTGATAGCGACAGGGTGTTGCATGCGGCAGGTGAGGTGATAGCGACAGGCAGCCAGGCCCATGGCACTGTCGAGTTTCCCTAGCTCGACAGCACCTGTTGAGTTGCCCTGGTTCGGTAGATGCTGGCTGCTGCCAAGCAGCACCGGCCCACACCGCCCATTGAGTTTTTTTTGTAATTAGGTAAATACACATGCTTTCGTATGTATGGAAAAAATCATATTATGTGGACACGTCAGCTCGACATTGTCAGGATTTGGCTGCCTGGCCCACGCTTCGGCTCCACATGCACGGTCGCCTAACGTGCATCTGCGCACCTGGTAGCGCTTTTTTTGTTAAAGAATTTATAGGGTGGTCGAATTTATTTATTTGATACATTCCTTTTTTGTGAATCATGATAGAAATTTTGTATGAAAGCGCAAGGGGGAGTTCGGAGGGGCAGATGAACCACAATTAGTGCTCCCTCTGTTAAGTAGTACAGATATGTTATTGTAAAAAATATCATAATGGAACATATCTAGCTTGACATAACACTTCACGATGAAGATATCAATTACATAGCAACATATGCGAACCAGCAGCCCAAACTACGGCTAAGGTACATGCACGCCTTTTAGAAAGCATAATTGTAGTCATCGTCATATATATTTAGGTCCATCAGTGTCTTTCCCTTCTCTCCTTTGTGGGCTTTAGCCCTCGTGACCTACGCTTAGTTCTCAGCTTTCACAACTTGTGTATATTTGTCCTAGTAAAAAATAACTTGACATTCAGCTAAAGGCATTGGGGACCATCAGCGCATTTCCCTTGTCCTCTGCCATCCTGACTTTTCCCTTACCATCCGGGGTATAAGGTTTCCAGTGTGTGAATCTCTCTATCGCCATTAAATGGTTGGGCATGTATTTCTACTCGATGAATGCCCTATCGTATATCTCTGGGCCGTCGATTCATGGAAAAAGTAGAAATGCTATGTAGTATACCGTCATGCACAGAGTAGGTTAACGATGTGTGAAATTAAACATGCAATATGGTTTGTCAATACATGACATCGCTTACAAGAAGTTTGTCGCACGTCTAGTGCACACGGGCGGCGGTGACTGGGAGTATGGACTAAATGATATATGCTGGATTGCCGTAGTCGTACTGCGGACGTGAAAACTCCGATGGCATAGGTGCATTCTTGCAAGAACTATCAAATTAAGATCCCTTCTTACAAAAAATAACATTACATTTTTTTAGCTATTTACAAAAAACAATATTCCCGTCACTAATAGGTTCTAAACATGGCTAATTAGAAAAAACACATATGTTAACTAAATATAGTTACCAAGTGCATTCTACACTACTAAACCATCATTAACGACATATTAAACATATCGCTTGCATTCGAATGAAGCATACTTTTTCTTAAAGGTTTTCACCCGCTCTACAATCCTTTCAACTGTGAAAGCTCCAGCCTGCTCTCGCGTGTGCCATTGCCTGCCGCATGCGCCAAGCCCTGCCGAGCTCTGGTGGCATGGTTGGCGACAAGTGTCACCTATCAAGCTTGGGGACATGGCTATTTTTATGAAATGGATGTCTGAGAGTCAAATTTTTTAAAAAATATAGTTACAGTGCTAATAACGTGAATAATTCGTTACCTAAAACTGAATCTGGAGTCAGATTATCTGAAAGTAGCCCGTGCTAAAATTCGTACTAGTACAACACTTCTAGTGTACTACTACTATTGTCCTGATGTCGGCACTATAGCATAAAGCAGCGTACAAGACACTAATGTTAACTCTGTTCATCGGGAGGTATTTTTTGGTCTATAGTCCATGCCTACTCAATCAAGCCCTGTAATGGAGCAAATTGATGTAGTTTTTTCGAAACTATCAAGATCTAGCTGTGTCCGAGAAAACAAGCTTGAGTGTGAGTAAATATCAAGAATCACATGTGCTCCAAAGATTAGCAGAGTTGCAACACTTGACAGAGGTGTCGCTTCAACAGCAAAAGCTTTTATATTGTTACAGAACAAGCTGGCTTTCCGTACAATTATACGGCTAGCTATTACAATACCTCTAAAAATAATATTATATTTACTATCCTACTCCAATATTTATGCATGGATGAAAATACAATTATATTTCTCATCCTCCTTTAATAGCTCTTATATATATTTGATTAATCTACACCATTGTAATCTAGACCCACCTCAATCGATATTGTAGATCTTTCTCTTTTCCTCCGATTAACGTTGTAAGTTCTGGCAATTCAAAGTGAACATGTTACCTTCCTTTTCCTGCCCTAATAATATAATGAGTAAATTTGCTCCATGTCATCACAATCTTTGCGGATTTGAAAAATAACATTATATAGGATGCCGACTTCTCAAGGCCATTGCAAAAGTCCAAAATTATGGAAAATATCATCGCCATCCATTTTCCGTTACAAGGCTGCAAAATGACCATTTCGCCCTCGATTATTTTATTTGTCTCTTTCCATTCCAGTGTCCACTAAGTAGTATCCTCCTAGTCTAAGGGAACTAAAATCCCAACCCATCCACATGGATAGGCAGGGATTTTGGGCTTTCCAAACAAACCATGAACAAATAGCTGGCAACCTCTCTCATGACAAGCTTCTTGCAACCATTCTCATTCTTACATGCATGTATATCCATACACCCAATTCATCCATGGCAGGAGAGACAGGAAGAGATAGACTTGGCGATTCTCATCAGGGTCTGTCGAAGTAGAAGAGAATATGATGCCATCCCAGTCCCCCTAACCCCAAAATCCGCACTAATTAACTCGAAACCCCACCAGATCGAGCAGCCCGAGCATGAACTAGTGGAAGAGCCCGATTGTACCATGCCACACGCAATGCCTCCTTGCACTCACCGCATCTGGTATGAGGTACAACTAACACGCCTCCTTGCACTCATCGTATCTGGTATGAGGTACAAGTGGTGGCGCAAGGACGAAGGCACAAGTGTGCTGGTAGGGCAAGACATTGGCCAGAAGGCACAGGATGTACGAACACGTGCGACGAGGGTGAGAATAGAGGAAAGAGGGGGTCCATAGCTGCTGAGCTCATCGGAGGTGGTGCGAGGCAGCTAGAATAAATGGAGGAGAGAGAGTGTGTGTGAATAGAGAAGAATAAAGCCAAGGGGCAAAATTATTATGGATTCTGTTAAACATCATCTGGATATTTTATTTCTAACTATCATCTAGATTTAGGACTGTTGGATTAGAGATCCAATGGCCATGAATTCTCCCCTCCCCCTTGAATTCTACCACTCCCTCTTGATCTCTAATCCAAGGATTACAAATTTAAATGATAGTTAGGAAAAAAATATTCAGGTGATACCTAGAAACTCCCGATTATTATTTATAAAATTTTCGCTTGCCTAGATGGACGGTAACTAAGTACATGGACAAAAAAATATGACAGCAATGACGTTTTCCTAAATTTTTAGCCTTTGCAGTGGTATTTTGAAGGGAGATCTGATTGCAATAGTATTTTTCTAACTTTGTGATGATTGCGATGACATGAAGCAAATTTACTCTAATGCAATAGATAAATGCCGGTTTTGTTCTTGTGTAGCTATTGGTTATGATAGCTATTCCTAAGGGCATCTGTAGTGTATAAAAATAGAGGGTCTTAAGCCACCTTAAGATCAACCTTATACATTACAGGGGTGACCTTAAGCAGGCTATAAGCAAAAAAGCTTAAGGCTGGTCCTCAAGCTAAAGACCTGGCCACAAGCATTAAAATATAATTTTTCTTTATATGCCAAGTGGGACCGTCTTAAGGCCTTTTGGGTTATATACACTATGGAGTCAGCCTTAAGTCTTAGATGGGACCCACCTTAAGACCCCTTGGATTATATACACTACAGATGCCTTAAGGCTTAACAACTAAAAGGATACGGATCAAATCCTAGAAAATCCATAAAAGACCCACTTAACGTGTGGTTAGTTAGGCACGAATCGATGTTAGCCACCAGTTGAAAGTTTTTTTTAGAGTAACCACCACCTGAAAGTTGCAACGCTCATCATGCTGTAAAAACTGAAAACAGCTCGTGGGTGCTCACTTAAGTCCTGCTCAATTTGTTTTTTTCTGATAGCTTTTATATTTTGATTGAAATAGTAATATAATGGTTATTAGTTTTTCTGAAACAGGTAATATAGGGACTATTAGTTTTTTCTGAAATATTCAATTAAAGAAGAAAGAAGAAAAGAAAGAAAAACACTGTTAAAATACAAAGGAGAAAAAAAAGTAAAAAAACGTATTAAGACGTCAACTAGATTGGAACGGGCCTTAATCTCATCTATTACGTCTGGTCGCCGGCCAAATTCCGAAAGCAAACCGAGTTAAGCCCCTCTATTCTGCAGGATTAAAGGTACATATAAAGGTACTTAGAACAAAAAAGGAAGAAAGATATTAAATTTGCAAAAGGGCAGGGAAGCGACGAGAGCTAGCCCTGACCCAGTCGTCCACTAAATTAAGCACCCAGGTCCCTGCCCTCTCTCTCTCTCTCTCTCTCTCTCTCTCTCGGTTTTCGATCGATCAGCCAGTCCCACCACGCCATGAGAAATTTCGCCGCCCCCGCAAGCAGCTCGGCGTCGTCCCCCGTGTCAACCATGAGCCCCCTCGCGCGTGCTTCCCCATATATACATACGCAGCACGCACACGCACTCGCACCTCCCTCCTCACCAAGCTCATCACACCAAACCACGCACGATCTCACAGCTTAGCTTGGCTGAGCTCTCTCTCCACGTATCCCACCGGCCGCACCGACGGCCGTATGCTTCCATATAACTAGCACGAGGTGGCTAGAAACGTAGCAGCGCAACACGCGCCGGCATAGTTAGGGCTTCCTCCGGAAACGCGCCGATCCTGGCCGGCCGGGTAGCGCGGCGCCATACATACGCGCGCGGGTCGACATGGCCGACGGCCTGCCCCCGGGGTACCGCTTCTACCCGACGGAAGAGGAGCTGATATGTTTCTACCTCCGCAACAAGCTCGACAGCCGCCGCGACGACATCGAGCGTGTCATCCCCGTCGTCGACGTCTACTCCGTCGACCCGGGGCAGCTCTCAGGTAGGATTTACTACGTACGGTGCGTGTCGTCGAAGCGCGTGCATTGCGTTAACTCGCGCGCGGCGTCATGTTACCTTACCTGCGTGCAGAGATTCACGAGAGGCTGTGCGGCGGCGCCAGCGAGGGGGAGCCGTGGTTCTTCTTCTGCCCGCTGCAGGAGAGGGAGGCGCGGGGCGGCCGGCCGAGCCGGACCACGCCGTCGGGGTACTGGAAGGCGGCTGGCACGCCCGGGGTCGTCTACTCCGCAAGTCGCCGTCCCATCGGGATGAAGAAGACCATGGTGTTCTACCTCGGCCGCGCGCCGTCGGGGACCAAGACCATGTGGAAAATGAACGAGTACAGGGCGTTCCAGTACGATGCCGCCAGCGCGACAGCCGGGGACGGGTCCTCATCCAGCGCCAACGCCGCCGCACCGCCAAACCTTCCTCCGCAGGTAACACTCGAAAACGAATGGACGTTGCTTTCGTTGCCGTTGTAGATATTGGCATGCGTATGGAGTAGCTTCCAAAGCTAGCTACCTGCCTACGCCTCAATGTCATGTCCATCTCCATATAAATTAGACAGATCTGGCAGGAGCAACTTGATTGTGCCTGTCTCTTTTGGCGCCGGATAAGTGTCCAACACTAGTGTGCAACTCGCAATTAAACCAGGCTTCATATTCTGTGTGGTTCTTAGCTAGTGCCAATTAACAAGACGCTCCTGATGAAGGTCACACATGTGTACATACACTGCTGCACCATGCAAGTAGCCGCACGACAATTGCCACGATTAGCTAGTTTATGGTTTCGTATGTACGTGCGAGCTAGGCAACTTATTTTGTCGCCTGTAATTTGTTTTGTGAACATGCGTTGTTGTAGCTGAGAAGCGAGTTCAGCTTGTGTCGACTGTACACCAAATCGGGATCCCTGCGGCAGTTCGATCGGCGGCCGCTCGCCGCTGCAGCAGGCGGTGCTGGTGAGAATCCAGGACCGTCCACGGCAGCCGCCGCGTCGCCGGATGACGACAACGGCTCCGGTAGCTCCATGCAGCAGTCGCAGCAACAGGAGCAAATGGAGGGAGGAGACGGTGATCCATACGGGGACGGCATGGCCACCTTGGCTGCCCTTTTGTACTGGCCTGGAGACTAGAGATGTCGTATGATGCTCGCGTGCCCGTTCAACTACTTACTTTTTAAGACGAAATTTTGGGCAGAGCGTACTTAATTTCTTCATGGAGTATTATTCACGGGAGAAGAGAGATATCTTGCTAATTTTCAATTAATGGATTACTTGTTATCCCAAAATGGGATTCTCTTGTGCTAGAACAATAGCTAATTAATTAGGCTTCATGTAGCATACATGGTCAATGACCGTGCAAATTCTTATGTACATGTACAGGTATTTACCGCACAAAACTTTCATAAAAAGTTTAATCGCGGGGCCACTCCATTGTAGAGGAATTAGTTGTCAATTTCTTTCCTTCAGTTGATTGTTCTTTTTTCTTGGCCTCATTCTTGCCCCTTTATTCTTTTCCACCTATACAACTTTGAAGAGGACCGAGCACTTGCTCGGTTGCTAATGTTGCCACTGGATAGCTTATCCATCCGGCTTCGAGCCCTGATGCCGTATTTTTGGGGGCACTGTTTACATAAACAGTACCCATTCAGTGCTGTTTATGTGAACAGTGCCCTCTAATTATACGCACGCATGTGGATGTATTCAGTGGTTAAAATGTGTGCTCACGCTCCACGAGACTCTTCAGTCTCCGTTTTGTCAAAAACGTGTGCATTAGAGCACCCACGTGGATATGTGTGAGTGTATGGTGCTATATGCGTACGTGCATCCTTGTTGTAGTCATAATCTAAAAAAACTTTGAAGACATGAATATCCACTTTTAACTTTAGAGGTTGTCTATTCATCAAGTAATTAAAATTTTGCTAACTTTCGATCACTTTTCTCATTCTTCGAATGAAGATCTAACCACTCGCATCACTCCCCTCACTGCTAGCAAAAAGAAACAAAGAAACATTCTAACTTAGACAATAAATAAATAAATTTATATTGGTTTCTGCATTTGTTTTTTACTTAGAGAAGGCAAAAGTCAATATGAATATCTGTCTTTCTGAAGCGGCTTTCTCACTCCTCTCACTTCGGAG
Source organism: Dendrocalamus latiflorus (assembly GCA_017311315.1). Taxonomy (NCBI): domain Eukaryota; kingdom Viridiplantae; phylum Streptophyta; class Magnoliopsida; order Poales; family Poaceae; genus Dendrocalamus; species Dendrocalamus latiflorus. Next base: position 13,470,862 of record CM029647.1, on the reverse strand, counting down.
ATATGGCATGGGGTCACAGGCGTATCACACACCCAATTTCTCTTGCTCTCGTCTCACGCACGTATCTCTCCTTTAATTTCTCCACTGCCCGTGCCCTCTTTATAAAAGTCACTTCTTTCAGTTATTACTATTTATTTTCAACCAAAAAATCATCAACCTGGGCTAAAAGCAATCAGTTGCAGCTAATATAAACATGCCCTTACTCTTCATTTTATGTTTTTTTCACAGTACAAGAGGACGATCACTCACTCTTACCACACGCGCACACATGCAGGGGCGGAGCCAGCCCAAGGCCTAGCCTCGGGCCCACCCCATTGGAAAGCCCATCGGAAAAAAGATATTAAGGCTTTCACTGTTGATGCTACAGTAATTAGTAAGGATTTTTTTAGCTGGGCTCTGAGGCTCAGCTCCGCCCCTGCACACGTGCATGTAACTATGATCTCATGGAGTGCGGGTACGTTTTCCAACTGAAAAAGCATGTATATATATATATACTCTAATTAAATAAGATATAGCATACGTGTTAATCCTATGAGCCAAAATTGGGTAGGTAGGAACGAACACCTTACTTTCGCCATCGGACGTGCGCGCTAGCTGTTCTTCTTGAGCAACGAAGCGTGCTTATCATTGAGGAGGCAAAAGGTAAATAACTCTTGGCTAAGTATGCCTACACCATAGTCCATACTATTGGGTGTGTGTTACGTACCATGCAAAGAATTTTGTCACCTGGTTTCCACCAAAATTAATGTGTGGTCGCCAAGGCCGCGACCGACATAATCTTTGTTGCGTTGCACTGAATTAACGTGCATGCATAAAAGAGAGACCATCAGTGGATGACACCTTCGTGTTGACTATCCATTGTGCGTTCCAATATTGTTCAACCTGTACGCTTCACCATCTGCTGGCATTCGTGTCGTCCTTGCTTGCTTCACGTCATGTACAGTACAGCATGCAAGCTCATCGTCCATGGTAATCAAGTTCCATGTATCGGCACAGTTCAGCCTAATTAGCAACGTGCATAAGTTGCGGTCAAACTCCGGAGGCTAGTAGTAGTAGTAGTAGGTCACGCATAAACAGAGGAAAGGAAACTATGCTAACACCTACTTATAAAAAAAATAAATAGAACTAAAAAATTAGTAAAGTTTGATTGAATTGTATATTTCTTAGCACTGCAATTTTTGTTTAGTATTGTAATTTTAGGTAATTGGAAGAAAAGAAAACTTCAGAAAAACTGAAAATTAGCAAAACGTAATAAAAAATGTTTCTAAAAAAGCAACTCAACACCAGTTAGAGCAAGTTTAATAGTATAGGTAGCTGCTACCTCCAATACATTTCCATGTCATCAAAAGGTAAGATGCAGCCAACTCATACAATAAGCTGTCTATAAGTTGTCTCTACAAGAGCTCTCAATCATTTAATACATACATGGGTATTGGTCATTTAATACATGCATGGGTATAGCAGTTAGTTCTATTGGTACATGCATAGATAACGCCTCTTTTCCTGTGCTATAGCCTGACTCTTGCATGGGAGCCGGCTTGGCTCTCTCTCTCCTTTTCTCTCCCCTCCACATAGGACTATGCTGACATGGATTCCCTTATAGCTAGCACAGTCAGCCTTATTAAACTTGCTCTTAAGTGGAGCGTATACACCTGACAATCAATAATCACACAGGCATGTGTCATCGAAATCAAGGTCGGTTTCCCCCCAGGGGAATCAAGCACAAACCTTTCTGGAGGATGGGGTCGTTTCCCTTTTGAGATGAAACGATCAAGAAAAAAAGAACGGTTTTGCTATTCGTAAATTGCTTTATTTATGAGGCGATTTTTCTAGTTATTTGGATTAGCTTTGAGTTGTGTGCCTGTGTGATTTTGATTTTAAATCCACTGATTCAAAAAAATATGTTTGACACTTAAAGCAAATTCAATAATAGTCTTATAGCCAAGCTAGTCAGCATTTTTGCTGATGTAGAGGAGAGAGATGAGAGCTTGGCTCTCATGCAAGCAACAAGCTGGGCACGGGAGCCTACGCAGTGGTGGGCTCAGATAATAAATGTATGTGAGGAGGAATAGGAAAGAGAATGTGAGACATAGTACCACATAATAATAAAAAACCTTTTGTAGACAAATAGAAGACAAATTATTGTATAACTTGATTCTTATAATTTGACTTATAGCTAAACACTTAACTCTATTATTGAACTTGCTCTTACGAAACAATCAGTGGCTTTTCGGCAGCTTCAAAAAAGGAAGGGAATATTTCACTTTCGTGTTTTTGTTTGGTACAGGCCGACGTTTGCGTGTCGTCGTTAAGGCGGTTGGGTTCGGACCTCATCCAGCACTGGCCCACGAGGCCTGCAGCTAAGTTAGAAATCTGGTCAAAATCCAAATCCAATCTGAGCTAACACCTGGCCTTTGAGATGTGATGTGCTCTTTGCAGCGCCGGGGGAATCCTGAAGTGCGCGGCCGCTCGCTGTTCTTTTCTACCACGCGATCTGGACGTGTCCTACTCCGATACACACCATGCATGAGCCAAGTGAGACGGAAAAAAAAATGCAAGTACACCCAATCAAACACTTGTGAAAGATTGGTGGTGTGGTTCGGTCGAATGGTCGTTGCAAATGATATCATGTTTCTTTCCAAAAGTTACTGCAAGGGAACATGAATGAGTACTTCTATACACTGACACATGTACTCAATTTCGACGATTGAAGTACTAGTTCACACCAAAGGCAGTACCAGTAAAGTTTCTTTCGTTTCTCTGCTCCTTCACGCTGTGCGTTTGGCTGCTGTGCCGCCTGCCGGTTCTCTGCCTCAGAAGTCGGCGGCTCGGCGCCACCCGAATCCCCCAAAAAGCGCCCACGGAAAACAGACTGTACCACTTTTGGTCCTGCTCGGTTGGACTGAAAAGCTTTGGTTCGTAGCTGAAATTACACTGTAGCGGCTGAAATTTCACTGTAACTAAAGATGACTTATTTGGTATAATTAAATCTAAAAAATTAAAAATAGAAAAAATATGCTAGCTTAACACAGACAACGCAAACGAATACGGAAAAAAGAACCGGCAAAAAAGCTAAAAAAAAGTCAAAAGTTCGAAAAAGATAAAAATTTATTAATAATGAAAAATAAGACAGAAGGCAGAAGTTGAAGCTGAAATAAGCGAGGAAACTCGTTTTGGTACCGAAATTACACCCTGCCAGTGCCACCAACTTGCCGGGTTCTATGGCCTGCCGGTGAAAGCCGAGAAAACCTCAAGTGTCCGGTAATGAAGCGTTTTCTTCATTCCTCTCTTTTCTTTTTCCGACGAACGTTTCCATCGTTTCGTCGTATCGTGCTAAGTATTGATTCGCGCGACGAAAACGGAGATTGGGAGCACGTTCATTTGAGTTGTCCGTGACTTGGTGTAGAGCTTTTGGTTCTGAATCATCCAATTTTTAAGGCCCCAAGCGGCAACGATTACGAAGAGCTGTAATGGGTAGTTCGGTAATTCGAATGGTGAAGGCAAATATATGTCTACGAATGCCTGGATAATGTGCACACCAACTGGGCCATAAACTCAGCTACTCTGGTCGTAAGGCCTGGCCATGGGCCGAGCAAATGTTCTATTTGTAACAATTTCCCAGGCTGACGGGTCGGTGCTACCACGTTGATGAAAGCGTGTTCAGAGTGGAGGAGTTGATAACCTTAACCAATGCTATACTTAGGGCATGTACATGATGTGCTACGTATAAGAGGTAATACATGAATTTTGCTAAGGTAGATAAAAAAGAAAGAGGAGAGAGAAGGAGATCGACTGTAATTCTATAGATGACCGAAACACGAGAAATAGCCTGCTATAGACAGCTTATATGTCATTGTATCAATGTTATCTATATTTTACAGACAACTTATTATAGACAACTTACAATCAACCTACACTTCTTGGGCTCCACTTCTGAAGAATGGAGATGATGACACGACTTTATAGTCAAGGTGAGGTTGTTTGTGCAGTGGGGAGCATCGTTCGGATGTTGGCGTGTGGCCGGTGAGAGAGTGCGGGAGGTTTCAACTAGGTTCGGTGGTGACGACGAAGAGGTTGACAAATGAGGTAGCGCCTCAGCCTAAGCGATTCCTTGAATGTCGATTGATGACAGTCAATTCTTGCAGCTTGGTACGTCGGCCATGAGAGGGGAGGGCATCAGCGGCGGTGAATTTTGGTCTCAACTGCTCCGGTGCACGTCAAGACTCATTGAATGGGTGTGTCGGAGCTTGACAGTTAGAGGTACGATGTATTAGCCAGGGTTGGCAGCGGTGAGCGACTTCCGTTGAACGGGGTCAAGCTAGGTGGAAGGGAAAATAGGGGAGGTGTCGGTTTCTTTGAAGTAAGCCAACGGCTAGGGAAAGCGACAAGTTCAAAAAGGGAAGATGTAATCGGCTGGAAAACTTTCTAATTAGGAAATAATTCAAATTAAATGAAAAATCAAGTAAATTCAAATTTATTTTTGAATTTTTGGATGTTTCACACGCGTCCACCGATCCGGCGCCTGCACCCACCCAGACGCGCGTGCGCACGCCCAAAACGTGTGCACGCGGCTAAATAAAACCCCCACGGGATTCCCAACCCAACCCCCGTTCTGTCCTTGAGCTCAGGTCCCGTGTACCGGTGTACCCCACCCCTCAACGCTTTATAAACTCCGTTCCCACGCGCAACAAACCAAACCAAACCAACACACGGCGCCGCCCACCCATCCATCCATCCGCTCACGATCATTTGCAACGCCCTGCTTAATTGACGTAGCGCACTTCGCACAGATCGTAGGAGAGGCCATGGATTTCTACCGCGCTGTTGGGCGGCCGGTGGCGAGGCTGCCGTGGAGAAGGGATGAGGACAAGGTGTTCGAGAGCGCGCTGGTGCTGTGCCCGGAGGACGCGCCGGACCGGTGGGCGCTCGTCGCAGCGCAGCTCCCCGGCCGCACCGCGCCGGAGGCGTGGGAGCACTACCAGGCGCTCGTTGCCGACGTCGACCTCATCGAGAGCGGCGCCGTCGACGTCCCCGGCTGCTGGGACGAGGACGACAACGAGGACGGCGCCCCCGGCCGCCGCGCCAGCAAGTCCCGCGGCGAGGAGCGGCGACGCGGCATACCCTGGTCCGAGGAAGAACACAGGTATGAATGGCAAAGAAAGCACCAAATCCCCGGTTCCTTTCTCCTTTTGTGTTCGTCTCTGATCGAGGAGGTTCTAGAGACTAAGAGACTTCTCCGGATCTTTCCGCATTGGCTTGTTTAGCGGAGAAGCCAACGAACTCCTCCCAGCTGGCACACGGGTCCCACATGCCAGCCACCCAATAGCAACCGCCTATCCTTGTAGATTTACCTTCCCTGTTTTGCTTTGTTTTCTTTTAAAGAAAAACTTATTTACGTCTCTTGTATGTTGTTACACGATGCGTGCGCAGGTTGTTTCTTGAGGGGCTGGAGAAGTACGGCCGAGGCGACTGGAGGAACATCTCGCGGTTCTCGGTGAGGAGCCGGACGCCGACGCAGGTGGCCAGCCACGCGCAGAAGTACTTTATCCGGCAGACGAACGCCGCCACCCGCGACTCCAAGCGCAAGAGCATCCACGACATCACCGCCCCTTGACGACGGCGACCCATCTCTCCTTTGTTATTTGCCATCAATCTCCGCTACTCTTATCTTACTTAATGACGTGTACATTATATCCTATCTTAGTTTGGCTAAAAACCTTGGCCGTTGGGGGCTCTGCGTAGCGGTGGACGGACTACTTGCCAGAAACAGAGGCTGGGAGCTTCGGCCAGCCGCCAGCACATGGTTTAGGCTTTAGGTTTTCAGCATTTAGGGTGGGAAGAGCCAATGGAGTTTGACGTGGCAACGTCGTGTGATGTCTAGGTTAGGATAATGCTAACGCAGATGTCGCTGTTTCTATAGTTTATGCTTTTGTATGACGCTGTGGAAGTTGGACTTTTCAGGTTGTGACTTGTATTTTGAATTCTGGTTGTTCACGAGATATTATAAAGAGGAAAGATAATTGTATATGATTTTGATCGGTACAATGTGTACTATAATTAACCTATAGAACCGTGTTAAAAAAGCACGTTTAAAACGGAGTCACTGTAGCTCCGCACATCAATGTGTTTCCCAGAGATGCGCGCTGCTGAGAACATGTGTTTCGGCCTCGTGGTTTCTCGGACGGCGCCACGTAATAGGCGGCAGGATTCCAAGGTTCGGGTGGCTGGTGGCACGTGGTTAAGTAATACGCGACACTTGGCAGTGTCCCTCCTCTTTTGTCTCCAGCTCACCGCTGTACAGAGGTGACAGGTCACACGTCGCAGAACCCTAGTCCCAGAGCCTCGCAGGTCCCCGGCTCCTTCGTCATCGTTTGTCTAGCTATCCAACTGTGCAACACCTAGCTATTCAACTGTCAAGCCATGCGTGATCTGTAACCAGGTCGAATTGGCAAATACATGTGGGCCTGTTCGGCAGGCAACAAGCCGGTCGGCTTTTCGCAGCTGCTACAGTACCTAACCTTTAAACGGAATATTTTCTCAAGACGGGATCTGCAAGTTAAACATAGTACACGTTAAAAGCCCAACATCTGTATCAGCCAAAATCGCAAGTGAGTATCGATCTCTCCGTAATCTGTACCGTAAATAGCCAAAATTCAAAAATTTTAACCAAAAGTCATAAGCCGCAGCAAAAAAGAACAGGCCATGTACAGTTTCTTGTTTATAAAGTTCTTCTGCAGATCATGATGACAGCTCCGCCCCCAGGGCTTTCTGTAGCAGCAACCCGACCTCCAGCATTTGCCCTAAACTATCAGCAGAACCAAGGCTGGTGCCGGCCGGTCTGCCCCTCGCATTGTGGTCCTTGTTCTCTATCAAGAAGGTCAAGACAATGGTAAGAAACAGAAGTGGCCTGGTGCATACTAATACTCTGGTGATGGTTCCACCAATGTCCAGGCCCCAGTTGGAAAGAACCACCAGACAGGCGACGACGGTGGATGCTACAAAGCGGTTACATTCTGTAGCTGTTATGGCTTGGGTAATCTCGTGCGGCGTGAAATTCAGGTGTTCCTTAAGATTTTCCACAGACCAAGCTGCATTTTCTGCTTGATTAGACGGATTTTCGTTTGCAGTGCAGCTCCATCATTACTGATCTCCTTGCTGAGGGTTTCGTCGTCATGCCTTCGCAGCGGCATTTCATTTACTGGCTGAATTTCAGGAGCTGCACTGCTTGTCTTAGATTTTTGGAGTAGGTCGCCTTCATTGCTTTGGGTTTTATCCTTGGGTTTTTCTCGACAGGGCTCACCAGTCGGCTGAATTTCAGGGACCAGGTCACTAGGTTCTGACTTCTGCAACTGAATTATATTGCTGAACTTGTCGCCACCAATGCCACATTCACTTGGCTACCGTTCAGATAGCTGAGATGAATCAGCATCAACAGTACAAAGTGGTGAATTTGCAGAATGGCCGATGTTTTGATCAAGACATAATTTTCAAGCAGATCTGTAGGGAACCAGGATAATAGCATTTCAGATTATTAACTTCTATCACCTAAGCTAAGAACAAGATATATAAGGAGAATTTTAGGACAACTGAATTATGATTAGTCTATAAGTGATAAATGATATACACTCATAGTGAGTCTAAGAGATGGACAAGGGGAATTATGAAACGGAAAGCAATCTAATGGGTAAAAGGCGACATTATGCTTGATATCAATATGAGATGGAAAAAACTGAATGGTAGCTCATAAAACTACCAACACTCAGAAAAACGAGTGCGATAGCTGATTAGATTGTGTATGATTAGGTTGCAACATAGAGACCTGATGAAGTTGAAAATCTCCCAGTTTTACGAACTTGCCACCATGGCTTCAGGTGCAGTTTTTCTAAGACTCACAAAGTAAGTCTGATGACACAGATGCTACAGTCGTGGGCTCCTATCTGTTGCTCCTCAATGAGCTGATACAATGACATATATGAGATTTTACAATCAAATTATCTAAATACCCATCAATTTGGGTATAAGTTTCTCATGAAGACTAAGCCATATATCAGTATACCTTTGTGTTCTATTAGGCAAAGCACATTGCAGAAAATATCTGAAAAAGAACCAGGCAGCCTGAGTGTCCACAACATAGCGCCTAATTATGCATCCAACAAATTCTCCGCTGCCGACGCTGTAAATCACAATTTCATGTTTTTGCCCCATGATCTGGTAACCTAGAACTTGGCAGAACGAACCATGTAATTTAGGTAGTTTCTACCTTGCACCAGAGGTAACAACAAATCGGAGATTACTACAACACATCTAAGGCAATCCTCGTAGCGAGTTTCGTGCACTAAGCAGTAATCGAGTAATATACGCACGCATATAGTGCCCTAAAACAGAACCGAATGCCTCAGCACAATTACCACCACCAAACCAATCTGGATGCAAGCGCAACAGGTGTCTATGAACCAGCGTTTTGGGGATTATTTTTTCTTAAAAAGTCTTTATTTCCTCTGGTTACCTGGATATGGGTCGGAGGGGAGGCTGCACGCCTGGCCAGTGATGAAGGCGAGGCGATCGGATCCCCTCTCCACCAGCCGCTGCCGCCACCGTGCATTCGCGCCGCTCTCCATCGCCTCCCTCCTGCGTGCCCACACGCCCCGCCACTACTTTCTCTCTCTGCTCTGCCCTCACCTCTTGTTCTTTTCCTACTTTACGACCTGAACTCCTCTGATAGTCTAAGTTTCAACCTCGAGCAGCAAAAACGGATATGTTACAACCCTCAAACTATCAATACCGTTATTTTACCCCGACTCCCCGAGGCCAATTAAAGGTGGTTTTGCTTTAAGTTGGTGCTGATGTGGCAGATGTTTGACACGTGAGCTGATTTTGGGTTTCATGTTTTCACACATAAGCAGCACAGTCAGCAATAAGAAAATAAATTAATAAAATCCAAATGGCATGCTAAAAATAGGTTCACCGGATCTATCTGACGAGCTCCTCCTCATGCTGCCAGTCACCTGCCGACATGGATTATGCAGTGATCACCAAATTGTAAACATTTGACAGTCGACACTTGACAAGCACATGGTTGTTAAAGTCAATAGCTGTAAAACATGTGCTTACTGTCTTGAGATCAGCGTACTCCTTCCGGTTGAGTTCCTCTCACCGGAGAACCTGTCAGGAAAGAAGATCCATAATTAGGATATCCCATACCTTCCTAACTGAAGAATCATCACAGGGTTTTTATTTCTGACGAAAATCACCAGTGTTAATCATGTAGGCAAGTACTCGAAGCAAAAATCATTCAGTTTGTTAGTTGCATAATTGTACCATCTCTTGTGGCAATCCTGGCAATGGCTCCAGCGCTCAAATCAAACAGATTGATCATTCTCTATTCCTTCAAATCCACGGAAACAAACAGCTGTAGCGAAGATTGCCTCCACTAAATCAGGGCCGGTGCATGGAAATGAAAAAAAAGAATAGCACCGGTGAAAACAAGTTAGGAAAGACAAGAAAACTGAGACCGTTAGAACTAGAGCAAGCGACCAAAGAAATGGAGATTTCAGTCGGATTAAAAGCCAACGCCCATCGAAATGCGGATAGAGGTATCTATCACAACCAAGCTAAACAGAGGGAGAATTCAAAAAACGAAGATGCCATGCCAGTGTGTCCCCTGCTCATACCCCGTGAAAAGGTCCAGACAAAAGCAAAAAAAGAGGTGGCATTTTTTGCTACTGAAGTACTGAAATTGATCCAAATAGAACAAAAATCTTTGCTTGCTTGCTACTCACCTTGCTGCGGATCTGTAGAAACGGAAATTATAAGAAAAGATGCAAGCAAGGATGAAATTGACAAGAAAAAAGGGACCAAGAACCGGAGGTGCATTTGAGATCTGATAACCGTTGGCATAAAAATCGAATCTTCCACCGAGAACCCAATCGTCTGCTGCGCTAGATCTGGCGGAGGCACGCGACTGCCGCTACTGATGCTACCCCGAAAGAGGGAGAGGATGAGGAGGAAGGCGGTGGGCAGCGGCAAAGCCCCGCGCTGAGGCCTTGCGTCCAGCCAGCCTGGCCTGGGCATGCTCATAAGAGAGAGGGGGGAGGGAGGGGGCATAAAGAGGAGACGATGGATGTAGGCCGACGGCGAGGCCCGGCAGGCGGTGAGCGGGCTGGAGATGGTGTGGGTGGAGGACGGCGGAGGTGCTCGAAGAGGAGAAAGACGAACAGGCGGCGGCGAGAAGCAGCAGGAGAGAGAAGCTGCCATGTCATCTTTTTTGTTTGTTAGAGCATGACATGTGGGCCTAATCATCTTTTTCCTTGCCAAATGATTTTCAATTGGCCTTAAATAATTGAGAGGTGTAACATATCTAGTTTAAAGGTAAAAGTTAGGCTATCGGAGAAGTTTAAAGGTAAAGCAAGCTTATTCCTTTTTATTTTCTTTATTTTCTCCGGTTGAAAAATTATGAGAAAATTACTCTAATAGAATTCCATAGAAGTTATAATCGAGCAGGCAAACATACCACTCCAGATAAGGGTGCAAGTAAGACATGCTACGGCTAGCCCGCACTTGCCCACTCCCGCCGTCAAATGTTACGTGGGCATATGTGGTGGCCGTTAACCCACAACTACATGGAGATAGCAGTATGTAAGTCTCTCTTTTTCTGTCGGCCCAAATTCTTCGTGTTAGTCTGCTCCCCTATCCTCCTCCTTTGAAGAGCACAACTTGACATTGTGTTGTTGTAGCATCTCGTTCCTCGCCGCGAGCAATGCATGAACGTTCACTGGGTCATGTCATACTCCCAGTGGTCAAGAACAACATACTGACGAAGACGTCGACCGCACTAGTATTAGCAACAAGGTTGAAGTAATCCGCAACATGAGCATTGGGGGTCACCAGACGTGTGTTGGAGAGCGGCCTAAAGGGGCACTAGCGTGTGGTTGATGAGCAACGCTTGCAGCCTGTCCCCAACGCCATCCACGCATAGCATGCACACCTTCTCCCGCTATGCCGCCTTCCCAGCCATAGTGGACATCTACGCAACCGTCAACGCCTTGGGTAGCCACAGTTGGTGCGGTTTGTGTATCCAAACAAGAACTTGCTCTTGAGAATGAAGAAAATCTTATAGCTAAGCCTATCCATGTTGGCGCCCCTTAGTGCCGACGAAGTCATAGACGAGGAACAACAAGATTGATAATGCCATTGATTACCTACAGAGGTTGAAGGTGGATGCCACCACCTGCAACCGGCCAGTACTAGCAGATGATGCCACACCCTTCTCCTAGGTACAATTGGATGTGGTAATACAGGCAATCGACCAAGGGCAAGTCATAATCCATGGTTGCGGATGCATTCGCAAATGATGCCACACTTTTCTCCTGGGTACACTTCATGCTACTGGAGGGGGCTACATAGGTGGGGCTAAAGGCGTGGTGGCAAAGGATGCAATTAGGGGAAAAAGGGTGTGAAGTAGATGAGGAATGGGGAATTTTGGTGCTACAGGGAGGTTTGGGTCTAGGGTTGAGTGAGTTAGACTGGGACTAAATGGGTCAAAACGTCTTATACTGATGGAGTGATAGACATGGAATGATGGGGAAGATAACTAGTGCTATTAGGGGTGAAAACGGATCGAATAATGTTATTACCATATTCGTATTCATATTTTGTAAATGAATACGAATATGAATTTGAATATTCTCAAATACGAATCAAATATTGTAATGAATACAAATTCAATCAAATATCTACTCAATTTGGTCGGATCCGGATATACTCATAACTTATGTAGTATGAAGATATTAATGACATTTTATCCTTGTATAATCATACTTAATTATTCTAATTCATTTATTTCACATAAAGAAATATGAATTAACATTGAATTAAAAAACTTGTTCAACTAATTAGCCGTATTGCAATAAAATATGTATATTGCTTCGTCGACTACGAATAGTTCGGATAAAATAATATTTTGGACGGTAAATTCATACCATATTTGTATCCATATATTTTATGTGAATACAAATAAGAGAGAAATTATTAATCAAATGAAAAAATCTAGACCGTATTCGTATCCTATCAAATATAATAATAGAATAATACAAATAATTTGTATACCCTTTCTACCTCTAAGCGCTATTAGAGCAAGGCCGAAGACTGGAGTGGTATGTTTGCCAACTCATTCCAAGGAGTGCTGTGAGAGCAAATTTCGCAAAAATTATTGGATGCGCACCCCTCTTGCTCTATCAAAACCCCCGTCTCGGGCAAAATTTCCGTGGCAATCTTGCCCAAAATAACAGGTAGACCAGTAAAGGCCCAAGTACACAACTTAGACCCATAAGTAGCCCAATATATTCGGCCCAGCACAACCTACGAAACACGGTGCCCCTGTGCGCACATTGTGTAGCAATTCACCCGTGGTTTGTTTATACATGTGTGTGCATGGTACGTCGCCTTTTTCAGTTTTCTTCTGCCACACGAAGCCGCCTCCAATTCAAAGATTCTTGCGAGGCGTAAAGGCCGGCACATGCCGCGGCTGCGTTGCGTGCAGATACCAGCTATGTTTCGCAAGCTTATTTATGCGCCTCATTAAAACCGGCCTTGTGTTGTGGTACTGTATTTTCGTCTGCTTAGAGCAAGTATAATAGTATAGCCAACTAGTGGCTATAATATTTGTCCATTTCATCTATAGCCTTCAAAAAAATAGTTCATACAATAAGGTAGCTATTACAATAACTATTTGGCCCCGCGTGTAAGAGAGTGAAATGCATATTTTTACGTGCTATAGCTAGCTATAATTTAGTAGCCAACTTCCTTCTCTCTTTTCTTTTCTCTCTCTGCCACGTAAGATTTGGTTGATATTATATTTGCTATAGTTTGCTGACTAAATTTTATTGTAGCTGTGGCAAGCGAGTCCGTGCCATTTATGCGCCTGCGCGCCCTAGGCTGGCTGGATTTTTATGGCCCATTCACCAATCGCAGATTGGAACCCGTTTAGGCGGCAGTAACCTCGGCTGCTGCTGCAGCTGCTGCTACTTCATCAGTCTGAAGTGCTACTCACGGATTACGTATGAGCGTGGAATGATTATTCAAGTACTTGTGCAAATTACAGTTCCATTTGTGGTCCCGGATCAAGTAAAAGGTGGGAGCAGCAGTACATCTTTTTTTTTTAATCGAGGGAGCGGCTAATTTATAACAAAAATGATGTGGGGCTCATGTTTTATACATATACTCTCTTTGTCTAAATTTATAAAGTGTATTTTTTGAATAGTTTTGTCCATAAATATAGAACATATTTTATGTTATAATACAAAATTAGTGTGATGTTTTCTTTATACCCCAAATAAATATGTATCTTTATTTGCTATGCATACATTGAATATAGTGCTTAAAGATAATAATTACGGGTAATCTAGTCATTTTCACTATCTCCTAGGTCTACATGCGAAGAAGAAATGAGTCTTATAAACTTGGACAAAGAAAATACTTATCAACACATCCATCAATAATGTAGTAGATATGAATGTGTTCTAGATTTTGTAACATCAATTAACTTTATAACAAAGTTCATTGGTTCATAACTATTTTTCAAACAACTTATCAAAACTAAGAAACCCACTATTAATGAAGTATCTAAGGTGAATCCGAAAATAAAACATGGTTAACATTGGCAAAAAAAACAACGTCTGGCCATATTGCCTACAAAATAGATAACAAAAATAATAAGTGAGTAAAATTTCAAGTAAAAGAATTATAGAATAATCGAATAAAGTGAAACAAATTACATTTTATAGTTTGTTTCGACGACTTTTCAAGTTTTGGAAATGATCTATTATAGCATCATTAGGGAACGAAAGCCTAGGACGAACTATCGTTGGCCCTTCGCCCGCTGCAAAGGAAAAGAGATTACGTTGGGAATGAAGGCAAGAATGTAAGGTATCTGGGACTCTAGGGGCGTTGGCGAATATAAGTTATGAAGAGTTACTCACTGGCGGCTACGCCACGCTCGCGCGTGGCTATGCCCTCGCCTGGCTGCCCGCTGGCCCCGACTGGGCCACGCACTGGCTAGACCGCATGCTGGCCTAGGTCATGAGGGGCACGGGACAAGGCCCATAGGAGAAATTCTATCCCGCTGCTGACCTGGGCCGCTTGGCTGCAAGTTGTGGGGGCACTAGTTTTAATTATGTAGAGATGTGCTGTGTAAACTTGGATTCTAAGTAAAAAAATTGAAATCGGCCCGGAGGTATGTGCCCCTGCATAGCCTTTAGTCCATCCGCCCCTGATAGTGATGAAAAAGCCAAATTTGAAAGTTGAAACCTTATTGAAAAGTCTTATTCTGCAGAATATCCATAAAGAATTTTTAACGGTGGACGCTCTAATGTTTTCCGTTGATATTGATGACGAAGTCCGACACATCTACTCGTCCAGGGTTCATCCAGTCCCCCAAACTTATTAGTTCCCTAGGTGATCGGTAGCTCAACGTGGCAATGAGGTGGTACTAGCAGGTAGTAGGCGGTGAGGGATGACTACTGACAACAACCCAGCAATTGAGCTTGCTTTTGGGTGGTGAAAGATGGTATTAGGGCATGTACAATAGTTCGTCTTTTGAGTTTGTCTCTAAGACCTCTATCTCAGCTAAATACAGTACAAGAGATAACCTCTCCAACACAATCTTCAACATCAATTATTTTACATTTTTTAAGTTGAGCCCGTATGTCAGTTTTTTACCCAGTCCATCCTCCTCTCATTCCATCTCTCTCCTACCAATCGCGCTCCCTCTCCATCCCTGTCCGTCATCGTCTACTCCACCACTGCCCTCTCCGATGCTCTCTCCATCAATGACGCTGTCAGTTGCCCTCTCTCCCAGTGCCGCCTCCAACGTCCTCTTCCTCCCTGTCGTTCTCTGCTTCACTTCCGCTAGCTGCTACTCTCTTTGCCATCGACAGCCGCCACCGTCCTCTCCCCCACCATCGCCTCCCTCGTCCTCTCCCTCCCTGCCGCTACTCTCTTTGCCACTAACACCCACCACCGTCCTTGATGGAGACGAGGTGCCTGATCTTTCGATGAAATTGATAACTATCGATTTCGGTAGAGATGACCCTCACGATCCAACTACAACCGTACGACGACGCTTGCGCCTTAGCAATCGCTGAACCAACTCCGAGATGTTATTGATATAGCTGGAAGCGCGATCAACCTGAACACGAAGTTCAATCCCTGTGAGCAATTGAAGAACTAGCAAGAATAAGATATAGGCAATCTGGTATTGCAAATAATATTGAAGCATAGATGAAAACAAAGTTGAGATCCCGAAAAGCTATCTTGACAGGTGGTCGTCCGACACAACTGAAGAACATAAGTTTGCACAACGGCTAAACCTAAACTCAACGAAATCCAAGTCCTAGCAAGAGAGGTGGCGGCTCCTATATAGGGAGAACGACCAAGGGTGGCGTCCAAGTGCACGCCCTAGGGTTACAAGGCCCATGGGCCGAAGTGGTGGTGGCGCAGCACCCTTTTTGACTCGGACTCAGAAACTAACGTGGACTCTTTTGATGATTGTGGCTGGCTCAGATAGAATTTGAAGATGAGGTTGGATCCGTTGGAAAGTAGACTTCATAAACTTTTCATGAAGTACAAGAACGTCCCAAACGGAGTCCGTATGAGGAAGTTATGCCCGTTTGAACTTAGTACCATCGTAGCAGTCCGAATCTGATTCCAGAACGTGTCCAACTCGAATTCGTACTTGGCTTGGTCCCAAAATGACGTGGTGACCTATATTATTCCTTCAATGCATGTCCATGACTCCATTTCCCTTTCCTTCATCCTTTCCCAAGTTCCTAAGCACAATTAAATCACTTGCATTAGGTAGCGGTCTATTCTCGGTAACATATGAACCTAGGAATGAGTTCACCTGGTAATTAAGTTGACGAGCACGAGCTCGAGCAAGTGGTCCTTGCAACACATGCTGTAGATGAGTTGTATCCATAGAAAGGATGTCCTCATCAGTCCTCTCCCCCACAGCAGCCTCCCTTGTCCTCTCCCTCCCCACCACTCTCCCCATCGACAATGGCTACCGTCTCTCCCCCACTGCCATGACCTTCTTTGAGCTTACCATCGTCGACCCCCATCAGATCTAGCTCACTCGCGTCTAGATCCGATCAGGCCTGACCGATCCAATCATCAGGGAGTCGGATCTGGCGGATTGAGTGACTCTCCAGTCACCGGCACCGTCACATCCTCCAGTCATCATGACTGAGCCGGTGGCTACCGAATCCGCCGCTAGTAGTTGTGTTTTCGGGTTCAAGCAACACCACCACGTGGGTCCTCTCCAACAACGTTTGCAGTCGTCGCTTTGTGCATTGGGTCACATGACGCGATCGCCACCTGATGAAACAACAACCTCCCTTCTCTCTCTTTGTTATCTCTCATCCACATAAGATTTTGCTGATGTGGTATTGCTTAGATATAGCTGAAGTGTAACTATTAGAGATATCCTTAGGAGAACCATGGCCCGTGTTGGTGTTGTTGCAATATGGGGTTGGTTTGCGATTTGCGGGTGGTGGGCTGTCGACTGCGAGTCTAGGATAATTGGGGGGGGGGGTGATGGTGGTGTTGGTGGTGGTGGTGGTGGGAAGAAGAGAGATGGGGAAACGGTTTCCGTCCCGCTAGTTTGGTTGGCGTGTGGCAACTGATGTCCGCTCAATTGAGTCTCTCGTACCTTATTTCAGCCTTGCCCCGGCACACGGTCTGCAAATCCGGCTTGGTTGACGATGAGCGCAAGTACACCGGCTCCCATTGATCAAGCTACAGCGTTTCGTGGCGTACGAATTACGCGGGCAGACGTGGAAAGAAGGGCGCCATCCATCCTGTCTCGGGGCATGCACGAGTACGATGACGACGTTGTGTGCACTGTTCTTCGTTTATAATGGCTTTTATGATGGCTAGCTAGCTGGGTATTCTCCGGTGTACAAAACAGCGGCAGCTAAAGTGGCGTGAGATTGCATCTTGTCAACTTAGAACCCCAGGGATGCAAGGGCTGCTAATCTAGCTGGCCTGTAGTTTCTTCATTAAAATGGAAGACCCTTGTATTGTATATGATTGTTACTACATGAACAATCCGAATAAATTAAGCTCCAATGATAGCAACCTTCTCATCACGAGTGAGTATTAGCCTTTAATTTGATTTTTTACGTTTCGCTAAACAAAATTAATTGCGCGTACCACTCCAGCGTATATATATGTGTACTGCACATAGAACTTCTATAGGGACAGAGTAGTACCTCATATTTACTGGGGCCATTAAGGTACCTCCAGCTCATTATAACACATCTCGTACCGATGTTCTCCTTTCGATCCACAGAAGCACCTGTTCTTCGACACGTCAACCCAGTACCAGAAGTATTTTCCAGCCTCTAAAAGCGCTTAAAAATACTAAAAAATAATATAGAGAATTGTTAAGAAGTGCTAAGGTGTTTCTGACCTTGGAAGTACTCGAATTTTCATCTCTTCGATTAGCCTAGAGATTCGTACCCCGGCTTCATCTTCGGTGGCAGCAGCGGCTCTCCGACGACCGCTCTGACGAGTTAGGGTTTGGGATTCACCCGATTTAGGGTCTGATTCACTAGAACCCTAGATTTAGAGCGCAAATCGGTGCTCGGACGATGAATTTGGTTGGATAGGGGTGCACGGTGGCGAAAGAGGTAGTGGGCGGGGCCAAAAACCACGTCGGGAGACCGAAGCTACAACGACGCTCACTGATGGGCCGTGGTGGCAGCGGACGGCGGCGGCATGGCAAAGGGAGGTGGCATGCTGGTGGGGGTGGGGGTAGAGGTCGGAGACAAGAAAGAGGCGCGACATGGGGCAGCACAACGAATAGGAAGAATAAGGGTGGCACGAGAGGGAGGCGGAAATGGCGACGGCTCGCTGGCGAGCAGCGTTGGTGCTAGGGATGGCGACAATGCAGTGACAAAAGAGGTAGCAGGCAGCACCGACAACCATGTTGGGAGGTGGAAGTGACAACGGGTGGCAGTCACTGGCGAGCCGTGGCGGTAGGGGGCGATGACGGCATGGCAAAGGGATGTGGCATGCCGATGGGGGTGGGGATAGAGGTCGAAAACGAGGAAGAAGCGTAGCATGGGGCGGCTCACCGGATAAGAAGAAGAAGGGTGGCACGAGAGGGAGGCGGGAATGATGACGGCTCGCTAGACGGCGATGATGCGATGATGGTGGCGGCTGGGTGGGTAGCGGCTAGGGTTTGGAGTGGAGGGTGGAGGAGAGAGAAATTTATATAGTATGAGGGAGGGATGGTATGTAAACAGGAAAGAAATGTCCTATATATGGATGGATCGGACAATGCTAGATTATGTACAGTGCTAAGTATAGCAACTGTGTAATAGCCGGATTGATCGGATTGTATTAAGAGATATCATGTACGAATACATCATGTAATCATCAATTGATATGTGTGTATATGTATATATGCATCAGGAGCACAATCTGCGAAGGTTGTGTTACATCACAATTCTTCATGTCATACCTCTTAACTTGGTATCAGAGCTAATCCTAAATAGTTCATCCATGGCGTCCTCAACTGCAGTCGCGCAAGACATCATCAACACCATCGTTCCGGCATCCGGCGACAGCATCGCCATTCCCACCTTTGGGCACTTCATTAGTGTTAGGCTTACCTGTGCAGGTGGAAAGCTATGGAAAGCTCAGGTGGAACCCTACCTGTGCAGGCATAACTTGTATGGCTACGTTGATGGCAGCGTCGCATCACCTCCAGTGATGCTGACCAAAGGAACCAGATCAACTCAACGTCGAGTGCCGAACCTTGCATATCTGCACTGGTTCTGGCAAGATAAAATTGTACTAAGCGCTCTCCTCTCATCAATGATGGATGACATTCTTAGTTAAGTTGTCCGCCTCTCCACTTCGACCGAAGTCTAGGGAGCACTGACGGTGATGTTCTTATCGCAGAATTGGGCAAGAGTCATGCAAGTTCGGTAACAGTTATCAAATATGAATAAGAAGGACATGACAATGTCTAAGTACTTCCACAAGATGAAGGGACATGCTGATACTATGGCATCAATCAACAAGCCCCTCTCTGATGATGAAGTGATCGGCTACATCTTGACCGGTCTTGGCTTGGAGTATGACCCCTTGGTCACCTCCATTACCACAAGGAATGATCTGTTGAGTTTTAATGACTTATATGCCTATCTTCTGAGTTTTGAGCTTCGGCTCGAATAGAATAGCTCGTTTCAGGAGATATAATTCTCTGCAAACAATATTACTCATCGCCACGATGGCAATAGTAATGGTGGAAATCGAGGCTAAGGAGGTCAAGGCCGCGGCCACAGCAAGAACCAAAATCAGGGCCATGGCCAAAGCAGTGGTCGTGTTAAATCCACTTTGCTAGGTGTGCGGTAAATATGGGCATGATGCGATATGATGTTGATAACGTTTTAATCATGCCTATCAACCCAAGGATCATCGAGCTGGGAACGCTGCCACATTCAAAAACTATAATAATGACCCAAACTGGTATTCGGACACCGACACAACGGATCATCTGACTAGTGATCTAGATAGGCTCACAGTGCACAAGCGCTACATCAGCAAGTATCAAGTCTAGGTTACCAGTGGTGTAGGTTTGACAATTTCACACATTGGTGGTTCTATTTTACCTGGCTCAAATAACTCTCTCATTCTTAATAATGTGCTCTATGTTCCTCCCTTAAATAAACACTTGCTATCTATTCACAAGCTTGTTTTCAATAACAACGTGTTTGTTGAATTTCATCCTTATTCTTTTTTTTGTTAATGACAAGGTCACGAAGAAGGTTCTTCTTCAAGGTAGAAGCAGATGGGGTCTCTACCCTGTGCCGATCAACCATGCATCATCACCCTCCTCCCTACCCGATCGACATGCTTGCACTAGAGTCACTACTGGGACGGCACAGTGGCACAGGAGGCTTGGACATCCCTCCAAATCTGTTGTTGAGTCCATTCTTCGCTCAAATCAAATTGCCTATCCTTCTAGTTCACAAGAGTCACTAGTCTGTGATGCATGCTCCCGTTCAAAAATTCATACTTTACCTTATAGTACATCTACTCATGCCAGTACCCATCCTCTAGAACTAATACATTCAGATGTCTAGGGGCCGACTCTTAAGTTTGTGGGTGGTTTCAAATATCATGTGAGTTTCCTAGATGACTTCAATTGTTTCAGTTGGATTTATTTGCTCAAGCATATATCTGGAGTAGAACATGCATTCTATAACTTTCAAAAATTCACTGAATGATAGTTGAGTGCTAAAACACAGTATGTTCAATCAGATTAGGATGACGACTGACGAGTACCATCGGTTGCATGCTATTTTCTAAAACAATGGCATCTCTCATCGTGTATCGTGCCTGCATACATCTCGCCAAAATGGCATGGCGGAAAGGAAGCATTGGCACATCGTGAAAACTGGCCTTGCTCTCTTGGCCCAAACTTTGCTTCCTTTACGTTTTTGGGATGAGGCCGTTCTCACCTTATGTTACCTCATTAATAGAATGCCAAGCGTCTACATAGTCAGAGGAAACTTGAGTTCCGTTATAAGAGGTGTGCTTTCCTCGGCTATAGTACCTTACACAAAGGGTACAAGTGTGTCAATTAGTCCACATGTTGTATCTACATATCTCAAGACGTAATCTTTGATGAATCAGTTTTTCCCTTTGCCGAGTCCACCGCTAGCACATGCCCGTCCACCTCTCAAACCTTGTTTCCTATTCCTGAGCCAGTAATTTAGGATTATCGATCACACAATTATGACTTGTAATTGTTGGAGACTAACCATGATCTTGCTATAGCATCTACTTCCACAGATGGGCTTCCCTTGTCGGGCGTCTCGTCTATGGTCACCAGGGGCGGAGAGAAGGGGGGGCGGGCAGGGGCCTGGCCCCCCCCAATGGTCAACCAGATGTATTAATAGGACCCCTTAATCATCTTTAATCATAGTCAATTAGTTAATTAGGACCCTACCAAAAGATGACTTTGACATTTCAAAGATAAGTACTCTGGTGGAAAAGTATTATCCCGCTGATTTTTCGAGTCAAGATCAAGCTTAATTGGAGTGTCAACTACCACATTTTCAACTTGATGTATGCAACCATCCAGAGCTAAGTACATTGCCATCACTTGCTGATCTAACAAAGGGACTAGTGAGATTAGGTAAAAATTCTATTTATCCAATGGTCGATAGATTGCTAAGATTAGTCATAACTCTTCCAGTATCAACAGCGACCACTGAGAGAGTCTTTTTAGCCGTGAAACTTGCCAAGACACGTACTAGGACTAAAATGGGAGATGGCTTTTTGCGAAGCTACATGATAGTTTATATTGAAAAGGAATTGGCAGCCAAGATTAGTTCCAATGATATTATCAAATCTTATGATCTAGTTGGTAATCGTCGTGCTAAATTCAAGTTAGTGGAGATGTAACAAATTCAAGTTTGTGGAGATGTAATGAAAGTACCTTTCTTTTGTGTTACTAGACGTATGCTACATTATTTTGCCATATGTATTATGATTGAATTTATATGACAATATATATGCGTATGTTTAATTATATATGTATATGTTTAATTTTGCCGACACAAGGCGCCCAGGGCCCATGACGCCGGCGCCTTGGCGGGTCGGCCCCCCCTTTATCTGGATCCTGGCTTCGCCCCTGATGGTCACCAACCTAGAACATACGAACCTGACACCTACTGATGTTGCACTAGATGGCACATCTCCAACATCGACCAAGATTGGTGCACTGATCAAGATATCTATGTTTCATGGTGTTTAATGTGGTTTCATAAAGTTTTATGGAGGTTTCATGACTAAGTTGACTAGCTTTTATGAAATATATTTGGAACTCTATAAAATTTTGTGAAACTCATAAATTTTAGATGAAACCAGATGAAACTTAGATATACCGTTAAAAACCTTTCTAACGGTATACCGTGCCCTAGCCCTCCCCCCAAAAATATAAACATATATGGCGGGACAGCATCCAGAGACTTGAGGGAATCGACCATAGTTTAAACGTGGCTCTTCTTGTAGTATTAAAGAAAACCACCTCCTCCCTCCCTCCTCCTCAACCTTCCTCGTTATATAACGCAGGGAGAGGTGCATGACAAATACTCGTACCTAGCAATAGCTATCTGCAACCAAGCGGAGAGCTCCAATCCACCAACATATTGTACTGCTGTCTCTCTTCGCATACTCAGCCCAAGTCCAAGGTAATGCGTGCGGTTTGGTGCAATGTCTTACGCCGTTAAATAGCGGCTTGTGTGATGCATTGTGCTGTGAACTTGTGTGAGTTGTGACAATAATGTCGTGCAACTGTGTGTAGTGAGATCAGGCGGCGGCGGCGGCGGCGGTGGTGAGGATGAGCAGGAACAACGGGAAGGCGTCGAAGCTGGAATGCCTGAGGCTTAGCCTGTCGAGGGCGCGGGGCGGCGGGCCGTCGGCGACGGCGCGGCAGGGCGGTGACAGCGGCGGCAACGGCCCCAACACGTCGCCGCGCCGGCTGTCGTCCTCGTCGTCGTCCACCGCGTCTCCGCCGAGCTCGTGCGTGTCGTCGGAGGGCAGCCCGGACGCGGGGGCGGGCGGCGCGGGGGCGCCCATGGTCCTGGCGGGGTGCCCACGCTGCATGATGTACGTGATGCTGTCCCGAGAGGACCCCCGGTGCCCCCGGTGCCACAGCGCCGTGTTGCTCGACTTCAACGAAGGCGACCAGCGCCGCCCGCGGCAACGCCGGTGAAACTGCATTCTGATCGAGCAGCCGCTCAGCTCGGTTCTTGCTTTCAAGTCGTCGTCGTCGTAGCTTTACCATTTGTGACCGAGTTAATCTGTTCGCGTGTATGCCGAAAGGAATTATTTCATAGACCTGTTCTTCCATGCAGTGCACTGTCAATGGAATTGGTCTAGGTAATAATTTCGTGTTTTCGTTTGTCCTGTGTTAGTGTTCCGCCGAGAATTATGTGCAACAGTGCAAAGATTTAAGTTTACTGTGCCATGAACATTTTAGTGCAAGTAATGCTCTTGTCCGTTGCCCTAACATAGAGACATTTTCTTGTGGCACTGAATGGTACCAGTACATAACCATGTTGAAGCAATGTGCAATGCGGGTGACGAAATATATGTGCATTGACGTGCACTTGAACTAAAATGACAAAACTGGAAGCCTGGAACTGCGTGCAACATGCCCACTCCGAAAGAAATGAATAGCCTTAGTTTAAAACTTCAAATTAGAGATATGTTTCTCGGGTGGTTCACTGGTTTTGTTCGGTATGGTAGCTCCCATGAAAAGCCTCATTAACAATGGGGAAAATTCATAATATATCACTCCAAAAAGTGGCATAGCTTAGAATACTACTCCGAATATATTATCTCTATGATATACCACTACAAACACATTTAGTTTCACACGATGTTATTTTCACTATTTTCTTGTATTTTCCTCCTTTTATTACCTTTTGACTTGTGAGAAAAGTGGCGAGCTAGAACCAGGTGTGAGTCGCTCCCGGCCCCCGGCTGTCTTCCATTCCTAAATATTTTGTAAGATGTTGGTTAGTGTGTAATGGCTCATTAGTTTCATGACTTGAACGGAATTAATTATGTTAAATTTTGGTGTCAGACGACTAAAACAATTATTCAATTTCTTTAGCATAATGATGTATAAGACCGGGCGTTAACAGATAACCACACTAGTGCACATAACGACTTAAACAAAGCAAGCAGCATTAACATTCACTGCACTCGAGTGCATATCCCTTAAATCAAATCGTCGTACAAAAAATGAACTAGCATAGAGCATCTTTCACAAGTTTTCAAGGGCCTAGTTCGAACTCAGGCCTAGAGGGGCAAAAACGATATTTCTCCAAAATTAAAAAGGTAGAAAAAGTAGAAAATGCAAGAAAATAGCAAAAATGGCATTGTGAAAATCTAATTTTTTTTAGAGTGGTATATCATGAAGGAATAATCTTTGGAGTGGTATCCCGAAATATGCCATTATTTTGAATGGTATAGACGTATAGTATGAATTTTCCCTTAACAATGTGTCAAAGGTGTGGAGGCTTTGACAGTTTCTTGTTTTGACAGGGTTTAACTATAGCTCTGTAGTACCTTGAGGTTTAAGCCCTCCAAAACTAGCTCATATGATCAGGCCCACTTACATGGGAGGTGTTG
This sequence comes from Dendrocalamus latiflorus, assembly GCA_017311315.1. Lineage (NCBI taxonomy): Eukaryota > Viridiplantae > Streptophyta > Magnoliopsida > Poales > Poaceae > Dendrocalamus > Dendrocalamus latiflorus. The sequence continues at coordinate 13,446,643 of CM029647.1, read as the reverse complement.
TTTAAGCCAACATAAAAGAAATATTTTCAGAATAATGTAAAAAAAACAACCCAGAGAAGGTCTCTCAAACAGTTCAATTTAAGAAAACACATCATTAAAAACATTGTAGAGCACCAATAGCCTGCAGTGTTCAAGTTGATCCAGAACGTTCATTGTTGTCAAATGCATCCAGATAACTTCTTTTGAAGGCTTTTGTTCAGATGTAGGGGTATGAGTAACATTTTTATCTTTTTTTTAAAAAAAAGAAACATAATCCATCCTTTTATCAAGAGAGTCAACACAGGTGCAACTGAGTTTTTTTTGGGGGGGGGGGGGGGGGGGCGCTACGTTAGGGGGGATCAATCTAGAATGAACTCGGCAACCAAAGTTAAAGGTTACAGTAGGAGCAGAAAAGACGGTGAAGAATAGAAAAATTGTTGGTATAATATTTTCTGAGAAAGAACACCGAAATGCTGCTAAGTTAATTGAGAAGAAGGGAAGCACAAATAACTCCACAATCCAAATGTTTTCCAAGTCGACCTCATTTCTCCATAATCCACGTGTCCTGCACCTGAGCCTTCCCCCCGCAAGAATGAAGGAGTAAGTATCAGAAGCCGAAGATTTTGCTTTCCTTCAGCTAGACCAGCAGTCTCGCATGTTTTTCAAGTGAATCTCCTGTGGCAGTGCAACAGTGGAGAGCGAAACTCTCTCCAGTCAGCGACGGCGAGGAGGAAGATGCTTGGTGGTTAGGATCATTCAAAGGAAGGCCTATTGCCGATTAATTCGCTTTTAAGCCATATAAATGCACGAGTAATTGGAGACAGTTGTGCAGCGATAAGAGGGAGGGGATGGGTGTCAGGCCAGGCGATTAAACAGCACCCCGCGCGCGCCAACCCTTTCGCTTCAATGCATTGTTGTTGCGAAGAAACAGCAGCTCTGCTCGCCAGATGCGATGACCTTCGCAGGCTGTTCTGATTGCCATGTTCCACGTCTGCGGCACAGGGAATTAAGTCATGTCCTCTGCCTAACAATTTGCCAACTGGAGACGAGTGTTAGTATTTAGTACTACCAGTACTACTTCTTACCGAGTACCAGCGATGTCGATCCATGACAGGGCCAAGACCAAAATCACTGAAAGAAATATGACCTTGTATTATTTACTTCAGTTCGCTCTGAATAATTGTGCTCTGTTGTGACCAAACAGTTTGTGCGGTCAGTGAGTGAGCACATCACTTGCTATGTTATTTCAGGCAAGATTTTTTAGGAGTACTGGTTTACTTGCCACCTATCTGGAAATGACCAATCAGATAGTACTACTAATCCAGAGGGGCCTTGGGCCGAAGCAGAGGAGGCAGAGATGTTACGGTTGCATTTAAAAGTGTGGGCGTCACTGCATGGCACAAGGCACAAGCACAGCACGCCTGATGATATGCAGCTCTGTTTATAGGTATACAACACAGCATCGTAGTCGCAAGGCGCCTTCTTTTCAACTTATAATTTATAGTTTTTTAATAAATAAACAAGATGACTCCCCGTCGTTTTTTGAAGCGATTTATCGGCATCCAGTACGTTCGCAAAAACGTTCATACTAAAACCAAAAACTATCAGCCATAATCATAAACCATCAGCCGCAGTCAAAAAGAAGCCACAAAGTGCAGTGAAGCACCAACCACTCTTCCTTAAATCCTCCTCCTAAAAGATCAGCTTGTAACCTCACGATAATTAAAGGATTGAATGCCACATAGTGCCTAGAGAAAACGATTAAGTGCTCGCGGTTGTTGCATGGCCAGGGTTACAGATCCGTCTGACCTGCTCCGGCCATCTGGCCATGTAAACGCCGAGGGAGGTGTCAGTGTGCTACTTTAGATGCTAACACAGACTGGACAGTGGTAACTCTTGCTGGTTGCTACAATGCAGTGGTACTGCTCCATAACTGTCCGTAAGTACTCCTACTTGGGGAACCAACAATTACTTCCATCTGCAACACACGCAAACACAAAATAAGCAGGAGGGAGGAGCCACAACGGGGGGTCGTAGTAATAGGATTGGCGGTACAGATTAAGCATGACAGAGAGGAACGAAACGCTACGAAATTGGATCTGCATGGCCCCAATCTGTATGTGCAGCAACATATTCACAACTCAGCATCCGCTGTCGAGGCACTCGCGTCAACACTCACCAGCTTGCAGACTGTTCTTATTTAGTCGCTGGTCCATACTCGGATACTCCATACAGTAAATACATCCGAGCCTCTATTTTTCAGTTTGCTCATATATACTCGTCGACTACTGGAAAGATGCCCAAGACGCAGCCCACAGTTCACCAGGGGACCAGACTGCCGTATATCAGTGCAACGGTCTGGCCCGGTGTCTCAAAATTTTGTAGCCACCCCACGAGCGATAGGCCCAACACTCCGGCAGTCCGGCTCGGCTCGTCGGCCGCTACTCTGCCGAAGTGCCAGCTGCTTCTTTGGTACATATTTCCCAGCACCCATGGTCTCTGCACTTTATCCTGTTTTGATACACACCCACCACTAGTCTGTAGATGAGTCACCCTGTCCCCCACTCCCTAAGTCCCTATTCCCCTCCCTATTCCCTCAATCTAGATCACTCACTAATGATCCAATGGCCAGTTTTTTTATATTTTCATCATTTGCCCATCCATCATACATAATAACAAAAATACAGAAAAAATAAAATTTATTTTTCTGTATTTTTATTATAATTTTTGTACAGAAAAAAATAAAATTATGATAAAAAAATACAGAAAAAATAAATTTTATTTTTTCTGTATTTTTGTTATTATTTATGATGGATGGGCAAATGGTGAAAATATATAAAAAACTGGCCATTGGATCATTAGTGAGTGATCTAGATTGAGGGAATAGGGAGTAGGGGACAGGGAAGCCCCATTCCTCGCCGCCCTGCTTCTTGTAGTACTTTCGTCTAGCAGAAGTGCAGCACGAATACTTGCACGGGGTCAGGTACTCCATTCCGATGGCCACCGTGTCTGTGCCTAGTTGGCAGGTTGGTTTACGCCCCGCTTATTTCAGCTTGAGTTTCTGGTTTCTGACTTATTTTTTTACTATTCATAAATTTCGTCTTTTTCTGAACTTTTGGTTTTTTTGAGCTTTTTGCCGGTTTTTCCCCATATTTGTTTGCATTATACCTGATGGGCAAACATATTTTTCCTATTTTTATTTTTTTAAATTTAATTATGCTAAATAAGCCACCATCAGCTACAGTAAAAACTCAGCCATAAGTTAGGCTTATTCAACCCAAATGAGCACATCCTTAGACGCAATTAATCATCGAGGGCGCAATGCTGACGGCCAAATCTATATTAGTCTAATGGATACTAGCTCTTTTATTTTGCGCTATGACTTATTAAGTATAATAAATAGTAATTACTAAGAAAAAATAAAAGAAAATCAAAGAAAATATGGGATAGATTCTTTTAGACTTATGGTTTGATTTTCTATAGTAACTAACTTTCAAAAAAATATCTTTGTAAGATATAGTTTACAGTAGGTATTGTCTTGACTTTATCTATATCGGCCAAAATCGCACGCGAGTATCTTTCCATCCGTACTCTCTCTCTCGTGAATAGTTAGAATTCAAAATTTTAAACAAAAAGTCATAGCCTAAAAAAACCACCCATAGTCTATAGTAGGGCTATATTTTTTTGGGATTTTGTCTTTTGGTTTCTTTGAAAGTCAAAATGAATGAGATGGTTTTTTTAAGTAGATTCTACAAATTGCCTTTTGGGTCTAAAATTGTGTGCACCGTCAGTGTCTACTTCTCTACCATCGGCTACCGTCTTAAAAAATATAGACAAAAAATTATTTACTATAGCTAAAAACTATCTATCATAGCAAAAAAAAAACACAGACCTAGTAGTTATCAGTCTTTCGAAACAACAACGGTTGTTAAGTGGAAGTCTGGTACGATCCGTTCCGCGGGCCAATCTGCAGATCAGGCTCTACTGCTCTCGTGGGCCAGTTCAAAATTGAAAGGAGAGAGGAGTGGCAAGCTAGAGCGTAGAGGAAACCAATGGATGGGCCAAACTGGACGTCAACGAGAGGGAGCTAGGCCTTGTAGCCGGTCGACTAACCCCTCACGGCCCATTTCGGTTCTAGCGCCCTCTGCAGCCGCCGTGTCTCCATCACCTGAAACTCTCCTCCACGCTCGTACGGAGTAGTACTAGCAATCTGCCAATCTTGCATGATTTCTACCTGCATTTGCCTCCTTTCTACCACCTGGGATTTAACATCACGCTCGGCTCTCGGCTTCCCCGAGGCAAAAGACCAGAATTAACAGATTGACAGGTACTAAGAGTTGTAACGAATACCAAAGATCTGGCAGCAAAAACCAAAAAACGAGCGGATGCACACATCCATCCGTCCGGCTGGTTCGATAGGGCGCTGACATGGTCGAAGCGTCCAAAAAGGCCTGGGAAAAGCCTGCGAGCTCTACACAGATCCACCGCACGGCGTCGGCATCTGGCAGCAGGTCAACACGGGTCCGGACGGGATTTCGCTGCGGCCTCTCGCGCGGGCGTACGCCGTCGCCATCATGAGCCTCGGCCGGCCGTCGGACGCCGCGCCGGCTATGATCGCTGATCAGGTGGTGCAGCGGCAGCGCCACAGCGCGCGCGAACAGCCACGCCGCCTCTGTTCTCGCGCCATGCAAGCCGCACAGTGTGCGGGAACCAGGCACGCTGCCAGCCACTTTAGCTATGAATTCGAGCTCCTCTCTGCGCGCTCTGCAGTCCCTGCGATGTATCTCAAGCTGCTCCAGTATCTTTTTGGGTTGTCCCTTTTGACCCAGGGCACGGCACAGCCGCACAATGTTGCTACATATGTGCGACTATTTTGAAAGGTGGACGCATAAATTTCGAACAGTTGCTTGCTCCTTATTCAGCCTGTACGTAATAGTTTTCTTTCTACTCTCTCACAGAGACGGTGTTCAGATCGTATCGACAAGCACTGATCACAACCATGGACATTGTAATCATGATGAGTCGTCAGTGAGCATTCAAGTAAGGGGACCAGGGAGCCCTGACCTGGAGGGGATATTGGGAGGGCGCAAGAAAGCCTGGAACGTTGCTGTTCCCTGGCCTGCTAGGCTGCTAGTATACAAGACAAGGCTGGCCTCCAATACGACTGTGGCAATCTTTTTGGTGGATTTTGGGCGTCTGTGCTGGCCTGTGCGCTGCGCTGTGGGTAAAAACTTCCTTTTATCCAGGCCAGGGTGAGGGAGAAACGAAGGCCAAGGATACACTTGCATGCATCCATGCACTAGATAGGCTCCCATCTATACATGCAGGAACCGGCCACCTGCATCTTTGGAGACGAAAAAGTGCGAAACTTTGCAACCTTGCGATGATCTAGAAAAAGCTTGGAAACTTGATGAAGACCGGAAACAGGTAGAGATGTTGCTTTAGATATATTTCCTCCTTAAAAAGAAAATCTAGTTGCTTGGGAGTACATGTACAGTGGCATTTGCATGTACAAGTTACTGCTTGTCACCGTGCATGGTAACTACTCAGCTCATACGAACTAGACCCACCAACCGCACTTGGGAGGAGTGCAAATTAACGATGGCATGCAGCTTGTGGCTTGCAGAGAGGAGTAGCAAACTTTTCCTGCGACAGTAGTGCCAAGAAGCAATCATTTGTCCTAAACCTGCAGCTAGAGCTAGGACTTGGGCCGTGCTTTTTTGGGTCAGCCCGAAGCACGGGCGGCCCGGCACGGCCCAAACACGGCACGACACGTGGCGGGCCGTGCCGGCCCGGCACGAACGACGGGCCGTGCCGGGCTTGGAAAACCGGCACGGTGGGCGGCACGGCACGACGATTCGTGCCGTGCTCGGGCCGGCACGGCACGGCGGGCTCTGGCGGCACGGCAGGCCCAGGCGGCAAGGCGGCACGGACGGGTCGGCGTCGAGCTTGGAGATTGGAGAAGATGAAGGCGCAGAACATGAGTACATGACACAATGACACAAGCAAGCATACACACTGAGTCACTGACATTAACACACATGCAAGCATACACACTAACACTGTACCACACATGACCACCGTCGCCCGTCGGGAACCCGAGATCTTGCTGTGCCGCCGCCGCAACGCCGTCGCTCGTGGAGGAGGGAGGCGGCCGGGCCGCCGGGGGAGGTTGGGGAAGGCCGAAGGAGCCGGGCGGCGGGCGCGGCCGCGTGGGAGGGAGGCCGGGAGGGGGCGGGGGGAGACCGGGAGGGGGCGGAGGCGTCGGGGAAGGGGCAGCGGGGGAGGGGGAGCCGCGGAGCGGGAGGCAGCGCGGGAGGGGGAGGGGGCGGTGGCCGGTGGGGGAGGCGGAGCCGGGGAGGGGGAGGGGGCGGCGGGGGGGGGGGGGCTGAGGGAGGGAGGGAGCGGTGGGGGGGCTGAGGGAGGGAGGGGCCGGAGGGGGAGGCGGAGCCTGGGAGGCCGAGGGAGGGAGGGAGCGGTGGGGGGGCTGAGGGAGGGAGGGAGCGGTGGGGGGCTGAGGGAGGGAGGGCCGGAGGGGGAGGCGGAGCCGGGGAGGGGCCGGCGGCGGAGGGGGAAGCCGCGCGTGGGAGGAGAGGGACTGAGGGAGAGCCGGAGAGGGAGAGGAAGAGTCCGGACCGGACTCCAGAGAGGGAGGGAGGGAATACCGAGGGAGGGCTGGAGCCTGGAGGCTCCTTTTGACCGGTGACCGCTCCGTAGAGTCACGGGCAGCAGTGCATCACAGCAGAGCCGCAGAGGGAGCTGCGACGTGGCAGCTTTGGAAAGGATGGTCGGTCCGCCGGTGGGAAAAAAGATGGACAGAGAGTTGAACGTTTGGACTTTGAACAGATATTCATCTAACTTTGTCAGATAACGTTCGCAGACAAGAGACAATGTTCATCTAACTTTGGCAGATAACGTTCGCAGACAAGAGACAACGTTCATCTAACTTTGGCAGATAACGTTCGACAGATAACGTTCGATTTTATAGTTATAAATGCACTCCCTCCGCCAGCAGCCAGCATCACGGATTCTATAATCACATAACTTCATTCTTCACTCTCTCCGATCTACGCTCTGCAATTTCTTCCCAGCAACATAGAGAGCTCCATTTCTTCACTCTGCTTCATATTTCTTCACCGAGCTTCTTATTTATTTCTTCTCATTTCACAAGTTTATTTCCTATATTCTCTGCATTTATACTATTTATTTATTACTTCTAATTTCGCAAGCACATTTATTGTATTTATATTTCTTATTTATTAATTAATCACCATGTTACCAAGAAGCCGCAGTTCCAGGGAGCAATCAAGCAATATGCAGAGAAATCGAAGCTCGAGAAGGACAGCGGGACGACTTAGTGTAAGCTCTCGCCGTCGCTCCCCTAGTCCTCCTCCGACCCCCATTGATGCTCGTCGGCTCTCACCAAGCATGGGAGACTACGACATGGATGACCGTCATATGGACGGTACAGAGGGCTATGAGGAATACCAGGGCGCAACGGGCACACCAGAATTCTCTCCACCGTCCACAAACGCCAACTTTGGCGGGTCTGCACGAAGGGCGGAATGCTGGAAGCATATGACCTGGAGCCAGGAAATCCAAGACGGTGAAACGGTAGATATCGCAACTTGTAATTATTGTAATGCTAAATTAAGTGCTCGTACAGCTGTAGGGACAGAACACCTGAACCGCCACTACAAAGCATGCTTACGCAAGATGGCGGCACAGGGCCGAGGAGGAGGAGGAGTACAAACACAGCTAAACTTCGAGGCCGATGGCTCTGTAAGTACTTGGGTGTACAACCCGCTTAATGCACGGGAGGAAATTGCTAGATATATAGTTTCAGAAGATCAACCGATTAGGATGGGTGAAAGCCGCGCGTTCGAAAGAATGATCCAACGCGGCTTTTGCCCACAGTACCAACATGTTAGTAGGAGGACTACTACATCCGATATTTTACGGATGTATCAAAAAGAACTGATAGAGTTAAAACAACAATTCCAACAAGTTCAATATTCTTTTGCAATAACCTCCGATATTTGGGCATCATCCCACCAAAGAAGTGCATACCTTAGTGTTGTAGCTCATTATTTAGATGATAATTATAAACTAAACAAAAGAGTCATAGGATTTAAACTAATAAATGAATCGCACACGGGAGAGGCAATTGCGGAGCGTATATTATATGTACTTGATGATTTTAAGATAGATAATAAAATCGCTTCTATAACTCTAGATAACGCATCGGCAAACACAACGGCTATGAACATCCTCACCCCAAGATTACAAACATATATTGGTGGTTATGTCCTCCACCAGAGATGTGTATGCCATATCTTGAATCTTGTTGTTCAAGATGGCATGCAAGTAATTGGTCCATATCTGAACAGTATCCGTGATGCTATTCGTTACCTCGCAAGTTCTCCACAAGTGGTAGCTAGGTTCGCGGAGTACTGTACAGCTAATGGGAAAGAGCCAAGAAAATTTGGCTTTGACATGAAGGTGAGGTGGAACTCAACATATATCATGCTAAAAAAGATACAAGGTTACGAAAATATCATATCCGTTTTTGTCAATGCTAACTGTCAAAATAATGAATTGCTAGTTACTAATTCAGATTGGCGGGTTGCTAGTCATTTTCGAGAGTTTTTAAAACCTTTTTATAAAGCAACAAAGGTTTTATCTAGTATTTATTATCCTACCTCTTGCTTAGTTATAGAGTTCATTTGGTTAATTGCAGATAAAATTGCTAAATCTAAGGACGATGCTATTTTAGGCCATGCCGTTGTAGCAATGGAAGAAAAATTTGTTAAATGTTTTGGTTCTCTTTCACACCTGTATTGTTTTGCTATTATTTTTGATCCTACAAAAAAGTTGGCAGGTTTACAGGAAGCTATGGAGGGGATAAGTGAATGTCTTGGCTTAGATTTTTCAGAAGCTTTTGAACATGTCAAACATGAGCTTTTTCGTGTTTTTCGTTTGTATCATGATAAGTTTGCCAACAGCGGAAGATCGGAGGCCCCACAGCAGACGCAACATGGGAAGACAGGCTTCGGACACTTGTGGAAGAAACTAAATGCCAAGTCTACTTCTTCGTCCTCTCAGTCTCAGGCATCCTCCAAGTGGAATTCTATCTCGGAGTTGAACCACTATTTGGAGCATGATTTTGCAAACATTGATCCTGATCTTACTGATGGAAGCAAGATAGACTTGCTCGAGTGGTGCGGATCTTTCCTGTGCTGTCACATTTCGCACGGGATGTTCTCCTGGTGCCAGTGTCCACTGTCTTTTCAGAAGCGACGTTCAGTACGATAGGGAGAATAATAGAAGAGAGAAGATCATCCCTTACGCCCAGGATGGTGGAGGCAATCACATGTGCCAAAGACTGGGAATTAGCCAAAGAGCGGGAACAACATCAACTGGAGGATCCCGAAATCGTACAAGCGTATGCTGACCTAGACATTACTCGAGTAGATATTATCTACGCATGTTGTAGTATTTTGTATATACATATATTGTTACTGTACTCTTTTCCTTACTCGGGAAACCCCACTCTGGGGCGTAAGGTTTTTAACGAGGCAGTAACATTGTATTTCTAAAATATTAAAGAAATTTTACTTTTTCCCGAAATATTTATGTTGTTGCGTGCCTATGTTTTTATGCAATTAATTTAATTTCAACTAGTTTTAAACGAGGCGGGTACGAGAGAAAGGAAGATGACGACCGTCGCCACCGCGTTCGCGTATAGTAATTTCGGGCTAGGCTTGGGCTGGCACGGCACGAACGCTGGCACGGTGGGCTTTGGGCCGGGCTTGGGCCTGGCCGGAGACGACGTGGGCCGGCACGGCACGGCATGGCGAGATGACTGGGCCGAGCCGGCACGGCACGAAGAGGCACGAAGCACGATGGGCCCGGGCCGTGCCGGCACGGCCCGGCCCAAGTCCCAGCTCTACCTGCAGCCATGAACCCAAGCTGGTGCCAAGAGTCTGTTTTTTTCTTCCGAAGCTGATGACTTTTGATTTTTGCTATAGTATCTAATTTTCAACTGGAGTATTTTTTTAAGATGGGGTCTACAAGTTAAACGATGTATACGTTAAAAGCCCAACATCTGTACCAGCCAAAATCATAAGTGAGTATTTCTCTCTCCGTAATCTGTACTGTAAACATTCAAAATTCAAAAATTTCAGTCAAAAGCCATAAGTCGCAGCCGTTGCCAAACAGGCTCTCAGCCGCCTTGTCAATCAATGATCAGTTCTCTGGCTCACGTACTGTTGGTAATGCAGTTAAACGCACATGCCTTCAAAGTTCAAATTACATACGTATAACGTATGTATCTTCAAATATTTACGTTAAATTGTACTTTTAAGCTTCTCCTCCAAGTAGTTATTAGTACATACTAGTACATGTGATCGCTACTGACCAAGCATGCAAATATGGGCATCTGCGTTAGTATTTGACTACTTGTCATAGACATGCACATGGATGAGCACTTCTTGGAATGCTTATCAACCAGCATTGGGATACCACTAAAACAGACGACTTGTAGCTTTCACGGGCGCACTCGATTTGATTGTTCAGCTCGAACCGTCCAGCAGAAATCAAGACGAGAGAATTTGTCCTGGTACACCTAATATCTTCCACATGTACTGCTATGTATAAATTATGAACTTGGTACGAGCCGGACCATCAATAATTGTTGAAGCAATCATATAAAATCATGGTCCAAGGTCCTAACCGCAGTAAGTCCATTTCTTTTGCATGCATGGTGCTCATCAAATCGGAAACAATCCAAAACAAATTTAAAAATTTTGAATTTATTCAAATTTGGAAATTTTGCCAAATTGGAACATTTCAACCAGAAAACCGCTTTACCTTTCTAGAAATGTGTTTTTTCCTTGAGAAAATGTACTTTTGCAAGCCGTCTTCTCCTCTGTGCTCGTCTGCCCCGCGTTGTGCCACCAGTCGCACGTGCTCGCACCGCCGTCACATTCGCCAGCGCCAAGCTGCACCAACGCCCGCCCCACCTCACTCCAACATTAAACGCAACCGTGCTAGTGCCGCGCCATCCTCGCCGTCAATGTACACTGCCACCAAACCCGGCCACTAGCTGCTCAACACACCGCGCCACAGCTATTATTCACCACCACCTCACACACCCACTCCAGGGAGAAGTGACAACTCCCGTGCTGCCACTGCGTTGCTGTCCCAGTACCAAACCCGCACAACCGTTCATGACGTTGACCATGCACTGAGCACGCCGTCGCCTCACTCCTGTCGCAACTGCCTTTACTAAGCTATAAAACCCAGCCAATTGACTCCTTCACCACTTTTGCATTGCCACACAACCACCACTGGTCCTCCTCTCTGGCCAAGTCTTGTCGTCAATGTCAAATTCTCATCAATAAGCCTCGAAGTCAATTCTCTCAATAGCCTCAGCTCTGATCCAATTACTCATGCCCATAGCATCACCTTAGCACCGAGACGCCATCCCAGGCTCCCCGACCCATCCTGTCACCCCTAGGCCACCAGCCCCATGCACCATCGCTGGCCATGCATGGCCAACGTGGCCAGCCTCGCACAAGCCAAACCAAGCAGAGCCATCGCCAGTTCGCCACCACTAGAGTCCCTATGCACCATAGATGCTCAAACCGCCCTTGGATTAAGTGGAACCATACTATAATACCGTCGTGCCATGGTTATGTTCCGACGAGGCACCACTGTCGCCAGCCTCCCACAGACTTCCCTGAATTAATCCATCGCCACCACCGAGCTCCACTCATCTCCTAGATGCTCAACTGTTGCTACTTCGGCCAAAGCCTTGCCACAGCTCCACTGTGTTGTGCCCCTGTTTTGGCTAAACATCGCCATCACCAGCCATCTCCAGGCTGCCATCGCATGTGCATGTACCCATAATGGGTTGCTTGCATCATGTTAGTACTTGCTGCATCACTGCTCACCGTCATCCGTCATTGCCATTGCACAATTTAGCGTCACTGCAGTTCCCTATATTCCAGCATAAGCAAAATTTACATGATTTTAATGTGAAAATTGCATAGGACAAGAAGCCCTTGTTAATTACATATTATTTTACTATTTTAAGTGCAAAGTTTTTACCAGTAAACTTGTATATATCCTTATCATAATACAACTCGTGAATCTGTTCAGTTAAACGCTTTGCATGATAGTTAAATAGTCTTTCCATGTGACTTACTGAGTACTAAATGTACTCAATTTTGCTTATTCTCATTAGAATATACACTAGAAGAAGTAAGAATGGATCAACTAATGTGTTGTTACAATCGCACTCAAACGTTCATGTGAATTTCTTTAGTTATTTTGAATGTGAGTGAAGTTTTGGGTTTGGACGCCCGTAAAGTTGTTGTAGTTGGCCCGTTATGTCATATTTTAATCAAACTAATTATTTTTATATATTTATGAGTAGACATGACATTTTCTTTGATTGTAATTGAACTCCTGCAGAATGCACATAGCCGTTCCAAATTACTCTCAAGTTTACAGTTTAACACCATCCACGTAGTACAAGATAAGAGAAAGATAATGTTCTACACAGTAGGTACGTGTGCCAATCTTACGATTCGATCGATGTAGTAAAAAAAGGTTTATCTGATGCAATTCACAATTCAGGTCATGCGTGCATTTTGCCGCTGACATAATTTTGAGGATTCGGCAGACAAGCACCATATATGCCAAAAGGTGAATTTAATAATCGGACGGTCCAGAGACAACGACCAACACGACCATTGGCGAGATTAAGATGGGGCCGGTCCATATGGCAAAATCACCAAAATTCCTTTTGCCAAGAACAGCGACCATAAATGAAGTCATGAACGCTGAGACGCAGCCTGCCTGCAACTGCAAAAACATCTTGAAACTTGCAAGGCAAAGCCACATCCAATCTCCTACAGTAGCGAAACAGAGAAACGGGATAGATCGGCGCAGCAAGGCAGAAGGGCATATCAGGGTTCAGAAGGGTGAAGAAATCCAAAGGGAGCTCTTCACGTCAAGGAATAAAAAGCATGGCCTCATGCTCCTCACGTGCTTTCACCTAAGGATAAATGCAAATGGTTGGTCAGTTTGCCCAGCTGCATGCGTATATACTACTTCAAGCTCGCGTAGTTGCGTGGATCTTGACAGTGAGCTCTGGTCGGTTGCGTCGTGCATCATTGCGACGTAGCTCCTGGCCGTCAGGCGAAGTGAGTTTGCTCACAAATCTATCAATCAGATGCAGGGAGCTACCCACCATGAGTAAACCAAGTTCAAACAGGCAAGCCCCTGCAGCGACGCAGGAGGCAAAGCCATGGCCTCCGATCTTGCACACGCCCATGAAAGAGCAAGGCAGCCGGAGTCAAGCTCCTCTGAGGAATCGAAAGGCTTGAAAACATTCGCTGGAAGCACATAGCCCTTTGCATGCTTCGTGGTAGAAAAACCGGGTCGTCTTTCCATTTGCGAGACAAGGTAAGCCTTCCAAGTTTCAACGGCTGGCTGCATATCGGCATCGTCCTGTCCGAGTGTCCTGCCTTTGTTGCACGTACATGTGTGGGTCTTGCCCTCGTACTCCGGATCCTCTGTGTGCCGGATGGGTGGCAACGGTCATAGTGCCACCATGCATTTCCCAACTCGTGGTGCTCCATACTTCGTAGCAAGTCTGAGCTCTGATGGGAGATAAAATCATTTTTTGAAAAAAAACAATGTTTTCTGTATTTGATGTCCAATGCAAAACACGGTAAGCATCTTAGGTTTAGGGTCTGTTCTTTTCGACCGAAGCTAGTGGCTTTTAGCTTTTGCTACAGTAACTAACTTTCAAATAGAGTATTTTTCTAAGACGGGGTTTACAAGTTAATTATAATACACGTTGAAAGCGTAACATCTGTATTAGCAAAAATCGCAAGCGCGTATCTATCTCTCCGTAATCTCTGTCGTAAACAGCTAAAATTCAAAATTTTTAACCAAAAGTCATAAGCCGCAGCCGAACCAAACAGGCCCTAAAAGTAAAAGTAGTGTCATACCTCACAAAAATCTGCATATCTAGTTCAACACGCATAACTTATAGTGCTCCACTGGAGCTTTCTACCTCGATAAATTTTAGCCCAAAATGAAACCTGGTTGTCCTGACCGTCTCTTAAACCCTCTATTCAAATGACTCTGCCGAAAATTCAAATTATGACAAGCCAGAATTTGCTAATTAAAAACAATATCTAGTTTTTATATATTTTTAGATAGTATAGTAAGGACGCACACCCACGCATGCCACACAGGTAAACATATATGTGTGCATCACTATACACACTAGAAACTTTGTGGTGGCTCCAATGCAGATATGCATTTTACCATTTAACACACGCATGTGTGTGTGTTCTGATTAAATAAGACACACACGCTAAGCTTAGGAATCGAACCTGGATAGGTGAGATTGTGGGAGCAAACAACCTCACTCCCACCACCAGGCCACTGGTCCATCCTCACTTTATTTCATTGTCGATTGAAAGCCTCGGCTAGGTCTCTGTTTCATCCTCACTATGTTTCATTGTCTATTGAAAGCCTCGTAGCTTCAAAACAATATGTCAATAGAAGATCATGCAATAATCACATGCGTTATTGTAGCTAAGTGAACGTAACATTTCAGTATCCCACAAAAAACCATTTCAAGAAATATTTTTGGACTGCTATTGCTATTACTCTGTGACACTTTTCTTTATACATGTAACACCTTGTGGCCAAAAATTCGTTGAGAGCATAGCCCCCATATGGGGTAGGCAAGTATGTGTAACATATCATTTAGGTTTGCGCCCTCGTTTTATCCAAAAAGGTTAATCTGAAAGTATTATGATTTAGACCAACATATATCATATACTAGTGTAACTCAAGATAAACCAACGATGTAGTACCAAAGAATGGGTGTTACAGCACCATATCACTAGGGCATTTTATATGTATATCTAGCAAAACAATAATATCATTCGGATACAAAGGGTATGTTTCGCAAATGGTACTTTGTCTGTGGTACGAATTAATGCTTGCATGCTCCAAAATCTCCAAGTAGATTTTGTCACAGAAGATCTCCTCCCATTTGCTGCTCACATCTTCCCTCCCCAGCGCTCCTTTTAAAACCAAACTACCACGACCCCCATGTATTGAAGTCACATACCGAACCCTTCTCCTCCTCCTCCGGTTCACCTGGAAAACTACACCAATGGTCATCAGGAGGCTGGCCCTGAGTTCTCTCTTCCATACCAAGGCCAAGGACACCTCGCCGTCACCGCCTCCCTCTCCGGCCACCGCGCCTGCATGGGCGTGGCCGTCCTGCAACCACCCAAGAACACAGTCCTTCCACGCCGCGCCGCCGCCGGGCGCCAAGACCATCGCCTCCATCTTCCTCGACTCCGCCGAGTCCTCCTTCACGACCTCCTCCGCGCGGCACGACTGCTCCGACAGCCTCTCCACGGCGTCCGAGGCGTCGGCGGGGGGCGACACGGCGGACGACGCCATCGTGCGGGGCCTCCGCTCCTCCGACCGGCTCCTCTTCGACCCGGGCGCGTCAGCCACGAGCTCCATACTCGAGGAGAAGTCGTCGGGCGCCGGCGAGGCGTTCGTCGGCGGCGTGGCGGTGGCGTTCGAGTCGGCGGACCCGTACGTGGACTTCCGGGCGTCCATGGAGGAGATGGTGGCCGCGAACGGGGTCGGGGACTGGGGCTGGCTCGAGGAGATGCTGGGGTGGTACCTGCGCGCCAACGGCAAGGGCACGCATGGCGCCATCGTGGCGGCGTTCGTCGACGTAATCGTCGCCATCGCCGACCCGGCCCGCGCGTCCTGCTCGTCCCGGAGCTCTTCCTGCACGTTTGCAGAGGGTGAGTTGGAGGTGCCTGAGAAGGCTAAAGCTGGGGTACTCGCCGTGTAATAATAAACCGAAAACCTCGTCTTTTGGCCTGAGGTGGACTAATCTTCGGTGGTTAATTTGGTTTGTAAGCGTGTTAATTTTGTCGATCTAAAATGGCAGAGTAGACTGTACTAGACCCAGATATCTTGATTCATCAGCCTAACACTGTACAAGCTCTGAGACTAGATCAGTACATGCATGAGGGGTGGGCTACCTTAGCTAGCTGAGCACCCATGTGAATATGTGATCGATTGATGTGCGTATGATCATGAGTTCATGACGATCGAGTAAAAGGTAGTGGTCGTGTAAAAGACAACACGGCATGCGGATGCATATTGTGGCGTAAACTGCGACCGGTAGTGGTGCTGGTGCATGGCGCCCACGGCCCACCTGAATGCCTAACTAGCAGCTAAGCTTGCAATGATTACCATGTAGGGGGAAATACCGTAGAGCAAACGTGTCGCCAAGTATAGCAGGAGGGGTACTATACTTTACACATTTGAGGTCTGTTCTTTTTTACTGAAGTTTATGGCTTTTGACTGCGACTTTTGGTTTTGGATTGTTCGTGTGAGAGATTACAGAGTAATAAAAACTCACGTTTGGTTTTTGCCAATATAAATGCAGTTGGTATAGTAAATACTACAATTAACTAGTAGACTATATCTTGAAAAGATACTCCATTAAAAATTAGTTACTGTAAAAAAACCGAAAAAATAACTTTTAGAAACTGAAAAGAACAGGCATGCGGTTCTAATTACAACCATGCGTGGTTTATGAAACTTCATCGCTTCGGCGCTTCTCGTCACATGCCATGCGGGCAGGTTCGCAGTCGCCATCTGCGACCTGGGCGATTTCGACGTGAAGTTTCATAGAGCCGTGTTGAGGCTTCGAGAAGAGCATGTGCCAACCAGATCACCCCCGATTTCGCTACAGTTTCACACGCGGTCGCTGATCGACGACAGAACCGGACCTGCTGGTGATGCAGTAAGGGGGCGAGGGGGTTGACGTAGCGAAATTCTGATAAATCATTTGATTGGATGAATTAGGTCGGAGAAAGCAAACGGTGAAGGGCTATATGCGAGGGTTCTAGATTATATTGTTATGAACCATTGTAATTTTGGAAGATTGCTTTTTTGAATTGCAAATTCTTGGAATTCTGTCGGGCGGTTTGCAGTACTAGCAGTTCAACCGGCCGGTATTTCCGGTCTAACCGATTGTGGTCAGCGGTATGACTGGTGGTGAAATCCGGTTAGATCAGTTGGAGACTGAGGCTTCAGGTAGATTTTGAGTTTTGTGTTTTTGAGTTGTGAAATGGGTTTTGGTGACCAAGGTCAGTGGATATATGTTGCATGAGATATATTACTGCTAACGTGGGTTAAGTTGTAAATAACATGTGACCGGAAAAATATTTAGTTGTCTTTATATGTGCAAGGTCGCTTGGAGTTAACCACGATCAACGACGAGGAACGGAGTTATGCTCATAGAAGAGCCGAGGCCTAGAACGATCGAGGATACTAGATGAGATAGTGAGCTCAAACATAACACAAGAAAGACGAAAAATATAGAAGAGGAGTTCAAGCGACGAGCGGTGAGTTGCACTATATAGCTTGGTCAGTTCAAGTGAGGTGTGGTCCAGTAAAACCAAAACGAGAGAGACTTGTCAACGTGTAGCAAGTCAATAATGCACCTAAATGTGGTGAGTATGATAATTGCTTGCAATGGAAGGATATGGTCGGGTCAAGAAAGGGTAATTTGGTAGCTTGGCCAAAATACCAGAAACTACTTTGAAGCAAAACTACGATGCTTGGACAGCGCTTGGGAAAGCGGTTTAGATTTAAGAGAAGCTAAAATGATTAAGTTGGATCAAGACTAGTGTCAGACCCCAGATTATACCATCCGGAATCCTCTGTGATTTCATTGCACTATTCCCTGGATCAGTAGATAGTGCTCACAGTTACAGAAATGAATATCAAAATACATATCATGCGGAAGCGTAAATATAATAGTAGACTTACCCATGGGCCGATTAGGCCGAAATCGATAAATTGCAGCAGCGGAAGAACGAAGCACACAGGTGGGACCTTCAGGACATGCCCACAGGCAGCCAACTGGAGGTTCGCGACCTAGCCCTTGACATCTTCATCTTCTCGGCCAGCTTGTCCAATCTTGTTGCTGAAGCGAGGTGATTTGACTCCTGATTCTGAATTTTGTCGCAAAAGCGAGCATGAGCACTCCGACCCCGTGCTCCGCGAGCCAATACACAGAATGCAATTAAATAGTATGCATGGCTTATCAAAGGAAGGCTCGGGTTATTTTATTTTTGCGTAGAGTGCTTTTGAATACAATTACTTAAAAATTTCTAAGACCTAGCAATTTGAACCAAATCATAATGTACAAGAAAATGCATTATTAATATCGATTCAGATTCCATCCACTGTTACATGGCATCTGCACCATATAGCAATTTTTTCAGCGTCATAGCCGCTTAACTTACCACTGGGACGACACCCAGGACAATTCCAAACCAGGGCAGTCCTTTGCCCTTCAAGTTTCCATTCCCAGTTTCCAATGTTTTTAAAACAGAACTATATCCAGTTAAGTTCCCATGTCTGCCCTTGACCGTGGGCACAGCTATTCGAATAGTTTTGACTCTGCAGAGTTTGTACACTTTCACCACAAGAGACAGTCGACTCATTACCCCACACGATTCCTTAGAAGTGTGGTTGAGCAGACCATCACAGTGACTTTTCAAAATATCTAGTCCTTTCTCCCATCTCACATTATGGGTAACCTCCCATTTGCGATGGGCCCCATCTGTTTGCACGGGATGTTTCTCACTACTACTAGCGTACGGGCTTCCCTCCCCTCTACGCTAGCACGACTGAGAAACTTCACCCACCACTGGTGTCCCTTCAGGCCCCCTTGCCATAGCATAACCCCATCAATCCACTACCAGTGAGATGAGTCCGGGATTTCGATAAGTCTACTGGGCCAAGTTGTATTTTACAGACTTGTGGTTGCACTGTTTTACACAGGAGGTCATGACAAGATTCAGTCCTTAGTGTATCTGGGCGGTTCTACCACAAACCGCACTCTCGTGCACACCTGCACCATACCCCCGAACCATCCGCTTAGATAAATAAGCAATTCGAGGTTTTTAGGAATATAAAATAGCCATATCTAACATACACCAGTCATTACCACCATGACTGCCCAACCAATTTTTCTCAGAATTAAAAGTGATGCTTGGGCGCTCTCGCGCCCATGAGTACCTAAACAATACTACGCATGGCATATAATTACGGACTTATTTTCGAAAGGTTACTATTATAATTTGTGCTATGGCGATAATGTTCACATGTTCAAATATTTCAAAGGAGGGGTAATATTAACCAAGTAAACAATGGGATATAACTAGAATCTTAAATTAACATGTATTTGCATATATCATAACAGCATGCAATTTGATAATTTAAACAAAAGTAATTTGCAGAAAACGTAGGTTCAACATGATCAAAGTATTGACTCGCCTGGCGCGGTTTACCGCGGTCTTGAGTTCACATAACGCTTTCTCTTGAGCTTCTGGTGTTTTTCTTCACTTCGCTCTTGATCTTGCGTGATCCTTTGATTCTTCAGGACTCCAATATCTAATTACGTGCTAAACGACTGAATACAAATAAAAGCAATTAACTCAAAAGGTCCAAATAAATCCAAATACTTTAAATGCCCGATTTACTTTAAATTATGCATTTATTATGGTTTGAGAATAGGAGGATGATTCGGCTTAGTGTGTTGCAAACACAGCGGTAGCTGGATCTGAGTGAGAGAACGAGTTGTCTGAATAGCTTTACCGTGAGGGAAAATTTTTGGATAATAAGGGATCATAAGTGAGGAAGTATCTACAGGGATTATTTACTTTGGAAAAGAAGTGGCCAAACATAGACGAGGTTTGATCTTTTTATTAATAACCTCTTTTATTATTTTTGTATTTATCAAGGAAGTTCCATGAGTTAGGGTAGACCTATGTATCGAAGTATGAGTCTGGCTGGGTATGTATTCCTTGCAACTTAGGTTATGATAAAGGCAACCTGGGCTAATGGATGAGATCTGTACTTATTCTATAAATTTTTTAGTCAAAAATATTATAACACTTGGGTATCTTTATTAAGTTTTTAGAATAATATCTGATATAGGCTTTTACTTATTAATTAGATTAAGATAAATAGCAAGGGCTCATTATTTATTCTTATATGGTAACTAATTAGAATTTAAATCTCTAATAATCCCATTATCATATTTTATGTATCTTCATTCATAGCTAAGCTAAGTTTATGTTGAATTAGGATCCACTCATATGGGTCCTAACTTGTTATATATACAATTATGCTTAATACTATTATGCACTAAAGCTAGTGTCAAGATTTAATTAGTGGTACCATTATCATTTTATTTGCACCTTTGTTATTATTAAGCTTAGCTTTATTATTATTTTTTTAAATTTTTATTTATCTAGCAAAGCTTGGCATACAAGGTAATATTTCATTATTTCTATTTGCTAAAATATATCACTGAGGTTTGGTTAAGGTGGCATGACAAATATTGGGCATATATGTTTACATGCTAATTAAGGGCTAGCTTTATTAAATATATACATTTATCCCAAGGCTGCTTCTCCTAATTAACGCCTTAATATGTAACTAGATTTGCAATGTAAACATTAAAGTTACACTAATTATTTATCATGACAACTAATCCGAATTTAAATCATACATACCGGGTAATAACTAATCCATGATTAGACATTTATTAAGCTCATGTATATTCTAATAAATTTTGTACCTTTTATGGATGTATTTTTAATTAGAATTTATTAACTTTGGGTTTTTAAGCTAAACCATGTTTTGGTGGTGGCATTTTAATGTTAGGTCATAAATTATAATTAGGGGGAGATCTTTAATTTAAAACTTTGCTTTTATTAGGTAAGCGTATTATTCAATTTTCTTAATCTTAATCCCGAACGCATTTTTGGTTTAGGATTTTTATTAACTTGGATTATACGCTAAACCACATTTCATTATTGCCTTTAATTGTTAATTAGATCCCAATTAAAAATTTAAACCACATTAGTTGCTCATGCTGTAAATACTCATTATAAATTGTTGAGTAACCTTATTTTACATCCTAACTAAATTTATTATATTCCCTAGATTGTTTCCCAATTTTTCCTTAGTCTTTACTAACTATCATGAGGTTCAAAACATGCAATAAAACAAAATGTAGAATGGGTTGGTCGGTGGGATCGATCCCGGGACCTCACAGTAGTGGTAGGCAACAGGCGCTAGTGACCAAGTGGGCTGCGGTCATTTAGTGATATGCGGGTGGAATTAAATTAGAAGGAGTGCGAGCTTGCTGTGGCCAAGTAGAGGAAGAACAGAGGAGGCATCGGGCGGAGCTCGGCCAACGGCGTCGCCGGCGGGTGACGGCCGGGGAGGCGCCGGAGACCGCTGAAATGGAACCTACCCGAGGCGGGGATGCCACTGGGGGCGACGGCCCTGGCTATGAGGCTCGGTGGCGGGCCTGCGGCGGTGGAGAGCGGACGGCCGAGAGGGTGGAAAGGGGACGGCCGAGCCGGAGGGAATAGAAGAGAAGCTGAGGCGTGCGCGAGCAACAAAGGAGGCGGGGGAAGCTTACCGAGGGCTTGGCCGAGTCGGGGAGCCACCGAGGCGAGCCGGCACCGGGAGCTCGCGGCGGCGCAGAGGGGTCCCGCGGTGGTGGCGAGCAGTGGCGGTGGAGGACGTCGGCCACCCATGGGAGGGGCTTCAGGGCGTCGAGTTGTACCTCCCATAGCGAGGAATCGGGGGAAGAACCACCCGAGGTGGGGCTAGCGGCAGTCATGGCGACGGCGGCCGGTTTCGGGGAAGAACTGCCGGCGCACGCTCCCTGGTGAATGAACGTTCAATTAAAGCGACGGGAAAGTAGAGGGGAAGTGTAGATGCAATATGACGCGCTTGATTTTTGGAGGGGCTCGCCGGAGAGCGGAACACGGCGAGGAGGCGGCACGGCGGCTTGCGCACGGGCGGAAGAGAAATAGGGGAGGGGAAAGTGGGGAGGAGGGAAACGGCGCGGGCGAGCTCCTTATAGTCACTCGGCAATGCGGGGAAACCAGGGGCGATGGGGGAGAAACCGTGGGCGAGGCGGGCTCGCATGGCTGCCACGCGGAGGAAGGAAACTGAGCGCACGGCAGAGAGGAGAAGAAGAGAGCGTGGGCGCTCGCTGCGGCTGCAGGGGAGGGGTTGGCGATGCGACGGGGGTGCTGTGCTGATGCGCGGAGGGCGACGGGAGCAGGCGCCGCTGACGCAAGGAGGACGACGGGCGCACACTCGGTCAGAACAGCAGGAGGGGAGGAGAAAAAGAAAGAAGAGAGAGGGCGCAGGAGCCGGGGCCCATTCGGCAGTGAAGGAAATGAGAGAGGAAAAGGAAAATGCTAGCATTCCAAATTTTTAATACTGTTGGTGTCCAAAACCCCATTTGTTAAATTGCAACTCTAATGTTAACACTAGTATTTAGTTGCATAGTTTATGTGTGTGTATATGTATATAATTTCAGTTATTTGTTATCTTGCTGGCTCATTTAAATTTTGCACATTTTTATTTCCTATTGCTAAACTCTTTCTTGCACAATTTGTATACGCACACACACATATATATACATATATATATACATGTACATGTGTTTGTATTTTATTCATTCACTTTTTATTGCTATTTGTGCCATTATTTTCAAAATGAGATTTTATATTCTTAACTTAGATTTCTCTCTTCTTATACTGGATCATCTTTTCAGATTCGCATTTTAAATTTTAGTTTTCCATTATTTGCATAGTCCCTTTGTGGTATCACTAATGCTCGTTTTTGTCTTTTATGAATTTATTCAATTTTTGGAATCTCAAACAAATTCAGGAAAACACCATAAAATCCAAATTCCAATAGACTATATTGCAAAAATAATTCAAGAAATACAGATTTTCAAATTTTAGATTTTTGGGATGTTACAACTAGGGACTTAGTGGATTCGGGCTTATCACTTTAAAAAGTATACATAAGTGTAGTGTGTGAGTTAAAACTCGTGTGTGAGACCTGTGAGGGGTTATCGGGTTTTCCCCATTGTGCTATGTAGACAGTATCCTTTAAGAGTTAGATATAGTTGACTAGTCCATCTAGGTAATAAGTTGGAATGAAGACTTGTAGTTAATCATCATTTCTTGAGATCAAGTGTTTATAAGTGTTATAGTTAGAGTTTGAGAGAAGTTGAGTGTTGTAGTGTACTCTCTTATCCTCTAGGTGGAGTGGCTGTAAAACCTTCATTTTCAAGTAGCAATATATCAATTGTTGCCTATCTCCATGAATCTCTCTTGTGTTGATTGATTGGTTCTTGACTTGATTGGTTTTTACTCTTTTCTCTTCTCTTCTTGATTTTGTTGTGCCAAAGATGTATAAGAGATGTAGATATCCTCTACAAATTAATATTCATCCATCTAGATACATTGAGGGCAAGTTTATGAAGAAATTTGGTATTGCTTGATTTTAGCCTCAACGAGTGATTTCATGATCCGATAGTTTTTGCTTGATTTTTTTGGTGTTCTTACTTACTGTGACATGTGGAAGCATATCTAGAGCATCTTGGCCATCTTTTACTCACGAGTAAGTCATATTTACCTTTTTCATATTTTTTCGGTTTTGGTGCAATCTTGCTTCAATATGAAAAATGCTTGAACTTTGTCATGAATTTCTTTGATTCATGGGTGGAATAGATTCCTAAAATATTAAGTAAGATATGTACAAAATTTTATAGCTTTTGGACTTGTATTTTAAAAGTTGAACCAATTCTTAGATCGTGTCAGGATTATTCCAGAGGGGACAGTGCAACTGTCACAGGACCGGTCGACCGGCAAGGCAATGGTGGACAGACCAAGGTCAGACCAACCTTTGGAGAGGTCAGACCTCTAGGGTTTCGGTTGCTCTAGTTTTTTATTTCTTGGTTGAATTGATTTGAGATTTTAGCTGTGGATTCAATTCTTAGGAAATATATAGTTTATTTGAGAAGTTGTCCAAGAATACTTGTTTTAGACAGCATCATTCATCCTTTCTATTAACTGTTCGGTCCTGCAAGCAGCGTGGAGGTTTGGCTGGTGAAGTGGCCAGATTAGGCAAAGGGAGAAGAGGGCGCTAGTGGAGACGCCGAGTTCAAGCCGGACTATTGTTACGTGGGCTGGTCTGGAAAGATGAGCCCCGGAGCTCTACCCACATGTTAGTTCTTATTGGGCCATGATTGCTGTATGGACTGTTTTTTAGTTCCACATGGGCCCTCTGTGGGACCCCACTTCCGAGTGAGCTTACAGTTTCCCAAACATGCCATGAGATGAGCACTCGATTTGCAATGAGTGGAATACTTTTGTGTCATGGCATGAGTTTTTGTTTCCGGAAGCTACTCGGGTCTACAGTGGTAGTTTACGGCTGACTTAGCTGAATATATGGTTGAATCGGCCAAATAATGGCACAGTATTGGTGTGGGTTACTAAACCTCATTTTACTACATGTATTAATGTATACGGTGAGTTTTGGCTTCTATGTACATGTACTTTGGCCCACTAGAGTAATAGTGTTCGCAACAGACCGTATTCTATGTACGTACCTATGTTGTATACACCAGCATCGACCACATGCTGCAAGGTGATGAATGCCACAGTCCATTTATGATGCTTTGGACGCGTGTATCCAACGGCACGCGCAGCGTCAATGGCTCACAAGTCACAAGATAGGGCGAATCGGGACTAGTGAGCCAATAAATGTAAGCAAAATCCAAACCATGCATGCATCCCCTTCCTCCCTACACACGCATCACACATTCAGCCGTAGCCAGCCAGATGCCTCAGAGGCACGGGCTACTCGCCTATTCACCCCATAAGAGCAAGTTTAATAGTATAGATAGCTGCTACCTCCAATATATTTCCATGTCATCAAAAGATAATGATGCAGCTAACTCATACAATAAGCTGGCTATAAGTTGTCTCCACAAGAGCTCTCAATCATTTAATACATACATGGGTATTGATAATTTAATACATGCATAGGTATAGCAGTTAGTTCTATTGGTACATGCATGGATAACGCCTCTTTTCCTGTGCTATAGCCTGACTCTTGCATGGGAGCCGGCTTGGCGCTCTCCCTCCTTTTCTCTCCCCTCCACATAGGACTATGCTGGCATGGATTCCCTTATAGCTAGCACAGTCAGCCTTATTAAACTTGCTCTAATGACCGGCCGTGCGTGCGTGGTAAGGGCGGCCAGTGTGTGCGTGTGGCTATCTCGCCGCTTGCCGCTCTGCGGCTCGTGTCATTATCTCAAGGATAAGGGCATCTCCAATGGTTATAGCTAGCAACTAACTATAAGACTCCCACATCATCTATATAGTACACACTAAAGCTAACATTCTAAAGAACTATCTATAAGGATAGCTATTTGATGCTTATATGCACACACAGAATTTATAGAGGCTGTCTCGTTTGGCGTTATAGACTAGTGCTTAAGAAAGAGCTGGCTCGATTTTTTTTGCATACTCTTTTTCCTCCACATAGGATATATGCTGATGTGTACATGCATATAGCTAGCTGACTCAGACCATTGGAGATGCCCTAATAATCCTTAAGTAATAGAATATTATTCATTTGCTCGGTAAAACATCATTTTAACAAATAATAAGTTTTAACGGAGTTATATAGCAGAGCAATAAGTAAAAACTATACACTCATACAGTCATTACCACAGAGGACTATGGTCTTAATTATAATTTATTTAAATACAAAGGAGACACGGAAATTTATACCCTCTCTCGACGATCCTGCTCTATTGGACAATCCTGCCTCTTTTATCATCCTAATATTTACTCTTTTAGCCTAGCTGCTCCTCTCAACTAGTCTGCTCTTTTCTCATATTTCTTTCTTTCATCTTTTTTTTTATCTAATTTGGTTTTGAAATACAGTTTTGATGCACATATAAATTAAAGGCGAGATTGGCTATAGGACATTGTCCATTGTCCCCCTTTGCCAACGGACACCCAAAATACATGGTTTAGCCAGAATGCACTGACAAAAGTTGCAATTTTGCCGTAAGACACTGAGCCCCATATTTCATCATTTTCGGACCGGAGGGAGAGAGAAATTTTTTGAAAAGAAACAGGTGCCCCTGCCCACCCCGGTGTGATCAAACCATAAAGCAACACTGTGACGCGCATCCCAGATCCATCTTTTTTACCCAAGTCCATCTCTCTCTCAGTTCTTCTCTCCCAAATCTCCCCCGTCGCCACCTTTTGGAATCAGGTGGAGCATGTGCTACTAAGGGCTTACGACTATAGGAGATGAAGGCGCCGGGGTCGAAAATGCGACGTCTCAGAAGCACGGACTCCCTGTCGAAGCCTGTGCAGCTTTCATCGGTCCCCGACTGGTAAGGTTCTTCCTCATGCTTTTACTTCGGGATTGTATTTCACTTATGCCAATTTGGTGTTGATCTACTGTGTGTAGTATAGATCTGCATTGTTGTGTGCCAATTTAGGATTGTGCTTTGATGTTACTATCTTCGTTCTGTTGTAATGTGCATTGATTTAGGGTTGTGTTCTGATGTTGCTATCTTCATTCCATTCTACTGTGCGTAGGATGTATTCGGGATTGGCATGTAGAGTAGCTATTCGTGTTGGTTCTTATGTTGAGTGCACTAACGACGGTAGGCAAGAGTGTCATGTTAGCTGGGACATTAACTGGGTTTTAGACAAGGATACTAGTTGTTTCCTTGACTTACTAAAAGATCTTGATGATGAGGTGCCACATGGAAGCAACCAAACACTTGTTGTCACCATTTGGAACAAAAACTACAGTAGATATACCGAGGTTGCTTCTGACTTAGCACTGCTTGATGCGTTTGACATGTACTGGGACATGAGGAGGCTCCCTCTACTTATTAGTGTATCCGGTTCCAATGCATCTAGGCAAGCAAGCACTAGCAACTTGTCTTGTGTCCAGCAGGTCACCTCCTCACAAAGACATTGCCATCTGCCCCTGATTTGCCAACACAAGAAAGCACAGCTTGCCCAGACAATGAGCCAGGACCTTGCAAAGCTGCTACTGCTGCTGATGTGGACAAATGGGCTGAGGCTGAGGATGACCAAGAAGAGTATGTGGGTGTGCATGATGAGAGGCTTCACTACAAAGATTTGATGCCAGGTGACGATACCTCAGACCAGAAGTATGTGCCAGGTGATGATGATCAAAGTGAGTCTTCAGTTGATAATGAGGCTAGACATACATATTGCACAGAATACTTGGAGGCATACATATTGAAATTTTGCCATTAGAGCTAAAAATCAACCAATGTACAAAACCAAGCACGATTGGCAAGAGAGAGAGAGAGAGAACGAGTTCGAGATGGTCCATCTCGGCCAAGTCCGACCAAAGGGAAAAAATGACAATTCGCATGCTTTCTCTCTCCCCTTCGACCCGGAAATGATAAAATATGGGGCTTGATGTCTTACGGCAAAATTACAAATTTTGTTAGTGTGTTCTAGGTAAACTATGTATTTTGGGTGTTTGTTGGCAAAGAGGAACAATGGACGGTGTCCTGTAGCCAATTTTACCTAATTAAATGATACATGAATGTAGTTTTTATCATTTAATATAACTAGGTGAATAATAAGAGCAAAGCTTGCCTTTGTCATCGTAGGATATCTCAGCGTCAACCATGGCTGGATCTGCTACCTCCATCTATGCTGGTTCATCTTCTGCATTTAATAACCAGACGTAAGATTTAGAAATACTATTTGCTTGGGTAATCAACAATTTTATATAGTCAATTTCTCCCTATTTTGAGGATTTTAGATAGATTTTATTTATTTAAATTTTTTGGTCACTGGGTAACGTTAGTGCCTTCCTCGATGTCAATTTTCCTACTCTATTAGCTCTACTCAAGCGGTCCTCTAATTGACGCGTGTTTTTATCAACTCACCTACGGATTCCGCTCTTACTGCTCTACTCCTGCGCATGTAGAGCTACACTTCACAAAACACCAAACACTTGATTCTACACCAAATCATAAAATCTAAACACCAAACACCCACAAACACACAACACCCACGCGCGATCCCCACTCAACACACCCGCACACCACACACAAATTTCCCCAACCCATTCGACTTCCTAACCCCTACACACAATACTCCCCTCCCTCCTCTCTCTCCCCATGTTGCCATCGCCACCGCGATGGCTTGGGCGCGCCTCCCACTGCCTGTAGACTCGCCTTCGGTGGTTCCTCCTCGCGTGG
This sequence comes from Dendrocalamus latiflorus, assembly GCA_017311315.1. Classification (NCBI taxonomy): domain Eukaryota; kingdom Viridiplantae; phylum Streptophyta; class Magnoliopsida; order Poales; family Poaceae; genus Dendrocalamus; species Dendrocalamus latiflorus. Next base: position 13,418,406 of record CM029647.1, on the reverse strand, counting down.
ATCTGGTTGGGCTGCTCCTCTCTTGGGTCTCTTTCTCTGGCTCTTGGATTTGCTTCCCCACTTTGATCTAACGCCGCTGCCTTTATGGGGGGGGTGCTCAGACGTGCTATCGTCCTTTGACTCACCTCAAGTGGCCCCCCTCACCGGATCTGGTCCTGCTACCCCTCTCTATTTTCCTAATTGTCTCCTTTGGTTGGGGGCTAGGGTTTGGCGTGGGGTTTTGCTTGGTGAGCACATCGATCTCTTCTAACCTCCGATGAGTCCCCGTGTTGCTTCCTCGGTTCCTATGGTATCCTTGGCTCCTACGGTATGCTCGGCTCCTGCGATATGCTCAACTCCTACGGTATGCTCAGCTTCTACGATATGCTCAGCTTATATGGCCTCCTCGGTTTGTCGCTGTCGACTTGGGTGCTCGAGTTTCCTGTTTGTCCATGGTCAAGCACCATGGGTCCAGTCCCCCTCCACGACTTGCTCTAGTTCCATCGGTTCACCACCTCGCCTTCTTCCTATCCAAGACGTCTACTCCTTCTCCCCTTTACTACAAGCATCTTGATTTAGTCTCTATTTTTGTCTTGCTTTACTTCCTAATTACGCACGGTTTTGGAAATGCCTATGATTATCATCGCGATGGGACTTGGTAGAAAAAGCGTGTACCGGGGAGCATGCTCTTCCTTCCAAGGGCACGTCGCGGCTTCTATGGACTCATTGCCGGTGCGTTGTGGCCATGCTGGCCTAGGTTGCGTGGTCCCTTCTCCTCATCCACCTTGTTTGGCTAGTTGTGTTTGCGGGATGTGGTGGGTTGTTTGTGTGTGTCATGTTGCTGTGTTTTGCTATGGACTGAAGGGGAAAAATTGGGAGAAAATGGGGGTCTACTTGTTGTCGGGCTGAAAATGGCATGGGTGTGGATGATGTTTTCAATGGCCGGTTTATGGTTCTCACATGTGTGGTGATGTGGATGGCCTCCTCTTGTCATCGCCGATGGTATTAGCTTGCTATCCTCTGGTTGTCGTGGTCGAGCCAACTCGTCGCCTATGGTCTCCACTCCTCTCTTTTGACTTCCTCTACTTCCTTAGCTCCTCTCCTCCACTTAACTCTTCCTCACCTCTTCTCGGTGACTAGCTTTGTGTGTGGGGGGGAGGGGGGTGAGGAGCTCGGTTTGCTCTTGTTGGTGGCCGAGCAATGTAAGGGTTGGCTCTTTGCTTGCCTTGGCTTTGGGGAGTGCGCTCAGTGGAGAAGTGAATTGATAGTGTGTATTGTGTGGAGGTGCTGGTGTTTGCTTAAGAAGGAGATGGCACTCGACTGGCCTCTCTCTTGGCTTGTGCAATGTCTGGGTGACTGGGCTGTCCCTCTGTTATCCCTTTGGCCCTCTTGGCCAACTGTTAGCTTGGGTAAAACCCTAGGACCTTTGGTCCATAGGGTGAGCTTGGCAATATTCTTTGGTTTTTCTACTGTGAAAGGTAAGTCGACAAAAAGAAAGCGATCATTGGACTACGTTTCCTGCTGAATGATGATGCTCACTTAAGTGAGATGTGCTAGTCGGCCCCAGATGGTCTATCTAGATGAGCACTAAATAAATTCGGCATTCAAAAGTCGAAGGGAACCAATAGCAAAACCTTTTTATTTATCTTATTCTCCCTTAGAATGTTTTTACTCCTTACTCTTTGACCACAAAAGAAATTGTTGGGTGTGGGTTCGGCTTCGGAGGGTTACCACCCAACGAGCAATACACGGAGGATGCAATACAATGAGGAAGGCAATGTAATTTTTATTTATTTCTTGATTTCAATGTAATACTTGCTATGCAATTATTTATGTCTTGATGCATACTAAAATTCTTGTAATTAACCCAACGTTGTAATAGTCTTTATTGGTTTGATTTTTAAGAGTCAAGTTTGAAGTATTGCGATTCATGTGTTGTAACTAATTTAATTAATTTTGATTTACTATCTCTTTCAGTTTAATTCTACTACTAGGGTCAGTTAATAATTAGGGTTCTTTCACGCTCGCTTTGGCCCTTTGCGGTTTTGCGTGCGCACGCGATTTGGAGAGTACGGCCGGGGGCAAAAGCGCCTCCCCGTGACCCCTTTTGCGACCGTGTCAGCATTAATGGACGTGTTACCTTGCCTCGCCGGCCGCGCGCGCGGCCGGGCTTGCTAGCTCTCCTCCCGCTGGCGCTGCCGCCTGCGCGCGCATCGCGGCCGAAAGCGAAAAGCCTTGCCGGTTCCGGGCGCGCCCACTGGACGCACTGACCGTGTCAGGGTCACGAACTCCTGAGAAGAGCCCCCACCTGCGAAAGCCGGCCGGGCTGGCTAATGCGGACGACTTGGCATTCATTTGCGGCAGCCGCGGCCCAGCCTGCGTGCGCTGCCCGCATGCATGCGCGCCCACAGCCGTTTTCACGTTTCTGGATAGGAACTTCGCGCCGGACTTGGTAATTGTTGGACACGTCACTGGCCGGTTCGCTGATTTTGGCTGTTGGTATTATCTATGGCTTGATAATTTTTTTGCTGTGACTGATGTCTTTCGATTGGTATGAATAGGAGTGACCGAAAGAAGTGAATTTTAAAACGAATAGATAAGCAGTGAAAAAAAATACGAAAGGGATTCACGTGGGAGACAGAAACAAAAGAAGTGGGGTGCGTAATGCGTCTGTGACCCTTATTTTACACTCGGAGTAAGACGAAAACGAGAGGAGTAAAAAAATCTATTTAAAAAACCAGATATTCGTACCATTTTGTGATTTTTGAAAGCAGTGTCCAGAGTACGGCCCGGCTGCAAACCGCAGCACTCGACTGAAAAGTGGTACTCATGTTGCTTGTTCCAAAGTTGAAAAGAAAATAGGATTGGAAAAATCGTTCGTTGGGGTATGAGATGAATCAACAATGGTAGTTTACGTCTGAGTTGGCTGGTTTTATGGTTGAATCGGACAAATAATGGCAAACAGAATTTGTACTACTGGTTGCTAAACCTCGTTTTACCACTATATGTATACGTTGAGTTTTGACTTCTATGTGCATGTACTCTGGTCTAGAGTTTGACTTCTATGTTACTCTGGTCCCCTACTACCAGTGTTCGCAACAGACCGTATTCTACGTACGTACGTACTTGTGTAACGTATATCGATCTGGCCCGAGTAATGTTGTTCGTACACAATTTCGTTCCAACAGTGGCAAATGATGCCAGCATCTAATTCCAAGTTTCACTGTGTGATCAATCAATCTCTGCTTCCTTGAATTTGAAGCATGCAGGGAAGTGTTTGGCGGCATGATTTGTAAATGCCAGCATGGCCATGAACATGATCATGCGATTGCATGTGCATGCATGTCAGTGCAGCTTCAAGTTTTACTGTGGCACCATAAATCAGAGCCCCATGTATTGATCGTCGATCGATCGCTAGCAACTTAAACCTGGCTCCATCGATCCAATGCATGGCTGGCTCTGCACGCACGCACAGTGCTATCTTAACGAGGACGCAACAGAAACAGCATCCAACTGCACATTTACTGCGCCTTTCCCTCGACGTACATGTATACGTTTAAGACAGGACCAGTAAAAATTTATGCCAATTAATACGCGTAAACGAGCAAGTTACTACTGTAGTTCCGGTGGGTTTTGAGCAGGCCTGAGTCCCCGAAGCAATCAAGCCCGTACAATGCAAGCCTTGCAAGGCAGTGTGGCAAGATCCAGCCGTTGAATCGCAGGCGCGCTAGGTATATATCTACCTCAATCTCATCCGACGCAGCAGTAGTACAGCTTACTGCAGCTGCGTCAGTTCGCCCCCACAGTGAAACAACTGAACACATCAAGCCAATGAAACCCCACAGGGAAACAAGCAGCATCGCAGCAGCTTTTGCACTCCAGGCCACAGCTCTCATCGATCACGTTAACACACAACTTTGTTCCACACGGAACGAAAAAGGGCTGTAGTACCATGCAAAAATTAACGGCGACGTAGCACGTACATGGACAGGGCAGTGAGCAAACGAATCGCAACAAAAGCGGTACTAAACTCCAGTGTCAGTGAGCAGTGAGCCATGCAATCCTAGCTAGCTACGCTTGATCTCTAGCTAGCGAGTAGCAGCACAAGTATATCATCATTGCACCACCACGGCGCCACACGCGGACATCATTACATTACATTACATGACATGACATTACATCAAGCAACAGATGCAGCTAATCATGCAGCATATAGCCTTTCAGCTTAGCTTAAGCTGAAGGACCATTAGAATGCATCATATCTCGCCGGGATCTCCATTAATAACCTCCCGGTGATGAGGTAAGTACTCCAGGTAGCTAGTTAACAAACTGATGATCAGGTACGTCGGTACGAGCATGGCGCCGTGGCGTTGTCGTGTTGGTTGATTGATCAGGTAGCTAGAACTGGCATGGGGATGGAGGGGAGAAGAGGCCGTTGCGAGTCCAGAGGTCGGCGAAGGCATGGAGGATGAGCGGGTGGTGGCGCGGCGAGTTGAGGGAGAGGAACTGGTGGAGGAGCTCGTTGAGGTCGTCCCACGCGTAGATCTCCTTCTCCACCACCATCTGCACCATCGACTCCCGGAAGTCCTCGTACGGCTCCGCTGACTCCACCGCCACCGCCACGCTCTCCCGCGCCACCCGCCTGTACGCCGTCTCGTGCTCCTCCTGCTGCAGCTGCCCATGGCCGCCGCCGCCGCCCCGCGCGGTGGCACGCCTGCGACGCCGGCGCTGCCTTCGCCGCCGCCTCATCTCCTGCTCCTGTTCCTGATGATGCGTTGGCTCCTCGTACAGCGAGTTGGTGGTGAACGACGCGGGGCCCCACGAGGCCGAGTCGGTGGAGGTGGCCGTGGTGCCGCTGCCGCCGCCCGCGGTGGTGGCCGTGAACGCCGTGGTCATGGACGTGGAGGAGGCGTTGGGCGACTTGGGCTTCCCCCCGCCCCGGAACGACAAGGAGGACGAGGAGAAGAGGGAGAACAGCTTCGTCCGGCGGCAGTTGCAGCCAATGTCCACCACCGGCGGCTGCCGCAGCGTGAAGCTGCCCCTCCTGGACGACCTGCCCGACATGGATGGCAGCTTAGCTAGCTAGTGTGTCTGCACTCTGCTTGCACAAAGACAAAGAACCTAGCTAGCCAAGGCTACCTAGCTGCTTGCTTGGCCAGAATGAGATGGATATGTGTGAGCACGGAGAGAGTTCTTGGAGATTGGAGCGGAGGAGGTGGTGGTTCTATATATTAACGGGGCGCCATGTGAGAGCGTGGGGAAACGATTAAATGGCGAGTAAAGAGAGAGCGACATGAACAGTAAGGGGGAGGAGGGAGAGCATTAAGGTGCCTTATTGTTTTAAGAGTTAGAATATATCCTGATAACGATCGTTTCGGCTTCGGCTTATGGTTTATTTTTCACTATTTTTAAAATTCGTCTTTTTCTGTTTTTTTGGATTTTTTGAGTTTTTTTACCGGTTCTTTTTTTCCTGTATTCGTTTGCATTACACGTGATGGGCTAACCTATTTTTCTATTTTTATTTTTTTTAAAATTTAATTGTATCAAATAAGCTACCTTCAGCTACAGTGTAATTTCAGTCAGCTACAGTGAAATAAGCCATAAGCCACAGCCCAACCGATCACCACCTTAAAAGAAAAAACTTAAAAATTCTCATATTAATTGAGAAAAAGAGAAACATCCCCATCACTTATTCTGGTGGAGTTAAATTATAACGGTGCAGATTAATCATATATATTATAGTTGTATACTAAATACAATAATATTCCAATCATAGACGGAAAGTTATATACTAAAAACAACTGTATCATAATATCCAGTGTGTAATTACGTGGTTTAAGCCTTACTCCAAACGGTTTCTGCTTCTGGTTTTTGGAACAACTTGGTTCCTTAATTTCCGTTTTTTAGTTTTTTATTTTTCTCTCTCTTATTGATTTGCATTGTTGCTAAAGATATAATAGTGTTTTACATTTTTCTTAATTTATCACTAACCGCTGTTATATTGTATTTTTAGCTGCTATGCTCGCTTTAAGTCAGAAGCTACATTGAGTATGGTATAAATCTGCTGGTTAGAGACTTAGAGGTGTAAGGGCAAGTGTGTGTAAAATAAGCTGAGACTGTGCAAGGAAAGCTGACGGATATGTACGTATAGATGTATGCATATATGTGTGTGCATGGGTGCAAGATGTCCAGATTGGATCCTGGGGGGACCATGTCAGAGGACGAGAGCTGCAGATGTATGCATGCATATATTGCTGGTGTGACTGGACAGAGAGGGGGTTAATTTTTCGTAGTAAATTCTGAGCAGGAGCGTAGGGGAGATGGTGTGACGAGTTTTCCAAACGGATTTAGCCGGGAGATACTTAGGACATGTCAGTTTTCTAATTCTATTTTTAATTTTTTTTGTTTTTTCTTATTTTTTGTATTATCTAAAAAGATGTGGTGACGTTTTCAATTTTTTTATTCTTATTATTTTCTAATTAAAAAACTAACCGTTACTAGGGTATAATTATAACTAAAAACCGTAGCTTTTAAACCGGTTGTAGCCCTACCAAAACCTCTGACGGTTGGTAATACGACGAAAGTCTGCTGTTGGAGTTGACCAGATCTGTTCATGTGAGGACAAGCTGGCCATGCTGCTTGCCCAGCCCCAGCTCCCATCTTTTCTGTTGAAGAGATCTTTTCTATCTTACTATACTCGACTGAAAAAATGGGTCACAAAAATAAGTCTACGGTGTCATGCTACAATTGGCTGCTATGTATTAGGGCATATTTTACACAGTTCCTGTGTTTTAGTTTTTAGAAAGCCATTCTTCAATGGAGTGGTTTCTTAATTAGATAAGTTATTTATAGGAGTCACTTTGAATATAATGGCTTTTCAACATAAGTATTATTTACTCTCTTAATCTCTCACAATTAACTAAAAGATATAGCTAAAAGCTAAACACTTTTAGGGAGCGATCAATATGGCTTCCATAAGCTGGCTGCGGCTTATTTGTTACTATTCATAAGTTTCGTCTTTTTCTGAATTTTTGGTTTTTTGTTGAGCTTTTTTGCTGGTTCTTTTTTTCCCGTATTTGTTTGTATTATACGTAATGGGCTAACATATTTTTTTATTTTTAAATTTTTTTAAATTTAATTATGCTAAATGAGCCTCTGTCAACTACAGTGCTTTTTTCAGCCAGCTACAGTGTTTTCAGCCATAAGCCATGAGCTTTTCAGCCGAACCGATCACCCCCTTAAACATACCTAGTCTAATTCTTCCCCTTCTTTTCTTTTGTTTTCAGTCACTCTCGTTGCTTTAAAGAATTAACGGTGGCACTACCTGACAAAACCAAACTTTAGGCTATGTAGATTGTTACAGGCAGTGAGTACGATCGGTGGACAGCCGAGTAAAAACTCCAATGAGATCGAGCAGAAACGAAAACGAATGGAACGGTGAAGAAAACTGCGCTCGAGATCCTCCCATGGATACTGCACTGTACATATATTCAGTCAAATCAATTGAAGAACCACGCAGTTGATCTGCACCGATTCACCTGCGGATGCATTCATGGCCTCATGCATAAGTCGTAGTACTTCATTTCTTAGTACACCCTCAAGTTGTTTGAGATGCGTACGGCCAAATTCTATAAATCTTGGTTATTAACATCTCGATGTGTATTCACAACGAGCATAAATGATACATGTTGGTTTATCTTAAAATTTACTTTTACAATTGAAAGATCATGTGAGAAGATTTAGACTTAAATTGTGATCAACCATTGCCATTGAAAAAGAGTGAATGTTTGAATTTGTAAATTTATCGAATTTTCTAGACTACCTATAGACTAGACACTTAGACCGGCCATCGTCAGTGGTCAGACCGGCTGGGACTAGTGGTCTGACCAGTTGCGCTATTCTGGCTTCAGCTAAATTTTGGAATTTTGATTACGGGGTGAGTTGGGTTGACATAGATCAATACATATATATTGTATGATGCATGTTATGGCTAACATGGACCAAGTTGTGAAGAACTTGTGTGTTGAAAATGATTTCTTAGTCTTTGGATGCGTATGATCGCTTAAAGTCAACTATGGTCAGCGGTGAGGATCGGGGCAACACTCATGGATAAGCCGAGGTCCAGAACCATCAAAGATACCTGATGAGATGATTGAGCTCAAGCATGGCAAAGGAATGCAGGAAATATTAAAGTAAAGTTCAAGCAACGGTTTGCACTATGTGGCTTAGTCAGTCTAAATAAGGCATAGTCTAGTGAAACCAGAATGGAAGAAACTTATCGACGTATGACAAGCCAGTGGTGCGTTTACACGTGGCAATCATGGTGACTGCTTGCAATGAAAGATAAAGGCCATGTCAAGAAAATGGTATTTTGGTAAGTTGACTAAAATATCGGAAACTATCTTGGATCAAAACCGTGATGTTTGAGTGTAGCTTGGGAAAGCGATTTAGGTCAAAGAAAAACTAAGAATTGAAGATCAGTTGGATCAAATGCTAAGAACTTAGCTTATTCGGGTTTATGTGATTTGAAAATCGTACATAAGTGTAGCGTGTGAGTACAAACTCGTGTCGTGTGGGATTAATGGGTTCCTCCATTTGTACTAAGTAGACAGTATCAACTAGAGTTAGATATGTGTTGGTTGACTTTCTTTTTAACGGGTTGGGGTGGAGATTTGCTAGTTAACCATTCAACTCTTGCTTGTTGAAACCAAGTGTTCTAGGGTTAGGGTTAGAGAAGTTGAGTGATGTGGTTTGCTCTTTTGTCTTTCAGATGGAGTTGTTGTAAAATCTTTATCCTTAATTAATAATATATCAACTTTGTTCATCTCTCATGAATATCTTTTGATTTGGTTGGTTTTGGTCTTCTCTCTTCCTTTCTTGATCTTGCTGGATACTAAAAATGAGTTAGTAATGGAGTTGTTTCATGGAAATCAATTTACATTCATCTAGGCATCAGGTTTGGCAAGTTTTTTTTAAGTCGCCCGGTTTTTCCTCGATTTGGCCCCTCCAAGTGATTTCTTTATCCAGCTATTTCTGGCTTGATTTTTTTAGGTGTTCTAGATTACTGTGACATGTGAAAATGCATCTACAGCCATTTTGGCTATCATTCACCCATGAGCAAGCCATATTTACCATTTTAGTTTTTCTCCGATTTTGGTGCAACTTTTCTTCAAATTAAAAAGGTCACAATTTTGATAACAATTTTCTCGATCATTGGTTGGAATAGGTTTGTGATATCATATAGAAGGTGCATACCAAGTTTCATGTCATTTGTATATACAGATCAAAAGTTTCATGCATTTTTTATTTTTAAAACAGTGATGTTTTTATTATTCCAGTATTGATTTTATTGTAGCAGTCTAATCGGCTACAGCTTGTCGGTTTGTGACCAGGTGTTGTTCATTCGATCGTACTGCAGGGCACACCGAGGGTCGTTTTGCTTCGTTATCGCTTGGATTATTTTCGTGTGGTGATTGATCTCTGATCTTTATAATTTCTTATAGCTATTGACGTGAAGATTGACGAATACTTGAGGAAAAAATTCAAAGGCAGTATTTACCTCCTTTTTGTTATATCAGTCCTACAATAATACTAAATTTTTATAAGATTTTATAATATATTATAATTGAAATATGTGGTAAAAATTGTCTTTTTGGGACTATGTCGACGTGTAAAATGTCACTTTTTTTGTAACCGGAGGGCAAATTTCTTTTTCCCTCTCCCGTACCTTTCCTGTGAACCTATCTTCAGAGAAAGCTGTGTTCATCATGTCGAGCAGTACATATCCAACATAAAACTCGTTGATATCTATGGACATGTCCAGTAGGAGTACATATATCGATGAGAGAGGAGGAGGAAATCTCTAACGCGATCTTCAACACTGATGAGGCGCACGTCTCATAAGTTGGCAGTTCGAGGAAAATTACCTGTCTTAGAACTGAACTCTCTAGACCGGAGCTAGTGTGGCCTAGCTATACTTGCCGGAAATGTATGTTTGCACGCGCCATGTTGCATGCATGTGAACAGTGAGGTCACATTTTCCTCTTTTCCATGGCCGAAGAGGATACAGCAACCTTGGACAGTCCCATCAATTTCACCAATCACCAGTGTAGCATCCTTTTCATGTGCAGTTGTAGTTCCTTTTCATTCTGAAAATAAAAAGCGGAGACAACGAAATACTTACTCCACACGTACCAATAACCTAATCATGCTCACATGCGCTAAGATGGTGCCGCAGCTGCAAGAGAATCACTAATCATTCCCAGATCCAAAAGAATATGCCAGCTACTCCAGTCTCGGTTATTTTAACTCAACCATTGTAATCAAGCCATGACAACAGCTAGGAGTATGATACTCCATAATGCGAGTGCGCCATTTGAGAGAAGTCAAAGATCAGTCGTCTGAATATAGAATAGAAAGCGCATGCTTGGGAAGGTTCACAGAAGGGGTATAGAATGGAAGCCTCCATTTGCCGGGAGATTCAATTTTTTGCTACTCTTAAGATTGACCAATTCACTCTGTCACTTACATATAGGGTCACCTGAGTCACTGACAATGGACCCGGGTGGCAAATCTGTTGCCACTCGAGTCATAAGGGTGGCAAATAGTTAAATTTTCCCCATTTGCCAGTGCATCGACATAGCGTATCATACGGTAAGGTTTGATGCAGCTGGGCGCTCGATCTCGAGCGGGTGGCTGATTTAAGGAGCTGTCGGTCGCGGAGCTCGATGCCAGCAGCTGTTCAAACCGGCCGGCCGGGGAGGGGAGCACGGTGCATGGGGTTCAGCCCATGCCCGCTCTGGTCTCTTTAAGACCCGTCTAATCGATCCCAATGCATTGCCCAAACGGAGAATTCAATACTCGCCATAGGGAGTTTTTAAAAGCGATCTTAATTAATTACTCAGCTGCTACGCTAGTTGATCGATAGGAGTAATCTCTTTGAAGTTGAATGTACTATGCGGAATGCATCTGTAGTTTTGAAATGACAAGTGCGTGTATAGGGGAGCTAGCTAGCTAGCTCGATCGATTGGGCGTGCGCTCCTACGTGATCGCATTCAATTTGGGCCTGTATGGTTCACATACGAGTAGAGCCTGGCTCGTATCTGAGAGCCAGGCTCTCGTGGGACAGGTTGAGCGCATGCAACGCTGTCGTGTTTGGTTCACGTACGAGTAGAGTCTGGCTGAGAAGAGATATTGTTTGGTTGCCTATACGAAGATATGTTGCATGATATAAAAATAATATAAAATTATGATTATGAAGATATGTTATATGAGATGTTCGTATCTTATTATATCTTAAAATTCTTCAAAACACGTTAATAATACTTGATATTTACTAATATACACTAATAACATCATCAACTGACTAATCACATGCATCCCGCGAGCCTGGCTCCCCAGAAACGCCCGATTCCCACGTTTCTCCAGAGCCTGGCTGCGGGGGAATCTTGCATGAGCAGAGCCAGGCTGAACCCAGTGACCAGGCAACCAAACAAGGAGACCCTGTATCCGGCCAGCCTGGTTCAACCGGATGCAGGCAACCAAACAGGCCCTTGTGTCTTATTTGCGTTTCTGTGGACTGGAGTTTAGGGGCTGTTTGGTTGCTAGCTACACTTTGCCAACAAAAATTGCCACATTTGCCTAAGTTGAGGTGCTCAAATTCTTTGCCACACCTTAGCAAGCATAAGGGAATCTTGCCACACTTTTTTGAGTCATTGACGTGTGGGATCTAATTTGCTAGAAGAGAATCTTGCCACAACTGTGGTTGCAACCAAACAGCTCCCAAAGTTGGTCAAACTTGCCTAACCTTAGGCCTGGTAAATTGTGGCTGGCAACCAAATGGTTTTGTAGGAGCCAATGTTAGCCTTATTTTAAAAGGTTCAGCTTTAGCTTGTTTTGTCTTTCAGCTTATTTAAATTAAAAGTCACTTAAAACATGTTAGATTTTAATTTTAGTTTATTTTGGCCTTTTTGTTTTTTCTTTTATTTCTTTGTATTGTCTAATGGCGACATAATGATTTTTAAACTTTTTTCTTATTTTTAAATTTTTTAATTGAATGGCTTATAAAAAAGCTAACAACCGTTATAGTATAATTTCAGCTAAAACTAAACAGCCAAAACCATAATTCAGAAATTTAAACTCTTTGAGCGAGCCCATTGTATGCCCAGGTCCTTAGTACTAGCTTGTTTCCATAGGCAAGCCAGCTAGCTAGTTAAACCATAATTAAGGCTGGATAGAGTTAATTGACTTCGTGACCTCTTAATGGGTACTACTACTACGAGTCTACGAGCTGCACTCGGGTGGATCAGAACCAGTTTAGGTCTATGATCGGTCAGTACTGACATTGGTGTACTCTACTCGGTATATAACGAGACAGGAGTAACGTAAACGAACTGGATGGGCCTGATTCACAACATGATGAGCTTCTACCTTCCAAAATTTAGAAACGGCCCACCACAATACTTGGTTGGTCTGGCTAAGATATTACGAGTCCAACGATGCAAATTTTTAGGCCGGTTTTAAAATATTTAGGCTGGGCCAAGATGAAAAAGTCGGGACTTTGGGACCGGCTACTAATCAAGCGTGCGCTTTCATTTAAGCTGATTGCTTAGGTAATGTCATGCCTGTGGCCGGACTGCCCAATCTAGCTGAATTAGCGCGTTTAATATGGAGATAGACAGAAAAAGGAACGAGCTCTAGAACATGCTGAAATTTCTCACTAGTTGATTTTGTACTAATACTAATCTGAACCTGTCGGCATGCCGCTGCTCGACGGCAACAGCGTGAACTTACACTACGAGCGGAGCGGCCGAAAGTTCAGCAAAACAACAAGAACAAAAGAATCTGCTGCTCCAATCCACAAATTATCTCAAGTAGTTGGAAATACTGAAATTATTGCAAGTACATATACCCACAAGATGTACAGTATCTGACAAACAGAAGCTGTCGGCACGGATAAGTGAGCAACTAACACCTAGTAGTATAGGTTGACCGTTTACTACAGCTCCATTCAACTCCATTTCTCCTGAACCCTGTTTCGTATCGAATTTTGCTTAGAAAAGCGAAAAGATAATATAAACATCTGATTTTTAGACATAACTTCAATATTTCGCTCACTACCATCTCGCTCCAAGGATAAAATAAGGGGCCATAGTTGCATTACGCACCCCACTCCTTTTGTTCCAGTCACGTGCATGCATCTCTCTCTCTTACTTTTTTCACTGCTCGCTCAATCATTCTAAAAAACACTTCTTTCAACCATTATTATTCATTTTCAACCAAAAGACATTAGCAAAAGCTGAAACAGACGCCCCTAGAACGACTAGCAAAGGTCTTGTTCCAAACGACTTTTAGGCCTTCGGTTTCTGGCTTCCAAAAGGCAAAAGCCACATGGAACGCGTACTATTGTTACGGGCATACATGCTCTGTCTCGCCTGCTCCTATTGTTAAGGGCGATAAGTTTGAGAAATTTCAATGCCCAAAGAATGACTATGAATCTGATCAGATGAAGGCTATACCTTACGCTTCTGCTGTCGGAAGTATTATGTATGCTCAAGTATGTACACGCCCTGATTTAGTTTTTGTTACTGGGATGCTTGGAAGATATCAGTCAAATCCAAGACCGGACCACTGGAAAGCCGTTAAGAAAGTCCTGCGCTATATGCAAGGCAGTAAATGTCACATGCTCACATATAGGAAAAGCGATAACCTTGAGGTTGTCGGTTATTCTGATGCTGATTTTGCGGGGTGTAAAGACACTAAGAAGTCCACATCAGGTTATATTTTCACCCTCGCAGGAGCAGCAATTTCATAGAAAAGTATAAAGCAAACGCTTACTGCATCGTCGATAATGCAGGCTGAATTTGTGGCATGTTATGAGGCTACCGGGCAGGTTGTATGGCTTAAGAACTTCATCCCGGGATTGAGAGTGGTAGACAGCATATCTAGACCACTCATTCTGTACTGCGATAATCAACCCGCAGTTTTCTATTCGAGTAACAACAAGTCAAGTGCGGCTGCCAAGCACATTGACATAAAGTACCATGTTGTGAAAGATAGAGTCCAGGATCAAACAATTAAGGTTGAGCATATTGGAACTAAATTTATGCTTGCGGATTCGCTCACAAAAGGTTTATCACCCAATATTTTTCGTGATCATGTTGCCGGCATGGGTTTATTGGAGAGCCCGTGATCCTGGAATAAGAGGACCATATAAAGTAACCAACTCCCATGAAGTATTATGTTATCCGATCGATATAGAATGGAGCACTATAAGTACTGATATCCAGCGGTACTTAATTGACTGTTGTGACGCATTACTTTGGTGTGAATTTTTATTGAGAGAGGGCTTATGATGTTTAACCTTACGATCAAGGGGGAGAATGTTAGGTTTTTGATCTAAGGCCAAACGGCCGAGACGAGGGAGACGTGGGGAAACCCACGTCCGGTTTTTCAGCGCCCTGATCGGGGGTGCCTAACCAACTTGTGGTTACGGTCCCCCGTTGCAACAGCGCCATATAAGAGAAGGAGTTCCGGCCTCTCCGGTAACGTCGTTCCCGTGAGAGCCAAAACCCCGAACAAACCCTAAAGTTACCCGATCTATTGAGTGCTGCCAAGCAACGGGAAGATCGCCGCCGCCACTGCAGGACGTCAACGGCAACTCTCCGTACCCCGGCGACACCCCGACCTTCACCGACTCATCCCCACGCCTGCATCACGCAGGCACGAGGTCTTCGCTCATGGCGTTCATCGGTGACCGTAAGTCAAACCCTAAATCCCTCCAACCCTAGGTGTTCTAGATGCTAGGCTAGCAGATAATGTGATGCACATTGGTCGAACAATCATGGTCTTGAGGTGTGGTCAAGACACCGTGGTTGAAGAAGGACTCGAAGCATGGTAGATTTGTGTGGTTGAAGTGCTGCGCTCAGAGCACTCGAATCTAGTGGACGTGGTTATGTGGTTTGTCTCCGTAGCAGTCATGTGGGTTGTCACTGTAGCAGTTGTGGGTCACTGTAGCAGTCGTCAACATACTACGCAGAGTGGGCAGGCGGCTGAGCGATGTGGTAGTTGAGGTCGGAAAAACCGGATCATAGGTAGTGACTGTCAGAGTCTGTAGTAGTAGTAGTGGGTGCGTGTATAGATGGTGTAACCATATGTGCGTAAGACTTATTTAAGTCATGTTAATCTGTAGAGTTTGATAATATGTGAGAAAAGCAGAGTAAAGGAAAAAGGACGTGTGTTGCCGAAAAGGAAGTTTCTCTGTGTTTTTGTTTGTTCTCTCTCCACTCGTGTGCGTTTCTTCACTTGTCTGGGCCAACACTACTCGCGGTCGTTCTTGTCCAGTGGTGGCGGCGGCGCCGCGAGGCCGTCGCGTCCAGCCGCGGCTTCGTCCTGTTCGGCGTCTGTTTCCAGGAAGAGAACTAGTGCCGGGTCGTCAGGTCATCCTTGGAAAGGAACCGGCGATGGGCGCCGCGGGGCGGCGGATGATCAGGAGCCAGACGCGTGCGAGCTCGAGAGGTGGAAGTGATGTTCTGGGGTCCACCAGGAGCCTGTCCACGATGGACGAGGGGACGGAGAAGTGCACAACGACGATAACGGCGCCAGCGTTCGGCACGCCGGCGTCGTCGCCGGACCGAAGAGACTCCCGGAGTCTCCAGATGGCAACCAGCGCGCTGCAAAGTTATGGCTTGTTTTTCTTTCTGTTAGCTGTGATTCGTGAGCAGTTAGCCAAGCAGGATTACATGCACTACAACAGAACATGGCTATGGTAACACTTGACTGCAACATAATATAAATTGTGTTACAGGCAAAAAACTCAGTAACACATACTTTGTGTCGCTAGGAGATCCTGTAACATATACTCAGTATGATCAATATACGTGTTACAAGCATATAGTACCGCAACATAAACATGTGTTACAAAGTCATCTGGTAACATACAATATACTAGTATAGTGCCCGTGCTAACGCTACGGCGGCATTTCAGGGATGCACATGAAAACAACCAAATGACGATATTTTTTTCATAGTTTAAGTTTCACGCAATTGTATATCACCATGTATATAATCTGGAAAACACTCATGTATATCACCAGCAAATTCTGAACTAATGTACAAAATGCCACATTGTGCCTTGCAACATAAAAGGCTTGAATTCAATGTATTTTCAAAAGCTTCCGAAACAGCAGTACTTTGAAGCTCAAGCCCCATTGGAGAATATCTATGGCTAAGCATTTAAGCAATATGTAGGTCCATTTCAAAGTGAAATATGTATACAGATCATTTCGAATATTACAACCACTCTCACAAAAAAAAAATATTACAACCATATAATATGTAAGGACATACAAGGACGCCATGGTGATCAGTGGTGTTGAAAAAAAATAAGGACGCCATGGTGATCAATGGTGTTGGCACACCATCTATATTAAAGGTTGTTATTAGTGCATCTCAACAAAAACATTTGGAATAGGGCATTGTGAGTTTGTACAATATAAATAATACTCATATGGCAGTTAGTAACTAACTAAAGAAGATCTATTGTAGCTATAAACCATAGAAATGAAATGTACACACTGTTAACAAAGTACTTGGTAATTGGAATGACCTGCTTTCATTTCTCAGGGCAGCCAGCAACTGCATTAGCAATAAGAAAACGATTGTTTAGTTGCAAAAAGGAACAGTAGTACTAAAATATATGCTTTGTGCCAATATGTTTTTTGGGGGACAACATTTTTGCCATATGTACCATTGAAAGCCCTTCTGATAGTAAAACATAGCATTGAAGCAATAAACAGGAGGATGAAAATATTGTATCTCGTACAGAGTCCTTTGAACATCCTTCTAACCTTCTTCCTTTTCTTCATGCTGAACATTTAACCATAAGTATAATGTAAAAACCGATTTAGTAACAATCAAGACAATATTAATAAAAATGGAACGACATTAAAAAAAAATGAGCAAGAGACTATCAAATGGCTTTTCTTGACTATGTTACCAGTAATTACCATCACCCCCCCAATAGCATGTTTCCATTTTGCTGTACTTCCATATTTTGCTTTGTTTTTATTTCCACTTCACCTGACTTGATTCAATCATGCAGACTATTTGATGCCAACAGCATTCTCTTCTGGCTGGCAATGTGTGCTTATTTGGCTAAACTGTATCTCCACTTTCTAATTCTGCACTTTTTCCTTTAGTTTGATTTCAGATGTTTTCAATTTGATTCCTTATTCTCTAAATTCTCAATTTTTTCCAAAAAATCCTAAAAGGAAGTTAATATGAAGCAGTTAGACATAAAACATGTAAAACATTTAGGGTGCTGACATATCTGATAGACATGCTAGTATTTTGATGGAAGAAAAACATTAAGCCATACCATAATCAATCAATGAACAACTATGCTTGGACATTCAGACACTCTTATTGATCTAACTACTGAAATGCTTTGGGTTAATCAGTATAATCAATCAAGTATTTATAACCACACATGACATTTGTCCAAAAAGTAAACTTTGAGAAGTGGTTGTTGAGTTTTCTAAAAGTTCTGGAACTAAGCAATGCACATCTCCTCCATCAGATGACCATTCACGCAAATTAATTTTTTTATCAGTTATTTTACAAACTTACAGCTGGTCACCATCCATCTAAACTATTTTTAAAAAGGACAAGCATGATTTATGTTTCTGTTGATAACATCAGAGACCAAAGTGGTGAAACTCTAATTAAATGTCATTTTTCTGCAAGTGCTTACCATTGTTAGTTATGGGGAAAAAGCAAAATCCTATGGGACAAAATGAGTAGAAGTGATGCTGAAAAGGCACCACATCGCAGCTCAACACAACTAATGGGAAAAAAATTAAGATAACCTGCCAACATCAGGTGCAAGCACCACGTCACGGCATTTTGGGGAGTCACCAGCCACATTTCCAAGGGCCCACACAGCCTGCAAAATCAAAATAAAATAGCCTCTTTAAATTACCACCATACAGAGAGACGTTTCAAGTATAATATTAAACCAAACAACATTGTGAATATCAATAGCTACAGCTGCATGCCTTCATCCTAAGGTTTGAGGAGTAATAACAGTGTAACTTTTTCAGTAAAACCACTAATTGAATAGTCATGAGCACCTAATGCATACTCCACACCATCAGCTTTAAAAATGTATGGTGGAGAATACCATAAGTCATAACTTCATCTGACAATTAATCGAAAGTGCGCACACATCATCCCAAGAATAATTATTAGAATCATGGTTGTCACGACGGAGTCGGCGACCACGGCGAGCGAGGGGCGCCTGGACGCCTAGGCGACGGGCACGGCGACGGAACTGCTGCTGTATACTGCCTATGGGTTAATACAAAATAACTACAAAAACACCTATGGGTTGCTTTTAGAAGAGACCATACAGCATAATTACAGGCTATGTAAAAAAGGACAAATATTTTTAAGGGAAGGCAAAGCGCCAGAATAAGGTGAAGTGAAGTTTTGCCTAGTGATAGTGAGAACATGAACAAACAGACCCACCATTCTATAATTTTCACTCTGCAAGGTGTTCATGAATATTAGCATGCTAATTTCTTACAAAGAGAGAGACAAGAATGCTTTGTGGTGTTCATTCTTATAACAGTATTTTTGACATGCTGTCGATATCAGCATCAGCCATGGACTAAGGGTTAAATGGTTAATAGGCAAACAGTGCAACTAACCACTGATCAAATTGTAAATCCTATATTGCCGGTAGCAGACTACTGTTCAGGTGAGTGGTGACAACCAGTAAAATGATTTAATAGCTAGTTAGGAAAACCTGACCATCAATCATGAGACTTAGCAACTTACAAGGGACATTAGAGGAGGCAAAGAAAATTGAGTCTTCTCGTGATCCCACCTCCGTGTAACAATATCTGCTACTACATCTGGCAAGCAACTCCCACCTGTAATCTTTAAATATCGGATTAGACAAATTATTATCCTATAAAATATGGCAAGATTTCTACTGATAAAGTTGTTGGGCTAGACAACTATCTGGAATTGGATGACTTTTTTTTACCTGAGCCGAGGACATCATTTCTGGAGAAAACCTTGTGTAGCACTGACTCCCATAGACAGCAGCACTAACATCAAAACCACTGCCAATTTTCCCTTGTGCTATACAATGTGCACTTTGAGCAATGGCATGCACCAAGTCAAGATCTCGTCCAGCTGCACTACTGCTGGAAGATCGTCCAAAACACGAAAGATTAACAGCTCCAAGATAGTGAAGAAGAGTTGCAACAACTGATGTGGTCATGGCAGCTGATGACCCAAGTCCAGTTTTGGCTACTTCAGGTTTGCATTTTTCTCCAGTAATTGTTCCATTAGCAACTTCTGAGTTAAAAACGTAATTGAACAAAATGGAGGCAGTGAAAGCAACACCTCTGGAATTAAAGGGAGACCGCGTGCTTCAATCTGAAGAAACAATGGAAATCCACAAGCTAATTATTTACTAATGACACAAAGCTTTCTGGGTGAGCTATATTTGTAAGACAAATATAGGTCAAACATGGGAAACCAATACAATTTATTCTAGATATTTAGTGCGTAGAAAAAGTAGATTTACAGCTTTATTCCACATATCGATGGCAGCTCCACCAGATTTGTGGACCTTAGGCAAGTACAGTTTAGCTGCAGTTCAGTGGTGCACATCAAAGAATTTTAAGACCGCCATGTCAGCCATACATGTATGCACACATGGGCTTGCAAAAGGAACAAGAAACTTAGAAAAGTAACATACTGATTGAATTTGGCAGCACTCCTCTTTTACCCTTGACACCCAGGGAAAGAAGCATTGCAGCCTGACCATACGCCATGCTCAGATTGATTGTGTAAACTTTGGGTTTGCTTCGCTAGAAAACCAAGAAAAATCTCTACTAATATTATAAAAAAGCATAATAAACATTCTTTTGTATTGGCAATAGCTTCGATATTTCAGTTTGCTTTAAAGCAAATAAAATCTGAGCACAGCATACGAAAGAACTATATCTATGCTTGTCCGGTTTCCTAAAATGCCTTCCATGCCATGCTTCAGCACAGTTACCACTCAAAAGTAAGAGCCATGAGTTACTTCAGATTGTTAATAATGCTTAGTCTTTGGTACCTAGCTGACATTGTCCTGATCTTGCGGCTATGAAGTATGAGGTATTGTGCTCCCTAGTGCCTACTGCAGACTATGTCACAATTCAC
The DNA here is from genome assembly GCA_017311315.1 of Dendrocalamus latiflorus. Lineage (NCBI taxonomy): Eukaryota > Viridiplantae > Streptophyta > Magnoliopsida > Poales > Poaceae > Dendrocalamus > Dendrocalamus latiflorus. The sequence goes on along the minus strand of CM029647.1, from coordinate 13,398,204 downwards.
TAAGAATGTGTAAGCTGCTACTCTCTACCAGCAATTGTCACTCCACCTCACTCGAACTGTATAAAAAGCAATCAAGACTAAAATGTGCCTGGTTCAATTTAAGTCCTTGCCAAATATTTATTGGTTCTGCCACTTTTAACTTCATCCCATGGTTGTCACGGCGTAGTTGGCGACCACGGCGCCTAAATGCCATGGCAACGCCACGGCGAGCGCCTAGCTGTAGACATGCAGGTATGTATCCCAATCCCAACATGCGTTCATCCAAGTATTCACTTCTATTACTGCCGACTGCCTCTCTCCCTCCCTCCTGCACTCACTTCACTCTGTGCAAACAGAAGCTAAAGGAAAAAAATCTAAATAACAGCTACCATCTCTAATAGCAGACAGAACTTCAACCAATTTAAGTTGCTTCTACTTTTTGGCAAAATATGAAGACAATTAAATATGCAACACATTCAACTATTGTAGACTCGCTATCCGAATTGCTGTATGCAATGATATGTGCAAAAACTTTTGAACGCTATAATCATGACATTAAAATGTGCAGCATACGCACAAACAGTGCACCATTAATGCAAACATAGTTTCATGGATGCACCCCCAATATGCAAACACTAACACAATCACACAAAATATGTATAACATTATGACAACAGCATAAATATATGTCGAATTTCCGGTTACCTGAGTAATAAAAGATAAGTGCTTACATTGATAAAATCGGCAATTGCATATGCATCAGTTTCATATGCAACCAGCTCATTATTTTCGTCCTGTTACAGTACAGAAAATATAGATAACCAGATCTCCATAATACCGATAAAAGAGACAATGGAAATGAATGAAATGACACGTTAAGTTGTTAACATCTTATGACAAGTACTTACCATTGTTCCTGTGGAGTTTATATACAAGTAAATTGGTTTGGTGCGGTCATCATAATCTAGCCACAGAAATTGAGCAGCAATAAGCTCAGTTACTGCTGGAACATCTACCAATAGAACAATGAAACAGAAGGTTACAAAAATGTTGATTCAAACATTATAACTACTATGTCATGGCCTCACGGGTAACGAAATAAGATAGAAAGTTGAACTCTTACATGCATTCGAAGAAATATAATTCGAGAGTCCAATAGCAATGATGGCAGATCTGGAGCTGAGCTTCTCATTCTTCTATATCCTCGCCCTGCCCTGCCCATGCTCATGCTGCCCATGAAAATTACCTGTCAAGTACATTTGCCTTGAACACCTTGTCAATTTCACGATGATTTGATACAGCTGGTTCACTTGAATTCAGTAAATTTTCTGTATTGTTCAAATCTAACTTGTTAGCTTCAGTCCCCCCTTGATTGTTCCCAGGGTCTGATTTAGTCTCTAGTCCCAAAGAAATGGAAGCTTCAGTCTGCAAACGCATGATAATTTTTGAGGAAAACGGCTACACAATCTTGTCTAGATACAAAATAATGATCTTGGGAAGGTGTTTTGAGTGAATAGCATTAGAACCTTCACGGCATCACTTTCTGTTTGACTTGATACAGTTGAGTCGTTTGTGATCTTAAGAATATCTGCAGTGTACAAATCTTGCTTGGCAGCTTCTGTTTCTCCATTGTAATGAGAAGAGTCTGATGTCGTCTTCAATTCTAGAGATCCCCATGTTGCAGTCTGCAAAACTACATAATGTTAGCTATATGAAAATTAAGGCTCTTGGTGACTTGGGAGGACTATCGGAATGATGTTTTCAATTGCCCCATCCTCAGGCCTTGAATGCTCATCAAATTCAGCTGTCTCGTGATGTTGAGCTGCCTTAGACTTATCCAACGGTAATTTTGCATGATTATACTCCACTAAGAATATACTAATATAGTAACAGAACATACGAGAAATAAATGCTAGAAATACAGGTCAAATTCTAGCTACCTCAAAAACCTAATATTTAAAACAGCTAGTTCTAATTATAGAATAATTTTATGTAACATACATGGTAAAGATTAGGTGCAGAAAAGGGTAATAGTGATTCAGCTAAAATGTCTACTACTTCCCCTTCGACAGTTAAAAGGGAATACCTTGCTTTCCTTTCCTTCTCCGTCCTTCCATTCTGCAAGAACTGTCCCACAAATGAGCTTCAAATTTCCCACTCCACCTATGCCTGCACAATTGATGATACTTTAGTAAGTAGCTCCCTCTTTGCTTAGAGCAGGAACGTCTGTATAGCCTTGAACGTCACCTTCGTCAACTTCCTCATTCTTCGGGAGCTTCTTCTGATCAATACAGCTAGACTCCTCTAACTTCCCGGTGCTCGAACCTTTGCCTCCTGACTCCGCTGCACCTTGCAAGTCACCATTCTCCCTAGTGGCGGCAGCCTCTGCAGTAATTGCTGGCAACGAATTCAGATTGATAGAGTGGCTCCTCTCTATCTTCCCCTCATCCCCCGATTCTCCCGCAGGCTTCTCCTCCAAAGAACCCTCCATTCCCTTCCCCGGATTAACTCTTTCCTCTGATTCCCTCACGTATGATGGATTGATGGGAGTAAAAACAAAATAACTCCCAGAACCCTAACCTATCTATCAACCTCCCTATTCACAAACTATCTGCATGAGAGGAGAAAAACGAAAACAATACAAACAAAAATCACACGGTTAGACCTGACGAACTATATCAGAAAAACTACGTAATCACTCTATCGCTCCAAGCAAAACCTAGAACTTGCAAGAATCAGAAAAACCAAGAAAGCAGTGGTGTCCAGTACCTTCGGCCGCAGCCCACAGGATTGAGGGAGATGCGCTTACGGATTGGAGGAGTTTGGGGTCGGCGGCCGCGGCGGAGTCCCGGGCAGCGGCGGAAAGCGAACGGAGGTGGAAGTCGTAGCTGCCGTTACCAGCGGCGAGCTCCGGCGAAGCCATGGCCGTCGCCTTGGTGTTCGCCTCTGAAGAATCATATGCATGAAGCAGTACCCCTAATCTCCTTATGGAATCAACATAGACTTCACAATACGTAAAAGAAAATCGGGATTTGGTCCCATACCTTCAGATCTAGCGGGCAACGCTAGCTCTTGGGAGGCGCCGGCGCGTGGGGGTGGAAGAGGAGGCGGTGCTGGATGGGGAGAGGGAGATGCGGGGTGGGGAGGGAAGGAAACGGCGGCGGGTGGGGAGGGAAGGAGGAGGCGCCGGCGCGTGAGGGGCGGAAGAGGAGGCGGTGCGGGATGGGGAGAAGGATATGCGGGGGTGGTGCTTGTCCTGGTCATCATCCTTGAGAGGCTCCTCCTCCGATCTAGTCCTCCGCCTCTTGGCGCCGCCTGCACCTGAGGAGGAGATGGGGCGGCCGGAGCGGGTGCGTCCGGGGGAGGCGGTGATCTCGGAGAGCGACTGGAGAGCGAAGGCGAGCTCGCGCTTCATGGCCCGGGGCGCCGGAGATGAGCCGCCGCCAGAGGAGGCGGGCATGAGATGAGGAGGGCAAATCGGAATCGAAATCGAGAGCGAGAGGAGGCAGGCGACTGTGCGATTGGATTGTTAGGGTTGGAGACACCGGGGGAGAGAGAGATCGGAGGAGGAGGCAGGCGGCGGCGGAGAATGAGGGAGGGGAGGAGGCGGCGGAGAAATTAGAGGGGAGGCGCACGGGTTCACCAGGGGGAGGCGATGCGGGATGGGAAGGGGTACTGCAGATCCATTGAAGGATGATCGTCGGATATGGTTGAGTAAGGAGAGAGAATAGAGGAGAGTTAATCTGGTGCGTATGTTTTTATGATGGTGTATTTTTGGGTGCATATTGTGGTGTGGACGTAGTTAAGGTTATGACTGTGGAAAATTAGTTATATAATGAACAAGGGGAAGTGCCAAATATGGACAAGACAAGCTCCAAGCTGGACAGAAGCTAAACAATGATCACCTGCAGATCTTCAAGTAATTTATGAAGAGATCTAATGGGCAACACAGCTAACTGATGCTAAATCATTTCATTCTCTTCCAAAAAAAAAGAGATGAACCAAAAGGGATCTTGACACTCCCATTTAGCAAAGAACTCTATAAAATCTAACCTAACCTATCCTTAAAATATACACCTAAGAAGGAAATTATAGCTCTAACATGGTATCTTTCACGTTCATTGTGTAAAATGCTACAAACTGGAGATTCACTTGTTATCTTTGGCATTGCTAATATCTTGCCAAAAAGGAAAAATAATCCCAACAGCAATGTGGTTCATTGTTAAGAGGGAATGTTAAAATGACCTAAGGAGACACTTATATGCAATAGAGAAATAATGCAAATGTTAACCTAAGAATGTTAGGTGTTGGGGTGTGGAAGAATATGTGCTTTGCTACAGGTGCCTCAGCAAACCAGAAAAATGACTATTCAGCAATATCTAAGAACGTTACTGATTTGCTACAAGGGCAATGCGCTCGACAGAAACTCCAAAGCACAACACGTGATCCAGCTCAAAAGTTTACTTCTCTAACAGCACAAGTATGATCTTCATCCTTGCTCCCCAAAAGAAACATATAAGTGATGTTAGCATATTAAAGACCATCAGCTAGATTAGAGCGCATAAACAAAATTCTATACTCTTAAATAGCAATGTCTGGATTCTAAGGAATCTAAATTTTATAATGTGCAACCAAGCAAATTAATTCCAGAACTGAGGCAAAAAAAACATTGCTATTCTAACCAGTGAATGTTTTGGCTTCACAATTTTCTGGTGGGTGGTTCTTGATAATTTAACATGAAGTATGGGAGATCACATTTGATGATACATATATACGAACCTCAAGAAGCACTGAAGCAGAGTTGTAGCTTTCCAACAGCCATAGAAGGTAACCACAAAGTAAGAAAAAAGGTTTCAAAGATATACCAAAGGTCGCTGCTTGCCTGCCTGAGTGCACAAGAAAATTGTCTACATTCTATTTCCCAATTTTTAGCCTTCAAATTCGCAAGCTTAAATGAGCTAGTTCATCTCTTTGAAGACTGCCATGTTTCTTAAATGAAAATAAATGAAACCCTGGACAGATTGGAGGCATACCAATGACTGATAGGCGGGGGAGGCGGCGGCCTTCGGGGGAGACGGGGGAGGCCTTCGGGGGAGGCGGCGCCCTTCGGGGGAGGCGGGGGAGGCGGCGGCCTTCGGGGGAGACGGCGGAGGCGGCGCCCTTCGGCGGAGGCGGGGGAGACGGGGGAGACGGCGGCCTTCGGGAAGACGGCGGAGGCGCCGCCCTTCGGGGGAGGCGGGGGAGACGGGGGAGGCGGCGCCCTTCGGGGGAGACGGGGGAGGCGGTGGAGGCGGCGCCCTTCGGGGGAGACGGGGGAGGCGGTGGAGGCGGCGCCCTTCGGCGGAGGCGGGGGAGACGGGGGAGACGTCGGCCTTCGGGGGAGACGGGGGAGGCGGTGGAGGCGCCGCTCTTCGGGGGAGACGGGGGAGGCGGTGGAGGCGCCGCCCTTCGGGGGAGGCGGGGGAGACGGGGGAGGCGGCGCCCTTCGGGGGAGACGGGGGAGACGGCGGCCTGCGGGGGAGACGGGGGAGGCCGTGGAGGCGCCGCCCTTCGGGGGAGGCGGCGCCCTTCGGGGGAGACGGGGGAGGCGGCGCCCTTCGGGGGAGACGGGGGAGGCGAGACGGGGGAGGCGGGGGAGACGGGGGAGACGGCGGAGGCGGTGGATTTTTTTTACGAGCGTCAGGGATGCGGTAGCCTGCGGGGGAGACGGGGGAGGCGGTGGAGGCGCCGCCCTTCGGGGGAGGCGGCGCCCTTCGGGGGAGACGGGGGAGGCGAGATGGGGGAGGCGGGGGAGACGGCGGAGGCGGTGGATTTTTTTTACGAGCGTCAGGTATGCGGTAGGGTACTGCAGATCCATTAAAGGATGACCATCGGATATGGTTGGGTAAGGAGAGAGAATAGAGGAGAGTTAATATGGTGCGCACGTTTTTATGATAGTGTATTTCTGGGTGCATATTGTGGTGTGGACGTAGTTAAGGTCATGACTGTGGAGCAGGTAATTGTTGGGTGGATGTAAAATAATTTGAACTGGTGCTTTATTAGATTAGATGTGTTACGGACATGTGTTACTCTCTACTGTAGGGATAATCTTGTTCAACATTGATAGATTTGTACAAACAACACTACTACTAGATTGAAGATATTGATCTTTTTTTAAAAGAAATTGGAAGGGCAAAGGTAGAAGTCCTTAAATTTACACTAACTGTCCCTTATAACAGAAAATTGCAGATTTTGGTTTGGAACCTTAAAATTGCAGTTTAAGGTAAATATGTGGAACCTCGCTGCTATTTTTCATGTTAGAAAATCTGCTTTCAGGTCGTGGAACCACAAGGCAGATTTGTAAAGTTGAAAATTTAATTATGACGAAAAGTGCTAACATGTTCTTCATACAAAATAATCCAAATTTGTATTTATATGTAACGACCCACGTCATTAATTAACCATAAGTGATGAATTACGACGTTAGCAGGATTAATTATACATAACTAATGAACTAAAATCATTTAAAAAGCATTGGAGTTTTGGAAAATATGTACGCTCTATTTTTGCTAAATATACTTTAAAAAAACCTTATATTTTTCCATGGAGTGATCAAATATAAAAATCATTTAAAAATGATGCTGTTTTATGCATAGCCTAAAATTTTTCACACACAAATCTCCCTCCACATACTTCCCGCTAATGTAAAATCTTCCCTCCAATAATTTCAGGCAAATATCTCAGTTCAACTTTCCATGCGTGGTGGCTCCTCGTATACATCACCTGTTCACAATTCCTAAGTCCCGACTCCCCAGCCGCCACCCACATTTCCCGTCTCGCCCTCGTCTCCTCCTTACTCCAGATCCGCCGCCCCCCTCTCTCGCACTCTCTGCGGCTCCGCCCTCCAGATCCGCCGCCCCCCTCTCTCGCACTCTCCGCCCAGATCCGTCTTCGCCCCCCCTCGTCGTACTTCATCCGTCGCCTCCGCCCCCCAGTACCCGGCCTCCTCCTCCGCCCCTACGCTGCCGCCCATCGCCCCCCATCCGGCCGGCCGCCCTCACCAAGTTCCTCTCCTCCCTCATGGACTACACCCCATGTCCGGCGACGAGACCGGCCAGCTCCGGCGGCTTCTTGAGGGCGCTGTCGGCCAGGACCCAGCCTTCGTCTGCCCCGGCTGCGGCGGCGTCCGCTTCGTACCCTGCCCCAGCTGCGGCGGCAGCCGCAAGGTGTTCATCGAGGAGGAAGACCGCATCCACCGCTGCGGCGAGTGCAACGAGAACGGATTGGTACGCTGCCCTCTCTCTGATCTGCACTTTGCGAGTAGCTCTATATACCCGAACCGTCTGCCTGCTTCTCCGATCCGGTCTCTACCCGATTTAAACAACACAGATTTAAGAGTCTTGGGTTTACTTTTTTTTCATTATGAAACTTTTTACTCAGATATGGCCAAGCAATCAAGGTGAACTGGGCGTATGCAAGTACACAGAGGGAGGATACGTCTGGTGAGATATTACTCAAAAAACCCTCTTGTATCTTTTCTTTCTTTTTCTAATTTGATCCTTGTTTTGTTAACTGTGCCCATTGAATTATTTGCAGGGCATTTCCATATTTTTGTTGGTGATTTAAGTTCTGAAGTGAACGATGCAACTCTTTATGCCTGTTCTTTGTAACATGGTAAAACATACGATGTGTTTGTATCTAAGCATATGCTTCGCAATTCTGATTTTTATTTGTTGTGTCAAGTCTATCTCATTGTTATGCTATAAGAATCTAGAATGACATATTTTGGACATCATGCCTTTTCTCTATGTTTCTACCACTTTTGTTTTGCTGTAGCTTTTCAGTTGTTCATTTGTGTTATTTATGATCAGTGATGCTCGAGGCATTTTGCCAGAGCTACAGAATCCCAAACATGTTCATTTGCAGTTGCTAAAGGAATGTACAGAATCCCAAACAGAATCCCAAATATGATCATGTGACGGTTGGCAAACCGACGATGGACATGTACAGCATATTGAGAAGATGGTCATGTACACCACATGGACTGGATGCAAGGATGTGCCTATTGAATTAAAGGATTCAGGGTGCATAATACATGCGGTCCCAATTAATGACGAACCAAATAGCAGTAGTCTTTTTTGTGTGGTTGCAATGGTTAGCACAGAAATAAGATCTGTATCTCTGTTACCATCGTGTAACGACTAACGAGGAGGAACTAATGACTGTTACGCTGATGCATGGAATGATCAGGAATTCATGAAAGAGTGGAAGAGAAGCCACCGGGTAGCCAGACTGTTAGATCCCGTGGTGGTGGAAGCAGCGCCGGATTCTTTGGACGGCCTCATGGCGGAGATGGACACCATGCTGGCATCCTACGATCGGCTTGAGATGGAAGCTGTGGTGCTCAAGATCATGGCCATGGTATAAATTTGTCAACTCATATTTCTTACGCGCCTTCTCTGTATAATTTTTACTGAACTTTAATAATATTGCATCATGCTTGCATGTTACTAGCACATTAGCCGAAGGAAGTGCTTTCCACGCCAAAAGACCACATCATATGGTCCCCTATTTTTTTTTGTCCCTGTTCGCTTATTCTCTAAAGAAGTAGAACGTACGGTGTACGTGTGCCTTATTATGATCATGCATGCTCTCCCGATTTGTCAAACATGAAATCAGGTAATCATTGAGACATGTGTGCAACTGAAAAGTTTACGTCTTGAAGTATTTTGGATTATTGGCCATGTTTTCTGAATACTCTAAAAATTGTTAATACTAGAGTACTAGACTCCATAGATGAAAGATCATAGTTTGATCCACTAATCGTTGCATACAAGTTTCAACAATTATATTCGTTGATTTTAACTTTGGGAGTAATTACTTTGAACCAGCTGTTGAAGATGGATAGGAAGGTTAAGTCATCAAGAATCCGAGCTCTGTTCAACCGACACCTGGCCACGCTGGGCATTCCGAAGAGCATGCACTGCCTCATGCTGAGGCTAGCCGAGGAATCATTATCATTATCGGGCAAAGATTTTGAGAAGAATAGATAGATATTATTATGTCATTCTAGGATGAAAAGTTTATGTTGTTATTCCCAAGACTTGTTTTCTCAAATGGATTGTCATGTATGTTATAAAATTATGTGAACCATATTTTATATATTTCCCTGTGGAATGCAATGTTAGTGATGGTTATAATTTTGTGCAATATGTGATTCTTGTGAAAGAAAATAATTCTGCAATTAATTAATTGTCATTTCGAAAAAATCATTACTTTTTCCTCTCTCTAGATCTCTGTGTATATATATTTATATGTATTAAAATAAGTTTCCACAAAATGTTTTGGTGTAAGAAAGTGTGTTGCTACTCATAATACAATGGTGTTACTATTGCTCCAAAAATGTGTTACTGGGGTAGCTTGTTGTAGCACATATTTGTATTACTAGGGTAGTTTGTTGTAGCACATAATATGTGTTCTTATAGATAAGATATGTGTTGCAAGGTAGTAACATGTTTTCAGACATGTAGTAGCACTTATCATGTGTTACTTCAAACCTAGCTAGTAACATGGGCTATAAGAACATTTAAAAATTGTGTTACTGCAAAGACTAGTAACACCTTTATTGACATATAGTAGCACATAGACGTGTTACTATAGCTCCTTCCTGGTGTAGTGATGGTGGGTTGGAAAGTGGAGACTAGTGCAAAGTATACACAAAACCATGAAAAACACTGCTATGATAATTGATTAGGCAGGTTCGAGATCAGGAGAAGGTGCAAAATGCGAGGGATGGATGGTCACGGGGATGTATTTGCAAGGATGGCGTGGGGACCTGACACACATGACCTTCCGCCACGGTGGCATCCAACTCGGGGCCACGTGTACCTAGATGTGCATGTGCAGCCGGGTGCGAGTTTGATCCACGGTGAGCCAGTTAAACAAGATTAGTGATAGGTTTGAGCAGTTAATGATCAGGTTCCTTCACTTCATCGCACCGGCCGCCTTGCAAGTTGCTACACATTTGGTGCAATTTGTGGAGCCTGCCAAGCAAAACGAGAGTAGTCGCCCCTAATTACCTTGTTACTAAGTACACAATTCATTGTACCGAATATCTTCACCGTTATTCCTTCGGCGTGCTTGATTAGCGATAGATCGGTACATGCATCTGGACGCCAAGTCAAAGATAGCATGACAGCCACCCAAACTTGACTACGGCAGGCAATGGCAAAGTACTAGCAGTGCAGCTTGGAATTCGTCGCGGAACCGGCCGTCTCCCTCCCTCCTGTCTTCCTCTTCTCTCTCTCTCTTGCACACAAAATCACAACTCTTGATATTTAGTTCGGCAATTCGTCGATCGATGCTTCAATATCTGCTGAGTAAGTTCAAATTCACTGGAGCCGCATTGGAGCTCGAGGAGGAGCGGCAATGTATGAACTGTGGACCAAATCTAACGGTGAGAAATTCGAGCTGAAATCTTGAAATTACATGCGACACTTTGTAACAAATCCGTAAATTGATATGCTTCTACCTTTTTGTCTCAATTCTCAACATGTACAGAAGGCCCAATCCAAAGTCTGTACAACCACCGTGATGATGTGAAAGAACAACACAAACTAAACCCGGCCAATTTCTGAACGGGAAGCACTTCTCTCCAGTCATCTCCACCTATATGTGCATGGTTTAATCACGAGAAGTCGTCGACATGGCACTGCGTCGCCGTGAACCCCTGCGCCACCGCCGTGGCGTTGCTCGGGTCGGGAACACTGATGTAGCAATCCACGTCCGGCCTGTGCTCGACGCTGTTCACGAGGATCACCTTCAAGCGCACCCTCGTGTGGAGCTTGACGTTTATGTTAAAGAACCCCTCCTCCTTCTCCCTTCCGAACGCCGCCGCCGCCTCGCCGCCGAGGACTCCCTGGCCATGGAAGCTCGGTCGTATGTCCATCGTGCTCTTCCGCTCCTGCCGCGTCCGCGGGAAGTCCACGTACCCGAACCGCTCGCCGCCGTAGAGCGCCACGGCCTCCAGACGCCTGTACAGGACGGCCTGCTTCCGGTTCGGGTTGCGGATGGTCACGGCCACGGTGAGGTTGTAGTTCAGCCGCGTGCCGTTGCCGAGGTCGAAGCGGGTGAGCGCGGCGGAGTCGACGTAGGCCTTGAGTCTGCTGGGCTGGAACACGAGCCAGAGCACCAGCGCCACGACGCCGACGGCGATGAGCACGACGGTGAGCACGCGGAAGGCCCTGCAGAAGAGGGCGTAGGGGTCGGCGACGGCGGCGCACGGGAGGCGGCGGCCGCCCATAGCAGCGGGTTCTTTGGGAGGGATGGGCGGGCCGTAGCAGGGCTGGTGGAGCTGGTCCATCTTGTGCTCGTGATTGGCCATCGTGAGCTCGCGATTGATCCGTGGACTAGTGTTTCTGGAGCAGTATATGTGTGCGTTGAGATAGCTAAGGTGGAGACCGGAGAATTGGATAAAAAAAAGGGTGATTTGCATCGGATTTTACGGGAAACCGAGGGCGGCTATTGTTTGGGCGACTGGTGCACGCGTTCTTGGACTGAGGAGGCCAAGCTATTGTTCGTGTGTTGTGCGAAGGGGCAACGAACGAGCCGGTGGACGGTGTCTCCGGTTGAAAGCTACACCCGAGATGAATATTCGGGGCCACTGGCGGCGTACGTTGACTGTTTGGTCTGACGAGCTGGTGGTGGTTTTCAGCATCAAGAATTGGGGAAAGCTTAGATCATGCCATGTGATAGGCTAACCCTTTTTTAAATTTTTTAAATTTAATTATATCAAATAAGTCACCATCAGTTACAGTGTAATATTAATTAGCTACAGTAAAAATTCAATCATAAACCACCAAAATTCAGTCTAGCTAAGCACACCTAACATGCCAACATCACATACGAAGACTTGCGTGCGGTAGTATTATTTTTTTTGGAAAGAACGTCACAGAGCACGAGCATATAGTTTCGTACTAAATTACATGCGTGTATGTACTCTGGTTTAATAGCACACACTGTCGATTTTAGGGAACAAACCGTTGTCTCACTATCCGTGCCAATGCCCACTATCCGTGCTCCCACTATCATGCCACTGCCCACTGTCCTATTCTGAGTCCTATCATGGTATTGTATCCTCTTTGAAACTCATGATTTTCATAAAAAAAAATTGTAGGAAATACCACAACCTGTAAACATGGATATGTTTATTTCCTATGAAATATTTGCTAAAATTCCTCTGGTTTAATAAGACACACCGTGTCAATTTTAGGGAACAAGTCGGGATGGTGGGAATGAACATCCGTGCTCTAACTATCATGCCTATCGTGCCACTGCCCACTGTCCGTGCTCTCACTATCATGCCACTGCCTACTGTCCTATTCTGACTCCTATCATGGTAAAAGACCGCGTGAGAAAGTTTAAGATATTATTATAATGAATCATTACAAATTTTGAGAGGTGGTTAAGTATTTTTGCGAAGATCTTACTTTGTTTAGGTTGTTTTCTGAAATTGTCAGGAAAATCACAAGGACCGCATGTGTTTATGTGGTAGTACCGATGTTGTGAGGGCGGTCATACCGCACGAACGGTAGTTCTGGTCTGAGTTGTGGTACGTTTTTCCAGAGAAGTTTAGTGTGAGGTGCCAAGGTGTGGAAGTACCACTTCGGGGAGCGGTAGTACTGGCATGTTGCGTGTGGTACTACTGATTTTTACAGAAAAACAAGATTTTGGATTTTGAGTTGGGGTGACTATGTGGTCGTAGTATGTGTGTTGTTACTTGTGTATACATGGGTTTATTGTTTGGTCTTTGGTTTAGGAGCAGTGTTTTGGTTGTATACTTTTTGCACAATGCATTGTATATATTAATTGTACCAATTAATGACTTTGTGTGTTGCGCGGTGTTACGTGACTGTTTGCTTGCTGTTGTTGGTTGTAGGACTTCGGAGATAGGTTATAGTGAGATGTAGAAGGACCGGGACTAGGCACAGAGTGGTGTTGAGGTCCAAAATGGCCAGGGAGATGCCGAAGATGACTGAACCTTACGGGGTGGTTGCAAGTCGGGACGACAAGGAATCGGAGCAGGAGCTACCGGTGGTGGACATGACGGGTAATAGCAAGGTGGACCAAGACTAAGCTCAGGGAGGAGCTGAGGTCCTATGCGATCAAGGAAGTCGGGTGCCGTCATGCATAAGGAGAAGTATGTTGTACACCAAGTGACTTGGGTTGTTTGCAAGTGAGGAGGGTTCGGTGGGATCCAGACGTGTGAGAGGCTTGGCGGTAAGTCATTGGGACCACATAGAAGATGACGAAGCATTGGTGATGCTCCGTGGCAAAGGAAGCAGGAAGATTCGTAGAAGGTGGTAGAGGGGCATTTTGGTAAATTGCCCAATACCGAAAAGTGTTGGTGTGTGAAACTGCGGCGTTGGCCTAAGGGGTTTAGGTCTTGTATGTGCTAAAAATATGAAATAGATCAAGTGTTGATTCACAAATGGGTTGATGATTGTAAGCCGCTTTGAGAAACATGCGTGAGAGAGTAAAACCCGGTGTTAGGTGGGGTTAATTGTTTATCCCCGGTTTTAGCCTGATGGGTGAGTACATTAGTTTTTGGTTTATATTGTGAGGCTATATAAGGGAAGAAGAGGCAATGGCTAGGGCTTGAGGATTTTGGCTAAGTTTTTGTGGTCGCTAGCTCTTCCTCCCTCTCATATGAGATTAGGGTTCCTAGGGTTGGAGCCTTATGTATATGTGCTCTAGGCTTAAAGCTCTATTATCCTAAGGGATTAGCTGTAAAAACATTCCTCTCCAACTGAAATGGACATTCAAACTTTGCCTAAGTGAGTTATACCATGAAACCCTCATATGCTTTTGATTTTCTTGACTTTCTTATTTGGATTTCTCTTCTCTTAAATTTTTCTAGTGCCAAGGACATATAGGAGGTGGAGATGTCTTTTGAAGATAAGATCACATCCATCTAGACATAATCTAGAGAAAGTTCTTGAGGAAACCCATTATTTGCTTGGTTTTACCTCCTCGAGCGATTTCTTGATCTGAGGGTTTTTTATTTGATTTCTTTAATGTTCTAACTTGCTGTGATATGTGAAAATACATCTAGATCCATCTAGTTCATCATCCACACACGAGACAGTTGTATTCACCGATTTTGGTTTTAACTCGGTTTTGATGTAACCTTCCAACAAACCGAAAAAAGATCTCAACTTTGGCCATGTTTTTCATGATTGTTTATTGGAATAGGTTCAGAATACCCTAGAAAAGATATCTGCAAAATTTTATATCATTTGGATCTATGGATCAAAAGTTCTCTCGATTTTAGTTTTTGAAATCGAGCTGAAAATACTATTTATTTACCTGATTTTACTGTAGCAGAGATCAGACCACCATTGAAGTTGCAGTCAGACCGCTCGGGACCAGTCAGAGTGCCATTTCTTTGTTAGTTAGACCATTAGGAAGTAGTTGCTTCAAGGTTCTGTGTTTTTGAGCCATTTGTCTTGAGTTTTTGGATGAAAAGTCTATTTTCTGCAACTCTGCAGTTGCGTGAGAATAGAATCTTGAATACTTAGAAAAAATTCGAGTTGGCAGCATTCAACTCCCTCTATTGCCATCTGGTCCAACAATATCCTATTTGATACTCATGATTTTCATAAAAAAATTTTGTAGGAAACACCACAACCTATAAACATGGATATTTTTTATTTCCTATGAAACTTTTGCTAAATTTCCGTTGTTCGAAACAAGCCTAAAGTTAATTAGCATTCTCTACTAGCTTGAAGGAGCTGTTATTCTAGTGATCCATAAAGAGGGCGTATATATTTAACATGCATCTACTTTTTTTAGTGGTACTTTCATGTACTAAAGACTTGAGTTGGGTTGGGTCATATTTTCAGTGGACCGTGTTGTACCAACCCACTAGACATTCTTACAATGAACCAAAACTGTACAGCTCTATTGGCTAGTCTCTGGTCATCCTAGTCCTATCGGTGTTATGTCAAAACAAAAGCCCACTCATCTAACAGCTCTCTCTCTCCGTGTGTGTCCTAACCTGGCTAAACCTCCTGATAAATTGACGTTGAGTCTCATTAGGCTCTTGATGAAGGTGATGAAGATCATCTTCCTTTCCGGGAGGCTCATAAGTACCCTGGAAGTTAGCAAGCAACTGGTCGCAAACATGTTCACACGTGTAGATTGATCCAACCGATAAACAAGACCAGGTGGGTCCTTCAAGAATGGTTGGATGATAATTTGCCATGACTTTGTTGTCTACTCCTGCTGCCCATATGACTATTGTATATATCTGCAAAAACTCCAAGGGATTTTGAGTTCTATCGAGCTTTCCAGGATTTGTGGGTCAAAATTTATCAAGCCAAGAACAACTTGAAGGCCTAGGGAGAAAGTGTGACAACCGGTTATGGTTGTATAACGCCTTGTTTGTGTGTACTGATTATAATCGTTGGGTGATCAGTTGCTATGGTACCTTGAAGTGGGTTTGCTTGGTCCCAACCACTTACGAACACTTATTCTGTAATCTTGTTCAGCTTTCTCATCAAATTGGTTGTGAAGATCTTCAATAGAAATTCGTTCCCGTTGTCAATCATGCCTTGCTAATCGATTTTGAGCAGAAAGAGGATGTTGGGTCCTATTATTTTGAACCTACAGTTGGCGACTAGACCCTCAATCGGTTCATGGAGCAACAGGGTTTCCTTGTTGTAAGGTCTTACGACCTCCCAGGACCTTTTACGACCGATTAGAGTCGTTTACGACCGGTGAGAATCAAATACGATCGGTTCAGAGTACTTACGACCAATTCTGAACGCTTCAATCTCCTCCGATCCTCTTTTCAACGTGGTCGTAAATTTACTGTAGCAATTTACGACCGCTCCGATATATCGCTGCCGCTGCCTTCCTTCAGCCGCTCGAGATACCGTGATCGAAGCCTTCTACGATCACGCAGTGATGCTGGCGATCACTGTTCACCGTAGTCGAATACCCTTTTCGACTACGTTCACTTCCTTCAACGTGATCGGAGTCGCTTCCGATCACGTACTAACCTTGTCGGCGTAGTCGATGCTCCTTACGACCACCTTCACCGTGGTCGTAACCTTCTCAATGTAGTCGGAACAACACTGTTCCTTGCCGTGATCGTAGCACCCGTCGATCACGCCTGCTGGAAACTTTCCCCGTGGTCGTGACTCCTCCCGATCACGCTTGCGGTGATCGTGAGTCCTTCCGACCACGTATTGCACAAACACACGACAACACAAAGCTTTGTGTTTTTCCCTCTTTTTGTATTTTCTCAATTGCTTGGTACATCGAATATATGGCTCTAGGCCTCTTTTTATACCCGGCTGTCCTACTTCAACACGGGTTCTCAACACCTACTCCGACTCTGATTCTAATACGACTTCGACTTGGTTTCCACCTACGACTTTGAATTGCGGCGGTAATTCGACTTCGATTACACCCAAATTTTGCGCATGACTCTAAAACAAGATTATTTACAACATTCTCTCCCTAATCTTGTTTTTCCGACTTCGATCATGCCAATCTTCTTCTTCATCTCTGAAAACTTTATCCGCCCCAGCGACTTTGTCAATATGTCTGCTTTCTGTTCTTCGGTTCTGATATAGTTGATATCGATCTTCCCCTCTTCGACACAATCTCTGATATAATGATATCTTGTGTCTATGTGTTTGCTTCTATCATGTAGAACCGGATTCTTGCTCAGTGAAATAGCCGATTTGTTATCAACCCTGAGCGTTACCTTCTGAATTTCTTCATCTGACAATTCACTCAACAGTCGAGCGAGCCAGACTCCCTGGCAAGATGCTGCGCTCGCTGCGATGTACTCGGCTTCACATGAAGATAATGCAACCACCTTTTGCTTCTGAGATTGCCAGCTGATCGGACTCTCCCCAAGCACAAACATTATGCCTGTCGTGCTCTTTCGATCGTCGACATCTCCCGCCATGTCGCTATCACTGTAGCCCGTCAGCTGCAACGACTTTCCACCTCCTCTCTTGTACTGAATCCCGAGATTCAAAGTACCTTTGATGTATCTCAGGATGTGCTTCACGGCATTCATATGCTCCAGAGTCGGTTTCTCCATGAAACGACTTACGTATCCGACCGCAAACAAGATGTCTGGTCGGGTGTGCACCAGATACCGTAGACTTCCGACAATGCTCCTATAAGTCGTGGCATCAACTGGTGATCCTGGGCCTGTCTTGCTCAACTTCAGATGATTCTCCATTGGAGTTTGACATGGATTGCACTCTTCCATACCCGACTTCTCCAGAATCTTTCGAGCATATCCCGACTGACAAAGTGTTATGCCGTTGTCGGTTTGATTTACTTCAATGCCGAGGTAGTAGCACAGAAGTCCCAAATCGGTCATTTTGAACAGCCTCTTCATCTCTTCTTTAAACCTTATAATCTCCTTCGAACTCGATCCAGTAATGATCAAGTCGTCTACGTAAACGCCCACGATCAGTCTGTTCTTCGCATCCCCCCTCGTGTACACAGCATGTTCGGAGTTGCTTCTTCTGAACCCGAGTGCCGTTAGACTTTTGTCAAGCTTCAAATTCCATGCTCGTGGTGCTTGCTTAAGTCCGTAGAGAGCTTTGTTCAGCTTCAAGACTTTCTCGGCTTGCTCCTTGGATTGAAAACCCGGCGGTTGAGAGACATAAACTTCCTCCTTAATGTCTCCGTTCAAGAACGCCGTTTTCACATCCATGTGGTGAATCTCCCATCCACCGTTTGCTGCCAATGCAAGAAGTAGTCGTATAGTTTCCATACGAGCTACTGGGGCAAAGACTTCTTCGTAGTCGATGCCTTGTTTTTGAACATACCCTTTCGCCACGAGTCGTGCTTTGTGTTTTACGACTTCTCCCTTGGAATCCTTCTTTACCTTGAAGATCCACTTTAAACCGATTGCTCGATGACCCTTTGGCAAATCGGTGAGTTCCCATGTGTCATTCTCTTCAATCGACTTCAGCTCTTCCTGCATAGCTGCTCTCCAGTATGCATCTCCCTTTGCTTCTTCATAGCTTCCAGGTTCTTCTGCAGTCGTGTAAAGCAGTAGCTCTTCTGACTGCACTGGTTCAGTTTGTGCATAAATCTCACTTATGCTTCTCATCTTCGGTATTCTATCGCTCGAATTTTCTTCATCAGACTCTTCTTCATTTGGTGAGACTTCCTGATCATCAGCACCGATCGAATTTTGGCTTTGAGATGTAGTCGTAGTTTCTTCCGCATTGTCAGCATCGACTGCTTCGACTTCGAAGGTTACCCACTTCGATATGTCCTTCTCACTGTCCTCGTGTTCTTCCCACTCCCAATGTTTGTTTTCTTCAAAGACCACGTCTCTGTTCACATGAATCTTCCTTTCGACCGGATCATAGCACCTGTACGCCTTGGTGCCTGGTTCCGAGCCAAGATAGATCATCCGTCGGCTCCGGTCGTCTAGCTTCTTGAGATAAGTGGATGGCTTCACATGGGCTAAGCATCCGAAAACCCTTAGGTGCTCGACATTGGGTTTTCTTCCCGACCACTGTTCATATGGAGTGACTCCATCCAGTGATCGCGTGGTCGCACGATTTAGCAGATAGACAGCATGTCGTACTGCTTCTGCCCAAAATCTCCCGGGCAGGAATCGGCTCTTCAACAGACTTCGTGCCGTTTCGACCACGGTCCGGTTTCTTCTTTCTACGACTCCGTTTTGTTGAGGTGAATACGGAGCCGTGAAGAGTCTTGCAATACCCTTCTCTTCACAAATCGAGTCGAACTCTTTCGCGAGGAATTCTCCTCCTCGATCTGACCTGACCGACTTCACCTTTTTGTCGACTTCATTTTCGACAAGAGTTATGAACTTCTGAAAGTTCGTCTTTGCCTCATCTTTGCTTTTCTGCATGTACACCCACATGGCTCTTGAATAGTCATCCACGATCAACATGAAGTATTGATTCCCGGCATCTGTACGAGGTGTGATTGGTCCGCACAGATCTACGTGAACCAATTCGAGTGGTTGCGAAGCTCTAAAACTCGTCTGCTGTGGAAAAACGCTACGAGTTTGTTTTGCCACCAGACAGCCTTCGCAGACTTGCTCCGGGTGGTCGATTGTCGGTAATCCGACCACCATCTTTTTTTCCGCCATCGTGTTGAGACTCTGGAAATTCAGATGTCCGAATCTTGCGTGCCATAGCCAGGCCGCATTATCGGTTGTAGTCTTCATACACTTCGGCTTGCATGCTTCAATGTGAATTTTGTACAGACGGTTTACCGTTCTCTGTACTTTCATCAGCAGTCGCTCAGTGTGGTCATACATCTTCAGATAGGTGTCTTTGAGTTCAATCCGACAACCTTCTTCAGTCAATTGTCCAAGGCTTATAATGTTGCTTCGTAGACTTGGAATGTAGTATACATTCGACAATCTCCTCTGGCTTCCATCCTTGCACTGCATCAGGATCGTGCCTCTCCCTTTTATCTGAATGGTCGAGCCGTCTCCGAACTGTACTCTTCCAAGCACATTCTTATTTAATTCGTAAAACATCGAGTATGTACCCGTCATGTGGTTGCTGGCTCCGTTGTCGAGATACCAGTCTGCCGTCCGCTCTTGAGTCTGCTCTCCTTTCTCCAACAGACTCGGAAACACTTTCTCCTCGTTTAATAGAACCATTGTCGGTTCGTCTGCAGTGCAGAGCGACAACAGCAATGTCGGCTCTTTGTGCTCATCCGTTTGAGCCAGGTTTGCTTCCTCTACTTTCTTCTTACTCCGGCAATTCGCAGCATAGTGACCATACTTCTTGCAGTTATGGCACTGGATGTGGCTCCGACATTCGGCTGCGTAGTGCCCAAATTTCTCGCACGTGTAGCACTGGACATCAGACTTGTCGGTCTGACGGTCGCCGCCTCCACGACCACCTCCTCGACCACTTCGTCCACGACCTCTGTGATCGAAACCTCGACCTCGTCCATGAGATGCACCGCGGCCGGTCGATGTGCCGCGACCACGACCACGACTGCCCCTTGATGTCGATTCTCCTCGGTTCTTCGTGTCTTCCTTTACAAACAATGCTTGTTGGTTGTAAGGCCCTTGTCCTTCATTGTCGGCTTGATAACTCTTCAGAAGCTGCTCGTGTGCTTTGAGCGCTCCAGTCACCTCCTCAACCTTCATCTTCGAGAGGTCTTGCGAGTACGTGAGTGTAGTTACGACCGAGAGAAACTTCTCTGGTAGTACTCGTAGATACTTCTTCACCGCCACCTCGTCTTTCAAGTCGTCGCCGAGAGATTTGATCTCGTTTACGACTTCGTTAAACTTCCCAGAGAACTCCTCCACAGTCTGGTTCTTTCCCATCTTCAATGATTCAAACTCACTCCTCAATGTTTGAAGTCGAACTTCCTTCACTCGATCTACTCCTTGGTGCATTATCTGCAGAGTAGTCCAGACGTCTTTCGCCGTCTCCTTGCCGACTAGCTGCCGCATCATCGAGTCGGGTACAGCTTGATAGATCGCTGCCATCGCCATCTTGTCGAGACGATCATCGAGAACCTTGTCCCTCTCCTTCGGTTCAACCGCACCCCAGACTCCCTGTGCGATCATGTTGACCTTCATCTTCATCGCCCAGATCGGGTAATTGTCCGAACTGAGGATCGGGTACTGCAGCGACACGCTTTCCTTCATCTTTGAAACCTCCGCCATGGTTCACCAAGCTCTGATACCAACTGTTGTAAGGTCTTACGACCTCCCAGGACCTTTTACGACCGATTAGAGTCGTTTACGACCGGTGAGAATCAAATACGATCGGTTCAGAGTACTTACGACCAATTCTGAACGCTTCAATCTCCTCCGATCCTCTTTTCAACGTGGTCGTAAATTTACTGTAGCAATTTACGACCGCTCCGATATATCGCTGCCGCTGCCTTCCTTCAGCCGCTCGAGATACCGTGATCGAAGCCTTCTACGATCACGCAGTGATGCTGGCGATCACTGTTCACCGTAGTCGAATACCCTTTTCGACTACGTTCACTTCCTTCAACGTGATCGGAGTCGCTTCCGATCACGTACTAACCTTGTCGGCGTAGTCGATGCTCCTTACGACCACCTTCACCGTGGTCGTAACCTTCTCAATGTAGTCGGAACAACACTGTTCCTTGCCGTGATCGTAGCACCCGTCGATCACGCCTGCTGGAAACTTTCCCCGTGGTCGTGACTCCTCCCGATCACGCTTGCGGTGATCGTGAGTCCTTCCGACCACGTATTGCACAAACACACGACAACACAAAGCTTTGTGTTTTTCCCTCTTTTTGTATTTTCTCAATTGCTTGGTACATCGAATATATGGCTCTAGGCCTCTTTTTATACCCGGCTGTCCTACTTCAACACGGGTTCTCAACACCTACTCCGACTCTGATTCTAATACGACTTCGACTTGGTTTCCACCTACGACTTTGAATTGCGGCGGTAATTCGACTTCGATTACACCCAAATTTTGCGCATGACTCTAAAACAAGATTATTTACAACATTCCTTGATTTCCCCTCACGCCTAGAGGTTGTTGAAGATCTTTCAGTTGAGAGTATGTCATAGAGTGGCTACCTTCCTTGTCGGCCCAGAACTTTTTAGACTGCTCGATGGTAGGGTTAAGAACTTGCACAATTTGCACTACAAAGGCACCATAACCTAGGGCTCTACCCAACTCTAGATCTGAATTCTTAATAATATCACTAATCAACTGAAGGTTTTGAGTGGTTACTGACCAGTAGTGGACTCAATTCAGAAGTTGATGTTGACGTTGTATCCTTGGTATAGACAACAACTTAGGGTTGGACCATGATCGAGTGGCCTCCGTCTAGGATTTATCCGATCATCATCTTTCCTTTCTTCATCTCCTCCCTAATCACCTACACTTACTTCCTCTGAATTGTGAACATTTGGAGTACCCTCGCGACACTGATGAGAGTCATTTCCTCTATTGTTGATAGCGGCCTCTGCAACACCTGCAGAAGCCTGTGGAGGGGGTGATCAGTGTCCCCTTGAAGAAGATAGATTGGGAGAAGTGTTGAAATGTTTGATTGCATTGACTTCATGATCATCCCATGAGGAATCACTATCCAATCTTGGATCAAGGCTAATGGACATAGGTCCACTACATAAATGAATTCCCACCTTGAAGGAGAATTGAAGAGAGGATTGAAGAGTAAGCAGAACTTTCCCCGATTGGCTTGGTGAGGGCAGATTCATAATCGCTATCACCATACGACAATCCAGTGCTAGAATCCTTCAAAACATCGGTGGAATGTGCATAGGCTGCATCACTGGCGATGGCACTCCTGCTCTCGAGGGCTGGACCGTCGGAGTGCTCTATGCACGTAGGAAAGGAATAATTTGGTTTGAACATGGCCATGCATGAGTCCATGTCGATGTGCACGTAATCCACATGGTCGAAGGAGTTCTCCTCATCCCAGAAGTCCACCATTGGTGCATGATTCTCTAGGATTGAGAACTTGGTGCTTCTCTTACCTAGCGTACCAACTATCGATGATTTGGATGATTATTTTGTGGAAATAGGAGGGAGACACTAGAACTCACGGACAAGTAAGTAAAAAGGGGTGTCTTTCTTACTAAGAATAGATTATGAGGGTGCTCCATGATCATAGCGAACAATAAGCGTGATCTGGTTACAATTGTCTCTTTTGTATAACGCTGTCCAATCAATCCTTATATACTACCGAAGAGGTGGCAGTTGGTGATGTCGGAGGACGGCATACATGATAGCTCTTCTTGTCAGTGACTCATCTCTTAGTGGTGTAGAAGAAACAAACTTTAGGTAGTTGTCTGAGAGATAGATGCGATCAACAGTTATTTGTCAGTGACACATATGAGATAGTTATGCATATGAGTCCATGGTAGACCTGTAAACCAATTGGAAAGTAGATCCATAGTCATAATACAACATATATCCAAACTGATATGACTTATTTAGTCACATGCTTATAAATTAAAATGAAAGAATATAGTCATAATACAACAGATATAAGGTCTCCTCTTTTCAGCTTTTAAAAATTGTTTTTTTGTCTTTTCTACAGTAACTTACTTTTAAATAGAGTGTTTTTTAAATGAGATCTATAAGTTGATTGAAGTACACACTGTACTGACTTCATTTATATAGGCTAAAGCTGCACATGAGTTTTTATTACTCTATATTCTCTCTTATAAATAGCCTAAAATCCATAAACTGTGGTTATAAGTCGAATCTAAAAAGAACACGTCCATAGTAAACCCAACCAGTTAGGTTATCTCTACTCCTTAAAAATGTGAGTTGGTGGTCGTCGGTCCGTTCTTCCTCCTCTTTTCTCAGCCATCCAATCAAAGATCAACCATCTAGATCCGCATGTAGGTAGTTCTTCCGCTTCTTGTAGAAAAGGTTAGGCCGACGCGTGGGTTGTGCTTCTCCTCTTCTCTTCCCCCGCATCCTCCGCCTCCCACAACCACTCCACCTCCTGCAACCGCTGCCTCCTTCTCTCCCCTGAACCCTTGTGCTGCGCCTCCTCCTCCTCCTCAGCGCCACCACCAATTCCTTCCCTACGCGGTAGCATCTAGTCGCAGTCCCCCAACTCCCGCCAACAGTGCTGCATCCCCCCGTCGCCGTCTCCCCAATGCATTCGCCCACCGCCTCCTTTCCCCATCTGCCCGTCGCCGCCTCTCTACCTCCACCTCCCGCAACCGTCGCCTCTTTCTCTCCCCCAAACCCTCGTGCCGCGCCTCCTCCTCCTCCTCGGTACCGCCACCAATTCCATCTCTTATCACCCCTTCAACTAGTGACACGACACTCGGTGACAGCGGCCGGTGGATCAGCAAGAAGGGCACTTGGCGACAATGGTTGGTGAATCAGAGAGAAGGACGCTCGACGATGGCGGCAGTGGCTTCCTCTTCCTACGCTCGCCCACGTAGCTCTCCTCCGCCGCCACCGCCCAGCGATCGCTCACCCAGTGAGCCTCTATACCTCCTCCTACTCTTCGCTCAGAGCCCGTCGCGCTGTCTAGAGATTTTGGTCTCCCAAGTTGGTCGTCGAAGTCCGTGCCGTGGTCAAAGGGGGCTATGGCCAAAGTCAAGTGGTCATGGTCGAAGTCGAAGACGTGGTCGAATGGGCTCGTGGTCGAAGTTGAAGATCAATGGTCGAAGTCGAAGCCGTGGTCGATGGGGCGGTGGTCGAAGTCAAAGGGTCGTGGTTAAAGTCCAAGCTGTGGTCGAAGGGGACAGTGGTCGAAGGGAGCAGTGGTTGAAGTTGAAGGGCCATCAACGAAGTCAGTCCGCGGTCGCAGTCACAGGGCCGTGGTCGAAGTTAGTCCATGGTCGAAGTTGAAGGGTCATGGTCGAAGTCCAAACCGTGGTCGAAGAGGACAGTGGTCGATGGGGGCAGTGGTCGAAGTCGAAGGGTCGTGGTCAAAGTCCAAGCCGTGGTCAAAGGGGACAGTGGCCGAAGGGGGCAGTGGTCGATGTCGAAGGGCCGTGGTCGATGTCAGGGCCATGATCGAAGGGGGCCATGGTTGGGCTGTGACTGAAGTCCAAGATTCGTGGTCGATGTCGAAGCCGTGGTTGAAGGGAGCGATAGTCAAAGAGGGACGTGGTCGACATCGAAGGGCCGTGGTCGTCAAAGGGCCGTGGTCGAAGGGGACAGTGGTCGAAGGGGGAAATGATTAACGTCGAAGGGCCGTGGTCGTCGAAGGGCTGTGGTCGAAGGAGACAATGGTCGAAGGGGACAATTGTCAAAGTCGAAGATCCATGGTCAAAGTCAAAGTTGTGTTTGAAGGGGATCGTGGTTGAAAGGGGAAGTAGTCGACGTCAAAGGGCCATGGTCGGAGGGGACAGTGGTCGAAGGGGGCAGTGGTCGACGTCGAAGGGTCGTGGTTGTCGAAGGGACATGGTCGAAGGGGATAGTGGTCGAAGGGGGCAGTGGTCGAAGTCGAAACTGTAGTCGAAGAGGGCTGTGGTTAAAGGGGGGAGTGGTCGATGTTGAAGGGCTGTGGTTGAAGGGGACATTGGTCGAAGTCGAAGATCCTTGGTCGAAATTGAAGCCGTGGTTGAAGGGGGAAGTAGTTGTCGTCGAATGGCCATGGTCGAAGGGGGCAGTGGTTGAAGTTGAAGATCTATGGTCGTTGTCGAAGCCGTTGTTAAAGAGGGAAGTGGTTGATGTCGAAAGGCCATGGTTAAAGGGGACAGTGGTTGAAGGGGGTAGTGGTCAAAGTCGAAGGGGCAGTGCTCGAAGTCGATGGGGTAGTGGTTTAAGTCGCGGTCATGGTCGTAGTCGTAGCGCCCATGGATGTGGTTGTAGCGGTCATGGTCGTAGTGGTAACGCCAACCTAGAGGGCACCTGCTGGTTCGTCCATAACCTCCACCGCTATGAGTTCCCCTCCAATTGGACATCCCTGTCGCCTACCCCAGGTCACCCTCGATGGCAACACCCACAAGGTCTCGTACTTCGCATGGATTGTAACATGCTTTTGGCCATGAGGTGCGATTGACGGCTTCCGATTTATGACCACGAGCGCTGGTCGATGTATTCTAATTTACGACCATGAGGTGTGGTTAATGTCTTCCGACTTACAACCACGAGCGCTAGTCGAAGTCGAAGATCCATGGTTGCAGTCGAAGCCGTGGTCGAAGGGGGAGGTAGTTGACGTCGAAGGGTCGTGGTCAAAGGGGACAATGGTTGAAGGGGGCAATGGTCGAAGTCGGGGGGCGTGGTTGAAGTCGAAGGGGGCAGTGGTCGAAGTCGAGGGGTGTGGGGCATGGTCGAAGTCAGGGCCGTAATCGAAATCGATGCGTGGTCGAAGTCGGTGCCTGGTTGAAGGGGGCAATGGTCGAAGGGGGCCGTGGTTGACGTCGAAGGACCGTGTTCGAAGTCGGGGCCAAGCAGGCTGGCGCTGGTAGTCGGGCGTCAGGGCACAAGTGCACCGGAGGCCTACCAATGTACGACTACCAATGCTGGTCGACTACTCCCGACCTACGATCATGCGCGATAGTCAACGGCTTCTAACTTACAACCACGAGGTGTGATCGACGGCTTCCGATTTACGACCACGAGCCTTGGTCGATGTGTTCCGACTTACGACTTTAAGGTGTGGTTGATGTCTTTTGACTTTCGACCACGAGCGCTGATCGATGTGATCCGACTTACGTCCACAAGGTGTCCTTGATAGCTTCTGACTTACGACCACGAATGATGGTCGTCGGCTTCTGACGTATGACCACGAGCCATTGTCGAAGGCTCCCGATTTAGAACCACGATCGATCGTCGACCGCTGCCAACTTACGACCACCAGTGATAGTCGACCGCTCCCGACTTACAATCACGCATGATGGTCGATGACTCGACAACTTCTGACTTATGACGAGGAGTTCTGCTCGAGGGCTCTAGACCAACGACCACGAGGTGTGGTCGATGTCTTCCGACTTATGACCATGATGTGTGATCGACGGGTTCCAACTTACTTGATGGATTTAAAAACTTTTAAAACATATTTGTATGCATATTCTAAAAAATTTTATCACCCATAAGTTTTAAAATATGTAATATGGTAAATTTTAAAAAATCTATAGCAACGTATGAACATTCAGATAGTAGAGTAAATAATTATAAGATATTAACAAATAATAGCATCCTCGTCAAGAAACTAACAGTATAACAAAATACAATATTGCCATCCCCCGAGCCGCGGCAGAACATGCCCTTGTGTGATCAATCGGCAAAGATCAAAAGTCCACGGCGCACCTCGTCCCCAGCGTCGTCATCGCGGTCGAGTTCGCGTTAGGCACCGGCAGCCGCAGCGTGCAGCTGATCTTGCTCTTGTAATCATGTATGTTGAAGACCCTGACCTTGAAGCCCAGGTCAGCGTACACCCTCACCTTCACGAAGTAGAACCCCTCACGCGTCTCCCTCCGGTACGTGCGCTCCACGTCGTCGTCGATGGCCGACGAACCGCCGAACGTGGCCGTGATCTTGCCGTCGCTCTTGCTGTCCAGGTAGAATGGCTGCACGGGGTCGAACCCGAACCGCTCGCCGTCGTAGGACGCCTGCGCCTCGGCGTACTCGTAGTGGATGCCGAAGCGGTTCGGGTTGCGCACGCGGATGTCCACGGTGAGGTTGTACTGGAGGAGGTCGCCGCCGCGCCCCCTGGGCCCGCCGGCGGCGAGGTCGAAGCGCGATAGCGTGGCGGAGTTCGCGTAGGCCTTGATGGAGCTCGGGCGGAAGATGACCCAGAGGACGAGGGAGGCGGTGCCGAGCGCGATGACGACGAAGGCGACGACCTTGAAGAGGCAGCAGAACAAACAGCACGGGCCGCTCCGGCGGGAGCCGGGGTGACCGTAGTACGTCGGCTGCGGGGGCTGCGGCGGGATCGGTGGGCCGTAGTAGGCGCCGTTCAGCTGCGGCTGCTGCTTCTCGTAGGCCGCCATTTTAATTTGCTAGAGAAGGTGATCGATTGGTATCAGGTTAGTGATAGATGAACAAGCACGTAGCTAGTGATATTTATATGCAGTGATGAGATGAAAAAGAAATGTTTGGATGAGGAAACGAGAGGTTTGGAAGCGCGTCGCGTTTTTCCAAGTTCTAGACGCGTTTGCTTTCGGGAAGGAGTCGCTGCTTCGGCGCAGTTTTGCGCGGCAAAATGATCGCTGTTGCATACGCTTCCCATGTTGAAAATTTGTGTTAACTAACAACGAAAGGGAGGGGACGATTTCATGGGAAGGTTGTAAGACGTTTACTGGCTGATATCGGTTGAAATTTCGCTTAAGTGGAATAAGACGATCATATGTTTCGCGGATGGCTTCCGTTGTGTAGTAGCTCGACTATCTTTCTTGTGAACTTCTTTCGGCGTCACGTGTATCACGACTTGACCTGTATACGTTTCACCACCAGTGTACACATCGTTGCTGCAATGTCCTTTCCCACTGGGACAAGGTCAAATACATGGGAGCTCTTTATCTTGTGAGCATAAACTTTTTGTACCAGAAAGGCCGCCACCCCGCCACCCCTAACCACCACCAAAAAAAAAGCTAAAGTTCTTTTTGGCTAAAACTTATATCTTTTGGTTGCGACTTGTAGTTTTTTTGGGTGTTCGTGTGAGAGATTACAGAGTAACAGAAACTCACGTACGGTTTTTGCCGATATAAATAAAGTCGGCACAGTATGTACTACAATTAACTAATAGATCATATCTTGAAAATATACTTTGTTTAAAAGTTAGTTACTGTAGAAAAGCCAAAAATTAGTTTTTAGAAACTGAAAAGAACAGGTCCAATAGTCCTTCATGGTTTTTGGGTGGTTTTTGTCTTCGGTTTCTCGAAAGCCGAAACAAATGGGGTAATTTCATCATGTGCCTTCTCAAAGCTACTTCTCTAAAAGGATTTCAGGGCCTGTCACCGTATGCGCCGTTTACATCGGTGTCTCCATCGTCCGTCACCATCTCAAAAAACGTAATAAAAAACTATCAATCATAACCTAAAAGAAGATATATTGACATATGCTTCTCCAATATGTTTTAGCTTATTGGAAAAGGCTAACCTATGTCAAAGTCAAGCTTCCTTAATGAAGTCGGGGTAATCCCTTTATTGAAAAAAAAAGTCAAAGGCAAGCGTGTCTACAGTACGCGTAGACAGACAGCATAGTGCCAGTAGTAATTTTGGGCTTATATCCGCAGTAAGCACTATAAGCTACAGAAGAGTATATAAGCCAGGCCCAATGTGGCATGGGCTGGAGCCGGCGCGGTCTTGTCGGCCGTCCATGACGAGAAATTCTTTTGGACCGCACCTCCCCCTTCGGGCGCGAGTGCCACGGCCCAGACGCACACAGATCCCTCGCGTCGCGTGACCGAACCAACTCCCCGTTGTCACGGAGACGCCGCGGCCCATCTTTCTTTACTCCCCACGCAGCTCGCTCGTGTCCACCTCCTTCCAGAGAAGCTAATTAAGCAGACGCACACCGAGATCGACAAGAACGCAAAATTAGAATCAAAAGCTGATCACAATACACTCGACCCTGTTCGACGCCGCCATCAGCTGCAGCACCAGCGGGCACTTGACCGACAGCGTGCTCGCCGACGTGGTCATCAGCTCGCCGAACTTGTACCGCACGGCGCCGTCGACCCACAGGCCCGTCCTGTTATCATCGCCGAACGCACCAATGACCGAGCCCGCGAAGCCCACGGGCGAGCTCCCTTCAAGCACGGCTCGCACCGCGTCGGTCCGCCGCGCGCCCTGGAACGACACCGGCAGCGCGGCGCAGCAGGTCGTAGTAGACGGCCACCCGTTTGTTCGGGTTCGAGATGGTCAGGCCGGCGGTGAGGTTGAAGGACAGCACCGGGGGGCTCGTCGTCGAGTTCAGGTCGAAGCGGGAGAGCGTCGCGGCGTCGACGGCGACCTGGATCGTCCGGGGACGGTAGATGAGCCAGATGAGGAGCGCGAGGACGCCGACGAGGGTGCAGACAGCGATGAAGGCCCTGACCAGGATGCGAAATGGGCTCAGGCGGCGGCGTTGGGGAGGCTGGGCCTGAGGGTATGGAGGAGCGTTGGAGGCGGGCACGACGCCGACGCTGTAGCTATAGACATGGAGTTCTTGCCGTGATTGGTGCATGGCTGGAGGGAGATCATTAGGTGACGTGACATGAAGGAATCGATAGATATAGACGATGGCGTTGTTTGAAACGATCTGATAACGTGTGAAGACAAGAAACCGACGAAATCTTCGAGGCTCGTAGCGGCAAGCCGGCAATACAACGACAGGATATGCTTAACAAAACCGGCCAGCCAGTACGACCAGACGGTGAGTAAATCAAATATAGCTGTAAGAAGCCGTAACAATATGAGCATCACTTCTTGCAAGAAAGACTTGTACCCTTGTAGGATGATAGTTTTGCAGTTTCAGTCGTGAGAAATGACAGAGCATGCGATGCAGCTTCTGCCTGGACAATAAGAGTTGTGTTTGTCTGATGCAAAAAAAACTGCTGACTGGATAGGTATCCAGTGTTGTTACAATGCTTATATGTGGGATGATACGAATTGTCATCAAATCGACTATACTGACAGCAAACAAACACATTCTGTAGAATTCGGGTGAGTTTGACAAACAAAGGAAAAGAAATATTAGATCAAAGTGGTCCTTCAATTAGCCTGATTATGTAAAGTTTACATCATCTTTTCATTTCTTATCTGTTCACAAGTCTGAGCTATTTACAAAATGTGCTGTAAAGAATTGAAAACTATCGAAATGCAAACATGGGACCAATATATCACACGCTGTGAAGGAGCGTGATGTGGTCAAATTACAACCTTTGGAATTTCAGAGCACAAAAAGAAAAAAAAAAGTCAAGGTTATGAGCACTCACATTGAACTGCGACTCGCTTCATCATTCATCATCCCTTTAAAACTTTTGGCCAACCAGATTGCCGTTTCTCGGGGGGACACCTTATCCTTCCCAAACGGCTTCAGAACAACCGCAAGCTCCTCCAGCCTATTGTTCTGCAGTAGATCCGCAGAAAGCTCCAAGAGCCCTTCAAGAGCCTCGGCTCGCTGCCTGAAGGACTTCACATCCAGTGTTTCCTTTGCTGAGGTTGCCTCCTTAAACCCATTGTTGGTTTCAGGAGTAGTAGAATTTACTTCAGGGATAGTGGGCAATTTTACCACATCTGAACTGGCTGGTTTCGGACTGACGGTATTAGCTTCTAAAACGTTGGGCTTCGCAGCAGCAGAATCAAGAAGTACGGAAGGTATAAGGTTCGTTGGGATGTTTCTCACATCTACCTCTTCTCTTACCACGTTGAGAAATTTGCCAAGATCTGTGCTTTGGACTCCCTCAGCACTATCTGTTACTGTCTGCTCACCATTGACACGGAAACTGCTGTGTCTTATGACATGTATAACATCCTCAATTGGAGGGTTCAAATAAGGACCTGATGATTTCTCTGATGACTGCTGGATAGGAGTGGATCCTTTGTCTGGTGCAATGTTTTTTGCTGTTGAAACAAAGGGAGCAATATCTGGTACTGATGAAAGCAGTTCTTGAACTGTAAACTTATCCTCATCACTCTGTACAGTGACTGACACAATGCTCTGCCCCATCTTATTGCAGGGCACGTCATCCTTGCAAATAAACTCTTGCTCGGTGACATCAAAAGATTGGTCCAAGGCCGAGCTTAGACTGACATCATCATTACTAGCCATACTCTTATGCAAAGTGGTGGTGCTGAGCTCTGAAATTGGTATAGCTGTTAGGTCATGCCTTTGAATGGCAGTATCAGGGATCGAGCATTTGCAAGATGAAACCAAGTAGGTTGGTGAATCAGGTTCAGATGGTTCGGACTGCTCAATATTGTCGGCATAACCAATTGTGGAACTGGAGCAGGCACTGCTGTCTTCCTTGGTCGCTACAGCCCTAGGTGGAGCAGATTTTGCTCGTGAAGGACTTGGAGGAGCCATTAGAACACCTGGAAACTCAAAGAGAGCATTATTTGGACCATGGACAGGTTGACAAGGGCTTTTTGCACGCTCCAAGATGACCTTACTGAGAGCTCGTTTCGTCCCAGTGTGTTGTAGACTCTGTGCTCCCACTTGTCTACGAGGGGGAAAACTAGGGCGTCCAGTAAAACTTGTCCTATTTTTAGCTTTTCCTGCAGCTGCATCAACTTCTTCCATGGTCTGCTTGGCAGGGTCTAGCTGCTGCAGGTCATCTGCTTTAATTTTAACTTTTGGAGAATGTTCAACAATAGGTGACTGCAAGAGAGTACCAGAAAAAAATTAGCAACGCAATGAAAGTGGGTTAAGCACAAGAAAAAGATTGATCCTCACCAAATGCTTCAGGGGAGGAGATGCTTGTGTCCGTTTCACAGGTTCACAGGTGACCTTTGCTGATTCATGTGATGTCACTACACTAGACTTTGAACTGGAGGAAATGTCACTGCTAAGCTTTGAATCGTCAGACAAGCGCTCTCTTTGGCTAGGTGAATGTAGCTTTACACGGCTAGCTCTCACAGGTGAATTGTTTTCCCTGAGCTTGCTCTCCTCTCTTGGAGTTGTTAGTATCTTCTTTATGATTTTTGGTTGCTTACGCTCGTATTTTGGATGCTGATCAACATGTATGGATTTAGATGAGCCTTGTCTCTCCAGTTCAGGACCAGCAGTGTCCTTATGGCTTTTAAGATCATGAGGTCTTGAGCATTTTTTAACTGATCCATGTTCAGTAGCTTCAGCACCTTCAGTATCAATGGTGGTGGTGTTGGAATTTGAAGTTAGTCCTGATGTGTTTCTTTCACTTGATTGTATACTGTCTATATCACTCCCAGTGCCAGAAATGCTACCACACTGGCTCCCTGACATGCTTTTCTGACTGCTCCGTGAACTGGTAATGGGTTTCTCTTGTGTTTGCATGCGATGCGATATATCAGCAAATGGGTGGAATTGATTAACATAAGGTTGCAGGTATGGATTTTTCAGAATCTCGGATGCCTGTTTACAAAGGGTAACAAATACTGTCAGAATCAAGTAAATATGACAAACAGGTATTGCAGGGAGGTCTCTATGTGCATAGTAGCTTACAGTAGGCCGATGTTCAGGACTCTTCCTCAACATGCTTTTGATAAGTGTTTTCCTGCATTCAACAGAAAAAATGGACCGTTTTAGCTAGCCATAGACTAGGATGCTCAATCACAATGTGACAATAGAAAGCTAATACTCTGAAGAAGTTGAAACTTGAAAGACAACGTATCTAAGGACTAAATTGTAGGTTTGAAAAGGGTAGAATAGTCTGAAGAAGTTGAAACTTGAAAGACAACGCATCTAAGGACTAAATTGTAGGTTTGAAAAGGGTAGAAATGTTCCATAGCATTACAATAACGATTATGTCAATAAAAATATTGTAAAATTATTTTAAACAAGAAATATAAGAAAAGCAAAACTTCCATATATTGCCAATACATATAACATGAAGATACACTTACATAGCTGATGAGTAGCTAGTAGGCAAAGGGCCAATGGAGGAGCGATTTATCTTACTTATCAATCCAGCCATATCCTGAAACAAATAAGGAGCAAATTTAAGCACAAGTGGACTTTTTAAATTTTAAAACCAATAACACCATCGCGTTGGTAAATGCTGTGAACGAATATGAACAATTTTTTTTATAAAAAATGAACCACAGTCCAGCAATTCGACAAAAATCACATGCAGAGAAAGTACCACTTATCATAATTGTTTCCAAACAAAACTTCAGTCTGAGTTACTTTAGGTACATATGGATCTGCTTAAAAGCAAAATATTCAAACTAAGAGAGAGTAGTTGACCTCTTCAAATACATTTTGAAAGTCCAGGAGACATAAGATCTACATCATTCACAAAAGTCCAGAAATGAAGTTCCTGGATGGATCATGAAGAACTCTGATCCATTATGCTATGAACCTGGAAAAGAAACTCATCCTTCTCTTATATAATATTTCACATGGCATGTGCATGAAAAGTGCACATGCACAATTGCACAGACATAAAGAGAGGAGGAAGAAGGAGAAGAAGCTCTGCAAAAGTCATTATTGCTAAGATAATGACCGACTTCTACCCAGCATTCAGAATAGCACCACAGAATTAAGAGGTTAATGCTTCTTTGTTGCCAAGTGGTTTTTAGCTTACTTAAATGAAAGGATTAGAAGTGGAAAAAATGAATTATTCGATGGAGATGCTAATGCCAAAACCTCGCAATGGAAGGTGCCTATGATCACTATTCCCCTACTAAGGCAAGAGTCTGGAAACCACATATTTTGTACATAGTAACTATTCATAACACCATTAGAAAGTGTAATTCATGTTTCTTATCTCCTATTCTGTTCTCTGATAGCAACCTATATAGCTATTTCTAATTGCTCTAGTCAATCCTATGTAGTGTTGATTAGAAATGGGACCTGCACCAGTATTTGTAAATTAACATCCATGGGCAGATAATTATAGCGATGAAGGAATATGAGCTGATTAGAAGTAAATTATCTCTGGCTAGAAACTAATGTTAGGTCATTATAGTGATTTAAGGAATATGAGCTGATAAGAACTCACAAAAGCCTTGAAAGCAGGTCGATGAGCAGCCATCTCATACATACAGCAGCCTGTACAGACATATATCGGTTAAAACTAGGTATGTAGCATTAATTTCTATAAGCATCTCCATAAAAATAAGGGAATATTACCAAGAGACCATATGTCTGACTTGAATCCATAAGGAATGTCTGCAAGCAGCTCCGGGCACATGTA
Organism: Dendrocalamus latiflorus; assembly: GCA_017311315.1. Lineage (NCBI taxonomy): Eukaryota > Viridiplantae > Streptophyta > Magnoliopsida > Poales > Poaceae > Dendrocalamus > Dendrocalamus latiflorus. Next base: position 13,363,947 of record CM029647.1, on the reverse strand, counting down.
ATTTGGTGTTCCCACAACCTAAGAAAGCATCATGCTAAAACATAAGATCCTGAGAACAGAAAAGCCATTAAGCTAACATATTGATATATTATTAGAACATATAACGATTAATTGATATGTGGTTTTCCATGCAAGATTTTAAAACAGAAAGCAATAGAAGACGGGGGAAATAAGAGAGAAGTTTACCGAAGAGGTTAAATCATCTGCCTTTAAAGTCTTAGCCAGGCCAAAATCCCCTGCAAGTAAATTAGAGATATTTAAACTGTAGGAAATTACAGATGGAATTAAACACATAATTATTTGAATTAGCACAGGACACTAACCAAGACGAATGTCCTGATCTTTTGTGAGAAATATGTTTGAGCACTGCAAAAAAGGACAAGGACACAAAACATTACTGGCTGCTTGATAAGCCAAATGACAGCATGACTACTCTTCGTCACTTACCTTGAGGTCCCGGTGCAAAACAAAGTTCGAATGCAAGTAGTCAACAGCTAGTGCCAATTGAGCAAACCATTTCAGCAGTTTCTGAGAGTCGTTCACAACGGTTAGCACACTTTTGTATATTGTTTTTCCAGAGCATGAAACGAAAGGACTAGAAAAAGTCATTATTACCTCCTCTGGAAAGTATGTCCCATTTGCTTTCTTCATCAATTCAGCCCTGTCAGAGAAGGACATAGTGAGACAAGACAGGTCAACAAGACAGGCAACAGAAAAAACTAACCTCCCGACCCTTAAATCACACTCACATATCGCCACCTTCACAGTATCCCGTCACAATGCAAACGTAGCAGCCCTGCAATAACTCACACAGTAAGCTAAACAAAGATGAAACAAAACAAAAGGCACATTCGGGGTGCATGTTCCTAGAGAACAAACCTTCTCAACCCATGCTTCCTTGAATTCAACAATGTAAGGATGTTGCAGGCGAGCAATAAGGGCCATCTGCAATTTTCCTTTCATCTATCAATTCCTCAAGGGAGTACTAGTAGATGAACGAACAAGGCCTAATGAATTCTCATGCTGGACTGACCTCTTGATGAGCAGACTTGCGGCAACGTTCTGTCTGCCTCGCGAGCCGTATTTTCTTCAGAACATACCTGCAAACCAATCAGATGTCAACCAACTACCGTAAGGGGAAACAGACTCCACAACTAAATAGAAGCAACGTGCATCATACCTTTTCTTCTCGGTCTTGTGGTTCACGAGGATGGCAGCGCCAAAGGCACCACGGCCAATCTGCTCCATAACCTCGTACCGATCCATCCGTGACTCCATGGTTCCCAATCTCTCTTAACACAACTGCTACAACTTTACAGCAGCAACACACACTTGCAAAACTTTAGTCTCTGATACCCAAATCTTCACATCTCTTCTACACGCCACAGCTCCGATCAGCTCCACGTCCTGGGCGATTTCTGCAAAAGCAAAGAAAAAACTGTCATAAATCAAGCAGCATTAGTGCACGTTTTGCATTCAAATTTGAACAAAGCCTACTCTTGTTGCATCGAATAGAACCCTAAACACCTAATTTACTCACACGAGAAAATTTAGCAACTAGCCACACAAATCCACTGGAAAAATCTAGCCACACATATCCATGGCCGAAGTTTAGCGACTGCACTACGCACAGGAAAAGCGTAGCAATTCCTCACAGCAAAGCGAGAAGTTTCGCAACTGTACTACACAGTTCCCACCAACCGCCACTGGCCGAGACAGGGACCTTACCGCGGTTCTCCCCACCGACATTGGCCAGAGGCAGAGTGCTCCGGCGACGCCGCGCCGCTCCACGGCTGATGGGCTCCGGTTCCGGCCGAATCCGGTGGCGTCGCCGGCGGCGGGGTAGGGCGGGGCGGCGTCGCGTCGCGTCACGGCGCAGACGCCTCTGCTCTCCCGCAACTGACCTGAGCTCTCGTCGCCTCGCGGCTTCGGCTGCTAGGAGGAGGCTAGTGGTGGTGCCTCGCTTCCTTTCGCGGAATTGATTTGGTGTTGGTTTTTCTCTATGGCTTCTCTCTCTCTCTCTCTCTTTTGTTCTGGGCGTGGGGGCAGTGGGAGGAGAAGCCATACGCCATGCCCATAATGATGGGAGCCAAAGCCAGTTTTGACATTGTATTATAGTGTATTTATAAAAATAGCAGTATATGGAGGGTATTGACAAAAATATCATTTTTGCCACCGGCGGACCGGGTGGCAGCGGCCGTGAGGTGACACGTGGCGCAAGCCTGCCAGCCCCAGGCAGCCGGTAATTAGGCCGGCTAATTAGCCGGCCTAATTATCTGCCTAATTTTTTTAGTTTAGTGTTTGTTTGAATTTTTAAGTATATAAAATGAGCTCAAAAAATTATGAAAATTTATGTACAGCCTTTTGACACAACTTTCCTCGCAGTGTAATTTTTGGAGAATTTTATCCATGACGAATGTTGCTCAAAAATTCAAACAATTTTGATATTTTTATGAGTTTTTAGATATAGTAAACGAGCATATAAAATTACGAAACTTTATGTGAAGCCTCCTGATATAGTAATAGTTATTATATAATTTTTTTAAAATTTTATGCAGTCCGAATTAGCCATGTTTATTAGAATTAACTTAACCATAAATGTAACGAATATTTCACACTTTTTACAATTTGATGCTACAAAAAATACACCACAGGATGCAACATGGCTCACTCTTCTGAGCCACTGCTATCTTCTCGCCGTGCTTGCCTGCTCGTACACAGTCTTGTCTTTTGTTGCGCGCGAGCATGTCCCGTTGAGTACATTAGTCGGTCCGGAGGTTGCGTATCGGGTCGGAGGAGGTATAAGGACCATTTTGTCTGCTCAATGGGTGGCGGTAGTCCAGTAGGCAGAGGTACAGTACACTGGATCCGGTAAGGGTCAAAGTTGTCCAGCTGAGACGTGCTGAACTGCGAGCGGCCCGCAATAATATCGTGTACGAAGGACTCTAGAAATCCCTCTTGTGGTGCGGACGAGCTCTCGCCCTGACCGTACGTCGCGGCGAAGCCGGAGGAGCTCTGCCCACTAAAGTGTTCAAACCCGTTAACCCCACACACACGGGTTTTACTCATACATATTCACTTATGCACGTTTTTTCAAAGCGTATAAGTCTGTATCCGCTAAATCCTTAGCCTCAATCCATCTCAATCAAACTAGCTCCACCTTGAGCTAAACCGCTCTCCAACACGCCGCCCACGTATCATGATTTTGATCCAAAATGGTTCTGATATTTTGGTCAAACTACCAAAATACCCTCTGTTGACTCGATCATCATCTCCCATTGTAAGCAATTGTCATATTTTCCACGTGTAGGTGCACCACTAGCTTACCACGCCCTGTTAAGTCTCTCCGGTTCTAGTTTTACCGAACCACGGCTCACTTGGCCTGTTTAAGCTACATGATGCAATCCCACCATTCGAACTCGCCTTCGATATTTCCCACCTTTGTGGTGTCATACTTGAGCTCACCGTCTCATCCGATATCCTTGATTGTTTTGGACCTCCGCTCTTCCATAAGTCTAGCCCCAATCCTCGTTGTTGACCACAATGGACTCCAAATGACCTAGTGGGACATTTGCAAACCAATTTATCTTATAGGGACAAAATAAACAAAAATAAGCTATAGAGGATAAATTGAAAAGGCATATGGCTTATGGAAGTGTTTATGCATTTTCCCCCTTTTCTTTACATGGTATCAGCGACGCTGTAGCATGTGGAGAAGCCTCTTATTGGCCATGAAACTGCAGACTGCAGTAGCATGCAACCATGTTCTGTGCCTATCTACTGTGTGCTTGTCAACCTACTCTCCGTCCCGAGCACGCAGCTGATGCTACGGCCGGAGCCGGAGAATAACTCTCTGCTTAGGCGAATGCTCTCGTCCATCTCCTCCCAGGAGGCGGCCATGTGGGAGAACAATCATGCAGTACTTACCAGTCAATGTTGTTATCATACTCGACTAGTACTACTTGCTAAAGACTAGCTCCGTGAGAAGATCTGTATACAGCACGACAGACAGACAAGGACGATATTATTCAGGTTTCATACAACAATACGGTGTACAAGATTTCATACAACACACAGTCCGTGGACCAGAAGGGATATTACAGGTTTCATACAACAGTACGGTGTACAAGATTTATAACGGTGGAACTCCAGCTGACCATGTACAAGACATTTAGCTGAACATATGCGAAGTTATTTATTTATTTCCCCTTTGTAAGGGGCTGTGATAATTTGTTTTCACAGTTTATTGCTGGTTTTCACCTTGAAGAAACCAAACCAGGAGCTTCCCTACCAGCATTGATTGAAATTACAGCTTTGACTTGGCGCGGCTCAATGTTGCATCAATGGTTCCATGCGGTTCATCAGTCGGCATGTACACATCATCAGCAAACTGTAGCATAGAAATACTTCAATTAAAGTGGGCAAGATATGAGAGTTCTGGGGTAGCTTAATTGCAACGCCCAACATAAGGCTTGCTGCCTCTTCAGTGAACATAATTGCACGTTTGCAAGAACATCATTCATAGGTTACAACGATGTGGGCAGACATCGCAGTGCTAATTTTATTCAATCCAGGAAATCCAGCATGGTTATATAGACTATAGTAGCAAAAAAATCAGTTAAGCAAAAATCCTATGAATTAACACTAAAGTGCTATTTTGGAAAATCAGGGAAATTATTCTCCAGGAAACCAAATACATTACATTATTTTGAGCGCATCTAATTCCAATGAATTATGGCCCGGAAATAAAAGCTACTCGCGCCATTTTTTATTTAAATCATTTTTTTAGCTCCAGATTGGGGTTTGGAATTACAATGCTACTAAGAATGTATTTGAACTACAACTGCTAATATACATTAGCCCTAAGAAGCAAGAAACAGAGGAGTGCAAACAGAATAATACAAATGCCCTAAGAAGAACGAAACAGAGGAATGCAAACAGAATAATACAAATGTGGTAACTATCTTTCTCACCTTCACCAATCCTGGATTTTCTTTGCTCGATAAGTTCACAGGCAGAAAGTGGAGGTTTGGCATCCTTAGCTGAACAGATGCTATGTCCGGGAACCTTAAAATTGCACACATATATTCAGTGCATACATATTATAAGTTGCTAAAATATGGCTGAGAAAAGCTACAACAGTTAACAACCAAATCTCAAAGTTACAAACCTGGTAAGAACTTCTTTAGCCATGAGGTATAATGTATTCTGCACTGATGGACTATACGCTCCGACATCAGGAGGACCAAAGAATGTCTCTGCAAGAACTCTCTTTACATCCTGGTATCTTTGTGTGAAGCAGAATGGCTTTGATGGGAGCTGGGAAATATGTTCAAAAGGATACCTGGATACAAAAGGAAAAAAGCAAAGCATGACAATAAATAACTGGATGGGTCCTGCCACGTTCTTGTCATTTAGCAAACTAGAAAATCATGAACCCATGACTTGTAACATGAGCTACTATTAGCTTGAAATCCCAAAAGATAATGTCAACATTGTATGTAAAGATGTAGGACTAATACTAGTAATCAGAGGAGTGAATGATTCCCAAAACCTATTCCCCTGTAGGTATTCAAAATCTTTGCTCGAGTAACTATGATAGTCACCAAGTTCGGATCACCAACACGACGAAGCAAAACAAAGCTAGCTCCAAGAGCCAACAAATTCAACAGCTTTCTATAGGGCTAGTCAGACCACCGTTGATGGGCCGGTCTGACCGCCAGCCCGAGACCAGTCACACCGGCAGGCCGGTTTGATTGCAGGTCTAAGGCCGATCCGACTGGTCTTTTATTCCCAGACCTAAAAACCTCTCAAGACAAAAGCTCAAATTTCGAGAACTTTCTCAAATCTCATCCAAATATTTTCAACTTTTGCATGAGACTTATTCAAGGCAATAAAAACCTAAACCAATAAAAAATTACAAGGTTTTTGAGCTCGAGTTCACCAAATTGACGAGTATCGAATCTAGGTCATAAGAACACAAAAAACCTTAAATCTCAAATTACTTCTTACTCGTGAGGATTTAAAACAAGAGATCTTCCAGATCTATTCTCACATGTCCTAACAAGATAATTTAAGCAAAAGATTGGGCTAGAACTCCCACAAACCCGAAATCACAAATCAAGCTCACGAACAACCAAGCAAGAACACCAACAAGAATATGATTAAGATAAAGTTTTGATCTATTTCAGTGAGGATGATGTTTATATACTCATGGATCTTTACAAGGTGTAGCCAAAGTACTACTCTTTCCTCTTTCAAGTTCTCTCTCACGGCCATGGAAGAAGACAGGGTAGTAGAGCAAAACTAAACCCTAAAATCCTTGAGGTTTCCATCTCCTCTCCTTTCCTCTAAATAATCAGCACAACCCTAATGGGTCCAACCCATTAAGCTTACAGGGAAAACCCATCAACTCCACTAACATAAGTTTTACACACTCACGCACGCTTCTTGAAGCGTTTACAAGACTCAACCCGCTAACTCTTTAACAATTGATCCATATGTCAATTGCAACTCTTCTTAACATAAATCATTTCTCCTTTGCGCCTCTCCACGCCACAGTTTTGATCAAGGCACCAACAACATGGTATTTAGCCAACTACCAAAATTCTCTTAACGAAGCTTTCAGACACCTTTCCGTTACTCCGTCTTCATCTTCACCTCAAAGCATCTCCACATGCTTTGACATGCAGCTCGTAGTGCTCAATGATTAGCCATCACATCTTCATGCATTCAGACTCCCCAAACTGTCTCTACGTGTATCGATTTCGTTACTTTGCGCACCACATGCACCAACTCGCATCTTTGCGATCCTTGTCTTCTCTATGCTTCCCGCTTGAGCCACGTAGACTCACCTGGACTTACACGACCGCTTGGATCTCAGCTCTCCTACCTAATCCTGGTCCATTGCCGTCGCATTTTCCCTGTCACACCGGCCAACTCATCCCGGCTCGATCGCCACCCAGGGCCGGTCCGATCGGACACAGCCAACACCAAAACAAGCTCTCTGGAAAAAAACAGTCGTCGACTAGAAATCGGTCGTTATGCTTCCCCAGTGTGACCGCTCCCAAACTCCAATCACACCGGACCACTAGTCAAACAGGCATTCACAGGTTGATCCGACCGCTTCCTCCCAGCGGTCCGACTGGTTCCACCGACCGCCAGCACTGGTAGAAAATCAGAATTTTCTAAAACTATTGCAAAATTTAAACTTAACTCAACCAAAGTGCCAATTGTTCATCACAAACATATTTTAGACCTAGGACATAGTCTCTCAAAACAACTACACTTGTCCAAGACAAATGGCAACAGAAATGCTACTCAACTGGACATACAAGCAATAGTTAAAATATTATAATACTGAGCTCACTTTTTTCTTGCCTTGAATGTTCAGAATTATTAACGAAGGTAAGAAAGGGATGAATAACTATCAATATGGTGGATAATAGAATTTCTCACGCAGAAAGGAAGAGTGCCATACCTCCACCAAGCAGTTACTTCTGTTGCTACAATTCTTTCTCTTGTATTAGGAAGAAGCGTGTAGCGATCCCTCACAAATCCTTCAAATCCAGACTGAGATAGACAAGGTGGTTAAAAGATAGCATTTACCACTTGCAATTGCAGCCTATTTCTGTAATATTAAAATAAAACAATTCTGTTTCCGTTAAAACTTTTGTTTTCCTTTCTTTATACTTTTTTGGAACTTAAATAGTTCAATTAGTTTGCTTTGGTGACACTTCAGCTACCAAAGTGCCAGCTTGCGACAATGTTGCGTTCAATCCCCACAAGCATGAGTGCATGACATAGCTTACAAGTCCATTCCTATGTCAACAGTCTTCTACAAGGACTATCTCACAACCCACGCAACCGCAGGAAAAGAAAACTAGCATCTGGTAAGACTACATATATCTTCCTATTTAATGATCCCATACAAGTCTCTATCATATCATAAGTCCTAACTTATGCAACTATGTACTGTGAGTGACCTCACTGAAATTAAGAAAAACTACCACACTGGTTTATACAGGACAAGACCAACTCAATCAGAGATCAAGGAACATATTGTGGAGCGCATTTATATGGGAATGGTGGCCTAAGAACCAAGAAAATGAGTTAAAGAAATACCTGAGTTGTCTTTAGCAGTGAGTATCCTTGGATTCCAGAATTTATAAGCAGGCTTCCAGACTTCTTCACAGTGACCTCTGTGCTGTGCTTTTCGACAGCAAGTTTGAACCCTACAAAGAAGTACATTATATAGAGCTATCAGGTAATTCTGAAATGATTCATCTGAAAGGGAGTGCTCTCCTTTACCGTATGTGACATTTAGCACTGAAACTGTAGCACCCTAAAAACAAAAACAAACTCACCCATATCTCTATCTCTTCCCCATATTTATCTCTAACTCTATGTCTCTTTACCTCTTCATCTCTCTCTCTTTCTCTCTCCCTCTATCCATCTGTTCGCATGCGCATGGCAGCATCGGCGCGGCGGGAGCGGCGCTGCACGTGGCATGACGCGGTGTCGTGCAGTGTCGGCATGGCAGCACATCGGCAGCGGCGCGACGGGAGCTCCGGTGGCAGCCGTTGCGGCACGACGGGAGCGGTCGACGGAGCACAGCGCGGCGCGGCATGCGCATGCAGCAAGGCAGCGGCGCGGTACGCGCGCGGCGGGAGCGCCAGTGACAGCGCACATCCACGGAGGCGCACGCGGCGGTAGCATCGCGTGGTGCAGGTGACTGAGCGGCGCGGAGGCGCCGGCGGCCGGCCAATGTTCAAGCCGGCACGGTCTAGTGGACCGGGGCACGGCCGAACTCAAGTTCGCGCGGGATTTTTTTGCCGATTCGTGTAGCGGGACGCTATTCGCTTGGCCGAATATCGTTCGTCCGGCCGAACAGCGATTCGCATGGTGCAAGTCCAGCGAATGTGTTTCTCCCTCCGGCCGAATGATTTCTTTCTATCCATCCTTAATTTTATCTTAACTCTCATCTGATTCGCTTCCGTCCCACCATGTAGGTTCGCACGGAGCTATCGAGAGAGCGTCCGGACAGTTGCGCATTCCCGATCCTTCGTGTGGCGGTTTCGCTGAGTGTGCTCAAGCTAAGTACCTTACGGCCATAACCTTTCTGTTTCGCATATCATGTGGTTTCATATTACTTGTCACCTTGTCATTGAGTAAAAGGATCATATCACTTGGCTAATATCATATCGCTAAAATCACATCACTAAAGTTATCTGGCCAATTTTATATCGCTAAAGTTACCTGACTACTAGCGTATCATTAAAGCTTATTTGGTCAATATCATATCACTAATGTTGTCTGGTTATTATCATATCGCTCATGTTTGTCTGTTTATAGACGTTTAATATTGTATGCATGCCATGATGTTCTAGGTTATTTTATTTCATCTGCTACTATGTTAATTAGGATGTTCAATTAAAATGTTCTATAGTTCATGCTTTTAATTAGTGTTCTAAAATTTATGCTTAAATTGTTGATGGGGTAGCATATGAACATGTTGGAACTTAGATTTAAATTATTGACACTCTTCTAATACTAGGGCTGCTATGTTTTAGTTTTCTAATATTATGTTTCAATAATTGTATGATGTTGTATTTGAGCCATGAAGGATGTATGTATTAAACATGTTAATCTGGCTAATAATCACTTATCACATAATAAAACTTGGTTGATAATTTTGCGTGAGCTATATTATAATACATCTTTAGGATAATTCCCATATCACTATCACCTTTCCATTATTCCACATCACCCCATGTCAGGAAATATGTCTCTCCATTTTCAACCCTAACACATCTTTTCACTTCTCATAACTTGATCGTAGCTTTATCCTCACGATCTCTTAGTTTTCTTAAATTTCATACTATATAATCTGTCCATGATGTATCAGTTACCTTATCATCAATTTTATCATCCCTATCATCTTCATATCGGGAATTTTATGTCTTCATTTTCAACCCTAGCAAATCCCCTCACTTTACCTAATTTTATCTTATCTTTTTCTTAGCTCCTTAAATTCACATTGTATAACATGTTTATAATATAATGGTTACCTGACCTAGGATTATCCACATAGAAGGGAGATTTCCACCCACCTAGTAACATACGGGGGGTCGTACGCTTTCGTTATACAGGATATTACACCCCGTCGGCGGTTATATAGTCGAGGACGATGGCGTGCCTAGCTATTCTCGTATAACCGGGTATGTGGGGAGTAATTGCCAGTGCATTTGCCATAACTTGCTAAATAACAATTATCCTGATTGATCATATGACAGTTTCCAAGCCCGGAGTCATCCACATATAGGGGAGATTACCACCCACCTAGTAACGTACGGGGGGCCGTACATTTCCGTTATGCAGGATATTACACCCCGTCGGAGGTTATACAGTCAAGGACGATGACGTGGCTGACTATTCTCGTATAACCGGGTATGTAGGAAGTGATCGCCGGTGCCACTGTCATAACCCGTTAAATAACATTTATCTTTGATGCCACTGTTCCTGTGGTCTCTATCTCCAGTCTGTATCAGTGTTTCCGATAACCTAGCTTCATTGCACTTAACCTGTATCAATTGTTTGCTTGCTTTGCTTGTCCTTTACATGTCTTGCTTGCATTACCTGTCCTTTACTCACTGTGTTGCGACCGTTTTTTAGTACTTACTGAGATTTTCAAATCTCACACTTGCTCTTTTCAGTCTCAGGTAAAAAGCCAGTGGAGTGATAGCATCATGCATGGGTGGGAGCACTCGAGGTTTCAGCACCGTGGTTTGTCACTGTTTTGTTGTTTCATTTATTCTATATTTGGTTAGAAGTGGACCGGTCCCATGTTTAAACATTTATTCTAGCTTCCGTTGGTTCTCTATTAAAATGTTAATAGAGTTTTAAACTCTTTGTGATTTCTTTTGTTGTTTTTATTTATTCTTCACTTTGGCGATGACGTTCCATAGTAGTATCTCATATGGTTATGTGAGGTGCTACAAAAACTTATATTACACATGAATACATGTGAGATATTTACCATAATAAATGTCATTCAGAAGGGAATTTATATGTTCAAACAAAATTTATTATGTAAGTAGTTGAAAAGAAACTGTCTGCTTGATTCTCATATTCCTCCATTTGGACTCTCAGTAGTTCATACTAGGAAAGTAACATGGACCTCAAAGACAAAATGAAAGACATACTGCACCATTCAACTTGCAACCAGAATAATGATTATGGGAAAATATGCAAAAGCACCATAGGAGAACTAATTTGGCCAAGCCATAGAGATAAAAGGCTCTAGCATACGCAAGCATACAAATAGTGATTATATGCTGTAACATTGGTAAATGCAGCTCTAGTATCAACTCAAAAGCGTCCATTTGGCTCTAGCCTCCAATAAGTAAATATAGGACTTCAGAAACATTAGATAGGCAAAATTATTACAAAAAGGCAAAAGGGTTTCAGATTCAGATTTTTTTTCCTCCCCCTAATATTTTCACTCCCCACCACTCCCACTTGTAGGATGATTAGTGGATGGTGGGAAAGTATGTGTAAAGTGCATAAATTACATACACATGTACTATAGTCACTCTCTATGATTTATTAGCTGCTATTCTTCAGCTAAGGAAACAAAAGAAAATGTTCATCATTAGGACCTACATGAAGATGACAACATTAAGTTGACTCGCAATTAAGTGTACCTTTGGGCAAAAACATGCATGACGATCACTGTGCCTATCTCCTCATGCTAGATAAGAGCAACATAATGTCTGTTGGCAACCTAGCGTATAGGGAATTAGGGATAGTTAAGTCATAGGTAACAAGGCGTTGCCAAGGGTTTGAAGTGTCTCACCTCCCTTCTCTTGCCTTTCTTCTCTCTGTTTACTTCAACTATTACTGCTTGTATGATCTGTTTTAAGAGAAACATTGTCCGTTTTGATCATAAATTGCCTACTGACCTCACTTCTGTAATTCATTCCATTAGCACATGGATCCAATACTGTGCTTGTGCTGGTCTTCAAAAGGAGGCGGGTCAGGATTTACTTCAGAAGGGCTCAAAACTTCTATGGCAGGTGGGATGAAGCTTTCAGCAAGACGCCAGGATGGGCCCCAATGCCTAAAAGTTTACCATAAAGGCTGGAGATTACTGTTGCTTTTTTGTCAGACATCGTTTTTAACCCCTACCTTCTGTGCTCTGCTTTTAGTCAGCTGCAAATTGGGATGGTTGTAAACTTGTAGTGCACCTTAGTTTTTATGAAGTAATGCAAGAATTGTAAATGGACATTTCAACTTGAGCAGGCCCTACTAGCCAATCACATCTAATCTTGACCCCCAAAGTTCACGGCTTATGCTTCATCAATAAAAAGCACCTCTTCCTCACCTCAAACCACAGCACAAGCAAACAGCAAGAATAACAGAACGAGCTCTTCTCACCATGCGAATGAGGTTTCCCGTCGACAACCACACGCTCCCATGGGCGCTCCACGATGGTCACCGTAGCCTCTGAGACCTGCCCAAACACGAACAGACCAAAAATATCAATAAAAATGCCACCTTCTCACAACAAAAACCGCAAAGAAGTCCCACCCCACCTTTCCCTACCTGGGGGTACAACGAGGTGAAATGCCTTCCAAGAATCACCGCGAATTCCTCCATGGACACCACCTCCGTGCACTCCTTCGCCTTCACATACACCTGATCAAACAGAGCCATAGCGACTTAATAACCAGACCAACAAGCGTGAGAATCGCGGGGGCAGAAAGAAGGATAGAGACAGCGCGAACGTACGGTGTTCTTGATGGAATCGGTGGCGACGATGGCGGAGTTGTCGTCGGAGGTGTACGAGGGGAGGCAGTCGGAGATGACGCTCACGGCGACATTCCACTCGGCGATGAGGTGGCCGCCGGCCGCGGCGGGGCGGCGCCAGACGCGGGTGACGCGGACGCGGGACTTGCCGTGCCTGCCCTGGAGCTCGAAGCGCTCGGCCATGGCCGCCGGGACGGGATCTGATCTGTGCGGGAGTGTGGTTGCGCCTGCGCCGAGGGGTGGGGGTGGGGGGAGAACGGCTGATGCGATCGCAGGCTACCCCGAAGCAGGAATATGGAGTGGGCGAAAGACGAAAGTGACCACGCTCGGTTGTCCGCTAACCTCGGAGAGAGACGGCAGTTGAGCAGATGACAGGGCTGGCCCACACGTCGGGGGTGGGCGGGGCGTGGCGCAACTATGGCCTTGCATGTACTTTCAGTTTCGGCCCTGTTCTTCACCTCACAAGTCGGCGCTTTTGGTTTTTGCTACAGTACTTAACTTTTAAACGGAATATTTTCTCAAGATATGATCTACAAGTTAAACAATCTACACGTTAAAAGCATAACATCTGTACCAACAAAAATCACAAGTGAGTATTTGTCTCTCCGTAATCTATACCGTAAACAGCAAAAATTCAAAAATTTCAGTCATAAACCGCAGCCAAAAAGAACAGGCCCTTCCGCTAGCGGCTAGCCGAACAAACACAGCGACTTCTCGAAACCATTTTTTAAAATAATTTTTTAAGTTAATATTTATATGCTATTAGTGTCGCTGTCTTAAGAAATTTAAAAAATATTAGTCATACTCAAACAAACCACCGAACACAACTTAAAAAAACTAGTGCTAGCTGTACTTACTCCATATAGTAGCCGACTGGGTGTGGCACATGAGCCGCATACGTATCTAACTCTATCCGATTTGGACTGCTTCGTGTATAATTGCTAGGTCTACGCTGCTTCATGTGTTCAGTAGATACTACTCCTCCAACAATTGAGTATCAAAATCCACAAGATAATGTGGAAATAAAAAAGAAGACACATGCCAACTGCTGTACTTTTCTCTATATAATCAAAAAGCTTAGTAGAGGTGTTTAATATTGAGAAAAGTGTTTTATTTTGTTTCAGATAGTCAGCTTTTGCTTACTTTCCAACGAATTTTAATCCTTGTTAGAATCATTATTGGATGCCAAGTCACTAACCGAACAAAGGATATTTGCATATATCATGGAGGTGGAGGGATTGCTCTTCCCCTAACATTTTTTTTGTATTCCAAAACAAACCCAAAATGCTAGAAGGGTCTTTGCGACATAATAATTTCATAAAAACGATGTAATTTCTTTCTAAATCATGTAAAAAATTATTCCGAACTAGGTCAATGTAGCAAACTGGCAATATACTTTTATCTTTGGTCTCTACAAGGGTAAAATTCAACATTTTAGCAAGTCAGTTTTAGCAATATGCAATTGCTTGTCTAGCGCCCTGTTTAGAATGTAGGAATTTTAGAAAGAATTCATTTCGCACAAAAATCGGAAGAAAAATTCCGCATTCCCATCAGGACCTAAGATGTAAAACATTTTGCAATTATTGTAATCCTAGAAAATGTTTTTAATGAGAAACTATGCAAACAACATAGAGTCCTAGATCGTTACGCATGTCACATGCAACCAAATTTCATGTGTAAGAACCCATTGCATCTAAGGGCTTGTTTGTAATGTGAATTTCTATCGTTTTTCATAACAATTAAATTATTTTCTATATAATTTCTGCAAAAATTTTAGAAATTAGTGTGTTGCAAAGAGGACCCTAATTCGCATTTCGCTCCCTGGCGCACCCTTTTTATGATGACATGCAGCAGATATTCAAGCCCGGCCTGACCTACGGTGCTACGTGAAGAGTGAGGAGAAGACAGAAGCGTAGCCGGTAGCTGGCACTAGCGTACGGTGTACCTGTAGCATGGTAAGGAGAAGAACCACTACTGCACACGGTTTTACTGTAACCGCTGCAGCCCATCGTTTGTGCTATCGGCTTGTGTTTGTGGATAATGCTCGCTGTTTCTAACAATACTTAAAGGTGGTGATCTGTTCGGCTGAAAGCATCATGGTTTATGGCTGAAAATATTGTAGCTGGCTGAAAAAAGTATTGTAACTGACAGAGACTTATTTACCATAATTAAATTTAAAAAAAATTAAAAATAGAAAAAACATATTAGCCCATCACGTATAATGTAAACAAATACAAGGAAAAAAAGAAACGGTAAAAAAACTCAAAAAAAGCCAAAAGTTCAGAAAAAGACGAAATTTATGAATAGTGCAAAAATAAGCTGAATCTAGAAGCTGAAGCCATATCAATGAGGGCCTTAAATTGCTGAAAGATCATCCATGCTGAATCATCGGATGATCATTGACTCATGCTGATGTGATTAGAGGTACTAAATAAATGCGAAGTTTGGCTGATGCAAACTACATTGACCATGTTTTTCAGATCTACAGCTGATGATTTTTTATGTAATTGATATTTTTTTATTTACGTTTTTCGAGATGATAGAAGATGATAAAAATATGATTTTAGACTTAAAAAGTTATTTGAATAAATGGCTTTTGGTTTTGAGAAGTCGTACTATTTATTTTAGCTTCCGAAAAAATTGAAGCCAAAAAGTATTAAAAAAGGTAAAAAAAAATAGGATTATTTTCTTGAAGTCGTTGCAATCTGACGACACAATTAGCATATGCTAAAGTTCCCTAGATCAATGAGCAAATGGCTACCCCGCTGCCAGTGGGCAGTGGATCAGAAAACTGTGATCGGATTTGGCTCGGGTTATCGGGTACATACTACTAGTATAATTTTGAGTAGCGACTATGGTATGCTTCGTTCCAACAATGTAGATGTACTGTACCATCAGTTCGTCTAACTTTATGTTCCGCGAGGTGTCACCACGGGAGTTCTTCATCGAACGTGTACCAACTGTCGCGTCGCGCGGTGTAGCAGATTCATGCAACATGTGTGTAGGCGTGCGTAACATCGTCTCAGCCGCCGACTACCTTGTTGATGATGCCGACACTCTCGCACGGCCGCACCGTGGGATCCTATCAAAAGTTTTAGGAATATTTATGATAAATTATTGTCAATATGTATTAAGTTAAATTATAAATTTAGGAAATTTTGGATTTTCAGCTTATTAGGTTCAACACCGGCTAGTTCTTAATTTCGACTGAGTTCTGAATTTTAGAAATTTAATCATGAATCAAGTCGAATTGTCCTAGGATAATGTATTCATGTTGCATAAAGCATGTTTAAGCTAATATAGATCAAATTATGAAGAACTTATGTCCAAAAACGATTTCTTAGTCTTTGAATGTATAAGAAAGCTTGGGATCAACTATATTCAACGGCAAAAACCAGGATTACGCTCATAGAAGAGCCGATGTCTAGAACGGTTAAGGATGCTAGGTGAGATGGTTGAGCTCAAGCATGACACAAGAAAGGCAAAAAACATTAAAGGAAAGGTTCGACCATCGGATTTCACCAAGTGGCTTGGTCAGTCCAAGTAAGACATGATTCAGTGGAATCGGAGCAAGAGAGACTTGCTGATGCGGGACAAGCCATTGATTCACCTACATATAACAAGTATGGCGATTGCTTGTAAGAGAAAGAGAAGACCTGGTCAAAGCGGTGGCATGTTTGTAGTTAACTAAATATCGAAAACTTCATGGCACCAAAACCATGATGCTTGAGCAGCGTTTGGAAAAGTGGTTTAGGTTAAGCAAACGCTGAGAAGATCAAGTGAATGTGGTTTAGGTTAAGCAAACGCTGAGAAGATCAAATGAATCAAATGCTAGTGTCTTAGTCGATTTAGGCTCTGTGATTTGAAAAGACGTGCATGAGTTAAGTGTGAACTAAAACCCATATTGTGAGGGTTAACGAGTTTCTTTCAATTATGCTAGTGGGTAGTATCCATTAGGGTTAGATTTAGATGGGTTAATCCGTCTATTTAATGGATTGGGGATGGAGGCTTACAAGCTAACCATCCCAACCATTTCACTCTTGAGTTCTAGGGTTAGGGTTTGAGACAGAAGAATTAGTATTGTGGTATGCGCTCTTGTCCTCCTTAAGGAGTGACTGAATTTTTCATCCTTAAGTAGCAATAGATCAACTTTGTTTATTGTAACGCCATAAGGTCCAAATCGGCTCAGACCTAACCACACTCTGGATAGGCCACGCATACGTAGCAACCCGCTTGCACTTTCGTCCTCGCTTCGCGCAAAACGGTTAACCGGAGGTGCTACCATTGGAACTCCTAGGCTTTTATATGTAAGTGACTCTCAATGTAAGCTAGCAAGGTGGGACTAACCCAGAAATTTATGTGCACACACACATGGGCCAACATGGGCCGGGGTGTCACATACACCCCCCTCAAAGGACCCGACATCCTCGTCGGACCAACATACCCACATCGGAGCAAATGATAAGGATCTCCCCTTTTGGCACATGTCTGTGCCTTCAGTGCCAGCACATATGACATGCCGTGTGTCCACTCCAAGCCCACACGCACCATGTGTCATATGCCCGCGCCCTTGACCCGCACGCGCCTATGTAACCGCGAGAGTCGGCTCTGATACCATTTGTAACGCCCTAGGGTTCAAACCGGCTCCTAATCACATTCTGGATAGGCCACGCACACGTAGCAACTCGCTTGCACTTTCGTCCTCGATTCGCGCAAAACGGTTAACCGGGGGTGCTACCATTGGAACTCCTAGGCTTTATATGTAAGTGATTCTCAAGGTAAGCTAGCAAGGTGGGACTAACCCAGAAATTCATGTGCACACACACATGGGCCAACATGGGCCGGGGTGTCACATTTATCTCTCACGAAGTGTTCTTGTCTTGATTGATTTGCTCTTATTCTTGTTGGTTCTTTGGCTCTTCTCTCCCATTTTCGATCTTTCAGCATGTAACAACGTGTAAGTGATGGACGAGGGGCAGGGAGGTGCACAGAGCTGGTCTGGTGAGAGAAGGGGCGGCACCGACGAGGAGGAGGGAGCAACACAGAGGGCGACGAAGAGGGCCGATGGGAAGGGCGCAGGGTGGGAGGCGGCGGGGTCGAGTTGGAGGCAACGGGATCGGGACAGGGGTTAGGGTTAGGGGTTATATAGTAAGGGAGAAATGATGAGAGATGTTGGATTTTAATCTAAAAGTCATAAATTTAGATGATTATTTGAAATAAAATATTCAGATAATTACTAGACACACTCTTGTTTAATTTTAGTGTAATCTTATATGTTTTGAGGATGTGCCCACCTGTGGCCATCAGGCTAGAGGCAAGCGTGAGCCCCATCCATCAGGCCCGTTCACCTGCTACCTCGCCTCCGTCCACACCCACAACCGCCAAAACCAGCTGGCCACTTGTCACCATTGAGCCCTGCTCACAGTTCACGGCCATGCTCGCTCGCTTGCCTATACCAGCCCACTCACAGGTTTGCCTCTGAGCACGCTCTCGGCCTTGTTGGCAACTTCTGAGCACAGCTTGCTATACCATTCGTTCACAGAGAGCGAGAGTAGTGGAAGGGGAAGGAAGCTTCGTGAGAAGGGGTAATATGAGTCAAGATGGAAGCGAGGCTTTGAGCGAAAGGAACGCGGTAGGAACTAACGGTTCGTGAATGGAGCACATATGGCTGAGGGAGAGAGAAGGGAAGAAGATTCTGGATGGAACACATGTGGGCAATCAATCCGTTGGTTACAAAAATCGAACATTTCTAGCTATCTCGTCCAAACGAGTCACGACGGTATACCGTACAATAGTTTTCTCGTAAGTTAAGTTGGCTTACAAATGCCCCCCTGTCTCATATTCGCACTATTTTCTCGTGGTTTAATTATCTTTAACACTTGTTTCAATAATTTTAGTAATTATGCAAGTGATATGAGTACCTGTATCAATGATTTGAGTGATTTCGGTATTTGTAATACACGATTTTAGCACAGAAACATTAATGAAATGATGCAGTACCAAAATCACCTAAATAATTGAAATAAATATTAACATCATTGAAACAAGTATTGACACCACTAACAAGTGCCAAAGATAATGAAAACCATGAAAAATAGTGCTAACATGCGGCTGGGGGTTATTTACATGCCAACTTAACTTATAGGGGGCAAAGTAAACGATAATTAGATATGGGGGGGCAAATTGAAAAAGTAAATGACTTATAGGGGTGTTTATGGATTTTTCCTTTTTTTTCTCTCTCTCTCTCTTTGGCATGAGTTCATTGCGAAGCACTTCACGAACTAGATGTAGATCTTCAATATATTCCACTCCTATATTGATGACAAAATGAACCTTATGATTTGCCTGTGAATATTCGTCGCTTGGATACTCACGGTATACAGAAAAGTAGTTATGAGGAATCCAGAATAAAATGAATTGAGCGAATGAAACATTTGCACACCACAATTTGCCACCCACCCCTGCCCCCAACATATACACTCCTACCTGAATTCAGTGGTGTTCCTCTTTCAGCAGACTTTGTTTACTTGCTGGCTTTACAGAGTTGTGAATATAATAGTTTTTTGAGTAATTTTAGTCAGCACATAAGGAATCATCTTATCTGACATATTTGAAGAAGAGAATGCTATCATACCCCCAAGTTTTACTCTCTTTATCTTACCTCAAAAGTACTTCACATCTTTCCTTTGCTTGATTTTAGGAAGGAGTACTTTGAAATTCCATGGACTAATTTGAGATCAAAGCTGGAGCCATCTGTTGCGGAGAAGTCATTAATTAACCACACTGATTACTTAGTGAGCAGTCCAGTCATTACAGCCTCTGCTGCTGATGTAAGTGAGGGGGTCGTGATGACAGCAGAGTGTCGTTTGGTGGAATACACTTACCTTGTCATAGCCACATGTCACGCGAATCAGTGTCCTCGAAAAAGGAGAGACAGACTAGAACAGTTTCAGGAAGGCAAGCAACCGCTTCCCTCAAATTGATTCTGTGTTTCATAAGTTTCTTTGTCTATCCACCTGTCTATCATTTGGATGACCTGAAAGTTGTCATGGACAACCAGACAAAATTATAACATGTAGATTTTACTCATCAGAAAATTCAACTTATTAGAACTTCTTTGCCAGAACTGAATCTGTTTACATAACCACCCTTACCTTTTGATTCATTTCACCCTTACCTTTTGATTCATTTGCACCAAGAAGCATGTTTCTAATAATCACTATCAATTCCTCGTATTTTCAAATGGAATTGTGCAATAGCTCAGGACCACATATGTCAAACAAATTTAATGCTTCAGTGTTTAGCTATATTCAATCCAAAATTGTGTGTTATTCTATACTCTTTTTAAATGAATCGCTGCTGGTGTACATTTGACATAGGGAATGTTTGCCATATATGCAGAGACGGAACTGGGGGGGCCAGCAGGGGCCACGGCCCCCCTATGCCGCAAAAAAATTTTAGACCCCCCCTCAGCGATGACGGCCCAGCCCAACAACGGAAGGAGAAAGGTCACGTACGAAGAGTCGAAGACTCGCCGCTCGCTCCTCGCGTCGCGTGTCGCCGCCAGTTGCAACTCGCGGACTCGTCCACTAATCCACTCGCCGACTCGCGTCGCTTCCAGTTCCCCATCGGCCATCGCCAGTTCCGCAGTTCGCCCATCAGAGAGAGCAACCGAGCAGCCGATCGGCCGAGCGCAGAGGAGCAGCAGGCAGCAGCCGATCATCAGTTCAAGGAGCAAGGATTCAAGGAGCAAATCTGCAACTCTGCATACGCAAACGCAACTGTGCAAGCAGCCGTAAAGTTACTAAGTTAGTATAATTTAATGATGTGCTTTCTATTTTTTAATTGATAATTTGCAATGATCATCCGTGCAAATTTTTGATTTTGTATGATTGTATGCATATTCAGGTAGGAAATAATGCCCCCTAAAAGGACAATTGATTCTTTTTTCAAGAAGGTAGATAGAGATGGTGATGGACAATTGATTCTTTTTTCAAGAAGGTAGTAAGTTTCTTTTATCCTCTTTTACTAAAGAGTCAGTTCTATGTGTTGTCACAATAAAAACTATGATTATATGGATATTTATATTTCATATATATACACTTTGCCGATCCTTGTGGTTTGTCTGGCCACACTGGCCCCCCCTTTCTCACTTTGCTGGTTCCGTCACTGCATATATGACTGGTTCTTTGCAAATGATTTTTTTTAGCTATGAATGCAAACGATATTGGTAGCTCTTTGTGTACCTGATCGCATTTACATTTCCAGATAACATGAAGATAAAACATTCTGGGTCTATTCTTATTAGTGGGGGTGGGCAATCCGGTGTTGAACTAGCTGCTGACATAGCTGTGAATTATCCAGAAAAGAAGGTGACTTTGGTTCATGACAGACCAAGATTGTTAGTATCTATTGGCCAAAAAGCTGGCGGCAAGGAACTGCGTTGGTTGATATCAAAGAATGTCGAAGTTCTTTTGAATCAGTCGGTCGATCTAGAGTCCATGTCAGAGGGAGACATGCTCTACAGAACTTCATCTGGGGTAGAGATAACAGCCGATTGCTACTTCTCTTGCCTCGACAGTCCACTGAGTTCATCATGGATTAGAGATTCTGAGATGAGAGATTACTTGGATAGTGATGGAAGATTAATGGTTGATGCAAATCTCAGACTGAAAGGCCAAAGTAATATTTTTGCCGCCGGTGATATCACTGATGTTACTGCAAGCCATCCTTAACTTCAACTTTTGTTGTGGAACTTCCACGTATATGCAACAGCTAGCTCTTATGTGATGTCACAGCTGACAAATCTATTTGTTAACTGCTGTGCTGATCCTCGTAAAATTTCTTGTTTGTTAACTGCATGCGATGATAGTCGCAAAGAACATAAAGCTGTTGATGGAGGGAGCAAAAGACAGTAAGCTATTGAAATACAAACTTCGCTAGCAACGCCGATGGTGTCACCGCGAAAGAAGGATGCGACGGTCATAGGGCACCTTCCTGGGATGATGAAATCCCGAGATTTGCTCGTGAACAGAACAAGGACTCTGCTGGGGCTTCCACGGTGAATTGCTTGCTCTACGCTACATTAAATCCAAACACTCAACGTGCGCCCCTGGATTCAGCAACTGAAGGATGATTGGGATGGCGCATATTCTGCCCGTGTTGGCGTCGAGGGCGACAATTTTGACTCTGTGCATTGGCCATGGGCTGTCGGTTGGATACTTGGATAATAGCTGTACACAAAATCACGTTGTTTTTGCTTGTCAATGGAACATCATGGTTTATTGGATTGTGATGACATGCACATTTTAGGACACCTCAAACAGTGGGTGCTTTTTCATGGAAAAGATGCTTCCACCTAACTGTACGTGACATTTGCACATTGCATTTTCATGTCTTTATCTGGCTTGGAATCATAAATTTGCTACCATTACATCGCACCTGAAATGGCACGGCACATTTTCCTTTTATTTCGTTCTTTTCTGAATAACATGAGTTCAGAATCCTAAAATGGTACTACCCCTGGTGCCTGTTGTACTGCGACAAGCACCTGAGAAAATCTCGCACGCACTGATCATTCACCTCATCGTTTCCAAACACTTTGGCGACCTCCGTGACCTTAACCCCGAACTCTTCGCCTTCGTCCTCCACCATGACCCTCCTCAGAGCGGCCGCGATGTCTGTGGCCGCGAACGAGCCGTCCTGTTCGTCCCGCGGCACCTCGACACCGATCTTCTTGTCCACCAGGTGCCTGGCATTCAGACCCTGCTCGAACATCAGCGGCAGCAGCACCAGCTTGACGCCGTGCGCGAGGCCCTCGGCGATGGAGTTCCAGCCGGCGTGCGTCAAGAACCCCCCGACCGATCCATGGGCGAGAAACCTGACCTGAGGCACCCAGCCGCGGCAGATGACTCCGCGGCCGTTGACCCGCTCCTCGAAGCCTTCCGGCAACCCGTCCGTGCCGTCGCCGGCGTCGGCGTCCGCCGGCGCCCTGAATGCCCAGATGAACGGCAGCCCGGACGCCTCCAGGCCGAGTGCGATTCGTTGCAGCTGTGCGCTTTTCAGCTTCACCTCGCTGCCGAAGGCCGCGTACAGGGCGGAGTTTGGTGTTTGTCTGTCCAGCCAACGTATTGTCTCCTCGTGGCTGGCGACGTCTTGTGGTGGCGGCGGAGGGAACAGCCCTACGGGGATCACCGGCTTCTGGTAGAGCTCGCCGACCAGCTGTAGCCACTCCGGTTCGAACTCCCTGCAGGTCCTGATGCCCACGAGCTGGCACCCTTCGATAGACTTGCCGAACCGGTAGCCCTCCGACACGCCGGAGTCGTCCGGGATCAAGCCCGGCTCGAACGTCTCGCGCGCTTCGTAGCCGCGGTACGCGACGGTGGTCGGGAAGGGGACGTAGTCGGGGACGACGGTGAGGTGCCCCGGCTCCGTCCTGGCGTACCTCCCGTGACCCATGAGCGCCTCCGCGGGGCCGAGGAAACCGAGCGCCGCGGCACCGAACAAGCTGAGGAACGCGCACGGCACGCCGTACCTCGCCGCGGTCGCGGGCGCCCAGTACGCGGCGTAGTCGAAGAGGACCCAGTCCGGCCTCGACGGCCCCGGCTCCTGCAGCAGCCGCGACAACTCGCGGTCGAAGGCGTCGTCGTAGGCCCGGCGCATGTACGGGCGGAGGTCGTCGGAGGGGAGGTCGATGGTCGCCTCGGCGTGCTCCGGCAGGCGCTCGACGCGCGGCAGGGGGACGTCCACGACACGGATGAGGTCGGCGAGGTTCGGAGGGATGTCGATGAGTCGGCGGGTGTTCCTTGGCGTGGAGAGGAGGGTGACCCGGTGGCCCTGCCGAGCTACGCGCTTGGCGAACTCCGCGAAGGGGAGGATGTGGCCGAAGGCCAGCCATGGCAGCATCACTACGTGCATGCTGCCGCTGTTGG
The DNA here is from genome assembly GCA_017311315.1 of Dendrocalamus latiflorus. Taxonomy (NCBI): domain Eukaryota; kingdom Viridiplantae; phylum Streptophyta; class Magnoliopsida; order Poales; family Poaceae; genus Dendrocalamus; species Dendrocalamus latiflorus. The sequence continues at coordinate 13,340,206 of CM029647.1, read as the reverse complement.
TGTCCATCTGAAATCACCTTTGGCAATGGAGGGAGCGCAGAATTTTCCGACGAGATTGGAGGAGGAGATGCTCTGTTGATCGCTGGAGTTATACAGATCTAAGAGCAACTCCAGCAGGGCCCCTACTTGAGCCCTCAACCCTCATATTTGAGGGCTTAAGGCAAAAATGCAACTCCAGCAGGGCCCCTACTAGAGCCCTCAAATTTGAGGAGCCCCTCAAATCCCCCTCCCACCCCTCATTCCTGGGGGCTCTAGGCCAAGCCCTCAAAATTCTGTTGAGTCAGTTTTCCCCTCCCGCCTCTTTCCCTTCCCGAGCGAGCTCCCGACGTCCTCCCCGCGCGCCCCTTTCCCCGCCTGCCTCCCTCCCGAGCGCGTCGCCCGCCTCCCTCCCCGCGCGCCTCCATCCCCGCCCGCCTCCCTCCCGAGCGCGCCGCCCGCCTCCCCGCTCTCCTCCGCCCGCCTCCGCCCCGGGACGCCGCCTCCCCCCTCCCCGCTCTCCTCCGGTCGTCTCCGCCCCGGGACGCCGCCTCCCCCGCCTGGATCCGGTCGTCTCCGCCCCGGGACGCCACCTCCCCCGCCTGGATCCGGTCGTCTCCGCCCCGGGACGCCGCCTCCCCGCCTAGATCCGGTCGTCTCCGCCCCGGGACGCCTCCTCCCCCGCCTGGATCCGGTCGTCTCCGCCCCGGGACGCCGCCTCCCCGCCAGATCTGGCCATCTTCGCCCCGGGACGCCGCCTCCCCCGCCTGGATCCGTGCCGGCCTCGCCCCGCCCGGATCTGGCCGCGCCGTCGCCCGAGCGCCTCCCGGCCGCCCGCCTCCCCGCTCTCCTCCGCCCGCCTCCCTCCCGAGCGCGCCGCCCGCCTCTTTCCTCCCGCGCCGCCACCGCTCCCCGGCGATTCCTCCCGCGCCGCCACCGTCCTCCTCGGCCTCGCCGTCGTCGGAGGAAGCGAGGAGGCGGACGAGGAGGGAGAGAATGAGGAGTGGGTCCCATGTGTCAGTTGTAGTGGAATGGATTTGAGGGCTGAAATTTGAGGGGTGCTGTTGGAGTAGATACAAAAAAATAGGGCCCTCAAAAGTAGGGAGAGCCTCAAATGAAAAGTAGGGGCCCTGTTTTGAGTAGTACTACTGGAGTTGCTCTAACGAGAGTATGAACTCTCCGTATTTGCTGACCATCGGAAGGTCAAATAGGGAGGCAACGAACATATAAAAATGGAAGCAGATCGATCGACCAGTCTGGCATTCTGGCTGCGTCACGGATGCTGCGGTGTCAGTCACACCTGGATGACGAGCTGCAGAAGGATAAGCTGGGCACTGAGCCCTCGAACAATCGCGGCCATGCCCGTGAGAGTTACATCGACGGCTGCGGTGGTATCCACTATGCAGGCAGCTCGAGGTTCAACGTCATCCTGCAGTGAGTGGAGGACGGTGTCCGCTCCGGCTCCGCCACCTGGACCCCACGATTCAGCCAGTCAGAGTTCCCCAATACGACTCAAATTGCACTACTGGCTTCGCAAAACGAGGGCCGAAGTGTGCTCGGGCGGATCCATCGAAAAACACGGCTGCTTGCGGGCCCTGGTCAAACGCAATGGGCTAGAAGTAGAGACGAACTGCCGATTGGGCTGGGCCTACGCTAACATGGCTACTAGAGTCCAGAGATAAATATACAGCACGTATACAAGCCGACATGGCATGTATTTCGCCCTAGAAAGATTGGAAATCTCATCTCCGAAGAAGTTTAAGAAAACTTGGAAATTTTCTCATCTCATGGTCGAACCCCGTCACAAAATTCCTAGTTTCGCTATTACTTGCCATCCTACGACTGCGTGGTAGAGACTAGAGAATCATTCGTCCTTCAAACTGGCTCGGTAAAACATAGTTGGACCTCCAAGGCATTAGGCATAGATTCGTAGCGTGGTTTATCCCAGGAGACAAGCAAATGAAATCATAACAAAAGTGTCGAATATATTGTCACATCAGTGGGTGTGATCAAAATGGCTTGAGCTTTTGGCTTCAGCTTATTTTTGCACTATTCATAAATTTCGTCTTTTTCTGAACTTTTGGCTTTTTTTGAGTTTTTTTACCGGTTCTTTTTTTCCTCGTATTTGTTTACATTATACGTGATGGGCTAATATGTTTTTTCTATTTTTAAATTTTTTAAATTTAATTATGGTAAATAAGCCTCTGTCAGCTACAGTGCTTTTTTCAGCCAGCTACAGTGTTTTCAGCCATAAGCCACGGGCTTTTCAGCCATTTTGATCACAGCCAGTAAATTACTCGAATCCTGTCCCCCCCCTAAATAACTAAATCAATCAGTCATATTCGTCAGACCATCTCTAATGTCATATTTTAGTCAATTCAAATAAGAAAAGAGAAAGTATTCAATCGATTTAATATATTAGAGAGAATAATTCTAACAAAAATATATAGAATTGGACTCTACTTAGGAGTTGATTCAAAATATTAAATAATGTATATAACCATTAAACAACTACATATGAGAAAGTGTGGTTAAAAGAGAATATTATTATTTTATAGTTTTTAATGTAACATAGGTCTTAGGTATTAGTAGAAATCAGTTCAATACATTAAAGAAAAATAAGCGTAAGTTCTTAAAATACTTACATAACATGATTTTAAATTGATATCAGTTGAATACACTGTATTCTGTATATGCTCTCAACAGTAATCCCAGCCAGGCATCGATCCATACCCCTATGCCACGGCTTAAGTAGACCAAATCATCGGTAACTGCGAGCCAAAGCTTGATTACTCGCAAACAGCGGGGTTCAGAATTCATATTAGCGTCAGGGGTAATTAAAAAGGACTGCACCCACCTCAAAAGAAACGGAGGCTACTGCTATTTAAGAATTGCTAACTGCAGCACCTAATCTGCAGCCTATGTTCTAGTTAAATACTAGCTAATCCGCTGCCCAACTTGACTTTTTTTTACTTACAACTTTTTTATTGTATATTTAATTTATTTTATACTATAGCTGTTAGTATTTTTTAGTATAATTAAATTTAAAAATATAAAATATATATTATCTCATCACACATAATAAAAAACACGAAAAAAGCAAAGAACCTAAAAACACCAAAAATTCAAAAAAATAACAAAATTAAGGGTAAAAATCAGGAACTAAAACAAGCGAAAGCGAAAAGGGCGGGTCTTAACACCGCAACATTCTCTGCCACGGTCAGCCTTACGTACAGGACTGGTCAAATGACCCATTTCGGAGCCACTGAACCAAAAAAAATGCTTGGGATAATACAAATGAAGTACTAAAAGACACCTTTTAGGATCTACAGTGGCATTGCTGTGGATATATGTGAAAACCAGTGTCATGTATTTCTCTCTTTCCAGCTTATTGGAAATCATCAATCATGCATAGTAATGATTTGCATAGCGAATCTGGATTGATATTCTAATCGCCAAAAAGATCGTGTGCCTATCAAATTTACATTTCCTTCTGAACCACTAACCTACGTTTTTTTTGTCAGACAATTGTTGATGATGGAGTCGCTAATCTTATGAAATAATATAAAAAAATAACTAAAATCTTTGGAAAAGAATAGAGATGCTCTTTTATTGCTATGAAATGATTACAGGGTGTCTTCAATAAGGCGATAGACTAACCCTAATTACACTAAATTAAATGAGTATAAATTATCTTTATCGTCCAGTCTTAAATACCAACGAAGAGATTTCAATTATCTATTGGGAAAGACACCTTGTGGAACCAGCGTGTCTGGTCGGGAAGACAGTTATTGTCAGAGAGAGAACGCCTGATCATCGGTCGTTGTCAGCAGCAGACGAACGTGGGCAACAACCGCATGACAGTTGTTGTCAGAAACTCAAAGCCGAAGCATTGTGCTATTTGGAGTAGATAAGACATGTGTTCCATCCATCGCACAGAAGAAACATCTTGGAATCGGATCCAGCGACTAGTTCGTAAACTCTCTTAGTAGTCATCCGGTCAGGCAACATGAATAGTATTTCCCTAACTAGGGTACTCGGGAAGCAACCTCTAGAGGTTTATGACCACGGGGTCTCTTGGCCTTGATTATATATTAAATCCATATTTAATGATTTATTTCACTTTGCCCCAAACTTTTAAGTGAATTTATAATCTTTCGATCGAATTTTCAATCGGGAAACTACTCCTTTAAATGGTAAGAGTAAAGAAGCGGTTCATATTCACTTTAAAGTTGAGAAACTAACCGGGAAACTGAAAGGTTTTGGTGTCCGTTGGACTTCGAATTCGGTAACCCCTTCTTGCAGTTGGAGAGAAACCCTTATAAAACCCTTAGCGTGCAGCCTTAGGGTTTTACGCTTTTAAAAAAATCTTTCATCTTTTGTTCTGCCCTTTTGCTCTTTGCCTGTAGCCTTGAGTCCTTTCGATCCTCTTTTCATTCCTCTGCCACCCAACCAAAATGTTGGATCTAATCATCAACTGGCCAGCGTTGGAGCTTGGATTGAAGAAGCTCGAGGCCAAGAAAGAAGGGATGCTTCCCCACAAGGTTCTGGTCTTGTGGATATCAGTTGTCGAGGAGAAATTTTTGAGAGGGAATGAAGGTGAGATTATGATCTTTTGGGCATACATCGAGTACGGGTTTCGATTGCCAGCGCACTCGTTCATCTCCCAAGTCTTGGAGTATTATGGAATTGAGGTGGTAAATCTCACCCCCAATTCGATTGCTAATCTAGGCATCTTCGTCTACCTCTACGAAGCATTTTTAGGGATTCCGCCAAGCTTGGTGCTCCTCAGATATTTCTATAGGATGGCAAAGTTGAGATATCAGTGGTGTCACCCAGAGATTGCGCTTTGCGCATCTACAATGGAAATGCTGAAGAATATATTCCAATGTATTCTAAAATCTTCATGGTTATCATGGAATAAGTTGCGGTTCTACATGACAATCAACAAGGACAATAACCTTTCTTTTGCCAGTCGGATGGCCATTGAGAACCCAAGTTGGAGATCCTACTCGAAGGAGGGAAAGGTGGGACGATGGGACGATGCCATCCAACATCTCAAGGTGAGATGTCTTACTTCATCACATGTGTTAAAGGATTTCTCCATGCGCCAGATAAGTTCTCTGAAATCTCACGACCGTACCATACTTTCGTATGTGGGCACGAATGACTTGACCAGGGATTCTCCAGAACATAAGTCTAAAAAAATTCTGACCAATTGAGTTTTATTTTTGTTTAGTTGAACCTTTTTCACCTTAATGTCTCCCCTGATTTCATAGCCCTATCCTCTGCTGAGGTGAGATAGTGGATCAAAATGTTCTGTGCGGGGGAGCTCAGCAAAAATGCAGAAGTGCCCTTGATCTTGGCCGCTATCTTCATTAATTGTATATTTTTCGATAGGTATGCTGCAACGCTCTTATGATATGTAGATGATTAGGTTGAAGAGTGACAAGCTATCTAAGAGCTCGGGAGATGCTCCTCCGAGCCCCAAGAGGCAACAAAGCGTGAGGAAGTTGTATGGAGCTTTGGGATCAAACTCTGCTCCATCAGCCACTACTTCGGTTGTTCTTCAGATCGCTGCTTTAATCACTTCTACGACCACTTCGTTGACCAAGCAGGCTTCCAAGAGCGAAATCCCTTCGGAGGTAGGCTTCTACTATGACTTCAAAAGTTTTCTTATATAGCCTACCCCTTCTCTTATAAGGAGGACAGAGAAAAGGCACCGATAGGAATATATTTCTTGGATAAAGGACTTCATCGCTAAGCTCACTTTATTCAGAGACCTGGCAAAAGAGTGGAGGAGCCACTGATCAGAGCCATTATGACCATAGACCCAAGTTTAACTATCATGGGCTCCAGAGTGGTCGTGACCAACCAGATGGTCGTTCCTCAAGCACCGGTGGAAACGACTGTTCTATCAGTCGAAGGAGTTACAGCCTCCGAGCAGGTGTTTGGAGGAACTACTTCTGACCATCCCATGGTGGATACGACTAAGGATAAACTTATCTGATCGTTGGATTCAAAGGGTTTGATCAACCCTACCAATGCAGAATTGGTAAAGTCGGTCGAGAAGAAGAAAAAGAAAAAGAAAGCAAACACTCTAGACTATGCGCAAGGGCATTTTAACTTCCAAGTGAAGAAGACTAGGTATGTGCTAGTAAAAATTCATCTAAATTCATACCTTTGGATTTTTTTTGTCATTCTAAAGTTATTACTTCTACCTTTTCATTCTTCTTTCTTCGTAGTGCCTCTAGTATTCCGATCTATCTAGATTTGAGTACTCCTCATGAGGAAACTCCCAAGGTAGTCGAGGAAACCCTCGAGCTGGCAGATGGATCAACGTCTGCTGCTATTGCTCGAGAACCTTTGGTGACTCTGACCCCATCAAAGGGCATAGAAGCAGAAGAGAAATCTCGATAGGATTCGATTGCTGCCGAGAAATAAGTGGTCAAGGAGGAGGGAGCAGGTATGCTTCCTCCTTTCTTTGAAGGACCTGAGGTAGAGAGTTCTTCCTTGGTCAAGAAGTCTCCTCGCCCAAGGGGCATCCTCAACCGGCTCCGAATCTACAATAACAAAAGACTCGAGGAGCTCTAGTGGAGGAAAATATTGGATTGTCAATTAAAGACATGTCGTGAGGTGCTTTACTCCACCTATGCTGACAAAGTAATCCTGGTAAGTTCTCACAACCACTTTTACGATGCATTTGTGGAGTTTTTCAAAAAAAAAATCTAAGTTTTCCTTTTGCCTTTTGTAGCACATGGTGAAGAGCATTGTTATGGTTGGAGAATTGACAAGTGAACGTCATCCTTAGAAAAGGAAAACCTTCAATTGAGGAGTAAGTATCATCTTGTGGAACTAGCACATCTGGTCAGGGAGGCAGTTATTGTCAGAGAAAAGATGCATAATCATCAATTATTATCAGCAAGAGATGAATGTGGGTAACAACCGTATGGCAGTTGTTGTCAGAGACTCAGGGTCAAAGCATCGTGCTGTTTGGAGTGGACAAGACACATGTTCCATTCATCGCATGGAAGCAATATTCTGGAATTGGGTCTAGGGTTCAGTTTATAGACTCTCCAAACAGTCATCCGGTCGGGCAATACGCATAGTGTTTCTTCGATCAGGGTACTCTGAGAGCAACATCTGGAGGTTTACAACCATGGGGTCCCTTGACCTTAATTATATATTAAAGTTGAATTTAGATATCTATTCAATCTTCGTAAAAAATATTTGAAGGTTCATTCACTTCAATCCCCAATCCCTCTTCTGCTCCTTCGTCGTAGGCTACCTACTACCAAGTACTTACCAAAATCTATCTCATGTTACAACCTTGATTCACCACTCAGTGTTGCTGACCACCTTATCAACCTTGACCTTGTCACAGTTGCTCTCTTTGTTATGCATATCCATTTCCGTCGATGTTGCCCTGTTATTGGTCAACACAATGATGCCTCTAGCCAACATATTGCACTTACTAATGGAAGCCCATGCTAAAGACCCCGTTCCAAATGACTTCAGTTTCTGTCTTTTTCTGGCTTCTGGCCTTTTAAGCTAAAAACCACTTGGAACACGTCAGCTTCTAATTTCAACTCTTTTTGGCTTTTGTTTTTTTCCTTCTCATTATATGTGGAGATATAATGGTGTTTTCATTTTTTTATCATTTTCTTTATTTTACTTTAATTGAATGACTTAGAAAAGGCCAACAGCCGCTACAGTGTAATTTCAGTTTTAAGCCAAAAGCTACAGCCAACTGCCGGTTGGAACGGCACCTAAAAGTCCTAGTTTTGAAAACATGTGTATCGTCAGCCAAGGGAATTGCCCCTGTAAGATTTCATAAGTATAGGGCTTATTTGAGGCATATGATTTTTTTGTAGAATTTAAATAGGATTAAATTCCTATAGGAATTTTTCCTGTGCAGCCCTTTGGAATGCAGCATGCCTTTGAAAATTTCTATAGAATTCTTTCCTTTCCTCCGCTTTTTGGAGGATTCTAAACATTAGCTCAAACCTTATGTTTAGAATTTCTTTGAGAAATTCAATGCACAATGTCTTTCTCTTCTCTCTCAAGAGACAACTCCCTCTAATTTTTCCTGCATTTTTCTTATACAACATCCAAAACACCTCTTTTGAAGAGCTGTTTTGAGTTTTAGATTCCTGTAGTATTCCACTAGCCATGACATCCAATTCTTGGACATCTAACTCCTGCGTTTTTTTCATTTCTATGTTTTTTTGTTCTCGACGTTCCGAACGGTCCACAATAGATTTAGGCCCTGTTTGGTACAGCTCCTGCTCCCAGCTTCTCACTAGATTCTCGTGGAGCTGTACCAAACACCCAACTTCTCAAAATTGCTGGATTTTGATTATCGCGAGGAGCAGAGCTAGAAATGAACTAGAGAGGAGAAGCGGGTCTAGGGTGGATTCTCGTGGGGAGCCAGCTAACCAAAAACAAATTTACACATGAAAGTTAACCAAAATTACCCGCAAATGCCACTCAACTACCCCTCACCCCACCCGCCTCCCCCTTCTCTCTCGTCCCGCCCGCTCAATCTCTCTCGGTTCGTCCGCTCTTTGCGCCGCCCGCCTCCCCATTCCTCTCTCGCGCTGCCCGCCTCCCCTCTCCCCTCTCGCGTCGCCCGCCTCCCCTCTCCCCTCTCGCGCCGCTCGCCTCCCTCTTCTCTCGCCCCGCCGCCTCCCTCCCGATCTCCAGCACCACCGCCGCTGCCTCCCTCCTGATCGCCTCCCTCCTGATCTCCACCACCGCCGCCGCCGCCTCCCTCCTGATCTCCAGCACCGCCGCCGCCACCTCCCTTCTCGACCGACTCGCCGCCTCCAGATTTGGGATCGCCGCTCCTTCTCTCGCCCCGCCGCCGCCTCCCTCCCTTCTCTCGCCCCGCCGCCTCCCTCCCGCTCCTTCTCTCGCCCCGCCGCCGCCCTCCTTCTCTCGGCCCGCCGTCGCCTCCCTTCGTCTGGTCCACGGCACCGCTGCCGCCGCCTCCCTCCGTCCACAGCACCGCCGCCGCCTCCCTCCATCCACAGCACCGCCGCCGCCTCCCTTCGTCCACAGCGCCACCTCCCTTTGTGTGTTGATTGCTGTTAGCTTGCTGTTTGGCAGACAATGAAACCTAAACATATTTTGTTGTTTTTTCCTCAGCAATTGTCCTCTTGGCTGAAGATTATCTGAACAAAAAATCATATTCATTTTCTTTTAATCATGTATCTGAAATAAACAAAAAAGCAAAAAAGATAATTGTGTGAAAACTAGGGATAACATGGTCTATTTTCATCAAATCCCCCTTTTTATGAATCTGGAGCTAACCTACTAGCCAAACGCTTTTCAGTGGCAGCTCCAGATTCTTAGAGAAGTGGATTCTTAGAGAATCCAGAGCAGAAACTGAAAAATGAGAATCTAGAACTCTACCAATCAGACCCTTAGTATAATCAGGATCTTGCTATCTTGTTCTCATCAAATCCAGATTCAAAAAGGGTAAGAAGTAAAAAAAACTTAAAACACTATTGTGTGCCGAGATTGCCCCTGGTGGAGGGAATGATGACGGTGGCCCGTCCTTCTTCATGCCCACCCTCCTCTCTCTCTCTCCCCTCCCAGCCCATCTCATCGCCCTACTCTACAGTACACGCACACCCACCACCGCGCCATCGCCCTCCTCTCCTGCTCCTAAATATTCCCAATACGCACACCAGCACAGCAATCCCTGCTCCCACTCTCCTCGGATTCCGTCCATGCCTTCCCACCGCGCGCTCTAGACGCCCGCGCCCAGCTCCTGACCCCTCCACGCTCTCCAAAAACCTAGGGTTTCGGCGAGCGCGCGAGCCAGATCCCATGGCCGGCGCCACCCCGCTGCGCGACTCCCTCCGCCGCCTCTGCGCCGAAGTCGGTTGGTCCTACGCCGTCTTCTGGAGAGCCACCCGCGCCGCCGACTCCCAGCAACTGTGAGCACTCTGATCTGACCTGATTCAATTTCTCCTACACCTCAGCTCAGCTGAGCTCACGGCTACTAGTACTAGTGCAGTTGCAGAAAAAAAAGATGCACTTTTTTTTTTGTTTCGTAGAGCGGCAATAAATGCCATTAATTGCTCTGCTGCTTCCGCAAAACAAGTGGTCCTTTTTCTGGGGTTCATTTAATTGACGAACGGGGCGCTGAGGAGTCGGGATTTCGTTTTTGGCTTTGTGCGGCAGGCAATTGGTGTGGGGGGATGGGCACTGCGAGCGGGCGGCCGGGGCGCCGGCGATCTCCGGCTTCGAGGCCATGGACCTGCTGCTCAAGGAGAAGGCCGCCGCGCTGCGGAGCGGCGGCGGACGCGGCGGCGAGGGGCACGCGCCCGAGGGCGCCGCGGGCCACGCCCAGGACAGGGTGGACGCGCTCGTGCACAAGGCCATGGTGCATCAGGTCCACGTCGTGGGAGAAGGGTAATTTGGCTCTTGCTATTTGTTGGGTCTTTTGGATTTGCAGTGCTTTGGGTTTGGTTTTGTGATGCTATGAGCTAGAATTGTGATTTGGTGTTTGCTATTGCTGTGGGGTGGGCAGGGTGATTGGTCAGGCGGCGCTGACGGGGGCGCACCGGTGGATCCTTCACGACAGCCTCGATGAGTGTGAGGAAGCAGATGAGGTAATTGCTTGTGATATTGTTCTAATTGTTGGTGTGGGGCAAGCTGAACTATGAATTGTGAGATCTGAGCTTAAATTTGGAGTGCATAAATGGCTTAATTACTGCAAGCAGCACGACGGTGCAGACCGATTCATAAATTAGTTTTAAGCAGAAATGGTGACAGTGGTTCGCACTGTTCCAAATGAGCTACCAGTTTGTGGATTTTTCACAATTCCATTGCAGAAACCACTGTTAATTTACTTGTGAGATCATGCAGCCTGTTTTACCAACTATATTTGTATTTTGTTTTGTGGATGCAAGCGAGCTTGGTTTTCATTGTTATAACAACTCTCTACTACCAACTTTATGCAGTTATTGCTGGAGATGAAGGACCAGTTTTGTGCGGGAATACAGGTCTGGCTGCTATTTCATTCATGCTTCATCAAAAATCAGCTTCCCCATTCTTCGTGTTGATCTAAGGAATTTTGCTTCTCAACAGACAGTTGCGGTGATACCTGTCCTTCCACAAGGCGTTATTCAGCTTGGCTCCACGAAAATGGTAAGTTCACTGTCCATTTTGGTTTTGTGCAAGTGCCGTGAATATCAATCTCCTAGTAGTTTTCCTGCTTCCATATTCTCATCGTTGATTCCAACTAAGCTCACCCTTCCCTTTACTACATTACTACTACACTGAAGAAAAACCCTTGTTTTATTACGGGGTTCAGGACTTATGATTTTCGTTATGATGTATATACTCGTCTGTTCCCAGAATTGCTGAGTAGGGTATGGTGTTCTTATTCATCTTAGAGGTTAGAGCCGAGAAAATTGCTATAATGGGACTCCAAACAACGTGTTTCGCTATAATAGGACTTCTAACGTTGACATCGCTAAAATGACATCCGAAACATTGGCTTCTCGTAATACATGACATTTGGCTAATGTTTCGAAATACCCGAACATTGGAATTAAAAGAGCCAAATGTCATGTATTATGAGAAGCCAATGTTTCGGGTGTCATTTTAGCGATGTCAACGTTAGAAGTCCTATTATAGCGAAACACGTTGTTTGGAGTCCCATTATAGCAATTTTCTCGTTAGAGCCTGGCTATTTTTTTATATCTGCTACTGTTGTACTTGCGGTGAACCTGAATTTTTCTCTTGCCAATTTTCAAGAGGTTTCCTTAGAGTTGAACATTGTGTCTCCACAATTTTTTATCCTGATTAAACATTATATTATAGGTGTAATTTCGTCTAGATAGCCGGTCCTTTGGAACTACCAGAAACAAAAAGGAAGTTTTGGATTCTGCTGCTATTTTGCTCTATTCACTCAATGCAATATTCAGTGGTTTCAATGATGGGTTATCTACAGGTTATGGAGGAAGCAGCGTTGATAGATCATGTCAGATCTTTGTTTGGGCAGCTGGGTGCTTCAACTGCTGTTGTCCCACATGGTTCCTTTTTACAAGATCCTATTATGAAAACTTTGGTTCACAATTCGTTTGGTGTGCTTACCTCTTCACACCTGGGAGACCTTCCTGGTAGTGTAAATGCTTCTTCTCCTAATGATGACAGGATTAATCACCACTTCAGGCACCTGATGTCACCAGCCTCTATGATTCAGTCATTCCACCCTGTACAACAGTTATATGCTGGAGCTACTTTCTGTTGCCCAGTAACCCTAGCATCACGTTGTGATTTCGTCCAACCACTGGTTCAATCCGACCATGGATCCACCTTTCTTTTGAACAGTCAATCAGAGGGCAATAAGACAACGGTTCCACTCAAAAATAATGTTTCGTATTCTGCAACATCACTTGATGCATTCCCGCTTGCTTCTAGATCCCTTGAAGAACCCAACATCACCATTTCAGGCAGAAGAAAGTGTCTAAGCATAGAACAACGTGGTTCATGCCTGAAAGGGGGCATGGAAATAACTAAAAGTGACACCACTGCTTCAAATTGTACTGGTGAAACACATATTCTCAATAAAATGGATGCTTTGACAAGTCAGGATCATTCAATAGATTTTCGGACAAGTAATGCCACATCTGTGAACAGAAAGTTTCAGACAATGTCCATTGCAGATAATACAAAGCATAAGGGTGATACTTTTGCAGGTTCAGATTCCCCATTCATTGGCTCTGCCCAATATTCAAACTGCTTTCAATCACTTCTTCGCACTCTTCAGGGTAGTGTCTCCAGCAATTCAAATGCTATTAATGGGGAGACTTCTCGTAATGTTGTCTCTGGAGAGAACAACTTTTGCTCTTTAGAAGGTAGAAATACCACCAGTTTCAGTGACTTGCCTGAGCTTCTGGCATCTCCAATACCTTTACAGTTGACTGGGGGAAATGATTTGTTTGATGTACTACAGCTTCAGCAGAAGCCAAGGGGATTGAATGGTAGTGAATTAAACAGTCCTGAATCGATGTCTTGTGGTTCGGAGCTAGCTGTTAAGTCTCTGATTGAAGGTACGAATGACGACTTCACTGGATTGATCACGGAAGCTGATCCAGACCAGCTCTTGGATGCAATAGTCTCAAAGATAAGCACAGGGCGCAAGCAGAATTTGGATGTTAGTGTTTCTTGTAGCACTTCAGCGGCAAACATTGATAATCTATCATTTCGTTCTAGTTGTCATCCATATACCACAGGATCATCATCGGGGCAACTCTTTTGCAATTTGCCTGGTGTTTCTTCCACATCGGTTAAAACTGAAATACCTGCTGCAAGTTTCGGGCAATCCTCTTCTGGTATAGATAAATCCGAAGGATGCTCTCAGAGACAGCAAGGTTACAAATCACAAATAAGGCTCTGGGTTGAAAACAGCCAGAGTGTGGCATCCAATAGTCTTTCAGCTGGACAACCATCCGATGGTCTTTCAGATGGACTGTGTAAGAGGATTGATTGGATTGGTAAATCAAACAGGAAGAGACCTAGACCAGGGGAGAATCCAAGACCGAGGCCCAAAGATCGCCAAATGATTCAAGACCGTATAAAAGAGCTTCGTGAAATAGTACCTAACAGCGCAAAGGTAACAGCTCTCAACCCAGAGAGATCTACATTGAGTCCTTGACTTTTAGATGAAACCTATGCAAATTTTAATCCATTTAATTTCAGTACCTATTTTTCTGTTTGATTGAACAGTGTAGCATTGATGCACTACTGGAGAAAACCATTAGGCATATGCTCTTCTTGCAAAGTGTTGCAAGGCATGCTGACAAGCTGAAGGAATCTGGGGAGCCAAAGGTATACTTGATTTCATGTTAGTACCCATTCTTAGTTTCATCAGCATGTACCTACTGCTCGTATGCACAAGGAACATCTGTTGATGAGAAACATCATCGAAACATTTAATAGGTGCAAGAAGACATTTTCAGCAATCAACTACTTATTTCTTATTCCAGTGTTGGGGGGTTAAGATGATGAATTAGCTTTTTATGTGTTTTGATGATTAATTTGCTTAGGCTGAACTTATACAAGCTCTTAATTCAAACAAGTTGTAGCATTTGACTTGGTTCAAGCTGTAATCATGCCTTTTTTGGTTCAATTTTCTGCATCAGTTTACTACTGCTGACAATTGATGTTAGTAAACAAATTTTGGCAGAAGTGTAGGGTGTAGGACACATCTGTAAAGTGTAAACATAGGTAGTAAATTTGTGATATGAGTGACCAAGGAATTCTAACAAAATTCAGACAACGAAGGAGACAGAACATGATCGATAGATCTACTATAAAAGAGATATCAACACTAGCTGCGAGCAAATCTCCTAGAGCCTTTTGCAGATGTACTAGGGCTAGAGGTTCAGAAAACAGCATAGGCTCATATCTGCAGAAGCTGCTAGTGCACATTTGCTCAAGTCCTTTTTTGCAACCTGTAGTTAATAATGAAATTTGATATAAATTATTTTGAAGCCAAAGTTTAACAATAAAATGGCCAGTTTTAACCGTCAACAGGACAAAAGTCAAAACTGACTGTTTTTTTTAACCTTATTGAGACCTTTTTTTATCATAAGTTTTCAAAGGATGCTGCAAGAATCTAACAAAAGCTGTAATACCATCCATGTGAAATTTTGTTGTTCCATACATGCAGATAATTAGTCAGGAGGGAGGCTTGCTCTTGAAAGATAATTTTGAGGGTGGCGCAACATGGGCCTTTGAAGTCGGTACACAATCCATGACATGCCCAATCATAGTAGAGGATCTCAGCCCACCCCGTCAAATGCTTGTGGAGGTACTTGCTAGTATTCTTTTTTTTTTTTACTTTTGTTTACTTGCTACTGTGTACATCCGAGAGATGATACAAACACATTGTAATTTATTCAGATGCTTTGTAAAGAGAGAGGTATCTTCTTGGAAATAGCTGATCAAATTAGAAGTTTGGGGTTGACTATCTTTAAGGGGGTGATGGAAGTTCGTAAAGATAAGATTTGGGCGCGCTTTGCTGTTGAGGTAATAAATCTGCCTTTGTCTCTCTTCAACTTACTACTTCTTAAGACAGTTGTGTCGATGTTGCTGCCAATACCACTAGGAAATCTCATTCTACTGTAGCTTGATTCTGGAGCTGCAAGTGGTGTGGGGTACACCGGGCAAATAGTTTACTAAAAAAATCGAAATTTGTACAGGCAAATAAGGATGTTACTCGGATGGAAATATTTCTTTCACTCGTTCGTCTTCTGGAACCTAGCACCGGAAGCTCTATGTTGCCAGCAGGTGTTGAGAACATTAGCTTGCCACGCAGTAGTTTCTATCCATCGTCAATTCCAGCCACAGGTTTCTCTAACTGCTTGTGACACGGATGCACCACCGTACTTAAGCAAATGCAGCGCTGTGAGTGGGTAAACTGTCACCTGCCATGACCTCCGCTCCTCCGCATTGTTTCAGCTGACCATGGATGCAGCTGTCAGGCTCGTGGGTTCTGTTATCATGCTGAGACGTGTATGTTCTCTCCATTAACACGGCGTGTTGTTAGACCAGGAAGACAGAAATACAGTCTTGTGGTTCTAAACATTAGACTAGCTTGCAGCCAGTCGCCTACGTTTAGCAAAATATTGTTTTAGGCAGGCTCCTGAAATGTAGTATATTATTAGAATTAGGATACTAGCAGGTCTTTCTGCTTTTGTAGTATCAGTATCTGTTAATCGTGGTGAAAATCTCAAATGTTATGTAACCAAATTACTGTACTGGTGCCCTTGGGCTGTGCGTATCTGCTTGTGTATTTGCAGTTCGGCGTTTTTTCCCCATGTACAGCAAGTACCAACGAAGTGCCTTACTATTCTCACCGAATGAGTGTGAGAAATTGGTGTGTGTATTTTGAACCTCAGATTAATAATTGTGTTTAAGTAATTTTTGCAATATCGTGCTGATTGTGTATGTAGGCATGGAACTTGGTTCGTTGTGGTGAATAGATGTCAGAGATTTGGCTAGATGTTATACTATGGTTATAAAAAGAAGTATCTCTAATCAACGATGTCATACTACTATAGGGTCTTTGACGACCTCCAAATTCTCCTCTGGCAAACCTGGCATAAGGGCTATCTAGGATCCATGATCCATCTTTATCAGTCGAACTGGCTGTTATGGCAAGGATATACTTGCTAGTTAACCATAAAGTCAAATATAGTTCAATAACCATAAAGTCAAATATAGTTCAACCGGATAATTGAACTTTTAGGCACTGTTTGAAACGTAGAAATTTTCTAAGCATTTTATAGAGAGCAGCTCAATTTCTGTGGGAAAGGAGAACAATAACCGCGTTCCAATGCCTCAAGTTGGTCCTCAGGTTGGGTTGGGATCGATCCGACTTATCCACACTAGTTTTTCATATTTGGAAATTGGATCCCCTGCCTTCCAAATTACTCCGCAGACGTGTACATAGATTACGCGTGATCTCAACTATTGGACTTTGATTTAACACTTGAATTTATGATCCTCGAAGATAATTTTTTAGATCGAACTTT
The DNA here is from genome assembly GCA_017311315.1 of Dendrocalamus latiflorus. Lineage (NCBI taxonomy): Eukaryota > Viridiplantae > Streptophyta > Magnoliopsida > Poales > Poaceae > Dendrocalamus > Dendrocalamus latiflorus. The sequence goes on along the minus strand of CM029647.1, from coordinate 13,323,668 downwards.
AAAAAAAGTTATATTAACCAACTATATCTTAATATAGTTGTTACTTAAAAGAGAAAGTTGATAAGTGGTAGTTCTTTCCCCAACCTCTCCTACTCACAAAATGTGCTCCCTCCCTTGCTCACAAAAGGACGCCTCCCTCCCGATCCTGACCCCCTCTTGCTGGCCTCCTTCCACACCCCTGGTGCCTACCTCGCTGTTGCGCCCCTGACCCTGTACGCCTCTTCTCTGCTTCAGGTCGCCTCTCTTGGTCCCTTTACCCTTACTTCCCCCTCTCGCCTGTGTGATTCACCCGCCAAGCCGCCTAGGGTTTATGATGAGGCCGCCGTCTTGGTCGCATTGGCCAGGGTTGCCCTATAGCTGCATTCATCACCATCTCCACCGCGATAGGCGCTACTCTCAGTTTCCCTCGAAGGAAATGTAGCCTCGCGGCCTCGCCTTTCAGCCCGTGGCCGGTGCTCCTGCTGCTGCACAGTAGAGCCATGAGAGGCAGCCATCACAGCTACACGATTTTGTCGGCCACCATTACCCGCATTGGCTAGCTTCACATGTTTGTTCGACCATGGTTGGATTGCTATGTGAATTTACTTCGTCTCGGTTATGTTGTGTTGCCCCTATTTTTTTCTCACTTAGGAGTAGGGCGTGCTCACTAATTAGTGATTTCTTTTTCTTGTAGTTCATAGTGAATATAGTGGTTCCATCAAATTGAAGGAAATTTTCATTTTGCATGTTGGTTTATCTAACTCCTTTACCTGTGCTTTCGCTCTACTCTCCTGGAGTTGGTGCTTGCTCTGTTCTTACTGACTTTGCCATGGTTGTTGTAGCAATCGACTGATGTCTGTATCCTTTGTCCCATCATTGCCTAATAGGTGCTGTAAACACAAGCAACGTAAGCCAATTTACATGCTTATCTGTTATGGCTACCAATACCTATGTGTCACAAAATTGTGTGTTGTGGCGCTCTCAGTGAGTTCTATACATTGTCCTAAACTATTTAGTTTGTTTCTTTATAGTTGTCGTTGCTGTCGGTGGAAGCAGTACACGGCCAAATGCAACGCTACTTGACACCATCGACAGCTTCCCTAACGACTTTCATTCAATATCTAGGTGTTCTTAATGATCCTTTCTGATTCAATTGTTTTATAGAATAGTTAAAATTAAATACTTGAATTCTAGTTCTAATCTTTTCTGTTTGATACTTTTGCCACATCCTAGCTATACAGGAATAAGCCACTTTGTCCTTTTCAGTTTTTGCGCCCTCGACAAATGACCATGAAGTGGAGGATGCATTGGATGTTAATGGAAGAAGTGTGTATGACATTCCAGCTATAAAATAATTCAATCATGTTTGGTGTTACATGTGATTTTGAAAGCTTTTGTGACATTCTTCATAGCAATGGAAGAAGTGTGTATGACATTCCAGCTATAAAATAATTCAACCATGTTTGGTGTTACATGTGATTTTTGAAAGCTTTTGTGACATTCTTCATAGCACAACGGTGTTAAGAGCCCTTACATTGCGTTTGACAAAATGTCAAATTCAGATCATATCATTCTTTTGCATTGTAGGAACTTAGGCCTGCACTTCGAATGGGCTTGAATTGCCCTTAGACTATCTAAAATTGTAGCTGCTACTCATATTGATAAATCAGTTCAATGGATTCACCCTTTGAAAGGTAAATCTTACATGATGCTATCTATAGTATTCATAGTTTCAGATCTTTGCTATGTCTGGTAGAGTAAATCCAAGCTTCGGTCCCGTGCAGCTGCGTGCCTTGAAGGCCTACACAGATCAAAATGGCATGTCAGTGTGTCATGCCCTTAAGAGGAGAATTTAACCTATTCTGATTAAAACATAATGTCAGTATGCCATGTCCTTAGAGGAGAGCTTAATCAATGATCACCCAAGATACCTTCTTGAAAAGTTGATTTGTCCATAGCTCTATAGGGTACATTTATTTCTGTCATATTGAGTTTAATTGAATGAACTGAACGAAAAGATTAGGCTTCACAAGGTAGCCAATCAATAAAGGTGATTTAGTCCAGCTATAGTTTCATCATTTAATCCATATATAGTTACTCCTTTATTCTATGTGAAGCCTTCCTAGATGAAAAAATGAGTCTGTATCTTTCTTGACTATATGACATCATGTTATTTGGCATTGTGGAATTCTAAGGGCACAAGCACATTCACTAAACTAGATATAGTTCTTCCTTACGCATAGTCATTCATGTTGCAAAATTGCAGGTTGTCGAAATATATACGGGAGTAAAGCATGGGCATGTACCGGTATCCTATTTTTTTTTTCAGGAGGATCACTTATTTTAGTTTTTCTTTGTATCAACAATGGAATTTACCTAAGGATCTACATAAGAGCATTTGTCCCTTGCCATATAGTATTATTCATTGTAGGCTGGGGATTACTACAAGTTTTGTCATTACTGCTTTTAGGAGTCACCAACTCATGTATTCAAGTTCTAATGCTACTATATTTAAGCTATGCTTTGCATGCTTTAGTAGATGAAAAGAAACAATTCAATTTCTTTGATTGTCTTTTCTGTCCAAACCATTTATTGTTGTTTTTGACAAGCATGTTGGTGGCATGTTTTTTATTAGCGCATCAACCTGTGCCCAAGAAAGTATTGCATCAAGATAATTTCGATATAGAACAAAAACTTATGTTGTTTCTGGAAGCCTAAATTTCTTTTTTTCTATGGAATTTGCAGCAGCTAAAGTAGATGATGCTGAATGAGATGGCAATAATTTTGATATTGATCCCGTGGGTTCCAATGCCCTCTCCATGATGCCAACGCCAGATGCACGCCGCACTCGCCACCACCCTAGCCTCTATCACATCCCGAGCCCTCCCTCCGCTGTGACCCACTCTTCACTTCTCTAATACAGCCATACACCCGCCGAAGCCCCGCCACTAGCCTTGTCGGTCATCTCGATCCCTCTTCTACACTCGCTGCCACCCTTCCACGCCAGAGCCCCGGCCTCTGTCGCATCCTAATTTGGCCATCAAGGGCCTCTGCTTCCGCTGTGCCACACGCTGACAAGGTGTTTGACAAAATTGCTAACAAAAAAATACGACAATAGTTGGTCATGGCTGCACCCAGGAAGAAGTATCTAAGAAGGTTACACAAATGAAAAATCTCATCGACGCCTGACATTTTCTTGTTTTCTACTATGTTCTTTTGTGTGCATTATCCGTTGGAGAAAAATGAAGCATTTCAGTCTAAAGTTTGAAACTATGCTATCATCACTCTAATTTTCATGTAGCGGAACAAGAATGTGCAAAGGAAAAGCACAAAATGAGATACTAGCTCCAAGCTCTATTTCTGATTTCATTTGAAGCGGGGTGCCTCGAGCAAGGTGGTTCAGGGGGTAAGGGGTGAAATTGTTCTGCACCACTGCCTTTTGCTGATCTCTTTGGTTAAATAAGAAAAAATGGCTATAAAAAACAAATTATTATCAAATCCAACAGAACCTTTGTAGAAGATAACTTCCTTTCAACAGTAATGGAAATTCTTCTCAAGGACGAGGAGGCACTGTGAGAGGATCAAGTGGTGACCATGCTCAAGCGGCAAATTGATCTGGTGAAACAAATAGAACTGCAGGTGAACATTTGAAGACATTATTTTCTCTTTTTGGTCGGATTATGGGTTTCGTAGTTGTTTAGTTCTATCAACATTCTATAAAGGGAGGTGATGTTTCTCTATTAGTGGCTTGGTATATTTTGTAAGCTGATATCCCCAGTGGTACTCCTCTATCTACCTCTTTCTTTTATTCTGAACATGAGCTTTCCTAAAGTTGGGAATAAAATCCTTTTATTTGTTCTTCTCCTTGATTCAATATTGGAAGGAAGGATAAATGGGTAACAGTAATCCGCAGGTACTTGTAGGTGAGCACAAACAGAAACTGGCGGATGACAATGTCCTAAATGCAACTATGTCAAGCTTGTCGATGTAATTAACTATTTCTAATTGTTAAATTCATAGTTGCTTGTAACTATTTTTAATTGTTAAATTTAAGTTGCTTTTTAAGGAAGGATAATTAAGTTCATGAATTTATCGTTCCCTAAAATATTCTCAATGTTCTTCTGGTTATGTATCTTAAAATTGGATGTTCCTCCTCACATTATGCTGTCTACTATAATGAATGGATCTCTATGCATGTAACTTCACCACAACTATATAGCAAAAAGAAAAACTTTACCATAGCTAAATACCTTTTTTTATTGTAACGTACGGACACTCGGCTAGTTCCTAACTAATTTTTTGTCCGCAAACAAGAATTATTCCAGAGTTATACTTAAGTTAAGTAGGTGGTTTGAGTTGACTTTGGAGGTTCCATGCGGTGGATGTAGTGCTTGTCCAACGCCGACGTCGTTTACTTTTTGCCTTTTTTTCTAAATCTTGCTTCGTTTGGAATGCATGCATGGTAGTACTAGTATATAGCAGCTCATGGGTTAATGGCGTTCGTGAGAACGCGCGCGGCATTGACCTTTCACCGTCACCAAGTTTGTGCATGTGAAAAATTCGCTACTCGTGTTGGCTATCTTGAGCTTGGAAAAGGCCGACCGGTCTACTTGCTCATCAAGTGCGTCACTGTCAGGATGGCCAAAACTGGTACACGTCGGCGTCGATATGTGCCAGTACACTCATAATTTCACGTATTTTTGGTCTGTTGGGTTTGTTTGGAAAATAGGATTTTTCTAAATTTCTGTATCTTCTATAAATTCTTGCGAACTACTTTGCGTCGATTCCTTGAACTGCAATATGACTCCGATGCCATGGGAAATAATCATAGTATTAAATAAATAAATCCCTATAAGACTTTGGAGACATATTTAATGATAAAACGTGATCCTGGTGAGTGGTGACAAATGCTATCCATCCATCAGGGGCTAAATAAGAGATATCCTACGCATGTAACAGGACCGAGAAGCTCGGTTGGCATGCTTCGATCGTGCGAATTGTACGTCCGAGTTGGACCTCTAGATTGGCCCTAGGTACCTCACCTCATATAAAGGTGCGCATTTAAAAAAAACGCTTGTCTACGATTTATGAGGTGCTGAATAAATCCTGAATTTATCTAGCGAGCCCCACTTTAAGTTCTATCATGTGTTTTAGTAAGACGCATACATATATGTGCATGTGATATATGGTGTAAAAAAATCCTACACTTATATAACTTGTCCCACTAACTGCAATTAGTGCTAATTTTCTTCTCTCTGGTTTGGCCATATCATAACTAATCAATCTGGCTGTTGGACTAAACTTTGACGTCTAGATCCAATTAGCCCAGGGCAAATTCTGATACAAGCTTGAGCTTATCTAGATGGAATTCAAGATAGGTTCAAAAAGGAAATAGATGAAATTCAAGATTATATCGGTTTTAGGAGTTGGTCGCCGGAGACCAAATGCAATGCACTACTAGCCCTGAAGCCCAGCATAATCCCGCCTGGTACAACTACACAAAATAGATGTGGGCCTTCAGGACCAACTTTAGTATCGGGCAGTGCAGTACAATTTCACCCTAGTTCATCGTTGATGAGATCGACCAGCCCAATTAAAGGCCCAATTTAGCCTCGGGATGGCCCATTTGCAGTTGAAGCTGCAAATTAACCTCTAGTTTGTCGGCCACGAACGGTTAGGTCAAGTAACCGAATTCTAGTCAAACACACCCTTAGAAACCACTCCACGATGGGCATTCTTAGAGAGAAAAACGACTCAAATGAACAGAATCATGCAACGTAACATCAACTGAACTAACCTCTTCATCCCAAAATCAAATTGTTGCGGTGTGTTTCCTTAATTTTCTGTCAAGTGAAGTTTTAAATTAATTTCCACAACTTTGTGAATTTCGATGTGATCCGGTCCCATCCCATGTGGGCGATCTCATTCTCATCGCAAAACCACAAGCTTGCACGCACGAACGAAGGAGAGGAGCATTTGTTTACGGCGATCGAGTAGAATTTGATACTACAGGCAAGGCAAGGCTAGGGGAGGAGATTGGATATCTTGCACCGGTAATCATGATCGAGTATTGGAGCTCCTTGGATCATGGACCAGCTTGTTCGATCTCTCCCTCTCTCGGATCCAGACCCATGTGCACCCTGCCCTAGGCCCCCTGAATTCTGTAGGAGAGGGGAGCTCCCAAGGTTGATCATGACCGTGTAAGACAGACGAGCAGTGGATGCCAAGCATAAGATGCAACTAACTTGCAAGGAAGGAGAAGGGCGTACGAATGCCATGCATGTTGAGCTCCCTCCCCTACGCAATCCATGGCCGATCCGTCGTTAGGCTGAGGCGTTGACTCTGTAAAATATTGCACGCACGGGTAGTGCAGCGCAGTGACCAGTACTGCCTTACATGCATGCCCTCGGATCCAGGGGCGAACCCAGCAGTGGGTCAGGGGGGCGCCAACTCCCTTACCGTCGGCCGGTCTTGTGTACCTTCCCCACCCCGACAGCTCTACACTAGCCATATGAAAGACCTTGTCGAGCTTAAAAAGCATTTGCATGATGAAGAAGATTGTATTTGTAGCGGTGATTACAAGCCACAATGACATCTTAGCTTTTTGCTTGGAGCCTCTCCCTGTCGTGTCTACAAGCTACAACTCTACAAGGGTCTAGCACGAGCTTTGAGTACTGGCCGCTAATTTCAGGGACTCAGCCAACCTCAATACTCAAATATCGATGGACAATAATTGACCTCCAAAAATAAAGAAATCCCAATGGTTGAGGTATTTCGCATGTTGCAAGTCAATACTATTAGTTATTGACATGGATTATGTAATGGGCCGTGAGTGTTTGTGCAATTATTTCATACTAGCTTAGAGTTGTGCAGAATAAAGCAAATACATATTTAAATAATGGTTATATGGCAATACTAACGATAATCTGTTAGGCGAAAAGGTAATATTTCTGAAAATATTTTTGCAACCGATTTTTTTCGCAAAAATGAATATTTAATTGTATTATTCAATAAATAATTTCATATTTTAAGGTATGTTTACCAAAAATTAGTTTAAATTACTAGCCAACGTCTCGTTTCAGGTGGTCACGCCCAGTTCTATTTGGACCGTGTGACAGCCGCCATTTTCTCCTCCACACCGTGGAGATAGCACCGCTACCCTCCTTCGGTAAAATATGGCGTATATCATAGTTTTCAAAATAGCCCATAGTAGCCACAATAGCATTTTTTTATCTTTCACCGGCAATACAGCAGGCTACCGTAGGCCGGCAACTCGGCATTCGGCAAATTGGTCAGTAAGTCCTATTACCCCCTCCTAAATTTTGATCCTGGGTCCATCGCTGCTCAGATCGATATGCATTGTTCAAATGAATTCTAGCACAATACTACTTCTTTTCATATATGTGGGTTTTGTTAGAAGTAATAGATCCATTCTGTTTGTAAATAGATTTTAAAGATAGACTTGTAATCAAATTGTAGATAGCGATCGTTAGAATATCAGCAAATCATTGATTTGGTTTTGTAGTTACAGGTTGCTTTCCTTCTTCTGAAGATCACAACCATATCTGTACCCTGTAATCGCGTGTACTATTACCCATCTAATACTCTTGAATGTTTATAAGAGACAGAGCAGGGGCAACGTTTCTGGCTATGCGCAAAACCAAAACCTCTATACGAGCCTGTTTTTTTCAGCTTCTAAAAGCCGCTTTTCGGCTTTTCTACAGTAATTAGCTTTTAAACGGAGTATCTTTTCAAGATAGGGTCTACTAGTTAATTGTAGTACATATTGTGCCGACTTCATTTATATTGGCAAAAACTGCACGTGGATTTCTGTTACTTTGTGATCTCTCGCATGAATAGACCAAAAGCCACAAGCCACAGCCAAAATCCATAAGCTTCAGTCAAAAAGAACATGGCCTACATCTTTCCATGGTATCAAAGCTGAAGGACAACCATGTCCACCATCTCCACGACTTCATCTCCCTCATCCACAACCATTGTTGTTCCATCTGTTGCCATCAACATCAACCATGCAATCGCCGTTAGACTCAACAAAGACAACTATATGCTTTGGAAAGCCCAATGCTTACAATATCTGTGAAGCTACCAACTCATCGGCTATGTAGATGGTACTCTTCAGTACCCTACCAAGATGATCATGACCACGACAGAGGAAGGCGCATCTCAAGTCGTGAATCCAACATATACCACCTGGTATAACCAGGATCAAATGGTGCTTAGCGGGATCTTCTCCTCGCTAACGGAGGACATCTTAGCTCATATCATGTTCATGTCTACTTCGCGTGAGGCATGGCTGACATTAGAGCAGATGTTCACGTCCAAGACAATGGCGAAGGTTGTTCAAACCAGGATGCAACTTGCCAATATGAAGAAGAAGGAGATGACGGCTACAGATTACTTCAAGAGGATGAAGAATTTAGCAAATACTCTGTCTGTTGTTGGTATGCCACTTAGAGAAGATGAAATTATTTCATATATTCTTGCTGGCTTAGGATCATATTATGATCCATTGGTTACATCTATTACCACAAGATCAAAAAATATGACCTTAGATCATGTTTATGCATATCTGATGAGCTATGAGCTACTTATGGAAAACAATTATGCTGATTCACATCTACAAATCAGCAATGTTGTACCCTCGACAAACTTTTCTGCCCGAGGAAGAGGTGCTTAGGGAGGAAAAAGTCGTGGACATCGTGGTAGATTCAACCAACATCAGAGTTGACATGGCAATCAACAAAGCTACAACCATCAGTCAAGCCATGGAGGATGCGGTCCTCATCCCACTTGCCAAGTCTGTGGAAAGGTTGGTCATACGGCTATCAAATGTTATCACCGTTTTGATCACTCTTTTCAGGCAGACAGTGGACATGCACCATTAGCTACTACAGCATATACCAGTTCACACTAGATAGACCCAAATTGGTACATTGATACAGGAGCAACCGATCATGTCACCAGTGATCTGGATCGGCTGACCATTCGAGAGAAGTACAACGGCATAGACTAGATTCAAGTTAGCAAGGGGGTAGGTTTGCATATTTCAAATATTGGCTATTACTCTATTAACACTACTACTTCTCCTCTAGCACTTAGGAAAGTCCTACATGCTCCACACATATCAAAGAATCTAGTTTCTGTTCATAAGTTGACTCATGATAACAATGTCTTTATTGAATTTCACCCTGACTTCTTTGTTGTCAAGGATTAGGTGTTGAAGAACCAATAGCACCAGTACTACTCCAACTCGTTTGTGCGCGGCAAAGGTGGGAAGGGATTCGGCAAAAAGTCAAGATGGAAAGGAAGAAGGCAATGGCAAATCTGTACTATTCTAAGTCGTCAGCGTAGAAGCTGTTGATTTTGTCATAGAAGCTGAAAATGGTATTCGTTGCCTTTTTGTTTTTGCTACTTGGAAATTTTCCCGCACCACTTGTTTTAGATTGTAGTTTAATGAATGATATGTAAGTCTAGTTTGCATTAGCCTGAAGTTTCTTGTAGTGTAAGCATTGTTCTGAATTTGTAGCCGTGAAGTTTATCTTTGTAAAATTGTAAGTGTCCTCTTGTGTATACAATGCTATGGGTAACCTACTCGATATCTTGTAATGTTGTAATGGTGGATTTTAATCTTAATGAAAATAGAATGTGTTGCTGTGTTTGTTGTTGTATTTGTTTGTTTTCAAATGATATAGTTAACATTTCCTGAGGCTAACCAAAAAATAGGAAAAAATTAGGCATATAATGAACTATTACAGATGGTTTTGTTGTATAAACCATCTGTAAAAAATTATCACAGACGGCTCGAACCACAAACCGTCTATGATGGGGAAGAATCACAGACGGTTCTATATGCCAACCGTCTGTGATACTCACACATCACAGACGGTTGGTAGCTAGAACTGTCTATGATGTGTGAGTATCACAGACGGTTCTAGTTACCAACCGTCTATGATAGTGTTCTTCACATATGGTTCTAGTTATAAACCGTCTGTGATAACCTCTGATTATCACTGACACATAAATTCAGATGGTTCAAAAAATCGTCTGTGATGATAGTTTTGAACCGTCTGTGATGACCCTTTTTATTAGTAAAAACTGATTCAAGCCTTTATCTAATAAAACCTTTGAGTTTATCCACAATTGCTTTAGCAAGCACTAGAGTCTCAAAGGAGCAGTGGCATGAACGTCTTGGTCATCCTTCCCAACAAGTTGTTCAATTTGTTTTAGCATTGAATAAATTGCTTGTAGTATCTTCAGAATCAACATCCATATGTAATGCTTGTCAACAGGCAAAAAGCCATCAATTACCCTATAGTTTATCCATTCATACCTCGATGTCTCCTCTTGAACTTGTGTTTTCAGATGTTTGGGGTCTTGCACCTTAATAAGTCAATGGATACAAGCATTATGTGAGTTTTATTGATAATTTTAGTAAATTCACTTGGATCTATCTACTAAAATCTCGATCTGATGTCTTTTCTATGTTTCAACAATTTCAAACACATGCTGAAAGACGTTTTGAGAAGAAAATAAAGTGTATCCAGTCTGATTTGGAGAATACCACAAACTACATAAATTCTTTAACGTTCTTGGCATTGGCCATAGAGTATCATGCCCCCACACTCACCAGCAAAATGGGTAAGTCCAAATAAAACATCGACATATTGTTGACACCGGCCTTGCTCTTCTCTCTCAATCATGCATGCCAGTCAAGTTTGGGATGAAGTCTTCACAACAGCAGCCTATCTTATAAACAGACTTCCTACTCGTGTTCTTGGTAACATGAGTCCATGAAAAACTATATGCAGTCAACCGAATTATGCTTTCCTAAGAATATTTGGCTGCTCATGTTGGCCATGCCTCAGACCCTACAACACCAGAAAATTATCCTTTCACTCAAAGGAATGCGTGTTTCTTGGCTATAGCTCGGTTCACAAAGGTTATAAATGCCTTGACCCAATTTCAGGCTGAGTATATATTTCCAGAGACATCATCTCCAATGAATCAGCATTTCCCTTTCCTCGGCTTTATCCTCATGATAACACAAAAGGTTCATCCAGTTCTCTTCAAACTCTTTGCCAATTCCTGCCATAGATTCATCTTTCTGGAGTCATTCAAATAATAGTAATATGAATAGATCAACTAGCCAATTATTTGATACTGCACCACAATCTCCTCTACCAAACACCTCTGTGTGACTGCAGGTACTGAATCAGCAGAAGTCAGCCTCTCATCAGGATCTTCCTTAGGATCTGCAGCCAGGAGTAATTCATCTGCCGATACAACATCAGCACCTTCAACTTCAGAACCTCCTCATCGCCATGGAACAAGACTGCAACATAAAATCCGATGCCCCAAACAGCACACTGACAGCACTATAGCGTATACGGCAATGACGATCCACAATGAACCTACAACCCATGATGAAGCCTTACAAATTCCAGAGTGGCGATCAGCAATGGATGTTGAATTTTTGGCTTTACAGAAGAACAACATCTAGGATTTGGTACCACCAAAGCCTGGACTAAATGTTACCGGGTGTAAATGGGTATTTAAAACAAAACACAAGGCTGATGGTAGCATAGAACGATACAAAGCAAGATTGGTGGCAAAAGGTTTTAAAGAGCAATATTTTGTTGATTATGGAGAAACCTTTAGTCCCATGATTAAACACACAACAATCAGGCTGTTGTTCTCCTTAGGAGTGACAAGGGGGTGGAATATGCGGCAAATTGACATTCAGAATGCATTCCTCCATGGCATTTTGAATGAAGAGGTATACATCAGTCAACCTCCTGGATATGAATATCAAAAGCATCCACACCACTTGTGTAAATTGAAGAAGTCACTTTATGGACTCAAACAAGTGCCGCGTGCATTGTTTGCAAGGTTAAGTACTAAACTCCAAGAACTTGGCTTTGTACCATCTAAAGCAGATGTGTCGCTGTTCATTCTCAAACAATCCAGATTAGTTATGCATATGTTGATCTATGTCGATAACATTATCATCATTAGAACTTCAATTCAGGCTACCGAAAATCTACTGAGACAATTGCATCAAGAATTTGCAGTTAAAGATCTTGGACTAGTTAGTCATTTTCTGGGCATTGAAGTGAAACATATGGCAGATGGTTTTATGTTGTCACAATATCAATACATCCAAGAGCTACTCAAGAAAATGAATATGCAGCATGCTAAGCCGATTTCAACAACAATGGCAGTGGGGGAAATTAAGTTGAGGAAAGCCCAAGGCAAGGTGTTGACAGATAAAGAAGCTGAGAAATATCGAAGTGCTGTCAGAGGTCTACAGTATTTAACACTTACCATGCCAGACATTTCATCATGTGTAAACAAAGTTTGCCAGTATAAGCAAGCGCCAACTGATGAGCATTGGACGGCTGTAAAATGGATACTGAGATATCTCAAAGAAACAACAAAACATGGTTTAATCTTTCGGAATTCTACTTCCTCATTACTCAGTGACTTCCGTGATGCTGACTGGGTCAGGTGTGCTGATGATCGGAGGAGTACCGGAGGATATACTGTGTATCTTGGAGCGAATCTAGTGTCATGGAGCTCAAGGAAGCAGCCTACTGTCTCACGCTCCAACACTGAATCGGAATATAAGTCAATTGCTAATACAACAGCCGAAATAATGTGGATTCAATTGCTTTTGGGTGAGCTGGGAATTTCGCCGTCACGCGCACCCTGTTTATGGTGTGACAACTTGGGAGCTGTCTATCTGACCGAAAACTCAAATTTTCATGGGCGAACAAAACACATCGAGATTGATTATCATTTTGTTTGAGAAAGAGTATCATGCAAGGCTCTAGATATTCATTTCATTTCCTCACATGATCAAATTGCAGATGTGCTTACAAAGCCTCTGGCTGTTCAATCGTTTCAGAAGTTCAGGAACAATTTGAACGTTGGTCCTCGTCCAGATTAAGGGAGGATGTTAGAAGTAATAGATCCATTCTGTTTGTAAACAGATTTTAGAGATAGACTTGTAATCAAATTGTAGATTGCGATCGTTAGAATGTCTGCAACTCATTGATTTGGTTCCGTAGTTACACGTTGCTTTCCTTCTTCTGAAGATCACAATTATATCTGTACTCTGTAATCGCGTGTACTATTACCCATGTAAGGTCTGCCAATCAAGATAACCACTCTTTATCTTTTGTTAAGTTTAACGGCCACTCTGTCATGCATGGACCTATGGTTTTATTTCTGAAGAGCACAGAACTCACTTTACAGCAATTGTTGCATGGTACAGCATTAGCATCATGCATATATATGAATCACGGCCATAACTTGTTGATTCAATTTGCAGAATTAATCTTAATTACGTACTGAATGCGCAGCTGGATAGTCTTAAAAATAAATTAAATTTTGCAGCTTGACGTTGTTAGATTTTTAATTCAACATTGCGGTGCATTTAACATTATACTCGTAAAATTAAGGGATTAAATAAAGGATTTTAGGGTGTTAGATGGAGATTCAATGCTCTAGATCATTTTTTTGTGGGGAGTTTGTATGGGTGGATCCGTTGAAAGGAGATTCAATGTTCCAGATCATTTTTTTTTGAAGGTGGGTTTACGGGGGATCCGTTGGATTGAAATCCAACACCCTAAAATTTAACTATTTTTACTTAAAAAATAGTTAAATGTTCTATAACACTTCTCTTAAATAAATATATCAAGTGATCATATAAGTGGATGATTCGATCGATACGAGCGATCTCCCAGCTAGCTAACCATGCATGCATTGAGGCAATGGCAGCTACTCCCTAACTCCCCTACTGAGTTTAATTGGACGGCTTTCGTTTGACTAACCATTTCCACCGAGCACAAGGGAGACAAGGGACACATGCATTGTTGAACACTTGCCATGCAAGACATTATTTGCTTCCCAAGTTAAGCCATATACACCGAACTATAAGACTAAATAAGCTAGAAAATATTGTCATGCATTGTACACTAGTTTCAGAACTTGCATAGTCAGTGCTTCTACTGAATAATTTGCGGTATCGAGCCTCCTGCAACCTTCACTAACGAGCCGATGTATGCAGAGATCGATCTATACTAGCTAGACAGGCAACTTCAGCTACAGTGTTCAGGGGAATTTGCACAAAGAACTGGTGAATAATAATATATTTTCAAACTTTATTGTATTGCCTGATTGCCTCTATCTCACAAGTATACCAACCCTTAATTCCTTCACATGAGTACTTGCCTCACCCTCTCCCTCTCTTCAAAACATACATACATATCTATATATATAGTTCTTCCAAACCAACTTGAAAGAAAAGATGTAACAAACCAATCACAAGAATAACATCAAATTAGCAAAAAGAAGAATTTTAATCGTATATTTAAGTCATGTAGAGAGCCTCCAATCCTTGGCAATCCACGCTCCAATCATGATAGGCAGCACTGATCATGCCCTCATGGAGGCTCATGGCGTCGTCGGGAAACGAATCCAACGAGTCATACTTGGCCTCCTCCCACGTCGACAAGCTGGGCACGATCGAACACAACGACGAGCGGTTGCTGGCGCCGTCCGTGGGCAACCCTAGCGAGTCGAAGCAAGTCTGATCCATTGCGAAGTTGAGCTCACCGAGCGCAGCTTGCACGCTCACATCAGTGCACAGCATGGTGGTGGCAGAAGTAGTACTAGCGGTGCTCGTCGGGTCGGTGCTGCTCACTGGCCCGGACCACTCGCCGAACCCGTCCTGGCTCGGGTCAAACTGGGCCGGCGCCAGAACGCCGGGGCTCAGGTCGCTGGACGCGCTGAATGTGTCGAACGCCTCGTCGACGTGCCCGGCCGACTCCGGTGCCGGCTGGTTGTTCAGAAACTTGGCGTACAGCATTGCGAGGTCGATGGTCGACCCGTCGGCCGCGGCGGGCACGTCGCACATCGCCTGGCCGGGGTTCGCCGGGTCGTCGACCATGCCTTCCAGGACCAGGTCGGGCCGGACTGGGCCGGGGATCCGGTGGCCGAACGTCGCGTCGCGGCCGCTGGCGATGGACTCAGCCGTCGACCGCACCGACGACCTTCCCCGGCGGTTCTTCCGGCACCCACCGCCGACGGGCACATTCCGGAGCGACCCGCCCTTGGTCCAGTACCGGCGGCATCCCTTGCAGAAGTAGCGCGGCTGGCTGAGGCTATAGTTGTTGTAGTAGCAGAACTTGGTGTTGGGCGAGTCGCAGCGCGGGCAGTTGGGCTCCGCCTCGGCGCCCTGTTTGTACCTCCGGTCCACCAGCAGCGACGGCGGCCGCGGCGCGTACGGCAGCATGGCCTCGTGAGGGTGTGACGACAGCATCTCAACCTTCTGCAATGGTCAGAGCTCGAGTGGCCGGGGATCGAGTCCGAGGAGCCAAGAATGTGTTGATGTGAGAGGAATCGATCGGAGGTTGACTTGGAGATTTGATGGAGAGGTGGGACTTGGGAGGAGGGCGAGAGGGAGAGGAGGTAGTGGGGTTTTTATATGGATCAGCAGGGTGGGAGCTATTTTCTGGTCACTTGTGCATGTGCATGTGAGTTTGTATCGCATAGATTTGGACCGAGCTGTAGTGTAGACTATCAGTAGGCTTTAATTTGGGGTTAAAGAAATTAGGCAGCCCCCAATTAATTACTACCAACAAACTGTGCACAATTTTAAAGTAGAAATTGAACAGATTTTTATAAAAAAAAACCATCGTAAAAGTTGACGGTTGACTGTGAGAGTTAACAAAGAGATCGAGGAAGAAGGAAGAAGAGAAGTGACTACTCTGATGGTGAAAAATATTTAAGAACGAATGTCCTAGGAAGAAGTGCCCTTTGGCTGTAAGATGAGGTGAGGTGGCTGGGCGTAGTCGCTGTGGCGGAGCCGTTGCGCCCAAGTGATAGATCGTTGGAAGCGGGCGGTGGTGTGCGTGGTGGGGTGGGCACGGCTGCTCCGTAGCCGGGTAGGCCGCACCGCTCGATCGCTGGCCCTGGCCGTAGCCCCCTAGGGGCACGTGACGGCGGCCCACTGGAGGGCACGTGAAATCCTAGGCCCCCGGACGGGTGGGGTGCGAGGGAAGCAAATCCCTCGGGATCGCTACGATTTTGTTATTGGTTTCCCGTTGCTCCTCTCGATGCATGCACGCACGCACGCCGCCCTTCGACGGGTCTGCTGTGCGGCTGGGGGAAGCGGGATTTGCTCGCACGGTTAGGCTCTGGGGACGCAACTGCGCGTAGCAACTGTTGAGGAATGTAGCCGATGCGTCCTGTTCAAATAATTTTTTTAATAAAAAATAGATCAATTACAGAATAATACAAAAAAATAAGAGATTGAATATAAGAGATAGAAGAACTCCTTTTCCTTTTCTTTATTACTTTCTCTTCTAAAGATACAAGTTACCATGATTAGAACCTCCTATTATAAACTAAGAGATAAGTGCCTACCATGGGCTAGACTTGTAGGCCCAGGCTCAGATTTCCCAACAACCCCTCTTGGTTACTCATTCGATACGTTTATGTCTCATCAAAACTTTATAAAAACTCAGTGGAAAAATTTAGAGAAAGAGTATATGACATATGTTATGTTGTCTTGCACGAATTGACTTATTAAAAACCTTGACATAGAAACTTCCCGAAAACTCATCAAGAAAAATAGTACAATCCACCCAAATTCATTTAATTTACAAGATTTATTCTTTGATTACTCGATCCTCCTGATCAAATTTTAATGGTGAGTTCGAGAAGAAATTTTTCCTGAGTTCTACACTTCTCTAAGCTCATCAAGCCAATTTCACATATACACCTTTCAAAGTCAGATGTTGGAAATAACTTAGTGAATAAATATGTAAGATTTTCACCTTACTTAGTATATAGTATCTTAATTTCATCCATCTTTTGTAACTCATGAGTATAGAAGAACTTGGAGTTGATATGCTTTGTAAGATGACTCTTCACGTAACCCATTTTCACTTGTGCAACACAAGCTTTATTATCTTCATAGATAATTATGGGAGCTTGCACTATATTCAATCCACATGAATGTTGAATGTGGTGAATCATTCACTGAAACCAAGCATATTCTCACGAGGCTTCGTATAGTGCTATGATTTTTGAGTGATTCATCAAAGTCGATACCAAACTTTGCTTAGACGATTTCCACGAAAATGCGATTCCACCGCATAATAACTCATAGCCTGTCTGTGACCTAACTGTATGCGGATCTGATATGTACCCTGCATCTACGTAACCAGTTATATTTAGGTCTTAATTCTTTCTATAGAATAGTCTAAGGTATTTGCTTCCTTAGAGGTATCAGAAGATATCCTCTATTCCTTGCCAATACCTTTGGATAGGTTCTGTACTATACCTTGCTAATAGATTTATGACAAATACAATGTCCGGTCTAGTGCAGTTTGTTAAATACATAAGTGCTTCTATTGCACTTAAGTACAGGAATTCCGGTCAGAGGACTTCCTCCCGCTCTTTTCTAGGTCAGTACGGATCCTTATCTTGCTGTAAAGATCTACCGATCATCGGTACTTTCGATGGGTACGCCTTTTCAAAGCCGAACCGTTTTAACACCTTGTGAGTGTATACGGACTGATGTACTAATATCCTTTTATAGACACGCTTAAGCTATAAGCCTAGGCAATATTTGATTTTACCCAAATCTTTCATTTCAAACTCCAACTCTATGTAAGAGTTCACTTCCTTTATATCTTCTAGGGTTTCAATGATATTTCGATCATCTACATACACTAACATTATACAAAAGCTACAATGGTTCAAGATATTTACTTTCTTGGTTTGTGCCTGTAGGAGGGGACCATCAATGAGTATCTAGATTACCATGGAAGCTCTTTGCAATTTATATGTTCACACATATGGAATATAATTTTACTAGGGTTATGCGTACTAATTTAATTTAATTTTAGTGTACAAATATCACAAGGTAATTGTTTCTACATAATTATTGGACTGGACAATTTTGTGCATGAAATGGAATATAATTTATCAAGTCCTTTTTGCATATAAACAATTTATTTAATTTGTTGTGATATAAAATTAACATGTTTTTGTGAAAGTTTGTAATTTTTTTGCACTTTTTAAATGTCATTCTTTAGTTTCCATGCATCTTGTTATTTCAGTGAGCTACTTTTGTCGCTTTAAAGTGAACAATTGTAACTGATTATAGGTGATAATTTTTAGAGGCTAACATGTACCAAATATGAAAAATATCACCTTCAACTATTTGCTCTTTTGGAGATGTAAATTTCACATGCATGTTGACTAGTATGAATAAAAACATGAGCAAAGCAAGAAAGAAAAATAAAATGAAGGTATCTTGCGATATCCCAAAACATATAAATATTCATCCAATGAGTAACGATGTGTATATCAAATTAGCATAATCCTCTATTGGAATCTGATGTGTCAGATTGGCAATAATTACATTAGGATTAAATTCTAGTCGATGTCTTTTTGGTTTAGTTGTGCTCTCATTGGTTGGAGAAGTACTGCTTGAAGTGTTTATGAAATAGTTACGCAAAGTTCATTTCTACATTATTGTAAATCTATGTACAAATTGTAAATTTAATCACTTCATTGAAAATTACCAAATATCAATTTCATCGTTATGCAATATCAACATGAATACCAACAGGAATCAAAGACTCAAGAGTAATTGAGTAAAGAAAAAGAATATGACCCCGTTTTTTTAGGGTTTTGGCTTCTTCGAAAGTCAAAATGAAATGGGCTACTTCTTGAAGCAAATTCTCCAAATGGTTTCCCGATCCCAAAACCGTGTGTGATGTCTGCATCAGCGTCTCTGTCGCCTTTTGCCATCTCAAAAAGCGCAGATAAAAACCAACAACCACAGCCAAAAACCATCAGTCATAGCCCAGAAAAATAGTGCCTATATATGTACCTCTGACTCGTTGCTGCCCAAAGTCCCCCAATCGTTGCTGGCACTAAGTGCCGAGCCGATGCTTACTGTCCGCTGCTCCAATGGCCAATGCAGTCATTTGCCCCGCCCGGCCCAGCCCGGCTCATCGCGCCATCGGCTATCCAGCTTCTTCACACGGCCATAAGCCCGCACCTGAGCACGTCGTTCCGCTACATGTTGCCCTCCCGCCGCCGCCCTAGGCTGCATTCGCCCTAGCTAAGGCTTAGGTGTGTACGCACCCTCCTCCTCCCGATTCATGGACTAGATCCTCCTCTTCCTTGGTTGTATTTGGTATGGTGGGGTGAGCTTGCCAATTGGCCTTGTGGTTGTTGGGGCGATATGTGAGCATATTAATTACCTCTAGTTGGCTCATACTGCATTGCCTTCCTCCCTCGGTCCATCACGTACATCGCAACTTCGATAGCTCGTGGCATGGCCGACCAGGGTCTGAGGAGGAGGAGAGGTGGGGGTTCTGGAGCCGGTAAAGGGTGGGCTCGAGTCCACCTAAGCTCACACAGTGGATTCACCCCTCAATCCTGGCTAAGATCGAAGAACCAGCACGAAATTAACAGCACAAAAATCCATCTATATCTGCCGGTTGATGGCAAGAACAATCTTGCAAGTGTTGTCTATGGCCTAGCCCCGGCCGACCGGCGACCCAGCGCGTGGGCCAGTACGTCGGACGAACGGGAATATCATATCATCACAGGCCATCAAACAGTGGAGGCGATCGAAGTTCGTACGTACACAGTACAGAGCGACGATCGATCGACACGACAGGTCGTTTGCTGGTCCGGTTCGAGCCCAATCAACCAATAATAGCTGGCCCAGACGGGCACGGCTCCTGCGTGCACCCTGCTATATGGCACCGTTCTGTGCACCCGATCGCGTCCCGTCGAGTGTATCCCGGCCGGCACGGTTCTGCAACGTGAATGTGTGGGCCATCGATCGATCTGCCGAGAGGCAACAATACGTACGGTACGGCCCTCGAGTCTTGACATTTCACCACTCCAGCTGTACTCTTAGCAGGTCGAGTGGTTCCGATGGCGATGGTACACCGTTTCGATGGACGTACAGGTCGGCCGCCATGCATCCATGGAGATGGAAAACCGCGGTCCAGTCCACTCTTACCACATGTGGCTCGGTGAGGTACTACCCACCGCGCGATCCATCGTCTTCCTGGCCTTAATCACACGCCATTAAAGGTAAGCCGAACCATCAACCGCAAATTTGACTTGCTCGCGCGATCGAGCACGCCTGCTGCTTGCTCTGCTACTTGACGAGTATGGAGAACACGATTGAAAGAGGAGCACATAAAACCTCGGATGGGGCACGCAGGATAGCTAGCTAGCCAGTTCTATTGGCTTGGATATTGATTCGTCCTGCTGTGCTGTCCAGTCGTAACGCACAAGCACGCGATTGAATGCAATGAATCCGGCCGAACGATCCATGGATCGCGCACCAGAAATAGATTACTTGCACGGGCTCCTCCGGCCGTGCTATGATTGAGGTCACGTACTGTTACGGCTTGTGTACCGCGTACTGTTGACGCCGCTGATCAGTCGGTCCCTGACCCTGACGGCCTTGCATTGTACTGTGTTGGTGTCACGGTGGGCTTTACAAGGATGGACTGCCGCCAACTTGCTCCGGCATTGTGGGCCTTCAGAAACTTGAGTGTATCTATGACTAGTTTGTCGCTGCAGTTCTTCTGCTAGAAATTGAAGGACTAGACTATTGTTCTAGTACACTAAAAAAACACCACTGTTCTAGTAACTAGTTGCACTGTTGCAGCATTACAATATGAATATGCTGCAAAAGATTAATTCTTGTGAGTAATCATGGGAGAAAGATAGTTCACTGTATTCCACTATCCCCCCCCCCGGCGGTGCCAAGTGCCATCAAAATCCTAAGGATTTCGCTAATAACTGTGGAAAACATTCTAATTTTGTCGAGACAGCGTAGGATTGTAACCGGCGACTAGAGGGAGGAGGTTAAATAGGAGCCACTTCAAAATTTTGCCATCAAGAAATTTAAAACCCTTCCCTTAGCTACAAAGAGCAAATAAGATAATAGAAACAATGAAGATAAGGCCTAAACGATTGTAGCGGAGAACACTAAGAAAAAACCAAGCCAATTAAGTCTTCATATGCCCGACCGGTATAACCTCTAATTAGGGACCGGTCTAACCTTTTCTTCATAACAGAATTGAAAACATCGGTCCAAACAAAACTAAAACAACTTTCACACCAAGGCTCTAAACGACTTGAAACTTAGGTCCTATCTGTATTGGCTTTTGCTTGGAAAAGCCAAAATCTAATATGAACAACTGACTTCTTGAAACGGCTTTTCCACTCCTCTCGCTTCCATCTCATCCTCTTCTTTT
The DNA here is from genome assembly GCA_017311315.1 of Dendrocalamus latiflorus. Taxonomy (NCBI): domain Eukaryota; kingdom Viridiplantae; phylum Streptophyta; class Magnoliopsida; order Poales; family Poaceae; genus Dendrocalamus; species Dendrocalamus latiflorus. Next base: position 13,302,354 of record CM029647.1, on the reverse strand, counting down.
TTATAGTAAAAGCTCTACCTACCACTCTCCATGAAACCCTAACAATCTGGGTACAAAGTGGATATTATCCACCAATACATGGACAAACCCAATAACCCAACACATAATGGGTTTTTCACTCACACACTCACGCTTTTCAAAGCGCCACTTACATTTGGCTCTAATATCCCGAATCTATTATTCTTTGTCCTCCTTGTCATGACGTAAACCACTTAAACTGACACTGTAGTTTCACACGCTACCACTTTTTTATATATTTAGCAATTTACAAAAATGCTCCTCTACCGACTTTTTTCCATTCATTCACTCCAAAACATCTTTGTGTGCTTTGACACATAACTTATGGTGTTCAATGACTTACTATCAAGTTTTCACGCATTTGGATTCACCAAACCATCTTTACTTGCATCGGCCCCGAGTCACTTTGCACACCACATGCACTAACTTGGCTCTTCATGATCCTTGTCTTTTTCATGCCTCCCGCTCGAGACATGTAGCTCCACTCGGACTTACACGCTCACACAAATCTTAGCTCTCCTGTCTAACCCCAACCATCTCACATGCTCTAGAAACCAGCAACCGGTCTGACCACACTCCCTATGCTAATCTGACCACTTCCGATCAAACTGCCAACCATCAACCATCTTGAATGCGCTCACTTCACCTCAAACCAACATAACCAAAGCCCAATAACAGGACACCGGTCTGACCGCGCTCTCCATGTCGGTCAAACCACTCGGCCTTGACACCAAACACCTTCTTTGAAAAAATTCAACTAGCTACCAAAGCCTAGTCGAGCCACACACAGTAGTCTAACCATACTCCATGTTTTGGTCAGACTACGCTCACTTGAAACTCACTTGACAGAAGCGCAAGGTCGGTCTGACTGCTTCCACTAATTGGTCATATCGCACCTGACCTGACAACAACAACAAATTAGTAAATTCTCCGAAATCAAACTCAAACTCCGACATACTCGCAAACCAAAGTCAATTACTCATCATAAATTATAGGGTGACCTCGATATGGTCTTACAAAGCATAGCTTTGTGTATATCATAGCTAGAACAAAACTGCGGGGGAAGCACTAATGAATCAATCGTGTATAGGATCAGCTCAAATAGGAGTATAGGACGTGCTTGTACAAGTCAGATAAAGTTGAGTGTTCTGTTCTGAGGAGAGTATCCTCTATGGTCAAGGACAGGCACTGCAGCTTGCAGGTTTTTTAGATTGTTCAGCCAAATTGTATAGCTGAGAAAATATGGATGAGAACGATCGTACTGTACAGTGTACAGGTTCAGTCGCTGTATACCGATGGATGACGGGCGTCGAGTGTACATAGCATTACTTCATTACCCGGCAAAAGAGTACATACAGGACTGACAGTCGATGTTCCTCATTCAACTGTGTTGTCTTCATGATACACAGGTCGGGGGCAGGTACAGTGTACTTTCATTCGACGAATAATTAGTACATTATTGATGTACTCCTATTCATGTACATGCACCCCAGTTTTACATGGGCTAAGTTTGACACACGACAGTAATGTTTTCTGATAGGCACTCACAGTGCACGGATTGATACTGCCATTGCAAGGACCAAGGAAGTTACTGCCGTTTCCCCATTCATAAGAGATTTTCTCCCAAAAAATATGACTTACAAAGTGAGAGTTAGCTAGATCGAGTCAGTGATCAAATTGGCTTCAGCAAAAACATCAGATCTACCTGATGGATCGATTCAGCTCTCCTCCTCCTTCAAGAGTTGAAAATACCATAGCTTTTAGCACAGAGAGGTGGAGCCAAATTAAGATTAGTCCAGTTCCAGTGGGGATCACACCAACGATTTGCTGGGACAGACTAGCTAGAGTTGCTTAAGCTACACTCTTCGAGCTGCGCATCAGTCTCTCTCTCACACACACACCCTCAGAAGTAGTATGAAGAATCATAACATGGGTTATTCCAATTAATTGCTCTGTGGGAGAAAAATGGGCAGGCGGTTCAGTAATGCAGGCCGGGATCATGGCAAGAGCTAGAGTGAGTTGAACAACCATGCATTGATTGGACTGTTGCAGTACATGCATGGATGGATTCGTTGGAGCGAACAAACTAGGGCAATGCGCTGGCATTCGTGCATGGACCCGGACCCAACAGACTTATGCCCGTACGACGAGCTGCATGCAGCATCAGATGCAGATGCAGTGCGTGAGAAAGCAACCGCGCGCGATGTTTAATTTGTCCGTTAGCCTTGCATTGGAACGACAAATTGGGGTTTGCAGGGTGGAAGAACAATACGTGCCTGTAATGTGCATGGTTGCAGAGATTCTGAATCAGGTTAATTAGGAGTGTAGAGGACTCTCTGAATGGCAAATTAATCACTTCGATCGATTATGCTTTCTATGTATTTATCAAGGAAATTTTGCGATGATTTGAAACGCTTATTTAAGTCAGAAGCACGAAAGCTCCTGATTTTTGATATTTTCTGTTCAATCTTGCATTGATAGACGATAGTTACGCTTTTCTGGGACGTACTCACGTCACGTACATGGACTACCTGGTATATAGTGATGTACGTATTTCGGAGAGTACGTGTCTGGACTTTGTGTTCGATCAACCAAGGACCAGATCAGTATGCAGGCTAGCCTGTCACACGGACAAATTAACGAACCAAAACCCAGGCCGGGCACATAACAATCACAGCCCTAGCTAAAAAAAGACTCTGCTCCGGTGCTCGCTTTCCCTCTCGTGAAACAGTTGTAAGTACGTTCGTCTCGGTGCAACTGTACATGATTTCCCCGGGGACCATACGCGACCCCAGCATGGCAGTGAAGTGATGGGGTTGGATCTCATAATCCCTTCCTTGAAACCCAATCAACAGAGACGAGCGAACGCGACAGGCCGGCCCTCGTAGGGTCATCAAGAGGAGCGTTGACAAACTTAACATGCGTGACGCGTCCCCGAGTCAGGGGCCGGCCGGCCAGAGCGCTGGAGGCCCAGGGCCAGAGACGACCGCCCGATCGACTTGCCGTGCTGGGTCGAGGAGAGCGAGCGTGGTCTCGCGCGCGCGGCCGCGGTTTGGTGAGCCGGAACGCAGAGTGCGCCCGAGCCGGCCCGCGCCGTGCGTGCGTACGCGCGCGGGCCACGCGGGTTGGTGGCGCCCGGCCGGCCGGGGCGGGAGGGACGTACCGCCGGGTGGTGAGGCCGCGCGCCCGTGGACCACGCCGCGATCGACTCGGCTCCCGACGCTCACATGGCTTTGGCATCGTGCAGTCTTCAATGTGCGATGGCGACGTTGTTCCTGTAGCGGTTAGGAAATGAGATGCAATTTCAACCATTAATCAGTTTATTTTAGCCTAACCTAGTGGCACCTAATCGTGTCGGCAGAATATTGGAGATGCAGATGACTCCAGGCTCTCAGATTCTGTCTTCTCTTCTAGCTGCGCTTCCTGACAGAATCTGCAATGTGCACGCCCAAATAACGAACTTGTCAATGTTAGAAATAAGTCTATATGAATAAGGTACATTTTGTATAATTTAAAAGTATATATAATTTAGTACTATATTACTAAGATAAAATAGAGGAGACCAATTTATAAGGTGGAATCATTGCCACTTCTTGAACCATGTGACACATTGATGGGGATGACATGAGGAGGGCTTTTGCTAAATACACGCGCGCGTATTCGTATATTTTCACGTAAAATCACATGACTCGTTACTTGGCAAACCAAATCTACTTCATTTTTGCTAAACCGTGCATCATCTCTCTCATTTTAACTGATTATAAGACTACTTAAATATCATTATATAGTTTGATGAGACAGTTACTAGTGAATTAACTATGTTTAATTGCGGTATTTACTAGTGAGTGATTGTTATGCCCTTAAAAAGGCCTAGAGATGTTCAAGGAAAAATAGAGAATTCCACTTCTATTCTTCCATCCATCTCTAGATAACTGTGCTATAGTATCAAACTGCTCAACCACATCGATTTTTCTTCTCGGCATGCACTGACAAGAGAGGTGAGCGAGATCTCCGAACCATTGTCACAGCCTGCATGGGGCGACAATAAAGTTTTGGGCAGCGCAACCTGTGTGACCGCTTAGCTTCTTCCTCGACATCAACTGCTTTCACGACTGTAGCGAGCCTACACTGCTTTATGTTCTTCATTAGATCTAACTGTAAATTGTTTGCACGATCAATCGATTTTATTATAATATTTTTTTATGTATTTTCTTATATACAATGGGTAGTCTGCTATTAAATTCGTTTGTTACATTACTAGTTATTTATGTTATTTATCTCTTAGTAAAATCTAGAATTAAAATATTAATCACTTTTTTAACAGTCAATACAAGACTGGCAGCAGATGCTACATGAAAGAGGCACAAATGCGTCGTCAGTTCCTAGTAAAATCATCGTAGGCCGGCTCTCTTCTTTCTCGGAGAGCACTGTCTATTTTGTATATCTAGGCTAAGGAAATGTTCTGGCTGGCCCAGCCCAATTTACTGGTCCTGAATGAAGCCGACAAAAGGGAGCTTTTGTGTAACTCCACTCATTCAGTAAGACCTGCTCAGATCCTAAATGATAAAGGCCCAGTTCTTTGGAAAAAAAAAGCAATAGTACGATCACAAAACAAAAAATCGCAGTTCTTGAGCAAAAAATGTCATATATACTCTATTAGATACAAATCAAAGAGACACAAATTAATAGCCAATTCAGACTACGATCTTGACTCTTCCGAAAAGGGACCAAATTTGGTGTTTTTTTTGTGGAGATAGCTACAAAGAGTATGCCGCTAAAGATGTTCTTACACCAGATGATGGATGCCATGATCTTCTTTCTAATTCAACAAGGTATTGCGAAAAGTTTGATTTCGCGGATTATCAATGCAAAGAAATCAAAAGAAGCTTAGGACAAACTTTTAGCAGTGAAGCTACAAATTTTGCAAAGGCGGTTTCAAAATCTGTAGATGAAAGAATCCAAGAAGATCAAATATTACTTCTCGAGGGTTATCGAGGTTGTGAATAAGATGCACACCTATGGTGAAGAGATTACTGATAAAAAGATTGTTGAGAAAATTCTGATCAGTTTACCAAAAAAGGTTGAGTATATTGTTGCTGCGATTGAGGAGACAAAGGATTACCCTAACGGTGCAACAATTGATGAGTCTGTTGGAATCACATGAAAAGAGAAAGCTACAATGAGAAGGGATCTCGGTTGAAAGTGTCTTCCAGTCAAAGTTGAGTTTCAAATCCCACAATTCGAGAAATAGTAAAAATTATTAAAGAAGAGGTGACCCAAGAAAAGATAAGCAGAATAAATTGGCCCAAGATAGAAGAGAAAAATGTACAACTAGTTCTAAATTCTAGTGTGATATTTGCAAAAAGTTTTGTCACACTATAGATATGTATGTACTAGAAGAAGATGACTTGCAAGAAATGCAAGAGGCAATGTCACATCACCAAATATTGTAAATCCTAAAATAACAATCAGACAAATTTCTCAGAAGAAGAGGATAATTCAAAAAGGGTAGTTTATTTTTGTCAAATTGCCTAAGGTGAAAAAGAAGATACTTGGATTGTGGATAGTTGTTACACAACCATATGTCTATCAATCTGGATATATTTTGAGATGTCAACTCGTCATATCAAGTGAAAACACACATGGGAAATAGTTCTTTAGCCCACTCTAAAGGTAAGAGTTGTATAGCTATCCAAATGGAAGATGGTCAAAAAAATATTCGAGATATTTTATTGGTATCCGATTTGAATCTGAATTTGCTAAGTGTTGGGCAACTGGTAGAACATAGGTATGCTGTTCATTTCGAAGATTTATCTTACAAGATATTGGATTGTAAGAATGGAAATTGCCTTATAGCAAAGGCGGATATAGAGAAAAATAGAAATTTTTTATTGAAAATGAGTTATACAACTCAATTGGCTTTATGGAGTGAGGTTGGTGATAACTCTGAATTATGACATAAGAGATTTAGTCATCTCAATTAGAAAGCCCTGAAGCTGCTTATAATCAAAGGTGTGGTACCATGTTTACTATTTATTAATTTGAAATCTAATCTATATGAAGATTGTATTTTTGGTAAACAAATTCGGACATGTTTTTAGCATGGAGGAACTTGACGAACACGTGCACCTTTTGAGTTAGTGCATAGTGGTATTGTTGGAAAAATACCAACAATGTCAAAAGGTAAGAATTGGTATTTTATCACTTTTTATTGATGATTGGATGATATGTGTTTATTTTCTAAAAGAACGATCAAAATCACTAGAAGTGTTTAAGAAATTCAATGTTACGATAGAAAATCAAATCAAACAAAAAATAAGGTGTTACACAATGATCAATGTACAAATATATCTCAAAAGAATTCGAGAGGTATTATGAAAATATTGGCATTCGAAGATAGTTGACAGCTGCCTAAATGGGATCCATCTACAACTAGATATCCCTGACACCATCACTTGGCGATGGACACCAGACAGGCAGTACTCGGCGAAGTTGGCCTACCTCGCACAATTCCATGGTTGCTTTGACAAGTACAACATAAGCCTGATTTTGAAGGCAAGAACAGAAAACAAATGCAAATTCTTTGTCTGGACGGTTATTCAGAATAAGATCCTAACGACAGATAACTTGGCGCTGCGTGGTTGGCCACACTAACTGACTTGCACGCTCTGTCATGCCTAACCTGAAACCGGGATACATTTCTGCCTCTCCACAGACTCTTCGCGGCGAAGTTTGGACTGTAGTCCTCAGCTTGGTGAACTGTGGCATCACCCGTCAAATTAGGCCAGTGGATTTCGCCTCCATCATGTAGTGGTGACAACAGGCCACCAGAACAACCCAAAAGAACAAAGAAGAGACTTCAACGCTATGGCCATATACATCGTGTGGAACATCTGAAACGGGAGAAACAAAAGAATCTTCCAAAACCAGACCAACACACCCCAAGAGGTGGCTGACAGAGTGCTCCAGGGTTGCCGGTGCCCCGGCCCGGCCATGTTGTAACCCTCCAAACTTTTCCCCCTCGCTTAATTGAAAGACAGCTCCGGCCAGTGGCGAATCCAGGATAAAAACAGAGGGGGAGCTCTACTGTTAAGGCTATAGCATAACATAAATATACCAAAGCTACATCTACTAGTCTTTTACTATTAGAATATCAAACTCATACATAAATAGGAAGAGAGCAAATTGAAAATGTATAATACAATAAATTTAATACATTGCTAATGGATAATGTGCCTCCAATGTTCATAAATATGTGAGTATCGATCTGTAGATAAGAAATATCAAATGTAGTGATACAATATTAAATTGTGAATATCCATAAACATTACAAATGAAATGAAAACATATCACTAAGTCACTAAATCTGATTGCAACACAATTTCGCTCTATGAGTTTTCATGTCTTAAAAGCGCTGAATGATTCTTTTGTTAATAAGACTTCTAAATATCTCTTGGTCAGTGTAGCACACCATCAAGTCATTGAGTCATTCATCTGATACCTTGTTGTGCAAATCTGTTTTAATAATCTTTATTGCTGAGAAAATTCTTTCAATTGATACTGTTGCCATTGGAAAGATCAATGTGAGCTCGATGAGGTGATACACATATACACCAATGCAGCATATTGGCTTTGTGTGAACTGATTAAATAAATTGGATAATCGGTTAATGTTTAATGGCTACTATCGAGTGTCGATTGAACAATAATTTGCATCAGTAGAGTCTCGCCGCCGGTTAAAAACAAGGGAGGGAGCCGTCGCTTCGGTCCCCACCCACCCACACGGCAACACCTCCTCCTCTCTCTCCTCGCCGCCCCCAACCAATCCCCACCCTCCTCTCCTCTCCTCTAGCCATCCGAGCATCCAACAGAGGAAGCACAATGCCAATCTCCAGTCACCTTTTCCCAAGTCCTTCGTCCGCGCCGCGCCACAGGTGGAGGTCGGCCTCGTCTGCCCCGACTGCCATGGTGGCTTCCTCAAGGAGCTGGATGGGCCGCCGCGCCGCACCGCGGACTCCGCCTACGTCCGCCGCCGTGCGGAGCCCGGCGGCATGTCACGCCTTGCACGCCCTCCACGGGAACGAGCTCTGCCCCCACCGCAACTGGTGCGCCGCCACCTCCGGCGACCGCTCGCCATACAATCCCCGAACCCCCGTCATCGTGCTCCGCAGCTCACTGGTCATCCCCGTCGACGACGAGGTCCCCGGTGCCACAAGCAGTTTCGAGCTCTTCTACGACGACGGCGCGGGCTTCGGCCTCCACCCCCTCCCGGAGAGCATGTCCGACTTCTTGATGGGCTCCGGCTTCGAGCGTCTCCTCGACCAGCTCGCCCGATCGAGGCTGCCAGCTTTGGCGTCGTCCGTCTGTGCGAGAATCCCCCAGCGTCTAAAGCCGCCGTGCAATCCATGCCCACCATCATCATCATCGCGGGTATTCTTCAACCACGGTGTGGGAGGAGGGGGTGCTCGAGCACCCACAAGCACCCATGGTGGATTCGCCACTGCCTCCGGCCATATGTTCAAAAAAGAGAGGAGCGGCCGGGAGGTGGTTTTGCCGTTTTGGCTTGCGAACACACAACAAGCAGTGGTGGAATCAGATTTTAGACTATCTAGGCTATAGCCTAAGGTTGAGAATAAAAACTCATAAAAAATTTATGAAGAAATTATAAAAAATAGAATTAATCCAAAAATGATCTAAAAGCAGTTAGCTCAGCCTAAGACTTGGGCTTCGGCTAGTTTCGCCCCTGACAACAAGGATATGTATGATTGATTGATGCTTTTGTTTCCTAAGAATGTGTATATTTGTGCGTCCCAAGCTGTTCCGTAATGCCACCCGCCGGCCGACGAGATACGCTCGGACATGCAGTCTTGCCGGAGTAGGATCAGCTCGCGCGGCGCTATGCTAGCTACTTGGCCATTGACGGCCGGCTAATCAGAAATCGCTTGCTATACCACTTTGATGGCAGCATATACAAATTTCAGAAACGGGTAGTCTAATTTACATGGACAAAGGAAAAAAATAATTACATAGACAAAGAAAAACCACGGTTGGAGGAACTATCCCTGGGTGTGGTGGTATAGTTGTGAGTATACGACTCTATCTAACGTGATATAAATCTTGATATCCACAGTTACGACACATGTGAGGGCCTGTTTGGAACAGAGGAATTTTACAGGAATTTTGCAGGAAACAGTTCAATTCCCGTAGGAATCGGGAAAAATTCCCGCATTCCAAACAGGGCCTGAACATATTTCAATAGGAATTTTGTGAGGTAGGCGTATGATAAAGAAATATGTCCGCATATGTGTGCATATGGTGTGTGTGCGCGTAGTAATGTATCTACTTGTGCTTGGAAAAAATCATGGTTCTGTTTCAGTTTTTTTTTTCTCGAGGAGTTTTTTTTCTTCCCCTCGTATAAAAAACTTGGTCTGAGATAGTAACAATTTAAGGGCCCATAACCACACGATTTTTAACACGGCCCGGTCCATATTTATGCAGTCTGTCCTCACTTCTCACCAAGTCCCGGCACGCGCTCAAACCGAAACCAGGAGGACCCGACAAAGAACGGAGAGAGAGACACGTCGGATGCCACAGGGTCCTACGCGGCTGGGACGAGCCACCAGCGTATTGACAAGTCATCACCACCCTGGAGCCTCCTGAGCCACATGTCACTCTCCTGTGCGCCGACGGGTCGCGGTTAGTGGAGGCTCCAAGAGGCCGGATCATGATTGGGATTTGTTTGTTTATTCGCTAATGATGAGAGTATGTGCGGTTTGGCATCTATACCTTTGCGAGTTTGAGAAAGCCCTTGTTGGCACTTGGCACATTCTGGTCCTAGAAAACTCGGATTAAACACGCAACCCTACGGGCATGTTGTGAACTTGTGTTTGTCTTATGCGCTTTAGACCTCCATTTCAAACAACTTCTGACTTCAAAAGCTAAAAACAGTTTAAAATGCATATATTTTTTAACATGACTTTTTTTATTTTTTTCTTTTTTCTTTGTACTATCTATAGATAGATATATGGCGTTGTTTTTTATTATTTATTTATTTTTAATTCAATATCTCAAAAAAAGATAATAGACACTAAAGTATGGTTTCATCCAAAAGCCACATTGTTTTTTAACCGGGCCTTAAGCCCGATCGGTGCTTCCACGGCATAAAAAAAAACTAAATGTCATATATCTTGGAATGGGTTGTAGTGAATTGGTGATGGCAAGTTGCAAATCAGATGCTCATTTGTTTGAAAACTTATGTTTTTTCACTTCACAGAAGAGCACTGAGCACTCAGCTTGCACTTCCACCACATTATTCATGCAGCACTATCCCAGAGACCTCTCTTTAAAACCATGGTCGATAGTCCTATATGTACAATGATTTATAGAACCATATGTTAACTGATTTGTACAAATTGAAAATCAACCTAGATAATAGTGAAGTAAATACTACTATTACCTGTGAGGTGTTAGCTTTCGAAGCACTGAACTAGTACTGACTACTGAAGCACTTGTTCATTTGGGTGGCTTGCTTAGTTTTTTCCCTGAAAACGTAAGAGAATTGCGCTTCATTCCTTAGGGAGAAAGAGTTACAAAAGGGCTTGGAGCCACTTGTAGACAGAAAATCAAACTAGAGTATTACTAAAGAAGAACGACTAAGAGCTACTGGGCAGCAAAGGCTGGAAACGGGAACAATCCCAGTCACTGACGACCAAGAAGGTTGCTCAGTTTGGATTTCGCGATGGACGACCAAGCGTGGAACTCTTGCTTGATGCGGAGGACAAACTCACTGGTACTAAAATAGTCTTGATCATGCCGCAGCCTATTTCTTTCCTTCCAAATCATCTAGACCACTAGAATTGTTAGGGTATCTAGTCCTTTCCGCAACGGAGGATGCCTTCCTTATCGGCGCCGGAACAGAAGGTGAAGAGCAAGGAGTTTTGATAGAAGTGTCGCACAGTGAAGGCTCACTGCGAGGATTGTTGTAGCCTGAGTTGAACTGTCGCTAAAGCATGAGCAAGGTCAATCGGATGGTCCAAGCTCACCTGAAAGGCTGAAAGGCGATGAGGGCCATGGATAACCGTTGCTCCTCGGTCGCTTTCTCCATCGACCATGGAAGATGTAGGGTACGGACGACCGGGTGCCCTCCCGAGGGAGTCACCCAAGAACCTTGCACAGCAGGTGAGTGCGACCCAAAGGGGGTGCCTGATGAGGCCACCTAAAAGAGCCGGCACTGTTGGCCAAGCCCGCCGAGGATGGCGACGACGGCCTCTTGCAATCTCTAGCGAAATGATTTAAGCCCTTGCAGCAAAATCAGTGAGGCGACAGATGGCACTTGGAGTGGCGATGCATGGTGGACATGCAGTTGAAGCATCTGTCCATCAGGAATTTGGGTGGCCCTCTGCACTCCCGCCCGGGCTGGCTCGGTCGCGTGGGCACATCTTCATGGGGTTGATGACCGGTACGTCGCTTAGGCCTGTGATGCCTCACTTGATGCCAACCCGCTTCGACAGCCTCAGCTGGTGGCTATCGGTCCAGGGCTAGCTGGTTGGATGGCGGTTACGACGCTGACCGAGAGGGGTGACCAAAACTTGCACCCGGCAGGATCGGCTCTCGGATGGCTTTCCCCTTGCCGGCAGCCGGGCCAAATGAGGAAGGGGCCCGACGGATGACATAGGTGAAGGAAGGTTGCGACGGAGTCAAGGAGGGGCTTGCGGTCAAGCTCGACGACGGCTAACATCACGCCTAGCGGAGCTCGCGCGCCGTTGGCTTACCGGGACTTGGACCGACGACGACTAAACAAATGGAGGGTCTCTTGCAGTGGCGGATCCAGGAATTTAGGAATGGGTATTCGAAGTTACCTTTTGCGTCGAGTGGAAGCAACCTTTTGCGTCTTTCCAGCTCTCTCTCATAAAGATTTTAAATTTGCAGATTTGTTTATTTTTCAAAGCTCAAAGATCTACAAAATCAAACATATAGATATTGTAAATTTCTATGTCCCTTTAGAACTGTCTCTCAAGGCAATTGTAAATTTGGTCATAACAGCCTAATAATTCTTACATGTCACTTATGAGTTATGACTTATCTACTACAATTCACAATGAGAAACTGAGAAACATATACATATTGACCAATTCTCTTAGCTACTGTAGAAACTGAGAAACATATACATATTGGCCAATTCACAATTGCACAACAGCATTACTCCATTACATCATTACTCCATTTCCAACTTCCAAGTATTGGCGTATTGCCATATTACAGCATTACTCCAGCATAACAGCATACAACATTACTCCATTACCTCGTGCTGTCGTGCAGATAGTCCCTGACTCCCTGCGTGCAGATTCAGTAAGCAGTAAGCACAGAGACAGAGGTCACGGAGTAGAGCATATCCGCAATTGCACACTGCACAGAGCTATGAAACAAAGCACCATCAGACATCACCTCTGGGCAAACATCCCCAACAAAAAAATTAAACTAACCTCCGGGCGGCGGGCGGAGTCGCGGATATGAGCTGACGCCTGACGAGACGAGGGAGAGCCAGTCTAGCCAGAGAGGGCCGAGCAGGCGAGCCTGAGGAAGGAGCGCGCCAGCCACCGGCGCCCGCTCCTCCGCCTCTCCGCTGCCGGATCTGAGAGAGACGAGGGAGAGCCGGAGAGGGACTGCGGAGTGCGGACTGAGCGATTGAGTCTGAGGAAGGAGCGCTGAGCCGCCGGATCTGAGAGTTAGGGTTGAGAGCCGCTCACTCGCCGCTCACTGGCTCACTCTGTCGCAGACGAAGACCGAGTCGAGCAGTCGGCGTGACCAGGCAATCAGCGCGAGGCGCGTTTGGGCCATGGGCCGTTTGGGTGGACTGCGGACAGCGCACCGCACTGGGCCGTTCGGCGGTTCGGCCGGACGTTCGGTGGCCTCAACCCTGTGTTCAAAAGCTTCCTAAGACCAATTACTAATACATATATATATACTATACCTAATATATAGCAGATTTTTTGTAAAAATTTTAGGTATTTATTTGAATACCTATGAATTACTGTAGATCCGCCCCTGTTCTCTTGGGAGAGAAGCCATGCGAAACAAAGTGGGCGTTGGGCCGGAGCGGGCACCGGCAGACAGCAGTGGCCGTCCGGCCCGGAGTGGGAACCAACGGGGGCGGAAGTCTCAGAGTTGGCTTGCTTAGTTGCTTCTAGTCAAAAGCTTTATTCGCTGAATTTTGCCGCCCATCCGGCTTTCTTACGTGGTGAGGTGCATCTTATCCCCATTACTCCACATGCCTTTAGATTAATCGACCAATCCACAAGGCTAAGCTAACGTCCTTTTTTTTTTTCTCATGCCCACTAAACAAAAACACTCAGAGACGACGACCCGAAATATCACTACGATTAAAATTCCCCTCCACGCCGTCCCCTTCCTATATAAACGCCTCTCCTCGTGCCACAAGAGAACTCTCTACCGTGCACGCTAATTTCTTCACGTTACAAGCTGTTAAGATGGACGTGGAACACTTGCGAGCCAGGAGGCTTCTGTCGCACGGCGCGGCGGCGACGGCGACAGCGGCCGCGTCGCCCGGCCCGGCCTGGCAGGTGGCCGAAGGTGGAGACACGCCGCGTTCGGCCTCCTTCAGCTCGCTGGACGCGACGGTCATCACGGTACTGTCGCTCCTCCTCTGCGTCCTCGTCGTCACGCTCGTGTTCCACGCGGTCTGCCGGTGCGCGTTCCGCGTCACGCGGCGCGTGTGCTACGGCCAGGAGCCCCCCGGCGGCGAGGCGAACCGGGAGAGGGCCGCGCGGGCCGGGGCGGGGAGCAGGAGGAAGGGCCGCGCCATCCGGGCGCTCCCGACGCTGGCATACTCTGCCGGGATCGAGCTTGCAGGCTGCGGTTCGACCGAGTGCGCCATCTGCCTCGCCGAGTTCGCGCAAGGCGAGCGCGTGCGCGCGCTGCCGCGCTGCAACCACGGCTTCCACGTGCGGTGCATTGACCGCTGGCTCGCCGAGCGGCAGACATGCCCCACGTGCAGGCGGGAGCCGTTCCCGAAGCCCGCGCTGCCGACCAGAGCGGAGGCGCCGGCGCCGGCGGCCGTGCAGCTGCACGTTGACGCCGGCCAGCCCGATACGCTTTAGCCAAGTGAACATTTTTTGCACTTCTGTTGCCATCTGTGATACCGTGGTCACGATCTTAATTTTCTTTCCTTTCCTTTTTTGTGTTTTTGTTGAGGTTGTAGAAGTTGCCCGGGTCCGATGGTATGGGAGTGAAACTCACATGACTAAATTTTATGCGATTGCAAATATATAGGATGTGGCTTCGACAATAAAAATTTAGATCATATGAAATATATCAGAATTAAGCTAATTTAAATCACGAGACAATAGAAACAAAAGACGACATCTTTTTCTACACTCTATCGATGTTCTTATCATTTTCACGGTGGGGGGCTCAGCAGCGACGGTGCCTTCGGGGCACATGTAGGACCACATCATCGCGGAACGGCGGCGAAGGAAGAAGATCAACCAGAGGTTCATCAAGCTCTCCACCGTCATCACCGGACTCAAGAAGGCTCATATATATTTCACTTTCTTTCTTGTTTTTTTCTTTGATTGATTATCTCTTCTTTAATTTTATGATTTTCATTACTCCTCCTCCTCTTTAATTGTATGTATATATATTATTTCACTTTCTTTCTTTGATTGATTGATTATCTCTTCTTTAATTTTATGATTTTCACTTCTTCTCCTTCTCCTCCTCGTCGTCGTCTTCTTTAATTTTATGCTTGTTGTTAACATTTTCATCAAGAAGAGCTAGCTTCTTTTTGGATTTGTTAATCTCTTTTTCTCTCTCACTATTTTTACTTTGTATAAAATTACCATTGGGGGAGGTGAGGCTCAAAACTCACTAAGTTCCCCGATAGCTACGCCCCTGGTTTGGATGATTGGTATGGTGTGATCCTTGGCAAGTTCGTACTGTTCGCTATGGTCGATGATGTTTGAGCATCGGATTGATCATGAGGCCGTATGCTCCCTGATGTTATGCGACTTTCCAGGTCACTCTCTCGAGATGATCACTAACTGCAGTACGTATTTCTATTGATTCTTCGGGTTGACGTGTGAATTGTGTGAACTAGAATCTTCCTAACTATTTTGCCCGGCCAGAATTTTCCTAACTAAACATGTGCCTTGCGAACCCCTGCCCAGACAGGAGCGTAAAGTTTGAATCGATACATGCAGCAAAGCGATAAGTGGTATTGTTCTTCGGCGTTTCCTTTTCTGTTGCCGTGTTGGAGTTGTACGTGTCAAGAGTCAAAACTCTGATAAGTCTCATGTGTGTATTGTGTTACCGTAAAAGGAGCTAATCAAGAGAATAAACTCTCCCGTTTTCTATTATCAGTTCCATGTGACACTGCTGAAGTTTAGGCCTATACTATGTTTTGTATTACGGGTTTAATGTCAAATATGAACAACGCTATGTTTTCAAGATCATTATTTCTCCTATACTAGGCTGCGAATTGCTTCGAAACTGATTCTTGTATTAGTTAAAGGCTGCGATTCTTGTATCTCTACTCCTTAAAAGAAGGAGTTCAAGGTGATGGTGAATTCTACACTTCAAAAAGATAATCTGACATGTGGGCCATCCACCCCTCCAACCGCCCGTGGCCTGCCTCCCCCCAAACCCGTGCGTTCTCCCCCATTTCTCCGCCGCCTCGCGTTCTCCCCATTTCTCCGCCGCCTCCTCCCTCGCCCTCCGCGCCGCCGCCTCATCCCCCGCTCCTCTGCTCCGCCGCCGCCGCCTCCTCCCCCCACCCGTCCGCTCCACCGCCGCCTCCTCCTCCCCATCCCGCGCCGCCGCCGCCTCCTCCTCCCCCCACCCCGCGCCGCCGCCGCATCCTCCTCCTCCCCACCCCCGCGCCGCCGCATCCTCCTCCCCCCACCCTTCCGCTCCGCCGCCGCCTCCTCCTCCTCCCCACCCCGCGCCGCCGACGCCGCCGCATCCTCCTCCCCCCACCCCTCCGCTCCGCCGCCGCCGCCTCCGATCCCACCCCGCTCCTCTCCCTCGTCGCCTGGGCCCGCCTCCAGCCCTGGTTCCTCCCATCCGACGACCTCTCCTCCCTCCTCGCCGCGCGCCTCCCGCCGGCCACCCACTCCTCCGACCTCCTCGCCCTCTTCGACGACGCCTTCGCGCTCCCGGACCCAGCCGCCTTCCCTAAGACCCTCAACGCCGTCATCTCCGCGCTCGCCACCCACGGCCTCCTGGAGCCCGCATTCTACTGCTTCAAGCTCCTCCGCGACGCCGGCGTCAGGGTCCTCGAGACGCCCACCTTCAACGCCCTGCTCTCGGTGCTGCTCACCAGGGGCCTTGCCTTCAAAGCCTTCGAGGTGCTTGACGAAATGTCCGCGTCGGGCTGCGCCCTCGACGAGGGCACGTACGAGCTCGCGGTGCCGGCTCTGGCGCGCGCCGGGAGGATCGACGCCGCGCGCAAGATGTTTGATGAAGTGAGGCAAAGGGAGGGGGTCGGGCGGGCGTCTGCTCGGATGTACGGCGTGATGGTGGACGTGCTGGCCAAGGCGGGAAGGCTCGACGCCGCAATGGGGATGTACAGGGAGATGGTGGCGGTGGGGCACCGGGCGAGCACGGCAGTGAGCACGGCCATGGTGGAGGGGCTGGTGAGGGCCGGGAAGCTGGATGCAGGAATGGAGCTTTGGGAGGAGATGAGGCGGGGAGGGCTCCGGCCGAGCTTTGGGTTGTACACCATGGTGGTCGAGGTGAATGCACGGTCCGGGAGGCTGGACGTCGCGGCACGGTTGTTTGGCGATATGGACAAGTCTGGCTTCTTCCCTACGCCGGCCACATACGCTTGTCTGGTGGAAATGCATGCTTCGGCGGGGCAGGTGGATGCAGCAATGCGGTTGTACCACTCACAGCATTGCTGACAATGTTGGCGAAAAAGAGGCTGCTGGATTTGGCTGCAAAGGTGTTGCTGGAGATGAAGGCGTCACGGTTCCCGATCGAGGTGACTGCGAGTGACCTGTTGATGATTTACATCAGGGATGGGTCGACAGAGCTCGCACTGTGGTGGCTGCGGTTCATGGGCTCGGCTGGGATACGGACCAACAATTTCATCATAAGGCAGCTCTTCGAGTCTTGCATGAAGACGGGGCTGTATGACTCGGCACGGCCACTGCTCGAGACTTTTGTTGCCGGGGCGGCGAAGGTGGACCTGATACTCTACACCTCGATTCTTGCGCATTTGGTGCGGTGCCAGGACGAGGGCAGCGAGCGTGCGATCATGGATATCCTGAGCGCGAGCAAGCACAAGGCGCACGGCTTCATGTGCGAGCTGTTCACCGGGCCGGAGCAGCGCAAGAAGCCCGTGCTCTCGTTCGTTCGTGAGTTCTTCCAGGGCATCGACTACGACAACGAGGAGAGCACGGCCAGGTACTTCGTGAACGTGCTCCTCGACTACCTGGTGCTCATGGGGCAGATGAACCGCGGCCGCTGCGTCTGGAAGGTTGCCTACGAGAACAAGCTCTTC
The DNA here is from genome assembly GCA_017311315.1 of Dendrocalamus latiflorus. Lineage (NCBI taxonomy): Eukaryota > Viridiplantae > Streptophyta > Magnoliopsida > Poales > Poaceae > Dendrocalamus > Dendrocalamus latiflorus. The sequence goes on along the minus strand of CM029647.1, from coordinate 13,284,816 downwards.
GCCAAGGCCATCGTCTTCGACCAGCACATCGCCTGGTCCCTGGACGTCCGGAACCTGTCTGTGGGCGCGGCGCTCGTCGCGACTGTGCACACGCTGCACCGGTTCAGGAAACGGATGCTCTACTACGGGGTCGTGCCACGGCGTATCAAGCTGGTGACGGGGCCGACGCTCAAGATGGTGGTGGCGTAGGTGCTGACATCGCTGGAGTCACCGTTCGAGTTGAGCAAGGTCGTCCTGCGGGCGCCCGGCGACTCGGTGCTAGAGTGGTTCAAGAAGCCGATCGTGCAGCAGTTCCGGCTCAACGAGATACCGTCCAAAGCCGACGTCCTGATGCACAGGCTCAACGTGATGTTCCCGAGCTCGGCGCCGGAGGTCCGGTCGCTCTCCCTTCCCAGGTCCCTTGGTATGTCAAGGTGATGATGCCTCTGTGGTTCTGTGGTTTGCGCACAAACTACAAGCAGGAACCGTGCTGGCATGTGGCATGTTGTATACTACATCTTTTTTGGTCAAAGCATGAGCATGTTCATTCTTGACTCTGTGTGTACAAGGACAACAGTGCAAATTTGCAAATGGTTTCCTTCGTTTTGGGAGAAAAGAGGGATGGAGAGAATGCAGATTGTTCCTATGCGAAGTGCAAGGTTTCCTTTTTTAGAAGTTTGAGCTGCTGTAGAGAGTTTTTTATGTTTATTCATATACGAGGTAAAGGAAGAACAGACGTTACAGATGCATGATACATCCCCATATGACACAATATATGTAAGGTAAAGCACTATATTAAGGTAGATTAAGCACAACAATATACCACTCCTGCTACATTTATTGGCACAAGTAGGGATCATGTGTTGCAGGCTTGTAGCTAAGATCATCCTACTGATATTGCAGGTAGATTATGCTACAGAGCTGAGACCAGTGACCTCGTAGCAACGCACGGGCATTCAGCTAGTTAGTTAAAGTGTTATTTTCCTAATCATACAATACTCCATATATAACAATTTTGCTTGATGACTGCCATATTGTAATTTTGATGTGATCACTCCATTTTCTATCGTGTGCTTTACTTGGGTCCATGAGCAAGTTCTGATGCTTTAACACCACACCACTGAAGCAGTTATGCTGCAGAATGCGTTGAATTTGAATACATTGTGAATACAGCTTTGTGTTGCAGAACACTTGAAGGATGGTTGAAGAGGAAGTGCAGCCTCTTATCTGTGACAATGGCACTGGAATGGTCAAGGTTGTGAAACTAAACCGAAATTCAAAAAGAATTCGAATTTTTGTTTAGTTTTGATTTCTCTTGAATCCTGGCTTAATCCCACACTCATCTCAGCCATTCATGATGTGTTTCCCCAACCGAATCACCCCTCCCTTTGGCCATTTGCGCGTGCACTGTTCACCATCCGACAAATCACCGTTGCACTAATCTTTTCTACCGCCACACCTTCCCGGTCCTTCTCCTCGTTGCCATGCCGCTGCAATTGATTAGAGACCGTACTCTCTTGTCTTTCCCACCCTCACCCTCTTAAATGCCTCTGGCTGCGTCAGAGCCACCGGCAATGCTCGCCATCGCCTCTGCTCTCCCCACTCTCATGGCCGACTACTGTGCGCCGCAAAAATCCCGCGCCTGAGATTTCTTTGCCACCAGCACAAGCCGTCGTACACCCTCCCATTAATGCCATGACCCTCACCTGGACGAGCACCGTAGACGCCTCTCACCAACGCCTCGCCGACCTCTCTATTCTCACCCTCTCACAGTCAACCTAATACGCCTTTGAACCTTTTTGACCGCCGCAATATTGCGCCCGAGGAGGCTCGTACCTCCCCTCGGCCAGCTGTGCCGTGCCCTCGTGCACCTTCTCGACCCCTGCCACACACCACTGCCGCCATGATCTGTGTCCTATGTCGAACAACCTTCTCTGCGCTCTTTAAGGCCCTGAACCCCTTTAGAGCAATGCACCGGTGCCCAGTGAGCCACTTCCACACCCCAATTGAGTCCTCGATCGGAGCTTCACCGGCGATCACCCAAAGACCACAATGTAAGCCAAATTCCAATTCCAATTATCTAGTCAATATCATTTCAATTGTTTAAGCTTGTAGCCCCCTCATGCCCCTAGTAACACTCCTGACGCATAGCCCTAGCTTCTTGAGCCTCCTACTGCGTTGGCGACTAGCGCCGCTGCCACTCCCCTAAGTCTTCTCTACCCTAAAGATACTCAAATGCTTATGCTATTGTCCTCTTAGTCCATTGTTACCCTCGAAGATTTTGTTGAATGAATGATGTATAATCTAGATCAACCACTAAGAACCCATTGTTTTTCTCTGATGATTTTTAACCTTTTATGCTCGGTAATGTTTATTGCTATTCTTTGACCCTAAAAAAACTAGTGACATGCACATATTTGTGCTGCAGATGTGGATCTCCAAGGCGGAGTACGATGAATCTGGTCCAACCATCGTCCATATGAAGTGTTTCTGAGTTTGTGGGCTAGTAATCTATTACCTGTATTTCAGTTGGTTGAGGTGCAAATTGCAGTCCCATGGTTTCCACAGCATCATGTTTCTTTCCCAGTCACTGAAATATTGTGGACCATGGAACAATATGAAAGATAGAGCCGATTGATGTACATGAAGAAATCTGTCCGATAGTTGCGCAGTCTAGGTCGTCATGTCAGTTTTAGTTTATCCGGCAATGGCATTGTATCAAGGCGATCCTAATGCGTGCAGTGGTGGCTTTTTTACCAGGCAGCAAGGGTGTTGCCCATATAGTTTGGGAGATATGAGTTGGCTTCAGCAGCTCAGCTCATGCCTGTGCTGAAAACAGAGTTTGCATTTGTAGCCAGCTGGAATACCTGGCCCCACTTGTCATTAACTACAAGCACTGCGCCGTGCGCCCACTGCACAATCGCTCTCTCCTGTGTCTCCTCCCCAAGCGCACCAGCCAATCACAACGCAGGAACACCCCACGCGTGACACCACCCCTCCCAGCCCCAACCAATCAGAGCCCAGGAGCCCCCTCCCCACGGATCGCACCCACGATCCGTGTGCTCACCCCAAAACCCGATCTCAACCGTCCACCTTGAACCAATCCAACGCTCCAAACCCAACCTCCCGCATCGCAACCCCGCCGCTCCCCCCGAAAATTCCCGATCTCCCGCCCACCGCTCCTCTACTTAAACACCACAACCCTCCCAAATTCCCAAATCTCCCAAGCAAGAAGAAACCGTAGTTCGTGGAAGCAAACAGCCCTAGCCTCCTTTCCCCTTCACCGATGGCCCGCACGAAGCAGACGGCGAGGAAGTCCACCGGCGGCAAGGCGCCGCGGAAGCAGCTGGCGACGAAGGCGGCACGCAAGTCGGCCCCGGCCACCGGCGGAGTGAAGAAGCCCCACCGCTTCCGCCCCGGCACCGTCGCGCTCAGGGAGATTCGCAAGTACCAGAAGAGCACGGAGCTGCTGATCCGCAAGCTGCCGTTCCAGCGCCTGGTGAGGGAGATCGCGCAGGACTTCAAGACCGACCTCCGCTTCCAGAGCTCCGCCGTCGCCGCGCTGCAGGAGGCCGCGGAGGCGTACCTCGTCGGGCTCTTCGAGGACACCAACCTCTGCGCCATCCACGCCAAGCGCGTCACCATCATGCCCAAGGACATCCAGCTCGCGCGCCGCATCCGTGGGGAGAGGGCTTAGGCTTGGTTCGTGGTAGGGGTGGTAGAAGTAGTAGTAGTTGTCTGTCTGATCCGGAGATGTAGAGATGTGCTAGAATGTGCCTAGTTTGGTGTGGTCTGAGAATGTTATGTTGTAGCTGGTTGTTTAGTTCTGTAATTGATCCCCATCTTATCTGCTCTTGTGGTGTTCTGGTCATACGTAGCATGGCGATGCAGTGAAATAACAATGAAAGGTGCCGCTATCATGTGATCCAAAGTTGGCTGTCAATTTTGTTTCCTTAGTCCGAGGCGGGGGGTGCTGACGAACGCCACGGACGTGAGCCATTCCCGGTACTTCCAGCGGAGCGCCGCCCGCGAGTTCATCGTCTTCGTTGCCCGCACCGTCGCCCAGCTTACCCAATCCGGCCAGCGCCAGTCCATCCAGCACGAAGGTAACCTCCGATCTGCCTCCGGGTGTACTGCACTTTCTGATCCGATGCTCAGATCCGTGGTTCGCACGGATTTGGCCGGGCCAACCTTGTGGTGCGAATCCTGTGGTATTTGATGGCTGCAACAAGGGCAGGAGGTGGAATGATTTGGATTGTTTGTGGAAAAGTAGCGCTGTCAGTTCGTTCATCTGATGCGCTGTTTGATTTGCTGTTGGTCTGTTGCACTCTGATCTTGTTGCTTAAGTTGGGTATTGGTTCTGTCAATCGTGACGATATGATGATACCGAATATATTTGGGGAAAACTTGAACTAATTTCAACGTTTACCATGTGTTAGCGTTTGCATTCCACTTGTAGTTATTCGTGTGCTTTACAGCTGATGGACATTCCTCTTCGTGTTAGAGACTCGAGATTTTTTTTTGTAAATTTCTGTACGTTGGTTTGTATGAGTGTGATCATGCAAACACTTTGTCCTGTTTGCAGAATACAAGGTCCACACAACAGAAATGGCCTTTGTGCGGTGGCATTTATGGATGATCACTATCCTGTACGAAGTGCATTTTCACTTAAGGTATTGACAGTTCTGGAAATCTCTGTATTGCATATCTTTGCATTTGGCCAATTGGCCTACGATGATTTCACCCATAATAAGGGAGTATTTCATGAAATTATTAGTAGAAAAACCTGATAAAGTGGTTAAGTTGTACGAATGAGTACACTATAAACTGGCTGCTTGCCAGCCTGATTTGTAGTTGCCCTCAACATTGCTGCGGTGTACTGTTTTGTCCATTATCAGACAGGATTTAGCAATAACTGCTCGAAAACCAGTGACAACCATCTATATCCATTTAAATCCTGCATCCATGTTCAATTATTCATTTTATTTGTTTTAACACCCTATTGTCGGAAAGCAATGGAGGTTGTAACGCTGCCTAGGGCCAGTCTGGCTAGCTAGATAGTAGGGATTGACAAACCGTGTACACCATCCTTCCCTAACTCCTGAAAAAACCGATACAGTAACTGTTTGGTATTTGATTTCAATAAATTATTGTTTCTTTTATTCCATGCAGCTCTTCTGGGTCCTGTATGCATACGTGCGATTAGATATTTGATTCATGGATACATTATGGTCATGCATACAGTATGATTTACTATTGCCTTGTTAGTGCATTACTGCTTTATAGTCCTTTTATGAGATTCAGTTATGGATATGATTATTTTATGAAGGTACTTAATGAATACCAGAATGATGAATACCAGAAGGCTTTTGGGGACTCTTGGAAATCTGCTACAGCAGATGTTACTCAACAGTGGCCTTTGCTGACAAACGCTTTGACAAAATCTCAGGTTTACAACTTTCTATGAAATAGAAGCACTTTATGTATGTGTGTTCACTGATAGGAGCTAATAACCTGACCTTATTTGTTCCCTCAGGCCTCAATTAAATTAGTTCAACCGTAAGTCTGTAATGAAAAACAAGTTTCCAAAATCTCCATTGCAACCTGCCATGCCTGTTTTTGGATGAGAGAAAAATGAACCACATCTAAATTGTTTGATGTTTTGTTGGGCTTCTCAGAAATGAATTATATGTTTTGGACATCAATGTGCTTGTACTCTACTTGCTTTGTCATTGGCCAGTCCAAATTGTCATAATTCACTAGGGACAAATTTCCAAAGATGTTGGTGTATCATTGTTTGACTGCTAAAGAGTTATTCAGCTAGCTGGATTGCTGAGGGCTTCCCTCAATCTTAAAAAAAAAGGAGCATGTTAATTTTTGACGAGTAATCATATAATCCTGCTAGTCATGTTTGTGGCTAAAATGAACTTTTATTAGGAGCAAAGCCTTTTATCGTGTTTTCCTAAGAATAATTGTACAACTGACATTAGTTTGTGCCTGCATTGGGCCTACTCTCTCCCCCTCACACACATAAAAAAACATGTTCTCATTTAATTCATCATCTTGTAGGACCCTGGAGAGGCTGACAAGTTAATGAAAATCCAGAGACTTGAATGAAACAAAAATTATCCTAGTAAGTGTTACTTATCTGATTTTTTGGTGCTAAGATATTTTCAGTTTCACAGAATACCTGTAACCATGTCCATGTGTGCCTACTAGAAGCAAATCACACTAAATACATTTTGATTTCTCTACTATATGAATGCATTCCACTTGTTATAACAGGTACCTAGAAATTAGCTTTCTAGAATATTACCTTTGATTTATGGCCATAGGCCTTAACTGCTCGTGCTGGTACTATATTTAGATAGACTTGGCGCCAAGCCAAGGACCTTTCTTAGTGGTTCAGATTGAACTTAATTAGGTCTACTTTTTATGATTTTCATTATAGGTAGTTTGCATCTTGCATGATCCTATAACAACCCGTCTATCCTCTGGACTTTGAATGCTACCACCATTGCATATTTCTGTTAAGGATATTTAGGTCATTTCCTATTTTTAAGGTTTAGGTCTTTGTCTCATGTACTATATATAGTTCTATGGACTGCTATTGCAATATACTCAACATTCACATTTCTATTCTTCCTCACCTTGTAACATGGTATCAGAGCCCTATAACTCGATCCATATTCCGCTGCTGCTACCCCGGGAGGAGTGACCTTCGCTCCCGGGGCGGTTACCGGATCTGGCTGACCTCCCCCGCCGCTCCGGCTGACCTCTACTGCAGTCATTAAACTGCTCGAGCCCTGCAGACAGAGCCCAAATGGAAAACTCCGGTACGCTAATGCCTACTATCTCACATTGCATATGGCAACTCCAATTTGCATGAACCATACTTATGAAGCTGCCTTAATTTGGCACTGGTGTCCTGTATGAAGTTCTCCCCACGTCATTCCTGATGGAGCAAGCTGGAGGCCAGTCTTTCACATGCAAAGAACGGGTGTGTAACACAACCCTTGTTCAGAACTGCCTGTTCACTGTCTTAATACATCGTTCAAACTTGCTGCTACATTGGCATTGCAGTCTCTTGACCTCGTTCCTACCAAGATTCATCGGAGACCCTCAATATTTCTCGGCAGCTACGATGATGCGGCGGAGATCAAAGCGTTGCACGCGGAGCAGGCAAAGGCAAGCTCGGCTTGATCGATCTGAGCATCGCAAGACGTACAAATCGGCTTCCCGGCCTTAATTTGTAACATGATTAATCAGGCATTTCTTTTCTTGGGTCTTATTGTAACATCCCAGTGTAGTAGTATGGAGGCCTGGAGCAGCTTCATAAGCAACTAAAGGCCTCTACTTACAAGATACAACAATTCACTAATACGTACACCCATACATCTCTAGCAGCTAAGACAGACTCGGCAAAATCTGATCGTACCTCCTCCTGCTCCAGGCTAAGCATACTCATAATTTGACTAATTTAATTCAACACAGGCTCAGTAGTGGTGAAGGAAATGATCACTGCTTAGGATCAGCTCAAGGGGGTGTGTTATCATATTACTGCCGCAAGCTCTGCAAAATGTATTGCGCATACAGATCCCTGCACGTCACCATGTTAATACACATGCGAACTACTCGATATATATATAGTCATACCAGCCTCTGAAGTCAAAAGGATTGAACACTGACATGGAGTACTGGACGGCATCACTGGCACTGCTCGCAGGCAGGACCTCATTCAAGGCAACCTCCTTGTTCTCGTTCTTCTTATCTGAAAATTGCGTTGGAACAACCATACAGGATAACACAGAAGAAAAATAACATATACAAAAGAGAGATTTGGCGAGTGACTCCATACAATCTTCAAAGAAACGTCGGATCTCCTGGACGCGATGAGGAGAAAGCTCGCTGAGATCATTGTAATGGCGGTACTCGGGATCATCAATGCAGACAGCTATGATCTTGTCATCTTTCTCTCCCTGTCCCAAGAAAATATTCACTCATATTGCTCATGCTACTGCTAGTTCTAAATAATAATAGAACTTTAGATGCAGGAATGAACCTGGTCGATCATAGGCATGAGACCAATGGCCCTAGCTCGGAGAAAGCACCCGGGAAGAACTGGTTCCTGCAGATATTTGTTTGCAGATGTGTCGCATTCGTTATCGCACAGTTCTTAAGACTAACAACAGATACTAGTTCAGAATTTCAGATGTGCCAAACGCCCAAACGGATCGGAGTAGTACCTGCATAAGGACTAGGACATCCATAGGATCGTTGTCTTCGCAAAGCGTTCGCGGGATGAAGCCATAGTTGTGAGGGTACACCACTGACGAGTACAAGACCCGATGTCCCGATCAACCTATATAACCGGAGTCCAGATTATGCCGTCAGATCTAGTGCACGGGAAAAGTTTCAGGCAGCAAATGAGTTGGCGTGCGGGTTAATACTGAGCTACCGACCATGATGAGTCCCGTTTTCTTGTCGAGTTCGTACTTAACCTTGCTCCCTTTCGAGATCTCCACCACCTGCATCGCCGATTACAGCCATACAAATCAAGAAATGGAGTACTAACGTCAAGAGACTGCGTATCTGAATAAAGCCTCTGGGGTGTGTGGGTGGTACTTGCTACTTACAACGTTGAAGACAGCCGGAGCATCAGGACTGCAACACGTGTAGAGAAATCCCTAGTAAGTATTAGCACCGAAGGCTAGGCTTCGTCCTCGATCAGAACGGTGGTGTTTGGAAGAAAGAAAAATCTGGGAGAGCTCACCGATCTCGAGGTCGTGCCAGGGGTGCGCGACGACGGACCTCCGAGACAGGGACGAGAGGATCCTCTCGTTCAGCCGCGGCGTGGGTGGCTTCGGCTCCTCGCCGTGGGCGTGGGCGTGCCCGTCCGCTGAACTCATTTTCTCTCCCGCTCCGCACGCAGAAAACCCGCAGGATTCGCAGCAGCGCGTGCTCGCCTGCTCCGCTGCTTCCAACCAACTCTGCTGTGCACCGCACCGTCCGCGCGTGCACTCGCGGGTTTTTGGGCGTGCTAGACCCTGTATATATGGGGTCGCGGTGGAGAGGCGGGCGGCACGTGGTGTTGGATCGCCACGGTTGTTGCACCGCCTCTCGCGAGTTCCTTCCGCTTCCTCCACGTCTTCGAGCGTCCAGGAGGTGGGTGACTCCTGCCGTCGTGCCGAACCGACAACTGGCGACGTAGAGTGCAAAGATCTTCTGATTTCTTTAGCTGTCACTGGTAGCTTATGGTGCGACTAATAATTTTTAGTTTTAGTATGAATATTTATACAAACAAATTAAATATCGAAACTTCGAAAAACTATCTCATTAAATTATTTTTTAAAAAGAAAAATATATTATATATTTATTTATTAAAAAAATCATAACCCATTTAAGTCTGAAAGAAGAGAGCCTTGCCGAAATCATCCCTTTTCCACCGTAAAGATTTGGTTGCTGGTCTTCGTTTGGGAATGGACCATCAAAAGCGTCAAGCACTGAGCTAGGTACAGGTACTCCATTGTCAATCAACGAGTATACGGCACACGCGATGTGTGCGGTGGTAATTTGCAACGGGTGTGGCCCCATGAGCTGCCGCCATGTGCTGGCCGAAGTTCCTACGGGAACTGAACCGATCTGTGGTAAGACTTAGGCCCCATTTGGCACAGCTCAGCTTCACTAGTGAAACTGTTTTTTTTGTTTCAGCTTCACGAGTAGCTTCACCGATGAAGCTAAATCTGTTTTGGAAAACTGTTTGGCAAAACAGCTTCACCAACAACTTCATGCATGGCTGAGAGAGGGCAATTGTCCAAGATGCCCCTGTCTATCTGACTTGTTCTAACATTTGGAGTTGTATGTTTGTATATGGTCATATGAATTAAAAAATAATATATTTGAATGAGTATGAATTAAAAAATTAAAATTTAAAATAAAAAAAATTAAATGCGTGTGCGGTGCGTACGAAAGAGGGGCAGTGAAATTTTGGTGAACGGGATGGACTAGTGGCAAATGCGTGTAATTTTGGTGAACCAGAGGGGCAGTGGCCAGTGGGTTCCTAGGACTGTGAGCCTGAGGAAGAGAGCTGTGAAAAGCTACTTTTTTCAGCTTCACCTCTCCCCACTCCTTCGTGAGAGCAGAAAAAAAGGAGCTTCACCCATGAAGCTGTTTGCAAAAAGGGTGTTTGGCAAAAAACAACTCACAACAGCTCATGAAGCTGTTGGTGAAGCTGTGCCAAACTGAGCCTTAACCTTGCACAGCCAAAAGTTGTGGACCACTAGGCACTACCTAAAGAAAGATACTGCGGTCACCTTACATAGGCTTTTACAGTGTTCTTCGACAATTTAGAGCCAGATCAGACTTTTTTTAGTTTATTTACAGTAATTAGCTTTTAAATAACTTTTAAACTATGTTTCTTTACAAGACAGGATCTACAAATCGATTGTAGTAAACACTCTACCAACTTTATCTATATCAACTAAAATTGCACACAAATGTCTCTCTATACTCTCTCGTGAATAGATAATTAAAAAATTTAAGCCAAGATCCATAATCTACATGCTGAAAGAACCCACGTGATATTCTACAAAATCAAAAATACTTCATTAGATGGTTTTAATTCCTAGCGGCTCAACCCATCTACCTTGTGACGTCTGAGCAATGTTAGTACACACACTACAAGAAAATATATACATCCATGTACTGAAGGAACAACGCTACACTAAGGAATAATGCACCCATCAACTCATCAACTTGCACACCAAAAAAAAAAAAAAAAGCAGAGCCAGAGAACGAGATTACTCGAGCCCAGACTTTTGTACACATAAGATGGTTCATATGTCGGTTGAGTAAAAGGAGTATTTTGGCTAGTCCAAGCACTAAGCATGCTACTCTAAAATCAGCTGCGCGCCAAACAGACTGATTTATCACGGATTGACAGCTCACAGATGATTTTTACATGAAGGCTTTCACCATACAGTATAAAGTACAGGGCGCACAGATACCCCGTAGGGCTTGTTTGGATAGAATGGGATTCGACCAAATCCCTTTGGATAGGAAGGGATTTTAGTTCAACTTCCCTACCCATCCGGAGAGATTGAGCCTACTCCTCACTCATCCCAACAAGCCTAAGCTGTAACAGAACAAAGGGAAAATCTCCTATTAATCTGTCAAGAATCAAATCAGATAATGCATTTTTCCATTTTATCAAAGCCTTCGAATTTATGATGCATGTATCCACAGATGTAAGACATGATATTACAAGCCCAATGGCTGAAACAGGTATTTTTGCCAGATATCTTAGAAACATTTGAAGAGATGGTGATCCAAAATCGGTAGTACCAACTTGGACTATGTGATCACAGTGTGTTGTTCATGGCTTCATGCACACAAAAGAAGATTCAACTGTCTACCCCAGTTCAATTAGCAAACTTAATGTTCTACTATGAAAGCGAAAATGTTCCCACTATCAACATGACACTACAAGCCTACAAACAATCACATTTTTCAGGCCTTGCGATGGAGTTCACTTAAAATAGGGCAAATTCGACATAGTTCTAAGCAGCAAAGGCTGAATTAAAGTTGTGCTGTCTTTTCATCAGAAAACAAGCATGCATTGATGCGTGCATACGCAAAATATAAGGCACGAACCAAATGCAATGCAACACAGCACATCAACATGATATAACTATCATCTAGCTGAAAACTAGTCATTGCGTAAATCAAAAGCAATTACATTTACATCTCCAGCATTAAATACTGTTGTATCTAGTTCTACTATACCAGAAAGGAAAATAGATTCCCCTTATGGTGGCCTCATCAATAAGAAAAAGAAATGCTTCAGTAAACAAGGTGTCATCAATCATCATCTGATCCCCAAAGTAAACAGCAATGTCATGCGATTCAACCAACTTGCTGCAATAGACGCCACTAGAAATCTATAACAGAACCAATCCACCGAAGCAACTAAACTGCAAACTATGTATATGACAAAATTGACGGTACCAAATACATAGTGTGGAGCAGTCAAGCACAAACATCACTTTAAAGTTTCGATTCTGCAAATGCATCTGCTAAATTATTCAACAAAAGAGTTTGATGCGCGTTTCCAACATCAAAGACCACATGCTACATGAGTGAATCAATAGAGTAATGGTGCATGTGTGATTGAACTGTTTGGAGCGAGTTAGGCCTGTGCCTTATCGGCGGCCGGCTCCGGCTGGGGCTGGGCCTGTGCCGGGGTGAGCGCCTTCTTGATGGAGACGGCGTGGATCTGCGCCATGTGCGGCGCCAGCGCAGTGTTCACCATCCGGTGCCGCTCCAGCAGCCGCTTCCCCTCGAACTGCTCCGACACCACCTCAATCTCGTAGCTAGCGCCGCACCTTCACACCAACCAACCAACCAATCAACGAGACAACAACCACGTCAACAAGATCCCCCCATTTGTTCGTAACAATTGAACAAGCTAATAAGGAAAAATAAAAAAGTATTGGCAATTTGGGATGTGCTTACCCTCCAGATGTATCCGTCACCGCCTGCAAAAAATCATAGAAACACAGCAGTAGCGGCAGTTAGGGTTTAGAGCAGAGATGGATGGATCGGAGGAAGGGGTTTTAGAGGGAAAAGAGGCTTACGAGATGGGAAGGGCTGAGAGCGGAGGTGATTGCGGCCTCGACATCCTCCTTGGTGACGCCCATGGCTCGCGACAACCTTCTTTGCGCCTTCTCTTATTCGTCTCTCTGTTGTTCGGGTGGAGCGAAGGAGCAAGAAGAGGACGACTTGGCTGGTGCGTTTTTATTGACCTTTTTCAGTTACGACAAAATATTCCTTCTTGCTGTGGCTTGGGAATGGTGAATTGGTCCGCCTTCATCAATATGGCTTCAGCTTATTTTTGCACTATTTATAAATTTCGTCTTTTTTTAACTTTTGACTTTTCTTTGAGTTTTTTTACCGGTTCTTTTTTTCCTCGTATTTGTTTACATTATACGTGATGGGCTAATATGTTTTTTCTATTTTTAAATTTTTTAAATTTAATTATGGTAAATAAGTCTCTGTCAGCTACAGTGCTTTTTTCAGTCAACTACAGTGTTTTCAGCCATAAGTCATGAGGCTTTCAGCCGAACCGATCACCACCACAGTATCCTGTTCTTGCTCCTAGTGGATTGGGAATCGAACCCTGCTCCTAGTGGTGGGTTTCTATGGTGCGGAAATCTCGTAAAAATCCCAGATCGCAAAAGTTATTTGTGTTACAGATAAATTCGTGCTGCTGCTGCTGCTTGGCACAACTTATGTTTGGATGTGAGGCGTTGGGCCGGATTCATTTCACGTTCAAACATGCCGCGTTATCATTACACGCCCGGTTTGCCTTTCGCGTTTGCACGGTCCTCAAAACAACTACAATCAAGACCAGCAGACATGAACACAAGCCGGCGCAGGATTTTGGGGCTGATCTTTTTGTCCGCGGCGTGTGTCTTTTAGTTGCGATTTGTGACTTTTAAGCTATTTGTACGAGAGATTATAGGGTAACAGAAACTCACATGCGATTTTGCCGATATAAATAAAGTCGGTAAAGTATGTACTATAATTAACTACTAGACCCTATCATAAAAAAAATACTTCGTTTAAAAGCTAGTTACCGTAGGAAAGCCGAAAAACAACTTTTAGAAGCTGAAAAGAACAAGGCTGATCTTTGCACAAAGTAGCCTGTTCTTTTTTTTCGGTTTATCCCTTGTGATTGCATTTTATGATTATTAGGTTATTTATGAGAGAAAGTATGAAATAATAGAAACTCACGTACAATTTTGACCGATGTAAATAAAGTCGTTATAGTATATACTACAATCAATTTATAGATACTGCCTTAAAAAGACACTTCATTTAAAAACTAGTTAATATAAAAAAACCGAAAAGCAGCTTTTAGAAACTGAAAAGAAGAGATTTATGTTCTTTTGGCCTAATAGCTTTTGACTCCACTTTTTGAAACAATGGTGGAAGGTGGAGACACCGATGCGAATAGCGTAGTCTATTTTCTGAGCTGTGACTGATAGCTTTTGATTGCACTTTTTGAGATGGCGATGGACGATACAAGCACCAATGTGAATGTTGTACACTGTTTTAGACTCTTGAAGCCGTTTGGAGAAACAACGTCGAGAACAGTGACAGATCTAGAATAAAAATAGGGCACGTTCTTTTTGGCTGCGGCTTGTGACTTTTGTGTTGTTTGTACGAGAGATTACAGAGTAACAGAAACTCATGTGCGGTTTTTGCCGATATAAATGAAGTCAGTAAAGTGTGTACTACAATTAACTAGTAGACACTATCTTAAAAAAATATTCCGTTTAAAAGCTAGTTACTGTAGAAAAGCCGAAAAACAGCTTTTAGAAGCTGAAAAGAACAGGGCCATAATGCAGGGGCCTCATACTTCATTCATGTACTTATCAACGCATTCATCAATAATGTAGTAGATAGTAATACATTCTAAATTTTATAACATCAACTAACTTTATGACAAAGTTCAATGGTAAATATTGAAAATTGAAACATGGCATTCTAATATTAAAGCCTTAACTCACAAATATTTTAGAGATCATAGAATTGAAACTTAAAATCTAAATAACAAAATTTAGTATATATTTTGGTCGGTTGATCGTTACTTCGTTAGTTATAAAGATCATTGAACTTTGAAGCAAGGAGCTAGTCAGTTAGGACAAGACGACGAGTGGTCAGTGAACGATCTCACATATTGCTGTGACCGTCGGTCATACTGCATACATTGATACATATACCAAGATTTACTCCATTTGCATGCGTGCGCAGTGAGATTAACACAATGAGAAATCTAACCATACCATTCGAGTACAACGTATGCAGGCGTAGGCGAGAAGCGGCTGGTGTGCTCTTGGATGACGGTAAGGACCAACTCACCCAAGGTTGTGCGCGTGGCGTAGGGAGTAGGGGAAGGTAGGTATGACATCATTTGGACTTGACATTGCCTACTTGGTTGGTTTACGGTTGGTGCTGACTTAGACGCTTAGACCTTGGGCTGGCGTTGGCTTGGGGTTGGATCGGCTGGTGGCCCACACTTGATCGGTCCAAGTAGATCATGTTATTTTATTCTCTTTTTATTGTCGATTGATATACTATGTCATACCAACTTCAACTTACATATATTTTTTAGAGTTAAGTCCTACGTGTTTTTCTTTTCTTCCCTATTTGTCAATGTCTTTAAACCTTTTTTTCTTTTATATAGATGTAGTTCTCGACATATGATGGCATTAATTTTTAGTATATAAGGGTATACACTGTGTAAATTTGAACCCTAAGTAACACAAAAATTAAAATCGACGCAGAGGCCTGTACCCCCACCCCACCCCTATTCTCCAATGTGAATCAACCCCTGGTCAAGAAGCCAATTGAATAAGTCGTTCTATTTATTTCGATTTTTAAGGAAATCAAAGCTAAAAGCCCGTAAAAATACAAAAGAACAGGGAATGCAGGAAACCACCTCGGAGCACTTTTGCTGCTTTCCTGAGGACGCCGACAACATTAGCTTCCACGAATGATATGGCAAAATCTTTCCTCGTAGGATTAAACAGCTCTTACCAACGTTCATATTCTCTCGTTTCAAAGGTAGCTCTCATTTGATACATCTCCATTCTCCAAACCAACCATAAAATGATTAATCCGATGTACCACGTCTGACAGCCATTCAGTGGAGGTAAGTATATTTGCACACCTCGGATGAGCGCCCAATGCTAACCAAAAAATTGGCTGGGAGAGACTTTCATACTGGTGGCTGGAGCTAACCATTCAAAACATAAATTACTCTGGCTATATGTTCAGACATTATTGGCCCCTGATATCACGCTTTACCAGCTAGACTATTCACGAGGCAGACTCACCATGGGCTAGTGCACTCGAACAGACAGATACATTCCCTGAACCGCACACCAGAATCGTCACCGAAGCCAGTGACATACAGGCTAAAGCCAACACATCACAGCTGAATGAACACCAAGTTTCTTTCTTTACATGTACGAGTGCAGGTGTTCGAACGCACGGATCATTCTGTAGTGCAGCAAGCTGGCGTAGACGCGGTCACACACTCCCACGAACAATGACTCGTCGTCGGGGCTAAGCGAGATGCCGGAGATCTCGCCGAAAAAGTCAATCTCCTGCCGTTTCTTGTAGCCCGCGGAGGCGTCGTAGACGTGCACGAAGTCGGCCGCCTCAGAGAAGAGCATGAACCGGCCGTCGGAGGAGTAGCGGATGCACCGGATCGCCCCGATGTTGCCCCTCAGTACCGAGAGGGAGGTCGACAGGTTTCGGATGTCCCACACACGGCAGGTCTTGTCCTGGTTCCCGGTCGCGAAGATGAGCCCGTCTGGGTGCCATGCCGAGGCAAATGAGTAGTCCAGATGGCCAACCAGGGTAGAGGTTACCTGAACAGAACAAAGATTCAATGCTGATGTCACTGACCAGATAGCAAACACGACTGTATGTTGGATGATGTGTAATTTTGACAAAAAAAACAATGGCCGGCAAAGTCATAAAAGAAAAAGGTAAAATGAAGGACCTAATGCCCTATGCATGGAGAGATAAGAAGGTCTGATGCCTTCTGGTCCTTCTCCTCAGCAGGAATAGAAGAGGGGCACAAGCTAATTTGGAAGTGTAAGGCTTCACTAAAGTGCAAGTTCTTCACTTAGCTTGCTATACAAGTCCGTGCTGGACAGCGGATCGCCTAGCGAGGCGCAGGCTATCGTACGTTTGCCCTCTTTGTGAGAAGAACCCAGAATCAATCGACCATCTCCTCGTTCTCTGCCCTTGGACTTGCCAAGTTTGGGCACTGTTCTCGCGGCTCTTCGGCATACCTCACCCACCCGCGTTAAGACTTAAGACAGAACAATTTGCTAGGCTGGTGGACCTCTCTGCACATACAAGTATCCAAGACTCAAAGAAAAACCTTCGACTCATTGGTAATCATCTTCCTCTGGACCATCTGGCGCGAGCGAAACAGCCGAGTCTTTCACCAAACTAAGACAATCATTGAAGCGCTCTTGGACAAACTAAAACAAGAGATCTTGTGTTGGCGTTGGGCGGCTGTGGACTTACTACCGGCGCTCAGCTGCTCACATGACAAGCAGCTCCTTATCCTTTTCCCATTAACCTCATTGCGTCGTCTACAGTTTTTTCTTCCTCCCGCCTAACCTCCTTGTCCTCTCCTTCCTCTCTGCTGCTGGGTCTCTCTGTGTTCTCCACAATATACCTGGAACCTTGTAGCTTTTTTCCCCTTTTAATGAAATGACATGCAATTCTTTTGCATGGTTCCAAAAAAAAAAAAGGAATAGAAGAGGGGTGAGAAAAATGTACCAAAGATACCTTTTCAATATATAGTCATAAATATAATTAAGGTGTTAAATCTCACTTTATTATTATACAATGACAGAATTGCAGTAATATAATAACAATAGCTGAGAACAAGCATATACTGGCCAAATACCTTCCCATTTTGTGAATCAACAAGAAGAGCATCCCGATCATCTCCAACTACTGCCAAAAGTTTTCTATCTGGGCTCACTGATGCGTGCTGTCATTGTGGGAGAGAGAGAAGTAAGGGGAACAGTCGAACAAGGGTGAAAGAACCAGGTATCTTTGTGTGGGTCTTGAAGAGATAGAACTTACATTTACTGGCCAATTATAACGGAAGTGATTCAAGAGCTGAAATCTTTCCATGTCGAATTCACGAATGCCACAATCATTATGGGATACCGTAATGCGCAAACTTCCACTGCATGGGTATATTGTAGGCCTTTAGATTTCTAAAACAAAAGGTACATCTTCAGAGAAAGGTTTACAAGTTAGTTTTTTACCTTGTAGATCTGTGTATATCTATGGCATTTGTGATAGCATTGTCACTTAAAGTAGTCCTTGTACAGAACTTAACATCATGGTCTCCCAAAACCTGTACCAAGACAAGAGAAATACTGAGCATGTAAGCCTGCAATTGATGATTTACCATTTATGTAAATCAGGGAGTTTATTAAAGCAAAAAATAAAGAAAACCAGCTGTTCATAAATTACATCTCAGATGAAGAACAAAAGGAGACTAAGGATGTTTTCACTTTTTATCTTTCAACGACCATTGTATAACTTCAAATATATGAAATACTGAGCATGAATAGGTGAAAAGTGAGAGAAAAAAATGCAGCAGGTAAAGCTAGTTTTTGAGTAAGTAACAATAACATTGGCTAACACCTTACCTGGCAAACTAGTTCTCCTTGAAAACCACCAGCAACCAATAAACCCTCATTCACTGCAAGTGTGCTAACTTGAACCCCAGTGAACCCTTCTAGTAAACTGCCAGGATGTTTCTGTGTAACCAACAAATTAACTCATATATTACTTGCATAGTCGGTCTTACATCAACAAACAGAATGTTGAACTTGGGAGTAAAAAGTGTTAATGAGAAAATATGAATGTTTGATCAGAAGCTTGCAAGAAGGAAATTAAAAACCTGCGCTGGAGCAACATGCCCTGAAAAATCGAGAACCTCTGACAACTTGTGAGACAATGATGACCAGTGGCCTACTGTGGAATTTGACATGAAATAGACATCATGGTTCCAAGTTGCCCATAATAAATTCCTAAGCTACAGAGGAAACAGGTAGTCAGCATGGAGTAGCCTTGGGAATCATACGACAAGATAAACTCAACTGGCCTTTATAGTGAAGAATGAAGCAGGTAGTAATGCAAAGCAGACAAAATTATTAGGTTTACATCATTGGTTAATTATATCCAGCGCCCCATTGTAACGTTTATTTTTCATTTTCAGGATTATACCTGCCATCATTGCATTCTTTGAACAGTTTAATGTGAAAATGCTATATAACCATTACAACATTTCATTTGCATTATTTCAATACCATTCTAAAATAAAACCATCTTAATGACATCCTTGACACAGCGTCCCACTAAAGAATGGAACTAAGTTTTCCTTTTCAAACTTCCTACTAATACAGATATAAATAAGACAAAAAGATACACAAACAAGTAAATGAAATGTAACACCTTTGCGAAGAAGGCACAATAAATGCTAACAAGAAAGAAGTAGCTTATCCATGGTAACTTTTGCTCATGAAAAAAATGTACACTTAGTACTACATGCATTAAATGGAAGACAGAACGCAACTCACCTGAAAGTGAAGTATTGATGGTTTCACTAATCTAGTGCTGTACTGAAATTCATAGTACTTGCTGCCCTTCTCCACTTGCTTGCACAACTAAAAAATTTAAAAAAAAGATCTTTTTAGGAAATGTGATCATCTAGAACAAAAACCAAACATTGACAATTTATCATAATTTTTGCAATTAAGACCTTATCCATGAGCTCTCCGGATTGAGGGAAGTTTTCGTAGTTTTTGTACTGTTCCAACCTAGCTTTTCTGTAATCCTGCCTGGTTATTTGTAACCTCTCCCATGGTATACCTTGTATATCCTTACCTGCCCTTGCTTCCGCTGCTGATGTGTCAGTTATCCTAGTGAGCTGTGGAAAATAGCCAATTATCAATAAACTTTAACTAAGAAAAGGCCACTTAAAGAACAAGTAGGTCCCAACAAGTCTTGAAGCAAATTCAACATGCCTTCTATTTGGGTTCCAAAATATGGAAAAGAGCAGAGAAACAATACAAATAATTTCAAATAAAATAACTTTCCTTAATAAGCTCATGTAGAGCCGTGTAAGCACTAAATGTGGCCCCAGCAGAGCGTGCAATTAATTTAACAGGTAAATTGGCCCAACTCTAATCAACAAGGACAAGACATCAGTCCTATTGCCTAGTAGAAAACAATGTTTTATGCTCTTTGGTCTTAGCCAATTCAAACATCACTGAAACAATGCATCTGCAACACTAGGCCAAGATGGGCATAGAAAATTATGCACTATATCCCTTGTATGAAAATGACTTAACAGAGAGAACAGTAAGCCAATTCATTATTGGCTGAAGATAAGCACAACTAGGTAGCAATCTAGGGCTTCATGATTGGGCAAACCTAATCTGCTCCACAAGCACCATAGACATCAAGTTTCCTCTTATCATAAAGAATTAAGCAGTCAAAGACTGAATGTAAAAAAATTCAGCCCTGCAATCTAGCCAGGAACTAAAAGTAGCTCTTTACACTTAATTGATTATATCACCGGACTAAGGCACCCCTTGCAGTCCGCACGAGTTTTGGATAAGTAGACTACCCGCTTTTCGTAATACAGTTGTTCTGTAGATGGCTAGCTAACCTTTTCTATTATGTCGTAACAAAACAATCAACTGCTTGTTTTTAACTACTTTTCCACATGTGCTTTACCACAAGGTTCACCCTAGCAGTAGCACTTCACCAAGCCGGAAAACTAAAAGCCCGAAACTTTGGGGCAAGGGAGCAATTTTTCCAAACTTTATCTACTTTTGTTCCCGGTCAGAAATTCGGAGCGAAAGATCAGCCTGGGTCCATCAAGAAATTTTAAAGAGCTCGCTCCGACACTCATCGCGACAGGCTACCCACTAATCTCTAAACAACGGCATGCTCGATTTCACGGTTAAATTAAAAAAAAACGTAACCTTAGATAATCAATCGAGAACCGAAACGGAAACATCACGCGTCGGCTCAGACTTGCAAGCTCGAAAGCAGCCAAAGCACCGACCTGCGCGTACTCGTCGTCGCCCTCGCCGGCCCCGTCCCTCCGATCGGCATCGCGGGCTTGGACCTCGCTGCCCACCTCCACGTCCATCTCGCCGTCCGACGCCCCGCCGTCATGATCGTCCACCACGTATCCCGCCGTCGCCGCCGAGCTGTCCCGCAGGCTCGCCGCCATCACCACTTACGCCGCAGGATCCAAAGAGCGTCTGGAAGGCATGGCGTGATGGCACCCGATGGTGTTTTGCAAGGCGATTACTTGGTGTGTCAACAGTGCGTGTACAGCATATCGTCTTTTCTTATCGTTGTGCCAGTTGTACAGATTAAACCATGCTAGGGAAATGAGGTGAACCGAATATATCGGATGAATGGATGATTCACAAACATGTCAACCCTACTTTCAGATGAGTGGTGGAACCAAGAATCAAATATAGAAAGAGCCAAATAGAGACAACTAAAAAAATATTCACATAATAATATTTCCATACTCCAACATAGCCAGTATGACTAAGCAAACTAGGTATTGCATTTTCTTGTTTGCCGAATACAAAAGATTGATGCATGCTTCTAAAAGGGGAAATCATAAGAAACTAGAATTCTATCTCCCCATCATTTTTGCATATTGTATATGGTATAATATGCTTACTAACAAGTAAAGCTAAGAATATGAAATATTGAAATTTTCAATGATTTACTGATCATTAAGATCTACCCTACTCTATAATACACCAAAATTTTCTTTGCTAAATCCACCCCCTCAACCACCCCACAGTCATGCCTAATCTAAGTCCACCCAGATTTGTGTACCAAAGTAATCCAACTTCATACAAATGAATGGTCTGAATCTCTTCTCAAGCCTTCTTCTCTTACTCATTGAAGATCCTAAGGCTAAAATCATCCGGATCGTGCACATGATTGAACCCAGATCCCACCCCGCGCTACGTGTGGGCCTCCTCCTCCCACCTTCTACCCCATCTCCCCACGATCTCCGCTCCTCCCCCCGTTCTCTGCGCCGCCTCCTCCCCTCCCTCCTCCACCCGCGCCTCCGCTCCTCCCCCCGTTCTCCGCGCCGCCTCCTCCCCTCCCTCCTCCGCCCTCGCCTCCTCCCCTCCCTCATCCGCCGCTCCGCCCTCGCCTACTCCTCCCCACCTCGTGCCGCCGCCACCTCCTCTTCCCCCCACTTCTCTGCACCGCCGCCGCCCCCTCCTCCCCCCACTTCTCCGCTCCGCCGCCGCATCCTCCCCCGCTCCTCTGCTCCGCCCGCCTCCTCCCTTAAAACCCTAGCATCCGGCCGGATCTGTCCACCAGCACGAGCTCTCTTCGTTCTGTGCAACACTCTGTTTGATTTCGGATAAGATTTGAGCGCTCCTCGGAGCGATGGATCCGCGAGCGCGGTACCCTCCCGACATCGGAAACGGTCGCGGCGGGAACCCTTACTACTACGGTCGTGGCCCGCCACCGCATCAGCAGCATCACCAGCAGCAGCCGCCGCCGCCGCATGCGCAGGCGCACCATCAGCAGTACGTGCAGAGGCAGCAGCAACCCTCGCAGCACCACAACTACCAGCAGCATCAGCAGTGGCTTCGGCGGAACCAGATCGCTGGCGAGGGCGCGGGCGCCGCCGGAGCTAGCGACCACAAGGCGCCACCTGCCGCCGACGGCATAGATTCGAGGTGAGAGACGCGGGGGAAGCTTGCCCTTTGTTTGGTATTGGTAGGAAAGGTTCTGCATTTATGTGATTTGTGGACTTGGATAGTTGGATTTTGGTTTGGTGCGAGGGACGAAGCGTACCATTTTGGAGTGGATTAATTAGGGGGGTTAGATAGGCTGAATGTGCAAATTTTGGAGAAATTTGTGTACTTTTGGTGCTAAGGCTATGAGTGTTTCTGTGTTTGTGGTGGACTGGTGGTGTAGTGGTGCTGGATAGGGGAATTACAGAGTCTAAGCATGAGTTATGTGGATAGGGAGCTTAGCCGCATTCCTCTGTGCATACTTTATTGCTTCAAAATCCAAACATGCTAGCATTTGGCAAAACGATCCAGCAATTGCTTCTCATGAAGTAATTTTGTCAAAGTGACTGTTTTCAGATGACTGCTGAGCAACTGACGCAGCATGCCCTTGTGCAAATTTTGGAGAATATATGTGGATGTGGATGTTGTTTGCTGCATAATATGATTCTTATGCTTTCCATTTCAGCTTTGCTGAAATATGAGGTAGGGTCACTACATCAGAGTTATTAAAACCTGCTGCTGGAACCACAGATGGCCCTGGAGCTTTTGATTTCAAACAAGGAGATGTCAAGGTTGAGTATATCAATGAAAAACTTGCTTCACAATTTGAGATAACGTACTAACTGGTTGCCACCACTTCTTATCAGGGAAACCCTTTCTGGAAATTAGTAAGGAACTTATTAAAGCCACCAGGGAAGGAGCAAGTTGAGTGTCAAGCTCCAAAACCAATATTGCTAGACACTGGTGAAATGAAGGAACCATATGATTGGGCGGTATGACTTCATTTTTCAATAATCATATACATGCTTATAAGTATTTTTCTCTGGAAATGTCTTATTTCACTTGATAGTTGGCACCAAGGTCACCATTAATGATGAGCATGTATCTCTGCATCAAATCAGGACTGCATAGGCAGATATAACATATACTTCTCTGTAATATTGGTGAATGGCACATTCCTTACTTTTATGTCTAACTAATTTGAACTTTTCCACTAGAGTTGCTTAGTTTCTGAGCTTAAATCATAGCCAATATCAACACATTTACAGTCAACACATTTTTTTGTGGTAGAGTTGATGGGATCAAATGGGTTGTCACTTGTGAACCATAGGCCACCTGAGTACCTGACGTGAGTAAGCTCCATGATATGTCAAATCCGAACCAAGATCTCTATCTAGAAATGAACCAAGATCTCTAACTAGAAACCAACTTACTGAATTTACACCTTTTTTTGTTTGTATTGACTTGTGTAGTCTTGTGCAGCCTGCAATACTTCCCATTTAGACGATAAGAATTGGCCAGCTGGTTATCTTGTGTGTTCCTGGAGGTATAGTCCCAATTCTTCACTCCTTGGATATCTGCCAAGCTAGAAGTGCATGCGATGTCTTAATCTGTTAACATGTGTTATGACATCCCATAATCATGTCATGCCCTATTTTGCTACAGAATTCACGACAATGGCTGGCAGGCGACTGCGTGATGCTGTCAAAAATGTGCTTACAAGTGGCAGCAATGGTGAATTTAATAACATATTCATGTTGTTCTTGCGGGGCTGACAAACACGTATTCGCAGTATGTTACGACTTTCGAAGAATACCAGATCCAAAGATACGAGGTGTGTATATTTGTAGTTATGTACATGGACAAAATATGAAATGAAACAAAGAAAATAGCTTCATGTTCCTTGCACAGTTTATTGGTAGTTATGTACATGGACATTTTAAACTGCATTACTAGGTTCCTTTGATTTAATGAATATGGCTAAATCGGCACTTCATCGGTTCATCCTATGCCAGAGTTACACCAATAGCTTGAAATTAATATTCTTTTTGTTCTCATGTTTTTTTCATGTCCCTGCTCAATCTAGAAGTATCATAATATTAGGCCTGCATATCAGGGTCCTCTTCCATTTGTTTGCAAGCCGACCGCATACGAGCTCGATCCAACCACATTCGACCGCTGACGTCTAGGGACAAGTCGGGGCTATCCGCCTAGGGATCAGCAGGGCCTTGCAGAATTGGGAGCCAGGACTGCGTCCATATCTCAAAGCAGGTAAAAGCAGATGACTTCGACCACAATTCGTTTTTACACTCGCCTCCCGATGACCCTCAAGATGATTGACACTGAGTGTTGCAAGCTGTTTAAACATAAAAAATTTCCCCTTTTGTAGCAACCATTCAAATTAGAAGCATATTCCAGCTAATGTTGTTGCCTTGCTATCATTTTTCATTGTATATGGTCTTTCAAAAGTTGCTGATGTATTCATATTTGCACCAAAGCAGCTGGATACTTAACAAGAGATTCACGTGTGGTTGAAAGGAAGAAGCCTGGAAAGGCAAAAGCAAGAAAGAACTTCCAATGGGTCAAGCGGTAACAGGTAAATTATGCCGCTTCTTTTGGGCCAAATTGCCAAGGGAAGATGGTTTTGACTTTATTCTTGTAATGCTTCAGGTCCATGTGCAAAATTACCGCAGTTCTGGTGGCAGGCCTCTGCTCTTTGTTGTGGGTTTTCTATTCAGAACATATCTGTATTTGCACTTGATGGGCTGTTATTTTGCAGTGGGTCCTTTCGAGCTTTATACACGCATGTTCCAGTTTGTATCGATCATGGGGATCACGAGACACCAATTCTATTTTTTTTAATGATGATGACAAATTAATACAGAAAATTACCATGTGACTTAATCAGTATGCAGAAGTTATTTTGCCTATGAGCTGTCAATAAAACCCACCGGGTCTCCTATGGAACTCGATGTTCGGGTCACGTAATTTTTCCTTTTCAGTTTGATAGGATTGCATGGATGCATGTCAACTGTCGCCACCCATTTATGCTCGGGCAGCTGCAATTGTGATGAGGCCATGAGGGCAGTAAGGAACACTGTTAACACTGGTAGGACTGTTGTTTGCACCATTCACCAGCCAAGTATTGACATATTTGAAGCATTTGATGAGGTGGATAGTTCTTGATGCTCTATTTGTGTAATTATCCTTAGCTTTACTAGAGTAAGTCATATATTGACTATTTTTTATCATCTATGTATAAATTACAGCTTTTCCTAATGAAGAGAGGAGGAGAAGAGATATACATTGGTCCGCTGGGCCATAATTCCTCAAAACTAATTGAGTACTTTGAGGTAAGAAAAAAAAAGTAAAATAAACTGTTAGTACTGCAGGTTGTAACACTTATAACCAGCTAAATCACATCAAAAGGAAATCCTTTTGTTGATTTGTTCAGGGAATTGAAGGCATTAGTAAGATAAAAGATGGATATAACCCAGCAACATGGATGTTGGAAGTGACCTCTACTGCCCAAGAGGATTTGCTTGGCATTGATTT
Organism: Dendrocalamus latiflorus; assembly: GCA_017311315.1. NCBI lineage: Eukaryota > Viridiplantae > Streptophyta > Magnoliopsida > Poales > Poaceae > Dendrocalamus > Dendrocalamus latiflorus. Next base: position 13,259,089 of record CM029647.1, on the reverse strand, counting down.
CAGTTAAATATACAGGCGATCAGAACTATATCAGTTAGCCACCTTACATGCTATTCTGATGCACAGCAGTGAATTGCTAACTAAATTGCTGTTAATTTTACTAAATCATCACAGGTTCTCTAATTTTACTAAATTGCAGTAAATTGGTTCTCTAATCTGTAGCACCTTCTGCGTCGTTTTCCCCTTTCTGATGCTGATATAAAGATTTGGTGTTGTTCAAACAGGTTGGCTGGGATGAGTCTGCAGCAGGTGAAAGGCGGAATAGGGTTTCAATTTGGGAGATTGAACCGGTCGCTGCCCCATTTTTCATTTGCCCTCCACCGTTTTTTGGTGCAAAGCGTCCAGACAATTAGGTACACTTGATGGTTACATCAACCTTATCTCTTCTGTATATATTAATTCACCCTTGAACACAGTTGCTGATCTGGGACAGCATACTTATTTATGCACAGTATTTGTAAGGAGAAATATATAATATCAATATCATACTTCTCTTTGATCTTTAGAGATAAATAGCTCAGAGTTTTGAGTTCCTCAGAATAAATGATATTTGGGCTTTAGAGAATCTACCATACTACTTTTCATCAGACATCCGTGTAGCAACAACTATTTATGAAGGTGCAATATAGCTAGATAAACCATTATTACATGGGAGCCAAAATTGCTCTCTGGATAATCTTCTCCATCTAATAACTGAGCTGATTATGGACATGTGGAGCTCTAATCTGAATTTAAGATGCAACAGAAGTTTGCGAGCTCTGATATATGAAGTGCTTTATTGACCTGGTTGTATGCATGCTTAATAGTTGATCCCAATTGTGTGCTTACAGATGACGAGTCGTCGGAAATGGAGAATCTCTTAAAGACGGTTATGCCTTGGCTCAGTGAGGAGATATGCATAAAGGACCATCAGACGCAGAACGCCATAATGCCTGATCTGAGCTTGGTTCAATGGATGAACATGAATATGCAGCAGAGCTCTTCATTTGCGAACACAGCCATGCAGTCTGAGTATCTGCCATCACTAAGCAACCCCAGCATGATTACACATATAACTTACTGATTGCAGATGATGTGGTTTGTACTGGTTAGTGGTTGCTTGGAAAGTCCTACATATTATCTGAATATTTTTTACCTAGAGCTTTGTGTTCCGTTGCAATGCACGGGCATTTGGTGATCCTGTTGTATGAGTAGCGTTAGCACGGGCACACTAAACTGATCACCATGGCGTCCTTGTATGTCCTTACATAGAGCAGAAAAATGTTTGGTCATGGATTTACTTAAACTTATTTAGTGCACAACAATTCACTTAGCACCTTTTTTTTCAACACCACTGATCACCATGGCGTCCTTGTATGTCCTTACATATTATATGGTTGTAATATATGTTTTTTTGTGAGAGTGGTTGTAATATTCGAAATGATCTGTATACATATTTCACTTTGAAATGGACCTACATATTGCTTAAATGCTTAGCCATAGATAGTCTCCAATGGGGCTTGAGCTTCAAAGTACTGCTGTTTCGGAAGGTTTTGAAAATACATTGAATTCAAGCCTTTTATGTTGCAAGGCACAATGAGGCATTTTGTACATTAGTTCAGAATCCTATCCTGATCCTGTAGATCATACTGTGCATTTGTTTCGAAACATGTCTTAATGGAAATAGGTACACCCAAGTGGTTCCAATATACCAAATCAAGATACTACTCGTTGTTTCTATTGGCAAAATATTCCCCAATTATTTCTTATTCCATATCATTTTATATGTTCCTGGCAAAATTTCAGATTTTTTAAAAAATGCTGACAGCAGGAATGGTTCCCAATTATTCTTTGTAGGCCTATGCATTTAAAGACTGTTCAAATTGACTTGGGTATTGTTATAAGTGTCGAGTTTTTTTCATTTCCTTATGTTGTGTAACATCGATTCACCATGTATCGAACTTCTACTGAATAACACATTCTTCATCACAAGTTTCATTTTCCCTGCGATACCAAAAGATTGTCTCTTTATACCACTTGATATTTTTTAACATTCTCTGTTTTTTTGGAGTTACCTCCTTTCAGTTTTATCCTTTCAGTTTTATAAGAACCAGAACTTATCGCAAATAATAGCGCTGAATTTCTGCATGCAGTTTGGCTTATTGATATCATGGACCTTGTAATCACAATCCGGATTGTGATTGCCGAATATCCGGATAAAATATCTCTAAAACGATACAAGGGTCGAAAAGTATTTACACGCTGATATGGTAAACTTGTCGATGCCATAATTATTATATATATAATATCATGCAGATGTTAATTTTGTTAATTTAAAGATAGAAGAAAAATTTGAGATAAAACTCTGTTAGTGCAGGTGTTCCTTCCAATTAATATTGAGAAGTTTCACTGGTAGCTAGCGGTTGTGAATGCTAAAAAATGTGACATACATGTCTTGGATTCTTTCGGACGAGAACTATCGGACCGTCGAGATCTCAAAACTACGGTAGGGCTTAATGATTAATATATAGTTTCATATTGTATTTTAATTCTAATATTCCTTTCTAAATCTTGGTGTTTCGGTCACAACAGTTAAGAGGACTGGAAAGAGTAATAAAACTTGCAGCAGAGCATACACAGCTATACCGAGATAAATGGGCGGATATTAAAGTGGCATCTTGGCCAATTATAGATAAGATCACTGAGAGAATGCAAACAGATGGGTTCTTAAGCCATTAGGATTCTTAAGCCTTGTACGCTATTTTTAACGTGCACGAAAATTCGAATAAAAATAAGCAAACCAAGCAAACTCTTATAGAAAAATTTAAATGAACTCTAAAATTCATGATTTCGGTTCCATTGGTTAGATCTTGATTTTAGAATTCTTAAGCCTTGTTCTGCATGGTCGTAGCTCAGCGGTGAGTGATTGTAAACGGTTTGGGACGACACAGAGCGGTCGTAAACGACTATGAAGCGGTCGTAAATGGCACTGAGTGGTCGTAAATGGTTCTGAGCGGTCGTAAACAACCACGAGTACAACAAAGTACTCGCAGACGTGGTCGTAAGGGGTTACGACCATGTTGTGAGTAACTGAATGTAGTCGAAAGGTGCTTCGACCACGGTTTGAGCAGTCGGTGGGCACTTCGACCAAGGTTTGAGTAGTCGTAAAGGGTTATGACCACGTTGTGAGAGAGTGAGCGTGGTCGAAAAGACTTCCTGTGTGGTCGTAGCGAGCTATGACCACGAGATTTAGACGTGATCGAGTTTCCGACCGTATGGTCGTAAAAAGGGTGATGTGGTCATGAGTTCGTTCACGTGGTCGTAACTTCGACTACGTGGTCGTAAATGACCATTACATGACCATGTCTCTTTTATGTCCATGAATCCTGGCTGCAACAGTGCTTTTACGACCGCGAGCTACGACTTGCTTGTTCGTTTTATTTTTTACAACTTTTATCTTGTTTTGTATTTTACCGTAGCGTTAGCACGGGCACACTACTAGTTACTAATAAGTCCTCTTGCTTGCTTCCTCGTTGCCGTTGCCGAGCCGCCGAGACATTGATGCAATGATCCGAAAATTGGAAAGATGTTTTGACTTCCTAGTTTGTGGCTAATTACCATTAAGGAAAGACCTATGGAATATAGGAGATAGAGGACATAACAAAAAAAAACATGTTGCATAGTCATCCATCAAGAGCAAACGCCGCCCATTAGTTGTGTGTAAAAAGTTTCAGACTTTGATACTTATTCATCAATTAAGTTAATTAAGAGGACCCAATTTCTACTAATTACCGCACCCTAATTACATGTCTACAAATTACCGGGGGAGGGCCTGGCCCCGGGTCAAGGCCCCCTTCTCTCCGCCACTGTTTCAGATGTGTACCCTAATTACACCCGGGATATATATATAAAACAGGGGCACTATGGTGCCCAGGCTCCATGATTAAGACTTTCCATCCATAATTGAGGCTTTCCATTCATAATTAAGACTTTCCATCCTGATATTATAGATCATTGCACTTGTACGTATCTAAAAGCAATCTAAAGGTAGGGAAGCTTGGTGCCCAAGCACCTGGTGTCCCATTTCAGTGTCCTATATATATGCTTGGTGTAATATCCAGAAAAGAGAGGACTACAAGGATTTTTCAACAACAGCAAATCGATGCACGGGCAAAGCTAATACCATACCGTTTTTTAGAAAAAAAAACAAGAACTAGAAACACAACTCATCTCTAGTTTATTAGATAGTTCATAATCTCTTGAAGACTGTTTACACAAACAAATAAATATGTACCCACTAGTGCCAGAATGCTTCGCGTCTACTTTGCACTTTTTCCTATTAAAAACATTTTGTATGTGTAATGAATGGTTTTTACATGAGGCTTGTTCATATTGATTTTTGTTTTCAGCTAATATGAACGCTTTAGTTTTTATAAGCCGCTTTTATATATCACTACTATTCATCAGACACTGCTTTTCGTTTTTATATACTGTAATATACTTTGTATTTTGTTATATCACAATTCTGTAAGTAGTGATTGTCCAAATATTGTAATGCATTTTGTTTCACCGTCGTTCTTATATAATACACTAATATTTATCAGCCGCTTCTATTAGTCACTACTATTCATCAGTCACAGCTAAAAACCATCAGTAAAAATCAAATATAAACATGCCCATAATTACTTGTAGCCAGCCTTTTTTACTTTACCTTATATTGCAGAGAAATTATGGCTACATAGTATTGGCTGCAATTAGAGCCTGTTCTTTTGAGTTGTGGCTTTTTACTTTTGGCTACGACTTATTGGTTTAACAAATAGTGATTATTGAGAGAAACTAAAAATCAAAAGCAGCTAAAAATCCAAAAAAAAGCCTAAGTAGCTGAAAGACCAAAACTGTCATTTATAATGTAGTGGATGATTATGCTAAACATCTCTTTTGTATAACTTTTGTGGACAGAGGTTGATCTCGTGACTGCAAAGTTGGAACTCTAGATACAAAAGAAAAAAAATATTCGCTGGAGACTTTATATTTATGTCACGCATCTTCTTTTGCATATGACTCAACGCATACTAACCTATTGTTGTAGAAGCTTTAGGTGGTGATCGGTTCGGCTGAAAAGCTCATGGCTTATAGCTGAAAATACTGTAGCTGGCTAAAAAAGCACTGTAGCTGACAAAGGCTTATTTAGCATAATTAAATTTAAAAAATTTTAAAAATAAAAAATATGTTAACCCATTACGTATAATACAAACAAATATGGGAAAAAAAGAACCGGCAAAAAAGCTTAACAAAAAGCCAAAAGTTCAGAAAAAGATGAAACTTATGAATAGTGAAAAATAAGCCAGAAGCTGAAGTCGAGTTGATCAAGGCCATGCTATTTTTTTTAGTACAAGATGACCCATACTACATGCACATGCTACTCTTGCCACTCACACGCGTGCGTGTAGTCTACCATACACGCTAGGAGTTTTACGAAGCTTAGATCCTCATAGAGTGGGCACGTGCTTATCATTGAACGTATATACATACACAGAATAAATAAGATACATCGCGTCGATCCTAAGCATTGAACCCGGGTGTGCCCATTCTTTTTATTAGACTCTATTAAAAACTTTTAGCTCCATTATAATCCTAATAACCTCTGCTACATAGGTACTAGATGCGGAAGCACGGTGTCACACCGCGCTAGCTACTATATGGACCAAAGAAAAAATGTACAATTCGTAAGAGGGGTTTTCAACAAAAATTAAAGTTTAATTACATAAAACGAAGTGTTTTACGAAAAGTGTGGTTTTATTCCGTGAAGGATGGTTTTTCTAAAAAACTTGAGGATATATATTTACTTTGGAAGGGTTCATATGCAATTTTGAAAAATAGGAGGGTTTAGTTGAAATATCGTAATCGAAACAACATGATTGAAACAACGCGGTCTGTGGTCGAAGTTGAGATCGTGATCGAAGGGTGTCGTGGTCGAAGTCAACGCCATGTTCAAGGTCGAGGTTGTGGTGGTAGTCGAAGGGCCGTGGTCCATGGTCGAGGTCGAGGCCATGTTCGAGGTTGGGGCCGCATGATCGAAGGGCCATAATCCGTGGTCAAAATCAAGGTTGTGGTCGACGGGCGCTATGGTCGACGTGGTCGAGGTTGAGGCCGTGGTCGTGGTCGAAGTCGATACCATGGTCAACATCGATGTCGCGGTCGAAGTCGATGTCGTAGTAGAAGGGTTGTGGTTGAAGGACCAGGCCGAAGTCGAAGAAGTGGTCAAAGTGGAAGTCATAGTCGAAAGGGTTGTGGTCAAGGTCGAGGGCGATGTCGAAGAGGGCCGTGGTCGAAAGAGGCTATGTTCGTAGTCGACGACGTGATTGATGGTCGATGTCGAAGTCGTGGACCGTAGTCAACGGGCGTTGTGGTCGAAGTCGACGCCGTGGTCGAAGTCGACGTGGGCAAGATTGAGGCCGTGGTCGTAATCGAAGGGCCGTGGTTGAAGGGCTGTGGTGGACGTCGATGTTGTGCAGGAGACAGTAACTTCACTATGTGGATGTTAACTTTACCCTGCGAATGGTAACTTCATTACATATAGACGATAATTTTATGTGTAACTGTAACTTTTCTGGTCCACCAACAACACGACCGCCAACTGTACGTGGGGCCGACTGAAAGGGGTGGCGTGATTGCGATTGGCCGATTGGGTTCGGGTGCGTCGCTAGGGGGCGTGTTTATTCTACGTATAGCCACTGAATAGTGTGTGTGTATATATGTATATATATACGACAAAATACATTTTATTCCCAGGTGTAATTACACCCACCTCTAATATACCACCTAAACGAACTTGAAATACTCCTTTGTCATTTTAGGTATACTCGTATACTAATTATAAGATAATCCAATGTGAACCACATGAAAAATTATAAGGAAGTCCATAGTTTTTAGCGTGTTTTATACATACATTCATATACACACATAAAAGGGAATATGTCAAAAAAATGTACATGCCACCTCTGAAAAATTATTCATACCACCTAGATGGTCTTAAATACTGGTATACTACACATGCATACCCTCTGTTACGCGAGATACTCTCTACATTATGAGATATAACATAGGGTATAATTACACACAGAAGTGAAAAAGAGACTTCCTATACACACATCTCCATTTCTGAGCTCAACAGTCATGGCAGACGATATGCATCACCTGCCGCACTACAGCAACTCGGTACGTCTAGCCGAGCCACAACAGCTCGGTAGGTACTCCCGAGCTATCATAGCTCAGCGGGAGGACCTACGAGCAACCACGGATCGGCAGGAAAAGCTGCTATAATTAAGTGATTAACTTAAACATTGTTAACATTAATTAAACATTATATTACATGATTAATTCTAATTAAGTATGATTAAATACTAATTAATCACCGTCGCGGTTGGTCGGCTTGGCACGTTATCCTGGCGAGTTAAAGGAGCTCCGCAAGTACTTGCCAATCTTAAGGAGAATGCTATATTTACAAAACTTGAGTACAAAACCAAAATTAGGACTCCTATTTCCATGCCCCCTCTCGCGCCGCGCCACACCACCCCATTCCTTCCTACCCCATCGCGCATTCGCACGGTGCCACCACCTCCTCACTCCGCCTCCTCTTTGTCGCAAATAGCCATGCTGATCGAGCGAGAGAGCCTAGTGTGCCTCATCGGCAAGAGCCGTCGCTCCCCTATCCCCGCCCCCCTCGCCCTCCTCCTATCGCCCCTTCCCCTTCCACCTCCTATGTTTTCCAATACTACTAAGCCAAGCCACTCAAATGCAACGCAAATGTGCCAAATCATGTTGAGCATCTTCTTTTTAGCTTTTAAAAAAACCTTTTATTTTTATATAGTAACTAGCTTTGAAACGAAGTATCTTTTCAAATTGAGGTCTACAAATTAATTTTAATACACACTGTATCGATTTCATTTATATCTGCCAAAACCACATGAGGGTTATTTGTGTCTCCGTATTCTCTTTTATGGATAACCAAAAGCTATGAACTGAAACAAAAAAGAACAGGATGTTACTCCAAGCAAGATTAACCTTTGGCAATTGCGTAGATTAAGCTGGTAATAAACGCAAGATTAATTCGGCATGGAATAGAAACTAGCGTCTCAATCAGATCAATTCAAACACAATCAGTTGTTACACAATTGTACCGCATGCTAAACCTACAACCGTAACAATCCATCAGAAATAGTAACAGTGCAGCACATAACATACACTCCATGTCATCAACAGACCAAATACACACCAGTCATAGTTGACAATTGGCAGGATCTCCTTCAACTTTATGCAGTTCGCAGGGGTGGTGAAACCAATATTACACCATCACCTCGGACAAAAAGGAAGGGGATGGTACGTTTAGTGGTCTGGAAAGACACAATATTTAGCAAATAGTTAGTATAACAACATCTTCATAACACATTTTGACAGATTAGCAATAAGTAATATAAATAATTTTCCCATGGCGTTAGATTACTCTAAAACAAGGTATTATAGTCTTATGAAACGAGATCATCGTATATCACAGTGAATCAGAAACATATCACAGTAAATTAGAAACATAAAAGCCCCAGAAGTCTAAAAAATTCAAATAGCTTTGTGCTCTCATTATGTTCAATGGATGCCAATCCCACCAGAAACACATTGACACTGTTGAAGTATAAGTAAGTTGTCTGCCTTTTCTCAATAGTTTATGCTTTTAGGTGAATTGACTAGTAGATATAAATCAATATGGTATCAGAGCTAAGAGGCCTTGAGTTTAAGACCCGGTTGGCGTTATTAAAAAATAATAATTATAGCTTACTTCTATTCCATGTCTTAGGCCTAAGAGAGCCTACACAATGAGAGTGTTGAAGTTCAAGTAAATTGTCTACCTTTCATCATCAACTTAAACTTTTAAGTGAACTAGTTGGTGTATATAACTCAATAAACACTTCATGAAAAAAAATGTGTGCAAGGAAGTACCGGCATACAATCCCAAACACACACCGAAGAAAGCAATCATTTTTCCGTTAATATGCAACAAATACCATCATTCATTAAAGGTTATAGTTTGCAGAAACAATCACAATTTGACCTTCAAAAGTATCGGCATTACAAAATATCCATAAAAATTAAAACAAAAGGTCAGAGCACTTACGCGCACAATTTCTTCGTATGTTTCATCATCAATCTCAACAGTTGTCACAATCTCCTCAACATCTCCAAGGATCATGTTTAAGTGTTGATCGTATGCCTAGGTAAAAAGGTACAAGAAAAACATCTCAGCAACTGCCATCCCGGGCCGATTAACATGTTATTAGATATGGACCTTCACAGGATTACAAGGTAGATGGAAACGCAGAAGGACTTTTACAGTCGCATGATAAAGGATGGGGGCAGCACAAACTAAAAGCAAGCCATGGCAGGGTGGCATACAATTGTAAGATGCACAGCATGTAGCATTATCAATTTATCATTCACCATATGATTCTCTACAAATTAGTATAAAACTCACTGTGTTACCAAGGCATGCTTAAAATCATAATGATAGCACATAAGCCAGGAATGCATCCCTGCTACCAACAATCCTGAAAAATGCCCCCACAGTTTTATGCTATTGAGATGATTATCCTTATCTATGCTTTCAAAATGCTACAGAGGTATTTTTTATGTTGCGCATGAACATATTTAACCTCCCACTCTCCAATTTTCATCAAATTGTTGCATTACACATAAACTGCCACATTAAGTTTGGATCACTTAGGGCATCAAACATAGTGGAGATACCATCTAAACAACCACGAAAAAAGTGACGGAATTGGCAGCCTAAAAGCTCATCTCCGCGCCCATAACAAATCGCAGCTTTACATCGGCAACCACCACAGCCGGAAGCACCAGGCGCGTGTAACCAGGAACTATTCCACAGTACAGCCAATCAACCACAATCACAGCACAAAAGACAGCGAATAAATCGCAGGAGAAGCGCAAGGGTTTACATGGAGCTTGCCGCGGAGCTCGCGGTCGGACCGGAGCTTGACGTAGATGCGCTCGTCGAGGCTGAGCCTTATCAGATCCAGCGGCTCCTTCACCGCGATCTCCTCCTCAGCCGACGCCATCGCCTTCGCCTCCCTTCCTGTCGCTCCGCGGCCTGAAACCTAAACCCTAGCTACCCAATCGAACTCGCCAAGCCGCCCGCGGTAAGCTCGATGCGCTCGCGTTTTTGGGTGGTGGTGCTGCCGTGCTGGATCCTCTCTCTGTTCGGCTTTGCAATACGCCTACAAAGGCTGTATCAACGGGCCTACTGGGCTTTATTTTAAGCCCATATTGTAAGGTGTTGCCCTTCAGAAAAGGTGTTGTTCGCTTATCAAAGGCCCAGCATTTCATCCCGGCATCTACGCCCTCCAAATTGGCCCAAGATAAATTTTCGAGAAGGCCTAGACATACTGCCAGCCCAATGGTATACTACTATCCTCCATGGGTGGAAAAAGTCTGTTTACCCCCCTTCCCTTCCTCATGAAAAAATTATTTTAAACAGAAAAATTAAACTTAACTCTCTGACGAGTAGACCCCACTATTTAAAATAATTTTCAAGCTGCGGCTATGGCCACGTAGTCGGCCACATCGTTCACCATGGTAGCAAAACCATCTCAGGGGGTACTTAGACAGTTTTACATAGCTCAGAAGGCACAATAATTGATTTTATACTTCAGGGGGTTAGGTAGACTTTTTCCTTGGCTAAACGCACCAACTGGGCTTACTCCTCCTTGCCAAACTCACACCTTACACCAATTGGGCCTCCCCAAAAAAACTTATGGAATTTGGTTTTCTTTTTCCCCTCTTAGTCCATGCATGATCCTTCCTCTTTATCCTTTCTTCGACCAATCGGCCAAATGGAATTTGGTTTGCAACAACATGTGTGCCACCTTTTTAAGGGGGTTTCATTGAGAAGGACCAGGTGTTGTGGATTATTTTCCTTTTTTCCTGTGTCAAGTTTTGTGGTGGTATTACCACTAGAAATCCTTGTGAACAGAGTGGCGTGCTCTTGTTTCTTAGGTGCCGCTCGGTTGGTCTGAAATAAGTTGATCTATTGTTAAAATTACACTGTAGCTAACTGAAATTACACTGTATCTAGTGGTGGCTTATTTGGCATAACTAAATTTAAAAAATTTAAAAATAAAAAATATGTTAGCCCATCACAGACAATGCAAACGAATACAGGAAAAAAGAACCGCAAAAAAGCTCAAAAGCCAAAATTTAGGAATAATAAAAAATAAGTCAGAATTCAAGAGTTCAAGTCGAAATAAGGAGTCTTTACTGTGATCTCGTTCCGTTCCTAAGGTGACATGGTTTTATCTTTCCTACAGAAGGGGGAAAAGGCGAGTGATCTTTGTTTAATGTATGTGTGATAAGACTCCATTTTGCTCTCGTTAATTTTGTCTTCCTCTCTGCATCGCGTCCCTTTTGTTGTCTTGCTTCTGGATCGTGGCCTCGGAAGTTCGAATTGAATCCCAACTACCGCTTTCGATGATGTCCCACTGACAATTCTTTATGCACAATCTTTATGAACATGGAACGTATTGAATGACATCCGATGATCTACGACGTTTACGTCTACTCATCTTTTATAAGTTAAAGAGCAGATTCGGTTCTTTTATGCTTTTAATTTTAAAAATCAAAATAAATAGAATAGGTTTCTAAAGTAGTTTTTTCAAATAATTTTTTGAATTCAAAATTATGTACACCGTCCATATTGACATCTTCGTATAAAAAAATATAGAAAAAAGTTATCGACTGTAGACAAAAAAAAAGTGACCAATAATCTTTGGTCGGCACAGATGTTCTCAGCCCGATTAGGTGGTTGCACCTGACATATGTATTGCATGCCCCCTTGACAATTTATTTCTCTGCGTTTCATATGAACGACTTGTTCTTGCCCAAAAGTCATCGGCTTCAAAGAGAAGGAAATGTGCATGCTTTATCGTGATTGTCGTCTATGCTGCTGCGTTTACTTGATGCTGCCGTTGAATAAAAAGAAGCATTGGTTGCATCAATCCGCCTTTTGTTTGCCTTTTTTTCCCCTTGACACAAACGTATCACTAAAAGGATGAAAGTAGAGCAAGGATACAGCAGGAGGAAGCCAACATCTCTTTTAATGGTCCCTTCTTTCTTAGCTCATGATTTTTCTTAAAAAACAAATAAAAAAGTTTCTTCTCCGATTTTTTATAGTACCTTATTAAAATAATCGTTTTGAAGCAGCTCATTAACTTATCAACATTCGATTTCAGCAGTAAAGTATCCGTATAACAGCATGCTCTGCAAACGGCAATATTTGACGGGACGAGCAAAAGGCCTCGGTGCAGCGTAGCTCAAACTACCAACCCATGCCTTCCCAAACAAGCAGCAGATTAGATTCTGTACAGAGGAAACGAAAGACGAAATGAGACGATAAAACACATGGTAATTTCTGTCTATTTTTCCTTTCTGATTGCTGACAAGTGCATGCGTGGACTATTAGGCAGTTCTAGTACTATCTTATCGTCTGCTGGGGTTGGATATATCTCATGCATGATTCATGCATCGGCCGGGTTTAGTTGCGCAAACGCAAGCAGCTAAAATTGTTTAGACGGTGTAGTGGTTGGAATGACAATGCCGATGATTTCATGCATCCTTGCTGGCACTGCTTTATCCATTGGTCTCCAAATGCTTCTGTACAAGGCTAGCAACGCCATTGTTAATTTATTATTTCCAAACACACATCTGGCAGAAGCCCAGCATAGTCTTTGGCCTCCATTAAAAACTGCCGTCTTTTGTCGCTCCATCCAAGGGCATGTACGAAGCTCATGTACAGTAATTTATCTCTTAATATTATTTTATCTCTTAATATCTCATGTACAGTAATTTATCTCTTAATATTATTTTAAAGATTTTTATTTTATTTAAAAACAGTACTAGAGATAATCTCTTTAACAGTAAATTATTCATCTATCTATTTTTATTATTTTTATCATAACTTCCTACCTCACACCATCTTACCATTTATGTTAATTTATAGCCTAAGTTATCTCTTATACAATAGACAGCATATTATCTCTCATCGCCTCATCTATTTTCCGTATAGAATTTTACTTATTTAATATAACTAAGAGACAGCTGAGATAACACTATTAGAGATGCCATAATAAACTATTTCTACAAAAAAAAACTGAGCGTGAGATGGCTGATCAAATAAATGCATCCCTTATGGTTTTCTTACTGTAGCGATCGAAAATACACTGTAGCTTTAGTAGCGGCTTACTCATTTAAGTTTCTACTTCTGGCTTAGCTTATTAATTTCACCTTTTTTTAGTTTTTTGGGCTTTTTATTTTTTTTATTTTTTTATATTGTCTATGATGATATAGTTTTTTATGTATTTAAATTAAATTATGTTGAAAAAACTAGTGACAATTATAACATATTTTCGATCGCTATAATAAAAAATCATAAATATAAGTTTTTAAATCTAAATAAGCACCATGTGACCTGAACCTTGGCTGGAAAACGAACGAGAGAATCGAGTCGAATCGCTCGGTGGCGTTTGGGAGCTCCAGTGGCCTGCAGCTGTAGCTGCGCGGCGGACTTGCCGTGGCCCCAATAACACCCGCGGTGACGTCGTCGGAAGCTTCCTGCCGATGAGCCGAAGCTTCCTGACGGCGACGGAGCCCGGCAGCAGACGCCCCACCCAGCTGACGGAACGGGACGCTTCCCTGCACTGAACCGAACAACCACCCTACGGCCTAGTGCGCCCTGTAGCAAGCAAGTTCCGACGCCCTCCTGCCGCTGATGAAAAGTGAAAAGTTTTTTTTTACTGCTCACTTCTTTTGAAAGCTTCTTTTTCCACAGTGTTCAGCTTCTTTGCTCACCTCTACACGGTGGCGTTTTACTTTACTTCACCGTGCTTATATATATTCGTTGGTCAAAACGTGTATGCGCGTGTTGCGGCCGGCAGAGTGAACTCTTTCGGAGAAACGGCTGCTCGTTTTTTTTACTGTCGTGTTTGAGTGTTTCGGAATTCAGACCTCAGAGTCAGCAGAAGAAATTTTGCATGTTTCTTAACCGAACCATTCGAGGCGTGTGTCCAACGCAGAGTTTGGTTGGTGGAGCACTCGCAGCGGCCACGTATTCCTGCTATATATCTATTTTCTCAACTTTAAGCATACTCATTACCCCAAAATTATATTGCGTTTCTCTACTATGCATTGTTCACTCTAGTACAGTAGTACTATGCCAAAGCAACTACCACCAAGTATTTTGGTCAAAGTACCATTGAGTGCCACAGTATGCCTAGCGTAATACTAGGATGATGATAGAACAATCCAATTGCCCAAGGATAGCACGTGGATTTAAGTGAGCTTTGATCTTCTATGCAGTCTACCTCTTGCAGCATCCGATTGTTTTGTGTACACATTGTTTCTGGTTCATAGGCATGCAATGAAACAAGCAAAAACAGGCATCAATCGGTCCGATGCACCCCCCTTCAATATCCGCTGTCCGCCTGTCCAACACCCATACATCCCGTGGGACAACTTATATTTTCAATTCTAGCATACGAAATTCCGGTTTGAAACATACGAATTTCATAGAAACTTTATAGTTAAAATGAAAGTCCATAAAAACACAAGTCATACAAAATCCCGGCATTAGATTCGTATGTTTTATCTACTATATAACAAAAGCTCACGACAGGTGTTTTATGATTGCTAATAAAAAGATAAATATACTAAAAAATCTCATAAAAGGGAAAATATCCAACCCTTACTTGGTGGGCCCTAATTAAAACTAAAATTGTAGTGTCCGTTGGATGTTATTATGAAAAAAAATACGTTAGAAATTCTAAAAAATATCTAACCTCTAATTTGATCGATCTTATTTATAGTTGAGCTATAATGACTATTAGATATTATTACTTGGAGATTTACTTTACGTTGTAGTTTAAAACTGAAAAGAGAAACAAATATTGTAAGGCTGTCATGTATGTATGGGAGAGAGAAAAAGAGCAAAACGTAGCCATATACCAAGTAAATGAAAAGAGAGTTGAATAGAAGTCCTACCTATACGGCTATACACTACTTGTAACGCCCCTGTTTTTAATAACAGGGTCATCGTTACCTTCTGTAACAGCTCGGAAGTTTAGTTACGGATAGAAAGAGCATTATGCCTACTTATGAACATTTAAATAGGGTTAATTTGATTAAAATAGGACCTAACGGTCAACTACCCTAACACGAAAAGTTGAAGTATTCTTTCTTCTTCTGGTATCTGTTGTGGTGGAAATATAGCAAAACTGAGTACAACCAACATTATTCAACAAGTCCCTATAGCAGAATATATTTATAGGGCTATTGTCTCTATGCAAGATTAATTCAAATGATGGGTTTATGTTTTTTGGTGTAAAGCTAGATTTTCAATATTATATCATAATTAGGTTTCAAATCTATGACTTAGACACTTTAACTGAAATAAAATAAATAAGTAAAATGTCCATAAGTATTTGACTATGTGGGAGCAACTCTCTTCACATGAATTTCACATGTTCGGTCCATGGACATCAGCCCATGTCCTTTACCATACTTCCATACCAATAACCATTTTGCGAAAACTGCACACTGTGGTATTTCAACATGTTGCCCATGACTGGGGGCACGACTATTCGAATAGATTATTAACACTCTGTAGATGTGTACAACTTTACCCACAAAATATGATTATCTTGTAATATCGGCTATTACACGTTTCCATATACGTGCGACTGAGTAATCATAACAAGGCCTTTACAATGCTTGTTTTGGTATTTTCTCCTGCTTCGGAGTTCTACCTCCTCAGTGCTAAGAGACTCTGTTATTAGCTTATTGCGAGTGCACTCTCTCTTAGAGCAAAGACCTTTCGAGTCTCTCCCAGACAGTGACCCCTATAGGTTCACCCCCAAACATTTTTTCCCCGGGCAATGACCTCGCAGGTCACCCCAACTGGCGCAGGAGACTATATCAAAACAAAACAAATTAGTTGATCAGGTCCGTCTCATACTAGACTTGTGGTTGTATGGCGGGTGTAGAAATAAGCACACACAGATTTGGTTCTTAATTGACTCAGGCGATACAAACTCAACAATCCAGACCTCGGGCAGTACCTGCACCGATCTCAAGTCAACCTCTCGCCCTGGTCTCCCATCATTTTATAAAAATCCCCTGTTTCTAACGGTAACCCATGTTACCACTACCATTATCATGTTTCAAATTTTAGTTGGCAATGTTTGTATCGTATTTACTATTATCTCTATAGCATATCTAAGCACAACCATTAATTATCAATATTATTATTGTGATAATTCTATGGTGACAAGAGTAAGGTAATATCAAAAGGGAAGTTAAAAGATATCATTGTATGGTGTAGCTAGGCAATTTATACACACAATAAAGGCAAGCATGCATTTGTATTTGAAATCAAAATATTATGTTTGAAAACAAGGCTCAACATGATCAATATAAGGGCTTGCCTCCTTTTCTGAAATCTTTGGTCTTTTCTTGTAGGCTCTAGGCCTGCTTCAATTGCTCGTGTAGTTCCTCTGTTGACCAACTCATTGGGTCCGAATACTGCATGGGAAAATGAATGCAAATGAGTTCCTACTTTGCAGAATGCAAAATAGGAATAAAATATAATAAAATAACCAAAAGACAAAAAGAAAATAGGTTGGGTGGTTAGAGTTTAGGAGATGCGTGGTTTGGCTGATCGGAGTTGGAAATTGGCTAGGTGGGCTCAAGATGGTGGAACTGGCTGTATATATGCTTTTGGGCTTTTGGGGAATAGTAATAGACAAAATAATGCTAAACATGGTTTGGAATGATATCTAAGCTCGCTAGGTTTTTATCAGAGTCTTTTAGGCTAAACGGGATTGAAGATGGACTTCACAACTAGGCAAGACGGGCATATAGGTTTCGGCAAATAATAAAAGTTTAGATCATATTGAGTTTAGGATTTAAAATAGTGTTTTGGTAGTTTTAGATTTTATCAGTGTGTGATATGGGAAAACAAAGCTAAAAAATAGGTAGACGGGCTCAAAACAGATGAAATGGACATATAATGTATTTTAGGGTTTGGATGAACAGTAGCGGGTAAGCACTATTTATTGCGGGGCTGGTACTATTTATGGTGGATTTTGTACTGTTCACTACCGGGCTAGTTCTGTTCATACTGGGTTAGTTGCTACAGTGTTGGATCACTACAGTATCGAGTTTGGTTCGAGTGAACAGTAACTGATGGCAGTGCTCATCGTCTTCCTCCTCGCGTTGCTACAGTAGCCGAAAACAAGGAGAGAGGAAAACGAGAAATTCTTGAGTTGTGGTGCTTTGCAATGAAGACCGAGAATATGGGTGGACTCTTGGTGACGAGGGGGTTCCATTTTTGGCCTTGGGTGTGGTTAGGGATGGCCGTAACTTCGTCGGCGGTGAGGTGTCTTCGTGATGGTTTTTAATGGTAACTGTGAGCTTTAAGGGTTAAGGGGACAAGAGCATTGGTGTTTGAGCATCCTTGGGGGTAGGGGAAGCTTGGGGAAGTGACGGCTTGGGTCGGGGATGGCTGTGCAGGGCTATCCATGGTGAGGCCTATCGGCTGGGCGGAGGTCATAGGTGTCAGAGAAAAAGGGGGCAAGAAAAGCTTGGGCATTGATATTGTATGGTTTCTAGGGTTACAAGGAAGCTTCAGACCAATTGAATTGAGAGGAAATAGATCATACGAGAAGAATTGAGTTTCGGCCTTGCTTGGGAAATTCCGACAATCGACGGCGAGGCGACGGTCGACGAAGCTATTGGGTGTGGGTGTGGCTTACTTGGGAGCCGATGATTCTCAATGGAGGGGCTTGGGGTGTTTTATAACCTCTACAAGGTGGTTCGGCACAGTAGGCCTTCCGCTTGGTTCTTGATGTGTGGCCGATATAAGGGAGGTGCAGGGTTGTTCGACGGGGTTCTACAGAGGCGATAAGGAAGTCAGCAGCACTGGTGGCATCTCAGCTTGTGCGCCTTCTCGAATGGTGAGGCGTGGTAGTCAAAAGAATTGGGCGGTCAGGTCAGCAGTGAGAGCGAAGAGAGAATAGAGAGGCGACAGTGAGTGAATTTGGTCGTAGCTGCTTCGGCGCATGGTGAGGGGCATGTCAGAGTGAGACAATCAAGGTGTATGGGTGTCTGACAAAGATGTTGTGATGATTGACCAAGAACCAAGAGCGACAGAGGAAAAGATCGCTGTGTCATCCGATATTTTGCTGGACGGGGAATAGTGACTATCGACGAAATTTTGCATAGATTGCTGTAGGGTGTGGTGGAATCAGTGAGGGAAGTCGCTAGGGGATGAAGAAGGCACTGGATAGGGCTAAGGATGGAATAAAACCAAAAACTCAAGGAATTCAAATCCTTTTTGGATTTTTCGGATTGTTTCACTACTCATTCCCATGATATATAGTATCATCTGCAATCTGAATCAAGACGTGATCTCCATCCAAATCCAGTAGCGACGAGAGTTAACACCTGCGTAGCTCTGCATGTTTGTACTATATATGCGTCTACGCCTTATGGTGGTGATCAGTTGGGCTTTTTTGGTGGCTTATGGCTGAAAGTACTGTAGCTAGCTGAAAAAAATACTGTAGCTGACAGATGCTTATTTAGCATAATTAAATTTTAAAAAATTAAAAAATATGTTAGCCTATTACGTATAATACAAACAAATACGGGAAAAAAGAACCGGCAAAAAAGTACCAAAAATTCAGAAAAAGATGAAATTTGTGAATAGTGAAAAATAAGTCGGAAGCCAGAAGATTAAGCCGAATTGATCAGGGCGTTTTGAGACAAACAAGCATGCATGGAGTCGGAAGATGAATTCAACGTGGGGTTTTCGTGTTTGAGTCTGGACTCTGGAGATTAAAAAGTCCACGCCGGAGGCAAACAGGTTGACGTCCAACAACACATCTCGGCATAACACGAATGGAGCCCAAAAGTGTTCTCTGTCATGCGTACACGATAAATCTGCGTGTGAAAAAGAAAGAAAAAGACCTGAGAGGGAATATGTGTGTGTATATATATATTCTGTATGTGTTTAGATTGGTTTTTTCTACTCAAATCGTTACAATTCAACTAAGCTAACTTATCCTTGCGAAAATAAATATTACATATAAGAAGATACAAACTTCATGTATAATGCAAATCCTTTTCACCTGAGATAGTTACGAGATCAGCCGTGCAAATTGCACGGGCATATATTGACTCATTTATATATAAAAAAGCGAGCATGTATATCCTTCAGGTAGCATCTGTGCAGCGGTGCACGCACACCCCACCCACCACCAGGTCCACCACTGTGTGGGCGGGACGGGACAGGAGGAGAGGAGAGGGAACTGGGATGCCGCGCTTTTGGTGGCGTGGGCGCCGGGGCAAGGCAAATAGCAGGCAGCCGCTGCTGCCACCTGACCCGACCCGACGCCGTTAGGTAGGGACGTCCAACGGAAAAGGTGCGTCAGCTCGACCCGCCCCCACCACCGCAGAATGGATAAACAAACCGATCGAGCGCCCCCCTCCCGCACCTTTCTCATTCTCTCCTCCCTTCTCTCTCCCCCCTCCCCCTCCTCGCCTTCTTCTTTCACACCCACCCACCACTAGCCAGGCCACCACCTCTTCTTTGCGCGTACGCCTAGTAGCCAAGAAGAGCCCGAGAGGAGGAGGCCACACTCGGGGTTCGTTCGGGGGGAGAACCGTCGAACGAGTGATCTGATGCGAGTTCTGCGCGTCCAGAGTTGAGGGATAAGGCGCACCGGCTGCGCCGAATGTGAGTTCCTGTTTTGTTTTCTTTTTTACTCGATTTGGTCCTGTTCTTTGTGATTTTGGGCTTCTCTTTGGTCTGTGAGTGTCTCCGGTGAGTAGTGGCGCGGTGAAGGCATGGTCTTTGGGACGTTCTTGGCTGGATCGATAGATCGTATGCTGTGATTCGGTATATATGCGTATTGTTCAGGAGGAAGAATGTCGACTTTTAGGCCCTTTTTCCTCACAAATCTTGTTTTTCTTTGCCGGTTACATACATTGCAGTGGCTGAAGACAGAAAGAAACCTGTTGTTATTTATGCTTCTAGCAGACGTATATCACATCAAAACTTACTAACAAGTGTATTACAAAGGAGAAATTTTAGTTTTTTTAATCTGCGGTCTATGGTTAGTTCTGTAAAGCCCAAGATTTCCTCCTCAAAATGCTATAGCAATTAACGGCAATATTTATATGTGATGTTCTGGTGCTACGTTCCCCCACACAGCTTCCTTGGGAAGTTCTTATTACAAATACATGTGATTGCCCTTGGTTTTACAAACTGTGATTTGTTTCAGTGGTATGGAGGCAATTTTCCCAACTTAAAAGGCAGCCCAGTTTTCTTGCGCTTAAAGTGATGCTTGGTATATATGTAGGCGTCCGAAAGTGCGTGCTTGCATCGTGAGCAACGATGGACTTAGATTCCTCTTTGATTGCTAGTTAGGCCTACTTGGTTGTTACAAGGTCTAGGTTGAATCAATATATCAGTATGAGCATATATATGTCAATCAAACCCATCCATGTTAAACTTGACATCATGACATGTTTATCATCAATACTCTTTTTTGTTCTTGCAGGGACGGCTTGTACCGGTTGCTTCTGTATATACACTTTCTAACGCTCTAATCATCTCCATGGAGGTGCAGTATACTACCTGTTCATTGTTCTTGGAAGTTGGAACAGCTTAAAGGTTGTTAGTAACCCTTGCTTATTTCCGATTACAGGCCATAGTTTCCAGGACTTCGTGAGCCTTATTATCTGGCGTTGGATCGCTTAAATGTCGTTCCGTAGCATTGTTCGTGATGTTAGGGATGGTTTTGGCAGCTTGTCGAGGCGGAGCTTTGAGGTGACCCTCGCAAGCCTTTACGGCCTTACTGGGCATAACAGGGGAAAGACCCAGAGCTCACTGCATGAGCTCCATGACACACCTGCCATAACCCCAGAGAGCCGCTGGGCGAGCCTTCCTCCTGAACTCCTCCGCGAAGTGATACGGAGACTAGAGTCTGACGAGAGTACCTGGCCATCCAGGAAGCATGTCGTCTGCTTTGCAGCTGTTTGTAGGACATGGAGGGAAATGTGTAAAGAGATTGTGTTGAGCCCAGAGTTTTGTGGGAAGCTTACCTTTCCAGTCTCTCTAAAGCAGGTAAAGAAGAAAAAAGATATGCACGTCCTTTACTTAAAGTAATGTTGAACAGTTGAACTGTAAGTTGTTGAGAGTTAGCTCTACAATTACGCCAAACCATGATCAGCGGATATCTTTCCTCATGCTTGATGCATTATATCTCATATTATTTTGACAGCCTGGTCCTCGAGATGGAATGATTCAATGCTTTATAAAGAGGAATAGATCAAAATCCACCTATCATCTCTACGTGTGCCTCAGCAATGGTATGTTATGCTTCCCACACTTGTACTAGCAACACTCATAAGTTTTACCTTTTTTATGCATACCAGGTTATTATCCCACTGATATATGGCCAAGGATGAAAACGTACATTAATCTTAAATAGCTCGCTGTGTTTGAGTGCTTGATTAACTGTTCCGCCTCATATCCTGTAAACACCTTCAGTTCTGAAGTTTTTAGTGGTTTTAGTCTTGCATTCATGAGATATTTTTTGTTATGAAATAATCAGACACCTGTCTTGTCTGATTTCATTTAATCAAATATGTTGAATCTTTTGTCTTGTCTGTGTGCAGTTGTTACTGCAGAAAATGGAAAATTCCTATTATCTGCTAAAAGAAACCGCAAAACAACTAGCACAGAGTACACTATTTCAATGGATGCTGGCAACATCTCTAGATCTAGCAGAACTTACATTGGAAAATTGAGGTAATTATTATGTTTATAGAAGATAAACCTTTTGCCATTTTGCTTGTTTGATAGTATGAAACCAAGCCTAGTGTTGCAATTTTCAGGTCAAACTTCCTTGGCACAAAATTTATAATTTATGACACACAGCTCCCTTACAATGGGGCTGTAGTACCTCCTGTTGGAAGGACCAGCAGGAGGTTTAACTCAACGAAAGTCTCTCCGAAGGTGCCTTCTGTTAGTTACAACATAGCTCAGGTGACATATGAGCTAAATGTCCTTGGCACAAGAGGTCCTAGGCGAATGCGTTGCATCATGCACTCCATACCCGCCTCCTCAGTAGAGCCTGGTGGCATTGTCCCTGGCCAGCCCGAGCAAATTGTGCCTCGTGCTCTGGAGGACTCATTTCGCAGCATGACTTCCTTCTCTCAGTCGTTCCGTAGCACCACTTCCTTCTCTAAGTCCATCATGGACCGGTCCATGGATTTCAGTAGTGCTCGTTTCTCTGACATTATTGGTGGGACAATGGATGGAGATGATGATGGTGAAATCAAGGAGAGACCATTGGTGCTCCGTAACAAGCCCCCGAGGTGGCATGACCAGCTACAATGCTGGTGCCTGAACTTCCGTGGCCGTGTCACCATTGCCTCAGTAAAGAATTTCCAACTGGTTGCTGCATCATGCCCGCCGCCTGCAGGTGCTCCAACTCCTTCACAACCGGCTCCAACCGACCCTGACAAGGTCATTCTGCAATTTGGAAAAGTTGCAAGGGACATGTTCACAATGGACTACCGCTATCCTCTCTCGGCTTTCCAGGCATTCGCAATTTGTTTGAGTAGCTTTGACACAAAGTTGGCTTGTGAATAAAATGGACAAAGAAGGCAAAATTGAAGAAGGGCAAAATAGATCAGATGGCTGGCCTTAGATTCTAGCTTATGTTTGCATTTTACTGTCGTGTTATCTTCGTTGTAACTGTGCTTGTTATAGCCTTGAACTGGACGTATCTGAAAGCAGCATGTATTGTTGGGCCCTCTCTTCCATGATAAGCTCCCTTTGAACCACATATCAATCCACATTGTAATGTACATGCAGTGGCAGTGCCACACAATATGAAAGATTCGGTTCGTGGATTATCTCGTGCCTGCATGGTTTCTGAAATGCGGCAGAAAAACCATGAATTATCTTGTGCTTGCATGGTTTCTAAAATGTGGCAGACAAGAAAACCTGATGTGGTTCAGTTTGGTCACATTCAGGCATCCCTGCTGCTTGAACTGTACAGTACATGCCTTGTCCCTCTCACCTCAAGAAGACTCGTCATCGTTGTGTCACCTCAAGAAGGCTTTGTGATCCTGCTTTTATTAGCGGTCACGATATAATGATTGCATGGTGCACTGTCTAATATGCCCTTCCATGCGGCATTAGATACAGACACAGCCGTGTGTCAAACGGGAGCATCATTTCACATGCGGCTGCCTGCCTTTTCCATCCCCTGAATGAAAGCCGAGCCAGTGTGCCAACATCTTTAGGTTTTGAGTTCTTTCAGTGGGAAGCCATGTCTAATGTCTTTGCAGCGGCAGTACAGCTGGGAGAAAGAAGGAAAGCCCGAAAGAAAAAACAAAGGCTACAAAGCGAAAGGGATGAGTGCACCTAGGACTCGAGTAAATTCGGTGACAATCGACATCAACAAAGAAACATCACAAAAGGAGCATACTCGACATCAAGAAATAGCAATCAATCTTCAAAGTTCATTTTTTTCTTCCAAAAACATGCATACAAATTATTGAATAGAATACTCAACTACTACGGCTTAGAGAACAGTCCAAAGATCCACACATTTTTAGTTCTTCACATTAGTAAAACAAGAGAAAGTATGTGACGAACAATTCCTACTTAGATCTGGCGGCGTCATGATGATTGGGAGTTGGCCAACGGCCTGCTATGAGTTGAGGAGGAATAGGCAGCGTTGTGGCAGTGGAGATCTCGTCCATCTGGGGAGGAGGTGAGGGACTCGGGGAGGAGCAGTGGAGGTCGTCGCGTTGGCGTCGGCCCTTGGCGATGGATAGGACGTCAGTGCTTGGCGGCGGTGGAGGATAATAGTGGCGTCACCGCACCAGGGCTTGGCGGCGGAGGAGGATAAGCGTGTCACAGCGCCGGTTGCTTGGAGAGCAAAAGAGGGGCATCGTCGTGGAGGAGGAGAGGGGCGTCGACACGTCGTGTCAGGGTGGGGGCCAAGGGCCGGAGCACCCCTCCTCTAGGTGCCGCGATGGAAATGGGGATAGGGGGATATGACGAGATGTGGCGTCTAGTGTTGGTACTTTGGAGGAGTTGGGTTGGGAGCTTGGGTGTTGGGCCTTAGGGTATTGGATTTTGAAAAAATAGGAGGGATATGTGCAGCGTGGATGGGTTGGGAAATTAACGGGGAGATTCAATTTTTTGCAACTCTTAAGATTGACCAATTCACTCTGTCACTTACATGTGGGGTCACCTGAGTCACTGACAATGGGTCAGGGTGATAAATCTGTTGTCACTGGACTCATAAGAGTGGCAAATGATTAAATTTTCCCCTGGCAAGTGCCGAGCTTTCTTTATAGCTTGAAGGATATGTTCGTATTGGCTTTTATTGATAGTTTTTTACTGTGGTTGATGAATAGTAATAGCTGATAAAAGCGACTGATGAATAGTACTAACTCTTGAATAGTAGTGTATTATGTAGGAAAGACTGTGCAATGAAAGACATTATAACATTCGGACTGTTATGCGACTTACGTAATTATAACATAATAAAATACAAACTAGGTTACAACATGTAAAAGCATAAAATAGTGTTTGATGAATAGTAGTTGCTGATAGAAATGATTTTATAAAAACCAAAGTGCTTGTATTGGTTTTAGATTTTAAAAGCAGAAAGTAGAAGCTAAAGAAAATATGAAGTGAGGCTAAGTGCACCCGGGTCCATGAGTGTGACCCGGTGAGGAGAATATTATTTCGAGCTGGAATGCACGATGCCACGGTACGTACCACCTAGCTTGGCCATCACCTATCTGCCTAGAATAATTCTATTGCGGCTTGCTCGTAGTGCTCCACGACGAGTGAGAGGGATAGTAGTGCCATGGCGTTTCACGTTTGGTATCATTCCAAGGACAAGGGGAACAAGAAGAGAAACGTCTCATGGGCTCCCACCGCAACGGCGACAGTGTGCGCGACTGTCCCATTCCTTTCGTCGATTTGTGCAACTGTGACAAGGCGAGAATGGTCACTGATCGGCAACGGCCGTCGCAGTCTGACGCCAGAAACGATCTATCCATTAACTAATTAATCAGTGCGTAATAACTTAAGTACAGCCTTTGACTTGGGCATTAGTACATTACGTGTGATTTATTGCAGGTATGGCGCGGTAGTAGTTATCTGCAGTCAAGTTTGTTGCTGCGTGCGTAGGACAGTGGAGTGATATTTCGTGCGTATACTCAGATAAGGATGAGAACTAAGATCTTTTGATATCGCCGGGCGGTGTTGGCCTGTCGGTTTAGATGTCACTTAGCACAGTAGCATGCAGCCTCGTTGCCCTGTAACCTAGGGAGATTAGTGCAAGATCTTTTGGTTTTTCCTCGCCTTCTTGAGGTTGCAGGAGTGGACAGCACGACGAACCGAGGCTGTGCAGCTCCACTTGTGTTTCATTTGGACGGTAGAGAGAAGAATAAAATCCCCAGGTGTACAAGGACTTGAGAGCCGAAAAATGCCCACGGCGGCACAGCCTGCCGTAAGAACCGGTCATTGCGCCAAGCCGGCACAGGGATGTGGTCGCAGGGCGACTTAGGGTCTGTTTGTTTCAGCTGTAGATTCTGAGAAGTAGCTAGTGAGTATACAGCTAGTCAGAATCTGGAGAAGCTAGGGTTCATTTTCTGGATTCTGTAGTTTCTGACTACTTAGAATCTGGATGAAAATTTGGACTGTTTGGGAGGAGCTGCAGATTCTGGAGTAGCTGCAGCTGCCAAAAGCTGAAACAAACATGCCCTTGGTCTCTTTTGATATTTTCCCCCCATTCTATTAGCTGCATAGTGTGCCGTACTGGCCCAAGCTTTGCAAGATGCATAACGGGCTGGGCCTATTGCGTCACACAGTATGTCGGAACACACACATACTCACGTCCGCGCGCACACACGCAACCTCTTCTTTTCGATCGAAACTTACAGTTTTTGGTTATGACTTGTAACTTTTGAATTATTTATATAAGATATTACAAAGTAATAGAAACTCACGTATAATTTTTACCGATATAAATAAATTTAGTACAGTATATATTATAATTAACTTAGTAAATTTTATTTTAAAAATATATTTTATTTAAAAGTTAGTTACAGTAGGAAAACAAAAACTGAATCAAAAGTTGAAAAAGTACAGAGCCGCGGCCTCCCACTCCTATCGCCGCGCGTGCGACTGCCCGTCGGGGAAAAAAACCACCAAACGGGGCCAAAACCTGCGAAAGAGGGGGATAGGACATGCGGCCGGCGATGCTGGCGGCGCGGAGCCTGCGGAAGGCGTCCGTCCCGCCGTCCCTGCTCTCCGACCCCTCGCCCGGCTGCCTCCAGCCCACCCGCCTCGCCGTCCACGTACGCGGCAGCACATCCACACACCTCTCCTCGCGCACGCTTAGCACAAGGCACCTCCAAAACCCTAAACCCCCCACTCTAACACGTCCGTCCCCTCTCTCAGGTTAATGCCGCCGGCACCTCCTGCTCCGCCTACCTCGCCTCCGGCTGCCGCGTCTACAAGATAGAGGTATGGTGCCGCAGTATCGTACCCCTGTTCCATCAGGAAAATTGTATAGTAGATTGCCCTTGCACATTAGTAGTTGGTTAGGAGTGTTCGCGGGGAAATTCTGAAGCCCTGTGGGCTGTAGCCCCTTAGAATCATGAATGCTTTGCTAGCTGTTAGATTCGAAGCTTGTGGCTTTGGAACTCGAGCACTGAATTTGTTGAGTGGTTGCCTAGCTGCTCAGTAGCTCGTGCTGATTAGTGTGGAAGGGTGACGGATACAGTAATGTGGAATGTAAGGGCAAGCAACTCCTGTTCTTTTCAGTTTTGCCGTTAGCGATAGTCAGTGTGTGAAAACAGTAGAATTTGCCGTTTATCGTTAGCTTCTCTGAACTGGAAATCGAAAGGGGTCCCAATTGTTTATATTATTGTAGTGTTAAGTCTACAAGGTAATTCAATGTGGATCTCAAGTTGAATTCCCTTTCTCTTTTATCTTGGAGCTGAAAGATATCCATGGAAGGCGAGATGCTGTCCAAAGGAAAGGAGAGCCTTTTGATTCCTATAAATGCACAGGTACAACTCTCGTCCTCCTTTTGAGACCACTGCTTCTCATTTTTTTGGGGTGCTTATGTACTATCTGAAATTCATTTTTAATGAAAGGTCATAAGCTCATCAGTTGTGGACCGCTGCCCACATCGTTTGGAGATTCAGAGTGTAGTTCTTGCAGAGGGTGAAGGTGCAATATTCAGTATTTCATAATAATGTGGTGCCGGATCTTATTTCCCAGACTAAAAATGCTGTAGTTGCGCTACTCATTTGGCATAACATAGGCTGCCTGATATAGTCATCAAAACTTCTTTTTTGAGATGGGAGGCAACAGCCTCACCAGTTTCCATTAGAGAAACCATTTAAGGTCTTACAGCATTTGAAACAAAATAAAAGAAAGAAAAAGCAGGATAGTAAGCACCAACGTGTTTGACTATCACAACACCCTCCAGGAGTTTACAGAGCAGAACAACAAGCGATTACAGAACAGACTTTTTCAGCACACATTTTCACTATCTGAACTCCCCAGGTAGCCATCAAAACTTAATTGTCGCTATGTTGCTGTCTACTCTTCCTTTTGAGTTGCCATATCGAGCTTTACCTGCTGCGACATTATATTATATATGAATGAAATTTTATGGAAACTGCTTCTGCTTCAACATTTTGCTTGGCAACCAGGACTTCTAATTTTCACCAACCGTCACTCTGCAGATGCACTTCGATTTTCAGCAATATGCCATATTCTAAATTTCTAATGAATAAACTATAGTTTGTTGAATCTGCTATAAGACTTGGCTATTTGGTTGGTTTTATCCTAGATTTGTAAGTTGAATTCCCTGTTACAGGGCATTTAAGAGGTAAACTAGAAGTGTATACACAAAGCTAGGTTACTAAAAGTATATGTTTCTCTTGTAATTTTTTTCCAACGTATCTATCTATTTACTCCAAGTGTTACTGTAGAGTTTGGTCAGTTCTTGGTTCTTGTTAAACTGTAACCATGTGTATTCTAGAATTTATTTAATACCCAAAATTTTGTGGCTTTCCAGGTGATAATTGCTTAATTCTGGGAACAGTTGACTCTTATGGCCACCTTATTGTATCTCGTTTGGACACTGTGGCTGATGGTAACTTCGCTATCTTGTCTTCAACATGACGTGAATAAGTTGAAAAAAAAACCAACCCGCATAATTACTTGTTTTTCTTCAGCAAATTGCCAACAAGTGAACCGGCTATTTAATGGATAACATGGTTAAACTTAAGACAATATGCGAAAAATGTCAGTTTTATTGATAGATGCGATTGTTAATATAACATGTTTCTTGAAGCTGCTTCGCATTTGCATTATACGTCCCATATCGAGTTATGCCCTGTTCTGGCTTCTTTTTTCCATCTGGTCTTGGTAGATCATACCACATTCTGTAAATATAACACTCAGCTTCAATAGAGAAGCTTCATGAGATGTTTTTCTACCAATAGTTTGGCATGAAAACTGAGTAGTTCCCTTTATAAGATGATCATATTCTCAAATTACAAATACCGATGAAAAGGTTCTTGTTAGTTTCATAATTTAAAGGAAGTGCAACATAGGAGCATATCATTACTAAACTTGCTCAGACATTGACAGGGCCTCCTATTCAGTACCACCTCGTGATTGTGGTGTTGGGGAAGGAAGTTGGGCTGGGATATGTTTTAGTCCAACGCACCAATCCACGGTATATTTATAGCCTTTCTATTACCTACAAAATCCACCAGTTGTCCTTGATCTAAAATTGATGTAGTGCATTTCCTATTGAATTTTATATAGATTATCATACGCATCAATATGTCATTGCGATTTGCATATCACACAATCCATGCAATTTGATATTCTTTTCAGTTAGCTGTTGCTCGTGAATTGTGCAAGAGCATTGATATCTATGATCAGGACATTCATCTTCGCAGTTTACATACGTAAGTTTCCTCTTTCCAGGATGTTGCCTTCATGACAATTTATGTTGTCAAACTGGCTGTCTCTTCTGAAAGTCGGATTGCTCCTATTTGTGCTGCTAAAGTAACATGTATCCAACTATCCATTAGAGGTGTTACTTGAAACTAAAAACTTGACATCCATGGCTGTCCACATGGTTCTATCTTCCCATTCATTCTTCTCATACAACATTTGCCTGTACAATATTTACATTTGAAGGAGGCCTTGTGGATGAAAGTCATGAAACACATGAACCTCTCTTATCAGCATCCATTATGATTGTTTCATAATTTTCCTAGCATCTGCGATCTAAACTTTTATTTGTAATCTGCAAATTTTGACGATTTGGTATGTAAAACTGAAACTATAGGTTATGGTATCCATCTTCATTTACCTTTGTTCAATGCTTGCCACAAGTGAATGAAAGTAGTTCATTATTGGCAATTGCTGAAGGTTCTCAGGTTAGACTCCAGTCAATCCCTTGTTAAATTTACATTTCTCTGTAGTCTTCTCATGGTGGTTGGTTGCAGCTGAGCATCTGGGACTTAAGAATGAATAACAATGGTGGATGTGTACAGCGCATTTCTGGTCCCGTTGGAGGCATCATATACTCTGTCTGTAGTTCTCCTTCAGGACCAATTGCTATTGGTGGAACTGATCGTACTGTCACCATATATGATCCTCGCAGGTTAGTTTGCGTGCTTTCTTTTAGTTAAAGGATCTGACAAGTGGTTGCATGTCGTTGCAATACCAGAGTAATTGAGTACTTCAGTTTCTGTTATTGTATGTAGGTGGTCAGCCTTATCAAGATGGGTGGGCTGCTCCAAGTATGAGGTTTGATCTACTTCTGATGTTACTTTCTATAGCTGGCACCTAAGTTACCCTGATACATGATACGAGTACAGCATATGGATACAGCGATATCACAATACGGTATTTTCCAAAAATAAGGATACATCGATACGACAAGTATATATTTATTTAAGCGAGGGGGTGCGGTGGCCGGAGAAGGGAGAAGGCAGGGGTAAGCGGTAGCCGGAGAAGGGAGAAGGCAGGGGGAGGCGGTGGCCGGAGAAGGGAGAAGGTAGGGGGAGGTGCTAGCCAGTGAAGGGAGAAGCCAGAGGGAGGTGGTTACCAGAGAAGGGAGAAGGCAGGGGGAGGCGGCTGCCGGAGAAGGGAGAAGTCAGGGGGAGGCAGTGGGCCGGCGGCTGAAGGGAGGAGACGGCAGGACCGCGGGAGATCCAGGTGGAGATGGCGGAGCCACTAGAGATGTGAGGGGGAGGAGGCGACAGCCGTTGGGAGGTGAGGGGGAGGAGGCGACAGTCGTTGGCTGTCGGGAGGTGGAAGGGGAGAGACGGCGGTGGCAAGAGGCGAGCAGGGAGAGGGTGGCAGTGGCGAGAGGCGAAGGAAAGGGGCGGCTGGAGGGGTAGGGCAAGCCAACGTTTTAGATGGAGTTGGAATTGGGTTGGGCTTGTAGTGGGCTTTTGTTTGAGTGGTTTTGGGCCAACAAGTATCATGGAAGTATCGACGGAGTATCATAATTAATTTTAGTTTATTTTGGAAATTAAATTCTGCTGAAACTTCCCGATGTTGTATCACGCTGTATCGGAGCCATATTGGTATCCGATACGTATCGCGATACGTGTACGGCGCCTTGGCGGAGTATCGGGGTAACACAGGCTAGCACAAAGAATTTTACATTTAATAACCTGAAAATTTATTAGTAAAAGAATCATGGTGTGAAATGGGGATGAAATGTCTCATGATGAGTGTCAAATGGGAATGGAATGTTTCATGATGCAATAAAGTTTCCAGCTAGTGTATTTGCCTTCCTACACAGATTACAGGCCTTTCGTTTTCGTCAGTTGACCAATCTTCCATTTACGTCCAAGGTGTTGATTATGAGGTATGCATCTGACTCATTTCCTTGGACCTTGCCTTATATGTCATACATCTTTAGCTAGGCCTGTTTGGCAACGGCTGCGGCTTATGGCTTTTGGCTGAAATTTTTGAATTTTGGCTGTTTACGGTACAGATCATGGAGAGATAGATACTCACTTGCGATTTTGGATGGTACAGATGTTGGGCTTTTAACGTGTACATCGTTTAACTTGTAGACCTCGTCTTGAGAAAATACTCAGTTTGAAAGTTAGATACTGTAGCAAAAGTCAAAAGCCGTCAGCTTCGGAGGAAAAGAACAGACCCATTTGCACTACTCACTACTTGCCATTACATGTTGTGTAAGGTAGATAGAATAATGGCTAATTATAACAAGAGAAACTCCACTGATTTATAATGTAATCTTTGCTGATTTAGTGTTTTGAGAATTTCATTATCATTGGCAACATTAGTAAATTCTTCTTCTGGACATGACAATGTTGATTTATGCTATATGAAAAAAAGTTGTTGATATTATATGCAGCAGTAAACTTCTCTTCTGCACTGGCTGATGTTCGTGTTGGATGGTTGTAATCTAGTGAAGAACTTCATCATAGTTAATTCAGCTTAGGGAATGGGCTCCAGTGTTATTTTTGCTAGTACATGGAAATTGTAGGTTCTCTGAAATATAATCTCGCTGCAGATTACTTGTGGACTTTGGAGGGAACACGAGCGGGCATTCTCATTTCGAGGAGATTCTAACTGGTTGGGTTTTTCAAAGGTACTCCGTCCCATGCCCCAGTTGTAAGTGGGAGCAAGATAGCCCCTCTGACAATGATTTTTTTTAAATAAAACCAGATTTAGCTGCATCCAAGTCTTGCTAGCACTTGTATATATGTAGAATTTACAGTTTTGTGTATTCGTTGGGTGCATCAGCAAAATCTTCGGTACATACAAATGCACTGTTAAAAGTCACTGGTGCGGCAAGGTGCGTTTTTTTTCTGACCACAATGTCGCTTCCGATCTGCAGTGTGCGAATGCTGATGTGGTAGCTGGGTGGTGCGAGTCCGGAAGTATTTTCATTGCTGATGTTAGGCAGGACCATCTCTCGGTAATTGGGTGATGAGCGTGCAAGCATCATCTTATTTGGCAACCTAGTGCTGCGGAAGCTACCAAGAAGCCACTGTGTCGCCTGCCCCCCACCCCGCGGGCGCGTTTTTGTCTGTCTTGTACACCCTGTATTAGCATCCTTGCAACGTATTATGAACGTGGTTCTGACTTGGTGATAATTCAGTGACAGTTACAAGAGGGACCGTACTCTAATTATTCTAGGCACAAGCTGTAACATTTAGCTGTCATTTATCTGATCTTCCTGGTCGTGGTGGAAGTATCTTGGGTCTCAGGCGGCTTATTGCATATTGAATCATCGTATGGTGTTATCATAAATATGCTGATAAGGTGAGTTGGCTTACAGAATTAAATTCGAATTATGCTTATGGTTCACCTTTGTTTTTTTTTTTCATGTCTTGCGCATTATAGTATTTCACTACTTCATGTATCAAGAATATTTTAAAAGAAATATACAATAATTTCAATTGAATATTAAAATTTTGCAGATTAAAATTGAGAACCCCCCACCACCACCACCAAAAAAAGTCATGCTTACACTGATGACAGATCTTTGTTACCATTAACGTAGTAATCGGACCCAAAAACGATTATTCTGGACGTTAAGTTGGATTGTACAAATCCACTTTTGAATCATCATGGCACCAAATAGGGGATAAGAACGTTTAATTAGATCAGATCACCCTAGCATTCTGATATTTCAGTTTACCTTTCCAAGTGGCCCTGTTTATTACTACCTCCTCTCTCTATTGCCCTATTCTTTTCAGCTTCTAAAAATTGTTTTTCGACTTTTCTACAATAATTAGCTTTTAATGAGAATATTTTTTCAAGATAAAGTCTACTAGTTAATTATAGTACATATTTTACAGACTTCATTTATATCGGCAAAAACCACACGTGAGTTTCTGTTACTCTGTATTCTCTCGTACAAACAGTCTAAAAGCCATAAACCACAATTAAAAAGAACATGCCCAGCCCTATACCTAAATAAAATAGAAGATAAATCAGACAGAATAGACCCATGTAACAAATAGGAACAACACGCCTTTCTGCTCACATGCACTCTCCCCTCCACATTATGATTCCATTTTAAGCTTGTGCCGCCTAAATGCCCATGCTATTTTACTAAGTTACCACAACTAAGTTAACACCGATAAATAGAAGAATGGCAAACAAAAGGACCAAAAGCTATATAACTTTTAAGGGGATGGCAACTGAGCTTGGCTCACGTCTACCACTCCATTGAGTTTGTTCTTCGAAGATCTTGCGACGGCATTTTCCTAATGACGACTGGAGTAACTTTTTCCTTGAGCTGCATAAAGTAAATGGATTTATTCAGAGAAGCATAAATATTGGCACCAAAAGAATGAGGCAATGAGCATCTCAAACCAGAAGAATAATTAATCCCAGCAGGAACGACGAAATTAGGGCTGTTAGTACTAGGCTGTAACTCAAAAAGGAAGACAACTACAGTCTGCACCTCCAAATGGAGGTGAACTTGTAGCGCCCATGCTTTTTTTTAAAAAAAGGTATAATATTTCAAACAAAAAAAACTAATCTAACCCATCTCTAATATGCCTAACCTCCCTCTCCTATCTCTAATATACCCCTCTCTCGTGTATCTCTCCTCCCTACATCTATTTTTCAATCTCTCTCTCTTCCATCCTCCCATCTCTCTCTCGTTTTGGACCATCACTGGGCCATGGCCGGCAGCAGCAGAGTCGGTCGGCGAGAGGCGCACGGGTGGCGACACGAGAGAGACGCAAGTGCGCGTGAGCGACCGGCAGCGACACTACGGTGGCAGGCGCGCGAGCAGCGACGGTGACCTTGGTGGCCGACGACGTGGGCGCTCGGCCATGGCAACCGATGGAGGCGCGGAAGCGGCCGCACGACCGGAAGCAACTGGTTGGTGACGGTGTGGCTGGCTGGCACGTAGGCCAAGGCAACACCGGTGGCGGCTCGGCGGTGAAGCAACGCCAGCAGCCAAGCGACGGCGGCCGACCGACAACGACTAAGGTGGCCAGGCAGCCGTGGCACAGTGGCCACACAGTTGGGCGGAGGTTTTCCGACTTTTGTCGTGGGTCATTTTCGCATGGCCGAATGGCAAATCGCACGGCCAAACAACGATTCGCACGGCAAATCTTACTGAACACGATCTTTTTGGCCGAGCAACCTCTTGCTGTCCTTTTCACAATCTTATCATCCCTCATCTGATTCACTCTCGTTTCATCGTGTAGATTTACACACAGTGGTTGAGGAAGCGTTCGGGCAGTTGCACATTCCAGATCCTTCATACAGCGAGTCCGCCGAGCGTGCTCAAGGCAAGTATTTCGCGGCCATAACCTCTCCACTCCGCATACCACCTTATCCATGATTACTTGTTACCATTGTCATTAAGTACAATTATCATATTATTAACGTTACCTGATTGATATCATATCATTAAAGTTACCTAGTTGATATCATATCATTGAAATTATCTGACTGATATCATATTACTAAAGTTACCTGGCTATTATTATATCACTAAAGCTTATTTGGTCATTATCGTATCACTAATGCTTGTCTGATTATTATTATATAGCTCATGTTTGCCTAGTTATAGACTTTTAATATTGTATTCATACCATGATGTTCTAGGTTATCTTGTTTCACATGTTTTTATGTTTATTATGACGCTCAGTTAAAATGTTCTAGCATTCATGCTTTTAATTAGTGTTTTAGAATTCATGAACATGTTTTAACTTAGGTTTAAATTATTAACACTCTTTTGACATTAGGGCTGTTATGTTTTAGTTTCCTAATATTATGATCCATTAATTGTATGATGTTGTTTTGAGCCATGAAGGATGTGTGTGTTAAACCTATTAATCTGACTAATAATTACTTATCATGTAATAAAACTTAGTTGATTGTCAACCCTTATGTGAGGTATGTTATAATTTCTCTTTTTGGAATAATTCCTAGACCGTTATCGCCATGTTATCATTTCACATCATCATCTATCAGGATCTAGTGCTTCTCCATTTCAAACCTTTAGTGGATCCTTACACTTATCATTGCCTTATCTCCACCATCTCTTAGTTGCCTTAAATTCATATTACATAATCTGCCTATGATGTAACAATTATTTACTTTATCATCACGTTATCATTTCACGTCGCCCCTATCGGGTATCAGGCCCATTCATTCTCAACCTTAGTAAATCCTGTTACTTCTCATAATATCATCTTAGCATTCTCTCGGTTCCCTTAAATTCACACCATATAACATGTTAATAATATAACTGTTAACTGGCCTGAGGTTATCCACATATAGGGAAGATTTTCACCCACCTAGTAACGTAGGGGGCCATACACTCTCGTTACTCAGGATATTACACCTTATTTGCAATTATACAGTCGAGGATAATGTTGTGCCTGACTATTCTCGTATAACCGAGTATGTGAGAGCAATCACCAGTACCATTGCCATAACTTGCTAAATAACAATTATCCCTGTTAATAAGATACCAGTTACCTGGCCTAGGGTCATTCACATGTAGGGGAGATTTTCACCCACCTAGTAACTACCGGGGGGTATATACTTTCGTTACTCAAGATATTACACTCCGTCGGTGGTTATACAGTCGAGGACAGTAATATGAATAACTATTCTCATATAACCGGATATGTGGAAAGTGGTCACCGATGCTATTGTCATAATTTACTAAATAACAATTACCTTTAATTCCATTAATCCTGTCACCTCTATCTCTAACATTTATCAGTGTTTCCGGTAATCTGGTTTCATTGCAATTAACTTGTGTCAATTACTTGCTTACATTACTTGTCCTTTACACATCTGGATTGCATTATTTGTCATTTATTCACCGTGTTCGACTGTTGTTCGGTACTAGCTGAGATTTTCAAATCTCACGCTTGCTCTTTCCATTCTCAGGTAAATGGTCAGTAGAGTGATAACAACATGCATAAATGGGAACACTCAAGTTTTCAGCACCGTGGCTTGCCACTATTTTTGTCATTTTATTTATTCTTCATTTGGTTATAAGTGGATCTGTCCCATATTTTAAACATTACTTTCAGCTTTCGTTAGCTCTCTAATGAAGTACCTTTAAAGTTTAAATTTTTCTTGTGATCTCTATTGTCGCTTTTATTATTTATTTTTGACTTAATAATATTCTATAATAGTATCTTATATTGACACGTCGGATGCTACAGAACTATTCCTAAGCTAGATGTGCCTTTTTCGTATCCGTCCGTATACATGTACCTTGTTGTAAAACAATCCCCCTCTCAACCCCTAGTGATAGTGACAGACAATATACAAATCTATACTGCTTCAACCTGACAAATGGTGTTGCGGCGGAAAAGTACTACTCAGAGCTGCAGGCTGGGCTTTTTAATAACACAGATAGGGAAGCTCCGTTCAGATCTGAATGGAGCTTCCCTCCACAGATCTATGCAATGCACCTATCTTCTGTTGCAAAGGGCCCCAAGAAAAGAAAGTGACAGATACTACAGATAATCTCACGCTTGACATGTGTTGTGCCGATGCAACTGAATGCTGTTAACACTTGACACAACACCTTATTTATTTGCCAAGCCACTTGGGGCCGGCCAGTTAGAAGCCTTAAGCACGTTACCTCATTGGAGGGTCAAATTGCCAAAGGACATCGAACAGTCCAGAGTCAAGAAATCATAGAACCATGCTTATTTTATGCGTGAATTGTATATATTACCCAGGATTATGTTCTGTAATGTATGTTTCCACACAAGACCAACGTAAAGTTAGGAATTCTTCCAAGTATTTAAGAATGTGCGTATTAAACTGAAATGGAAGGCTGGCTTATGCTTTCTGAAACAAACTGTTCCACAAGTGCAGTGTTCGATAGAATACTGTGAAGCATTGACAGAACAAGTGGTACAAAATCTACAAATGTTTGGAAAAGTTGGATTCCCAGGGTAAAATGATGTCACAGAATTTCCTGTGAATCAGGCGAACATACAGACAAGTGATAAATATTAGGGAAAACTCCTTCCATGCCACTAAAAGTTAACCCGTTTTCCTATATAAAAATGAAAAAATACAGTTTTTTATATGCCATTGAGTTTCTTCTTTATTTCCTTCCATGCAATTTCCGTAACCACTCTTTTACCCACTTTCTTGATCTCCTTCCTACTTCCACTCTCTTCCTCCTGTCCACCCATCCAGCCCAACGAATAAAAGCAGCAGCAGCGGCTGCCACTCCTCCTCCTCCTCTCTCCTACCAACGAGATCCATGTCAAGGGGAGGCGCGGTGTGCCCTGATCCGGCGGGAGGTGTGGCGGCTCAGTCGGCGGCGCCCGTCAACGACGGGAGGCACAGTGGCTTGGTCGGCGGCACCGGCAACGACGTGAGGCGCGGTGGCTAAGGTCGGCATGTCAGTCTCCGTCGACGGCGAGCACGTGTTCCATCTCCGCAGCTTGGAAGTTCTGCAGCAGCGAGGAGGTCGGCCTTGGCGGCGGCGACCGCGTCCAGGCCGCTGACGCCACTGTTGCATCAATGCAGAGCTCGATCTGTTCTTGTTTCTTGATTTCAAGTTTGATATGGATCGGGGCAACCAAGGAATTGGTTTGATTTTTGAGCAATTCCTCTGCTTCTAGCTTTGATTTCGATTTAGAATCTATCCTAATGTTCGATCTGATGGCCATGCTCGTGGGGTTCTTGGACTGGGCAGAGAGAGAGAGAGAGAGAGAGAGAGAGAGAGAGAGGCTGTCCTCGAGGGCCACGACGGCCGGGTTGGCGATTCTAACTAATCAAAGTGACGGGAATGGTATGAAAGGGAACAAATGAAAAACTCAGTGGCAAATTAGGCACCGAGACAACTCTCAATAGCATACAGGAAATTCCCCCTAAATATTAACGTGATAAAGTTTAATTACAAGACCTTCACATGATTAGTGGGGGATTACAGGGAATAGCTAGCTGCTAATTGAACAAAGGGCGATATTGCAATACAATGGATTGAGTATTGTGTTAGAGCAACTCCAAGAGTCTTGTTAAAATAGAGACACCCATAATGTATTTTGAAGAGTCATCCCAACCTTTTTTTTTATATTTTGTTCCTCTAACTCTAGCAGACTCTCTATTTTAGCTATCTTTGAATACAGAGGCACATATATGTGCCGTGAATTGTCATCGCGGCACATAGCATGTGCCGGCTTTCATTAGGAAATAAAGGCACATATAACTGTCGTGGTTATCTATGTGCCCTCGAAAAGCATTCCAAGGCACTTACTTAGATAAAGGGCAAAATATATGTACCGTTTATATTGGTCTGTATTGTAGTGTTTTACATATCACAAGCTTGCGGAGCAAACGAATGTCAGTGGAGCAAACGAAGAATGGGATGCGACCCGCCGGGAGCTTGCGGGGCCGGCCGGGCACCGCCGAGCGCTTGGGGAGGGCCGGGCGCCGCCGGGACCACGCAGAGGCGTGCGGGCACCTCCAATCCTGCGCCCGCAGGGGGGAGGGGGGAAAGGGCGCCGCAGGAGGCTTCGACGCGGGGGAGGTCCGCGTGGGAGGGGCGCGAGAGGGAGGGATTCCGCGTGGGAAGACGACCGACTAGCGCGGGAAAATGGAAAAATGAGCGGGAGGAAAGCAGCTAGCGAGCCGCGATGCCTCGCCAGGTTTCGCGAGCAAGACGGTGGAATTCGGCTCCACTGCAAAATAGATAACAGGATAAAAGAGCTGTTGGAGGGTGTTTTTTTCCTTGAGTCATCTAATTTGGAGAAAAAAGTGCAAGATAAAGAGTCTCTTGGAGATGCTCTTAGCGGGCTGATTTAAAGCATTACATACCAAATTATAATACTTTTCGAATTTGATGCGGCATATGCAGTACATAAATAAAACAGATAGTACTTCAACATATACAATTACGATAGAGAATTAAAAGCAACATCTTACAAAGCTTACCTCTTTAAGCCGTTTCTGGTTTCGCTCCTCCTGAAACACATCCAAGATATAAGCTTATTACTATAAAGAGAATGCTGAAAGATAATTATGGGAACATATTTGCAAAGAGATGAACATGCAAGCTCTGGACAAGTCATCCTAGATTAGTTATGCGCAAAAAAGGATGAGTTCCATGCATCATCCAGGTGGCATAGAATGGAATTCAGCACTAAATTAAGAATGACAAACAAAGATGTGGGGAAAAGGGCACAAGGTGATATAGAGAAGAGCAGTTTTCAAAATTTTAAACAAGCAAATGACGCTATAAGCAAACACCTGACATAAAAGATCACAACTTGTCACTTCCTTAACCCAAGTGTTACCAAACACCACTCCCCGCTGAGACCCAACAAAGAGATTTTTTTTTAAAAAAAACTGTCCAAATCAAGTGTTCAAAATGGACTTTTTTGAGTAGATAGCATCTCGGATTATACAAGTTCTCCTAGATCAGGGGGAAACAGAATGTGATATTTTTATGCGTAGGAATCTATATGTGATTTCAATAATTTTACAAGATAATAACGAACCTTATATCCCACTAGAAACATCCCAGAACTTCTTTTTATTACAGTGATCTGTAATGACAACTATTATCTTCGCTTCAGAACATTCTTCCAAGGTTCTTAAAAATAAGTGTAACACCATGATGCATTTTGGCCCGACAACCCAACCTCAATGGCATTCCAATGTGTTCATGGGCGCATTCCTACTAAGTTCGAATTTTAACAAAACCACTTGGTCACTAAGTTTAAGCTCATCTAGGTATGGAAACTCGCACTTATAGACACAGCTTCCCACATTCAACCTCAAACCACCACAGGAGTTGTCGGATCTCGGAACAGTACCTGTTCTCTCAACAGCTGAGTATTTTCCTCTTCGAGCTGCGTGACCAGCGACTCGAGCTCCGCAATATAGGTCTTCACCAACCAAAACAAAACCCCAAAAAACACACATCAAACTTCCCACTCAAATTTACAGAATAATGAGCTCAATCACTGTGAAAGTACAAGCTTTTTCCACCCACCTGCTTTCTCTCCCGTGACCTCGCCGCGGACTCTCGGTTTTTGATCATTCGCTTCTGCCGCTGCATCGCAGCGCGGTCCATCGGATCCATCAGCTGCCTCTTCCTCCCCCTCCCGCCGCCGCCTCCTACACCCTCCACCCTGTTCAGAAACCTCATCCCCACCTGCCCCTCCGCCACCGCAGGAGGGCCGGAAATCCTAACCTCGTCCTCCTTCACCGAGCTCTCCCTCGCCAGGAAGTCCTCCAGCGTCATCTCCGGGGCGCCGGCTCCTGCATTAGCGAAGACGACGGCCGGGGCCGCGAGCGCCACCCGCACCGGGCCACCACCAGTGATCTCCTTCCATACCTCCTCCGCAGTCCGAGGCGCGGCGGCGATCTCCGGCGCCGGGGAGGGCGACATCGGCTGGTCGCCGCCTGCAGCGGGAGCCGTCGTGGGGATGTCGCCGTAGATGCCGCGGATGAGCTCCTCCACGTTCATGGACCCCAGCCCGCTGCCACCTCCCCCGCCGGGCTTGCCGGCGGCCGCCGCGAAGCGCGCGAGATCCGAGGCCGTGTGCGTCGGCGACGACGACGCCATCACCCTCGACGACGCCATGCGCGTGCCGCTCCCCCCGCCGCGCCTAGGGCTTCCCCGCCATCGCGGTGTCTCCCTCCTCGATCCACTCAGCCTTCCGGTTCCGTCAGATTATTTTTCTTTCCGCGCTCACGAAAGTTTCGGGAGAGGAGAGAGGGAGCGGTGGTTGGTTGGTTTGAGGAGGAGGCGGCGAGCTCGAAACATGCGGAGGCGTTGGCGTCGTGTGCTTCGACTCTCTTGGCTTCCACGCTCGGGAGGTTGGTAGTTGGTGGTGCTATCACCAAGGAGTGTGATTACTCCTTGAGTGACCGGTGGGTGATGCTCCCTTGAGTGACCTGTGATTAGTGGGTGATGCTCCGGGGAGTTTATAGTCATTCGTGCGGTGAACGACTGTGGATTTTACCGTCTTTTTGCGGTGTTTGACGTCTGATTTGATCAGATCGGCCGCGCCGGCAGCTCGGCCCATTGGATTGGATTGTTTATTGGATAGGTGGCATGTCAGGGTAAACAGGAAAGAGATAAGATGTGATCCCCTGCGGGCTTGCCTCCCTGAACCTTGGTGTGGCTTTGTCTAATTTGGTTGCATTTCTGATTAACTGGTTGCTTTGTTTCCATTCCTGTTTCTCATACGACATAAAACAATAACTTGAAAGACTACAGTTAAGCATGTCATGTAGTCTTTACAATTAATTATGAGTACGTCATTATGGTCTGTTAATATAGACTTCCCAAAAGCTGCATTATGGTCTCTTAAACATCCTTGTTTTCTACTTACTAATGTATGTTGGATTAGAAAAAGTCTAGTACTTTGTCCCTTCTTACGTGGCTCTTCTCATTTTCTTTCAGAGTTCTGCCGTGGCTTCAAATGATATGTCCAATTTCATAGAAGAGATTATGATGTACGACAGTATTTGTCTTTCTTTATTAGATTATTATATATTGGGCGACCTGCACCCATTTTTATGTAGTATTACTATACTTATTAACTTTGTTGTGTGCTCATGTCTCCTACTAGAAGGGGTCGCTTTGCCGGCAGGCACACTCGATCCTGCTTCCACCGGACCAATGTATGCGGTGAGTCGTCATCCCGATTCACACCTGGACGGCCGCTAGAAGCATCTGTCCAAGCAGCACAGACCTGTAGGCAGTAGGCGCCATGGCTTGCGCTGCACACCGGCAGCCTTTTGGTTTTAACGTGACTTCTAGAAGCAGCCACCGGTTTTTTTCTTTTTTATTATCCGTTAATATATAACTTTTTAAAATATTTTTTAGTCAAAAGCTAAAAACCTTAGTAGATAACTTAGTTAAAAACTAATAGTCACAGTATTTATTTTAGTCAAAAGCTAAAACTACAGTAAAAAAAACCTTAGTAAAAAACCGTTTTGACCTGTCCTCGTCGCGCTAGTCTGGTAGCAGCGGCTATATATCCATCCGTCCGAAAAAGGGCTTTGAAGAAAATAAGCAGCTAGTGCGCGCTAGAAACCAGCAGGGATGCAAGATGCACTGGCGCGGGGTGCTCAGTTTGTTTTATTTTTGGCTACGTGGTTTTTGATTGTTTACTGTATCTAACTTATTCTACACTATAATAGTTAATAGATTCTTAGCATAATTAAAATTAAAATATTTTAAAATAGAAAAACAGGTTATTATATCAAAGACAATGTAATGAAACATGAAAAAAAGGCAAAAAGAAAAAACTATAAAAAGAAAAATTAAGAAACAGTGAACTAGAAATAAGATATCATAAGCTAAAACCGAAACGAACTAGCAACATATACGCGGCTGTTTCAGCCAGGGAAGCGATCGTTCTCTGAAAAAATCGAAATGGAGAGGGGCAACAATTTGGAAAACCCGACTCTAAGGTAGGGTGGTATGGGACACCGTATCTTAGAGCGGAGAGTGCCGGCGTGCATAAGGTAGGGTAAGGAGTGGGAAGCCGCGAGACGGTCTTCGCCCATCTTTACCCTAGGGTTTGGAGAAGGGTAAGGGTGAGTGGGAAATCGCGAGACGGTCTACGCCCACCGCTTACCTTAGGTTGGGTCGCGGGCCTGGCGAGGTTGCGGACCATGTGAAAATATAAGGACTGAAACCCTTATGCTGAGCAAATGTCATAGAACCCGCTCAAACCACAGGAGTTGACTTGTCAACACTTGTCTAGTAGCTGCTCAACTCGATTGAAACTCTACAGGAGGTTTAGCAGCGAGGTTAGGCAAGCCGTGTTTGGGTGCCTAACAACGGTAGAGTTCACTCGAAGCGGACACCGTCTTTTCTTGTGTGTGTGTGAGAGAGAGAGAGCCAGACCCGAGTGAATTCTACCGGGTAGAGCCTATATAAAGAGTTGAGCAGTGAAACGACCTGGCTTTCTTAACTCTTTAGCGGGAGTTAAGGGATCGTGTGGGTAAAGCTGAGCAAACTCTGCAGAGTCAAATAAATGGTATTCGAGTACGCCGTGCTCCCGGTTATTGGAGCTGTGTCACTTGGGTGATTCCAGTCGCAAAGCTTAAGTAGTTTTGTAAATGTTTAACTTGTTTAGGTTGGTTAATGAACTCTTGTTAAAAAACCCCTGAGACCTTGAGGAGTAGTTTTGGGTCCCTCTTTTAAAATGATTGCAAATAAAACTGCATCCACTCAGAATTAATAAACCAAGTATATTCCCTTCCTTTAATGTTCCGTGCATGTAATAAGTTAGGGTCCCTTTGGGACTTGCTGAGCCGGTTGATTGGCTCACGGCTTGCTTAATCTAATCTTTAGAGGATCAAGACGAAGGAGAAGGTCTCCCCGTTGAAGAAGTCCCGGAGGATCTATTCTTCGACGAGGACCCTTGGCTGTAGGTCTCTGCCGCGCTCGAAGCGGATTCTGGAAGTCTTTTGTAATGTAAATACACTTTGGGCTTGCACGCCCCGCTGTGAAAACATGGATGTTAATCCTTATGTCAAATATATGCTGGACTTTTGTCGTAAGCATGCAATGGTATACTCTTGCGCGACATTCCATAACTGTTCATGCGTGAATAGTTGCGGAGTGCCGTGTCCGTACGCGCCCCTGGAAACGGGGGCGTTACAGGTAGCTTTCTTCTGCACTGGCGGCTCGTCGCCACCTCGTCGGCCTCGCTGGGGATGGGGAGCAACGGCGAAGCGGTGGCGGAGTGGGAGGAGGCGGTAGAGGGAGGCAGCGATCGGAGGCTTGGGGGG
This sequence comes from Dendrocalamus latiflorus, assembly GCA_017311315.1. Taxonomy (NCBI): domain Eukaryota; kingdom Viridiplantae; phylum Streptophyta; class Magnoliopsida; order Poales; family Poaceae; genus Dendrocalamus; species Dendrocalamus latiflorus. Next base: position 13,215,150 of record CM029647.1, on the reverse strand, counting down.
GGGGGGGGGGGCGGCGGCCGGGGGCGCCTCGTGCTCCTTCGCGGAGGGGATGGGGGAGTTCGTGCAGAGCTCCATCGCGAGGTTCTCCGGATCGGCCGAGGCCGATGGGTTCCCCTCCTCTTGGCAGCTAGGTTCGTAATTGCAAGGATTTCGGCCGTAACATATGTCTAAACGTGGAATTTGAGATGTTTGGGGTGGTAAATTTCGTAAAGGGTAACCTTGCGGTCGCCAAGTTCAGTGCCACTGAAAATGTAAATGTGATGGAATTTATCATCTAATATTTGATGGTTTAAGCTTTAGCCAGGTTCGAATTCCAAATGTTGAAGGGGTGATCAGGCCAAGGTGGTAAACTGTGGCGTTCAATGTTTTAGTTTAGGTGTCAGGATTGGATATAGCTAACTCACTTGCGATGCAGGGTTGCTGCTCCAGGTCTTTCAATTTTGCACCAGCTGTAACATGGTGTCCTGGCTGTGGATTGGTTGCCATCACATTGTCTAGATTTTGCTTTCTATGTTCATGCTATTCATGTTCTCACTTTATAATCACTAAACACGTGTATCAAGTTATTATGCTTCGACAGAACCGAGGTGGTCTAAAACCACTGGAAAGGTTGTCGTATGTAAACTCTGTCATCTATCCGTTACATCAATTCCGCTGCTAGTTTATTGTGCTTTGCCAGCATCCTGCCTCTTATCAGGGAGATTTATGGTGCCTGAGGTACTGAATGAAAGCAATACTATTACTTTATACTATTTTCAGAGTAGCTTTTGCTAGTTAGAACATTGCTCTCCCTCTTTTTTGTCTGAGTACATTATTTTCTATTTATTGGCTATAAATGACGAAATCTTAAATATTTTATTGTTCATGGCTCTCTTTGTCTAAATAGCAGCCACCAGCATCCTTGAGATGCAGTGGGGAGGAGTTAGCATCGATGAGTGGTGGAGAAATGAACAATTTTGGGTTATCGGTGGCGTCTCTTCGCATCTCTTTGCACTATTCCAAGGGCTTCTTAAGGTCCTAGGTGGTGTGGATACCAACTTCACTGTTACCTCGAAGGGAGGAGATGACGAAGAGTTCTCGGAGCTTTATGTCTTTAAGTGGACTTAACTATTGATTCCTCCAATGACATTACTTGTAGTCAACATTGTTGGAGTCTTGGCTGGTGCATCCGATGCTATCACCAACGGATATGAATCTTGGGGTCAGCTGTTTGGCAAGCTGTTCTTCTCCTTTTGGGCTATCCTTCATGTTTACCCATTCCTCAAAGCAGGACAGAGTGCCGACTATTGTTGTTGTTTGGTCAATACTTCTAGCAGCCATATGTTCTCTTTTATGGGTCAGTGTAAATCCCTTCACCAGCAAATATGATGGCCCTGTTCTGGAAGTTTGCGGTTTGGATTGTGAATGAGAAATAGGAGGGTATGCAGTTTAAATGCGTTTTGGTGTAAGAGTAGCGGAAGAGTGGTTTCTTCCATTAGATGTTCTTTTTTTTTTATTTGGTGATTACCAGAGGTTTGAGTGAAGTAATGCTTTAGGAAGACAGGTTCAGAAAAAGGAAAGGGTGAGAAACCAAAAGGCAGTGGATAGTGTTGTTGATTGATCATATTGACATGGCATGTTAGACTGCCATTTTGGTTGTATTGTTCGTTTTAATAAAGGGACCGACTATTGCACAGTCGCCTGAAAAAAACTTAAATTTCAGTCGATTTGTGGACCTTATGATTATCATCCAACGTTTGTCCTGTTTTGTTTGTTTTCCTATGCTGTGTTGTTTGTTTTTGGTGGTTATCGGGCCACAATTTTCAGCAATTGACCCGTTAAGGACTGCCTCCTCATAGGCTGCCCAAGATTTGTTGCCTAATGGGCCTAGTTTCAGTTGTCGATTCGTTATGGGACTAGTTGCTCATGGGCCACCATTCAGCACCAGATATCAGCCCGTTATCTCACACAAGGCTCAAGTACACGTGATAGGCTCTGTCCAGCCACTTTTGTTGACTTTCAGCTAATAAGCCCACCGTTTCACAAATTTTCAACCATTCAATTGCATGGCTGGCTTGTTAATAGACATAATTTATAAAGTAAAAATTACGCATTAAATCAACATAACTTGCACGAAAACATGACTCTGCAAAATTAATATCCATTTGGTGTAACTTTTCCTAAACATAGGTATCTTCCATAATTCTTGGATCACCAACAACAGTATAATGTGCGGCCTTTTCTTACCGAAGCCTCATAAGTTATTTGAACAGATCAACAACTACTCTAATGTGCAACCTTTTCTTACCTAAACCTTATAACCTATTTGAACAGATCAATAGCCACTCTAATGTGCAGCCTTTTCTTACCATAGCCTCACAGAACTTACAGTTGCACTAGTATAAAAATGCACACCCCCTTTACACCACAAAAATAACCGAGTTAAAAAATAATTGTTTTCATGTTATTTGCTTTGCTTCTTGTACAGCACAACCTGATTATTTTTCTTTCTTCCCCAGAATGCTAAACAATTCCATTCCGGTGAAGCTCAACAGATAACAAAAACAAAAAATTATTCTAAGTTAGACAAAATTTCTGTAAGCTTGGTGAACCCCTACAAATGAAAAAAAAGATATCATTCTAACCTAGAAAAATTATTCCCTTGGTAAACCTTTACAAAATATAGAGTCAAAATAAAAAAACAAAAACAAAATGTAGGTAACTATGCTGACATCCACATTTACTATTTTTTACGTAGGATTTCAATAGGAGTGAAAGTACACATAGAGCTGTACCAACTAGGAAAACTACATTCAATAAGATGAAGGTAATGCTACTATCATGTATTGGAAAGGACATTGCAAAAATCTATTAGATACCAAAAGGAAATTTTAAATTACAAGTAGGTTATACTAAAAATGACATGTTTGAATAAAATTCTGCACAAGACGTAAACACATATTTGAATAGGCAAAACATAATTTCGACTCCATAATTTCGGTATGAAATCAAAACCATCATAACAAAAGAAGTATAGCATGGAAAGGACATGATATCATTAACAATAAAAACGTCAAAACACAAAAAAATCATATAACCAAGACATAAATAAACCTAAACTAGTTGAACCTTGAATGAAAAAATATAAACTAACCGAGATTACAAACTTGCACTCATTTTAAACTGAAATTGCATAAACTAGATATTGAAACTTCAGCTCAAAAAAGGCAAGTTTTATGGTGCAATTTTAATAAATAGTTCATGACCACAAAGAATGTTTATATCTTAATTCCCAAGGTATTTGTACAATGTATATGGATCAATCAAGCATTTTGTATGTTTTTATTTTTTTAGTCTGCATATGGCTTAGCATGCAAAACATTAACCAATGTAATATTTTTTATAAATGTAGATGTCTAGAATGGGAAGGACAACACGAGATCTAGAAGTACATATGACACAACATGACAGTATCACAATGAGTACCGCATACTTAGGAAAATTAAAGCAGCTAAGATTGCAAGTTGTGTAAATCAATACTCACATGATAGTATGTACATGCAGTAACAATAACAGAGACTTCTGACATAAATCCTAGATAGATGCAGCAGAAAAAATATGTTTGAATAAAAACTTGCACCCAAATAAATATAAAATTGCACTTAGTTTGGTAGTGCAATATTTGTGTAAACAACTTGCAATTTGACACTGAGGTAGATAACTAGCATGACATGAGTATAGACAGCTAAAAAATTCTTTCCTTTCTAAAAACATGGATACAGACACTGGGAAATTTTGAACAACTAAACTATTCTTCCAACAAATCTATACATGATTGTATATCAGCAGCTATGCAAAAGCAATGTAACCTTCTTACCAGATCTCTACACAATTGCTGACACCTAACATGTAATTTTTTGATAGAATTGAAGCCAACAAAAACTTGCAGTCATGCTGCTATAAAATTGCATGATAATTTATGCTGCAACAAATGTATAAATGACCTGCATTTTTTCTTAAAGCAGCTATCTAGCATGTCTAGTTCAACAACATGACTACCACGACTAGACCAAGCCACATCAAACATAAGGGACTGTTTATCGCACAGTTAACTGAAATTTTAATAAATCTTAGTCACTTATTTCATCCTTTGGATTATCATTTGATGGCTCATGTGAGTTGTTCTATTGTGCTGTTTTAGTTTGTGAGCTATTTTTGTTGCTTATCGGGCCCGCCAATATGAAAATTTGACCCGTTAAGCCAGTTGGGCTATCAACAGCAACCTTGTGTGTTATGTTGTTGGGCCGGTCAGTTTCAGGCCGTTAAGTTGGATGAATTGCTATGTGTTACAAACACAAAAACCAAAATCTAAGCAGGACAAATGTATTCTCTTGGTGAACCCCTACAAATTACAAAGTCAAAAGACATAGATGAATTACAGAGCCATATATAGAAACACAAAAAAAAGTCTTGAACCTATTAAAATTATACAGGTTTAATTTGGTGAAGATATGTACTACCTTAAAGCTATAATAGTAAGCTATATACTACCTCTTATTATATCTAAACTACAAATTTTAAGTTACATTTGCAATACATACTTAGCTTTATAAAATGATTTTGAAAAATACAAAAACAATAAAACTAGATCGGCAATCTACTCAAATATAATGGAGTGTTCTCACCAAATATATATGCAATTGCAAATCATTCTGGTACAATCAACACCTAAGAAAACTTGCACTTACTACTAGAAAATTGCACAAAAGTTTGCACCGCAAAAAACATATAAATAACTTACAATTTTTCTTTAAGCGGCTATCTAGCATGACTTGAAGAACGAACATATGAAATGAATGTGAGTACAATTTATAAGAACACCATATCGTACTACCTAATTATTGAAACTATAAAAGTACATATCTAACAAGAACTTATGCCCTATGTCAACAACTTGGAATGTCATAGATAGCAGCAACCCATACACAAAAAAGGCTAAAAAAGGAAGCACTGAAGAACAAACTTAAATGCTAGCTCAAATTCTTAATACAGAACAAGTTAAAAAAACAAAATAATGCTAGCTTTGTCAAGATTCAAGGCAACAAAAGAAATGGCACAAAATTTACTTATATAGATTGCAACTAGAAGATTGAACCATATATTCTAGGAATAATTTACTACAAGACTTGATCATATCATATTGTAACATAGCCATGAATGATATAGACAGAAAAACTACTGTGAACATTACTGACAATGATGCAAGAGGGGAAACCCGAACGGTTAGATTTATCTTACCTGAATATTACTTGGCATATGCAGTAGAAAATGACGACGTACCTTCTTTGGAGCTACTAACAACATTAAAGTAGAGAGCTTGTTATGCAGCTACAGTCCAAGAAACAAAAGAGAGAATAATATACTATAGCTTGCTACCTACTGACATTGGGCAAACATCATTCATAGCTTTCTTTGATTCCCATCAGTAGATTTCTTTGATTGTGTATGATAAAGCCCTACAATAGCAAAAGAATACCAAAGATTTACAAGCTGAAAAACGAGGATGATTATTCAAATGAGTACATACGAAACCTAAAAGCCTCTACAGTTCCAATTTGTTTGTTCAATTGCACCTCTCAAGCTATTATTGCTCAAGCCACCAAGCTAAACAAAACTAACTTCAAAACAAAGAATATACGGGTGGAGAATGGTTGGACTAATGAAAATTAAAGTGAAGTGTAGCACTCACAAATACCTCAAACTAGTGACCTCTTACTTGGCCTTGTTGTCCTCCAAATGACAAGAGTAGATTGTACGGTTGCTCGCTGGCACCCTCACTCATCAACAGAGATGCATCATACATTAGCCACTCGCTCTCCATATATACCCCATCTATCTCAATAAACAGAACACACAACATATCAACACTCTATAGAGGCAGAGCAACTAAGTTTAAACAACAAATCGATTAAAATATGAGCAAAAACTTCTAGTAAGAGAACAGAAATTAAAAATTAGAGAAATAAAAAACACCTTAATCAAGTGACTAATTCAGGGGCACTCCCTACTCAATTACTCATATGTACTATCACTCCCTGCCCCTACCAAAAATATCTGAACAAAGAACATAAACAATTCAGTATGCCTATCCAGATGCGATCAATTGCAAGTGAAAATCCCCCAAATGACCTAAACAACCACAATACCTAAAATCCCCAAATCCATAGATCCAAAACCCTAGGAGTGTATGAGCAAAAATTAAATCCTCGAAAATACTCACGTAGAAACCGGAGGAGCCTAGATCAACAGCAATAGCTTCATCTTCTAGGCTCAATAGTTGTCAAATGCTGCCATTCATCACCAATAAGAGCTCCAAAGCCTACCCTGCTCCCGTACGAACCAGACCAACAAAAAGAGCAAAGACAACGACGACGGATTGACCTGGGCCACTGCTAAATTGCTCGCCGCTGAGCCGCACGCTACTGCCAAGCACAGCCGCACGTCGTGAATCGCCGGTCGCGCCCTGCTCTCTACTCCCTACCAACCTCATGTTCTCTCAGCCTCGCTTCCTCCCTGTGTGGATAAGGAGCTGCACTATGGTGTAGGCAAACTAGCAAGTGGTCAGCTGTGCTGCGCAAACTGAATAATGGGTCGGGTTATAAAAAAACAAACCAATAGCCGCATAGACTAGTAACCGGTTCATACGAGAAAGATTACGCACAAATCTCAAAACAGATCGGACGGTGCTGAGAATCGACTGAAAGGTTAGAAATTTTCAGGCACCTGAGCAATAGCAAATACGTTTAATTAATTGATTTAGTTTTGTGATGCGTTGTCCATCTGCATCAGTTGTGATTTGTGAGAACAAGGCATTTCAGCCATTTAACAGCGTCATTGGTGCCTTGATGGCGCTTCCACATCGAAAACTCGGGTGAAGTTTTTATTAATGCCTGGTGTATGGGCCACAGATGCCAGAGTTACACCTTGTTTGGGAAGAGTTTCAGTTTACGCCATTCCTTAACAAGATGTGTAACAGGGGTTTATCAGGTAAGCCGGAGTCTCATTTATACTTGTTCACCATGTATACTGGAAAACTAGTCTACAGAATAGGCTGGTTCAAGCTACTGCAGCATTGTACATGCGGTATGTGCAATGTGCTGCAGAATATGTGGTTAAAGCGTGTGATTGTGATTTGGTTCATTTTAGCTTAGTACTAAATGTAGGCTTCTCCCAGAAAATAATATATGTTGTTATAAAACACATGAGAAGATATAAAAAACAGTAAAAAATAATTAGAATCGCATGGCAATGATTTAACATGAAAAACTTTTGTGGAAAAAACTACAGAGCGAAATCACTATACGGAGAAAAAGTTACAGAATATTCTTGGTTAATTACGTGTGTAGACTTAGCATCAATCACTCTCGTGTACCAAGCCAGCTCAATTTTAGAACAGGCTTTGCTTATGCTAAGAGCAACTCCAAGAGAAGAGCTAAATCATTTTCTAAAGGTAAATTTGGCTATTATTGGAGAAAAAACGTCTCCAATAGACTCTGTAAATGACTCTCCAAATTTAGTAGCTCTCCATCCCTCCTCCTTCGCTCTCTATTTTTGGATAGCCTACCTCGCTCACCATCCAGCCTCTTGGCGCGGTCGACGTTTCCTTCCCGCATGTACGCGACCCACCGCGCGCCCTCTAGTTTAGATAGCCTGTTGGAGTAGTCTTGTTTTTTTAGGTGAGATTCATTTTAGAGAATAGCTCAATCACTAAATTTAGATACTTCTTTTGGCTAATCTGCTCTAAGTAAGCTAAGAGCATCTCCAATGGGTCTATAGCAGCTATCTACAAGAGAGTCCATGTCATCAACTGTCCTACGTGGAAGATATTAAATGAAGAAAGAGAACGCAGCTCTCTACAGCTCTAGAGATAGTCTATAGCGCCAAACGAGGCAGCCTCCATAAATTCTGTGTGTGCATGTAAGCATCAAATAGCTATCCTTATAGATAGTTCTTTAGAATGCTAACTTTAGTGTGTACTATATAGATGATGTGGAAGTCTTATAGTTAGTTGCTAGCTATAACCATTGGAGATGCCCTAACACACCCGATCTGGACGACGCAGTCCGACTCACGAGCCATCCCGCGTCTCCTTCCTAGTCTCCACGCGGCAGGTAGGCACGCACCCGCAAACCCGCACCTCCCCAGTACCAAACCCAACACTCCCGCGGGATCTCTCTTGTGTCTCTCTCCACCGCCTCCTCAGATCCACCACGCCGACACCGCGAGTCACCGGCTCCCGCCGCCGCCATGTCGCACTCTCACGGCGACACGATCCCCCTCCACCCCTCGTCCGCGCAGTCCGACATGGACGAGATCGAGAGCCTCATCTACGCGACGCCCTCCGCCACCGTCCTCCCCGCGCGGCCGCCCTCCCCGCCGCGCGCCTCCATCCCCATCTCCACCTCCCCACCGCCGCTTCCCTTTCCCACTAAGCCCCCCCTCCCCGCCTCTTCCGTCCCCATCTCCGTAGCCCACGCGCCGCCCGCCGCCCCGCCCGCGTCCGTCTCCGTCGCCATCGCGGCCGACGGCTTCGGCCCCCCACCCAACACGCTCACCGAGCCCGTCTGGGACACCGTCAAGCGCGACCTCGCCCGCATCGTCAGCAACCTCAAGCTCGTCGTCTTCCCCAACCCCAACCGCGAGGACCCTGGCAAGGCGCTCAGGGACTGGGATCTTTGGGGTCCGTTCTTCTTCATCGTCTTCCTCGGCCTCACACTCTCCTGGTCCGCGTCCGTTAAGAAGGTACCTACTCTCGCTCCACAACCAGATCTGGTGTTAGCTTTTGTGTCGATCTGTCATTCGTGGCAATGTAGTTGTTGCGTGGTCAGTGTTCGATCTGGTAGGTTTCATCATGATTTCTATTAGAAGATAGATTGGACTGTACATTATTGAACTAGATGTTACGAATTGATGGTTTGCTTGGAGGCAAGCGTCGGTGATAACTATCATTTCCTTTGCAAGCTCAATATTGCTCTTGGGGTAATCGAATTTGATCTTATGAAACTAATTGGGTGCGTGGGGATGGGAGGAGAGAGATCACTCGTAAATTCATAATGCTGTATCCAATTGATTTTGTTTTTATTTTGTAAGGTTCGATTCTACGAGAGGTGTTAACTCTGTGCTTGCTTAAGTGTGGGTTCCTGTTCCCCATTTCAGTTCACTACTTCACTTTCACGCTTTGATAATTCTAGTTAGTTCATCATCCTCAAATTGAATTCTCCTTTAAATGCTGAAGTGTCTATCTGATATCAGTTATTCAGATAGGGCTTGTGTTTGAGATTTGAGGATTCATTGTGTTATTAGCAAGTTTGTCAGGATCGCGATACGAATCTTGGGATCTGTACGATTCCACAGAGCCGAAATGACACGGATTGGTATTGTGGGTCGGAATTTCATAGAATTGTGATCCTAAAGGTAGGATCGCATAATATCGGGTAGGATCTATGGGATCGTGCTCAGGATCAGGTAGGATCATAATCTTGACAACAAACAATATCAACACATAAAATTTGATATTACCTATTGCTAATTTAACATATAATAATTTAATTTGCTTTGTTTTTTATGTTTGTGTTGTTCTAAGGTAAAAAAAATTATCATTAACATGGTTTTTAAATGATTAGTTTATTTAAAAATAATTAAATAAGGTTAAAAAAGCTTAATTCAAGGTAACATGATTAAGTGTGCCCAAATTTCCAAAATTAAATTCAAAATACTCAAAATTCTACTATAGACTTGCATATTTGTAAATATAATTATATTTTTATACAAAATATATATGCTTTTAAGAATCGGATTGAATTGTGATTCTACTATCCGTTCTTGTCAAACAAAAAACGATCCTACCTAGAATCGCGATCGTAACAACCTTGGTTATCAGTCCTAAAATGGATAGGAGGAATCACAGCGGTTAAACTTCATGTCTCCTTACTCTCTAGTGATGAATGGTGAGCTAACATAATCTATTTACGTATTTATTCTCACAACAAACACCAGAATTGTTAAATGAAACCAGTTGTAGACTCGTGCTGAACTACAACTATTGTATGTGCAATTTTGACAAATTAGGTGCAATTACTTATTATTTTATTACACAATATGGTATAGCTTATGGATATTCTGTGCCTAACAATTTATGCTCTCTTTGAACATGTGGACATCCATATGAATTGAAAATGTGTAGGGTCACAATGAGCCCCTAGAACCTGTTGCATGACAGTCTGTAGTAGTAAGTACTGAGCAGTGACAAAACAAGTTACTAAAAGTGCTGTTTCATGAATAAAATATGATCTTAATTGTTTATGTTCTGAAAAGCTGCACTAATTCTTTTATAGTTAGGTATATGATTTATTCTTGAGCTGTTAGTACTTTTTATGGCACTAGACACCTAGAACAAACTGAAATTTCTTCAATTTACATACAAGATATATATTGCATTGGTGAGGAGCCGGTTAGGTGTTTGTCCTGAATGAGCCGAGAATATGCCAAAAATACAATCTTCTTTCTCTGCTCCTTCTACCATGTTCAAATGTAAGGCATGGCACCGAATGTTGTGGTTATGATCACATGCAGATGGACGCATGCTATGGAAGAAAGCATGGTGGTTAAAATTATATCCTTATATGTTTGCCTGTTATATTGAACCATCATAGTTAGAAACTGACCAAACTATTTACTTTCGAAGTTTCTGTTGTTTTTATCTCTCTGTTAGCATATTAGCATTATGTAATTTACTTCTAGCAAACAACATACTGTATGTGTGTCCCTTATAGTTGTCCTCTATCATTCTATAGTTTACAGTTTATCTGAGCTATGTATGCCCTTCTGTGCAAAATGCTGATTTCTGTGTCAATTTGTCTTTGCAGTCTGAAGTATTTGCTGTAGCATTTGCTGTCCTGGCAGCTGGGGCTATAATTCTAACACTAAATGTTCTGCTTCTGGTAAGAGCTCTCTCCCTTGCACACATATGTGCGCTTGCTTGTTGGTGGTGGTGTGCAACTGCTGCAGTGCTAATCAAACTACACCTATTGTGGAATTTTGGAATGATTTCTTGATGCTTCCCTGCAGGGTGGACACATCATCTTCTTCCAAAGCCTCAGTCTTCTTGGCTATTGCTTGTTTCCTCTGGATGTTGGAGCTTTAATTTGCATGCTGAAGGACAGTGTCATACTAAAGATCATCGTGGTGACAGTCACACTGGCGTGGAGCTCCTGGGCTGCCTATCCATTCATGAGTGCTGCTGTTAACCCAAGAAGAAAGGCTCTGGCCCTATATCCTGTCTTCCTCATGTATATTTCCGTCGGGTTCCTCATAATTGCCATAGATTAATCGTGGGGGTGAGCTTTGTAGTAATTCATGAAACGTTGAGATTTTCCTCATTGAACCACCGGAATACATACAGGTTTGAATAGACAGTGTTCCCCTTATGGAGTCTTCGCTTATTGTTTCGTTAAGATGTTGGTCTTCACATGAGCAAGAGGCATAAGGTTGTAAAATTAGTCGAAAATTTTATATCTGTTGTAAAGGGCATCTCGTACTTTGGACCACTTAATTTACCATATCAAACTTTACTCAACAATCTTATATGACGTTCAAGGTTTTAAACCTAGATAATTTATGTGGTTGTCTCGTGAATGTACATGCTCTCCTTAGGGTGATATGCCAATATGTTCCCAGTTACTACTTCGTTTCGCTATATTTCTTTATAGTTCGTCATGCGGTGGCGAGTTAGTAGCAGTAGAGGGCAAAGTAGCTTTGTTACCTATTCCTTTAGAAATCACAGGTTTTTTCTAGTCCATCGTATTCATGCATTTACCATCCATATGATTATATTAATACTTTTGAAAGGGGTTTTATATGCACGTAGTTCCCGTTCCATATCTAATAAAGCAAATTTTGGTTTTTCGCTTCCCTTGCAATGGGCCTGGGAGAGGGGGAAGAAATCTGGACACATGTGGACCTCTAAACACCTAAAAATTCCGTTTTTGGCCCCTAAACCAAAAAAATTCCGTTTCTGGACCCCTTCCGACCGCGCGTTTCGCGAGATGGCGCCACGTGTCCCGGCCGGCCGCGTGACCGCCCGCTCCACCGCGCGACCGCCGCCCGCCCGCGCGACCGCGCCTCCCGCCCGCCGCCCGACCGCGCGTCCGCCCGCCCGCCCGCGCGACCGCGCCGCCGACCGCGCGTCCGGGACACGTGGCACCAGCTCGCGAACGCGCGGTCGGGAGGGGTCCAGAAACGGAATTTTTTTGATTTAGGGGCCAAAAGTGGAATTTCGGGTGTTTAGAGGTCCAAATGTGTCCAGATTTCGAGGGGGAATATGTCTTAAGTATCCGCCTGGGATATGTTTTCTTGGGGAAGAAAGCGATATATCTAAGAAATACTTAATAAGAAATAATCATACATATATCTCTATTAAATATATCACACTATTTTTTCAAAGTATTTAAGTATGGTTAGAAAGAGAAAAAATCACAATAAGTATACTATAGAGTTACTCAATAATAAATATATTAAAATAGATATTTATAAGGTTATGGATAAATATAGTGAGACAGAGGTAATATGGTGGAACTTGCACTGTCATCTCTGTGCTGGGGCCAGGCTTTTGTATGCCGGTTTGTGATATGCCTAGACGTGCAGTTATTGGGCTTGTTCTTTGCGGTTTCTAAGAGCAACTCCAGCAGGGCCCCTACTTGGCCTCTCAAACTCAAATTTGAGAGCCAGAGCAAAAAACTCAGCTCCAACAGGGCCCCTACTTGGCTCTCACAAATAGGAGGCCTCTCAAATGAGGTCTCCAAACCCTCATTCCTAGGGGCCCTCTCCTGGCTCTCATCCTTCGGTTTTTTCCCGCTCGGTGAAACTTCCCCTGCGCCCCCCAAAATCCCCCGCGCCCCCGAAATCCGCCGCTTCTGCTCGCCCCCCGTCTCGCCCGACTCCTCCGCTTTCGCTCGCCCCCTGCCTCGCCCGACTCCTCCGCCGCCGCCCGTGTCCCCCGCGCGCCGCCAAAATACCCCGCCTCCGCCGCTTCCGCTCGCCCCCGCCTCGCCCGACTCCTCCGCCGCCGCCCGTGTCCCCCTTGCGCCGCCAAAATCCCCCGCCTCTGCCGCTTCCGCTCGCCCCCGCCTCACCCGACTCCTCCGTTCGCCCGCCCCCTCGCCCGGCTCCTCGGCTCGCCCGCCGCTGTAGGATCAAGGATACCGACTAGAGGGGGGTGAATAGGGGGTTTTTAAATTTTTCTTGTTAACTTGATTAATTCTTTACAATTTAAATGATAAGAATGTAAAGCAATTAATCCTATGCAATTCTAGACAATAATGTAGCAACACTAGCTTTTAGGCAATCAAAAGATCACAATGAAGCAAATAAACAAGAGCTAAAGAGACAAGAGACACAACCGATGTTTTTACCGTGGTGATCGGAAACTTGCCGGTTTCCCCTAATCCACGTTGAGGTAAGTCCGGACGAATCGGACCGGCTCCACGAATTGAGCCAAACACCTCGATCACTAAAGTAGCTCTTTCCCGCTCCGTGTAGGCGAGCTCCGACCTTCACAATTTGCCGGGTCTTCTCACAATCTTCTTGAGAAGATCACCAAGCCAACCTCCACCGGATCGTCCAAGTGCCGGCAAGCACTAAGAGTAATAAACCCCGGTGTTCGCTTGAATGCAATTCTAGTGCCAATGTGGATCAACAAATGAAATATTGCACTAATTGCAAAATCACCTCAATTTAATGCTCAATGTGAGAATATGGGTGGAATGAATGCACTTGGGCTCGAGAAATATTCAATGAGTCTCTAAAGAATGCCCTTGTGCAGTGGTGGGGGTATTTATAGCCTCCACCAACCAAAACTAGCCGTTTGACACAAATTCCTGAAAAAATTCTGGTCGAGCGGTACTACCGCCCCCAGGGGCCGGTACTACCGCAATCAAATCTTCGCGCCAGAACGGCTATGTTAGAGCTTTGCAGTGACCGTTGGATTTGGCGGCGCGGTACTACCGCCGTTGACATTTGCGGTACTACCGCTCCCCGGTAGTTCCACAAAGTCGGCGCGGTACTACCGCTCCAGCCAAACTCCGAAAGGTCTCAGATTTTGGCGCTCTCTGGAAATCTTGATCCGCTCTGAGTCCGGATCTTCCGGACTCCGGAAGTACCGCTCTTGGAAGCGGAACTACCGCTACCAGCGGTAGTTCCGGTATTGAAATCGCCGGTACTTCCGCTCTGGGAAAATCCGAACTTCATCCGGAGGGGGGTTCTCTGGAAAAATCGATCCGCTCTCCCTTCGGTTCTTCCGGGCTCCGGAAGTACCGCTCTATAATGCGGTACTACCGCTCAGTGCGGTAGTTCCGGCATTAAAATGGCCGGTACTTCCGTTCCCGCAAGATTTTAGGCCGAACCGAGGGTGCTCTCTTGAAAAATCGATCCGCTCCATAACCGGATCTTCCGCTTTCCGGTACTACTGCATTTGGGTGCGGAACTACCGCTTTCCGGTAGTTCCGACGTTCAAAACTGCGGTACTACCGCTCTTCCAGACAGAGCACAGATTTAGTTTAAAAACCAAATTTTTTATGAATGCAAGTTTCTAATGTTGATTCATATGGCATAAGAAATATGTTTTCAAGCTACTTTCCAAGATCCCTCTTGATGGTACGATCATCTACCCTATAATCCGGTCTTCCACCATTCACCTAAGACCGGTAAAAATAAAATTGGATCCTACGCTAAGTATACACTTGTCTTGAGCCAACTTGGTCTTTACACATATCCTTTGGCTTGCATCTTGTTGCTCATATGTGAACTAACCCTTTGCATGCTCATAAAACACGTTAGTCCCATGTTCATATAATTTCATTAATTACCAAAACCATTTTTAGGGGCCTAGATGCTTTCAGCCACCACGCCTGTCGCCTCGCCCGACGCCTCCGCCCGTCGCCGTCGCCGCCAAAATCCCCCGCTCGCCCGGGGCCTCCGCTCGCCTCCGACCGGATTTGAGGAGTGGGTCCCATGTGTCAGTGTGTAGTGGAATAGATTTGAGGGCTTAGATTTGAGGGGTGCTGTTAGAGTAGATGCAAAAAAAACTGGGCCCTCAAAAATAGGAGGAGCCCTCAAATCAAAAGTAGGGGCCCTGATTTGAGGGCTACTGCTGGAGTTGCTCTAAAAACGGCTTTTGAACGGTATCTAACTTTTAAACAGAGTATTTTCTCAAGATAGGGTCTACAAGTTAATTGTAGTACATGTTAAAAGCCCAACATCCGTACCAGCCAAAATCGCAAGCGAATATCTCTCTCTATAATATTTGTCGTGAATAGCCAAAATTCAAAAATTCCAGTCAAAAGTCATAAACCGCAGCAATAAAGAACAGGCCCATTAATTGGAACCCAAACAAGGACCCTCTTCTGGTCGTGTTGAAGATGAGTTGGTTACATAACTCGTGTGCTGGAGGTCGTACGTGCGCCTTCGGCAATGTTGTCGGGCGTCTTGTAGTTGCCCCTGGTAAACTGACGGTATTGTTGAGAAGTGATGCTATTGCTGAGGAATCGTGGTTGACGAGTTTAGTTTGATTAATTTTTTCTAGATAAGAAAGATGGATTAAATATAAATAATATAAGAAAAATACAAGAATAAACATAGAAAGATAGATGAACTCCTTCTTCTTTCTTTTTTTAATTAATTTCTCTTTTTTAAAGTACACTTTATAATAATTGGAACCCTTATTTATAGATTAAGTGGAGGGTGCCTACCAATAGGCCATACTGATAAGCTGAGGCCCAGTTTTCCCAATACTCCCCATTAGGCACTCATCTGACACATTTATACCTCATCAAAACTCCAAAAAACCCAGTGAGAAAATTTGGAGAAAGAATACATGATACGTATTATGTTGTGTTGCACGAATTACCTCATTAAAAATCTTGGCTGAGAAACTTCCGAAAAACTCGTCGAGGGAAAAAGAGTATAATCCACAAAATTTCATTTAATCTACAAGATTTATTCTTTGTGCACTCGATCTTCATAGTCAAGTTTTGATAGCGAGCTTGAGAAGAATCTCCCCCTAAATTCTGCACTTTTCTAAGTCGCATCATTCCAATTGGAGAAATTTCGATATTTGACACCGAATACGTGCGCCTCTCAACTTTTAACCCCCAATTCGCACGTCTTTGGAAATTTAACCCTGTCACTGCGAATTCTTTTGATTCAAGGGATTCTCTTTATTTTCGCAGTGACAAGTGTCAAAATAGAAAAGGAGAGAAAATGAGGAGAATCCCTTGAATCAAAAGAATTCGCAGTGACAGGGTTAAATTTCCAAAGGCGTGTGAATTGGGGGTTAAAAGTTGAGAGGCGCACGTATTCAGTGTCAAATATCGAAATTTCTCTTCCAATTGCACGTACACATCTTTCAAAATTAGATGTTGGAAGTGACTTAGTGAATAAATCTGCAAGATTGACTTAATATGCAGACCTTAATTTTATCCATCTTTTGCAATTCACGAGCATAGAAGAACTTAGGGTTGATATGCTTTGTGGATGACTCTTCACATAACCCGTTCGTATTTGTACAACATAAGCTACATTATCTTCATAGATAATAGTGAGAGCTTGCACGATATTCAGCCCATATGACTGCTGGATGTGGCGAATCATTCATCGAAGCCAAGCGCATTCTTATGCGGCTTCGTACAGTGCTATGATTTCCGAGTGGTTCGTTGAACTCGATACAAGTCTTTGCTTAGACGATTTTCATAAAATTGCAGTTTCACCACACAGTAATACATAACCTGTTTGTGACCTAGCTGTATACGGATCTGACAAGTACCCTGCGTCTGCATAGCTAGTTATATGCAGATCTTGGTTCTTTATGTATAATAGTCCAAGGTCTTTGCTTCATTGAAGGTATCGAAAAATGTTCTTTATTCCCTACCAATGTATTTTGGTAGGTTCTACACTATACCTTGCTAATAGGTTTACGACAAATGCGATATCTGGTATAGTGCAGCTTGCTAAATACATAAGTGCTACTATTGTACTTAAGTATGGGAATTCTGATCCCAGAACTTTCTCCCCCTCTTCTCTAAGTCTATATGGACATTTGTCTTCTTGTAAAGATCTCCCGATCATCGGTGCTTTCGATGGGTACGCCTTTTCAAAGCCGAACCTTTCTAACACCTTTTGAGTGTATGCAGACTGATGTGCTAATATTCCTTCAGGGACATGCTCAAGCTACAAACCTAGGCAATATTTGGTTTTACCCAAATCTTTCATTTCAATTCTGACTCTAGGTAAGAACTCTCCTTTTTTATATCTTCCAAGGTTCTAATGATATTCAGATCGTCTACATATACTGATATTATACAAAATACATTATGAGATCGTCGTATAAATATACCAGGACAATCCTCATTATTCGTGTAGCCATTCTTGCATAGAAAGTCACTTAAGTGATTATGCCACATCCTGCCTGATTGCTTAAGTCTGTACAGTGATTTCCTGAATTTCACACTGTAAAGGTTTATATTTGCTCTGTCTTGATTCGAGACATGGATACCTTCAGGCACCTTCATATAAATATCTGAATCCAAATTTCCAAAAAAGGTATACAGTAACCACATCTATCAATTTCATTTCTAAATTCAAGTTTTCTGCCATCGAGATTAAATATCTAAAGGTAATGCCACCCATAACGGAGGAATAAGTTTCTTCATAATCAATTCTTGGACGTTGAGTAAAACCTTATGCAATAAGCCTTGCTTTATATCTTACAACTTCATTTTTCTCATTTTTCTTTCGAACAAATACCCACTTATACTCTACGGGGTGCACATGGGGAGACGTGAGGCTTACAGGCCCGAACACCTCTATTTTATTCAGAGATAATAATTCAATTTCTACTGCTTTCTTCCAATTCCCCCAATCTGATCTTTTCTTACATTCAGCGAGCAATGCAGGCTCTAAATCAAGATCAATGATTGTAGCAATTTTTTTGTAAAATAAATATCAATATTGGCTATTGTCCTATTCATGGATTCTGCCGTGTGCACATAGTTTATACCTATTTCATCATGGATTGATTCTTCTAGTGCATCTACCTACTAACCGCTCCTTCCAGTTGCGGGGGCAAGTCACTTTAATTTTTCAGCTCCGATACGTGCACACACATCCATGTAGATTTCTCCCTCCATGGAAATGTTCAAATCCGGTATGCCTTTCTTTGAAGGTGTCATACTGGTGCTAGGTCTTAACTGGCTCCTCTTCTGGTTCTGCAGAACTTCAGTGATTAGCTGTGTCAAATCCTTCTTATCCTTTTTCACCAGATGTCACCAGTTACTTGGGATTCGAGGTGGCCAAAATTCTCGTCCTTTTATTCTGAGGCCTCTAGATGGGATTAGGGATACCTTCGATTTTCTTCGGTATTTCAACTCTCTCCGGTGCATTACGTGCAGGAACATGCGACTCGGTCACGCTCTTTAAATCACTAAAGTAGTCAAGCAGTTGGTTTGTTAATGCTTGTAAGTCAATGATCTTTTGGGCTTCTCTCTTTACTTCACTAGTGCACGGGTTATGTGTATGGATTCCCGTGGCTTGCCACGTAATTTCTCGGTATTTTTCATCAAGGGGTTGATTTTCTCCCCATAATATTGGAAATTATCTTCATCAAATATACTATCAGCGAAACAGGTGGTATGCAAATCTCCTGTCACAGGGTCTAAATACCTGATTGTGGATGCTGTCTCATAACCAACGTATATCCCAGACTTTCGGAGAGGGCCCATTGCAGTATGTTGTGGTGGAGGTATAGGTACATAAATTTTGTAACCAAACCTACGGAGATGAGAAATTTTCGGTGTTGACCCTTGTGCTAGTTGCATTGGTAAATGGATATTGTATATTGATGGTCTAAATTTGATGAGAGTTGCTATATGTAGGACTACGTGTCCCCAACATAGAGTTAGTAAATTACAATTCTACAAAAGTGGTCAGGCAATAGAATTAATTCTCTTAATTAATGACTCTGCTAGTCCATTCTCGCTGTAGACATGTGGTACAGAATGCTCAATTTTAATTCGCATTGCCATGCAATAATCATGAAATGCCTTTGAAGTAAATTCTTCGGCGTTGTCCATTCTAATGGACTTCATATGATGACTAGAGAAATTATTTTTTAATTTAAATTATTTACGAGATCAGTTTTACAAAAGCATGGTTTCTCATAGATGATAAATATATGTATGACCATTTCGATGAAATAGCGATGAGCACTATAAAATATTTAAATGGCCCTGACAAAGGTTGTATAGAACTACAAATATCTCCTTGGATGTGTTCCAGGAATACAGAGATTTCATCCTTCACTTTCAGAGCAGAAGGTCTAGTAATTAATTTTCCGGTGGTACATGCGGGGCACACAAAATCTTTCAGATTCGGGAAATTTTTTACATCGATATTATATCCCTGTGAATTGTTAATTATATTTCTCATTATCCTAAGACATAAGTGACGTAATTTATCATGCTAGAGACAGAAGAGTTCAGAGCTTCTAAATATGATTTTCAGGGTAGTATAGGCTGCGGGTGCCTTAATATTAGTGTAGTATAACCCAATCTCAAATGAAGGAAGTCTTTCTAGTACACTTTTTCATTTGCTTCACGCTTTGTAATAAGCAGGTATTTCTTACCACACTCTTATTCAGTTTCTACGTGGAAACCGTTAGCATGAATATCCTTGAAATTTAGGAGAGTTCTAGTTGATTTTGGGTATAATAAGACTTCTTGAATGACCAAAATTGTGCCCAATGGGAGTATAATTGCAGCTCTTTCGGAGCCTATTATACAAGTTTCGCTACCGGTGATTTGTTGTAAGGCTGCCAGCATTCGTACTAATCGACTGAATGAATTTTCTCTCTCTCTCTCTCAAGATGGTATTTGTTGTGCCGCTGTCAGTTAAGCACATTTCTTTCATAGGGTGCCACAAGCGCTCTAATATAAAGTACTTTATTAATATGTAGTAAGAGACAATCAACACATAAATAAAATATTTCAAATATCAAAACATATCATGCTATTATTAACTGAATAAATGAATGAATTAATTAATATCATCTAACCATAACAAGAAAATTGTTTGAGTACCATCAATACAAAATCTAACTTATTTTTTCCATACATAAATAAATGACAATTAAAGTTCAAATATATTCTGTGCATTGGATTGAATCTGCTAAGAAACCAGAGACTTCGGCTGCTATCTTCTCAGTGGTGAGATGCTCTTCCTAAGAAATCATGATGGCAGTAGGTGCAATATCAAGAGGGGGTGCTGCTGCGGGAGTGGAGTCAATCTCCATTGGTGCAGGCAACTGCTGAGAACACTACCCCTCAATGAAAGCAAAGTGAGTTTTATGCTGCCCTTTGCCACTTTTCTTCGCCTAGAAGGCATCGACAATGTGATGTGGCTCGTTATAGATCTGTAACCAGTACTCCCACTTGCCATACTTGTAGCAAGTTTGGTCTTACTGATCATAGGGCTTGTCGTCCTGCTTTGATTTGCTAGCCTTACTCTCATATGGAGCATTTGACTTGCCTTTCTGTGCTGCGGCATTGCCTTACTTTCCCTTTTCTTCATTATAAGTTTCCACACCTTGTAGCTTCCAGCGTTGGCCTCACGTCCAACGGAACTCCCAGGTGGTTGTGCGACAAAGTTCTTGCAGAGAACTTCATCTTGAACCTCTGCAACCTACATAATACCAATCAATTAAACATACTTCTTGTAGCCATCTTAACGATAATTGCGCGCAGACTGCACTGCACTAGGGTGAAAGGTGGAGAGAGTCTTCTAAATCTTTTACTCATCTGTGATCTGCCTGCCACAAAGTTAAAGATTGATACAAATTCTGTGTAGAGCAGAGTTATACTCCAAAAAGGTATTGAAATTGGTAAATCTCAGTCAGATCCATTCTAGCTCTGCCTGAGGAAAAATGGTGTACTTCAGCTTCTCAAACTGCTTCTTTAGTGCAATCCATAAGGCTAGCACGTTCTTATCTGCTATGTCCTTATTCTTGAGAGTGAGGCAGAGGTGGTGCCTGAGGAAATGAAGTGCCTGATTATTTTTCCTCAGGGTGAGTTTGGCATCCTGCGGTGCACCAATCCTCATAGTAGCGTAGAGCTTCTTGGCTTCAAGTATGATCTCGACATCAGAAACTCAAGTCAACTAGTTTTGACCATGATGGACCAACTCCTCGAACTCCCGGTTCGTAATGTCTGTCATCTATATGAGCATAAAAGGAATATATAAATTTACTACAGGTAAAATTGCATAGTATAAGTGGAAAATGGTACAAGGATCTCGTAATGTTCCAAAATTTTCTATAATTTTACTATTAATTTTTGTGATTAAAGTCAATTTAAAAAATTATGATTAATCAAGATAGTAAATAAATATAAAAAACATAAAAAATAATAATAATAGTGCTAAATATGTTTTAAGTACTAAAAATAATTTAAAATTTGAATTTTTGATATCCTTTTATGTTGGAATATGAATTTTGAGGGGTGATAAGCGCCTTGAGTTCCTCGATGAAGAATGAAACTGCCACGTGTATGCATTGGACATGTCCTTACCATCCCTAGCCCCGGAATCCAAAATCCGAAGAAATCCCGATCCGCTGCTCTGCTTTCCAATCTCCAATTTTCCACCCATCCCGTTCTCTCTCCTCTCCCCCTCTCTCCCTCTCTGCTCTCGAGTCCTACGATTTCTCGTCTTATCTTACTAAGATTCCCCACGAGCCCCCGAACTAAACCCTAGATCCTCCGCCCAGCCGCTAAAACCCTAGCGAAAAGGTAACCCTCCGAATCCCTCTTCTACTTTTCTCTTCGGTTCTACGACTCGAATTAGTTGTTTGGCTTTCTTGGATTCATCTGTTCTTTTCTTGTTTTTTTTTTCGTGTGATTAGAGTTGTGGGGGTAGTGCGGGAGGATGGCCGAGCCCTCCAAGGTGATCCACATCCGAAACGTCGGGCATGAGATCTCTGAGGTAAGGGAATGTTGGCCCTTTTGCAGGTTCTAGAGTTGTTTATTGGAATTTCTTGCCCGGATTATTCGATTTCCTGGTGCAAAGATTGATCCTTTTCGGTCTTCCCCGTTGCCTGCAGAGTGATCTGCTCCAGGTGGTGCAGCCATTCGGCACCGTCGCCAAGCTCGTTATGCTGCGTGCCAAGAATCAGGTCCCCTCTTGGCATCTATTTGTTCGTGTGTTTCAGTTGTTAGATAGATGCGTGTTTATTGTGCGATTCTAATGTGGCGGATTGTATTTTCTGCAGGCCCTTATCCAGATGGAGGATTTGGCTTCCGCGGTGAGCGCGCTCCAATACTACACTACGATTCAACCCAGCGTAAGGTGATCTTTGTTCTTGGACCTTATGGTTCGTGCATCCTAAGTAAGAATTTCCTTTTGGTGTTTCGATGGCAGCTGCGCCGTTGTTTATAGAGTTGTTATAGCCTTATTTTTGATGCTGTTGTGATTATTTTTGTGGGTTGGGATGTGAGGGTGAAATACCATGATTTCACTTGATTTTGTTACGCTTTCATTGTCCAAAGATAACATCACCATGAGAGATATGATATTCATTCCATTATTTAAAATTTACCATGCTTTTATGCCATCTTAGAGGAAGAAATGTTTACTTGCAATTTTCATCCCACCAAGAACTGACTACCGATCAGAGCTCACATGGACGAAATCCTGATCAGGTACGCTTTCATGATCCGGCTGCGCTTTGGATTCTCCCCTCTATTCTAGAGTGTGCTTATTGTTTTTGTAGGTATTTGGCATTCATATGTATTGCTCTTGTCTCTGAACTCTGCATGTAACATCTTGTCCTTTTTCGTTTCCTTTCTGTTTAGACTTGGAGTGAGGGTTGTCCTTCTCTAATATACCTATTGTGGTAACTGGCTTCACAATACCGACCTAACAAACAATTAACTTTTTTAAAAATATGAGATGCACAACTTAATCAGCTACCGGTGCAAGAAATTTTCCTTTTCTTAATCATGTTAGTAGGTTCTTGGCCATAACTTTGAAAGTTAAGCTCGTACCCAGCCGCATATGATGGTTTAGTTTCCTCCTTTTCTTGGTTTGGTATATCTTTTGGGCGTTGACTAGTTGGTTTGGTTAGTTCTGTAAATCAAATTAAGCATTGAGCCACAAGTTTGGAGATAATGTGTTTGATCATGAAGTAATGTAGCTGCTAGATTGCTCAAAGTTGCTTAAACTGTTTGGGCATGCTACAGTGCTGGTTGCTAGAAAATTAATATTCCTGTTTTACCACCAACCATGTAATGCTGCTGTCACATATTAAATAAAAAGAAAAGGCGGAGAAATTGTCGAACTGTCTTGGTTTTTCATACTGTTATTGTTTTCACCTACCTTCTCATCATTTCTTCTGGCTAAATGATTTAGTTTACATGCTCTCTCTGCTTTCTCTTCTATTCCAACTGGATGTGCCTATTCTTCTCTATTTATTCTTCTATCTCTCTCCTCTATTCTTTCTCGGTACTCGTCTGCTGCTGGGCCTCAGGAAGAACCCAATCGAATTCTCTTAGTTACCGTTCATCATATGCTCTATCCTATAACCGTCGAAGTGCTTCATCAAGTGTTTTCTTCTTATGGATTTGTGGAGAAGATTGTCACATTTCAAAAAACAGCTGGTCAGATTCTTCCTGTCTCTCATTCTCAACTCTCTTCCCGCATCGTATGCATACTTATTTTCCTTTCCAGATAGCATGCAAATGGTGAGGTGCATTTTGTATTACTTTCAACTGCATATTGTATAACATTTTCAGCATTTTCTAGTACATATTCCCTTTTTACCGGAATTGTTGATAGGTTTGCCACATGTTGAATTAAAAGACTTCTGTTTGTTACAGTACACTTTTTTTTTGTGATGTAGGTTTTCAAGCCCTCATACAGTATCAGTCACGCCAAAGTGCAATACAAGCTTCTGGTGCTTTGCATGTAAGTCTCCTGTTGCATATATGACTTTCAGAACTGAATATCCAGACCCTTTTGCTTTCACATCTATATTGATTTTGAACTTCGGCCAAAATGAATAATCTCAGGGACGGAACATATATGATGGCTGCTGCCAACTAGACATTCAATATTCGAAGTATGGTCTTTAGCAGTTCCTATGTTATACTTATTTTTCGCATTTAACTCTTCTGAGTCTGATCTTGTTTTCTTGAATTTCCAGTCTCAGCGAGTTGCAAGTTCACTACAACAATGATAGATCTAGGTACAGTGACTTAACTATTATAACCAGTTGACATTGATGAACAACTGGACGTTGCTTTCACCCACAAGTTTCAGCACACTATGGCATCTCAAAGTGAACACTAAATTTATAACTGCACATTTATTCTATTCTTTCTCATTATCTATGGATTTTTAAAGTCACCTCTTTCTGTTTACCAAAATTTTCTTTCTTGTTCAGAGATTTCACAAATCCATCATTGCCCACAGAACAGCGCGCAAGATCCTCTCAGGTGAGTTATTTACTTCTCTTCTATTATTGTTTGTACGGGACTGGTTTCCATTGCATTGATATATGGACATGTTCGAGCTGTTATGTAAAATATTACACCTCCGTTGTGTCTATTTCTTGCAACAGCAAGGTTATACTGATCCTAGTGGTCTGTTTGGTTTCCAACAGCCTGGAGGTAAGACATTGCAATGTTCCTTTACCATTTTTGTCAATATTTGAAAATTATCTATTAACTTCTTTCTTTTGATTGTCTTTCTGGACTTCAGCTCCATTTGCACAGGTTTGTATTTGTGGATTTTTTCTTCAATTCTGCACATAATAGCTGGGTTTAATTTTTGCTGCTTCCTTTAGTGCTTCTCTAAACATTATCATTAACATCTCACACAAAGCGTTTGCATTTGCTTTTGCTGATATAATATTTCCATACCAGATGGGCAAGGCTGCAATGATTGCTGCTGCATTTGGTGGAACATTGCCTCCTGGAGTGATTGGTACCAATGACCGCTGCACACTCATAGTTAGCAATTTGAACACTGATGTAAGACCTCACTTAGTCACTTGCCTTGAACTCCCCAAGTTGTTCACCCATAAGTGTATCTTTTCTGACTTTTCTGTTACCTTTCTGTGCAGAAAATTGACGAGGATAAACTCTTCAATCTATTTTCTATGTATGGAAATATAGTGCGAATCAAGATACTCCGCAATAAGCCAGACCATGCCCTTGTCCAGATGGCTGATGGGCTTCAGGCTGAGCTTGCTGTACACTATTTAAAGGTGCTTTGTGGTCACTTTATTCCTACCTTAGCTCTTTCATTCTTTCATCCTACACACTGTTTTGTCTCTTATGTTCTTGTTGTTATCATTACATATCACCCTGCATAGTTCATACCGTTGGCATTTCCTTTCCAGGGAGCTATGTTACTTGGAAAGAAACTGGAAGTGAACTTCTCGAAGTACCCAACTATTACCCCGGCTCCTGATGCACATGACTACTCAAATTCTAATCTTAACCGATTTAACAGCAATGTGGTTAAGAACTACCGCCACTGTTGTGCTCCAACCAAGATGATCCACATTTCAGCGCTTCCACAAGAAATATCTGAGGACGCAATCCTTACCCATGTTGGTGAGCATGGGACTATCGTCAACTCAAGACTGTTCGAGGCGAATGGCAAAACACAGGCCCTTGTGTTGTTTGAAAGCGAGGAAGAGGCAACCGAGGCGCTAGTTTCTAAGCACGCAAGCAAACTTGAGGGATCCACCATTAGGATTTCATTCTCCCAGATGCAGAACATATAGCAGTTCCCGGGAATTAAGAAAAGCCACCGCTCGCTGTCTTCACTTTTGATGCTAATGTATGCGGTAGGATGCAGTCCGTTCTGTGGTTTGTTCTCTGAACCTATCTTTGTCTGCACTGTGACGAAAGGTTGTAACCTGTCCGGCTCTAATCGTCTTGTGTGATGGTTGTAAGAACTGCCCTGAACAGCACCTATTCACTTGTAAGAACTGCCCTGAACAGCACCTATTCACTTTTTTTTTCTCAGTCTGTTATGTTATACCATTTTCATTTGGGTTATCCCTCCTATGATGCTTCGGACTTTGACGCAGTATAAGATTCGATTCTGCAACAAAGTTGAGACAGCTCTTGGCTTCTGCAGTGACATGATAATTGGAAAGAAACTTTCGCTGCAGCGAATCGAAATGGAAACGTTCATGGCACAACCACAGTAAAGTGAAACAAATGATACCCTCAAAGAAAGTATGGTATATTCGACGTAACACGAAGTCAACATAGTATTACACAGCATACTGTTACAAATTTATGAATTTAATCAGGCACGCTAGTACTGTTATACACCTCCGGTGCAGCGAAGTCAACATTTTTGACCAGTCCGCAAACAAAGAGAAGCGCAACAGGAGTGATACACAATGGTTTTCCAGAGCATCAGTATGATGCTTCCGCCCGGCGTTTGTAATGCTACGATGGCTCATCACAACGTGTTGTGTTTCCCAATGCAACCTCCACACTTAACACATCAGAATCAGTACAGGATAAACAGACCAACGGTCAAAGCACTCGACTCGCCCATCCACACGTAACGCGATCTGCTTGATGGGCAAGCCAATATCAGTAAACATGGGAAACATAATTGCTCGAGCTAATGGCTTGGTGATTTCTTACCCGTTGTATTGATGACTTATATTAAATCATGTCATTATTCTATTTAGACGGATGCTCTGGCTCTTCCGCGGGGTGGGTTCTAGTGATGCAATCACCTGTGGCATGGTCATTCCTCCGGAAACGATTATTTCTGTGGGAATCAAAATAACAATACCACTATATGGATCAAGTAATTTTAGGCAGTCACAGCCCCGGGGGGGGGGGGGGGGGGGGGGGTTGCATGTTCCAAGTAAAGTTGCGATAGGAGATAATAGCATAATAGGATAGGCATCACAATAACCTACCAATTCCTTCTCGAATGGATAAATTAGGTCTGATAATCTCCTCAGAGTTCACCAGAAATATGTCACCAATATATAGGTGATTTGTTGGCACATAGACGCTACACAGTTCTTCATCGCCTTTGTCAGTCTGCAGCACAACACAAACAAGATACCATAAAAAAAACAAGTACAATGGCACCTTATGGAGCATGTAAGGCACGTTCATAATGAAGCTTCTAAATAACAGATTGCTGGTGTAACTACTTATAATGAAGTACCTGAAGGACAACAGTTGATGTTATGAATCCAAACGCGTATTCACCAATACGTGGATGACGAATTATTGCAACTTCCTTAAATGCTGTCGTATTTTGATCTGTCAAACAAAGTGCTTCAATATTTTTTTCTCTAATAAGAGTAGCACTAATTTTAAAGTAAATGAAAAGGTAAGTAACATCTATCAACCATTCATTATGCATTAAAAATTGTGCAAATCACCATTGAGAAAAGCATAGAAACACCTCCCACAAAATAATTTTATGAGAAGTCTTCTAGTGCAATATGGCTTATGATGCTCTTGTAACAAACGAAACAAAACAGTATAATATAACCTTATTATATAAAAAAAGCACCATAATGACCAGAATAAAACTGATTTATAGAGAGAAAATGTAGTAAAACTTAGAAAAACGAGTATGCTCTCAGATGTCTCATACCTTTTTGTGGAAAAAGACCACAACAAAATATGTGCCTATGTTATTAACTTTGCAAGCTTATCTGGAATTCAAGTTATAGCGAAAAATACTAATAACTTTCAAGCTAAATGAAGAGCTGCTATACAGAATAGAACTAACACATGGACCATTGTTGATGTCAAGCTTTCTGAGCATGTATATGTGAATGAAGCATATAACCTGGAGAAATGGCAGTGCTGACTTGCTTTGATGCCGAATATATGTGCCTTACAAATGGCATTTTCTTAATAAACCATTCTCCAACCCAGAAGATGGTAGCACCCACCCATGAAGAAACAAATATGCCAACCAGAAATATGAATACCAGAGAAGTAAAAAAACCAAGACCTGCAATGTCACAGTTAAATAATAAGCACTTGCCACAAACATAACATGGATTGATGACAAAGAGAGTTCTTTGAATTCCATATCAAGCATATAATTAAGTTTTATGGAATTTATTACTGCAGTAGAGGATCTTAAGTCAAGATTGTTTCTCATCAATTTATTCAAACAAAAAAAAATCAAGAATACAGTTTCTAATACCATCAATATTAACTTTTTATCCAATTAAAACATAAAGCAGAACATTTTGATTGCTTTCCCAAATGGCCTAGATTTCCTAGGACTAAGGGTAAGTAAATTCTTGGTACATGTGAGATGTCAACCAAATATTCCCTTTATAATGACACAACATATAACAAGTGATCCAAAGAGAATCTCTGCAAGGCTGCAAGCAAGATCAAAGTATATGTACAAGAGTTACCAAATATGTTGATTCCAAGTTTTGCATATAGTGGACTGAAAAAACCATCAACAAATTGAATAAACCACCATGTGATGAAGAATGTGACAGCAACAGGAAAAAGAACTACGCTGCAAAACGTGAAAACAAAAGAAAAGGTATTATGAATAGATAAAAGGTAATACATTGTTTTGATAACATGTTTAACTTAGTTGTGAAAGATGTACCATCCAGTCATAAATTTTCTTGACACCCAACTTTGAAGAACAGCGCAGCATGCCTACACAAAATAGTCCAGGCCAACCATTATCAGATTAGTGAAATAAAAATAATCTATACAACTCATTTCTTGTGAAACACGGTTTTTTTGCAAATTAATAGGGAAAAATTACAGCATTGAGAGTTCAAAGTTTTATCTGATTCTAATATGCACTGAAAATGAATGAATTGAAAGGTACATTCCATCGGATACTCCAACCGAGGACATTAATCATACGCCAGAATAGTCATTAGAGCACAGAAATGCATCGAGCAAAAAAATGTTCTGCCTCCAGAGTTAATGAACTGGCAGTTTTTTCCTTCATACAATTCTTTCTAAGGGGAAGTATCTAGTGCAAACCCACAGGGGTGCTAAACTAAATATGGGTTTGCCCCCAGATACCCCCCCCCCCCCCCCCCTCCTTTTCAATACACTTAATACAATAAAGGTCTTCTCAAATCGTTATAGCAATGTCTTCCTGTGCAAAAGACCACACCCGAATACATCAATCGCATCTTGTAAACTAAAAATTTCCAGACTCCAAATGTCAGAGGGTACTTTCTCAATACCATCACGCAAATGACATAAAAAGAAAAATATGTGCTAAATTCAGTCACCACTTGAGTACTTAACTATCAACTTTGCAACCACATGAAGAGACAATCTCAAGCTTTAACACACCTCCCAATCTCAACAATCCACCCAGCCAACAAACCGCACACGAGACCGACATCCACATTGGGTGGGGATATCAGAGTGCAGCTTTCCTAGTATAGCAATCCAACTTACAGGTGAACTAAACAACCTCCAAATTTTCCCCATAGGTTTCCCAATTGCAGAAAACAATCTCCCCACTAATCTCCAGTACCAGCTAATTCGATCGAACTTAGCTAAACACCTGAATCTAAATCCATCGAAAGCTAAATCGATGTACCCCTGGAACCACCATCGAATTTGCCAGCCACCCCACACGCGCGCGGGCGGAAACGGGATCAAATCCGCACAGATCCGACTATCCGGAGGCACAAATCTACGCACCGAACGGCCGGCGGGGCCCTAACAGAGCAGCACAGGCGCGCGATAAGGCCAATGCAACCGCGGCGCACGAGGCGCCAGAAGGCGGGCAGGGTTAGATCGGACCTTGCGGGTGGAGGTGGTGGGGGAGCTGGGGCGCGGCGGCGACTTGGCCGGGTCCTCGGGGTCGACCGCTTCCGCCGCCTGGCTGAGCGGGACCGACGTGGACTCCTTCTCCTCCGCCATGGCCCCCTTCTAGAAGCTTCTCGCGAGCCGGGTGGAAGCGCTGCGGGAGACGCGGGGAGAGGGGAGGGAAGGTAAGGCGTCGCCGCGGCTGCTTTTGGCTGGCGGCGACGTCGAAGTGTCAAACGTGGCGTGGCGGAGTCACCAAGTCCAAGCTGCCCCCTCCTCGAGTTATGACAGGGGCCCCACCTGTCAGGGTGCCGCCCCGGGGGGCTCAGCTCGCCTCGACTCCACGCGGCGGTCAGTGCATCGGCCGGCCCGTGGGGCCCCTCGTGTGACGCGGATCCACGCGTCATGGCGAGCGTGCGCGGGGGGCTAACGACTAGAGGTGGGATTTGGGCCGGGCTTCTTTGGGCCAGCCCGAAGCACGGCCGGCACGGCCCGGCCCAAGCACGGCCCGGCCCGACACGTGGCGGGCCGTGCCGGCACGGCACGAACGGTGGGCCGGGCTGGGCTTCAAAATCCGGCACGGTGGGCGGCACGGTGGGCGGCACGGCACGACAGATCGGGCCGTGCTCGGGCCGGCACGGCACGAAGAGCACGGTTGGCCAGAAACTATTTAAAATTGATTTCTTAACTATAGTAAATTGTACTCATGACTCTCCTTGAGCTTTTCTATTTGACTAGTTGGGTAGGCCTATGCTAGATTGTCGGGCGATGTCCACGTACGCCATAGTCTAATTTGCACCAAGATATGCATTCCATTAGACTAGATGACCAAGTTCGAAAGTGAAATGGCATGAGACAATAGAATTGAATTTTAAGTAGGTTTTTAATAAGGCGGATACAAGAGAAAGGAAGATAGCGGCCACCGCTACCATTGTCGCTGTCGCTTTTGTCGTGTATAGTTACTTTGGGCTGGGCTTGGGCTGGCACGGCACGAACACCGGCACGGTGGGCTTTGGGCCGTGCTTGGGCCTGGCCGAAGACGAGGCAAGCCGGCACGGCACGGCACGACGGGATAACTGGGCCGAACCGGCACAGCACGAAGCGGCCCAAAGCACGGTGGGCCTGGGCCGTGCCGGCACGGCCCGGCCCAATTCCCACCTCTACTAACGACTACCCGTGACGGCGTCAACGAGGAGGCGCGTCGCTGCCGGGGACTGTGTTTGTTTGGGGTCGCGCCGCGCTGGCCCGAGTCGAACCGGGGGTTGGCCGGGGAATGGGGCCCAGTCCGAGTCAGCTCAACGGTCGTCGTCCATGCGCCCGATGGCCTCGTCTCCCATCTGCCCGCTTCCCATTCCCCACCGCATGAATTCAAAAGCATGAATTCCAAAGCATCATTAACTGAGCAATACCAACAACCCAAAGGCATATAAAATCAGCTAGCCTAAACCATCATGGCATCTCCAATGGTCTGAGTCAGCTAGCTATATGCATGTACACATCAGCATATATCCTATGTGGAGGAAAGAGGGTATGCAAAAAAAATCGAACCAGCTCTTTCTTAAGCACTAGTCTATAACGCCAAACGAGGCAGCCTCTATAAATTCTGTGTGTGCATGTAAGCATCAAATAGCTATCCTTATAGATAGTTCTTTAGAATGTTAGCTTTAGTGTGTACTATATAGATGATGTGGAAATCTTATAGTTAGTTGCTAGCTATAACCATTGGAGATGCAACAAGCCAAGCATTAACAATATGGTAATTGTACTCAATAGCAAGGGTGACAAGTAAGCAGGGATCATGTGGTGTGTGAAACAGAAAAGTTACGACCACGAGGTACTTGTCTTGATCAGGTTCGGCGAACTTGCTTCACAAGGGATTGGGGGTGCGCAATCGTCCGAACGTTTCTTCCAAGGCTGCATGCGAACTTACAAGATAGAGCGAAGATGGATCAGATCAAAGCTAAGATAAACTTATGGAGAGACGGACAGAAGTGCAATTGGCTGGAAGAATTCGTGTTTGCTAAGCCTCCATCATGCGAGTCTTCGTTCGGCTGTGCGAAATGCTGTTTGGCTGAGCAAACCACGCTCCACGGCCCACTCTAAAGAACCCGTGCGTAAAACGTGATTTGGCTGTTAAGACTGTAAAAAAGCTCGAAACTCACGAACTACTCGAGTTCGGCTCCTTTTAGGCTCGATTCGAGCTTGGCTTGAACTTTAAACAAGCCAACTCGAGCTTTATCTCGAGCTAGCAAGCTTCACCGAGTCGAGCTCGAATAGTTCGCGAGTCTCGATTCGAGCTTAAATAGTGATACATATTAACTCTTACCGAGCTTACTCGAGTCGAACTCGAACTCGAGTTTTTCTTATTGTTGAAAATTAGTGTATATTTGAATTATTTTGACTGTTATCGAGCTTACTAGAGCTGAACTCGAATTTAAAATTTTCTTATTATTGAAAAATAGTGCATAATAAATTATTTTAATTGTTATCGAGCTTCAACGAGTCGAGCTCGAGCCTAGGTCTAGACTTGATCCCAACTCGAGCCTGGAAGGTCAAGCTTGCTCAAATTCGGTTCGTTTATAGTCCTGTTGGTCGTGTCCTTGGCCGAGAAAATTGATGATTTGCCATCTTCAAGAATGGGCTTCGCACTTTTACCACTCTCAATGTTGGCTTCGCAAAAATGTCATGTAGTACATTAATTTCTTGATTAGTATGCCATTTCATCCCTTTAATTCATTTTTTTTCTTTTTCTAATTTTAGGGACTGGAAAATACCCTTCTACCCCTGGCTAATTCCTCTTCTTTGTAATATCGAGTGGGATGTCCAGCCTGGCATCCCAAAGCAACCGGCCCATGATCACCACGGCAGCGGAGTTGGCGCTGCCACCACGGCCGGCAGTAATACTACCTCTGCGGCATCGTCCATGGCGTCGTCGCTACTACTCCCTCCGAGGCTCGCGCTTCCTCCGGCTGCCGTCGCCGCTTCCAGCGTCTTCAGCAGTGCGAACACTCTTGCTTCGACGTTTTCGTGTCGACGGAACTCGGTCGCATCGGTGCTGCTCTCGCCGTCTTCGTCTTCGTCTCACCGGCGGTCCATGTCTGCGCGGTTCGCGACGTCGCTGGTGCTGCCGTTCACACGGCCGCGGCGGGGACCGTCCAAGGACGAGCCTGACATCACCTACTCGGTGTTGTATGGCGACAAGATCGTGTAGATATACACATATCAAGTCTGTGCGCAGCTTATGTAATAATCAACAGTTAATGTATATTTTCCCCTTTCATCATTCTCTGAGTCTTCTTCCTTTGAACAATTGGGATGGAACACTCGTATGATCAATACTAATCTACCTAGCTTGCCTCAAACAAGCCAATTGTCATACACTGTATACGCCTCGCTCAGACATGTTCAACAAAAGAACTTTGAAACTCGAGGTGAAATCAAGATACATGTTAAGATGAGATTAATGGCGCAGGGGGAAGGGCGGCCGCGTGTGCGCAGGGGAAGGGCGGCGGACGGAAGGGCGCGCGACGCTTCAGCTCTCGATCGAAATCCCTCCATGCATCTACGTGAGAAATTAGCTATGGGTAGAAGGGTCTTTTCCAGTCTCTGAAATTAGAAAAAGAAAAAGGAAATGAATTAAAGGGATGAAATGGCATACTAATCAAGGGATTAATGTACTACATGATATTTTTGCGAAGCCAACGTTGAAAGTGGCAAAAGTGCGAAGTCCATTCTTGAAGATGGCAAATCATCAATTTTCTCGTCCTTGGCCAGCCGTACCATGACGGCATATTGGCCACTGCCGCCGCTGGCGCCGGCCATGCCGCTGAAAGCCACGTCGGCCATGGCCGCCGTCCAGCCTACGCCTCTACTAGCCAGCCGCGCTACCTCCCGGCCTACTCGCCGCTGAGGCACCGCTGAGCCGACAACGGCACTGGCCGCGTCGTCGTCAGGCCCACGTTGCGCTTGGCCGCTGCTCGGCCGTGCCTCCTCGGCCACGTCCATCCGCCCACTGCTGCCGTGCAAGTTTGCAACCGCGCCGTCACCAGCCACCGGTTGTCCGGTCTGCTACGGCGCCGCCCAGTGCATAAGGAACGGAGAGGGAAACACGCGGGAAGGAGAGAGAGATCGGTAGATTAGAGAGAGAAAGCACCAACCTCTGTAGATGAGAACTAGGGCCTGTGCAGGAGGTGGGTTTTCGCCTTATTTATCTCCTCTTAAGCCCTGATAAAGATGGTAATTAGTTGGTCTAATTACTAATTACCCTCCTATTCCCGGGTGCTACAATTGGGCGGCTTGCCTTCGCTTCTTCTTTAGTCGTGAGCACCTTACAAATCGTTGAATCACTAGGTGAAGCTCTGGATCTCTTTTGTGTTTTCATAAACTCATTCATATTCTTCATGAATCGTGATCAAGATCAAAAGAGAATATAGTGTTGGGGGTGTCTTGCTTCCTCAGGATCAGGATTCGAGGGAGAGGAGAATGTGGAGCGAAAGCACCATGGTTCAGATCAACAGGCACCATGCGCCGCGGCTGCCGCGCGCATGGCGCTGCGGCTGCGGGCGACGATCATGCATGGGCGACTTGGCCAGCGCGGCGGGCTCGCCGCCGGCTGGTTCGTGACTCCTCGTGTGCGCTAGAGGCGGAGGACAAACGCTTCAATTCCATCTTTGGGCCAGTATCTCATGCGCTGGAGATGGGCCTCACGTGAGATGCTTTCCGTCGTACAAGCGTCGTATCGTCGCTATGATACGTGAAGCAATTTCCAAGAAGAATATGGGCCTATTTGATGGGAACTTCGCTTTTCTTTGATGTACACATGTGAACGAGGGTTCGGTTCTCTTTCCTGCTGGCATATTTGAAGCCCATAAAAACATCTTAGCGAGCAAGCAAAGAATGTTTCATCATTAAGGATTTAAGGGAAGGGTTTGAAGTTGCAAATATAAAGTAGTAATACTTCATTCACCATCCATGATCCAGCTGGTTGTTCTTCTGCCATCTTTTGTAAGATCATTCCCACGCCCAGTATCATTTATTTTGTCTAACACGGTTGATGTCGACATGTTGATGCTATCCAACCCAAGATAGGATGTCCTGGATATGATCCATGAGTCATGGTCTCATGGACATTCTCTACTGAAAGTTAAACATCATAGTAGTATTTACGTTTCCTAATCAGTGTACATACGTTGAGATCAATTTTTTTTAAAAAAGAAATGACAAGAGCTCTGCCAATACAAAATGGTAGGCCTGATCCCGTACATGGAGATCATCATGAGTTTTTGACATTTTTAGCACTGTTTGCATATATATTTATAAAAAATAAGTAGTATGTCTGCCGTATTGAAAAAAATGGCATTTAGACACGTAGGCCCGCTGTCTCGCCACCGGACGGCAGCTACTTGACTGTGTAATTTTTGATAATTTTATCTACTGTGAATATTGCTAAAAAATTTGTAAAATTTTGATATTTGTAGGAGTTGTTACATATAACAAATGAGATCTAAAAATTACAAAATTTTATGTGAAGCCTTCCGACACAGGCATAGTAATTGTGTAATTTTTTAAAAATTTATATACTCCGAATTTGTCACGTTAATTCATATTAATTTAATCATGAAATTAGCGATGCTCAGGCATCTTTTGCAGTGCCTGACCTCTGTCCTTCGCATATATGTTAGCCCATTGATGCTATTTTTTCTTTTCCGCTATGTCCTTCGCACAATTGTCACTTTATCTGTGTCGTCCCCCTCGCGCGCTCCCTTGTCTGCACTAATATCGTTATGTCTGTACCGTCCCCCCTCGCCTGCTCTCTCATCTACACATTTGTCGGTATTTCCATGTCGTCCCCCCTCACCCAAAGTACTGCTCGTCAACAAGGAGCCTTTTAATTTGCGGGGTGAGCTCGGGTTCCCTTTTCGCTTGGCCATAAATATGAAAATATGAACCTCTCGTAGTTCATCATCGTTTATCTCAGTCGCTCATCACAGAAGCTCATTCTTACGATCATCACTCAAAATTAAGAGTGTGTAGTTCATTATTTTGAGAAGCCAGTGCATAGCTCATAAAGGACACGACAATGCTGATTGTTTCTTTCGAAAGGCAGGTAACTTTTTATCGCATGCTTTCAACATTATTCCCGTAGTCCTAGTTAATTAGTGTTATTTAGTTAATTGTAATTAATGTAGTTTGTATTATGAAGTAAGTAGGTCGTAGTAATTTTGACATAGTTTTTACTATTTTTGTGTATATATGGCACTCATAATTTGTTATTGTATGGTAGTATGCAAATTAACTAGTCGTAATTATTTAGTGTCAATTAGTTAGGGTTAAGTAATGAGTTAGTGCTAAGTAATTAAGTGCTAAGGATGACAGTAATGAATCACTCATAATTTTTTGGACAGGTAATCAAATTGTTGATAATTAATGAATTATTTGTATGTAGTTACACGCATGTGATCACTAATTTGTAGTAATTTACTATCATTATCAATCTTCGCACTAATATTTTGTTTATCCCATATGTTGCAATGTACTCTCAAAATTAAGGCCCCGTTTGGCACAGCTCCACCACCAGCTCCTTGGAGCTGTTTGGAGCTGTTTTGTGCCAAACGGGGTAAAGCAAAATAGCTCCACCCAAGGAGCTCCTTAAAATCTGCTGAGACAAAAATAGCTCCACCCAAGGAGCTGAAAAAAGTAGCTTCACTTGGCTCCACTTGTGAAGCCAAAAAAACAGCTCCACTTGTGAAGAGGAGCCCTGCCAAACAGGGCCTAAGAGTGCATAGCTAATTATTTTGAGAAGCTAGTGTATAGCTCACTAAGGACGTGGCAGAGCTAGTTGTTTGTCCCGAAAGGCAGGTAATTTTTTAGCGCATGCTTTCAATGTTATTCCCATAATCCTAGTTAAATAGTGTTATTTAGTTAGTCGTAATTAATACAGTTTGTATTACGAAGTAAGTAAGTCGTAATAATTTAGACATAGTTTTTACTATTTTTGTGTACATATGGTATCCATAATTTGCTATCGTATGGTAGTATGTAATTAAGTAGTCATAATTACTATAGTGACAATTAATTAGGGTTAAGTAATGAATTAGTGCTAAGTAATTAAGTGTTAAGACGACGGTGATGAACCACTCGTAATTTTTTCAGACGGGTAATCAAATTATTGGTAATTAATGAATTATTCGTACGTAGTTACACGCATGTAATCACTAACTTATAGTATTTTACTGTCATTATCAATCTTCGTATTGATATTTGGTCTATCCCTTTTGTTGGAAGGTATATTTTTACTGGAGCTTCTCGACCAGTTCTATGATGAGAATCATCAGTGCTACTCATGAATGACGGGTGACACGGCTGTCCCTCCGCCCTTGAAGCTACGGGGAGGGAGGGATCATTGGGAGCTGGACGAGCACTACGTGCCAATCCTGCAGACCACGGACTTGTTGCCTTTGCGAGGCTGGTCTCCATCGGACGCCAGTTCACCATCGACGACAACCTGCTCGTGGTACTGGTGCACAGGTGGAGGCTCGAGAAGCACACATTCCACTTTCGGTGGGGTGAGATGATGGTCACTCTACAGGACGTCTCGGTCTTGACCGGTCTCTCTCTTCGAGGTGACGCTCTTGTTCCAGCCCCTGCACCTTCGGGCTGGAAGGAGAGACTGGCAGACGGGTTTAGCCTGCCTATCCCGAAGGGTGCTCGTGGCGTACCCACGCTTGGCTGAAGAATTTCGGTGTGTGCTCGCAGGATGCACCGCTTGAGGTCAATAAGACGCACCCCATCATGTATCTTATTCAGCTCTTTGGTTGGAGCATGTTTCCAGCCAAACACGATGATATTTGCAACGCCGAGTTTGGGGCGATGCCTCTGTACAGCTGGGGATCAGTCACATATTAGGGGTTGTGTGATGCTTGTCAGCGCGGCATTGCTGATAACCCCAACCTATGCATCTGCTACGTGCTCCCGTAGCTGTGGAATTGAGAGCACTTCCCTGTCAGGCGTCCGGTCATTGTGATGCTAGTGCACCTGTTCGACGAGTTCGCTAACCTGATAGACAGGCTCACTATGAGATTCTGGTGGACTGGTGCCCGTCTGTGCTGGGCCAAGGGCAGATCGCCGAGGTGTTACTTGTTGTGGCACAACAAGTTCAAGTCATTGCACGACAGCAACATCATCTAGGGTCCATAGACTGTAGAATTTGTGGAGCATGTATTGCCGTACGGGCTGTCCCTGCAATGCTTGCAGGATGCGGAGCTATGGGTGATGACACACCATCTAGTGTTCTCGTACATGGTGGAGGTTTACGCGCCGCAGCGTCTAATGCGACAGCTCGGTTTCCATCAGGTCGTGCCCCTACTGGACCACAGGTTCCTACTGCAAGCTGTACACCGGTGAGTCAAACTCCATCTGAGTAATATTTACATTTTGTACATCTTACTCTGTAACATCGATGATTCCAGAAATATAGGCAATTGAGGGCGGATCGGCATGCTACGAACTGGCGGCCATTGTAGCCTGGGTGGACGACGGCATGGACGGACAAGGCGCACCTAGATGCCATTATAGAGTAACGTTCATACGACGTCTGGACATACAACGAGTACTTGGAATGGTACATACCCCAGTCGCATAGCAAACTCACCGTTTGTCCACCAGATTGCCCCTACGCAGATCACGCACGACAGTCTACAACGCTCGATCAATTGCAATAGCACTTCGCGGCGGCATGACAGTGTAAGACAATAACAACTTCTGATCATTTTATTTATTAAATTCATATTGGTCGTTACTGAACCTGTTCCGTATGTCACTTCAGTTGGAGTGGCACAGCGCATCACAAGCGTGTCTGAGACCACCGTCACCAGCCTGGACACACCACCAATTGTGTAGAATACTTTGAAGTACATCCTAATGTAGGCAAAAATAATGCATAACCTGAGCTGCGGCCGTTCG
The DNA here is from genome assembly GCA_017311315.1 of Dendrocalamus latiflorus. Taxonomy (NCBI): domain Eukaryota; kingdom Viridiplantae; phylum Streptophyta; class Magnoliopsida; order Poales; family Poaceae; genus Dendrocalamus; species Dendrocalamus latiflorus. Next base: position 13,176,289 of record CM029647.1, on the reverse strand, counting down.
GCGGATCATGTCGTGCACATTAGGCACCCAGTAAGGGCACCATGCTCACCTGCTAGGTCATCGTAACCTAGCGAGTCCGATTGGCTATCGCAATCTACCGAGTCTGCTCGGTGTCATAGTACTAGTCGCCAATCATTTGCGAGCTGTATCGACGAGGATGTAACTTACGTACAAAGCTATGTTTTGTTTTCATGTTAGGCCTTATGTTCCACTGACATCATGGCGTTCTCCCGCTGCAGGTCCTCGTTGAGATGCATCACTTTTGACGTCCGCATCACCTACACAGAGTACCGCTCCCTATTGTTCATCTTCGCTGCACATCGGGAGGTACGAAATTCGCATTGTACATACGAAATATTTATTGTGACTAATATCGTTTCATCTTGCAGCCTCCAATTCAATGTGGGGGTGACGTCAAGTCCATCGATGATGATACATGCCTCCCAGATGCTTCCAGGGAGCGGTACACAGCAACGCAAACTGCTGGTGACGTCAAGTCCATCGAATTTAATAACTTACAATTGCTTTTACATCTGGTGCAACGCAAACTGCATCTGCATCATTGCATGCTCTTCTTCCATCTCTTTGCAACCAAAATATCCAGGAAAAACGATGTGATGAGACCACATCACCAAACTAATCAACGAACAAACAAAGAGCACATAGCTATCACACATGCGACATCCATCCCTTCTTGATTTGCTTGATGCGCCCATCTCCATCCCAGCCGTACTTACCTTATTCTTCCAGAAGAGAACAGAATCTGGTTGCTACTATTGGGTGTGAGGCGGCGGCGGGTGCTGGCTCGAGTCGGACCAGGAAGCCGTCGTCGCCGGGTAGGCCAGGGCGCTCTCCCAGTTCCACTCCGCCGCCGCTTCGCTCTGATGCGAATCCTGCGAGGAGTAGTAGTGCCCCGAGGCGGAGGAAGCAGAGGATGGGACGGTGGCCACCGAAACAGAGGAGGTAGGGAAGGAATAGTAGGAGCCCAAGAAGCCGCTCATGGTGCCCCCGCCGTAGGAGCTGGTCATGGCACTGCCTCCGTAGAACGGAAGAAGGGTACCTTGGTTGGTGGTGGCAGTCCTTCCCTGCAGAAGCATCTGGTAGCGCAGGTAGTCTGAGCTCTGGGCGGCGCCGGGGTAGACGGCCGGAGATGTTGAAGCCGTCGCAATTGGCGTACGAGTCGGCGCAGGGTTCGTGGTGGCGGTGGTGGCCGGGTAGAGGCGCGCGTCCTCGGGGAAGTTGAGCTTGGCGCGGCTGCCCCGGAACCGCAGCGCGGCCTCGTCGTAGGCGCGCGCCGCGGCCTCGGCCGTCTCGAACGTGCCGAGCCAGACCCGCGCCGCCTTGTGCGGGTCCCGGATCTCCGCCGCCCACTTGCCCCACGGCCGCTGCCGCACCCCGCGGTACCGCCGGCGCGGCGTGCCTGACGCCTCCGCGTTGGACACCGGGGACTGGTGCTCCTCCATGGTCGCCGCGCTCTGGGTGTCCGAGCTCTGCTCCGACGCTGCGCACGCACACATATATACACGCGCACACACGAGGCGTAAGCAAAAGCGGAAAAGAAAAAGGGAAAACGATAAGCGCAAGCGAGTTTGAACACTTGCTCTCTTTGCTTCGCGCTCCAACGCATGCACGCATGTGAATATGATGTTGCAAAACTTTGCACTATACAAATAAAAGGCGTCGATCTCTATCACCAAAGCGTTATTGTTGGAATGAAGTAGAAAGCAGTAGAGAAAGGTGAAACACTTCCACAACAGCATATTAAAGGCCATAAGTGATAGCACCAACTTAGAATTTGTACAGCTTTTCTCCTAGTTTTTTCAGGAAAGAAATCACCTTTTGTGTACTGTATCCTTGTAGTGTATCTCAGAGATGTTTTAAGGGGCCATATTGTAGTATCTGGAGGAGGACCTCAAGTGAGGCCCTCCCCATGGCATTTTTTTTTCCTATATGTGTTACGCAAGCACATCGATCGCAGTTCACACGTACATGTCGATGCAATGCACAAAGCAGAACGGGTTCACATGGAAGTAGATAGCAGAGGTGCAGTGAATTCGAAGGCTTGCTAGGTTGGTGAATGGCGTCCAACTGTGCAGCTAGTGGTGTCGTACAGATTGAGTGTTCATTTCTTATGTCAGCTACAGTTATGCGGTGGCTGGTGAGTCTCCCTGGTTCATGTGATTCAGTTCCGTCAAACATGTCATGCATACGTACGACTTCTTTGTTAATTCTTGCAATGGCATATTCTACACGCCTTTTCTTTTCTTTTTTATTTCTCTGTATTAAGCTAATTCATGTAATGCATACTCGCTCTTTTCTTGACCCATTTATGTGTAGGCTGATTCAAATTACACGCTCCATTTTTTTTATGCTAACAGCTAATGCTCCTGATTCTAAACAAATATACACAATTACATGCACGCTCTGAAAAAAGGAAATTGATCAGATGTTTCAGAAGGAACAGAGGAAAACGTATTGTGTGCCCGAAAGTGAAAAATATATATGCGCGGACGTTCCTATGTCATGGATTTCTCGCTTAAGTAGAGACGAATGGTATACTAGAGTTATCAAATATTGCAAAAGATCACTGCTATTTTGGAGCCATACGATATATAGCTAGGTGTACTGCCTTTAGCGTTTCTAATTATATATATATATATATATATATATATATATATATATATATATATATATATATATATATATATATATATATATATATATATATATATATATATCCTTGTATGGCATACGAACTAGTAGCAAACCTGCAACCTTAAAATAATTTTTGTCCATGCACAACGCTTGCCACGTTTCGGGACAAAGCAAACAAGCAGGAACAAAACCAAGGCAAAAGCAGAGCACGCAAGGCTTGGTAAGTATGCGTGATGACTCGTTTACCTGCGAACTCCGGCAATGGCGCGCCCGGGTAGCTCCCCAGCTCGTGCACGTAGCCTCCACCGTGCATTGCAGCCTGCTCCTCCCGGCTCCTCCCCTGCGCGCGGCCGCTGGCCGCCCACGCGGACTCGGACGCCTCCGGCGCCCACGGGTCGCCGCCCGCCACGACCCGCGTCAGCGCCGACACCATGGTTGACATCTCCTGCGCCTGGTAGGACCAGGACATGAGCTCCGCCGGGCTCGCCATTGTCATTGCAGCCGCCGCCGCCGTTGCACCGTCGTCGTCGTCGTCGCCTCCCCCGCCCTTCACCGGCCGTCCGCCGCCGCCATGTGGTCCACGTGGATCCGCCAGCTCGAAGCACATCAACGTCGCTCTCTCGCGCATGCAATGCAACAAGCTCCTCTAAGCAGACAGAGTCGTCTTTTCGAAGGGCAGCCTCTCTACAGAGTTCAACGCTCCGAATTTTTCAGGAGGAGGGCTTAGAGATACTATATAGCAGTAGAGCATTGGCGTGCTTCCAACGTGACAGAGTAGCCGTCTTGAAAAGTTCGGTTTCAAACGGGGCTGAAGGCTGATTCCGCTATAGCCAGGATTTTTTTTTCCGCTCCAAAACGGTGAAAATATAGTATGCGAGTTTTAACTGTTGGGTTAATTAAGCCTGTTAGTAATTATCCGTAGCTATTAGCAGCGCGTTTCACACCCTGGTATGATCGCGCATATGGTCGATCGTACGGTTTGCTATTTGATGGATACCGTGTTCGTGTAAACGAGCACACAAAAGTACAGGTCGGCAGTTTTGGATGGATATCTCTGCATCATGGTCTTGATTTTTTAGTCTTTTGGTTTTTACCTTTTTAAAAATTTGAAATAAATAGATTCTTTGAATAATTTTTTAAACTTAAAATCATATATACAATTCGCTATCATCTAAAAAATACCAAAAAAACTATTAACTACAGACAAAAGCATTAGCCTAGCACAAAAAACAGAGTCGACGCTACTGCCTCTGTGTTGCTGTGTCAATCAGTACTCCAAGTGCTAATCGCTTTCGCCGACATGGCGTCGGGAGTGTGTGTGTGTGGTTCGTGGTTCACGCACGCAACCGACTGCCCTGACGCGGTCAACCCATCCAATCTGACATAAATTCGTTAGCGCTGATCCAATTTTGATTTTCCTTTCCTGGTTTTGATCATTTCCTCGGATAATTTTCCAGACTACACGTACAACTTTTCTTCAGGTTCCGATGATTTTTCGCTTAATCGCCAGTCATGAGTGACTGGAATAATGTTTCGTCAGAGGATAGTAAGATTTGGAGTACCACAACTCATCAGTTGGATAGCCGGTCAAGGTTTAAAGTGATCATATTGATCGCGCATTTGACTTTTTCTGGATCGTTAGCCCTCTTTTCAGTATTTCGATAGGGTCTACGGTTTTGTTAGAGTTTCTTCTCTTTTCTCGAGTGAAAGGGAATGTAGGATACGCTTTGGTTGAAATTGGAGAGAGATAGCACCAAAATGCTTTGGACAATATACATAATTAGTAGCATTTGAAGTCATTTTGTGCGGTACGCAATTAGTCATGGAGATGGAGGTATCGAACTTGGGAAGATCATCAAACTTTGGGCATGTTACTTCTTAAATGAGAACTTTGGATTAAAGAAAAACTTTGGAACTGCTTGGAATCGAGCAATATTATAGTATTTTGAACTCATCTCGCAAACCATAAGATAGTCTAGCGGTATAGAGTTGTTTCTTTAACTGACTCCTCGTCTCTTACTAACCACATATTAGTGGGCTATTTATATAAATTTTCCATGACTATTTTTCGGGATTTGATTAGAATGCGAGTTTCCTCAACTACAAATTAGGTGAGTTATTTGTAGATATTTTAGTATTTTACGGGATTTAAACACATGGCCTATAGATTATAAGTCTTAACATGATTGCGCTAGCTAAGTTATTCCCACCTTATAAACAAATTAGGCAAATTTAGATATATACCACTTCAAAATATAGCAATCTTAGGGATGCCACTCAGTTTCTTAACATTAGTAATATACCATCCCACTTTCTTGCACCTTTGATATATGCTATTATCTCTCATTGCCCATTATTCCCATTCTTTTATCCTCTTTTCTCATGTGATGTTCCGTTTTTGCCCCTGCTTTGTTTGGATCGAAACCAGGCCACACATCAATCGGTTCAAGCCATCTCAAATGGATCGGACAAGAGAGACAACACTCTTCGCCTCCATTTCGAGCTCTTCACCTTCGAGACGCAGCTTCGCCCTCATCGCCCCCCCCCCCCCCCCCCCAAGCTCCTCGCCTCGACCGCCGCCACCACAGCCCCCCGAGCTCCTCGCCTCGGCTGACACCGCCGCCGTCCCCCGAGCTCGCGCTACCACAACCGACTTCGACCCCCGAGCTCCTCGGTGCGGCCCCACCACCGCCGTCCCGGAGCTCCACACCGAGGCTGCCGCCGCCCCTTAGCTCGACGCCCCTGACATCCACACCAACGATGCCTCTTGCTCGGGATTGTTTTGTTTTGGTTCAGGAAAGAGGTCGCTTGGTCTTTTTGATGTGGTGGTGAACCTTGTTGATGTGGTTCGATCCAAACAGAGCAGGGGCAAAAACGGAACATCACATGAGAAACGACGGAAAAAGAGGATAGAAGAGTGGAAAATGGGCAGAAATGGGAGATAATGGCATATATTTAAGGAGCAACAAAGTAGAGTGGCATATTACTAATTTTAAGGAAACGAGTGATATTTCTCTAGAAATTATTTATTTTGCACTGTATGTGTTTTTTTAGTTTTACATTCCAAACGGTTGTTGAGCCTTTTCTGAGATAGTTACGGAAGGTATTTATCGCGTTTAGTACAGAAGATAGAAAATATATTTATTGAAACCAAACTATTGATAGCCCAACTTCTATGGCATGTTCCGCGCGGGGGGGGGATACGTGGCGGTGACGATCTATCTACGGTGCGTTTTCGTAGCCACGCCAGACCGTTCGTTGGCGGCGACGTGGAGCACCGCCTCCTCCTGCCCTCTCCTGGGTTTGGAGGCCGACTTGGAAGTCGGCCGCTCGCCTTTGCGCTCGCGTTGTGGCTTATCCACTGCCGATCGCGAATGATGACCGAGTCGTGGCATGAGCGAGGCGCGTCTTTGGGATGGTGGGGCACCTCACCTGCGCGCGCGCGCGCGCGGCGCGTGATTTGGTGCAGTGCGCTCGGCTCTCGTCACCATCAGTCAAGTGGTGTTTCTGCACCACCGCACGATCATGTCCCGTTCTTTTCACCGTGTTATTGGCATCCAGACCAACCCATGGGTACATATGTCCATTAAAATTTGGGCCCTTTTATTGTACCAAAAATAACCACAAGGCGTCTATTTTTTGATCCAATGGACCAAATTAGTGAAACATAACGAAAGTTTTGAAAATTTGGAATTTTTTGAATTTTGGCCAAATTTTGACTTCTTGCCCAATTCGAAAACCTTTCGGCCAAATACACTTACCCTATTTGACATTTCGCCTTCTCTAGCCCATGGCGCCTTTTCACAGCTCGTCTTCACCCCCATTCTCGAGCACCACCCAACCAGTTTTTGCTCATCATCGCCATTCACAACCGTGACCGCCATTCACACCCTCTATGGTCGAGCTTGTCAACACCGTATCCTACTCTATTGCCTTCTTTATTGCCTGTCTCGTTGCGTAAGGCCACGCGCCAAGGCAGGCCAAGTCAAAACGTCACCGCCACCAACCAAGCCTCTCACGGCCAACAAGCCCCGCCCGCATTCTTTGACCACCACCATTAGCAAGCTCGCTAACGCCAAGGACGCGCCAAGATTAAGAATCCGCCGCAGCTACCGACATTGCCATCGCAACTACCACCGAAGCCTTCTGCACCTCCTCACCCCTGGCCAAGCACCATTACCCGAGCAAGGCGACCACCACTCCCAACCGCCATACTACGGCTATAAAAGCCCGCAAGCACCCCATACAATGGCATTGGCGCCCAATTCCACCCCAAACCCCCTCTTACCCCTCCGGCCAATGCCTTGCCATCGCCATCGCAAGACCCCAGTGAGCTTCGTTTTTCAATTCCCGTTAAATTCTTCACTATATTTCAATTGCTTTCGTCTGTAGCATCCTTGAGCCCCCACAAACCTTACCAAAGCTTTGCCTTAGTCTCCCTAGTCCTCTACCTAGTCAATGACGACCTTCTCCACATCACCGTAGACAGTCGGCCTCAAAGCTTTAGCGTCTAAACCACCAATGCCATGACCTTTCCCTTGCGCTTGAGATGCTCACAAACCACTGGTCTTCATCGATTAACCCTCGGAGTGACACTGTGCCATGGTCAAGGTCCATGGAGCTTCCCTTGCTGTCGGCCATCTCCAGTCAACCTTGGCCGCCACAAACCTCAAAAATAGAACCCTAGGCACTCCTGTGTCCCTTGTGTACCATTTCTCGCCACTAGGAAACCTCACCGGAGTCTAATCCCGCCCGCCTGCCCTATTTTGCGTCACGCGCCTGCTAGATGGGCCTCGCACGTGTAAAATAAACTAGGCTGTTCGGTGGGCCACACAAGGAAACTGGCCCCGCTCGGTTGGGCTGAAAATCTGTGGCTTATGGCTGAAATTGCACTGTAGCGGCTGAAATTTTACTGTAGCTGAAGGTGACTTATTTGGTGTAATTAAATCTAAAAAAATTTAAAAATATAAAAATATGCTAACTCAACACGGACAACGCAAATGAATACGGGAAAAAAGAACCGGCAAAAAAGCTTTAAAAAGCCCGCAAGCACCCCATACAATGGCATTGGCGCCCAATTCCACCCCAAACCCCCTCTTACCCCTCCGGCCAATGCCTTGCCATCGCCATCGCAAGACCCCAATGAGCTTCGTTTTTCAATTCCCGTTAAATTCTTCACTATATTTCAATTGCTTTCGTCTGTAGCATCCTTGAGCCCCCACAAACCTTACCAAAGCTTTGCCTTAGTCTCCCTAGTCCTCTACCTAGTCAATGATGACCTTCTCCACATCACCGTAGACAGTCGGCCTCAAAGCTTTAGCATCTAAACCATCAATGCCATGACCTTTCCCTTGCGCTTGAGATGCTCACAAACCACTGGTCTTCATCGATTAACCCTCGGAGTGACACTGTGCCATGGTCAAGGTCCATGGAGCTTCCCTTGCTGTCGGCCATCTCCAGTCAACCTTGGCCGCCACAAACCTCAAAAATAGAACCCTAGGCACTCCTGTGTCCCTTGTGTACCATTTCTCGCCACTAGGAAACCTCACCGGAGTCTAATCCCGCCCGCCTGCCGTATTTTGCGTCACGCGCCTGCTAGATGGGCCTCGCACGTGTAAAATAAACTAGGCTGTTCGGTGGGCCACACAAGGAAACTGGCCCCGCTCGGTTGGGCTGAAAATCTGTGGCTTATGGCTGAAATTGCACTGTAGCGGCTGAAATTTTACTGTAGCTGAAGGTGACTTATTTGGTGTAATTAAATCTAAAAAAATTTAAAAATATAAAAATATGCTAACTCAACACAGACAACGCAAATGAATACGGGAAAAAAGAACCAGCAAAAAAGCTTTAAAAAGCCAAAAGTTTAGAAAAAAATGAAATTTATGAATAGTGAAAAATAAGTCAGAAGCTGAAACTGAAATGAGAGGGACCTTAAGCCAACCAACCCAAGACCAGAGAAAAATAGTGAAGCCTAAAATCGAAACCCAAATTGGGCCAGGCCCATTACTGCAGCGAGCTATTGTTCACACCCAATCCACTCCTATTCAAACCCTAGGCCGAACACTGGTTTTCGACCCACTACTATTCACAGACCCGACCCACAACTATTCAAGATCTAATCTGATACTATTACAGCCTATTACTATTCCTACCCTGATCCGTAATGAACATTGTTAACTCGATACTATTCACCCAAACCTGTTAAAGCAACTTTATACCCATTTTGGTCCTTTTGACCCCGTGAAGCCCATTGGAATATCGATTGTGTGTGGCTCTAGCTCTACCAGGTGGAGGCTATAAAAAGAGGAGAGCAGTGAAAGACCTTGTTGTCTAAACTCATTCACACGCTAACATGTTGCATATCTATAGCTTGACATTACGAGTCTGAAACATATATCTTGTGGGTAAAACTGAGCAACTCTGCAGAGTCAAAATAATAAATGGTATTCGAATACATCGTGCTTCCGATAAATAAAGTTGTATTTCATTGGTGATTCTAATAACAAAGCATAAATAGTATTGGTGAGATCCCAAATTGGTAAATAGATTCGAAATAAAATTGCATCCACAAAATCCTTAATAAAATTATTATATCCCTATCTTTTGAGAATTCTGACAAGTAGTTAAATGGCATTTTCGTATGTAACTTGTTGAATACGGATGGTTATACTCAATCTTGCTTTATTTCCACCAGAACATATACTCGAAGAAGAATGGGTGTTTCAAATTTTCGTGTTAGGGTTACGACCGTACTCAATCGTTCCTGTGGTAATTTCTTCGATTCTTTTGAATGTAAGTCAAATTTTAGGATTGGATACCTGTTAAATTTCTAAAGTTGACTGTTAGGCCATATTTTAATCAAGTTAACTCTTTTTAAATGTTCATAAGCAGGCATGATACTCTTTCTATCTACAACGGAACTCTTGAGCTATTGCAGGATGTACGACGACCCTTTTCCCAAAAATGGGTTTGTTACAATTAGTTAGGATTTAATTGTACTACCAACTGTAGTACTAGCAGTAGAACCCAAGAGGGTATAATTGTAAAGTGACCGAATGGCATAAAAGTAATTTCTACAAGTGCCACGGCAGCACACATACGAGAGACAGTGGCGGCAGCACACCGGAATGGGTGGAAGCGGGGCGGCAGTGACAAAGAGAATTAACAATATATTTGAAGAAAAACTCTATAATACCCTCACGAAAAATAGATTTATAAAAAAAGTCTATTATGCCATCATAAATCAATGGTCAGATCTAATTTCCACTACCGTATTTTTATTACTAGTAGAATATACTTAAAATTCCCTAAAATTTACCGTTTAAATTACAGACGAATCGGGTAAGGATTATTTGAAGCTATACCGTTTCCTTTGAAATTTATGGCTTCCTGCAAAAGCATTTACCTGGAATGCGTAAACGCCTTACAAATTCTAGAAGCATTATTATCAATTCTCAAGGTTTGCGAACTAAATTTCCGACAACAGTTACAATGACTCGTTGGCAATTACTACTGTGTACCGTTAAAAGTGATCAGAATCGCGTGGAACCGATCGAATCAGTTATTGGGATCGATGTGAGTATGTGACCGTGACTGGTAGTTGGGAATTTAACTTTCGCAAAGAAAAAGCTTGATGGCTGTAGCCACTCGAGAAGTGAGATATTCGTGTGGCCCATAGACTCGATCGAGCTGGTTGTTGCGAGTAGTGACAAACGTAATGTACTCGTTCAATTTTTTTTTCGGTGTATGTGTGTTCCATGCGACATGTACTAAGTTGTTATTTTCTCTCTTTCTCTCGGTGTTCCCCGAGTGTCATGTGTTTTGTGCATATGAACCGGTCGATTTTTTTTTCTCAGTATCCAACACTGTAGCTGCACCCCTCTTAATGCTATGCAGTTCTTGTCGCATTTTGTCACACACTAATTTTGTTTTTCTCCCAAGTATATACATGAAGATCATGGTTAACACATTTCCTCAGGATATGATGTAACTTTACAATGGATATGATGCAATGAAGGGGGAAGAAGAAGACAGACGAAACAAAAGGGAAATAATGCCATGGAACGATCTTCCCCTGCGGTGACAACTGACAAGGACATGGCATCGTCGAGCAAGGACGGGAGAGAGGAATCAAAGTGACTGTTACATCATCCGGATTGGATCTCCCAATGATTGCGACCCAAGGGCACTCCATGGAGCACACTAGTTTCCTTATCCGATCGAAGAGCTGACCGAGCATCGATCGATCACATGCCACGGATCAGTGAGGATCTACTACACAAGAACGAGACATGTTAGCATGGTACTGAGAGATAGTGAGAGAATCCCAAACAAGCAACACATATCCCATCCATGGAGAGCAAAAGAGCATGCGTGGATCACCAGAAATGGCTTGGGTTGGTTTGGATAAAGGCTGTATTTATCTGGTTTTTGTTCTTTTACTATAACAATTGTTAGTTTATTTTAAGTAATTAAATAAAAAATATTATATTATTACGGAATGTAAAAAATTAAGAAGAAAAACTAAAAACAAATAAAACTTAAAAAGATAAAATTAAAAAGCTAGAAGCTAGAAATTAAAGTTGCTTGTATCTAGACCAAAGAGGGCAAACGCAAACGAGGGGCCTACAGCTCTGCGGGGGCGATCTCTAGTCCTTTGCATGCTCAGGTACACACACACACGCCCACATTTATCTTGTGCAGTTGTGCGAGATCATTTTAGCTGGGCCCGGCTCTCCAACCGCATCAAAGATCGGCTAAGGCTCGTGAGTGTACCTCCTCTTGAGCTAAACTCCCACCCAACAGTAGTTATCCTTATTTGTTCCTCTTTTGACCCTAGTTGTTTTTTTTTCTTCTCCCATTTCTATTTAAAAACCATAGTACGGTACACTAGAAATCGTCGGTGGCACCAGAACCATCGTCGAGCATAAGAGCTTGAATTGCAGTGTAAATGCAAACAAGCTTCGTTCGCGACGTTTGCTTTGAGAGCGAAAGCGTCGCTGCCAACGCTCACTCACAGGCTACACACGCAGAACGAGCCCACCTGCACTACGTGAGCCAGTCGAGAAACTACAAAGTGTGTCGCACGCCAAGTAGGGACCTCTACCAAATCTGGCATGAGAATCACAGAACGTGACACCTTATCTTACCTGGTACTACTCCTACTAAGTAACAGAAGGCCATCCATAGGATTGCGATGCAAGCAAGGGCCGGCGAGGGCACGCGAATGTGTACCGACGTGTTAGCACGGTCCCTACTTGGCTATTTGCGAAAGATTCTTCTCAATCTCTCTCTCTCACTGTCGCTGTCTTCTCTCTCTTTGTTTTACAGCTGACAGATGGGCACTACCGGTGAGGGGGCGGTGGCGACGTACGGTCGGAAGACACCATTCTCGGACCAATGCAATGGATGCATATCTTAATAGGACGTTGGAAAGGCTGCATGCACGCGTGCTGTGACGTTCGTGCTCGCTGCCCAATCAGCAGCCGTGGATCTTGCACTGTTCCTGCGCAAGGAAAGCACATGGCGAAGCTAGCTGCGTTAGAAAAAGCTTTCATACAATATATCAGAAACTGCTTGACAGGTAGGAGCAGGACAATCATGGAGCAACTTCGTGTTTAGTAATCATCACATGGGAGTTTTTGGTTGTTTGGAGCCCCAGATTGACCGCTTACCAGATTATAGAGGAGTTGGCGCGCCATGTTTTTGTTTGATCACAGAGACAAATATGTTACTTCCAGACAGACAACTACCTTGCATCATAGGAGGATCTAGGTTTTATTTTTAGGTGCATTTTGGTATCGTGTATGCTTCTGTGCTCCCCAAAAACTAATTTTCACAAATCTTGAATAGCTACTATCGGCAGTAGAGTAGAGGATAATTGCAGATTAGACCCTCAACGTGCCTTAAAACTGTGCCTTTTCACTTTTAAAGATAGCATAAAAAATTGAAAACAGCCCCTCATTTTTTTGTTATATGGAGCACTTTCCGGACAAGTTATAGCTCATATTTGAATCGCATGAGTTTTATAAGAAAAAAATAGTTTTTTCTCCAAAATTGCTGGCAAAATCCTCGATTCGAAATGGGGCTGTAAAGTTTGCTCAATTACCTCTCCCTTTCTCTCAAAAGGAGAGGGGAGAAAATTCAACTGCCTATATAGTACTATTGATACGCTTTTTTGGTCAAGAAGAAAGAAAGAAAGACAAGCAAGCAAAAGCCTCGGCAGACGGAAAAATTCACTTTGCGAAGGCCAAGTTTCCTTCGCCGAGGCGGCCTGCAAAGCAGTCACACTTGTCAAACCATTTGACATTCCTGGCTCTGCTACAGGGACGCTATTCAAATCGACGTGTGCAGAACAAGCTATACTATTAGTAATCTATGAAGTGAGAGAAAAATTCAAGAGTTTGCTTCCAGAAGACGACGCAAAGGTTTGGTTTGGCCAAGCACATTTCGAAATTCAGAACCTTGGGTCCTAACGTATGCTGAAAAAGTAAAGACAAGAAGCTGTTTGATTAGTCCTACTTTTGTTAAATTAGCTATTTATGCTTGGGAGCTGAACCTTCTGAAGCAATGGTTCCTACTCTGAAACTTTTGGTCGTCAAACATGAAGAAAGATTCGAAGCTTTTTCCTCGGAAAAACAACGCAAAGCATCTGCCGAACACATTACAAAATCATACTTTTGTCATAAGACATCGTGAAAAGGGTGGACAAGAAGGTTGTTTTGTTATTTGTGCAGTACTATTGGGATTGAGAGTTGAAAAACCTTGGAGGCAATGCCTCAAACTTCAACGTTCAATGCTGGTGGATTTGAAGTCCCAAGAAATGGAAATGTTCAAATGCTTGCTGCTAGTATAGTGCTAGCTTTTTTCGTCGTCTCTTTTGCGTGGTTCACGTCTCCTTTTTGACATTTGCCACTGCTGCTGCATTGCATGCTTGTCTTCTAATCTAAGCGTGCCTTGTAGCTTGCCGGTATCGCCTTTATCACTGACACACAGGCACATGTTTGCTGCGTCCGTACGCCTGTCAGGAAGAGGAAGACTTTTTTTTTTGAACTGGGAAGAGGAAGACTTGTACACAAGCCTGAGGCCAAGAGGGCTGCTAACTTGCGGCACCTCTTCATGAATGCCAAGCTTCATGGATGGCTGGAAAGTGATGCCGGATATGCCTTATGACTTTTAGCTTAAATTTTATCTGTTTGTGAGATAGAGTATAGAGAGAAATAATCACGTGTAATTTTGACCGATATAGATAAAGTCAGGACAGTATCTACTACAATCGAATTGTAGACCCCGCCTTGAAAGACAATCCATTTAAAAACTAGTTAATGTAGAAAGTGAAACCATAAGCAAGTTTCTCTCTAGACCATGTCTGATGCATTTGCAAGTTTCTCATTTTTCTTTCTTGCAAACAACTAGCCGAATTTTCCGCATAGTTGCTAGCTAAAATAATATGTATGCTTTTATTTGAAAATAGACTTATTTATCATATAACTCTAATACTTATAAAGTATGTATTTCTTATATAATTGTAACAGTTCCAAGTATATCTGATACTGTTATAAATAAGGCGGTATGAGTATATATTCAGTTTTAATTCCAACTAAATTAAACATATATTCAGAGCATTTTCAGCAGGATATAAATGACATAAATTGCATATAATCATGTAATTCCATCATGTCATTCATACAAGTGCACATATCCAATACATATAACCAAAATACTGCTGAAAAGAACATGACAAGTATTCCCATGACAGGGAAGCAATTATGCACAATAATTGCTTGAAAATTGCTCTCAGAACAGAGTTGCTCAAGATTTTTTATCTTGGCCTTCTCATGCTAATGTCGAAACTCTTCACTAATGATTTGATAACTAGAAATCAAGATTTGAGCTCTGAACTATGTTTCTACTATTACAAACTTGCATATACATTGGATATCAACTTCTAATTTTCAATTTAAACGTTCACATGCAATGAATTATCAAGCAGTTTATCTGACAGTGTTCTAGAAGATCAAACTACAATATCAAAAGACGAACAGATTAAAGAAAGGATCTCTTCTAGACCGAACTAGACAAAATGACTACTGCATATCAAATAATCTCAATTGCTAGTCAACAAATTTGCTCAACCGAAATTTATACAGCTACGCTACAGACAATAGAAACTAATTCAATTGAGCTCAAATCTAATCCAGTTATCTAGACCAATTTCAGTATTCAACAGTTTCATCACAGAGCACAAGTTCTGAGCCCACAAGCAAACATAGCAACTCCCAGTACTTGATCATAAAACAGAAACAAAAGAACAAGTACAGCTGCCAATATTTGCGAAAGAATCAAAATACTCACGGTGCATATGACACTCGAAGTCGTCTAGAAGTAAACCGAACAGGCAGAAAGAGATCAGCTGACAAGAATCAGGCAAGGCACACCGAAAGATGCTGTCCCAGAAAATCTAGCGCTCCTCTGTGCTGCTGCAAAAGAGAAGCGAGGTAGACGGAGATACAATGCCGCACTCCAACCTTGGGTAGCCGAAGCAGGAGTCGAAGGTTGGGGTTGATGCCGCACAAGACCACCAGAATGCATCGACCGAATGCACTCAAATGCAACAAAGGATCGTCACAGCCTTCTCCATACCTCGGGTCAATCTTTCACCTTCAGATTTTCCCTCACACCCCACTAGACGATAGGGTTCACTCGAAAATCTGAAGGCAAAAGCCCCAATCGGAGATGGCATAGAAGCACCAACACTCCTCACAACTCGAAGACCAGAGAGGAAGAAAGCCAAAGAGGAGCAAATCGAGATCGGAAGAGATACTCCCTCAGAGGAAGAAATGACGGCCTTAAGTAGAGGAGGCAGGGGGTTGCGGCGTGGTGACGCGAGCGACCGGCTCTGAGGAGCCCGGGCCAGCCCACGTTTCCGCCCCCGCTTCTCCAGCTGTTGCCTCCCCACTCGCCGCCTAAGTCGTTCGCCGAAGCACCAGATTCAGGCGAATCACATCCTCCCCCCTCATCTCTTCTCTCGGCCCACTTACAGGTGGGCCCCACCTCTTTTTCTTTTTTCTTTTCTCAATTGGGAAAGCCCTCACATAAACCAACGGATACTCCATCCGCTCTTTTTTACTTGATCTTATATAATTCGTGCTGTCAAATTTTCTAAAATTCGACTGCCAATAGATTTAAAACAATCTAGATTGCTATACAAAAAACATTATTGGATTTGTCGTCAAAAATATTTTCATAATATTATAATTTTATCAGTATATCTTAGTGTAAAGTTATAAGAAATAGTGACCAAAGTCGCTCTTCGGAGACCGTAAAAATAAAAAATATCAAGTAAATAAGAGCTGAGGAAGCATAATCTAGACACACTAAAACAAACGGTGTAGATCTTTATCTATTTTTTCGATTAATATAAAAATTTCTAACCCTTGAGAGCGGCCTTAGTAGCTTTTGTCTATATTTTAATAATATAATAAATAATAGATAGTTTATTTAGAGTTTTTAATCCTTTGTTATTGTACACAAGCATCGGAGATTCGTGTGCTGTCTCTTGTAACCATCCGTCTGCAAATTACCAAGGGAAACATATCAGTCGCAAAAGCTCGTTTAATTGAAAATACAAAAAAGGGAGAAAACAGAGAATATATATTTTGTGCAAGAAAAAAAAATATGTTTTTAGAAAAACATAAGGAAAACTGCTAAGTTCCATTAATAAGAGACAAGCAAGAAAACAAACTTTCGCTTGACCGGTGACCTCTACGCGCAACGGCCATTAATTGTTGGACAGATTAAATGTATTTGTACATCTTCTCATTTGTACTCCCTCGGGTCTGATTTAAATGCCATTTAGCTCTATGAAAGTGCTCCACACACGACGTTTTTATTAGCTATATTCACATAGATCAGGCGGAAATATGTTTTTTTTCCTCCTTGACATATATTGCCCACATTATTCCTAGATTCATCTTTTTTTTTAAAAAAATACTGAATCAATAAGTATTTGTAAACCAAACACAAACTCGCTCCTAAAAGACTTCTATTTTGACCTGGAGCCAGCAGTCTAATGCCAATACATTCGTATATATCACGTATGTACTGGAGCTACAAATTTCTGTGATACTAGTCTCCCAGTTGACGTTTACAGATAGCTGTGACACAAGTACCTCATTAAAAAACGGGTGGTGAGCAGGCCTACGTACCGGCCGAACCACCGAAACCATGGAGTTTTCTTGGCGATCATGGGGCCTTGATAACCATCTAGCCCTGTAGTCTAACCTAATTAACTGCTCAAACGAAGGTCAATCGATCTGACCTGCAGCGCCGCCCTAGCTGGCTAGCATCGTCGCATGAATGCGTCATGCGTGCAAAGTTTGATCAACGCACGGCAATAGAACTAACATAGATAGTACTACAAATTCAATTTCAAGCATTAAAACAACCAGTACTACCAGTACTAGACTAACAGGCCGTGTCAAACACACAAATACACACACACTCAAATAAATGGACGACTTTTCTACCGCTATTTAGAAATGTCATATTAGAATAGTTTTTTTAAAATGATTTATCGATATTTGATTCGTTCACACGAACGTTTTTACTAGAGTTAAAAGTCATCAGTTGCAAAAAAGAATGCACGTTTTTACTAGGTAAGAAGCATTGCCCTACGGTGTACGGTGATAGGGCAGAAGTGTCGCGACGCTGCAGCACCGTCGATTTTGTCCTGAATCTAGGGATAAGGGTCGGCACGGAGTAGCCGTAGCCATCAGTCCCCATAGGTGGCTGCAACTTGGACGTCCGACCGTGCGAAAACCGCCTGAAACGGACAAGGATCGGGGGTCGTGGAAACCGACCGGTGACGGTCCGGGCATCACCGCAGATGGCGGTGTCTTCCCTTCCCCTTCAAGACCACCATCGAGTGTCCTTGTCAACGCCTCAGGGCTGACCAAAGCGCGTGCATAAGTAGCAGCACACAAGAGGGTGAAATAATAAAGGAGATGCGCAAGTTGCCCTGACGGCGAGAGGGGTCGAATCAACTGGGTTCACACGACTCGAGTCGTGGATCTGTCGGTATCGGTCAAAGCTGCTAGTCTCCTGATACAGCCACGGCGAAAGATTTTTGTAGCTGGGGGCATCATGACAGCGTGACCACCACTGCTATACAGGCGTTAAAAACCTACAGCATATAGTACAGAAGAATTTTTGTTTCAAAATATAGTACAAAAGAATTTTTCTTTTTCAGTTTATACAGCACAGATGCGTCACTAACATTTGACCTTACGTCCCACTTGGCCATCGCATACCGGATGTTGTTTTTCTCTTTCAGTTTATACATCTTTGCAGTGTTGCTGACCAAATTTCCTATTTTCGAGATGAAGTATACAATATTCATGGTCAGTACATTTTTACATGTTAAAGAAGGCGATCGGAGCCACCGAAAATATACCAGAAAATGGATACAGGATCAAGGAACTAGCAACTAAATACAGGAGCGACTTACAAGAAAACCACCGTAATAGAAAAGTACTTTCATAGAACCAAACCAAATATGGAAGCGAAACAGAGAACACAGCAAGGTTCCTACTGCAGCAAGCATTCGCTCAAAGTCGGCTCCAGTGATTGACACACTGGCGCATCAAGTTCGGAGCTTACATACGAAATGTTGGCATCAAAATAACGAATATCGCATGCGATGCGACGACTCGAGTGGACTTCAGTGGCCTAACGTCACCCGCATGGAGGCCCATTTCTGAAAAGAATGGAGTTTGCCTGGAAAGCAAAACCCTTGTACAAAAAAACACTCCAGAAAATGCAGATAACTGAATGACCAAATTTTGCATTAACCCGAGCCTTGATAATCCTGAGATCGTATAAATGACTACACATTTTTTTTTCTGGACTACGCAAAACCATCCAGTTCAGAGAAGACAATGTTGAGGTCTTCAGAATTTGGTATTTACTGGAGCATGATGCTCCAGCCAGAACTAAAGTCCAGTGCAGAAGTCTGAATCCAGAAGCTAACAAGGAATGTTGACATATCATTGAAAAAAGGTCTCCAGTAAAACAAAGGCACAATCAGCATTCAAAGACGGTTGTGAATCTGGCGGCGATGGCAACATGTCGGTGTTGCTTCTGTTCTTTTTTATAGAAAGAGAAAATAAGATGTAGAAAGGCTGAATGATTAAACCTAGTAGAAACACAATGTGAAATCAACAGTACAACATATTGAGAACCAAGATATATACAAATTGGACAGCATTCTAGACGAGTTTGAGACATCCTCAGAAGGATGCATGGGTAAGGATTCATGGTGAACGGTGATTGATGCACACAGGAGAATCTCAAAACAGGGGAATTACCAGGAGAATCCTAAGTATCCTGCATCAGTGCTTTACAAAAAGAATCATGCTGACACCATCAGATGACTAGCACACACAAAAAAAAAAAACCCCCGGACAAGACTGCAATCCCCCCAATTCTTTGGAAATAAACAAACATAAGTACATGAAAATGGTGGTAAGGACTGATGGAAGCAGTTGAGTCAACAGGCATGAAGAGCATTTTGTTCCTGCCTTGCCAGATGTGGCCTGAATTCATCCGTTCATCAGCTTAACGATTCATGCCGCCAGTATCTACTCTGAACACATCATCAACTGACTAATGACCTTCTCTCTAAGATGGTGGTGCAGGTTTAGAGACCGAAATACTTGTTGTGATGACTTCCGATGAGACATCCCAACTTCCACTTCTTTGATCCCGACTCGAGCGCCGTACCTCGCCTCTAACTGTAGGAACCTGTGCATCTGTATTGGTTATAAGTTTGGAATCTGAGACTGTCCCTTCCATCTCATTGCTGTCCCTACCTCCCATTTCAATATCAATGCCATCATAATTATGGCGCTGTGAGATCTTCAAGAGATCACCACCAATATCAAGGTCATCTTCCACTTTTACCCGAGGAGCACCAGCTGGTTCCTCTTCTACCTCCCTAGCACGGTTAACTGGTGGAACTCGCACTTCCTCTTGTTTATGTGCCCGGAACTTGTGTTTGGAAGGCTGTACCTTGGCACAGAAGACTTCTAGAAAGTTATTCAGACAGCCTTGATCATAGACATTAGGCCTGCCATCTGATCTATACCGGAAATTCTCATATGTGGTCTGAAAAACCAGAGTACCTATATCAGATATTAGGAGCGGTGTACCGCAAAGGAAATATTTGTTTTAATCTGGGAAAAGAGTCCAAAAGAGCATTCTTGGTCAAATTAAGGTTTGCACTAGCTGTCTTAAGGTTTGCCTAGATAGTCCAACAGTGTTTTTCTCTCTCTAAATATACAGCCCAGTTAATATACAAAAGCAAAAATGAGCATTTTAAGATAAACAACCTAATTTTTCTTCTAATCACAAGTCAAAACCCCAGATAACTATAAATATAGCTCAGCAGTTGCCAGTATAATTGCTTTGAAGATTTTAAGCATGAGCTTGAGACAAGGAAGCAAAGCAAAAGAGGTCTCATAATAACTAAAACTCTGAACTGAACTCATCTGACGAAGGGGTGTGCATTTCCTCAAGAGTAGAAAACAGAAACAGCCACTTTTTCCCTCACAAATGCACAACTACAAAATGTAAAGGTAAAGGAGGAACTTCAAAGTTCAGTTGAAATTGGAAATGCACTCTTTCCCAACCGAATATTTTACTGTTTTCAAAATCTTTATGGTACGGAACATCACAAGCACTGTGCATAATATGATTAGATGACATAAACTCGCAATAGTAAAAACAAACATGCAAAAACAGAAGTTTCTGCTCATGAGTGCAGACAAATCACCAAGCAAAAGTAAAACAAGATACCCAATTTTACATCAACAGACCAACCTGGTTCGTGCTGATGAGATATGTATGAAATCCTGTGAGTCCACCAACGAACCAAAGAGAGATGAAACAGTATATCATTAGTGCCAAAGAAGCAGGTGAGTGTTTCAAAGCCTTCCACACTGTAGGATAGTCTTCGTCCATGAGAAACTTGATGTATAATGTCGACATAGCAAATACATAAATGCAGAGGATACTTGAGGAAGAAACAAATAGGAAAAAATACCGGTAATTGCGCTGCACAATGGACAAGTAGAAGTAAATTAAGATCAGCAGCCAAATCTCCCTCTCTCAAAAAAAGATCAGCAGGCAAAGATGAAATGGAGCAACTCAATCAAATTTTTATTAAGCTTGAAAGAAATCAATTCGAGACATGTTTATGAGTACCTCAGTTCCACATTATAGATGCATAGTTTTTTTTAAAAAATATATTATATATAGAAAATTAACCAAAACAGTTATAATCGGAGATCTCCACATGGATGTATAGGAGCATTTCACCTCTATCTAATTTTCTGAGGATTTCTATATCTCAGTGAACATGGAAACCAACAGTTTGCTTTTTGCACACTCAATTTTCTTCTATAACATGTGTATTGACGGGGAGTACCAACTGACAAGTGCATCACTTTGATTCCAATAACTGTTGCATGTCCATTAGATATTCTTTTGGACTGGGTTTGTTGAGAAACAGATTCAGTTTGAAAATTTTGATAAAGTTTTGAGTTCTACTTTTAACATTACATGGGCAAGCTAATTGTAACAGGTGCAGAAACTCACCTTTCGATCAAAAAGGTGCACCTAGCTTGGGCTTATCAAATAGGTACCTTAAGTGAAAATATGTGATCTGACAATTGCTACTAGTTAAATTAGTCTGAGTAGTTGCATGACCCTTTTGTCATACAGACTTTCCAGTAATTTTGGTGTCAAATTTTGTACAGACTGATACAGTGCTATTTGCTTAATTGGAGAATAGGTAACAAAAAAAACACAGTTGCTGCATCCAGGCTACTAAATTCAGGTTAGTTTGCTCACTGGAACAAGCACATCAATAATTTAACTTTTGCATCACTAAATGAGCAGTAGGAAAGAGTATATAAAAGACAGAAATTCCAGTAGAATCAAGGCAAAAGGCTTTCCCAAGTTCTATTTTTCTTGGGGGTCTACAATCACTTGTATTAACAAGAAAATCACATGTGTTCTTCGGTAAGTAAACACCAAAAACTAGAAGCACTGAAAATAATCACACAAGTTCCAAGCAAGCAAGTAAATAAGTGCACACACTACCTTGTTACTGCAATTGGGTGCATAAAAAGCCAACAGGTGTCAACATAAAAAAGCAAGGACATATATGTGAAACTAGGATGATTAAAATGCAATTTGCATTGTGTTGGCAGTGCTGCTCTTAGATGATACTAGTCAGCCAGTAATAATATTTGGGGAACTCCAATGGCGGACCTAAGAAAAAATTTAGATCGGACGACATGTACCAATAGAATTATCTAATAGGAAAGCAGGATATGCATAATTCATATTACAATCACACTAATAAGAGCATATGGCACTAAATGTAGTCCAACAAAATAATTTGCATGTAAACATGTAAGAATGAAGGTACGCTCTATCTATATTTGCATGTGAACAAAACCATCCAGATCCCAGTCTTGCTGCCTTGCTCGCTCCCCGCCCGCCTTGCTGATGCCTCACCATGATGCCTAGGTAGCCGCGCCCTGTGGCCCAGCGTCCGCAACAACCTCTCCACCAGCTCGCGGCCGCGTCGCGTCTTTCTCGCTTCTTGCCAGCTCGCCGACGCCGCTGTGTTGCCATGTCACGCCCCCCCCCCCCCCCTCAACACCGCCTCCAGAGTCCAAAACGAGAAGACCAGCTAGGGTCAAATGGGGTGTTCGTATGGTAAATGTCTAATTGCTGTGTGATTACTATGTATAGCATAGGCGGTAGGGAGCCAAACACCACCCACCCTACAACCCATGGCCTACTCTCACTCTTTGAAACACAAAAAATAGCAAAAAATAAGGCACATGGATAGCACCAGGCCCACCTGAGCGGCAGGGGTGCCCAAGCGGCATATAGGAGCTCCCCTAATTGCTGTGCCTTGGTGGTTTAATGGGCTGGTCCAATGAGTCGCCTCATGCGGCATTAGCCCAAGGAGTGAGCCATCTCTCCAAGCCTAGCGCACACGGCAACGCACTGCTTCTTCTTCCTTCTTCGTTGAGACAGGTAGACAACAGAGCTCCTAGGCCATGGCGAACGGGGGGAGGGGGTCTGGCCGACAAGGCAGCTCGGGCGGTCGCCCAGGCTCGCCCAAATGCCGAGTCCACCCCTGGGGAACTCTACTTTGTTAAAACCTTATGTTCAACAAATGTTTTTTAATGACCATTGACCACTAAGTTGGAAGATGTAAAAGCATTTCTACGATCAGTAGAGTACACCTTATGACATGGACAGTACAAATAAACAACTTCAATTACAGCAAGGAGTTCACAAAGAAAAGGAAAAGCATGTACAAGTATTATATGGTGTTTGTGTGCATAGCTGCATATTGTGGGTATAAGTGTGTCCTAGAAATTCTAGAAGAAACAAATTCAAGGCTTTGTTGAGTTTGCTGGAGTGTGTGAGTACTATCTTCACTAGTTAGTGGTTACTAGCTTATAACATAAAAACATACATCTTACCTTTCCAATGCATTGCCCTACCCAGGGGCAGTGATGATCAAAGCGTTCCACACAGTTGTTGCAAATGGAACAGTGTGAACACCGAGGAGGCCGAAAAACCATGCAAGTTTCACAATACTTTACTTTCACAGGCATTCCATTTACCATAACTTCTTTTATACGAGGAAATAGTAGTCTTCCAGGTGTGTCAGTAAGAGATAAATTATCATAGTGAAACTCTTCCTCTGGTGGATGAGACGCACGAGGTACAATACCAGGATCCTGAGCTGCGGTGACGAAGAGTAACAAAAGCACCTACAATGCAGAGTTGCAGGCAAGCAAACACACATTTGCTGTGTCATTAAATATTAAAATTGCTCACTAAAAGATGCATGCACGAAACAGCACCAGCATACTCACATAGATTGTGAACACTATTGCTACAGCAAGAATTGCATATCCTGCATTATATGCAGGAAATTGATGGCGGAGATGTCGGGCGACAAACACACAAAAGACTGCAACTGGGACAACAATGAGGGCAACAGAAACAAGTAGGGATTTAGCATCAGGTCCAAATATCAACCGCCCTCCAAAGAAGAACCTCTGCAGATGAGGCACATGGATCTGTTAGCGATAATAAATCCACCGTGTAAGACAAGAAGAATGCCACACAACGAAACTTTTCAATGATATAGCACATGACGACGTAAGTAAAACATCCCAAGCAATGTATGGCATCTAAACATGTTGACATGCTGTTCATGTTCTGAAACATCAATTCCATCTACAACACAAACAAAGATCATCCTGTAGCAGAGTATGGTGATTGGGGTCTCCATGCCTGCCACTCGGCCAGCCGCACCCAGAGTGGCTAACAGAAACAGGGACCAACCAACCAGTGACGCATAGTGTTGCACTGGAACAACATAGCCCATTCCAAACGAGCGGAGCCGATCCAGAACAGGATGCATTTCGTCGTGCAGCTCGTGGACAGACGTGTGGTATATCGCATTAACAAAAATGCCAACACAATTCATCCGTGGATATGGGGATATCAGGACTCCCACAGCTACCGGTATACATTGCTGCGTAAACGAAGCACCACTGAACTAAAGGGTTATTACTGAATTAATTAAACGAGGCAAGAAGCTAGCATAGCTGGAGCAACTCGATTCCACATATCCACTAGTTATAAAGTTAGAAACTTGACGGTGGTCAGTGTTTGTTAGACCAGTGATCTTATGAAACAAAGTAGAATCCCGCGTGACAAGATGGGGAACACACCAAAAAAAGATTTTTTTTATTGTTAACACAGATTGGCAGAATCGGTAAGCTAAACAACAGCAAAACCTCAAGAACGTTCTGATTCCCAAAACAAAGCCCAAAGAGAGTTGCCCAGAAGGAAAGTGAAGGATATACAGATTAACAAAGAAGCAAAATACCCCGAAAAAGAAAACGAGAACTTCATAGAATCCCTAGGAACTTTAATTTAAACTCGGGACCCGAAGGGGGAAGCAAAAACTAAGAGAAATAAATACGAAAGAACGAATAATTCTCACATTATTCCCCTTCCAAGCTTCATACACCCGCTGTGGCTGCGTCATGGGCAGCGAAGGATCGGCTCCAATCAACAGCTCATCGAATCCTCCCAGCCGGCGTGCGGGGAAAAGAGATCGGTGCCCGCACGCAAGAAGGCGAAGAAAAACTGGATGCGAAGAACAGCGCAGACAGGAATCGTAGGCGAAAGAAAGCGGCTGCTGTGAAGTGGTGGTGAGGTACAAGAAAGGACTTTCTTTATTGTTCGTGGAGGAATTGAAGCCGGAAAATTAGGCTGGAAAGAGTAGAAATTGGGAAGTAGTAGAAGAGAGGGCTCTTTTGTAAATCGAACCCTGGATTTTAAGAAATGTGTGGGTGCCCCCATGGAGAAATAAACTTGCCAGCGACGAAGTAATCGGCGATTGTACTGGGCAGAGCTCCTACCGTTTTGCTCTTAAAAAACTAGGTAGGTAAATTAGGTTGAGAAAAACGTGAACAGAATTTACAAGGTTTCTTATAATTTATAGGTGATCTGGAAAAGAAAAAAATAAGTAACAATATTTTGGACTATTTCATGTGGATTTTATGAGATTATTAATTACTGTTGCAATTGTTAGCTTGTCACGATCATTACGGAGTAATGGCTCAATGCATGTTGAGCTTGCGTCCTCCAAGCCGCACAGTGCTTTGTTCTTCAAGCTAGATGTTAGCTCATGAGCTACTGCTAAAGCATCGATATCTTCCGTGTTTGAGTGGGTACCTAAAAACCTATGGAAGACGAGAAGATCATGTGATATAACTAAACAAAGATGTCGTTTTATACACGTATAATTAGATAAATCAATAATCAAATATGTATATTATAGGCCAAATCAATATTAGAAGTTTTTTATTATAAAGAAGATGTACATATATACATATTACCAACACATATCACATGTGCATATATGTAAATGCGCCCTTGTATAACATGATTAGATAGACAATTCACATCCTCATAAAATTCTTATTAAAATGCGGTTATATGTGTGTAATATTTGGATATTAGGATTCCTCCGTCTCTTGATGGTTTCAATAAAAGAAGTATTAACTAAATTATATCATAAGTACACTTTGTTCAATCACCTATTTGAAGTCTAAAAAATATTAGTATTTTACTATGGGCAATGAATCGTGAATCGTAAAACTCATCAGGGGTTATTTGCAAAAAAACAGGTATATGAAACGAAGTGTGGCTGCTGCCCACTGCACCCGGTCTACTATGGGCAATGACAGGTTGGGTGCACGGACGGTGAAAGGACTAGCACGCCGCGTAGACCGGGCCCAGCCAGCGAAGTTCCTCCTGCGGGGAGAACCCAAGTGAGAGCTGGCGGGGCCAGAGGAAAAACGTGAAGCGGCCACGAAGAAGGATTGAAGATCCCAGCGAACGTACGGGGGTACTATCATTTACCAGCCATTCCATGGGGATTTGATTTGATTAGGGCTAGATTAGGGTTCCGTTCCAACGGGTTTTTGCTCCTTGCTTCTAGCGTAATGATTCCAGTACTAACATGTACCTAAGAGCAAGTTTAATAAGGCTGACTGTGCTAGCTACAAGGGAATCCATGTCAGCATAGTCCTATGTGGAGGGGAGAGAAAAGGAGAGAGAGAATCAAGCTGGCTCCCATGCAAGAGTCAGGCTATAGCACAGGAAAAGAGGCGTTATCCATGCATGTACCAATAGAACTAACTGCTATACACATGCATGTATTAAATTATCAATACCCATGTATGTATTAAATGATTAAGAGCTCTTGTGAAGACAACTTATAGCCAGCTTATTGTATGAGTTAGCTGCATCATTATCTTTTGATGACATAGAAATGTATTAGAGGTAGCAGCTATCTATACTATTAAACTTGCTCTAATGCTAGCGTACGGGGGTATTTTTTGTTTTTTTTATTCTCCTCTTATTCTTTTATATTATCCGTAATGATTCTAGTACTAACATGTACCTAATGCTAAAGTCCTGTTTGAAACGCAGAAAATCTTTTGACTCCTGTAAATATTAAACTGTTTTGTGTGAAACGTCTCAAAACGGGGCATCATGAAAAGAGATTCACGCAAAAGATTAAGGGCATAGTACATGGAGAAACAAATAGTTAATCAGTACCATACAGTAAAGATTGCTACTTCATTTATAGCCTGACATTTTGCGCATTACATTTAGGAACAAATCTATTTTACCCTCATAACTATCGTGTCCATCTAAAATTCAGCTTTCAACTGCAAATCGGACATTTGACACAAACTTTTGAAACCGTTCACTTTTCACCCCTAGACTGGTTTGATTTGTGATTTTCCCTATGTTGGCAGCCACATCACAAGTTTTCAGTTGACATGGTAGTTCACTCCGCAGAAGTAGCAAATAAATTTTAAAAAATGGTGAATCCCACTAGTCAACCCCTATCCCTCTTCTTCATGTACGTTTTCCCCTTCTTCCTCTCTCTCCCCCTTCTCTTTCCACTCGTGCTACCCCACCATGGCAGCAGCCCGTAGATCATCAGGCGTCAGCCATTACCGTTACTGGCAGTCCCTCTTCTTCCTTTACTTCTTTCCTCCTACTTCCTCTCTCTCCCCTCCTCCCTCTACTAGTGTTACTCCACCATGGCTGCAGCCCGCAGATCGCCTGGCACCAACGACCATTGCTGTCGACGGTGTGGGGGAACAAGCATCAATGAGGAGAGGGGTACAGAGGAGAACTAGTGGTGGTGCAGATCCCACATATCCAGGTGCCCTGGTCACCGGGCTGCCTCCTTTGCCCACTCCAGTCGTTGGTGACTGCCGCTTGTCAGCCACTTCGATCGCCAAGCGTCATTCTTCTCATGCTCCAGGAGGAAGTTGATACCAAACTGTGCGTGGTGGCATCCTTGTTTTTCCATATTTGGGAGGCCATGGCAAGGTGTGCAGCCGTCGCCACAAACTGCCTTCGCTCACGCCAGCGTCGCCCAAGAGTTCTCCATGGTCACCACATCCAATTTTAGTCCTCGCTAAGCACCGCCAACACCGAGCATAGTCGAGCCACTTCCATTGTCACCCCTAACTCACTCAATGTTTTCAGTGAGACATAGTAAACAGGGGAGAGAGAACGAAGAATGGAGAGAGGGAGAGAAAGAGATGAGGTGGCAGAAATATGGTGATCTGGATGCTAATGTAGATGCTATATCAGTAAAACCATTGCCACATGTGCGTCACATCAATTCAATACCGAGGTGGAATGGCCTTAAGGGGATAAGTTGCTTGGTATTAACAATTGAGGGGGTCATTTATCCGATTTTGCAGTTAAGGGTTGAATTTTACACAAACCTAATAATTCAGGAGATAAAATAGATTTATTCCTTATATTTATGACGATAAGCAAACATTCTAAATGGGCATAGTGCACTTTAAATAATGGTAATCTGTGCGAGATTTCAGAGAGAGACGTATGGTATGCTTCTGGTCCAAACTCCAAAGAAAACACAAAAAAATACTCTTTAACTAAGAATGGTCCTTGTTAAGGATGCTAATTGGAAATTGCAAAATTGATTAATCCCCTAAGTGCCAAAATCAAGATTGGTTATATTGTATTTATTTCTTATTAAAGGCATAGGAATAATGAGACTGCACCAGGAAGTTGTCTTTAGGGGGAGCATATACTGAACCTTTATAATTATGCACGAGATTTAGAAGATCTCGACTTTAGTCTAACCTAGAAGGTATTGACTCGATGATCACTATCTTGAAGGTCTTTTCCACTTATCGGTATAAGTACAATCTTTGGACATAATAAAGGTCCTGAAGATCTAATATATCCTGAATATAAGCATTGTACTCTTTTTCCCTTAGTTTTTCCCGTTGGGTTTCTTACTTGAAGGTTTTTAATGAGGCAACAAGTGCAATACAATTTAACGTGTACTGTGTATTCTTTTCTCCATTCCTTTTTTCCAATGGATTTTTAGGAGTTTTTAACGAGGCATATGTATATCGTGGTATGAAGCCTCACCAGAATGTGCTTGGCTCAACTGAATAATTAACCACATCAAGAAATCATGTGGCATAAACACCATTGGTAACGCTACTATTATCTCTAAAGATAATGCAGTTTGTGTGACACATATACAAATGGGCTATGTTAAAGTAATATCACAAAGCATATTAGTCCTAAATTCTTTTATCCTCACGAAGCTCCAGAAGGACAGAGGTAAAGATGTTGAAAGCTAGGTCTTGTGATAATCTGGCAGATATATTCACAAAATCCTTTTCAACCTCTACCTTCCAGAAGTGCATACGAGACATTGGGATGAGGCAACATAGAAAGTTACAAGGTTTAGGGTTAGCAAATCCCTGAACCATACCATAGCCCTTATGTAAAACCAGAAAATTTACATGATCCTGAAGATCTAAATGTTGCACTCTTTTTTCCTTTTGTGAGTTTTTCCTGATGTTTTCTCACATAAAGGTTTTTAATGAGGCAACAAGTGCGACACATGGAATGGATGTGATGTACTCTTTTCTCCATCTCTTTTTTTCCACTGGGTTTTTGGGAGGAATTTTCAATGAGGCATATGCATGCCGTGGTATTCGCCCAAGGGGGAGTGTTACGAAACCTAGAAGGTTACGATGTGGAAAAATACTAGAATTGCCCCTGGTGGGCTTAGACTATAAATAGAGAGGCCATTGTACCATGTAAACAGATCTAAGAATAATAAAGACTACGTGCGGTGTTCTCTCTCGTTGGTGTCTCATGTGTTTGATCTATTGTGTTCTTGATGATTGATTGCGTGGATTGCGTTATCGTTCATCTATTCTACATCGATTTCTTAACAATTTGTACAATTGTACTTGCCCTTTCTCTCAAGTCATCCTGGATTTGAATTAGCTTCCCATGCGCTTGAAGTACTCTAGTAATTTCTTTCTTACGGCAAAAGGGCAAAGTTGCGTGTTTCGAAAACAGTAGAAATGGTTTCCTATAAAATACTACTACTATTGCTTTTCTGGACACATGTGGTGTATATTTATTATGTACTTGCAAGAGCATGTGTATTAAAATAATTACAGCTCCATCATGGTCTGATTTTCAAAAAAGAACGAAGAAGATAATGGTTGGTCATGGTTCCAGGGCCGTTTATATATGTTTTAAATTTGGTTTTTGAATAGTAACAACTTGTAGAGAAGTTATAGAGAGAGACACTTGCATATGATTTTGACCAATATAAATGAAGCCAATGCAGTGTGTACTACAATCAACTAATAGAGATCATCTTAAAAAGGCACTCCGTTTAAAAGCCATTTACTATAGAAAAACAACTTTTAGAAGCCAATATGAATATGCCATTAATTTTTAACCTAGTCCATATAAACAATTTCTTGCTTGACTAACCAGAGAAAATCAACGCAAGACTTCCTGTATCTTATGGAAAATGATTATGATAACCCGACCCAATATGAATTGAGTTTATGTGGTCCATGTGTGTGCACATAAGCGAATGATAATTTAGTCACACCTTGATTATCAAGGTTGGGCATGACCAACATATAACCCCATTCCCAATACAACACTCGGGCTAATCCTTCTACACAAAGTGAGGATGAAAACTTAAGTAGGGTTGGTGTGAATGCGTGGTTTGGTGTGAATGTGTGGTTTGTCTGGCGTACGGGTAGACAGGTAGACATAAGCCTAATTAGAGCTGAGGTGTTACAAATGGTATCAGATCCAACCCTGGCGGTTACACATGCGTGCGGGTCAGGGGTGCAGGGTTATGGCGCATGGCACGTGTGGGCCCAGATGAGTGGACACACCATATGACATATGTGCGAATTGGACGTATGAACATGTGCCAACAGGAGAGATCTTGTGATTTGTCCCAGTCTAGGTATGTTGAGGCGATGAGGACATCGGGTCCTTTGAGAGAGGGGTGTGATAACCTGGCCTAAGATGAATTGAGCCTATGTGGCCTATGTGTGTATGCATAAGTGCATAAGAATTTAGTCCTACCTTACTTGTTAAGATTGGACATGACCAATATATAACCCTATTGCCAATTACAATCTAACCTCCAGATTAATCCTTTTATGCGAAGTGAGAATGAAAGCGTAAGTGTGATTGGTGCGAGTGTGTGGTTTGTTCGGTATGTGGGTGGATCTAAGCCTAATTGGAGTTGCAATGTAACCTTCATATTAATCTTTTTACGCGAAGCGAGAATGAAAGATAAGTGTAGTTGGTGTATGTGTGTGATTTGTTCGGTATGCTAGTAGACCTAAATCTAATTGGAGCTAGAGCGTTACAATGAAACTTGCGTGTACGTAACACAATGGATTAGTAACAGTAAATATGCAGTCCTAAACGCTATGGGTTGGCTAAACCTTGGTTAGAAAAACAGGCTTTGTCAGAGCAAAGGCAAATATGACATACGGCTTGGCCCCAATATTTTAACTCGTGGTCCATGGTAGTAGATCAAACTAACCCACATTCTGTTGGACTGCATATTTAACAAGCTGATGGCAGTAGGTTGCACTCCTAAAACTTCCAAAAGAAGCAAGCTAATGTATACAAGATTAACAAAAGAGATGAGAATAAAGGTCAAAATTGAGGTACTAACCTCTTGCTGCTAAAGCACCTTGGTCTTTTTTTTAAACTCATGCTCCCCTTTAACTGGGGCTCTCATTATAGACAAGAGATTATACAGACGTTGATATTATACATACCTGGGAGTTCCAACTCCGAAAGATAATTGCAAGGATTATTGTGATACAAACTGTGGCACGAAGCAGTGGCAATTTGTTGATCGTTAACGAACATCTGAATTGCTCCTATTGCCAGCCCATGAGCTGCTTCACATGCTTGTCTTGGAATATGCATTAGCCGGTGTTATAGTTGCTGCGTTTTACTGAATATTTGAGCTAGAATTGGCTTGATGTTCCAAACTTCCAATGTATTGTCTTGTTTGGAAGGTCTCCTATATTTGCCTCTTCTACCAGTACCTTGCAATCAGTCATGAGGTATATAGGCTGCAAATGGTGTTTTCCTGCAAAGAATACTGTAAGCATGACAGCTAAAGCCTCAGCCTGCAGCGATGAAGCCACTTGATTGCCTTTGCTCTAACAGCTATCTTAATTGGATCACTTTTCCAAACTGCATCAATAAAACATCTGTATTTGTGTTGGAAATCACTTTTTGATCAAGGAATTACAAGAGTTGAAGCATTATTCTGATCTGCATTATTTGTGCAAAGGTTTTGCCTATTATGGTCGTTACTATTGTGATGCTTTTGATTGCAATATGAAACTTGCGAAAAAGCTTTTGCTTGACTAAGAACAGTATATATGCTCCAATCATTTTTGTTGAAATGATTGTCATTGCTAGCTTTCCAGATGAACCAAAGGATATTTAAGAATAAAGCTCTACTGTCATCATCTTGCACTCTTGTCAAAATATGATGGATCATGTTAGTTATGTCAAGGGAGGAGAAAGCGTTGTCAGTAGTTTTAATTGAGAAAGGTGAAGCAAACCAAACAGCTTTTGCAAACGAGCATTGAAAAAAGAGGTGTCAATGTTTTAATATCGATTTTACGTATAATTTGTTTAGATTCGGAGGAACTCTTAGAAGACTTGGCGTATGTGACTGCGAAATAGAGACACGGGAAATTTTATCCTGGTTCGGGCCTTCTCCTATGAAAATGTTGTCCATAAATACTTGGATTACTTGCTGGACAGTGTAGGGGTGTGACATAGCTATAAAGTGTGCCCTTAACTGCATGGGAGGAAATCTGCATTAGTTGTTCACTTGTACCCAACTGCTCTGGATGAGAAGGGCTACTTGGAGCTATAACATACCCATTTTCAGTGGCTTGTTCACTTTCTTCTTGAGTTACCTCGTCCTCTTCTTCATCTCTTGCAAGCAGGGCATGCATAGCTCGTTTGACCTTGCACTTCCATGGCTCTTTGCAATACCAGCAGGTTTTCTTCTCCCTTTCTGCAGGTTTTTCTTGCTTCTCCACCTTAACAGGGATTGTTCCCTTCTGTCCAGAGTTTTTGATGTAACTGCTATTACTGAATTTGCTTTTGTTAAAACTTCCTGGATAATTGGGCCTCTTGGCCGCTGCTGCCTTCTCATAGATTTTAGAGTACCAATACGCCTCCATTAACCCTTGTGGCCTCTGTCCACTGACATCATATTTGATGTCGCCACGGGGTCCTCCAATAAAACAACTCAATAGAAATTGTTCTTGTAAGTAAGGATGATCTCTTTTCACAAGTGCCATGTATTCCTCAAACCGGTCAATATAATTTGAAACAGTTGACTGATATTGCTTAATGTTTTGCAGCGATTCCACAGCATCATGTACACTTGCTTCTGAAAAATATATCCCCCACCATTGCACAAAATTGAGGCCATGACAATACATTACTAGGAATTCCAACACCCTTGAACCAGGTTGCACCTCTTCCTTGAAAATGAGCGACTGCTAATATTACCCATTGCTCCTGAGGTGTTCCCAATAACCCATAGAAGAGTATCAACCGATCAAGCTTGAGTCTAACAGCAATATCATCATGCGCTTCGTGAAAATAATCATTCTGCAAACCCCCCCTGTTCAGCTTGTCCTACTTTAGTAGCTATTTGGCCAACTAATTCCGAGGTGAGTATGCTAGGAGGAATGCAATAGAATCTGACAGTAGAATGCAAGTACCTGAATGTATATGCAAAAATGGCTTGGCCTTTTGATCTGGGACATACCACTCAATGAGAATATCTTTACCCGCGGTCCATGGGCCGCCTTTGCCATACCCACTGCAAATCATCTAGCGTCCTCAAATGGGTGATAAGCATATTTGGCATGATCTGTGTGGTAAGCACCTTGGTCTTTAAAGACTGTCAGGACATAGCTGTGGTTTGGGGTTTATTGGGTAGCATCTGGCATACGCCAAGCTGGTTTTTTCTGTGGTCCATACCATACTGCCACAGCCTTCAAGGTAGTAGAACACGCTAGAGAGTAAACAGAAGGGCAAGATTTTTACTGTACGTGTACCAGGGTAATGAACGAATAAACATTTAACAAGTAAAAGATGACAAGTTAGATATTGGCCAGAGGATAAGCGAATAAAGAACACACCTGAAGATTCCAGCATACTTACGAAGTGCTTTTCTCTTTCTATTCCATCTTTCAGAGCATTTGTAATCTGTATGAGTCACTGGAACAAGAACCTTGTTATAGATGACACTCAGTAAAAAAAACCACTAGATTGATGGTAAATTGTGAACTATATGATACAAGGTCTGCAGGTACACGAATCATGGGATTATGGATGTACCATATTTACAAGCTTAGTACTGAAGGCAATCAGAATTAGTGGATTGATCTGGAGGCCAATAGGATTACATGTATATATAGGCAAGGAGGACCGGGTTGGTTTATAGAAACAAAACCACCGTGGGATCTCCTTGCCGAATACAATACCAATCAATCTATAACTAACCATAACAGCCCAAGGAGTCCATGCGCCATATACAGCTGGCTAACCCCCCCCCCCCCCCCCCCCCGCGCAGTCGTAGCGTCGCCACAGACGTTCAGACTGGACCGGAAATCCTGGAAGATTGTGGAAGGCAAGCCCTTGGTGAAAATGTCGGCATACTGGGATGATGTCGGCACATGAAGGACGCGGACAGCACCAATGGCAACACGTTCCCGAACAAAATGGAGATCAATCTCGATGTGTTTGGTGCGTTGGTGCTGGACCGGGTTGGAGGACATGTAGACAGCGCTGATGTTGTCGCAATACACCAAGGTAGCCGTGCTGGGTGGGGAGTGGAGCTCGCAAAGAAGTTGGCGCAGCCATGAAGTCTCAGCCACTGCATTAGCGACACCTCGATACTCAGCTTCGGCGCTCGACCTGGAGACAGTGTTATGGCGTTTGGAGGACCAGGAGACGAGGCAATCCCCGAGGAACACGGCATAGCCCGAGGTGGACTTGCGTGTGTCGGGACAACCAGCCCAGTCGGCGTCGGAGTAAACTACCAGATCCAGCTGTGCTGATGGTCGTAGGAGCAGCCCAAGGTGAAGAGTGCCACGAATGTACCGTAGGATGCGCTTCAGAGCAGCGAGGTGAGGCTCCCGAGGATCATGCATGTGTAGACAGACCTGCTGAACATCGTAGGAGATGTCCGGACGAGTGAAGGTGAGGTACTGGAGAGCACCAGCCAAACTCCGGAAATCTGAGGCATCAGGGACAGGTGCACCATCTAGTGCTGAAACCTTGGAACAGGTATCCACTGGAGTGGAACAAGGCTTGCACTCAGCCATGCCTGCGCGGTCGAGGATCTCTTGCATATACTGACGTTGTGATAGGAAGAGACCATCAGGCCGCCTCTGTACTTGCATCCCAAGAAAGTGATGGAGGTCACCCAAGTCCTTCATTGAAAACTCGTGCTGCAGGGCAGTGATGGTGTGATGGAGGAGTGCAGTGGACGAGGCAGTGAGGATGATGTCGTCAACGTAGAGCAGCAAGTAGATGAGGTCAGCACCACGGCGAAACACGAAGAGCGAGGTATCAGACTTGGCTTCCACGAACCCGAGAGAGATCAGGAAGGCTGCAAAGCGACTGTACCATGCCCGAGGCGCCTGCTTGAGACCGTAGAGCGAGCGGTTCAGACGACAGACATAATCCGGATGGGTGGAATCCTCGAACCCAGAAGGCTGAACGCAGTAGACTGTCTCATCGAGGTTGCCATGGAGGAAGGCATTCTTCACATCAAGTTGCCGAACCGGCCAGTTGCGGGAGAGAGCCAGAGAGAGCACAGTCCGCACGGTGGCAGGTTTGACAACTGGGCTGAAGGTTTCTGCAAAATCCACACCTGGGCGTTGTGTGAAACCGCGGAGGACCCAGCGAGCTTTATAACGCTCCAGTGAACCATCAGCCTGAAACTTGTGCTTGAAGATCCACTTGCTCGTTACCACATTTGTGCCAGGGGGTCGCGGGACAAGATTCCACGTGCTATTCTGGAGAAGGGCCGCATGTTCATCGAGCATGGCCGCGCGCCAATTTGGGTCGGCAAGAGCAGCACGGTATGTCTTCGGGACCGGAGACAGTGGCGCAGTCTGAAGCGCAGCAGGAAGCCGAAAGCCGCTCTTCGCCCGAGTGGTCATGGGGTGTTGATTGACCACAGGGGGGATAGCGATAGCGCCTTTGGGAAGAGGCTCAGGGGCAACCGGTGGAGCGGTTGAAGACACCGAAGGATCTGGGCGAGGATGCCGGCTGTACACCTGAGTGACAGCCGGTACAGGGTACATCGGAGCGGCCGCATGGGGCGCTGGGCGAGGACGCCGGCTGTACGTTTGGGTAATGGTCCGAGCAAGCGGCAGGTGGGCAGCCGGTGCAGGGGATGCCGAGGCAGCCGCACGTGGCTGTGCGGCGGATTGTGCGGACATGGTTGAGGCGGCAGTCGGCGCTGGAGGCGGCGAAGGAGCACCAGTGGGCACTGCCGCACGTGGCAGTGCGGGCGAAACGGCAGCTGGTGATCCGGCCACACGTGACAATGCGGGCATCGGCGTCAAGATATCCGCAGAAGATGTAGGAACCGGCGTTGATGATCCTGCAGGAAGCAAAAACCGTGTCGGGCCTATGGGCACCGGAACGGGATTAGTGAAAGAATCAAGAAATTCGAAGTCCGCTGAGGTGGGTGTAGAGCTCTGCTCGGCAAAAGGAAAGGAGGACTCGTCGAAGGTCACATGACGAGAGATGATGACCTTGTTGGAGGCCGTGTCGAGACAGCGGTATCCTTTATGATGAGCAGAATAGCCGAGAAACACACACGAAGCGGAGCGGGGAGCAAGTTTGTGGGCAGCGGTGGCGGACAAGTTGGGGTAACATCGACAACCGAAAACACGCAGATGATCATACGCTGGAGGCGAGCCAAGCAGGGCTTCATGAGGCGTACAAGAACGGAGAGTTTTGGTTGGCAGGATGTTGAGTAGAGTGGTGGCGGTGTTTAGAGCCTCGACCCAATAGCGAGGTGGAAGACAGGCCTGGAAGAGGAGGGACCGAACAACATTATTGAGAGAGCGGATTGCTCGCTCAGCCTTCCCATTCTGAGCGGAGGTATAGGGACACGACATCCGGAGGTGAGTGCCGTGGGTGAGGAAGAAAGTGCGGGCGCTGGAGTTGTCAAACTCGCGCCCATTGTCGCACTGGATGGATTTGATGGTAATGCCAAACTGTGTGGACACAAAAACAAAGAAATTAGACAGCGTGGGAAAGGTGTCAGACTTAAGGCGTAAAGGAAATGTCCACATGTAGTGTGAGCAATCATCGAGAATGACCAAATAGTATTTGTACCCCGAGACACTAGGAACTGGCGAGGTCCATAAATCACAGTGAATGAGGTCAAACACATGTAAAGTACGTGATGTTGACACAGGAAAAGGAAGGCGAACATGACGCCCGAGCTGGCAAGCATGACATGTAGAGTGTCGAATGTCTTTATTACAAGCCATAAGTTTGGACAGAGTCTCAAATCCAGGATGACCGAGACGACGATGCCAGAGGGTGGACGCGGCAGTGGCGAGGTGTGCAGCTGCAGGAAGGGATGACAAGTCATGGAGACGAAGAGGGTACAACGGCCCGGAGCTATTGCACCTGGTGATCACTCTCTGGGACTGCAGATCCTTCACAGAGCAACCAGCGGGGTCAAATTCAACAGAGCAATTATTGTCGGAAGTGAACTGGCGTACGGAAATTAAGTTCTTAATAAGACTAGGAGAGACAAGAACATTATTAAGAGACAGTGGACCGGGAAGATGAGCTGTGCCAGTGGAGGTAACGGGAAGTAAAGCACCATTACCGACAACAATGGAAGATGGAATAGGATACCGCTGGGAAGAAGTGTGGGAGAGGGTACCGGCGTCAGAAGTCATATGTGAGGTGGCGCAGGTGTCGAAGATCCAGTCATGCTGCTGAGGAGTCAACGACATGGTGTTGAAGGAGGAGGCGAGTCCCTGCGCATCCCAGGACGGCATGCCAGCCGTGGGGTAGTAGTAGCCGGGAGGAGCAGTCCATTGTCCTTGGGCGCCGGCCACGAATGCCTGTGGCTGAGGGACAGGAGCTGGCAGGGGAGGCCGAGCAGCAGGTAGTGGAGCCAAAGGAGGGCGATTGCCGGGCCACATGCTGATGGAGCCGGACCATGGCTTGTAGAAGCTGGGCCACGGTCCGGCCGATGGAGCCTGTCCGGTGTGCGGCTGTTGAGTACCAGGAGCGGGTGCACCAGACTGCCGTCCCTTGCCCTTGCCGCCACGCGTGCCGCGCTTGTCACCTTTGCCGGAGTTCCTGGAGTTGCCGCTGTTGCCAGGAGAGCCGCTGGAAAGCTGCTGTGGGGGTGCGGCTGGCTTGCTGATGGAAGGAACCAGCAGAGCCGGGTGTACCAGAAGCGACGAGGGCGGTCGGTGAAGGCGTCGAACGATGAGCCATGTTGAGCTCTTCAAGCAGGAGATCGGTGCGAGCCTCCAGGAAGGTGGGGAACGGGCGCCCACGCTGGAGGTGCATGCCGATGGAGGCGAAGCGCTCGTTGAGGCCGCGGATGAGGTTGAGTACGAGCGTACGATCAGTAACAACCTCGTCCAGGTCACCCAGGGCATCGGCCATGGACTTGAGCTTGCGGCAGTAGTCGGTGATGGAAAGATCGCCCTGGACGAAGTTGCGAAAAGCGGCGTCGAGGTAGAGCGCGCGCTGCTCGCGATTGCCGAGGAACTGGTGCTCCAGGGCGAGCCAGACGGAGCGGGCAGTGGCAGTGGCGTGGTCGTCCCGAACAATCTCCTCGAGATCGGGAGAGACGGTGCCGAGAAGCCATGTCATGACGACGCAGTCCATACGCTCCCAGTCGGGGTAGGTTTGATCGGCGGTGTCGGCGAGGACATGGCGCCGGAGGGAGAATTTCCCAAGGACCAGAAGCATCTGATGTCGCCAGCGGGTGTAGTTGTTGCTCTCCATGTCGAGGACAGCAGGGACGAGAGCACGGATGTTCTGGACTGCGACGGCCTGGGCGTGGAGGTTGATGATGGCGGCGGCCTCGTGTGCCAGGAGAGCGTCCCGGAGCGGTTGGGCAGAACCACCGTCGGCAACGGCACTGACAGAGGAGGCACCATCGTCCTCTGTCTCAAGAGCGGCGTCGGCCGCTTCCCACTCGCGGGCGGCGCGGGCGAGAGCGTCACGGGCGCGGGCGGCGTCGCGCTCCTGGGCGGCGGCTGCGGCCTCCTGCTCGGCCTCCTGAGCGCGCTGAAGAGCGGCGTCCCGGGTAGCCGCCTGCTGGCGGCGGCGCTGCTCAGCCTTGCGCTCAGCCTCGCGCGCGGCCGTAGCATGCTGCGCGACGGCAAGATCTGCAGCAGAGGGAGCGGAAGGGAGGGAGCCAGGCATGGCAGCAGGGAGAGGTGCGCAGCCACAGGGGCGCGCGAGATGCGCAGCCACAGGAGGGGCGCGCGGCAGAGCTAGGGCAGCGGAAAAACCTAGGCGTCTGATACCATGAAGGCAATCAGAATTAGTGGATTGATATGGAGGCCAATAGGATTACATGTATATATAGGCAAGGAGGACCGGGTTGGTTTATAGAAACAGAACCACCGTGGGATCTCCTTGCCGAATACAATACCAATCAATCTATAACTAACCATAACAGGCCAAGGAGTCCATGCGCCATATACAGCTGGCTAACAAGTACAATGCAGCCACTTTGAAAATCTAGGAAAAGTACTTAGCATCCGAAACAATTGATTAGAACATGTGTACTCAAATGCGATATGCTGTGGGAAACTCCATCCTTTACATGTTGGGAAGCCACTCTAAAAGAGGCTAGTGGCTCAACTCATCGTTTAGCTTCCTGTTCCTTTTGGCCTCATCAAGATATCTAATTTCCACGACACGGTATCCCACAGCCCATGAGGAATTTCTTTCTCAATTCAGTAATGCTTGAGATTACGAAGAACAATAACTCATCAGATTGACACTGCGAGATCTGTCAACTGAACCCATCCGAATGCACATCTGTCTCGGATTTTCTGAATCTCCATCGATGCCAAGTTGATGGTTTGGCTTAATGCTGCAAACTCTTTCTCAAAAGGAAGCCGCATCTTCTGGTCCAACTACATGCACAATGACAATCTTTAAATCAGCTATGACATTCATTAGACAAGAAAGCAAAATGGAAAACAGGTTGTTGGGTTAATATGTAACCTTCTCAAGACACCGGGTTGCATCAAGTACATAGCAAAAGTACGACAACTGCCTGTATAGATCTGCCTCAGTGTACTGTTAGCGCACAGACTTAGTATTAGTTGCCACCAAGCACAAATAAGCACATTGTAAACTTAAGCACATATCAACAAACCTGTCTTACTAGACGGCCGTTGCAGCGTGGGTAGTTGGGGCAGATGGTTCCTCTCTCGAAACCCCCCATCACTCTAAGGTTCACACTGTGAGTTGAGTATTTGCAACCCTCATCATCACACTAGCAAAAGATCAAAACCAAAAGGTCAAGGATAATGATTAAAAAGGTTTTTTTTACAATATAGACAGGCATCCAAGGATCAGGGAAATGTGAAATGTCAACACGGAAGTAGAAACTATGCTTACCATCAGCAAACCTTTATAATATAGATTGGTGAAATTATCAGCCTGTCTTTTCATCTGCACAGAGACAAAATTCAGTTTAGTCTCAGAAATTTGAATGCTAGATCATATTGCATTAATTGGTATTCACCTGGTTGGCGAGCACCACAGGAGAAGCTCTGCACTCATCATTGTCATCTGGACATCTTGGGCACCGCATCTGACGCCAGAAATTAACAGTGGCATCTTTTCCTTCATTTGGATCCGATACACTTGCAGTGCTAGAACTAGTAATCAGACTAGATACAGGGAGGCAATCAAATGTACTAGAACAGCTTGGGCATGATAGACGCAGTGGCTCACAACCACGATATCTGTAAGTATTACTCAAGTTATTCTAATTAAAGTTATAGATTGCAAGAATCAAAGTGAAATGAATATATTGTATGCGTACCTCTCATCTTCATCATCCATTACAGATAAGAGCATGCTAGACGTATCTTGATTGCCAGAGTCAGACAATCTTGATTGGAACTGATTCAAAAGAATTATAAGGATCAAAACCATCATAGCAAAAAATGAATTCAATTGTAAAGATGCCAGTGAATCATGAGCAATTGTGCACCTTAGATGAATCAAGTCCAAGACATTCAGCCAAACGGGCTGGGCTAGTACCCAGAATTGAAGCGGACAGACGAGAAACAACAGGATGAATCTGTAAAAGCAATTTAGAATCAGAAATACAGTATATCAATATAACATAAGAAAAGACAGCTGTCTGTTTTCTTATATGCAAAGGGGGACCTGCTGTGACAAATAATAGTCAATGTCAATCATCCACTTGTCTGGGTTTCTTTTTAGTTCCTCAGGATGTCTAGCTCTTTGAGCTATTCCCACAGAATGTGTGTTATCTGAATCCTGTTCAGAATGGTCAAATACAGTTTAAGGCTGGACAAATTATGCTTCAAGAATAGGTAACAATTAATATCTTTCGGAAAATTCTTAGTTGGCAAGATTTCCATTTTTGTATAAGGAACTACCAATCAGTGTCAAAGCACAGGCTAACAATAAAAGGACTGCAAAAAGGCCTATTATAAATAGTGAATTAGTGATGCATGCATGTAAAAACATAAAGAATAACAAACTGTAATACCTGTTGAGAGCAAATTATATAAGGAACTGTATCGCCTGCAGAGCACCCAGAGTAACCATTTTGCTTCAGTCTTAAAGCAACCTGAGTAAACCAACCATAACAAATTGCCAGGCAGCATTCGAGCTCATCAGTTTCCTAGTTATTTCACAAATCAAGACTCAAAGAAATAGAAGGTAGGTAACTCTTGCCTGGACATGAGGCTGGTTTTTAGCATCTGGATAATCTTCTGGTGCTTTTGTTAAGCTCTTTGTGATGATATATTTTTCGAGTTCTATTTGACCACTTCTTATCTGCTCTTGCACCTGCAACAATTGATGAATAAGTCCCTGTACTGTGGTCTTTGTGGGGCTGTGGTAGTTTTTGTTTTTTGACTGCTTTAGGACAGCATCTGCTTTTGCTTTAG
This sequence comes from Dendrocalamus latiflorus, assembly GCA_017311315.1. Taxonomy (NCBI): domain Eukaryota; kingdom Viridiplantae; phylum Streptophyta; class Magnoliopsida; order Poales; family Poaceae; genus Dendrocalamus; species Dendrocalamus latiflorus. Next base: position 13,134,377 of record CM029647.1, on the reverse strand, counting down.
GACAGCATCTGCTTTTAGGACAGCATCTGCTTTTGCTTTAGGACAGCATCTGCTTTTAGGACAGCATCTACTTTTAGGATAGCATCTGCTTTTAGGACAGCATCTGCTTTTGCTTTAGGACAGCATATTGACCGCTTTAGGACAGCATCTAGGATAGCATCTTAGCATATGCTTGGCTGGTTCTCAGCCTATAAATATGTATCTCCAACCCCTCAGGTTGGCATGGCATTGTGTGAGCAATAAACAAGAAAACTTGCCCCATCTCCTAGTATCATCCTCTCCATGAGAGTAAGGATCTTGCTATCACCAAGAGCAAGAGTCCAGCGACTAACAAGTGGTATCAGAGCCTTAGTATCCTGTAGCTTGAGCATCTCCTGCTCATCTCCTTCTCCGGCCTCGCAGCAGCCCCAGCCGGTAGCAGCAGCAGCTCCGGCTGTCCCCGCTCACTCCTCTCCGGAGACGGGCAGCAGCTCGCCAGAAGCAGCCCTCTCTCCACGCAACAGCCCCCCAGTAGCGCGCCATGTCCGCAGGGCAGTCTCAGCGCTCGGTCGCCTCGAGCATGCGGCGTCAGCAGACGGCCGAGCTCGTCGCGGCAGAGCAGCGCGAGCGAGCGGCGGCAGAGACCGCTGCGGCGACGGAAAGGGCGTCAAGGCTGGCAGCGGCGGAGCTGGCAGCAGCCAGGGCAGAGGTGGAAGCAGCGGCGGCGGCAGATGCAGCGCGTGCGGCAGCAGCAGAGGTCAAGGCTCTGCGCGGCAGCAACAGCAGCTCCGGCTCTGTTGATGGCGGCGCCGACGCGGACCCTCAGCTGCTGGAGAGGGAGGCAGCGCAAGGGCGAGCGGCGCAATGGGTAGCCGCGCACGCCCACGAGCGCGGCGGCAGCCCAGACAGGCGCGGACGCGCCGGCGGCGCTCCTGGAGGAGGCACGCACGGCGGCGGCATACGGGTCGACGGAGAGCGCGGCCCTCACAGGCAACGTGGCTCTCTCTCCCCGGTACGGTACCGTGGTCACCACGAGTACCAGGCTGTCGTCAGGGACGTCGGCCCCGGCGGCGGGTGGCCTACCCTCACCAAGACCAACTACGTCGAGTGGGCTGCGGTGATGAGGGTGAAGCTCCAGGTGCGGCATATGTGGGATGCAGTCCGGTACGGCGACGTCGACTACGACCAGGATCGACGGGCGCTGGATGCTCTCATCGCCGCAGTCCCGCCCGAGATGCAGTTCTCGCTTACCAACAAGCGGACTGCCAAAGAGGCTTGGGACGCCATCGCTGCAGCACGCATCGGCAGCGACCGCGCCCGCAAGTCTACATTGCAGGCACTACGCACGGAGTGGGAGCACCTGGCCTTCAAGCCAGGTGAGGACGTTGATGACTTTGCTCTCCGTCTCAACACTCTGTTGCAGAAGTTGGTGCAGTTCGGTGACGACACCTACGGCAAAGAGAGAGCTGTGGAGAAGCTCTTCCGCTGCGTCCCCGAGAAGTACAAGCAGATGGCTCGCTCGATCGGGTCTCTGCTGGACCTCTCCACGATGACCATCGAGGAGGCGTTGGGTCGCCTCAAGGTCGTCGACATCGATGAGCCACAGCGCCCCTCGGGACCCGTCACCATTGGCGGGAAGCTCCTCCTCACTCGGGAGCAGTGGGAGGCCGGCCAAGGTGACAAGAAGAAGGGGGAGCCTTCTTCCACGACAGGCGGCCGCAAGAGTGGCAAGCGCGGCAAGCCGCGCAAAGGCGCCCAGGGCGGCGATGCTGGCAAGCAAAAGCCGGCACGAGACGACTCTTGCTACAACTGCGGCAAGCTTGGTCATTGGGCCAAGGAGTGTCGACAGCCACGACGCGGCCAGGCCCACGTCGCGCAAGCGGAGGAGGAGCAGCCGGTCCTGTTCATTGCTCATGCGAGCATCGAACTACCTCCAGCGGCACCGGCCGCAGTGGCTCTCCTCCACCTTGACGAGCCAAAAGCACACGCCCTCCTCGGCGACAGTTCCGGCAATGACAAGACCGACGGGTGGTGCCTCGACACCGACGCCACCCACCACATGACCGGGCGGCGGGAGTTCTTCTCCGAGCTCGACTCAGGCGTTCGAGGCACCGTCAAGTTCGGCGATGCCTCCGCCGTGGAGATCAAGGGCGTCGGCTCTGTCGTCTTCGTCGCCAAGACTGGCGAGCACCGGCTGCTCACCGGCGTCTACTACATCCCCGATCTGCGGAACTCCATCATCAGCTTGGGACAGCTGGATGAGAACGGCTCGCGCGTCGAGATCGAGCACGGGGTGCTGCGGATTTGGGATCTTCGACGCCGCCTCCTTGCCAAGGTAACTAGAGGCGCAAATCGACTCTACACTCTTCACGTGCAGGTGGCACAACCCATCTGTCTCACAGCTCGTCGGGACGACGAGGCGTGGCAGTGGCACGAGCGCTTTGGGCACCTTCACTTCGAGGCCCTGAAGCGGCTCAGTGCCACGGAAATGGTGCGAGGCCTGCCGTGCCTTGACCATGTGGAGCAGCTCTGCGATGTCTGCGTGTTGACGAAGCAGAGGCGACTCCCCTTTCCCCAGCAGGCGAGTTTCCGAGCCAATGAGAGGCTCGAGCTCGTGCACGGGGACTTGTGTGGCCCGGTGACACCGGCCACACCAGGAGGACGACGCTACTTCCTGCTGCTCGTCGACGACCTCTCCCGCTACATGTGGGTGATGGTCCTCGGCAGCAAGGGAGAGGCTGCGGACGCCATCAGGCGCACGCAGGCTGTTGCGGAGGCGGAGTGCGGCCGCAAGCTGCGCGTGCTGCGCACAGACAACGGCGGCTGAATTCGCGTCGTACTGCGCTGATGAGGGCATTCAGCGCCACTACTCCGCGCCGTACAGCCCGCAGCAGAACGGCGTCGTCGAGCGGCGCAACCAGACGATTGTGGGGATGGCTCGGGCCCTCCTCAAGCAGAGGGGGATGCCGGCTGTCTTCTGGGGAGAGGCGGTGGTGACGGCCGTCTACATCCTCAACCGCTCGCCTACCAAGGCGCTCGACGGCAGGACGCCGTACGAGGCTTGGCATGGGCGCAAGCCGGCGGTCTCCCACTTGCGGGTCTTCGGCTCCCTCGCGTTCGCCAAGGAGCTTGGCCACATCGGTAAGCTCGACGACAGGAGCACTCCGGGAGTGTTCATCGGCTACGCGGAGGGCTCGAAGGCCTACCGCATCCTCGACCCTGACACACAGCGAGTCCGCATCTCGCGTGACGTTGTGTTCGACGAAGGGCGAGGCTGGACGTGGGACAAGGCGGTGGACGACGGTTCGACTTCGACTCTCAGGGACTTTGTTATCGACTATGTCCACTTCGAGAGAGCCGGGGGAGCTAGCAGCTCGTCTTCACCGAGCTCGTCCACCTCGACACCTTGCTCGCCACCAGCTCCGGCGAGTGCTCTACCACCTTCGGCACCGGCTACGCCCCACTCTTCACCACCGGCTCACCACTCTCCTGCACCGGCGGCCACACCACCGGGATCGGCCCCAACAGCTTCGGTCCACGACGAGCAGCGCATGGTGGAGTTCGCTACTCCGCTATCTCACGACGAGGACCGCGTCGACGTCTACCACGACGACGAACCTCTGCGCTATCGTACCATGGACAACATCCTCGGCGAGTTGCCCGTCCCTGGACTGGCGCAGCGCGACTTCGAGGCGGAGCTGCACTTGGCGTGCGACGACGGCGAGCCTCGCTCCTTTGCTGAGGCGGAGGGAGACGCGGCGTGGCGTGTCGCGATGAAGCAGGAGATGGACGCCGTCGAGCGGAACCGGACGTGGGAGCTGGCGGATCTTCCTGCCGGTCACCACGCGATCACCCTTAAGTGGGTGTTCAAGCTGAAGCGGGATGAAGCCGGCGCCATCGTCAAGCACAAGGCTCGCTTGGTAGCACGAGGCTTCGTGCAGCAGGAGGGGGTCGACTTCGATGACGCCTTCGCACCCGTCGCGCGCATGGAGTCCGTTCGTCTTCTCCTCGCACTTGCAGCCCAGGAGGATTGGCGCGTCCATCACATGGACGTCAAGTCCGCCTTCCTCAACGGCGATTTAAAGGAGGAGGTCTACGTCCGTCAGCCGCCGGGATTCGTCATCCCCGGCAAGGAGGGCAAGGTTCTCCGCCTGCGCAAGGCCCTCTACGGCTTGCGGCAGGCACCACGAGCCTGGAACGCTAAGCTGGACTCCACCCTCAAACAAATGGGGTTCCAGCAGAGCGCACACGAGGCTGCGGTCTACCGGCGGGGCAAAGGCGGCAATGCTCTGCTGGTAGGCGTCTACGTCGACGACCTGGTGATCACCGGCTCCAAGGAGGCCGAGGTCGAGGCGTTCAAGGCGGAGATGAAGACCGCCTTCCAGATGAGCGACTTGGGGCTCCTCTCCTTCTACCTGGGGATCGAGGTCCACCAGGACAGCTCCGGTATCTCCCTTCGTCAGACCGCCTACGCCAAGCGCACCGTCGAGCTGGGCGGGCTCACCGACTGCAACCCAGCCCACACTCCTATGGAGGAAAGGCTGAAGCTGAGCCGCGACAGCACGGCGGAGGAGGTGGACGCGACGCAGTACCGGCGCATCGTGGGCAGCCTTCGCTACCTCGTCCACACGCGTCCGGATTTGGCGTTCGCCGTCAGCTACGTCAGTCGGTTCATGCAGCGACCGACGACGGAGCATCAGCAGGCCGTAAAGAGGATCCTCCGCTATGTTGCGGGCACCTCCGACTACGGCTTGCACTACCCGAGGTGTCCCGGCGCGGCACACTTCATCGGGTACAGCGACAGCGACCACGCAGGCGACATTGACACCAGCAAGAGCACAAGCGGGATTCTCTTCTTCCTCGGCAAGTGCCTCGTTAGCTGGCAGTCAGTCAAGCAGCAGGTGGTGGCCCTGTCTAGCTGTGAGGCCGAGTACATAGCGGCTTCCACCGCTTCGACTCAGGCGCTCTGGCTCGCTCGACTGCTTGGTGATCTCCTCGGCAGGGACACTGAAGCAGTGGAGCTCAGGGTGGACAGCAAGTCCGCTCTAGCCCTGGCAAAGAACCCCGTTTTTCATGAACGGAGCAAGCACATCCGGGTGAAGTACCATTTCATCCGAGGCTGCTTGGATGAAGGAAGCATCAAGGCAAGCTACATCAACACCACGGATCAGCTTGCGGATCTGCTCACCAAGCCTCTTGGAAGGATCAAGTTCCTTGAGCTCTGCTCCAAGATCAGGATGGTTCGATCCTCCCACAAGACAACGCACAAGACTTAGGGGGAGAATGATGAATAAGTCCCTGTACTGTGGTCTTTGTGGGGCTGTGGTAGTTTTTGTTTTTTGACTGCTTTAGGACAGCATCTGCTTTTGCTTTAGGACAGCATCTGCTTTTAGGACAGCATCTGCTTTTGCTTTAGGACAGCATCTGCTTTTAGGACAGCATCTACTTTTAGGACAGCATCTGCTTTTAGGACAGCATCTGCTTTTGCTTTAGGACAGCATATTGACCGCTTTAGGACAGCATCTAGGACAGCATCTTAGCATATGCTTGGCTGGTTCTCAGCCTATAAATATGTATCTCCAACCCCTCAGGTTGGCATGGCATTGTGTGAGCAATAAACAAGAAAACTTGCCCCATCTCCTAGTGTCATCCTCTCCATGAGAGTAAGGATCTTGCTATCACCAAGAGCAAGAGTCCAGCGACTAACAACAATAGTCATATTCAGGCAATCATACATTTATCTTAGGAATATGGCACTGATTCCATTTTCAGTCAAAAGTTTACTGCAGAGCACCAGTAGTTTCCCAATTAATATTTAATAGTTCCCAAAAATAGATGGAATGAGAAACTTAAAAGATGAAAAAAAAAAGCAGGCTCCTAACCTGGGCAAGAGAACCATGTATTGACTCAACAACATCATCACATGTCCTGTACAGAAACAGTTTTAACATAGATGAGATACAAAAAAACATCTTGAGCAAAATAAAATTTAAATGCTTACCCTCCAGACAAAATTTGATTCAGGCAAAAATCTCTGATTTCCTTTGAGAGCAAACTCCAGTCACGTCTAACCATATCAAGTCCCTTGCGCTCGATGTTCTGCATCAAGCATGTTAGAATAATTCTCCCAGTTTTACTAGAAAAATATAAAGTTGGAATGACCAAACACCTCTCGTAAGCTGCCATCTAGTGCCACTTTAATTGCAGCATATTTCTTCTTTTTGAGAAGCAACATTCTTTTGTATATACCATCAAGATCAATCTCCAGGCAACGGTACTTCTTGTTCACCTGCATAAAGCATTCTTGGTAACATGATCTTTCTTTGTTGTGCATAGATTATACTTTAGAGAAGCTTAATACAATGATATTTCAAAAGTAATTAACATCTGCGCCTGCAACTTTAAGATCTTAGTCCTACCTCCTGAATGACCTTTCCTGCAATTGCTTTTGCCCTGGAGATGTCATCCAAACCAGTATGTATCATTATGGAATCTGTGTCGCCATAAATAACCTGTCCAGTACAATGAAAAGAAATACAGCTAATTTCTCAATAAATAAACTGGCTATTGAATCTTTTTTATAAAAAATAAGGTTATTGAATCTTTAATGGCCTAAATTTCCAGAGGGCATGCTTGCCACTTTTAATTACACCATGGGTATGGAAATAATATAAATATTAAGGGCAGAGCGCATGACAAATAATTTCAGAAGCGAGATTATTCAGGATCTTTATATATATATATATATATATATATATATATATATATATATATATATATATATATATATATATATATATATATATATATATATATATATAAAATAAATAACAAGGGTACTATGGTGTCTGGGCACCAAGTCTCCCTACCTTTGGATTGCTTTTAGATATGTGCTAGTGTGATTGAGACTTTCTATCTATGATTAAAACTTTCCATCCATGATTGATTTAACATGCATGATATATTATATACCATTGTGCTAGCACGCATCTAAAATCAATCCAAAGGTAAAGAGGCTTGGTACCCAGACATCATAGTGTCCTATTTCACCATATTATATATATATATATATATATATATATATATATATATATATATATATATATGACGAGTGTTTCATGCACCATGGTGCCTAGTCACCCATATCAATACCCGTTGATTTGCTTTGAGATTCGCAACGTTTGATGTGGGTATCTTCATATACCCATAAAAAAGTATATTTGAGATGTCAAACTCCGAAAAAAATTAAATTCAACTTCAGTTTAATTAGTTTGAACTATTTTTATGGTATATACTCACTGTAGTCGCATTGAATTCAAAAGTAGTTCAAACTAGTTTGAACTGAGTTCAAAACTTACTTACCATAAATATATTAAGGGTATAAAACATTTTCATACCCAAACTCAAAAAAATTATCAATCATACACGTGTATCGGATGTGGGTGCCTAGGCACCATGGTGCCTTACGTAATTTTCCTATATATATATATATATATATATATATATATATGGTTGTCACGGCGGGCATGGCGACCACGGCGACTGCCGGGCGCCAGGACGCCTAGGCGTCGGCCAGGCGAGCTGCAGGCGACCAGAAGAACACAGCAGACAGCACAGCAACAGGAGCAGAATCAGCAGATGCAGAGAGCAGAATCAGCAGATGTAGACAGCAATACAGCACAGCAGATGCAGACAGAGCAGATCAAAGCAGAGAGTAGCGTACACACCGAGCAGAGCAGATCTGCCGGAAGCCCGTAAGCCTGGAAGAAGAACTGAGAAGAGGAGCAGAGCTGATCAGCCGGAAGCCCGAAAGAAGTCAAGAACTGAAGAAGAACTGAGCAAAGCCGAGTAGACAGTAGAGCATGTCAGCATGAGAACCAGAACGAGGAGGAAGAAGAATCAAGAACTGGAGAAGAAAACAAATGTGGGCACTGGGCAGTGGGCTTGCCTGCGGAACAGCGGAGCTGCGGAAGGGCTTCGATTCGTGGAGTGGAGTCGCGGAGAGCCGGAGAGAGTGCAGGAAGGGGATGCGACGAAGGCAGGTCGGTCGGCAGCGCCGGCGGACGGAGTGGCGGCGGCGATTGCTAGGGTTAGGGTTTCGCCGCTGCCGCTCTCTTGTGTCGCCCACTCGCTTGACGCTTCGCTTCATAATACCGCTTCGGGCGTTCGGCTTCGGCCTTCGGGTTTATATGCTTCAGCCTTCGGTTTACTCCCAACAAGGCGTCGCCGTGCAGCTCGCCGCGGACGACCAGAATCTCCAGGCGCTCGCCTAGAAGACCAAGTCAAGGCGACCGACCGTGGCGTCCGCAGAGCACCGCCTGGACGCCTAGGCGTCGCCTAGGCGACGCCGTGACATCCATGTATATATATATATAACAGGGGCACCATAGTGCTCAGACTTCATGATTGAGACTTTCCATCCATGATTGATTCCTTTCCAAATAAATACTTTTTCAAATTAATATATATGTGTGTGTGTGTGTGTGATGGTTGTTTAGCTTCAGCCAAGTGTATGAACCAGTGTTCGGATTACCGGCGGTTACCGGCTGGTAACCGTTCTTCCCGGCGGCGAGCGGGATGAAAAAACCGGCCGGTAGTAAAATTTGAAAAATTTGAAAGTGCAGCTGCTGAAAATGGTTCCAGTTTTCATTGGATGCTTCAGCAGCCATTTAGGGACATGTGGAGCCCATTTGCATGTGAAGTATTTGGTTCTCTGCATGTGAGGGGGGGAGAAAAGGTAGCTGCTGCATGTGCATTGCATTATTGAGTGTCTAGAGCAGCAAGAAAGCATCAGGAGCAGCAGGGAGCAACAGCAAACTGCAGCAGCGAGCAAATGCATTCTCATTCCACCGGTTTTCCGGTTTTCTCGCCGGTAAAACCGGTAACCGGACCGGTAACCAGCCGGTTACCGGTCTCCTCCCGCCCCGCCAACTCAAATCCGTTTGACAAAATTCAACCGGTTTAAAACCGGGATTTCCGGTTACCGGTACCGCCCGGCGGCCGGGATTCATTCCGGTACCGGTTATTTGATCCTTGGTATGAACTATGAGGTAGCAGGCTGGAATTTGCACAAGGATCAAGAGTTGCTTTGTGACTTGTGTGAATTATATCAGTGATTACAAATTTAAGAAGAGGTCACTTCTGACTATAAGAAGAAAGATGAAAAGACCCAAAAGCTAAAAGCTTATATGGCAGATTGTTCTCTAGGAACTATGTTTGTGGCGTAATGTTTGCTGAGAATATAAACTACACATGCAAGGATGTTTTTCGATGAATGCCCATTTGGTCATCTTTTGCATTTGATGGACATGATATCGCAAGAGTTCCACATGTATATAGATTCCACATTGTCTTGTATGGTAAAAGATAATTCAGGAATCAGGATATAAGAATTTGAGTGTTGGATTTTAATCTATGGTCTCTACAGTCATTCTTTGGCATGTCCCTTTAAAAGCTGTTTGAATATTTTAGAAAGCTTGTTTATCACAGAGAAAATTATAAACATAGATTAGAAACTCTACATACCTCCAAGTTTAAATTATTCAGAACCAGATCAACAGTATTTTGCAAGATCTCTCTTCCCTGAAGGAGGCATCATAGCATATATTAATCACAACACAACATACTTGTGCACATTTTTAAATTTACTTCTGTGGAAGAGTGAAACTTGTTCTCACTTGTAATGTAATAAGCTCAGCAAGTGGCTTTGCATAAAACCTGGAATTGGAAAAGCCCAAGCAACCGTACATGCTGGAGCATACGTGTTAAAGAGTAAGTTAGAGCACATCAATCATACTGGAGGAATGCGAAAGGAATTAATTATGTTCGTTATGGATATTTTATACCTATTTGCAGTAAGCTTCAAAGCTTGTTGTTGAATATCAAACTGCTGCCTTTTGAGACCAGAAGCAGTCTTGAGCCACGATTTAACCATTCTTCTCCTCTCCACCAAACTCCTTAGCAACTGAGTAGTTAGCAATGATTGCAAACACATGTTAGCAAGTAGAACAAAATTATGCTTGGATGCAAAACAACATTACATAAATAATTTAAGTATGATGACAAGTAGACATGACAAGGAGATAAGGTTAGCATGTACACGCGAGGTTTGAAGTAATGTTTAGGCTGGTCACTATAAATTCTTAATTGTATACTTCTTTTTGTGTCCATAAAGAAACAAATATGTTTCACAGCAAAACTAACAGATGAAGTTACTAAACTGGATGGAACACTCATACACATTAAAATATTTAGTGCTGATCAAGAATGTAACTGTATTAGTTGTACAACAAAATGAACAGCAGAAATTATGTCTCAATAGTCTATTCCAAAACCAAGGTTTCTCGTAGCAATAAAAAACCAAAATTTTGAAATTCTGGTTCAGCATAGTTAAAAAGACTGGATCCAGTTAATAATAGCCTTTTACATTGAAGGATAAACTACTTCTTTAACCCATCAAGAAGCTACAATCACATTGAACATGTTTAGGATATTCAAATCTCCCAACCATAAGCATGACACATTGACACGATGTGACCAAGCAGGAATGCCATTATTTTTCATTTCTGTAATTACGAATCTATTATTATGAATTACAGGAGTTACACATAATAATCAGCTGAAAGCAATTTTTTGTTGGTCATATTCTTTGTGATAAAGTTCCATAGCAATATAGGTGCTATTTATAGGGTCTCACCTATGGCATATTATCCCGCACCCAACTTACAAAACAGTGTTTGCCCAAATAAAGACAAACTCCAAATCTTACAAGACATCTGTAAGCAGGTACCTCAGGCAAAACACCACTAGCCTTTGAAGCTGGCAAGTTAGGGAGGTTGCCATCAGAAGAACGCTCAACAGTAGTAAAGCAGATATTGTATTCCTTTGGAGAAAAAGAAAAAAGTCAACAGTGAATATAGAGCAATATATTCATCGTCTAATGATTTAACAGTTAACTTTATGGAGAGTAAGCCAAAAGTTACAGAAGTTGTGAGAGTTCACTTCACCTGAATTATTGAAGGGTAAAGACTGTTGAAGTCCAGAAGTAGAACGTACTTGTCATATAGACCCTTTTTAGGCTCCAAAACCAAGCCACCAGCATATGAAGGACCTTTTTTTGCTTTACTTTGATCATTATGATGCACCTCATCATCAATGGAAGGATCAGCAACACCATTATCAGCATTTGCACCCTCAGTGTCAGCATTCATTTTTCGCTTTGTGGAGTTCAACTCCTTATTGCGTGCAAACTTATCCGGTACAATGAATTTTTTTGCATGGAATGCATGCAACAGTAGATATTCTACCCTCTGAGCTCTAGCACCCTGCAGGAAATTCATGTGAGATATAATACCAAGACTGCATTCTTACACAGGTAGACTAGGCATAATAACAATGATGGTGTACCTGGAGAGTTTTCCCCCACAGATTACCACTAATATTTGTCAGTTGACGTGTAAGAGGGAGAACACTCAAATGAAACATGAGCTCCAAAGAAAGCCATGCATCAGTCTCACCGTATTCAACCTAGTTGAGCAATACAATTGGCAAATATCACTTCAGTTCATAGGTTTTTAAAACATAACACTTGCGACATAATTTTTAGTTCAATAAACTATACCAGTTTGAGAAGTGTTCCTGCAGATTGGAACATTGGAGGTATATCATGTGGAGAAACCTCTCTCCTGTCCTTTTTCAGTTGTGTCTCTGCGAGTTGTGTCAAAGAATAACTCACCTGCATAGAAAAACAGATTAGATTAGATTTGTTGAATTCAGTGTTAAAAGTACACCAAACAATTAATATGCTGGTTACCTCCTTCAGAAGATCACGAGAGCATAAGTAGGTATCACAAAGGAGACGACCAGCGATACAGGACATAATTCCTGGACTTGCCCCAGAACCATAAAGTGTGTTTCCTTTGGTAAGCCTAGGCATTATTGATCGCCTAAGACGACCAATTTTGAACCACATGCTGCTGGGTACTTTGCAGGTCTAGCAGAAAAAAGGCAACATTTCTTAAATGATTGGATTAAAAATTAAAAAATGATAGTCATTAGTAAGAATAATATAATGTAATTTCTCTTAAGTCAGACCTAATATGTTGGTGGTCGCCTAGTACTAACCAGAAGTCCAGAACACTGAATTAAAATATCAACAGAGCCCTTTCCATTTAATTCAAGGAGAACAGGGTACTGCAGGTTGCATATAGGTATCAAGATTAACAGAATAAATAATGATTAAAAAAACCTGAGAACGGTGCAGGAGGACATCCAGGTCGAATCCCGAAATGTTGTGTCCCACAAGTACGTCGCAATCAAGTTTGCAAAGCTCGGCCATCAAGCGATTTAACAAAGCACGTTCACTGAAAATGAAGAAAAAAGATCAATCAATGCGAGCTTGAGCAGTGGAAATTTTTAAAGGGAACAGGTAAAATGTATAAGCAAAGTCAGTACCCACCTGCTTTCTAGTGCCAGCACGTTGCTACCAGCCTTATGGTTCCTATCAGAAGCTTCCTTGGTGAGGCCTATAGGAAATATACTACCTTCAAGCTTGCGCATAACAGTAAAAATGGCTGAGCATTCCACGTTTCTGCCAGTCTTCAGGACGCATTGGACTATCAATCTGAAAGTGGCCCCAAAAAAAGTAAAAAACAAAAGTTTAGTTGGTAGCAAATGTGGTTTTCCTTTTTAAAAAAGAAAATCTTACAGATATGTAGACTTGATTATTGTTTCAAATAAACCTGAAGTGTGTTGTTTGTCTAGACAAGATTCATTTCACACAGACATGGATAACAATTTATCTGACACCTCACTGCCAAAGTATGTGTCAGTTTGTCTAGAAAAGGTTTGTTCCACACAGGCATGGATAACAATTTATCTGAAAACCTCATTGCCAAAGTATGCACAAGCAAATACTAGAATAAAATAGGCATGGATAACAATTTATCTGAAAACCTCATTGCCAAAGTATGTACAAGCAAATACTAGAATAAAATACTTCCAACTCCAAATGAACGAGATGCTTACTTTCACCCGGTGACAGCATATGACTGATGCTGACACAATTTCATGCACATTGTGTTTCTCATTTATGATTGTTTTAAGATTAACAGCCGCAACTACAACAGGGGGAACTTCTAGCGAGGTACTTGTCATCAGAACAGAAATATCTTTTGGACAATTAACAGTAACTTCAAATTTGCACCAGCTCACCTGTGGAAAAAGTCAAAAGGCATCACTGACAATATCATGCGATAAAAAAAACAGACAGGAGCTATAAGAGTATTAAATAACTTGATATGAAACACAGCCCAAAGTAACAGGACAGAGTGAAATCGAGGATATACCCGCTGAGTAGATGGACATGTCACAAATTTAGAAATCGACAGCCATGAAGGCCCCTTGATCTTCCTTTTGATGAGAAAAAATTCAAGAGCACTGGAAGGTACAATGGTTAATGTGTGTGAAGAAGACATTGGGCATGAAAAAGAGTATATAAGTATATAACACATGAGACTATTGTGTATAGCATGCTCCTCATATTTTATGGATCATACCTATTATTTGTCCCAAGTAACGCATGGAAATGTTCACCTCTAAGGTCTGCTGGTAGCGCCGGATCCTAAGAAAATATGTAGTGTATAAGAAAATAAGAACATCGAAATCAAAGATGTACTTCCCAAGAAACATACCTTGTATGGATAATTGATTTTCAGGACATACTGCTCTCCATTTGGTAAATCAGTCCTCTCAAATGCATAGTTTCTCTAAGCCATGACAAATATGATCAATCAGCTCAAAAAGGAAAGAGGGGGGGGGGGGTTACTGGATACTCCCTAACACTGACTTCCCACATGCGAACCTTGACTGGAGTCATTACAAAATTTGACACATTGAGGTCTGACAACTTATCAGCTATTTCACTCTTTAATCCTGATGCCAACTCCTGGCAAGAGAATATGTAGATAAGTAGTGCTATAATGAGCATTAGGTTTAGTTTCAAAATAAGCAGTCACTCTTACATGCAGACTTGATCGAAGTGGTGGCGAAGAATCAGAACTTGTGGAGTTCCTCTCTATCCTTGATATGGTGTCCCTTGGGAATACTGAACTGCTTGGAATAGCATACATGCACCTTTGCATATTTTTAATAACGACACAGCAACTATGGAACCACTTGCATATTTCAACCTAGAAAAGAAAAGCAGTTTGTCAGGAAAAAAAAAAGGAGATAGTCTATAATGTAGAGCTGCAAGCATGTGACAGCTCAGAACTAATGATAACTCCAAACGGATCACTAACTATTCAGCAAAGCTGATTACTGTTTTGAGATCCTTGGCCATAGCCATAAGTAGAGTTTCTGATAATACTGACTAGTTTATGGTAGTAAGGATTACCATATTTGAAATATATTTATGCTTCGAAATTTTAAAGGAATACATTAAGCACCATATCATTTATGGCAACTCAATTATCCAACTAAACCAAAGAATCACTTAAACTGGTGCTCTGGTGAGACTGTAGGCTGTTCAGTACAGAATTGATCAAACAAAACAAAAGCATTCTGCCAGACATCAGCAACTAAAAATATGATGTCTTAGGGCTAATTTACCATAATACTACAATTGCAATTCAGTGTAGGAATGCTTTTTACCTTCCCAAACAAATACACTGTGCCTGAATTAACACCAAAGGGCTCCTCGTATGCATCCAATATGTAGAACGGCAGTGCTCCATCCTTCAGCTCAAACTCTGAGCTTTCATCCACATCGGTGCTGCCCTCAACAGTCACCCCTCCCACACCTCCTGCATTCTCCCCCTCCCCGCATATCTTCATCCAACCTGCCGTTGCACTCGTCATATCCCCATTCCGGCTTTCCTCTGCCTTAATCTTCGCATTCAGACGATGCACCTTATCTATCTTCACTTCCCCATTAGCATCTTGCTTCAGTTCCTCCGAGCTCTTATTCTCATTCACCAATTCAGCACTAGAACCTGGAGTTGCTTCCAATTTGGGCTCCGCTTCCGCATCCGGCTTCAATTCCACATCCATATCATTTCCATGGTCTGAAACCCCATCAGCCTCGAACCCATTATCCGATCTGACTGCCATTTCAGCATTTGTGGCCACCATTTCGGCCTTGATGTGAGCAATTGGTGGAGGCGGCGGTGGCGGTGCACAAACCCTACCAACGCGACGCCGCCGTTCCTCGCGGTCGTGCTCGTCGGGGGCGAACTCGGCGATAACGTCGTCCACGATGCTGTCGGCGGCCAGCGACGAGCCCTTGGTGCGGTCGCTGCTAGGCTTCTTAAACACGGAGGAGGTAAACATGGAGGAGAGCCGCTGCTTGCCCATCATAGCGGCGGCGGCGGAGAGGGACGCCGCCGCAGCGGACTGCTGGGGCGGGCGCTTCGACTCAGGTCGCGGCTGCTTGCGCTTGCGGGGGGCGCCATCCTCGCCGCCGGAGCCCTCGTCGGAGGAGGACGGGAGGGCGCGGTGGGTCCAGTCCTCCTCGCGGCCGTCGTCGACGTAGCCGAGGCCGTCGTCGTCGACGATGAAGGCACCAGCGTCCTTGCGGCGGCGCGCGACGAGGGCAGCGTACTCATCGTCGGCGACGGTGTCGTAGATCGGGGCCTCCATCTTCACCTGGACGGCGGCGGCGGCGGCGCGGGCGCCCCCGCCGCGGATGGCGCGGGCGCCCCCGCCGCGGATGGCGCGGGCGCCCCCGCCGCGGATGGCGCGGAGGCGCTCGAGCGCGGCGGAGCGCGCCACCGCCTCGGCGCCCCGCGTGCGGGAGCGGCGGCTAGATGCGGCGGCGTCGGCGGGTGCGTCCTCCATGGCTTCGCCTCTCACACACGCGCGCGCGCACACTACGCAGATCTACTGTGAATGTGCGGGCCTGGCTCTGGCGGGAAGCGTTCGAGCATTTGGCGCGCATAGTTTCAGGGAACCGTAGGTCTAGGCCCTAGGGCTTTCCATGGATCGGGTGGAGCAGAAGGATACCGATCCGAGTGGAGTAGAAGGGTTTCCGTGGGTTTTGCTATACTCTCAGGAACCGAGAAAATTGATCATTTGCCACTTTGAAGAGTGGTTTCGCAAAATTGCCACTTTCAAAATTGGCTTCGTAAAAATACTATATAGTACATTTACCTCTTGATTACCATGTCATTTGAGCTATTTAACTCATTTAATATTTTTTTCTAATTTCAGGGGTTGGAAAAGACCTTTCTACCCTGCTCTCTCTCTCCTCACGTCCCGTCCCGTCGTCGCCCGTACCCTGCCGCGCCCACTCCCTTCGGCCATTCCGGATGGGGTCATCAGCGTTTGCAAATCCACTGCTTGAACATATCGGACATGGTGCATGTAAAGAGATGGCATGTTTAACTTATCTAATGAATAATATTTTTACCAAGTAATTTTCTGAACACTGAATGGCTTTGGGCTGCATGCAGGCTATTGACCCAAGAACACGCCTGGTTTTGTTCAAGATGTTAAACCGTGGTGTTTTTAATAACATAAATGGTTGTATTTCTACGGGAAAAGAGGTAACTTTCAAGTTGTGGTTTGTATCCAATTGAAACGGTTTCACCATTATACGGAATACAGAGCTACTTTAGCTGTAGACAGCAGATATTGAATGTTGCTTGAACTGCTAGTTGCAATTTTCTTTTCATGGCTGACTGTATCTATAGACAGACTCAGTGTAAACTGTGGCAGTTGATTCGTCTTTTGTTTTTCTGTGCAGGCAAATGTCTATCATGCAACAAAGACAGATGGCCAGGAGTTAGCAATCAAAGTCTATAAAACTTCCGTCCTTGTTTTTATGTAAGATATGAACTTCTATAATTGTTCTGTTTTGTAACTGGATACTTATTGAAAGCTACTGAAGAAATGCTGATCATGGATTTGCTCTGTATCCTTCCAGTACTTGTAATATTATTTTGATTTGCAAATGCTTGCATGTGAACAAAATGCACCATGTCCTTGCAGGGATAGAGACCGATATGTTCAAGCAGTGGATTTGCAAACGCTGATGACCCCATCCGGAATGGGTATGGGCGACGACGGGACGGGGACGTGAGGAGAGAGAGAGAATAGGGGTAGAAAGGTCTTTTCTAGCTCCTGAAATTAGAAAAAAAAATATTTAATGAGTTAAATGACTCAAATGGCATGGTAATCAAGAGGTAAATGTACTGCATGGTATTTTTGCGAAGCCAATTTTGAAAGTGGTAATTTTACGAAGCCCACTCTTCAAAATGGCAAATGATCAATTTTCTCCTCAGGAACCATTTAGTTTGTGAGAAACTGGGCCGTAACTCGGCGACCTTTCAGCCGTTGGGCTCAAAATTTGTCCTGCATTTCAAAACCGCGCCACTTGGGACTCGTGTTGTACTGCACTATTCTAGCCCAACTGTGCCGGCGACGTCATCCTTGTTCGGTCACTCCTGGCTATCTTGTTTCCTCCTTCCTCCTAGCACACAAGACAACAGCTAACGACCAACCGTTGCTCTCGATGGTTTCGGTAGGGGAAAAGAACTTTGCTCTCGATGCATCCTATTCTGGCATACAAAAATGGAAGAATAATGATGTCCGTTGTATATCGTATCCGATGAATCCGATGCGCCATGCCATCTAGCATTTGTAGCTGTGACGGTGGAAACAATGGTCACCGTCACGGTACACAGCATGTATATAATGGCCCATCCTTCCAAGAACTTGACATTGCAAGGAATTAGCTAGCTAGCCTACATATTTTGCAATTCGGTCGTCAGCATGGGCCATGCGTTGCATGCACGTCCATCGGTACTACTGCTGCCAGTGATCAATTCATGGCTCCTCCTCCTCCTCCTCCTGTGCTCTCTTTTCCTTTCTCCGGTGGCCGCCGAGCGGACGTCATACATTGTCCACATGGACAAGTCCGCCATGCCGCCGCAGCACGGCGACCACCGTGAATGGTACTCCACCATCCTGGCTTCTCTAACAGAAGCTTCACCAAACGGCCGTGGTGACCCGCGGCTTCTTTACAGTTACGATGAAGCGCTCCACGGATTCGCGGCCACCCTCTCCACCTTCGAGCTCCGTGCGCTCCGCCGCACACCGGGCTTCGTCTCGGCCTACCCGGATCGCCGTGCTAACGTCCTTCATGATACCACGCACTCTATGGAGTTCCTCCATCTCAACTCCGTCAATGGACTGTGGCCGGCAGCCAAGTTCGGCGAGGGTGTCATCATCGGGATGATCGACACCGGTGTGTGGCCGGAGAGCGCTAGCTTTAACGACGACGGCATGCCCTCCCCGCCGTCCCGGTGGCGCGGCGCATGTGAACCAGGCGTGGCGTTCACCTCCTCCATGTGCAACCGGAAGCTCATCGGAGCTCGTTACTTCAACAAGGGCTTGGTCGCCGCGAACCCCCACATCAACATCTCCATGAACTCAACACGCGACACGGAAGGCCACGGCACGCACACGTCGTCGACCGCAGGGGGGAGCCCCGTGCCATGCGCGTCCTTCTTCGGCTACGGGCTTGGCACGGCGCGCGGAGCTGCTCCACGTGCTCACGTTGCCATGTACAAGGTCATCTGGCCTGAGGGCCGGTACGCTTCTGACGTGCTGGCCGGCATGGACGCGGCGATTGCAGACGGAGTCAACATCATCTCCATATCGAGCGGCTTCAACGACGTGCCGTTGTACGAGGACCCTGTGGCGATCGCTGCATTTGCTGCCATGGAGCGTGGTATCCTCGTATCGGCCTCAGCAGGAAACGATGGCCCGGAGCTCGGTACCTTGCACAATGGTATCCCATGGCTGCTCACTGTCGCGGCTGGCACGGTGGACCGGAATATGTTTGCAGGCACTGTGGCTTACGGCAACGCGACTCAAGGTGCCATAGCCGGCTTCACAACGTACCCAGAGAATGCTTGGATAGTGGACATGAACTTGGTCTACAACGACACCATATCGGCGTGCAACTCATCGGCGTTGTTAGCAACAATAACGAAAAGCATTGTTGTGTGCCGTGACACTGGAGATTTCTTCGATCAATTCAACACCGCAGCCGAGGCCGGCGTCGCTTCAGCCATCTTCATCACGAACGACGTATCTATTGACGGTACCATGCCCTTCCCGGCTATTGTTATCAGCCCTAAAGATGCGCCAAGGCTGCTGAACTACATCAACTCTAGCACGCGTCCGACGGCCACCATAAAGTTCCAGCAGACAATCCTCGGCACACGGCCCGCGCCGGTGGTCACCGGGTACTCCTCTCGAGGGCCGTCGCAGAGCTACCCCGGCGTGCTCAAGCCGGATATTTTAGCACCAGGGGACAGCATACTTGCGTCGTGGGCACCCGTAGCTCCAATGGGACAGACAGGCAAGACAGCTCTGGGAAGCAACTTCCTCGTCGCGTCCGGTACTTCGATGGCATGCCCGCACGCCAGCGGCGTGGGTGCCTTGCTGCGTGCAGCGCACCCCGACTGGAGCCCGGCCATGATCAAGTCGGCGATGATGACCACGGCAACTGCCATCGACAACACGCTCCGGCCGATCACTGACGCCGGCAATGGCAATGCCATCGCGACTCCACTGGCCATGGGCTCGGGACACGTCAACCCCAACTCGGCGATGGACCCGGGGCTCGTGTACGACGCCGGGCCGAGGGACTTCGTAGCACTCCTATGTGCTGCGAACTACACCGACGCCCAGATCATGGCGATCACGAGGTCGTCGACGGCGTACAACTGCTCCTTCTCTTCCAACGACGTGAACTACCCATCGTTCATCGCAATCTTTGGTGCGAACGCCACTTCCGGCGACATGCGGTTCAGCAGGACGGTGACCAACGTTGGGGCAGGCGCCGCGACGTACGGGGCGTCCTGGCTGTCGCCGAGCAACGTCCAGGTAGCCGTGTCGCCGGGGATGCTGCAGTTCAGCGGGGCGGGGCAGAAGGCAACGTTCCAAGTGGACATCAAGCTCACCGCATCCACCGGAGGCGAGCCCGCTTTCGGGGCTGTAGTTTGGGCCGATGTGAGCGGCAAGTACCGGGTGAGGACTCCCTACGTCGTGCTTTGACGTTCGCGCTGGCTCCTGAGTCATGTCGTTTCAGGGGACTTTTAAATAAGGGATAGACTATTGCACAGACGATTGAAATTTTTTTATCTTTTAGTCACTTAAAGTTGCACTTTGAATCACCTGAAGTTGCACATGTTTTTTTAGGGGGGCCTGAAGTTGCACTCTGAATCACCTAAAATTACAGCTGTTTTTTTTTGCTGCAATTTTAGTTCATTGAGAGTGCAATTTCAGGTGACTGAAACATAAAAAAATTTCAGTCGCCTGTGCAATAGCAAAACTGTTTAAATAAATCTTGGTCAGAATAATGTTCGAGTGGGACGCCATCTTAAATAACCAGATTCTGCAGCACGCCACTGAAAACGCAAGTTGACCCGTTACCACTTTACTGATACACAACGATACCAAGTTACAAACCATTAATTAAGGATCTACTTAATCACTTTGTTCATACAAAATGGTACTGACCATTTAATAAGCTTACATTACTGCAGCGCTTCTGTGCCCCAAGCTATGGCTCGAGGTCGACAAAGACCTCATGTACCGTGCATGCATTTCTCCAAAAATACAATCAAACCTTATTAATTTGGATCAAAATTATTCACTACTACAGACGGTGTTATCACAGACGGTTCAAAATCATCATCACAGACGGCCAAAAATTTATGTCTGGAGCAGCTCCTCCGCTCATGCCCTGCTCTCCTTCCTCGAGTCGCTTCCATCCGTTAGCTGGACCTCATCATCTGCCGTCGATGGAGATGTCTCCTTGCCGCTCAGGAAAGGGAAACCGCCCTCAGCCTCGTTCTTCTCTTCAATGTGCACAAAGCGGAAGAAGCTTTTGCGACAGTGAAGGAACATATGGATAATTTTGTCGATCAAGTAGAAGTAGTCAATTCTAAGGAAGCTTATTATGGTATCCTATTTGAGATTATAGGCTATGGTAGTGATTTGCTTAGGCTAGAGAAGGAAGTGGAGAGGACAAGGACAATCTTCACGGCATTCAAGAACTCGACCATTGATCCTCCAACTCCAAAAGTAGAAGAGGAAGCATATGAAACCCAGAAGATCAAAATCTATGAATCTCTTTTTTTTTGAACTTTTCTAATAAATTTGACTTGAATTTGTCTTTTGTAAAAGTGATTGGTCACACTTATCTGTTCCAACTAATTAGTAGCTTCTGTAGTTCATATGACAAAGGACAAAACACTGACAGTCATAAATAAAAATCGTCTACGATTGTTTCATAGACGGTTCTAACTAAAAGCCGCCTGCGATGTCTGGCAGTATCACAGACAGTTCTTATAAATAAATAAACATCTGCGAATTATCACATACGGTTATTAATACGAACCATATGTGATGTCTTGTATTATCACAGACAATTTGTATTAACAACCGTCTATAAAAATATCACAGACGGTTGTTAGTATAAATCATCTGTGATAGTTACAGTACAGACAGTTCCCTATGAACCATCTGTGATGTAACTATTCAATATAAACTCTTTTGTAGTAGTAAACGAACGAATCATTAAGGAAGTCATGATGAAAACGAAGAAGAGGCTTATAGGTCAAAGCTTTCCCAGTTGCCTGTGTCGACATCGTTGATTAATAGATCAACAAACGCATGGTCGACACGCTGTCATGGCCTGCATTGGCGCCGTCAGCCTCATGCACAAGCTCACGGTTCGTACCTACTGGCAGTGGCAGACGCAGGGCGAAATTTTATCAAGGAAAACCTAAATATGGCTAATTCGTCGCAAACAAGTCGATTTATGCATCATGCATGCATGCGAAGTTTACAATCACAATAGTTTGACTAAAATCAATCCAAAAATTAGATAGACAAAGGAAACAAATTTATTCTCTCACTTTGACTCACTATCAGCTTCTTAGTCAGATAGTCCTCCCATTTAGACATTCATCTTCAAATAATCAAATTTAGTATACAGAAATAAGAGATGTCACTTCGCAATAAAAATTGACATATAAAATTTCACAATGTCATTCTCTCAAATTAACATATTATTCTCTTTCATAAAATATGATCTGATATATGAGATTGAAATTAGAACGATAAGGACTAGCTCGGGGGATGAGGGTTACCGGCGCTAGAGGGTGGGCTCGAGCCCCACCCAAGCTCACCTGGTGGCTACGCCCCTGAACGAATGAATATGCAATTGGCAGCTTCTTGTCCAAAACATGACAATTCATGGACCAAAAAGATACACTGCTGATCGGACCTAATTCATTTTCCAACCATCCTCTTATCCAGTTATCTGGAGTCTGGACCATGACACAGAATATTACACGAGCTCATGCAAAATCCATGCATTTGGTATGGGCTATACCTAATTCGACCTCTCAATTATTCTGTACAAGTTATAACTCTACAAAACTGTACACTACAACACAACGCTCAAAACTCCAAATATCATGAAGTGCGGATTCCATCACTTGAATTCACATAATTAGTGTCACTACGTTGCACATTTTTAGGTTCTGTTTGCCCCGTAGATTTTGCAGGGAGCGTCTTGTTATTTTCACTACCCTCGTATGGCAACACGACCACAGGGGCAGCATGTATTGACTCCCACCGTTCCTTCACGAAGCTCCTGAACGCTGTCACCATTTCCCTCCGGAATTCTAGTTCCCTTGTGAAGAGATCAAGGGTAAAGAATGCAAGAACGTATTTGAAAGGAACCATAAGAAGAACGGCAGAAGATGCTAGAAGAACAAGAGCAACCTGAGTTGTTACCTGTCATATGATCAAACAAATGCTCAGGGACACATATCAACATATCCATGAACTGGTTACTTGTCTTGGATATTATTAGTTTAAGCGCTAATGAAATTTATTTCAGCGTACCTCAGGTTGGCCTGCTACAAAGATTGTGCGCATTTTTAGAAGAGAGACATTAAGGTGCTGGAGATAATTTTCCACTGAGGCCATTGCCTCTTTAAGAGCTATAATCTTTTGGATTGTGTTTGAAGGTGGTTGATCCCTTATTGTCACTTTGCCGAAAGATCTACCCAACCGGCCTTGTTCTCTCAGCCCTTTCAGGGCAAGCATGGAAAGGGCCATCATCATCAAGGTAAATGGAAAAACATAGGAAAGAATGTTCCTATAAATCATAATAAAAAAGCAATAGATGTTATAAATATGTTTCCTTGCTTGTATAATCTTGGAAGACGTCAACCATAGATGGGGAAAAAAAACAAAACATGCAAAGGAAACAGGAAGTGGTACACAGGTGTCCTCCTATGCACTTCGTTCTACTAGGTTTGGAGCCATCTAATTGCTTAAAATTTTCATTTTCACTTGTGGTGTACTTTGAATTTTGATACAGTAGGCAAATGTTCCAACTAGTGCACAAATCTTCTCTAAAGATCTTGAAAGGATATTTTATTACCTTCCACAACAATATAATAGGATGATTTTGCAAAGATAGTATAACATTTTGTCATTGTATCATACTACAGCATGGTATAGTTTGCTATTCACATTGCTTTAAATGCTGTACTGTGTGTTCCTTTGTCTGCCTTATTTTGAATTACAGTTTACAACCAGGTATGACAACAAAATGTAAAATGCGATTACTGCCTAACAAAGGAAAACCATCTCCCACCATACACCCCTCTTCAAAACACACATAATCCCTGCTCCAAAAATTACTTGAGTCGGCAATCAACTCATCAGAGAATCAGAGTGACAAAGCAAAGGGCAACATAAAGCAAAGTGACCTACCTGAAAATAATGGTATAAACTAATAGTAGAAAACAAACGGTTGAACGGGGATTCTCCCAGCGTCTCAGTTTGTTGAATTTTTCAGCCATTATTGCAAAGGGAAGTATAAGCTCCTGATTCAAGAAATAAGAGAGGTTATAAATTTTATGATATCTATATCCACGCGCGCGCACACACACACGCACGCACGCGCACACGCATATGTATATATACATACGTATACGTATATATGTATGTATACGTATATACGCGCGCGCGCACACGCACACACACACACACACACACACACACACACACACACACACACACATATATATATATATATATATATATATATATATATATATATATATATATATATATATATATATATATATATATATATATATAGAAACATGAATTCACTGGCTAGGATGCATAGACTTGCTTTCTCAACTGAAAGTTAATAGGCATTTTGTCTGATAAATTTTCAGTAATAATAAAATCAAATGAAGTATCTCATTCAAAAAGAAGCATAGAATCTGAAAATATGTGTGCTAGGACAACAATCACACGTATACATATCTACTAGAGCTACCCTAGACTAGTAAACAGCCTCCTTTACGCAAACAAAGAAACCATTTGATTTTTGTAAGCCATGCAACCAGATGACAGTCAAATACCTTGAAGAGGTCAATGTTGCTTGGAATACCTTCAATCGTGGCAGCAACAATTGTCGCCTGTGTCTTTTCAACTACGTTGCTCTTCTCTTTACATGCAACCATCGCCTTTTCTACAAGATTTTTATCAGCTACAACTAAAGATTTGCTCAATATTACGCCATGCTTGACTGAAGAGTTTCTCCAAAAGTAGGCTGAATGGCTTGATGCCCAGCTGGGAGACATCATCCACTTGCGTAGGTACACACTACCATCTATGTCAAAAACATGTGCATGACCACTAGATGAGTCTTCTGAATGTCTATGCCATTGAGGTGATCTTTGATTTGCTACTTTGGAGTTCGTAACCAATGGTCCACCCCAGAACTTCACTGCTAGGGTCTGAAGAACAACATCGCCAAAAGGTGCGTTCGATAGGTAGGAGAACTGTACTAACTTAGCTGGATCCTCGTATAATCTACGTATGAATTGCAGAGATTGAAGCCTTGCAATACTGTTTGCTGCACTGCTGACAGCTCTTTTCTTGCCTCTGTGGGCACCATATACATGATGAATTGCTGGATCATCATCGCTTGGTCCATATTCACGAATGAACTTATACACAGAAATAATTTCACTGATGAACGCGAGCCATACATCTCGTCTCATCTCTCCGCCAAAATCAACAAACTCTAATGTCCACTCATTTGACCTGTCATAAAGTCGTAGTAATTTCATTTTATTATGAGTAGTGCTTCTATGCATCACCCTCCCAATACAAGTTGCACAAATCTTGAAGCAAGGGAAGAGGTAAGTAATCACCATCCACCCTTCATTCATGCTTGAATATTTGAGCAACTTTCAAATAGTGATGATCACGATGAAATAGCATGGACAATATGCTCCTACAGTCTACAGTACAACCATAAAGCCATAGATGATAGATGCAAATGCTTAAGATGATTGCTCCCATATGGAAATTCCAACAATCATGAAAAAACATAGAAAGAAGTAACAACAGAACCTCCTGAGAAATATGGCGCTTGTCACTTTAGATTTTACTGGATTAAGGATATACATGTACAGAATGGAGGTAAACATGTTTGCCATAGCAGTATATACATTGTTACGACTTATGAACACCAGTCAGGCAGGTCAAATAGCTAGCTAGTATTGTGTACTGTTGTCACGTTTGCACTCAAAACAACCTGGCAGTAATCAATGACCCTGGTGTTCTCCTATCAAGTTGCAGATAGCATTTAAAACACATGTGCACAAAGAAAATGGACGTTCTAGGGAGTAGTCGAGCTTACTTACAATGAACCAGATGAAACAGATACAGCAGAGTCAAAGAGTCTGGATCCAAATGGTCCAACCTTTGCTTTCACTACCCTTGAATTATGATCTGTAAGGTCAAGCCTCAATGGTTTCTTGGTACCTGCCAGTCCAATGGCCTGCCAACATCAATGCAAAGGTGGAGGGGTTGGGCCCAAGGTCATCATAGCTTGTGAAGTTCCAAAATGGCATCTAGTAGATTTGTTAAGCAGGACAAAGATACATAAATTATAGGACCGATGAAGCCTTCTTTTCTTTTTTAAAAATGAATTATCTGAGGACAAAAAGGATATTCTACTTCAAACAACTTATCTATGTATATGGATGGTAATTTTAATATAATATCAAGTGTTACTGCAGAACTACTGAAAATAGCATTGTCCTAAAAAAATTTCTATTATAACGTAGAAAGCATTAGAGTGAATTGAAGTCATGAAGATGCAAAAGTATCCTTTAAAAAACCATCAATAAGGATATCAACAATAAGCTAGGCATACATTCAAATAATAAGAGGAAATTGCTCCAAACAAGTAAACATTCAAGTAGGAATGCATGCCTCAAAATAGAGTGCCTTGTTGGTCAAGGTTATGTGTCCAGGCCATGCAACATTTTCCTCCCATTTTAGAACAGGTCTCTTTCTGCTTGAGCCTATGCATAGGACTTGCTCGTCAAACAAAAAATTATCTCCAGTTTTATGTGTTTGCCGCCCATGATGAACCCTATACAATTGCACATTGTAACACATATTAATTAATAATTTAATACACAACATTCAAATATTCAACGTATACCCAATACGGTCATAGGAAAAACTGAAAGAGAGCTGAAATTGTGAACTATCATTCATAGTTCAATTGGTGCACAAAAGCTCACAATATGACCATGTCTTACCAAATTAAAATAAGACAAAATATTTCTACAATATTATTCTGACAAAGGTAGAGTCATCAACATCAACCAATCTTGGCGCAGTCAAATTTCTCGCTGACCTACGACCTAAGCTACAGGTCTAATGAAAGAGATACATCATACGCTTAGGAGACTAACTTGACAGAAGCTCAAGCAGAGATTTTTACTCAGTTCAAATATACTAAAGATGTAGACGCAATCTTACTTCAAAAGTTCACCAAGGTATGTTGTCCACAGATCTAATGAAAGTCCCTTTTCAGTGCCAACAAGGGCCCTAAAGAGATGATGAGCTGTTGGAACATCACCAACACCTGCCACAGCAGGAGCAATTCGGACAAAGGCGTCTTCTCCAACAAGTCTTCCCTACCATATTAAAAGTATCGAATTCAGAAAATCCATTTTTTAAAACTCCAGTAAAGAGACACTCAATAATACTGCATGGATTTAAGTTCTCTCCGATGTATTTTTGCAGCCTTATTCACAGTGAAAATATGTTCAGAATGCAGAAGAATAACAGCTCACCAGTACAGAATAGTTATCTAGTGATGAGTGTGGATCATTGTCTTCATCATATGGATCTTCCCAAGCAAGCATAGTCACAAAGATAAGCCTTTGAAATGCAAGCTCCTGCAGACATTTAAAGTAGAAGTACTTCAAAACTAGCTAAATAAAACTAGTGCAATAAACATGCAGTAATGTTTTGTGCGACTGATAAAAAAAGTCAAGCCTAAAATGCCTTTGATATGTGACATCAGCTTAAGGAGTGTGGAGCATTGATTGCTCTTCATCGCAACACTAATGTTTAATTAGCAACTTATTCACCTTTAAACTTGGATGGAAGTCGGAGTTATCTCTTGACAAGTACCGGAAGCAACAATACTCAACTAGATTTCGAGCATCACTGTGGACATGCTCAGGAGCAAGCGCTTTAAATATCCTCTGCACCTTCCACCCTGTCAACCCATTCAACCTAACAAAAATCTCATGTGAGTGAGTGAACGCAAACCAAGAGAAAAATGCCAGATGCATCCAGGAACTCTTATATACTCCTCACACTTTGGCTGTACACTATTCAAAATGACAAGATCACTACCTGGGGGCAACACCGGAATCCAATTCCACCTGTAAATTTCATCTCTAGGACGCAAGTTACTAGGATCAAAGCCAAGGTAGTCAGCAGAGCTACTCCATACTCACAGTACCTGTTCACCAGACAACGTTGCAGGTGTCTATCACAATCTACCAACTGATCCTAGCCCAACTCATGGCCCGTCGTTACCCAGTCACCACGTTGATTTCACGGGATCCGGCAACTCTCAAACCACTATAATAAATAACTAACCCCAACGATTCATGCGACAAACTGATAGAGATAGCTCTAGTCATGATGAATTTAGTCATTAATTATATCTTAGTGTCAGCATAGAAGGCCAATTAATCTGTAGAAGCTCAACCGCAGATCACTTTACCCACCTAGCGAACTGCTCGATGGCGACGACAGCGTCCAGCGAGAGCCAACCACGACCGACCCGCCGGTCCACGGTGATCTCCGGCACCGCGACGAGCGCCTGCTCCTCCAGCACCTCCTTCCGCTGCATCTTCCTCCCCTCGGCCTCCTCCTTGTGCCTCCCCCTCTCCCGCGCCGCGTGCGCCGCGTCAGTGATCGCGCCGCGCGCCCGGGAGAGCCACGACCGCACCCGCTCCTGCACCGCATCTGCGAAACAGCAGCCAGTGGCCGCAGCGATCAGCGTGAGGAGAGAGAGAGAGAGTACAAACCCTCCGCATCTCAGGGGGGACTGGGCCTCGGGGAGGGCGCTTGCTCACCTGTGTTGACGTCGGGGAGCTTCCACTGGGAGTGGAAGGCGAGGGCCGGCGGGGGAGCGCGGCGGCCGCGGCCGGCGATGCTGTGTCGAGGGAGCGGCAGGAAGCGAGGGGACTGGAGCTGGAGCATCGTGGTGGCGGTGGTGGTGGCGATGGGTTAGTGGTGGGGAGCTG
Organism: Dendrocalamus latiflorus; assembly: GCA_017311315.1. Taxonomy (NCBI): domain Eukaryota; kingdom Viridiplantae; phylum Streptophyta; class Magnoliopsida; order Poales; family Poaceae; genus Dendrocalamus; species Dendrocalamus latiflorus. The sequence continues at coordinate 13,105,710 of CM029647.1, read as the reverse complement.
GGTGTCATGAACCTTCCCTCGATTCCATTGGGTGTGAGTGGGAGTACGCCGTGCTTGATCTGTTTATGTTCGCTTTGCCACTATCTGTATCTGAGAAGTGGAGATGAGCGACATGATCCTTCTAGGGGGCGGAGAGGGAGAGAGAGAGTCCATGTGGTTAGTGATTTGCGTTTAAGGGGTGCGTGGGCCCCGCCCACGCGATGGGAGATGGCCGCCGAGTGTGTCTTGTAGCGCCGATCCGCCGACCTCCCGCGTGCGTTATCCAAACCAAGAGCTGGATGGACCCATCGTATGCAAATTTAGCTAGGCCCAGCTGAGCTTTTTGTGGGCTGGGTCTTCTGTTCAGATCAGATCCGACTATGGAATTTTTTTAACTTGCAGTTTATGACTTATAGTTTTTTCTAAATAAATAAACAAAATAACTTCTCTGCTATCTTTTGAAGTGGATTATCAATATTCGGTACGTACATATAAACATTTATGTTAGAGCTAAAAACCATCAATTGGGACTATAAATCATCAGTCGCAGTCGAAAAGAACCCACCCTATGATAGGCCGGTTTGGATTTGTCCACGAAAGTTTGCCCGGTTGGGTTTAGATTGGTTCACCACGCAAGCTCAGACCATTTTGCTTGTTTGGATGTCGGCTAAGGTCGTGTTTTGCATACCCAAACAAACCAGACCAACAATTGACCAAAGATTGGTATCACTCAGTGGTGGGAGTGGGAGTGCAGTGTGCGCTCCCACAGCCCTGGATTAATCCATAGGATCTTAAAAAGTAGTGTTTAGTGGGACATCATATACCTATGCTTCAGAGGCTGTGTAGCCTCCAATTAATGTTCTAGTGTGTATAAGAGACAAGCATGTAACTGTGTGAATGTGGTATGTGTGAGAATTTGTACAGCTACAAGAAGGTGTTCTGGGATATTTTTTATAGACTATGCTCTAGGATATTAAAAGAAAAAGCGTCGGGCTCCAAGAAGTTCGTTTCAGGCCCTGCCCCAAAACGACTTCTGTTTTTGGCTTCTGGAGCAAGTCGTCTTCTTAATTTCGTTTTTTAGCTTTTTTTTGCTTTTTGCTTTTTTCCCCTTATTCCTTTGCACTATCCATGGTGATATAACTTTTTTTAATTTTTAAAATTTAGTTAGTTAGAAAAAGTTAAGAGTCGTTATAGTGCATTTTCAGCCGCTACATTGCTTTTTCAAGCAGAAGTCAGAAGTTACTTTGAGCACTACCTCAATAATGAAAGCAAGGATTCAAATGGTGAGGCTCATCATCTTGCCAAGTCAATGACTTCTTTAGGGCTTGTTGGTCTTTCCTACAGAACCAATGAAAAAAAGTAGATCACTTCTTAACTCGCTCATAATGATTATTCTCTATCTATAGTTCATGACCTATTAGAAGTAGAAGGCGCTATGGTGCAACCTTACCGAGAAAAAAGATTACAGTAAATTGATAATAATTGAGCGTTATTACTCCATCAGTGAGCTAGTTGATTCTCTCGAGATGCAATGAGGTGCAGCAATTGACTGGACATCTAGGGGTAAAGCATTGTTTTGGTCAAGAAATAATACTAGACAAACTTCAAATACTAGACATGACCCAAAAATAACCGGGTCAAGGTAGTCTAGTGAAACGATGGGGGACAAGCTTCATCGTCAAGAAAGAAACAACCTAGTTCACTGAGGCCCTAAATGACTGTTCAATCATCATGTTTGTTATCTTAGTCCCCTGAGATTGCTATCGTACCCAATAACATTTTGATGAATTAATACATTAATAAAATCCATGCTTTCACTAAAAAAATGGAAATACTTCCTCTCTAAAAATGGTAATACTTCCTTAAACAACAACAATTGGCAACTACTGTGGGGGTGACCTAGCCTCCTATGACTATTAAGTTCAGCTAATGGGCCTTGTAATAGGTCTAATAATATAGGGATATGTGTATAAAGGAATGTATCAATATATCATCACTTTTTGTAATTATTAAGGGGTAGGATAAGAATTTTCCATCCCATCGCATTCATGTTTATAAAGTCTTAAGAGGGGTACGAGATGGCCAGATCCACTTATTTTCCACTACCTTTCTCTCTCTTGGTTGGCTCTCTGGATCTATATCCCTCAATGGCCAATGGGAAAGGGGTACCCTGTGCCCAATGTTGCGCTCATACCACAATAGTTGGTGTTGGTGGGGACCGCACAAGAAACTACGTGAGGAAGAGTCATTGCCATGAGAGAAATTTGTTGGATTGCGATCGGTTGGAAGGAAAGCGCTACAAAGGTAAGAAGGTAGAGAAACTTCAAACTAGTCGTGTAGTATGCATGATGTTTGGCACTTGCAGAGCTTTTAGCATTCCTATTAGGCCGCTATTCGATCAGATTTGTGCAGTTTTAAAATTTTTTCTTCTATCAATTATTTGGCTAAACCAAGTTTATAATACGAAAACTTAACTCAATTTGGTTTAGCACAAATAAGTCCTAAATCAACTAGGTTCACCTAAGTCACTAACAACATAAATATACGTCAAGGTTTGCAATCCTAGGATGACAAGCAATCAATTTAATTCTATGAATATAAATTGCTTGAGTGTAAATTGAGCATAAGAAAATAAACCACAATGACATAGTTACTTTTTACCGTGGTGTTTAGAGATTGTCGGTCTCACCTAGTCCACGTTGAGGTAAGCCCAAATAAATTGTACCGGCTCCACGAATTAAGCGAAACATCTCAATCCACTAGTGGTAGCTCTTTTCCGCCCCTGGTAGGTGAGCTCTAACTTTCACAATTTGCCGGGTCTTCTCACAACTTTCTTTGAGAAAATCACCGCGCACGACACCTCCAACGTCGTCTAGGAGTCGGCAACTTCTAAGAGTAATAAGTCAAGCTTTTTGCTTGACTCTCACTACGTGTAAAGAATGCACAAGCTCAAGTGGATACTAAATGTACCTCTAAATGCAACCCATGCAATCTAGAACCCTTCTCCTTGCTCACAATGTGCAACACATGCACAATTGATAGGAGAAGCTCATACTAGTTCAAGAGAGTGTCAGCAAGCTTTCCTCCAACTGGCCACAAGGGGGTATTTATACTCCACACACAAAAACTAGCGTTAGAAGCAAACCCCTGAAAAATCAGGATTTCCGCTAGTACCGCCGCTATAAGGTCGGAATTACTGCTCCCATCACAATGGTTAGAAAACTAGCTGTTATTCAACAAAATCGATAGTTCCACCACACAAAGTTTGGTACTACCATTATATAGTAGTACCGCTCTATCCATGTAGAACTACCATTCTCACGGGGAGGAGAAGACTCCCACGAAGGTGTCCCTCTGGAAAAACGTATCGCTATACAAGAGGTCATTCCGCAACTCGGTAGTACTGCTCACACAGAGCCGGTAATACCCTCACCAGTCAGACCGCTCACAAAGAGCCAGAACTACCGATCATCGACCACACTAGTCCTCGATTATGTTGTCTGGTACAGCCACACAGGTCATCGACCACGCCGATCTTTGACCACATTGGTGTCGACCACATAGGTCTCGACCACGTCAACCATGTCGATCTTCAACCACGTTAATCTTTGATCACATAGATCTCCGACCACCATGTCGATCTTCGACCATGTTGTTTTGATCACGTCGGTTCAACCACATTGGTTTCGATCACACAGATGTTGACCACGTCAGTTTTGACCACATTGGTTTTGACCATATAAGTTTCGACTTCAACCATGCTGGTTTGACCACATCGATCTTTGATTACACAGGTCATCGACCACGCTGATTCAACCACGTCGATCTTCGACCGCAAAGGCCATCGACCACATTGATCTTCGACAAGTTGGTTCTTGACCACATTGATCTTCGACCACATAGGTCTTGAACCACGTTGATTCAACCACATTGGTCGTCGGCTACATTGGTTCAACCACTCTAATCTTTCGACCACCAATGAATGTGGTAGTACCGTGATCACAATGTCGATAATTTCGCCCAGCAGTGGTATCACATGACACATTGTGGTAGTTCCAATTTTCCTGTGAAATGCATATACTTCAACTGATTTTACAAAACACATTTATAAATTATAGTATCATACACACAAGGGTTAGCCATGATTCCCAACAAGTTGTAAAATACATTTGCACACTTTCAAAATCATGACACAAGGTTGAAAATGTGGATTTCAAATACTTGCAAAACACATTCGTAATGTATAGTATCATGCTACAAGGATTTAACACATAAGCCACAACTATTTACCAAATACATTAGCAAATATAAGCATCATGTTACAGAGAGCTAGAGCAGGTAAGGTTGAGCTATCAACACACGATGAGACTTAAGCTACTAGACATGACTCCTCTTAATAATACGACAATCTATACTAGCAATCCAGTTTTTCATCCAAACATTAAGACCGATAAAAGACTGGAAGCACATCTGTAGCCCTAGCTAGTCGTACATTTGCCTTGAGTCATTGTCTTGATATGCATCTAACATGCGATGCATCTTTCACTTGAACTCCATCAACACATGATGGGTCTTCACTTAACTTGATGATCTTCAACATATGAAGTCATTCCAAGTCAACTTCATTTGTGGAACCTAACATATTCATCCAACTCATAGAAAATGTTAGTCCATAAATCAATTACCATTAATTATCAAACTTCATCATTAACTCATAATGGAGGAATTAGATTCTACAATTCTCTTTTTGATAATTCATGACAATCTTAATAAATAATAAGATAGAAATTGATTTACCGGTATACAACATATATACAACAATTGTATTCTCTAGAATAAGCTTTTTAAGAAGTTAATTTATTTGAATGTAAGTGTTTATCTTTGAGATTAATTGATAGCAAAGCTTACACATTTGGTTGTCATTGATCATCCAACCATTAACATATAATAGAGGAATTATATAACAATCCGATTATGAGTACATATGAACTACACAAGCTATATATACTCAATGATACATTTCAAAGTAAATATTCTTAATATGTGGAAGAAGGAATATGCATTAATACTAATGAAACCATAAAATATATAGTGGACTCTCTCTAAATGTGTGCATACAAGAATTTATATTAAGACATATGCACATATTCAAGTTTGACTATTTATGGAGTTCAATCTATATTATGAATCCGAGAAATGCACTAAGTTATAAGAATATGATGTCAAATGCATACCTCTATGATTTTCATCAGTTCATCGAAATAAGACTAAGTAATGTTATAATCAATAAACACGTTAGTTTCACAATTATATTTGTCATTTATTACATCCAAATGAGACTAATAAACAAGTTAGTCTCATAATTGCATTTGTCATTATCACTAAAACCAACTAAATAGAGTTTGAACTTACAAATTATTAAGGGGTAAGATAGGAATTTCTCATCCTGTTCCATTCATGTATATAAACCACCAAGAGAGGGTACGGGATGGCTAGATCCACTCATTTTCCACTAGCTCTCTCCCTCAGTTGGCTCTCTAGATCTATATCCCCCAAGGGAAAAATGGTATCATGTGTCCGCTGTTGTGCTCATACCACAACAGCAACACTTTCCATTTTGGTTTTCATTTGGTCCCATGCTAAAGGTTTGTTTGGAGTGTAGAAATTTCTGAGAAAAAATCCACCTGTTTTGATCCGGGCCTAAAATTTTAGCATGTCTAGGTCCATAGTGAAGTTTGAAACCTTTTAGTGCCGCTTTGGGCCAAAACATGAGTGGAGTATCAATCGCCAAAATTGGCAACGTAAGTCATTTGTCATGACTACATTCCACACCCTTCTAATTACTTTGCCAATAGTTTGGTCGTGCCCTAGTTTTGACCGGGATCACTTTGTAGCAAAGCAATATATAGAGAGCGAATTTCGTCAGTCCCATTGGAAAGTTCGGCATGTTGAAAAATACCATCACGGACCGAATGTGTGGGCGAATGTCATCGCAAACACAAAAACACTAGAGAATATCATCGCTATTAGCTTTTTTTAATCTATTTGGTCCGTTAACCGCCATTTAGGTGAGAGAAAAATTCAAAAATAACATTTTTGCCCTTTGTCATTCTGAAGAGAGCAGAGAATAGAGGGGGAAAAGAGGATAGGTGGTGGCGGCTTTAGTGGGCGGTGGCACTGGCAAGGGGAGAGGTGGGTGATGCTAGCGATTGGCAAAATGGGTTGCCATGGCCATGGGGAGGCCATGGGAGGTAGCGGTGTGGGCGTTGGCGCACGATGCCGGCATGAATGGTGGTCGGGGCGATGACCAGGCACAGGTAGCAATGGTGGCAGCGCTTTAGTGACGACCGGCGGAGGGCAGTGCACACATGGGCAAGCGCGACCTCGTGGAGTGCTCCCGTGTAGTCGGCTCAGCCGGAGATGGCTAGCGATGGTGGCTGGCGGCAGTGAATGGTAGGGTGCCGATGCTAGGGTTCCGTAGCGATGCATTGCCCAAATTGATTTGAGGGAAAGGTAGAGGGGTGGATATGATGGTTGAGATGCGAGGACTCGAGGTTTGACTCACTGGAGACAACGAATCGACAGCGAAGAGTGAATTCAGCCGATTTTGGGGAAAGTTCGATTTCGGATGATTGGCTGCATGGAAATCAAATTAACTTGGAGTATGAGTTGCTTGGATGCTAAAACATGATGTGACGTGAACAAAATTTGAAAAATTCATGGCAATGATTGCAGAAGTTTTCCAAGCCAAGTTGTGCTCGTCGCCGGCGTTCCCGTCTTGGCATCAAGACCTGAATTTTCTACTAGCCCCCACCCCAAGTTGTGCTCGCTGCTGTTAAGATTCTGAAGTTAGCCGTCCAGTGCACTTGCTACTTTAGCGGTTTCCTTTGCATTGACAAATGAGATAGCGTGTCTCCTCGGTCCATTGCAGCCACCTTCAAAATACATGCTCTTCTGATAACAGTAATTAGTTTCAACCTGTTCAGGAAGCAAAATACATGCTCGAACTTTAGTCAGTTGGTTCTATTTGAAAGCGCAACGTCCCTCTGCTATTGCTATTGTAAAGAATAGAAGACATAGAATGACTCAAAATAGTTTCTTTCATTGTCAAGTGTCAACATTAATCTTCACGTGTGTTCTGAACCGACATAGTGCAATTTTTCGAAGAATTACACATCTCGTCAAGGTCTTACGGCCAAATATTATCACACACAAAGGAGTGGCCATAATGCAATTTTAAATCTCTGGAGTTACCAATCACAGCCCCAAGAACACATCGACAATTGGCACAAAATGTTTACTACATGCCTCAACTGAAACTAAAAGGCAAACAATTGAATCACTACAAGCTTACATAAGTGCCCCGGAGTTGTATCTTGATATCAGAGGAATGTAAAATCAGTGTGTTTCACCCTGATCCCGCCTGATCCCGTGCCACGGAAGTTGAAAGGATGGCAAGGCTGTGATTTAAGAACGTCAGCGCAGATTCGCAGTCTGAAATAATTTTCGTGACTGATGAAGGCTCATTAGAATTTGAAAGTGACCCGGCAGCCATCACAGTATATGAATCTCGCAGGCTCCTCAGATTTCCCAGGAACTGCAAATAACAGATAAGCACTCAAGTTAAAGCATGTTTGTATGACTCAGGTTAACACTGACCAGCCAGAAGACACATGGATGAACACCAGAGTGAGCTAACTAGTTGAAAGGAACATGAATTAAAAGAGCTGTAGAAGTTCAAACGAGATGGTATTGTCAATAAATAGATAGAGCAGAATTCCACATAAGGCCATACTATCTTATATACTTATTTTGGAATATGTCAGAGAGCATAATTCGGAGCACGCTCGGTTACTCAACATGGGTGGGTTCTTTTCGGCTGTGGCTGATGGCTTTTGGCCCTAGCGCGACTGCTTACGCGAACGAACCGAATGCCGATAAACCACTTCGAAAAGGCGGTAGAGAAGTTGTCCCGTTATTTGTTTGGGGGAAGCCATAAGCCAAAAAGAACTCGCCCGTAGCTATTTGAAGCTAGCCAGGTTAGTTTTTTTTTATTTTCAAGCAGAATGTTTTATTCCTGTTGGCTACAGTATTTAAGATATTCCAGTTGGTCATCAGCGATTCAAATATAACAGCAATAAGGTTTAGTCCTGAACTATTGATAAGGGAAAACAAAAACGTCTGCCCTGTGCATTAAGTTCATACTTTTTAAGCCTGACAAAAGGATTAGCACATAGGAACTAGAAATCTTCATGTTGTATGAAAATTAACTATGATAATATCTGGATCATAGATACCTGAGAGGAATGCCATAGAACTACTATAGTGCTATGACATACGGTGTGACTACTTACTAATCAACTTTTACATTGCTTTCATCCCTTCAAATAACCAGATCATAACATGTAGGGCAGAGATAGAGGGGGGGGGGGGGATCCGAAATGACCCATAAATGAACAAAACATTCTAGCAGCACCTTTAAAAGTGTGTTATATGCCTCTAACAAGCGATTAGCAGCTGGACCAAAGCCATGCAATTGTGGCACCTCCATCATGTGGGTCCAAGGATGAATTTCCTACAATGATAAGTCACTTCCATTATCTAACAACTCGAAACACATAAAAAATGGCAATCACTAGCAGAAAAGGATATTCATGTCAAGGATGTTTATCTGGAATATATATAGGGGGTATGAGGAGAAAGGTAAAAATGTTGCATAAGATATTCACCTTAGTATAGATCATATTGAAGTATTTAACCGTTTCCAGGAATGCTTGCAAATGTTCCCTCAACTTCAACTCTGTCTCGGCATAGTCTTCATTTGGGTTATAGTCATACTGAGCAGCAAAAACTACGGTGTCATCATAAATAGCATACTACAGACTATTATCAACAAACTAACATCATATGCATGGAAATTTCGAAATAGTAGTGTATTAATTGATGTTTACTCTATTAACAAAACTAAGCTGTATGATGGTTGGATGCCGTGAAGGATAACATAAAAATGTGGAGATACCAAACAGCCCTGTGTGTTTTTAACTCTATCTGAAAAATAAATCCACAAGATGCAGGTTGGGGGTGGAAAGGACATGAATAAGATAAATTTGGAAGGCACTGGATGATATCCATACAACATCAAAATATGTTAGGTTGGCTGCGATAATTAGCTTCCCGTTGTGAAAAGTGAATTTCGAAGCTTAAGAAATAAGAAAGTTATGAAAATTGTATGGATACACACGTCTGGGATCTGCTTGAATAGGAACCAACATGGAAGTAGGAAGTAGTGCTGAACTTAAATTTTTATGCAATTCTATATCTTATTATCTTAAATCTTAATATACCTTAGATGCCAGCTCCTGAACCATTTGTTGCAAATTCGACATCTTTTTGGTATACTCAGAGAGCTTCAACTCGAGTTCTGCTATATCAGGCCTGCAAAATGATAATTTGACTCAGATTCAGAACAGGAGTAGAGGTGGTTCTTGACATTGCTTGTCAATTGGGGGTCACAGGGCAGCAAGAAAGATTTGCACCATCGAAGAAATTCTATGGGTGCTTGAAATCTAAACCACCTAAACAGTACAATTGACAAGGACATCAGATTGTACATACTTACAAGGGGTAAATTGATTGTATTTGCACATCTGCAGGGAAAAGTTTGCACTCTTCTGAAAAAATTTGGGCTTGTTTCTCTGCAATTGAATCTACAAGCTGTACATCCTTTGCTAACTGCTCATCAACACTACCACAAAACAATTTGTTAGATACTTTATGTTTTAGATGCCCTCAAATTGAGGTTAACACATTATTTCGATATTTTCTGTACAATGAAGTTCATTTTGCATCAAATATCCTTTTACTTACAGTGCTAGGAAATGTTAAATGGAAATTGCTACCGAATTATCACAAGCTGACCAAGGCTTATGTAGATCATGTATAATCAGCATAGCAAGCATATCACAAGTAGTCAAGTGTAAATCATGTTAGTCCCGTGGATCTCCTAGGTTAGATCTAGCGGGGTACTCTTTGACTAGGGTTCTTGTTCTTGGTGTTCAACCGAGAGGAGAGAGGAGACTAACCGTCGGATGTGGAAGAAGTAGAGGTGGCCATCGGCGACGGTCGGTGAAGAGAGGCGGCGGCTTCTGGCGGCCGGCGTGTCCCGGATGGCGGCGAGTCCTGGCGGCGGCGATCTGGAGAGGCAGAGGAGCCGGTGGAGCTTTCCGTCGCTGGAGCGCTTCCCTCTAGATCGGTTAGGGTTTTCGGTGGAGCTGGCGGCGGCACGGTCAACCTCGTGATGTGTGACGCCCCGGCCTCCACCTCTTTAATATAGCGCATGCGACAGAGGCCCACCAGCATTAGTGCTGGACGCCCCCGATCAGGGCGCGATTAAGGGGGGAGGGGATTTGGCCGTTGGGCCAGATCCCCTGAGATCAATTCTAACATTCTCCCCCTTGATCTCAAACTTTACTTTATCTTTAATTACTTTTGACTTTACACATTCCATCACAGATTAGTGCATAGAACATGTCTCATCGTCACGGTCAATCGCCGATAGATTCAACAGCTACAATACACCTCTCTGTTCTGAAATAGTTACTTTAATCTTTTTGGGCCATCTTTTAGTCCAGGAATCATAGGCTTTCCCTTAAACCCATGCCGGTTACATGTTCTCTGAACACGTTGGGTGGTAAGCCTTTAGTAAGCGGATCCGCTAACATCTTTGCGGTACTTATATGCTCTAGACTTATAATTTGATCCCGAACTTTATCTTTCACAACATAGTACTTTATGTCAATGTGTTTGACAGCACCACTTGACTTATTGTTGTGGGCATACGTTACTGCGGGTTCATTATCGCAGTATATCAATTTCCAATGTTCTATTCCAAGATTGCTCTGGAATCTGCCAAGTAACCCGGTAACAAATGCTAAGTCAGGGCGTGTGCATACTTGAGCATACTGTAAGCTTCCGACAGCTGAAGCATATGGAACCGCTTTCATTTGATCGATCTCATACTGGTTCCTGGGGCATTGAAAATCCCCATATCTGTCGCCCTTGACTATAGGTGCAGGTGATGGACTACATTTATGCATACCAAATTTCTTTAAGACTTTCTCTATGTATGCCTTTTGTGACAGTCCCAATACCCCTTTGTTTCTATCTCGGTGAATTTCGATCCTTAGAACGAACGAGGCTTCACCAAGATCTTTCATATCGAAGTTTGAGGACAAAAACTTCTTTGTCTCCAGTAGCAGACTAACATCACTACTAGCTAGTAGGATATCATCCACATACAGGATTAGGAAGATAAACTTCCCATCTTTAAACTTTGAATAAACACAGTTGTCCTCAACATTCTCTTTAAATCCAAATTTTCTTATTGTACTGTCAAACTTCAAGTACCACTGTCTTGAAGCTTGCTTTAACCCATATATTGATTTCTTTAGGCGGCATCCCATTCTTTCATTTCCTTCCACGACAAAACCTTTTGGTTGTGCCATGTAAACATTTTCCTCCAGATCCCCATTAAGAAATGTCGTCTTTACATCCATCTGATGTAACTCTAAATCATAATGTGCTACTAATGTCATTATGATTCTGAAGGAATCTTTACATGAGACTGGAGAAAATGTCTCATTGTAATCAATCCCTTCTCTTTGCGTAAAGCCTTTTGCCACAAGTCGCGCTTTATATCTTTCTACATTCCCTTGGGAGTCATGTTTTGTCTTGTAGACCCATTTACAGCCTACTGTTTTGGCTCCTTTAGGAATAATCTCCAAGTCCCAGACTTTATTAGTCTTTATGGACCTCATTTCCTCTTCCATGGCCTCAAGCCATTTTGAGGAATTTTCGCTTCTCATGGCTTCTTCAAATGAGGTGGGATCATGCTCCATTTGAAATTCCTCTGTATGATAAATCTGATAATCATCAGAAATAGCTGATCTTCTTACTCTTTGAGACCTCCTCGGGGCCTCCTCATTTGGTACATCTACTGTTTGAGGCTGCTGTTGCTCCCCCTCATCTGTGGCAATAGGTTCTATATGATCCTGAAGAACAGGTTCTTCATTCTCATTCATTGTTGCCACGGGAGGAACAATAACAGGTGCTGGCACCATAGTGTCTTGCACCGTCGGTGCAGCGACAGCAGGTAGTGTAAAGAATGACTCTTGAATCATCGGAGTGGGCGCAAACGCCCGCTTCTCTTCAAGGTCAATCTCTCGAGCTACCATGCTCCCCCTCATCATTTCATCTTCTAAGAAGACAGCGTGTCTCGTTTCTACAAACTTTGTATATCTGTCTGGACAGTAGAAACGATAACCTTTTGACTTTTCAGGGTAGCCAATGAAATGGCAACTTACTGTTTTGGGATCAAGTTTCCCAAGGTTTGGGTTAAATACTTTAGCCTCAGCAGGACTCCCCCACACACGTAAGTGGTTTAGTGAGGGAACTCTTCCTGTCCACAACTCGTACGGTGTTTTGGGCACCGACTTACTAGGCACTTTGTTGAGAATATGAATGGCGGTTTTCAACGCCTCCATCCATAAACTCAATGGGAGTGTGGAGTAGCTCATCATACTTCGCACCATATCCATCAGGGTACGGTTGCGTCTTTCAGCTACTCCATTTTGCTGAGGTTCGCCCGGCATAGAATACTGGGCTACTATGCCATTTTCCTGTAAAAACCTTGCAAAAGGTCCAGGAACTTGTCCATATGGGGTATGTCGACCGCAGTACTCCCCCCACGATCAGATCGGACTATCTTAATCTTTAAATCGTGTTGGTTTTCAATTTCAGCCTTAAATATCTTGAATTTATCCAAGGCTTCATTCCTTTCTTTGATTGGATAAATATATCCATAACGGGAGTAATCATCTGTGAATGTTATGAACGAGTCATATCCATCCACACTTTTCACAGGAAAAGGACCACAAATATCTGTGTGAATAATTTGTAGAACTCCTGTGCTTCTTTTAGCGTCTTTTTTAATTTTCTTTACATATTTTCCTTTAATGCATTCTCTGCATTGTTCTAAGTCTGAGAACTCTAATGGAGGAAGAATATCATTCTTTACTAGTCTTTCTATTCTTCCCCTCGAAATATGGCCTAAACGACAGTGCCATAATTTCGACGACTCATCTAGAGTTCTCTTTCGTTTTCTGTTTACATTCGTAGACGAGGATTCATTCACTTTCTCGCACGCGACATTCCTATTATCGCATACGACATTCACATCAATGTTCTCACCTTTCTTTGCCATTATCATCTTTAAGTAATCAGGACAGTTCTTCTTGTAGTGTCCCGTCTTTTGCAGTGAAGACACTGATCTTTGTCTACTGCAAACTTATTCTGTTGAGGCTGATAGACAGGGGCTTTTCCCTTGTTCTTTGAAAGGAGTTACTGTTGAAGTTCTTTTCTTGTTGTCCTTCACATAGTTGATAGAACCACCATGTGAGGTTTTAATTCTTTTCTCCTCTAGCACACACACATAGCTATGCACTTTTCTATGTCCCATTTTTCGGGCTATCAATGTTGTAGTTGACAACAAAGGTGTCAAACTCTTTCGGCAAGGAAGCAAAAACCAAGTGAATAAGGAACTCATCCTTGAGAGCCAAATCCATTGGTTTAAGTTTAGATGCCAAGTTGCTCATCCTAAGAATGTGCTCTCTTAATTAGCTGTGTAGCATAAGTCTTTGAAGAGCCAGTGAACCGACTCTTTATTTTATCAAGGTACTCTGTGACAGTGTCACACTCTGTGATTGAGCCCACAATTGCAGGCTTAATCGTGTTCTTTATCACAGCCAAACATTTCTTGTTGGCAGTGACCCACTTTTTATGATCAAGATCATATGACATTTTTATGGGAGCATAGTCCCTCTGTCTGGTCTGCCAAACAGCATCAGCCTCATTTTTATCCCTCACCGGTGCCACAGTCTCTGTGGGACACGGTGTGGTGACACAATTCATATACAATGAGAACAATTAAACATAATAACAACAACTGCATGCATTGGTTTCAACGTTGGTTAAAATTAAAACATACAGTTGTTTACACATTAAATCTACATCACCGTTGGGCAGAAATAGAAATAATGCATAAAAACATCAATTGAAACTATAATACTGTTAACAGCAAAATTATATGCCTTATTTCCAACATTGGTCAAAATACGACATACAATTTAAATCAATTTTATCTATACATTAAATCTACATCACCGTTGGGCAGAAATAGAAATAATGCATAAATCATCAATTAAAAATTTATAATACTGTTATTATCAACGTTGGTCAGAAAATAACAATATCATAAATCTCTGGAAATTATATCTATTTTCCAAAATTAAATTCTCCCGTTGGTTCGAATTTAATAATGAAAATAATCAACATTAACTTTTGCAGCGGAAACATAATTCTCTATTTTTCAGAAGCATTATTACTGTACTCATCTAATCTCTGGAAAAATAAACACGTTGGTGCAAAATTGTTACAGAGATTTTAGTCAAAATTTCATTCAAAATTCACTCAAAAAGGCTTCTGTAAATAATCAAATTTCATTTTTCTGAAATTTACTGTGCAAAATGGCCAATTTCGGCCCATCTCTTTGCAGCCTCGGCCCACGGCTGCCCGCTCAGCGAGCTCCCACACGCGCGGCCTACGACCTGAAATGCCTGTACGGGCCGAAAAAAATCCCCCTGCGCAGCCCATCTTTCCCCACGCGCGCGCGGCACCGTCGGATCTCATCAAACGGTCCAAAACGCATGCATCCTGGACAAAAAGAAATGGAGCCCTAACCCTAGGGGCATTTGGCTCCTCTCCACCCGCAAAAAGCGGACAGGCGACGGCGGCAGCAGCCCGCGCGCGGGGCGCGAGGCGGCTCTGGGCGGCTCTCGGCGGCGGCGGCGCGCGCGCGCCCGCGCGGAGGCGTCCCAGGCGGGGCAGCGGCCCGGAGCGGCTGAGCGGCGGCGCGCCCAGGGCGGCAGCGGGGCGGGGCAGCCCGAAGGCGACGCGGCGGCGCGGCGCTCGCAAGGCGGCGGCGCCATCGGCGCAAGGCGGTCACGGGCAGAGCGCGGCAGCGGCCGAGCGCGGCGGCGCTGGGCGGCGGCCCCATCGGCCCCACCGGCGGCGACCCCGTGCGGCGGCGCTCTACACCGGCGACGGCGCCCGTAAGACCCCCTCCGCCCGTTCTCCGTTTCTTTCTTTTGGGGATTTTTCGTTCTTTTCTTTTCCGCATGCCGGTCAACCGACGGCGGTCTTTCTCTTTCCCCATCTAGATCTATGCCTAGATCCCGCTCTGATACCATTGTTAGTCCCGTGGATCTCCTAGGTTAGATCTAGCGGGGTACTCTTTGACTAGGGTTCTTGTTCTTGGTGTTCAACCGAGAGGAGAGAGGAGACTAACCGTCGGATGTGGAAGAAGTAGAGGTGGCCATCGGCGACGGTCGGTGAAGAGAGGCGGCGGCTTCTGGCGGCCGGCGTGTCCCGGATGGCGGCGAGTCCTGGCGGCGGCGATCTGGAGAGGCAGAGGAGCCGGTGGAGCTTTCCGTCGCTGGAGCGCTTCCCTCTAGATCGGTTAGGGTTTTCGGTGGAGCTGGCGGCGGCACGGTCAACCTCGTGATGTGTGACGCCCCGGCCTCCACCTCTTTAATATAGCGCATGCGACAGAGGCCCATCAGCATTAGTGCTGGACGCCCCCGATCAGGGCGCGATTAAGGGGGGAGGGGATTTGGCCGTTGGGCCAGATCCCCTGAGATCAATTCTAACAAATCCAACCTCCATTCTGGATTGTCGGCGTAAAAACTAGCTTCCACTAGATCAACAATGAGACGGAGCAGCTCCACCCGCTCCTCATAGCCGCCTCTACCCTGCAACCACGACAGTTATTGACCCACAAAAGATGACACACCTTGAACCGTAGCTTGAGATTCTCACATGCCAGAGATCTCGTATAACAAAAGCAAAAACTCAGCAAATGTAACTCATAACACCAGCAAACACACTCATTTCGCTCACCTGGATTGCTTCGGTGTCGACTGAAGGCGTGATACCCAGGAAATTTGCAACCTCCGCCAAGTCTGCAGAACCCCAAGCATTCTATCAGCACCACGCGTGACTCGAAACATAGCAACCATTTCGACTGCGGAGCATAGAAACGAGTAAAACTAAAACTTACGTTGTATCCTGCTGTTCTCCTCGTCGCGATCGAGGCTATCCCCCTGCCAGTTCTGCTGCGTGAACGGCGATCTGTCGCCTAGGAGCCTCCAGAACACACAACAACAAACAAACAAAATCCTCAATTTCGAATCCGAATTCCAAAAATGCAGACCGAATCCAGCAGAGAGCCGTGCAGCCGAACAGGAAGAGGAGCGGAACGGAAGTGCGGCGTGGGTGGTCGCGTACCGGAAGAAGAGCCACTCGAGGAGGCGGTAGCGCTCGACGCCGGCGAAGAGGAGGGACTGGGCGGGGGCGTTGGCGCGCGGGTAGGCGAGCATGGGAACATCCGACGAATACCTTCCTTCGAAATCGTATTGGAGCCAAAATAGACTACCAAAGAAAAATAATAATTAAGTAGCAACATTCAGTATTTCCTTCCACTAGCCACCCCAGCAATTCATTTGCATATAGATAACAAACATAAGAAAAGGTCCTCTTTAGGATTCTTATGTGGAATTATACATTTTCTACAAAATTCCTGCTTCCCTCATAAGCCCTGGCTTGGAAGAAATAGAATTTCCTGAAGAAAAAAAAGAAATAAACGAGCCCTCAATATCTAGGGTTCAAAAATTTTAGATGACAACATATACTAGAGTATATGTGTTATAATAAAGTCGCAAGTTTAAAGTTCAACAAGTCATCGGCCTCTTTATTTTAGTTTTGGTTTATGGCTTTTATATTGTTTGTGAGAGAGTATAGAGTAACAGAAATTTACGTGTAGTTTTAACCGATATAAATAAAGTCGCTATAGTGTGTGCTATAATTAACTTATAGACTCTATCTTAAAATAATACTCTATTTAAAAAGATAGTTACCAAAAAATCAAAATATAAATTTTACGAGCTGAAGAGGAGAGAATGCTAGCTAGATCACTGCAAGCCAAAGCCAAAGCCAAAGCCAGTACAATGTAGTAGTATGTCGCCCATGCCATGCCTGCAGCACTTTTCAGTGACGACGCGTGTAGCCTACCAACCGGCCTCATGTTTGCCCCACTCCACACCCCCACCCTAGCCTAGCCGTACGTGCGCCGGGAGATCGCACGAGCCGTATCAGCTCGGAGCCTAGGACGGCACCGCAGCCACAGATCGGATTCGGGGAAACGTGGGCTCTTGGCCGCCCGTCGCTCACCCTATCCTCCGCTTCGCCGCTCGCCAATCGCCACCTCAGATTTCAGCGCCACGCCAGCTTCACGCTTCTCACGTATGCGCTCACATAAAAAGTGACCAAGCAGCGTCGGAGGCAGGCCAAGACGCACAACCGCACCCCCACAGCTAGCCGCCGAGCAACCAACAGCGGAGCAACGCGTAAGTCGGTAGGTGCGAGTGTGTGCAGGGCGCGCCATGGCACAGTCGATGCTCATGTCAAGCGTCAGCGGCGTGGCGGCTGCCTCCGGCAGGAGCCTGCTGCATGCCGTCAGGCCGGCGCCGCTCTCGCGGTTCGTGCTGCCGCGGCAGCCGTCCTACCGCATGCGCATGCCGTCCCTCTCCGTCAAGACCGTCGCTCTGTTCAGCGGCAAGTCCAAGGCCAAAGCCGCGCCGGCAAGGAAGGTTCGTGGATACACCAGTCCATGCATGTGTGTGCAGGCTTGCGAGCTGCGACCATTTATTTGGTCGGCTCAGTTTATTTTATCTTCTACATGAATGGTACTGCTACTAACGGTGATGTTTCTGATTCTGATCGATGGTGTTGATTGAATAGGCTGAAACGAAGCCCAAGTTAAAGACCGAGGACGGTATCTTTGGCACGTCCGGCGGGATTGGTTTCACCAAGGAGAACGAGCTGTTCGTTGGTCGTGTTGCCATGCTTGGGTTTGCCGTGAGTATTTGCATGTTAATTTGTTGCTTTTCTGTCTAAACCATTTCTAGTCTAGATATTTTTTAAGATTATGAGTACAACAAGTACGTATGTACACATAACACCACACACTCCGTGAGTGTGTCCAATACGCACGCTTGAGACGAGACAAAGACTAAAGAGCCTTCGGAGCGTGAGCATACGCTTTGACCACTGAATACACCCATGTGCCGAAGAATCTCTGGAGCACAGGCACACGCTTTGATACTGAATACACCTACGTACGCACGTGTATTTATAGATACTGTTTATATAAATACTGTTTATATGAACAGTACCCCAAAAATTTGCCAGCCACAGCTTGAAGCCAGGCGAGGCCGCACGCCCACTGGCATGCTTACCACCCGAGCAAGCGCTCGGTCACTCTAGTCTTGATACTTAATTGAGGCATTTAGTTCAACGTTGCGAGGCATCTTCGTGACTATAAAAAGTAAAATATATATATAAAAAAAATTGTTGTTGTAGGCAGTGCTCAATCTGTTTTGCCCCTACTGTAGGTCCATCCCTATGATAAAAGTTGGAGAAAATATAGAAAATGGCATACCGTTTGTTGCGATTCGACGGTATAGCTCCGTCTCCGACGATCCAGCTCTCTTGCGCTCGAGCTTCGGTGAGGGGGCGCCATCGCTGCCTTTTCTGGATAGGTTCACCATGGCCCCCCCAAACATAGAGGGAGGCCGGGGAGGCGGTGGCTTGGTGGTGGGCGGCGTTGGAGGGCGTACGGCGGCGGCGAAGGGCGGTGCTAGAGGGTGGCACGGCGCCGCGGCGGCGCATTGAATTTTAAATTGGGCAGGGTGGGACGGCGGGGGAGGAGGAGAGGGCGGCGCGACGAGGCTGTAGGGTCGCTGCTAGTCACTAGTGGTGGAGGAGGGGGTGGGGGAGGCAGAGAAGGAGCACAGAGTTATGCCCAGCACTAGAGAAGAAGGCGGGGAGGGTGGTAAGTACGGAGAAGAGAGGAGGAGGACAGCCAGTGCCGGAGCAGGAGAAGAGAGGGGGAGGTGAGCAGCTGCGCTTCTCTCAAGGAGGGGAGGAGAGACACGACATATCGTGCTCTAGTAACTCTCTAAAAGTTGATAGTTTCATACTTTTCTGGTCAAATGAAAATTGGATCAAGAACAAGAGAGACTAGGAGAGGCAAAGAGAAGAAATCTATCTATCTACTATTATTATGATGTTAAAAGAAGCCTACACGTTTTGCTCGAATAGTCTAGAAATTCCTGTATCCGCGTAGCTTATTTGGTGGTTCCAAATTGTAACAGCATGGATTAATTAAATATATCTTAAAGCAGTTATAATTGTATAAGGAGCACAACTATATTTTTAATCATAATTTAAACATTAGATTTGTAAAACAAATACAACTATATTATCAAATATAAATATATGCAATGTAGTGTTTAGCCACACAATTGTAGGAAAAATTTTAGTTAATTTGAAATATTTAGCCGCGCAATTGTACATCAAACTGATGTTTAAAGCTCAACTAGCCGACTGCCCATGTTTTGGTATGGATAAAAAAAATATTATCACAATATGTTGAGTCGATATTGTCGAGATCGGCCTGCCCGTTCCATGAGCTCAGCTGCTTCGTGCCTCCGTGCTATCTGTTACTGTGCACCTAGTAGAGTTATGTTGTTTTTCTTGTTAAAGAATTTTTAGAGCGGTGGAATTGGTATTTTTTTAGTAGATTACTTTTTATATTTCTGTTAGAGATTTTTTTAAGAATGTACGAGAGGGAGTTGAGAGGAGTAGATGAATCATTACCATCAACTTTCTTTTTTAAGTAGTAGAGATATATATTAAAAAAGCACATTTGTTAAAGAAAAAGAACAATCAAGCAAGCGACTGCTAAACCTGATCTATTGCGGTTGTTACGACTGATATCAGGCATCGATACTGGGAGAGGCCATCACCGGGAAGGGCATCCTGGCCCAGTTGAACCTGGAAACCGGCATCCCAATCTACGAGGCGGAGCCCCTCCTCCTCTTCTTCATCCTCTTCACACTCCTCGGCGCAATCGGCGCTCTCGGCGACCGTGGGAGCTTCGTCGACGAGCCCACCGGCCTCGACAAGGCCGTCGTCCCCCCCGGCAAGGGCTTCCGCGCCGCCCTCGGACTCAGCGAGGGAGGTATACATAAACACACACTCATCATGCGTGCACACCCATTGCATCGCTAATTTCCATGGCCAATTAATGAAGAGATCATGCTTATGACCGACGTGTTTGATCTTTGTGGATGCATGCAGGGCCGCTGTTTGGGTTCACCAAGTCGAACGAGCTCTTCGTGGGGCGGCTGGCGCAGCTGGGCATCGCCTTCTCCATCATCGGGGAGATCATCACGGGGAAGGGCGCGCTGGCGCAGCTCAACATCGAGACGGGCGTGCCCATCAACGAGATCGAGCCGCTCGTCCTCTTCAACGTCGTCTTCTTCTTCCTCGCCGCCATAAACCCCGGCACTGGCAAGTTCATCACTTCTGACGAGGAAGAGTAGATCGATCAGTACGCCCTCTGCGATTGTTTGCAATTAATTATTTCAGTGCGTCGCTGTACTGCGTGCGCGTGCTTGTTGTGTACGTGAGACCTTGAAGTGTACGTACGTAGGTGTAAGTTTTCTTGTAAAGAACAAGAGTTAGCTAATATGGAAAATCAACATTACAGGTATATGCACCGTATGCACTATCGTGTCCGTCCGTTGTGCTTTGAGATTCGCGTGTTTCCCTTCTACCGCAATTTTGCAAAACACCCCTCCTGCATTTTCGGATTCATGATTTTGCATAAACCAAGGACTTGCATGAGCCAATCATTCACTCCCTGAACCAGATTTTCGGATTCAAAAATTAAATGTTGCATTTTGCGTTTTCTATCTCCACAAAATCCATTTTGGATTCAAAAATTAAATGCTGCAAGAAAATGGACAAACTTTGTAACATTTTCGGATCCAAGGAAAATCCATTTTTTGGGACAAACTCTAAAACATTTTCAGATCCAAGCAAATAAAAAATGTAATTAATTAAAGGTGTGTCTAGTAATCACCCTGATATTTTTTTCAAACAATCATCCAAATTTTGTGACCTTTAGGTTAAGATCTAAAGGCTCTCATCCTTTCCCCTATTACTATATAACCCCATTTAATCCTAACCCATTCCCACCCCGACCCCGCCACCTCCCACTCCAACCGCGACGCTCCATTTCACGCCGCCTCCTCCTCATCACCGACGCCCTCTCCTTCCTCATCAGAGCAGTTCTGCGCGCCTCGCCCGCCACCCCCGCCCCTCCTCCACCACTCGTGGCTGACGGTGCCCCCACCGCCTTGCCGCGCCACCCTACCCCTCCCAGCCGTGCCACCCCCGTCCAACATAATGTCTAGCACTTTCTGCTGCCGTCACCCTCCTGCACTGCCCACCACTCTCTTACCCCACTCGTCGCTCCCGCCGCCGCCCACCGCCCCCCATCCCTCCATGCCCGAGCGGAACGGTGAACCCTAGGCGCAGGAGGTAGGATTCTCCTCTCAGGCTCACCGGCGAGGAGGAAGAAGGGGTCGCTAGAGAAGAAGGTGGAGGTGACGATGCACAAATCTTCGCGCATATACAAAGGTGAGAAATTTGGATGATTGTTTGGAAGAAAATATCTGAGTGATATTTAACAAAACCCATTAATCAAACATGAGCATGTTCTTTAGGGAAAAGCACAAAATTGGCCATGTTGGACACATTCAACACAAAACTTAAAGCAAACACTTGAACGGGGTGGAGGATGGCCAGATCCACAACGGTGGCGTCGAGGACAACCGGATCTGGTGGCCCGCGGGGTCGAGGACGACCCGGATCCGTGGTGGTTGTGTCGAGGATGGCGGATCTGGTGGCGGCGGCATGAGGGACGAAAGAGGGCACCGGGGATGGCCGGATATGATTTGTCGGAGTTTCTTTGGCTCGTTGGCATTGAGGACGACAACATCGGAGTCAGCGGGGTCTCACGGCGGCAACAACGACACAGGCTTATGACTAGTTTGATGAAGGAAGAAGCCGATGAAGAGAGGAGAGAAAATGAGGAAGAGAGAGAGGAGCGAAGGAGGGAGGGAGAGATGGAGGAAAGAGATGGGGAAGAGATGAGAGGTGAGAGATTGAGAGACATTGTGGGAGGACTGAGGAAGTGAGGAGGCCAGAGAAAATGAGTAGGGGCCTTTTGGCAAAATAGACAGGGTGAAGAAAGCACACGAATCTGAAAATGAGCTAAGGACCTTTTTGTAAAATGGACAGAGTGAAGAAAGCACATGAATCTTGGAGCACAACGGACACATACGATAGTGTATGTAGGTGCATGCATATACGGTAAAACCATTTTCAGCTAATATATATGGAATGAAGGTACATGTTATAGTTGCAGATCGATCAACAGACGGTTTATTAAGAAGAGTAAGATCGTATTCAGTTTGAGATCACAAGCAGACTCGCTTCCCGCTAAATTATCATATTGCCATATTGGCTTGCATCATGCATGCTGAATCGAATGTTCTTGATCAAACAACAGCTGCGAACAGATCAGAAAGCATGTTGATCTTTTTTTTCCTTCAAAGAATGGAGAATAGCTGCAGTTGATTTCATTAGAGAGGAGAAAAAAATTACAAACACCGGCCCGATACAGATGAAGACACCAACAACACCAGAACAGAGCATGTTGATCTTTGGTACCGCATATTTCTGCTCCCAGTTTTGCCGAATAAGCAATCTGTCTCTAACACACATGGGCTTTGTCTTGAGCAGAACGAACAGGCCGAGGCTCATTTAAGCCCAAGTAACCCTGCCACCTATTTTGTATTAGTCCATTTGGGGTGTGATTTATGTCACAGCCATTGCAACCTAACCTCTAATCACCTATACTTTAAGCCCAAGCAATCTCAACGAGGGAATTAAGAGTACAGGAAATGGAATTTATGCCCAAGTAATCTCAACGCTAGTTCTGGGCTTCTGACCCCCTGCCTTGCTTTAGCTAGCTACACAAACACAAATGGAAGTAATGGAACACCCATCCAGCTCTGTTTCTTGCACCGGCCGGCCATCGACACATGAAAACGCCTTTTCGCTTACCAATCTGCCACGGCACGCATGCTAAGCTCATCCGTATAATCACACGCACAGGATATCAACAACTCACCGGTGAGGCTTCGTATAGCGCTGGCTCAAATAATATGAGCCCTAACTAACAGGAGGCATCTCTAGGCTCTCCCTGGCTATAGCAAAAAGGAGGTCCCTGCTGAATCATTCCATGCATGAGCTGAGCTGAAAAGATAAAAGATATAGCCCACTTTGACATAAGTCATGTTCTTTTTAGCTTTTCTCTGACTTTGGTTTTGGTTTCTAACGGTTTTTTCAAATGGCTTCTCTTCTCCAAACGGCTTTTTAAGTCTAAAACCGTATATATCGTCCGTGTCGGCGTCTCGCCATCTATCACTATCTCGAAAAGCATAGCAAAAAACCATCAACCGCGGCCAAAATGACAGGTCCTATGCTATCCTGCTCCATGGTACAACCAAATGGCCTGTTCTTTTTTGCTGTGACTTTTGGGTTATTCATGCGAGAGATTACAAAGTAATAAAAACTCACATGCAATTTTTGCCGATATAAATGAAGTTGGTACAGTATATACTATAACTAACTAGTAGACTTTATCTTGAAAAGATACTCCGTTTAAAAGTTAGTTACTATAGAAAACTTAAAAATAACTTTTAGAAGCTGAAAAGAACGGCCTCTAATCAAATGCTGAGGGCCTATGCTATCCTGCTCCATGGTACAACCAAATAATTAAATTAAGAGCACCTCCCAAATCTAATAATGCTGAGGATGTTTTTAAGCCCAAACTGCCAAAGGGAAGGGCAGAGCAAATATTCAAACAAGAAAGAGGCGGAAAGCAACTAGTAGTAGCTACAGTAGTATAATTAGCGTAACAGCTGCTTCGTTGTTGGCTGGCTTTCCATCGAGGGGGCACCAAAATTGAAGTTGCCTGTTGTTTTTTGCTTAGCCTCATGGCTTTTAACTATGTCTTATGATTTTTAGACTGTTTATAAGAAAGATTATAGAGTAACAGAAACTTATATATAATTTTGGTCGATATAAATGAAATCGCTACAGTGTGTACTACAATTAACTTGTAAACCCACATAAAAAGATACTCCGTTTAAAAGCTAGTTTCTCTAAAAAAAATCAAAAAACAGTTTTTAAAGCTAAAAAAACATGCCTTAAAATATTTTGAGTTGCATCAGCATGCATGCTTTGCCAGGATAAGCTAGCTCGCTAGCTTCCTTTCCCTCAGGTTGGTTAAGGAACTGATAGCTTTATGGTTGAGGGATCATGGGCATACCTAACGTATACGTATGTATGATATGAAGCACCGGCTGGTAGCTGAAGTTGCACGGCTTCTTGAGCTGTTAGCGTTTAGTTACGGCCGGTCGATTAATCAGTTGCGTGGTTAAGGTAAGGAATTAGCTGCCATGGATGATCGAGCTGTCGATTTACGTTCTTCTAGTCATCCGTGTTGGTAACATAACAACACGAGAAAGTCATACATGGAGCTAGTTTGCGATTGTTAATGTGTTGTACGTGCCGCACTGTAAAATCTAATTAGCTACAATAATCTTTACTACTTCCAATTAATAAGATTTTGCTTTTTTTAAGCCGAGAGCTTTATTGATTACTTGCTATTGTGACTACAAGATATATGGACGGTTCAGTAAAAAGAGCTATAAGATAGATAGCCTCGACTTAATTATTACCATATAAAAAATTAATTAAATGCAAGTAAGAAACCGTCGCAATACCAAAAGGAACCTCGATCGATCGGTACCTGGTACGACCTTGAGTCCTTGAGGAACTAAAAAAAACTGTAGCAGTTGTGCCGTCGTGATCGCACTATACATATGAGTTGTTAGCTGTGGACCATGCATCACATGGCCACAACAATGGCGCATGCATGAATGGCCGGCCCTAAGAGGAAATGATTCACTAATAGTATTGCCCCGCTGCCGGTTTTCTTTGCACCTGTTTTTTTTCATACAACCAATAGTTTTTATCTGCGATTGATAGCTTTTATCTATATTCTTCTGAGATAGCAGCGGGTGGTCACACAGTTTTATGCTTACAAAACCGTTTGAAAAATCTGCTTCAAAAAATCATCCCATTTATAACGACTTTTGAAGAAGCTAAAAACTAAAAGACAAAAACCAAAAGAATAAGCCTTTTGTTATGTACTCCTGCTTTCCTGTCTCAATAAAATTGGCGGCAATCCATGCCGGCCCGGCTGGTAATATATATATATATATATATATATATATATATATATATATATATATATATATATATATATATATATATATATATATATATATATACACACACACACACACACACTAGCTGAATGCCGTGCGTTGCTACATATTTTCAAAATTTATCATATTATATTTTTTAAAATTTACAGGTGGTAAAATTTTTAGATACTACTTGCTACTTCTAAAAATTCCTAGAATGACGTATAATTAACCAGACGCATATTTAAATGGGTAATTAAGAAGTAACTAATGGCTGCGCGGCAAGTCATTAGGCCCGACCATTAGTGCTTAATCATCAGATTTAATTATACGATGCTTGAAAAAATTTTAGACGGAGCAAAGTGGTGCAAAAAATTACGTAAAAATTATATAACGTAGCACACTATATACGGAAGCTCCACAAAAATTTCATAATTTTTCACGACCATTTTCTACCTCTAAATATTCTTAGAGCGGCGTATAACTTTTAATCATCTGGTTAATTATACATCGTTTCAAGAATTTTTAGAGGTAAAAAATGGTATTAAAAAATTGCATAGCAATTACACAACATATCATGATGCCTCAGGAAGCTCCACAAGAAATGTCATAATTTTTTAAGCTCGTTTGCTATATTTACAAATTAAAAAAATTATAAATTATGAATTAGGTAGGTAATTAAATCGGCTAATTAGCCAGCTTAATCACCTACCGTCTGGTGGGCGGGCGGTAGGTGTCTGCCGTCTGGTCATGGAGCGACAGGTACCACGTGTCATCTGCTCCGCATTGCCGCCCGTCTACCAAACGGTATAAATAACATTTTTATCAATATAATACATGTATAACTATTTTTATAAATATAATACCAAAACGTGCCAAAAGTCGCTTTGTCTCCCTTTACATGCCTGAGAGAATATCGTACTCTACTGATGACGAGAAAGCATGAGACCAGCACAACTAACTCGGCACGTACACAAGCTCCAATTTTGACAACCACTACCCGTCAATAATAACATATATACGCAGATACAGCTTAGCTCGCTCCTAAGCATTGTAGGCCTATGAATTAAGAGCTTGCGCAGAAATTTTACATTAAATAGTATAAATCCTACGGACTTCATGTGTTCCAATACCTCTGGGTTTGTGCAGATTATCTCACTTATTTTGACTTAAACTTCTGGCTTTTGACTCATTTTTCGCTATTCAATAATTTCATCTTTTTCTGTTTTCTGGCTTTTTTGAGTTTTTTTATCAGTTCTTTTTTCTCGTATTCGTTTGTACTGTTCGTGACGGGCTAACCTGTTTTTCTATTTTTAAATTTAATTACGTCAAATAAGTCACCGTCAGATACAGTGCTTTTCAGATAGCTACAGTGTTTTTCAGCCATAAGTCACTTAAAATAAGCCCTTTTAACAAGGCCATGGTGCTGTACACTCCAAGATCATAGAATTATTAAGTTGATACATTGTTCACTGTTTGGGCTTATGCTATCTGCTGGATTCCTCCAAGTTGCTGGCGGCCAGAATCCACGTAGCCAGGACAAGAGAGCATGTAGCCACGTAGATCCAACCATTCGCTCGTGTTCGGTGGGGCCCGGGCTCCACGTGGATGGGTCGGAGGCTGGCGCGATGGCTCTCCCCCTCGTCGTTTGTTTCGCGCCACATGGCGGCTTGGAGCTAGTACCTTCAACCCTAAGAATTATTTATTTTTAGTTGTAAAGATAATTTTTTGACTATTTATTTTCTAGAAATATCTCTATCATGCTATACCGCCAGGTTTCTCCCCCCGCTTGATAGATAATAGCCTCATAGGCGCGGCGACACGCCGCGCCAGCCACCGTGTGTACCGAAGTAAAAGAGGCGATAATTCGTGAGGAGTTTTTTTTAAAAAAATCGAGGGCAAATACGTATTTTCGAGAAAGCTAAAGGGTTTTTTCGTAAAAAATCGAGGACTTGTAAGGACCTGTACGTAAGTAAATAAGGACCTATACGTAATTTCGGGAACCTGCGGGGCGCTATCCAAATTTTTTTAAAAAAACTTG
The DNA here is from genome assembly GCA_017311315.1 of Dendrocalamus latiflorus. Lineage (NCBI taxonomy): Eukaryota > Viridiplantae > Streptophyta > Magnoliopsida > Poales > Poaceae > Dendrocalamus > Dendrocalamus latiflorus. The sequence continues at coordinate 13,078,323 of CM029647.1, read as the reverse complement.
CAGGGACCTTTTCGCGAGGAAAAAGGACCTTTACGTAATTTTTGAAAAACTGGAGGAAATGTCCTCTCCCGGCCGTACGAAGATTCTCCCGCCACGCGGCCGACAGAGCGCGCGCGCGGGCGGGAGATGCCGACGTGGAGGGGCTGCGCGGCCGGGAAAGCTTCCGCTAATATGGTTGTTATGATACCGCCAGGTTTCTCCCCCCGCTTCCTCTCTCCCTCCCTCCCTCTTTCTTCTTTAACATCGGCAGTAACTTCGAACACTTCCACCACTGTAACATCCTGAAAAATCTGAATTTGTAAATATGGATTTCTTGAATTATTTTTGGCAATATGTTCTGTTGAAATTTGGATTTTATGGCGATTTTCTGAATTTTGGTGAAGGATTCAAAAATTTAAGAAGATATTGAAAAAAATAAAACTACTATGAATAATACCAAAAAGAACAATATGTAAATAATAGAGAACTAAAGTTTTAAATGTGAATCTGAAAAGATGATCCAGTATACTTGGAATAAAATATAAGGATTTAATTTTTAAATAGTACTATAAATGTGCAGCAAAAATAAATGAATAAAATATATGCAAACACATTTACAAAAGGCCTAGAAAGATGGGAAAGACGTAAAATGTATTTATACGAAATAAAAATATGCATGTATATAAAATGAATAGGCAAATAAATAAAGATGTATATGTATGTGTATGTCTATGTATAAATAAAATAAAATAAATACCAACAATAGTTGAAAATATTTTTGTTAAGTCCAGAATGTCCTCATGAACTTCTGTGAATTTTCCTGAAAATTTTGGAAGTAGTTTCATATTTTTCTGAGGTTTATTCAATTAACTGCGCATTTATGAAAATCCTTAAAAATAAAAGTGAAAATCCTCACCTCCTCCTCCTCTCGGGCCGCCACCTGGTCGGCCCCGATGCGCGGCACGTCATCCCGCCCGCGCCCATCCACGCCCGCCTCTCGCCCTCGCTCGGCCGCCCGATGCGCGCCTCGGCCTATCTGGCCCATCCATCTTCACCCGCGCCTTCTCTCACTGCCGCGCGAGCCCCACGCGTCAGCCCTCTCCCTCTGGCCGGTGGCCCTCCCACGCCGCGCTATCTTCTCCCCCGGCTCCTTCTTCTCCACGCGCACGCGTCGCAGCTTCCCCTCGCGCTTGCTCCTCTGCCGCAGCAAATCCTCCCCCCTCTCTCACACACACATCCCGCGGGCAAGTTCAAAGAACCTCGTCACCTCTCTCTCCCGCGCAATCCCGGAGAAGATCAGGTCCATCCCCCCCCCCCGCCAGCGTGAACAGGGCGAGGACAGATGCTACCTCGCCGTGCGCCCTCTTCTCTGGTTATTAAGCCCCGCCTGGGAGCCGCAATCGCGCCGCAATACTTCCCTCTCCCCTTCCCTGCAAGCAATTGAATCGAGAGCCCTTAAATCGCCGGCGAGCCTACTTCCTTCCCCAACTCCGGCGATCACCAATCCGCCAAACCGAGCCACCAAAGCCCGATTCCCCGCTTTTTAAACCATCTCCGGAGCGTCGCGAAGCTATCCCCGGTCTCACCCGCACCTCCCGAAGCCCGTACCTCGCCATCATCGGAGCTCCCGCCCGAGCCGCCGCCACCGCACGACGCCGGCCGCCACCGCGCCCCCTCGGCCCCCGCCGATCCCCGCATCCGGCTCACCAGTACTCGGGCAACACATTTCTGCGTTCACCCGAGCCTCTACGACAGCCACTCGCCGCTGGCACCGCGACCTCGCCGCCGCCCTCGACTTCCTCTGCCCGGCCCCCTCCGCGAGCTAGCTCAAAGGGATAACATATCCATATAGGGTAGGCAATGCCTCCCCGCTCACTTGGTTACCAGCGCTCGTCTCTTCCCCCCCAGCTCCCCGGTCGCGCGTTCGAGCCTCCGGCTCCGCAGGCCGGGTTGAGTTTTCTTTATTTTCTCTCGGGCTGACAGGTGGGCCCCACTTGTCGGCCGATGTAGCCGGAGCAGCCCACTGACCACTGTGCCCCGCTGGTCAGTGAAACGCCTGCATGGGACCCTATTGACATGTGGACCCCACTGAACAGTAGCTGGACCCACATGTCAGCGGCACAGCAAGTAAGGAATTAGAATAAAAAGAAAATGAATTAAAAACTTCAGTGGTCCCACATGTCATACACACATATTATGGAATATAATAAAAAGATTAAAAAGATTAAAATAACTAGTGGGTCCCACCTGTCAGATATTTCATATTTTCTGGAATTAATGCAACCTGAGAACTTCAAATAATCATAACTTTTTCATTTTAACTCCAAATCGGATGAGACAAATTTCTAAATTCATCTAAATTCAAGATCTATCCAATGGAACTGAAATCATAATTTTTGAAGTTCATTTGGATTTCTGGTGTTATTTGTTTGATTTGCTGATTTTTGTTTTATCCAAATTTTCGCGCACGTTAAAATAGCATACGAGGCTCAAGAGGAAGACGCAGAAGCTGCAGCCCTAGAAGCTCCAGATAATCAAGCACCAGACCACTGTGACCAAGGCGAGTCAATACTTTGATCATGTTGAACCTACATTTTCTGAAATTACTTTGATTTAAATTATCAAATTGCATGCTGTTATGTTATATGCAAATACATGTTTAATTTAATATTCTAGTTATATGCCCATTGTTTACTTTGAATAATATTACCCCCTCCTTTGAAATATTTGAATGTGTGAACCTTGTCACCCTAGCAAAATTATAATAGTAACATTTCAAAAATAAGTCCCTAATTATATCCTATGCTTAGTTCTGCATAGATTCTCACGGGGGCATTGAAGTGTCCCAAACATCATTGTCATTTTTAATCATGAGAAACTGGTTTGGGCAGTCATGATGTGAATGACTGGTATATGTTTGGACAAGATTATTTTATACTTCCAAAATCCCCAACTTGCTTAAATATTTGGGCGGATTGGGTTGATGGTGTGAGTATGGTGCAGTGGAGGCACAGAGTGGGTTAGTGGTAGATCGCCCAGATACCACTAAGGATCGAATCTTGTCATGACCTCCTGTGTACAACAGTACAACCACAAGTCTGTAAAGTACAACTTGGCTAAGTAAATTTATCGAAACCCCGAACTCATCTCACTGGTAAGGGGGTTGAAGGGGCTACGCTATGGCAAGGGGGTCTGAAGGGACACCAGTGGGGGGTGAAGTTTCCCAGCTGTCCTACGCAGGGGCGGACCTGCCCTTCGGGCGAGGTCGGGCGGCCGCCTGAGCTCCCCGCCGGCCGAAACCCCCCGGCGGCGGCGGAACCCCCAGCCCCCCAGCCCCCGGCCGGGTCTGAATCGTTTGCACGTCTTGCCGGAAGCCCAGAAGCACACAAGACAAGGCCCAAGTCCATGACACCCAAATACCCACACACGGCCCAAGTCCCCAACAAAGCAAGCAAGAGATATACTACGCATGGGCACAAGTCAAACTATTGAAGTCTCGAAGAGTACCCGGCGGCGGCGCTAACCCTAGATCCGGGCGGCAGAGGCGGAGGAGTCGGCGGGAGCCCGGGAGGCGGTGGCTGGGCCGCCGGGGAGCGCTGGAGGTCTGAGGCGGGGGGTAGGGAGCCCGGTGCGGCGGCGCCCAGGAGGAGGAGTCCGCGGGAGCCCGGGAGGCGGTGGCCGGGCCGTCGGGGAGCGCGGGAGGCGAGGAGGCCGGCGGGAGGCGGGACTCGGGAGATGCGCGCGAGGCAGGGAGCCCGGACGGGACTAGAGGCGGGGAGCCCGGGAGCCGGGCGGGGGATTTGGGGCGTCGCCGCCCGCGTCGGTGGATTTTGAGGAGCCGGAGCCGGGGATTTGGGGCCTAGGGCTGGGGGCGTGAGGGCGTCGGTGGATTTTGAGCAGTAGTCGGCGCCAGACCGAGTGAGAGCAGTCGACAGACGATAGTGATCTGAGGCCCGAGCATTTCTACAGTTTCTACTTTTTATTTTATAAAGGTACAATAAATTCTATTTATTCTAGATTTTAGATTTGTGTATTTAAGTATTAGTTTTGATAGCTTGTAAAAATTTTAGGTAGATTGTAGAATATGTAATCTAGTTTGTCAAAATGAGGGTACTTATATTTTTATCTCTCCCGAAACAGTGATCTGAAGCTTGTTCAAATTCAAAATGAATAGAAAGAATTTGAATAGCTATTTTAGTAAATTGTCGAATTTGAATAGCTATTTTAGCAAAGAATTCTATTATCGAATTGTGATACTACTGATTTATCTATCTTTCACAATTGACAGGTTGTTTCTTTTACAACTCATCCACAATTGTGGATTAAGCTTCATTAGTGATGTATTTTTCATTGTCCTTCCATTATCCACATATGTTAACATGCGAATTGTAATTGTTGTTTCTATTTCGTATCACATATTTTTATTAATGTGTTTGCAACATAGTTTGATCATGGATTGTTTTACTTTTGGGTACTATTATTTATTTCATGCTTCCGACTTAGCCTACCTAGTTGTTTTCTTGGATCCACCACTATGACTTTGCCCTAGCTATAATTTTTTCCTGGGTCCGCCACTGGTCCTACGTTGCGGGAAGGTAGAAGCCCGGCTGCGTAGTGGCTGGGGGAAACATCCCGCGCACAGATGGGACCCACCGCAAGTGGGCAGTTTCCCATAAGGTGAGATGACAGAAGGGACTAGATACTTTGAAAAGTCACTGTGATGGTCTGCTCAACCACACGTCTAAGGAATCGTGTGAGGCAACGAGTTGATTGTCTCTTGTGGTGAAAGTGTACAAACTCTGCAGAGTCTAAAACTATTCGAATAGCCGTGCCCACGGTCAGGGGCGGACATGGGAACTTAACTAGATATAGTTCTATTTAAAAATGTTTGGAAAATATGAATGGAAAAGTGGAAGGGCAGAGGAAAGCCCTGATATGAGTTGTCCTGAGTGTCATCCCAGTGGTAAGTTAAGCGGCTATAACGCTGAAAAATGTTATACGGTGTGATGCCGTATGTAAGAAGAAATTATGGTGATATTAGACATATGGTGTGATGCCATATGTATGGAAGTTCATATTAATATTCCTTGAACATTATGTTTTGTTCCAAAGCTGCTAGGTCTTAGGAATTTTTAAGTAATTGTATTCAAAAGCACTCTTCGTAAAATAAAATAAGCCCAAGCCATCCTTTGACTAGCCATACATGTTATATATTGCATTCTGTGTGTTGGCTCGCGGAGCACGGGGTCGGAGTGCTCACGCTCGCTTTTTGCGACAAAATTCAGAATCAAGAATCAAATCACCTCGCCTCAGCATCAAGATTGGACAAGCTGGCCGAGAAGATGAAGATGTCAAGGACTAGGTCGCGAACCTCCAGTTGGCTGCCTGTGGGCATGTCCTGAAGGTCCCATCTGTGTGCTTCGTTCTTCCGCTGCTGCAATTTATTGATCTCGGCCTAATCGGCCCATGAGTAAGTTTACTATTATATTTACGCTTCCGCATGATATGTATTTTGATGTCCATAACTGTAACTGTGTGCACTATCTACTGATCCAGGGAATAGTGCAGCTAATCACAGTGGAATCCGGATTATAAAATCCGGGTATGACAACCACCGACGGCCGGCGACGACCTCACCGTACTACTGTCTCCCTCTCCTTGCTATCTCTACCCTGTCCAATCCAATATTCAGTGCACCACCTCACCGTGCCTTCCTCCACAGCCGAACCATCGTCTCCTTAGCCTCCTTCTACATGGGGGACATGGTGAACCCATTGTCAATGACGGCGGCACCCCTTTGTTGGCTGTCACGCTAGTGTGAGGGAAAGCGAGAGAGATAAGGGAACAGTGGATGGGAGCGAGAGGAGAGTGCGTGAGAGAGAGAGAGAGAGAGAGATGGAGCGATGGTTGAGAGTGAGAAGGGCAAGAGAGATCAGATAGTATACTGTCGGAACGGTATCCGCTCTCTAGTTCTTCTCTTATTTTCCTCCCCACTTGTGGCCTAGATATTTGGCGTTTCGAAATTCAAAGCATGGTCTACAGATATATCCTTTTTCCTTTTTAAATGATCTGGTACTACCTTTTGACCGTCGTACACTTGTTATATAGTTCTTTTTCAAGCTTGACAACTACATCAAAATTAGATATTCTTGTGTGTCATGATCATATGATGCGGCAACAACTAAACCTCTGTTTAGACCTGCACTTGTTATATAGTTCTTTTTCAAGCTTGACAACTACATCAAAATGAGATAATCTTAGTGTCATGATCATATGATGCGGCAACAACTAAACCTCCGTTCAGACGTTTCCGTGTAGTTTAGCCCATAGATACATAGGATAAAACAGAGACGTAATTTGTAACATGAAAAACAATAGTTAATTACTTGTGGACTTGAAATAAAAGCTATCTGATTACTCGTCTACACAATAAATATATTTGTACAAAATTCTTTTGTGTTATGCACGCCATCTTGTACAACAACGTACCACACCCATCCTAATCAAAACAAAAAAGGAAAAAAATAGCAAAACTGAAAAAGGGAGTGACTATTGCACAGGCGATTGAAATTTTTTTATCTTTCAGTTACCTGAAGTTGCACTCTGAATCACCTAAAGTTGCAGCTGTTTTTTTGGAGGGGGCTGCAATTTCAGTTGATTGAGAGTGCAATTTCAGGTGATTGAAAGATAAAAAAATTTCAGTCGCCTGTGCAATAGCAAAACTAAAAAAAAATAATAGAATTGGCTTGAGCTCCAAACTAGCCAGTCCTCCATGCATGGCAAGACCAAACATGTCACGCTTGTGAAGGGCAGGCCCATGCTGCCAATTTCTTTCCTACCCTGTATCTAAGGTTTCGTGCATGCATGCGAACAGGGGACTACGCGAAAAACAGCATTACGGCATCACATGCAATTGTTGGATGCTTCAGAAGAGAAACAAAAGGGGGCCTTGACTTGATTTGATCTCTTCCTCTTTGCCTCCTCTGTTTCGTTCCAATCCTCTTGCGTAGGTTGTATTTTGGGTGGACCAGATTCTGAGCCGCTCGTATCTTTGTGCCAACGAATCAAATCTTTGCCTTTTGGCTCCATTTACTTGATGATTTCCTTGAATCATCCAAGCTCCTAGCGCGCTCCTTTTCATATATAGTTAGTTCAGAGTGTTCTACCAGCATCTTCTATATCGATTCATTCGTGCAGTCTGAACTTATATGCTGAAGATTTCAGGCTAATTCTAGATGTGACGTTTGGTTGATCGACAGCTTACATAGCATCCATCACACTGCATATGATACGAACCTCCTAAATATCTTGTTTAATCGCTACACCCCAGTGCATGCACATCCCTCGCGGCATTCCCAAGCGAAGCCTATGTCGCACCGTCCGTCGCGTCGGTCATTTGCGAATTGCCATTCAAGCAAAGCAACTGAAAGACGAGAACTCAACCGCTCAGATCTCTTGGACGACGGCGAGATACCCGGACGGTTTGCCAGTTGCCACCATGAGCTCCATCTATCTCCTGCACAAGTCGCCGGGTCGGCAGGTCGCTCTCGCTTCTGTCATCTCTCTCATGAACTATTGCGATAATCAACTTTTTTTGGGGGGAATTGCGGTGATCAACTAGCAGAGACGTATATGGCGCATCGTAGAATATATATATATATATCTGGCTGCAGGCCCTGCTCATTCGATCTGCGGACGATGGCCCTTGGCTAAGACTACTGGATTTTATTTGTGCTTTTTAAGTAAAGTGTACGGTGGAGCTGCTAATATAGATGGCGCATATGCTTTAAAGCTGGAAAAGCCTAGAAGCTATCTGAAGAAGTTATCCCGTTTATTTTGATTTTCGAAGAATCCTAAAAAAAAATAATAAAAAACCAAAAGAACCGGAGTACATGCTTTGTTTTGTTTGGTAAGGGTTACATTCCTCGTCACGTCAACTCCCCCACGGTACAACACTTGGCACCCATGAGGCATGATCTCAGGGTTAGAGAAAACCGGCGAAACATGGGCAGTAATAGACCGCGCAACACTCGGCACCCACGAGGCATGGCTAGTGTCAGCCTGTTAATTGCACATGCTTCGTTTTGTGAGGGGGAAAAATGGTACGTCAAACAGCGATTGTTAATTGCCGTTGGTACCCTGTTAGTGCCGGAGGTACGCGTTCACATGGAGCGAAAACGAGAGCCCCCAGCGAGATGATTTGTACGGCGTCCATGTCTTCCGGGGAAGGCAACACTAAGGAAACACAGCCACACAGGGGGATGTACGTAGGTTGGAGTAATCCTTGCCTGTTCTTTTTTTTTTTGCTACGGTTTGTGAGTTTTGACTGTGATTTATACCTTTTAGACTGTTTGTATGAGATATTACAGAGTAACAGAAACTCACGTACGGTTTTTGCCGATATAAATGAAGTCAGTAAAGTATATACTACAATTAACTAGTAGACTTTATCTTGAAAAAAAATACTCTATTTAAAAACTAGTTACGGTAGAAAAGTCAAAAAACAGCTTTTAGAAGCTGAAAAGAACAGGACCTATGTTCTCCCACTCCATTTTTTTACTTTGTTCCTCCTTTGAACAACATATGGACTATGGAGGAACAGGGATGCGTACAACGCTATGATCAGATGGCATGTCCTGTAAAGCACAGGTGGGTCGAGCTAGCAAAGACGGATGGAGGTTGCTAATGAGCACGCGCAAGTTTGGTCGATCCTAGAATGTATAGAGAAAAAAAACGTGGGCCCGTTAGAATATATTATCCAAAGATACCATCCTATGTATTCCACCTCAAACCATCACATAAATTGTTATAATCTCCCCACCCCCAAAAAAACTATGAATTAGATGGTTATGAGATGATCAGTCATTCTACGAAACAAATTTCAGCTCAAAAATCTAAGAGCAACTCCAGCAGTAGCCCTCAAAATAGAGCCCTTACTTTTTATTTGAGGGCTCTCCGTACTTTTGAGGGCTCTGTTTTTTGGGCTACACTTCAGCAGGAGCCCTCAAAACAGGACTCTCAAATTCATTCTTAGAGAGGATGACACATAGGACCCACCCTCATCCTCATCCTACTTTTGAGGGCCGAGGGGCAAAAAACTCACTCCAGCAGGCAGCCCTGGGCGTTCGGTATTACCGAACCGATCGGTTCGGTTCCTCGGTACCCATACAAATTCGGTTCCTACGAATCTCGGTACCGTTCGGTTCCTGAAAAAACTCGGTACCGAAGAAATTCGGTATCGGTTCTTTCGGTTCGGTTCCGGTATTTACCGAAATTACCGAACAGGGTACATCAACATGTAACATCAAGTTCAATAGCCAATTTTGACATAAATGTAACATGATTTCATATAGAATAAGTGCCAAATCATACAGAGAAAAAGCCACAAATACATAATATTTCGGTAGTTCGGTATTTCGGTAAACCGAGGCACCGAACCGAATTTTCTCGGTAAATTCGGTTCCTGAGAACCTGGAACCGAACATGGAACCGAAATTTTCGGTTTCGGTACTTTCGGTTCGGTTCTCGGTAAATTCGGTTCGGTTTTCGGTTTTTTGTGCCCACCCCTACCAGCAGGGCCCCTACTTGAGCCCTCAAAAGTAGGGGAGGGCTCAAGTAGGGGCCCTGCTGGAGTGAGTTTTTTTGCCCCTCGACCCTCAAAAGTAGGATGAGGACTCAAGTAGGGGCCCTGCTGGAGTTGCTCTAATAGAAACCAACCAAGCCTCACGCAGACACCGACAGTGGGGCCCACCCAAACCCGACGTCCCCTCCATCCCTTCCCCCTTGGGCCTTGGCTCCCAAGCCCACCACGGCGGCTGCGCTCCTACTATAACCTCGATCGCCTCACGCCCACGCACACAGGCGCCACCACACCGACCGAACGAAACGACGAGGCCCAAACCAAAGCGCGCCGCACCGCCTCCCGCCCGCCGCGCGCTCCGCCGCCTGTGTCGTCGTCGTATCGTATCGACGTCCCTCCTCCCGCTCCGGCTCCGGCCGTCGTGGGCCCCGCAGTCTCCGCCGAGACCGTACGTGCGAGGGAGTGGGAGGCCGGGGGGGGGGGGGGCGTACGGGGCCAGGGAGGCGGCGGAGGAGGAGGGATGGAGAAGTACGAGGCGGTGCGGGACATAGGGTCGGGCAACTTCGGGGTGGCGCGGCTGATGCGCAACCGCGAGACCCGTGAGCTCGTTGCCGTCAAGTGCATCGGGCGCGGCCACCGGGTTGGTTTTTATGATCCTTTTTGTGCATTCTATAATTGAGATGGCTTGTTCGGTGGGTGGTGGATTAATTGCCGGGTGGATTGTGACGTGGTTTTCTTGGTTTTGGGGATCTGTGCCGTGCAGATTGACGAGAATGTGTACAGGGAGATCATCAACCACCGCTCGCTGCGCCACCCCAACATCATTCGCTTCAAGGAGGTTCGTCGATATGGGCCGAACTTTTTTTGGTCCTTTTTGAACATTTTCTTCGCGTTTTTTTTCGTCACATGTAGTTTCATGATTATGGAGCGGTTCGAATGGTGCGGATAAAGGATTTTTTATAAAAAAAAACTGCAGTTTGGTTTTAGAGTTTGTCAATTTCTCTTAACTGCATCTGCATGTAGTGAGGGAATCTTTTGATTGTTGTTAGATAGGTGCCAAATTGTTTTTTTTACTTCCCTTCTCTTTTTTCCCCTTCCCTTGTGTTTGTACGATTTAGGCATGGACTTCAGTGTTACGGATGCATGTGCTTTAGAGACTTATTATCACGGTCTTGGTGGCGATTATTTGTGCAAAATCTCGAACATGTTTGAATTGTGATAGTAAAGTTTAAACGGGTGAAGGAATCGGACTGTGTCGTTAGCTTTACTACTTCCTTCTTTTCGTTTCTTTTTTTTAAATCACATGGTTTTATTTGTTTTGGAAAAAAATTATGCAGGTGATACTGACACCAACGCATCTTATGATTGTCATGGAGTACGCAGCAGGCGGGGAGCTGTTCGATCGAATCTGTGATCGTGGGCGGTTCAGCGAAGATGAGGTCTCGTGATTTATTCCCTAGATTTATAATCTAATATTTATTCGTTCAAAAAAAATAATCCAATATTTGGGTGAAAGAGCAATACTTAATCTTTTTCTGCTTAATGCAGGCCAGGTATTTCTTTCAGCAGCTGATCTGTGGTGTGAGCTACTGCCATCACATGGTAAGAAACACACAAACAAAAATTTCTTATGTTAATCTACATTCAACAAAACAACGCGCTTTCCTTAAGCACAAATCACTACTGTACTTAGTGTTTCTTTTTCCCCCCATAGAATTGCTGGTTTTTAATTTAGACCTTCTGCACTTTGATGTATGAGCTTAATCCACACGGTATTTCCAGTAACTAATTTTGGGGATAATCTTGTCAAATACCAGCAAATATGCCATAGAGATTTGAAGATGGAGAATGTTCTCTTGGATGGCAGCGCAGCTCCACGGCTCAAGATATGCGATTTTGGTTACTCCAAGGTTATTTGCTGAATCCGCAGTTAGTATTGCAACCTTAAAGTTATTGAAGTATCTGTAAATTCTCAGAAAAAAAATGTCTTTTCATTTCTGGAACAGTCATCAGTATTGCATTCAAGACCCAAATCAGCAGTGGGGACGCCTGCATATATTGCACCGGAGGTGCTATCCCGCCGCGAGTACGATGGAAAGGTGAGTTCGTGACCCCTTGTTGTTTTATGACATGTATTTTATCTTGTTTCTGTTAGCCCTTTTGCAAGATAATCTTAGCTCACTAAAACAAAACTCTTTATCCAGGCATTGTATGTGCAAATCTCTCTTTATCTTCTGTTCCCATGTGAAATATTAATACACAAGTTGAACTCAAAAGTGCTGTTCGGTGAAAGGTTAGGAGTATTTGTGCATAATATTATTGTTTCACCAAGCTTTATTAGGTACATAAAATAGTCGATGCCTCGACGGTAATTGAAAACCACATAGTGGATGCACTTTTGTCCATGATTGTGACGTTACATGTGCTTGGCTCCTCAATTTAATGAAAAGTTGGGCTGAATGATCCGCCACTCCGAAGTTAAAAGAGTCCCTTCCAAAAGTTTGCATAAGCAAAAAAGAAAGGATCTTAGAAAAATCTGATCTGTAAGTTTATTCATTAAATTGTGATGGACAATTTGGTTGGAACATGTAAGTGTTATGTTCGCTGGCCAAACCAAATCGTTTATTGATTTCCGATGATGATAAGTTCGCTGAACGATTAAGTTTGCAAATCTAGTACACCTGCCAAACCTTTGTTGCTGTTGATGGGCAGTCTTGTGCGCTACTAGGTGGACTTCACAACTATTCTTTGCTAGTGCATTTCATTATTAGTTATAGTCAAAAAATATTGGACCCAACAGAGGATCTGAAATTCTCTTGATAAATGCTTCTGAGTTGGATGAGGAATCATTATCAGCGTGAGGTGCTGGAACATCTTCTGTTTGGTTTGTCAAGGAAAGATGTACCACATACGACGTTGACATTGGAAAAGTGGAGTGGGCTATTTGGTGAATGCAGACCATCCATCCACAAAAGAGGTTCTTATCCTACAGATTCTCCAAGTTTCTATGAGATGGTTCACCTTTTAACTGTTAACCGAGTACTTGGATTCTAGTTTCTTGTCTTTAACCACTTTGTCATAAATAGATAGGTTCTTCCTTTTTTAAAAAGAAAGGTTCTTTACGAGCTGTAGTTGTAGGGAATTTTCTGCTGTTTGCTCTCCTGGCTTGCAGTTTGCTTTTCTCCCCCTTTTACCCCATTGCCTCATATGCCTTACCAAATCCATTGTATTTTATGAAGTCTAAAATTTGGAGCACAGTAAATGCAACTGGATCAATGGAAACCACTACCAAGTACCAACTACATATCTACCGCACAATCCAAGTATTATGCAAGAACTTCTATTTCCAGTCCAGATTGTAGGAAATGCGATGTCATAGGACATCAGGTTTGTTGGCTTGATACGAAGATCCATTCTATTAGGAACTTTTATGCAAATGGTGGGCTGTATCCCATAGCTTTCACAAGAACTGTAGCATCGCCATGTTTGATTCCATTAGTTTTCAGTCATGTTGCCTCCCTGATTGACCCAACGACTGGGGGGAATGCCCACATGAATAAAAAAATGTTGCACTGTGCTCCATTAAAATGAAGCCAAAATGATATTTGGAATTTGAAATATTAGCCATGACTATTGGCCTATTGGGGCTAGTTTGATTTGTAAGTGCAAGTTGGTTTTGCTGATCAAGGCAATGGTCCATGGCAATACTTGTGCAAAAACACCTTTACAGTTCCAGAGTCAAACCTGAGGTTGCCTAAAACACTAAGACCTTTGAGAACCATCAAGAGCAAGCTAAATTTACCTTCTCAATTTGGATATTCTTAATTTTCTTCATTTTACTTGAACAAGGTCAAATCAGACAAATTCTTTGGTATATTTGAAAACTTTCTTTTTAAGAAATTGTGAGACCAATGTTAATGACCATAAGTATATAACTGTTTCTATTATCATACCTGGTTAACTACTTGGCCAACCATTATTGGCTGCTCTCAACCAATTACTCTACTCTACTACACACACACACACACACACACACACACACACACACACACACACACACACACACACACACACACAGAGAGAGAGAGAGAGAGAGAGAGAGAGAGAGAGAGAGAGAGAGACAGGGAACCTGCATATTGATCTAAATTTTAATGCAACAGCAGAACAGAATTGCACCAACTGAAACTGATTTGGTCAATCAAGCATAAGTCCATCAGGATAGTTTTGTCTTGACACCTCGGAGTCAAAAGAATTCTCCCATCCTACTGAATCTGAAGCTTAGCAACCTTATCACAAAACCACCTAGTGTTAGCATAAATGACAGTAAGGGCATGTTCGGATGTCACAGTATTTGAAAACCACACTTTTTTTATAGCAATAGGCATGAAACATCACAGTTTTCAAATACTGTAGTGTTTTACAGTTTTGAGAAAAACCATGATCTGTTTGGTAATTGAGGTTTTTTGATAAAGGAATGTAATCTTGAGGGTTCTGTGGATATTAAGAACTGCTATATCTTTAAAAGTACAAACCTTGTTAATTTACATTCGCACGTCCCTCCTTAAAAAAATTGTACGAAAGATTATTGGTTAATTATTAAGCCATATTTACAGATAGACTTTAGATGCTCCAATTGTTAAGAAATTGCAATAAGAAACAGGGTGACGATTAGCTACAGTGGTTGCTTAACGTGGGGTAGTAGTTGGATCCACCTTACGATAGAGTGGAGGGAAAAAAAGTTGATTGGTGCGATGCATAAGCAGCGATGGGAGCCGGAACTTCCTGGGCGTGAGCACGGTTTTAAAAAGAGGTCTTGAGTGGATTTTTTAAAACAAAAAAACCATGGTATTAGACATACTACATTTATAAAACTACAAAGTTTGTTGTACCCAAACAGTGGTATTTTTAAGATACCATGTCATTGTCTAAAAACTCTAAAAATAATATGTATCCAAATAGGCCCTAAGCCATGTCAAGCATACTGTCAGAAAACAGGTTATTATCTCCATTATACTAACTGGCTAAATGCTTTCTGATAAATATTACGATAAGGGAGTATTATTCAGCTATACTCATTAGCGGAAATGGATCTTGTTAATGTAGCTCGCAGATGTATGGTCCTGTGGGGTGACTCTCTATGTCATGCTTGTGGGAGCCTACCCATTCGAAGACCAGGATGACCCCAAGAATATACGCAAGACCATTCAGGTGACAAGCTAGACTTCTATGCCATATATATCCATCCTATGTCTGCCTGCAGGTTTTCTTTTTGCACCTCACTTTACCCTCATTCCAGTCACTCTTCTTCATCCTCGCAGCGAATAATGTCCGTGCAATATAGGATACCAGATCATGTCCACATATCTGCGGAATGCACACAGCTTATTGCCCGTATCTTTGTTAACAACCCAATGAGGGTAATGACCTCAACCTCCATTTTTTTCTTTTAAGGAAGTCATGATGCGTCTCATTACAAGTGACGTAGTGTTGACACGGTAATTTGAATGTTGCCCAGAGAATCACAATGAAGGAAATAAAGAGCCATCCATGGTTCTTGAAGAACCTGCCAAGGGAGCTCACAGAGACGGCGCAAGCCATGTACTACAGGAGGGATAACACCGTGCCATCTTTCTCGGACCAGACTTCGGAAGAAATCATGAAGATTGTCCAAGAAGCAAGGACTGTGCCAAAATCATCCAGGTCAGGCTACGGGTGGAGTGATGAGGGTTCAGACGACGAGGAAGAGAAGGAAGAGGAAGACAGACCAGAGGAGAACGAGGAAGAGGAGGATGAATACGATAAGAGGGTCAAGGAGGTTCATGCAAGTGGAGAGCTCGGCATGAGCTCACTACGCATATGAAAGTTTGCGTAGTAGGTTACAT
Organism: Dendrocalamus latiflorus; assembly: GCA_017311315.1. NCBI lineage: Eukaryota > Viridiplantae > Streptophyta > Magnoliopsida > Poales > Poaceae > Dendrocalamus > Dendrocalamus latiflorus. Next base: position 13,062,882 of record CM029647.1, on the reverse strand, counting down.
GTAGATAATCGGCTTGTTATGGAACTGCAGCGTTCAGTGGGATGTATGCAATTTTTACTGGAAGTTTTCTTCTTGGTGTTTCTTCTTGTAGCATAATTTACTTGGGACACGGGAACTTCAATGGTCTAATATTTGGTTCTTGAAAGAGAGAACTTTTGTACATATATAAAGCGTATGATTATGTGCCCGGGAGAAATAGCTAGCACCATATGCTAATAGCTATGCAGCAATCTCAAAAACATGAAATATATCATTGTGACTTTACAGAAATACTGCGGCTTCGTCCTGAAACTTGCAATTTCTAGTTGTCCTAGTACAACTATGTAACATAATTGTAACTCGACAAGCTCAGCTAGAAGCCGAAAAGCAGAAGCTACTATTTTACAGTTGATAGATTCTCCACTAATTTAAGCCTAAAAAAGTAAAGAACGAAGCGGCGCTGACCAAATGTAGAGAAGTACGTTTAGATTGCGTTACCGCGGTCTTCACGTAACATATTGCATGTCCTCTTTTTTCTGGAACCATATAGCGACCCTGTTGTTTCAGCTTTTAAAAATTGATTTTCGTCTTTTTTTATAGTAACTAATTTTTAAACGAAGTATTTTTTAAGATAAAGTCTACTAGTTAATTGTAGTACATACTTTATTGACTTCATTTATATCGGCACAAAACACACGTGAGTTTCTGTTACTCTGTAATCTCTCGTACAAACAACCCAAAAACCACAAGCCGCAGCCAAAAGACATAAACCGTAGCCAAAAAGAATAGGCCCAGCATGTCCTTAGAAGCATGGATTCGATATTAGCATGTATTTCAAAATAAAACAAGAATTACAAGTTATCTCTACTGCATTGATCCACTGCATTGTTTATTAATAACAACAATTTCGGGTGTGGGCATTGGAATTATTTATGTTGAGATCAACTGAATGCTATGGAGATGGCAAATCAATATGTTCAGAGCTAATGGCCCGGATAGGATCAGAGCTGTACTTTCACGTATGTTTGCCCGTTAGCATTTCAATTAGTATGGATTAGTAGTAGTATATTAGAATATACACTTACACGAAAAAAAGTGAGATGCCATTGTAAAATTAGTCACCTTTTGAGATCACAACAAAGACATCGTCTAGCGACCACTTCCTAATCTCTGACTTCTGTTCTGGATTAATGATTGCCTGGTCAGTGTTGGCAAGGCGGTAGCCAATCACAATCTCATCTCTCTCACGAGCCCTGACCATTATATCAAAGAAACTCAATTCCTCTTGCTCGTACAGGTAAAATTCAGCAGATCTTATGCACATCTCGTTGCCCTGTAACATAGGATTACAATAATCACATGTAAGGCAAGGCAAACTGAGTAGTTAACTGTTAACAACTATCATCTGGTGCACTGTTAAATGGAGAATACTTCAACTCAATGTTAGCTGAACAAAACGGGGCAGTAAACATAGGTTGTGGAAAAGCATGTTATCGCAACACTAAATGCAAACTACAGAGCATGTTGCATTTTAGGTAGTACCTCCTCAGCAAAAAGTTCTTCAAGAACTCTGTTGATTTGCTTGTCTTCTGCTACCATTGCTAATGCCATACTGACAAGTTCATTTGATAGAACGTAATCACTGATTTTGGAGACAGATACAAGGTTTCTGGTTCTGGAATCCAGTATTTCACTGATGATTATTGATTTGTCTGATGCATGCTGCATCTCCCGAATCCAGGAGCTGTGACAGAAGCCGTTGTAACGGAGAGGTGATTTTAGCTCCTTTGATGGAAGACGTTTGGACTGTAGAAGAAGGCACACATCAGTAATGCAAAAGTCATTAATTCATGCACTGTATCAGCTATAATACCAGGCTGCTTGCTACTCACCTGAATGTCGCGGATTAGAAGTAGTGTAGCTAAAGATCGTGAATCAGAATGTACAATGGAGTCCTCCACTGACTCATCTGCAAGAATTAAAATCTGTGGTTTCAAAGTTAGCATCGGGTGTACTTACAAGTTACAAATAAACTGGCCACTGGAGTAACAAAAAATGTACATCAAATGTGACCTGACAATAATTTAATTCTATGCAAACAGATTAACAGACCAACTAATAGACTCCAAATTTTTATTTCAATCATCAAATAACAGCTTGAAACATAAGATGAGGATGAAATTTAGTACATGTACTAAATGGACTATTCGCATAGACACAAATACGTTTCATGACATCAATAGTAAACATACTTTTTTCCTCAAAAACACGAGAAGCGTTTCATTCTATTAAGGAGTAAAATACAAGAAAGACAGCCCTAGAGGCGTCAGACATACAGAGCGAAAAAGAAAAAAAAGGAGATTTAAGGGAGAAAGGTAGAAAAAAGGCTAGAAGGAAAATGAAAGAAAGAGCACTAAGGAGAACGACCGGAAAGGAGTGAATCTAGGCTAGAGGCGCCTGCTTGAGCCCATAGTTGACTCTCCTGCTGGATGTCGGAGACCAGGTCGTCAATCCAGAAACGCTTATCTCGGAACCAGATGATGTTATGTTCTTTCCAAATCATTCAGGGGATTAGAAGGAAGAAGCTATCCACTCGTTTTCGGTCACACTTTGGAAGAGCTTGCCTAGCCACAGACCAGAAATCGCTCAAGGAGAAAGAGCTGGTGAAATCCAAAATGGAGGGGCAGCGGAGCCAAAGGAAGATTCTGAACCAGACAGACTTAGCCACACTGCAGTGCAGTAACAAGTGCCCAATTGTTTCAAGTTCTTGATCACAGAGAAGGCAAACATCTGGAGCCTGAAGATTGTGTTTATTCAGATGGGAGAAGGTCCAACAACTTCGATGCAAAGCCAACCACATATAGAACTTCACTTTCTTTGGCGCCCAGCTCTTCCATAGGTATTTAGCACAAGGGAAGATGGTAGCACCATGGAAAAGGGCAGCATAAGCTGATTTGGCAGAGTAGATCCCACTCGAAGTCCATCGCCAGATGATCACGTCGTCCGGGTCGGCTTGAAGGCGGAATTCTGTAAGCACATTAAGCAATTGAAGGAAATCTGCAATGACCTGAAGATCAAAGGGGGGATAGATCATGAATCCAATTATGCTTGGGCAGAGCTTCCAAAACCCTGGCCCCGTGACGGCGAGTGATTTTCACCCTTCCTATAAGGTAGGCAATAACATCTGGATGCTCCAGCCCTGCAGCCAATAGTCTGACCAGAAGCTAGTAGAAGAGCCAGTCCCCAGATGGACAAGAGTTGAGGCACTAAAAAAATCCCGAATGTCATTGTCCAGGGGATCTCGAAGACCTTGCCAAAGCTGATGTGGCTGAGTCCTTGCTAACCACGCCCATCGGAGTTCGAAAGCCATCCCTATTAGTTTTAGGTTAGGAACACCTAGACCTCCAAGGAGCAACAAACGACAGACCGTGTCCCAATTGAGCAGGCATTTACCAGCACCGAAGATTGGCCGCTGACCCAAAGGGAGGCCCTTCTCTTCTTGTCAATAACTTTGAGTGCCCAAGGAGGAAGGATTGTAGAGAGCAAGGGGTAGGTTACCATTGAAGAGAGGACTGAGTTGACAACTATCAAACGTCTTGCTTCTGAGAGAAGCATTGCCTTCCAAGTCGGAAGGCAAGCTGATAGCCTATCCAACAACGGATCAAAATCCCTTTTTCTTAGCTTCTTGGAAGACAGCAGGATACCCAAGCAGCTGATGGGTAAGTCAACTGAGGCACACCGAAGGGCATCCATGGCCAGCTGCCGTTCAGAAGGAGTACATCTGATCGAGATGATGGAAGATTTCTCCAGGTTGGCCCAAGACCTGAGGCGGTGCCGAAGAGCTCTAGGATCTCCATGAGAACACGCAGGTCTTGCGGTTTAGGGGAGATGAATAGCATGACATCATCTGCATAGAGGGAGCACACCGATCTTAGTCTGGCACTACCGGTGAGGACAACTTGTTGGACTCCAAAATTCACCAGCTTGTGGAAAACTTCCATAGCGATCACAAAAAGAAGGGGCGATTGAGGGTCTCCTTGTCGCAAGCCACAGCGATGGAAGATCTTATCCCCTGGAGAGCCATTTAGAAGGACACGACTTGAAGCCATCGACAAAAGCAGCGCCACCCAGTCGCACCAATGGGTACTGAAACCACGGTGCTGCAGAGTTTTGAGCAAACAAGGCCAAGCTAGGCTATCGAACGCTTTCGTGATGTCTAACTTAAGCAGGATTTTATGTTCATTTGATTTTCGAAGCGCACAAATGGCACCCTGAACAAACTGGAAGTTGTCGTGAATCGCCCGGCCTCTGAAGAAGGCACTTTGGCTCACATGGATTAGGCTGTCCATATGGGGCTAGAGGCGTAAGGCGAGAATTTTGGCAACAATTTTTGCGAAGCTATGGAGAAGGCCGATGGGTCTGAAGTTCTTTGGGTGCTGAGCGTCTGGTTTCTTGGGGATGAGGGTGATGAGGGATATGCTTTGAAAAAAAAGAGAGAAGTAAACATATGATCACATGGGATAATGGGAACCTAAAATTCTGCAGAATAGGGTAATGATAGATTGTTGAAATCTTTTGATCAGCATTGGCCGTTTCACCAATTATTTCATTTATTGAACAGAAACCATTCAGAATTTTCTATTTATCTCTGTATAGGGTATATACTCACAGAATCAAAGGTCTCCAGAGGCAAGCTTTCTAAGTGCCGCCTGATGACAGCATTTCCTTCTTTATGTACAAGTTTAATGTTTGTTAGCCCACAAATATCCATACCACCGTCAGTAAGCTTTCTCTCCCTCTCCTTCCCTGGCACCTCATTGAACATCCATAATTCAGAACCTGGAGCAAGAAATGCTTCTAGAACCTACACAACAGCACTAACATTCATTTCCAAAATGTGCTTAAAAAGACATCGATCTAGGCAAAATGTCCAAGTTAAATTACCATTATCATATCATGGATGTCACGTCGCCAACCACAGAACAAAATTTTCTCTGGATATTTAGGAGGGGTTGGAGTGTTAGGTAGAAAACCCTTATGCACCTGACAAGAAATAACATCAATTAAATAAAACTCAAGGAGAAAAGGAATTTTAGCATCTGGGCAGCATGACTTGTTTGATGGTCGATACAAAGAGGGCAAATATTATACAACATTAAGTAGAACCCAGGAAATTCACCTCTGGTAGAGGGGCAGGAGCATAAGTATCATCATCTTCTGCTATAACAAGGACCTCATCACCTTCTCTTAAAACATAATCATCATCAGGGTTCATTAAGATCTTTCCAGCTTTGGAAGCAAGCTTGACTCCACAAGGCACAGCATCGGGGAATGAGACTAACACATCCCCAAACCGCATGCCATCCAATTCTGGCCATCTTTTAATATAGAACTCTGCATTTTCAAATCCCAAAATATCCTCCCATATCTGTAAAAGTATGCAATGAGTTAACATTATGTGCATCGAGATACATCCTGGGAAAAAGCTTCAGGACCAAACAACAGTGCAGTTCAGTATGGCAGGTTCAAAGTTTTTTTCCTTTTTTGTTTCTTATTGTAGAACCAGTGTAACATGATATGTACCTGTGCCAGGCCAGGTTGGAGTGCACACTGTATCATCAAACGTCCAATCACATCATGGGCAACAACTGTTTCAATTAGTTCACCTCCAACCAGTTTCACTAAAGGTTCATTGTCAAGATCACTCATCTCTACAACAACATGTCCCCTTAAACCCTCTTTTACTCCAGTCAGGCTCAGTACGACACGCAAAGCTCGTGCATCACTCTGAGGGAGACAAGTAGACAATGAATGTGAGCATATAATTGTATGAGATGTTAACTCTAAAATAGTAATGACAGGTAGAAGAAATTAAGAAAAATACTAACTTGGTCTGCATTTTCATCAGATGCTAAAACAATAATAGCACGAGCTTTAGAAACAGAAACCTGTGAAAAGAAGAGAACATGTGAGTTCTACATGTCTAATATATGAGGTATTTACATAGTATGAGAAGAAATCATTGAAAGGAACACATTTTCCTTGTGCAAGGACAAGAAGATCAGATGTATTGCTTGAGTTGCTACCTTCTTTAAATCTGCTAGAATTAGAGGACTGCCACTTCTACATATTACAGATGTTCCCATGAAGTCAAATTCTAGCTTTCCTATGTCCATCTCCATCTCTTCCTTGTCCCTTTCTGCCAGAACAACAACTACACCACCACCAATACTCTTATTTGCTATAGCTAGCTGCTTCAGAAGAGAGCCCTGGTCCACATGGTGCAAAGATAGTAAGCCAATTGGTTCTATCATGTTAACCTCCAAGCTAACAAACTTCAGTGCTCAGTGCATAACTTCTCTCAGTGATATTGGAGGATGAAGTACAAAATAAAGAGCATACAATGACTAAAAATGGTCAGGAACTAAAGAGCATACAATGACTAAAAATGGTCAGGAACTGCCTTAGTCTCTCTTATCAGGTTCAAAAGCAGACCAAAATTTAATTTACGAAGCTAGTTTCTCTAAAATAGAATCTGACATACAGAATTTAAGTCTTGGACATTATGAAAGCTTAATATGATGTAAGTCGAATCCCTAAAAGTAAAAGCCTACAAGTCAAATATAAGATAGCATTTCTTACAAGGCTACTACAGAAGTACACTGCTGGGGGATCCTCAGGTTTTATCACAACACACTTTACTAAGTTATGCTCTGCTTTACTAATTTATCTACACATTTGATCATTTGAAATATGTAACAAAAACTACTTAGGACTTAGGAGTAGCCAATATAAAACTTTCTTGTGAAATTTTGTTTTGACTGCATTTAAAAGCAGAGGACTGTATCTGTATGTAGAACCAAATGATTCCATCAAGGAAACCACTGTTCATGCTAAAGCAGTTTTACATGATAAACTTACCAGCTTGTCGCTCCATCCAAGGATTAGTATATGGTTGATTTCTATCACCTCGCTTTTTCCCTTACGCCAAGAATCTACCTTCTCTGATATTGCATCTGACACAAGCCCGAGCATCGTGGCAAACACCAGCATGCCCCCGGAACTAATCGACACAGACACAATCCTTGGCCCCAGCCCAACCTGGTCAGCATGGTTGCCCGAATCTGCCACAAAAGTCCAAGAAAGCCAAAGAGCCTCCAGGAATCCACTGCCACTAACAGCATACAGTGCAATCCCACCCGAGGCAATGAGGATTATAGTGGCTAAAAGGAGGGCAAGAAGCTTCGCATACGGGTGCCCTGAGAAGAACACATCAACCTTATAAGCAATCCTCTTCTTGAGAGGCACTTCTTCCTCGGTACTTCTCATCCTGATGGAACTTGCTTTCCTCCGCCGGAGCTGACCAGTGTATTTAAACAGGAATATCGGTATTGCAAAAGCAAGCATCGGAGCTAAATTCCAATTCTCAGAGTTAATAAAATCAGAACCATGGTCCCTGACAATCAGGGACATCTCAGCAGTATCCTCACTGTCCACGATATTAGCACCACAGCATGATCTGATCTTTTCCTGCCAAAACGTAAAGGCTTCTGAACTGTCAGCGAAATAAATTCTGATGTGAACCAATTAGCAGAACTATTTTTCACAGATCAAATATATAACCTGGAGTCCCAAAACTTTCATCCACTGCCAAAAGGCCATTGAAGAGCTTGTGACGGTTACGACCAGCAACTGCAATAATTCACTCATGGGATGGGAAATGGACCAAACTAGTACATCAGTTGTGTTACATCTAAGCTGGAGCTTTTATCAAATATGGTACAAGTAGCTTCACTTACGAGTAGGAGATACGGAGAGAGATCAAATCGCGGAGCGCGCGGCTCCGGCGGCGGAGGCGGAGGCGAGAGTGGCCTCCTCTCCTCCAGCAGCGCCGACTGCTTCACCACGGACGCCAAGCACTTCTCCTCCTCCCGCTGCGAGATCGCCACCCGCCCCGGCGGGGTGGGGCCAGGGTTCCGGCGGTCGGCAGCAGCCGCCGGCGTCTGCTGCTGTTGCCGCGTCGGCCGCAGACGCGAGGCGTGCGGCCCGAGGAACGACGGGTAGCACCAGTCGCGGTCGAGCACGCCGCCGCTCTGCGCCGCCGCGTATGACGGGTCGTCCACGGCGACGGTGAGCCGTCGCTGCGCCGTCGCAGCGGCCGGCGGGAGGGGCGTCGTAGAGGAGCGGCGGACGAGGATGCCGTCCCTTGCTCCGCCGCCTCCCCTGTCGGAGGCGGACGCGGCGGAGCCGGAGATCGTGCGCGACTTGGTGAGCTGCGGCCGCGGCGGGCGCGGGCGGTCGGGGCTGGCGTCGCCGCCGGCCCGCGGACCAGCGCCAGGGTTCGCCTCGCCGCCGACGCTCTCCGCCATTAGCAGCGAGCACAAGCTCTAAGCTCCCACTCCTCAGTCCTCTCCTCTCTCTCCCCCCTCCGGCGCTGCCTGGTAATAGTAACCACTCCCGAATTCCCGTCTAACTACGCGATTAGCTATCCGCGTCACTAACCCCCACAACCACGCGTGACTCTGACTAGTGGGACACTCCCCCTGCGGCCCTACCTGTCAGTTACCTCCAAGCAGTCAACTCTGACCGTACAAGGCGAGAGCGGCTTGGCCTTAGCCCCAATGGAGGAAAGCGGGAAAGGGAGGCGGCGGCGATCGTGACGGAGAAGAGTCACGTGCGGCGCGCGTGGGCCGGCGCTGGGGCAGCCGAACCGAACAGCGATCCCGTGATCTCCCGTTCCGCGCGTAACAGCGAACACCCACGTGGCCCGGCCGCTTCTTCTACAGGCTACGGCTCTCTGATGGGCCCACCGTACAGTGGATAAGATTGCTGTGCCGCTGTTGTCGGGCCTGCAGGCGATGCGGCGGCGGGGGAGGCCGATGTGCGGGGCATGTGAAGCCAGCGGCGGGGGTTGGGTGATCGGGACCGTCCGTTGCTCCACTTGGCGGCGAAGGGATCTGATCTCTGCCGTCCGTGGGGAATCGCCGCACCCGGCTGGCGGCTCCCCATGTTATGTGCGGCGATGCATGGAAGATGATAGTAGATCGTTACGGAGTTAACTGCTTCAACTATCGATAAAATTCTTATAAAAAAAAACTATCGATAAAATTTACTAGCAGCGGAGGGTCTTTTCGCAAAAAAAAGTCTGTACGTAATAACGAAAAAACAGTGAAGCTTTATCTTGCAAAAGGAGAGTTTTTCTAAAAAACTTGAGGATCCGTACGCCATTTTAGAAAAGCCGAGGAGTTTTTCGCAAAAAATATACCATCGCCCTAGCTACCATATCAACTAAAGTAAAAGAGCTAACGATTCGTGGGGTTTTTCATGAGAAATTGAGGACCTACACGTATTTTCGTGAAAAGCAAAGGGTCTTTCACAAAAAAGGATATGTATGTAATAACAAAAAATCGTGGGTTTTATCTTGCAAAATAAGGGTTTTAGAAAATTAAAGATCCATACGTAATTTTGAAAAATCAAGAGTTTTTTTTGCAAAAATGCATGGTGGGTCTTTTTGCAAAATTTAAGGACCTATACGCGATTTTGAAAAGTCAGAGGTCCTTTTTATGAAGGAGGCGACGTGAAGGGCTTCCTGGGGCGAATCCCCGGTATAATGGCCTCTCATAAGAAATTGAGGGTCCGCATGTATTTTCGCAAAAAGCGAAGGGTCTTTTCTCATTCGGAAAAAAGGAACTGTACATAATAACGAAAATCCGTGAGATTTTATCTTGTAAAATAAGGGTTTTTTTTGAAAAAACGCAATTTTAGAAAAGTGAGGGGTTTTCACGAAAAAAATGCAAATTCAACCACATATAGCCCTGATCAACTCGGCTTCGGCTTCTGGCTTCTGGTTTATTTTTCACTATTCATAAGTTTCGTCTTTTTCTGAACTTTTGGCTTTTTGTTGAGCTTTTTTGCCGGTTCTTTTTTCCCCGTATTTGTTTGTATTATACGTAATGGGCTAACATATTTTTTATATTTTTAAATTTTTTTAAATTTAATTATGCTAAATAAGCCTCTGTCAACTACAGTGCTTTTTTCAGCCAGCTACAGTGTTTTCAGCCATAAGCCACGAGCTTTTCAGCCGAACCGATCACCACCATACGTGATTTCAGAAAAGCAAAGAGTCTTTTCGTATAAAAGGTGACGTGGAGAGCTTACCCAGAGCCGAATCCCGCCATGTGCTCTTGCATTGTTAAATTCTCAGGGCAATCTTTCCTTCTTGATTACTTGGAGCATGCTCGTATGACAAGGCAACACAGAGAAGCATAGGATTGTTTTAACATGAACGCATCGAACATTTTTAGAAACTTGTTGCTAAAGAGCATAGTTTTGGTTGATACGTGCTTACGTATGCAGTGGTATAGAGCATCGAACATTTTCTTTAGTCCAAAGTAATATATAGTTTCATGTGTGCAATCTCATTTTCTAGCTAAAGGCCAGAGCAGAAAAAAAAAATCCAGAAATCAACTTGCCAAAATAGTTATGGTTCAGCAAAATCCTAATAAATTTGAGCTTATACACTTTGAAAAGCGTGCATAAAGCAGAGTGGGTTAAAACCATCTGTGTAGGGGGGTTATCGGGCTTCCTATTATGCTTAGTGGATAGTATCCACTAAGTGTTAGATGGGTCTGGGTAACCTATCTATTTAACGGTTAGGATAGAGACTTGTTAACCATCCAACTATTCTCTTATTGAAACCAAGTGTTCTAAGGTTAGAGTTTGAGAAAAGTTGAGTGTTGTGGTGTGCTCTCTTGTCCTCTAGGTAAAGCGGCTGCAAAACTTTTATCCACAAGCAACAATATATCAATTTTTGTTCATCTCACATGGATTCATCTTGTGTTAATTGATTTTCTCTTGATTTGGTTGGTTTTTACCTCTTCTCTCTTTTATTCTTGATCTTGTTGTGTCAAGGATATGTGAGAGATGGAGATGACCTCTTAAATCAATTTTCACTCATCTAGACATTTAGTTGGCAAGTTTATGAAGAAATCTGGTTTTTGCTCTTTTTGGCCTCTCTGAGTGATTTTTTATCCAATTATTTCTATCTCAAATTCTTTGGTGTTATAGCTTATTATGACATGTGGGAATGTATCTAAATCTATTTTGGCCATCATTCACCTACGAGGAAGTCATATTCACCATTAGAATGCCCGTTGACATGCAGAGTCTGAGGGGACAGCCAATTGACTAAACTGAACTTTTCACTGATCCTTTCCAAAGTAACTGCAATGGATCATCAGCCAGAAGTGAACAAACATAGGTGGTTACTCCACCGCTGGCCATTAAGGCATTAACAAGCTGTTGTATAACATTACTTAGGATTTGAGACGCCATTGATTGCCTCATTGGTCCCGTGTTTATTGTACCAATTCTTCGGTCTCGGGTTATTGACTTCGAGGTCAACGTCTTTTCATTCTTTGCCTGCTCCAGAAGGGAATCTTACGAATTCAAAAGTGAAGAAAAAATAGTAGAAAGTAATGGCATGATACCATTACCAGACAATGGTAGAGGATCTGTATGGCGTCGATGGACCATGAGAAATTCTCCCGTACTGCTTTGGATGTATGTACACTTGATTCGATAGCTTGCAAGTCTTCTTCTATAACGTCCCCAGTTTAAGCGGCCTAGGTCTAGAGACTCTTATTCATATAATCATATATGAAGCTGTGCCTATGATTTATGCTTCGGAAATGGAGTAATTAATTATCTGTGTGTTCTGGAGGCATTGCGTTGCACCAAGGCTAAACTTGATTAGCAGAAGATGGATCCTGTCATGTTCGCAGTCTTACATTCATGGAAAGAGGGATACGGCTAAGTATATGATAAGGACATCCGGTCTTTTATGATCGTCGTGTCTGTAAGTACGTGTGTATAATGGTGTATATGTGTATGGACAATGTATTATATTGGGTGTGTTAAAAAAAATGACAAGGACGTCCAGCCAGGCCGAGGAAACCCTTGATCAGCCAAGGAAACTTCGCACTAACATAGTCCAGAAACGTGCAAGAGAAAGAGCACAAAACGAAGAGATTTGAGCCACTTTGCGCGAGAATCTTGCACATATAAGGGAGGCCTCTCGTAGCCGTAGGACGTACGCAATAACGTACTCGTACTACTAAACATTTTTAATTGGAGGAAGGTTAAGGTAAGCTAGCCCCTCCTCCAATTCCAAAGCCCGTGCTTGGATTCTTCTCTTCTCTCGCTCGCTTAGTCCCAGCTCATTGATACAACTTAGGATCTAATCTCCTTGTGCCACTCACCAATGCTCTCGTTTGGCCGAATTTTTTCTATTTTAGCCCTTTTTTTGAAAAATATTCACATTTAGACCCCTGGTAGTTTTAATTCCGTTTTTGGACCCGGAGCTCGGCGTCGTGACTCATGGCGCCGAGGTAAGACGTCTCGGCGCCGTGATCCACGGCGCCGAGGTGCCAGGCCCGCACCACCGTGGCGGCCAACGTGGCGCCGACGTGGCAGGACCTCGGCGCCGTAAGTCGTGGCGCCGACCTCGGCGCCGCGTAAGTCGTGGCGCCGACCTCGGCGCCATGGATCTTGGTGCCGAGCTCGGGGCACTTACCCGACCTGAGGGCATGCCTGTTCATTTCGCGTCCCCTCAGCCCCCCGCCTCCCCGGCCCGGCCGCCTCCCCGCCGCCTCCTCGGCCCCCGCCGCCTCCCCTCCCCGCCCGCGTCCCCGGCCGCCCGCCTCCCCGGCCGCCCGCCTCCCCGGCCCGGCCGCCTCCCAGCCGCCTCCCGGCCGCCCGGCTCCCCGCCGCCGCCCCCTGGTGCCGCGCGCGTCCCCGGCCTCCTGCCTGCGTCCCCGGCCCCCGCCGCCTCCCCTCCCCGCCCGCGTCCCCGGCCGCCGGCGTCCCCGGCCCGGCCGCTCCCCGCCCGCGTCCCCGGCCGCCCCGGCTCCCCGCCGCCGCCCCCTGGTGCCGCGCGCGTCCCCGGTCGCCTGCGTCCCCGGCCGCCCGCCTCCCCGCCGCCGCCCCTGGCAGGTATGATATGTGTTTGATATGTGTTGATATATGAAGTAGATGCTTACTTCTTACGTAGGAGTAGCATTGTGTATGATATGTGTTGATGATGAGGAGGTTTACAATTATGGGAAATGTGATCTTTGCAGCCTTGATTTGGATTATGATGGGCTTGCATTAGGTTTTGCTTGATGCCCTTGCTTGTGTGTGCTATGTGTTCATGGTTAGATAGTGTGATTGGTCGTTGAAATGGGACAGAGGAAACGATGCTATGGCCTGTAGGATGGGCCTGTAGGACGAGGGTGGGAGACTGTGAGTATGGTAATAATATCCTAAGGCGATACCGCAATAGAAAACCTGGCATGTTTGGAATGCAGGAATTTTGAAGGAAACAATATAATTCCTACTTGCTCTGGATGCAATGTCAGATACTATACCATCATACTAATTGAATTTTTATCATGTTGAAGTTAGCTTGTTGGTAATTTTCTTTTTACAATGTTGACATTAACTTGTTGGCTTGAAGTTAGGTAGCATTTAGTTAGTGACTAGATACTTATTAGTTACTATCTAGTATCCAATTTCGATTAAAGGTATTAAGTTTGGTTTTCTGTATGAACTAGATGGACAACCTAGTGACCCTATATCATGGAGGCAGTGTGACAAGTGATGATTATGGAAATGTTCAATTTGTTGAAATGCAAAGGGTGCCTCTGATATTCGGTGATCGGCCGTCGTTTAGTGAGTTGGTTGCTAGGGCTCGGGAGAAGCTACATTGTCATGCAAACGAGGAGAGCATCACAGTTGAGGGGTTACTTCACTTCGGTTCGAAAGACCTAGTTCTCAGGCGGTTGATCTTAATTGGTTCAGAGGATGAGTGGGACCAATATGTCAAATTGGTTATGAGGAATGAGTTAAAATGTTTGGACGTTGTTGTGCGGAAGGTGTCCATTGATCCCACCCCTCACGGTTATTCACCAGAACTAGGTGATCAGGCACCCTTTGACCCTCCGTTACCGGATCTTGCGGTGGATGTGGAAGAAGTGCCTGAGGTGCCCGATGCTCTATCTTCCCCGAACGAGGTTCAGATTTCTCAACCAGTTCGAGTTGAATGTCGGACTGATGATGTCGTGGCGGCCCCTCAGGAGATGGGATTGACCCAGAATCAGCCCAGTAAGTGTCGAGCAACACTTTAGCCTTTTCCCGTCATTCCTTTGTTTTGTCTCAATCCCATCGTTGTCGTGCTTATGATGCAGGAAACATTCTTGGTAATGTGGTTGTTCCTCCCGTTGCTCCATCTGGCAACGTTGAAGAAGTCTGCAGGGACTCCAACAGTGAGATGATTCAAATTGTGGATGATCTGGAGCCTTACGAGATCGCAAGGGCCGTTGATTCTGATGATGACCGCCCTTTTGGAGAGCTGACCGAAAGTGATATTGAGCTGATCAGGCGTTATTGCCCTGGCCGGGATCCATCAGTTCATGAATTCAGCGATCTTAGGCATTCTCATGGGGCTTATGCAGAAGGAAGGGATGACGAGTTGCTAGATGCTCCTGAGGCCGGGTCAAGCATGACAATTGAGAAGGGCATGGTGTTTGAGGACTTGTCTGCATTGAAAAGGTGGCTGCAGGAGTATTCAGTGATCCGTAAAAGGCCATTCAAGGTGAGACATTCTTATGTGGAGCGGAGGTACACAGTTGTGTGCGAGAAGGAGACATGTGAATGGAGGGTTTGTGCTAGCAAACAGAAGGTCACGGGAAAGTTCAAGATCACAAAAATCGTTGGCCCACACACTTGTGCCGAAGCAGAGCTCAAACAGAAGCATCGGCAGTTGACCTCTACCATTATTGCCAAGTCACTGTGTCACATAGTAAAGGGAGAACCCAATATGAAGGTGAAGACACTTGCTGGGATTGTTAAGGAGAAATTTGGATACGAGATAAGGTATGGAAAAGCATGGAGGGCAAAGCAACGCATCTGGAAGATGATATATGGGGACTGGGAAGATGGGTACTTGCAGTTGCCAGCACTCTTCAATGCAATCAAAGCGGTTAATCCAGGCATGCATTATGAGTACGTCCCGAAACCAAACGAATGGACTCAAGATGGGATGCAGATATTCTTCCGTGCTTTCTGGTGCTTTGCTCAGTCCATCGAGGCCTTTCGGCATTGTCGTCCCGTCTTCGCTATTGACGGTACGTTTCTTCTTGGCAAGTACCAGGGCACACTTCTGATAGCCATTTCCTGTGACGCAGACAACGCGTTGGTTCCTTTGGCGTTTGCTTTGGTTGAGAGGGAGAACAAAGACAGCTGGGGATGGTTCTTGCGGCTCGTTCGGAGGCACATGGTCGGCCCTGGTAGGGAGGTTGGTGTCATTTCTGATAGGCACCAGGGCATACTTTCTGCCGTACAGGAGCAGATACCGGGGTATGCAGCTTTGCACCACCGTTGGTGCACTAGGCATCTTGCCGAGAATCTACTCCGTAAGGATGGTGCGAAGGATAACTTTCCTCTGTTCGAGGAGGTCGCTCGAATGCTTGAGGTGAAGATCTTCCAGGAGAAGTTGGAGCAGCTTAATACTGCAACAAACGCAGAAGGTAGACAGTGGTTGACGGGATTGATGAGAGATGTCGACAAATGGACAAGGGCTCATGACGACGGTGGCTGGAGGTACGAGTTTCAGACAAGCAACATGGCCGAATCCTTCAATAGTTTGCTTAGGGGTATACGTGGTATGCCCGTCAATGCTATCGTATCCTTCACCTTTTACAAGCTTGTTGCCTGGTTCAACGAAAGACACGCACATGCAATGGCGCTACAAAGTAAACAAGTGAGATGGGCGCCAAAACCGAAGCGCCACCTTGAAAAGGCAAAGGCTAGGGCTGAGGCACATGAGGTACATTGTTTTGACAACGCCACGGGCACTTATGAGGTTGTAGAAAGGGGTGGTACAACGACCGATGGAGAGCTCCGGCCGACGAGGAGGCATAAAGTTGTCCTTATTGATTTCTCATGCACATGTGGTAAACCGAGGCAGTACCACTTTCCATGTTCTCATTATGTGGCAGCAGCGAGGCATCGCAACTTTGACTACGAGAGCAAGATACCTCGGGAGTTCAGTGTTGACAACCTTGTGCTTACGTGGTCTCCCCGTTTCGAGCCTTACCGGGATGAGGGAGAGTGGCCACCGTACACCGGGCCCAAATACATTGCGGATCCGGGTAGCCGTTGGAACAAACGTGGAACCAGGAAAAGGACGAGACACAAGATGGTTATGGATCAGCTTCCAGGAAGAACGAGGCGAGGGAGATCAACCCCCTTTCTTACTAACCCCGAGCAGAACCAATGTAGCAGATGTGGTAGACTTGGCCACAATTCACGCACATGCCATTGGCCACTTAGTCAGGTGCGAGTTGTAATGAGCTAGTTGTTGTATACATGTGTTTATGTTATATTCATTGTGCTTTTGTAATTTTTGTGAGGTTTTTCAAGTGCTTGATGGTTTGATGTTCACAGATGGTTTGCAGTATAAAAGGGTTGCTCTAAGTTTTTTTATTACGACGGCATACAACCAACCAACCAACACACCAACGAACAAAACAACATAGCATAAAACATTAACAACATAGCTTGACGACAACATAGCATAAAACATTACCTAAATAGCTTGACGACACGATAGCATAAAATATTACCAACACACACGAGCAGAACCTCCAGCACTACAACTTGAGGATAACAATAATCACAAGTAGTACACCTAATAATTTAATTCAACACAACAGTCGTACTGCCACATCATCAACACATCAACATGGAGAATTGCTGAATGCCATAACCCTCGTTACCTAAATGCCAAACGAGCCTCGTGGCACCCACATGGAGAATTGCTGAGGGGGCCGCCTCGGACGTGGCTGGCCGTCGTGGTAGTGGCATGCACATATGCAGCTCGGGTTCGCGCAGCAACATGTGGGATCATAAGAGCTTCCTATATTCACGACCTCCTCGTTGCCCCTCTCGCGTTGCAGCTGTTCGCGGAGGTCGTTGTTCTCCTCAGTGAGATTCTCCATTCGGTACTCCAAGTCCCAAATTCGAGCCCATAATGTATCCACATAACGATCAACATACCGTTCATGAGTAGGGTCGATCCAGCGGGAGAAGTCGCATTTGGCCATCTGCACAAAAAAGTACGGTAAACTTCGAGGGTCCAAAAGCAATAAAAAATGAAACATTACTAATTTGTACCCCGGAGCGCGAGCATCGGAAGAAACGTCGTCCGCCATCGTTCGGGGAATCCAAGATCTGGACAACCGCGTACTCATTGTGTCTGCATTTCGGCCACGGTGGTTGAGCACGCCGGCTTGGTATCAATCGGTACTGCGGACCGAACATATCCCTCGTTTCTAAGGGAATGTCATCCTTCGGTGACCCAAATCCCACTGGCCCCTCGGCTTCAGACATGGTATGTTTCACCACGAAAGAGAGGGTACTACTTTGTTCGATTCACAATGTCATAGGACCCCAACCGTGCTACTTATAGCAAAACGGGGCAGTTTAATGCAGTGACCACCAAAAAAAGAGGCTTTTGCTCAGGAACATGACAACACGCCCCAGCTTTGCTCAGGGACATGACACAAGAGGTCAGCTTTTGCTCAGTGAGATGATAACAGAGGGCAGTTTTGCTCAGTGACATGACAAAAGAGTTCAGATTTTGCTCAGTGACATGACAAAACGGGGCAGCATATGTCAGCTTTGCGCAGTGACGGAATAGGCCTTTAGCCTGTACACATATAGGGGCGTAGGTCTTTAGCCTTTACAGGAGTAGGCCTGTAGGCCTGTACACATATAGGGGCGCAGGTCTTTAGCCTTTACAGGAGTAGGCCTGTAGGCCTGTACACATATAGGGGTGTAGGTCTTTGAAAAGGCTACGAACTATGAATTTATTACGAGACTATAGTCTCTGAAAAGCCTACATAGGACCATTTATTGCTACACTTGAATCCAGGAAGAGCGAAAAGATCCTCTCCATGGACTATGCCCACTGCACCGATAACCTGCCTATATGAAGGCCTCATATGTCTTCCATACCACATCTCCTCCTCAAGACATCACAATACTACCACACAACAATGTCTTCCTGGAAGTCCGACCCATTTGGAGTGCCGGAGTGGCATGAGCGCCCGAAGTGCCATTGCGGCTTTAGGACGATGTTGGGAGTCTGGACTGATCGAGTACAACGAGCCAAATACGGCCGTAGGTTCTTCAAGTGTCCTGACCTGGATGACGACTTCGTGGTAACGACCATAACTAAACCATTTCTTTTCCGTTATCGTTTTTCAACTTGATCCATGACATCTACCATGCCACACATAGGCTTGCGGGTTCATGGAATGGGTGGATCGAGTGCCGCCGGCATGGCCAAATAACCGGGCAGTGGAGGTGGAAAACAAAAGACAATACTGTGTCAAGATGACTCAGGCTCGCGAGGTGGAACGACAGATGCGGCTTGAGCAAGAGCGCCGCGTGAGGGTGGACCAAATCCGTCTGCAGGGCAAGGAGGATGAGCTGCAAAGGAGGAAGGAGAAGTTAAGTCTGCGTGAAGCAGCCATCAAGCGTCAGGAGGAAGAGCTTCAAGCTCGTGAGGCGGCTCTCAAGACCAAGAGTGACAGGAAGAAGGATGCAGCGGAGTCATCTTCAGGGCGCGACAGAAAGGGGAAACAACCACGCTACACCCAGTAGACAAGATGTAATAGACTCGGTCCACACGAGAGGTCGTACGAGCAGTTGGGTAGATTAGTCGGATATCATGCTAGCATGTAATAAAATTGTACGCGCCATGTTCGTCCCAACTTCATAAGCTTATTATCTGGGCTTTTCGCATGCAATGATTCCCACGTGTCTTATTATCACTTCCCCTACTTTCGTCCAATTGTTCCTATCACAGTTGTCATACAAAATAATTCAAAAAAATCCTTCCAATACAACAACATAACATGATCAAAAAATGTTATTGCCAGTTCAACATATTTTTCACGGTCAGCATTGTACAAAAATCACAAATACACTAATCGTTACTTCACACATAACTCGTTCATCAATCCACAAACAGAGGGGATGAGATTGACCCAGAATCATCCCAGTAATTATTTCCCCAAGTGTGTAGTAACAACTGAACAAAAGGAAGAGGAGAGTTGCTTGTATGCCACATGTCGCCTCCCCTCTGTCTTGCCCGCAGCATCTCACGGCCCGCAGAACTTCACACAAAACTCGTTCGTCACGGCCTGCATAATTTTATTTTTCAAAAACCATTACCAACGTACCATAATGTTTTTAAAAAAATCTACACGAATTTTCCTACATGTATCATCTGCAATACATAACGAATTTTCAAAACATACGTCGTATTTTTTGCTCTCTATAAATAAATAACTAACTATATTACATAATATTACTATCATTAAATAATCCAAATGAAAAATACAACTAATAATTCATTTTGCGAAAAAAGGCTGATCGGTGCAAACCCTAAACAGCGGCGGGGACAGAGGGAGGAGGATGCGAATGAACGAAGCCCGCGTGCTCGGGGCTGTTTCAGAAGCCACATGCTCGGCGCCACGAGTCACGGCGCCGAGGTCGGCGCCACGAGTCACGGCGCCGAGGTCGGCGCCACGAGTCACGGCGCCGAGCTGCCTGCCACGTCGGCGCCACGACGGCCGCTACGCTGGCGCGGGGCTCGCACCTCGGCGCCGTGGTCCACGGCGCCGAGACGTGTTATCTCGGCGCCGTGACCCACGGCGCCGAGCTCTGGGTCCAAAAACGGAATTAAAACTACCAGGGGTCTAAATGTGAATATTTTTCAAAAAAAGGGCTAAAATACAAAAAATTCGGCTCGTTTGGCACGCCCGCCGTTGGTTGGCCCACATGTCAGACGCGGATAAAACTATGTTACCTTGGATACCGGATCCATTCCTGGAGACACGCCTAGCTTCACTCATCACAGGTCACCGCTGTCTCCGGCCGGCCACCACCTCGTACGTACGTACTATCTGATCGTCGGCGAGCTAGCGCGGACCACGTACCGGTCGTCGAGTCGAAGATGTCGGACACGCCAGCGTTCCACACGTCGGCAGTGTACATGCCGGGCCTGCCGCCGTGGCTGGTCAAGGGCGACAACGCGTGGCACAAGGGCGACAACGCGTGGCAGATGATCTCGGTGACGCTCGTGATGATCCTGGTGATCCTGTACGGCAGCATCGTGAAGAAGAAGTGGGCGGTGTGTTAGTGCCTTAGGATCATCTAGGTGTACATCAGAGGGTGCTCTTGATTGGATTCGAGAGAGAAGGGGAGAGGGAGAGGGAAGTACCGACCGTCCGATGCATTGGAGGAGGAGCTGGCCATCGCTGCTTCGTCGGTGAAGTCTGCGCACGGGCAGCGACGGTCGGGGAAGAGGAGGGCGGTGGCGGCGGCGCAGATCCGGTGAAGGGGACGGCGATGGAGCTTCCCGCCGCCGACTGCGCGTCCCTCTAGATCGGTCTAGGGTTTGTGTCGGTGGGGATTTGCGGCTCAGGCGAACCTCGTGACTTGAGCTGCCGGCCCCCACCCCTCTATTTATTGCGCAGCGCGACGGGGGCCCATCAGCCAATAGATGGGCTGGGCGCCCTCGATCAGGGCGCGGATCAAGGCCCCGATTAGCCGTTGGGCTAATCGGAAGAGAGATCAATCCAACATTCTCCCCCTTGATCTCCTCTCATATCATACCTTTTCTTCTTTTCCCATTTCATCAAAAATTAGTGCATAGAGCATGCTTCATCGTCACGGTCAATCGCCGATAGATTTAACAGCTACAATACACATCTCTGTTCTGAAACAGATTCTTTAATTTTGGGCCCTTTATAGTCCAGGAATCATAGGCTTTCCCTTAAACCCATACCGGCTTCATGTTCTCTGAACACGTTGGGTGGTAAGCCTTTTGTAAGCGGATCCACTAACATCTTTGTGGCACTTATATGATCAAGACTTATGATATGATCCCGGACTTTATCTTTCACAACATAGTACTTTATGTCAATGTGTTTGGCAGCACCACTTGACTTATTGTTGTGAGCATACGTTATCGTTGGTTCATTATCGCAGTACAATTTAAGTGGTCTATAGATGTCGTCAACCACCTTCAAACCGGGTATGAACTTCTTTAGCCAGTTCACCTGCCCCGTGGCCTCATAACATGCTACAAACTCGGCATACATTGTGGACGATGTAGTGACGGTTTGCTTAGAGCTTTTCCACGATATAGCTCCTCCAGCGAGAGTGAACACATATCCGGATGTCGACTTTCTATCATCTCCCGCATAATCATAATCTGTATACTCCACTATATGGAGTGAATTTGATCTTCTGTATGTCATCATGAGGCCTTTTGTTCCTTGCAAATAACGCAAGACTTTCTTTACCAATTTCCAATGTTCTATTCCAAGATTGCTCTGGAATCTGCCAAGTAACCCGGTAACAAACGCTAAGTCAGGGCGCGTACACACTTGAGCATACTGCAAGCTTCCGACAGCTGAAGCATATGGAACCGATTTCATTTGATCGAGCTCGTACTGGTTCCTGGGCATTGAAAATCCCCATATCTGTCGCCCTTGACTATAGGTGCAGGTGAAGGACTACATTTATGCATACCAAATTTTTTAAGACTTTCTCTATGTATGCCTTTTGTGACAGTCCCAATGTCCCTTTGTTTCTATCCCGGTGAATTTCGATCCCTAGAACGAACGAAGCTTCACCAAGATCTTTCATATCAAAGTTTGAGGACAAAAACTTCTTTGTCTCCAGTAGCAGACTGACATCACTACTAGCCAGTAGGATATCATCCACATACAGGATTAGGAAGATAAACTTCCCATCTTTAAACTTTGCATAAACACAGTTGTCCTCTACATTCTCTTTAAACCCAAATTTTCTTATTGTATTGTCAAACTTCAAGTACCACTGTCTTGAAGCTAGCTTTAACCCATAAATCGATTTCTTTAGGCGGCATCCCATTCTTTCATTTCCTTCCACGACAAAACCTTTCGGTTGTGCCATGTAAACATTTTCCTCCAAATCCCCATTAAGAAATGCCGTCTTTACATCCATCTGATGTAGCTCTAAATCATAATGTGTTACTAATGCCATTATGATTCTGAAGGAATCTTTACATGAGACTGGAGAAAAGGTCCATTGTAATCAATCCCTTCTTCTTGCGTAAAGCCTTTTGTCACAAGTCGCGCTTTGTATTTTTCTACATTCCCTTGGGAGTCAAGCTTTGTCTTGTAGACCCATTTTACTGTTTTGGCTCCTTTAGGAATAATTTCCAAGTCCCAGACTTTATTAGCCTTCATGGACCTCATTTCCTCTTCCATGGCCTCAAGCCATTTTGAAGAATTTTCGTTTCTCATGGCTTCTTCAAATGAGGTGGGACCATCCTCCATTTGAAATTCCTCTGTATGATAAATCTGATAATAATCAGAAATAGCTGATCTTCTTACTCTTTGAGACCTCCTCGGGGCCTCCTCGACCTCCTCGGGGCCTCCTCATTTGGTACATCTTCTGTTTGAGGTTGCTGTTGCTCCCCCTCATCTGTGGCAATAGGTTCTATAGGATCCTGAAGAACAGGTTCCTCATTCTCATTCATTGTTGTCACAGGAGGAACAATAACAGGTGCTGGCACCACAATGTCTTGCACCGTCGGTGCAGCGACAGCAGGTAGTGTGAAAAATGGCTCTTGAATCATCGGAGTGGGCGCATACGCCCGCTTCTCTTCAAGGTCAATCTCTCGAGCTACCATGCTTTCCCTCATCATTTCATCCTCTAAGAAGACAACGTGTCTCGTTTCTACAAACTTTGTATATCTGTCTGGACAGTAGAAACGAAAACCTTTTGACTTTTCAGGGTAGCCAATGAAATGACAACTTACTGTTTTGGGATCAAGCTTCCCAAGGTTTGGGTTAAATACTTTAGCCTCAGCAGGACTCCCCCACACACGTAAGTGGTTTAGTGAGGGAACTCTTCCTGTCCACAACTCGTACGGTGTTTTGGGCACCGACTTACTAGGCACTCTGTTGAGAATATGAATGGCGGTTTTCAACGCCTCCATCCATAAACTCAATGGCAGTGTGGAATAGCTCATCATACTTCGCACTATATCCATCAGGGTACGGTTGCGTCTTTCAGCTACTCCATTTTGCTGAGGTTCGCCCGGTGTAGAATACTGGGCCACTATGCCATTTTCCTGTAAAAACCTTGCAAAAGGTCCAGGAACTTGTCCATATGGGGTATGTCGACCGTAGTACTCCCCCCACGGTCAGAGCGGACTATCTTAATCTTTAAATCGTGTTGGTTTTCAACTTCAGCCTTAAATATCTTGAATTTATCCAAGGCTTCATTTCTTTCTTTGATTGGATAAACATATCCATAACGGGAGTAATCATCCGTGAATGTTATGAACGAGTCATATCCATCCACACTTTTTACAGGAAAAGGAACACAAATGTCTGTGTGAATAATTTGTAGAACTCCTGTGTTTCTTTTGCGTCTTTCTTAATTTTCTTTACATATTTTCCTTTAATGCATTCTCTGCATTGTTCTAAGTCTGAGAACTCTAATAGAGGAAGAATATCATTCTTAACTAGTCTTTCTATTCTCCCCCTCGAAATATGGCCTAAACGACAGTGCCATAATTTCGACGACGCATCTAGATTTCTCTTTCGTTTCCTGTTTACATTTGTAGACGAGAATTCATTCACTTTCTCGCACGCGACGTTCCCATTATCACATACGACATTCACATCATCACATAATGATAACAAATAAAGCTCATTTGGTAAGATGGCAAGACCAACACATTCTTTATTAAACACTATTTCACACTTGCCATTTCCAAAATGATAATCATAACCATCATTGTCCAAATTTGAAACACTAATCAAATTCCTCTGTAAAGAGGGAACATAAAGAACATCTCTAAGTAAAAGAGTGAAGCCATCAGCTAGCTCTAATGAAAGATCGCCAACGGCTTCAACTTCAGCTTGGACTCCATTTGCGACTTTAACACATCTTTCTTTTCTTTGCGTAGTCCTCGTCGAACGGAATCCCTGCAAATTACTGGCAACATGAACAGTTGCACCTGAATCAATCCACCAAGTAGATTTTGAATATTGTACATACATGGGCTCATTTATGAACGTAATGATGTTTTCACCTTTCTTTGACATAATCATTTTCAAGAAATCGGGACAATCTTTCTTGTAATGTCCCTTTTTCTTGCAATGAAGGCACTGATCTTTCTCCACTGTGAGATTTTATTGCTGAGGCTTATGCTGAGGCTTTCCTGTCTTTAAGAAGGAATGATTAAAGTTCTTTTTCTTATTGTCCTTCACATAGTTGATAGAACCACCATGTGAGGATTTAATTCTTTCCTCCTCTTGCACACACATAGCTATGCACTTTTCTAAGTCCCATTTCTCGGGCTGCATGTTGTAGTTGACAACAAAGGTGTCAAACTCTTTCGGCAAGGAAGCAAAAATCAAATGAATAAGGAACTCATCCTTGAGAGCCAGATCCATTGGTTTAAGCTTGGATGCCAAGTTGCTCATCCTTAGTATGTGCTCTCTTATGCCACTGCTACCACCAGAGTACCTTTCTATCACAAGCTGCTTAATCAGCTGTGTAGCATAAGTCTTTGAAGAGCCAGTAAACTGACTCTTTATTTTCTCAAGGTACTCTGTGACAGTGTCACACTCTGCGATTGAGCCCACAATTGCAGGCTCAATCGTGTTCTTTATCACAGCCATACATTTCTTGTTGGCTGTGGTCCATTTCTTATGCTCAAGGTCATAAGACATCTGTAAGGGAGCATGGTCCCTCTGTCTTTTCTGCCAAGCAGTGTCGTCCTCATTTTCTTTTCTCACTGGCGCCTCAGGCTCAGTGGGACGTGCTGTGGTGAGGACCCAGTCCACCTCAGCCAAGATAAACGCTAAGTCTATCTTTTTCTTCCACTCTCCATAGTTATCTCCTTTGAGAGTGGGGATCTCTTTGATACAACTCATCAAGTTGTATCCACCTGAAAAATAATTCAAATAAAGTGAGAACACAACAGCAAAATTATATGCCTTATTTCCAACGTTGGTCAAAATACGACATACAATTTTATCTATACATTAAATCTACATCACCGTTGGGTATAAATAGAAATAATGCATAAAACTCATCAATTAAAATTATAATACTGTTATTATCAACGTTGGTCAGAAAATAACAATATCATAATTCATAACAATTCTCAAAAATTAAATTCTCCCGTTGGTTCGAATTTAATTGAAAGAGTAATCAACGTTAACTTTTGTAGCGGAAACATGAAATTATTCTAAAAATAATTCTTACTCAGAAGCATTATTACTGTACTCATCTAATCTCTGGAAAAGTAACACGTTGGTGCAAAATTTACAGAGATTTGATTCAAATTTCATTCAAATTCATTCAAAATTGCTTCTGAAAATAAATAAAAATCATGTAACGGAATTACTGTGCAAATGGCCATTTTGGCCCATTCCTTCGCAGCTGCGGCCCATGTCGGCCTGCTCAGAACAGCCGAGCACGCGCGGCCTCACGCTCCCCCGCGCTCAGGCCGCAACCTGGGCCTGGGCCGGGAAACTTCTGCCCGCCTGGGCTGAAAGCGGCCCGCTCAGTCCTTGGCGCGATCCCAGCCATCCACTTGAATCCGACGGCTGAGCGGCGATTTCAGCGGATCAAAAACCCGCTCGCGGCGGTCTCCCCCAAACCCTAGCTTCTTTTCCTCCTCTCCCCGCTCTCAGCGTCGCATCCGAGCGGAAACACAGCGGCGGCGGCGACCTCGTCCAGCCGCCGGAGAAGGAGGAAACGGCGCCACCGCGGGCCCTCTCGCCGGCGCGCGCTCCCCAGAGGGTGAGTGCGTCGCCGTCGAGCGGCTCCGTGTCGGCGCCCCTTAGCACGCGCCCTGGCCCGGGGTCCGGGGCGCGCTCGGGTCTGGTCCCGCGCGACGACGGTGGCCCGCACGTCGGAGCTTTGGAGCCCCGGCGAGATGATGGCCAGGTAAGACCCAGCCGCTTCTGATCTAGGGTTAGGGTTTGCTTTGTCTTTTCTTTTCCGCACGCCGGTCAACCGACGGCGGTCGATTTCTTTCCCCATCTAGATCTACGCCTAGATTAGGTGCTCTGATACCATTGTTAGTGCCCTTAGGATCATCTAGGTGTAGATCAGAGGGTGCTCTTGATTGGATTCGAGAGAGAAGGGGAGAGGGAGAGGGAAGTACCGACCGTCCGATGCATTGGAGGAGGAGCTGGCCATCGCTGCTTCGTCGGTGAAGTCTGCGCACGGGCAGCGACGGTCGGGGAAGAGGAGGGCAGTGGCGGCGGCGCAGATCCGGTGAAGGGGACGGCGATGGAGCTTCCCGCCGCCGACTGCGCGTCCCTCTAGATCGGTCTAGGGTTTGTGTCGGTGGGGATTTGCGGCTCAGGCGAACCTCGTGACTTGAGCTGCCGGCCCCCACCCCTCTATTTATTGCGCAGCGCGACGGGGGCCCATCAGCCAATAGATGGGCTGGGCGCCCCCGATCAGGGCGCGGATCAAGGCCCCGATTAGCCGTTGGGCTAATCGGGAGAGAGATCAATCCAACACGGTGAACTCGACGTTCATGGCGCTCTCCGTCTTCGCCGCCGTCTGGCTGTGGTGGGACATCTAGGCCTACAACATGCCCTCCAGCCACGTGCTGCTACCCTTCCGGGGCAATGCGCACCCGGCGCTGGGCCAGTGCTTCCTCCTCGAGCAGACCTTGCTGCCACAGAGTTAATAGTGTTAACCGAGTTGTCTTCCGATCTAATCGAATCTACGACTATATCCTATGGCCACATTCAAATTTTATAATAGTCATAAGTGGTAAGTCGTATGGATTGTAGTAGTTATAAGTCATAAGAACTGTAGCAGTCGTAAGAGGTCAGGAGTCAGAGTCTGTTTAGATTCGGAGTTTGTTTCTGTATTGGATTCTAGCATGGTATACCATGTTGGTTTTAAAATCGTGTATGTTGCTTCTCTATATAAGAAAGAAGAAAATGACGCAGATGCATCGTATTGCATCGCGTCACAAAATTTGACTTGTGTCTACTCGTGTTCACATGTGTGTGTGATCGTAAGAGATCCCTCGGTAGAGATACGACCTGTGGAAGACATCTTTGCGGTGCACTATCCTCCTAACACTGATGCAGGTCTCGATGACTATGTAACCGACACACCGACCACGGTGGGCGAAGTCGAAGGATCCGACCACAACGTGGTCGTAGATCCTAACAACAACGTGGTAACTTCCGATACTATGACCATAGAGAACGAAGTCAGAGGACATGACTACATTGCAGAAACTCCAGGTACGACCACGGGAGGTACGAACATGGGAACTGGCTTGCCCGGCTCGACTACACCGCGCACTCCTGTAGCGACGGTGAGAGCGCCAGTCTCTTCTAGTGCTCTGCGAAGATTGGAACTCGATGCGAGGTTGTCTGAAGGGCCTCGATGGGAGCGTGACATCAAAAGCCTCTACGATGCCACATCTCCGATCGAGCTGGAAGACTCTGAGTATTGCTTGCTCGGAGAAAAGGAGCCAGTGAACTTCGAATAAGCAAAAGGACAGCTAGAGTGGAGAAGTGAGATGGAGGAGATGTCCTCTATCCAAGCCGATTGCCGTCAATTACAAGTCGATTGGAATGAAGTGGGTGTATAAGGTGAAGAAGGACACCCAAGGCATAGTCGTAAAACACAAGGTGAGATTAGTTGCAAAAGGGTACATTCAATGACAAGGAGTTGATTTTGACGAAGTCTTTGCCCTTGTTGCACGACTAGAAATGGTACAACTACTTATTGCAATCGCAGCAAAAGTAGAATGGGAGGTTTATTATATGGATGTGAAGTCGGCCTTCCTCAATGGCGATCTGGAAGAAGAAGTTTATGTCATGCAACCTCCAAGTTTTGAGAAGAAAGGAGATGAACACCTGCTACTACGACTGCACAAAGCGCTATATGGTCTACGTCAAGCCCCGAGAGCTTAGAATGTGAAGCTAGACAAGTCTCTGGTGACACTCGACTTTGAAAGGTGCCCGTTAAAGCATGCAGTGTACAAATGGAACCAGGAAAGAGGGAGTTTGTTAGTTGGAGTTTATGTGTATGACTTGATCATCACTAGAAAGAGTATCAAGGACATGAATAGCTTCAAATGCCAGATGAATAAGTTATTTAGCATGAGCAACCTCAGGTCACTCAGCCACTACTTAAGCATTGAGGTACAACAATGCTCTGCGAAGATTACTCTCAGCCAGACTGCGTATGCAACAAAAGTGTTGGATAAATACAACATAAAGGACTACAATCCAATGCAAACTCCGATGGAACCCCACGTGAAGATGAGCAAAGACAGCACAAACCCGCCCGTAGACAAGACTTTGTATAGAAGCATGATCGGAAGCTTGAGGTACTTAACACACACACGACCGGATCTGACGTTCTCGGTTGGGATGGTGAGAAGGTACATGGAGAATCCGATAATAGAGCATATGGGTGCAGTAAAATGCATTCTAAGGTATATCCTAAGGTTGGAGCTAGTTTGTTACTCAGACAGTGATCTAGCTAGTGATACAGATGATCAGAAGAGTACTTTGGGCGTGGTGTTTTTCCTGGGGTCAAACCCAGTCAGCTGGTGTTTGCAGAAGTAGAAGGTGATCGCACTGTCTTTGTGTGAATTAGAGTGTATTGCAGCTTCTGCGGCGGCCTGTCAAGGGGTATGGCTGGGTCGGTTGTTGGCTGACATGTTGAAGACGAAGGTTAAGAAGATAACCTTGAAGATTGATAATCAGTCGGCAATTATGTTGTGCAAAAACCCAGTATACCATGAGAGAAGACAACACATCGACACTCGGTTCCATTACATGAGAGAATGTGTGGAGTTGGGAGTGATCGAAGTGCAGTATGTCTGCACGGAGGACCAACTCACAGACATGCTGACCAAAATCACTCATAAGAATGAAGTTCGTGGAGATGAGGGAGAAGATCGGTGTGCAAAACATTGAAGACGAAAGACAACAAGATTAAGGAGGAGATTGATAGAGTTAACCTAGTTGTCTTCAGGTCTAGTCAAATCTATGACTATGTCCTACAACCACGGTGGACTACAACCACATTCAAGTTTTGTAATGGTTGTAAGTTGTAAGCCATATGGACTGTAGCAATCGTAAGTCATAAGGATTATAACAGTCATAAGGGGTTAGGAATCAGAGTTTATTTAGATTCAGAGTTGGAAAGTCGGGTTGTTTTCGTATTGAATTCCAGCATGGTATGTCGTGTTGGTTTTAAAGTCGTGTATGCTGCTCCTCTATATAAAAAAGAAGAAAAGGACATGAATGTATCGCATTGCATCGCGTCGCAAAATTCGACTTGTGGCTACTCATATTCGTATGTGTGTGTATGTGATCGCAAGAGGTTGACGACCATCGCTTTAATTGGGTTGGGTTTAGTCCTACATGGGTTGTGGGAAAGGAAGCACAACTTATAAGTATGAGAGAGTCTCTACCCATTGGACTAGTCTTATGGGGGAGAAATCTCAATACCACTTATAAGGTTGTTGCTTAAAGGGGTTAGCACAAGTAAAGCCCATGGACTTAGATGCCCAGTCCACTTAGTTCTGTGTCCCGGGTAGTAAAAGCCCACCCAGTTGGACACATGAGCACATTTTTAGCCGTTTGCTATAAGGTTCACCAAACTTTGATGGCTTTAGAACTTGCTAATGGTTGTCTAATGGTCAACTTGTAGTGGTGATGTGCGCCAGTGGCCAGTGGTAGACTGGTAGCCAATGTAAGCATTGAGATTTGGATACGATGACGACGATGACAAATGAAAGTAGAATAAAATCAACGGTATGGTAGTATTCACTTGTTGTGGGATGTCCTGGCGGTGTGGAAGACGGCAATCACTTTTAAGCTATTGGGCATTGAGGGAATTGATGTTGGAGAAGACAATGGCGACAACGAATGAAGGCATCATCAAGTTTCAATTTTGGCGGTTGCATCACTAATCTTGAGATATCGTTGCCTATATATGAAGAATAAGATAATGCCAAATTTAACGACGGAGGATGATGTCCACGTTAGCAAGGACGGTAGGAGAGAATAGTGATTGCTTGATGTTAATATCCGAAGCATTCAACGGATGGACACAAATCATACAAGTAGGTAACACATGAACATTCTTACTTCTTAGCATGACATTATTGGTTTTAGTTGGTACCATGGACCGTCGAAAAAGAATCAATATTATTAGCATAAACTTAAATTACTTTTCCAGTAAAACTAAGAGCAAGCAGTTATGGTAGTCGTATGCTCTCCATATAAAAAATTTATAATAAGATGTAATGATTTATGTCTCATTTTTTTCAGGTTATGTTTATGTCTTTTTTTAACAAACAAATAAACGGAATAGCTTTTTTATCGTTGTTTCGAAGCAGCTTGTCAGGATAGAGTGTTTCTAAAGTGACTTAGGCCCTTTTTGGATTCTCAGGTCTAAAGTTTAGTTGGCTAAAGTTCAGGACTAAACTTTAGACAACTAAACTTTAGCCACTAAACTTTACCCCTGGGATATTTGAGCTCAGATGAAGGTAAAATATAGTTGAACATCCACCCTTCGTTAAGTCAGTTTTGTAATCAACATCGGTGAAACGAAAATAACACAGCGCCATTCACCAATATACTGTTTTCTCGATTTCTATAGCAGCTGTTTACCCTAACAGTGGAAGTTATCAAATGCTTAAGGTTTTATTTTTATTTTGGCATCCGGAACAACATTGGGATAAAACAAACCATTTATCAGCGGCACGGTGGAGCTGCTTCTTCAATCCTCGGCGGGGGTGGTGGGATGCGCGGCGGGGGCGGCGGTGGGATGGTCGGCGGTGGTGGAATGCGCGGCGGGGGCGGCGGTGCGAAGGCCGGCGGCGGTGGGATGGCTGGTTCAGCGGGGGCGTCGGGAGTCTGGGCGCCGAAGATGCCGCCCGATGGATTTCGCTAATTGTTTTCGGCGGGGGCGTCGGGAGTCCGGGCGGGGAAGGGATATTTCACGGGGGCAAAAATGTCTTTTGCGTGCGGGAGCTGGGAGAAACCAAAACTTTAGACCACTTTAGCTCATTTTTGTGGTCTAATGGTCTAAAGTTATTTTTAAGGGTTAGCTAAAGTTTAGATCTTGTTAGATCTAAACTTTAGTGACCAAACTTTAGATGAATGGATCCAAACAGGGCCTTATTAGCTTACCATATTTAATTTATTCATATAAAAATTTTGTATTAGTATTGGTAGACATAGTTCGCAGCCGAAAAAACTTAGCCGTACAGTAGGCAATACTAACGCTGGAACAAGCTAAGGCGTCGCACTAGGACAGCGTACCACACCAGAGCACGCACAGCCGAGCAACAAAGGAAAGGAGCTCCAGGTCAACGAGAAACAGGAAGAGGCAGGGCTCCTTCCGCCTCCTATAAACCCACCACACCCGCCCCCGGAATCCCATTTTCTCGCCCGGGAGCCGCAAATTCTACCTGCGTAAGTCCATCTTTTTACTAAGTATACCTTGCACGAATTATTTCTTTACGCTTTCCTGCAAATTTCCATCCTGCTCCATTGGAACAAGAGTACCATTTGAGGCAAAGAAAATTAGGGGGAAATTAATCTGGACTTGTTGGTTGCCTCTGGATGGTTCTTTAGATTTCTTGTTATTATAAACAAAATAAGGAGGTGGACTCTCTTTTCATCCCCTTTTGTGTTGCCTGCTTTTGTTTGATCTGAAGCCTGTCAGGCATGCAGTAAAGATGGTGTTTTGGGTTACAGGAGGATCTTGAAGTATGTGAGAAGGATCGTATAGGAGAAATTTGAGATCTGTTGGTCTGGTATTTGTATTCCTGGGGTTGCTTTGTTCCATATTCTTGATGTTCTTGGGAGTATAGAACTATCCCAGGGGAAAGTGGTGTGCTGAAATTATGTTAGATTAGGCGATTTAGGATCTTCTATTTGATTGATGTAGGATCTTTGATTTGAACTGGACCAGCAAAGCTTAATTCCTACGTTGTTATTCCCTTTGATTGATTTTTAGGTTGTGAATCTGTCAATCTTTTGGATTGTTCAGTTTCTTGCTTCTGTCAGACTTAGAGTTCTTTTGCTAGATATAGCTAAGGTCTGAATTTTGGATTCATTACTCTTCCGGCTGCAGATCTGTCGGTGCTTACTGATTAGATTGTCATAGAGAGGATTACAAGAAATAGGCAAGCCTAATTCACTGCAAATAAAAGGGGAATTCATTAGCAAGTAGCAACAACATATCAAGTTAGCTGAATTAGTTGGAGATGATGAGCAGAGTATTGTTCTGACTAGTCAGCTCGGTTGGTTGGTGTAATTATTCATATAACTTTTTTCCTGTACATTTATCTTCTCTTGCTTCCAAAAATAGATTTCTTTTATCTTCTCCGTAGCTCCCGGAAATAAATTTCAGTTAAAGGACGGGGCTTCTCTCGTGTTACATGTGAAGGCAGGATTCTTGCGTCTTGTACAACTATAGATAGGCATAGTCTTCTTGTTTGTTTCTTTTCTGTTTTTCATTAGTTTTGGCTGCTTTTGAACTAGAAAGGTCCATTTCTTTAGGAGACTAGTCATGGTTCCAAACCGTCAAAAGAAATAAAGAAAAAAAAGACTAGTCATGGTTTGTTTCAACTATGCTATGTCTAATCGATACTTCCTCCAAACTTCTGGCTGTTGCTGTTGTTTAGATTGGTGTTCTTACGAGCTTTGTCCTGCAGGGTTTCATGCTTGTCCTATAGATCAATTCCTCGTTGGAGGATGATAGTTCCATGAGATAGAAGGACATATTGAAGTAGATGGAGTGAATCTAAATGGAAAGTGGCATGAGAAGAAATTCAGAAACTTCCATGAAAGCATCATCATCAATGGCAAGTGACGCATCAAGGAATACTGACCCTCCCCAACAGGGTGTACGTTTCAATCACATGGATCAGTCTTATTTTGCAAGACCAGGCCAATCGTTCCCTGCCTTCCCTCCGTTCTTTGGGGCTCAGTCTTCCAGCTTGTACCTGCCTGATGACAGCGAAGCTAAAGTCGGCAACCAGTTTGAGTCAAATCCTTCACTGAATAATCCTACATTAGGTTGGGACCCTCAGGCAATGCTGAGCAACCTATCCTTCCTTGAGCAGAAGATCAAGCAGGTAAAAGATATTGTGCAGACCACGAGTAATCGAGAGAGCCAAGTTGCTGGTGGTTCCTGTGAGCTAGCAGCAAAGCAGCAGCTTGCCACTGCTGATCTCACTTGCATTATAATTCAGCTTATCTCAACAGCTGGCTCCCTGCTTCCGTCAATGAAGAACCCAATCCTTAGTAGCAATCCGGCGGTCAGGCAGCTCAGCAGCACACTTGGTTCTCCTATGGGCTTTGGCTCGAATGCTAATCAGCGACCAAGCACAAATAATGAGGCCGCCATTCCTGAGATTACCAAGACCTCTGATTATGATGAGCTGATGAATAGCCTTGGTACTACTCATGATGAAAGGGATGATCCGATCAAATGCCCAAATCCTTGTGGTGGGGAAGGGTCTGAACCGATTCCAATGGAAGACCATGATGTGAAGGAGAGTGATGATGGTGGTGAGGGAGAAAATCTCCCCCCTGGTTCTTATGTAGTCTTGCAGTTGGAAAAGGAGGAGATTTTAGCACCACACACTCATTTTTGCTTGATCTGTGGCAAGGGTTTCAAGAGAGATGCTAACCTAAGGATGCACATGAGGGGCCATGGAGACGAGTACAAGACTCCTGCAGCTCTTGCCAAACCCATGAAAGACTCTAGCTCAGATCCTGCGCCAGTTACAAGGTACTCATGCCCATTTGTCGGTTGCAAGCGGAACAAAGAGCACAAGAAGTTCCAGCCTCTCAAGACGATCTTGTGTGTGAAGAACCACTACAAGAGAAGCCACTGCGACAAGAGCTACACCTGCAGCCGGTGCAATACCAAGAAGTTCTCGGTCATTGCTGACTTGAAGACTCATGAGAAGCACTGTGGGCGCGACAAGTGGCTCTGCTCGTGTGGAACGACCTTCTCGAGAAAGGACAAGCTGTTTGGGCATGTTGCACTTTTCCAAGGGCACACACCTGCGCTCCCGATGGATGATATCAAAGCGACAGGAGCATCAGAGCATCCTCAGGGCAGCGAAGCGATGAACGACATGGTAGGGAGCATGGGGTATAACTTTGCCGGTAGCTCATCTGATGGTATTTCTAACCTCGACATGAAAGTGGCTGATGATACACGCGGTTATTTCTCACCTTTGAACTTCGACCCTTGCTTTGGCGGGCTTGATGACTTCACTCGCCCTGGATCCGACGTCTCCGATAATCCTTTCTCCTTCCTGCCTTCAGGATCATGCGGTTTTGGGCAGCAGAACGGAGACAGCTGATCGAGGTCACTGTTGTTGATGACGACAATGGCCGTGGCGACCACTATGTATGATGTTTATGCGTGTGATGCTAGTCTCGTTCTTCCTGTGCTGGAGGAGCCATATTAGTTCATGCCTCTTAAGTGTACCTTTATTTTGTGGTCATCAATAATGATTTTCCATATAGATTGAGATAGCCCCAATTGTGATATGTATGCAGGAATTATTCTTATCTGAGTTGTCGTAACAACTGACAGGACAGTAACATGAAGATAGCATGAGTAACAGGGTGCAGTGTACCCTGCATAAGCTCTATGGAGCTGCTCAAGTCTCACGGTCCTACAAAATCATGTGTAGCTTTAGGGTCACTAAGGCCACGTCAGGGGCGGTTAGAACTTCTCCAAAATTAAGTATTGATGGCTATCTCCCAACAGGTTAATCGTGAGAGGGGAGGTCCCACGGAATGGGGCCGCGGCTGTGTTTTCATCCGTGTCCTCTCAATCAAACAACTGAAAAATAGTCACGTGGCAAAAATAACAGTTTACATGATTTTTTTCTCACTCTTTTGATCTTGTTTTGGTGTTTTTATTACTGTTAATAAGTTTTATTTATATCTTTTAAAATTGTAATTAATTATATTTAAAAAATATAAATAAAACTTATTAACAGTAATAAAAAATATCAAAACAAGATTGAGTGAGAAGAAAAATTATGTAAGTTGTTTATTTTTGTATCGTTTCTCAGTCGTTTTGATTGAGGGACACGTATGGGAACCAGCCGCGGGACAGGGAAACCTTCGGTCCCGCGCGGCCGTGCCTCTAGCACGTCGCGGCTCTAGCTCGCCCAAGTCGGCGCCGTTGCGCCTCGCCGGTGGACACCGCCGCCGCTGGGAGTAGTGATGCATGGAGATTGGAGAGAGAGCAGGGGATCGATGTGCTCTGCTTATGTGGTGATGCGTGGAGGGGGGAGAACAGAGGATGAGGCAATGGGGAAAGTTAAGAGAGATGGGGACGGCCGGCACCAGCGCCTACTTGCTGCCTCCACGACCACCACTCCACGCCTCGTTCCCCCGTTAATTCCCTCTCGTTTCGCCCCCAATCCCCACTCTGGAAGCCAATATCATCTTCTTTGGAGCAGTTTACAGGTTTTCTCGGCCACATACTGTCATAGGAACAGTTAAGTCGTGCTTCTATGTTGTTTCGTTTAGATGAATTGCTACTGTATAATATCTTTTGATGAAGCTAGTACGCTTGCATTGTGGTTTCCTTTTTCTCTCCCTGGATCTAAGAGAAAATTTCTGGTTTAATCAGGCACTAAGCATAGTCTCAGTTTCCCTACTAGCTGTCGAGAACTTGTCTGATATTTCCCCCTTGTTCCTCACTGGTTTGCTGGAGGTACGACTTTGAGCAGCGGTTGTCTTCTATAAAGATAAAAATGCATTGTTTAAAAATTCTGCATTTTTTTACTCCTATGTAGGCAGTGGTGGCCGCTCTTTTCATGAACATTTATATTGTTGGATTGAATCAGTTGTTCGACATTGAAATAGACAAGGTATTTTGAATTCACTGTAATGTCAAGTGTTTAGGTTAACTTCACTGTTTTTTGTTGTCTTTGTTCAAACTTTATGTGAGCTAATGTTGGTGTCTCACCAGGTTAACAAGCCAACTCTTCCACTGGCATCTGGAGAATATTCTCCTGCAACTGGGGTTGCAATAGTATCAATCTTTGCTGCTATGGTAACTAAGCTCGTCTGGTTTGGGAAAAAAAATCTGGAATTCACCCAGCTGTGTTATTCTGAATTTTGCTTTTCGGGTATATGGATCATGAAATGCCTGAAGTAGTGTCTTAAAGTAAATGGCTCGTTGTTTTAAGATTTTTTTTTAAATTTTAGTCTTTGTAACTAATGGTGTTCTCAGGCAATTAGATCGAGTAGCACAATGGACATACAAGTTCCATCGTAAAGATTTCTGAAACTTTGGTGGCTATGCACACTTGTATTTCTCTTGCAATCTAGTGAGGGTATATTGTATGATTGTAGTTTCTCGGACTCTATTTATTAATTACTATGCATAGAATTAGAGTCTATTGCCATTGGTTTTGTACTTTGTGCAAATCTTGACAAGAAGCTTTCAATAATTGGTCTACTTAGGCTCTTTTCTGATAGTTCTGTCAGACTAATTAAGGAGTGTGCTGTGTGCATTGCAGAGCTTCGGCCTTGGATGGGTTGTTGGATCACAACCTCTGTTTTGGGCTCTTTTCATTAGCTTTGTTCTTGGATCCGCTTATTCAATCAATGTAAGAGCTCGTGTCGTTATTATTATCAATTTGCCATTTGCCAACTTGAGGCCTCTTTAGATTCATATCCTCTGTGACGGTGTTGTTGCCTCTTGTTGTAGCTTGAGGGGTAAAAATTGGCCTCAATTTAAGTTGAGGGGTAAAAATTGGCCTCAATTTGCCATTTGCCAACTTAACTTGAGGCCTCTGTAGATTCATAGGAACTGTAGCCACCTTTTTTTAATTTGGATTAAGAATATCTATTTTTATAAATCTAATTCTCTTTTTAAGCTCGATAGGACGTCGGCCCACCACAACAACGACTAATCAGAGGCCAAATTTAACGGAAAAAATGGTTGTACTAACATATGTGTTTGACAGTGAGAGTACGAGACAAAGTTCTTCTTCCGGGCTTGATTTTGATGTGCTAACTATAGTTATATTTGCTCGGGTTAGCTTTTGGACTCCGCTACCACTTGTATATGGCCATGTTGCTTTATCTTATACAACCCTCTAGAAGAACGAGAGGCTATACTAGCATAATTTCAAAGACTTCTATTCAATTAGGAATTAGAGTAGGAACTATATGAGTAATAGATTATAGATGGAATTTTTATTGTTACGCACAATGACAAAATAAAAGTTGAAGAAGCCCAATCTAATCTAGACCATATCCAATAGCTAGACTCACCAACCGCACTTTGCCCTCAACAATTGCCCATGTCCTCATGTCCGGTATACATCGAACCGTGGCTCCTAGCAACCTGCCACAATCCATACAAACGCTCATGCAACCGATTTTGGTTTATCCAAAATTCCTGACCAAGCCTTTGCCATAATAGCAAAAGGTTTTTTCCAAGTAATTCACACAAGCTAGAAGGTGGAATGGCATATGATAATGGCATGGAACTTTAACTATATTTTTAATGAAACAGGTATAAAAGGAATAAAGATGGCGGTCACCACCACTACCATCGCTGCTGCTTCCATTGTCTATAATTACTTAGGGTTAGACTAAGACTGTCCTGGCACGACATCGACCTATCGACTTTGAGCAATGTCTGAGTCTAGTCGGTAGCGAGATGAACCAGTATGATATGATAGGATAGGGTGATCAAATCGAGCTCATACGACCTGAAGCATGCCAAAAACCGGTGTCGTACCGGCAGCACGCCGAAGTCCCACCTCAGTTAGAAGGAAAAAACAAAGGTCCTCCAGCCTCCAATCCTACCACCAAAACTTCGCTCATGGGCATGGCGCACCCATCAACAACCACCATTGCCACCTTCCTTCGCTCGAATATAAAACCCAGGGTGACAACTGACAAGTGGCAGAAAGCGGCAGGTCCACACCCTCGATGGCCGCCGCCGCCACTTCCTCCTCTTCCGCTCTGTCCATCTTCCCCACCAAACCCGTCTCCAATCCCAGCTCCGTCTGCTTCGCCAGGTGAGCAGCCAACCAACCTCTCCAAAGCTCCGGGGATAAATACCTTCTATTTTCATGGCTCTTGCCACGATCGGTGAGTGACGGTGGAGAATGCCTTGTTTCTTGGCTGCATCGCAGGGCGTGGGGGAAGAGGCCCGCCGCAAGGGGCAGGATGCCATAACCGGCAATAGCTGAAGGACTGATGAAGGCGCTGAACTCTGAAGATAACGTTTCGCTCTCTCCAGACTAATTGCAACTGACGGCTGAGATGGTGTTTTGCTCCGCGGGAAGAAGAATCAACGGCTCTCATTACTCCTGGCTATAGCTTGTTTAGTGATTTAATGATCTCACTGTGATTAATGTTTGAAGCTTAATTAATCTGGATGTAATTACAGTAATGACTTCTTAGTCTTAATCCTGAATTATGTACTCTCATATATAAACGTTTCTGGAAGGAAATGGAAGGCATTCGCCGTCAAAAGTTATCTACTGTAGCCCTAGTTCAGTTACTTTAGTTCCTTAGCTGTTCTCGGTAGTTCCTCTGATTTTTCCCCTTTTGATTCCAGATTACCACTATTCCACCTGCGATTTCGGTCTATTGTTCTGGGGATGTGACAGATTGGCATCAGAGCTCATCCATCCTCGGCAAAGAAGAGTTCGGATGCGATTGGGTTGGGAACTCGATTCCTCGTAAAATCCCCAATCGTTTTCGGCCTGTGGCGGCGGACTGTAGCGGCGGACTGAATCGGCGTTAGGCGTGGGTTCCGGATTTCAATCCGTGGTAAAATCCCCAAGCCCGGCTTCGATCTGTGAAGAATGACGAAATACAGGGCGCGCAATGAGGCTGAAGCATCTGAACTCACTGCAGTAAGGCAAGTGGTGATGAAGGCCAACTACAAGGCCGATGTGGTTCAAAGCCAGTTGGAAGACTTGCAGAAACAAGTGACCGGTATGCAAGACCGAATGAATCGGATGGAAGCCTTATTGCAAGGGATTGTTAACTCTCAGAGGAGGACCACGGAACCGGCGCTGGGAAGATGCACACCTAATCTGCGACAAGCTGAAGAACCAGGACATAGGCAAGATTTGGTCCACTCAGGAGAGTTAGAAGTGGAGATGACCAGAAGAGTCGAAGGAGTGGGGCAGATCAACATCAACAGTGTACAGAGAGTTCACCTACAGGGTACATCTGAAGGTAATTTCAACTTTTCCTCTACTGGTTATTCTGCGGTTCCAAAGGGAAGGGGTCAGAATCAGCTGCCTCCTGTTTTTATTGCGCTTCCACTTTGAACCACTTGAACCCTAGTCATGGTCCAGGATTGGCAAGGCAGTATCCTCAATACCCTAGGGACTATTTGAACCAACCTCAGTTCCAGTACCAAGCCAGACAATGGAATCCCAACTTTAGTAATGAGAGAGTTCACAATTTCTATAAAACCATTGCAAAAGGTCCTAAGTTAGCTTTTCCTAGATGTGATGGAGGGAAGCCTTTGGAATGGATTCGACAAAGTGAGACCAATTTCGCGATGGCCAATGTCCCAGATGAAGCCAAATTCGATTTAGCTCAGTTGTATATGGTGGGAAGAGATGACAGATGGTTATGGAGCACTGGATTGCTTTGGAAACCTCCACCTTGGCTTGACTTTTGTGCAATGGTTTGTGATCGTTTTGCTCAACATTGTGGGCATGAAGTACTAGAGAATTTTTACTCAGTGAAGCAATACAATCATAGTGTCTTAGATTACACTGACAAATTCGATGAGCTACCACGCTTTGGAGCTGTTTGTTTTTCTCTAAGACTGAAGAAAAAGCTGGATTTCAGACTGAAGGTCAGTGGTGGCGAAATTTCTGCTATACCTGGAATTTCAGATGCTCTTGAGGGCACTATAAACATGCTATTGAAGACTCAATTACATGGCCATTAAGGAAAGTCATTCCTATAATTCCTGGAGACTGCAGTGATTTGGAACTGAAGCCTGTCGGCACATTGGAAGTCAAGTTTGTGCAAGCAAGAGAATTGACAAACAAAGATGTGATAGGAAAATCTGATCCTTTTGCCATTTTGTATGTCCGCCCTTTACCAGACAAAACTAAGAGAAGTAAAACAAGTATCAACGATCTGAACCCTATCTGGAATGAACACTTCGAGTTTATTGTTGAAGAAGCTGATACTCAGAGTGTGACAGTGAAGATTTATGATGATGATGGTATTCAGGAATCTGAATTGATTGGCTGTGTTCAAGTTGGGCTGAAGGATCTACAACCAGGCAAAGTGAAGGATGTATGGTTGAAGCTTGTAAAAGATTTAGAGATTCAAAGGGACAAGAAAAATCAGGGTCAGGTGCACCTTGAGCTACTGTACTGTCCATTTGACAAGAAGGATGAGGCTCCAAATCCTTTTAGACAACAGTTTTCGATGACTTCCTTGGAGAGGACAATGACGAGTATGGAAAATGGAATAGGGAGCACTGATTATAGCAGGTTGTCTTCAAAGAAGCAAAAGGAAATTATTATGCGAGGGGTTTTCGCAGTAACTGTGATATGTGCTGAAGATAGTCTGATAAGCAATGCAGATTCTGAGAAAGCTGTTGAAGCTTTTGAGGACCCTGGACTCGTTGGGATGCCTCAAATTGATGGCACTACTGCTTTGTCTAACACCCGAACTCAGGCTGGAGGTTTTAGTATGGGACAAGTTGTTCAAGGAGCAGAACCCTCGTTTTCTGGTGCATATGAAGGGCTTTGCTTATGCTCATCAAGACTGTTGTATCCCATATGGGAACTCCCAGTTATGGTGGTTAACTTGTCTGCGAGGTGTAATGTTAGGGATCTTGTCCAAGACTTCATCAAGTGTGGGGGCATGAAGGGAATTAAAGTAGATCAGCCTTTTGATGTGTTTGAAGGAAATCCTTCATGGAGACGGGCTCCTGCTATAAAAAGGGTGGATGATATGTTTGAACAGATAAACACAAAGCTTCCTGGAGCACCCAAGTTTCTGTTGTGTGTTCTTGCTGAGAGGAAGAACTCTGATGTTTATGGGCCTTGGAAGCGGAAATGTCTTGCTGAGTTTGGGATTGCCACACAATGTGTGGCCCCTACAAGAGTCAATGACCAGTATCTTACGAATGTTCTGCTAAAGATAAATGCAAAGCTTGGTGGGGTAAATTCATTGTTTGCAAATTGAAACATCACCTGCTATTCCACTTGTATCCAAAGTCCCAACCATCATCTTGGGAATGGAGGTGTCCTATGGTTCACCTGGACAGTCTGAGGTACCTTCCATTGCTGCAGTTTATGGGTCGTATTGCTATCAATTGCCAAGAAGGCATTCTCCCATGCTGTATAAAGTGGTAAAGCATTCTGAAGATTATATGCTAAGCAAAGTTGA
Organism: Dendrocalamus latiflorus; assembly: GCA_017311315.1. Lineage (NCBI taxonomy): Eukaryota > Viridiplantae > Streptophyta > Magnoliopsida > Poales > Poaceae > Dendrocalamus > Dendrocalamus latiflorus. The sequence goes on along the minus strand of CM029647.1, from coordinate 13,021,318 downwards.
AGAGCTCACCTTGTCAAATTTTGTCATAGGTAAAGAGCAAAATGTCCACGCAGAGGGAGACAGCCTATGGAGCAAAGAGAACATTTGCTTGCCTGGACATCTACCCAGCTATTCTTTAGAACCCTCAGCAGCAGTTAATGTTCCATATTCTTTAGGAAAGCTCCTTCAACTTGCTGCTGATAAGAATAGGTCTGTTGTTCTTGGTGTCGCTGGAGCAAGTTACAGGGACATACTTATGAGTTGGGGTTTGCCAGTTTTCAGAGATCCATTATCACCAAAGAATGTCAGCTTTGATGACTGCCGCTTTGGAACTCAGTGTTTTCAGCAAGTAACAAAAGTGAAATCACGGGTTGTTCTGGAGATTTTAAGACTGGGATACAATGTGCTTTTGAGTGATGTTGATATTTATTGGCTTGATAATCCAGTGCAGTTCCGTATTCTCTTGGACCTGCTACATTTGCAGCGCAATCAGATGAATACTACGAGATAGGACCAATAAACTTGCCCCGCCGAGATAGATTGGTTACTCAATGGCTAGTTCAGTGGATCAATTTTTCGCCTGAAGAAGCTCATTGGGAGGATGTTGATTTTATCAAAGGAACATTCCCTGGGTTTTATTCTCAAGCTATCAAATCATGGTTCCCAGAAGAACATGCTTGAGGGCAAGTATGCTGCTGAGGGGGAGGGAATGTCATAACCGGCAATAGCTGAAGGACTGATGAAGGCGCTGAACTCTGAAGATAACGTTTCGCTCTCTCCAGGCTAATTGCAACTGACGGCTGAGATGGTGTTTTGCTCCGCGGGAAGAAGAATCAACGGCTCTCATTACTCCTGGCTATAGCTTGTTTAGTGATTTAATGATCTCACTGTGATTAATGTTTGAAGCTTAGTTAATCTAGATGTAATAACAGTAATGACTTCTTAGTCTTAATCCTGAATTATGTACTCTCATATATGAGATAATTGGTTTTTTAGGACTTTAAACGTTGGGCTTCGCATATTTAGGATTCCAAACGTTGGCTTCGCAAAATTAGTACTTATATTATTGACACTTTGATTTCTATGGTATTATACCTTATTTATTATTTCTTAATCCGTTTTCTTAATGTTTGGCACCTAATATACCCTTATTAGGGGTATAAGGGTCATATTCCAGAAGCTCGAATGCTACTGTTCCATTGCCGTGTCAGTACTGATACTTGCTTCTCCGCCTGTTTCAGCATCAGATGTTTGGACGCAGAACAAACTTTCGTCGGATTTGAAGAACGCCACCGGCGTCCGGCAGAAGAAGGCCCCAATCAAGCTGCCGCCGGCTCTCCAGTCTACCGCGCCGACGTCTGCATCATTCTCATTGTTGCACCGGAAGAAGCTTGATGTGCATTTGCATTTGGGTGTTCTGATTCTTGTGTGGTGTTCAGTTTAGAAGGATCCGTACTGGATTTCAGTTTAGAAGGATCCGTACTGGATTGCAACAATTCCAACATTGAGGGGTTGAGCACTGCAGAGGTTGTGCTATGATTCATTTGTATTTTAATTTCGTTTAGGTGTGTCAAGCATTAAGAAAAGAGATTAAGAGATAATAAATAAAGTATAATACCATAGAAATCAAAGTGTCAATGATATAAGTAATAATTTTGCGAAGTCAACGTTTGAAGTCCTAAATATGCGAAGCCCAACGTTTAGAGTCCTAAAAAACCAATTATCTCCTCAAACGTTTCTGGAAGGAAATGGAAGGCATTCGCCGTCAAAAGTTATCTACTGTAGCCCTAGTTCAGTTACTTTAGTTCCTCAGCTGTTCTCGGTAGTTCCTCTGATTTTTCCCCTTTTGATTCCAGATTACCACTATTCCACCTGCGATTTCGGTCTACTGTTCTAGGGATGTGACACAGGATGGCGGTGGTGAGGGCGGAGGCAGTGGACGCGTCAATTAGCCCGACGGTGAACGCGCTGCGGCCATCGAAGACCATGGCAATCACAGACCAGGCCACGGCGCTGCGGCAGGCCGGCGTGCCGGTCATTGGCCTCGCCGCTGGGGAGCCCGACTTCGACACGCCGGCCGCGTTTGCCGAGGTGGGTGCCTGCTCTTGGTTCCGATCCTTCCGGAGAAAATTTAAGAAAAGTCGTGATCTTTGTGACCAAGTTTTGGGTTCTGAGCATTACATGGGATTGGTTAACATTGCCTAGTAATTAGTATGAATTCTTAGTATGTTTCGCTTTTAGTTGTCTCTAATTTCAGTATGAGTCTGCCAAAGCTCATATTTTACCTTACTTTTTTCCTCGTTGTGTGTACTGCGACTTGAATTGGCAAAAAAATCTGAACCTTGTAGTGCATTGCGCTCAATTCTGTCGTATTTTTCATGACTAGCTTATTTGATCAATGTCTTGATTGGAAGTGTAGAAACTTTTTATCCTTACTTAACGGCGTAACATTGTAATTGATTTACGTTCTGTTCATATTGATTTTTAAAAGCCGTTTTTCTACGGTAAATAACTTTTCTACATTACATAGCTTTCAAACGGAGTGTCTTTTTAAATTGAGATATTCTAGTCGATTAAAGTATACATTGCAGCGACTTCATTTATACGGACCAAAATCACACACGAGTTTCTCTCTCTCTACAAGTTTCTCTACAAGTTGTTACTATTCATAAACCAAAGCCAAAAGTATATATGAACAGAGCCTTAGACATAATAAGATTATTAGCAAGTTGGAATATCTTAGGTAAACAATCTTGTTGCTTGCTTTGATACAGGCTGGGATGAATGCAATTACGGATGGTTTTACAAGGTACACTCCTAATGCTGGGACTTTGGAGCTGAGAAAGGCTATCTGCAATAAACTCCAGGGTGCATATGGATGGATTTCTTGTTCGCAGAGTTACCACTTTGGTTAAGAAGAAAATTGAATAACTTTTGTTTATTATGAGTGTACAGAGGAGAATGGGGTATCCTGCAGCCCAGATCAGGTGCTAATGAGTAACGGAGCTAAGCAGTGCATTACACAAGCCGTGCTTGCCGTTTGCTCACCTGGTGATGAGGTGGGCCCTCTGTCTTACTAAACATTAGTGCATAATTTTTTTTATTTCCGGTCATCCTTTGCAGAAATCATGAGAATTGTCTTTTGCAGTCTATGTTATAATGTCAAATGTCCAAATCCAACCTGTCTAGAAAATACAACAGAAATACCTGGTGACTGGATTATTGGTTGCACAAGTATTGTCTCAAGGATAATTTGCATTTTGGTTTTCTTCATGTATGACATGTGCTTTTACCTCTATAATAATTTTCTTGTTTAACATCATAAAAATAATTTGTATCAGATTCCTGCACTGCATAGCTTTATAAGTAGTTACGAATAGAGATGCTGTCACTGAAGCTTGTTCTGATAAATTTGTCATGCCGTCACTGATGTTTCTTGTGCTTGGAATTAAAATATTCTGCGCAGTTGTCTGTTTTAACAATGTCCAGAGATCCTTTTGTTTTAGGTTTTGATACCAGCACCATACTAGGTCAGTTATCCTGAGATGGCTACATTGGCTGGTGCAACTCCAGTGATCCTTCCTACAAGCATATCAGACCAGAGGTGCTTGCTGCGAAGATCAATGAGAAATCGAGGCTTTTGATTCTCTGCTCTCCATCTAATCCAACAGGGTCAATATATCCAAAGGAGTTGCTTGAAGAAATAGCTGATATAGTTAAGAAGCATCCTCGACTTCTGGTAAATGCTTTGATTATTTGGATTTTTTAGTAGGTTATGTGACATCTTCACTGCATGACGATTATGAAATATTATCTTATGTATGTTTTTCAGGTTTTATCTGATGAGATCTATGAGCATATTATCTATCAGCCTGCAACACACACAAGGTCTGCTGTGGGAAAGAACATTAACTGTAAATGGTTTTTCTAAGGTTGATATGTTGCTGTTTACTGTCATTCACTCTTCAAAAACACCTTAATCACTTCAGAATCATAGCAAGAAACCCATGCCTAATTCAATTCTGTACAATATTCAAAATCAAAAGTTGGCCCTTGGGTACGCAACTGAGCTGGCTTAATATTTGAGGATGGGAATTTTATAGGCTTTTGCAATGACGGGCTGGCGACTCGGATACCTTGCAGCCCCTAAACATTGTCGCGGCGTGTGGAAAGATCCTTAAGGTTGACTGATACTGCACTCTTGCAAAACTATCACTTTGTTAAAACTGCAAACCTTTTCATGCTGTAAATTTTCTCGGTATCATGGAGAAATAATGTCATCATGGTCCGCGATTCTGACACCAATGCCTTGCATGTTTACTGCAGTTCACCTCAGGTGCCAGTAGCATATCACAGAAGGCAGGACACGCAGCTTTAAACCTTGGCTAGGCTGGTGGGGAAGCAGTATCAACTATGGTCAAGGCATCCCAGGAACGCCGGGATTACCTTGTAAAAAGCTTCAAGGAACTACCAGGTGTGAAAATGTCACAGCCTCAGGTAAGAACTAATATTACAGGTGCTCTGTCTAAACTCTAAACCTAGTTGAACAGACTGAACAAATGTCTTAAGTTTTCAAATTTGTAGGGTGCCTTTTTAAGTTTTCAAATTTGTAGGGTGCCTTTTATTTGTTCATTGACTTCAGCTCCTACTATGGATCCGAAGTAGAGGGTTTTGGGGCTATCAATGACTCCGAATCCCTCTGCATGTTCCTCTTAGAGAAGGCACAGGTGTGAATCAACTATTCATTTCTATACATTCTTCAGTGGTGCTTATTGAAATATCATAATCACTATTTGTGGATAGCATTTTAGGTCGCGCTTGACCCGGGTGATGCATTTGGGGATGACAATTGCATTCGCATTTTATATGCAGATATGCTGCAGCGCTATGTACGCTTAAAACTGCTATGGCAAAAATCAAAGAAGCGGTTGCTCTGATCAAGCCTTGTGTCGCTGTTTAGTGAAAATGTGAAATACTATATTGCAGTGAGGAGTGACCAAAGGCACCTTCAATTGCAATTTTGTACCATTTGAAACACAAAATGTTGGCATTGTTATGATAAACTTGATCTTGTTTGTATCTGCAGTATTACAGATTTATTACTTGTAACTTCAAGCACATGGAAAATGTATGTTCTTTTTTTTCTGAATAAGGAAGCCAGGTCGTGCCCATATAATGAGTTTTCTCGTGTGCAAATAAATTTCTGTTGCAGTAATATGTTCAGCTTTGCGACATTTTGATGGAAAGAACATCAGGAACGCTTCGGCACATCAATCGTTTCTCAGCCAGGATTTTTAGCAGGTCAACTGGAACCATACCAATATGTACAAAGGGAGCACATAAAACTAGCCAAAAAGAATCGGACACCTGGATTCGTCGTGGCCCTCAGGGAAGGACACTCGACACCATTACATCAGTCAGGCCCGATCGGTTCGACTTGAGCTTCTGGCTTATTTTTCACTATTTATGAATTTCGTCTTTTTCTGAACTTTTGTCTTTTTGTTGAGCTTTTTTGCTGGTTCTTTTTTTCTCGTATTCGTTTGTATTATACATATTGGGCTAACATATTTTTTATATTTTTAAATTTTTTTAAATTTAATTATGCTAAATAAGCCTTTGTCAGCTACAGTGCTTTTTTCAACCAGCTACAGTGTTTTCAGCCATAAGCCATGAGCTTTTAAGCCGAACCGATCACCACCCAATACGCCACACCAACCAAAGCTTGTGAAAAACAGTTGACTTGATACGCCACCAGCTAACAGGGATACTCTTCTAAAGATACAAAAAAAACAACCTTAATTTATCAATCTTATTTGGTAACAGCAAAAAAACCCTGAAAAAACTTATGTAGCTACACAAGCTGGCAACTTTATACTCCATTTTGCTATATTTACTCACAGTTTACCATACTCACAGACCCATGAAGCACTAGATCCAAAAAATATTTTAGAAAAATGACTATATATACCCCTATTAAATGATACATCACAACAACTTAACCTCTCTCAAAGCAATTAAGGGTAGAGAGGAAAATTACAATAACTACATTTTAGATTTTCTCAATAGACAAAAATATTGAAATAGATACTCCGATACCATAGATAAATATAGCGAAACAGAAGGTGTAACAAACCAGACACACTCTGTAAGTACCACTCTATAAGTACCGGTACTCTTAATAATTTGCTGATCGATTGAATGCGTACTGATATAGTACATAGATATCCAGATGTATACTAGAAAATGTACATCAAGTGATGGGTCTCCTGCCAGATGATAATTTGATGTCCAGCATGGAAAGAACTGCTGGCGCCCTACTCTAGTTCCCAACAACGATCTCGTCGAAGTTCCAGTCTCTGACAAGGTCCCTTGAAACAGCATGGCTCCGTTGAAGACGAGGAGCACCCTCGGTGCCTTGGCCAGTAGCCATCAGGGGAAAAGGGGTCACCTTTGACGTTCCCACGCTGGTAGCAGTTCCAGCAGGCATTACTTTCCATGTTAGACAGGCAACAACAGTTCCACATCTGTTTTCCTCCTCTGAGCTTGAGACTGAATAGCTTCTAAAAGAGTGTGAGGGGCTGCTCATGCCATGACATACTAGACAAGCTAGACTCATGATTATGGTACAGCTGAAATCACCAATTTACTGCAAAAGGAGGGGTGATGGTTAGAAAAAGATTTCAGCAGAAGGTACAAATCCTATCAAAGTCCTGTAAGCAAACTTTTTGTGTGTGGAGATCAGAGCTACATTTTGTGAACAAGATATACAAAATATTTCTGTTATAGTGTCCGATGACATGCAAACCGAAGAACCAATAGCGGAACTGTTAAGTGGGGCCAAGGAGCGTTGCGTCCTCCCTTTTAGCTGCACAATTCATTAATAAGCTGCTAATTTCCTTGAAGAATCTAGTATTAACTTAAAAATGGCCCTCATCTCATGACTAAAATTTCTTTCTTCTCAATGTCCTAAAGATGGCCCTCTATATTTTTCTGAAGCTCCACCACTGCAGAGAACAACTCAGGGATGAACTCTGAAGCAGACAGATGCAACCAAAAAGAGCAAGCTTAAGCAACTAACACAAGATACAAAATATGAATTTAAAACTAGTTCCTTGAAATAAAGTGTACGCATATTATAGTTACAATGTTAATCATGACTATTTTGTGCAATCTTTTTTGCAACCCTAGAATATCCTTCGGTTTCTATTAAAAACCTGAGATCCACCCTTGACAAATACCGTATAAACAACATCCCTTCAATTTGTATTGAAAACCCGAGATCTACCCTTTAGTTAAAACAAATGTAAAAGCATATCAATCTTGCACATATATCATCCCATACAAGGGACCAAATTATGTACAATTTGAATGCTGGAGTTACCCAAAATGAGCATAAAAGATTTCAATGGATATGGACACAAGACACTGGCACAAATTTATGAACTATCCCATTCTCAAGATGTCAAAACAGGGTAGGAACGTGTGCAGTGATCCTTAGCACAAGCAAATATATCCTTATAGTGGGCCCTTTCAATTTTAAAACTTTTACAACATAAACATCAGTACCCTCATTTGATCAGGAGTAAGAAAACTCAACAGATGCATTGTATAAAACTAGAAAATATCAAAAGAAAGGTGCCTTAAGAGATACAGGGCGAACCTATATATGATAAAAAAAAACTTCTTTGAATTCTATCAAAGCAAACATAAGATCACTCCTAAACAAGCACGAGCTAATTAGCAGTGTTATATATAAGAAGAACTCCAAACTAAATCTGATAATCCAGAAGAGGCAGTTTTGCTGGACCAAAATATAGGAAGCAGATTGAGCCAACATAAGCCAAGGAACCTGATTAATCTGCATGTTGCAGACTAAAAATAGCAGAGATGATGGATCCCAAAACGAGCACTCATGGTCACCAATTCGACCTAAAAGTAGCAACTATTCTTGAGAAAGATTGGGAGTCCGGAGTCGCAATCTAATCTCTTTATCTCGACCAAAAAAACGAGAAACCCATCGAATTCCCAGCTTTTCTAGTTCACGCACACTAATTTACACTTGAGCAAAAGAATGCCTGGGGTTGCAGAGTAGAGCTAATTAGCAAAACAATTTGCGATGTGGATACATTCGTTCACTGATCACTGCCTTTAACAACAAAGATCACAACCAAAGCATCCCCAACCCCGATGAATCTCCTGGGGCAAGAGTTTCCCAATCCAATCAAGGAGATGCCTCTACACGAAACTAAATCACAGAAAAGGGCAACTAAACAGGTAGTAAAAATCGAATCTTGGAACTACTTTTGCACAAATTAAAACGAGGACGAGCAGGGGGGATCACCTTTCCTTTCCTGCTTTGATCTTGCACCCGGGCGAATCCCGCAAAGCGCAAGGTTTTGGCTGAGGCTCGGGGGTTGAGGACGGAGAGAGATAGAGATCTTGGTAGAGAGAGAAAGAAAGCTTGCTTCTTTATTTTCCACAGGAGGCGAGATATATTAATGCTCTTGAATGGACTGGCCTGTATCTAAAATGGGATTAGGAGATTTGTTGACCGTAATTAATACTAACCAAAGTTTAGTGGGCCACGTCAATGTTTATCTTTGGTGATCAGCGCGCCATAATGGTTCGGTTCATCTTCAAACTATGGATTTGTGTTGTTTTTGTTGGAGCACAAAATGTTTGGGGGTGATTTGAACACGGGAATTTACATGAAACGGTTTAGTTCTCGCAAGAATTTTTAAAAGTAAAAATTATCACGTCTCAGACAGACTTAGGGCCTGTTTGGATCCACCCAGATTTTAAGAATCTGGCTTTTGGAAACTGGGTGGGATCTAAACAGACCAGTTTTTTGGGCAGTTTTTAAAATCTACCTACCCAGATTCTTAAAAACCAAGAAGCTATTGATACCCAGTTTTTGCCAGTTTTTTTGCACAAATACCCATTTACCCTCATTAAAGACCACACATGGCTGTTTAATGTGCTGTTCAAGAGCAATGTAAGGGTATAATAGTCTATTAGCACCAATCATAAATGAAACCAGCTTTTAAAAATTAGGGGATCCAAACACCCCATCAGTTTTTGCTTAGAAACCAGCTTTTAAAAACTAAAAGTAATAGCTGGTTTTTAAGAATCTGAAACTGATCCAAACAGGGTTTTAGATGGTCTAAGGCCAGTCTCAGTGGGGGTTTCATAGAGTTTTATGGGCATTAAATACGCTGACATGGCACTGTATTGATGAAGAGAGATGGTAAAAGTTTCATGGGAGTAGAGAGAGTTTCATGGGGATGAAACTCTTCTGCACTGTTTCCAAAATATGGGTGTATTGGAAACTGGGACATGAAACCTCCACTGAGACTGGCCTAAGAGCAAGTACAATGGTGCTGACTAGGTCGCCTCTAGCGAAATCCACGTCAACACAATCCTATGTGGAAGAGAGAGACAAGAGGAGAGAGAGGCAAGCTGCCCCTCATGCAAGAGGTGACCTCTAGCACATCATACGAGGACTTGGAGGCGATGCTAGTTCTTAGAGCAAGTACAATAAAGGTTAGGGTCGCCTCTAGCGAAATATTAAATGTTTGAGTGTTTTAGTAGAGGTAATCTCTACTCAACTTATTGTATTAGCTACCTCCACATGAGTTATATGTACTCTTTTTGCTTATTTAGCTAGTCCTAGAGGTGGCAGCCACCTCTTCTATTGTACTTGCTCTAATGCGCAACGCTATTCATCTTCCAACCATTCGACAAAAAAATGTGGTCCAAATTAATTAGTCGATATATTAAACATTATTTTGACATTTTGTACATGGATTTTCTGTATTCGTCTCACTTGCAATAGAGGAAGCTCCACTTGCAATTGTAATGATTTGCCTTGCTTAAAAAAGTTTTACTGCTTGAACGATGACATCTTTGTGCATTTACTCAAAGAATAAATAGCCACTATGATCTTGCAAAAAATTCCGTGACAAATGAGTTCTTTTGGTACTAGGAAGCATATGTGTGTGTGTTGAAAATTGACTACTAATACGATCGTACACGACGAGTCATGAGCCGTGGTCCACGGTGCACCAATGGTCACACAAAGAGACAGGAGCATTGGCTCTTTGTAGGACGAGTTTTTTCAGCTGCGACTTATGATTTTTAGCCTAGTATAAATATTTATATGAACAAACTGAATGACAATAAGTCGATAAGCCGTTTCAAAAATACTATCCTGATAACCCGCTTCAAAATGGAAATGAAGAAGTCATCTCGTTTGTTCGTTTAAAAGAAATTATAAGTCAAAAAGAAGAGGGCCGCTTTCTTTTCCATCCCCAAACACCTTGACAAAACTCCTTAATGCCAAGAAGTGACTTCCACAAAACCCTCTGCATAACAATAAGGGCATTCCCAATACTCCATGGTGTATAATGTCTATAACTAATAATTAGTTATTTACATAGGATAAGAGATGATGTGGCAAAGAGTTAAAAAAGAGAGAGAAAAGCAGTGTCTTGCATAAGACATTGCTTGAACACACAAACTAACATGGAAGATATAACTAAAACAAGTATTGTAGAGAGGGTTGTGTCTAACCATTAAATCTGTCGCATGGTGAGGGATGAGAGGGGAGAGAAAGATGAGAGAATGTGTAAATTTATTGATTGGGCCTACTGTTAGATATTATGTATTGAAAAAAATTATATATACAGTTGTTTCTAAATGATGTGAAAGATATAAATGTAGCAAAGCAATGTATTTCAGCAACCAGTTTATTTATTGATGCACACACATAATAAGGAACAACATAAATATAGACCTAAAATGAGTTGTGTTGTGCTGCCGTTAGACTGAATCAGCTAGGCAGTTTTGACACCAGACAAGCTAGTTCATTCTGATACAGGACGATATTTTGAGAAACCAGCTTGCAATGGCAACATACATGTCAAGTTTTTTTTTTTAAAAAAAAAGCTCATTGCATATCAAAAAATCTATTTATTTTATCAGATTTATAAAAAAAAACGGGCAGTTTCAACCATCATTTAAGCCTTATGGGCCAGCTAAGATCTCCCAGAGCTCTCTCTTGTTAGTCTAGTGGCATAATTTGATGAGTTGTTTGATCTAAACATTGTTTAATTAGTTGTAAGTGATTGACTGTTTTAGTATTGGTGTAAAAGAACTGAAGTCAATGGTTAGGAGTTCCGACTTCTGATATGTGCTGTAGTAGCGGGTAATACCGTAATACAAATCCAGGCAGGCTGTTATTTTCAGTGTGATTAGAAAGCAATATCTTCGATTTAAGATTAACTGAACTAATAATATCTAGAGGACTGAACCGACAGATTCACAATCCAGCAGTTTCGCTCACGAGCCTAGAGCCTTTTGCACACCCTACTCTGCTATCAGCCAGCTCACACGAGTAATGTACGCACTAGTCTCTGACAAACACTCATATGCGAGATTTCTTCGCATCTTGATGCGAAGGAGCATCAGGTTTCAGTGTGTCGAGGATGCATCATCTCTGATGTAAGACGGGGACTTGAACTAACAGTGTATGAGCCCCCCCGGGCGAGGGCTTGGCTTGCTCTCCACCTCCCGGGTGCGGGAGATTCAATTTTTTACCACTCTTAAGATTGATCAATTCACTCTGTCACTTACATGTAGGGTCATCTGAGTCACTGACAATAGGCCTGAGTGGTAAATCTGTTGCCACTCGAGTCATAAGGGTGGCAAATAGTTAAATTTTCCCCCGGGTGCCGGGTGGTATGGGTACATAGTAAATCCGGCAGGCTCCACACACCCACCAATCACACCAGTCACTTCCTCGCCTTGGGGCCTATCGGAGAGGTTCTGAATCCAGATCGAGAACCGTCTTGTTTGTTAAGCAGGCGTACAGTTTGCTTGCGCCCGTACGAAGACGCAAGCGCGTCCCACGTCCTGTGGCGGTCACGAGCCACGCGCGCAGTGCGGCACCGACGGGGGGCCTCCGAGTTGACACGCCGCGCGTACGTAACGTGCCGTCGCACGCGCCGCTCACCGTGCGCTTGTGTACGTCTCTGCTGCCCAGGACAAGAGGACGCGCGTCCTGCCCGATGCTTCCATGCCCCCGGCAACGTCGGGCCCGTACCATCGGCGTCACTGCTGTCTGGGGCCGCGGCGGATAACGAGGATGGTTCCCCGACGGAGGACCTAGCCTCGGTGGCCTCGGCCCCATCGGCCTGTCAACGTGATGCCCTTGTCGTCTCTAACACCCTCGCCATCACCATGCAGCGAACTAACACCAAATGGCGAAGGTGGTCTAGGCTGAGCAGGAGGCGAGGCGGCCGCTAGAGTAGGAGCCCGAAGTTAGTGCCGGCCGACCGCGACTGCTAGCCTGCTTCTGGTTTCACCGTCTCAGGTCTCCTCTCCTACCGGCTGTCGCCGCTGGGCGCCGACCGTCCTGGTGACTGGTGAGCAAGTCTGCGAGGAGTACACTGAGGAGAGGAGTGGAGTGGAGACTGAGTAGTGACTCTGTTAGGGTTAGAAAGCAAATGGAATTGATGATTGGGGGCCACGGCCAGGCCGAACGACGCGCAGCACCGCAAATGGACCAGGCCCAGGACGTGAGGCCATTTGGCCATTTATTCTTTGGGGCTAATGGGTTGTGAATGTACATATTTTGGCTCAATTTAGTATAAATATATGTATTATATCTTGTATATACTAGATTTTTTAATCAAAAATTTTAGGTGTTCAGTTGAACACCCATGAACCACTGTAAATCTGCCCCTACTTCAGGGTGGGCCACTTCTTCAGGAGCTTCATCATATCCACCATTGACGGCACGACCAAGAAGAGCGGCGTGAGCTGGTTCTCCAACAACGTGAAATGCGCGCACCTCGACTACTTCTACTGGATACTAGCTGCATGAGCGCGCCGCACGCCGCGCTAGCTACCGTGTGGACCAAAGTAAAAGAGACGAAAATTCGCAGGGAGTTTTATAAAAAAAATCGAGGACACGTGCGTAATTTAGGAAAAATCAAAGGGCTTTTTCGTAAAAAACCGAGGACCTGTAAGGACCTGTACGTAAGTAAATAAGGACCTATACGTAATTTTGGAAACCCGCGGGGCGCCATCCAAAATTTTTTTTAAAAAAACTGGGCGCAGGGACCTTTTCGCGAGGAAAAAGGACCTTTACGTAATTTTCAGAAAACAGAAGGGAAGTGCCTCCCCCGGCCGTACGCAAAACCGGCCGACACGCGCCGGCCGAGGGAGCGCCGGGGGCGACGTGGTCACGCTCGCAGGCCGCGAATGCTTCCGGCTTTGTATCGGTTACGATTTGCCGGGCTCTGCGCAGTGGAGCTTGTGGCGTCGTGTTCGTTTCGCGTGTTTATGTGTATAAGAAGAGGGTAATTCACAACGGTGGTGTTGCCATGTAGATGATCTGCGTTCAAGAGGGCTTAGACTTAGCTTTTTCATTGCCTGCTATAGTAACTAATTTTTACGGTGTGTATTTGTAAGGTAGGGTATACATGTAGATTATATTATATACTGTACCGAGTTCAGCTATACTAGTCAAAATCATATGCGATTTTTTTCTATTCATACTATCTTCCGTGAACACCTAGAATTCAAAACTATAGACCAAAAGCAAAAACGACACCCTAAAAGAATCTGTTCTTGTGATATTTATAGGGGCCTTAGCGAATGGATAAAATAATCTATTCCTTGTTATGTATAGGCGTATAGTATTGTTGTTCTTGGGAGAGATTAACGATTGACATTTATTTTGTACAGGTGTGATTTGCTCGTGTTTTATTTTTTTAAAGTGATTTGCTAGTACAAATAAGGTAAGGCGTACCTGCTGTAGCACCAATTGTTGGTGATGACCCATGGGCCGTGAGCCTAGACTGACACCAAAGCCTGTTTGCATGGAGATTATTTTTTTGAGGGATTTCCCCGGAGAGCTCATTGCGCACTTCAACTAAGTAGAGGACTAGAGGCCAGCAGCTAAAAAAAAAAAAAAGCTAACGGCCTCTTTGGATTGTAAGATTTTTGGAGGAATTTTGAAGGAATCCAATTCTACAAAAAAAAAATCGTATATAACCCTTTGGAACAAAGGATCGAGCTCATAGAGGAAATCTAACATGAGGTTGAACCTCGTAGAAAAATCTCTTTGTGTCTTGTATGCACCCTCTTTCCCCTCAAATTCCTATAAAATTTCTGTGAAGTATGTGAACACTGAGCACCGCTTTTAAACTATTCATTTGTTTTGTGTTCCTATAGGATTGCACCGATATTCCTATATAAACCCTATGTTTTTCATATTCCCACGTTTTTTATTTCCTGCGTTGTAAGGGTGTGTTTGGTTTGTGGATGGAGGTTGTATCGTATATCCTGACTGAGTGGATGCAGGCTGAGTGGAATCGTATTTCAGAAAAAGAAGATGTTTGGTGAGGTTGCATGAGCGGATGCAAAAAAAAACTGAGATGCTGTTTGGTTGCCTGTATGAGCGGATGCAGTCTACCAAACCTGAGAGGCTGACATGTGGGACCGCATAAGACACACTGCATCAACCCATCCAGGATGGCCAGTGAAGCTCATTTTGAGCGTATCCACCCATCCAGGATGAGAGCGTATTTTTGCATCCGCTCATGCAGATTGCATCCACTCATACAGGCAACCAAACATGCTCTTTCTCAGATTATACGGATCCATCCAGCTAGGGCGAAGGAGATTCAGGCAACCAAACACACCCTAAAAGGCCCTAAGTGGAGAGAGAGCCAGAGCAGAATGCTACTCTTCGTAGGAGTATATGAATTTATCTCGTACCGCTAAGGATAGAGTGCGCATATCAAGAAAGTTGTGGACCAGAACTTGTCTATGTGAAGCTACATTAGGAATCTGGATGACTCTTGCAGGTAGTGATTTTCTAGATGCAAAGGACTTTCTTAGGCTTTGCTGGCCCATTAATGAGCTCTACTTTGAAGAAGGCTCTATAGTCTATCAGGCTTGGCTTGCAGCCTCAAGGAGCCTAGTCCCTTGGCTTCAGCAGCACAATTTCAGCGCGTTGCCTTCGGGTTTTTTTTTCTGAAGAAAGGCCTTGCCTTTGATCGTGAGGCCTAGGATTGACGCATTGGCCATCCAATGGGTCAGGTTAGGACAAGTTTATGTTTTTCCACTATAAGAAGATCTAGTATGTGTAAGGCCTACTCTAGGTGGTTTATAAACGAGAGCTTATGACGTATTTTACATTATAGCTGATGTTAGTTTATTCTATGTAATTAAATATAAAAATAAACAAATAAAATAAAACGTTATATTAGCAAAGAAATAAGAAGAAAAAACAAAAAACTAAAAAAACCGAAAAGTCGAAAAAAGACAAAAAAAACTATAAGTCAGAATCGGAAACCCACTGAAACGGGGCCTACATTTGGATCTGCGGCCATCAAGTGGAAACACTGAGCTGATCCAAATCCTATCGGTTGAGGGGTAAAGCCGACTATGACTGGAAATTGTGGCAATGCACGCCATTTGCTAGACTAGTTAAACCGCAGATTGAATCGTCAATCTAACAAAATCTTACAAACAGTAGAAAATCTAATTCAAAATCTAATTCTCATATAAGGATGAAAAGAGAAAATTGTTCTTTATTAATATATAGAGATTACAACTTGCTCTAAATGAGATATTATAGGAAAAAATGCTACATGCCCTAGTGCGAAATGGTTTTGCCATTGTTCTCCTCTTCTTCTCTCCTGGGTGGCTTAAATAGCGTCGAAGAGACGTCAGTTATTTACAGTAAGCAGACGACTTGTCGATTCCTCCCGTCCGTGCGTGCAAATGGTTGATGGTGGTGAGAGAGATCTGACAATAATAGTCAATCGGTTGTTGTCAGTGAGAGAGAATCTCATGAAACAACCGCATGCAGTTATTGTTAGACACATTGGGCTGAACGTGGGCATGGAAGTGCATGTGATTTTCTCCTTAGCCGCACAAGACATCGTCTCAGGGGAGACCCAAATGTTGAACTATGAAGCTTCTGAGTAGTAACTGGTTGGACAAATGAACAATGATTCTCCAATCAGGGGTATTTGGGATTTGATATAGCATAAGCTATTACAATATTAGTCTAAGTACTTTAATTACATATTAAAGTTGCTTTTTAATGGATCATTTAATTCTCGTTACCACGAAACACAATCAATGACAATGACAAGGTTGGGGTATATGCCCATATGCATCTTTTGCCCCAGAAGACCAGAATGCCAACGAGGGTAGTGGCGTAGCCGCGTAGGGCACTCCAATATGCATTGCTGACTGTCATGAGTGACATCGATCGGCTTATATTGAACTAGCCCATTGAGTACCTGTGAGGCTCTGAGCAGTGATAAAGGAAGCTAGATTCTTTGCTTCGTAGCATTAAACATTCATTCAGGAAGGTTAACCTGTCACCCTGCTACAGGTTGCAGTAGACACAATGCATGGTTCTGTACCAGTACACTGACTGACTGACTGTTGATACACTCATAAGGCAGAAACTTATCAGGGGTTAGGCCGGAAGTATACACAAGCATCATTTCCAGACGACACATGCTTGGGGTGCCCTCGGTCCCTATGACAAGCTCAATGCGTAAGATGGAACCAGGCGACGGAAGAATTCGTTATTCCTGCAGTCCTGCTACTACTTTGCAAGATGAGCATCTTAGTCTCTCACTCGTCATCATCTTGACCGTCAAATTTTCAGTCAAACCATCCACGCACCAAGAGAAGTATGTACTGTTACTACTTACTAATACAGAATACAGAAGTTCATTGTAACAGGTAGAAATCATCTCCGCAAAGGCGCTGGTGCAATGTGTACGTAACTAAATGAGGGTACATGTGTATTTTCATAAAAGCTGAAGGGTTTTTTCGTAAAAAATTGAGGACCTGTACGTAACTAAGTGAGGACCCGTATGTAATTTAGAAAACCGCGGAGCGCTATCCTGCAAAGGATACGGAATTTCGGTGAAGTGGAGGGGTGTTTTTAAAAAATAAAACTGGCAGGGACCTTTTCGCGAGGAAAAAAGACCTTTACGTAATTTTCAAAAAATAGAAGGGAAATGGGTCTCCCGACCGTACGCAAAACCCGGCGCCACGCGCCGGCCAGACGGAGCGCAGGGGCGACGTGGACACGCTCGCAGGGCCGGAATCCCCCCGCTCGTATAGGGTGGGGATTCGTCTTTAAATATCTCTACTAAAAAATAATCCCGCTATAGATCTATTGCACACAACAGACACTTGCTAGGCTGGGAGAGCTCAGCTACAGTGCCCACAGAGCTCAGGTACTATAGCTCGGCAAATGTCTATCATGCATGTTACATCAACAGAGAGCTATTTTTGAAAGAATAAATATTTGGATATCAAATTTGGAAAAAAAAGTTAAAGTGATAGGGCCTATTCTTTTCGGCTACGGCTTATGGCTTTTAGCTGAAATTTTTGAATTTTGGCTGTTTACGGTACAGATTACGGAGAGACAGATTCTCACTTGCGATTTTAGTTGGTACAGATATTGAGCTTTGAACGTATAGATTGTTTAACTTGTAGATCCCGTCTTAAGAAAATACTATGTTTAAAAATTAGATACTATAGCTCGCGGCGCCACCGCGTGCCAAAAACGCTGACGCCCACCCACGGCACGTCTCCTGGAAAGTCTAACTTGGCCTGCCCCGGCCGCTTCCTTCTGGACGATGTCGTCGCCGCCCGTCGTCTTTGCCCTCTGCAGCAGATCCACACGATAGCAGCAGCTCGATTGTCCCCCACTATGACAAGTCATTGCCCTTTAGAGCTCATAAAATGCTCATATCAAACGATGCGTGCTGCAGCCTAACATGTCCAATACAGCCTATTTCGTGAACCGGTTACCAACAGTTCCTGTCCGTTGCTTTTCTAAAAGTCCTAGGAATACCTTCTCTCTCTTTTTTTTTTTTGAGATGAAGTCCTCGGAATACTTGCGTCAGTTTTGAATCAAGGAAACGAAATTACGAAAGGTGCCACGTGGTACATCTCTTTAAAGCTGGGCAGATCTCAGCCGACCATCTATGATCGAACGGCCACAGTCAAGCAGCGGCAACTGGATACTAGGGACCCGTGCGTGCCCATGCTCGCGCGTGCGGCGAGCTTCCGCGCGCGTGGCGTCCGTAAGCACGGCGCCGCGGGCGCAAGCTTGCGCATGGCCTGTGTGAGCGCCCACGAGCGTGCCTGCCTAGCGTAAAAGAGGGTAACGTTAACCCGACAAGTAAACACGCATAAACTCTTAACAAAAATGCATGGATTGTGTGGTAAAATATGAAATGATGCGCTTGCTCTTTGCCTCATTCCACGGGCCGGAAGAACTTCATCCGTGAATAGGTAGCCCATGCAGAAGCTCTGATTTGCCGTCGTTGGAGAAAAAACATGGGAATTTACGTTCGGTTTTGTAAGGGATTTTTTTTGTAAATATATATGGAGAGGTGTTTTTGTGCTAATGTGCAATCAGCCGATCAGGGGTGGGTAAATCAAACCAGAGGTGCTGTCTCTCGATCGATTCTCCGTGCTAATATGCAATTAGCTAGGTGCACATCTCCCACGCAACCCGTGCGACCGCCTCGATTCCGCTGTTCCTCCGACATAAAGCCCTAAGCTGCCATATCATGGCTCACCGGACTCAGCTCCTCTCTCCCCAGTTCCAACCCACCATGGCGGATACCGTCGACGGTGCCACCGACTACCGTGGCCTGCCCGCCTCCCGTGCCGCCACCGGCGGCTGGAAATCTTCGGTTTTCGTCATGGGTACGCTCTAATCTCTTGTCACGGTGACCGGCCGACTCAGCTCAGCGCATACGACGTTGTGAGTTGTGATTTCTGCCTTTGCTTGCATGCAGCCATGGAGATCGCGGAGAGGTTCGCGTACAAGGGCGTGGCGGCGAACCTGATCACATACCTAACCGGGCCGCTCGGGCAGCCGATGGCGCGCGCGGCCGCGTCCATCGACGCGTGGAAGGGCGTCTCCCAGATGCTGCCGCTGCCGCTCGCGTGCGTCGCCGACGCCTGGCTCGGGCGGTACCCAGCCATCATCCTCGCCTCCATCATCTTTGTCTTGGTCAGTCCAATTCCCATGCATGTCCCCAGCCTTTCTCTCTCGTAGTCTCTCCTAGTCGAGAAGTACTCGGGATCGATCGGGTTGTTGTTGAACTCTGATTCTTTCGTTCTCAGGGCATGGGCACGCTGTCGCTGTCGTCGGCGTTCCCGATCTTCCGCTCCGGCCACGTGGCCGTCTTCTACGTCGCGCTGTACCTGGTGGCCTTGGGCGAGGGCGCGCACAAACCGTGCGCGCAGGCCTTCGCGGCCGACCAGTTCGACGAGGAGGACCCCAAGGAGAGCGTCGCACGGAGCTCTTTCTTCAACTGGTGGTATTTCGGCATGTGCGCCGGCACCGCCTTCACGACCATGGTCTCCAGCTACGTGCAGGACAACGTAGGCTGGGGCCTCGGCTTCGGCATCCCCTGCATCGTCATCGTCGTCTCCCTCCCCGTGTTCCTGTTCGGGAGCCGGTCGTACCGGTACTACACCACCAAGGAGGCCAGCCCCTTCGCCCGCGTTGGGAAGGCGTTCTTGGCATTGATCAAGAGCTGGAGACCAAACCATCGCACCAAGTATGTACAGAAACTTTTTTACTGAATGATTCTACTGTTGTATTTGTACATCCTCTGATGTGACTGCTCGTGCAGTCCTGCTGTAAGCAGCAAAAACGAGGGCCACGCCGACGACCTTGTTGAGGAAGTGAAGAGCGTCTTCCGCTTGCTCCCGATATGGGCGTCGTGCATAATCTACGCCATCATCTTCTCCCAGACGTCGACGTTCTTCACGAAGCAGGCGGCGACGCTGGACCGGCGGATCGGCCCAAGCTTCAAGGTGCCGGCGGCGGCGCTGCAGACCTTCATCAGCGTCAGCATCGTGGTCTTCATCCCGGTGTACGACCGGCTATTCGTGCCACTCGCGCGGCGCTACACGGGGAGGCCGTCTGGCATCACCATGCTGCAGAGGGTCGGCGCCGGCCTCGTTATTTCCCTCGTCGCCGTGGTCTTGTCCGCTCTCGTGGAGATGAAACGGCTTCACGTCGCGAGGGACGCCGGTCTGGTGAACAGCCCGAAAGCGCAGCTCCCAATGACCCTGTGGTGGATGGTCCCGCAGTACATCCTGATCGGCGTCGCCGACGTGTTCGCCATGATCGGGCTCCAGGAGTTCTTCTACGACCAGGTGCCCGACGCGGTGCGGAGCCTCGGGCTCGCGCTGTTCCTGAGCATATTCGGGGTCGGCCACCTCCTCAGCAGCCTCCTCATCTCGGTCATCGACAGGACAACGGCGAAGAGCGGCGCGAGCTGGTTCTCCAACAACCTGAACCGCGCGCACCTCGACTACTTCTACTGCCTTCTTGCCGGCCTATGCGTCGTGGAGCTGGTCGGCTTCGTCTTCTTCTCGCGAGTTTATGTCTACAAGAGAAAGGGCGGAGATGGTGAGGGCAATGGTGATTACAGGGGTGGTGATGATGATGCCACCTTCGTGTAATTTGAGCTCTATTGGTTACTTGGAAGGAGATTTTCTCTCTTCAGAAAAGCACGCCTAGCAACCTAGCGAGTGAGTGCAAAATTTTCAGATTGTTGTAGCACAGGTAGTACAATCTTTGCATAATGCATACAGTGCTCGGTATTGTTAACATGGAGAAGGAGAGCAACAAGGTTTAAATTTCCAAAAAAAGAGAGAAGAATTCACTTTAAGCCCGTGATCTATTTTATGACATCGAACAAACCATCTCAGAAACCCGACCGAATCATTCGACTTTTGATCCGGGGAATTTAAGGGTGTGTTTGGTTTGGAGTCAGGTAAGGATGGAATGAATCCATCCCTGTTTTTAAGGATGGAACCGTCCCCATCCCTTATTGTCCTTGGAATCAAACACACTATTGGAGACAGGTAGCGAGGAAGAGGGACGAGCCCATCCCCTCATTTTTGAGGGATGGGGGCATCCTCAATTTAGGGGAATATTCCTGGGATATTCCTCAAAGGGGATGGACTCTGTCCCTACTGACTCCAATCCAAACAGGTCCAAATCTGGGATCGCCCCGTCCAACCTCCTATTGTCACTGGAAGTACCAAACCCAGCAACGCGATATTCGGAGGCCTGAGCATTGTGGGCCAAATTGCAAACCAGGTCAAAAATGCCATGGCCTGCTAATTGTTTTTTGGGGCCGGCCATCACATATATATTATATATAGTTACCTAAACAGCTTTCTGGGCCGAGCAACGTCGGCCCGGGCTTCCTTATTCACTGGCCCCCGCCTCCGTCCATGATATTCTCTTCACCTCCGTTAAATCGTTTGAGTGGGACACCTGTCATTCATCCATTGGTCCTCGACGTTAATATCTTCAGGGTCCCACTACACTAGTTGCTTTCCGATAATATCGAGAGCCATCACATGCCTTCCTTTTTCCACAATTACTTGTACCAATACCAGTTATGTCTGTACGGTTTATACTGAAGGCGGGACCCATAGACTCCAGGACCCACTAGCCTGTGACTGAACTAGACCTCAAACTGCATGGTGCACATCTGAGAGATTCGTCTAGCATGGTGCAGATCTGAGAGATGCTTTACTGAAGGCAACTCTCAACGGCTGCGTCTTATGATTTTTGGTTAAATTTTTTGAATTTTAGCTATTTACAGTACAGATTATGGAGAGATGGATACTCACTTGCGATTTTGAATGGTACAGATGTTGGGCTTTCAATATGTACATCGTTTAACTTGTAGACCTCATCTTGAAAAAATACTCCGTTTAAAAGTTAAGTACTGTAACAAAAGTCAAAAGCTGCCAGCTTCGGAGAAAAAGAACAGCCCCTCGATCATCAGCTTTCCACACTCGGTCACGCTGATGGCGCTTTTCATTTTGCTCTGCAGCCATCCAATGGATGGCAGCATCTGCTGACCAAAGCCTCGGCATCCAACGGTGAGAAAAGGCGCGCGGACGATAATACCATCCAGTGACGTGCGGAAATAAGAGGCATGTTATTTTCGGATTTGTCTTATGGCTTTTTTTTGTTATGATTTATTAGATTGATGAAAGAAAGAAACAAAATAAAAAACTAATTGAAAAGATAAAAAGAACGGACGCAAGGACTTACCAATGGCCTACTCGTGCTCGTTTCGTGAGCCCTCAGGAGTGCGTGCCTGCATCACTACACTACACACCTGAACAGAGTAACGAACACAACGCCCGAGTCCATTGTCCATTCCCGGGCAGAGAGGCAGTGGACTCCGGCGCGCTCCCACCCCAGTCTCAGCCGTCCGCCAGCTCCAACCCCGACGGCCGCGGGGGTGGATATCGGCTCGGCTCGGCTCGGTAACACTCGTTTAAAAAGCGGCTCGGCTCGTTAGACTAACGAGCTAAAAAATAGGCTTGGCTCGGCTCGGTAAAAAGCTCGGGCTCGGCTCGATAGGCTCGTTATCAATTTTTCACCCGTTGCAAATTGCAATCATCAAGTAGTGCTTAAAAGCAGTCAGCAAAATTACAAAATATAGAAATATGTTTTGAGCACAAACACTAACAAGTCAATATCATACGACAAGTCAATTTGTTGCAGTTATATCCACACTTCAAACCAATCCACAATTGACAATCCAAGGCTAAAAAGTTCCCTTAACATCTAACAATGTGCACTGAGCCACTTGTACCTTTTATGCTACGTACCAGTATCCCAATTCCAAAAATCCACATCCCACATGTAATCAGACTGCACACGGGTTAAGAAACTAAACTAATTTGCATCACGGAAACAAACTAGAAGAAAAAGGGATGGGGAGGGCGCAGGAGGAGCTCACGGAAGGACATGTGGATCTTGAGTTCTTGACAAGGTGGAACTCCTCGGGCGTGATGCCCCACTCCCGGTCCGCCGCCGGCACCACGTCCACCTCCTCCGGGTCCAGCAGCTGCTTGCTGGCTTGCTGCTCCCACCGGATCATGCACACACCCCCAGATTAGCAGTTCGGTTCACTCCATCTCGGACAAAAACCTAATCGATCTAGGAGGTATACAGGGGAAGCTGGAATCTTACCAGTGCGACGACGTCCAGAAGTTGGTGGCCATCCTGGACCCGTGATTCCGGCAACTCTCGCCGGCCGAATCGGTGGGATTTCTGGGAGTTCGAAGTTCAGATGGAAGGGGAGGGGGATCGGCACGGCACCGGAGCCGGAGCCGGATTGCGGCGTCCGTTTGAGGTGTGCTGGGCCCTATTAAGCACTCGCGCTGTCGCGCAGATGGGCCGGCCCGAGACTCAGACGCTCTCCCGACCGAGCCAAACGAGCCTTACGAGCAGCTCGCGAGCCAACTCGGGCTCGGCTCGTTAAGAAGCCGAGCTCAACCTCCGGCTCGGCTCGGCTCGTAAATGCCACGAGCCGAGCAAGCTGCGAGCCTTGAGCTATTTGTCCACCCCTAGCCGCGGCGGATGGCCGGTCGCGCTCTTGCTCATCGCTACGCCTAAATCCAAAGCTCAAACCTCTGGTAAGCTCACGCCTCACGCCCGTCAAGTTTGGTGTAATCGCCACCTTCCACCGGCCGGATTGATCGATTGAGCTCTATATTTACTGTTTTTGCATGGTGCATGGTGCAGTGGTGGCGTTCGTCGAGCGCGTCGGGTTCTACGGCGTGCTGAGCAACCTCATCATGTACCTGACCGGCCCGCTGGGTTTGTCCACCACGGCCGTCGCGGCGGGCGTGAACGCGCACCGCATTCGTGCTGCCGCTCCTCGGCGCGCTCGCCGCCGACTTGTGGATCGGGCGGTACTACCGGGCGGTCGTGGCTGCCGGCGTGCTCTACCTGCTGGTTGGTTTTCGATCCGAATTCTGGGTTTTATTTTCGTTTTACTGCGGACGGTTTTTCTGCCGTCGGCATGCGCTGGAGTATAATAATGAGTAAAATAATAATCCTTGCACTACTGCACTAGTACTGAGTACTGACACAGGCCCTAATGATTCTATGCTAGGCACAGTACTGGTAGTGGTTTTGCTAGTTTAATGTTTAGTACACTTGGTTTAGTTGGTAGTGCGCATCGGTCGGCAAATGGCATCACTGTCATGTCGCTTTTTGTGCGAATATTCTTGTTTCAGCTATATATGTTTATTAGAATTTAGAATCAGATTAACTCCCCGCTCATTTCAACTTAAACTTTTGATTTCTAACTTATTTTTTACTATTCTTATATTTCATCCTTTTTAGGCTTTTTTCTCTCCTTTTTTAGCTTTTTTGCCGGTTCTTTTTTTCCGTATTCGTTTGTATTGTCCGTGATGGGCTAACATGTTTTTTCTATTTTTAAAATTTTAAATTTTTAGTTACGTCGAATAAGCCACCATCCGCTACAGTGTAATTTCAGCCAGCTACAATGCAATTCCAATCATAAACTAGCTTATTTCAGCCTAACCGAACGACACCTAATTAAGGTGAGATTCAAGCAACATCGCAAGTTAAAATGTTTACTCGGTAGTAATTAGTAACTTGTACTATTTGTTATAGTGTGATTATATTAGGCAAAGATGAAAAGTTTATATTGTTGTAAAGACCTAAGGCAAACAGCTAATAACTTGACAAAAAGCCCAATCAGTCCGCCATCACTCCATCCTTGCTACATCAGGAACGTTTGCACTTTGCAGGCCATAGCTGGCGAGTCGCGGGCTCACAGCTTCTCTTATTTTTCTTTCTTAATTTAATGATAAATAACACTTTGACACAACAACTATACTATTCAGAACAAAACATAGATCTTTGTTTGTAACTTTGGTTGATTCGCGATAAAATTTCTTTCAATAGACTCAATTTTCTTGGTTCTTCATTTGCACTAATTTTATAGATATAATGTGTGGTTGAAGTTTTTCATAAATTATTCTTCAATCAAACTATCAAAACTCATAGCTCTCTTGTGTTTTTGCCGATGTAGTCTTTTATCTAGCAGTGTTTTGTCCTTAGTAGCATGTTATAGTTTTCTTGTACTTATTAGTTATTACCTCCGCAAATGTATAATCGTTTGAAATGCCCTCATGACGTCCTCTTCCTTGTCAAAAAAAACGGTCGAGTCACTGGAAAAGGGGTGCCACAAAGGTATTTGAAAAAATCATGCACTTATAGGAGACATGTGCCACAAAAGTACTAAGGGTAATTCCAACTTCAAATAACTTTTGAGGTGCAGTTTCCTCTTGTTTTTATTAATGCACTTTGCATAAACAAGAGGTTATGAATTTCTGTGATATATTATACATTGTCTTTGAAAATTAACAAAAATGTTACACGTTTGATTAAAATTTCGAATAAAGAGCCATTCGTTTCTGCCTCGCCGTAGGCCCGGAAAAGTCGGGACCGACCCTGGCTAGAGTTCGAGTCTTACCCTATCTAGTTCATAGTTTTATGCAGTTGATTGAGGCCATTACAATTACATGACACAATTAGTCTTTAGGCAGAACTTCGAACATTAATCAGACAATCAGTCACTATACACACAGGCAGCTTACCAACTTTTTACTAAAAGGCTTGGCCTTATTTACCCCCTTGGGGCCTGGTTAAGGGCCTGGGGACTAAATAGTTAAGTAGCATGGCAACTATTAAAGGCAACAAGCGATAAATTGGAACATTTTTTCTTTACTGTATTTTGATCGGATGATTAATTTACTTGGTGTTAGAGAAATTGGTTAAAGTCGGCAAAGAATAAGGGGTGTTTGTTGGAAATAATCCTACCAAATCTAATTTCGAGTCTGAGTTGAGTTGAATTCGAATTAGTTTCAGAGTCGATTTATGTATCCGAGTCTAATTTTATAAAGTTGTGTATAAATAGAGAAGAAAACCAAAGAAAAGGTGCAGCGATTAGAGCACTACCAAAGTTTTTGTGTTCTCGTATTGTGTCTGTTTGTAGCTTGCGAAAATTGACTAGGGGCGCAAAGAAGAAGCTGATCGGACTAGTCCGATCAATGAAGACACTTAGACCACCAGATCTTCTTCTAAGCCATTTTTGACGGTTCGATTGATGTTGGAACGTTCGGACCACTCCGAATGGCATCACGTGCGATCGAAGCAGTCCGAAGAGTTACTTGTTTTCGATCGCTGATTTACGATCAGGTGGATCGATTGCTTACAACTAATCGGACCAGTCCATTCGGTGAAGTTAAGTTGAAGTCATCTACAAGCACGTGGTCAAAGACGACATACGAAAAAGACGTGGTCGTAGTTGAAATTAATCAACGTGGTCGTAACATCAATCAACGTGGTTGTAACATTTATGGAGTGGTCATATTCAGCATCTAGTATCAGAGCAGGTGCCGGTCAACTCGTAGAATGAATAGAGCATGGCATGAAGCGAATTCGTCGATAATGAAGGACCAAATTCCCTTCCGTATCCAGTTCTCAATTCAGAGAACTACCTGGTATGGTCTATGAAGATGTGAGTGAATATGTATGCCCAAGGAGTCTGGGACACGGTAGCTGATCCGATCGACACTAGTGGAAAGATCGATACCAAATGAAAGGCTAAGGAAGTCGACGTGAAGACCGATCAAACTGCCTTGGCACTCATCTACGTTGCCATACCTTACTTAATGCTTAGTCAACTTGTCAAAAAAGATACAACATGAGAAGCTTGGATTGCTCTTCAAACTATGCACGAAGGTGTGGATCGAGTAAAGAAAGTTCGACTACAAACTCTGTGAGGAGGATATGAGGTGCTACATATGGGTGAAACTCAGTTAGTGCATGAGTAGATGAGTTTGTAGGTAAATTAACTGCTGTGGTCAATGAAATTCGATCTCTTAGAAGCACTCTGGAGGAAACAACAGTGGTCTAGTAGTACTTGCATGTCCTAATCGAGAGGTTCGTGCCGGTGGTCACAACTCTTCTATATTCGAGTGATCTCCAAAGCAAGAAAATAGAAGAGGTAACATGGTCTCTCAAAGTTCATGAGGGATTGCTTAAAGGGTGTAAGGCCAGAATTGATCAAGCATTGCTAATAAAAAGTGAAGCGAAGGTTGAAAATAAATCTTGGTAGTAATCAAATCCAAGCCAAGGAGGAGGTCGTGGATCTGGCAATTGGCATGGACGTGGTCGTGGACCAGGTGGTCGCAGTTTTGGTCGAGGATTCCATGGTTTTACTAGTTGGTTGTGGAGAGAAAGCAATGCAAGGAGAGTTCTCTTACAACTGAGACAAGCCAAAAGTCAAATGTTTTACCTGTGACAAAGAAGGCCATTATGCTGCAGTCTGCAGAAGTCATATTAAGTGCTTTGAGTGCCAAAAGGTTGGACACTGTTTTGCTGACTGCCGATACAAGAAGGAGAAGAAGGCAAATTTGGTTCAAGCCAAAATAGAGCAGGAGCCAGCATTTTCTGCCATCCATCTGTGAAGAAAAAAGTACATAACTTATGATGCTAAATGACGAGCATGTTCAGCTGAAATTACTGAAAGTTGGAGAAGAGATGGTGGAGTCAAATATTTGGTATCTCGACAATGGTGCTTTAAATCACATGACTGGATAAAAGGGAAAATTCAGTGAATTGAATAGGAGCTTTCGAGGCAAAGTGAAATTTGGAGATAAATCATTTGTTCATATAGAAAGAAAGGGCACTGTTTTGTTGCAAAGTAAGAATGAAGAGCAAAGTGCATTGACTGATGTCTATTATATACCATGATTATGCAATAATATCATTAGTCTAGGTCAGCTAACAAAAGAAGGCTGCGATGTGTCACTAAGTGGACCATACTTATTATTGCATGCTCGTGAGGACAATTGCTAATAAAGGTGATACAAATACCAAATCGGTTGTACAAGATTGAACTTGAGTCAGCCAAACCAGTTTGTTTCAGTGCCAGAGTGGATAATATGGAGTGGTTGTGGCATGATAGACCTGGTCATGTCAATTTTCGCTCTTTGAAGCTGATGATAGAGAAAATGATGGTTTATGAACTTTTGCCCATCAATCATCCATCTCAAGTGTGAGAAGGTTGCTTTATTGCAAAACAAACAAGACTCTCGTTCTCTCAGCAAACACAATATAGAGCGACACAGGCCCTAGAAATGCTACATGTGGATATTTGTGGTCCTGTTAATCCTGAGTCAAATGGAGGTAATAAATACTTTCTACTTCTTGTTGATGATTATTCTAGAGTAATGTGGGTATACATACTCCAAAGGAAATCAGAAATCAAAGACATGTTTCAAAAGTTGTGACACTAGTTGAAAAGGAGACTGATCACAAACTTAAGGCGGTGAGATCAGATCGTGGAGGTGATTTCTTGGCACAAGAATTCTAATCAATCTGTGAGATGAAAGGAATCAAAAGGTACTTAACAGCTTCTTATAGTCCACAGCAGAACGGAGTAGTCGAGCAGAGAAATCAGACGGTAATGAATATGGCAAGAAGTTTACTCAAAAGCACACTGCTACCAGGAAGATCTTGGGTTGAGGCTGTAAGACATGCTGTTTACATTCTCAATCGAGTACCCACAAAAGTTCTGGAAGAAAAGACTGTCCAACAGGCCGAAGGGACGGAGGGGGCCAAAAGGCTTGGCGACATGGTTTCGGCCTGTAGAAGACGAAACCCTTTAGAGGCTACTATTGTAAGTGTGACCCCCACCTAGATCTATTCGGCCTGCTGGGCCTAAAATTCCAATAAAGTATGTAAAAAGACATGTATAACCCTGACATAGTACTATACTATGGAGGGTATTATTGTAATTGAGCCTTATGGCCATATATATATAGACAACCTGGGCCAAGAAGGAGGCTAGACTAATTCATTTCTCATACTCACTCTACTAGTCCTCTTTTTTATTATTTGGTCCATAGCCATAATATCCGTCTTGAAAAGATATTTCATTTGAAAGTTAGTTAGTATAAAAAACATTTTACTATGAAAAATACCAAAAGCTGAAGTCGGAAAAAAAGAGCCCGATATCTCTAATGGTAAAGCGTCATGCTCTAAGAGTTAGTACGTGCTACGGAAGATATTTGTTTTCTTCGTGTCATCGAATATGCGTTTGTATGCAAGGTGCTCTACTGACCTTCCCATTAAAAATCCGAATAAATCATTCGATCATCAATTCATCATCCATCCGGCTCGGTTGCAGTTTCAACCTAAGCATTGTTGGCCCAGTAGCAAACCTGGGCCATTCTTGCCTGGCCGTAAAAAACATATATCGGCACGCTAATTTCTCAAGCTCATAGGCGCCGGCCGGTGTAGGTACATCTAAACAGCCTTCTGAGCTGAGCACACTCATGTATCTGCTTCCCCGCAAATACAAATATAATAATTAAACCACGCATGTAACCAACCCATTTTCATCGGCCGGCAAGAGTTACGTATGCCTTGAGACCAAAGCAAACTCTTCGCACCATCCCCGGACGGGAAGGAATGGAGCCCGGCGCGCTCCTACCTCAGGCTGACCCGTCCACCAGCTGCAAATCCGGTGGCCGCGGCGGATGGCCGGCCGCGCTCTACCTCATTGGTACGCCTTCTGAGCTCAACTCTTCAGCTCGCACCAACATGTGTTTAGTTGGTCGTGTGCTTTCTTCTGACCACATCCCTTTTGGCGCCCTGCAGGGGTGGAGTTCGTCGAGCGCGTCGGGTTCTACGGCGTGCAGGGCAACCTCATCATGTACCTCACCGGCCCGCTGGGTCTATCCACCGCGGCAGCTGCCGCGGGCGTGAACGCGTGGTCCGGTACCGCGTCGATGTTGCCGCTCCTCGGCGCGCTCGCTGCCGACTCGCGGATCGGCCGGTACAGGGCGGTCGTGGCCGCCGGCGTTCTCTATTTCCTGGTTGGTTAACCTGCTCCGAATCTGAATCATTGCGTGAGTGCGTTTCGCTTTCCGTCGAGCTGCTTCTTCTCGCTTTTCTGAAATTACCGTCGGTGTCAATCGCTGCTGTTGTAGCGACCAATACAACTAAGTTATTAGGAGTCTATAATAGTGGGCTATGACAATGTTTATGGTGGGTTTTATGATTGTTTGCTTGGCGGGGTGCGTCAGTGGGCAAGTGGCGTAACTGTTATGTTCCATGGAGTTTTTGTTGTCCTATTCAGATTTTATTTTTTTTTAAGAAAAGGCTTCAGGTTTTAGCAAGAAGGTCGTATCTCTCGAAAGGGTTTTATTAAACATCATCCGGATGTTTTCTTCCTAACTATCATTCAGATTTAGAACTGTTGGATTAGAGATCTAATGGTCATGAATTCTCATCCCTCCCCCTTGAATTCTACTATCTCTCCTTTGAAAAAAATCTCCCTCCTTAAAAAACAAGGGCTCTTTGATCTCTAATCCAAGGGTCACAAATTTAGATGATAGTTAGAAATAAAATATCCGGATGATGTCTAGACGCTCCCCGATCGAAATGTACGGATCAGCCGCGGAAAAGCTTTTTTACCCATAGGGATATCTCTCATCTTATCCACCATCCAATTCATCTCGAGATTCACGCTATTTTGTCTTTTATTGTATCTCGATTCCTCAAAATATATATATGCACTGATCTTGAGGTAAAATTAGATAAATCGGACGATGGATGAGACAAGAGGAATATTCCCTTAAGAGATAAAAATCCACGTCCTGGTAAGCACGCCTTGTTCGTAAGGTCAGCAAAAAGTTGTAAACATCTTTGAAATGGAGAGTATTGAGAGTAATCATACTATTTTCTACCGATGTTTCTACTAACATCAACTCCTACGTTCGGCCAAAAAGAACCAGAAGACTCTAGTCTAAATAGTTCTATGCGCCGATCGAGCATACTTCAACTTCGACTACTGTAGTTAATTTCCCCATTGTCAGAATTCTACAGGTGAAACTAGGCCTTCCAAGCCCCAACATAAACGGTCCAAAAAGGTTTCGTTTAGAATGAATTATTTGCTTTAGAAATTTTGTAGACAGTCACACACTCAGTGATGGAGGTTGATGTTTCTTTTCCTCTAAAATCCTAGGAAATTTCCATGCTTCAATCGGGGTCTAACTTGCACAAACAGCTTATAAAACTCCTAAAAATGATGGGCAGAGCTTTGGGATGCTGACGGTCTCATCCATGCTACCACCACCTCACCCTCAACCAACGGCATACCAAGATCAAGATGCACCCGCCGTCTGCTCGTCGCCGACTTCCCCTGGCCGCGTAGCGTTCTTCTACGCCACGATCTACATGGTGGCACTGGCGCAGGGCTTCCACAAGCCGAGCGCGCAAGCCCTCGGCGCCGACCAGTTCGCCCAGAGCTCCCCAGAAGGTATCGCGTCGCGGAGCTCCTTCTTCAACTGGCTCCACTTCTCCATGTCCTGGGGCTACACCGTCTCCGTGGTTGGGCTGAGCTACGTGCAGGACAATGTCGGCTGGGCGGTCGGGTTCGGCGCGTCCTGGGCCATGGTGCTCGTGTCCCTGTCCGTGTTCTTGCTCGGCACGGGAAGATACCGTGCGGAGCAACCACGCGACGGCAATCCACTAGCGCGGCTCGCCAAAACGTTCGCCATGGCTGCACGGACATGGACAGCAAGGATCTTACTTCACAAGGACACCATGGACACTGCAAGGTACACGCGCGAATGGGAATTTTGCGCACTTACACTGTCGTATCTGAAATGGACCATTGATTGGGCATGCCTTACAATTGACGTTTTCTACTAGTGCAGTCTACTGACGCCAAATGGCCAGGAAGGCAAGGGGGTTCAAGTTAAGCTGCTTCAGATATGGATGACTAGCGTCGTGTACGCAGTGGTCATTTCGCAAGTCTCCACCCTTTTCACAAAGCAGGGCAGCACCATGGACCGGCGCCTCGGCGCGGCGACAGGACTCGTCGTGCCGCCCGCGGCTCTGCAATGCTTCGTCAGCCTCGCCATCATCGCCTCTGTCCCGGTCTACGACCGCGCCCTCGTGCCCCTCGCAAGGCGCATCACCAAGCACCCCTCCGGTATCACAATGCTACAGCGCATCGGCGCCGGCATGGCCATATCATCCCTTGCCATGGTCGTCGCGGCACTCGTCGAAGCCACGCGCCTCCGCATAGCCAGGGACGCCGGCCTGCTCGACGAACCACACGTGGCGGTGCCGATGAGCCTGTGGTGGATGGTACCGCAGTACGTTCTGATCGGCTTCGCCAACGTGTTCACCATCGTCGGTCTCGAGGAGTTCTTCTACGACCAGGTGCCTGGCGCGCTCCGCAGCGTCGGGCTCGCGCTGTGCCTGAGCATCATGGGCGTGGGGAACTACGTCAGCAGCATGCTCGTCTCGGTGATCGATTGGGTGACGAGGTGCATGGGAGAGAGCTGGTTTTCGGACAATCTGAACCGTGCCCACCTCGACTACTTCTATTGGGTTCTGGCTGGGGTTGGTGCGTTAGAGGTGCTCGTTTTCTTGCATTTTGCAAAGGGATACGTCTACACAAACAAATGCGAATCGTAAGCCTTAATAGTTGATACAAATGCTAAAATGGCTTGCATGTGTTAAATCTGGGAAACGGTTCCTCTAACGTGCAAGAGTAAGTTAGAGAATCGAAGTCATCCAAAATAAGAAGAATTAAGTTCCTTCCTTTATCATTTTTGCAAGGCCATCTTGCAGTCAGTACATGCCTACATCATGAGCATTGAGCAGGTCTAACTTCCATCGTTTCCACTATACGGTAGGAGCACATTGGAACATCATTTAGCATTTTAGATATATTGCTGCAAGGAGTTGAACTGATGTATTTGCATGATGCCTTCATATGCATCACTTGTACGCTATGGGTGGGTGTGCAGTGAAACGCTTCAGTTTGAAAATTTTGCTCCTCATTTAGGGAAAAATCTCCAGAAAAGAAAGCGGAAATGTTTCGAGAGAGTGCCATATATTATGGAGTCCGTACTACATCTGTTTCACAATATTTGTCCATAACCTCAAAAGTACTCAATTTAACTACATTTGTCTATTGAGGAAATCTAAAGTGTAGTTATTGCAAATTTTCACTCTCTATCCTCTACTCAAATGTTTTGAAAGATGTTAAGTGGTTGTGGTATACCATTGTGTATATATATATATATATATATATATATATATATATATATATATATATATGTGTGTGTGTGTGTGTGTGTGTGTGTGTGTGTGTGTGTGTGTGTGTGTAATTTTCTCATTAACTATTTCTTATATTTAGTATTTTTTAATGGAAAATGCTAGCGCCCGAACGTCTGATCCGGATACTAGTTCCAAACGCTCGGTTGCAACATTTTTTCCTCATGTTTGCAATATTTTTAGTCCACGTTTTTGTTGCAATATTTTTAATTTCGTGTATACAACATCGATTTTTGTATCACATATTATCTAAAAATGTTGCATCGGACCGTATAATGGAAATACTCATCGTTCTTTGATTTTTTTTTGTTAGAACATTTTGATTTTATTTATGCAACGTTTCGATTTTATGTGTACAACATTGAGATTTTTATTTGATTTCTTGTGTGCAATTTTTTTTCTATTTTATATGTGCAATATTTTGATCTTATGTACGAAACATTTTGATTTTACATGTGCCAATAGAGATGAAGTTATTACAGAATTTACTATAAGCAATTTATAGATAAAATAAGTTATTATAAAAAGTCAAAAACTAAATCCGAAAAGAAGATACTCTATGCTTCGCTTTCACATACTTCCCCTAATTAAACGCGGAGGCAGTGCTAACGAAATTATTTGCTTGCGATTAACAAACAATTAACTGCAATTCTGACTAGTACTACCTAGTTTCAATATAAAAAAGCGTTCGTTCACATAGCGTTAGGATGCTGACGGTGTCATCCACGATGCAACCACTTTCACATAGCGTTAGGATGCTGACGGTGTCATCCACGATGCAACCACTTCACCTTTACCCCACGGACTGGCACGGTGCGGCCACCGCCTGCTGACTCCGGCATCTCTAGGCAGGTAGCTGCAACCGATATGACCACAGATAAGGTAAACAGTGTTTTTAAAGTCTCTGTTTAAGTATTCGTCGATTCTATTTTAATAAATACCGAGTTATAAAAATTAGAATTAGAAACCAAACATCAAAATAAGCAATTCAAGAAAACCAAAATCCAAAGAATTCAGGCTCTAGGGATCAAACTGGCTACCACGGGCAGTCTGACCGGTGCTCGGTAGTCTGACTAGCAGCTACATGCCGATGTGCCGTTCTAACCAGTCTCAGGCGATTTGACCACTCTCCTGTTCTAGAACTAAAAAAACAACTTGAGTATACACAACTTTTGATATAACTCAAAAAGTTCAAGTTCAAATGATATAAAATTTTGCATACATCTTGCTTAAAATCTCATAAAACTATTACATTCAAGCATCGCAAGAATCTATATCAAAGTTCATACCTTTATCTAGAACAAACAAAATTGCACCAAAATCGGGCAAAAATCGAAAACTCGATATATGACTTGCTCGTGGGTAGAGGATGGAAAAGATAGTTTTAGATATATTTCTACATATCACAACAAGCAAGAAATCACATAAAATCGAGGCAAAACTCTTGGATCAAGAAATCTCCCGAAAAGGTCAAATCAAAGGATAACTAGATAACTTCAAGAACTTTCCAAACTTTAAGCCTAGATGGATGTGGATTAATTTCTACAAATCATCTCCATTACTTACTCGTCCTTAGCATCCAACAAAATCAAGAAGAGGAGAGAGAACATCAAAACCAACAAGATCAAGGATAAATTAACCAAAATAAGAGGACTTTATAAGATATAAACAAATTTGATATATTACTATTTGAGAATGAATGTTTTATAGCCATTCCACCTGAAGGACAATAGAGCACACCAAATCACTCATGCTTTCTCAAACCATAACTTAGAACACTTGATTTCCTTGAGAAAGGTAGGATGGTTGGATAGTTAACTAGCAAGTTTTCATCCCAACCAGTTAAATAGATAGAGCAATCAGTACGTGTCTAACCCTAGTGGATACTATCCACTAGCATATATGGGAAAATTCGTTAATCCCACACAACACAAGTTTTACTCACATACTACATCTATGTACGCTTTTCAAAACACATGAGCCTAAATCTGTTAAGTCCTTAGCTTTGGTGCCTTGCTTGGGGATCGAATCTACAAAAATAGTGTAACAAAAAAACTGGAGGAGAAAAGAGTCATCATGTGTCGTGGAGCTGCTGCTTAACTGTATTGCAGGCACTTGATTATTTCCTCTCTGTCCTTGAACGTGTGTGTATATGTCCTCCGGTTTAGAACTTACACATTAACAATTAATCTCACTCGCATTACATTCGCAAATGATCCTCATATGAATTCTCATGTCCCTCGTCTCCATCTCCTAGACTACTAGGATTTACCCCGATTTACACAAGAACAAGAACCGGCCAGGCAGAAGTCACACCACGCGAAACCCGTGCTGGTAATAAATAACGTCCGTACACAACATCCCTCTATAATCTAGTACACCAGCATACACAGCATGACAACACCTGGACAGGCTACGGAGTAAGCACTAACCATTCGCGCAGGAGCTGCAGGAAGCCTGCAATGGCGTCCGGCGCGCTCCTCCCGCGATCCGAGCCGTCCGTCAACTCCAGACCCGACGTCCGCGGCGGCTGGCGGGCCGCGCTCTTCCTCATCGGTACGTGCTCAAACCTCAACCATTGGTGAGCTCCAGGCAGCTCAGCGTTTTTAACGAGTTCTCTCCAAGTTTTGGTTTGCACTGACCATAGCCATCTCTGCACCTTCGCACCACGCACGCACGCATGCAGCCGCGGGGTTTGCGGAGCGCGGTGGGTTCGGCGGCGTGCAGGGCAACCTGATCATGTACCTGACCGGCCCGCTCGGCCTGTCGACCGCGGCCGCCGCCGTGGGCGCGAACGCGTGGAACGGGACGGTGTCGATGCTGCCGCTGCTCGGCGCCGTCGCTGCCGACTCGTGCATCGGCCGGTACCGCGCGGTCGTGGCTGCCAGTGTTCTCTATCTCCTGGTTGGTTTGCTTGCTCTGAGGTCCTCGTGTGAGTAGGGGTGCAATCGGGTCGGATTTGAACGGATATTACTCATACCGTATCTAATCCATATTTTTTTCGGATTCGGAGTCGAATACAAATACGAATTCGGAGTATTCGGAATTTCGAATACGGTGCCGCCGGAACGGATACTTGACGGTTTCGGATCGAAAACGGATAATGTAGACGGATAGTACGTGCATACGGAAATGAATATATGATAAACCATAGCACCATCTCTTCAAGCCTTAAACTGTTAGACATAAGTACATAATAGTGATTATAATTCATCAGTCGAAGATGGTGTGGCATTTCCCTCAAAATTACCTATTGAGGTGTGGCGTTTAAGATGAATCTTGATTCTTGACGGACAACATTTTCTTTTTCTAAGCTAAAGAAATTTTACTAAATTAAGGTAGAGGCAGTAGACAGCTGAGGATAATAGACTTTTGACAAATTTATCTATTTATTTACTAAAGCATACTAAAGTTCACCGTTTAATAATACTTTAATTATATGCTTTTCATTCCATTACTGTGAGCGTGGCTTTCAAGCTCGCTGCTGCCCTGCATCCACCCCCACCTTTCGTGTTCCCGTACATTGTTAGGTGTGCAGGATAAATCTAACATAAGACATTTCCCATTTTTTGTTTGTTTAATGTTTTTTGCTTGGTAGGATCAGTACTAGTTGTACTTGTTTATTCAGTGGTTGCTTGGTCACATTCTGGATAGTATGCATCAGTTAGCAAATGGCATCACAGTTGAAGACTTGTGTTATATTACCCCCGTTTTTTCTCACGAATATAATAACAGGGGGATACGTAGTTCTTTTCTGCACATAATAATGGAATAGAACAAAAAACAAAAAGGGAGAAAAAATGCAATCAATGGCAGAGTGCGTACAGTATTTTGGAACAACTGAACAGGAATTTTGATTTCCCTCTTCTAGCCCTAGTTCTGATGTGATTGACCCTTTCGGTCTTGGGATAATTTAATTATTTGCCACTCTTATGAGTAGGGTGGCAACAGATTTGCCACCCTGGCCCGTTGTCAGTGACTCAGACGGCCCCGTATGTAAGTGAGAGAGGTAATTGGCCAATCTTCATAGTGGCAAAAAGTTGAATGCCCCTCGGTCTTGTAATGGACCTGGGCCTGCTTAAAATTTTTTCTTAGTTAAGTCGGCATGCAATCCGAAAACACGACTTTAGTATTTCATGGCCCAATTGCAATGGTTGACAGAGCTTTGGGATGCTGACGGTCGCATCCATGTTACCACCACCTCACCCTCAGCCAGCGGCCTGCCGAGATGCACCCGCCGTATGCTCGCCGCCGCCGACATCCCCTGGCCGCGTGGTCTTCTTCTACGCCGCGATCTACCTGGTGGCACTGGCGCAGGGCTTCCACAAGCCGTGCGCGCAAGCCTTCGGCGCGGACCAGTTCCAGCAGAGCGACCGCAACGAGCGCGCGTCCCGGAGCTCCTTCTTCAACTGGTTCAGCTTCTCCTCATCGTGTGGCTACGCCATCTCGGTGGTCGGGCTGAGCTACGTGCAGGACAACGTCGGCTGGCCTTTCGGGTTCGGCGCGTCCTGGGCCATGATGCTCGCCTCCCTGTCCGTGTTCTTGCTCGGCACGAGAACCTACCGTACGGAGCAGCCCGTCGACTGGAAACCGTTCGCGCGGCTGGCCAAAACGTTCGTCGCGACGGCACCGGTGTTTCCTCCCAGGGACGGTACGGACGCTGCAAGGTGAGTGCAGGCACGAACATGCTTGTACAAGTTTTTGCTCCTGGATGACCCATGACCATGCTGTGGCACTAGCAAGCAACGTTTCTTCTCGTGCAGTTTATTGACGCCAGATGGCCACGAGGAAGGCACGGGAGTTCTCGTTAAGCTGCTTCCGATATGGATGACCAGTATCGTATACGCGGTGGTTTTAGCGCAAGTCTCCACCCTCTTCACAAAGCAGGGCAGCACTATGGACCGGCGGCTCGGCACGGGCACAGGCCTCGTCGTGCCGCCCGCGGCGCTGCAATCATTCGCCACGCTCGCCACCATCTTGTCTGTCCCAGTCTATGACCGCGTCCTCGTGCCCCTCGCGAGGCGCGTCACCAAGCACCCCTCCGGGATCACGATGCTCCAGCGCATCGGCGCGGGCATGGCCATCTCCTGCCTTGCGATGGTCGTGGCAGCGCTCGTCGAAGCCAAGCGGCTCCGCGCCGCGAGCGACGCCGGCCTGCTCGACCGACCGGATGCGACGGTGCCGATGAGCCTGTGGTGGATCATACCGCAATACTTCCTGATCGGCCTCACGTGCGTGTTCACCGTCATCGGGCTCGAGGAGTTCTTCTACGACCAGATGCCCGACGCGCTCCGCAGCGTCGGGCTCGGGCTGTGCCTGAGCATCAATGGCGTGGGAAACTACGCGAGCGGCGTGCTCGTGTCGGTGATCGATTGGGCGACGAGGGGCGCAGGAGAGAGCTGGTTCTCCGACAACCTCAACCATGCACACCTCGACTACTTCTACTGGCTCCTGGCCGGACTCTCTGCAATAGAGGTTGTAGTGTTCTTGTATTTTGCGAGGGGATACGTGTACAGCAACAAAGGCGAGCCATGAGTTCAAAATAAAAAGGAAAGAAAACAAAGGCAAGCTATGATTCCTGAATTGTCTGTATTTTGTAATGATAAAATTATTTATATGTATTAAAACGATACAATAAAATTTCAAGTGTTACAATAGTACTAAAGGGTCATATGAGATGATTCAAAATTATTTTATAGTGAACCATTGCAATTTGGAAAGGTCGAAAATTCAAATTGTATTTTGTTATATTTTCGGAACTGGCTGTAGCTCAACTGGCAGTCAAGCTAGTTAAACTGGCAACATGGTGGCGACCAAACCACTAGGTATTTGTGGTTCAAACCGTTGGTCGTCAGTAGTTTAATCGGTGGTGAGGTTTAGTCAGACCGGCTGTTCAGTGAGGCTTCGGGCAGTTTTTGATTCTTGTGGTTTTGAGTTGCGGATTGAGTTTGAATAACCTAGGTTAATGGATATAGATTGCATGAGACATTTTACTACTAACATAGGTTAAGTGAAAATGATATTTTGGTTTTTAGATGTGCAGGGATATTTGGAGTAAACAATGGTCAACGCATGAAGATCGGGGCTATGCTCATAGAGGAGCTGAGGCTCAGAATAATTGAGAATGTCAGGTGAGGTGGTAAGCTCAAGCACGGTACGAGAAATATGGGAAATATTGAAGGAAAATTCAAACAGCGGCTCGCACTATGTGGCTTGGTCGGTCCAAATAAGGCGTAGTCCGGTGAAACTAGAGCGAGAGAGACTTGTCGACGCGTGGTAAACCAGTGATGTACCTACATATGGTTAAGCATGGCGATTGCTTGCAACGGAAGAAAATAACCTAGTCAAGAAATGACATTTTGGTAGTTTAACCAAAATACTACAAACTACCTTGAAGTAAAACGACGGCGTTTGAGTGGTGCTTGGGAGGGCAGTTTAAATCAAGGAGAATCTGAGAAGATCAATTTATATCAAGGCTAAGAACTTAGTGGATTCAGGCTTATGCGCTTTAAAAACGTGCAAAGTGTAGTGTATGAGTTGAAGTTCATGTGTAGAGTTATCGAGTTTCTCTTATTGAGCTAAGTGAATAGTATCCAATAAAAGTTAGATATGGTTGGCTAGCCCATCTATTTAATGGACTGGGATAGAGACTTATAGTTAATCATCCTACCACCCTCTCTTGAGACTAACTATTAGGGTTAGAGTTCGAGAGAAGTTAAGTGTTGTTGTATGCTTTCTTGTCCTCCAGGTGGAGCGGCTATAAAACCTTCATTCTCAAGTAGCAATATATAAATCTTTATTTATCTCCATGAACCTCTCTTGTGTCAATTGATTTGCTCTTGGTCTTGATTGGTTTTCTCTTTGTTCTTGATCTTGTTGTGCCAAGAATGTATCAGAAATGGAGATATTCTTTGAAAATCAAGCTCTATCTATCTAAACGTTTTGATAGCAAGTTCATAAGGAAACTCGATTTTACTTGATTTTGGCCTCACCAAGTGACTTCATAATCCGAGGTTTTTTGGCTTGATTTCTTCGGTGTTCTTACTTGTTATGATATGTGAAAATACATTTAGAGTCATCTTGACTATCCTTTGTCCATGAGCAAATCATGTTCACGGTTTTTGTATTTTGTCTGGTTTTAGTGCGATTTTACTTCAATTTGAAAAAGTTTTAAACTTTGACTTGGATTTCTTTGATCCATAGATGGAATAGGTTTGTGAGATCTCAAGCAAGGTGTGTGCAAAATTTTATTGCATTTGGGGTTGTATTTCAAAAGTTACACCTATTTTGGGTCTCGTC
Organism: Dendrocalamus latiflorus; assembly: GCA_017311315.1. NCBI lineage: Eukaryota > Viridiplantae > Streptophyta > Magnoliopsida > Poales > Poaceae > Dendrocalamus > Dendrocalamus latiflorus. The sequence continues at coordinate 12,980,958 of CM029647.1, read as the reverse complement.
AGGCTGATTCTGTACAGAGATGGTCAGACCTCTAGCCACTGGTCTGACTGGTTTGCTCCTTATGGTCTAGCCGGCAGGAGGTCGAACCGGCAGTTGTGAGGCAATTAGACATCCAGGGTTCTGTGTTTTGCAAAATTTGATCATTTGAGCTATTTGTTTTGAGATCATGGTTGAGGATTCTATTATGTGTAAATTTTGGCTGAGGATTCTATTATGTGTAATTCTATAGTCATTTGAGAATAAGATCAAGATTACTTGAGAATAAATATTAGACGGCACCATTCATCCTTCTATTGCCTATTTGGTTATACAAGTACAGAAGATACATAAATGTTTGTTGCTTCATTTTTCCCATATATGTACACTGCACAGGTCTGCCATCCTTTTCCGCTTCCACCTGACTACACTTCGCCACAGCATTTGGCCACCGATACCAAAAGATCTTAAACTGATACATTGTACAACGTGCGATAAACATCACTTTATGTATCAAATTTTGTTTGTTGCCTCCATTTCACGTATACTTTAAGAAATCCAGTTGAGGACAAGAAGGAAATCCAGTTTTATATATTCTACCTCTTCTTGAAAGTGCAGTGATGTTACAGGCTTATAGCCCTGGTTAAATTTAATTGACTTTTGCTCTTTCAAGAACGAATCAAAGGAGTGGTGTCATCGTTTATGGAGTTGGTACGTAGTACACACTGATTACTAGAGATGTTTATTTTCTCCCTTTCAATACTCTAAGCTGTCTTTGTGCGCGCAGCGAAGTGCACCTAATTAACAATCTCACACCCGTACTGATTGTCATAATTAATCCCATTTTCCAGATCTTTTATCTCTACCTCTATTATGTTGATAGCAGCCCACGACGCACCACGCGGGAGTCAGGGTGCCTTTAGTTGAGCTTTTGGTAGCTATTTTTGCTTCCAAAAATCTAAAAGCCAACTAAAGTGGTGGAAACCAGAAACTGTTTTTTCAGAAGCAGCTACTTTTGGGTAGTACAGTTTTGAAAGCACCTTGGACCCTGCTTTTGGCTTTCTGCTTTTTGAAATGGTGAAAATAGAGAGCTGTTTCATAGTTGTTTCAAGGAAAATAGAGATAGGAGGTAAGTTTTATACTTGTTTGAACCAAACAGCTTACAGCTTTTCCACAGCCCACAACCTACAGCAGCTTTTCCATAGCCCACAGCTCACAGTAGCTTTTTCAGAAGCCACAGCTCAACCAAACACACCCTCAATTAGTCACCTGCAGCCTCCTACAAGCCAGCACATAGCACTGCTTGCGGAGGGTTAGCAATGGAGTCCGGCGAGCTTCTTCCGCGATCCGAGCCATCCGTCAGCTCCGAACCCAGCGGCCGCGGCGGCTGGCGCGCTGCGCTCTTCCTCCTCGGTAATCTTGCAAATCTTTGAACATCACCTCGTGCAAGGTAATTAAGTTTGGCCTTTCTAACGGTTCTTGATCAACTATAGCTGTTATCACCCTGCAGCCATCGGGTTCTTCGAACGCATCGGGTTCTACGGCGTGCAGGGCAACCTGATCATGTACCTTACTGGTCCGCTGGGCATGTCCACGGCGGCTGCTGCCGCAAGCGTGAACGCGTGGGCCGGGACCGTGCTGGTGCTGCCGCTTGTCGGCGCGTTCGCCGCCGACTCGCGCCTCGGGCGGTGCAGGGCGGTCGTGGCCGCCGGCGCGCTCTATCTGCTGGTTAGTACTTCTGTACTTGGCTCTCTCTAGTCCAAACATCTGATCCCTTTCGCCCCTCTCGCTTCCGCCTTTCTTTGGTCTGGATGTTACGTGGCCGCGTTAACTCCATGCTGGGGAGCATCATCTGTGTCGAATTCCCGGCCCTATTACGGTAGCCGTAATTGTACCGTAGAATTGGTACGAGTCAGAGGATAGCGAATGATTTTTTAAAATCTTTCTTCTAGTATTAGCAATAGGACACAGTAGAAAAATACAAACTCATAAGTTTTCCTAAAATTAAGAGTCAAAGATTACAAAGCAACCAAGATAACAATCTCACTGATCTAACCATTGACCAGGGGCAGTTGGACCGCTTCGCCAGTCTGTCAACAAGCACCATTGGTCAGATTGGTTTGATCGCTCGGCGAACAGAAGTAGAAATTAACATGTCACACAACTAAGAAAATACCTAATTATTAAAGATCAATGTTAAAGTATCGATCTTTATCCAAAATAAAAAAGATGTAGGACTGGATAGACAATAAAGAGGGGGTGAATGGTGCCATTAAAAAATTTTCTCCCTAAGTATCTAAAAGACCCGGGTGGTCAACGACCAGTGAGAGTCTAAAACCTGAGTGGATGTAACATGACTTATATGATTAATGACCAGTAAATGGTCGAAAACTAGTATAGTCGAAATAAGACCAGAGTGGTTGAAGACCAGTGAGTGGTCGATAACCAAAGCGTGGTCGAAAACTAACATGGTCGACAACTAGAGAGTGATTGAAAATAAACGTGGTCGATGACCAATAAGCAGTTGAAAAACTAAAGTGCTCGAAGACCAATAAGTGGTGTAAAACCGACGTGGTCGATAACCTGAGTGTGGTCGCAAACCCGAGTATTCGAAGCAAGTTGAAAACCGACTGGTGTAATTGACGATCAGTGAGTGGTCGAAAACCAAAGTGATCGATGGCTAGTAGCTGCGGTACTATTGCTACGGAACTAGCGGTACTACCGCTTCTACACCAAAGTCAGAAGGAACAGGATTTTCAGCACGACTGCAATATCTCAAATTCACGTAGCTGTTGATTGACTTATTCAAAAGCCGTGAAACTTCAAATAAGAATTGCTTAAGCGACATGCACTTGATTTTCATCAACATAATCGATGCAAATATGCATCACTTGACACCTACATCAAGATTCTCACAATGTATGAACTTCTGCCACGACTAACATTTGCATGGATTTTTACCATAACTAACACCTTACAAAGATTCCTAAAAAGCTTTTAGAATAACAACATAACCGAGACACAACTCAGCTCACTCGAATTCACCACTGTCCGGCTTGACCGCCAACTAACTGCCTGTTAGAACGGTATGAACCGACTTAACTCTTTTCGATAACAGGGGACCGGTCTATCATGACACTCATGCCAGTCATACTGCCCGACGATCTTCGGTCACACTGTCACTCACGACCGATCACACCGGACCCTGGTCAGATCGTCGCCTACGGCTGATCAGATCGCTATGGCATAGTTGTCAGACCGTTTCTCTAGGTCGGTTAGACTGGTGCCCGCTTGGCAACAAAAACCAAATAGAAAATGACATAAAACTAAACTTAAACTTTGATAACAAATGACCTCCACTCCAGCGTAGTCCCACAGTTGATATGTGGTGCTTATGAGTTACTACGACAGAATTTTGCGATGATTTGATTGTGCAGTTGTTTGGCACCTTTGGAGTTAATATTTAACACAAGGTCGGTGTGGTCCCTAAAAAACAGGTACCGTCATTGTTTTATGTTACCTTTCGTATCTTCTGCGTAAGAACTAAAAAAATCTGGTTCAACGACGCATCGAGATTCGAGACCTCGTGGGTAGACTGGGTAGCCGGGAAATAGCTCGAAGGAGACAGCCGTGTGTAATTTGAACCAAAAAAACATGCTGTACAGTCGTAGACTCGTAGTACAATATTATATATACTTCTTGTAAAAAAATAGTACTACCGCTGTTTTTTTACTCGCTGTTTGGAATATATATACGGCCTATAATATACTACTTTAACCATTGCTTTTTTAATTATATGCTAATAAAAATAATTAAAAATATAATAACACAAAAGTATTCTTTATGATAAATCTAGTGGTATCATTTTTACGTAATAAATTCTAATACTATTGTGTATATTAGTAGTCAAAGATTTAAAAGGACAATGGCACGCCTTCTACACGCATGTAAAACACTCTCTACACTTGGGCATGGTCCAAAGATGCAAATCTAAACGTTTTTCATGGCAATGCAAGCTTAAAGTGATTTTTTCGCAAATTTAAGGTTTTATTATACTTCACTAAATGATTTTGGTACTTGAACTAATTTATGCAAAGATACTATAAAATTCAAGTGTTCTCAATGGGACAATGTGTTATAAAACATATGGTAAATATAGAAGATCAAAAGAACAAGATACACAGATTTAACGTAAAAATCTTTATAAAAAAACTACGGATGCACGAAGGCATAATTCACTCAATGAGAAGAATTACAAGCACATAAAATTTTTGCTCATCTAAACCATGTGACTACATTGTGTATACACACACACACAGAGAAACAATAGTCCCTAAAGGAGAAGGAAATCGAATACGCATGCATCGCTCGACACTATATTTGGCGCAATGTCTGACACAGGCACGATGATGAATTCGTATCACACTTTAAAAGTAATGAAAAAACTTACTATATAATCACTTGATGATTCGTGGAGAATAATACTAAAGGACTTTGAGACATAGGCTGTAAAGTTGGAATAAAGATTACTAAATTGGCCATCAATTTGCAGCATTTTTGCACCCATGTTTGACACCCCGTTACCCAACGGCAATGATGGGCAGAGCTTGGGAATGCTGACGGTGTCATCCATGCTGCAAACACCGCAACCTCGTCCAGCGAGCTGCCAAGGCGCAGCTTCCGTCTGCTCGCACCCGTCGACGTCTCCTGCCCGACTCCCTTCTTCTACGCGGCGCTCTACCTGCTGGCGCTGGCGCAAGGCTTCCACAAGCCATGCTCGGAAGCCTTCGGCGCGGACCAATTCGGGCAGAGCGACCCCAACGCGCGCGCGTCCCGAAGCTCCTACTTCAACTGGTTCCACTTCTCCATATCGTGGGGCTACGCCATCTCGACGACGGCGCTGAGCTACGTCCAGGACAACGTCGGTTGGACAGTCGGGTTCGCCGCGTGCTGGGCCACGATGGTGGTGTACCTTGCCGTCTTCTTGCTTGGCATGGCAACTTACCGTGTAGAGCAACCCGTCGACGGCAATCCGTTCGCGCGGCTCACCAAAACGATCGCCACGACTGTACAGGCATGGGCGGCGAGGGTCTTTCGTCGCAAGGATGCCACTGGCACAGAACGGTGAGCACGCGCGAAGGCAAATTGCATTCTTTCCCACGGACGTGACAGAGGTGTAGTGACGGAGGTTTTTACTTCTTGTGTGCAGGCTTCTGACGACAGAAGATGTGGACGGCAGGGGATTCCTCGTTAAGCTGCTTCCGATTTGGCTGTCAAGCATAGTCTTCGCAGCCATCATCTCGCAAGTCTCCACTCTGTTCACCAAACAGGGCAGCACAATGGACCGGCGCCTCGGCGCAGCCACGGGACTCGTCGTGCCGCCCGCGGCGCTGCAATGCTTCGTCAGCATCGCCTACATCACACTGGTCCCGGTCTACGATCGCGCCCTCGTGCCCCTCGCGAGGCGCTTCACCAAGCACCCCGCGGGCATCACGATGCTCCAGCGCATCGGCGCCGGCATGGCCATGTCCTGCGTCGCCATGGTCAGCGCAGCGCTCGTGGAAGCCAAGCGCCTCCGCGCGGCCAGGGACGCGGGCCTGCTCGACCGACCGGACGTGGCGGTGCCCATGAGCCTGTGGTGGTTGGTGCCGCAGTACGTCCTGGTCGGCCTCGCGGAGGTGTTCGCTGCCATCGGGCTCGAGGAGTTCTTCTACGACCAGGTGCCCGACGCGCTCCGCAGCGTCGGGCTAGCGCTGTGCCTGAGCATCTTGGGCGTCGGGAGCTACGCCAGCGGCATGCTCGTGTGGGCGATTGACTGGGCGACGAGGAGCGGAGGAGAGAGCTGGTTCTCCGACAACCTCAACCGAGCGCACCTCGACTATTTCTACTGGCTCCTGGCCGGCCTCGGTGCCTTAGAGGTGGCCGTGTTCTTGTATTTTGCAAAACGATATGTCTACAGGAGCAAAGCCGAACTATGATTCTTTACAGCGTTGTAAGTGCTTTTGTTTAGCAAATGTGACACAATTACTGGCATTGAAATACAGAGAAGTGATTCTATGCTTTTTTCTCTCTAACAAAAGTAACATTAATTTTAAAGTACATAAAAAGCTAAGTAACATCTATTTACCATTTGTCGTACTTTAAAAACTATATAAATCACTGTTTAGAAAAGTATAGAATCAGCTTTCTAAAAATATAAGCGTAAAAAGAACGCAAATTATTATGATTTCACCTCTTTGCAACGTTCTCCGCTCGTTTTGGTTTCAGTTTCTGACTTCCGACTTATTTTTCACTATTCATAAATTTCATCTTTTTCTGAACTTTTAGTTTTTTGTTGAGCTTTTTTGCCGGTTCTTTTTTCCCGTATTTGTTTGTATTATACGTAACGGGCTAACATATTTTTATATTTTTTATTTTTTAAAATTTAATTATGTTAAATAAGGCTCTGTCAGCTACAGTATTTTTTCAGCCAGCTACAGTGCTTTTCAGTCATAAGCCACCTAAAAAAATCCAAATGATCATAGCCATTAATAGAAGGTTCTTCCTTATTGACCCATATTAATGGAAGGTGCTCCTATACTTCTCTTGTCGATAAAAAAACTCTGGTCCATTGTAACCTTTTAGCGTACTAGTAACTTGTGTGTACGAGAGCGTTAACTCCACTAACTAGTACTGAACATCGTAACCTGTTAGCTTACTAGTAACTTGTGTACGAGACGCTCAAATGTGCACCTTGCAGAGTAGAGGTGGTAATCTTATTTGAGGAATTTTCCACTGCTTTTGATCAGACAGAGGTCAACCAGTACAGACATAGAAATAACATCAATCTTGTGCCTTCCAGCTTTTATGTTCATGTAGAAGAATGCTGGATGCAAACAGCCGGGATGTGTATCACAAATTCACAACTATACGACGCGGTTTAGCATGGGGTGATTAAGGAACTAAAAAACTACCCAGGCAATAAGGATGAACATATATTGAAAGCATAATTTCCAAAGAAAGAGCGTCCCTAAAAAAATGGTCATGATAAGCTCTTGGCTCGAAAAGTGGGACATGCAATGCAGCAGAACATAACGAATATATCTTTTGCATAGCAGAAAGTCAACACGCTACTCAACAACTACAGTACTGAATGGATTATTAATATTTTTTTAAGCTCATGAATACAACAAGGATACACTCACGCACGCACTCAACACCACACACACCCACGTGAGTGTGTCCAATACACACATTTAAAACTAGAGACGAAGATTTAAAATTGCGCCATAGCATCATTAATTTCTTTACATCTGCGACTTATAAATCTAATAAATAGTAGTTATTAAAAGAAATCAAAAGCCGCAGGGCCCAAAGACCAGCAGAATCTCCTTTCCTCCAGTGGGCAACAACTTCTCCTTCCACCCATTAGTACCTTTTACAAATAACATCATATTACGCCCCGCGGAAACGCTGCGCCCAGAGCGCTCCCACGTCAGCCCGCGCCCGCGCTCCGCCCGCCACGTGGCCGCAGAATCTCGGTACGTTCGGGAGACCTTTTTTTTGCAAAAAAACCCTGCGTTTTCCCGAAATTACGTAAAGGTTCTCGGTTATTGCGAAAAGGTCCCTGCCAGTTTTTTAGCCCCTCCACTTTGCAGGATAGCGCCCCGCGGTTTTCTAAATTACGCACGGGTCCTCGTTTGTTTACGTACAAGTCCTCAGTTTTTTTACGAAAAAACCCTTTAGTTTTTTCAGAAATACGCATATACCCTCGATTTTTTTTTGAAAAACTCCTCGCGAATTCTCGCCTCTTTTACTTCGGTACACACGGTGGCTGGCGCGGTGTCAATAAGACGTTGGATGGTCCGATGCTGGTATGTATCCCCGACCCCGAGCCCTTCGAGTAGAGATGGCAACGGGTAAATACCCATCGGGTATTGCCATTCCATACCCGTACCCGCTAGGTGTAAATTTACCCGTCGGGTTACCCGTATCCGCACGCGGGTAGGAAAATTTACCTGTACCCGTACCCGCGCGGGTATTACTACCCGACGGGTAACCCGTACCCGCAAGCATACCCGGTTCAACACATAAGAATATCATCAATTTAGACATTCATTAATCATACATGCCAAGCACAAAAGCGTCTAATGATCAAAATTAGTACATCACATAAACATACTTGACATGACCATATCAACATATGACAAACAAATAAACAATCAACAACAAGTAGATAATAAAATTAACATTTGAGTGGGATGTCTAGTTGTCTAATGCGGGTATTCATTACCCACGGGTAGGCGGGTATGGGTAGTATATACCCACACCCGCACCCGCCTACCCGTCGGGTAGAGGATTTCGCCCAATAACGTACCCATGGATACATAAAATTTTCCATACCCGTCTCTTTATCGGGTAAAACCCGTCGGGTATTCGGATATCGGGTACCCATTGCCATCTCTACCTTCGAGTTTCGACCGCCTCGCGCTTTAGACGGTCGATCCAAAATGTGGGGTTACGATATGGAGGGGCTAAAAAACCTGATGCAGTAGCCATAGTGAGAGCAGTCATCCTTCCATCACATTTGAAGAATGGCTGGCAGCGATAAATTCCAGCAGAATTAGTTTTAGAGAAGGTAAGCAACTAGCTTAGAGATGTGCTTAGCAAAAAAACTTCTTTTTCATGCACCATGGTGCCTAGGCACCAATATTAATACCCGTTGATTTGCTTCGAGATTCGCAACGTTTGATGTGGGTATCTTCATATACCCATAAAAAAGTATATTTGAGATGTCAAACTCCGAAAAAATTTAAATTCAACTTCAGTTTAATTAGTTTGAACTATTTTTATGGTATATACTCACTGTAGTTGCATTGAACTCAAAAGTAGTTCAAACTAATTTGAACTGAGATCAAAACTTACTTACCATAAATATATCAAGAGTATAAAACATTTTCATACCCAAACTCAAAAAAATTATCAATCATACACGTGTATCGGATGTTGGTGCCTAGGCACCATGGTGCCTTATGTAATTTTCATATATATATATATATATATATATATATAATGTTTTCGATGAGACAGTCCAATAAGTAACTTTGACTATTAATTTTCATAGTAATACATATTTGAAAGTATAAAATCTACATTGTGAAAGTACTTCTCATAATAAATATAATGATACTATTTTAATATGGTTAATCTAAATACTTTTATATATATTAACGGTCAAAATTAAAAAAGTTTGATCACTGAAATTCTAAAACGTCATATATTTCTAAACATGAGTAAAACAAATAAGATGCTTGTTGTGGCTACAGACCAAACAGAGAGAGAGATGGTAGTGGAGAGGTGGGAGTGAATATAGTGGCCTGCTTCCTCCCCATGGCTTGTATATATATATATATATACACACACACACACACACACACACACACACACACACACATGAGGAGTGCTTTTACAATTATACCCTTACATCTGGCTATCCCCTCTGGGGCAGTTATGTCATTGCACATGGCCTATTCTGGGCCTTATAACCTCCTATCAGGCCTGCTGGGTTTAGGTGGGGGCCACCCCTACGACAGGAGCCTCTCATGGTAAAGGGCTTCACGGGGCCGAAGCCATGTTGCCGAGTCCTTTGGCCCCCTCCGTCCCCGCGGCCTGTGAATTTTTCCAAACTTGACCCAAGGGCTGCGCTGCAGCCGAAGCGGACGCGCGCCGGGGGCGTTGCACTGGCACGGGTCAGCGTAGCGGGCCCCTGAGCCGCCGCATGAGCTTTAAGTGATAAGGGACGTGCTGCGACGCTCGGTCTTCCGGCCGTCCACGTGGTGAAGTGTGCTTGGCGCGGTGCGGGCGTTTGAGGCGTCGTGACCATTAATATGACGGCGGACTCCCGACAGTTGGACTTCTGCCGATTGGCCTTCCGCCGGTTGGCTCCCCTGCTGATGGGGCATATATATATACAGCGCTGGTGCGGCGTTGCTCCTGCGTGTATTGTGATAGAAGCTGCTCCCCTAAAATGGGCCCCTGCCGTGCATCAACATTCCTGGGTGACGTTGAACGGCTTGGGGAATGTTGATGCACAGAAGGGGGTCCATTTTTCTTGGGAGCTTGGTCAGCGCCGGTTATTGACAGCCAGCTGCGCTTCCTGCCCCCGCACCGCGCTTCCGCAGGCGACAGCAAGGTCTGCCCCGTTTTTCTTAACAGACCTACCTACAGTCGGTGTTCCTGATGGAGCCCGCCGGCATTACCTTTCATGTTGATGCACTGTAGGTGGTCTGTTAAGGAAAACGACGCAGACTTTGCGGGACAAGACCCCCGCCTTTGCGGTGCTCCGCCGAAGTAGGCGCACGGGCTCCGTCCTCCACCCTTCGAACGGGTGGCGGCGGAGCTGGCGCTCAGCCGAAGTAGACGCGCGCGCTACGTCCCGTACCCTTCGAACGGGTGGCAGCGGAGCTGGCCCTCAGCCGAAGTAGACGCGCGCGCTCCGTCCCGTACCCTTCGAACGGGTGGCAGCGGAGCTGGCCCTCAGCCGAAGTAGATGCGCGCGCTCCGTCCCCTACCCTTCGAACGGGTGGCGGCGGAGCTGGCGCCCAGCCGAAGTAGACGCGCGCGCTCTGTCCCCTACCCTTCGAACGAGTGGCGGCGGAGCTGGCGCCCAGCCGAAGTAGATGCGCGCGCTCCGTCCCCTACCCTTCGAACGGGTGGCGGCGGAGCTGGCGCCCAGCCGAAGTAGATGCGCGCGCTCCGTCCCCTACCCTTCGAACGGGTGGCGGTGGAGCTGGCGCCCAGCCGAAGTAGATGCGCGCGCTCCGTCCCCTACCCTTCGAACGGGTGGCGGCGGAGCTGGGCCCCAGCCGAAGTAGATGCGCGCGCTCCGTCCCCTACCCTTCGAACGGGTGGCAGCGGAGCTGGCGCCCAGCCGAAGTAGATGCGCGCGCTCCGTCCCCTACCCTTCGAACGGGTGGCGGCGGAGCTGGCCCTCAGCCAAAGTAGACGCGCGCCTTGCGTCGCGAATATCGCCATGCGTGCGGTGACTTGAGATCCCGCAATGCGGTCTTGCGCTGTAAAGGTGCCTATACGGTGCGACCCGCCTCGGTGCGCACGGGGCACGTGGTGGCTTATGACTGGTGCGCGGCGGGGTGTGGACGGTTGCGTGCTCACGGCCGCTCGCCTCTTCCCTAGGCAAAGGGGACACGGGGCAGGCGACGAATGGCGCAGCGCCGATGCTGTTGTGATCCCCTGGCCCATTAGTCCGCCTTTAATAGCGGCTAGGGAGCGTCGTGCTGTGACGACCCTTGGCGTTCGTGGTCGTGGCCTTTCAGCTTTGGGTATGGGGAACAGCGCTGGACAGGCGGTTGTACGACTGCGGTCACGTCCCGCACGCGGGCTGACGCGACGCTTCGGTACTGGGGGAGGTGGCTTAAAGTAGCCCCCGCGACCGCGCCCTCGCAGTTGTACGCCCCCTTCTTGCTTGCGCTGCCTTCCATACTCGCGTGGTATTTTTTGCCGCTGGCTTCCTTCCCGGGGAAGCAATGGCGTCTGATGGCAAGCGTGGTCAGGTGGGTGGTGTCTGCGGCATTCGCCGGCGGTCTTCGCTGTTGGAGGTGAAATACACGCTCCAAGAGCACGACCCGGCGGCGGCGGACAAGGAGCGGTTGGTGGGGGAGGAGGAAGGCACGTTCTCTGGCGAGCTAGGTCCCTCGCTCGTGACCGAGAAGACGATCCAAGGGCTTCTGCGCGCGGGGAAGTTGTCCGAGCGCCAGGAGGTGCGATTGCCCGCCGCCGATGAGACGGAACTGCATCCCAAGAGGTCGGAGGCGGTCGTGTTCGGTCAAAGATGCGGCTCGGCTCGGCTCGTTTTGGAAACGAGCTACGCGGGAGGGTTGGCTCGGCTCGACTGGCGGCTCGAGCCAGCTCGCGAGCCCGACCGAGCCAAAAAGCAGATACAGTCTGTATGTCAATTATCAGTATAGCATATAGAGAGCACATAACAGAGAGCAGCACAGCAGAGATAAATAGCATAGCATACAGTCTGTATGTCAATTATCAGTATAGCATTTCAGATTTATGATGTATATCAGATTTAATAGTGCATTTCAGATGTAATACTAATAGCATATTAGATTTAACAGCATAACACATAAACCAATACTTTTGCAGCCAATACACATAACACATAAGAGCAGATACACATTTCAAGCCAAAATGGCTTGAACTGGCTCGTTCAAGCCAAAATGGCTTGAACTGGCTCGTTCAAGCCAGTTCAAGCCAAAATGGCTTGAACGAGCCAGTTCAAGCCAAAATGGCTTGAAATGTGTATCTGCTCTTATGAAGAACGGCAAAGCAAGAATGAAGAACGGCGGCAACGTCGGCGGGGCCAAGAATGAAGGAGCAGAGCTACCGACGCCTCCACTGGTGTTGGCACTATCTGGCCGGAGCTCGGCGCAGAGCGCACCGATGGCAATGCCACAGGTCCTCCCGAGAAACTGCTGGACGGAGCAGAAGGGCGGCTGCCGACGCAACCGGTGACAGCGAGCCATCGGACGCGCCGACGAGGCGTCGCAAAACCATCGCTATCTCCAGGAGATCGATGGATTTAGGGGCGGCGGATCGGTGGATTTGGGGGCGGCGGTGGATTTGGGGGCAGCGGATCGATGGATTTGGGGGCGGCGGATCGGATGAATTTGGGGCGGCAGATCGGTGGATTTGGGGGCGGCGGATCGATGGAATGAGAATGAGTCAATGACTGAGGAAACGATTCGGTATTTCGGTGGATTGAGGAAATCAGAGAGGAGCATTCGGGCCTTCGGGGAATCAGGTCGGGTGGCTTTCTTTGGCCTGCCAGGCTAAGGTTGCCAGCCTGCCACGATGTTTGGCTCGATCAAGCCATCGAGCCGCTCGCGAGCCGCTCGGGCTCGGCTCGTAAATGTACCGAGCTGAAAACTTGGCTTAGCTCGCTGATTTACGAACCGAGCTCGAGCCGAGCCGAGCTAACTTCGAGCTCGAGCAGCTCACGAGCCTCGAGCTTTTTTCCAGCCCTAGACGCGGAACTCCGCATCCCCGCAGCGGCTATCGTGAGCGACGTGCTGCGGACATTCGGGCTGGAGTTGGCGCAACTGACTCCGAACGCCGTGGCCCGGCTTGCGGTGTACAGCTGGGCCTTGCGCTCGGGGGCGTTTTGGCCCAGCGTCTCGCTGTTCGCCTATCTTCACGAGGCACGGTGCCAGCCCAAGGACCGGAAGGACGGGACGCTGTCGAGCTTCGGTAGCGTCACCTTTATTCTTCGTCCATTGTGCAAAAAGCTTTTCCCTGCGAACTCAACTCGCGGGAAGTGGGAGTCTTGCTGGATGAGGCGGTGGTTCTACCACCGTGTGGAGAGCGGGAGCGGCCTTGAGTGCACAGGCCGACCAATCGCGTTCAAGCCCTCGCCCGGCCGGACGCTCGGTGACGACGACAGGCGGAGGGCTCGGCGGCTCGTAGGCGTGGCCGCCCGCCTCAACATGCGCGACCTCGCCGAAGAGTACGTAATGTACGGCGTGGCCCCGCTTGCCCGCGACTGGCGTCTTGCCGCCGAGAGGCGTCGAGACGACAATGTTGCGCCATCGGTCTGCTCGCTGCCGGCACCCTCCAGTCTTCGTAAGCCTGGACCGCGTCTCTCCTTCGTTCACGCGAAATGTGCTATATGCTGATGCCATCTCCGTTGCTTCAGGGGTTTGCTTGGAGGAGGCGGAGCAAGCAGCGCGCGTGTTCCTAGGGAGCACGAGCAGCGCGCGTCTGCTATCGCCGAGGCGGGGCTGGGGCGAATAAACCGCGTGTGCGAGGCCCTGGGCCTTGCCGTGCCGGACCGTGTCGCTCCAGACGACGGTGCGGCGAAGAAGAAGAAGAAGGCGCCGTCTCGGAAGAGGGGCCGCAGCGGTGCGCCTGCCGCGCTTGCCGCGGCAGCTGCTACTGCTGCTGCTAGTGCTCCCGAGGGCGCGGTGGACGCGGAGTCGGACTCGGCGAGGTATGCCGGTTCAGGCTTGGGTGGCGCGGACGCCGAAGGCGAGGTATCTTCGACGAGCGCCCCGGACGGCAGGCTTGCTGCGTGCAGCCGGAGGGGGACGTCTTGCCGCCCACCGAGGTCGCCGGGGCGGAACCCGTGCGGACCGGCGATGCTGAGGTGGAGCCTCCGGCCGTGACCGCTGTGGTGCCGAAGGCGCCCTCCACGGGGGCGCGCGGAGCCATGCTGCCTTTACCGACAGCGGCAGAAACCGAGGTGCCCCCTGCGACAATTGCCGCCGCGGAACCTTCGCCCTCGGGCGCTGCAACCGCGGGGGCTTCCTCAGCCGCGACTGCGGGGGCAGTATCGCTGCCGGCAGCCCCGGCTAAACGGCCGTGTGTGCGGCCGGAGCTCCACTGGACACCGCGGGGATTCGTCGTGGCCACGGGCGTCAGAAGCTTGTGGGACTCCAGTGCAAATGTCGGAGACCCTGCGGCATATGCGCCTTCCGCCCCTCTGGCCACGCCGCCCGTCGTGCAGGGACAGCCGCCACCTGCCCCGAACGCGGAGGCTTCTGCCCGCGGCGGGACCATTCCTTCTGCGGGGGCTTACGCCACCGCTGCCCCGCCCGGGGATGAGGGGGCGAGTCCCCGAGACCCCCCTTCTGCTACCGAAGGTAGGGTGACTTAGCTTACTCTGGTGTATTCTTTCATGCCTTGCAATGCTCACCTGCAGCCTTGTTTGCAGCGCTGCTCATTCCGGAGGGGGAGCACTTGGCGGACCACGGGACCTCCGCGCGCGTAAGCCCCGCGGACCTCGTGCCGCCCCCGGAGACGCTAAGGGCGTGGCGCGGGATTGTGAACGACACGGCCACCAGCGTCGACCCGCAAATGCTGCAGGCCTATGGGGTCGGGCGCCTCGAAGATGCCTTCGAGGTGTCTGGGTGAGGGTAAGTACTCATGCGACAACGCTTGTGCTGGCTGATCTTGCTAAGTCCTTCCCTTCTGCAGACACTTGTGCTGGGGCAGACCTTGCAAGCGGCATATGCTCGTGGCCGAAAGGCGCTCGAGGATAGGCTGCGGGCCGCCGAAGAGGAGCTACGCGAAGCTTCTGGAGCCCGCTGTGCCCAGGACGCCCGCATCCGCCAGCTGGAAACGGAATGCGCCGAAGCGAGGGCACGCGCCGAGGGACTTGTTGCGTCGGCGCGGGAGTCTGCCGCGGAAGCTGCGCAACAGAAGTTTGCGGCGGAGCGCGACGGGCTCCTGGAACAGGTCGCCTCGCTAGAGAAGGAAAAAGGCGAGCTTGCCTTGACTCTAGCGGAGCGTAACCAGACGCTTGGCGACGCCTCGGTGGTTGCGTGGGACACCCTGCAAATGCTGGAAGTCCACCTCCGAAGGCGTGTGGCTGGAGTGCCGGACCACGCCTTCGGGCCGGAGGAGTTGCTGCGGGCCCTTCGCTGGATCCATGACGCCGCCGACGTTGCGCGCGGGGCTGCGATGACCTTTGGCGACCACTGTGCCTATGTGGTGTCGTGCTTGGTGTGCGCCCTCCTTCGGCACCGCGGTTGCACGGACATCGCCGAGCTGGAGAACCCTCAGCTGGAGATGCCCGGCGGGGCCGGAGTGATGTCCGGTGAAGTCCGTGCCGTTCACGGCCCCGTCAAATTCTTCTACGAGCGCATCTGGGACTACATCGTGATAGCCGCCACGGAGGTCGAGCTTCGGAAGTCCCTTCGTGGTGGGGGGAGCCTCGGCCAATTTCTGGATGAAGTCCCGCGGCGCGACGAGGGCGGCGCTGAGGTCCCGCGGCGCGACGAGGGCGGCGCTGAGGTCCCGCGGCGCGACGAGGGTGTCGCAGAGGCCTCCGAAGATGCCGAAGGTTCACAGGTGCGGCGCCAACGCGGCTAGGTGTGGGCGTGCGTTGTAGCGTCTGCCCCTTAATTGAATGAATAAAGTGCGTGTTTGCTTCACGAACTGATTACTTGCCTTTATCCCGGGCAGCTGCCTTGCTGGGGGCGACTGCTCGCGTCTGGCCTTGCGACCCGGCGGCGCCTTCGACGCTGGCAAAGGGCCGAGGAGTCGTTGAACTTGTGGGCAAGCCGGCCTTCTTCGAGCGAGGCCCCAGCTTTAGCGCGCGTTAAGGACGAGCCCGCGGGATAGTGGCTTAGAACGGCAAGGATGCTGCCGGACCTTTGTACTTGCGTGATTTGTCCGACATGCAAATTTTCTGTCATCTTAAGATATGCGCTGTGTATTGATGCCGCTTCGGGTTCACCGGTACGCCACATGCTGCGCGGGGACGGGCTCTCCATGTTCGATGCGCGCCATTGGCGAAATAGTCGCGCAAGGGTTCCTTAGAACGGCGCTTGCGGGGGCAGTCCTTGGCGCCTCACCTTTTTACCGTCCATAGACGGGCGGGTGCGGAGGCAAACCTCGATGCTTCGCCTTTTTATAGTCCGTAGACTGGCGTGTGCGCAGGGGGACCTCGACGCTTCGCCTTTTTATAGTCCGTAGACTGGCGTGTGCGGAAGCGGACCTCGACGCTTCGCCTTTTTATAGTCCGTAGACTGGCGTGTGCGGAGGCGGACCTCGACGCTTCGCCTTTTTATAGTCCGTAGACTGGCGTGGGCGAGGGTGGAAGTGCGCGCACGTTCGGTTCCCCTTGCTCCTCCTAGCGGGGGTAGCCTCTAGCGCGCTGTGTCTTCGTCAACGCGCGCTACGAACGTGTGGGAGGCCTCTGTAGCCTTATTTATGCTCCGCAGAGTATGCACAGGGACGAGGTTCCCGGCATGCGCGGAATTCGCGTCTTGTTTAGACTCCGTAGAGTGCGCAGGGAGAACATCCGCGTCTTATTTAGAGTCCGTGGACTAGCGTGTGCGGAGGCGCTCGCGCGTGCGGAGGCAGGCCTCGACGCTACGTCTTATTTAGAGTCCGTGGACTAGTGCGTGCGGAGGCGGGCCTCGACGCTACGACTTCCTTTATAGTCCGGAGACTCGCGCGTGCGGAGGCGGACCTCGACGCTACGTCTTATTTAGAGTCCGTGGACTAGTGCGTGCGGAGGCGGACCTCGACGCTACGACTTCCTTTATAGTCCGTAGACTGGTGCGTGCGGAGGCGGACCTCGACGCTACGTCTTATTTAAAGTCCGTAGACTGGTGCGTGCGGAGGCGGACCTCGACGCTACGTCTTATTTAAAGTCCGTAGACTGGTGCGGAGGCGGACCTCGACGCTACGTCTTATTTAAAGTCCGTAGACTGGTGCGTGCGGAGGCGGACCTCGACGCTACGTCTTATTTAAAGTCCGCAGACTGGTGCGTGCGGAGGCGGACCTCGACGCTACGTCTTATTTAAAGTCCGCAGACTGGTGCGTGCGGAGGCGGACCTCGATGCTACGTCTTATTTAAAGTCCGCAGACTGGTGCGTGCGGAGGCGGACCTCGACGCTACGTCTTATTTAAAGTCCGCAGACTGGTGCGTGAGGGCGTCCCCCCGTTGCGTCTTTTGTTTATACTCAGGCCCGTCACCCTTGGCTACGGCGAGTGCACACGCGGACGTGCGACTTCGATTTATACTCAGTCCCGTACCCCTGGCTACGGCGAGTGCACACGCGAACGTGCGACTTCGATTTATACTCAGTCCCGTACCCCTGGCTACGGCGAGTGCACACGTGAACGTGCGTCTTTGTTTATACTCAGGCCCGTCACCTTTGGCTACGGCGAGTGCACACGCAAACGTGCGACTTCGATTTATACTCAGTCCCGTACCCCTGGCTACGGCGAGTGCACACGCGAACGTGTGTCTTTGTTTATACTCAGGCCCGTCACCTTTGGCTACGGCGAGTGCACACGCGAACGTGCGACTTCGATTTATACTCAGTCCCGTACCCCTGGCTACGGCGAGTGCACACGTGAACGTGCGTCTTTGTTTATACTCAGGCCCGTCACCTTTGGCTACGGCGAGTGCACACGCGAACGTGCGACTTCGATTTATACTCAGTCCCGTACCCCTGGCTACGGCGAGTGCACACGCGAACGTGCGTCTTTGTTTATACTCAGGACCGTCACCTTTGGCTACGGCGAGTGCACACGCGAACGTGCGACTTCGATTTATACTCAGTCCCGTACCCCTGGCTACGGCGAGTGCATACGCGAACGTGCGTCTTTGTTTATACTCAGGCACGTCACCTTTGGCTACGGCGAGTGCACACGCGAACGTGCGACTTTGATTTATACTCAGTCCCGTACCCCTGGCTACGGCGAGTGCACACGCGAACGTGCGTCTTTGTTTATACTCAGGCCCGTCACCTTTGGCTACGGTGAGTGCACACGCGAACGTGCGACTTCGATTTATACTGCGGGAACGCGCGCGCTGGCCAAGCCTGCGCGCGCCTCCGCCGCATACTTGCGCGTGATGAAGAAATGTTGTTGGCAAACGGCGATCTTCATTGCATCCCCGTTTGCGCGGGTAAGCAATTACAGGGGGTGGATATACTAACCGTTTGTCCGTGGTGCGGCCGAAGCCTCTTGTCGCTAGACATCTGCAGGGCCCGCCCAGGCGCCTCTGAATGGCTCCGCGGACCCCCGCGCTGTGACGCCAGCTCTAAGAGCGCCGCTGGGCTTCGCGACACGGGTACCTGGTACCTGGCTCGTTGCACCGGGCCATATCTTGGTCGCCTCGGACGGTGATGATGGTCCGGGGACCCGGGATCTTCATGCATAGATAGCCGTGATGTGGTACCGCGCCGAAGGAGTTGAGGATTGGGCGCCCTAATATAGCATTGTAGGGGTACGGAAGGTCGACCACGTCGAAGGTGACATCTTCGGCCCGCACATTGTTATCTTGGCCGAAGGAGAGTTAAAGACCTATTTGGCCCAACGCCCGCAGGGGCTGTCCCCCGAAGCCCTGCAGTGGGATTCCTGAGGGCCCTAGGCGGCTTCGAGGGATCCCCATCTGGTCGAAGGCCGCCGCAAACAATATGTTCGCGGAGCTGCCGCCGTCCACCAAGGCACGCCCCACGTCGCATCCTGCAATAGTGACCCGGATGACCAGGGGGTCCTGATGAGGGAAGTCCACGCCTTGGGCGTCGTCGGGTGTGAATGTGACTTCGTTCTGCACCCAGTCCGACGGTGCTTGCGCTGGGTATGCCGCCACGTGATGTAGTCTTCGCGCATAGGCCTTCTGCTGCCGTGCCGAGGCGAATTCCAGCGCAGAGCCTCCGGATATGACGTTAATGACCCTGCGGTGGGTTGCCTCCGGGGCTTGCAGCGACAGGAGGCCCTCCCGAGGCTGCTGTACGTGAGCTTGGATCCGTAAGGGGCCTTCCTGGGGTTGCATCCCTTGCGCTTGTATCTGCATGGGGGCCTCGTACGGGAATTGGACGTGGGCCACCGCAGGCGGACGTGTCTCCGGGTTCCTGTCCCTAGCGATGCTATCGCGGAGCGCCGCGATGGAGGTGCAGGTGCGGGTATCGTGGTTGCCGCGGCCGTGGACTACGCACCAGAGTCCCTGGTGCTGATCGTCGTAATCTCCACGACTTTTATCGTCGCGGCCCCGGCCACGGTGCCCCCGACCGCCTCGGCCCGCGGGAGCGCCTTCGTCGGAACCGCCTTCGATGTCGAGGACGTACCGGTTTCGCCTTGACCTCTGTTGGCCGCGCTTGGGCCGATCGGACGACTCCTTGTGCGAGGCGTCCCTGCGGTCGGGCGTATCCCTGGACGACTCCTGCTTACGTTTTCCCTTCGAAGAACCGTCCTTCGGCGGATCTTCGGCTTTTGCCGAGGCTCCGGCCTGGTTGGTGTCGGAGTCGTCACCTTGCCTTCGCCGCGCGTCCTCTTCCGCCCTGGCGTATTCCTTCATTTTGTCGAAGAGCTTCGCCACCGTCTTGATTGGCTTTCGCGCATTGTACTCGGCCATCGGGCCCGGATGAAGGCCCTGTATGGCTGCATTAACGATGGTGGTTTCATTAACGTCCTTCACTTGGCATCGAATCTTGGCGAAGCGTTTGAAGTAGTCCCGGAGCTTCTCCGAGGGTTTTTGCTTCACAGCGAATAGTTGGTCCGCGTCGACTCGCTCGACATAGTTTCCTTGGAAGTTGTTGTGAAGGCGGTCGCGAAGCTGCTCCCACGCGTAGATGGAGCCTGGCTCTATGGTAAAGAACCAAGAGAGCGCCACCCCTTGCAGCGCGAGGGGGAGTCCCTTCGCCTTCGTGGTGTCGTCTCCGCCCGCGGCTTCGATCGCGGTTTCGTACACGCGCACGAACTCGCGGGGGTCCGTGTCGCCCTTGTACGGGTCGATGGCGCTAGGAAACTTGAAGCCTTTAGGCCATGCCGCCTGCTACAACCCTGCTGAAAGCGGGGACTCCGGATCTATGCGCCGCAGCGGCGCACGGCTAGACGTGGGGGCTTCGCGACTGTCCGCCCTCTCCGGCGTGGGCTCGGGCGCGATTACTGGCGCGGCCTGCTGGCTCCGAGCCTCTTGCATATCGCGGACGGCTCCGCGAAGGTCCCCTAGCTCCCGCTGGAACGCGTTGAGGGCTGCTAGTATGGTGCTTTCCACCGCAGGCGCTGTCGGGGCCGCCGGAACACCCAGCGGACGGGTCGGTGCAGGGACCATCGCTTCACGATCTCCAGATCCGCCGGATGCTTCATTGCGGCTACCCCCGGCCGCCTGATCCGCGCTGCCAGCGAGGGTAGCGGGGGCTGTCGTTGCAGTGCCAGCGACGGGGTTGGGTGTCGTTGTAGCGGTGCTGGCGGGGTCGGTCGCTGTGGTGCCAGCGACGGGGTTGGGTGTCGTTGTAGCGGCGCTGGCGGGGTCGGTCGCTGTGGTGCCAGCGACGGGGTTGGGTGTCGTTGTAGCGGCGCTGGCGGGGTCGGTCGCTGTGGTGCCAGCGTCGACGTCCGCGACCCCGGCGCCTGCGCTGCCGCCAGCTCCTTCGGCGGCCGATGCCGAAGCCCTGGTATTCACGCACCGCTCCGACCCAGCCGTCTTCTTTCCCTTCGCCGCCGCTGATGAAGCTTTTTTCAGTGCCATCCTTCTTCTTCGGTCTTCGGGCTTGTCCTTGTCCTCCCCACGGACGGCGCCAACTGTTGTGGCTACAGACCAAACAGAGAGAGAGATGGTAGTGGAGAGGTGGGAGTGAATATAGTGGCCTGCTTCCTCCCCATGGCTTGTATTCATATATATATACACATGAGGAGTGCTTTTACAGTTATACCCTTACATCTGGCTATCCCCTCTGGGGGCAGTTATGTCATTACACATGGCCTATTTTGGGCCTTATAACCTCCTATTAGGCCTGCTGGGTTTAGGTGGGGGCCACCCCTACGACAATGCTAATTTTGTAGCACCAATGCTTAAGTATACCCTGATGCTTAACAGGTGCTTATGCATATAACTACCTCTAGTTGATAGATAATACAACCATCTAGACAGTTACAAAATGTGCTTACATTAGAGATAACTTTTAAATTGCTCAATGATGTGGTCATATTCTCTCTTTAAACAACCATGTAAAAGCCCTCGTGTTACAGACTTACGGTGTCAAGTCGTCACCCCCCAAAAAAAATAAAGGGAAACTTTGTTCAGTAGCACTGAAAGGTCGCCTCTTTCGGAAAATGCCACTAAAAATGGGGTTCCGAAAATTACCACCGAAAAATTCATTTTTCTTCGGGATTTAGCATTCTGGACAAAAATACCCCTCTCCCTCCCCTCCCTCACCTTCTCTCCTCCTGTGCCGCCCCGTCCGCCTCCCTCTTCCCCCACCGTTTCGCCGCCGGCCTCCCCGCCTCCTCCTCCGCCCGCCGCTCGCCTCCTCCGTTCAGTTGAGGCTTCTTCCCTCTCGCACACGCCGGCTGCTTGATCGATCTGACTCCTCCGTCTTCTCCCTCAGATCCACAGCCTCTCTCCCCTCGTCCGCGGCGGCATCCGCGCGCTGAACCCTCCGCCATGGCGGATCTCGCCGTGGCGCCCCAGTCGCACCCGACGGACCTCTTCGGCGAGCCCATCGAGGCGCACCCGCCCTGGTTCAAGCCTGAGGTCTTCCTCCGCGCCAGCTTCGACCCAGATGCCTACGTCGCCGAGCTCCGCTCCTACGCGCCCCTCGAGAGCCTCGCCGCCGAGCTCCGCTCCCACCTCGTCGCCCTCCGCGCCGAGCTCGTCGGCCTCATCAACCGCTACTACGCCGACTTCGTTGGCCTCAGCGCCTGCCTTAAGGGTGTGGACACCGCCGCCGCACGCATGCGCGCCCCGCTCGCCGAGCTGCGGGACAAGGTCGCCGGGTTCGGCGGCGCCGCCGCCGCGGCGCTCGCCGCCCTCCGCGCGGGGCTCGAGCAGTGGGGGGGAAGAGGGAGGAGGCGAGTGGCGGGCGGAGGAGGAGGCGGGGAGGCCGGCGGCGAAGCGGTGGGGGAAGAGGGAGGCGGACGGAGCGGCGCAGGAGGAGAGAAGGTGAGGGAGGGGAGGGAGAGGGGTATTTTTGTCCAGAATGCTAAATCCCGAAGAAAAATGAATCTTTCGGTGGTAATTTTCGGAACCCCGTTTTTTAGTGGTATTTTCCGAAAGAGGCGACCTTTCAGTGCTACTGAACAAATTTTCCCAAAAATAAAATAACTCAAGTACAGAACCAATATTGCTGGTAAAAAACTGCATTCTGCAACCAGTAAAGACAAAACAGTGCTGGAGTGCTTGATGATGTAGCCATATTCACTCTTTAAGCAACCATGTCGAAGCCCTTGTGTTAGGTCCCGATCAACTCGGTTTCGGCTTCTGGCTTATTTTGTCACTATTCATAAGTTTCGTCTTTTTCTGAACTTTTGGCTTTTTGTTGAGCTTTTTTGCCGGTTCTTTTTTTCCCGTATTTGTTTGTATTATACGTAATGGGCTAACATATTTTTTTTAATTTTAATTTTTTTTAAATTTAATTATGCTAAATAAGCCTCTGTCAGCTACAGTGCTTTTTTCAGCCAGCTACAGTGTTTTCAGCCATAAGCCACGAGCTTTTCAGCCGAACCGATCACCACCTTAGTCTGTCAAAAAAAAACCTCAAATATGGAACCAATATTGCCGGTAAAAAACTGGCCTCTGCTATCAGTAGACTTGGCAAAATAATAAGATTTTATGACAACAAATGTTCTCAATCGACAACCACAGTCCACACATAAGTGAGAAATCAGACTTCCATTATAGCCATCTAAGAACAGAAAATGATTTAGGATATTTCCAATTATCCATGATCAAAACTGAAAATGAACCCAAATACATACATTATCACGATTCAAAACTTTATCCAACCCCAGGGAACTTATATATCATGATCTGAATAAATGAGAACCACAAATGAAAGAACGGCAATAATGCTAGTATACAACACTTGCCTCTTAAAATATTTGATGCCACGACCTAGAAGCTGATGATCACCAGACTTTGCAAATGCTGTATGACTATGCCTAAGCTGAGGTCCTCTATTGTACTAGGGAAGTTCTGCCAACAACAAAACCAGGGCTACAACAGAACAGGGATTGGGCCTAATATCGGCTGTGACCTGGTGGAGGCCTCCTGTTAGAATTCCTATCTAAGGTGCTGTAACGGTTCTGGGACTTCTGTGGTCGTGAATTAGGTCTTGCAGGACGTGTCCCACCACCAGAAGGCCCTGATCCAGCATAGGAACTGTAAGGTTGTTGCTGCTGCCACTGTTGAGCTCCTCCATACTGTGCAGGCTGATAGCCCCCACCATAACCCCCAGCATATGGCGGGGGTTGCCCATACTGTCCAGGACCTGATGACGGAGGAGCAGGACGCGATGAATATGGGTTGCCGCTGTTCTGATGGTATCCAGGTGGAGGTGGAACCTGTACTCTTGAATCATGGTGGCTATCTCTTGCATATGGGTGTTGTCTTCCGCGGTTATCTTGTTCAAACTGAGAAGGTCCTGATCTTTCATACTGATAATGACCTGATGACAATGCATAAGCTGGTACCTGACCATTGGGTACACTATCACCAGAAACATGCCAAACAGGACGTCCAACAGGCTGCTCCATCCTTGGTGGTATTCCATTTGGATAGTGCATACCATTCATTATCGTTTGATATGGCATAGATGGGCCATTGTATTGCCCACCACTGCGAACATTCAAGCTGTTTACAACCAGTCGGTGGGCAGCCTCCCCAAGTTGGCGGCCAGATATCGCTCCTGCTGGGTTTTGCCTGAACCATTTCGTAAGTAGGTTAGGGTTTTCGATGTGGCTGCAAGGACCAACAAAATAAGGCAAAGAGCTATTACACTACCTGTGGCTGTTATCATGAGGCCTCCTGTTGCTATTATCATAAGGCCTCCTGCCACTGTCTTCATGCCACAGCACAGGCGATGGTTTCAGATCACTAGCTTCAACAGTCTGCAGAGTAGATTGAACACAAAGCTTAGATACTATTATTGTTTTCCAAGTGGAATAATATTACTAATGTTTATGCTGCACTGAAATAACAGTTCTGTACCTTCTTGGGTATGATAACACCAACAGGTGGACGGGCAATGTGCTTATGAGGATCTTGAAGCTTGTAGATTGAGCATCTAGTTAAGGCACATGTCATAACCATGAATTAGATTGCCACTAAATCATATTAACCATATTAGGCAAAAGGGATTGAGCTTACATCACTTGATTGTCCATAATATCCTCCAGCCCATCCACAGGAGACCTGAAGATAGGAGGGGATGGATCACCATTGCAAAGTGAGATGTAACCATTCATTCCTCCACTGCACAAAATAAGCAAGAGCAGCTGTGTTAGAGAAATCTGAAATAGTATATCAATATGTAGTCAATCAAGAATCATGATAAGACTTAGCTAACCTAGCTGAAGGATCAAGCTTTTCTTTAATTTCATTTCGCTCTTTATCAGGCAGATGTCCAAATTTGCTGCTGAGAGAGTAGATATAAGGCGAAAGTGGATGGGAGCCATTCACAAAAAGCATATTGGACATGACACTGTTTCTCCTTGCTTCCTCAGGCTACAAAAATGATGAGGAAAGCAATGCAAATCTTAGAACAAGATCTTCTATTCCATATGGCTTATAAAAGAATAGATGCATGAGAAATTGTTTCATCCCCATACCATCAAAGTATGCTCAACTTTTTTAATCTCAGCCAACAATCGACCTTCATCAATAAAGGGCAGCTTTGCTATCCCCTGTAAAGTATGAAATTTTAGTTAGCAATGGAAGATATACGATATATAAATATGCTCTCCTAAGGGTACATTTGGTATACATAATTTCACATTCCCCTGTAATCTAATATCCCCCTCAATCTGATTACCGGTAACACATTACCAGTAATTTAAGATTCCAATGTTTAGTTGGTTTGAAAGAAACAATACAGTTGTCTTATAATAGTTGAAATATTTCATTAATCAACCCACCAAGTCCACAAATGTAAATTATATGATTTGAAATTTCAAATCTTGAAGGTTAACATTTATAAATTTTAAATTGAAAACTAAATTTTGAATTTTACTATTTAAATTATCTCAATTTAAAATTGCAACATTCAAAAAATTCAATTCTTATGATTCAAAAGTTCAAATATTGGATTTTTGAAAATTGAAATTTAAAATTTGAGTTTGGAACTTCACAATATTCGAATTTATAAAATTTAAAATTTTGGAACTTGAACCTTTCAAATCCAAAATTCAAAATTTAATATTTAAATATTTAAATTTTCAAAAAAGGAATTTCAAAATCCAAAGTTTAAAATTTGAAATTTAAATTGCCTGAATGTATTATTCTGAAATTCATTATTCAAATTTCGATATTTTGGTTTCAAAATTCATGTTTTGAAAAAATTGTTTTTTAATTTGGATATTGAATTCGGAAAGTTCAAATTTTGACTATGAGAAATTAACGCAAATGATAAAAGTTCAATAGTAAAGATTTCCTTCCCTTGTTAATCCAAGATAGACACCTTTTTCTACAGGAAGTGATTATTGGAAATTATGGTAATCTGGTTCCTAAGATAATTTTGGATTTCTGGTTCAGATTACTTGTTGTTTTAACAGACAAGGTAATCTCATAGGATTACTAAAGCATTCCTGACTATCCTTGAAGGATTCTACCAACTAAACACACCCTAAGATCAATTTACCTGCCAAGAATACCTCTTCCCATTCATATCTACTTCAAAATCTGCATAGTAAATGGGTGACGAGGGATCAGACAACAGCCTAGGCTGTTGGAGGATCATATATATTAATATATTATAAAAATCAGTATACCAGTTGGATAAAAATCAATTATTGGTGAATTTGGATCAGTCATCAATCGCCGATACTGTAGAGGGAGTGCATGTGCGCTGAAATGTAAAGTAACAACTATATAAAAAAATTCCACCACATTAAGGAACTACGATTGAAGAATTGCAATCTTAGCATATTCACCTTGCAGCTGGGAAAACCCCCATAAGCTGATCAAAAGGTTTGAACGGTGACCCAAGTGTGAAAGTTATATTAAGCTGACCCAAACCCCTTAAATCCGAAGCAAAAGGGGCATAGTGATAAGGGTAAAACCTACATATAGTTCGAAGGAATTAGAATGACATGGGTATTTGGTGGGATGGACAGAAAGAACAATTAAAAACCATCAACAATGGCGCTGCAATAAACCTTTACATAATTTAATATATTTGGCCAAACAGAGCAAGCTAAATTACCATTGCCATGAGCAGACACCTTCATAATAGTAGTGCATTACCCAACACAAACCTTCTGTATATTTGAGAACCTAAAGAAGGGTAGAGCACATCATATAAGACTACACAAGTAGGAAATTTACATTATCTAATAATGATCAAATGACACCTTCAATCAAAGTTAGTACGGATAGAGTTATGGCAAATTCGCAAAAGTGCATGGTGTGTCACCAATGAATCGTGAATGCAGTAAATTCAAAGGCACTTCCAAGGTACTTACAACATCTCTACGTATTTCTTCGATCTGTTCGGGTGTTCTTGCCCCAAACTTCTCTTCATAGTACCTTTCCCTCCATCCTGGTTCTCCAAGCTTTACCTGAGTATTAACAAACAATGTTATCACTTACAAAATTTTAAACCAGTAAACTGTACAAAAACTAAAGTTCAATAAACCATGACCAGTAGAAAGTAAATAATTCACTACCTTCAACTACTTCACTTATATTAAGGTCCAAACATATTAGTATATTTCTAATTCAATACCTATAGTCTCCAATGTCTTTAGTAACTTATGGCGGCCACCAATGTTTTGCAAATTGTCATATTGCACAATATGCTGGCACATTGTTTAATTTAACCACATAGAACCAATACAGCGCAGCATATGATTTGTGCATAAATAACAAACGAGTTAAGATATACCTTGTCCTCCTCTGAACTTTCAGAATTAAATACATCTGATTTCTCACGAAGTGCATCTTTAAGCATTGACTTCAATTCTTCTTTGTTTTCACGTTCCTAAGTTACAGAAATAATGTCAGATAAAACCACAAAAAAGAGAGTAAATTTGTTTAGTACCATCACAAATGCTCGCAACTTGTAAAATACCCTCGTGAAGGAGAGGAGTTGAAAAATATCATCGTGACGGCCGACAAATATGCACAATGCCATTGCCATGACGTTTTCCATCCATTTGCTCCGTTAACCTCCTTTTTGGTGAGAGAAACATTTATAAATGACTGTTTTGCCCTTATGGCCTTCTTCTCTGTTCAACTAATTGAAGAAAATAGAGAAGTTGGGGGCTACTCTCACCAGAGGCAAAGGAGCATGGGCAAACCCCAGGAACGACAGAAATGGGTTGACAAAGAGTCAACGAGCTCTTTGGTGGTATCGACATGGGGCTGTGGTGGACGACGGTGTCCCAGCGACAAGCGGGCGGCAAGGAAGAGGGAGGCAACTGTGGCAGGGGGGCGCTGGTGTACGGGAGCTTGGGCGGGGTTCAAGGTTAGGTAGAACACATCGGTGCGATACTTCAGTGGTGGGGAATCGGCACGAGTTCTGCCGAGGCGGCAACACAACATGAGAATGGTAGCAGCCGGTGACAGAGAAGAAGGCACGATCTGGCTCGGCTGCAAGAAGGATGAAGAAATAAGTGGCAAAGGTGAATTTCAGGGGTTTGGGAACACGTTGTGGCGCGGCTATCCCGGTCATATTCTCACTGAAGGGGAAGATCAAGTGGAGTCGCGGCATCGTCTTCGTCCTCCAAATAGGTGAGCTTTGGCTACCACCAAATTCCTTGATACAAGCCATCCACTAACTCAGCCTGTCCTATTGAAACTACCCCACCGCTTTTAACTTGACCTCACCATCCCTAGTTCACCACCACCATGCGCCCTGCCCCGCCACCCATGGCCACTGCCGCCAACCTTCCTCTAATCTCCCCCAAAAACCAAGCCATCGCCGCCACCATGATACCCTAGGCCTATCGGTTCTTTTGCACACCCCAATTTGGTCCATCATACTGCCTGACGCCGTTGCCAACTACCTTGTTTTGGCCATGTGCCAGCCACTGCTACTGCAAGCTCACCCCACACCGCCTCATCTCGTGTATGAGCAAAAATGGATTCTCCATGACTCAATCCACCTCCCTTGCCGCAGCCAAGCCTCACCGCTGGTGGAATCACTCCCGCCGTCATCGGAGAGAGAGGGCAAGTGAGGCAGGGGGGAGAAGATTGATTTTGACTTAGTTCAGTTTTTTTTGGGGGGGGGGGGGGGCTTACAGGTGAGATCGAACCTTACAAAAGGAAAAGGAAAGAAAAAGAAGGAAGAGTGACGGCAAAATGGTCATTTCGCACTATCGAGACAGAAAATGTCACGCCAGTTGCATTTGGCAGGTGTTTGGGGCTTCGCAATGGTATTTTACAACCCCTCTCCTTCATGATGGTATTTCGCAAGTCGCCAGCGATTGAGATGGCACTGAACAAATTTACTCAAAAAATATTTCTTCAAAAATACATATAAGTTATAACATCTTCTCAAGCCATATGAAATGAAGTACCTGTGCTTCGAGGTCATTTTCAGCTTCAACAATGGCATAAGCAATGCTGGAACTTGATGATGATACTCGTGCAGCTTTCTGAGCTCGATTGTTCCTTTCTCTATTGTCTTTATGAGATCGATTCTGTTCATACGGAGAAGGTACAGCCCCAGAGGCAAGGCGAGACCCATGGAAATGTGCAATAGGTACAATAAGATCATCCCTGACATGGGGATCCAGATCATCGCCTCGCTTTGCTTGGGCCTTTTCCCGTTTTATTCTTTCCGATTGGCGCTACAAGAGGACAATATCATTGTAAACCATAAGTGCAAACACCCATTTTTCACCATTAACTTTTATAACAATTGACCAGCACATATACAAAAAGAGGTTTGAAAATATTTTTATTCAAGAGTTCACATCGTCTAGTTCCAGAAGCTTTACACAGCTCGAAGAATACCTATGAATGGGGCACATGCTTGACTAAGCCTAGCCCTTATGAATGTGTTACACTACATGCAAAATTTCATGGATGACATATTTAAATTCCGAGGTTAAATATGGAGAGAAGACCCTTGAATAGACAACTATTTTTCTCATTCTATAACATTTCATAGTCTCCATAACATTCACTTGCATGTGGAGCATCTAACAAATTTCCATCTAAACTTATCAAAACAAACACTAAACTAAAGACCGCAAGCATTGAAACTATATGGAACCAGACAAATATGAAAGTGTGGCAAATAGGGAACTTTTTTTTTTGAAAAAAAGAATGATTAGTTGCCACTTGCCAACATGAGAATTGAGAAAACACCCCAGATCATCAATACAGGAAAATGAAAACAGTAATATAGTGTGCTCTCCACAATATGTATGTCAGGTATAGTTCAAGTTAAAAGGTGAGGTATAAAACCAAACTAGCCATCATTGTGTACCTGGTGCAGACGAGCTCTTTTCTGAAATATTTTATCCTCGTAGGAACCAACTGCTTGAATAAAGTGTTCAACACTATTCAGATCCGGCTAAAACAACAAAGAAAAAGGTTATTGCTGAGATACCAATGTGGATCAATTGAAATCAGGTAGTTTCTGAAAAGGCCACAAGGACCAACTCCTATAGAAATGAAATTTGATTACTGTGCAAGCGTCAGTTAAATAACCACCCATTGAAGGGAATTCCTTCTTGTATACAGCCATTAGCAAATTAATAGCCCCCTGCAGACAAACAAGGAATTTAATACCATGTGACAACAATTTAAGAGAGTTAACTGCAAGCAGAGGAAGTGACACTTGCTGAACTTTCAAAGAATAAAATAGAGATCCAGTCTAGTAAGTAGCAACACCGATAACTTCATAGTTACTAGCTACAAAGGTAGATATTCAATAAAACATTAAATTACAAAACAAGAAACAAACCTCACGAATCTCTAGTGTCGGCATATGTGGAAGAAAATCATTGCCAACAAAAAAACACATGAAGATGAAATCATCAACAATGCGTTCAAAATCAATCTGGAAAGGTGGATTTGGCATTCTGAACTCATACTCTAAGTACTCCCGGAGGGTCCATATATTCAAGAACTGTAAAGGCACAAAAGTGGAGGAGCAATACAAAATGAAAATAAGTCCTTCAGAAAGTCCATTGAATACACTCATTACACCACAAGTTGCAACAGAAGAAATAGATCATCATTACCTGGTACGGTTTTTTTGGAACAATAGCTTCACCCTTCTCATCAAACTCCCCAGCTTTTCTTTTTGCCTTTCCTTCACAATCTGCTGCTAGATGTCCCACCTGACCACACAAGAAGCATTTGCCCTGCTGTCCAGGTGTAAAAACCACCTGCAAACAAAAAGTGTATGCGAATAAGCTTTCAAGGCATAACTTTAAAGAAAATGGATAAGGAGGAACCCAGCTTCCAAAGAAAGATAAAACACACAAATTTTGTGAAAGTAAAAAAAGAAGTAACATGGACAACAGGAAAACATAAGAAACCAATTTTCTTTTTCTTAGGCTCTTAGCATAAAGCAGTAACACGAATTTACAGTGAAACGAGTAAAATCCATATTTTGGGAAGGACAGCTAACCTCTCTCAGTATGGAGAAGTGTACTTCGTGTGTTGCTAAAGCTAACATGATCAGATCTGCATCCTGCATTTATGAGTATATAAAGTTATGCATTAGCAGAGCCAACAGAAGAAATATTGTCCAATAAAAAATAAAACGTTTAAGTATACAGAACATACCAGGCCATACAGGCAATGGCGGGTATTTGGGTTAAATCCAGAGAGATTCCGTTGGCCACGAATATAGGACATAATTTTGTGTTCCCCTTCACCAGGAACATTGGCATCCGAAAGAATAACCTTCAAAATAATTTAATCAGAACACATATGAATTCTTCATACTCTTTCTGGTACCAATATGTAGCCTTTCCCAACCATATGTAGCCTTTCCCAACCAGAAGGAAATATGATGGAACATACCAACAAAAAGCAATGCCCAAAACAAAAAACTTAAATTGGCACTAAGTCATGCTTACTTTAATCTGTTTCCATCCAGGATCATAATTCAATCTGAGATGGATATAGTACTGCAAAGCAACTGATAGAACAGCCATAAACTCTGTCCCTGGAGTAATAACATTAGAGTCACATGTTTGTGATTGCTGTTTTGGAGGAAGCTTTCTGCCTTCCTTCTCAAACTCTTCACGCAGCCTTTCTTCTTCTGCAGCCTGCCAATAGAACGATAGTGAGCAGTGCATGCAAATATAAATGGTTGCAACTGTCCACATAATAATAATAATAATAATAATAATAATAATAATAATAATAATAATAATAATAATAATAATAATAATAATAATAATAATAATAATAAAGGAAGATAATTCCAGTACAATACTGACCGCATCAGCTGCATCTTTTGCAGCCCTGAATCGTCTAGAGCGCTGCTGGTTCATCTTAGCACGAGGAGCCACACCATCTGTAAAACCGTTGTACAACAAAACAAAATATGAACAAGATATCATCAAACATAACAATAGTACATCATCAAAGACAAAACCCTAGTCAAAGGAAAGTTTAACAAGTATAGGAATTATGTTGCCATAGATTCAGAGAAGAGGGTGCCTATTCTAAATGGCAGAGTATGACTATCATGTGAGTATATACACCAGAACAAACTTCAACAGAGGCATAAAGCCTTACATGATTTGCATTATGACAAGGTGTTCAGTGTTCTGCGTAATAATACCCAGCAAGTAAAGAGTAACTATACCTAGCATTCCTAATTTCTACCAGCAATCAATCCTAATTTCTACCAGCAATCAAGTATATATGAATAAATAAACTCCACCAGTTCCTATAACAATAGAACAGACAGATGGAAAAGAGTAGCAACAGAATTTTCCTCCATAAAAGATATATGAAATACGTACCAATGGCCATGTACAAAAGCTTTCGAGGGCGAACCATGACAAAGAGCCTATCTATGTAATCAAACATGCACTGGAAAACCTCGGCAAATGTTGTTGGGGAGGGCTGTAGCAGAAAATACAATAGCAGAGCAAAAGCATGGTCAATATAGATGTTGACAAGCAATAGAGAAATAAGTGAACATAAAAATGTTTCTTATTGAAGGAAAAGAAAATGCTTTCACTAAGACTGTTCATATAGTAGCAGCATGCAGTCTGCAAACTGACAAAACCTCCCAATGGAAATAAACTCAACTCCTTATAGGCAAATTCGCTACCCTGACCACTGGTTGTCCAAATTTCATGTGCAATACAATTTGACAGACAACATGAGACTGAATTTGAATAATCAAAACTACAGCATTAATTTGAATAGTTTAACTGCAGCGTCCTCTTGGCATCTCAAGACGGCTTGAGGACAATTTAGCAGGTCGTATTTATGTGCAAAAATCAGTTTACAAGTCCAAACTAAAGTTCAACAATTCACCAGACTAATTCTCTTCTCCATGTTTTCATCTCTCGCCAATCGCCATAGCTCCTCCTACGTCAACCATCCAAACTAAATCCATCACGTATCTAGCGCAGCCGCACCATCCCACACCCAAAAATCCCCGCCTACCACGCTAGGAAGCCCAAAGCAGCCCGAACACAAACGCCCAAGCGAGCAGCCGAATCAAATCAACACGTCTCGAGGTCGAGGGAAAGAGGGGCGGAGAGGAAGAAACTGTACGTACCCTGTCCTCGGGGTGGAAACAGGGGTGTATGATCCCGTTCATGTCGAGGTAGAGGTTGTCGAACTCGAGGCCGTTGGGGTTGGGCTTGGAGGTGTCGACGGGGACCTTGACGCCCTCGATCTGGACGGGCTCCTCCTCCACCACGTCCACCACAACCATTGGGTACTTCTCCGCCAGCCAGCGGTAGAACGCCGGGACACCCATCTCCGACGCCGCCGGCGAGAAGGATACCTCGCAGGAAACCTAACCCTAGAAGCGAGCGGTCGCGACTCGCGAGGCGGGTCGAGGCAGAGAGGGAGAGGGAAGAGGCGCGAAACCCTAACAAAGAGGGGGAAGGGCACGGGTGAAGGCGGCGTGGAAATGTCTGCTTCGATGACGAGAGCTCTTTTACGGGAAGTACTTCCCGGGGTTCTCCCACGCGTCAAAACGTTGACTCGCACGTAGGGCGGGTGGTGCCAATCCGAGATAGAAAAATAAGCCCAGTTCCATCCAAAATTACTAGCCTGGACGGGCCGAATTTGTCAGATGGGCCGTTGCTCTCATCTCAACTGCCTCAAACCAGGCCATCGTATATAGAATTTATTCAGGGTCCGTTTGGACGTTGGAATTGTACAAGAGGTGCGTTCTTTACCATTGCAACGGATAATTTTTTATTTTAATACGAGCGTTTGTATAAATGAATAAAGTACTAATAAGTTGATAAGTCATTTTGAAAAGGCTATTACGATAAGTCGCTTCGAATAGACTATTACGATAAGCCGCTTTGAAATGACATTTGCTTGTTTAGAGGAAGCTATAAGGTATAAGTTGAAAAAACGGGCCTGATTCAAAATCAATTCAAGTGGAAATGGATTCGAGCTACAATTTATTTATTTATTGGTTTGGTTGCCAAGGAAATTGTTGCATAGATAAATGAAACTGGAGTCTAATTCTAAATCATGTTTGGCTACCAAATACTCACATTTCAACTTGGACTAGTCTTATGCCTACACGTTACAACAAAAA